>OX382232.1:5505200-10420200 GCA_947507525.1 Apamea epomidion
AGAAAACTCCCGCATTCCCCTTAAACTTAAGGGGAAGACATACAAAACCATGATTAGACCTGCTGTCTTGTATGGATCAGAAGGTTGGCCACAAAAGGGATAAATGAAAGGCAATTGCATGCAGCTGAGATGAGAATGCTGAGAGGAATGTGTGGTGTTACACGAATGGATAGAATAAGAAATGAGTATATAAGGGGAAGTCTGAAAGTGGCACCGGTAACTGAAAAGTTGTGTGGAAACCGGTTGTCAAGGTATGGGCTTGTGTTACGGAGGAATGAGGAAAATGTCGTGAGGAAAGTTTTGAGTATGAATGTCGAAGGCTATAAGAGTAGGGGAAGAGTAAAGAAACGATGTTTGGAATGTGTGAATGATGATATGGGTAGAAGGGGGGTGACTGTCGAGATGGTGGCTAATAGAGGAGTATGGAAGAAAAAGACATGTTGCGCGGACCACAAATAACTTGGGGTAACGGCAGGAGAATGATAATGACTTAAGAAAATCGCACATCTCACACTTGTACCTATATAGTTATCTGTAGCGTACTTTCTCGCACTACTGCGAGAATGCAAAGCACATGTGTTCAATACACTGCGGTATGAACCAAAAAGTGGTGCCATAAGAACCATTTTCATACCTCAATTTTCTTAAAGCCTTTTTGTTCGAATCGTGGCACTTATGTTTATTTATTTATTTATTAGAATAAACAATTACATGCTACAAAATACAGAGAAATACGAGATTCTAAGGTTCTAAGATTTAAGAAACATGTAACCCACACCACGTTCGAATTAAAAAAAAACCGAGACTAAAGTGTACAGAGAAAGCTGGAAAGAGCGTAAGGTAGGCCTTGGGACAGTAACAGCTAATAAAAACAAAATACGTGCTGATTACGTAGCCACAGAACTATATAAGATAGTGATGTGACACAATACTTCGAGCACAGTGCAGGTGAGGTGTTACGTAAGAAACACTAGAGACGAGCGAGTGGACATAGGTACGTCACTAACATGCACGTGTGTTTCTGAACGAGTTTGAGTAATTATCACGGTAGCTTACGAACGTTAGTGAAGAGAAAAACGGGATGGATGAAAATGTTCAATATTGCAGATGGCAAAAGTATCTGTGCTTTTTGGCTTTAGTGATGCCAAAATATCTACTAATTTATATACCTTTTGTTGTCAACACAGATGGTATGGAATGCAAGCTATGGAATAGGTTTTCATATTTTATTTGTCCTTTTAATAGATTATTTTATATTTTGTAAATGTGAGGACTTTGAAGGCCTTGTAGACTTTAGATCGATAGACCATTTTTTATTTTATTAAGTACCTGGTACTTGTTGACAGGCCTACGCTGTCCTCCCATACCTACTGTAATTTATAAACATTGTAAAAGCCAATTATTTTTAAAAGAGTAACCGTAAAGTTACGACCAATTGAACCGTGCACCTAGCTCAGAAGCTAGGTGCACGGTTCAATGGTCATTTCCTAACGTCAGAACGTTTCATAAGTGCCCATGTAGATGTATGTGAAATTAAATATTCTAATTTTGATGTATCTAAGGCGGATCACATACTACAACACGCCACGCGACAGGGCGAAGATACGGACCCAGTGCGGGTTGGTGGATGTCACAAGTCTTCGGAACTTCTGTTCTAGGACATGCCGGTTTCCTTACGATGTTTTACTTCACCGTTTTGAGAGCAGTGGTGATTAAATAATTTACACAAAATAAAGCGCCTGACTGGGTTCGAACCTAAAACTCGTAAGGCCGTTACCACTGGGCCACCAGTGCTCTTAATAATTTATATAAAATTTTATATAAATTATTTTAATATTATATTTTTATTTAAATAAGTAATTTACTATTTGTGTAATAAGTAAATATTTAAAATAAATATAGAACATAAATCTCGATGTTTTGAAATGTCGCCACAACGGTATATTGCACCCGTGCAAAGTAGGGGCGGGTCGCTGGTAAAGAACAACCATGAAACTTTCAGGCAATGAATAGTTAAAACAGAATGTCTTCATTATCTGGCTAGCCTTTTCCCAACTAGGTATGTTGGGGTTTTCATCTAGTCTAACCGGATGCAACTGATTACCAGTATTTTACATGGAGCGCCTGCCTATCTGACCTCCACAACCCAGTTACTGGGTAATATTATCGTATTACCCAGTAACTGGGTTGTGGAGGTCAGATAGGACCCCCCTTGGTAAGACTGGTTGTCAGACATTCGGGGTTCTGACGACCCGTAATGACTGTCAAAGATCCACGAATGACAGCAGGGACCAACAGCTTAACTTGCTTTCCGAGGCACGGAGGGGTCTTGGTATGTAAAGATGGTCACCCATCTACGGACCGACCGCGGCAAGCATAGCTTAACCTGACCGATTGACCCGTGCGGCTGTTATTACTTAGCCACAAGGCCCTTGTTAAAGTTAAAACAGAATGTAAAAAACTTGTGTATTCTTATCTTAAAGATTAAATTAATATACCTTTAAGAAAATCGAGATTTGTTACGTCGTTTCTATCTCAACTCGGATTATCATTAATATAATTTAATATTCCACTTGATAAACCCTTTAACATTTGTTGTTCTAATAGAATTTCAAATAGCCAACTTCTCTTTGTACATAAAATAGTTTTAGTTCATTATTAAATGGTTCTGGAGTCATAAACAAACAATAACCAGCTGTTACGACTTCAGCATGATTTTATGTCGAAAGCTTTGTAGTCAATGAAGATTTAAAGTTATTACTTATTTAGTCTTCTTTTTAAAGAAATATACTGCAGTCTCCAATATTTTTGACGAGAATCTCTATCTAGATATTTATTCAGGGTGGCAGGGACATCGACGCGCAACCAGATACCATAGATTCAGAACATAATTCTGAATTCCACAGCGATGAATTTTTTTGTCGGAAAAAAAATCAGAAATAATTTTTTTCCGACAAAAACATTTTATCGCTAAAAATTCCATACATTTTGACCGCGTAGGTATTGCACTTTTGTATGGAACTGCAAAATTTGTTTTCAATAACCAGCAAAACATTTCAAAGCATCCCAGAATCATGTGCAGATGAGTCCAGCCGTAACAAGTTGCGCGTCGACGTCCCTGACACTCTGTATAAATAAAATTAAAATGCTGTTCGTTGGTAAGTGCATTACTTGAGAACGGCTGAACCAATTTGGCTATTTTCTATTTTTTTTAAAAAATGGAAAAGTTGCCCGGAAAATTGGAAAATTCGGGAAAATTTCAAAGTTTTTGAATTTTTTTGTTTAAATTGAAATTTTGGCAGGACTAGAATTGGAACTACCTACGTTCAATAGTAAACGTCATACGTAGTGTCAATGTTATTTTACCAAAAACCATGTATTTTTGGGAACCTGGGCTGACGAACCTTAATACAGGTTACCATGTAACCTAGCTAGGACGCCAGATTCAATTTGTTTTATATTTTTATGATTTTTCCCTACAATGTAAAATTAGTAGTAACAGACTGTATGAACCACACTTTTTTGAGAAATAATTAAAAAAATAAATTTAATATTTTTAAATTAAGCAACTCTAGGAACAGCCTGGAACAACACCAGAACGAGCTAACGCTAAGGCAATTGTTAGAAAAATATGGAGATTTTCACATTACCTACTCACAAATATAAAGCGCCGCAATTTCCAACTTCGAATAAAGCAATAAAACAGGCCACAATGACAGCAGAGTATGAATATAATTCTTTTGTGAGACGCCGACAAAAGTTGTAGATTTTTCACGTCCATTTTCGACCTTTATTAGGTTATTCAGTGTAGGTACATATTTCAGTAGCACACCCGAGTACAGAGGAAAATAAATCGTGTCCCTTGTTAAAATCTGATACAAATGCTTTGAGATTTGACCCATCAATATTACTGGGGTTATCAACGGGAATCGAGTTAAAATGAGGTTACCTAGAAATTGCGAAATACCTTTCTTAATTTAATGGCTCCCAAAAATGTTGAGCACCTCATTTGCTTAAAGTTTTGAGAAATGGTGGTCGCTAATGAGTGGTTTCGAGGTTTTTTTTTTAAATGAAGGCTCATAAAATCTTCTAAGAACTTGGTTTTTTATTACAAGGCATCATCATCATTATTCTACTGCCATTTTTTTTTTTTTGGGTCGGACATCATCAAATGACCTCTCCCGCTCTGGGCTGAGCGGAAGGGCGTGTCAGACTTTTACTGACTAAAACCCACCCGTGTTCCTTCAGTTGCCTGTGCCAGGGGCCACGGTATCTCTTTCGAACAACCCGCGGCTCTGCCAGGCATCGGCCTTAGCGGGCCCCGTCAGTTCGTGCTGACATCTGTTTGAGGCGCGCGTGGAACACAACGCGCTGTCGACCCGGGCCTGCCGTTGGATTCTGCAAAAATTTCACCGTGAAAAGTCAAGTGAAGTAAGCTTGATGTGAGTTGTCAGTAGTGTCAATCCCTAGCATTAATTGGAATGACAGCTCACTCCACGCTCACTTCACCTAAGTTTTCACGGTGAGATGGTTACAGAATCGCACTGCTGGTCCTTACCGGGCGGCGAGCTGACCATTCTCGTCCCCTTGTCCCAATTTATTTGGGATCAGCGCAGCATATATTTTTGTTCCATACGGAAGAAAAATATTCTTCTATCTTCTCTATCAGTCGTCATCTCGGTGGTCACCCCCTTTCAAACCATATTATCCTTCACACCGTTCATACATTTTCATTAATTATTAAGAACCAGCTCCCTACTTGCGTAACAAACTGCCAATCTCAATCTGAATTATTTTGAAGGATATTGCTAATCCATTGCTTCATCTGTTCAAAAAACATGTCTGCTCAACAACGTAAATAACGCAATGAATGTTGCTGAACTGTCAAAATGAAACCATGCATCGTTTCTATTACAATGCGTTATTCGTTTGTTAGATCTATAAGTTATAGTTAGGGCTTATCTAGGTATTACTACGTATGTTATTCATAGTTCTACTCAATATGTAGTCGTACAAATTGGATTTTTAATTTGATACGTCAGTGTTCACCTTCACATCGAGCATCGTATTCGTCAAAAATAATTAACCACCTACCGTCTTATTACAAAACGAAACCTAACTTTAGTTCTAGCCTAACCTATTGAGCCAGTACTTATATTTCGAACTTTATTTCGATTTAAGTAAAGTTCTTAATACTAAAATGGTTCAGTGGTTTAAACCTGATAGAAAGAAAAACCTTGTTTTGTAATAAGGGAGCTAGTGTTTAATAAACCTAGGTATATCACTGTACTCATTTTACCTTACTTGCGCATTGTTTTTTCCACGTGCGTATAGCTGGATCACGCTGGATGGACGTAGGTAGCGAAACACAGAAAAAGTTGAAAGTCTCTGAATGTAGCGAGATTTAAAAAAAAATAACACATCGTCGCACAACCTTCGACAAAAAAAAAATATAATGATTTATAAACGCTGTAAAAAAATAATGCTAAAGAATATAATGCTTTTTTATTTTTTTATTATTGTATTATATCAGGTTGCGTGAACAATGCCTCTTCAATATTACAAGACACGCAATACTTATACAAAAACACAATACGAAAAATATTCCACCACGTATCCAATGATACTTCACAATGGATGAAACCTTTTCAAAATTATGAAACAAAGAATAACAATGGAAGTAATGACAGAACATCACTGATTACCCCTTTGAATGGAGCCGAGCGTTCAATCGAATCCCGAGATATGTAGGTATCACCAGATTTATTTCTACCCCTACTAACATTTTCATGTAGGCCCCGTTCCCACTAAGTCGTGACGACAGATTATCGTGTCACTTAAAGCGTCGTGGCTTGTGTATTTAAATGGAGGTGTCCACATAGGACGACACGGTTAACTGTCGTCCACGACTTTTTTTTGCAGTGACGACATATTGTCCATTAAATGGGAACGGCTAACACTACAGTCGTAAAACGATAAATAAACGTCACGACTTATCGTGATGGCAAATCATGTCTCGTT
The DNA here is from genome assembly GCA_947507525.1 of Apamea epomidion. Taxonomy (NCBI): domain Eukaryota; kingdom Metazoa; phylum Arthropoda; class Insecta; order Lepidoptera; family Noctuidae; genus Apamea; species Apamea epomidion. Next base: position 5,511,222 of record OX382232.1, read on the forward strand.
ATTGCGACTATCTATCGTAGCCACTAAAAGAACTTAGAGGCGACTGATGTGCAAACGACAAGGCGACTGCCGTGAACAGTAAACATGTCGTCACGATCCAATGAGAACAGCTAGATACGAGAATCGTTCAACAATAAAATATTTCGACGACACAGTGACGATAAACAGTCCATATAATGTGAACAACTAGAGACGACATTCGTCCAACGATAAATTAATCGTCACGACATGGTTGGAGCGCGCTCAAAGTTAACTTACGTTCGTGCGGACGTTAAAATATCGCGGCGGGATTTTATCGCGCACTGGATTATCAACGCTCAGTGTTGAGCCGAGCATTAAAAATCCAACAGAGCGCATCCGTCCGCGTTAATAAAACACAGTGTTGTATTTTCAACTCTCGGCGCTAAGCAGTGCGAAAAAAATCCAGTGCGCGAAAAAAATCGTCGCGGTAAAAACACGCCCGGTGCGTCCGGGCTTACTAACTTTTACCCGTGATTATGATCGCATGGATTTTGAAAAATATAAGTAACAGCTTTTCCACCCTATAGAATCCTGTTGATCCTGTATTGAAGTTGAAGCTGATTCTATCACTACACTGGCTCATCACCATGCCTCCCGTGCAGGCACGCTTGACTTTCAACGGTTTCCCGCCTTTTGTGGTGACTGACAGTTGACATTAGTGACAGCTATCTTACTAGAAATTTATTTTATTTAAGTATGCATATCACACGTCACGTTGCACTATAAAACTGATTTACATCCGTCACCTCACACTTCAGGGGCTGCAGTCTTGACATTCATAGCGATCGCTTTACGACCGAATTCGGTCGCAAAGTCCCGGATTAACAGGTGTAATGTACGGAGTGACAGGACTTTGCGACCGAATTAGGTCGTAAAGCGATCGCTATGAATGTCGAGACTGCAGCCTCTGGTCCAGTTGAAAATCAGCGTCAGGCACTAGTCTGGCATTTTTTGTCGCAGCCGTGTTGTACACTTTCCTGCTAATTTCTTACATCGCATCAATCGCAATCACAATGTAACACGCTTTTATTTATACAAAATTGGGTTTTTCTTATCAGGTTTCAATTATTTTTAACTTTCTAGTACCTTTTATTAACAAGTAATAAAAGCTGGTTTTTTTTAAGTTTTTTTTTCTTTTAATTTTTATCTGATGTTAATTATATTATGTGTCTCTTATTTTGTGCTAAATGAATGTATTTCCAAAAATCAATGCTTGTTACTTTCTTCTTTATATCTTTACTGATGTGCATGATATAGTGGTTACATATCTATTATTTATAGATACACTACATGCCCAAACTTCGAAACACCGTTGCGCTCTCTCACCTTTGAAAACCTCTTGGGATAATAAATATTTAATATTATAATGTTCCTATTTTCAGTGGTGTAGGCAGTGTGTCTACCAATCACTCAATATCAAAAGTCACGGAATTGTTTTCATATAATTCCCAAATGGTTCGCCCCTCTAGGGAAATAAAACTTTAATAATTATATAGCTATTAGAGAGCTAAATAATAACAGCCGCACAGGTCGATCGATCAGGTTAAGCTACGTTTGCCGCGGTCGGTCTGTGGATGGGTAATCATCTTTATATACTGGGACCCCTCCTGGCCTCGGAAAGCAACGTTACGGGTACAAAAGCCCGAAAGTCTGACAACCAGTCTTACCAATGTGTATCATATTACCCAGTAACTGGTTTGTGGAGGTCAGATAGGCAGTCGCTCCATGTAAAATACTAGTATTCAGCTGCATCCGGTTAGATTGGAAGGCTAGGCAGATGATGATCTATTGTATAGGTATTTCTATTTCCAAAAGTGCGTTTGTTGTCTACCAATCAATCGATCAATCATCATCAATCACTCAATCAATCATCATCAATCAATCAGTGAATCAAACTCAAAACGCACCGAACATTTTTCACAGGTTTCCCAAATGGTTCACGTTTCGTAAATGTCGACGTTCGATCTTGGATAGCATCAAGGTCATCGAAAGATAGATAGAGGGTAATGTCACCCTAATGTTTTGTTCTCTTCGTAAATGGGAGGTGAAGGCCACTCGCCCACACAAGTTTTTGACAGAAAGGCTTTTGGAGAGACAATGTTGATAATCGAGCCCGCGAATCTGACTACTGCGAACTTAAAATTCATGAGTCTGGTTGACATAATATACGTTAGTACGTTTAAATTCAATTAAAATCACGCTTTTTAAAGCATATTGCAAATCTTTTTACACCTGCAGCTTGTGGGTCAGTTATTCGCAGCAGGCATACAGCGACCTACGTGTCCAATTTATTAATGCACTCAGTGTACTGTTGGGGCTGCCATGGCGTTGCAGTGCGTCAAGGATGTTTGCTGAGGCGTGGGTGGATTGCTTTGCCGCTATCGTTAGGAAAAGATGCGCCTCCCTACTCGCTCGCGTTCGTGGCAGTACCACCACTATATTGGGTGTTTTTACCGATCGGTGGGCCGTCCCCCATGCTGCAAAGGTGGGTGCGGCTTCATGTGATAATTTAATTTTGTTGTCAATACTAACAAATTATGGACTTGGTTTGAATTAAATATTTATTATTTATAAGGTCCGTTAACATTCAACGTATATCCTACTAATATTATAAATGCAAAAGTTTGTATGGTTTGTAATGGATGTATGTTACTCTTTCACGCAAAAACGACTGAATTGATTTGGAAGAAATTTGGCACGCAGATGATGATACTTTTTATCCCGATATTCCCACGGGATCGAAACTTATGCGCTAACTTAACCGCGGGGCGCAGCTAGTATTAAACAATTTAATAGTTAGCATAGCACAAGAGTTGGATCCCGGTGGCTCTAGACAAGGATGGCTGGAAGATTTTGAGGGGGGGGGGGGGGACTTTGTTCAGCAGTGGAACAGTAAAGACCAATTAAAAAAAAAAGTTATCATATTAATAAAGACATATTACAAATCAGTATGATGCGTAAAAGTGAAAAGATTAATCACGGACCAACTGAACAAATTCTCAGAAAGTTTGGCCGCAACAAAAGAAACGGACTCTTAAAAGAGAGTTTTCTCGAAGGTCGTTCCGACTAAAGTTGTCGTAAAACGAAGGTTCATACTTATTTGAATGGACCTTCCATTTCACTATTCTAAATGCTTTCTTTATTGGCTTCTATCTTCCAGCCAAGGTTCTATTTCCAGGGATCTTCAATACAACAAACACAAAATGTCGTTAAAATTCTCAAGCTTGCCAACTACAACAAAGTATCATGAACTTGGAATAACGACATTGGCATTGACAAAATGTTGAGCGCAACTGTGAAGTACATTTGAAAATAGAACACGATTTTGTTGATAAATTGCCTAGAAAAGAAAGCTGGCTGATGATATATTAATAAAGTAGCTGACCCGGCGAACGTCGTACCGCTATATATTTTTTTTCTTTCAATTTTCTTCTACACAAACCTTGTCCTAACCATAACAAACACAAAAAAAGAATTATCCAATTTGGTGCAGTCGATCGGAAGTTATGCGCGTACATACATTTCGGTGATTCATTTTTATTTATATAGATATGCAAGGAAAACTTTAGATTTAAAGAGACTTACATTTAAACAGATGATTGAATGGCACAATTCGTAAATACCATTAGATGTAGGTATAAATTGGTCATTCGCTTTGGCACATTAATCATATTTTTACGAAAGACATGGTTTTCAGTGGATAGAAAATAAAACCTCTTCAATAAAAACCTTGAAGATGTTTTCATGTCACCTGCAACAAACTGTTTTAGTACGCTTCGCCCGGCGACTGCATTTATATTTTATTGCCGAGAAGGTTTTGGGTGGAAACAAAAGGGTAAAAATGTGAATACATCCTAGATTATTATTTTTAAAACTATTAAAGCAAAATCAAACACGAAGATGTGACCGACATCTTATCTCGTGTCACCGTCAGTTCATGCTTAGTTTGCTACAGATTTTAATGGAATATTTTATTTATACTTAATGCCTAGAACCATTAATTTGAGAACAAACAAACAAACATGTTTTTTAATGCTTCATTTACTTCTACGCTCGATAAAAGGGGCATTTAAAACGCCGTCACGCCCTTCATGCTCAATATTACTGTCACGCTACTTTTGCACCTAATACATTACTAAGACAAAAATACCCGTTTGTTTACAGCAAAAATACCATATAATCTAAGCAAACATTTATAAAAATATCACGCTCCATTTGCTAAAGCTTCCCATAAAAAGGCCACCTAGACGTCGTCACGTCGCGCTCACAACCCTGTCTATTCACGCTCCGGTTGCGATGCATTTTCACGGCGCTTGCGTTAAGCCGGAAAATTGCAGTTTTTGTTCGATTTTCGTTTTTAATTAAAAGGATTGAAAGAACACATACGTTACGCCTCTACAAAAGCGTATACAGAGGCGTACTTTTGTACTTAATTTTTTTTTACTAGTGACCCGCCTCTGCTTCGCATGGTTTTTACGACTTGCCAAACATCAAGATTTCTTTATTATATGTCTAGTTGATGAATGTATTATAGTACACATAAACCTTCCGGAATATATTCTCTATATGATGGTGAAATCCGCATCAAAATCCGTTGCGGAATTTAGTGGCACAACGCGAGGCACACATACACGAAAAGCGACTTCAGTTTATAAATGTTATAGTTTTGTAATTATTACTTTTCAGCAAAAGTTACAGTCTGAGCTTTCTTCGTCTAGCAACAAAACTATGTTTCAGAGGAAATTGGAAATCATTTTTACGTTAGCGTTAGTTCTGTCACCTTCGCACAACTGTTAAACTACAAGTACACAATAGGGACGGGAACATGTCTAAGTCAAAGTTCCTACGTACAAAGTAACGTTTATAAACCTTAGAGACAGTATCAGGCGACTAATTTTCCGTACACGTTTGTTTTAAATAGCATCCTCACTCGCAGACAGCTGAACAAAAGGTGCACCTAGACAGAGGCAACTCATTCACGCTCCAATTACACTCTTAAAACTTGCCTTGGGATGCATTTCTACAGACGACAGTACTGGAAAATTACCTTTTACGCGTACACTTTAACTACACTGTTTTCGTTTTAAATGAATAAGTAAATAAATTAAAAAGAAACATATTCGTAAAAACAAATTCATTGATTAGATCCCCCTTTGACTCTTCCCTGGTATTAAACAAGTCAAAATAGGAAGTCATGTCATATTCACTTCTTTGCCACTAATTAAATTCAAAACTGTGCATTGGAACCAACAATACAAACACAAATATAAGTATTAAAAAATACTATGAACCACTCAAACGTACAGAAGGATTAACAAATCCTCATCCAAACATAATACTCGTAAATCAATCTTGAAAATTCGATTTATTTATTTAATCCGATTTTCGGCACATTCATTTCATTCCAGCCTTTAAGCCAGCATTCAATATCATCAAGCGACAGCAAACGGCACCTCATTATTTATGAGAAACGGTAATGAGTTTAAAAACTTATGAGGTTTAAAAAAATACTGCAAAATGACCTTTAAGCAAAATTTAATCAAAAAGTTAGAACTTACCGTCTTTGAAAAAATTCAACGAAAATCTCAAACAAAGAAATTTTTTTTAAAGTTACAGTGGTCAAGAAGTAACTTTGAAAATATAACATAGAACTCTTGCTCTCTGACAGTTCGCTGTATTAATTGAGATAGTAACGTCAGAACCTACCCCCGTATTAATGATTATTAAAACCCTGTTCCGATACTGTGTTAAAATTCAGGTTAAAAATTAAAACAAAACATTCCACAAAGCGAGCATGACAAAAAAGAATCTACCTTCTAAAATCGTACATTTCTTATCATATTGAAATTTTATTAAAGAGGGTAGGAAGGTTTCCTGAAAGGTCATAAAGTTCGTCGTATTTCACTAGGTTCATAAAGCTAGTGAAATACGACGATGCTTCCTAACAGGCATACCTGTTAAAAGTTTTGTCTTGTGAATCTTTATTAATCCATACTAATAGTAATATTATAAATGCGAACGTCGGTCTGTCGGTCTGTCACCATTTCACGAGTAAACCTCTGTAATTACTGTTATGGACAGATAGGTAGTCTGGGACCTGAAAAAGGACTTAGGCTACTGTTTGTCTTGGTTAGTTTTATTAAATAATGAATAAATACAAAATAAGTACACGCAGAGAAAGAGACCCTCCGTCCATGGAATAGCACACTAAGCCGTAGGTCCCGACTGTCATTTGTAGATGTTTGACAGTCGATGCGGGCAGTCAGAAGCTTTGAGTCTGACAACCAGTCTTACTAAGGGTATCGTGTTACCCAGTAACTGTGTAGAGGTCAGATAGGCAGAAGTTCCATGTAGAATAGTGGTATTCAGCTGTATCCGTAAGACTAGAAGCCGACTCTAACACAATTGGGAAAAGGCTGGGCAGATGAGGTATATAATGTAAAAATTTACCTAAATAAGGTCCGCGAGATAATTCGAAAATCCGCTCCGTTGTAAATTATTGTAATGAACAACCCCTTGAATAAATATGAGAAAACATTCCACTATAAATACGGTCTAATATATTTACATTAAGTATGAAAATTACATTTGTTTTGACAGTTCAAATTTCTCATTTCGGCTCAGTGTCTGTAATATTTTGCCATCAGCCGTTTGTAATCAAAACTTGAAATTGCCAAGTTGAGAATATTATCATTTTGAATTGGATTGATATATAATAATAATAATAATATTTATTGCAATTAAAGGGTATTTGTGGTATGTACTCGTACATATTAAAGTTATTAAGTAAGCGTAGAACTTATAATAACAAATATTTGTAGGGGTGAACTATAACTGTTCTCCTAGCTAGGTAGCTGTGCAACCTGTATTAAGGAGAAACAGTTTGCCTCCCTAGATATAGATAATAAAAAAATAAATTGACCATAGTGCAACGTGTTATCTCCCAATATATACAATTCATTATTGTTAGCGCTCCTCATTGGGTAAGTTGGCCTTAAAGAATCAACTCTTAGTTTTGTAGATTAGGTACCAAATCAACATCAGAAGGTAGTAGCTATGATTGCGACAATAAAAGGGTAGTCAGAAACCGGAAAGTCTGACAACGATGATAACCAGTCTTACCAAGAGGTAGCGAGTTTATCAGCCTATAATGTTCCCAGGGATTACTAGATTTTTTATTTATTTTTATAATCGCCTTTTAATTGTCGAATACTTGAATTACAGTCACCAAAAGTTAGTTGAGGCTTATAATTTAATTTACGGTTGTAATATTATTTATATATAATTTTTAGTATAATATAAATATTTTTCAAATAGGTAACTGGGTTGTGGAGGTCAGATAGGCAGTCGCTCCATGTAAAATAAAGGCATTCAGCCGTGTCCGAATAGACTGGAAGCCGGCCCTAGGCCTTAGGCCTTTATTTACAGCTAATTCCAGAAAAAAAATCAGTTGATCCATAGATTTGTTCGCACAACTCGACATAATGTATGGATCAAGTGATTTTTTTTTTCACGATTTCAGGGTTGGTCCCGTAGTAAAAGTTGTTCATAATGATGAGTACAATGAGCCTTTTTAAGGATTAAAACGATCAAAATTTAACGGTGTATAATTAAAAATTGTTGTTAATTTTTGGCGAAATGAACGCTTCACTATTATAGGTAGACACCCTCTGCTCACCTCTTCGGGAAATACAGGCGTGATGTTGTGTTTTGTGTGTGTTGATCTCCTAAAGTTGTTACTGTTACTGTTAGCTTGCATCATCCCACTGCTGGGCAAAGGCCTCTCTATCCAGGGTTAAAGTGGACTACTGGTTCTTTATTTTGTCGAGCTCATCCTAAAGTTGAAATTTATAAAATTATATCATAGAATCACTTACATATCTACAACGAACCACATCTTCTCTCAATGTAAATTTTAAAATATACGCTTGAAAAATAACAGCCACAATCTGAAAGAAGCGAATACATTCCACAACGACCCTAGACGAAGCTTGAATCGCGTCGTGAATGCGACTCATTCATAAGCTGAATATTCATACCGTCTGACACTTGATTACAGCATATTTCTTATATCATAAGTACGAGTTGAGTGTGGGAGTTATATGGGAAACATGTATTACCTACGTTTTATTTTTATAAGTTGCTTGTTCGTCATTTCCGTCAGTGGTGGGATTGGCCCCAACTTACGTGTCGTAGGTAGTGGGTTCGAACCCAGGCAGGTACACACATCAACACTGTCTAGGGATATTTTGGATTTACTCAATTTATTAAAAATAACATACAGCATGCATATATTTTTATAAGGCCCATTTATCAGACTACACTCCAGAATAAAAGAAAACTATTTTTTTTGCGTAATCAAATTTTTATTCAAATAAAGAAAAAACATGAAATAATGGTAAAACTAACAATGAATGTGTTTCTCAAGAAAAAGTGAATAATAAGGAAAAATTTATCTGTTTTTAACAGTTATGTGAAAAATCAGTAGTCAGTAAAACACCCCATGACGTTAATAACGGTCCTGCAACGGTTTTTCATGCTTTGGATTAAGTTATCCAAGTCTTGCTGCGGTATATTGTCCCAGGTCCGGTTAAGATGCAAAAAAAGTTGCTCTTCCGTCGCAATGTTTGCAGGGAAATTCTTAAAAGCCCTTCTTTGGAGCATGTCCCACGCGTGTTCTATGGGGTTTAGGTCAGGCGATTGAGCGGGCCAGCCTAAGACCGATACGTCGTGCTCCTGCAACCAGCTCGTCACCACTCTCGCTGTGTGCGGACGGGCGTTATCGTGCATGAGCGTGAATTCTTGGCCCATTTGTAGTCGATGGGGGTAGATTATTGGTACTAGCACCTCGTTACGGTATTTTTCAGCCGTCATGGTGTTTCTGATCCAAACGAGGTCTGTTCTTCCACCAACACGAATTCCCGCCCAAACCATAATTGTCCCGCTGTGGTATGAATGGACTTCCTGAGGATGTTGCAGACGGCTCTCACGACCAGGAACTCGCCAAACACGTACTCTATGTGTATCGGGATGGAAACCGAACCGGGACTCATCGGTGAACAGCACTACAGACCACTGGTTATCTTCCCAGAGCAAATGTTCACGAGCCCACTCTAGTCGTCGTCCACGATTTCCTCGGCGTAGTGCTGGAGTACGAAGCGGTCTGCGAGCATGAAGGTTAGCTTCATGCAGCCTTCTCCTTACAGTTTGATCACTCACAAGCAACTGGTGCTCTGACTGGAGCCTCTGAACCAACTGCATGGCCGTAACATTTGGTTGTCTACTCGCGGAAACTTGCAAAAATCGGTCTTGTCAAAACGGTGAAAAAAAAATCGTGAAGAAACTGGCATGTCCTAGAATCAAAAATTCGAAGACATGTGACATCCACTAACCCGCGCTAGGCACGCGTGGTTGACTACGGTCAACTCCCTCTCACAGAGAGGAGGCCTGCGTCCCACCAGTGGGAATATAGTGGGCTGATTATGCTGATACTTATGCATTTTCGTCATGTTGGTGACAGGTTTTGAAGTCGAAAAAAAAACATATATCTTGACTTGCTGGGCTTTTTTTTTTTTGGGTGGGAAATCATCAAATGACCTCTCCCGCTCTGGGCTGAGCGGAAGGGCGTGTCAGACTTTTACTGACTAAAACCCACCCGTGTTTCTTCAGTTGCCTGTGCCAGGGGCCACGGTATCTCTTTCGAACAACCCGCAGCCCGGGCGGCATCGGCCCTAGCGGACCCCGTCAGTTCGTGCTGACATCTCTTTGAGGCGCGCGTGGAACACAACGCGGCGTCGCCCCGGGCCTGGTCCTTACCGGGCGGCGAGCTGTCCATAGCTCGCCGCCCGCAAGCCCGCGCCTACGGTGGCCGGGAGTCGGCTGTTGACTCCCGTCCAGGGCGTCTCCTGCGGCGGATAGGCGCGTGAGGTTGCAGAGATTGCCTCTCCCTCACGCGCTCCGCCTCCTCCTTCGCGAGCATTACTGCTTCGCAGAAGGAGGTGACGGCCTCCCATTAGACTTGCTGGGCTGATTTTTCAATCGACAGATAATTTTTATTCGCGGAATAAAATTGATGTATGGCAGGTTTTGTATCGAAGAACTGCCAAAAATTCAAAATTATTCCTCCGATAAAGTTATCTGGCGTTGGAAAAATCAGCCCTTATTAGGTTTGACACATTTGATTTATAAAACCATACATGAGACATGCAGCTGTCCTGCATGGAACAGAATATTTGCCTTGCCCACAAAAAAGGTTGAGCGAAAGGTAATTGCATGCAGTTAAGTTAGGAATGCTAAGAGGAATATGTTGTATTACGAGCATGAATAGAATAAGAAATGAGTATTTAAGAGGAAGTCTGAAAGTGGCAACGGTGACTGGAAAGTTGTGTGGAAATCGGTTGTCATGATATCGGTATGTGATGCGGAGGAATGACAAAAATATTTTGAGTTTGAATGTGGATGGCTATAAGAGTGGAGGAATACCAAATAAATGATTGCATGAACTATGTAAAAGATGATATGGCTAGAAAGGGGGTGACTACCGAGACGACGACTAATAGAGAAGTATGGAAGAAAAAGACATGTTGCGCCAGCCCCAAGTAAATTGGGATAGGGGCAGGAAATTGATGATAACGTTTTATTTTTAAGGGTTCCTTTCCTTCTTGTTGTTGAGACAATTTGACTTGGAAGAAGTACAATCTTACACACAAAATTGTTGTGTAAATTTCCCCTTTATTTAAAAAAAAGGTAAGGAAAGTAGGTTTGACGGCACGGTTGGCGCAGTGGTTAAGCGATTGACTGCTGCGCTGCGTGTCGCGGGTTCGATTCCCGCACGGAACAAATATTTGTATGACCTACAAGTAGTTGTTTCGGGTCTGGCTGTTTGTGTATGTGAGTTTAAATGTTTGTAAACGCACCCACGATACAGGAGAAATTACTAGTGTGCGGCAACGTTTTTTTTTTACAAGAAAAAGAAAAAAAAAGGCAAGCAGGCTTAAAGGTAAATGATGATTAGCGACTGTTCAACAATACATTTTTGACGTTTAAACGTGACTTAACTACAAATAATCATCGTTTATAAATAAACCCCTGTATGAGCAATTGTAAAAAAAGCAAAACGGTTATTTATTAAACTATGCACACACAATTACAGGCTATTACTAGACTTAACTTATGAGTACAGACGACAGGACATCAAGCTACTACAATCTGTCAAATTTCTTTAATAGATTTTCATCTTTATCGCTAAAGCATTAAGGTTCAAGGTTGATTGGGAAAATTTGACAATTTCGGGTAGCTTGATCTCGAGCTTGATCTGACGTCTGTACATAGCCCTGCGCAGCAAGTAGTCACCGGTAACTTGAAGCTAGGTTTTACTTGACATAAAACATTGCATACTAGATAATATGACAACATACATTATAATAATATCCTCCCGACCTCAGACTAAGGAAAAGAAAGGACTCGGCATAACGAACAGTAGTTATAGGAATGTGAAGTATTTCGACGGCATAGTTACTGACATATCGGCATCTCTTTTTAACTTATGAGGGTAATCATATTTAAAAAAGGACAACAGTAGTTTTATCAGTACCAAAAACGGCAATATTATCTACAAAATATCTCACTGCGGCCGGTCGCCATGTTTTGTCACAGCCAACGAGTTCAACAACAAGTACATCAGTTGTCATCGCGGCTTGTTTGTTTCAGTGTTTTGAAGAAAATTTTGTGTTATTAGGCGAAAATTTTGCTTGTTTATAGTGTCCGAACTTGCATAAGACTGCATTTATTATGGGTAGGTGCAGTGTGTTAGGATGCCGCATGCCGCAAGCCACCATCTTTGTGCCAGACTCACATTTTAGGTATGCACGTTTGTTTCGTAGGTATGTCATGTCTATTCTTTTCCTTATTCTGAGCTCCCGACTGATTTGGATCACGGTGGCCAATCTGAACGGAGATTAGCCAGGTACGCAGGAGATATTTTAGTGCACATGTGTGTGCGTAAACACATGTGCACTCTCTGTTCCTTCACTCTCATAGTCCGATGGGACGGCAATCCGACACGACCGGGGAGAGATCAGGCGCAGGAGCAACGACTTTACGTGCTTTCCGAAGCACGGGGGTATCACACCGCCAACTTCCAAACTCCGGGCTGTTACTGAGAAATTCCTAATGGAAACACCCAATAACACTTTTCCCGGCTTGGGAATTGAATCCAGGACCTCATGCTCAGCAGTCGCGCTTACGACCACGTGATCAACGGGGCAGTCAATATACATTATTATAAAACTAGCAGCGCCCCGCGGTTTCACCCGCAAATGTGTCGATCCCGTGGAAATATTGAGATAAAAAGTATTCTATGTGTTATTCTGATGTATAAGTTCTATTACTGTAAAGTTTCATCAAAATCCGTTAAGTAGTTTTTGCGTAAAAGAGTAACAAACATCCACCCATCCTCACAAACTGTCGCGTTTATAATATTAGTAGGATTAGCAATTTATTCTCTTACTAACAGTTTTCCAGCGACACTGTATTTTACGAAATCCCACAGTAAATTGACAACGAGTTAGTCCATTTACGGTAGCATAGTTAGCTTACCTACCCAAGGATCCATGCAGGAACCTCAAAAATAAAACTGAAAAGATCAGCCTAAAACCGAACAAAGTTTTCCGACCAACGTAAGTTAATAACTCCGAGCCGTAAAATATACAAGTACGACACACGTTGTTTTGACAAGCGATCAAGTTGATATACGGGAGGATGTTGACCACACTTCCATATACCTTTTCGAGAGGAGAAACCTTTACAAAAACTTTTAGTGACCGGAAAAAATGACCTGTTATAAAGTGTCCCTTTTGTCACTAACACTGATTATATCTACTACAGTGATCCAGGATCCCAACGATGAAACATGATCACTTACTGATGGATTATTTTATTAACGACATTCCCAAAACTCGACACGAATAAAGCGATGAAAATATTAATGAAGCCAATTATAAAATACCCAAAATAAAGTATTAAAATATTATGCGACATTCGCGCCATTAATATGCAAAGTGCTTATTACAATATTCGTTATTTCACCCCATTTTGATGCTTCTGAAACTGAAATTTCATCATTAAACCACACCTCCGGAAATTGCCGAACGGCCAATTGGTAGAAACGAACGACTGAACGAATGAATACGAATAAGTTTCTTAGTTTTATTTACGAAGAAGACTGACCATAAATATCTCAGGGCTATTCTGTCCGATGGAGAGCAATTGCCTTCGATCCCAACCCTTGCAAGGGCCACTTAGACCCCAGATAGCCGATATTGCTTCCGATGGTTTAAGAATTCCGATGACCGTTGTACTATTTTCAATTTAATTTTTCTTTGTACTACGCCTTCGCCTAAATTTGACCTTTAAGGTTCGATAGATTTAAGAATTTTATTTTTATCCATACTATCTATACTTATCTATCACGCTAGAAAGCCGACTACCCTTAGAAACCGAGGAAATAGAAAAAAGGCTGAAATAACGCTAAGTGAAAACAAAGTAATAACGATGCGATGCGACGCGATGAGTCGGGGGAATAAGAACTTTCACTCAGACGAAGTTGCGGTCAGAAGTTGGTACTAATAATAAAGCTGAATAGTTTGTCTGCTTGTTTATTTGTATGTATAAACTCGCTAGTCCCTGGAACTACCAATGGGATTTGAAAAATTGATTTTGCATTTTAAAGCCCAATTCTTGAAGAAGGCTATTTAAAATCAAAATCTAAGTCAAAAGTATTTATTCAAACTAGGCTGAGAATCACCATGCTTCGAACGTCAAAATTACAAAAGACAGTCCTCCAAAACGCCCGCCCTTCACCACTTCCTAGTGCTTTCGCTGGGGAGAAGAAGTGGCGAACCAAGCAACCAACCACCAAACCAACTCCCCAGCAGCACGGTACGATCTTTAGGAGCCGAGCTATATTAAACGGCGGGTAAACCCACGGGGCACGGCTAGCGTTAAAATTACTTTCAAACCTCCCAAATAGCCTTATCAGCGTCTATGTATGCGTCTGTGTGATACATATTCAGAATAACATCTGAAAATGTAAATGACGCCACATTTAAGCCAGTTGTGTGCTCAAAGTGACAAGTTATTTAAGCAAAAACAAATAATCCTACTCAAATATTACACCTCGCGTGAACCCTTTGGGGCTTCAGGTTGCTCAGAGATTTAGTAAATCATACTAATTTGATAAACAGAAAGATACATTGGTTACCTGAAGTGTATTGTAAATTATGTCTCTCTCAGCTTCGACGAATTAGTGACGAGTTTTAAGGCGTTGTCTGTCAATGCGGTTTCAATTAACTCAGCCTATTGCAGTCCACTGCTGGACATAGGCCTCTCCCAGGCTGCGCCACAATACCCTGTCCTGTGCCCTCCGCATCCAGTCTGTCCCAGCCACCTTCTTTAGGCCGTTCGTCCATCTAGCTGGGGAGGCGTCCCACACTACGCTTGCCGATACTTGGTCTCCATTCCAGGACTCGTCTGCTCCACCGGCCATCGGTCCTTCGACAAACATGGCCAACCCACTGCCACTTCAGTTTGCTTACTCTGCAAGCTATGTCGGTAACTCTAATTCTTTTCCAGATAATTTCATTCGTGATTTATCCTTCAAAGAGATTCCGAGTATAGCTCGCTCCATAGCGTGCTGGGCGCAATGCGGATTACTTGTATGGAAAAATTCAACCTTCTTTTAGGCGGCTGTCACATCTCCGCCGCAAAACCATAGCAGCGAAACCGCAGTAGTTTTGCCATTACTTGTCCGTTGTACGACAAGCGAAACTGTCTGTTCTAACGCACAGATTTGACTTGAAAGAAATATGATCATATTTCTTTCACGTATCTGTGGCAGTCGATAAGTTTATAAAGCATAACTTTTTTTTGTAAAATGGATGTTGATTTTACCGAAAAGCTAATCTTAGAGGTCCAGAGTGGACCTCTACTGTATTTACTAAGTCGAAAGCGATGACATTTTGCTCCAATTCCTACAATTCAACTGACTCTCATGATGTTCCGCATCTCGGATCGCGACATAATGTAGTAATGTTTCTAAGCGGAATTCGTTAAGCGATTTCCCATCATTATTTTCGCGGCGGAGGTGTGCTAACTCAACAGAAAATGACGTAGTAGTGACATAGTAACTCTCCTTACTTTCTAGATGCTTCGAACTTGCATTAAAGAA
Organism: Apamea epomidion; assembly: GCA_947507525.1. Classification (NCBI taxonomy): domain Eukaryota; kingdom Metazoa; phylum Arthropoda; class Insecta; order Lepidoptera; family Noctuidae; genus Apamea; species Apamea epomidion. Next base: position 5,526,469 of record OX382232.1, read on the forward strand.
ATTCAAGTTCGATGTATGACAACTATCAGTTTTCACAACACGTTTGGCGCTGTAGGGGTCTAGTTTCCACAAGGGATTAAATATTTACGTGGTTTACAGTTTGTTATGTTCTAGACATAAAAGCACTTAAGTAAAATGCAATATGCCTTACTTATAGTCCTCCAGACCGTATTTCGGCCATGGCAGCTAGTCTCAACGGAGACTAGCTATCGGCGCGGGAGATATTATAGTGCACAAGTGTGTGTGCAGACTCAGGTGCATTCTCTCTTCCCTAACTCTCATTATTTAAAAAAAAAAAATTGTTTATTGTCACAAATCAGCAAATAGTTATAAATTTGTGTTCGAAGCCTCCTTTTAGGCAGATTATGCCTGTGTTCGAAGGCTCCGCTCTTCCATAACAATGGTATAGGTATCTAATTTAATCGTGACGTGTAGCGTGATGTGAGGTGTGTGTTGTGACGTGAAGTGGTGTGTGCGATGAGACGGCAATTCAACAGGGCCTGTGAGAGATCAGGCGCAGGACCAACGGCTTAACGTGCTTTCTGAGGCACGGGGGAATCACACCACCAACTTCCACACTCCGGGATGTTACTAAGTAAGTACTTAAAGTTCATTATTGCTCATGTACAATTCAGAACTAAACAAAATGCCAGACAAAAATTCATGCTTCAGTATAAACAAAAACTCTCATTTCGCAAGAATGCAAACCTTATGAGCTACCCTTTTCCTAGACAACATCTAAAGACGCTATTTTAGCTGATTGGAAGTGCAACGTACAGATAAACCGTCAAGAAAGTTAACCCCCAGTGCAATCTGATAAAAGTGGAGATGCAATTTGAATAAAATAACAGAATCTATCTCATAAGACACACGATGAGTTCAATCGACTTTCGATCGGGGAGTAAATTGTGAACACGAGAGGACTGTCAGTGGTTTCTTTAGTTTTAATTTTGTTTTGTGATGATTCGTGAATAAGGTTTGGTAAATATGAAAATACTAGCTGCACCCCGCGGTTTCACCCGCATAAGTTTCGATTCCGTGGGAATATTGGGATAAAAAGTATCCTATATGTTAATCCTGGTTATAAACCATCTGTGTGCCAAATTTCATTCAAATTCGTTCAGTAGTTTTTGCGTGAAAGAGTAACAAACATCCATCCATCCGTCCATCCATACAAACTTTCACGTTTATAATATTAGTAGGATGTGAAACTGCATTCTGATAAGTGTTTTACCGTAACACATAACTTCACACCTGTATTACCCGAAAAGTTATGCAGAGATGAACCTGTAGAACATCCACATTTCGTCAGTTATGTTTAAGTCCCATGCCTATCAACACAAATCTAGACTCCAGGCTACTATTGAGAAATTCCAGACGATCACTATTTAAGGACAAATCAAATCAGAAAGTCTGACATCCAGATCCTGAAAAAATCAGCAGCTAACATCCTGTCAAACGCTGTGATTGGCTTACAAAATTACCTCATCAAATCTAATCACTTGGGATTTGGGATACCTACATATATTTGACTTCTTTCAGAAACCTTTAAGTACCTATATGGTACACTAGCTGCGCCCAGCAGTTTACTTTTAATCCCGATATTCCCCGATAATCCTGGTTGTAAACTATCTGTGTGCCAAATTTCCTCCAAATCCGTTCAGTAGATTTTGCGTGAAAGAGTAACAAACATCCATCCACCCATACAAACTTTCGCGTTTATAATATTAGTAGAATTATTTACTAACCATTTCAACACCAAAGGTAAGAAAACAATATTATACTTAGTCTGTTGTGTTGCGACATCAGATAATTTCAAGGTAGTTTTGAGAAGCTGTTCCAAACAGTACTCTCACTAACTCGTATCGTTAAACTTAGTTTCTAATTAACTTTTGCTATAATTATTGGCACAGGATATTACTTAGGTATACCTGTACAGAACATCTTATACCTTTGTTACTTAACTTTATAATCTAGACACAATTTAAATAGAACATGTTTAATAATTAATAATTAAACGCTCCATGTAAAATACTGGTATTCAGCTGCATCCGGTTAGACTGGAATCCGACCCCAACATAGTTGGGAAAATGCTAGGCAGATGATGATGATTTTTAATATTAGGGTAGTTTCCTGAGTAAAAAAATTATAATTATATTTAGTCCGTCCGATAGATTATCGAAAAATAATGGACACGTATTTTTTCTTTTGTCAATCAAACAAAAAATGACAAAGATAAAGCGCGTCAAAATTTGGGAGTGGGGGTCGTGACGTCACGCGATGTTAAAAAGTGTAGCAAGGCGTGACATCACGATGTCGTGCGGTGTCCCACAGGGATCGGTTCTGGGGCCGCTCCTGTGGGACATCGGTTACGACTGGGTGCTGCGGGCCGACCTCCCTGATGGCTTCAGCGTAGTTTGCTACGCTGACGACACGTTGGTCCTGGCGCAGGGGAGGTCGCATCAGGCGGTGGCCGACGCGATGACACGCGGGGTTGCGATAGTCGTGGAAAGGATCCGGCAATTGGGTCTCGAAGTGGCATTGCACAAGTCCGAGGCCATGTCCTTTCATGGGCCCCGGTACGGGCCACCTTCGGGATCCCAACTGATGGTAGGAGGGGTTCACATCGGCGTCGAGACAACGATGAGATACCTGGGTCTCGTCCTCGACAGCCGGTGGAACTTCGTCGAACATTTCCGACGTTTGGCCCCCAAACTGGAACGGGCCGGGGCCGCCTTGAAGCGGCTCCTGCCCAACCTGAGGGCAACCGCCCGCAACCTTACTGCCTGACGCAGGTCCTCTCCGGACACGGATGTTTCAGGAGGTTCCTGCACATAATCAGGCGGGAGGAGACGCCCGGGTGTCACCACTGCGAGGATCGCCCAGAGGACACGGTGGAGCATACGGTGGAGGTCTGCCCCGCTTGGGCAGAGCACCGCCGTGTCCTCGTAGAGGCGATCGGCAGCGGCGGCGACCTCTCGCGTCCGGCCCTGGTGCAAGCCATGGTCCGGGGCGAGAGGGAGTGGGAGGCGGTCACCTCCTTCTGCGAAGCAGTCATGCTAGCGAAGGAGGTGGCGGGATGGGCGCGGGAGAGATCCTCACGCCTCAGCCGCCGAGGGAGCCGCTCCGGGCGTCGGCAGCCGCCTGACGACTCCCGCCCCAGTAGGCGCGGGCCTGCGGGCGGAGAGCAATGGGTAGCTCTCCGTCCGATCAGTACCAGGCCCGTGCCGGACGGCGCGTATGTGTTCCACGCGTGCCTCAAAGAGATGTCAGCGTAGTTGAGGGGGCCGACAGGGCCGAAGCCTGCCGGGGTAGCGGGATCGTCCGAAAGGGTTACCGCTGCCCTGGTACATAAAGGGCTAAGGAAGGAACACGGGTGGGTTTTAGTCAGTAAGAGTCTGACACTCCCTTCTGCTCCACCCAGAGCCGGAGGGGTCATTTGATGATTTCCCATCCTGAAAAAAAAAAAAGGCGTGACATCACGCGGAACTTTAACGGGCGATATCTTCATAATGTTTTATATAATTGATAAAAGAAAAAATACGGGTCCAATATTTTTTGATAATCTAACTGACGGACTGATTAGATTTTTTTAAGAAACTAGCCTATTAAAGTTGTGAGCCAAAATAACCACTACGAGGGGCCCTGCCAGGAGGCGTCGCGGCAGAACCCGTAGAAGATGGTGGGACGAGCTGGAGACAGCAAACGACCCCGAAGTCGTTTGTTTTTTTTTTAAGTGGGCCACACTCCCCTGTTAGCCCTGGATCGTAAGAGCTGGAAGTCATGAGGAGAGGCCTTTTTCCAGCAGTGGGGATTCAAGCTAACAGCAACAGTAATTAAAGTTATCCAATATTAACAGATAAGTATTTTTCTTAAACTAAATTAAAGTACTTTGAAGTAAAAGTTTTTGGTAAGCTGTGCTAACCCCGAAGGTACAGTCACCAAAGGAGATAAGTAACCAGAGTTGTCTGATATAGTTGAAGTTAATTAAGAAACCGATAGATGTTTTCGAATAAATTTTATTTTAAGTAATAGAAAACAAACAGTGAATTTATCTTTAAATTATTATAATATATTATTAAATTAAATTTTATTCGAAAACATCCATCGGTTTTCGGTAAACTTCAACTATATCCGACGACCTAGGGTCGTCGGATATACTTATCTTATATACTTATCTCTTTTGGTGACTGTACGTACCATTACAGAGTCTGAAAAATACCCAAACTACAAACCTGATTTGCATAAAAAATCAACCCTTTTTTTGTAACTTTCCTGACTAAAACTAATTTGCGTGACAAGTTTTATTCACGACTGTTAGTAGTTTTTTGTCAAGTTTTTATTTAGTAGCAAAAGAAAATTTCAGACCTTTTGAAATTCGCATGACTTAACTATTTTAATTATTATATTCCTTAATGGCCATAAAATGTCAACAATTTTTAACTTTTAAGTCTCACGCAAAAATAACTAACTTTATTTGATGTCCTAAAAATATTAACAAGACCTCACTCAAACTTTGCTAAACATTGCAATTCATAATTTAAAAAAATGAAAATCCTATTCTACATTTGACACATGTCATATTTTTATAAAAGCTGACGTCATCAAAAAATGTTTATCATTACAGATTGAAATTACAATTTCCCTTGTGAAAGTACAGAACAGTACCCTTCATGTAAATGTCAAGTTTGACACGGGTCTTAAGAAAACAATTATATCGGGCGGATGAAAATATTATGATGTAGAAAATATAAGTTTTTATGACGTAAAATTATGATGATTTTGATGATGAAATTATGATATTATGATCTATACTCGTAAGATTCCGAGAAAGACAGAAAGGGGTAATAGATTTATTAAGACCTTTTTTAGTTTTTTGGATAGGCCATGAACACCACCCACACACTCACAGTTGTAACAACTGTCAAAGATTTACGAAAGACAGCCAGCCCAGCAGTCTCGACATTACTAGCGATCGCTTTACGACTGAATTCGGTCGCAAAGTCCTGTCACTCCATACATTTCACCTGTCAATCTGGGACTTTGCGACCGATTTCGGTCGTAAAGCGATCGCTATGAATGTCGAGACTGCAGCCCCAGGTCCAACGACTTAACGTGCTTTCCGAGGCACGGAGGGTACTTGGTATGTAAGAATGGAATCAAAAATATTTAAAGATTAGGTAGTTACACTACTGTGAATGTTTAAGACAATATTTATTTACGTACACAAGTCAAGGTCCTATCGGGTCACAAAAACACAAAATTACCAATAATCCCAGACGATGAAAAAAATACTAACGAGCGCCTTTGTACTGTGAATAATTTCATGTGTATCTGAATAGATTTCCTTTATCCACAACCATCGTGTTTTATGGGTAAAGAATTTTTCTTTGCTCCCAAATTTGACGGCGACCTGAACTCGTTAAACACATAATTCGGTTTTATTGGTTCACTTTTATTGATGCTGAAAGTATTATTTTCGGGTTGAAAATACATTTCGGCATAGTGGTATTGGATATTGGATTGAACCACAGAAGGCGGAGACGCCTTGTGCTAGAAACCGCACTGTGGGGCACTTTCTATACAAACCAAGAGTGTCACCGTTTACTCGTACTAATAATAGTCCTCCAGACCAAATTTCAGCCATGGCGGCCAATCTCAGCAGATATAGTGTGAAGATATAGTGTCTGTTCCCTCAGTCTCATTGTCCGATGGGACGGCATGCAATCTGACATGACTGAAGAGAAATCAGTCGCAGGACCAACGGCATAACGTGCTTTCCGAGGCACGGGGGTAACACCCCGCTAAATTCCAAACTCTGGACTGTTACTATGAAAATCCTAATGGAGAAAAAAAACACTTACTCACGTAGTAGAAAGTTCTAGTTTAATTTATATAATTAGTTTGTTTTACTGAAAGTTTCAAGTTACAACAAGAGGGAAAAATAATGTTCAGTTTTATCTAAAGACTAAAAGACTATCTAAAGACTGATATTGAACATTTTAATTTCTTCCAATAGTACCTCTATTGGAAGAAATTAAAATGTTCAATATCAGTCACACACCAGAAGGCCAATTCTCGTAATTTAAAAAGTTCAAAATGTAGTCGCCGTCTCATCTCGGCGACAAACAAATGTCAAAAACTTCAGAATGTTAACGATGACACGGTGACGACACGGTTGGCGCAGTGGCTGAGCGATCGACTGCTGCGCTCCGTGTGGCAGGTTCGATTCCCGCACGGAACTAATATTTGTATTGCCTTCAGGTATTTGTTCCGGGTCTGGCTGTTTGTGTACGTGAGTTTAAATGTTTGTAAATGCACCCACGATACAGGAGTAATTCCTAGTGTGGGGCAACGTATTTAAAAAAAAAAAACAATATCTAAAGAAGGTATTATTGGAAGAAATTAAAATGTTCAATATCGGTCACACACCTGAAATCAAATCGAGATAGCAAAATGTAAAAAAAAAGTATAAATAAAAGGCCTATTTATAATATAGCGTAACTATTCAAATCTTTACATGCTGCATTTCATAAGGTAGCTAAACAATCTAATAACAGCCACTTTTTTCCCTTACCTACGTACCTCAAACTTAATATCACCTTCCATTCTCCGAACCACAGACACCTTAAATCTTTCCACGAAAACTAAGAAAATTGAAAATTACAGCCATTAAAACCTCATATGAGTTGAGAAATAATGCTCCGTACACCGTGCGGGGTTATCAACCGCAGTGTCTGTCATAGCGAGCAATTTGCCGTGAATTATCGCCCCACTCGGAAAGGCAAGAAGCGTTTACCTTCACCTACTCGTATGTACGGCACTTCACTTACTAAGGGATGACCATAACAGAGCCGTTTGACGGGATTTTAACGCAACTTTTTTTTAGAACTTCCTATGAGTCGATGATGTTCCGCTGCATTGATAAATGCAAAACGTTTATGCAATTCTGCGTGTTCAAGTTCAGTAATTATGGAAAACCACTGACCGTTGTTCAGTTGTTTTACATAACGGAGCTGTTTTGTAAAACTACTAGTGGTTTTGGAAAACAGCGGATTCTACAATCCATCTGCGACACATATAACTCGAACTTAGGCACCTGTCCCACCGCCGGCGATTAACGAGAATCAAGAAGGTAGAGCTAGCAACTAAAAACAAGGCGTGCAAGTCGTTGGTATGATTATGTATGTACAGACGCCAGCAGGTTAAGCTACCCGAAACTGTCAAATTTTCCCAATCAACCTTGAACCTTAATGCTTTAAAGTGAAGAGGAAAATGCGATAAAGTTGAAAATCTATTAAAGAAATTTGACAGATTGTAGTAGCTTGGTGTGCTGGCGTCTGTACAAAGCGTGAGTCTTTCAGCTAGTTTTCTGCTCGCCAAGCGAGCGTCGCTGAGCGAGTACGCTGAGTTGATAGCACTTGTCGGTGCGACAAACGACGAGAATGGACCTGGAAGGTACCTGGACAAATGGACCTGTCTTTCCCGCCGACGCGGGAAAGACAGGTCCACTAGAATCTTTTGTACGTTTCTTGAGGTTGAAAATCGTTGATAGCTAATTCCCCGTCGGCGGGCGGTAGGTCAGGTGCCTTTTTTTTTTTTAAGGTCAGGACCCTTTGCCATAAATTTGTCTGCCAAAACAAAGCACAAAGAGCGCGAGTTCACAATTTTTTTCATAAAGAGATAATCTGACAAGACAGACAATCTTGGCCCAAATCTGCACACAGCCTTAGCCAAATCCATGTGGAAATTCAACACGATTGTCAACACACAATGTAGGAAATAAGGTACCTCCTCTTTTTAACATTTTTACCTCACGATTCATAAAATTAAAAAATCTCTCCACCAATATTGTGGCGCCATCTCGAACCAAACTCCTTCAACAATGAATTTCCGGAACGTTGTCAACTCCCGAGAAGTTAAATACGTTTCTTTAGAAGAATATAACAAATGGTGAACGATGATAAATTGCTGTTTCCCTTCATTCAAGCGAGGTGATTATGGCCATATTTACTCATGTTTTATCAGGAAATGTCAAGAGGGTGTTTCGCAGGTTGAATGGCTCCGTTATTGTGTTCTGATTTCCTTTTGTTAAAGTTAGAAAATTCCATCTTTTCTTTAGGTATGCAGCGCGTCAGATAACTTTTCTATGTTACAGGCTTATAGAGCGGTGATTAGCAATGTTCATTCCTATGTCAGTTTGGTGGCCAACCAATTCAAACTAAGTATTTAATATTATAAATGGGAAATTTACTCTGTCCGTCATGCCTGAACTGATAGACTAGGACCTGGATTAGGTTGTCATGTAGCGACAAGAAAATCCTAACCCAGACCTTAAACTAAACTAAGGAATTAAAAAAAGGAAAATGAAAACAATTAAAGATATATTTACAAGATAAAATAAAGTTAGAGATAAAGATGGTGATGGACTGGCAGTGGTGTACAGAATGTGTAGGGTAAAAAAATTTAAAAATGTAAATGATAAAGGTGAAGATGCGTGATAGGTGGAGATGGGATAACAGAAGGTGGAGATGAAGACAAATCAGTAAAAACTGTCGTGAAGAGTGGAGGCCGAAGAGAGGCAGGTAGGTTCAACGGGCACGTGGAGGGTAACCGTGGAGCACACAGCAGGACCAGGACTACGGCGGCAGATGAGGCGCGCTGTATAGTGTTCCCAAGGCTGGTGGCCTGTTATCAGTTTTCGCTTTAGTGGTGAAACGTGAACTGACCCAAGTTCTGCGTAAATTTATAATATGAACTCGTAGAATAATATCATGTCGAAAATATGAATTAGAGACGTATTTGGTACTATGTGTAATTTTGAAGAATTATGAACGTATAATCAGCTAAAAAATAACATGCGTATTCAATAATTTGAACGAACAGAAAACAATCAACAAAACAAAAACATCAACCATTTGAAAGAAAAGTTGTCATGGCAAAGTAGTAACCAGCGTTGTCAAAACTGTCATGATATAATATATGTTAATAAAATACAATAAAACCGAAGTTATATTGTGTTAAAAAGTGTAGTGACTATACGAAAAAGTGATATCAACCAATATAGGCAAAGTTCCCTGCCCTATGATGTCACTAAGTCGTCGTCACCTTGCGTTAAAGTTGAGGGCTGTGTCTGTGTACTGATTGTAGATAAATAACGTGGCCTGGTGTCGTGAAAGACAATCAGCCAGATGCAGAACCACAGCACAACCAGCCAACCTGCAGAAATGAATGAAAATAAATGTGAGTATGTACATTACGTTACCAGGCTAGATATATTTTAAAAAAAATTATAAAAAAAAAAATTTATAAAAGTCTAAATATACTTAGTTGAAGTTTAGTAAGAAACCGTTGGATGTTTTCGAATGAAAATTATTTTGATAAATAAATATTTTATCCAATTTTAAATTGTGAAATACTTACATAAAGTCTTAGAAATTACTTAATGTGATAATCCGTTCAGAAGTTGTGGCGTGAAACAGTAACAAACATCCATCCATCCATCCATACAAACGTTCACGTTTATTGTCTGTTTGTTTTCTATTATTTAAATTAAATTTTATTCGAAAACATCCAACGATTTCTTACTAAACTTCAACCATATCCGACTATCCGACGCGTTTACTCATCTCCTTTGGTGACCGAACGTTCCCATGGGATAATTTTCGACCTACAGGCGAGTGAAGTCTCAGAAAAAAGCTAATAAAAAAGAAAACAAAAGAACTTGATTGCTCTTGTTTACTTACAAACATAAGGAATCCACATGATCAATAAATCAATCAATTTCCCGTACACCGAGATATTACTTCATTAAGTTACACGTAATTATTCCTTTGGGACATTCTACCCGGTAACTACTAATACAGTAAAGCCGTTATTTTGAACTTGTATCTAAATCACCCCACACAATTAGGGACCCCACACAAAAAGGGAAGTGTTTTGGGTGTTAATTAATACATTCTGACAACTGACTACCTAGGGCCGCCATTTTCTTTCCTAATCAGAGCGAGCACGCTATTATAATTAAGTTAGTGGCTGTTGACGAAATTCTTACATTATCCCCCGTTGAGGATTTTTTTTTGTAAATTTATTTTTAATTATATCATATCTTGTTTTATAATTTAGTTAATAAGTGCTTGGTTTTCAAGGTCAAAACGAAGTGATTAAGTACTTTATAGGTTGTCACGCGAAGTTCCTAAATAGGTGTATAGTAATTAAAAGCCTAGACAGACATTAGTTTGATACCTAAACCGTCTACCCTATTTTTTTTTTTCTATTACAAAGCTTGTAGCGTTGTTAATTATACATTGACGTCCAAAAGTTAGTTGCCATTCTTCCACTTCAGCTGTAATGCCACATTATGATTTAAAATTCTAGTTGCAAATGTTTGAACTTGCACTATAATGTTTTTTATTGACTAAAGGGCTGATTTTTCCAACGCCAGATAATTTTATCCGTGGAATATTTTTTGAATTTTTGAAAGTTCTTCCATGCATAATTTATCAGACAACAATTTTATTCTACGAATAAAAACTATCTGTCGATTGAAAAATCAGGCCTAATTTGAACTACGAGTACCTATGGATAAGGGATAGCCAGATTTTTTTTAGATAACTGGCTTTTTACTGTCTAATACTTGAATCCCAGTCACCAAAAGTTTGTTGACGTTTATAATTTAATTTTCAGGGTTGTAATATTATTTGAATATCATTTTTAGTTTAATATCAATATTTTTCAATAGGTAACTGGGTTCTGGAGGTCAGATAGGCAATCGCCCCATGTAAAATACTGGTATTCAGCTGCATCTGCTTAGACTGGAAGCTGACCCCAACATAGTTGGGAAAAGGTTAGGCAGATGATGATGATGATCAATATTTTTCAAATATGATTTAATCATTGCCAGAGCTTTTGACTTTTTTCCGAAAAATAATGGCTTGGAGGTGACACGCACAACTTTTCTTGATTTTCAACGAATAGTGCGCTAGTGCAAAATCAATCCCAAAGTCGTTAGGATTGATGAGGGATTGGAAAACTCTTACGAGACATGAGGACATACGACATGAGGGATTAGAAAACTCTTACGAGAAGCGGGAACTTTAATTTCTTAAACAATAATGAGACGGACGGAAACAGACAGCTGTGCTGCTGGGGATTTTGTTGCGCCATTTCTTCTTCCCAGCGATAGGCACTAGGAAGTGGTGAAGGGCGGGCGTTTTGGGGGACTGCTTTTGTAATTTTGACGTTCGAAAAGGGCTGATTCTCAGCCTAATTTGAATAAATGACTTTTGATTTTGATTTTGACGAAGCCAGCACGATACTAATTTACGAGGTTTTGTCACCAGAAAAAAAAATCATATATTCATCGGTCCATAGGAGGCGAAGATTTGCCTTCATGCTTTACCTTACAATCAACCCTTTTGTGGCTCAACATTCTAGTCAGCTAACCCAAGATAATCTTTCAAAAAAATGAAGTCATAAAAGCCAAATAACATTTATCCCTGCACCTCAATCAAGTCATTTTAAAACTTTATAAAACCATAAAAAACTCAAGCCAGACATAATTTCTCCATTACCTACTCAATCATAAGCCGAGCCATAAAGCGGTTCTTAATTACTTTTTCTCAGGAAGCAATAAAGAACCCCGAAACGTGACATAATCCTACTGAAGGAATTAATATTGTATGCTCCGACATATCTACTTATATTAATTTAGAAATATCAACGCAATTACGACTGTATTGTCTTCAGAATAGAGTTTCATTTGGCGGTGACGTGGTGGGACATGTATTAGAGAATTCGTGGATGAAAATTAGACTTTAGCTAGTTAGACATGGGGCAGGTTTTGGTATGGCATTGTGGTGATACTTGCCTTAATATTAATGCGTGAAATGTAGGTGTCTGTTCGTCAATTAGAAGGGAATTTAGATAGCTATTGCGTAAATACATATATCATGACACCTCGGTTCGAGACTTCATTATAAAAAGCAACTGGATTAAAATAAAGAATAACGTCTGAAACTTTGAGATAAATTAATAGCAAAAAGTCGGTGGAGTAGATTATTTCAGATTTTAATCAACTTTATCAAACTTTTCTTAAGGAAACTGAGTTGATTAGGTTTATGGAGAGAAGCGTTGAGGTAGAATAACAAAGAAAGAAAGAAAAACTATTAATTGTGTCGCCTATTTACTCGTACAGGAAGACCACCTTGTGTGCTCATAAGTCTACCATCATTTCTAAAGGGTGACAGGGAAACTCGACGTATTCCTTGAAAGGCTTCATACTAGAGGTCATTAGCAACACATTTAGTCCAGTTAACTAGGGTTCAAAACTGGATGGCTCTCGAGCTGTGTCGGTTCATGGATTTTTTAGCAACTTTCTGATTTGTTACCAAAAAAAAATTATTATGAGAAAAAACTACCTACTCCACTCCAAACATTTAATTGATACATTTTTGAAAGTTGAAAAACGAGTGATCGTTTAAAAAAAGTGCTTGCAAAACTTACACAATCTCAGAAATAAAAGGTCTTTAATCTTCGATCAAATAGTACTAGATTCCCGATGAGCTCATCAAAAACGGCCGGACAAATAAGATCTCAAATAATTTTCTGGTCTTATTTTGCTACTGTTTTCAACCTTATTGCTTAGAAATTATGTTTTACTATTTCATACTTAAATATATTTGTTCTTATTTTTTAAATACTTTTCAAAAGTAGTAAATATATTGCAATCGATAATAAACTTTATGTTTGAAACTTAAGGTTTATAATCAAGTTATATACAATAGCGGCCACTTAAGCGATGAGTTTTTGTTCCTAATCCTTAATCTAGTACTATTGTTGATCGAAGTCTTTAATAGCAAATTTTTTATTTTTTAACCATCCAGTTTTGACCCCCATTTCACTGGACTTAATTTGTTGCTAATGTCCTCTAGTTTAACCCCTTTCAAGCAATACGTCGAGTTTCCCTGTCACCCTGTATATAAGCTTTCACCAAGTAGCATAGTCAGCCTATAATGTTCCCACTGCTGGGACACAGCCCATTCCCTCTCTTCGAGAGGGAATGGGCTGTAATCAACCACGCTGGCCCAGTGCGGGTTGGTAAATGTCACATGTCTTCGATTGTTTTAGTTCTAGGACATGCCGGTTTTCTCACGATGTTTTCCTTCATTCCTCTCATAATGTGAGAGGAATGGTGATGAAATTATTTATACAAAGAAAAGCGCCTGCCTGGGTTCGAACCTAGTAACGGTCGTTAGGTTATGGCCACCACTGCTCCACAAGGCCACACTGCTCCACTAGACCATACTGCTCACTAAGCCACCACTGCTCACCCAATGCTCAGCGCAAATGCTCGAGCATAAGTATTTTTCTTCATGTTACTGGACAAGGGCGATCGATACCTATATTTAATATTTAAGATAAACAAGGAAATTCAACTAAAAGGGACTTTATTTTAGGCAATTTTAGTTAAATCTCCTTGCTTAGCTTAATTCAGTTTCATTATCAATTTAACTTCTACTCTTCTTACTCAAGGCGATTGAGTCAATATTCGGGACCCCATTGTACTATAGCATGAGGGCCTTGTGACTAAGTAACAACAGCCGCACGAGTCGAACGATCATGTTAAGCTACACTTGCCGCGGTTGGTTCATGGATGGGTGACCATCTATACATATCAAGACTATTCCAGACCACGAAAGCACGTTAAGCTATTGGTTCTGGCTGTCATTCGTGGAACTTTGGCAGACGTTACGCGCAGTAGCCCGAAAGTCTGAAAACCAGTCTTATCAAGGGGAATCGTATTACTCAGTAACTGGGTTATGAAGGTCAGATCGCTTCATATAAAATACAGCTGCATCCGATAAGACTGGAAGCTGACCCTAACATAGTTGGGAAAAGGCAAGGCGGGCTGATTGTACAATAGCATACTCTTTGCACTAATGACGTAATTTTCGTAAACACCAAGGACGTTAAAATACGAAGACAGATAGGAAAGAGTACTTAAATTAGGGAATAACAAGCACTCGACTAAAACTTTTCAACTTTGTCTCCGGGTGACAAGCAGTATGCAATGATAAATGAGGATTCTAACTTTCATCATTTTGGTTCGAACTCGTCAGAGCCCTACATATTTTATATATAATATTTACATGTAATCTAGGCATATTAAGGATATTTACGATATAAGCAGTGGTGACCCAGTAGTAACGGCCGCGAGTTACAGAGTTGTAAGTCGTAGGTTCGAACCTAGTCAGGCTTTACTTTGTGTAAATAATTTCATCACCACTGCTCTCAAAACGGTGAAGGAAAACATCGTGAGGAAACAAGCATGTCCTAGAACCACAATTTCGATGACATGTGACATCTAACAACCCTCACTGGGCCTGTGTGTTGGATTACGGCCTACTCCCTTTCACTGAGAGGAGGCCTGAGTCCCAGCAGTGGGAATATTATAGGTTGATTATGGTGACACTGGAATTGTGGTCTGTGTAACAATAAACACACTGAGAGTCAAATTAGTGATTGGAATAGTAATTGTTTCTTTGTTAAAGAAGATCAAATCAGAATTTGTGAAATTTTTTCTCAACCCTGTTCCATCATCATCACTGCTGGACATAGGTGGCAATCATCCCCACTTCGACCGGTTCTGTACTTCCCGCATCCAGCGGATTCCTGTGGCTCTCACAAGGTCATCGGTCCGCCTTGTTGGGAAGCCTTCCAACGCCACCCTTTCCCCAACATTGGCGATCTGTTCTGCGAGCAATGTGCCTGCCCACGGCCACTTAAGGTTGGCAATTCTTCGGGATATATCTTGGTTCTCCAGCGAATCTCTTAATTTCTGATTCGACAAAGTTTACCTTCCCTTATTCGTACTTTTGTAACTAAGACAGTCGTCTTAGTTAGTTTGTTGATAGGTCCGAGGAGTCCCTCGGACCTATCAACAAACTTTTGTTACGAACCTGACTCAGGGGAATTTCACCATTAGATAAAACCGAACGCGATCAGAATATCTTGAACCGCATTCAAGAACTGTCTGTTTCAATATTCCATTACAATAATGACACTGAATCTTGACTTGGCTCACGAGGTTGTCGACATGTGGAATGTGGACTCGGCGATCATTGTGCCCATAGTCGTGACAGCTAATGGCTTAATAGCCAAGAGCCTCCAACCAACACCTCAGGAGGCTCTCGTTGGGCAGTTGGATCAAGGGCTTGATTCAGAAAGCGGTACTTCTGGACACGGCTCGCATTGTCAGGAGGTTCCTCTATCTGGAGCCCTGACCACCGGTAGCTTGGACCCTGTTCCCGATACCGGTGGGCTACTATTTTTTTATATTTTAAATTTTTTTTTTTATATTTTTGTTTATAAAAATATTTAAAAAATAATTTATAGGTACTTTGATGAAATAAAGGAACCTAAATGACACTGACAGCTCTTGAACACATTTAGTATCATTTGTGAAATTCGCCCTTATAAAAGGAATCTTCCTCTACGCAGCATGCTCCAACACCATCAAGGCCATCAAACCTATGTTACATATTAACTGTAAGTAATCAGGATTAGCCTCTTATCAAATCGATTAAACCTTAAAATAATATCGACACTGATAAAGTTGATAAGCTTTTGTGATATTTCGTATCGTGAAAACATGTGTTCCCGTTAAGATAATACGAGAATTTCCCAGAGATTTTTTTCTACTAGAACTTTTGATGTAAATGTTAGTCTTCGCATATATAGTCCTTCATAATGCACAAGTGTGTGCTCAGACACAGGAGCACTCTCTTCCCTCAGTCTCACAGTCCGATAGGACGGCAATCCGACACGACCGGAGATAGATCAGCGCAGGACAGGACCAACAGCTACGTATGCGTGTGGTTTCGCATATGCCTACCTATAAAAGGATAGCTGGTAGAACACTGACGTTTATGTTTACCAAGTCAAGATGACATATAAATGCCGTAGATCAATCATAAACTATATACCATTCCTTCCCCTAGGTTGACAAAATAAACTTAAATCAAAATCTTCAATAAAAGCGCTTATAGTCTACTCTAGGCCAGCACAGTTCGCTATTTATTTCCATAACAAGAAACACCGATGAAATAACTATAAATCACTAAAAAGACACGTTTGGGAATATACCAGTAATTTGCCTATTAGTATTCTACAATACACGACAATACTTCTGTAACTTTTAGAAAATTTTGCACAATCTACAATTTCCAGCGAATTTATTACGATTTAAAACCTAAGTTTTAATTTAAACTAATTTAAATTGCAAATCACCATAATATTATATTAACTTGGCTTTGCTCCCGTAGTCTAAAGGCACCACAACAACCGTGCATTTTTCCAAAGTAGCATAAGTCACTTTATAGCTCATAAACTGTCTCTAAGCTCCGTTGCTGCGTTAAAGAAAAAAAGACAAACCACGACAAATACATTTTCATATTTATAATATTAGTAGGATTAATTGGATTATAGCAGATACGGAACTACTTTTAAAGTCGGGTTAGTTGGATTATAACAGATACAGGACTACTTTTAAAGTAGGATTAATTGGATTATAGCAGATAGAAAACTACTTTTAAAGTAGAGTTAATTGGATTATAGCAGATACAGAACTACTTTTAAAGTAGGATTAATTGGATTATAGCAGATAGAAAATTACTTTTAAAGTAGAGTTAATTGGATTATAGCAGATACAGAACTACTTTTAAAGTAGGATTAATTGGATTATAGCAGATAGAAAACTACTTTTAAAGTAGAGTTAATTGGATTATAGCAGATACAGAACTACTTTTAAAGTAGGATTAATTGATTATAGCAGATAGAAAACTACTTTTAAAGTAGAGTTAATTGGATTATAGCAGATAGAAAACTACTTTTAAATAAAGGATTACTGAATGATCAAGCTCGATCATAATCAGAGTGGTCGTCTGAGCCCTGAAACTTTCACAACCGCTTCGAAGACGTAAATGGGTTAAGCCGAGAACTGCTGAATAAAGACTAACTTGGCACCCCTAGACTAAGTTCTTGTTTGTTGTTTGAATGCTTGCTGCTTTGATGAATAGGAGTTCAGTGCGTATTCATTAGGTATTATAGTTATTTTACTCAAAATGCCTTACAATTTGGTTAGATTTGGTACTCTAAATCTAACCAAATTGTATGCATATGAAAATCAATAACATTATTTTCTATATATAAATATTCTCATATATATATGATACTCATCTGCTCATACTTGTAATGCTCGGTTCCTATAAACAAAAACGAATCGTTTTGCTTCCCACTGGTTTTTTATTGCCAAACTGGGCACGTAAATAGATTTGTAATCAAATTTTACTTGTGATAGCTACTTCCATATGGGAGATCTTTGCTTCATTAATGGTAAAGATATAAGAGTCTTAATTTTAACCAGTAACGGTCCGTAAATAAAATATACAATAAGTTACCGGAATACATCAAAAATAAAAATAAAAATAATATCTTTATTAATAAATTAAAACAATTTCTGATAATCAAAACCTACTACACTATTGACGAATATTTTAGCGATAAATTTCAACAACAATAAAAAGTATTTTTTACGTAATAACCTACATTTCATTTTAAATTTCACTTTGAATATAAAGTTATATTAAAACACTAAAATACTGTTTATTTAAAATGAATGTGCTAAACAGTGCACAATTAATAATAATAACATTATACAAGACTCAATAAAATTGTAAATATTTAGTTTTATTATAATTTATAGTAATAATGAAAAATAAAAAATAATGTAAATCGTGCAATATACCTATATAATATAAAAATATAACTTAAAACCAAATATATAAATACTTAAGTATATAAAATATAAATACCATAAAAGCAAGTGATACTATTTTAATGATACTATTTTAATTTAATATTTATTTATTTTTTTCTTACCAAAAAGCGCCTTCATCCTCTCTCCTATTAAAAACTAACTTTGCTGTGCCCGACAGGGTCCATAATTGATTCTATGTTTTGACATAACAACTATCATATGTATACTTACACATTATGGAATGCAATAAAGAATTGAGTATTGAGTAAATTATAGAAATCGGCCGTAAGTGCGAGTCGTTCAACGAAACAAAAGAAGATGAGGATGATGGATTCCACTCTTCACAACAACAAACTGCGTTCAATAATATTTCCGTTCAACATAATGATATCGAAATTTTGCCTTTAGCCGTTCATCCTATTCGTCGAAAACCGTCTCTTTTCGACCCTAATTCCAATTATATCACATTTCACACCTGAAAGTACTTATAGTCATTCAAAGGTTTTTTGACCTTGGATACTCCAAAACAGCCCCCAAAAGTTCTACTAATTACCAGGGTCGTATACAGCGTAACGAATAGTTTTATAGATAACAATAAAACAGACCTGCCTTCGTTAATCTTAACTCCTTTTGTTACTGACGCCCTGGTAATGATTGTGAAGGTAATATAGTACATTGCTTGTAATTTAGTATCGGGTTTTCAGGCCTACCTACGATGTATGAGATTCAAAATAGCCTTAAACTACGTTTTTTATCACATAGCTGACTTGCAAAAATTTTAAGATTACGGGCCGCCGATTTTCAATAGTCTGATAACTTTTATCGGAGGAATAAATATTGCTGTTTGACAGGTTTTACATAGAAATTATTTCAAACTGTCATAATTATTCTTCAGAGCAAAGTTATCTATCTGACTATTGAAAAATCAGCCCTCAGTTAATTTTAAGATCTACTTACAAAAATTCTAAGCCCCGTAAATTCTAAGCGTCGATGTTCCTACCACCTTTTATATTTTTTCAGCAAGAATTCCAAGGTAAACGAAAAATCCACAATTTATTACTTTCACACTACATTCAGGGTGAAAGTTTCGTAATATATTTACATACCTTACAAATCTTATAAAATTTATAGCCAGTTCAGTTGACATGAAAAATAGTTAACGAAATGTTTTGAACAAACAAAACATTAATCAAAGATATTTCGTAAATAATATAACTATAATTATTTACAGTTTACATAAATCTTGTTATATTTTGATCTCTTAATATTAATGATAGTCCTACTGTCCTGATATGCGAAATATTTTAAGTGGTTGGTGACAAATCTTAATGGATTTTATGTTTTCTTTTTCCTGTAAGTTACGAGATTGACGGTTTGTTAGTGTCAGATTCCCGCATAGAAAAGCTTTAACTAATACTAATTACTCTGCTTTTAGATTTCACCACAGTCGAATAATAAATATAGTCAAAGATTTACTTTCACTATGAGACAATCTTTAATAGCGAAAAACTATTGTAAAAATATATACGAGCCGAAACTTTCAGGGCCGCTATCAATCACCTGCACTTTTCTCCAATTCGATAAAAGTGTAGCGTTCATACAATAACAACAAAGATGTTACGTGGAGACAACATTGTACCTACAGAGTTTTGACAACTTTTATCTTTGCAGTGGTGTTGTCTGCAAACCGTGTTTTGTAAAGCGACTTGTCCTTAAATATAGGTGGTACGAGTATGTTGTCTGCTTGTACTTAGGGAAATTTTAAGATTTGGTCCCGTTGTCATCTCAGCTCTGATTTTTTTTAGATTAACACGTTGACTACCGGACAACAGACACAATGGAAAATCTATTGTTGGCGGTCACCGGTTTTCAATCATCTGATAACTTTATTCGAGGAATAATTTTGACAGTTTTTTCATATAAAAACTGGCAAACGTCAATTTTATTCCTCGAATAAAAATTATTTGGCGATGGCAAAATAAGCCCTTAATATTGAAATTTAATAGACAATATAACAGAACTGATAGTACCGGTTTACCGTCAGTACTAAACGCTTAATGAAAAAACATCAGTTTTCTATTGGTGTAATCTGATAAACCATAAACCTGTCAAAATTACGGCAACAAGGAGGAAAATGCCTATACTTTGTAAGCTATTTTTTAGAAAACACTACCCAGGGATTAAATACTGCAATTCCTCTACAGAACCTCATCACGTCACGTATACCCCCAACGAAGAGGGAAGTACAAGAATAACTCCCACGCAAAATATCAGAATTTTTTTCAATCCTGATATTTTTCCCGAGAGTAATTCTTAGTTAGTTAAAGTTCGGCTTGCTAGAGATTTGCCTCTGTCGTTCATGGGTGTGTGATAATCTCTCTAAACCACGATGCCTCACCTACATCGTTTACACACCGTATCGCTAATTCAAATTAAATTGTTTTGCGTCAACGGCTTATCGCGTTAATCAAGAGATAAGCCGGATTCTGGGAGAGTTAACACCGTGACCGAACATGGGATAATGCACAACAACAACGCCCTTCAGTGTCTGCACCATTGTTATAAATAATGGCTGTAAAACTTTCAATGGGGGGTTCTACACGGCTTTTTACTGACAGAGTTGGAGATGCGAAACTTTAGTTAAGTAGACTTTTAGGACTTTGCAACCGTATACTTAGTCTTGACAATTTTGAAGCCCTTGCTTTTAATAGTGTGCGGTTTCCCAGAAATTGCCGTTAACTAGAAACGTCACACAAGATTGATAAAAAAAAACAATTACATAAGTAAATCGCTTGATTTGCATCCATCGGATCCACAGAGCAATACCAACGATTTTACTTTATTTTGTAAATAGGAAGGTAAATATTGGCACAAATGCAATATTAGGTATATTCACCTCAATTTTTTTTTTATGTAAAGAAAGATGATACATCTTCATACTCATTAATAGTTACGTAAGACAAAATTGTATTTTAAAATCAATCAAAAAAGACGTTGCCCTACTACATAAAAGCGTATTTTTATAAAAGTACCTACTTACATATTAAAAAACAGGACTAAAAGTGAAAGCGCGGCTCGCCATAAATTAATTAATCAGCCCATAAGGGAGGCCGTGTGAAAACGTAATGGAGACTAAAACGTGTATAATGTTCAGGAAAGGCGAGATTTTCGCCACCTGTTAATTTCAGGAAGTACCCGTACTGTCTGGCTACCTACTATATCAGGAATATTCTCATAACAGACTCAACACCATCACAGACTTTGATTGTTGTTGCTTTGTTGTCATCTGCCAGTGTCGCGGGCGCATCACGGATTAATTTATATTGTCAATGTCAAATAATGTGTGTTGTCTTTGGTCCATGGCCCTGACATCAAGCAATGGACAAAATTGTCAACATTTTATATGCTTGAGTACGAGGTTTTTGACTACGTTGTATTTTATGTCTTTTTGTTATTCTATTTTTGAAATGCGCGTTTTGTTTGTGGGGAATAAACTAAACTTTTCTTTCTTTCTAGACTCATTTTAAAGACGATGCTACAAGATAAATATTTATAAATACATATAACCACTTATAAGCATATTATAACAAGAAGCCTAGCAAAAGTCCAAATATTAGGCATTTAGAAGCCTCTCTCTTCAGGGGCTATCCGAAAAGCCGCCCATTTCTCATATTCAGAAAAAAATCGCTGAATATGATAAATATACTTAGTTAAACTATTTTTTCATAATAGGATTCAGGATTTTTTCACCTGACTCCGCACATTGGTGGCCAAGTTGGCGCTCTACCAACTTAAACGGTAATCAACCTTGCTGAATGGCCAATCTTTCTCACGGCTTAAGCAGAAAAAGTACATCCCTAACTAAACTTAAACGACTTCAAAATTGGGCTAGCCCTAGTTGTTTAACCAAAAGTCTATCTCTATAGTGATTTGAAACCTTGTGTGCGAAAAGAATAATCAAATAAATAAAAAAACAACAGTCAATAGGTACAATTTTTTTAACAACTTCAAAATCCGAACTACACTTTCGGCCACACGAAACCGGTGTTCTATTACAAATCGTGCACATGAAAGCAGCCAGCATCATCTGCCTCTCTGCACGTCTGGCCATAACAATAATACAGTCTAGGATACCCCATTAGCGAAACATGAAAGGTCAATCTGTCTAGAATTTTAGATATTTCCCCTTGTCCCTTTACAATGTATAGAAAACATGCTTTGCACCCGCGTCTGTGTCAAACATGAACTTACGGCAACATAATACCCGATTAAAGTTTCTTCAAAAAAAATCTTGGATGCGTGTATCCAGCTAGTCCAGCTAATAATAACGCCTCTACAGCAAGATGTAATCTATGGCCGGAGCTGTACAAACTCCCTGACTAAGTAGGTATGTTTTAGAACCATCTAAGAGCCTTCCGCCTGGGCACGCGTTACCGTGGCCGACTTGGAAATGTCTAAGTAAATAGACTTCGAACCCAAATCGGCCGTAGAATCAAAATCAAAAGTCATTTATTCAAATTAGGCTGAGAATCAGCACTTTTCGAAATCACGTCGAACGTCAAAATCACAAAAGATAGTCCCCCAAAAACACTCGCCCTTCACGGCGTCGCGTCGTCGAGATTGTCTTCACGGTGTAGCAAAGACAATCTCGACAGATCGGTTCACGGACGGCTCAGATCTCAAGTGCGTATGCGGCACCTTTCTACAGACAATGGCCCTTTTTGCGCCGCATGCCCTGTCACCTGTGCAGTTGACGATCTTATGACTACGTCAGTGAGTGGAGTTCGTGCAGCTGAATTTTGGACCAAAGATGTTGAACATTTTTTCCATCGTTACGCTAAGAAGAAAAAGAAGTCTCTATGTCCTAACCCATGTCATAGTCTACCTGGATGGCCTTCGAAATCCGTTCAGAAAGGTCGCAGACAGACAGACAGAGTTACTTTCGCATTATAATATTAGTATGGATTCTCAGTGGAGCTAGATTTGTATATTTAGTTTAGTTGTATCCCCGATGCTTTTCAAATCTCTCTCTTCGTATAATTTGAATCTGTTATGCAGTTTGCCAAGTGTATAAAGTTTTTGTTTTATTTTCTTTGGGGTAATAAAGAGTTAAGTGGTGCAGTTCCGGATCTTAAATGGAGCTATCTTATTTATTTTTATGACTGGAAGAACATTAAATTGTTGAGTCAACATGAATAGAGCATGGTGCGCTCCAACTGTCTGTGCTCAGAATACTTATTTTAATGACAGTTCTTTTAAATGCGCAATTTATATTAACACGTTGACTGCCAGACAACAGACACAATAGAAAATCTATTGTTGGCGGACACCGGTGATCGCGTTGGTAGTCAATGACTTAATTACTTCGATTTCAATACGTTTAATACAACAGTAAATAGCTTGAGAGCACCCGTCCTTCATATAGTGATATTTGTCTGCTTCGAAGGCTCAGATTGACAAAATTCCAATTCGTTGACTTTGAAAAATTACATTCCCGTGTCTTACGAAGCCATTAAGTAATTATCTCGCCATTTCTCATTAATCTTAAGTATTAAAACAATGCAGTCCCAATGACGCGATAACAGTAGTGTCAATATTAGATTTGTCGTTCTCACAAGGACCGAAACGCGTGTCTCAATGCCCTGGGAATTACCGACGGGAATCACGAGAAATTCCCACTTCCTACAACGGATTACGACAAATTCCCACTTTCTTCTCTATACCATTTTATTGCGTTGTTGATCTTAAACGAACGTGTTGGGATTGTAAGCTTTTCTCGAAGGTGCAATCTTACCCAGTATTGTGAGAAAGCTTCGAACATAGACTTGATGTCAGCGTCTTACCTGTTGACAAATTAAAATAATGATTAATTGTTGAGTAGAACACATAGTACTTTACTTCATTATGTATACAAAAGAAAAGAAACACAAAACAAATTGTTTATTTGCGGGAAACATGACGCAAACAAAGAACAAAACAGTTAGGGGATAATATGCGTCACATCCACGCAAAACTGCGATCACTCAACATAAGGCTGCGACCCTATGCGAGACAGAGCCCAAGCGATGGTTTTCAGCAACAGCAGGTGTTGACTTGATGAGGTCGACCAATAATACGGGCACGTACGACCGTAATATAGGCACGATTAAAAAACAAAGGCACTTTTCGTGTCTGTCTGTGTGACCGCTTGGATCTTATAAACTACACAATGAATTTACATGCGGTATTCACTAACATTTAGAGTAGGTAGGTACTTGTTCTGGAAGGTTTGTGTTTATTATATTTCTATTTAACTTGACAAAGCACTGAAATCTCGATGTGCCACAAATGCGACAGTATCTCTGTCTGTCAGATACGTTTTCACGGTTACGCCACTGAACCAATTTTGCTGACGAAGCCGAGGGCAAAACGATAGTAGGTATGTACGAAATAAAATCGACTTCTGAAGTCCGTTCGTCAACTTAAATTTTAATTAAAACGAAACACTCAGATCAACATGACAATGTAATAATTTATCTTAAACAAAAGAGCAGCAGGAAATTAAACAAGCACTCCTTTAATCACATCCGTTGAAAAAACAGACGCGCTTTTGTTTCAGTCAGCAACACCATCTTCACGGTGACCTTAATACAAGGAGATAAGGTTCATTATTCATCGACGTGATAGCAATACGGCTGTAGAGCTACCGCCTTGAAAATTGAATCAATTTGCGTTAAAAGCAAATTGCGCGAGAAGGGAGATTGGCAGTTTCTTTTTTTCGCTTCTAATCGAGTTAAGTCAGACTCTGTTGTCACTTGTCGTTAATGGACGGTGACCCAAATAAAGACGGAATGGATCAGATGTAGGCACAGACCAAGTTAATTTTGACAGTCGGACGTCTGCACAAATGGCAAATCATCATTTCAGCCCGGAATCACCCACTGCGGGTAGGCCTCCCCTTTCTTCTACCACACATCCCAGTTCCGTGCGTTTCTCATCCAGGTGTATCCCACGACTTTGACTATACCATCGACCCACCGTGCTTTTGGACTGCCCTGGGGGTCTACTCCGAAGTGGTAAATGTATCGTATCGGCCGAATGTTCACTCTTTCAAATATTGACTATGGTCCTGACCCAACTGAGCCGATCCGAAATTTTTTCGCATTTTTCAATAATATTCGGTCATGTGTCGGTCCGATCCGATCATTCGAATGTGTCACGTGTTCGGAGTAGACCTCCAGGTTTCTTTGGCCTAACCTTGAACCCACTAGGTCACCGCTTTAAACGAGAAAAAATTGTAAATAGGTACCTGTCTCCTAAAGGTGAAAATTACACAATATCCTCTTTGACCATTCAACTTGTATCAGACAGAAATAACTTGATTGAGATAATCAGTTTCCGAAATATGTATACTTTATCATTATATCATAAATATCAACTATGCTACTGATTCTCGACACGAAACAATAATAAAATAAGTAGGTTTTTTTTTCTAAGTTTCGGAAATCGGCATGTGTGGGACACGCATTTTAAAACGCGGCCGCTTATACGATACCATAACGCGATTCTGTTCTTTGAAAGTGGTGTATTCTGAAATAATGTCAAACTTAAATAAGTAAAAAAACAAGTTTGTATTCATTATTTACCAGGGATCGTAATTTTATTTGATTATTTATGCCTTTCATAACAGCCTCCTGAAATTTGACGAGGATGCAAAACAACAGCTTGTATACTCAAATTATATTAGCTTCAAAATTTCAGAATGTCCGTACCAAAATGAAGTAGAATACTATTTCGACCGTCGTCGTCGAGCGATTGCAATGTCCAAATGGTCCATCCAGCTCAGTTCAAATATTTCTAGCATAAATGTGAGCAACAAGCACTAAATGCTTAGTAAATTCATGTCTGGCCCATCTAATTTGATTTCGGTTTGAGTTACGTAAATGTTGTAATATTTCATAAGTTTTTAAATAGTCGTTTTGTCGCAGTATCGCTATTAAAATTGAATAAAAAGTGTAAAGTAGTTTATATTTTATCGAAAAAAATCATGTTACTAAATTATTCAGCCGTCACTTATTTGTATGTGGATATCATTTTCAAATCTACTGCAATATTACACTTTTCAGTTTATTTTATTGGCTGACATTTAGGATAATGATAATGACTTTCGTGTTTCGACCAAATCTCCAACACATTCCTAAATTCACTTAAATCGTGCACTCGGAATTTTAGAGCGTAATGGATGTTTCGCGACAGCTGTTTTACATTTACGTAACACGGCGTGAATCCAGAGAAAACTATATCTAATAGGTATAATTCTGAAATATCTGTCACCTCAGATTACTTCGGAACCACTGGATAACAATTAATTTGAATATCAGATATTCAAATATTCAAACAGAAAGTCGAAACCGAATTCGTAAAGCAAAAAAAAAACGAACGGAAATCTGATTTCCGAAAGTTTGACGACATCACGGTAGTGTAGTAATAAAAATAAAAGTGGCAATAAAACATCTAGCCGAGAATTTTTAATATTAGAAAGAGGACGGAACTGGCCATGTCAACGAGTTCGATATCGAGTTGTCGCCATTTCTGTAACTGGCAGCCCGGAATTTGATTTTAGAATGCGGTGTCAGAAGTGAGAACTTTTTGAACGTTCATTCTTTTTTAGTATTCATATTTTTTTTTTAACTTCATGTCGTTCGTTTGTTCGGTTATCAGGTACGAGAATAATATTTTTTTAGTGTCGATAAGAATCTCTATTTCACCCCTGTGTTGTGAGAAATATTGTATTCTAAACACGAAAACTTCAAATTACACAACAACAAAAACGTAAATCCGATAAATTGTAAACGCTTCTAACCAAAATTGTTATTCCTCTTTTATCTTTTAACAAAATCATTTGAAATTGAAAATGGTTTGTAGAGTGGGAAATACAAATAAAACGCTAAATAAAAATCAATTTAATGCTGAGAGGTACACAATAGGCTATTCTGTGGTAAGGCGGCTCAATTTTCAGCACCAACGCGTCTCTCTCGAAGTGATTTACGACATAAACATGATAAGGGAAATCTCAATGCCACATATTTATGTGTGAATATTTACGTAGGTACTGCTCGGTAAATGTGAGGTTATTTTATATGTTCTGAGTTTTATTTTTCTTGCAGGATTGGCACAAATCTGTGACGGTCGTGCAAGTAATTGATAAAAAATGAAAATATTAGGAAGTTCTTGAGGTATCAACTTTCTACATACATAAAACAATCCTAATAGTGAGTAGGTACACATTTATTATGTAAAACGAAACATGCAATGTGACATGTTGAAATGAACATGCCGTCCTAATATGTATTATGCAGCAACTTGATTCAACGTCTGTTACATTTCATGTTACTTTCCACCATAATGTATGTGGAAAGTTGATACCTTAAGAAATGAATATATGTTTTAACATATTACAAAACCTCATATTGACAAAGCATTGAAATATTTAAAAAAATAAATTATCAGTTTATACATAAATCGTATAAGACTAACTTTCGCCACCAAAAAAAAATATTGAGAATACATCGTTGATTAATTAATTACGCACATAAAAGCACTACAGGGAACATGAAAACGAAAATATTTTCAGTTTTGGCACAATAGATTGTGAAAAATCTTAGTAATAAAAAGCAAGCAACAACAAAAGGCGGGTTGTTCACACCAGCCGCAAGGCACAAATAATAGCCTAAAACCTACCCTGTTTCAGCGCAGCGTCGTAATTAATAGTTCCAATTTATCTAGGGTCAGCCCTGATAATTTGTGTTATGAGACTCGTATGTCCCTGACCTTAGACCTTTGGTGTCTTATTGTACTGTTCTTTTTACTCTGTGGCTTTTTCTTTGTAGTTTTATTTCGGCTTAGAGGGATTAAGAGGGGTTGTACTGCGTATTGTGGTAGAAATTGGCGTAATCTGTGACACGTGCTGGAACTTTTATGATTAAGTAATGGTTCTTGTTATTTTTATAACCTTTACGAAGAATTGCTTATTATTTATCAACAACAGCATTCGTAAGTGGCTGGACTTCTAATCGTCGCGTGGTTTTATAATAAATGACCTATAGATGGTAAAATGTTTAAAAAAAATCTTACTTTTTTACCTTTGGAAACCTCCAATAGAAGGCATTACCAGACACACACAGACATTATCAGAGCTCCGCTAAAATGCCAAATACCGAACATCGGCAATTATTCGGTTGATTTTGCAATCTTAATGGGGGAATAGGGGATCATCCACGACCCCTACGATTCCCCTGAGATTAATCACAGACATTGCTGATGCCAGGTAATCTCTACTGGTGTGGGGACTTGAGGTTACTTATTAGTAGATTTAATTTATATTAAGTGGCTTATTTTTTATCCAATCATCAATTATAATAGGTAACTAGAAAAATGGTATCACATTTTCTAGTCAAGGTTGAACCATTAAGAACATAATATAGAAGAAAAAAAATTGAATTCGGCGAAGTCGGGGGACTTGTAAAGAACAGTGCCAAGGAACCGTCCCCCGACTGCAATGAAAAGTTTGGTTTTCAGTTTTCCACTTTATCGTATTTAGCTTGTTTTAATTTTTTAGTTAAATATTTTAATTAACTTTTTACAAAGGAGGCGTGTTTTTTAATTTTTTTAATTATTTATTTTTGATATCATACCTTTTAGTGATAACACGATATTTTAGCAAACACGCAAGTGCCATGAAAGATAACTTTTATTTATTAGGAAATTGATATCGTGCCTTTTACTTTATCCTACCCATGAACTTATCACCAATCTCATTATCTTTGCGCAAATATTGTAGCAAAAACTATCAACTGCATAATTTTTTTGATATAATCCTATAAACAAAATGATCATAACACATCATAAAAGTGACATCGTTTGTATTCACATCAAAAGTATTCGTAATAAACATTTTCTAAAAGCAAGTGTAACACAAAAAATCAAATTAGTATTATCGAGTCACATTTGAAACTTTTAATCGATTCTATATCTGACAGATTTATAACATCCACATAATGTAACCGATTTGCCCGCCATTCGATAACGTATATTCCGATAATTGCAATGTGTGATTTCATTAGGATTAAGGCAGACAAAGTCGCGTATTTAGAAAGTATATAAATGAAGTTCTATAAGCTCTGAGCTCGGGTACTCGTATATTTTGGGTAACTTTTAATCCCTATATTGGTTGAGTTGTGGAAAGCTATTGTATATATGTAGATCTGAAGGCCAATTCTCGTAATTTAAAATGTTCAACAAATGTCAAAACTTGTCAAAATGTAGGGAAATTACAGGTATTTTTGACAGATTGAGACAGATCAGACTGTGAACGTTCTTAAAATTACGAGAATTGTCCCGCTTGTGTTGTAATCTTCGATTATCTTAGGTTGGGATTTAGCAAGGATATTTAAATATTTTTTATAGTAGATATCTTGAATCTATTTGGGATTTCATTCAATCTCTCTGAATTCATTTATTGTTATTTATTTTAATTTTGTCATTTGTATTGTTATTTATATGAATTCAAATGCAACTGAGTATTATATAAATTCAAATTCAACTCTACAAAAATTTTATGAAGACATCATTTCTGTTCACCTCATTATCTTTTATTATTATTAGCTTTTTAATCGGACAAACATAAAGAGTAGTCGTCAATGTAGTATTTGGCGTTTATTTATGTTTTGTATGTCCGTTTGTCAGTCGTCGAAGGTCTCCTCCAACCTTCTCTATTTCTGTCTGTGGCTACTCTGTTGTTGTGGCACTCATTATGTTTTAATAAAATAATATTGCAACAATATTCCGCATATTTTTAATATAAAATACCAGAAACCAGTTACGCAGAAATAAAATTGAAAATGTAACCAATTTGCAACACCTAAAAAAGACTACAGTTTTGCACTAACCGAGCACAGCTAACACATTTTCATATTTTAATTTTTCAGTCTCTGGGGAAAGGACTTAATTGCTCATACTTTAGCATTTTGTCTGAGGTCATACATGATGATCTTTTAACGTTTATTGCGTCTGCCAAGAGCTACGAAATTGTACAGTAAATCAGATTAAACAAGTCATTTTTCAAAGTATGAAAGTGTTATTTTGGTGTTATTTATTTTGTGATGCTGAATGAGGAATTTGAAATGTTTACTGTAAAATGTTGGACAATTTTGTCTAGGATTTTTTGATAGAAGATATGAATGTGCTTGCATTCAGTTTTTATTCTCTACTTGTACATACGTATTTTTGCCTCGTTAGTAGGATTACCATCCGTCCGGATTGGTCTGGCATGTCCGGCTTTTTTGCCCCCCGTTTGGACTTTTTCAGAATTTTAAACGAAAATAGTTTTGTTTTTACTACAGTACCTATTAATTTGTACCGAAAAAAGAAATATTAAATAGTAAAATTTCCGGAGTTTTTTGCAAATGTCCGGCTTGTTGTCAGGAGTTTTCTTACCACAAACAATACCAAGCGTTAAATAAGTAGTTTTCTTTCGAAATGATCACAAACAATACCAACACATTTTCCAAGAAATACAGTACAAATAGTTAGTACACTTAAACTTTAACTCCTTCATGACAATACACCCACAGACGATAAAATGAAGTCCAGTAAACTTCACTTCATACAAAAAAATGAAGAAACGCGTTTATGTCAGGGATACTTCAACCACAATAGTACAACGGGATCGGGTAGAAGCCGACCTTTGCCAACATGTCACTTTGATAGCCAGCGACAAAGCCGTTTCGCGTTGAGGTCTAAATCCAACACAAATACTTCCGTATTTTCTAAGATTGTGTTTTTACAAGCTTTTATTTAGTTTCACCTGTCCTGATGTTCAATGATGTCTGTAATCAAATCTTGCAAGTTAAATTTGATCCACTTCCCGGATACCGATTGAGCTGAAATTTTGCACGCATGTGTAAATCGGACGACAATATAAAATTATTATGACATGGAGCTGATCTGATGATGGAGCTGGAAGATGGCCATAGGAACTCGGTAATTAAACGACACAACCCTATCGAATTTGGGCTCGTTTGATTTGTCTTGACGAGTACTTTGGTGATATATAGTAACCAGGGTCTAATGATGAACCTGGAAGATGGCTATAGGAACTCGGTAATTAAACGACACAACCCCATCGACTTTGGGATCATATGATTTGTCTTGACGAGTACTTTAGTGCTAGACGGTAACCAGGGTCTGATGATGGAGCTGGAAGGTGGCCATAGGAACTCAGTAATTAAGCGACACAACCGCGTCGAGATTGATTCGTCTTGATGGGTGGACCGTTTTCAATGTTCGACCCCATCTTTGGGAAAATAAGTTTGTTAGTTAACGGAAAATTACTACTACGCGCTACGAACTACGCCTTAGGCAATCTAGCATCAAAAATACTAAGAAGTTAAAAATAAAACTATGAAAAAAAACTTTTAAAAAACAAGCTTTTATTACTTGTTAATAAAAAGAACTAAAAAGTTATAAATAATTTAAACCTGATAAGAAAAACCCAATTATTTTATAAATAAAAGCGTGTCACATTGTGATTGTAAAAGAAAAATAATGAAGGTGTAATATGCTAAATGTTCTTTATTGTTCCATCAAAAAGTAATGCGCTTTTATTTATTAGAGTTTATTTCGATTCGTTTGGGGTTGAAACACTAGGGCCATAAATGATAAATGATTTTATTTTGTAAATAGGTTTGTACAAACACTTTACACGTCAATCATATTTTAAAACTAGATGAGGTCGGCGTTTCCTATCTGACTAGTCTGAGAAGAAAGGCCGAAACAAACTCAGAGGTCACAGTCTCTTTTAAAGTCCAGACATAATCTTGGTCAGATCATATGAAGACCATGTAGATCGTCATGAGATGGTTTTTTGAGGAAAGAACCACACAGATTGAGAGGACCTGTCCAGTCAGTACACGCATTTGTCAGAAATCGTGCAGCTCAACTCAAAACATATGGAGCTCGACGATTCGACGAACAATACCAAAGAAAGGACATTTGGGTAGGCCACATTAATTACTCAAACTGCCAGACCATGACAAAAACTAACAGAACAGAGAGAAAAATAAAAAAGAATTAAAAATGGGGTCCGAGTGTCCACTTAGTTTTTCGATATATCGCCAAGCTGTTAGTCGACTCTTCACGTGATCAGAGGGCTGGACTGTTTCTTGGCAAAGAATTAGCATCGCCATACAACGTGGCAATGCTGCCAGCCTTTTGGGCACTATTCCTGTTGACAGCGATGCAGACAAATTTTTTGATGCCCTATGATTCTTTTGCTTATTTTTCACATGTACATATGTATTATTAAATCATTTTATTTAATATAAGCGGTTTCATTAAGTTAATATCACTGAAACCGCTTTCTTATAATAATATTATTAAAGTTGACGACAGTTTTACTTATCTTACCCTCAAGATAATACTAAATCCTATTACCAACATTTAAATGTTTCTGAAACAGAAAAAATAATATTAATACAAGTTTCGTAGCGCTACGAAGTGCTACGCGGCGTAGGCGTTTCGTAGCAGTTCACAGAAGACATTATTCAAATGACTCCTTTATTCTTGACTGCTTGAAATGTTTGTGAGTTCTAAAATCTAGTATAATCATGACATAGAGTACTTAATTGACACTCTTTCTATTACTCGTTGGTTAGTATTTTTCGCCGGAAACACAGGATTACCTAGTTCAGGCACGTAAATCTTAGGACTATAATTTCACACATTACATTTAAGCAAAACTGTACTAATTTTCATGCCTTATAATTTTTTTTTTATCGAGGAGTACTGCCTTTTGTATCAGGCCCTTAATCCAACCGCCTAACGAGAGCCTCGATGGATGTTGATTATTATTATTATTATAGTATTTTAAGTGGGTATATGTACGTTGAGCTTAGACCATTATCACAAACAATGTTGAAGTATCGTTTTAAGGAATAGTTTAGTATTTTTTAGGTTCCGTACCCAAAGGGTGTAGAACTAAGCCTCCACTGTCCGTCCGTCCGTCTGACTGTCAGCAGGCTGTATCTCATGTACCGTAATAGGTCGACAGTTAAAATTTTTACAGATTGTGTATTTCTATTGCCACTGTAACAACAAATAATTTAAAAAAAATAAGTAAAGGGGGTCGCCATACAAGAAACGTGTTTTTATCGGCGTGTTTTGCCTTTTGGTACGGAACCCTTTTTGTGCAAGTCCGATTCGCACTTGGCCAGTTTTATAATAAAGTTACTTCCTACTCAATTTTCAAAACTGTTTAAATACAAACGTACATTGTTAACCAATGATGAGTCTGGCCAATTAACGGTTTCTCAGATTGTTTTAAAACACGACAGTACATTCATTTCAAAACTTATGCCACTGTATGCAAACTATAGAAAGTTTTAATAACTGTCGTTTTAAATACAAATGATTGCTGCAACGTTTAGTACTTCATTGTCCATGTTTTATTATAGTTTAACTGTTAGGGAACTACGTTTAAGTTATATTTATTCAAACATCGTTAAAAATTGTTTTATATTGTTGCCTATTTTATCATCTGAATCGTGTGCCTTATTTAACCTGGGTCAAATAAGCCTATTTTCTTTCTTTCTTTCCCAACTATGTTGGGGTCGGCTTCCAGTCTAATCGGATGCAACTGAACACCTGTGCTTTACATAGAGCGACTGCCTAACTGACCTCCACAATCCAGTTGCTGTTTATTTTTTTTGCTTTTAAAATTTAATTTATTTTCTTTTATTTCAATGTAAACATAAAGAAGGTTTTGTAGTTAGGATTCACTCTAGACGTTTTTAACCTTTTTGAACTGCATTACAACATTTTGGAGAAAAGGTTTTATTTAAGTAGAGATATTATCAACTTAATAAAAATCTTAATTTAATTCACTGACACAACGCACAGCCTAAACCACTAGGTCTAGAAGCATGAAATGCTGTATAAGAGTTCCATATTAAAACGAAAGTGAGCGCTAAGGAAGAATTATTGAAAATGCACCCCCTAAAGGATGTAAACAGGGAAATGTTTAACGTAGATGTAAATGTTTAATGTAGGAATGAAAATTTGTGTGGAAGTTTGTCTTTTTTGCTGATTGGAAATCCCACCGGGCTTGTTTCTTAATAACCATAAACTTTTTTTTCTTCGAAACAGATTCCGACGTTTTTTATCGAACAAAAAAATTTAAAATGTTCGACTTTGTTTATTTAAAGTTGCAGTAAAATACATGAAACAAAATCTACATTTTATTTTACGACAGCTTTTCCGTTTCACAAACAACATTACCAACATTACCGCGCGAAGTAATGTTTGCATGTCTACAAACCAAGGCTTAGTAAACAAAGCTCTCAAGATGAAAATAAACAATTATTTGATAGCCAGACTCCAATTACTCTATGACATTACTCCATGACTCTATTATTTGCTAAGTAATTAAGAACGTCTAAGAGCAATCAAAAAGTCGTTAATAATATTAAGACAACATCAGACATAATCATAGTTAAACGTAGGATATATTTAGATTATTATTATAAAAACGAAAAAGTCTGACAACCGGTTTTATTAAGGGTATCTACGTCTTATAACCCAGTAACTGGGTTGTGGAAGTCCTGGTATTAAAAATATGGTATTGAAAATACTGGTATTCAGCTGCATCCCGTTAGACTGGAAATTGACCCCAACATAGGTGAGAAAAGGCTAGGCAGTTAATGATTATGAAAACGTAAAAGTTAATTGCTAAGTTCGATGTTGCCATAATAAAACATAAAAGTTCATTGCTAAGTTCGATGTTGCCATAATCCATACGCTTGGCCAGCAGATTGGCGATCACAGTATTTTATTATACTAGATGACAGGATACGTTGCTCCCTTTGTTTAATAATATCCATACTTCAGTACTATAATATAATACTTTATACATAATCCTAATAATATTATAAACTAGCTGACCCGGCAAACGTTGTTTTGCCATATAAATTATTTCTAGCTGCCCGGTGCTACTTCGTTCGCGTGGTGTCCTACCCCCTACCCTACCCCTGCCCTACTCCTACCCTACTCCTACACTACTCCTACCCTACTCCTACCCTACTCCTACACTACTCCTACCCTACTCCTACCCTACTCCTACCCTACTCCTACCCTACTCCTACACTACACCTCCTACCCTACTCTTACACTACTCCTACCCTACTCCTAACCTACTCCTACCCTACTCTTACCCTACTCCTACCTACTCCTACCCTACTCCTACCCTAATCCTTACTCAAACTCAAACTCAAACTCAAACTATTTATTTCAAATAAACCAATTACAGGCACTTTTGAATTGTCAAGGTCGGTCAGTCAAAAAGATGAAGCTAGTTGCCCATTCCAAAGCGTAGTAGGTACCTATGGAGAAGAACGGGCAAGAAACTCCATGGACACTCTTTTAAACCATAATAATATTGTTACAAAGTATTGGTTACATCATTCATGTTCAAAATTATGCATGTGAGAACGATGCAGAACGTTAAAAGCGTCCGTAATGAAAAGCTAAAAAAAAAAAACAATTCAAATATTAATTTAAATCAAAATAAGCCATGGCAGCAAAGAGTTGACCAGTCCCTACTGACGGCGCCCGTTCACGAACATGACGCATAGATTAGCACCATTCAGCTCAACCATTTTGAAGGGAGCTAAATGATCCAACACATGTGCCACCATCAGCGAGACATTAGAATGAGCATGACATACTCTCATCCGCCAAGGCATATTCAAGTCAATGAAAGACGTACCCAGTAAATGGTAGCTTTGTAGTATGTAACATAGTACTCACATACGTTCTATGCAATTATACAATACTAGGAGATTGAATTTATATAATGCAAACATAGTATTTTAGAATCTTCAGCAGCTCCAACAGTATGTAGGTTGGGTAGGCGTGTGTGAAGTATTTTCAAATGCCAATCAATTTATTTATGCGTCCTGTGGAGCAGGACCAGCGTTTAGCCAAGCATTTTTGTCAGCGATGTAATCCCCCAACTTATAATATGCTTGGCTGCATAGTGTGCGTTTTATGCAAGATTTGAATTTCGTTTCATTGAGTTGGAGTATGTGGGGAGGTATTTTATTATAACATTTTAAACAGTACCCCATGAAGGAAGAGTCTACTTTAGCCAGTCTGAAACCTGGTTGAACTAATTGGTCCCTATTTCTGGTTCTATAGGCGTGTCTGTCACCTCTTTTACTGAAAAGATTTAAATTTTTCCTTACGTACATGATGTTTTCATAGATATATTGACAAGGTACCGTCATGATATTAATATTTTTAAACAGTTCCCTTAGAGAATCGCGCCTGCGTAGGCCATATATTGCTCTGATGGCTCTTTTCTGCAGAATAAAAATGGACTCAATATCTGCAGCCCGTCCCCATAGTAAAATACCGTAAGACATGATACTATGAAAATAACTGAAATAGACCAGTCTCGCGGTATCTACATTAGTAAATTGCCGGATTGTTCTTACAGCATATGCTGCTGAACTTAGCCGTCTTGCAAGAGATGTTATATGAGGACCCCATTGCATCCTTGAGTCGAGCGTTATCCCCAGGAAAACAGTTTTATCGACGAATTCTAGTTTCTCTTTATTCAATACTATGTCACAATGACTACTTTTAACATTCGGTAAAGCAAATCTTATGCATTTAGTTTTTTTCCCATTTAATACTAAATTATTAGCAGTGAACCAATTTTGCACTTGCAGTAGGGCGTTATTTACGTCGTCAAGATTTGATGCACGTCTATTTATCTTAAAAATTATGGAAGTATCGTCAGCAAATAACACCATTTGTGGTTGGTTTTTTAATAAATGCGGCAGGTCATTTATGTATACTAAAAAGAGGAAAGGACCTAATATCGAGCCTTGTGGAACACCCATTCTTACTTGTAAACCAAGTGAATTGACACCATTTATTTGAACTTTTTGCTGTCTATCATGTAAATAAGATTTTACTAAACTGAGCGCAAGTTTACCTAGTCCATAATGCTCAAGTTTCAAGAGTAAGGTTTTGTGATTAACGCAATCAAATGCCTTGGAGAGGTCACAAAAGATTCCTATGGCATCTTGGGCTTCCTCCCACGCTGTAAATATGTGTTTTAATAAAGTGACACCGGCGTCAGTCGTACAACGTCCTTTGGTGAAGCCATATTGCTGATCGTGCAAGATTTTGTTGTTGTTAAAATGATTAAGCATTTGATTGAGCATTACCTTTTCGAACACTTTGCTGAAAACCGGCAACACGGATACTGGTCTATAATTATTGGTGTCTTTGCAGTCCCCAGATTTAAAAAGTGGAATAACCTTACTATATTTCATTAAATCTGGGAAGACTCCTTGATCTACACACAAATTAAACACTAATGCTAAGTATGGCGATATAGTCTCGATTATGGATGTACAAACTTTGATAGACATTCCCCATAGATCTTCGGTCAATTTGATTTTGATTTGTCGAAAAGTTTTTATAACTATCATAGGGTTTATATGTCTAAATTGAAACTCAACCGGGCAGCCTGGAACGTTCGCTTTTAGTAGCTCAAGTGATACGTCCGGTGAGGAATTTAAGGCTTCCGTCGTCTTTGATGGTATATTAGTAAAGAAATTTACAAATTCTTGAGCTACTTCTAAATTAGAGGATATGGCACCACGTGAAGACTCCAATGTGTAATCAGTGTTTCGTTTTTTATTCCTACTAGTTTCGTTATTTATAATTTTCCACCTACTCCTATTTTTTACCTACTCCTAAACTACTCCTACACTACTCTTAACCTACTCCTACACTACTCCTACCCTACTCCTATAAGTAAAACGCTGATTGATTGATAGAACCTAGGGGACCCGGCAGACGTCATCCCACCCGAAAAAGCAGCGCCACCTACCGGGTCCTATTATGTATACAAACCTTGTTCTGACAATAACGAACACAAAAAAAAAGAATTATCCAATTTGGTGCAGTCATTCGAAAGTTATATATATAGTACATACATTTGGAAGATCCATTTTTATTTATATAGAAGATGTAAAAGTTTGTATATTTGGATGTTTGCTACCCAATCACAAATTAGCCAGATAGGTAGCCTGGAGCCTGGAGAAGGTTATAGGCTACTTGACATTCTGGATCGCAGATGACGTCGCGAGCAACAGCTAGTATAATATTATAAATGCGAATGTAACTATGTCTGTTTGTTACCTTTTCACGCGTTCACGACTGAACGGATTTTGATGTTGCCACGCAAATAAACCATGACCGGGGTTAGGATAACAGACACGTACGACCCGGTAGTAACTTCCCGTGGGATAATATCCGACGCCCACGCGGGTAACGTACACGAGTAAAAGCTAGTAATTTATAAAAACACATGGTAAACATCTCAAACGACATGTATTGAGTTAGCTTCCCACACATCTTCCGTCCCTTATGTCAATATAATACGTATAAAAAGTAAAGTCAGAATGTATAAGAGCATCGTATTACTGCTGCACTAAAAGCTCATGAAATGGCAAAGTGACAACATCACTTCCTACGTATTAATGTTAGTCTACATATTCTTAAAAGTATCTACGTAATAGAGGATAGAAAAGTTTAAAAGTGATCCTTCTTATACTCGAAGTCTTTATCATTATCATCCACACTTGACTTCACCCACTGCTGGGCACAGGCCTCTCTTTTCTTGTGCCACGCTCCTGTGCCAGCCTCATCCAAGTTTTCCCCGCGATGGGAACAATGTCGTCTACCCATCTCGCCGCCGGACGACCGACATCTCGTCTTCCAGTCCTTGGACGCCACAGCCACACCCTTACTCCACCTGTCATCACTGCCCCTCGCCAGGTGTCTTGCCCAACTCCATTTGAGTTCCATAATACATTTTCCGGTATCGAGGACGTCCGTACGTCTTTGTAGACGATATATCCTCCTTAATACAGGTCTCCTTAATACAGGTTGCACAGCTACCTAGCTAGGAGAACAGTTATAGTTCACCCCTACAAATATTTGTTATTATAAGTTCTACGCTTACTTAATAACTTTAATATGTACATACCACAAATACCCTTTAATTGCAATAAATATTTTATTATTATTATTATTTTATATCAAATACTTTATACATTAACTAAAACCCAATCTGATCTAATGACGCTTCTCCAAGCTGCAAGTAACATGCACTGCATTTTCAGGCACCTATGCAGTTTTTAAGCATCGTCTTTATTTACGGGTCGTCAGAAGCCCGAAAGTCTGAGAACCAGTCTTATCAAGGGGCATCGTTTTACCTAGTAACTGGGTTGTGCAGGTCAGATAAGCAGTCGCTCCATATAAAATACTGGTATTGAGCTGCATCCGGTAAGACTGGATGCTGACCCCAACATAGTTGGAAAAAGGCTAGCCAGATGAAGATGATGATGCATCATGTTTATTGTAAAAAAAAGTGCTCGGGGCTCGGGTCCAGTGACTTAACAACACTCGTGTAGCCCGCACCTTTACATAATTAAGTTACTTATATCGTGTGAAACCCTTAGAGTTATCTTGAGAACCGTGCAACCCCTCCCAACCCCCGCGTTATTACCGCTCTCGCCACCGACGCCTCAACATCGTGCACTTACGTCATCCGAGCGAAGTCTTAAGTTAACTCTTTCTGGTTGTACGAACGCTCTATCTTTAACAGTTTTGACTAGGATAAACTCAATATTATTTAAATGTGCTGTTGTGCTATTTTCGTATCGTCGCCATTTTTTGTGGAATTTTATAAGTACAATATAAAAAAATTGAGCTTCAATTTTTTTTATCCAAAAAGTCACGTCACACACATAATTAATACCAACAAAATTAATTTCACAGCAATATACAGCCATTTTACAATGAAAAACATGCAACAAAGTTGTTGTTCTGTTTGTCACAAATGTATTCTTTATAAAAATATTGTGTGACAACAGAATTCTGATGGCAAGGTGATTCAGTTTCATCGTTAAGTTTACAAAGCGTCTATGAGATATCTCTGCATACTTTGTCTTAGACGATATTGTGTTGCTTTATTTACAAAGACACTGTTTTGACTTGATTAAACGGAGATATATTATGATGTTGTTGAACTTTCACCTAAAATCGTACTAGTAATAATAGATGAGAATAGTGAATGTGATTTTTTCAGTACAGGGCAAAGGACTTTTCTGATACAGCTAGTAGGTAGTTATCACGTATGCTTCTTTCCTGTTGAGTATTTTAGAACCTTGAGACGCACACCGCATTTGCACCTATGTTCGTTATTTCATACCCTTCATATGGAACGTAGATCCACGCGAGACACAATGGCTTTTTAATTGTGTCTGTAATTACGGCATTCAACAGGTTAAAGTGTATCAGTCATAGTCACTTTCATTCTTCAAAAATTTTTTTTTTCATCATAATCAGCATATAATGTTCCCACTGCTGGGACCCGGGCCTCCTCTAGGTGAGAGTGAGTGAGCCGTAATCTTCCACGTGGGCCCAGTGCGGGTTGGTAGGTGTCACAAGGATTCCTCACAATGTTTTCCTACACCGTTTTGAGAGCAGCGTCGCAGTGTTGTTTTCTTTTTGTATACAAGGTCAAATTAAATTAGCTAGCGAAACTCCACAGACGTGATGATATCTAAACATGATAAAACAAATAAGGAATTAATTTTTTCTGTGGTCATCGACCGCATAGTGTACCTAGTCTCTTGAAATATCAGTTTAAAAAATCTGGGTTTTATTTCGCTTAAGCTCTCTACACACAGCGGGCGGGCTTAGCCAGCGCAACTATGAGCAATAGCGTTTCCATGTCTGAATCGCTCAACATCTTTTTTGATGAAAGAAAGGCGTGGCGGAATGGGACGTGATCGCGCCCGCAGTGTGAACACTGCCGCCGCGCCAGCGCCGCGTCGCCGTCCCGTCCCGCCCCGCAACTGTGTGCAGAGACCTTTAATCTTCACAGACGTGACTGGTATCGATATCTCAACACGATAAAACAAAAGAAAACAGATTTTCTCAACTCATACGTCAAATAACAAACTGCCAAAAAAGTCATCTTTTCTTTTTCTTTTTATCACGCCCGCAGAATCTCTAGCTAATTAATTATGACCCTGTATTTGCGTAATATTCATATACCTAAATTTGTTATCACTTAATAGTGCTTTTGTGTTGTGCTATTTCTTTTAAGTACTTACACCAAATCAAAGGTTTATCTATCTGACAAAACAATTTCCTTACTATGTCTTCCTTTGCGACGTAAGTGAATGAAGATGAAGGTTAACTAAAAAACGTCAACGTTTGTAGAAGTCGAATTCGTAAATGACAAGTTTGAAAGTTTTAACTAACTTTGTACAGACGCCACACATCAAGCTACTACTAACTGTCACATTTCTTTAATATAGATTTCCAACTTTATCGCTAAAGCATTAGGGTTCAAGGTTGATTGGGAAAATTTGGCAGCTTCGGGTAGCTTGACATGTCTTCGAATTTTTGGTTCTAGGACATGTCGGTTTCCTCAAGATGTTTTCTTTCACCGTTTTGAGAGTATTGGTGATGAAATTATTTACACAAAGTGGAGCGTCTGTCCGGGTTCGAACCTAGGACCTACAACTCGTAAATTGCGGCCGTTACCACTGGGCCACCAACATAATCAGCCCATAATATTCCCACTGCTGGGACAAAGGCCTCCTCTCTTGAGTGGGCCGTAATCCACCACGTCTTCGAATTTTTGGTTCTAGGACATGCCGGTTTCCTTACGATGTTTTCCTTCACCGTTTAGAGAGCAGTGGTGATTAAATAATTTACACATAGTATAGCGTCTGTCTGGGTTCGAACCTGCGACCTACAACTTGTAAGTCGCAGCTGTTACCACTGAACCACCACAGCTCCCATATTTATAATTTATCATAAATTAAGTACCTAGCATTAAATTCAAAGATTAAACCACAGAAACCAAGGATAAGGATAATAATTATTCATTTATAATGTAATGTTCGCAGACGAGATAAGCCTGAAAATTCAAATGACTGAAAGACAATTATTTTTTTTGCGCGTAACTAAGCTTTCTTTTCAGCAATACCAAAATCACTAAGTAAATCGCTTTCATAAAAGATTTTAAAAGTATCATACTGAAGTAGCATAGCATAATAAGCATAATCATCTATAATATTCCCGCTGCTGGGACACAGGCCTCCTCTCTTCGAGGTGGAGTGTGTTGTAATCCACCACGCGGACAGTGGGGGTTGGTGCACATATCTTCGAATTTTTGGTTCTAGGACATGGCGGT
Organism: Apamea epomidion; assembly: GCA_947507525.1. Lineage (NCBI taxonomy): Eukaryota > Metazoa > Arthropoda > Insecta > Lepidoptera > Noctuidae > Apamea > Apamea epomidion. Next base: position 5,568,618 of record OX382232.1, read on the forward strand.
TTCCTCACGATGTTTTCCAAAGTGTGTGCTAAAGTCAAGAACAAATTTTATTTTTAAGTCTGAGACGGAGCTACCCATATAACCGTTACCAGCGCGTACTTTGGGTAAGCGTTATTCCTGTCTCTGTTACAAAACCATCATCGTCTGCCTAGCCTTTTCCCAACTATCTTGGGGTCAGCTTCCAGTCTAACCGGATGTCATTATCAGTGTCGCACAACCGTCAAACAACAAATACAAGATACAGACTAAAACATGTCTACAGTCCGTTGACAGTTATTTTACCTCTGACAGCAGCAACCTTTTTTTTTTGTGGGTGGAATTTCTTCAAATGAGCTCTCCCGCTCTGGGCTGAGCGGAAGGGCGTGTCAGACTTTTACTGACTAAAACCCACCCGTGTTCCTTCAGTTGCCTGTGCCAGGGGCCACGGTATCTCTTTCGAACAACCCGCGACCCTGGCAGGCATCGGCCCTAGCGGACCCCGTCAATTCGTGCTGACATCTCTTTGAGGCGCGCGTGGAACACAACGCGTCATCGACCCAGGCCTGGTCCTTACCGGGCGGCGAGCTGCCCATTGCTCGCCGCCCGCAAGCCCGCGCCTACGGTGGCCGGGAGTCGGGTGTTGACTCCCGTCCAGGGCGTCTCCTGCGGCGACTAGGGGCGTGATGGCGCAGTGATTGCCTCTCCCTCACGCACTCCGCCTCCCCCTTCGCGACCATTATTGCTTCGCAGAAGGAGATGATGGCCTCCCATGCACTCTCGCTCCGTACCATGGCCTGGACTAGGTTGGACGCGAGAGATCGCCGCCGCCGATCGCCGCCACGAGGACACGGCAGTGCTCCGCCCAAGCCGGGCAGACCTCCACCGTATGCTCCACCGTGTGACAGCAGCAACCTTATTGCGACAAAAATAAAGATCACAATGATTTTGACAGACTTGTCAATGACAGCAACCCAACAGCAACCTTATTATAAAGAGAATAAAGATCACTGTGATTGGGACGATGATGCAAAATCAGAGAGGAAGTCAAAATTACGTGTATAGATGATGAGAAAAATAGCGTTGATTTTGTGCGATGAAAATGAGATTGCAGCCGGCAATTGTTAAGCCCCGCTCAAAGGCAATTTAAAAGTGATAACACATTCTTCAAGACGGCTAAGCTTCTGAATGATGCTATAAGCTGAATTTTCTGAAGAATTCATTTTTTTAACCATTTGTAAGCATTCAAAAGATACTGTCTGACGATGAACCGATTTAAGTTTAAATGTTTGGAATAGTTTTTATACTAGACTATCGTCTGGCTGTTATATTTCTTTCTTTTTTAGGGTCTAGAGAAACTTGTAATAAAAATTTGTTCAGTTGTAAATCGATAGTAGCGTTTGACAAATCTGATCGTAAGACGTTGACATCGATGACTGATGCACACAGTACTTGAAAAATCAGCCCTTATGATTTTTCTAACGGCAGATAATATTATCCGAGGAATAGTTTTGACATAGAGCTCGAATAAAATGTATACTTAAGACCTTATTGTAATAGTTGTGTTCACAAATAAAGAATAATTGATTGATTGAATTTTTGACATTTCTTCCATACAAAAACTGCCCGAAGTCAATTTTATTCCCAGTTAAAAGTTATCTGTCGATTGAAAAATCAGCCCTAAGAGCTACTTTTTCAATGGACAGATGCTTTTATCTGAAGAATAAATATGACACTTTGAGATTATTTCCTATGCTGGTGCTAAAACCTATCAAACCACAATATTTATCCTTCAGATAAAAGTATCAGACTATTGAAAAATCAGCACTAAGATTGTTAATATTGGTAGATTGCCAGTTCCAGCTGTCACACTATGTCTGTAATAATTGGTGAACCAAAGAACAGCAACCACCTTTGATACTGTCTAAAAACCCTTTGACAACAGACTGAGAAATACAAGTAACGTACATATTATCTACATTATTCTAGCATTCGTTAGAAAGTATCTAAGCAATACAGAAAGTACATCTCATTGTATCAATTAATTCACTATTTGCCAAAAGAACAATATTATAAAAGAAAATAAAACTCAAAAAAACTCTATTGAAAAAGAAACAAATATTTTCGGACTATAAGGTATACGCACCTTCGCTCGATTGACTTTCAAGCTAAAAATACACTTGTCTAATGTGGACAATTTTAGATCAGTCCCCTCCGTTCATATACAGTGTGATACACAGAAATTAACGTGAAACAGAAATAACTCGACGGATTTATATCTTGTGCTACACACACAAGATAATATTCATAAAATATTTAGTTTTATTAACTACTGCCTCGTTGGTCTAGTGGTCGCGAGCGCTACTACTGACTATGTGATCCTGGGGTTGATTCCCGGGTCGACCAAGTGTTATTAGGGTTTTCCAATACTTGAAGAGCAGGACAGACAGAAACATCCCCGAACAAATCTTAAAGCGACGTCTCGCCCAGAATTTACAAGTAGACACAGCAAAACTTTCTAAAACCTAGACTGAAGTCAACACTGTAAATATTGTACAATTCGTGAAACTGAATAATTACAAAACAAAGAAATGTTCGTTTCTCGAAGTTGTGAAATGGTAAACAGTAAATTGTTGAAGATTCATTGAATTTAAAACAGGATTCCTTTTGTGTCTTGTTCATAAGGATTGACATGACAGACCGATTTGATAGAGACGTCTGGGTTCTTCCAGCTGACACTTTTAGGCAGTATCGGAAAGACGCATAGTCAGCCTGTAAAGGTTTCCACTACTGGAACACAGACCTCTCTGTGAGAATGGATGGGCATCCATCACGCTGGCCCAGTGCGGGTTGGTGAATGTCACATGTCTTCGAATGTTTGGTCCTAGGACATGCCGGTTTCCTCACGGTGTTTTACTTCACCGTTTTTTAGAAAAATGTTGAAGAAATAAATAACACAAAGTTAAGCGCCTGCCTGGGTTCGAACTTACGACCTAGAACTCGTAAGTCGAACCCGTCACCACTGGACCATCACTGCTCACGAAAAAATACTAGCCTGAAAATATGAACGCTGCTAAAATATTTAAAATTGACAGTGAAAGCATGAACGAAGCCAGACATTGATTCACAAATGAAAAATAGACACTTTTCTAGCATATCCATTTACTTTTCAGTCGTCACTTTCAATGGAAAATTATTCACCTTTACATTTTGATCGATTTAATCCTTAAAAAGGGGTCATTGTACTCATAATTATGAACAACTTTTACTATGGGACCAACCCTGAAATCGTGAAAAAAATGTGTTGATGAACATAAATGTATGCTGATCAGCAGATTTTTCTTTCATAATGATGAGTACACCCCACCTACCCCCCTAGACCCCTTTTAAGGATTATAACGATCAAAATGTAACGGTGTATATAGGTACCTATACGTCCTTTACAATTCCAAAACCCCAATTCATAATAGGGCTAAATTACCTATATTTAAAATTAAAATTTACGCTCCAGAAATAATCTGAACGTGTAGGTTTGGAACCTACCCTGTGGTATCACAGGGAAAACTAAAATGTAAACCAAACATACTTATTATTGTTTAAAATAAATACGCAAACATTAGCATATTCTCATAATATGAATATTTAGTAGCAGGTACTCAGTACTGGAATAATATAGGTTATAGGTACCAAGTACCTAATCGAAATGACAAATTGAGGATCCAACGTTTGTTTAGGATACTTATAATAATAGCATCATAAAAAGAAAGGTCGCATAAATCATTTATGTCAAAAAATAGGATCAAATCATAAATTGAGTGGTTCTAGGTATTATATCGGCTTTTTACGCACTCTTCTGACATTATACTTATTTAAGGTAACAACGGCAGAGGAATTACTCACACAAAAAAAATATTTTTTATGCCTTCAGTAAAAATAAATCAATCTTCCTAGCCATTTTACAACTATGTTGGGGTCGGTTTCCAGTGTAACCGGATGCAGCTGAATGCCAGTATTTTACATGGAGCGACTGCCTATCTGACCTCTACAATCTAGTTAGTGAGCAACACGGTTGTGACTGGTTGTCAGACTTTCTGGCTTCTGATTACCCGTACGACTGTCAATGATCTACCAATGACAGCCGGGACCAACGGCTTAACGTGCTTTTCGAGGCACGGTGGGGTCTCGATATGTAATGGATGGTCACTCATCCACGAACCGACAGCGGTAAGCGTTGCTTAACCATCGATCGACCAATCAGAAATCAGAATCAGAAATCATTTATTTGCCAAAAATGTAGGTATACATATAATATGGTTATTTTGTGGAGAGTCTCAATACATTTTACCTTTTTTTTTTTTTTTTTTCTGGGTGGGAAACATCAAATGACTTCTCCCGCTCTGGGCGGAGCAGAAGGGAGTGTCAGACTTTGACTGACTAAAACCCACCCGTGTTCCTTCAGTTGCCTGTGCCAGGGGCCACGGTATCTCTTTCGAACAACCCGAAGCCCCGGCGGCATCGGCCCTAGCGGACCCCGTCAATTCGTGCTGACAGCTCTTTGAGGCGCGCGTGGAACACAACGCGCCGTCGACCCGGGCCTGGTCCTTACCGTGCGGCGAGCTGCCCATAGCTCGCCGCCCGCAAGCCCGCGCCTACGGTGGCCGGGAGTCGGCTGTTGACTCCCGTCCAGGGCGTCTCCTGCGGCGGCTAGGCGCGCGAGGGTGCAGCGATTGCCTCTCCCTCACGCGCTCCGCCTCCTCCTTCGCGAGCATTACTGCTTCGCAGAAAGAGGTGACGGCCTCCCATTCACTCTCGCTCCGTACCATGGCTTGTATGAGGGCCGGACGCGAGAGGTCGCCGCCGCCGATCGCCGCCACGAGGACACGGCGGGGCCCCGCCCAAGCCGGGCAGACCTCCACCGTATGATCCACCGTGTCCTCCGGGCGATCCCCACAGTGGTGACACCCTGGCGTTTCCTCCCGCTTTATCCTGAACAGGAACCTCCCGAAACAACCGTGTCCGGTGAGGACCTGCGTCAGGCGGAAGGTGAGGGCGCCGTGGCGCCTCTCTAGCCACTCCTCAAAGAGGGGACTTATCGCCGCAATTGTGGCGTGCCCAGCGCTGGGTTGCGACAATCGCACTCTCCATGCCGCTATGAGATCCCGCCGGAGCTCTGTCCGCTGTGCCGTGATTTCTCGCGGCAGCGGAGCAACGCCCCGGCGTTTTGCCTCCTCTCGCCACTCCCATATGTGGGAGACCGTGCGGTATCCTCGAATGAGCCGGACAGCCATGACCCTTTGGGACGCGATCAACCGGCAGGCTGGTCGCCGCCTCAAAGATCACGCCCATACCGGTGCCCCGTAAAGGGCCATGGCCCGCACGACCCCCGCATAGAGCCTCCGGCAGGAGGCGTTTGGTCCCCCTAAATTGGAAAGGAGCCGCCTCAAGGCAGCCCCGGCCCGCTCCAGTCTGGGAGCCAAACGTCGGAAGTGCTCCACGAAATTCCACCGGCTGTCGAGGACGAGTCCCAGGTACTTCATCGTCAGCTGGACGCCGATGTAAACCCCTCCCGCCGTTATTTGTGAACCCGACGGTGGCGCGTCCCGAGGACCATGAAAACACATGGCCTCAGATTTGTGCAATGCCACCTCGAGTCCCAATTGCCGGATCCTCTCGACGATTGTCGCAACCCCGTGTGTCGCTGCTTCGGCCGCCGCCCGGTGCGACCTCCCCTGCGCCAGGACCAGCGTGTCGTCAGCGTAGCAAACTACGCTGACGCCATCAGGGAGGTCGGCGCGCAGCACCCAGTCGTACCCGATATCCCACAGATGCGGCCCTAGGACCGATCCCTGAGGGACACCGCACGACATCTCTCGCCGGTTCCACTCTCCCCGGTGACCGGGGTAGATGACGGCCCTGTCCGTCAAACAGGCCTCGGCAATGCGACGGAGGTAGGTCGGCATCCGGTGATACCCGAGTGCCTCCCTGATGCAACTCCAGGGCAGGGTATTGAAGGCATTGGCGATGTCTAGAGACACCGCCAAGACAACCCCACCCCGGGCCACAGCATCCCCCGTCGTGAGGGCTCGCACGCGCATGATGGCATCCACCGTAGAGCGCCCCCTAAGGAAACCAAACTGGCTGTCCGCCAAATCCGGCCCCACCCGCACCAGCTGCCCGGCAAGGCGGTCTGCAATTACTCTTTCAAAGAGCTTGCCCACCTCGTCGAGCAGCACGATGGGCCGGTAAGCGGACGGAGAGTCCGCAGGGCGCCCCGGCTTCTTGATGAGGACCAGTTTCCCCGTCTTCCAACGAAGTGGGAACCGGCCCCTCTCCAAACATGCGCTTAGTAGCCCCCTTAGTCGAGGCCCGAGAGCCTCCAAGGCCAGGACCCAGGCTTTTCCAGGTAAGCCGTCGGGTCCTGGGGCGGTGTTCCTGGCATTCAGCCTACGTACCGCCACTCTCAACTCTACCTCGGTCACCTCCGGAGCATCGTCGTCGTCGTCGGTGTGGTCCGCATCTGGCATCGCAGGAGGCGGAGCCATGGACGGGGGAGTATGTTCCCCTCGCGAAGGGAACAGAGCGCTCACCACGTCCTCCACGAGCTGGGGCCGGAGACTCTGCGTCAACGGGGGAGCCCATGGGCGGAGTTTATCCCGCACCATTTTGTAGGGGCGTCCCCACGGGTCTCTGTTCAGAGTCCCCAGCGACTCCTCGCGGGCCAGCCCCCTGGCCCGCAGGATCTCCGCTCGGAGGGCGGTCTTCGCCGCTCTGTACCCTTCGTACAGCTCCGCCTGCACGGCTTCCGTATCCGGTGGGCGGATACGGAGCCTGCGGTGCCTGGTGTACCGGCGTCGCGCAGCCACGCACGCCTCGCGCAGAGACGTCAGCTCCGGCGACCACCAGTACACCTGGCACCGGGCGCGTCCGGGCCGGACCCGGGGCATTGCCACGTCACATATTTCGGACATGGCCTCCCGGAACCACTCTGCCTCGTCGTTGATGTCAGCAGGCCTGTCCGGTGGTGACACCCAGACCTGCACGATCGAGGCTTCCAGGAGGAGCTCCCGGTCCAGCTGTTTCAGCGCCCACCGCGGACCACCCAGGGCCGGTCGGACCGGCGCGCTCGAGTTCTGGGCGGAGACGTCGAACCGGATATACCGGTGGTCGGAATAGGTCTCCACCTCCTCCAAGACACGCCAGTTGACGACATGCGGCGACAGAGCGGGGCTGGCGAACGAGATGTCCACTGATTCACCCCGCATTCGCACGCATGTTGGGACCAAACCCCGGTTTAGGACGACCAGGCCTGTCTCCAGAGCCCAGTCCTCCACCATTCTGCCCCGTGTGTCCGTATGCCGGGAACCCCAAGGCACATTCTTGGCATTGAAGTCCCCGAGGACGAGCACGGGGAGCCGAGGACGAGCACGATTGGCCTTGAGTGTTGTTTTGTATCAACCATAGACGTAAACAGGTGTTTGTTCGCTCTTACGAATAAGGCCACTTCTAGTATGTACAAACATGGAAATGTAAGAATTCCTAGGGATTTGAATAAAGGTTGACAGCTTTCCGTAATTTTAAGGCCTGTCATTGCCAATGCGGCTGTTATTATTTGGCTACGAGCTTCTCAATGCCTTCAAAATCAAAATCAAAAGTCATTTATTCAAATCAGGCTGAGATTAGCACTTGTCGAACGTCAAAGACAGTCCCCCCAAAACGGCCGCCCTTCACCAATTTCACAAATTTCTTCAATTATCAGCTGGCAATAATTCGATTACATTTTTGAATAACGACTACATAACCCAAGAACGTTACTTAAGTCTTCATTGGCTCTAAACATCAGTTCCAAAACTTTCGCGGCCCAGTCCCGCCATTTTAGTTACCTATTGAAACTTTAAATCACAGTTATGACAGGAATCCGATTCGGGCCGCGATTGGACGAATGTTTCAGATATCGCGCTGAAGAGTTTGACAACGCTAGGTAGATTATTGAGGTAAGTGAGCCCGTTTCAAAGAGGTTTTGAATTAATTGTGGTTAAAACTAGGGTATATTGGAAAACTATAATAAACATTATCAATTGTAATCTGTCACAAAACAGAACTAGGTCGTACTGTGTTAGGTATATTGATGTCGAGATTCCAAATAGTAATATTATTTCCGAACTTCAGCACACGTTACACATCAATGAGGTCTCGACCCCAGAACTAGCGGTCTAGGGGGGAATTTATTGTACTTGTTTTTTTTTTTTTTACCAGCCTACGCTGTCCCACTCCTGGGCAAAGGCCTCCTTCCACCATTCGCGACCCCGCGCGTCCTCCTTCCAGTTTTGACGGAACCTATCCAGCTCGTCCCGCCATCTCCTACGTGGTCTACCACGACCCCGTCTCGCTGTCTCAGGGCACCAATTCTGTGCTATTTAGGCCCACAGTTTGTCCGGCATGTATGTATTTGTTTAAAGGCTGATTTTCAATAGTCTAATGATTTTTGTCTGAAGAATAAATCACAGACAGTTTGACATATTCTTTATACAAAAGCTGTCAAACCGCAATATTTATTCCTTAGATAAAAGTTATCTGTCTCTTGAGAAATCTGTTCTGAATTGTTTTTGTTATTTATATGAACAATAAATTGTATACATAAATAACAAAAACAATGTTACATCATTTTATGTACGCGCTTATGTACGCCAGCACATCAAACTATCCGAAATTGTCAAATTTTTCCAATCAACTTTGAACTTAATGCTTTAGCGATAAAGTTGAAAATCTATTAAAGAAATTTGACAGATTATAGAGCTGAACCCAGAAATGGTGCTTGGTGCTTTTCCCTTAATTCTTATAGAATAATATTAGTATAGCATAGCTGGATCAATGTCTTAATGAAGACTGTTTGCGAAGGGCGAAGAACCGGACTTTCTGGTGACTCTTTGGTGAGGCTCATGTCCAGCAGTGCATGACGATAGGCTCTTACCTAAGTAGTTGCTTTTGTTGGGCAGGGAAATAGGTTTGTCACAACTTGCTTTACATATACAGAATTCATTTTCACATAACATTACGCCTTGTTTCCCCGAAGGGTTGGGCAGAATTCCCAAATTCCAAACTGAATTCATTGGCATTTTTTAAGGCTGACTTTGATGCCCTAACCTCGAGAACGCTGAGACTGATACATATCTTCAAGTCCCTCAACCCCTCAACAAAAGAACCAATATTCCCCCAGGTACACGACATAAAACCGCTTTTGCCAAACACCAATTAAGTACACTAATTTACAAGAAAATTCATAAAGAGCTAAATATACTCGATTGCAATAAGTTTAAGTTAGAAGCTAAGGTGATGGAATGGCTACTCCAACTGGACTATACGCAAATCGAATCATTACTGAAATCTATTGCCTAATGTTGCTTTTTTGCCTTTATTGCGTCACGTATATCACCTCACATTCACTACTCCCATACAAAAACTCACCACACATACATACATACATCCACACCCCCACACACATTCACCCTTTCATATTACACACGTATTAAATTGTTTTATTTTTTTAAATTTATTATTATACTATTTTTCCTTTACTTACCCTTTTTCTAAAATTATAATATGTTTAAAAGTAAATCTGACTGTTAACACGAACAATAAGTTGGCACAGTCCGCAGTTGTATAAACCCTAATTCTATGTAACCTCACAGCTGAATACTGTCTCTTAAGATACAGGTTATCATAGTTTAAGACAGGGTTCACAAAATCTGCATACAGACTTCTGCAGCGTAGTTAGCAACCTGTTAATCAGTGTATACTAATGTATGTTTCTTTGTGTCAATAAATATATATTATTTCCTTTATTTGAATGTAATCATATAAATTATATTTTTAAATATTAGAATATAAAAAGTATAAAAACATTTAAAAATATAAAAAATAGTAGCCCATCGGTATCAGGAACAGGGTCCAAGCTACCGGTGGTCAGGGCTCCAGAGAGAGGAACCTCCTGACAATGCGAGCCGTGTCCAGAAGTACTGCTTTCTGAATCAAGCCCTTGATCCAGCTGCCCAACGAGAGCCTCCTCAGGTGTTGGTCGAGGCTCTTGGCTATTAAGCCATTGGCTGTCACGACTATCGGCACAATGATCGCTGAGTCCACATCCCACATGTCAACAACCTCGCGAGCCAAGTCAAGATATTTGATTTGTTTATCTTTCTCGGCTTTCACGAGGTTCTCATCATGCGGGACGGTTATGTCAACAATCATTGCGCGTCGCTCTGATCGATCCACCACCATATCAGGCTTATTGGCAACAATAGTCCTGTCAGTGATGATGGATCGATCCCAGTACAATGTGATATTACCATTTTCGAGAACTGGGTCGGGCACATACCTGTAGTACGGCACCTCCGATTCCACAAGGTTGTATTTCAGAGCAAGTTGTTGATGGATTATCCTAGCTACAAGGTTGTGTCTATGCAAGTACTCTCCATTAGCTAGACGAGAACACCCGGAGATAATATGCCTGATTGATTCCCCCGGCCGGTGGCATGCCCGACAGATGTCAACCGTGCCGTCTTTCACAATAAATCTCCGGTAGTTGTTCGTCATCATAACTTCGTCCATAATTGCACAGACAAAACCTTCGGTTTCTCCAAAGAGGTCACCACAACGTAGCCAGGCTACGGACGCTAGTAGATCTACATCGGGCCCATGTAGGGCCCGAAAGAAGCGCCCGTGAAGCTCCTTACTCTGCCATACCTCCATGCGTTCATTAGTGTCAAGCACTACTGGCTTGCGCCAGTTCTCTTTACCCAAGGAGAGCGGTGTGAGGCCCTTGTCCATCGCGACTACATCTCGATGCATCCCCACGTCGGTTTTTAGGAAATATTCCCTGAGACTGCATATCTCGCGATTGTGGAGGTTCTTAGCGTTTAAAAAGCCTCGACCTCCACACTTTCGCGGGATATACAGCCTCATTACCGATGACCGTGGGTGATGCATTCGATTTGCAGTTAGCAGCGTACGGACCCTCCTATCCAGGCCGTCGAGTTCGGTCTGAGTCCATTTGAGTATGCCGAAAGAGTACATCAAAACCGGCATGACCCAACCGTTGAAGGCGCGCACCTTGTTCCCGCCTGATAAAAGACTATTAAATACTTTTTTCAGGCGGCCAAAGAAGCGCTCCTTCAACGATTGCTTCATGTCAGTAACATTGATGCCTAGCGCTTCCGACATACCCAAATACTTATAGGTTTCGGATGCGGAGAGGGCTCTAAGATTTGTGGAATCCGAGAGTTGGGTTCCCACGGTTTCCACGATCTCCCCTCGCTTTACATGCATGACCGCACATTTGTCCACACCAAATTCCATCCTGATGGCGCTACTGAAAGTTTCAGTAATTTTCAGTAGCTCCATCAGTTGCAAATTGTTGGGGGCAAAGAGTTTTAGGTCATCCATGTAGAGGAGGTGAGATATAACCTGACCACCTCTCCTCAGCCGATAGCCTAGACCTGAATCTTCCAGCAGCGTGCTTAGAGGATTCAAGGCTAAGCAGAACCAAAGCGGACTCAAACTGTCGCCCTGGAATATGCCTCGCTCGATCCTTATCGGCTCGCTATTCCTCTGGATATTTCGACATCCTGGATAGCGAAGGACCGTCCTCCATTGCCCCATACACGTCATCAGGAAGGTGCGCAGAGTTGTATCTACTTTATACAATTCCAGCACCCTCATGAGCCATGTATGTGGCACCTAGTCATAGGCCTTCTTATAATCTATCCAACATGTCGACAGATCCTTTCGAGAACGACAAACCTGTTGGCTAATGGCCATATCAATGAGAAGTAGCTCCTTAGTACCGCGGGACCCGTTCCTACATCCATTTTGAGAGACAGACATGATGGAGTTGCTGTCTATATGTTTATTAATTTTAGCTCTCAAAATGGATGTAAGAACTTCATAGAACGTCGGTAGACAAGTGATCGGTCTATAATTTCTGGGATCCGCGGTACTACCTGATTTATGGAGCAGGTGGGTTATTCCTGTCGTTAGGAACTGGGGCAGCGACCCTGACTCTAAGGCTGACTGGAACTGGGATGCCAAGGGGGCGTGCGATCTTTGGAACCACTTTACCCAAAAGTTGTGCAGCCCGTCCGGCCCTGGAGATTAAATATACTAAAATATGCTAAATATACTCGATTGCAATAAGTTTCAGTTAAAAGCTAAGGTGATGGAATGGCTACTCCAACTGGACTATACGCAAACCGAATCATAACTGAAATCTATTGCCTAATGTTGCTTTTTTGCCTTTATTGCGTCACGTATATCACCTCACATTCACTACTCCCATACAAAAACTCACCACACATACATACATACATCCACACCCCCACACACATTCACCCTTTCATATTACACACGTATTAAATTGTTTTATTTTTTTAAATTTATTATTATACTATTTTTCCTTTACTTACCCTTTTTCTAAAATTATAATATGTTTAAAAGTAAATCTGACTGTTAACACGAACAATAAGTTGGCACAGTCCGCAGTTGTATAAACCCTAATTCTATGTAACCTCACAGCTGAATACTGTCTCTTAAGATACAGGTTATCATAGTTTAAGACAGGGTTCACAAAATCTGTATACAGACTTCTGCAGCGTAGTTAGCAACCTGTTAATCAGTGTATACTAATGTATGTTTCTTTGTGACAATAAATATATATTATTATTATTACTGTACTTTTTTTTTTAATTTACGAACCAATTTCACACGAGTGGGTCGAAGGAGTTTGGCCGTGTTCAAAATAATATTTATTAAAGTAATATTACGGAGTACTAACGAGTCAAGGAGCTTAACTTCTGAGTGTCTTCACGTTGAAGTTTTAAAATTAATTGCGCGCAAGTGGAACGTAGGGTTGGTGACATAATTACGCGACATGCTGAGTTAATTTAATTATTGTTGTAACTGAATCATGTCATGATATTTTTTGCTTGTATTAGGTATATTTTTAGCGGCTGAGGGAAGTGCGGTTTTACACGGTAGTTTTAACAATTCACTGTTTTTCATCCGAAAAACTAAGAAGTTTCGCAATATTTATGGCTTAGATAGGGTTGGATTTTAGGACATTTTTATATTGTATTACACTAAGCACCAAATTAATATAGCGTCTTTTACAAGAACACCAGAACATTCATTTATCATGGGAAACTTTATAGATATCCTCCAAAATACCTTTAAATATCCTGAACCTTTTGATCTACTTGTCAAAAGATCATCTACTCGTACTAGAAGCCGTTTGTATGTAAGAGCTCAACGGTTTTCACGAATACGAGTATTAACTGTCGTTTCGAGTATATTTTTTTCCTCAAAAGACCATTTCAGACCCCAATCTACATGGCCTACACATGATCTGACCAAGATTATGTCCGGACTTTAAAAGAGATGGTGACCTTTGAGTTTGTTTTGGCCTTTCTTCTTAGAGTTGTCAGATAGGAAACGCCGACATCATCTAGTTTAAAAAATATGATTGACCGTAATATAACCGTAACGTAACCGTAAATACTCGTATATTAGTACAAACCTACTTACAGAAATAAAATCATTTATCACTTATACGATCGGGTTAAATATACCTGAATTCTAGAACTTGGTAATGGAATATTTTAGAGATAAAATACCGCTATCCGACTGGCTTGAACCCCGACTAATAATTTATTCATAGGTTGTCATTCACGCGTGTACATGCACTTAACTCTAACTAAACTAACCTTTAGCTAACTAACATCCACAAACAGCTTTAGTTTGAACTAAACTAGAATATATATACTCTGAAGGCCAATTCCCGTAATTAAAAATGTTCAAAATCTTGTCACAATCAATGTCAAAAACTTGTCTTAAATGTAGGGAAATAATCTGTTAAAAATACCTGTATATTTTTAACAGATTAAGACTGAGGTCTGTCCGTGAACGTTCTTAAAATTACGAGAATTGCCCTTCTGACCTTTTTATTGACCCTCCAGAACGCAAAAACATACATAGGTAACAATAATTCCCTACCCTATAAGACTGCATAGGAAACGGAGATTTTTAGTTTGTAACAACACTTTGATTTAAAAGAATGTCCGTGGAGTTTCTGGCCCGTTCGTCTCCATAGGAACCATAATAACTGTCATTTCATATTGTGATATAATAACTGTCGTAATAATACCCGTAGTATTAAAAAAGATATTGCTCCAGTATATTACAGAGAAACATTCTAGTAGTGACAGGGCATTTATTTGATACATCGAGATTTAAAAAGACACTCACTCTCCAAATCTATTCTGTAAAAACCTCACCGTGAAAACTAAAGTGAAATGAGTTATCATTCCACCAGCTGATCTATTCTGAAAAAATCTCACCGTGAAAACTTAGGTGAAGTGTGCATGAAGTGAACTATCAATAGTGTCAATCCGTAGCATCACGTGGAATGACAGCTCACTTCACCTGAGTTTTCACGAAGAGTTCTTTTACAGAATACTTAGCACCGCTGGGCCGTAATTCTCTATGACACAATGACCGAAACCGCGCTAAATCAGGGCGAGATTAGCTAAGGAATTGATGTGGTGTCGAAGTAAGGAACCGTTAAGTGCTCATAGTGAATTAGGGCTCTGATCGACTCTGAGTGACAGTTACAGAGACAAGACGACGCTTTACAAAGTTGAAAAGAGATTCCGTGGAAGTTTTGCCGCTTCTTCTCCATATGAACCTACTACGCTTTGAAATGGGCAATTAGCTTCATCTTTCTGACGGGCCGATCCATTGACTATTCAAAAGTACCTGTAATTGGTTAAATAAATGCTTTGAGTTTTAGACGAGCGAAGCTGATCAGTGACACGCCTGCAGGAAAGGACCAAGAACATTGTTTAAAATCCAAATCGCGTCCCCGCGTCAGTGGAAACGTGTCCTAAGACCAGCACTCCAATTGCGTAACTTACCTTCTATAATAATCCGAAGGATATTGAAGAAAATTCCTAATCCATTGCTTGATTTGTTTCAAAATTCGTCAGCTCGACAGCGTAAATTACGCAATGAATATTATTGAACTGTCAAAATGTCAATTACCATTGTACCTACATGTGGTACGCAAGTACTCCGCAGGCCTTTTTAGACTTTCAGGCTTCTGACCTCCTAATCACTACAATCAAGTGTTAAAAGGCAAAATTAACATAGGTACCAACCGCACCCTACAGACAGTTTATGATAACTTTAGCCTTAACAATGTACCAAATAAACCCAATTGTACAGAAGATTAGCACACTTTATCCCAACTTTAATTGAAAAGAGAGAAATAAAACTTTATTCGCCGAACCCTAATTCGTTTGTTACTTTCAAAGTTCTGAAGAAATTCGACCACAGACACAATACATGAAGTAAACCTAAACTGAAGTAAAGAAAACTTATTCCTGTCACAGAATCTATAAAAACGGTTGCCTGGTTGGTACAGTTAGCAACGTAAGTTTACAAAGACTTTGAAGTTAAAAAAAAAAAAAAAAAATTTTTGTTTAATTTTATTACAATTACCCACACTGCCATAAATACTCGCGACTTCCACGGCGTGATCGGCGGCAGAGCAGTGGTCACACACCGCCGGCATCAGTCGGGGGTTGCGGAAAGATGTACGTTCCCGCGACCCCCGGCGTAGGTGTTAGGAGATGGAACACCGGGGTGGTTTTTAGTCAGTAAGAATCTGACAGACCCCGTCGCCCGCTCCAGGGCGTCGGACATCCATGAGGTTTGGACCACAGAGGGCAGGATAGGAGGATGAAAATGTATGTAAAAACTTTACGGTTACAAATAACTTATTTTTTATGCTGTCTTTACAAAATAAATCCTATACGTTATGTCGTATCTTCCACCAGCAAAAAGAACCAGCAGTAGACAAGAAACCGCAATATTTTACTTTCATATTTCGAACAAACTTCGGTTATAAATAACGGCCACAAACTTTCAATTACAGTCACTGACCTTTGTTTCAACAAAAATAGATTTTCCTTGAAACTATGATGAAGATTTAATAAAAACGTGGATAATGCACGCTATATTTCACCTGGAAACTCCAGCTGTCGATATTTTATGCGTCATATAAAAACTATAGCTTATTTTAGTAGGTCATGCTCTAAAACCTGGATTATGAAAATTCTTTCCAGCATATTTTGTGTGGGAATATTTTTATCTCGAAAGCATACGATATCCATACTTCTTCCGATCCTGTCATATCCAGGGTTCAGTTTGCTTGAACGACTTCACATCCAATGCAAATATTTTATTCCTATTTCTACCCTGCATTATTTAACTTTCGATAACAAGTAGGTAAGTAATCCCAAACAACAGTAAGGACTGCTTCGTTGGTCTAGTTCCCGATGGCGCAAGGTTTACTGCTAGGCATGTGGTCCTAAGTTCGATTCCCAGGTCGGGCAATTTCTCAGAAGCAGCCCGTGATCTGGATTTGTGCCCGGTCGTTGGCAATAGGCTCGCCCCTATTACATGGGACTTAAACATAGCTGGCGAAATGTGGGTGTATAGGTACATCTCTGCTTCACCCTTTGCGGGTTACTGTAGTCCTCAAAGGGTTATTACAGGCGTGATATTTTAGGTTATATTAGTAAGTAACTCTATATCTGGACGGCAGTGCATCAGTGAAGACATTAAATGCAGTAAATAGCAACAAGCGTGTGCAGCAAGCGTTTTGGGCACCTTTGCGCCGGGAACAGTCAGGGGCGGGTTATTTGACTAGACTGACGTGTTGTTCTTGTCCTTATATTATTGTATTAAATATAACAAACAGTTTACACGTGTAAATAGATAGTAAATAGTAAAAAAAAAAATTGTTTGCCCCAAACAAAGCTTTTCTATTTTATCGCAAGTGTGTGGGCACAAACCCATCATCGTCTGTCTCGCCTTTTCCCAGCTATGTTGGGGTTGCGTTCCAGTCTAACTAGATGCAGCTGAGTACCAGTATTTTACATGGAGCGACTGCCTATCGGAGCTCCACAAATCCAGTTACTAGGTAACACGATACCCCTGGGTAGGACTGGTTTCGAAGACTTTCGGGCTTCTGACTACCCGTAACGACTTTTGGCTTGGCTTAACGTGCTTTCCATGACACGGAGAGGGTCTTGGTATATAATGGATGGTACAAACACAGACACTCAAATACACCGTTAAATTTTGATCGTTTTAATCCTTAAAAGGGGTCATGAACAACTTTTTGAAATCGTGAAAAAAAAAATCTTTTGATCCATATATTATGTCGAGTTATGCGAACATAAATCTATGGATCAACTGATTTTTTTTTCACGGTGTATATGTCGTAGGACATTGGTTGGAATAAAGGTCCTTTCGCTTTCGCGCACTTGGCGAATGAAAGCTAGACCTAAACAAGTGCGAGTCGGACTCGCGTACCGAGGGTTCCGTACAACGTTGTATGTAACTACAAATTTACGGTTTTCGGATTCTTGTGCTACATGACTTTGCTTCTTACCAAATTTCATGATTCTAGGTCAACGGGAAGTACCCTATAGGTTTTGATTCCCTTGCGAGTGTCAAAAGTGCCGCATATTTTGACACTCGTAAGGGAAACATAAACGCCTGTATCTTTTGATTGCGTTGATTTAGAAGTTTGATTTTATCACTACTTCAAGGGATTGCAGATTTGAGTATTTGCTATTAATTTGAACTTGATAACTCTACGCATTCCTGAGAAAAAGGGTCTTGACAGACGGACAGCGATGTGATCTTATAAGGGTTCCGTTTTTTCTTATGAGGTACGGAACCCGGAACCCGTTACACTTTTTTCGATATAGCTCTTATTCGCTAAATTTGCGGAGTAGAATGTGCAAAAAAAATCTTCGTTCAAAAAAATCTTGTAACACTAATTTGCAGCTCCCAAATATTACAAAAGAGGAGACGACAAAACATGTAGGTACCTACAGTATATTAGATTTTCGCGACGCCATTACACTTAATATATAAGTATAATATTAGATTTCAGATGTCCTCGTTAAGCTTCCATCACTAAAAGTATGTCCCAAATCGGTTGAGTGGTTTTGTAGGTTACGCGAGACACATAGTTAAATAACCATTTAAGTATACTTCTATGATAGTTCTTTTGACAACAGACGTCTAAGATTCTTGGAGAAGGTACAGTCACCAAAGGAGATAAGAAACCAGGGTCGTCGGTTATAGTTGAAGTTTAGTAAGAAACCGATGGATGTTTTCGAATGAAATTTAATTTGATAAATGAACTGTTTGTTTTCTATTAATTTTATTCGAAAACATCCATCGGTTTCTTACAAAACTTCAACCATATCCGACGACCCTGATTACTTATCTCCTTTGCTGATGGTGCTTAAAAGTGTTGTCCGACTCTGTTGTTGGCACTCGTTGGTGATTATAATTTTTGCCGCATATCTTGAGGAGATTATTTCTGGCACGTAGTGCCTGTTTGAAGTGACCTAAGAATCTAGACAATTATTGGGAATGTCTGAATACACAAAATAACCTGAAAATACATATTCTAAGAACACTGCTAAAATACCTTAACCCTAGTTTCTAAAATGATGAGCATTTTCTTAGCTACCTCGGTGGTCTAGTGGTCGCAAGCGCTACTGCTAAGCATGAGGTCCTGGGTTCGATTCCGAGGAGGGCTTGGGCTTTTTTTGTTTTCTTCTTGAATTTTTCAGTTGCAGCCCGGAGTCTGGATTTGTGCCAAGTTAGTGGCAAGAGGTCTGCCCCCTA
Organism: Apamea epomidion; assembly: GCA_947507525.1. Taxonomy (NCBI): domain Eukaryota; kingdom Metazoa; phylum Arthropoda; class Insecta; order Lepidoptera; family Noctuidae; genus Apamea; species Apamea epomidion. Next base: position 5,587,359 of record OX382232.1, read on the forward strand.
TTACATGGGATTTAAACAAAACTGGCGAAATGTGGGTGTACTATAGGAACACCTCTGCCCAACCTTCGGGTAATACAGGTGTGGCCTTATGCTATGTTAATTTTCTGCTTATAGATTGGCTGTTATCACTTTGTTTAACCAATCACAACAGCCAACAAGCGATTAATCTAACATGAATTTACTGAACAGTGACCCAATTAGGTTTCCAGGAACTGTGTCGTAGCGTGTATTTCTCAGAATCTAGCAAATGCTATAATTAATATAAGGCGATATACATGTGGATATCTCAAATGGAGTTGGGCCAGGATACCTAGCAAGGCGCAGTGATGACGGGTGGAGTAAGGCTGTGACAGAGTGGCGTCCAAGACTGCACTGGAAGACAATATGAGGCTGGCACAAGAGTGTGGGGATTGGCACAAGAACAGGGAGCCCTATGCCCAGCAGTGGGTGAATTCGGGCTGTGGATGATCATGAATAGACATGGTAACTATTCATGTAAAAAATAGAGTGTCCAAGCATACCAACATTTAAAATAGGCCTAAGGAATTATATAATTATAAGTTTAGCTTTTTTTATATTAGACACATAAGTTTAGCTTGAACTGTTTTGTATTTTATTTAGACTTAAATACATACTTGCTATATTTTATAAATAAAAATATAAATAAATGTCTTTAAGCCGAACTACAGTTACCTGGCGCAGAGACGATCAGGAATACAATTTCAAGAAATTTCTCCTTTATCAGAACAATCCAGTATATTAAGAATACAAAGTTTCAACTGAAAGGCCAAGATGAGAAGAACAACTTGTAAGTCGCGGCCATTGCCACTGCGCCACCACTGTTCAAAGGTACCTACAACTAAACACAACAAGAAGAAACTCTATGAAATTATTCTGCCTTCAACACACTGTAAGATTATATAGCTTGGAATATTAAGGGGTAAGCGCTTGACCCCCTCAAACGCGCCAGTCGTGTAGTAAATGACCTCATGACAGGTGGCATACTTTATCGCCCTCCCTCGTCACACAGTTTTTATTAAGAACATAGGACTCCGTAGTTTTTCTCCGTCTTTTGAGCTGAATAAAAATGGTTTCGACGCAAAAAAAACTTATGAGAACGCCTGCTGAATTGCCAAATAGGGGACAATAATTCTAGATTCCGCGTAGATAAAATAACTTTAAGAACCAACTGGCTGTAGGTAATATAAACTCCTTTGAAATTGTAACCTAGCGTATACCTTTATTTATCAATACAGGGTGGCAGAGCACATCGACGCGCAAACTGAAACCATGAATTCAGCACATAGTTCCAGACTCCTTAGCGTAGAAATATTTCATAGGTTATCAAAATAAAATCTACAGCCTTACAGAAAAGTGCACTATCTTGTCATCTGCCTAGCCGTTTCCCAACTATGCTGGGGTCGGCTTCCAGTCTAACCGGATGCAGCTGCGTACAGTAGTAGTAGTAGTATTTGTAGTATTTTAGATCAGAAAAAAAAAATCAGTTGATCCATACATTATTATCCATATATTCTCGTAATTCTTGTTTAGTTTTTAAGTGAATTGTTTTTTTTTGATTCTATGTATTATTTTTTGTCTCCTTTGCTCTATCACACGCTGTCTACATCTCTGTATCTTTTGTCCTATCTTCAGGTATGCTGGAAGAGATTTCTTATGAAATAAGCATCACCTCTGTACCTATTTTTTCTGTTCTGTTTTTCATTGTCTGTTTATATACGTGTGTACATAAATGGTAAAATAAATAAATTATGTCGAGTTATGCGAACATAAATCTATGGATCAACAGATTTTTTTTTTCACGATTTCAGGTTGCTCCCGTAGTAAAAGTTGTTCATAATGATTAGTACAATGATCCCTTTTAAGGATTAAAACGATCATAATTTAACGGTTTGTAAGTAATAGTGTTCCTTATATTTATTCGTATCCCAATTTCATATCACATTTCGAAACCATAACATATAAAATACTGGTACTCAGCTGCATCCGGTTAGACTGGAAGCCGACCGCAACATAGCTGGGAAAAGGCTCGGCAGATGATGATGACTTCGAAACCATAAAATAAACATAATATCAAGCCTTGTTTCCCCGAAGGGTTAGGCAGTTATGTTTAAGTCTCATGTAATAAGGGGCGAGCCTATTGCCATGAACTGGGCACAAATTCAGACTCCGGGCAGCAGCCCGGTGTTATTTTTCAATTATGAATTGCTCAGTAGCAACTGAGCAATCCAAAATTGAAAAACACTATGCCCGACCTGGGAATCGAACCCAGGGGGTCTACAACGAAGTAGTATCGGCCGAATGTTCGGCCGTTTCCTGCTACGAAGTTACTATTTGGTTCGGACGGTTCCGATCCTACACTCATACACTCTTTCGAATATTGACTATGGTCCCGACCCAACTCAGCCGATCCGAACTTTTTTCGCATTTTTCAATAATATTCGGTTCGGCCATGTGTCGGTCCGATCCGAACATTCGCACTTTGCACTTCGGAGTAGGCCCCCTGGACTCCATGCCCAGCAGTAGTGCTTGCGACCGGTACACCTCAGACGTCGATGTCGTACTTAAGCCGATTATAATAATCTACTGGAAAGTCAAAATAAACTATCGAAATACAATTCACAAAATGAACATCAAAAATATTTCAAGTTGACAACAAAAGTAATATTTCTGTCAACAATATTATTAATACACAAATATTCTGTTTACTGTTCGAATCCCTAGTATCAAAATAGACATGATTAACGGATTCGAAATAATATTCCAGTCACAACAAACCAGATTTAGACACAATATCAATAATATTTTCCTATCATGTATTAATGTCGATTCTACTTCGAAGAAGTGGATGGTATAAACTCAATCAATCAAATCTTTCAATAAATAAATCCATCGGAATTCGAACAGCATTCATTTCCTTGGCCACATACCTAGGTTTTTCTTATTGCTATCAGTAAATTCTATAACCATCATATATGTGCATCTGTCGGCCTTTTACGATATTGCTATTCCTGATCCAAGCACCGAGCATAAGAGCGGAAATCTTAAAAGTGGATTTCCCAACGTTTATTCAAAGGATCACATCGCAATCTCTGGCCTTCGCTCGCTTTACGGACACCCAAGTAGATGTGTTATGTTTCTATTTTATCTAACACATTATGGCCAGATTATAGTACTATTTAAGATAAACGTTCATGCTATCACAATAAACCGCTCGTTGGCTATGAGATATTGGGTCAGTTTCGTTTAGCGCCACAAACGTATCATCTCTGACGTCATGGTAGTGAATGAAACCCAGTAACAACAGATAAATGTGATGGGGCCGATGCCCTACGTCGATCCGACTGCGGTTTTTGTATTGGATGTCTTACCGCGAATAGGGCTAGTTATGGCACTTACATATTATCTTGTTAGTAAGTACAAGGAGCTAGCTCCATTCATTATGTTCAGACTACGATGTCTATCTACATCTATACTCATAATAAAGCTAAAGAGTTTATTTGTTTGAATGCGCTAATCTCTGAAACTGCCAGTCGAATTAGAAAAATCTTTTTGCAGTTGATAGTGCAATTCTCGAGGAAGGTTATAGGCTATTTAACATCACGCTACAGTCTTAAGGGGCCGAGCAAAAAGAAAAAAAAGTCAGGAAGAACGCTAAGCGATAAGGAAGTAAAAGCGCGGGAACTGGTGGTGGCGTGGTGGAGGAACAAGAAATTTCACACGGACGAAGTCGCGAGCAAAAGCTAGTAAAATATATATGAAGGCAGGTGATACTTTTACACGCCATTTTTAAAGCCACTGTGTGTCTGAGACTGATTGTATGTGTGAGGGTGAGTTTTTTTTGTTTTCCAGTGATAATAATGATGTGTCTTAAACAAAGATGATCACCTACTGAGGTGACGATTGATAGAGATCGAAGAATTTGCCATGCGGCGTTGGTCCGAAAATCCTACTTCCTCCTAATATAATAAATGCGAAAGTTTGTATGGATGGATGGATATTTGTTTCTCTTTAACGCAAAAACTACAGAACGGATTTGGATGAAATTGGGCACACAGATGGTTTATAACCAGTATTAAAACATAGGATACTTTTTATCACGATATTCCCACGGGATCGAAACTTATGTGGGTGAAACCGCGGGCCGCTGCTAGTCTGTTATAGTTTACTACACATATAAGGGATTTTATATGAACGTTGCTTAAAGTTAAGTAATAATTAGCAACAGTTTAACCATACATGCTTGACGTTTAAACGTCTCTTAACTTTTACATTTAAACTCCCTATTGCTTTTCTTAGATAATTGCATCACCTTTAACCTTTAGATATTTTTACCTTAATAACAACACCTATCTCAGAAATTCTAGCGCATACAGGCAGACAATATTCACCTGTATTATCATCGCATAAATCTCCGCTTGCATCTACGTGAACCATGATTTATTTTAGTACCTCTGACGCATCTTGTGATAACTTCGAACAGGACCAGGTACCTACCGACAATGTAAAGTTTATAGCTTCACACATACATCGACCAATAAACGGTGCGATACATGTATATTTCGGCTCATAAAACCAGATTTAAACTTCAAAGTCTTTACTGCTTTTAGTGTTAAATTGTCAGCGATCCATGTTTGACAATGTTGCTGTTGCTGATTTTGGCATTTTCCGCATGTTACGTGAAGTATTTTTAACGCAATTAAAGAATAACAGCCGCACAGGTCGATCGATCAGGTTAAGCTACGCTTACCGCGGTTGGTCCGTGGATGGGTGACAATCTTCATATACCAAGACCCCTCCGTGCCAAGCAGCGGAAAGCACGTTAAGCCGTTGGCCCCGGCTGTTATTCAAGGATCTTTGACAGTCATTACGGGTCGTCAGAAGCCCGAAAGTCTGACAACCAGTCTTACCAAAGGGTATCGTATTACCCAGTAACTGGATTGTGGAGGTCAGATAGGCAGTCGCTTCATGTAAAATACTAAAAAATACTGGTATTCGGATGCATCCGGTAAGACTGGAAGCCGACCCCAACATAGTTGGGAAAAATCTAGACAGATGGTGATGAGGTAAAATAAAAGATACCAGCCTATTACTGTCCCACAGTCACTGCAGGGTAAATGATACCAGCCTATTACTGTCCCACAGTCACTGCAGGGTAAATGATACCAGCCTATTACTGTCCCACAGTCACTGCAGGGTAAAAGCCTATTCTCATTCAGAGAAGGCACGAGCATTGATCACCACGCTTGCTCAAGACAGGTTGGCGATTAGAGACTCATATTAACTATAAGTCCAGGTTTCCTCATGATGGTTTTTCTTTCACCGATGTCAGTAACGTGTAGAATAAACTCAGAAAGTACAGTCACCAAAAGAGATAAGTAACCAGGTCGTCAGATATAGTTAAAGTTTATTAAGAAACCGATGGATGTTATTGAATGAAATTTAATTTGATAAATGAACTGTTTGTTTTCTATTATATAAATTGAATTTCATTCGAAAATATCTTTCGGTTTCTTACTAAACATTTCGATTTTTTACTAAACATATGAATTGAAAAAGTCACAACAAAAATATTTTAATTTTGTCATTTTCTGCTTTTTTATTACTTTACCTTAAAACATTCTTAATATCTATTTTAATCTATGATATTATAAAAATAAAGCTTTTACACCATAGATAAAGAGGTAGTTAATATGTATGCAATGACTTACAAAATAACACAAGTATAAAGCAAATAACCTTGCTTTTAAGCCTGTGTTGTGTGTCCAAAATAAATAAATGAGGTATTTTTTTTTATTGAGCCAGTTATCATCCAATTTTCCCTCAATTTCCCTCAATACATTACTTATCATAGCCAATTTCATGTGTAAACGCCTTAACACAGATATTTGGCTTCAGGCCAATTGTATTTACCTAAACGGATAGTGTGGCATAGATAAAAATCTTTGTAACGACTGTACCGCGTAGGCGCAACATTCATCCAATAACGTTTTTGTTATTATTTTGATTTATAGACATGGAATCAGGACAATCATGAAGACTTCCACGAAAATATGAGGTAAGAAGTTTAAAATGCTTTCTTCAACAGTTTGTGTTTCATGTTGAATTCGGATTGTTGTGTATTGGATTCGGAAGTATGATGTATTCGGTGCTCTCAATTTGATTGGTAAGTTTTCTCTACGGATATCTATAGAAATTAAAGATGGTGCTACTTTTCATCTAGTCCTGTCAGTGATGATGGCTCGATCCCAGTACTATGTGATATTTCCATTTTCGAGAATTGGGTCGCGCACATACCTGTAGTACGGCACCTCCGATTCCACAAGGCTGTATTTCAGAGCAAGTTGCTGATGGATTATTCTGGCTACAAGGTTGTGTCTATGCAAGTACTCTCGGTACCTAGACGAGAACACTCGGATATAAATTATGCCTGATTGATTCCCCCGCCAGGTAGTATGCCCGATGTCAACCGTGCCGTCTTTCTCATCAAATCTCCGGTAATTGTTCGTCATCATAACTTCGTCCATAACTGCACGGACAAACTATTATTTCCAATAATCCTGATATAGTGGTGATGGATCGATCAGAGCGGCGCGCAATGATTGCTGACTTAACCGTCCCACATGATGAGAACCTCGTGAAAGCCGAGAAAGATAAACAAATCAAATATCTTGACTTGGCTCGCTTGGTTTTCGACATGTGTGACCCAGCAATCATTGTGCCAATAGTCATGACAACAGGTTAATAGCCAAGAGCCTCGACCAACACCTGAGGAGGCTCTCGTTGGGCAGCTGCATCAGGGGCTTGATTCAGAAAGCGGTACTTCTGGACACGGCCCGCATTGTCAGGAGTTTCCTCTCTCTGGAGCCCTGACCATCGTGCGGTAGCTTGGACCCTGGTCCCAATACCGGTGGGCTACAGTTTTTAATATTTTTAAATGTTTTTATAATATAATATTTAAAAACATAATTTATATGTATTTAAGTTTAAATTCAGGAGACAATAGTAATATAATAAGAATGTATGTAAACTTAATAAATATTTGCATGCTTGCTTACAGGCAGAATACAATGGTACACTTAAACTTAAACACTTAGGTTATTAGAACTTACCTTTACGAAAACAATGTATTTCTAGCAAATAAACGTTTGATTTGATTTGAAGAATGGGTATGATTTTCCCTTCTATGTTGCAGAGGTCTGATGGCAGTCGCACTGTGTAAAAGACAGGACCCTCGTCAAAATCTCCAGGTTTAGGTAGCCGACCACGAGAGATACTGGTAAATACTAGGAAGACTTTGATTTGATTTTTATTTATTTACCGATTGTTATATTTTTACCGATTGTTTTAGCCGCGCCCGCCGCCCTTCCCTAGCTACGCTACTGACAATGACTATAATATATAATTTTACTGTTAAACGCCTACATTGATAATTATAGGCGAGACAGTTGCATGCCTCGTAATCTAATACATTATGGAAAATGAAAAATGTTATGTGAAATTAAATTAAATTCTACATTAAGCATCGTGTCCGCAATATTTTTAGCATGCAATACACCTACATGAAGGATTTTAATTACTTAAACAACCTCAAAGGGACGCATTTAATACTCTACTCTATTTAAATAGAGAATGAAAAGATTTTCTCCATAATTGCGCCAGTAACAACAAGAACTAAAGAAAATGAAAACATCCGAATTCGAAATGAGATATATACACTTACAAAAGATATTTTTTGTGCGTATAAAATACCTAAGTAGGTAATATTATTTTATTCGTTTTGGGTCTCGGTTTGACCTGAATCATAATAAGTATGATTCAAGTCAAACCTAGGCGCTAAACGAATCAGCCAGAATCCAAGGAGTCTAGAATACATTGCCCCAAAAACATTTTTCCTTTATTCTATTTGCGATACTGGCCAGTAAAGACTAAAGTTAATGTGAGTATCAATAAAAAAAAGTATTGACCATAAACCATAAATGAGGACACATTACAGGCGAAGATTTTAAGGTTAGCAACACTCGTAACCTCATTCGGCTTTCAATGAGACCACACCTTTGATTGCTCACGCACAAAGGTTTTAGCCCCTTTCTTTAATGTTATTCTGGAGATAGTTGACAGAAGTATTGCTTGGAACAAATTTGAAGTATTTATGTAAAATAACGTATTGGATACGAGCTCTTGTATAAAGTGATTACTGCAATTTATACTGGCACAATTACAAGCTGAATCATTATTTTTATTGTTTTTTAACTGAAAATTCTTAAGGCATTGACTGCCACCGCGGTCACCGGTGACCGCCAACAATAGATTTTCTATTATGTCTGTTGTCTGGTAGTCAACGTGTTAAGCGCTGATTCGATAGTTGGAGGAGAATTGAAAGTGAAACTTCAAGGACGCGACACGTTTATAATAGGCACATTTCATTACATAAGAGAGAAGAAAGATGTCTTACACTAAATCTCTTCTATTTGTTATTTTTAAGAAGTTTCACTTCTTTAACGTGCACGGTGCTGCACGGGCCATTTTTTTATTTGTAGGAACATCTTTCGTAATTTCGTCTTTTATTGAGCAATTTGGTCTCATCGATCATCTCATCTCATTTGGGCTCATTGGCGAAAGTTTACTTACATGCTATCAAATAGGTAATTAAAATTAAATAAGCTTAACATCAACCGATTGTTACCTGAAGAATCTTATAAAATCAACTATAATAACTTTTTGTATCGACGATTATGTAGTCAGGGAAATAAAGTGTTACGCAAAGTGAGGCCCTACGTAAATTAGCCATGTTATAGCCATTTCATACAACTGTCAAAGAATGACAATGAATACCTAAACGTTTTAATTTAAGTTGGCAGTCAATTGGCTTAACAATGAATTCCCAGCTTTAAGTAAGTTGCAAATTACAATTTAACTGATAAGTACTCAGTACGTTTATTCACAAAGACGAATTACTACTAACAAAAAGCCCTAATCACAATTTTCAAGTTAACACCAAAAAATATATATATACATTATATACAAGTATATAATAAAAAATTAAAGAAAAAGGTGGGAGATCTTTGGGCATCAAAAATTCGCCCGCGTCGCTGTCAATGAGATAAGTGCTCAAAAGGTTGGCAGCATTACCACATTGGATGGCAATGCTCATTTTTGGGCTAAAAATAGGCCAGCCCTCTGGTCACATAAAGAGTCAACCAACTGCTTGCTTTTCAGTGATAAGTTAATTTTCTGAACTAGGTATCTGCACTGTGTACTAAAATATCTGATTTATTTCTGTGTACATATGTAGTTAGACTAGTTTGGATGAAAGTAATTACGTGGGTCTCTGTGTCGCTTGTCAAGACGTGGAACCTTCACGGAACTTTGACCGCATTTTACTTCCGCTTTCCTGAAGCTTGTTCATTACTTAAGTGGTGATCAAACAACTACTTTCATATACAACATGTCCCGGAATTAACGTAAACCACCAAACAACCCAATTTGAACATTCCGTTACAATCATAATACATACGTTGAATTTCACTATTATGTATAAAACAACGTTTAAGGGCCCGTAGCTAATTAATAATAGCCGCACAGGTCGAACGATCAGGTTAAGCTACGCTTGCCGAGGTTGGTCTGTGGATGGGTGACCATCTTTACACACCGAGACAGGCGGGGCGTCGGAAACCACTTTATGCCATTTGGTCCCGGTTGTCATTCGTGGATCGTTGACAGTCGTTACGGGTAGTCAGACGCCCGAAAATCTGACAACCAGTCTTACCTAGAGGTATCGTATTACCCAGTATCTGGGTTGTGGAGGTCAGATAGGCAGTCTCTCCATGTAAAATACTGGTATTCAGCTGCATCCGGTTAGACTGGAAGCCGACCCCAACATAGTTGGGAAAAGATGATGATGATGTACATATATAGGGTTATTTTTTAAAGACCAGCCAAATTTAAGGATGTGGTATAGACCATCAAACTGAACAACTTTCTCCATGGGACCAACATCGTAATCGCGAATAAAAATTCAGCCGTCCCATACATTTAGGTCGAGTAGGTATTGAAGTTTTCTATGGGACAGTTGATAAAATTTTCGCGATTACGCTATTTGTGGTCGTGACGTAAAAAGCCGGGGTGCCCTGCGGACTCTCCGTCCGGCCCATCGTGCTGCTCGACGAGGTGGGCAAGCTCTTTGAAAGAGTAATTGCAGACCGCCTTGCCGGGCAGCTGGTGCGGGTGGGGCCGGATTTGGCGGACAGCCAGTTTGGTTTCCGCAGGGGGCGCTCTACGGTGGATGCCATCATGCGCGTGAGAGCCCTCACGACGGGGGATGCTGTGGCCCGGTGGGACTCGAGGTGGCATTGCACAAATCTGAGGCCATGTGTTTTCATGGTCCTCGGGACGCGCCACCGTCGGGTTCACAAATAACGGCGGGAGGGGTTCACATCGGCGTCGAGCTGACGATGAAGTACCTGGGACTCGTCCTCGACAGCCGGTGGAATTTCGTAGAGCACTTCCGACGTTTGGCTCCCAGACTGGAGCGGGCCGGGGCTGCCTTGAGGCGGCTCCTTCCCAATCTAGGGGGACCAAGTTTCCTTTTTGAAACTGCGTTAAAGCAAATTACATACAGGCTGATTTTTTAAAGACCAGCCAAATTTAAGGATGTGGTACAGACCATCAAACTGAACAACTTTCTCCATGGGACCAACATCGTAATCGCGAATAAAAATTCAGCTGTCCCATACATTTAGGTCGAGTAGGTATTGAAGTTTTCTATGGGACAGTTGATAAAATTTTCGCGATTACGCTATTTGTGGTCGTGACGTAAAAAGCCGGGGCGCCCTGCGGACTCTCCGTCCGGCCCATCGTGCTGCTCGACGAGGTGGGCAAGCTCTTTGAAAGAGTAATTGCAGACCGCCTTGCCGGGCAGCTGGTGCGGGTGGGGCCGGATTTGGCGAACAGCCAGTTTGGTTTCCGCAGGGGGCGCTCTACGGTGGATGCCATCATGCGCGTGAGAGCCCTCACGACGGGGGATGCTGTGGCCCGGTGGGACTCGAGGTGGCATTGCACAAATCTGAGGCCATGTGTTTTCATGGTCCTCGGGACGCGCCACCGTCGGGTTCACAAATAACGGCGGGAGGGGTTCACATCGGCGTCGAGCTGACGATGAAGTACCTGGGACTCGTCCTCGACAGCCGGTGGAATTTCGTGGAGCACTTCCGACGTTTGGCTCCCAGACTGGAGCGGGCCGGGGCTGCCTTGAGGCGGCTCCTTCCCAATCTAGGGGGACCAAACGCCTCCTGCCGGAGGCTCTATGCGGGGGTCGTGCGGTCCATGGCCCTTTACGGGGCACCGGTATGGGCGCGGTCCTTGAGGCGGCGACCAGCCCGCCGGTTGATCGCGTCCCAAAGGGTCATGGCTGTCCGGCTCATTCGAGGATACCGCATGGTCTCCGCTGAGGCGGCGAGCCTCCTTGCCGGATTGCCGCCATGGGACCTGGAGGCCAAAGTCCTCGCCCACATATGGGAGTGGCGAGAGGAGGCAAAACGCCGGGGCGTTGCTCCGCTGCCGCGAGAAGTCACGGCACAGTGGACAGAGCTCCGGCGGGATCTCATGGCGGCATGGAGAGTGCGATTGTCGCAACCCAGCGCTGGGCACGCCACAATTGCGGCGATAAGTCCCCTCTTTGAGGAGTGGCTAGAGAAGCGCCACGGCGCCCTTACCTTCCGCCTGACGCAGGTCCTCACCGGACACGGTTGTTTCGGGAGGTTCCTGTTCAGGATAAAGCGGGAGGAAACGCCAGGGTGTCACCACTGTGGGGATCGCCCGGAGGACACGGTGGAGCATACGGTGGAGATCTGCCCGGCTTGGGCAGGGCCCCGCCGTGTCCTCGTGGCGGCGATCGGCGGCGGCGACCTCTCGCGTCCGGCCCTCATACAGGCCATGGTACGGAGCAAGAGTGAATGGGAGGCCGTCACCTCCTTCTGCGAAGCAGTAATGCTCGCGAAGGAGGAGGCGGAGCGCGTGAGGGAGAGGCAATCGCTGCACCCTCGCACGCCTAGCCGCCGCAGGAGACGCCCTGGATGGGAGTCAACAGCCGACTCCCGGCCACCGTAGGCGCAGGCTTGCGGGCGGCGAGCTATGGGCAGCTCGCCGCCCGATAAGGACCAGGCCCGGGTCGACGGCGCGTTGTGTTCCACACGCGCCTCAAAGAGCTGTCAGCACGAAGTGACGGGGTCCGCTAGGGCCGATGCCGCCGGGGCTGCGGGTTGTTCGAAAGAGATACCGTGGTCCCTGGCACAGGCAACTGAAGGAACACGGGTGGGTTTTAGTTAGTAAAAGTCTGACACTCCCTTCTGCTCTGCCCAGAGCGGGAGGAGTCATTTGATGATTTCCCACCCAGAGGAAAAAAAAAAAAAAAAAAAAAAAAAAGGGTTCGTGACGTCACTTGCTTGCAAAAGTGTCGCAAGCAAGTGACGTTACGCGGAACTTTAACTAGCGATATCTTCATCATTTTTTATATAATTGACAAAAGAAAAAATACGGGTTCAATATTTTTTGATAATCTAACTGACGGACTAATTAGAATTTTTTAGGATAATAGCCTATTGTGGTCACATTACAAATCTACGCACACACACAGTCGCACACGTATAAGGGTCCAGCGTAGTAGGTACTTTGCCCATTTTGGTTTGTTTTGACTGCACAGCGGAAGTGTGATGGTAACTTACGTAGTTTTTATTATTTTTGGGAAAAAAAAAGGCCAATACTAAAAATGTCAAAAATCGATTCTGAACAAACTACTTGCATAGTGTGCATTCATTCAGTTACACATTGTATAGGTATTTATAGGTAGAAAATATTTTGATGAAGAAGTGTAGACCAGATACGTGTAGAAAAAAGTGCAGTTTTTCTAAGTAGGACCTGCACCCTAATTGAGTAACACACGATCAATCGGAATCGGTTTCATTTTGACAGTTCAACAACATTCATTGCGTTATTTACGTGTTGAGCAGACAAATTTTTCGAACTTATGAAGCAATGGATTAGCTATTTGCTTCAAAATGATTCCGATTCCGATTGATCGTGTGTTACGCAATTAGGGTGCAGGGAAAACTGTCAATGCGACATATTTGACTAAAAAAGACAAAATTTACACATTTGTACTACAGATGAAAACACGACACGTATTCTTGCTTTTTTTTTTCTTTCTTTACATGTTTTATAAAACAAAAATGTATGAAAGTAACTTGTACAATTGTTGGATTGTCGCCTGTCACCTGTCGCCTGCCAACTTTATTAAATTTAAATAGGACCCGGGTGAAAACCCGGCCATAACCAATGTGAGGTGCGCAGTATTTGACAACGGACGAACTCGCAAATATATTTCACGCAAAATACCAGTATGACCGAATTAAGGATGGCATTTAAGGTCTCTGCACACAGCGGGCGGGGCGCGGCGGGACGGGACGGCGACGCGACGCTGAGCAGTTGTAATGTACTAGATAATACGGACGACGCCCACATAGAGCCGCCCTACTCGACGTGACGGTAACTGTCGCGGTCCGCCGCCGCCGCGCCGAGCGGGAATACAAGTCAGAAGCGGCGGGGCGGGGCGTGGCGGGACGCGAGCGCGTTTTTGATTAATTTCATGCACGCATTTCCATTTACGTTGTTTTTTCTTAGCTAGCGCAAATAAGAGCAATAGCGTTTCCACGTCTGAATCGCTCAACATCTTTTTGATGAAAGAAAGGCGCGGCGGGACGGGACGTGATCGTTCCCGCAGTGTGAACACTGCCGCCGCGCCAGCGCCGCGTCGCCGTCCCGTCCCGCCGCGCCCCGCCCGCTGTGTGCATAGACCTTAACTCTTCACGAGCACTTCCGGCGTGACCTGCGCAGCCCCTCTACCAAACATGCTGATAGCATTTGCCCCACGACATAGCCATCCTAAAATCATATCATAACTCGGGACGACACGAGATTTAAAGAAGATAATTGACTTACTTTTACAAATCACCCCACTGTTTATTTACTCCACACATTTAAGGCTGATTTTCCAATTGGCAGATTTTATCTGACGTATTAATATTGCGTATTGACAGCTTTTGTATAGAAAATATGTCAAACTATCATATTAATTCTTCAGATAATTTATCTATCATACTAAACTATACATAAACGATTAAACCGCGATATTTATTCCTATGATAAAAATTATCATATTTTTTTTTAAATTAACCCTAAAAGAAAAAGTCATTTGTAGGCAGCGAACTCTATTAACAAAACATATGAAACGCATCAATTACAAATACAAAAAAAAAAGATAATAGGACACTACTCCATTCTTTATACCTACTGCTGAAGCTCAGACGTCTGTAAAGTTTTCCAACGAAAATATTTGTTTGTTCATAAGCACAGTTCTGTAATTTGAAAAAAGTGGATTTTTGTGTCAAAATAAGTCAAGCCCTAGTACCCAATTTTCTTGCCCAATTAATAGACTGTTGGGCAAAATACGTCTAAGATAACTTTGAATTATTGAAGAACCAGACTTAGGATAATTGATAGGTTAAACACTTAGAACTCTCCACAAACTAGTGGAACCACTTGTCACATCTACTTTCTTCTTAGCGTGTCGATACCATCGTGGTGAAAGGATTAGCCAATCGCCAGAAGTCGATTGCCCAGGGTGTGCCGAACGAAACAAAATTTCGGAGAGTACGTCACTCGGGGAGGTTCTTTTCATGCATTTGTATCTACTAATACAGTAATTTTACCAAGTGAAAGTTCAATGATACTAAACCAAACAAATACCCAGAACTCGTTGTTAATAATTTTTATATCAGATCTAAGAAATAGTTAAGTATATAATTTAACTTCCACCCCTCAAATTGAATACAAAAACATTGTTCCTCATTCTGTCTAAATACAAATTGCCGTCCATTTGTCTTCGCACTTAAAAAAACGTCTTCATTTCAACTTAAAGAACATCCGTATGTCAAGTTGATACATAGATCCTTTTTGCCCTAGAAACAATAGGGTAGCCTGTCGGGGTGAAATACCCGAGGGTCGGTCAGTATCCTATGTTCCTAGCCTAACTATAGTCTTATCCGAAATTAAGGCGCTCGGATTACAATCGTAAACATTTCGTAGACACACACTTAATAGCTTTTGTGGTTGATGACGGGTTTTGATGAAATATTGAAGATAAAAGGATTTATTTTTTACTTTTTCAGTTTTAGTAGTTCAGCAACTTAGGAAGCAAGAAGCTCTGGTAACCAAGAGAATAGCGTCATTAGTTTTGTGGCGGCAATTACTGCCACATGCGATCTACGCATCATACTCACGTCACGTAAAATCCTGCATCGCGCAAGCAAAGTTTGCCGCGCAACTAACATATACAACGTCCCGACACGAATCATCGGGCCGTAGCCCACCAGACCCAACACCCGTCTGGTCGGAGGATCCTCCCTTTTCTATGGAGGATGAGTGAACTTTACACCCTGTTCCTCATGCCTCTATAGTTTTACTGCCTGATAACTATTTTGCTCACAGAGGGAATATTTTCCACCAGTGTGATAGTCTTCGCTGAAAAGAAAATATTTTTATTTTTTAAATAACATCCTTGTAATAAGACTTCTTTGATGGTCATTTAAAAGAATGAACAGCTCAAATAAAAACCTTCGTGAAATATTCATATGGTTACACAAAAGTAATATCTCCTAAATCGACCATTATAAATACAGCCCAATCAATAAATAAAACTCTGAATACAAAAATATTGTTTGAAAAACAAAAAAAAAGCTCAATCGTAAAGCCCATTACAGGTTTATTGTATCCCAGGCGTAAAACGTACGAAATAAAAACACAAGTACACAAATACACTGGGTACGCAATATCTACGTGTACCTACTTGTGTGCTGCCGGGTACCCACCTGTCACAGACAGAAATTATGTTATGGCCGACAGGTAGGGACCGCATTAACGAAGGATTTTGCTGGAGGACCGGACTCAGGTTAAATAATTATATAGCTGTATGGGATTGATAATAGACCCAAGAATAGAGAAAGAATACGTTATCATTTCGTATATATTATTTTAAATATTTGGCATTAATACGCATACTAACGCATCTTTCACGAAATAGGAGGACCGGCTTTTTTTTTTGTGGTAGATATATTGTAGCCCTAACTCCATCCCTGTGTCCAGCAAATGAAAATTTATCCGTTTGCCCGGACCCCTCGAGTTCCTGATTGAATAGACATCATTTCAGACATAATTTATTTTATGAACAAACACAATTCACTTCTATTCCGACAAATGAGCTAATGTTCATCAAATAATGTAGCAATTTTGTCCAATTCTCTGACAAACATTCACTATTTTATCGACAGCAATGCAGGAACAAAACTGTTGGACTCATTTTCCGTCCAGTTCTCGGCGTTGAATGAGCCTTTTCATCTTTTCCCGATACGTCGTAAAAGGCGACTAATGGATTATCTGAGGAGTATCTTGGTACTGTAATAACGTCACATTGCAATCGTTAATTCTGAGGCGATATTGCTCTATGAAACTGGAAGGAATGTAGGTACTAAGCCTTTATTAGTACCTACATACATACCTACCGCAGAGAGCAAAGGTGGGCCAGTAATAACGGTTCCAACCCAGACAGGCGCTTTACTTTGTGAAAATTATCTCATCACCACTGCTCTCAAAACGGTGAAGGAAAACATCGTGAGGAAACCGGCATGTCCTAGAACCAAATATTCGAAGACATGTTGACGTCAACCAACCCATACTGGCCCCGCGTGGTGGATTACGGCCCACTCTCTCTCACAGAGAGGAGGCCTGTGTCCCAGCAGTGGGAACATTATAGGCTGATTATACATACCTACCTAGCTTAAAATGTCTGGATTTTTGACGATCTTTATTGTTGCTCGATATCCTGTGTTTTGACGATCCATAAGACAGATCTGTAAGTTTCTTACAATATTACTCGATCGTTACTGTCGCCCGTTCATCTGCCTAGCCTGTTCCCAACTAAGTTGGGGTCGGCTTCCAGTCTAACCGGATGCAGCTGAGTGCCAGTATTTTACCGAAAGCCCGAAAGTCTGACAACGAGTCTTACCAAGGGGTATCATATTAGCCAGTAACTGGGTTGTGGAGGTCAGACAGGCAGTCGCTCCATGTAAAATACTGGTATTCAGCTACATCCAGTTAGTCTCGAAGCCGGCCCCAACATATTTGGGAAAAGTATTTTTTTAAATCTCACCGTGAAAACTTAGGTGAAGTGAGCTTAAAGTGGGCTGTCATTCCACCTGATGCTAGGGATTGACACTATTGACAGCTCACTTCACCTAAGTGTTTACGGTGAGATTATTACAGATTAGACCGGAACAGCAGTGCGATTCTGTAACCATCTCACCGTGAAAACTTAGGCGAAGTGAGCATGGAGTGAGCTGTCATTCCAACTAATGCTAGGGATTGACACTATTGACAGCTCACCCTAAGCTCACTTCACCTAACTTTTCACCGTGAGATTTTTACAGAATCGATTGGATGTAGTACTATTCTGTAAATATATCACCGTGAAAACATACGTGAAGTGTGCCGTCAATACTATCAATCCCTAGCATCAGGTGGAATGACAGCCCACTTATAGCTCACTTCACCTAAGTTTTCACGGTGAAATTTTACAGAATAGAGCGGCTGAACTCATTCGCATTTCTTTTCCAGTTCTTGTTCCACTGCCTTCCATATACTTCCAAGATTATTACATTACTCTAATTCTGTTTCACATTGACATACTTTCTCGACGGAAGTAAAAGTAATACGTCATAATGTAACATTCCACGCTTGTATCCAAACATTGTAATTCTTGTTACAAATAATAACAAAAGAGTTGAACGTTGGATAATAACAACCGTTGGTTTGCGCATGCACAATATAAAATACAAACATCATAATTAAATGTAACATAAATTATTACCGACTGCTTCATTAGTCCAGTGGTCGCTCGTGGCGCTACTGCTGAGAATGTGTCTAAATCTGGTTTGTTGTAACGGGAATGTTATTTGGAATTAATTGATCATGTCTATTTTGATAAAAAAATGTTTGTTTACTACGGATTCGAACAGTAAACAGAATATTTATGACTGTATTAATAATATTGTTGTCAGAAATATTAATTTATTAAAACCTTTAAATAATGTTTACGTTAATTTTGTGAATTGTATTACGATAGTTTATTTTGACTTTTCAATTATGATATAATTCGATATAAGTAAGGAAGAAGAAAGAAAATACGTTTATTTGCGGTAAACATGACGCAAAAAAGAACATAAAAACAAATAAAGAAAAAAAGCAATAAGAAATGGTTGACATGCGTCACATCCACGCAAAACGGCTATCGCTCAGCATTATGCTGCGACCCTATGCAAGACAGAGCCCAGCGCTGGTTTTCAGCGACATCCGGCGCCGACGTAATGACGTCGCCCGGTGCAGTAAACAATTATTCATCAACAAGTATTGAAACAAAAAAAAAATATTTTTAAAGCAAACAGTTATTCGGATGCCGTACTGGTACAGCGTACTTAAAGCAAAATAATATAATTTAATTTAAATGTGATGGAAACAAACAGGAATATAAAAAAGACGAAAAAGGGAATTTACATGCTAAGAGAATATCATCCTCAATAAACGTTTTACGCTTTATGTAGTGGCAACATTTCGAAACGTCCTATTTGACGTACGTAGTATGATATTGTTAATGTTGACTGCCTAGTTGGTCCAGTAGTCGCAAGCGCTGACCCTGAGGTCCTGGTTTCTATTCCCAGGTCGGGCATAGTGTCATTGGATCTTTCCATCCGGAATTTCTCAGTAAGTAGCAGCCCGTAGTCTGAATATGGGACTGGGACATGGGACATGGGACTTAAACATAACTGACGATATGTGGGTGTACTATAGTTACACCTCTGTCGAACCCTTAGCGGAATACAGGAGTGATGATATAATAATTAATTATAATTTTATTTATCTAATTTGACAACATTGGTCCAAAGGTTAGTACAACAATAACTTACCAACTAAGGGTTAGTAATATTAATTAATTAAATTATATTAAATCATAATTTAATATTATTTAATTATTTATTAATTAAGATATGTTATGTAAGTTAAATTATTATAATAACCCCGAATACGTGTAGCGGATAGTAATTGTTGAAATGATGATAGATGTTGGAGTTGGCAGCTCAGGAGGAAACCAAAGACACTAACCCAAGTAATGGTTTCTGTAAGTGTAAAATAGAAGTAAATACTAGTTATACAAGGTAATTAAAACAACTGAAAACCTGAAAAAGGGTTGTTGTACCTACTCAAAATTATAAAAATTTAATATAGGATCCAAACATGAAATTCCGAAAAAAAAACTGATGCTCTTGCTCCAGACATCTATGTTCGTGGCTCGTGGCTAAGTAATTAACAGTCGCTTGGGTCAATCAATCTGGTTAAGATTAAGTTGGCCACGATCAGTCCGTGGATGGGTGTCCATCTTTATATACCCAGACCCCTCCGTGTCTCGTTAAGCCGCTGGTCTCGGCTGTCATTCGTGGATCTTTGACAGTCGTTACGGGTTTTCAGAAGCCCGAAAGTCTGACAACCAGTCTTACCAAGGGGTAAAGTGTTACCCAGTGACTGGGTTGTGGAGGCCAGATAGGCAGTCGCTCCACGTAAAGCTATTCAGTTGCATCAGTTAGACTGGAAGCTGACCCCAAAAATAGTTGAGAAAAGGCTAGGCAAATGATAATTATCAAAACATAAATGTCCATCGCCAAGACCGATGTTGCCATACTCAACATGTTTGGCCAGCAGATTGGCGATCGCAGTATTTTAATATTCAAGAGGTTCTGTTCAGGGAACAGCTATTTTGTCTGTCGGAAATTCAGGTTTGATGCCATAGTAACAGTTTACAGTAAAATAAATTCGATATCTATAGCTATCTATCCACATCACAGTGGGTTTAAAGATTAGTAAGTGCACCGCTATTTACGGTTAATTAAAACTGAAAATGAACTAATTTAAAAACTGAAAACAAACCTAAGTAGCTACTTCTGTAATATCTCTAGCGAAAATAACATTAGACAAATTACTTTTTTAAAGAGAACACTTTAGTAAATGAGCTCTCCAGAAATTATGTTTATAATTCAAAGACTGTTTTAGTAAAGTGAAATCTTAAATTAAAAAGTATCACTTATTGTCTGCATTATAAATGTATTTTTTTACGACTCTTGACACGTCATTTTTAATAGTAAAACACGTAAATACAAAATAATTAAATCATATAGACTCACTTTTTCAACTAAATAGCACATTTTCCCATCTACAGTGCGGCCGACGAGAAAATGCGTTCTTGACATCTGTCAGTTTCATACAAACGAATACAAACTGCCGCACTGACAGGTGTCAGGAACCCTTGAGCGCCTTGTCGAGGGTACGTTCTGATGGGGTATCGACATCGAGGTATCAACCTCGATGACGATACTCGGTACACATGCCACATGCCATGCTGACATGCCGAAAAACCTTGCGATCGCGGCAGCTATCTTGACAGATAGCTCCCGCGATCGCAAGCTTCTTCGGCATGTAGTAACCGTTATTAGCTACGTGGATGATGTACCCCATTACCTATCTTATAAAAAAAACCCGCGAACGAGACATGTTATCGATTTTGACAAACATTCATGATAACCTTTAGAAACGCAGAGATCATACATTGGTATTATCTATTTTTGAGACATTACATATGTACTATTTATAGGTAGCGTCATGTATAAAGCAATATGTTGTAATACATACAACAATTACGCAATGAATTGTATTTGTGACCGCAAACGATAGTGATACGATCGCCTAGGTCGCACTGTTCAGAATAGATATTCATAGGTATGAGATACATAATTATCTAGGATTAGAAAAACTCTAATAGCTTCATAATCAGCCTATAATGTTCCCACTGCTGGGACACCGGCCCTCGTCTCTTCTCTAATAGCTTAGCTACTGTTATTTGTATTCCTTTTGTGTAGGTACGTAAGAGAGTGACATGTAAGTTCCGAAAAACAAATCTTAAACAAATAACGAATAGCCTGTATTCTTCGAAGGGTTGGGCAGAGGTGTAAGTATAGTACACCCACATGTCGCCAGTTATGCTTAAGGGGGAAGCGCAGGGTACACGCAGGGTAACGTAAGAGAATCTGAATTTCGCGGGCTAACTGCACCGTAAAATTTTTATCGTTTTAATCCTTAAAAAAAAAATCTGTTGATCTATGGATCAACAGATTTTTTTTTTCACGATTTCAGGGTTGGTCCCGTAGTACAAGTTGTTCATAATGATGAGTACAATGACCCCTTTTAAGGATTAAAACGATCAAAATTTAACGGTGTATGTTCTATGTTATGGGTTTGGTTTCCGCACTTAGTCCTTCAAGTGGACCATTGTGCGTAGCCCATGGCGGTCATCGGTGGTTATTGCATCCGTGTGTGGTATACGCATCCCCCTTAAGTCCCATATAATTGAGGGCAAGCCTATTCCAAAAGAAATATTTATATTGCTAAATCGTTGCCATCATAAAAATTGTCCCTTCACTTATTTTTTCAGCAAAACAAATCAGACTTACCTTCATTAACTTAAGTGCTTACATGTTCAAGGTTAAGGAAATTACGACTGAACAAGTGCCTCCATTACTCTGTATTTTATTTCCTACTAGCTTCTAGCCTGCGTGAAATTTCTTGCTCCTCCGACCCGCCACGTCGTCGCATCGTATCGTATCACGTGCTCGCACTATTTCTTCATTTTCGTTTAACGTATTTTTTAGTAACCTAGGAGTCGAGCAAAAATCCAAGTCCAATTCTCGAGGAAAGCTATAGGCTATTTACCATCGTAAATAGCCTATAGCCTTCCTCGAGAATTGGACTATCAAATTCAAAAATAATGTTTCTAATCCGACTGGTGGACTGCTTTATTATTAGTATAGATAGATAAAAAACAGTTAACCCGTATTTACTGTTCTTTGTGGAGATTCGTAGAGTGATAAAAAAAAACCCTTTCCTTAATCTAGGGTTAATGAAGACAGATCCAACGTTGCGTGGACAGAAGAAATAAGGACGGGAAAAAAACACAGTGAAAAACTAGTTCCACGCGGTTGTGTTTATGTGGCAAGGGAAACTAGAGTATATGGTAGATAGGGTAAAGTTACTGTAAGAAAATTTAAGGCTTTTTATATGTTCTAGAACCAAAAATTCGATGATATGTCACATCTATCAACACGCACGGGGCCCGCGTAGAGGATTACGGCACGCTCCCTCTCACAGAGAGGAGGCCTGTGTCCCTTCAAGTTAAGGAGTAAGTATATCATAAGTTAAGTAATGTAATGCATAAGCAGCAAAAAACATGTGAAAAATATTTTGGTCTAAGAATTGACAGCTCACTTAAGTGGAATGCTCACATTGAACACATAGGAAGCAAGCTCTTAGCACTTACAGGATCACTGCGTAACAGTGGCGTAGCGTAGTGGGGGCGGGGGGCGGGCCGCCCCGAGCAGCACTTTTTAGGAGGCGGCAAAATTTCACAGTAAATAATAAAATATATTTTGTAAATATTCGAACCATTTCATATTTTGAACGCAACTATAAATTCGGACCGATTGAAAAGAGCACGGAATTTTTCATTACTTATTATTCTGTGACGAATTCGGGGAATCCCCTTAATAATACCTATAGGTACCTGTTATAACAATGGTTTAAGTAAGAATTTTTGTATTAATAAACGTGATTGTAAAACACATAAACATTTTTATTTAAAATCTAAGCTGTATAATGCAAATTAATGATGACTGTTCTTGCCGAAAAGTTGTCTAGAATTAATGTATATAATGTATAGTATACATTAAATTGACATACCTAATTAAAAGGGGGGGCAAAATTGTCTTCCGCCCCGGGCAGCCGATACCCACGCTACGCCACTGCTGCGTAATAGAGTTCGTTGCATCCCACCAAAATTGCGATACACCATCTACAATTCCCTAGTGAAGCCGCATCTAGTTTATTTCATTGAAATTTGGGGTAGTGCTGCAAAAACTAAATTGTCAGAACTTCAAATTACTCAAAATAAACTCATCAAAATACTATTAAACTATCCATACTTAACATCAACAAGTAAAATTTAAATAGATACAAAAATAATGAATATCAAACAATTACTATATATTTACCATACATGTATTATCATTAAAAAAATTCTTACCAAAACTATTCACACGAACATAACACTCATCCAATATAAGCAAGTCAGTCAACGTAGCACACGGCGAGCTAGCTTGGTAGTTTTCCCCAAAACTAGAACTAACTATGGCAAAAAAATGCTAACCATTTAAGGAGCACAGCGTTCCCACTGCTGGGACATAGGCCTCCTCTGGGTGAGAAGTACATAATAAATGTTTTAACATTATGAGATAGGTACAATAACAGGTCTACATTCGGAGTTACCTCGCAAAACACCCTTTCGAGACACGATTGCAACTACAGTAAAAACAGGATATTGCTCGAGCACTGTCGATGCAGAAGATAACTCGATACTCTCGATTGTGAGTTTTTACAGAATAGTAAGGCTAGTATGTTATTTCAAAGTACTATTTCAAAAATGACAATGAAAGACCTAGGTTTTGTTTTATTGCAATATGGGCCAGCAGTGCGATTCTGTAACCATCTCACCGTGAAAACTTAGGTGAAGTGAGCGTGGAGTGAGCTGTCATTCCAAATAATGCTAGGGACACTACTGACAACTCACATCAAACTCACTTCACTTGAGTTTTCACGGTGACATTTTTACAGAATCGACCGGCTGCTCTTGACTTTGATCTCGTCTGGTGGAAAGCGATGGATGAGGTTTATGATGGAACGAGCGAGCCCAGAAGATGCCTATTCAATCTTGCTACCTTGACGGAATGGCAGCAGGGTGTGATTGTGGAGCTATGTCGCAAACCATGCTCCACCTCCTATCCTGCCCTCTGTGTCCCAAAACATACAGTCAAAGTGACCTCTGCACTGCGCTGCACCGACAACGCCGTGGAAGTGGCAAAGTTTTGTCTTGTTTAGGAGGTGGCCAACAAGATCTAAAATACAGTCGTGCCAGCGACACGAAGAAGTAGAAAAATCTGGCTTTGGAGCCTGACGACGGGTTATACGTTTCTACAATTTATGAAAACTCTGGTATTAACTAAATACAAGCAGTGACTGCCACCACTAATATTTAACTGAACTAATCACCAAACTTTACCAAATCGAACTCGTAACTTCACAATTTCTTATCCGTCTATCGATTCCCAATAATTTAAACGGAACGTTAATATCTTCGAATTGCGAAAATGAACGAACGCAAATTAATTCGAATGATCGAATTAATTCATAATAATCGACTAAATGAACATTGCGAACTCCATTCTCTGTGGCGCATCACTAATTTAAATGGCGTTTGTAAACGCGGGAATTGTTATTTGCTGCACTGCCAGGTCATGCCATTCTCCTCAAAATGAGATTGTGTGTCCACAGTCTGCCACTATTGAATTAAGTTCCATAATAGGAGTTAGGCCTGCCATTCTCCGAGCTAAATTGTAAACTCCAAACTTTCACTGGATTTTTTTAACAGAAAGATTCTATAAAGCTATAGGTATTAATCATAGCCATCGAGCAGAAAAATCACACATAATAGTAGTGGTAATGACCATTAGACTTGATCAAGAAAGCAGTTTGAGTCTTTAAACGTTTATAAGGTCAAGTAGTTTTACTTCATTAGCAGAAAAAGCCGAACCAACACATGTAAATTAATGTAATTTAATACATTACCAATCACAATCTGAACCATTTTGCAGGATATTACTAATCCATTGCTTCATAAGTTCGAAAAAATTGTTTGCTCAGCAACTTATACATATAACGTAATGAATGTTGTTGAACTGTCAAAATGAAAGCCATTATGTTACTCTTAGTGTGTTACGCAATTACCCCGAGACGACGACGTAAATTGGGTAGCACTTTAAGGAAAATTACGTCCAAGTCCTGCCAACAACAAATGTTTTGGTATTTCTGAAGTTACCAGACCTTAATAAAACTATTCTACTTGTCGCTTTGGACGGAAATTAAGACTTACATTGAGTTTAATAAACATCCTGAACTATGAGATAGGGGTGAAGGGCTAAAATGTCGTTTCTTTTTTAGCATTTTGTTTTGTATACTGTGTGTACAGATGCCAGCACGTCAAGCTACTACAATCTGTCAAATTTCTTTAATAGATTTTCTACTTTAGGGCTTAAACATTAAGGTTCAAGGTTGATTGTGAAAATTTGACAGTTTCGGGTAGCTTGACCTGCTGGCGTCTGTATATATTTGTGACATGTGCTAAATACCTAAATATATTTCCATTCTTTGTTACTTCCAAAATTAAATTGTGCAACTCTATTGGAACACAGTTGCATACCGATTGAAATAACAAAGAAGCAGAAATTATTGGCTATGGATACGTAATCATGCTGACGCGTACCAGCATAGATATTCACAATCACTCGATACGCTTCCATACCGTATCGAACAGCAATCAATGTTATCGTAGGAGTCCTCAAAACGCTGTTCACAAGTCCAAAACCCAAAAATGTGGTCGGTATAAATCAAATGCGACGACCGCTATTCTTCCGACAGTTATTTGCTGTCGGAGGCACACTATCAGTAGCAATAGGCTTTTTTTGACAGTTCAATAACATTCATTGCGTTATTTACGTTGTTGAGCAGACACGTTTTTAGAACATATGAAGCAATGGATTAGATCCTACTAAATGATTCAGATTGAGTCTGATAGTGTGTTACGCAATTAGGGTACAGGTTATCGAAATGTATAATTTTCGTTACCATAGTCTGTCGGATGGTTGTGGATAGCTATGCTGACTTACGTAACCGAACCATAGATCGAACAAAACTGCCGCCTCCCAGCTTTCTAGACTCAATTTAAACTAATGAACGTCTCATTTTAATCTATCAATTTGAAAGACAGAGGTAATAATTATCCTGTACTGACAACCATGTTATTTATAAAACCGCAGAGCGATTGAATGCGGCTGTCCTGATTACAGACTAACAGACTACAATCCGTCTGTCACAGGGTGCCATTAATTGATAGATTTTCTCTCACCAATAAATCAAGGCTTAAGTTTAAATTGCTTTCACGGTACGAAGAATTAATTGTAATTGTTAAGCCGAGCGTGGAGTAAAATAGAAGTATAAATTAGTCGTTATTGGATTTCTACCGACCACAAATTGTAGCTAACTAATTAATTCTTATGTATTTGTTTAATTTCCAGAACATGATTAACTTATTTGTTAGTACAAACCACACAATATAATAAAATAGAGAGCAGTGGTCCCAGTGGAAACCGCCGACATTTACTAGTTGTAGGCCGTAAGTACGAACCCAGAGATGTGTAAATTATTTCAACACCACTGCTCTCAAAACGGTAAAGGAAAACTTGTGGAAACCGGCATGTCCTAGAACTAATATTTCGAAGGTATGTGACATCTACCAATCCGTACTAGGCCCGCGTGGTAGATTACGACCCACTCCCGCTCACGGAGAGGAGGCCTGTGTCCCAACAGTGGGAACATTAAGCTAATTTATGATTAAGATAGTGCCTAAGCTAGCGTGCCATGTTAAACCTATTTTACGTGAAAACTTAGTACTTACCTACCAACTCCTTCAAATCACAATAAACCTATTATTATGATTTGAAGGAATTAATAGGTACCCGCACCACCAGATAAAACAAATGAGAACCGTTTTCATAAAATGTAACGTAATACATAATTTGTACAGTTATCAAGTTTTGTTATCCTATGGGCTGATTTTTCAATCGACAGATAATTTTTATTCGTGGAATAAAATTGTCGTCTGGCAGATTTTGTATAGAAGAACTGAAAATTCAGATAAAATTACCTGGCGTTGGAAAAATCAGCCGTAAAATATCGAAATTATGAATTCCACCAACTAAACTGTTGTTTGAAATCACTGCACAAAACATTGTTTACAGTCAATAAAGAAAATCCTAGCTATACTATTAACTACACATAGATTAATAGTCGTTTGTTGCCTTTGAAATAAGAGAACAACAATTACCAAAATTGGAAAATCGGAACATGAAAAATAAACGAATATTTCTCATCGCTCTGATAAATTGTGTGTTGGCACCCATTTTACTTTTTTAACAAAATGGCTTCTGACTTTTCATCTTTTCATGCAGCCAGTTTATTTTTTTTATTCGTTGAGCACATGAAACGATTTATAAAAGCCAATCTGTTATGGCGATGATAAAATATTTAAAATTCAAAATCCCCTTTAAATATCTTAAAGGCTTAAGTTAATCGTTAAGATTTTCATGATCATGGCAACGGGATCAGCTGGAAAGGTCAAAAGTTAATTAAAAACGCTAAGACCCACCAATTATGATATAATGCGAAATGAGTTAAAGTACACGATAAGTAACTGACAAATGCTTGCACTGACTGGACTGGTCCACTCAAATCTGAGTGTTTCTTTCCTCAAAACATCATTTTCAGACACTAATCTACATGGTACTCACATGATCTGACCAAGTATTGCCTGGACTTTAAAAGAGACTGACCCCTGAGTTTGATTCGACATTTCTTCTCAGAGGTAGTCTGATAGGAAATGTCGACTCCATCTAGATATTTTTTAAATTTTATTTTATACGACATGTAAAAGTGATTTATTAATGTTTTATTTACAGAATAAACAATTTCATTTTATTTCTTGGTCAAAAGGTGATATTACGACTACGATTTAGGTATGCTTATACCACTATGATGATTAGAAAGTAGAATGTTTACTAAACATTTTTTTTTTATAAGAATCGACAATGCGAATACTGTAAAAATCTATAAATATTTTCCTCTAAAGTGTAAGCTTTGAACTCTTGTAAATATTTATGCACTTTGACGTGTCTAGCGCGTTAGGCACCATTTTATAACAATATCAGATTCTATTGTAGAAAAACCTAAGTACATGAAACATGAAAAAGAACAAATTAACCGTGTTTTGTTGCACATCTTTACAGATTCGTATTGCTACTTTTAAACGTTTTACTGTCACTTTAGTTATCATTTTAACGACATAGCTTTCCTACGTAAAACTTGTAAAACGTTTTCAATTATTTATAAACTCACCTCAAAACATCCAATCAATGGAAAATACCTACCTAGCTTCTATAATTAAATATTCGAATAGTTTAACTACTTACTGCGGAAGACAACTCTTTGACACAACCCAAAAATAAAAGCAAGGAATCTTTGATCTTATGTGTACGTAAAACATTTGTGACAGATTTTCCAACTAACTAACATAGCTGTTTTTAGTTAACAACGTGTGAAATAGGTACGCCTGGCATGTGATGGACATGGTTTCTTAATTAAACATGTCTTGCAACTGACCGTAAAAGTCTTTCTTCAGACTACTTACACCTAAAGAAAATTTTATATAAGTTGCGTGATGTGAAAATGTGATGCTAATGTCTTTAATAAATCATCAATGTTCTTATCACTTAATTATAAACTTAGTAAAGTAAGTACTTACCGAATAATAAACGACGAACGGGCCAACCAAAAAAAATCCGCAAACAAAAAAGAAAACTTTATTAAAACCGTAACCAACACTCTATAAATGATCAAAACTTTTTTAAATTAAAACTTTTTACACGTACGACACTTTGACACTCGTTACTGGCCACTTAGGCGCGCGAACTTAACCATTAGAATTCAAATTAGTTCGGATTTCGAAAAGCGCGGGAAAATGTCCCCGGGCGTGCGTTCAGAAGAAAATTTTAGTCGAACTGAAGGGCGGCGCTTCTGAATGGACGCGTCGCGACCACGCTCATGCGCTCTCATGTTAGCTACAACGAATGTTTTTCCAACGGACTTTAAGCTTTTTCACGCTTTAGCTAGAAAATATATTTTCGTCTTTAAGTGCACTGGGCGCCCGGGGGTTTGTTCTAAAAGCGAGAAAAATGCTGTACGCTGGATCGTAAGGTAGCGGCGACGGATCGAATAAAGGGAAACTTGTAATCTCTTGCAGCGTTGTTATTACATCCCGACGTTTACCCATTCTTGTGCGGAAAAATTTTATAGAGTATACGAGTATTGTCCTGTCATACGTGCATCTTTGATAGTCGTTACGGGTCGTCAGTAGCCTGAAAATCTGACAACCAGTCTTACCAAGGGGTATCGTATTACCCAGTAACTGGGTTGTGGAGGTCAGATAGGCAGTCGCTTCATGTAAAATACTGGTATTCAGCTGCATCCGGTTAGACTGGAAGCCGACCCCAACATAGTTGGGAAAAGGCTAGGCAGATGATGATACGAGTATTGTCCAACTTTTAATGAAGTACCTATTGTATTATGTTTGTATCTATAATATTTTCTTTTTCTAAGTAAAATCTTCCACAATTAGTCCAGTCAATGAAGGAGTTGTAGAGTGCGTAAGCAGGGACGGAAACGGTTGAAAATATGGAAAAAGTGGATTCATAAAAGTTGTAGAGATTTTTTATGAGGTTTCAACCTATACAATTTTGTTTCTCTACATCGCACCGTTTTTGAGATATTAGCGAAAAACCCCAAAATTGGAACTTTGTGGTCTCCCCCAACTCCGGCTTACATCCTAGACTTTTACTATGTTCACTCTCTAAGCTCCCTGAACAAGTTTCTGAAGGAATCGCTTAGGTGCTCACGCAACTCTACCTCTTTTTGGGCCATTCGTGGAGTGGACTAAATTGACATTATCGTAATTTATAGATGCTAAATGTCCTTCTGACTGCCAACCCTGAATGTGATCTGTTTGTGGATGAATGAAGTAAAATTATGCGTATGTCTGGTGTTCTGTGAGAGAAAGTATGCAAGGAACTCCACTTGTTAGTTTTAAATTAATTTATCTATATACAACATAATTATTATCAACGTAATAATTGTCTATGTTAATGTATGTAGGTAATCGCTGTTTATACCATTTTAATTAACTATAAATAAATAAACTAACGACGATCTGACGACCTTAAAAAAGTGGCTGGGACCTGGGACAGACCAGGTGCAGAATACGGAGGACAGGGAGCTGTGGCGCAGCCTGGGAGAGGCCTGTGTCCAGCAGTCGACTGCAATATACTGAGCTGAGTGAAATAAATTATGTTAATGCTAGTTTGTTTTTCTAGAGCGGCTTGTGGCTAAGTAATAACAGCCGCAATGGTTGGTCGATCAGGTTTAGCTACGCTTGCCGTGGTTGGTCCGTGTGTGGGTGACCATCTTTACATACCCAGACCCCTCCGTGCCTCAGAAAGGACGTAAAGCTGTTGTACCTGGCTGTCATTCGTGGATCTTTGACAGTCGTTACGAGTCGCCAGAAGCCCGAAAGTCTGACAACCAGTCTTATCAAGGGGTGTCGTATTACCCAGTAACTGGGTTGTGGAGGTCAGATAAGCAGTCGCTCTATGTAAAATACTGGTATTCAGCTGCATCCGGTTAGACTGGAAGCCGACCCCAACATAGTTGCAGTAGCTAGGCAGATGATGATTTTGTTTTTCTGTGTTGTATAATGGAATGTATCAGCATATACACAATCTTGTTACCGTAGTGTTTTTCCTTACAGTTGGAATGCTTGTATGATAAATAGTCAGTGCATCTTCCTGGAAGCTCTTATTACAAGTAAACAACATGCGTCAATTTGTTGGTGTTATTTGACATCAACGACGTTGTAAACGTTTACGAGTACCATTATTGTTAGAAATTCTTAAATTGACTGTGGTCGAAATCTACTATGCTCTGATTTTTAATGTCCAAGATTCAATTTAAAAAAAAAATTGTTGCGGTCGACCTTTATGTTCCCACAGCTGGGACACAGGCTTCCTCTCTGTGAGAGGAAGTGGGCCGTAATCTACCACGTGGGCCAGATGCGGGTTGGTAGCAGCCACAAGTCTTCGATTTTTTGGTTTTAGAACATGCCGATTTCCTCACGATGTTTCCCTTCACCGTTTTGAGAGCAATGGTGATGGATTATTTACACAAAGTAAAACGCCTGCCTGGGTTTGAACCTATGACCTACAACTCGTAAGTCTGGGCCGTTACCACTGGGCCAACACTGTTCGTTGTTTTTGTCAACATAACATTATTTAGTATAATATATATTATTAGCTGTCATTTTGGTGTAGCAAATTAAAAATCGGCGCTTAGAACCTGAAAGAATCAACATTATTCTTATCACCCCGAGGACAAACGGGCATCAATAAGCTATCCTCTTTGCGCTGAATCAACTCGGCAGCGCAACTAGCGGCTGGACAGAAACGGAGCTATGATCTTCTGCGCTACGAATCATAGATCGCAGGTTCGATGTCCAGCCAAAAAAGTTTTAGTTTGGACATCAATTTTCCAAGATGGATGTTCAGATGTATGTGAGATTTGTTTCCATGCTTATACTTAGAAGAAATTCTATGTGTTGGAAGATGGTCTTAAAAAATCTTAAATAGAATCATTTTCAAATTCAAATACAAAATATTATTTCACATAGAATTATATTAAATTCGAGTAATTTGGACTGTTAAATTGGACAGTTGTGTAGTGTTATTTTAAATTGATTTTTAATTAATAATAATTAAGACTGTTTTCTCTTAATGTCGTCCTAACATAGCTCCTAAGTGCTCGCTACTATAGTTTGACCAAAACTGCTGTACCGCGGCGAGACGGGGGGGGGGCAGTGCAGGCCGCTCATTCGTCATTGCTCACGGCGTCCCACCCCCCGCCTCGCCGCGCATTCCTCCCACCTCGCCGCGCATTCCTAAGGCGCGGTACAGCAGTTTCGGTCAAACTATAACCCATATGGATTCTTGTTCGAAATAAAAATTTTGATTGATTGATTGATAAACCTATGTATGTACATGGGCACTTTTGTAAAGTCAGAAGCTTAGTGCTCGACCCCAATTGGTCGTTTTCTATGGAGAAGAGCTGCGAGCCGGGAAGAAACTCCACGGTTAGGTTCTCTTTTAAAAATAATTGGCTTTGACAATGTTTTGAAATTACAGTGCTCATTATTATATGTCGACTGTGTAGGTCTGTGAACAAGTACATACCAGGTACTTAACAAAATAGATATGTACATCCATAAATAAACTCAAAACTACAGAAAGCCTACTGCGCTCATTACATACTCCTTTTGCCGCGTTTACGGTCATACATTAGTGATTAGAGGGTCAATTCTCGTAATTTTAAGAACGATCGCAGTCTCATCTCAGTCTCCATCTTTTAAAAATATCTCTAATTTAGGCCTATATTTTTGACAAATTTTTTGACATTTGTTTGTCGCCGACATGAGACTGCGACTAGATTTTGAACGTTTTAAATTACGAGAATTGACCTTCTAGTCTGTGGTGAATGTTGTGAGACACGTACGCCGTTGAGAGTGCTACGCATCTGACCTTTCTGAAGAACATCACCAACAAGGTCACATATGTCCTCGAAGGGCGTCCCGGCGTCTCCACTCACATCTGCCTTGTACATATTGTACACCTTTTGTCAGTCGCTTTTCATTCATCCTCTCAACAAGCCCAAAACCAAAATTAACAAATCGAAACAAGGAGAGGTAAGGCGATCGGAGGAGTAGGTACATTTCCTTTAAAAATATCCGCGCCATCTTTGTAGCTAAAAGATAAAAGTATAGTACTAAAAGATCCTAATCCGAAACTCGACCGAACCATAACATTGAGGTTCGTACAAAAAGTAACGGGTCTAATTACTTTCGTAGCAGATAAGATAAATCGCCTTAGTGGGGCTTAGGACACGTAATTGAACCTTTTTTCTAGAAGGTGAGTAGGTCGTTACTTTGACCATTTTTTGACCTATATCCGTAGGTACGTATCAGTAACGTTACTGTTTTTTTTTATTCAAATTATAAGTCCTATTGCATTTTGGCTTAATTTAACGTAGGTACCTAAGTACCTACATACTGATGTCGTAATTAGAGATGGCTTATCTATACTGTTTCCTACGAGTTTTCTTACATATTTGCTCATTTTTTCTCGAGCTTTTTCATGTAATGTAACGTTCTTACGTATTGTACAATACAGGCAAAAGCTCAGTTTCCAAAAGCATTTCCATGTAATGTAACGTTTCTGCGAATGCTCGATGCTGCGTTCGACGTAATGTTCACGGAGATTGACCATTTACCTGTAACATTTCTTTTTACCTTGCGTTCATTGTTGAAACGTCGGACCTAGAGGTACCACTCGTGCGTTTGCTCTATAAAATGTTACACCAATACGCTTGTTGGTTTTTTCAATCAGATTGTAACAAAACATCGAGCGTCGCGTTCGAAGCGCGGTTCGATAAAATTTTACAAGTTACAAGTAAATACTCTAGTAGTAAATGTCTGCATATACTCACCTTTAGGTTACCAAAATAACTCTCTTTACCCAGCCCAGGTGCTTGAGCAGGAGCTAATTCATAAAAATTACGATTTCGTGGGAATCAGAGTTCAAATCACAGGTCGGAGAATGTGTTATTGGCGCCGATTCCCTTGTTCACAAACTAAACTAAATTTAAGTTCGGTGCATCTTTTTCTTTCTATTTCATTAAGAAAAGGACAGAAGATAAATATTAGTTTAGTCCTGTCTGAACCGAAGCGAGGGCGTAGGTAATGGAGCCGTAGTGTCGGTACATAATCAGCCTATAATGTTCCCACTGCTGGGACACAGGCCTCCTCCCTTCGAAAGAGAGTGGGCTATTATCTACCACGCGGGTCCAATGCGGGTTGGTAGATGTCACATGTCTTCGAATTATTGGTTCTATGACATGCCGCAGGCCATAGTGTAGGTACCTAATGACAAATCACATGACAAATGCTCACGCGATTTAGACGACTTTTTTGAATACACTTGCGAAGAAAAATATATATTTCATAAACATAATATTTAGTACCTACCATACCACCATACCATCATACCTAGTACCGATGAAAAATGGCTCGCCGATTCTTTTTTCGTGTGCCGTGCCTTCGTATTTTGAAGGAGACGCACTGACATGAGTGACACGTAGCCGTCAATCAGCAAGCTAATATTAAAGATAAATAAACACCGAAAATTTGAATGCATAGATGAATGATGTCAATAATAATAATCTGTTAAAAAAAACGGCCTCATTGGTCGTTAGGTCGCAAGCGCGACCCACCAAGCATTGGGTCCGGGGTTCGAATACCGGAGCGAGTTGTTATTAGGTTTTTTCTTATGGAAATTCTCAATATACCTACCCGGTTAACGACGAGTCTCACCCCCTTTTACAACTCTGCCTATATCTTCGAGAAACACAAGCGTTATAATATTACCATACATAATCAGCCATCATCTATAATGTTCCCACTACTGGGCACGGGCCTCCTCTCTGTGAGAGGGAATGGGCCGTAATTCACCACGTGGGCCCAGAGCGAGTTGGTAGATATTACATGTCTCCAATTTTTAGTTCTAGAACATGCCGGTTTCCTCGCGATGTTTTCCTTCATCGTTTTTGAGAGCAATGATGATGAAATAAATTATATAAAGTAAAGCGCCTGTCTAGGTGCGAACCCACGACCTACAACTTGTAAGCTGAGTCCGTTACCACTGGGCCACCACAGCACATTAATATTGCCATACCTACACTAAATCATGACATCCAATTTCAGCATTATCCGAATGAAACACCTTACAGCCCGTTGCAGTTTTCAATTAGGTAACTTACTGCGGATTCACAGCGTGGGATGCAATTCGCAGACCGCTAGAGAATAATGCGGTCCATTGATAGAAGCTTACAGATTCAATTATCGACGTGCATTGTATCTGTATCTACTGAAGAGCAGTGGCGGGTCAGCGATAACGGCCGTGACTTACCGAGTTAAAGGTCGCAGGTTCAAATACAAAAAGGTGAACACTATATTTCTTTAAAAAAATTTTTTTTTTGTCTCATCGTAGGTATGCTGCAATGGTTGAAGTCATCACGTAAAAGCCGGCTGTCGCTGAAAACCAGCGCTGAGGCTCTGTTTATATGCTCTGTTATGTTTATTGCTCTGTTTATGCGCATAGGGTCTCAGAATTATGCTGAGCGAAGACCGTTTTGCGTACATGTGACGCATATTTTCGCCCAACTTTTTTTTGTGTTTGTGTTCTTTCTCTGCGTCTTGTTTACCGCACATAAACGTATTTTTATGTCTTTGTTTCTATTTTGTTTGTGCAATTATTTCATCCTCATTGCTCTCAAAACGCTCAAGGGCCCATCTTAAGAAAACTTCAAAGGCTTTGAACGACAGGACCGCGGGACCAAATCATGAATGTTTAATAGCATAAATAATGTAAGTACCTAAAGACTTTTACGTCAAGGGGCCCCTTTGACAATGCCATAACGTCTGCAAGCCCGACGTCAGGATGGCGGGACCACTCTCAGTTAACCAAGTTCCAACAGTAATGAAGATCCAAGCTTCAACCAATTTAGATATATTACAGTCTAGGTTGACTCACAACGTAAAAAAAAAATGTTATAGGAAGTTTGCAGTTTTCACTCCGTGAACATGGAAGCGGCAATGAAAGGGTTAAATATACAATAACACGGAAATGCCAATATAAAGGGGGGCAGAGGGGGCAGGCTGAAATATGAGTACATTATACTCATATTAATTTCATAGAATAAGTACTGTTTTAATTGTTACGATAAAAATGTACCTCATACATCAACTTAATGAAATAAAATTTCAATCTTGTATAAAACGCACACTATGCAGGCAGGCACGATATAAGTTGGGGGCTTACATCGCTGACAAAAATGCTTGGCTCGATAATTGATTAGCATTTGAAAATACTGTTGGAGTTGCTGAAGATTGTGAGACTATCTTTGCATTGTATAAACTCAATCTCTTCAATTCACTTTACACAACACCTTGTCTTAATTTTAAGAAGCCGGTGCC
Source organism: Apamea epomidion (assembly GCA_947507525.1). Lineage (NCBI taxonomy): Eukaryota > Metazoa > Arthropoda > Insecta > Lepidoptera > Noctuidae > Apamea > Apamea epomidion. The sequence goes on from OX382232.1 coordinate 5,623,435, forward strand.
AAGTCTAACTATTGCTACCTAACAAAAACCATACAGGCGCGATATTATGTTATGGAATGGTGTAAACAATACATAGACACGATCGCAGCAATCGCGGGCCCTTTGCTGTTAGTTATTGAAGAGTTCCATTGTCTATCTCCGAAGATCTTCATCAGATCCTAATATATTACTTACCATTACCATATACCATACCTTCTCTGAAAAATATGCATTTAAATAACGAAATCCTCATCCGAATCAGATCAGCAGTTTTTGAGAAAATCGCGGACATACAAACATACGGGTCAAATACAGAACCTGCTTTTTTGAAGTCGGTTAAAAATATATTGGCATTTCAATGTTTTTTGGATGTTTACCCCATTCATTGCCACTTCTGTTTTTATGAAGGCCGCGATAAACACATCACACGGGCTATAGCGGCTCAAAACACCGAAGTCGGGGTGACTTCGGTGTTTTGAGCCGATAGTCAGCCAGCCTCTGAATGGTTTATTCGTATCTGTCCCCTTCGAGCTTGCTGCCGGGGATGATGAAGGTACGTGTAACGTTCATCATCTGCCTAGCCTTTTCCCAACTATTAGGGGGTCGGCTTCCAGTCTAACCGGAGGCAGCTGAGTATTAGTATTTAACATGGAGCGACTGCCTATGACTTCCACAACCCAGTTACTGCATAACACTATAGCCCTTGGAAAGACTGGTTGTTAGACTTTCGGGCTTCTAACGACCTGTTACGACTGTAAAAGATACAATCTGTATATGTAAACCAGGTGGTTTGCAGAGTATCCATAACTTCTCATAGGCACGTAATTACATATATTTTATTATTATCATTTACTGGAAAGTAAATGAACTTCTTAAAATTCCCAAAATAGATATTTTTTTTTTTTTAGATAAAACGTTGCCCCACATTAGGAATTTCTCCTGTATTGTGGGTGCGTTTACAAACATTTAAAGTCACATACACAAACAGCCAGACTTGGAACAACTACTTGTAGGCCATACAAATATTTGTTCCGTGCGGGAATCGAACCTGCGACACGCAGCGCAGCAGTCAATCGCTTAACCACTGCGTCTACCGTGCCGTCGAAAAAAATTCATGAATCGCAATTTAATTTCACGATCAAAAGCTAGCCAGAACTCGCGTACGCATCTCCAAACAAAATCGTTGTTTTCTATGGACAAAAGCTAAACAGAGCTGCATAAGTGTGGTTAGTCCCTTATGCAGGTGAAACCGCGGGGCGCAGCTAGTTACCAATAAGCGAATGGCGCATAACTTATTTTATTTTATTTTATTTATTTGGCTCACCAACAATTGACTACACACATACAAAGATATAAAATACATGGAATAAACTTATAGACTAGTGCAGCAATTCCTTACAGGTAAGCACAACATGCATTACTTAACTGTTAGTTTCCTGCTTAAAACTAATTTACTCGCCAAACATAATTACCGCTTATAACTAATAAACTAAATTATTTGCACTTAAAAGTAAGTTAAAAAGCCAGCCTAAACTTCGCATTGTTTCTCTATTGTTTTGTGTATAATACTTTTAAACCTAACAAGTGAGTCGGAGTGTACATCAATAAGGTCACTGCAGCTGTTAATTAATTTGCATAGACGCGGGATGGGAGAATTAGCACCAAGAACGGTTCTACGAAGAGGAGGACGTAAGGGGGTTATAGGATTTCTTGGACTTTTCGTAGGTACACGAAATTGGATGCAGCTCAACAATTGGGGACAGTCAATTTTACCCCTCAAGATTTTAAACATAAATAATAAATCCAGTAAATCTCTCCTCTTCTGTAGGGATATCATTTTAAAATGCGAGAGTCTATCTCTGTACGATTGTTTCTTTTTAGCTATCCCAGAATAGTATGCTAAGTGCCACAGAAATCTTTTTTGGACCCTTTCTAATCTTAGCGTGTGGGTGGCATAGTGTGGTCTCCACACAGTGCTGCAATACTCTAACGAGCTGCGGACTAAACAGTTATACAGCAGAGTTTTAGTTTTATTGTGCCGAAAACAAGTAACATTTCTCAAGACAAACCCAAGCATCCTTGAGGCTTTCTTAACTACATTTTCAATGTGGGGCACAAATGTTAACTGTCTGTCGAATAAAACTCCCAGGTCCCTTATATGTTCCACTTATATCTTCTTATAACTTCAAGACTTCCCTCCCAAAATTTTGACAACAAACTTGATTTGGCTGTGATCATAAATAATTCTCCCTTTTCGGATGTTAATCAATTGTTTATTTCATACCATCATCTTATAAATAAATGTAACAAAAATAAATACAAACAGGTATTAAAAGGCAGTTTTCCATTTGAAACATATCAATTTAATATGATTTCTATAAACATTACCTATTGTATAATTTATAAACCGAAATCTTACACTGAACATAATGAACTCGCGTATAAAATGCTTTTGTGACTTTAGCGGGATGAAGGTATAAAAAAACTGTATAGTTTATGGTCTGTTTATTATAAAGATGTGTATCCGTTGTTCGGAATATACCCGAGGCCGGTGTTCGCACTCCGACCCCTAACGTTTACGCGAAATGGTGACTACTCGATGACCGTTTGTTCCTCTTTCACGAAAAATTCTACAACTTCTTCTACCGTCGTTGTTGTGGAGTCGGTGTCGATAGCGTCTGTATCAACATCTGTGGGAGGAGAAAAGAAAGTTAGTTAAACAGAAGTAAAAATAACAATGTTACAGGACATAAGACCATATCAATGGTTACAGCCACACTATTAACAAAAGAGACATTCGATAAGCAGAGGTGTGAGCTGTAAACTTCCTAACAAGTTTTGAAATTATTTACATCACTGGCAACATCTTAATTCTATTTAAAACATAGTTTCAAATTGATGCTATTTCCACTTGAACAAATAACAACTTTACGTAAATGTAAATGAAGTCGATATCAGAATGACTTGGGAGTCGTAATGGAAACCAAACAATATGTGTAGGCATTGTTATTGTTGCAAAATAGAGGGCAAGAAATCGTCGTGCCAGCAGCGACAAAAGACGCCTTTGAAAACTTAATTGTGAACGTAGTTTACTGAACTTCGCCACAATAAAATGTAGTGATACGTACAATTCCTAAGCTCGAGCCGCCGCGGCTTCTGCTCGTTCCACTCCTGCACCTTGGCCTCGCGGTACTCAACGTGCTTCTTCATCTGCTCAGTACGCTTCGCCACCAATTCCTATAAACAAAATATCACATTGAATTTGTCAAATGTCACTTTAATCAGTTTAGGTTATTATGAATCCCAATATATTCAACATCTGCTTCTAGTTCAACAGATTATAGGTATTTCAATGGCATTAAAACTTGAAGTCTAAAACACTGTTCTCTTTACAACGCTAAATTTCCTCCGTCCCACCGGACTATGACAGTGAGGGAACAAAGAGTGACCTATGTTTGAACCTCTGTTGAAATAAAGACCCCAAATAAACTTACTATAATTATTGTTATAAAGGCAGTTAAATACTATTTGCTAATTTTATTTTATTCCAAAAATGTAGCATCAAAATAGCTGTAGAGAAGAATACCTACTTCAATTCTTCAACAATACTTTGAAATGATGCTTTGTGATTCTACTATGAGAGATAGATGAACATTGTCTAATTTAAATAACGGTATTTTCTGAACATACCTTGCTAGCTTTGCTACTGCGCATACGGTCCTTAGACTCGAACTGTGAGTAGTATTTCTTGAGGTTCTTTTTGATCTCCTTCTGCTGTTTCTCGGAAAGTAACGTCGGGGGCCTCGGTCGCCAGTTGAACTGCGCGAAGCCTTCCTTCATCACTCTGTAGGACAAATATTAAAGATTGCATTATTAAAGACTAGCTGCGCCCCGCAGTTTCACCCGCATAAGTTTCGATCCCGTGGAAATATCGGGAGAATAAGTATCCTATATGTTAATCCTGGTTATAAACCATGTGTGCCAAATTTTATCCAAATCCGTTTAGTAGTTTTTGCGTGTAAGAGTAACAAACATCCATCCAACCATACAAAGTTTCACGTTTATAATATTAGTAGGGTTGAACAAATATTTGAGATTTGTTAGATTGGCAGAACTGATCGCACGATAAAAAGAAACATCAGAACATTGAGCTATGAGAACTATGCCAAAAGTCTTTCTAAAGATCGGTTTAGTTAGACCAAACAAACAGAACCCGAACATGTTACGCATATTTCGGTATTCTTTTCTCGAGTTTCCTGATATTTTAGTATAAATAGAACAGAGGTCAAGAGGCCCACCTGGCCATTTTTTTTTTATTATTAACTACAAATGAATGCCCTTTCTCTGTTTTCACAGAGAATTTGACAGGAATAGCATGTGCATTCGCTCGTTTGGTCTAAACCCACCTTTTAAAAAGTGGTTCTTTCCGTATACATTTCCAAATAGAAAAGATCATGTCTCGCGGGGTAACGACAAACATCTCACTGTATGCTAGGTACTTTCAATAGGGATTATAACTTACATCCAACTTAGTGTAAGGGTACACTATATCAATCTCTATAAGTTAGAGATATGCAGCTTTATTTGGATAAAATACTGTTGCATATCACAACAACCGTTAATCACGTATTTAAATACTTGCAGATTACGATTATCATTTCCATTTCTACTTATTCATCACTGCAAATATTTTTACAAAGCTGCTATACGAAAATACTCTGACTGACCTTCTTAAGATTTTGCCCTGGAAGGACCAGATGTAGTAACCAGTATCGATCTTGCTCTTGAGTGAAGACACGCCAGTGACCACGAAGCGACCGGTCGGGTCCCATTCGATGCCAGACATCTGGAGAAAAAAGGTTAGGTTACTTTGAATAGTTAAAAATTTGTCGAACTACTATTAATTGTAATATTTAAAATGTCAATATTTTTTTTTTAAATTTCGTGATTTTTTGTTGATGTCATATTACGTCATGACATATAAAACCAATAAGTGACAAAAGGTGTTCCTTGTAAATATTTTGTCTCAGTTTCCATCACAGATACTTCTTCCAAAAAATTACATGATTTGAAAGTAAACATGGAATTACAATAAATAAAAAGTCATATACACACCTGGTAATGATCTGAGACATTCATGATAGTGAAATCATTAGTGTCCAAGAACTCCAGAGCTCCACCAGTCAGTCCAAGGTTAGCGAGAACAATAAACTGTCCAGACGGAGACCAGAACAAGTGGTTGAAGGGCTGCCTCTCGAACTTCTTCAGCAGAGTAGGTGCCTGACCCGTATTCACTTGGTAGAAACTAATGCAGATGTTAGCAGGATCACCATGGATGATAGCGAACTTGGATCCAACAGGTTCCCAAGCAAACGCTTGAATAGATTCCTTAATTTCTACAGAGTCAACCGGAATCTCCTTCTCCCTCATATGGAATATTTCAAAGTTGTAGTACATTCCGGAGTACTTGATTTCATTTTTGTCTTTCTTTACTTTAGAGTAGCGGTCTACTTTGACGCAGAGGTAGTCTCCGCTCTTCTGCCAGTGGATCTTACAGTCGGCTACGGAGAACAAGTTCTTGGACCGTATTTCAGTGCGGTTGGGGAGCTCGAGGAGTGTTACCCTGGCTGGTACATCTTTGTCTTCTGCTACCCAATAGGCTACAATGTTGTCTGTTGGCGACCAACTGAAGTCTCTGTAAATGGAAATAGAGATATTTCAATTTCTAAATGTCAATGACCTAAAAAACTGAATAGCTATAATAATTATGTGATGTTAGAATAAAAACAATTTATTTGCAACACAAAGCAGTTTTATTTCCTGAATGCCAACATGAATTCATAACCTACATGAAGACTTATAAATAACAATGTGTGTGTAATGAGTATTGAATAATATGCAGATATTATCAACACAGAAATAAATAAGCTAACACATGCAATATTATTTCTATTGTTCCTGAAAACACGCAAAATTATTCAGCTTCATTCAGTCGTTAATTCATCTTTATATGACTAAAGATTCTGGAGGCTGAGTATTAAAATCTATATCTGCCAAACAAACATCATCATATTTTTAAAACAATTGTGCCGAACTATCAATTTTTTTTTTTTTTTTTTTTAATAAAAACGTTGCCCCTCTCTAGGAATTTCTCCTGTATCGTGGGTGCGTTTACAAACATTTAAACTCACATACACAAACAGCCAGACCCGGAACAACTACTTGTAGGCCATACAAATATTTGTTCCGTGCGGGAATTGAACCCGCGACACGCAGCGCAGCAGTCAATCGCTTAACCACTCCGCCAACCGTGCCGTCGATCGTCGATCAATCATCGAATAACTTTTGTCTGTCGAATAAATACGGCGGGTTGACATATTTTCTACTCCAGAAAAGGTACCAAACTGCAAATGTTATATATTCATCAGATAAAAATTTGTTATCTGAAGATAGAAAATTCAGTCCTAAATTAAACATAGTATAAAGTCCAAAATGTCTTACCTGATTCCGGGTATTTTGATAGACTTCTTGTCCAGCAGACCGAAGCTAGGCGTCTCATACACAGAGAGTACATCCTGGCCGATCCTGGCGAAGTACCTGTCGTCCTTGCTCCAGCGGAATACAGGCCACGTCACATACTCGTCCGGCGGCGGGAAACTACGCTTCTCTACACCCGTCCTGTGTAAAATTCAACATGATTTTAATCTGTACTTAATATAATAAATTAATAAAGCTAAGTTTATTTGAAGACGCTTATCTCTGGAAACTACCAGTCGGATTTGTAAATTTTTTTTTGCATTTGATAGCCCAATTCTTGTGGGACGATACAGACTATTTAACACACGCTACGAAACGGCCCCTTGGAGCATAAAGACAAAAGTCAGAAAGAACGCTAAGCAAAAACGACGTAATAGCGTGGGCGGGCTATGCGATGCGACGCGAGAGGCGACGCAGGTTTATAAAAACATGGCTGTTATTTTAGTATGTATATTGTATATCTTACGACTTCCACGCGAACGAAGTCGCAGGCAGAAGCTAGTAACGTGAATAATGGAGTGCCGTACTACAGGTATGTGCCCGACCCAGTTCTCGAAAATGGAAATATCACTTTGTACTGGGTTCGATCCATCATCACTGACAGGACTATTATTGCCAATAAGCCTGATATAGTGGTGGTGGATCGATCAGAGCGGCGCGCAATGATTGTTGACATAACCGTCCCGCATGATGAGAACCTCCTGTAAGCCGGGAAAGATAAACAAATCAAGTATCTTGACTTGGCTGGCGAGATTGTCGACATGTGGGATGTAGACTCAGCAATCATTGTGTCGATAGTCGTTATAGCCAATGGGTTAATAGCCTAGAGCCTCGAGCAACACCTGAGGAGGCTCTCGTTGGGCAGCTGGATCAAGAGCTTGATTCAGAAGGCGGTACTGGACACGGCTCGCATTGTCAGGAGGTGCCTCTCTCTGGAGCCCTGACCGCCGTAGCTTGGAACCGGTGGGCTACTATTTTTTAATGTTTTTTGTATCATTTTTTTTATAAAAATATTTAAAAATGTAATGTATAAGTATTCAAATAAAATAAAGCAAGAACAGTAATAAGTTGAGAAAAAAATATACTGAGTTTAATATGATATGTAATGGTCAATCCACAGGCAAGAAAAAACTATTAATTGCATCTGAATACATAATTAGAAAGTTACAGATGTTATAATTTAGTTCATCAGCCACCTTCTTAAATCTCTTGCACTATTGCAATATCATGTTGTAGAAGTACGAATTTATTACAGAGCCTAGGCATTTTCACGCGCATACTTCCTGCTTCTAGGTCGAAAATTGGAACTGCCTATTTTCCTTACATAAGTCTCACAAAGTACCGTCAAAAGTCGACTTTCTACATCATTATTGTAATGAGGCTGTTAAAAACAAATGGCTTCTAAGTAAGAAAAGTTTTTGTTTATATGTAAATCTGTAATACCCGTTGGTATTCTAACTGTCTCAGACTCTTCTTCAGAATACGTAATAACAAACTGGTTTGCGTGAGTTGGAACTATTCACTTATATGACTGTATTTCACCTAAGTGACTGACTATTTAGTCTTTTTTTATTTTTTTGAGGATTTGAAATCATCAAATGACCCCCCTGCTCTGGGTGGAGCGGAAGGGAGTGTCAGACTCTTACTGACTAAAACCCACCCGTGTTCTTTCCTTAGCCCTTTATGTTCCAGGGCAGCGGTAACCCTTTAGGACGATCCCACTACCCCGGCAGACTATTTCAAGTCTTAGAAATGTTTAAAAAAAATTGTTCAACTCTTCAACCATTCTTTCATTAATCTTAATTAAATTCAAGTGGTGGTGTAAGTATGAGGAATGTAGTGTAAACTGTGATTTTTAATTTGCCAGACCAAAATGACAACTGCAATCATTACATTAATGTCATGTTCACAAAAAAAGGTAGGAATGCAGCTATAATTTTAGTCTAGCAAATAAAATATCAGAGTTTAGAACATAAGAGATTTCTTATCAACTAAAACTTTTGGCACTAAGCTGCTAAGATACAACCACTAGCCACATAAAATAGGTTGTAATTTGTTTAGCAAAGTATTTGGCTGTTCAACTATAACTTGTTTAGCAGCTTATCTGTGCAAAGTATGCCAAATAACAGTAAAATGGTCTACTTCATTATGTGCTTCTTTTGTGCATGTGTTCTTGACCTTATACTGACCAATGCACACATTTAGATGTGATGTAATTAATCTGTCTAATGTAAAAAGCATAGTTCTCACAAAAAATCCTATGACTTGTTACTGCTTACTGAATAATTAAATAATATTCTGGAATTTTTCTATTATGTTGATTTAAATGTCCTGCCACTATGAGAGATGCTTGTCTTGTACATCAGGCTGGTGTCCGCAACTCCACAAACACGTATTTTGCATAAAAACATACACAATTAAGTCGAAAAAAACGTATAGAGTACTAACCTGATATCCCAAATAATAAGCTTCTTATCTTCACCCCTATCGCCAGTCGGTGAGAATGTAACAACATAGTTTTCACACGGTGAGAAGGAGATGAACCGAGCTTCTGGGTGGAAGAACTTCTGGAACTGGGAGAACTTGGGGCCGGCCCATAGGGCTACGCCCCGCCAATGGAACGTCGCCAGGTATGTACCCAGCGGTGACCACGCGGCGTAAGTCTCCGTCCAATTCTGAGAGTGAAAAATAAAGAAATCTTTTACATACTTATTAACAGACCAAGAGTATTCAGTCCTAAATTGTATAAACGTTTTAATTCAAACTTCGTTGATAAATCTTTTTTTTTTTTTTGTCGTTTGAAATCATGTTTTAAAATGTTTTTAAACATTTTAAAACATGATTTCAAACAGTATCACTTGTTGTTGCAATAGTTTACAAGCTATTGTAAGCAGCAGTGGCAATATTTTCAAACAGGTTTTGAATTTGAAACACACTTGCATAACAACATACAGGGTGACTGGTAATTTGACGTATTCCTTCCAGGATGTGACAGTGGGACCCTTTTGCAACAATTAAGATTTATAGGTATTTGATTTTCTGAATATATTTTATAGTTCAAGCAATTCAAGTTTTGGTTCCTTGGTATTATGAGATAAAGGTAGTAAAATTGTGTGACTGGCTTAGACACTCAAGTCCCCTAAAAAGAGATGAAGAAGTAATGTACAACTTACCGGCCTCTCCTGCATAAGGGTAGGTTCAGGCAGGGCATTCTGCCACACCTGCAGTGCAGTACCAGTGCCAATGCCAACCAGGAACTGGTCGTATGCATCGGGGTCCATTAGGTACCATTGTAAGTCTGACGCGACCTTGAATGGTTGAGGTGCTGGCGGCTCCCATTCTTGAGGGATATCTGAATATCTGATGAGAAAAACAATTGATTTAAATTAGAGAAAGTATAAGACATTAGTTGAATGTAAAATAGTAGAAAGTGGATTTGTTTTGTTCGTATATAAGTTACTAAAGAGCTTAGTTTTTTAAGTAACATGTTTAAACCATCATAAAATCAATGGCATATTTTTGTTAGGGAACTCAACATAATTCAATATAACAACGCTTTCAGGGCACTGTTGCGTCTGCCACTATATTGCAGTGCATCAGCGATGTTTGCGCACGCCAGAGTAGACAGATTCTCAGCTGTCGTGCGCAAAAAGAATGCGTCTTTTCTCGCCAGATTGCGGGGCAGTAGCAACAGCCTCTTGACAGTTATTGCTGATAGGCATGATTAAAGCCCCATTATGAGGAATCTTATAAAAACCACCCTGTCTTTAGTAGAATATAAGTACTAACATAGTTTATAAGTTAAATTTTCTACTACCATCTAGAATTTTAAGTTTGTTGGATCTATTGTTGTCCATGAAATAAAGATTATTATTATTTATAACTACTTGTTTGCTATAAGGAAAAATGTGTGGCAAATTACCTATAGAAATCTCTAGTTTATCACAGAAAGTTGTTAAGTTCATGTGCAATATCAGTTCTGCTATTATATCCAGTGGTGACTAAGATAAATGGTTAACAGGAAAACATCTAATTGACTTGTCACAAGGTCAATATTAATACTTTTTAAAAAGTCAATGAACTTTACGCGATAACACTTTCATGCTTGAATAACAATTAGCACCTGAAACTTTTAGATTAAGGTGTAAAGAATAGGAGTACTTACTTCTTAAAATCGGTGAACAAATTCACCAAGAATGTGTGCTGCTTATCTAATTTACAGTTATTTGTCGCCTTCACGGCTTCGGCGGCGTTCTGAGGATTGCTGTACTCCAAGAAAATGTAGCCAGTCGTGTTTCCATTCTCCTGGGTTGGATAATACTCGTTGACGATCTTCCCGAATTTGCTGAAGATCTTGTTTATGACACTCTGGAGCTTCTCCAGGCGCTCGGGTCCAACCTGCGGGCACCCGTCAACCACGACCACGTTCTCATAACTGTCAGATTCCTTCGGTTTCTGCTCTAAAAGGTCGGCCAACAACTCTGCAACGTCAAAGTTAGGTTAGGATTTTATGACTTTCATTACACTGCTAAACTCACGGGGAAAGTTCAAAATTTTAACAAAGTACACTTGCTAACACACACTAAGCCTCACAATTACGTTAAAAATAGTAACAACATGAATGAAAACTTGTAAAATGCGTGGGTGACGCATATGGCCGGTCAAACTTGTCACAGAAAATTGCCCACCTTCATCAGGAATATCATCAACGAAACCCTCCGGATCCTCAAAATCGGGTTCCTCGTCATAATTGGGCTCCTCGTTATCACTTTGAGGAGCTGGGTTTACTTTTTCGTCGCCTTTTTTCTTAGCCATTTTGACGATTTAACGTGTGTAACAGGAAGACACGCCATTAGTGACTGAGCATAGAGAACGATTTTTTTACTTTCACTAAAATGGCGAAATTACGTTTTAATAGCACTTGTGAAGATTTATTGTCAACAATTTTTAAAATGCGTGGTTAATTTAATTAACAATGTTGTCACGTCTGTAACATTCTTATCTGACTATTCATATTAAAAATAATTGCTCAACAATTTTTTATAAGAACAAAACGTATATTCAGTTGTCATCCATAGACAAAATAAAAAACATGGCGGGAAAATTATAGTTTCAAATGAATTTATCTGCATGTTGGTATAAACTTTTTATCAACGCTGTAATTATTGTTGCTATAAAATATCCACAAAAACAAATATGAATGAAATAGGGGTATATTTTTATAAAACAATAAGGACAAGTTTAACAAAATGTAAGGAATTTTTAATATTTTCCTCTTTTTGTGATGTGCATAATTTATTAGCTGAATTACTCACTGATTAAATTTTTTAAAGTTATTATGCAAGTCCCTACTATGTATTATATCTATATATATACTCATCATCATCTGCCTAACCTTTTCCTAACTATGTTGGGGTCGGCTTCGTCGGTTATACTAATGTTTATCTATCTCTACTATTAATAAAGCTAAAGAGTTTGTTTGTTTACTTTTTGCATTTGATAGCCCAATTCTTCTTCTTTATTCTTGATTTAAGATCACGCTGCGACCCTTAGGAGCCGAACAAAAAGAAAAACGTCAGAAAGAACGCTAAGCGAAAAGGAAGTAATAGCGCGGGCGGGCGATAGGCAGTGCGGTGGGTCGGGGGCCAAAATTTCACGCAGACTAGTCGCGAGCAGAAGCTAGTAGGTACCTACCTAATTAAAATACACCGGGGCTTAATGAACTTAGAATCGGCCCATGTAAAAATGCGAGACAACCAAGTCGGTAATAGCCAGCATGTCATGATGATGATTATATTCTGTAATTTGTATGGTGTACAATAAAGAGTATTCTATTCTATTCTATTTCTATGTCATGATTACTTACGCAGTAAGAATTAAGAATTAAATTTATTAGTTCAATTTGCAATGAATTTCGTACTGTCGTTACCGTTACTCAGGACGACTATTAACTCATTTTTTTTTTCTCATACTTAAATGAATCCTTTAAAGTTTTTGGCTAAGTTACCCTCTTCCTTTACTCACTGTTGAGTGTCGTGATGTGTCAATGGCCAGGAGGATTCCTAGTAGGTAGTGTCTAAGCTCACAAATCCCACTCGCAAATCCAAGCCGAATTTGATTATACCTTATTCAATAAGGCTCATATTATCTCATACAGCCAACGTTCTTTATTTAAAAGCCAATGTTCTTAAATTGCCTGTATAACACGACAATCATCTCATCCGTATAACAGATGAGGTGGCATTTATGGACGGCTGACGGGTCACCGCACATGAAAATTGAGGTCGCCCCGCATGCACCGCGCCGTAGCTATACGTATAGTTAGTTGTATAGGTGTAGGACTGTTACAGTAATGTTAAACGCGAAGGTATGCAACCAGACGTGTTTCGATTAATTGACAATTTATGATGTCTTGTGAATGTTTCTATGACTTGTAAATTATTGGCGAAAACTTGTTGATTAGGTATACAACGCGTGATTATGGAGAAAAGTTGCCTGCCTATTCCCTTATCGTAGCCTCGTCTTTCTTTCTATTCTAAGGAGCAGCCTGGATTCTGGATTTGTGCCCAGTTAATAATGCACCTCACAATCTCACCTCCACTTACTGAACCTATACGGTAAACTTACATTTCGCCAGTAGTTAAGTAGGTACTAAACCCCACTTCTAACCTCTTCCTTCTATAGACCAAGGCATGATATTGTTAGTTCTGTTCCCAATTGTAAGCTCTAACTGTCCCTATCCCTCCTCCAGGAAAACTAAGGACCTCTGAGCAATTCTTACCAAAATGCATAAGAATACACAACGATCAACGAGCTCCTCTTCAATTTCGTCTACATTTATTAGGCTATTATTAAAGGATGACAAGGATAGGTATGCATTAGATAAACACAATGAAAAAACAAACATGTAGGTACCAACGCAGGCATAGCAGCCATAGCAATTTGAGCTGTGTGTGGTTGGTAATAATATACTTCACTAAGTCATTACTCTGATGCTACCGTTATACTTGAATGACAAGGCGACATGATAATCCAGTGGTAGAGACAGAGACCGCAGTGTTTTTGTGCTTTAGGACATGTCATGACAGGACATTGAACATCGAGCCAGACTCGATTATTATTTGATACTTAAGTAAATGTTGAAGAGTCCACAATCGACGGAAGCCAAAATTGACAATTCCATTCCACCCACAATTCTCTCCGGTATCCTAAAGTTTCGTTATAAGAATGCCGAACCACACGTAGATTTCCTGCCAGGTAGATGTGGCATGAATGTTGTACTTACAGTCTTTTTCAATTGCATTTCAAATCCCGGTAGTCCGTCATTTAAACAGCCCAGGTAAGACAATACACTTGCTACCTGACATAGTCCTCAAATCACCATAATAAAATACGACCGTAAGTACAAACTTATGATTAATAGAGCCATTAGAACGAGCCCAGAATCTTACATTCCATAAATAGCTAGCAGAACACTATTCCCCTTATCAGGCCATTTCATAACTCTTATCTGAAGCTCGAGTATGTACAGCAAAGCTTACCGGCACCGCTTTCTACTACGGGCTTTGGCTCGATCGAGGTCGCAAGTCTACGCAGGTTTTAATACTGATACCTACGTCTTTCGTCACAGCCGGTGCCACTGACCGAAGTTGATTGCGGCTTGTGCTGTGATTGGAGTGTTTGTTCTTTTTATTACCGGATTTTTTTGCTACCAAGTATTGCTTGAGTTAAGCCATGTTTGCGTGTGTGCCTTCTAAAGTTGGATCATCAAATGTTTGGAGAAAATTCGTCGATCTGTAGCCTACTACCTACCCCGAGTATCGTAACTACGTTGTAGCTTTGGGACCTACACTTGGAAAAATGCAGACAATTCAACTTTTCCTTGTTTAACCCAAAAACTACAATTTTGTCTGGGGTTCGAGTTTTCTCGTTTCGAACTTTGTGTCGTGAGCACCGATGACTGTGTCATTAACTCCGTATATTATAGTTACTTAAATTAGTTCTACGACTGGCAGGGCACCATTGATATATAAAAACTCGGGGTTTTTAAATATCAATGCAGGGCACACACGTTATTATTTACACCTCCACAACAAACACTTAGGTACCTACTCTAAAATAAACCAGTGATTAATGCATGCATAAAACGTTGCGAGAACTCGTCTTTGAACATTATAACGGATGACCTAGCCAGAATTAAAAACAAAACACAATATCTTTGTGGAATAATCTCAGAAATACGTATTTTCCACAGGTTTCTATTACTTGATACAAATTGACACAATGATGCGTAAAAGAGAAATGTTCCCATGCGATTATTCTCTCGGAACAATCAAATAACAAGACAAACGGCCGGAAAATAGGGCGTACGGTTTACGTCATTTTCTTGCCGTGGTTTTGCGGGATGCTGGGAAAACTACGGACTACCGCCACGTCTATTAAATTACCATCGGAAGATCATGCCAAAACGCGGTCGCTGATGTTGAAAAAAAATTACAAAAACGTTTCCGGCATCATTTTATGGATTACATAAAGTTCCGAAGTTACAGAGAGGCAAGCAGGATTGATAAACAAGATGTTAACTGCAGTCAATTTTCCATAGGCAGCTTAACTCACAAACTGTGACTCCTATCTGGATTACAGCATAAAGCATTTAGATGAAGTTCCCAGTTTACATGGTCCTTAGAAAAATGTAGGTACGTATCTTTCGATACAGATTACCTCACTCGCTATTTTCTCGACAAAGCCGTGATGTCATCCTCGCTGGCCTATGCGTGACACAAAAACTATCAATAAGCTTACTTCATTACACATGATGTAGGTAAGTACCTACCTAATCAAGAAAATTCTAGAAAATGTATATTCCTCAGTTTTGTGTCTCAACATCATAATTGCGAAGATGCCTCACAGTTATGTTCGGACGTGCAAATATGTATGTAAATAACTAACATCTGTAACTACTACAAGAAGAGGCATCTCCACTTTATCTGTGTAGACTTTGTTACAATGGGGACATAATTATTACTGAAAAATTTCCGCATCTACACTCCATGGCTTAAGTTAGAAACTACTAAAGTAGGATGAAAGTTAAGGCGAATGTAGAGTCTACTTCCAGTTCCAAACCAAGCGTCAATAAATGGGACAATATACAGACTTTATAGTGTTGCTCCCTTATTTACTTATCATGTCAGTACATGAAACGTTTACAATTGCACATCAAAGCAAGCTAAGTCAGCTGAATAATCATGACTGACATTGAAAGAAAATTCTTTCGCTCAGCAATTGACTCGGATCATAATCATAGATGTAACTTCAACCTCATTCAATAGCATTGCTTATGTTTTGAGGTTGTAACTTGTAAGCACACTACACGCCAGGGCCCATAGTTGTGAGGCAACCGAGGTAAGCGCTCGCGTATTCGGATACTAAGCCCAGTCAGTCCTGTCAGTGCAGCTGCCATTGCGCCCGCGGATCGCCGCGTTTCCCGCGTTATTGAACCAGAGAAACATTGTGTTTCCCGAATCTTCCCGCGCAAAGGTAATCAGCGTAGTACCATTCGTTTAATTATTTCGTGTTAAATACTTTTTAGTGAAGTGTTCAAGTGTGCCACATTAGTGCAGGTTCACGCCCATTGTGCTGCTTTTGTTATTTGTTTGCTTTCAACTGAGTTGTGCTTGTGCCCACATTTTTTGTATACCATTCTTTAAAAAAGGTACCTACCCAACATGTTTGATGAATTTTATGATGAGGACTCTGCGAATTTACCATTTCGTGAATAAATTATTATTAACTTCTGATTTGCCGGTTTCAAATAGAGACACCGGCAAATCAACGAGTTTTTTTTGTATTCTTATTGCTTGAAAATAACCGGAAGTAGGCTATTATGGTAGTTCCATTTAGTATTTTTCCTTTGAAATCAAATTAGATGGGTACATATGGGTACCAAATATCTACCTTTATTTAATAATAGCCTAATAGGTAGATATTTATAGATGCGAGAGGTCTGAAGTTGTTGATAGTAAGCTGATTTAATGATTAGGTACGTACCTAACTAGTTCCGCAAGTTTTTTTTATGAAAATAACGATCACTCCAGCTATAGTAAACACCTACTATTCTAGTATGACACCTACATAGTACGACTTACATCGTACCTAACAACTAAGATGAATTTATTTGCAAAAACAGTGCATAGTTATTAAAACATTTGTATTCTCTGTCTCTCATGCATAATGTATTTAACTGACATTATAAATGACTAATTATAAAATAAAACTTACACGTGCAATATCTAATGCATAGTATTATTATAAGTACAAGAATAAATTATAAAAAAATAACAGTGTTGCTTGGAGCCTAGATGAACCTAGGATTTGGAAGATATTCCCGATATTCCCTTAAAATCAATAAAAAGTGTTATTACGAGGGTTAATCAAAAAGTTCTTAGAATTGCATTATATATTAAACCTTTTTAGGAGAAATTCGATATTCAAATTAAAGAGTGTCAATCACACAATATGTATTCAAACTGTCACTGGTTTTTGTTAGTTCGTTCGCACGTAATACATTGTTTTGTGCAACGAGTTGCTAAAAACCCAAAATTATGGATAAAAGTGAGTTACGTGCGGTGATAAATTATCTCAGTTTAAAAAAAATGTCTACGAAGGAAATTTTTTCGGATATTCAGCAGACATTAGGGGATGATGCTGTACCCTATTTTACGGTTGCGTACTGGGTGGCTGAATTTAAAAGAGGTAGATCAAGCTGTAAAGATGACCCACGTTCTGGGCGGCCTTCCAACTCCGTTACGGAAGAAAATGTCAAAAAGGTTGAGAATCTGGTCTTGGAAGACAGAAGAATAACTATAAAACATATAGCTGAGATCCTAAAGATATCATTTGGTGGCGTTCAATCCATTTTAATTGATTCACTGGGGTTCAAAAAAGTGTCGGCAAGATGGGTGCCACGAATGTTAACCGACGAAAACAAAAAGCGACGTTTGGAAATTTCTAAGCATAATCTCGAAATGTTCCAGCGTGATTCGGATAATTTTTGCCGTCGCCTTGTCACCATGGATGAAACGTGGGTCCCCCATTTCGATCCTGAAACTAAGAGACAAAGCATATCTTGGAAACGACCATCCTCTCCATCCATTATAAAATTTCGAGTTGCTCCTACCGCTGGCAAAGTTATGGCCTCAGTGTTCTGGGATAGTGAAGGAATCCTTTGTATTGATTACATGCCAAAAGGCCAGACGATTACTGGACCTTATTATGCAAATTTGATCCCGAAAGTGCGTGAAGCGATTAAAGAAAAACGTCGTTGAAAATTTATCGTTGGGCGTGTTGTTTCTTCAAGATAACGCTCCTGTTCATCGATCGGAAGTTGCGCTCAACGCAATCCGCTGTGCTGACTTCAATCTCCTTGACCACTCACCATATTCTCCGGACTTAGCCCCAAGTGATTTTCACTTATTCCCAAAATTAAAAGAGGACATTCGTGTAACAAAATCTTACGATAATGACGCGGTTATGGCTGCCGTAGAGGAGTTGTTTGAGAGTCAAGATAAACAATTTTTTTCACAAGGAATAAGGAAATTAGAAACGCGTTATTCTAAATGCATTGCATTGGAGGAAGATTATGTAGAAAAATAAAATATTTTTGTTTAAATATTTGCATTTTTTTGTATTGATTCCAAGAGTTTTTTGATTCACCCTCGTATATTTTATTCTGTTTGGGAAACTTACAGCTAACATATTTATCGCTGAAAAAAACTAATATTACAACGAAAAAGGTTGGCACTAAAGACCTAAAGATAACATAAATTAACAACTATCTATAAAAAATACTGCACAATTGATTACTACAGACTAATAATCGCTTAGACGGGCGCAAACCAATGGCTTATATAAATAAATAAATAAATAAATAAATATTCCACAACTATCACACAACGCCATCTAGTCCCAAGCTAAACAGAGCTTGTGTTATGGGTACTAGACAACTGATAAACATACTTATATATTTCTAAATACATAAATATTATAGATAAATATATAGAGCACATCTCCATTTTTCTAGAAAATGTGGTGGTTACTTCTAGTGGTGCTGGCCGTTGCCAGCGGCGAGGAGACCTGTCTCTCCGTGCAAGATGACCCTTACCTCCTGTTCGGCACGAAGACAGCCTACCTCTTCGCAAATAAGGACATTCCTACCACGAGAGCCCATGATGTGCCTGGTAAGTTGTGGAAATAAACTACTTTATTATTCTTCTTATTTTTTTATCAAAATCAAAGCTAGACTGAGAATCAGCACTTTTTGAACGTCAAAATTACATAAGACAGTCCCCCAAAACGCCCACTTCACCACTTCCTAGTGCTTTCGCTGGGAAGAAGAAGTGGCGCTACTCTCTAGCAGCACAGCTGTCTGCTCAGTTAGAATAGGTTAGCTTGTAAAGATTAGCAAGACAATAATTGGCAGCAGTTCTAGAGTCTAGGGCAGAAGCCTAGCCTAAGATGCGCTGTGTATATGAATTAGTAATGAACAACTTAAGAAGAGAGCATGCTAGCCCAGAGGTAATGGCCCCAACTTACGAAATGCAGGTCGTGGGTTCGCACCCAGCTAGGCGCTTTACTTCGTGCAAATAATTTCATCACCGCTGTTCTCAAAACGATGAAGGAAAACATCGTGAGGAAACCGGCATCTAGAATCAACAATTTGAAGACGTGACATCTACCAACCCGCACTGGGCCTGCGTGGTAGATTACCACAACGAAAAATGAAAGCCTGTGTCCCAGCAGTGGGAACATTATAAGCTGATTATGATGAACTTAAAAAGTAGGTACTAGTTAGCTAGGTACCCTAGTCAGGAACATCACCCTGCTAAATGTGTTTTTAGGTAATTACAAAAAGCAATTTTTCAAGAAGATTGGAAATGGACAGAATAGTTCGTCACCATTTATGAGGAACACCAATTTAAACCAATTCATTAAACCAATGCTTTGTTAATTGTACATAATAACTAGCCTTCCTTTTTAATTTCGGGAAGTCAGTAATAAAACAAACATGACCTATAATTTTTCCTCAGCACGAATAGCGGAACACTAAAAGTTACGTGACTTCAATGCATAAAAGGAAATGACCACACTCAACCACACCTCTCTAAATAATTTCACCCACCCGTTGACCTAAATATTAATATTTTAAGATTCCCTTTGCTGTGCAGTTAAAGCTCTACTGCTCCCTAATTGCGGAACACACTATCAATCACAATCTGATTCATGTTGAAGGATATTGCTAATCCATTACTTCATATGTTCGAAAAATTTGTCTGCTTAACAACGTAAACAACGCAATTAACGTTATTGAACTGTCAAAATGAAAACCATTCCTACTGATAGTGTTTAATTACCGCGCTGATCTAGTTCCTTGTGTATGTTGCTATTTTTCTTTTTCAGTTCACAAATCACACTTTTATTAAATACGAATTCAATAATGTTGAGAAATTGGTACTCCATCACATTCCGACAGATACTTAGCCTATATGTCTACCATACCAACGAAAACCGTATTTTACGTTATTGTAGTTCCCGATACGATACGATATTGTCAATAATATAAAGTCTAATGTGTTTTAAGACTTTCGAAAAGCATTCCACTCAGTAGAGTCACTCTGCCTGTGTATATTTCAAAATCAATAACTATAATCTACCCTAACCTAACGCATTTCTCCTACTCTTGAGAATAATTTCGTTCATTCCTCCTAAATATTTTTTTCTCTATAATATTTTCTGACCTAAATAAATAGGGAATTAGCATCTTCATGTTATTATCAGACCTCGTCCTCTAATCTGAGAAAACTTCAGTTGGACTCATTATATTTCTGAGTACCTACATCACATTTCTGGGTCCCTGACTAATGATGAAAATGAGGCACAGTGATGTTCATCTTCTCTAAAAATAAACTGAGTAATGATTGTTCCCTAGGTCTCTTGGCATAGGAATTCAAACATAAAACTGCCAGAGACGACTTAACGAGATTTTAATTGAAATTAATTCTATTGTTGGCAGCATTATTGCCCATAGATACTACTCAAGTAGGTATGATAAAGTTCGAGGAGGAGGACAGCGTGCAGTAGCCAATGCCATTACTATCCATAAAGTACGTCCTCTACAGACATTGGATCCTTCGAGACTAGTTTCAGTTTTCCTTCAGTATTGTCTCTCCTTCTGCCTTAATCCATCCAAAGGTCGTCTTAAAAATATCGCTTTTAGCGATAAGACCGCCCATTGTGTCACCTTGTAAAATGTCTACATTTATATCTATAATTTTTATGGTGTACATAATAAAGAATATCCTATCTATCTCATCATCATCTGCCTAGCCTATTCCCAACTATGTTGGGGTCAGCTTCCAGTCTAACCGGATGCAGCTGAATATCAGTATTTTACATAGAGCGACTGCCTATCTGACCTCCAGAACCCAGTAACTGGGTAATACGATACCCTTTGGTAAAGCTGGTTGTCCGACTTTCGGGCTTCTGACGACTACCCGTAACGACTGATATTCTATCTATCTAGTTGTTAGTTAGGCTTGTGGAAACTACTGGCAACCGAACTATCTCTATAGGATGTTATTTATTATTTATTTTACCATTTATGTACACATATATGTAAAAACAGAAAATGAAAAACAGAACAGAAAAAATAGGTACAGAGGTGATGCTTATTTCGTAAGAAGAAGATGAGAGAAGAAGAATACTTTTCTATGTTCTCCTTGATGGTACGTTCGCTCTCATCCTAATAGATAATGAAGATATGGTGTAAGATATAAACAAGAACCAACATTAGGTACTATATAGGCTTTAATATGTTTTTATGGTTTCTACATTGTCAGATTTCTATACATGTCATAACGTTAATTTGTCAGCGATTTATCG
This sequence comes from Apamea epomidion, assembly GCA_947507525.1. Taxonomy (NCBI): domain Eukaryota; kingdom Metazoa; phylum Arthropoda; class Insecta; order Lepidoptera; family Noctuidae; genus Apamea; species Apamea epomidion. The sequence continues at coordinate 5,644,888 of OX382232.1, forward strand.
TTATGTAGATTTTAATCATATGATTAATGTGCAAGACATTAGCATGTAATGGAATGGACTGTGTTTAGACATTTCAGAATTTTTCAATGGTAATTACATCAAAATACCTAATAATAATAGTTCTTTGTTTAGTATATTTTGTAAGCCATACACGATTAATTAGCTCTTAGACAAGTTACGACTTTAATTTTCAAAACTGGCCTATCGTCATATTTTTTAAGTATTTTAGAGGTCAATAGACTACAGACCTATGCGTGTTCTTTTCTGCAATTTACACTTCATGTCCCAAAGAGCCTACATTCCCATTTGATTGCTTTATTTCGCGATTGGGTTGGTTGCGCGTAGATAACGGTATTCACAAATGTAAACTGTGGCTGCGGTCAATTTGCAACATTTATTTACCAAACACAAACAGAAAGGCAGAAAACAGATTTGTCTGGCCATTCAATTTCTTTGTGTAACTTCTGTGCAAAAAATTGGTACTTACCTGTCCTTGTTTGCATAAACATGTGAATAATAAAGATCATCGTCAAATTAAGTTTATTCTTATTGAAGACTAGCTGACCCGACAGACGTTATCCTGTCCAATTTCAATAATTCATACAAAATTCTCATAGAAAATTCACTTTCAGTTTTCCCGAATTTATTTTTACCATATCCCGACAACTTTTCAAATTTTTCTTTCCATAAACACCTGATTCCTACTACCTAATAACGAACATTTTAAAATAAAAAATTGCCAACATTAATTGCGTTATTTACGTTGCGTTTCGAACATATAAAGAAATGGATTAGTAATATCAAAATGGTTCACATTGTGATTGACAGTGTGTTACGCAATTAGGGTGTTGGCCAATTCTATTCCAAGGATCTTTCCTCCTACAATGGCCATTGAAATGCACATAACCATCAATTAACTAATACCGATGAACCAATTAAAGAATCAAGGCAAATGAAAACCATTTATTTTAAAACAGAAGATCACACACATCATCACATGTCTTCGACATACGAACCAATGAGGCGGAATGTTATAGTGCATTATATGTATTAACCAACAGCCCAAAATAAAAATGCATAGAGATAATAATTTAATCTAGAGATCTAACATCACATACAATCTAAAAATAAACGACATTTTAATTGTTCTTTTAGTGCAGGAAGCGCAGTTTATAATGGACCATGTTATAATGCTAGATTGACTGCCGAGATAAAGTAAAGAGAAACCAAGCGGTAACTGGTATCCTATTCACTAATGAATATTTGGTTACCGCGATGAAGCTAATTAATTGTGTACACACGGAAGTCATCTAAGAACTGACCATGAAAAAGATTGAGATTTGCAGTGATATTCTGTTAAATCTCTCTTAGGTGCAGTGAGCTTGAAGTGAACTGTCATTCCTTCCTATGCTAAGGACTGACACTATTGACAGCTCACTTCAAGCTCATTTCACGTATGTTTTCACGGTGCTGACATCTGTATAGTAGAATAGAGAGACACCACTAGCAAAGCATTCCAAGACACCTAGCTTAAGGCACATAAAAGGAATAATGATTATAAATAATTTAGGGTTCTTAAAAATCTGATATTTAAAAATATCCGATATTTGATATAACTATAAAAAAGATGCGATTGCATTCTGTAAGTGGTTTATTTTTATTAGTGGTAGAACTTCGGCGAAGTTAATCCAAAGTGTAGTTTTATGGCTGCTAGGGTAAACCTTGTACCTGCAAAATTTCTAATGTGAAGCCCGAAATAATGATATAATTCCGTGGTCAGATCGTAAAGGCTATCATAATATTGAACCTAAAACCTTGCTAGTGAACTTGGCATCATATACCTTCGAACATACACACCTTTTTCACCTTGATAATCTCCACGCAACGAACCGTATAAATCGGCTTATATCGTCGGCAGCTTTGTTCTACAATCTAAGCTTGTCGTATGTGACTGGACTATTAACTAATTGTAGCAGACATGGGTGTAGCCAAGCGTGACATCGCGTAGTTAACAGTAGACAGCCGTGGGCAAACCTAGTAATTGTGCTCAGCTAAATATATTTCCCAGAGACTGGATTTATTTGTCTCAAAACCTGTTTAGACGATGGAAAATATGAGAGAAGACAATAGCTGGTTGTATAATTTAGCTATGCTTTCTTATATCTTCACCAGCTGTTGCCAGTGACTTCGTCTGCGTGTATTTTGTGTTTAGTCTTACATAGTCAAGGCAAAAAGTTGCCTACATCCTTCTACAGGTCCCTAAGGCTACCAATCTGTTAGTGTCAATTCCATGACAATCGGTTCAATGGCGTAAAACGGTACTAAGCAGACAGACTAAGTTACTTTCGCATTAAACTAGCGACCCGCCCGAAGGTGCAATGCGACATCAAAAACATCGAGATATCTGTGCTAAATCTAAGTTAAATATGCATAATATATATAATATATACATACAGGCTGATTTTTTAAAGACCAGCCAAATTTAAGGATGTGGTACAGACCATCAAACTGAACAACTTTCTCCATGGGACAAATAGCGTAATCGCGAAAATTTTATCAACTGTCCCATAGAAAACTTCAATACCTACTCGACCTAAATGTATGGGACGGCTGAATTTTTATTCGCGATTACGATGTTGGTCCCATGGAGAAAGTTGTTCAGTTTGATGGTCTGTACCACATCCTTAAATTTGGCTGGTCTTTAAAAAATCAGCCTGTATACATATACATAAACCTTCCGGAATAAATTCGCTAAATATACAAAATCCATTGTGGAGTTCAGAAAATCTATGCTGCCACACAGAACGACACGAAAACCGACTTTGTTTCATACTACGCATAGCTATATATACACATAGATGTAGAATGGGGATTGTGGGGCAAGTAAAAAGATTCGAAAACAGTTTATATATGACGGAGAAGGTATGTCTATTTCTCGTTATCATCAGGCATATTTTAATTACTGTGGGCGTACTATGGATAGTGTTGGTTATAGCGCAATAGTAAAACGGTTTGCAGTTCAAATCAGATTACAGTTCACGAACAAGTCAGTCACACTAGCGAATCACACACTGTAGGTCCACAACTCAACGATACGGAATGCAAGACAGTTTCTAAGCACATGTTGTTCGTACGATGTCCAATGTTTCGATGTCCTCGAGAGCTCTGCTCACACCGTTCTTGTAGCTGTAGCTCTCCGTCCACCCCCACGAACTCAGGCTAGACTCTGTCTAGCGCCACGAGATAGCGCTGGCGTTCCGAATAAACGAATAACTCCGACATATATATCTTTAATTATAATTTATTAAATCTTCGTCTTTACTCTCCATAAAAAATGACAACCCTTCCCTTTAAGTGCTGATCCGCCATTCTTCCACTCTCTCTCTCTCACTGTCGTTCCTTCTCTCTCTCATGCGTTACGTTCCATTCATCGGACTCACATTAAACTACTCATCCTACATAGAGTAATGGATTGTCGCCCATTTCTTATTACCAAGATTCTCTCCTAAGTTATCATTAGCTAAGCACACTAACGTCTTGGCCCTCTTCCTAGTATTAGATTTCTCAGTGTGAAACAATCACCTAGGTGCCAACTTATTACCATTTTTTTTCGCACCAGACGTGTGCATGGCACAATCACCCCTGTAACACAAAACACAATACCTATGTGATTTATTCTCACACTGGCGACGCGTATTATGTAACATTTCATGAACAAAAACCGAGTACGTTAACCTGGCATCAAGTGCCTACCGCAGAAAACATCACGGATTCATTACACTGATTATTATGAAAATAACATCGTCGTAGAAAAAATCTGTAGTTACTGTACAAAATATCCATGTTTATATGTAGTAAGATTTAAATATTTCGTTGTTTCAATCAATTAACTCAGCCTATCGTAGTCTACTGCTGGACATAGGCCTCTCCCAGGATGCACCAATACCCGGTCCTCCCCCTTCCGCATCTAGTCCTTCCGAGGCGTATCACACTACGCTTGGTCAACCGGCCATCGGTCCTTCGACAAACATAGCCAGCCAACAGCCATTTTAGCTTGCTTACTCAGCAAGCTATGTCGTCGTTTACTTCGATAAAAGCATCAAATTACGAAATTCACTTTGCCTGGCCTTCGGTCACTTTATATGCATCGCCAGTTATTCTTCTAAGGTTTCATTTCAAATTCCAAGGAGTAGACAATCCCTCCGTGCCTCGGAAAGCACGTTAAGCAGTGGTCCCGGCTGTCATTCGTGGATCTTTAGCAGTCGTTACGGGTCGTCAGAAGCCCGAAAGTCAGTCTGTTAATCAGTCTTACCAAGGGTATCGTATTATAACCCAGTAGCTGGGTTGTCGAGTCAAATAGGCAGTCGCTTCATGTAAAATACTGGTAATCAGCTGCACCCGGTTAGACTGGAAGCCGACCCCAACAAAGTTGGCAAACGGCTGGGCAGATAATGATGATTCGACGAGTAGAGACAGACAGACTTCCTCTGTTTCCTTCCCAATCTCGTACTTCAACCAAAGTCCCATGCAATAAGTAGGTCAATAGCAAAAGTCGCAATCACAACCACTATCGATTGCTATCCGAATCATAGCTCCATTAGTAGTGCTAGATGTGCCAAAAGGCCAGAACATTTCGCTAGTTTCCCCAACTCAATTATCTCTCTCTTTAATCTTGCACCAATGTTTATTGATACAATGTCACAGATATTTAGAGTATCATTGTGTATGACGCGATGCCCTATTTTAATTTTAATCTGTATCTATTATTTGGAGTTGGTCCAATAACGTCACTACCTTCATTACCGAGGAACGATGGGCCTTTGAAAGTTAATACCGCGTGAACCGTTTACCTAGAACGAAATAACGCATGTGTTTAACAATATGACGTTACTGTACTATATTTTCAGCATTATTATCGGTGATGATGCCTCATGTATCGGCCAAAGCCAAACTACCGAAAAAAAAATGGAACAATGGAATAATGCGATGATTCGCGTCGTCGTTACTTATTGTTCCTTTACCTTGCTATGAGTGTACGATTGCATCGAACAGGGAATGCCAGCAACCAATTCGATCAACCACAAAGAAAACTCACGAAATAAATCACGGATTTCCCAACCACTTTGGCTTTTTCCAAGTTTCACTATATTTCAGCTGAAGCTTCTAGCTTTATCTAGGGAGGACTTAAATGTACCTAAGCCAAGCAGTCACTTTAAGGCGCTGCCCAAACCTAGGAGACCGCAAAACGCTCAGTTTTTTGTCGCATAGTTAGACGTATTGGTACGTATTACAAGGAAAAAAAATGAAGTGTATTGTTAAATGTTCAATGATATTATTTAAAAATATTTCATAAAAATAAAATAGTATCATGATAAAACAATCGTAAAAAAAAACTCAAAAAAAATGTTTTCGCCCCTTATGTCTCAAACTGTTTAACGTACAGTTATAATGTTTTATGACAATAAAGAAAATTCGATCAACTAAAGACATACTTAACAATTATTCCACAGAGTCGTCGAATACTGCAAAATTACTTTTATTTTGGTGGTCATTCGATTCAACTACCATCAAACGAATCGCTGTTTTGAACCTTATTTGTTGCCGATAGGCGCTATTGTCGATTACCTAAAAAAATGCTTCTTACCGCGCCTTAAGTCAAAACAGATTTTATATTCTAGTTAGTTTCATAGTTATAAAGCTATTCCGAGTTAAAAAGCTGGAACAAGGCTAATCTGTATAGCTAAGTTTATCCGACATCCGATGCTCTGTGGGATCACAGCGGGGCCGGGGGTGGGATGTAGGTAGGTAGGTAGTGTACGTTACATGACACACTTTTGCAGGCTATTGTTAACTATGGAGGGTGTTGTTATAGAAGAATATAAAACTAGAATCTAGATTAAAGCTTGTGCAACACGATTTATTTATTTAAATTAGGTACGTCAAGAGTATATACCTACATTTTACATTAATGAATACACGACATTCACATAAAATTTAAAAAAAAAACAAAATAAAACAGTTTTGACTTAGTTATGTCCAAATGGCACAAAAAGAAAAAACAATACTAACATAAATATCAATAATACAAAATACGCAAACTCAAACTCAAATCATTTATTTCAATTAAACCATTTACAGGCCCTTTTGAATTGTCAAAATTAAATAACGGTAAAACGGAGTGAATAGGAATGCATGGGTGAATCGCGACGAAACTGAATGGATTTGAACTTTTAAATAATATACATATGTAGTTTGTTGCTAACAAGGACATTTTTATTAATCTTTAATTAAAAAACAGTAAACACATTAGAGTCTTTTCAGGCAACAAACTATATTATTTCAACGTTTAAATCCATTCTAAAGTTTCGTCCCGATTCACCCCTGCATCCCTATTCACCCCGTTTTACGGTACGCTTAACTTTGACCATTTAAATGTCCGTTTTTAAATGAATACGCAATAGTGTTTAGAATTTCGACAGGGAAAAGAACACATCGAAATTAAGTTGTTTTGGTTTGATATCGTGGTATTGAATACACATTCCTGTAGTGCTAGTCTGTAACCATCTCACCGTGAAAACTTAGGTGAAGTGAGCGTGGAGTGAGCTGTCATTCCAACGAATGCTAGGGGATTGACACTATTGACAGCTCACTCTAAGCTCAATACACCAAACTTTTCACAGTGAGATTTTTACAGAATCGATCGGCTGGATACCTGGCAATCGATTCTGTAAAAATCTCACCGTGAAAAGTTGCTGTTTAGCATGTGTCTCCCTATAGGTATTGCCCTCCCGATGTTGCCTACAGGTGGGCGGTTCAAAAAGTCTGGATATTGGCTGTCCATTACACGTTCAAAAAATTGTTCGCATTCAATTAGACCATTGTCGATTCTAAATTGCAACGTAAATCTTCTCAGAGATTTTTGCAACTAATCGGTTATTTCAACAAGGTTGCGACTGACGCGGACGTTGACACCATTATTTCAGTGATTTCAGTCGTAATGTAATTAATTTCTAAGTTCAATTGATAAAACCTTTCTAATAACTTTTAGGTAATTAATTACTGGGAATTGTAATTAATTGCAAAACTACCCGCTTAATTGTTGTCTAATTGGATCATCAGTATGCTGTGCTAGTGCCGTGCCCGCATGCAGCGGGGTAATTTCGTAACACACTAACAGTGGCAATGGCTTTCATTTTGACAGTTCAACAACGTTCATTGCGAGAGCAGGCCAATTTTTCAAACATGAAACAATGTATTAGCAATATCCTTCAAAATTACTCAGATTGAGATTGATAGTATGTTACGCAATTGAGGGGCTCGTGGCTAAGCAATAACAGCCGCACGGGTCGATCGACCAGGTTAAGCTACACTTGCCACGGTCGGTCCGTGGATGGGTGACTATCTTTACATATCGAGACACGTTGGTTCCAGCTATCACTCATGGACCTTTGACAGTCGGTACGGGTCGTCAGGAACCCGAAAGTCTGACAACCAGTCTCACCAAGGGGTATCGTGTTACCCAGGAACTGGATTGTGGAGGTCCGATAGGCAATCGCTGAATCGCTCCATGTAAAATACTGGTACCTATTCAGCTGCATAGGGTTTGACTGGGAGCCGACCCCTACATAGATAGACGACTGAAACCGTATCAGCTAATGTAAGGGACAGTCTACACCCAATTTCTCCAAACGATTTGACCTGTATAACTTAATTATACAATTAAAGAATGCTCCCAATCATCTAATAGTGGCAAATATCAATCTACATAATGGGCGGGCTAGTTCGATTGACAAATGGTTACTAATAGCACGATCAATCTCAGTTATGAGGTCGACCTGCCATTGTATCTATTATGAGCATTTTATTACAGGAGCATGCAATATGTTGGTACCTTGTAATCATCATTAATCGTTGCAACAATAAAATACATTATATGAAAGAAATTTAAATAGGATCCTTTGTTTCCACTAGTACCAATGACTAGAGGGGCTCGTGGCTACATAATAACAGCCCTACGGGTCGATCGGTTGGTCCGTGGATGGGTGACCATCTTTGCATACCAAGAACCCGCGCGCCGTGGCTCGGAAAGTATGTTAAGTCTTTGGACCCGAATGTCATTCGTGGATCTTTGACAGTCGTTACGGGTCGTCAAAAGCCCGAAAGTCTGACAACCAGTCTTACCAAGGGGTATCGTATTACCCAGTAAATGGATTGTGAAGGTCAAATAGGCAGTCGCTTCATGTAAAATACTGGTATTCACCTGCCTCTGTTTAGACTAGAAGCCGTCCCCAACATAATTATGTGGGTGAACTGAACATAATTGGGAAAAGGTAAAACAGATGATGAATATCGATCGCGTTAAACTAAAGATCACTGATCAGATTTGTTCCTATTAAGACCATAAATGCACTGCAATGAAATCGGTACTATTCGATACTGTATACGAACCCTTGAAATGATTCACTAAGATACCTAATCTTGATCTATGTCATTAGATCTCGCTACAGACTTCTCTTAGGTTAATCAGAGCAATTACTAATTGGTTAGGTCAGGGGACCGGTCCAGAGTTAAATGAAAGTTTTACTGCATTTTCATTTACTAGCTGTTGCTCACTGTTTCACTAACATTCTTTGGGAATTATTCATATACGGTCACCAAAGGAGATATGGAAGTAACCGGGTTCGTCGGATATAGTTGAAGTTTTGTAAGAAACCGATGGATGTTTTCGAATAAAATTTAATTGAATTAATAGAAATCAAACAGTTAATTTATTAGATTAATTTGCATTCGAAAACATCCATCGGTTTCTTAAAAACTTCAACTATGTCCGACGACCGTGGTTACTTATCTCCTTTGACGGTTGTACTTACATGGCTAAAAATTATCCTAAGCATTAATAATCCAGGGCTGTATGAGCCAGATTTTATCAAAATTTTTTCATGACAAAAAACATCGTGACAAACTTTCCACATTTTTTGTCATATTAGTTCGGACAAGAGTAATGTTAAAGGCAGATATTATGTAAGGCAGATAGACACTAAAGTTCATATAACAAAACAGGAGACAAAATAAATACCGAATAGTAGTTTATGGTAGATGCTCTCTTGTCTATGAGAAACAAGAGAGCATTAATGTTTTGATTTACTGCCACATCAGCAGAGATAATGACAAGTAATATAAATAAAACACCATGGGAACATGGGCCTATAACATACATGGTAATCTATTTTTAATGTCTGGGGTGTTCCATGGAACGTTACCGCGATGTTCCGGGAATGAGATGAACGTTGCGGAAGGTGCAATGTGTATGGAGTTACGGACTTCGGAATCTTTGAATTAGTTTTATGGACGAAATGTTAGTACACACACCGGATGTATTGATGTAATAGACGTGTAAAAACAGGGAACTGTTTTTAGAATACTCGTGTTACAAAACATTGTGACACGAAATTGCAGTTTGCAGTAATTTTTGTAATAAATCACTTAGCCGTAACACTTTGACATGACTTCTTGATGCATCCCCAGGAATTGAAAATCGGACCAAAAAGTTTCGTTATCCCAATATCGATCTTGCAGATCGAGGCTTGCACACAATAAAAGATATAAGTTTTTTTTTTCGCTTATTTCAGGATATACATATTTAGTAGATATGAAAAATATGAATATAAAAAAGAGAGAAAAGAATCAAAGGGCATCAAATAATCAGCATCTCGGGATGCGGACGAATTATACAACAGAAAAAAGTGCCCAAAAGGCTGGCAGCATTGCCATAGTGAAACTTTGGACACAGTATTTAATGTGCGAATTGACTCTAATACGGTAAAAAAACTATGTCATACAGTCATACTCATGTCAAAGACGCTTTGTGTAGCTCTAGAAACAACAGACACCACACACCTACGTGCCAATGGGAACAAATTCTCTCTAACCATCTAATCATGTAGATGCCATAAAAATAAATTACCTACGTGAAATTATTTATTGACCAGAAAATGATTGCTTATTGAAACATTGAGAAGAAGCTGAAATTATATCTCATAAACTGTCTTAATGTTTATTAGTCTAAGAAATCGATATAATAATATGTATTAGAATAAGAATAAGTTTTCATGGGTATCGCCTATTAGTTTGCTATTATATTAACTGTACTTAGTGGGATATTTATATGGAAAACCACCGTCAAATTATGAAGAAAGAATTAGTAATCCCACATATGCCGCAATACCACGGCCCATTAACTGACAGGCCGCGCTAGGCATTGCTACGCCTGTCGAGGCCTGTCGCGGCCCGTGCTGAGCATTCCCACGGCCCGTTAAATGGCAGGCCGCGCCAGGCATTGCTACGCCTGTAGAAGCCTGTCGTTAGGCCACGACAGGCTTCTACAGGTCGAGCATACCCACGGCGTGTGTCGGCCTGATGCGGCCTGTCGGCCGATATTCCAAGATGTGAAGTTATACGGAGCGCATGGCAGCTGCTGTGGTTTTATTCAGTGGTTAACATTGGATACACAAAGCAAAAAGAAAGGCGCCAGTACAGGCAGCGACAAGCGCCCCCGCGCCGCGCCGCGCCACACCACGCCTTTGAACTTACTGACTCCCGACGGATCGGACGGGCGACGACAGGCCACCGTAGGCCTCATCGGATGGGACGGTTCCCGCGGCCCGTCGGGCTGGCCTGGCGCGATCTGGCCTGTGAGAAAGCGGGCCATGGGATGGGACCCCAGCATTAGATAGTTTTTCATTATGCAGGTACTAAAATAATGATTACCTTGCCGTTAGTACCGTTGTACTCTAACCTAGTTCTTTTGTGACATTAATAAGAATAGTAGGACGGAAATGACAACATGAATTCTTCTAATAGGTATACTGAATCAAATAAGCTCTTACAATGGTTTTCTCTCTTGCCAGGTTGCACGCCCACAGCTTTCTGGTTGCTGAACCGACACGGCTCCCACAATCCTGAGGCTCACGAAATCGCTGAGCTGCAGAAACTTGGCGACCTCAAGAACAACATTGTTACCAACTACAAGAGTGGTAACTTTAGGAACACTAATGTGAGTAAAATTCTAATAGTAATTCCAAATATTACGAGTATCATGCAGCTTTCAGTCGGATAGTGAGAAAAATGGAAACAGTAAAGCTGGCGAGTTTGTAGTTTAATCCGATCTAGCCTGTCCCTTGCTGCCCTCCCCCAGCGACGCTCTAAGCCAAGGTCCGTACCTACCCCTCAGAGGGTGCCCTTACTTTTTTCACTTTTTTTTTGGCGGGAGGCCTTTCTTTGATGAGACACCGGCAAGACCGGTAAAGCACTATTTGAAAAAAAAAAGGCGAGTTTGTAGCCCTTTCAAACATTTGATATGGTGTTCTTGTTGAAACGGAATGGTTTATAATTTTGATCAAACTAAACAGCACTTACTTTAGGGATTCGTTTTGATCAACACAGCAAATACACGGGCCTGCAAAACTAAGCATCCTACTATATCTTCAGAAGGTCGCACAGAGTTAGTGGCCATATAAAATGGCACTCTGACTGGGGAAATATATGCCCAAGAGATTCTCAACGAGTATGCAGGGCCGTATTTAGCAAATATGGGTGATGGATGATCGATGCTGATGCATGATAATGCCCGGCCACACACGACTCAGGTCGTGCAAGAGTATATTCATAGTTTAATAGTTTCTAAGAAAGCTGATAAAATTTGCTATAAAACGTTTTTGATTTTAAATCTCTAACTTCTATAGTTAAGATTATTTTTTTTTAAATCGTACTAAATTTTGCAGCCCAGTGTACTGTCAACAACGACTTTCTAATAACGAAGAACTCATGCAAACACCTGAGACGTAAGAAACGACTCACAAATTTGTATGTCCAGAATGTTTGGATTCCTAGACACGTGCAAATAGTTTACTTGCCTTACTGACCTTGGAAGTTTGACTAGGTACAAAGCTATGAAAATATTCCGTTCTTTGTACGATTTCGGTAAAGTTCCACGAGGTGAGGTGAGGTAGTTACCTATGTAGGTATTAGCACTTTGCAGGTATAGTGCTTCATCGATTTGCCATTTCTTCTCTATCTTCATTTATGAGGTTCGTGATAACAGTGCAAAATGATTACAGTAAAACAGGGCCTCGGAATTAACTGGAACAAGCATTACCATAGTTTCATGTTCTTACAGATCGCAATTTATGTTATTTAGCACCGTAGAATATTATATTAGAATTTGCTGTAGAATAAATTTAAAAAATTGGTATTCAGCTACATCTAGTTAGACTGGAAGCCGACTCTAACATGGTTGGGAAAAGGCTAGGCAGATGATGATGAGTCTGCTGTAGAATATTATGTTTATTTATTTTAAATAGGCCAACAATATATTTATTTATACATTTTACACCAGAATTTATATCTATAACTGTTTAAAGGCCAATTACAGGTGAACACGACATTGACATACATAAAGCATCATCTAAAATTATATGAAATAAAATAAATATGAGGGCGACACTGAAAGTTTTTAGAACTGGCCACTTGTAAACGATATTTGTATAATAAAAAAAAAAGTTCAAATTTTTTAAATGGAAATCTTTGCCAATATTATTGTGTATGGTATTTTATTAATTTGTCATTTGTTTACGAATGGGCGGCAAATTGAAAATTGTCTGCGTCACGTCAGCATGAATTTAACGCTAGAAAATTTTCGTACAATTTTTTTTTATGACTTTCGATGTCATTTAAGAAAGAAAGAAAGAAAGTTATGACAGACTTCGATTAGCTTTTTACGATGAAGCCCCATCTCGTGTCACTGTTTACAACTGGTTTAATGAGTTTACGTGGTCGCACTAATCTCACCGATGATCTGCGTGAGGGACGGCCTTCTACGGCGACGACTGAAGATAATATCAGTGTTGTGCGGCGTATGATAGAGACTGACAAAAGAGTGACTTATCAGCAGATTCGGACAAGCTCAGGCATCGGTATGAGTCAAGTGCACAAAATCCTCCATGAACATTTAGCGGTCAGGAAGCTTTGTGCCCGGTGGATAATTTGACAGAGGCCCAAAAGGTTCGTCGTGTTGATTGATGTCGTGAAATGGTTCATAGATTTAACGGAGGTGACTCGAATTATGTGTTCGATATACATACGAATGACAAAAGCTGGATTTATTGTTATGATCCTGAAACTAAGAGACAGTCTGGGTGTTTCCTTCCGAGGAGTTGCCAACTAAAGTAAAGAGAGGTCGAAGCGTGGGAAAAAAGATGGTGGCCTCGTTCTTCGGAAGGACAGGTCATTACGCAACAATTGTTTTAGAGGATCGAAAAACAGTTACTGCAGAGTGGTACAGTAACAATTGTTTGGCACTTGTCTTGGAAAAAGTTCGGGAGAAACGACCTCGCAGTAGGAACCTCCTTCACCACGACAACGCCTCGTCGCATACCGCCAAGCAAACAATCACGTCAGACTTGGAATTACTGAGTCACCCGCCCTATAGCCCCGACCTCGCACCTTGCGATTTTTATTTATTTCCGAAAATAAAATAAAAACTTCGAGGAAAACGTTTATAGACGCCGAGGAAGCAGTGGCTGCGTTTCAAAATGCCGTCGAAGAGACCCACCCCTAAGGACGAGTGGGCAAAGTGCTTTTCTCAGTGGTTCCATGGGATAAAGCGATGTATTGATGTAAATGGACACTATTTTGAAAAGATATAATAAAACTAATAACTTGCTAGTTTGTTCAGTTTTTTACTTTCTAAGAACTTACAGTGTCACCCTCGTATATATCTATCGAAATGGCTGGGATACAATACAATCATACGAGTCATCAAAAACGGCGTGCTAAATAATCCATTTGTCAGCTGAACATAGGTACTCTACCAAATTGCTTCATCATTCTTCCTATTCAGAGACACTTTGCTTTGCTCACCCAGTTTCTGAATTGATTTTCTATCTTCAGTCCACTTTACATGATTACGGCTCTGACATCAGATTGACTGATAAAAATATATTCAAAGGCTTTCAGAAACCAGGGCTACTCTTTCTCTCGACATAACATTTCGTAAAGTCACAATCAATCCTTTTCAACTCTAAATTCCTCCACAGCAACGCATCTGCTCTTCGGACCTGAGCCTCCTAGAACAATGGCAGTGGAACAAACGTCACAACGCGACCTTTGCTGGAGACCTCACTGCCGACGGGTACATGACCACGCAGCAGCTAGCACAGGCTTGGAAGCAGAAGTTCCCTGGGCTTCTCACTGCCAACCGACAAAACTATTTGGTAAGTTAGGTCTTGCTTTTATTATATTTCTTGCGACTGGAACAGAAGAAACCACCAAAAGTCCTCTTCGACAGTGGAAGAGGAGACAAGCGACTTGTCTCTATCTAGGGCTACCTACTATGGGTATGCCGAGTGGCAACGGCTCCGACTTACTACTTGTAGGTCGTTCGAACCCAGGCAGCCACTTTACTTTTTGTAAATAACTTCATCACCACTGCTCTCAAAACGGTGAAGGAAAACATTGTGAGTACACTGACCTGTGCTAGAACCAACAATTCGAAGATATGTGACATCTACCAACTCGCACTGGGCCCGCGTGGAAGACTACGCCCCACTCCCTCTCACAGAGAGGAGGCCTGTGTCCCAGCAGTGGGAACATTATAGGCTGATTTTGTAAGATGTTCAGTGGTAAAATCATATCAGGGCTGTTACAATATGCACAGTGACAATATCTACGTAACCGGAAGGTTCCCAGTCACGGTTCAGTAGACAAAAATATAAGTACTGCATATGATCGCAATGACGGAAAGAACATGTCTAACTTTCGACTTCCTTTACATAGTACATACATTGGATACGAATGAAATCAAGATCACTTCCGACATCCTCTGTTGAAATCATGAATGAATCCCGTTAGCCTGTATCTGTTCGGTAATCGAATCATAGACATCCTGTCCAAAAACGGTCAATCTAACCGATATTTCGATTACCATTTCGGTACTAACATTAACTAAAACTTAACGCTATTATGAACGTGATCCGCATATCCAATGCTTATAAACCTACGAGCAAAGATTACTCAATACTTACGTAACGGCCCATCCCACACCTACGGATAAAACAAAACAATGCCGGCAATGCAATTGACTTTCATAAGTTGGTGGAGGAAACGCATTTGGTCTACATCCTTGGCTCCATATAGGAGCTGTAGTGGAATTTCATTATCGTTGCTTAGAGCATCTTGTGGTTTCGAATAGGTATCTGTAATACTATGTTGAGCAGATAAATTGCTAGCTAAGAAAGCAATTAATATCTTCGTGTCCCATTTGGTTCAGTTTTTGCCTTGATGAATTTTCGATTTCATCAACATCAAAATCATCAACGCCAAGACGTAACAAAAAGCATACCAGCCGTACAGTTGAGTTAGGCTATGCAGAGTTAGGTTCTTGGCTCTACATTAATTTGATAGCTTTTTAATAGTGAAAGCGTTATGTAAGCTTTACATAAATGTTTTTGGTGGGCAACTTATACCTAAAACCTATATACGTTTAAAGTTCTATATTGTTGTTCAGTGATCTAGTTTCACGATAGGTCCACAAATGTGTTCTTGCTACTCGGCTGTACCTATTTTCAAAATATATACTTAATTCGAAATTGGAAAAAAACAACGTTTCGAAATTAAATGAATGCGTAGAAAGCGATTCCGCAGGTGTTTTTAACCGCGGCATGCGGGTTAATTAACTTCACTACTCTTTAATTTATTCCAGTGATAGAACAAATTCAGGGACAAACGATTTAATAAAGCACAGAGTATTTGTTCAGTTCATTATGTAGATTATAGATATTTTCTCCTAATTCAAATTTACTTCCAGCACCTTAATTGCGTAACACACAATCAATCACAATCTGAATCATTTTCAAGGATATTACTAACCCATTGCTTCATATATTCGAAAAATTTGTCTACCCAACAACGTAAATAACGCAATGAATGTTGTTGAACTGTCAAAGTGAAAGCCATTGCTACTGTTAGTGTGTTACGTAATCTGTCTGCTGCATTGTCCCAACTTCTTCGAGATGTTTCAATTGAAATCCATGTATCATTTCACGTAGTCATCCAGGCATAATTCTTTCATAGTTTGTCCTAGATATCTAACGACTGCACTGCTCTCCAACCATGACCCATTCGTTCCAAGGAGAATCATTACATTTTCAGTGACATTACGTGTTCTACGGCATGACTCACTGTTTACTGGGCGACGCTGACGTCAGTGCACTCGTTTCGTGTTTTATGTGATTTTACATGAGTTTGTTTCGTGAACTTGTGTTATTTATAGTATTTTCTAACTCCTAATCTCACGCTATATTAATATTTATTTCTGTAAATTGGTTCAAAAAACACCTTTACACGTCAAAATCAAATTATGTTTTTAAAACTAGATGAATTCGGTGTTTCCTAACTGGATACTCTGAGAAGAATGACCGAAACTAACTCCTGGTCTCTGTCTCTTTTCAAGTCCTACCATAACCTTGGTAAGGCCATATGAGGACCATACAGGTATTAGCCATCAATTTGGTCTTTCGCCTGATCATCTCCGTCACGTCACCCACCCTTTTTTCAAGCATTAAAGTTAACAAAAAAAAAAAATTGCACTATAAGCGCGAACTAAAAGTTTTTATAAGTAAGGGAGCTAAAGAACTCGTTCTTTTCGATCTTTTACAAATGTTCAGACGATTTTCTTTACCTCTTTCTCTGGTGTGTTGAGCACAAGCCATAATAAAGTCGACATGAGAAAATTTAGTCGAAGTTAAACTGGACTTTCGGATATACAGGAAATATATACAAGGATTTCCTCTACATTTGGGAACAGCCTGGTTCAATACAATCGAATTAAACCGCAACAACCAAGACTTTCGTAACCAGAATAAATAAATCAAAATATTTTATTTCGCACCCATAGGTCCATTCGGTAAGTATACACACATCTACAAGAAAAACAACACAAACTATTCGTTACTATGCCACAGTAGCATGTAGGCGTATCCAATGTCCATATCCAGTATGGGGCTGGCCGACCTATAATAGAATAGTCCTAGAATAGAAATCTCTTACCTCCGGTACGTACGTCTCATCCATCGTTGTAGTGGGAGCCTCCATCACCTGCAGTTTTAGCTAATCTTGCTTAACCCAGTCGCGAGTCACTTGTTTTTTTTTTTTTGCATTTTGCATTTTGTGCGTGTAGAGTAAAACATTTTTCCTCAGACCAACTTATAAGTTTATCTAAGAATTTTTCTTTCTTTCTTCTTCTACACATAGTGCCGAATCTACATCTTATCTTAACTTTTTTTGTCCACAGTTCAAGTTCGTGAACGATGAGCGATCGAGCAACACATTCAAGGCTTTTACGGAAGGTTTGTTCGGAGACCAAGCAGAGGGTTTGGATATACCGAAGGAAAATGACGAAAAATTACTTAGGGTAAGTACAATCCCCAGGTATAAAAAAAAATATGTAAATCGTATCTAGAATATATACTAGTTAGTCCACTGTTATGAATGTGGAACACATCTATTCTAGACAAGCTGAACCGAATGACGAATTTCAATAATTCATACAAAAAAGACTTCCGTTTTTCCCGAATTTGAAGATTGTGGCAGAAGAAGTTCTTTGATACAGAAGCCCGAAAGTCTGACAACCAGTCTTACCGTTACCAAGGGGTATCGTGTTACCCAGTAACTGCGTTGTGGAGGTCAGATAGGCAGTCACTCCATGTAAAATACTGGTATTCAGCGGCATCCGGTTAGACTGGAAGCCGACCCCAACATAGTTGGGAAAAGGCTAGGCAGATGGTGATGTTTGTATTCTGTCGATTACACGATTATCTAACCTAACCTTACTAATCTTGAAAATAATGAAGTCGGTTATAAATGCGTTGTGCGTGACATATATTTTTGTTTCTTATAGCCGTTTAAGTTCTGCCCAGCGTGGACAAAGGCTGTCGGAGATAACAACGACACGATGTCACAAGTGAATATATTCGAGTCCAAGAGGGAATACAAGGAGGTAAGATTAATAACTAATAGTAATATATGACCGCCTCGTGGTCTAGTGGTCGCAAGTTCTACTGCTAAGCATGAGGTCCTGGTATCAATTTCTGAGTCGGGCAAAGTGTTGTTGGGTGTTCAGGAATTTCTCAGTAGCAGTCCAAAGTCTGGATTCGTGCCCGGTTGATGACAATAGGCTCGCCCCCTATAACTGTGACTTACAAAGATTAGCGAAATGTGGGTGTATTATTATACAGGGTTATTGGTAAAACACTAACAAATTTGCAGGACTGGATTACTAACATCATAAACAACAACTTTTGTTCTATGATTTTTTACAAAATATAATGCATTTACCAAAGATTTCGTTGTTCTATCTAACCCTCCGCTGAATTTTGTACTAGACACGGCAGTTTGTTTACCTAACTAGCGCTTTCTTTTGCTTCGCGTAGAGTCCATAATAGAAAATCGAATATTTCATCAATCAATTCGTTGAATTGAAATATTTTTATTTTTGTATGAAAATCTGATGAATTAATAAAAGTCGTACAACAAAAGTTGTTGTTTATTATGTAAGTAATATATGTATAGTCCTGAAAGGTTGTTAATGTTTTACCGATAACCCTGTATAGGTAGGTGATGTTATGTTATGATAAAATAAATAATTATTGTAATTTTTTCAATATACGGACTGACAAAGAGAGCCATATGGTAGACTGAGTGGAATGCGATGCGGCCGCAATTTTATTGTTTTAGGTATTACAAATTTGCCTGAAAAATATGTTAATGACGTCACGACACTCATGACTGCCAGTTGACTAACAAGTTGGTCGGTTATTGCTACTAACGAGTTAGGAATAGTTAACTGATTTTTATATCCGGTAAAAATAAAAAGGTAGGTACTGTAAGAGCTCGTCTGCGAGCTCTACGTACCGGGATTAACCTAATTTAAAACAGTTTGTTATAAAATAACATCCATAATTATCCCTAGAATGGATTTACGTTAATAACGTATTTATATATTTTTTCATCTTCTTGTCTTCCCGCTTGTCAGCTAGACAGACCCCTACTTGTTTTAAATTCTAATCTATGTTGGCCTCTCATGTCTTACCGATAACTTTAAATGGACTCGCGGAGGTGGCATGTAAGCACCAAATAGGCAATAATCTCTACAGTTCTTAAAGAACCTATGCCCCCCTGCCCAAAATTTTACGTAAACAATTATTACAATGGATACGTTCTCTCCTCTTTGCTAATTACAAAGACCTTAGTCCAGAACTAATTAATACAAATGAGAGCATAGATTTTAACATGACCGTAAAGATCTTGGCCGTCGCTTTAATTAAGTCGGTACTACTTACATTTTGCGGAAACATATTTTTTGTGTTAATTTTCGATATGCGCTAATAAAATAAAATAACATAACATCATGCCTGTATATCGCCGAAGCGTTAGGCAAAGGTGTAGGTACCAAATTTCGTCAGTTATGTAATTTTATTTATTTATTAAAACTTTATGCACAAGTAAAAAAAAATATTGTACAAAGGCAGACTTAATGCCTGCGCATTTTCTACCGGTCCACCTTAGGGTGATGTAGAGACAGAACATGGCAGGAGCAAAATACGAGATAAATAACTAGGAAATGACTAAAATACAAGAATAAATACTACTACATACAGGGTGGCAGTGACATTGACGCGCAACCTGTTGCCATGGATTCAGCACATGATTCTAAACACCCTCACGTCGTCGATAGATTTCATCGAATATTAAAAAAAAAGTTAGCTGTTCTATACATTTTGACCCGTTTCCTATGAAACAGCAGATATTTTTTTTTGATAAGCGACAAACAATTTCTACGCTAAGGGGTCTAAAATCATGTGCTGAATTCATGGTTACGGGTTGCGCGTCGATGTCCCTGCCACCCGGTAGATAAATACATAGGTACATATAAACAAATTGAACTGTCAGGAGAAAAAAAAATAGCAAGAAGAGAAAACGAATCCAGCAAATCAGCGGTAGGATGTTATGTTACGGTCAACTTCTGACGGATATGTTCACGAGCCTTCACTTTAAAAGGTAACCGACTGATTGCCGAATTTTGTTTGGTATAGGTCCCTATATAATAATATGGAATTACAGATACATAACGTTAAAACAATTTGCCCTAATCACGTCCGGAAAAACATGTCTCTAATCCCAATTTATTATTTTCTTTTTTGCAATAAGTATTTTTGGTGCCTACTTTAGGTGATCTTTATGTGTGCGTGAATGTCGGAAAACATCCCACGGGAGCGTAATATCTACTATGTTCCGTATGTGTTAATCCAGGTTATAAACTATCTGTGTGCCAAATCCGTTCAGCATTTTAAACGCCAATTCGGAAGATACATAAACGAATAGAGCAACGGAGAAAAAAAAATATTTTCGGCATCAGACTCGTTGCCACACCTCGTAGCAATAACTTTTTTCAAAAATATTCAATGTACAGTATTGACTTTGTTACTATTTTTTTATAGTTATAGATTCTTCATCTACAAAACGGATCCTCTTACAACGATTTATACCAAACCTCATAGAAACCCATATTCACAAATCCCAGTCATATTTTCCATGTTTTAATTTCCAACGCCATAATCTTCCTTGACCAGATGATGAGCAACATATCCCTCCGTCTGGGCTTCAACTATGACATGCAGAAAGAGATCATTCTCCGCATCTATCAGATCTGCCGATACAACAAGGCTTGGGACGTCGTCAAGATATCACCTTGGTGCTCGGTGAGTATTTATGGCAACTACATGCTTTAAATTTTATAGAATAGTGTAACAGCCGCACGGGTCGATCTGGACGGGTGACCATATATACATGACAAGAGTCTTGCGTTTCTCGGAAAGCACGGTAAGCCGTTGGTCTCAGCTGTCATTCGTAGATCTTTGACAGCCGTTACGGGTCGTCAGAAGCGCGAAAGTCTGACAACCTGTCTTACCAAGGGTTATGTTATTAACTAGTAACTGTGTGGTGGTCAAATAAGCAGTTACGCCATTTGGAAGCCGACCCCAACAATGTTGGGAAAATGCTAGGCAGATAAAGAGTGTGTTTCTAGCCAGAAACTGCCCTGAAATTATAGTGTTTCTGACTTTCTATCACAACAGCGGTTGGCCATCGATGTAAATACGGGAACTATTCCTGTCGAGTTCCCGAAGTCAAGTTTATCTTGGTTCAATCACGATCAATAACGGCCCAATCCCTGGGTGTGAACAGCCCGCCCTTCGTCGAGCTTTGCTTCGCGGTGACTCTTGGACCATTTGGGTCACATCAAAGGCTTCGCATATTTTTTCTTGACCACCTATTTTGAATCTGGCTTAGTCTGAAAGTTTTAAACTAGGCTAAAGATAACTTTATGAAGGAAATGCCTTTTGCGACGCCTAGTCCTATTTATTTAGAATTCGTGTAGCGTTACTCAAGATATGGCTGATCCTATACAACTTGTTTTATTTTTTATATCCCATAACTCTAGGAGGTCATTGTACTCATCATTAGGAACAACTTTTACTATGCGACCAAACCCGAAATCGCGAAAAAAAAATCTGGTGTTATTCTGGTGTCATTTTAACGAGTTAGACGAATAAATGTAGAGCACAGCTGATTTTTTTTCGCGCTTTCAGGTTAGAGTCAGAGTTATGGGATGTCAAAAAAAACACGTTGTATAGACTTTAGATCACACTGGCCACATAATTACTCAAACAACTTTCTTTCCAGGCCTTCACTCGCGAGGATTTAAAGCGCCTGGAGTACGCTGAAGACTTGTCCACGTACTACAAGTACGGCTACGGATCTGCTCTCAACAAGGACATCGGCTGCACCCTCGTCAAGGACGTGATGACCTTCTTCGACAAATTTGTTGGGAAAGGTAAGTCTATACTGATTTTCTTTCTTTCAAATTTTTTTACAGATGTGTCTATAGTGTGTGACACAGCTGTAGACGACCCCTCTTGGGCGTTTGAGGCTTTCAGGAGGGCAGTAGAAAAAATTAAATATCCTATCTTTCAACTACATAATATTACACGTTTAATAAAGTAAGATTGAAGACTTCGTTTGAACGCGCTCTCGAGAACTCTCTCTCTCTGGAGTCGGATTTGAAAAATGCATCTTGCATTTGATAGCCTAATTCTTGAGGAAGGCTATAAGTGGGCTACTTAACTTCACGCTAGGACCCAAGAGCGGAGCAAAAAGGAGAAAAGTTTGAAAGAACGCTAAGCGAGAACGAAGAAATAGCGTGGGCAGGCGATGCGATGCGATGGGGTGAGTCGATGGAACATGCAAAAACATTTTATACCCAAAAATTAAAGTGCCAGAAAAAAAAAGTAATAATTTCTTTTTTTTGCGAAATAATACTAGCGAAAGTCTACAACTAACCCCCCGGCTGAAGCTTAAAGGCAGCCACAGGTAGTCCAGTTAAACAGCCGACAACCTCCAAGGATGATTATAAAAAAATACAGACTACAGTACAACTATAGCGCCACAGTGGACCCACTAATTAAACATTCAATTATCCACAAAGCAACCCAGAGGTCCATCCAATTAATTATTAAATAAATTTGTTATCCTTGAACCACACATCCTGCATCCTAATTAACCTCAACTAAATGACTGCATACAAAGTAATTGTTGTCATAAGAAAATTAAAATGTATTCCCTAAAATAAAGTTGACCTACTGTATTTTTAAATCACACGAAGCGACGCGCGCTTTACATGCGCTAACCAAGTACCTATACAAACGCGCTGTGAATGTGTGCTTGAAGACAAGTATCGTCAGCACGTAACAGAGACACGCACACACATAAAAACTTTCGACTTCGCCATTGTCTTGGACGGTATCGAGACCTTCTGCGCTTACACACACTTCCACAGCGTGTTTGTACATTTGGTAACCACAAGTAAAGCGCGCGTCGTTTCGTGAGATAAAAATATTCAAATACACGATTAGGTACTGCTACATGCATGCCGTCTGTTGGGACAGGTCAACTCCAACCACATGTCAACATGTTGGACAGTAATTTTTTTTTTTTTTTTTTATCTAATTAAAAGGGTTGGGCTTTAAAAGAGACCGTGACCTCTGAGTTTGTTTCGGCATTTTTCTTAGGATAATTACATGCCAAAGATGCCTCATTGCGATACCTCGCGGTCGCAGTTTAGCTCTCTAGCTCGATGTCACCTCCTTGTAAAACAAATGCATGCTAAAAGACACCCCACACACATGCCGATGGATACTGCGATACATCGCGGGCTGCTTAGGGGTTTACCCGATGTCTAGCATGTGCGTACGTGTCTATTCGCATGTATTCGTTTTACATGGAGGTGACAGCGAGGTAAACCGCGACCGCGAGGTGTCGCATCTTCGGCATGTAGGTACATAAAAGGGCTTAGGGATCAGTCAGCCAGGAAATGCGCCATCTAGTTTTAAAATATTGACCGAAAAATAGATACGTAAAAATCTTATGATCTACTTACAGAAATAAACATCATTTCATTTCAAGTCTATGAGTCATTACGTTAATAAATTATTTGCCATTTATATAATATTATAGGTGACATTGAACACTTTATGACTCAGAATGTTATTGAAATATTGTTGAAGTCGTTGAAGTAGAGCATTCGTTATGCTTGCATTTTATACGAGGTGTAATTTGGCATGACAAAAACAAAGTTTTTAATGTTTAATTATTTTTCTTCTTTCTACTGAATGACGTAGCTATTTTTATAAATTAATTAAGCGTATTACACACTACAACGCTCCACGCGAAACGGGGTGTGGGAAAAGGGGCCAAATTCCCTACGTGGTACCGCATTTTTATTGAATTTGTAGATCTATATGTAGAAAATCACACGCGGGGGCGCGTTATCTGCGCATTATCCGTCCGCGTCGCGTGGAGCGTTGTAGTGTGTGATCTGCCTAATCAATTTATAAAAATAACTACCTACGTCCTGCAGTTACCTACCAACAATTGGTATTTTCAAAGATTTCACTAAGGGAAACGCGGAGAGTTCGAAATATATTAAAATACCCGCCGTTATACAATGATAGATATGTAACCCACAAACTTCAGAGTTCTCGCGATCCCCGTCCATGTACCTTGCTTGATCAAAACATCGTTGTTAGGGAAACTGCTGTTTAGTTGAATGGACATACCATAAAGGTAGATGGTAGTTGAGTATAAGTATGGCATCTGTGGGTAGTACGGGTACAGTCACGGAAATTACAGTCAAGTAAATTGACATTCTATGTTTACCGTGGTTGATGGGTGACCATCTAACCATCTTTACATATTCAGACCCCTTCGTGCCTCGGAAAGCATGTTAAGCCGTAGTTCCCGGGTCAATCATGGATATTTGGCAGTTGTTACGGGTCGTCATTAGCCCGAAAGTCTAACAACCAGTCTTACCAAGGGTATCGTATAATCTTATTACCCAGTAACTGGGTTGTGGAGGTCAGACAGGCAGTCGCTTCATGTGATATACTGGTATTTAGCTGCATCCGGTTAGACTGGAAGCCGACCCCAACATAGTTGGGAAAAGGCTCGGCAGATGATGAGTCAATTTACTTTAACATTAATTTCTCTGACATTACAAAGACGAGATTTTTTCTACCTTTTTGTAGACTTATAATAGTTGTTGCTAAGTTTAGCCTCCTTTCATTTCCAGGTGAGCAGCCTCAACAGCCCCGCGCCATGATCCACTTCACGGAAGCCGCCATGATCCTCATGACCCTCACCGCGATGGGAGCTCATCAGGACTCCGCCCCCCTCACCGGAGACAACTACCACTCGGCTATCGTGCAGTCTCGCAGGTGGACCAGCTCCACCATGACGCCGTTCAATGCTAACCTCGCTGCTGTGTTGTACAAGTAAGTAGATATTAAAAGCATAATCAGCCTATAATGTTCCCACTGCTGGGACACAGGCTTCCTCTTTGTGAGAGGAAGTGGGCCGTAATCCACCACGCGGGCCCAGTGCGGGTTGGTAGATGTCACATGTCTTCGAATTTTTGGTTCTAAGACACGCCAGTTTCCTCACGATGTTTTCCTTCACCGTTTTGTAAGTATCTGTGATGAAATTAAATACATAAATTAAAAAGCCTGGCTGGGTTCGAACTGACGACGGTGATGAAATTAAATACACAAAGTAGTGCCTGCCTGGGTTCGAACTCACGACCTACAATTCGTCGCCTTTACCACTGGACCACCTCTGCTCATCATTCATTAAGTATTAATTATTAATGAAGTGAAATTTCTTAGGCGGCGATAATATTGAACACTATTTTGAACTAAATACTTCGTAAAATTACAGGAAACAAAGTATTTCGCCACAATAATATATTTCCAATTTAACTCTACCGCCATCCTTGAACCTAGAACTACGTTCAGGAAAGTTTACGATGTTAAACTGTGCCAAGTACCCAGTACTATGGGCGAACAATAATATTATTATAATTATTCCACTAACTATCATTCCTTTAAATAACTCTGTGAGAAGTAGTCACAGTAACACATACCTAAGTAATAGGATTTATAGGCGTTTTCTTACTATGACTGTAATACCTACTGCATTGCCTGGTACGTGCGTATCGTCCTCGTTTACCACAATGTAGGGACTTAGGGAGTATACCTTCCTAGCCTAGATGGCTAGCTTTTATTTATTTACTTAGAAACACGACTTTATTCCTCGAAGGCTTAGGCAGAGGTGTAGGTACCTCTACAGTTGGTAAAGAAAGAAAGAAAGAAAAAGTATTTATTGCGACTCACACAGGAAGATCATAAAACTAAACTAAACGCAATGAAAAAATAAAAAACCCAAATTATATAAAAAATAAAGTAACAAAAAGAAAAATGAAACAGAAAGTCCTGTACGAGGCCAAAAGACTCCTACCTCAGCATGATGCTACGACATTTAAAAAATAAATGTCGCAGCGCTGGTATTCTTATAGGGCCCGGTACCACAGACTATGTGCCCGGTACAGTCCGATTCTAACTTTATGGCGGCTCTGAAGTGCGCTACTCGCTGCGCAGTACCTCCCCCCTCCTCCCGCTGACAGGTGAATGTGTTACTGCGTAGCGACCCGCCTCATGTTTCGAGCCGCCGTAAAGTTTGAATCGGGCTGTGGGTACGCGCAACTGCTGAACGTTGAGTCCTGGGTTCGATTCCCCAGGTCGTGCAGTGTAACGTTTGCATTGTTTATTGTAGCCTATTTGGGCATGGATTAGGAATTACTAAAGGCTCCATTCGAGACCAAAACCACTCGGGTAGTCCCAATACAATTACCTACTCATTCCGAACCTTCTATTTATTTCAGGTGCACCCAAAACGGCAACTTCCAAGTAAACGAAGAGTACCAAGTACTTTTCCTGGAGAACGAACATCCGATGAACTTACCTGGTTGCAGGGTAGGACTCTGCGACTGGTCACTAGTCAAGAACCGCTTCGGAGAGCTCGCGAAGAAATGCGACCTGAACTTCTGCAATAACGCTAACCAATTAAATGGTTTTACGGCCATAAGTTTCGCTGCGATCGCCTTTATAGTCAGATATGCTGTGATCAGGATATAGGTATGTTGAAGAGTCTATCTGTGTATGGCCAAGTGTTGATTGCATTTAGGAGACGGAGCTTACGAACACGCAAAACATTGTCTGTGCTTGAACGAGTGATGACTCGTTCAAGCACAGACAATGTTTTCCTTAAGATTTCTTGTGGTTTTAGATTCAGTGATAGGTAGGTAATTAACGCATTTTAACAGCTATGTTGTGTAGGCTACCTTAGATTATTTTATTATATTTATATATATTAATAGGTTTTTCAAATCAAAAGTCATGTATTCAAACTCAGCTGAGAAAAAGCACTTTTTAGAACGTTAAAATTACATAAGACAATTCCCAAAAACGCCCGCCCTTCACCACTTCCTAATGCTTTAGCTGGGAAGAAGAAGTGGCGTAACAAACTCCTCAACAAGCAGCACAGCTGTCTGTTTAGTTAGAAGAACTTGATTCTATACTAATTTTAGCGAAATCAATCATATTATTACAATCAGGTTTTCAGTCATAGAACTCATAGATAAGCAAGTTAATACTTTCCTAATATATATTTTTTACCAACTAGTAAAAATCATGGATGAAAAATATTTATTGAAAAGATTCAATCACTTAGAATTAAGGACAGTTCACTCACTTTGGTATCGCACTTAAACCGTACAAAATCATAGTTGCATTTTGTACTTTGTTTGCCTTTTTTTCTGTAAATAGATGTCCTAAACTAAATACAAGATGTAAAATGTATATGGAGGAAAATATCGTTGTAATGTTAAATATAAATATTAAAATATCTATCTTCTTTTATGCATGTAGCACTGTTACATTTTTGAGTATTTTTTCATAGTTTAATTGAATCTCGTGTTTATTAATCAAGTTAACATTCTTAAGCCAGTATTATTTTTCGTTAGATATTTAATTAATATTTTCTGAGGGACCTTGAATCATGGAACCCTTCAGAGAATATTTTTTTATTACTACTTAAGAATCGTGGCATACTTACCCGGTTGGAACGAAGATCTGCTGACTTGGCGAATGAGAGCTAGTATAAAGTGCGATAAAAGGAACTTCGTTCCAAAAATTCGTTTTAAAGTAAGGCCATTTAGGCTACAGTTGTACTTATTTTTTCTAAATAATAACTTCGTATTTTAATTATTATTTCTTCTATCGTTTTAACTCTAAAACTTATGTATAAGCACAATATTTTTACACAAGTTGTTACTAAGTAAACGCTTAATGTTGATGTTTGAGAATATAATATTGTTGTTGTAACTCGCACCAAATAGAACTATGTAATAGTTGAAATAAAATGTTTTAAGTAGATCTTGTGTTTTCATTTTATTTACTTCGTCGTAAAAATGTGTTTTAAAGTAAGGCCATCTGGATGAGGCTGGCACAGGAGCGTGGGGATTGGCACAAGAAAGAGCCCTATGCTCAGCTGAGAGTGAAGTCGACCTGTGAATGATGATGTAGGTAATCGTTGCGCCCTATAAAGGCAACATAATTATAGAATCTCCTTTTCGAGTTTTTTTGAAAATAGGTATCTCAAAAACTAGACGTCCTAGATCAAAAATAATATTTTTTCACCTCGGGATATATTTGTGTAAGGATGAATGGGGACTTAACCTTTACCATTGTCAAAAATAGTTGGATTTAGGTACAAATCGCGCCACTTAAGATCCAAAATATTAGATATAAGTTTTTCGCAGTATTTCAAAAACTAGACGTAGGACGTCTCGAATTGATTACAGAAAGGAATATACGCGTACAATTAATGTAATTTATTTTACATAGACTACACTACACACAGCTAGTCAGGGTCTGGCTTTATAGATGGCTAAATGTAGTAGTTTTCTGAAATCAAACAGGATGATAATAAATTAGTGCGTTTTACCATCAACGATTGCATCACTGCTTTCCATCAGGCGGGATCGCAGTCAATCAGTAGTTTATATAAATAAAAAAAGTTTAACACAAATCAAAAGATCCAGTACATAAAATAATAAACGGTTTTTATTTCGTTTACAAAAATTAACAACTTATCGATAAAATCACAAATTGCTCATCCACAATTTTACATTATGATAGCATACAATTGTTTTTATATACAAATACGATAAATCATTGTTCACCTATAGTTTGACCGAAACCACTGTACCGAATGCGCGGTGAGGCAACGGCTGACTCACAGAGCGGAGTGGCCTATCCCCCGCCTCGCCGCGCACCCAGAGGCATGGTACAGCGGTTTCGGTCAAACTATAGTAAGATTAGCGGCTTAATTGTTGATATAATTGGACTTGTTTGTAGCTTATATTTTACTTTGAAGGGTAAGTAGAAGCACTCATCCGGGATTACCAGTGGAAGCTAGATTAATTCGTTAATACGATGATAATTTTGCCTGAACAAGCTTTTACGTGTCCATAGTATAATTATACTACATACTTATGTATGATCAAAAACAGAACAAGAAAAATAAATTTAAAACATCCTAAGCAGCATTGATGATACACTTCAACACTTGCGAATAGCATGGACGTTAATAATGGGTGAATTTCACAAATTAAAATGAACGCGATCATCACATCTAAGCCGCGTTCAAGAGCTGCCAATGTCATCATTGCTATGAGGGGAAATTCCCGTAATTTTAAGAAGGTTCACTTCGTGATCTCAATCAGTCAAAAATACGTCTAATTTCCCTACATTTTTGACATTGATAGTCGCTGAGATTAGATTGCAATTTGAACGTTTTTTAAGTACAAGAATTGAACTTCTGGAATATTGAACACTGACAGCTTTTGAACGCGGTTTACAGTTTTCCGGCGAATTTCACCAATGAGATTGGACGCGACCTGAAGGCCAATTCTCGTAACTTAAAACGTTCAAAATCTAGTCGCAGTTTCATCTCGGTGACAAACAAATGTCAAAAATTTAGGGTAATCACAAGTATTTTTGACAAATTATGACGTGAGATCAGAATGTGAACATTCTTAAAATTACGAGAATTGCCCTCAGCATACAGTTTCATTGCTGAAATTCGCCCTTAACCGCAAGTAAAAATAAACACCACGTGAAAGCTTGATTGGGCGAACTTGATTATTCAGACTACATTTTTTTTGTTGCTAGTAGGTACATGTTTATAGTTTGTAGTCTGTTTTTAAAAAGTAGTGTGGCAGTGTTTTTCATGATTAATTATTATCCGTCGGTTAGTTTAATTATGCTAATAACATTATAAATATTATCTTAAGTTTCAATAAAAGCTATTCGAAAACATCATTTAGGCACATTTTTGCATACATTTGATATCAATTGGAACTATGATGAATTGAATCACTAATATGAATACTTTAATAATTTATTTACTTACAACTCTGAGCCACATTTCTTCTATTGGTAAATTAAACTTTTTAACTGCCATGCAGTTTTACTTACCTATAATATGCCACTGCTTTATGCATATAACATAATTATTTAATAGAATACAGACCACTAAGCATTTATTATTCAACATATTATTTAAACAATTTACTAATGCTGAGGTTGAAAATTGATCAATCTACGGATTTAGTCTTCCATAACATCAAATTATGTAACTTTGTTACTAGATTAAAAGCTATTTAGTCATGTCAATACAATAATTTAAAAAGTCTTGACTTTGATCACTCATGATAATAGTAAAATATCGAGTGAACCATGAACCAAAAGTGAAAACAAAAACACTTAAAATGAATGAATATTCATCAAAATTAATAATGCTAGCTAATACAAAAATATATATTTCATCGGATTTTCGAGTCAACAACCATTCCGTTATAAACTACTACACATTTTAACAAGAGCATAAGCAAAGAACATGTGTAAGAACATTCAACTAATTAGACTTAAACACGAAACAACAGTTCTGGATAACAAACAGACATTCACCTACTTTTCATGTTAACTTAAACATTTTCGAAAGTCCATTGATAATATTTAAAAATCCATTTAAAACAACTGCAACTGATAAATGTCCATACAGTCACGAGCACCAATATGTCAACACTTGAATTCAATTATTGCGATTTTTTCGTGAAATCACGAATGCAACGTTGAAATTTTCGAAAAAAAAATTCGAACCCACAGGTTCATATAATGTGTCGAAAATGCTATGTTCGTAACAACATAAAATTTAATTAAAAAAGAAACTCACATACATACATACAAACATACATCAAGCCTGAATACATTACACTCCTTTTTGGGCAGTCGTGTAAAAATAAAGGAGTAAATCGCTTTTGAATAATGCCGAATGTATACATACTTTTGCTCGTGACTGTACATTGATTAGCAGCACCTTATGGTATATCTATGTAGATTAACAATGTTTGGGCTCACAGTTCACTTATGATCACTAAGCACGGGTGGGTCACACTACGCTACAATTTGATAACCTAGCTAGGGCGAGAATCACGTCGCGTCTTGCGCACTGCTCGAACTTATATGCCTAGTCCTTTTCCCACTACCAGTGCCGGATTTATTTTTGTGTCTTTTTCTATCACTGTCTTCCTCGGTAACACTGTTACACCGCGGCTTAGGACTCATCATCGTGTCAGACGATACTGAGTCTCTTTGAGATTTCTTCCTTTGTCTCTTTGGCACGTTTTCGCCAATCATCATTTCGTTGAACAATCTCTGGCGAGCTTCCCAGTATAAGTTCTGTCGCTGGACTACTTCGGGGTACTTCGTTTCGAAGCCGACGTCTGGTGGTATGACTAGTTCCCATCCGGTCTTAGCGTTGAACTTGGCGACGGAGCGGATGATTTCTAAGACTTCTACGGCGGGGAGACGTACAGCAGCTGCTACCTTCCGTCGATCGACGTATGCGTGTTGTGTGAAGAGATATAACTGTAAAAAAAACACATTTAGATTACTAGTAAGAAAACATATTACTAGGTCACCTACATACTCTTATTTCTATTGTACTAGAGAAAAAAAAAATACTAGAGAGGAAAGTTACCATATTCATTACGAATATAAAAAGGTAATTGTTATTAAAAGTTTTGTGTTGTCTACCGCAGTACGGCGCGCTGATGCAGTCGTCGTGCGGTGACTCGTTATCTTTGTTTTGCGTTTGAAACCTAAAGACTCGTTTACACTAGAAGCAAATTAATTATATTAGTTAAGTTTTGTGTTAAATTAGTTAATTTATTTTATGACCCTTTAGGATGTGGCATTTTAGTAGTTTTTAATTAGTAATAACGTTTGTGTATTTTTTTTATATCTTTTGGTAGTGAGTTATATACTTAATATGATAATATGTCCAAAAAAAAAAAGAGCTACGTCTGCCAACAAACTGCTTTGCAGTTTGGCAGAGGTAATATATCTGGTTAAAATTATTTATGTGAATAAACACTTTCATTTTCATTTTTCATTTTACTGTCTCGAACTTCTCCCGCTCTCGGCGGAGCGGGAGGGCATGTCAGACTTTTACTGACTAAAACCCACCCGTGTTCCTTCAGTTGCCTGTGCCAGGGGCCACGGTATCTCTTTCGAACAACCCGCAGCCCCGGCGGCATCGGCCCTAGCGGACCCCGTCAGTTCGTGCTGACAGCTCTTTGAGGCGCGCGTGGAACACAACGCGCCGTCGACCCGGGCCTGGTCCTTACCGGGCGGCGAGCTGCCCATAGCTCGCCGCCCGCAAGCCCGCGCCTACGGTGGATGTAGCAGCCCTGAGTCTGCATTCGTGTCCCGATTGTTGGCTAAGAACTTGCTTTTTACATGACTCAAACATAACTGGCAAAATTTTGGTTTTTATTACTTGACATTCGTCACCATGGGCGCCGGCGAGTTTATTATCAGCGGGATGCATATCCAGCCCCACGAAGCAAGCTCGATCATTTTTGCAATTCACCTTGGATATGTTGATGCAAGAGCGAGCAAAGAGATCTAATTTTTGCGTCTCGCTTGGGATAGATTTTATTTTGTCCAAGCATGCAGAAAGAGGACTAACTGTGTCGATTTATATAAAGAAGCTTAAGAAATAAGATAGAGTAGGATGCAAGACTTCACATATGGAAGGAATAAATATACTATGTACTTATTGAGTATTGGTAAGGTGAATGACTCACGACATGATCCCTCGCCGCACACATGAGCCGTGCGGGCACAGGCAGCGCTCGCGTGTACAAGTCGGCTGACCGCGGCGTCCACAGGCCGCGCACGCAGCACGCCGCACCGCTCAGTATGGATAACAAGGCGGTCTCGCATAGAAGGCCTTCGTCGGTACGGATAAGCGCACGGAGGTCGTTGAAGGTCATCAATTTTGCTGGAATAAATAAATGCCATTTATGAATATTCTTTTATTTTCCTTTCACGATGGAGAGAAGGCAGTTGCTACTACACTATAGGTCTTCTCTATAGGAACCTACTTCGTTTTGGAATGAGCCGCTAGCTCCATCTTTCTGACAGAATTGTTTCACTCTAAATAAATGCTTTGAATTCCGAGTTTCGAGTTGCTTTGCAATTATGCTACTAGTTGCCCAGTATCGCAACAATTTCAGACTGCTGAAATGAAACCTACTCAGCAGGATCTTGGTTCAATTCCATACACCATAATTTTCTTTTACAACACACATTTAATCAGAAATATTCATCTACCATAGCATAATCAGCCTACAAAATTCCCACTGCTGGGACACAGGTCTGCTCTCTGTGAAAGGGAGTGGTCCATAATCCACCACGTGGGTCCAACGCGGGTTGGTAGATGTCACATGTCTTCGAATTTTTTATTCTAGGACATGCCATAAGCAACATCATTCCAAAATAGTGTATAATAAACATTACATACCTTTTTTTTTTTTTCTGGGTGGGAAATCATCAAATGACTCCTCCCGCTCTGGGCGGAGCAGAAGGGAGTGTCAGACTTTTACTGACTAAAACCCACCCGTGTTCCTTCAGTTGCCTGTGCCAGGGGCCACGGTATCTCTTTCGAACAACCCGCAGCCCCGGCGGCATCGGCCCTAGCGGACCCCGTCAGTTCGTGCTGACAGCTCTTTGAGGCGCGCGTGGAACACAACGCGCCGTCGACCCGGGCCTGGTCCTTACCGGGCGGCGAGCTGCCCATAGCTCGCCGCCCGCAAGCCCGCGCCTACGGTGGCCGGGAGTCGGCTGTTGACTCCCGTCCAGGGCGTCTCCTGCGGCGGCTAGGCGCGCGAGGGTGCAGCGATTGCCTCTCCCTCACGCGCTCCGCCTCCTCCTTCGCGAGCATTACTGCTTCGCAGAAGGAGGTGACGGCCTCCCATTCACTCTCGCTCCGTACCATGGCCTGTATGAGGGCCGGACGCGAGAGGTCGCCGCCGCCGATCGCCGCCACGAGGACACGGCGGGGCCCCGCCAAAGCCGGGCAGACCTCCACCGTATGCTCCACCGTGTCCTCCGGGCGATCCCCACAGTGGTGACACCCTGGCGTTTCCTCCCGCTTTATCCTGAACAGGAACCTCCCGAAACAACCGTGTCCGGTGAGGACCTGCGTCAGGCGGAAGGTGAGGGCGCCGTGGCGCCTCTCTAGCCACTCCTCAAAGAGGGGACTTATCGCCGCAATTATGGCGTGCCCAGCGCTGGGTTGCGACACTCGCACTCTCCATGCCGCTATGAGATCCCGCCGGAGCTCTGTCCGCTGTGCCGTGATTTCTCGCGGCAGCGGAACAACGCCCCGGCGTTTTGCCTCCTCTCGCCACTCCCATATGTGGGCGAGGACTTTGGCCTCCAGATCCCATGGCGGCAATCCGGCAAGGAGGCTCGCCGCCTCAGCGGAGACCGTGCGGTATCCTCGAATGAGCCGGACAGCCATGACCCTTTGGGACGCGATCAACCGGCGGGCTGGAAACATTACATACCTCTGACAAGTATTTCCTTTAGTTGGTCCTGAGGGGATGGTCTCTTAGCGGGCGCTATATCCGCCTCGTCTTCAGGTGGCGCGGGTACCAACGCTCGTATGTACTCCCGCGCACGTACGGTCAACGACGACCCGTCCGAAGAGGTCGCGCTAAACAGTTTCAAACGCTCCAGCTGTGGGAAATATTAGAGAAATGTTTTATATAATACTCCTGTTAGCAGGGCTGTCAAAACCAGATATGACCCCGGGCAGAAACATGGTGACAGACTTGTTGCCATCCGAATAAATCTTTTTTTGTTAAAGGAATATTCTCGTAATTGCGGTAGATAAAAAATATTAGGTCTTTACCTATGAAGAAGCTGATTTTTATTGAAAGTTCCAACAACGTTTTAATTAAAGGCCGCACATATTCAGGCCGTGCCTTGCTTTGGACAGCCCTGGTCCAAATTATGTTTTGTAACTGCCTGCTGGCCATTACTGACTTATAAAATGTAGGTACAATGCTGATAATGCTGGTATAAAAGCCTCCCGTAAACCATCAGTTGCCTGTCTAGACAATGGGCCACTAGCATCCACATTCGACTTACAATTACAACAATGTCGGCACATCTCGATGCCGCCGCTGCCGAGGAAATCCTAGCCTATTTCATCTGCACTGTACTTAGCAATGTATTCGTCCCAGCTTTATTTGAGTTCCAAACAACACTTGTCAATGGTACATACATACATAATCAGCCTATAACATTCTCACTGCTGGGACACAGGCCTCCTCACTGTGAGAGGGAGTGGGAGCGTGGCGTAATCCACCACGCGGGTCCGGTGCGGGTTGATAGATGTCACATGTCTTCGAATTTCTGCTTGTAGGACATGTCGGTTTCCTCACGATGTTTTCCTTCACCGTTTTGAGAGCAGTAGTGATGAAATAATTTACAGAAAGTAAAGCGCCTGTCCGGGTTCGAACCTACGACGGACACTCGTAAATCGCGGCCGTTCCCACTGGGCCACCACTGTTCTTAATCTTATTTAAACATAAAAACTAAATAGTTCTTGTTATTCTAATAAGTTTTGTTTTACTGACCTCAGCATGATCCGTATCGCATGGTTTCCATAGCGCGTCGTACCACGACTCCTCGTTGATTCTCTGAGATATCGTCTCAAAGGATTTCTCTCGCGCCTTCTTCGATACTTCTGTCTCTTGACGCGCGAACTTTACTGTCACCTGCAAGGTAAATATGCATTAGCTTAGCAATATATATTAGCGTTGGTAAGTAATCTATCATCATTAGCCTACAGCAGTCCACTGTTGGACCTAGGCCTCTCCTATTGCACGCCATTCAACTCGATTTTCGGCAACTCTCATCCAGCTGCTACCAGCTATCCTGCGAAGATCGTCGCCACACCTAGCCTAAGTAGTCTATACATGCAATAAAATTGTAACAAAGAATTTTTGTGTGTTTGTTGGGATGTATGTTCCGGATTGGCGCAAAAACGGCTGAATGAACTTCGGCACGGCATAGATTATAACCTGGATTAACACAAAGGGTACTTTCAATGCCGGTAGTACGTTCCCGTGGGATATTTTCCGACATCCACGCGGGCGAAACCGCGGGCACAAGTTAGTTAATAATAAGTCCAAAATAGGCTATTTTCCTAAAAAAATCTAATTAGTCCGTCAGTTATATTATCAAAAAATATTGAACCCGTATTTTTTCTTTTGTCAATTAAATAAAAAATGATGAAGATATCGCCCGTTAAAGTTCCACGGGACGCCACTTGCTTGCGACACTTTTGCAAGCATGTGACGTCACGACCCCCAACTCCCAAATTTTGAAGGGCTTTATCTTTGTCATTTTTTATTTGATTGTCAAAAGATAAAATATGTGTCCATTATTTTTCGATAATCTAACTGACGGGCTAAATATAATTTTTTTTTTTTTACCCAGGCAACTACCCTATTGTCACGCTGCAGGGCAAATCTCATATAGAGAAGACTCCATTAATAAATTGTCGTGTCATATTTGTTCACTGGAGTTGGAAATTTCCAGATATTTTAATCAAATCATCATCATCATCATTTTCTCGCCCTTTATTTGGGCTAGTCCTTTATATCATAATCAGCCTATAACGTTCCCACTGCTGGGACACAGGCCTCCTCTGTGAGAAGGAGTAAGCCATAATCCACCACGGCCCGGTGCGGGTTGGTGGACGTCACATGTCTTCGAATTTTTGGTTCCAGGACATGCCGATTTCCTCACGATGTTTTCCTTCACCGTTTTGAGAGCAGTGGTGAAGAAATAATTTACACAAAGTAAAGCGCCTGTCAGGTTTCGAACCTACGACCTACTACTCGTAAGTCGCGGCCGTCCCCACTGGGCCACCACACATCACGCAATTTATTTGGGGTGGGCACAACATGTGCTGCTAAACTGCCCGGTGGTCGCCACGTACAGGGCAAAGTACTTCGGTAACCCAGGTACCCTACGTGAGACGGTCAGTAACATCAAGGCGTTGCTGGCCTTCCTTGAGGAGCTGGGGTGGATCGAATGATCGATTTTCCCACCCGTACGCAAAATACGCGTATTGTCGTGGAGTTGCGGACACCAGCCCGTATTACCTATTACCTAACATGTCTTGTGTGCCTGTCTAAGTTCCATACTTCTCTATCCTATCTATAAGTCGTCATCTCCGTTCTCAATTTGGATCTAGCATTTCTCACAATATTCTATTGATATCCAGGAATAGTTTGAGATCATAGTCCACAAAAAAATATTGTCTGTAAGGGAAATACTTAATAGTTGTCAAGAAATAGTATGTTATTTTATTATTCCTACTTGAATTAAGAATCTTAGATGTTTACATTAAATTGCCACTGTAGGAGTAACTCAAGTTTAATTTTGAATGACCATTTGTAGTATACAAGTTTAGTTGATATACGAGTAAATCTTCTCCTTCGTGTCGCGACACGACAGTATTTTAAGGCGGATCACACAATACAACGCGCCTCGCGCCGGGGCGCAGATAACGCGCCCTCGCGCGTGATTTTTTACATACAAATTGAACAAAAACGCGCTTTCACGCGGGGAATTGGCCTCCGTTTCCCGCGCCCCGTTGCGTGACAAACAAGATTTAGGCAGATCACACACTACAACGCAGTAGTGTGTGATCTGCCTAAATCTTGTTTTCCCAAAACTTTGCCACTTCCACAGCTTTGACGGTGGCAGTGCAGAGGTCACTACAGTTGATATACTAATTGAATCAAATCTAACTACCCTGTATTGTCTCACTGCAGGGCAAAGGCCTCCCTTTACCCCACAATTCAGTCCTCTGCTAGCCGGCCAGTCCTTTTGGTAGGAGTCTACCTCAACCGCCATCTTTATCTCGGCCTGCCGCGATGTCATTGTGCATTTTGTGGAACCAAATCAGTGATTCTCTTAGATATACTCACCTGCCTAGCCTTTTCCCAAGTATGTTGGGGTCGGCTTCCAATCTAACCGGCTGCAGCTGAACACGAGTATTTTACATGGAGCGACTGACTATCTGACCTCCACAACCCAGTTACTGGGTAATACGATACCCCTTGGTTGACTGGTTGTCAGATTTTCGGGCTTCTGACGACCCATAATGACTGTCAAAGATCCACGAATGACAGCCGGGGCCAACCGCTTAACATGCTTTCTGAGGCACGGAGGGGTCACAGTAATCTCTTAGATATACTACCTACTAAAATTACCTGTTGTGCTTCAGGCTCCTTGTCTTCATCGTCTGAATCTGTTATGTTCTTATCATTCTTACGCTTGTCTTGCTTATCATAGTAGGAATAGGAAGGCCTCATTTGTACAATACCTATAAAGAAAATCTTAATCAGTGACTCCTTTTAAGATAACAATTGCAATTTTGTATGATACAAATTATTGCAATATTTCTGAGATAATTGCAATATGTAATATGATGTCATACTGGTGTAATCTTTATTCACAATTATTTTGAAATGCACTAAAGGTAAAAAAAAGGATGGGGATTAAAGATATTTACTGTGTTGTGTTTTTAACAGACTTCTTAAAAAAGAGGAGGTTCTTAATTTGTCTACAAAGGTTTTTTTATTTGTAAAAAAGTTTTTGGTCAATAGCCTTGCGAAATGTATGTTGCAGAGGTTAGTCAGAACTCACACTCCGCATCTTTTATACAGGAGTATCCATTATCAAAAACCATACCTTGTATAGGAGTACAATGTAACTCCTTATCCTGCAATATGGCCACAGCATAGTGCTGTGTCTCAGTGCAGGGAGCACTGCTCTCATAGACAATCTTGTCCATGATGCCATGTCTAAAGTATTGGGACTTATCCTTCTCTTTAATGTGCCATGATGATTCCTGTTCACAAATAAAAAATATTACTACAGCTGTTGAGCCCAGAATACACATGTCTGTAACCTACACTAAAGTATGCAAGTTGGCAAGGCATGTGTATTGCTGGCTTTACTATAAAACACTCTAGTATAGTAAGGTTACTTAATAGTGTTGTAAAGGGAGGTGAGAAATGATTTGAATAGAAAAGGCAGCAGAAACTGTGAGAAAAGCAATTAAGTGGTCACAGGGTCATCTTATGGGGTAATGTTCCTATTCCATTTCACAAGCTGATCATTCTAAAGATGATAATTCTAAACTAATAGACAGGCAAGAAGAAATAACCGCAGAACATAGTTAATTGTACAATATGGTAAACAGCCACAAAAAGGACACATTGGGTACAAGAACAATGTAACAAATTAGGATCTGATTTATACCTGTTGGCCATCAGTATTGAGCGCGATCTGCTCGCCTTTAGACGAGCAATACTTGTCACTGTACGTGTCCAAGCCGACTTCTAGTCGCACCATCTTGTTCCTAGGCTTTACAGATGCATTTACAACTTTCACGTCTTTCCAGTCCCTATTGGCTGGTCTCACTGGATACTGATATATGTACAGATTCTGTGCTAGCGCCTGAGACAGAAACACAGGTATCTGCAACGAATAAACGGCAATATTTAACCAAAAGCGACGTTTCTTCGCACAACAACATAACCTAATGAACTACCACGTTGTAAACGAATTATAACTACGATTTTACCTCCTGCACTACTGGATCTTCTTCCTCCATTTTGCTATAAATAATTTTTCCAAACGAAGCTATAACATGACCGGAATAAATAAAAGAAATTTCTCAATAAATCATAGCGCAACGCCACTATGACAGAAATCCACCATTTTTGACAGATTAAAACCAGCAGCGCACAAATGACAAAACAGCGCTACCGAGACATCAAATGAACGTGGTCAAAAGCAAAACTATCTCAGACGCTATGGAAGTGTGCTGCCATATTATTTTTAATAATATATTTATTGTGCATTTAATTAGGTAGATTGTAGTAGTAACGTGAATTAAATAGATAAAACGTAACCCAAAGTTTTTTAGAACATCTCGACAGTACTGAAACGCATTTTTAAAGCGATAAATCAAGGAAAACTTATTTCAACTGGTAACATTTGTCTTAGTAGTGCCGTAGCAAGTTTATAAAATAAAGCATAAAGGAAGGTAATATAAAAAATATACCGCTCATCTAATCTCTTTGATCTAATGGCTCGGCACCGCTGCAACTCGAGGTCGTTCTTGTTATGAAACTCCGTACTGCAACACATGGACTATAACAAAATTAAAGCAGATCTAGAAAACACCGACTTTTCCAATGTGCTAACGACAAACGATGCTAACTTAGCAACCAACACTCTTATATCGACAGTTTCGAACATCATACATAATCACACAAAAACCATTACAGTAACTAGAAAACACAGAATCCTAAAGCCTTGGATATCGCCAGGTTTACTCCGTTGCATAAGGCATCGAGATCGACTACATATCAAAGCTAAAAAAGCGCCAGACAACATGACCACTAAACTAATTTACACACGCTATAGGAATTACTGCAACCGCCTCCTACGTAAACTGAAAACAGCTTATGAAAAAAGCCTGATTGACAAAGCTGGTAAAGACCCAAAAGCCCTCTGGACAGCAATAAAAAACATAACAAATACCCAAAAAACTACAGTTAGTCCCACAGAACTCCTTCAAATTTACGGAGACCCCAAAACGTCAGTAAATCATGTCGGTAGCTTCTTCTCAAGTATAGGACAGAATCTCGCCGACAAAATTCTCGCCGCATCTTCTGTTCACAACAACAACCAGGGAACACCTAGTGCTAGTAAGTTGGCCTCTCTTAATACCCCTGTAAACTCAATCAATATTATGGAAGTAGACGAGTCTGACATCGATTCCATTATATTGCACCTCCGCACTGACTGTGCCACAGGCTGGGACGGTATCTCATCTCGAATAATAAAACAATGTCGCCACATTTTAATACCCCCCCTCACCCATATATGCAACCTTGCAATAAACACAGGAGTATTTCCAGAAATACTTAAAAAAGCGATAGTACACCCGATTTTCAAGAGCGGGGACAGAGGCTGTGTCAACAACTATCGCCCCATAGCGGTACTACCCTGCATTTCAAAAATCTTAGAGAAAATACTTAACCGGTCACTAAACGAATTTCTAGAGAAATTTAAAATCCTTGCTGATAACCAGTACGGCTTTCGCGCAGGTTATTCTGCCGAAGATGCCGTACTGGACTTGACATCTGCTATCGTTAAAAACTTGGACAGTAAAAATAAATGCTTATGTATATTTCTTGATCTCTCTAAAGCATTTGACACAGTCTCTGTCCCCATCCTTCTGGCTAAATTGGAGAACCTAGGCATACGAGGAAATGCATACAAAATCGTACAGGACTACCTAGCCAATAGGAAACAACAAGTCAGAGTAGGCAATACCGATAGCGACGAGGTTACAGTGTCATACGGCGTTCCGCAAGGGGGTATTGTAAGCCCGACCCTTTTTCAGCTCTATATAAATGATCTTTGTCAAATCTCCCTCCAAAACACGAACATCTTCACCTATGCAGATGATACGGCAATTCTTGTCTGGGGACCAGACTGGAGTTCAGTTAAGGAAAGAGCTGAGTACTCCCTATCAAAAATAATGTATTGGCTTACGGAAAACTTGCTGACGTTAAACCTCTCCAAAACACACTATGTTGCCTTTTCGATCAGAAAAACTAGCTCTCCACCACAAAATTTCTCTATCACAGCCCATAGTTGCCTTTCCCAGAACGCCTGCACATGCCAGCAAATCAATCGTGCTGAACATGTTAAGTACCTGGGAGTATACATCGATAGTGGACTGAGGTGGGACAGGCAGATAGACACAGCCACCTCCCGAGTGAGGAGACTAATACACATCTTTAAGCCACTAAGAGACTGTGCTCCACCAGAAAAACTAAAACTCGTCTACCTAGCCCTATGTCAGTCCATCATCCAGTATTGCATCCCCGCTTGGGGTGGCGCCGGCAGGACACTAATTATAGGTCTCGAAAGAGCACAAAGAGCTGTGCTCAAAGTAATGACTAAGAAGCCTTATAGATACCCCACTGAAAAACTATACGCGGATTGCAAAGTACTATCAGTCCGACAGCTCTTTGTGCTCAAGTCCACCATGAGAAGACATCGAAGTGTCCCTCTCCCCGATCCAGGCAGACGTAGCGGGATGCCCGTATGCCCACGCATTCCCTGTAAGACTTCCTTCGCCAGAAGACAATTTAACGTCTTAAGCATAAAACTATACAACGATCTACACAAGAAACTTAACATTGCAGGACTAAACAGCCACAAACTTAAATCCACTCTTACAGACTGGCTTCTAAATATGGACTACAACAAAACTGAAGAACTACTGACATACATCGTGTAACCACACAGACATCACCATCTTCATGCACATAACACAAATACGAAAACACACAAAATCCCACTCACAATACACAATCACAATCAGTATACACTCACTCATACACATACTCATCTACATACTCGTACACACACCCCCACTCACCCCAACAACATCCGGTCCACCTAAGTTAAAATTATAATATAATCATT
Organism: Apamea epomidion; assembly: GCA_947507525.1. Lineage (NCBI taxonomy): Eukaryota > Metazoa > Arthropoda > Insecta > Lepidoptera > Noctuidae > Apamea > Apamea epomidion. The sequence continues at coordinate 5,687,409 of OX382232.1, forward strand.
TACCCATTGTAAACAGCAGCAACGATCACTCGCACGCGCAAAAATTGTAACTGTAAATAAAGTCACTTACACGACTGGACACTGCCACCCAAAATACAAGTTTTCGCTTAGTTTGGGAGACAGTATCAGTACCTAAAGCACAATACATTTACCTGTGTCTAATTATAAGTCACCTTGTGAACTGTATAATTTGCGACAATAAAGATTATTATTATTATTATTATTATTACATTAATCAGCATCGTAACGGCATCGCCTCGCTTATGGGAAGTCGAAATAAGGTTATGAGTAGTAGTAATAAGCTCTATACTGTATGCGGAACTATTTTTCTATTCGAAATCCAACCATACTCAAACAGCAATTTAGAAAATTTCTGGCAATCAAGTGGCATCCAGCATCAATAAAAAAAAACTGACTTACGGATGTCTGCGGTTGTATTTCTTACTGCCAAGAATATTCTTTTTGAAGATAATTATTTTTTTTTATTTATATTTTTTTTTGTGAGAATATGTATTATTTCCGAACCCGTTAAGGCTTTATGGTAAATGATCCACCTCCATTAAAGAAAAAGGGATAATTAAAATACCTCGAAAATGTCGGATATGATAATAAATGGTAAATACAATAGCTTTTTACTCCTAATATCTCAAGTTCTGAACTGCATTCCTTTTAGGATAGGCTACAGGATGAGCAGAACTCCTAGGTCTATTTCAGTTTGAAAGATCAAGTTCCTATTCTCAATATCACAATATTTATATTTTGCTGTCGCCATAAAGACAGTTCAAGCCAAGCCATTCCTCGTGAGTCGCGAGTCCTCGAAAAACAGCAACCTCCACGCAGTGTTAGTTATCGGTGTGAACCGACCCTTATAGCGCCTTCAAATTAGCCGCAAACGATCGCGCGATTGATTTTTAAAGGTGCCCTTCGTTTTAATAATAATTATCATTGGATTTTACACAATGTACCGTATTATCTTTTTCAGACTCAGTTCCGGTTGATAAAAAATGGAACGAGTTAATCAGATACAATATATTTATTATGAAACTTGTTGAATTTGTGAGTATTTTTTTTCATAACTTATTTTTCTTGTAGGTACTGCATTCTTGAATATATTATTATTACTTTCTTGATATATTAGTTACAATTTCATTCCTTGTAGGGAATTTCACTTATAATTACCATATTACCGTGGATAATTGCAAAACCAGCGGGACATATGTACTGCATATCAACAGGTCCTACTCTAGTAATATCTGTCTTATTCATAATCTTGTATTTACGAAGAAAAGTGCCATTATTTATGGAAAAAATGTACTTATTTTTCCAAATTTTGTTTACCTTTGGAGCTTTAATTCAATGTTTTCTACTGAATCTTGTTAGAGTATGGCTATGGTTTATTTACGGTGTATTTTATTTTGGTTTGTTAACAGCGTTATCACTTGATTTATTTCTGATTGCCAATGAAAGAGGATGTACTTTTAGTTGTGCATAATAATAATTTATAATCTAACCAGTTTTACGTGTACCAGGCATAATTAGTATTTTAATACAATTTCCATTGAATAAATGTCTTTTGATTCAACCTATATCAGAGAATATTTTTAATATACCTATATAATTATTATTTTTTAATATAACAAATAAATAAGTAAGGTCACTTGTATGTTTTTCACCTGTTGGTCGAAAATTGTAAGAACAGCACTAGAAAAGGTCCTTGACCCTCCATTACCCTTGTAAGTAATGTCATGATCACATGACTGATGGATCATGGATGATTGATGATCATGTTAATAAATATAAACAAATGACAAAAATAAGGGGGCGTTGGGAAACAATGATTCGAACTGGGTGTCCATCGTACAGTATTAATAATAGTGATAGATTTGTTTCGTCAGATTATACACACAATTTATATTTGCGTCAGGCGCGAAGTATAAAATGCATACATTTTTAACATCAGCAGGTAGTACAGGTACTCAATTGATACGCAGCAACGTAGGGTTCCATTTTATCCTGATACACCAAATCATATGATTCAAATTGGTAAGTCCTACAACAATACGAGACATGAGTGTTATCAAAATTGTTACTTTTAGGTTATATCATTGATCCTCAGTGCTCTCCCGTTTATAATAAAGGAGCCCGAGATCATGCACTGCCTGGCCGTCGCTCCGACCGTCGTCCTGTCTGTTATGTTCATCGTGCTTTACTTAGTGGACCAAGTGCATGATCTAGCTGAACAACTATACTTAGTATTTCAAATATTTCTCAATGTCATTACATTTTTGTATGTACTTATCATAAATGTAAGCGCCTCTGGAGCTTTTTACGGACTATTCTATTGTCATCTGCTTGTTGCACTATGCATAGATATATTCTATGTCATCAAAGAGAGAGGATTTGCGTTAACAAGATAAATGTGAAAATTAAATAAAATGCTACGGAAAGCATAATAAAATTCGTATTATTCAGTAGTTTTGAGCATTGAAATGTTGAAATTCTTCTATATATATAATTCTTGAAATCCTCATCTGTAAGCATTTTTTAATACTTGAAATTTTCTGCACTTGATAAAAGTACTTGAAAACAACTTGTTATATTAGTAATTAGATTAGGTAGTCCTGTAAAATGAATAAAAGCCTACAAGTGGGTCCATCTCTTTTAGGTAGTGGCACTGCTCCTCAATATACTGCCTCACGTTGTGGAACCCCTGGACGTGTTACAATGCCTGGTGGCCGGGCCCACTATCATGTGCTCCACGCTTATAATGGTGCTATATGTTGTGGACCAAGTACAATATGAGGCAGAGTTATATTACGTCCTCATTGAGCTAATAATAACTATAGCAGCATTTTTAAATCTATTTTCAATAGGTAAACTGATAGGAGCCATATATGGATTGTTTTATGCAGATTTAATAATAGCATTCTCTATGGATTTATTCTACCAGCAAAAAGAGAGAGGCTGGACTTTTTAATTTGTTAATTAAATTTGTTGTTATCTTAACTATTGTATTATTTTTAACAAAGTAATAGGATAACTGATAATGTATTCCTGTCACCACAACAATATCCTGTGGATTTCATAAGTATGTGGGTGTGTGACTAGTGGAGATAAAAAAGGGAATTCATGTGCCATAATAATTGTCATGTGTGAAAGATTAAAACATTTTATAAGGACTGTTGTATTTTATACTGTAATAATGTTAAAGAATATTTTTAATAGACTCATGAAAGTGCGGTTGCGTGTGTTAATGTGGTTTATGCTAGTTTTTTTATTTTTCTTCATCATGCTGTGGATGTTTAGTGATGTGAATAATACTTGTGTAACCAAGGTACCTGCTCCATATCCAGTGATACTGTGGTGGACTATGGAGTTTCCTGGCATATCAAGTGTTAAACATTGCCCCAATGATGTAAAGTGTTATGTTTACAGTGATAGAAATCAGGACCAATATTATAACGTTGGAGCATACCTGTTCTATGCAAGTACTATTGATTTTAAGAAACTTCCTGTACCAAGACGGCCTAAGGATGTCATTTGGGGATTATTCCATGAAGAATCTCCAAGAAATGTAGAAGAGCTTTTGCACGAAAATGCATTATGCTTGTTTAATTTTTCTTCAACATTTAGCAGGTTTAGTGATGTCCCTTTTCCATTGCAACATTTACAATCATATGCAGATATAACAAGCCAGAAATACTTTGTTGAGACAATGAAGAAAAACGATTTTCTAAAAGATATTGCACCAATTATGTACTTACAAAGCGATTGTGAAACATCGACAGAAAGGGATGCATATGTTAAAGAGTTGATGAAATATATAAAAATTGACTCTTATGGCACATGCTTGAAGAATAAAGATATGCCAGCGAAATTCAAGAATGACTACTTAAATAATTTGAATGAAGATGAGTTTTTAAGGTTCATTGCAAGGTACAAATTCGTAGTAGCGATAGAGAATGGCGCATGCAACGATTACGTCACTGAAAAGTTTTGGCGCGCTATCAAGCTGGGTACTGTCCCCATATATTTTGGTTCGCCTACTATCAGAGACTGGTTACCAAATAAAAAGTCTGCAATACTACTGGAACATTACCCTACGCCAAAGATTTTGTATGAACATATTATGGTTTTGTTGAACAATAATAGTTTGTATGAAGAATATTTAGAACATAAGACAAAACATTTAATAACAAACCAGAGACTGATTAATGAGTTCAACGACAGGCCCTACCAGGTCGATGGTTTGAAGATTGTTGATGAATTCGAATGTTTTGTTTGTAAGAAGTTACATGATAAAATGAAGGATGGAATTGGAGTGAATATTGTAAATAAAAGTCACTATGATTGCCCAAAACCGCTGTCAGCCTTAACTTTAGGTGTAAATCCTGAAAATAGTTGGGTATATTCTTGGGAAAACGCACAAAATAATGCTAAAAAAATCTACAGCAATGTGATTAATGGAGATTAATATTTTTGTATTATTGTTTCATTTTATTACATTAATATACATTATTGATACAAATTGTATGATTTATATTTTTACTGACAAACTGCGTCTAGAGGTGAAATTGGAAGTATATCGTAGCGCAAGCCCCTCTTGATAATGTGAGGAATTGACTTAGGCACCATCCTGTAATATTAAAAAAAAGCGGTTTAAAAAAAAAGACGCCCTTGCGACCACTCCTCCAACGAGGAAGCCAATAAGAAGGTTAACTAAACTATAAAATTTTGGAACAAAAAACTCGAATGTCATAAAGGCAAAGTTAAAATTCCGTTACAAACAAGATTTATTTAGGTCCTTTTTGTTACAAAAGGTCACAAAAATCAACTTAGACTACATAACGCTAAAGTTGATAATTGAGCAATGAATATAAATTATCTAAGATTCTCAATTCGAGTAGGTATAGACTATTATTATTTTATTTTGTCATACCAATAAGGTAAGGAAATGCGCCAATACTTACGATATGCAGTCGATGATAGGACAAACCGATAGACACAACGTACATCCAGTGCAGTCGTCTGTCACTTTTGGTATATGGGTCTTGGGGTCAAATCTGTAAATAATAATCACTAGATTACATTTGGATCTCTACATTTAAAGATTGTCTAAAAGCTAGAAAAATTGAACGGCATGGCAATCCTAGAGCTGTAATAAGATCAGCATGGTTTGACTTAACAGTCATACCGTAACATAATCAGCCTATCATGTTCCCACTGCTGGGACACAGGCCTCCTCTCTGTGAGTGGGAGTGGGCCATAATCCACCACGCGGGCCCAGTGTGGGTTGACAGATGTCAAATGTCTTCAAATTTGTGGTTCTACGGCATGCCGGTTTCCTCACGATGTTTTCCTTCACTGTTTTGAGAGCAGTGGTGATGAAATAATTTACACAAAGTGCCAGCCTGGGTCCGAACTCACGACCTACAACTCGGTAAGTTGGGCTCGATGCCACTGGGCCAACCCTGCTCTTTCAGTCATACCATGCTGATCACGAATGATCATGATGATGTTAGTGTGTTACTATTGTATTGTAAATGTATTTTATAAATAAACAAACACGTAGCCGAATTCTGGGCCGAGTCCATTTAGATCGCCATCGACACGGGAGAAGAAGAACGTATAATTTGTAAACTTTCTTGTTTATGATGTCAGTGAATAATGATTATACACTGACGTCATAATCAAAAAAGTTTGTATATAAGTTAGGTTTCTACGCAAATAAACATGGGTAAATATAGTCTCCAGGCTTTAGTTCGGCCATGGCAGCCATTCTCAACAGATACTAGGTTTCGGCACGGGAGATGTTATAGTGCAGGCGTGTGTGCGCAAACACAGGTGCACTCTCTTCCCTCACTCTCATAGTCTGATGGCATGGCAATCCGACACTCGTGGAGCTCTTATGAGGCGCAGGACCAACGTCTCAACGTGCGCGCGAGACACGGGGGTATCACACCACCAACTTCCAAACTCCAGGCTGTTAAGGGCTGTTTATTTATTACGTAACAAAAAATAAGACTAGGAAGAACGGGGGTTCTTCGATCATTTCAATCTTACGGAAAATCGGTATCTACCAAAATAACAAAGAAAAAGTAGCAAAAAAATTAAATAAATTTAAAGTTTTTGCTTACTTTTGTGATCTCACGTAAGAACAATCTAGACCCCATCCACGTAAGAAAAAATAAGACTTGTTTGGAGTCTCTCCCCTCTCAAATCGTCTTACGTACTGATTGAACAGCCCCTAAGAATTTCTTAACGGAAATACTCAAAACACACGCATACACATGCCACACTATTGCCACACACAACTACATATTTTTTGGGAAAATTATTTATGATGAGAAATGCCTTATTATTAGATATTATTTGGACGAATATGAAAAGTTAAGTAAATATTGGAGGTAAGCACTTACTCGATAGCCTGATATCCGGAGTCTGCGCAAGCCATGTAGCATTTACCGCAGTTTATACACATGTCCTGGAAAAAGTACAAAGTTTTTAGGAATAAACATTATCGGTCCAACGGGGTAATCGCGTAACACACGAACTGTAGGAATGGCTGTCATTTTGACAGTTCAACAACATTCATTGCGTTATTTACGTTGTTGAGCAGCCACATATTTCGAACACATGGAGCAATGGATTAGCAATATCCTTCAAATGAAACCCATTGCTACTGATAGTGTCTTACGTAATTAGGGTGCTGTTTTGAGTTGGCGTAGTTTGGGATTTTCTTCCACTATTAATGCAAATGGATTTACGTAATTACTCATAAATGTGTACAAGGAAGACTATACTCGTATGAGGTCCTGAGTTCGGATCCCAGATCCAACAAATATAGTTTAGACTTAGGTACCTACTGTTATTTGATGGTTTATATCGCAGCTTGACTGAGATAGCCTGTGTTTGTTATTTTTATTAACATGTCTTTCGACATTTCTGACATAAAGTAATAGATGAAGTCTACGATGGAACGAGCACACTCAAAAGATGGCTATTCACTTAAAATTAGTTACCGGTGCTAGGCAACATTTCATAAAAATTGTCTAAAAGTTTTTCTTACTTACATCATCGATAAGTGCGACGACTTGCTTAGTATTATCCAAATGTTTGTAAGTCCCAACTCTGGGCAAGGCTTCCCCAACCACATGTTTGATCTTAGGAACCTCCGGACTTTCTTCATGGTGACCATTGACAGAACCATTTGTCATGTAAGTTTGGACCTTATTGTCTGCCAATAAGTCTGATTTTAGTCTGGCTTCGCGGAGTAACTCTTCGCGCTTTCTGCTGTATGGTCCGAAGTGGGCTAATACCTGGAGAAGAGAATGGAAATATATATTTATTATAAGTAGATGTTATACAAAGTGCACTGTCAAAAATAACGAAATACTTATGATTTTTGTTGTAAGTGGAGGGTTCGAGTCCCACATTGAGAAAATCTGACGAAAATATCTACCTCATAAACTAAGCCAATGACGCTTGTAAGAGCATCAAACAAACCAGATTGAGTCTTGCTGTTTATTTATTTACGACTTTATTTTAATAAGCGCAAGGTTGTTTTTTTTAACTTCGCTAGATTGGGAAATAGATAATAGATTCGCCGATCGCCACCTATTATTTCTGGAATCTCATAGTGTTATCAGTCCGTCCGCAAACTATTTCCGTACAACTATGCCTGCTTTTTTTTTGGGTGGGAGCATTTCAACGCGACTGTCTAATTTCTGCTGTAAAGCGAATCTGCCGTAAAGCGAATCTGTCGTAAAGCGAATCTGTCCTAAAGCAAACAAGGGGTTCTATTTAGGTACTCAATAAACCATAAGGTATTTACTGTTACTGTCTGTTACACAAATCAATAATAAACTATTACTAAAGCCATTATTCAAGATATGCCAACGGGCAATGGAGCGTAGCATAACTGGTGCCAAGTGACGATCCAGTCATGTTTGCGGTGCCAACATGGCCAGAGATCGGACAAAATAAAGAGATTTGGAAAGAAAAAGGGGAGATGTTTGCCCAGCAGTGGGCCAATATACAAGGTGGCAGGGACATCGACGCGAAAATTAAGCAGGAATTCAGCACATGATTCCAGCAGTTTTTTTAATAACCGACGAAAAATTAAAACTCGGGAAGGTTCAGAACCATGTACTAAATCCATGGATCCAGGTTGCGCGTCGATTTCTCTGTCATCCTGTATAGGGTAACAAAAAAAAGGCATAAGGTTCAATTTACCTTGCCATTTTCGTCGTACAGCGTTTGAACGGGTTTGCCCTTCTGATGCTTGAAGGTGGGCGGTGACTGGCCCATCCAGCCTTCGAGACCTCTGGACCGTAAGTATAGGAGAGCCTTCAGACCAGTTATGTAGTCCTCAACTACTGTGAAGTCTTGGTTCTGGACAGCGCTGCAGATCTGGAGAAGAAGAAAAAAGATGTCTAATTTATATGTATATAGAAACATAAAATTAATTGAAATATGTCGTGTCTGTCTGTGTGGCCGCGTTGTTCTTTAACTGGAATCTGTCATACATAGGGATGTATAATGTAGGGACATAATATTATGAATGCGAAAATTTGGTTTGATAAAATGATAAATGATTTTATTTAAGTAAGTAGGTTCGTACAAACACTTAATAGGTACAGCGGGCTGGTGTCCGCAACTCCACGACAATGCGCGTATTTTGCGTAAGGGTAGGAAAATCGATTATTCGATCCACCCCATACATACAAACACTTACGCGGCAATCATATTTCACAAAACTAGATGACGTTGGCGTTTCTTAACTGACTACTCTGAGAAGAAAGGCCGAAACAAACTCAGAGGTCACAGTCTCTTTTAAAGTCCAGACATAACCTTTGTCAGATCATGTGAAGACCATTTAGGTTAAAGTCAGAAATGGTCTTTTGAGGAAAGAACCACACTGAATGGACCAGTCAGTGCACGCCTCGATGAACCTTTGTCCTCCTTTTACGCAGCAGCGGAGTACTAATCGACTCAATATTTTGCATCGAGATAGTTAATGGTGAGACGGCCTGCTTTTATCCCGAAAAATCGAGCAAAGCCGCGGATAAAAGTTAAGACATAGTCACCTGAACAACGGGCGCTCCACACATAATAAACTGTAGCGCAGATTCAGCGGAGTCGATACCTCCGATGCCCAGTATAGGGAAACCGGGCAGCTTGTTCCCGATAGCTGACACTGCCTTCAATCCCATTGGACGAGTCGCGTTCCCCGATACACCGCCGTATGTCGTGTGTTTTTCTACACCTGTTGAACGATATGGTGTTCTCATAAATAATTACCATTTGCAAAGATTTGTCACTAAAGTTGTCAAAAAATAAAAGGCCCGTTTTGATATTTGAGAATGCGTTCTTGACACAGCTGTCAGTTTCATACAAACGAATACGTGTTTTAGGAATTTGATCTTTATTAACTACTAGAACTGTCAATGTCAAAACGGGCCTTTTATTGTTTGATAAAAAGCTGCCTACAGATTTTCGGGATTTTCAACGTGTTTTCTTAATTAGAATTACTCCTGCCCCTCATGACGAAGACGTACGAAAGAAAACACGTCGATCGTCAAAAAATCAAGCAGATCAAGGGACAACTGAGATGTAAAAACACCTCCACATCTCCTTTGAAAAATGTAAAAGGATAATGGTTCTGCGGGTTGCAATTTCAGGAATCTTCGAAGTATGCGGTCTTTCAAGATAGTCCATCTATTTGAAGCCACCTTGATAGTGTGGGAATAATAGAAAAGAGGGGGTAGGGTTGTCAGTGGAAAAAAAATACTGTACAAAGGTGGACTATTAAGTTCGATACAACAAAGCTAAGGCCCCAAGAGACTTTAGTTTTGGGGGATAAACTTTATTACCTTGAAGTGCAAGCTATTTGATGTTATTTGTGGGACGTGGACGGCATTGAACGGCTTTAAATGTGTCTATCATTATCCTAAGTTTCAAATTAAATCAAATTCAAGTTATTTTTTTCTACTTGTGCATAATATATAAATAAATACAATGATGCCCTTACCGACTGCCGGCCAGGGTGTGGCATCAGCTTTGACTGACATCAAGCCAGATACTGTATTGATGGCTGACACACCGCTCGCGCCACCTGTTAAGATAATGCATTTTCATAATCATGTTTTCTTTAAAAAGGAGACAAGGCTGGGGAAAGGCTACAAAGCTTATATCAGGGGGCTTACCACCAGCTCTTAGAGCAGGGCAGAAGTTGAACTGCACTGCTTTTTTGTACTTAGTCAAGTCATAGAACAAAAAAGCAGTGCTGTTCAATTTCTGCCCTGCTATAAGAGCTGGTGGTAAGCCCCCTGATCATTACAATCTTCTTCATCGTGTTGGTGGCACGACAGTTATTCAAATTTTGTTGGTCCATAACTTCGCTACTTCCACGGCGTTATCGGTGGCCGCGCAGAAGTCACTCTGGCTGCATGTTTTGGGGCACAGAGGTCATGAGGTCGGGCATACTGCCGCGCTAATTAGAAACGCAGTAAGGAAGGATTTTTGGGAAAATTGAGGTACTTATAGATTCGGAATCCTCGTAATGAGCTCTATATGGTGATTTGATCCTCATTTTGATAGCTGTTCGGGAAGTGGTACATTTAATAAGCAAAAACGCAGTATGTTTCTTGCTGAGAAGTACATTACTAAGCACAACGGTGCAGTAAGACACATTACTGCTCTTTCGGATTTTCCTTACTGCACTTCTAATTAGCGCGGCAGCATAGTTTGTGACTCGGTTCCACATCCCAGCCTGCACCCTAATTGCGTAACACATATCAATCTCAATACGAATCATTTTGAAGGATATTGCTAATCCATTGCTTCATATGTTCGAAACATGTGACTGCTCAACAACGTAAATAACGCAATGGATGTTGTTGTACTGTCAAAATGAAACCCATTGCTAATGATAATGTGTTACGCAATTACCCCGCTGCTGCTGTTCCGTCGAGGTAGGTCCCCTCTACGAGGTCCAACGTATACCTTTCCACTTGGGTCATCATTACAATGTCTTGCCTATACCCTGTTCCATTAGGTAAACCGTTTTTTGACAGATGGAACTAGTGATTGCAGCAACACACAATACATTGATTGATACACGTACAGTATTAGAAGCCATAAATAAGATAATTCAATAAGATAACGCAGTTTATATTATATTTATTTTATTACGCTTTTTAAAGTTAATTTTTACGTAATCTGGAATATGTAGATACGTTCTAAGACAGCTGTCAAAAAACGGCTAACTTATTGGACTGGGTATAATTGAATTGAATAGTAGGTCAACCGGACCTACGATTGAACTAAGATAACCGCCCTTACTGCTACGAAGTAAACACACTTTCATTGACATTACTTTGACTGTACACCGACTTATTATTGTCCCACTGCAGGACAAAGCCTCTTCTCACACAGACAAGCCACGAGCCTTGATGACTCTTGCTGAAGACGGGGTGGCGGGTTCAGAATTATATTAACTATAAGCTACGCCCCCGCGGTTTCACCCGAAAAAGTCTCGATGCCGTGGAAATATCGGGATAAAAAATATCCTATGTAAGAATAACCTAATCCAGGTCGTGGTCAGTCATTCAGGTTCAGTCGTTTTAGCGTGAAAGCGTAATAAACATACAAAAAAACTAATGTTTTTTTCCCGTAGTATTAGTAGATAAATTCAGCTTCATCGATGTCAGTAATTTTTTTTTTTTTAAATAAAAAAACTGCCCCACACTAGGAATTACTCCTGTATCGTGGGTGCGTTTACAAACATTTAAACTCACATACACAAACAGACCCGGAACAACTGCCTGTAGGCAATACAAATATGTGTTCCGTGCGGGAATCGAACCCGCGACACGCAGCGCAGCAGTCGATCGCTCAACCACTGCGCCAACTGTGTCGTCTCGTAATGTCTAAGATAAACTCAGAAAGTACAGTATATGAATAGAAAAAGTCATATTCGCTAAGAGTTTTTTTCAAAGACTGCATTATTCGTCTGTACAGCCATTTGCAAAGTGCTCATACCTTCATGCGCAGCCGCAGCGATACTGACAATATCAGTGATGTTCGGAGTCAGCTTTACAAAGAACGGGATCTTGACGGCTTTCCTCACCCACTCTGATATTCCTTTCACTAGCACGGGATCCTGATAATAAGAAACAAAATCGATTAGTATTTAGAGATTAGCGGCTAGAGAAGTATTAGTACTTCTTTAGCTGCTTCAGCGATCATGGTCAGGGAAGTTAAGGACCACTCGATCCGCATAATCGCTGACAGCATGGCTGTTCTATAAGCGCTAAACAGTCTCACAGATTATTCTGGGCTAATTACGAGTGCACTCAACCAGAGGTGGGTAGCCTCAATAACATAATCCTTCAATGGATCAAAGGACACAGCGGTTCGTTAGGTGACGATGCAGTCGACGAACTTCTCACAAGGGGGTCGAGTCTCACTATTGCCAAGCTCGACCGCTTGGCACTAGTGAGCTGAACCCATCGCGTCATCAATTGCACGGCACGACGGCACGGTTGGCGCAGTGGACTGCTGCGCTGCGTGTCGCGGGTTCGATTCCCGCACGGAACAAATATTTGTATGGCCTACAAGTAGTTGTTCCGGGTCTGGCTGTTCGTGTATGTGAGTTTAAATGTTTGTAAGCGCACCCACTATACAGGAGAAATTCCTATTGTGGGGCAACGTTTTTTTTAAAAAAAGAAAGAAAGAAAGAATTGTGGGTGCAGGGGCTCCCTACAATTGATGGCCGTTACACGAAACTGGTTCTCCGCCTAACACCAGCCCGTATTACCTATTAGTATCTAGTCATATTTGAAGCGTGGCGCGTTTTGATGAACGCCTTCATCCAAGTTCATCAAATACGATAGTCTATAAGCTCGCAAAATAGATTAAATAATTGAACGATATTCATAATTATGCGATGACATATAAGTAAAATAGTATGTATTGTTACCTGTCCACACGCGAGTCCCATCCCGGACTCGCCCATCCCGTGCGGACACGACAGGTTCAGTTCCAACGCGTCGGCGCCCGACGCCTCCGCCTTCTGCGCCAGCTCAGTCCAGTCAGCCTCATTGAACGAACACATTATTGATGCTATTATTACCTGGAACAGAAATAAATGAATATTAAAATAGTTCAAGGTTTATGATTCCTAAACACAAAACGCTGCCGCTGGCTAACTGAAAGTTACAAGTGAATGAACAGTGTATGAAACATCGCACACGATCAGCGTAGAAATATTCGTTAGTTATTTAATAAAAATGTGTAGAGGAGCCCATGACTAAATGATAACAGCCGCACAGGTCGATCGATCAGGTTAAGCTACACTTGCCGCGGTTGGTCTGTGAATAGGTGAATCTTCACATATCAAGACCCCTCCGTGCCTCGGAAAGCACGTTAAGCAACGGCTTAACGTGCTTTCCGAGGACAGCCGACAGCCGACAGCCGGGACCAACGGGTCCCGGCTGTCATTCGTGGATCTTTGACACTCGTTACAGGTAGTCAGAAGCCCGAAAGTCTGACAACCAGTCTTACTAAGGGGTATCGTATTACCCAGTAACTGGGTTGTGGAGGTCAGATAGGCAGTCGCTCAATGAAAAATACTGGTATTCAGCTGCATCCAGTTAGACTGGAAGCCGACCCCAACATAGTTGGGAACAAGCTAGGCAGATGATGACTTACTTTACTAGGGAAGTCTTGCTTAAGCTCAGTGATGCTCTGGCACCAGTAGTCGGCGCACTTCTCAGAGATAAGCTCGATGTTGAGGAAGCAGCCCTGTCCCGGGCCGTAGTTCTCGCCTGACGTCACGCCGCGGACTATGCGCGGTGACACGTTGGTTACCAAGTCCTGGTGAAAAGGAGTAATATTGTATGGTATTCGGTACTCATAAACTTTCTCAAAATAAACATAACACTAACGTCTGTAATCCCCGAAAGGTGAGGCAAAAGTGTACCTCTAGTGACGCCAGCAGGTCAAACTACCCGAAACTGTCAAATTTTCCCAATCAACCATGAACCTTAATGCTTTAGCGATAAAGTTGAAAATCTATTAAAGAGATTTGACAGATTGTGGTAGCCTGATGTGCTGGCGTCTGTACACCCACATTTCGCCAGTTATGTTTAAGTTCCATGTATTAGAGAGCGAGCCTAGTCCTTGTTACCACTATCAGGTATTAAATAGTCATGAAACCAAGTACCACGGCTCGTTATAAAAATCTCTGAACCATAGAATTAGGTACTAAATAGAACTTTTTTTTTTGTTTGAAATTAAAACGTTGCCCCACACTAGGAATTTCTCCTGTATCGTGGGTGCGTTTACAAACTTTTAAACTCACATACACAAAAAGCCAGACTCGGAACAACTACTTGTAGGTCATACAAATATTTGTTCCGTGCGGGAATCGAACCCGCGACACGCAGCGCAGCAGTCAATCGCTTAACCACTGCGCCAACCATGCTGTCAAACTATCGTCGAAGTCACCAGTATAGAGGTATGAAGAATAGGGTATACACCCTATTCAGTTCACTCATCCTTCATAGAAAAGGGAGGATCCTCCGACCATTGATGATTGATGTCGGGACGTTGTATATATGCTAGTCGCGCTGTAAACTCTACTTGCGCGATGTAGGAGTATGCGTGACGTCAGTATGACGCGTGGTTTGCGCATGTGGCGATGTAGATGCCGCCACATGCTAATCCAGTGAGAAACGTTGTGCTTGAGAACTACAATATGAATAAAAGTATCAGTGCACAAGAGGTAACTCCTATTCTACTCAGTTTGCACTGGTTACTGTCAGCTTGTATCAACCCACGGCGGGGCAAAAGCCTCTCTCCCTCATGAGTGGCCGTTTGTTTTACGATTTATAAAACCCGTGCAGGGCTACTGGCAGTTCCGCTGCGGAAGGTTCTGTTCAACAGTCATTTAACATTTTAAAGAGTCATGACACAAAGATGTATATAAAAAAACCAAACCTTTACATACCTTATCAAGTCCAAAAGTCTTGGTAACAGCGAAGCCCCAGCCCTGCTGGAAGGCCCTCCGTATCATGGCAGTACTAGTGGTGGGCGGAGCGCTGGCTAAACCGAACGGGTTCTCGAACTTGATGCCGCACACCTCTACTGACAAATCTACGTCATCGATAGGCGTGTGGAACTTGGGCAGCTCTATTGGGGCTGAGAAGGGTATGCCCTGAAAAGTGTAGAATTAAGTAGAAATTATAGGTAGTGCTACTCTTTAGAGGTATCTATGTCTTGATTTAGTAAAGTACGGTAACTTTGCAATTTCATGCCTGTTCTTTTCCTAGGAAATTATTCTTTTGAACGGACTTCAAATTAAAGACTAACTGATCGACTCCTTGCAAGTTCAACAGTGGCTGCAAAATGTTTTAATTAAAATAAATGCTTGACTAAATTAGTTAAAAATGATACCTAAATGTTAAGCCCAAAGTGTCATTCTATCTCTTTACTTTACACAAACAGCCAGACCCGGAAAAACTACCTGTAGGCAATACAAATATTTGTTCCGTGCGGGAATTGAACCCGCGACACGCAGCGCAGCAGTCGATCGCTCAGCCACTGCGCCAACCGTGTCGTCAATATGCAATGGCCTCTGTAGCACCATGAAGCATGAGGCTACAGGGGTTAGTGCGAATCTTGGGGTTCATCCGATTAATCGAGTCTGGTCAAACCACACTTGGATCGGTGCAATTCATTCATTCATAGGTACGCCTCGACACAACCGGACTTTTTAGGGCTCAACCACGGTACCTGATTTGAAGCGATATCATCTAGCTCTAGAGACTATCGGGGCAGTAAAAACTAAAACTAAATTATCAACTTACCTGTAAATAACAATGCATGTACCAGGCGGCAGTCTTGCCGTCATTGACGGATTCCACCGTAGTCTCGGCGACGCCCGCGAGGTCTCCTCCCACGAACACCTTTGGATTGCTCTTACTCTGCATGGTTGCCTCGTCAACCTCCGGCAGCCCCCAGCGGTTTAGTTTTACGCCTGACATGGCGTCTTTTACTAAAAAATTTGGAGATAGACTTTATTTTAGAGGGTTATGAGAATTTTGAGTTTTGTCTGTATCCGAGCGACTGTTAATTAGCGTGAATAGCACGGACAATCCAACAGTCATCAGCACCTCGTTAGTGCTGACTAGATTTTATTTTATTTATTTATTGGATCGCTAACAAAAGCTACACAGTTATATGCATGTAAACATTAACAAGGACAAATACAAGTATGCGCTTCCAATTATACGAATTTGTACGAATAATATTGTGTTGAGTGATCAGAAGCGATTTAGGCTGACCTGTCGCCATACGAATGGCATCCAATGTGTTATTTGAGCGACAAAGTGCCGCGGTCGCTAAACCACGGGGTTTAATATAATCTAACTAGCCTGTATTGTCCCACTGCAGAGCAAAGGCCTTTTTTTTTTTTTTTCTGGGTGGGAAATCATCAAGTGACTCCTCCCGCTCTGGGCGGAGCAGAAGGGAGTGTCAGACTTTTACTGACTAAAACCCACCCGTGTTCCTTCAGTTGCCTGTGCCAGAGGCCACGGTATCCCTTTCGAACAACCCGCAGCCCCGGCGGCATCGGCCCTAGCGGACCCCGTCAGTTCGTGCTGACAGCTCTTTGAGGCGCGCGTGGAACACAACGCGCCGTCGACCCGGGCCTGGTCCTTACCGGGCGGCGAGCTGCCCATAGCTCGCCGCCCGCAAGCCCGCGCCTACGGTGGCCGGGAGTCGGCTGTTGACTCCCGTCCAGGGCGTCTCCTGCGGCGGCTAGGCGCGCGAGGGTGCAGCGATTGCCTCTCCCTCACGCGCTCCGCCTCCTCCTTCGCGAGCATTACTGCTTCGCAGAAGGCAGAGCAAAGGCCTGCCTCTCTCTTTTCCACACAATTCTGTCTTTTGCGAGTGCCGGCCAGATCCTACGGTAGGAGTCAAGCTCGTCCCGCTATCTTCGTCTTGGCCTGCCGCGATGGCGTCGTGCGTATAGTGGGACCCAATCGGTGGTTCTCTTAGCTCAACTGTCATCTGACATGCAGCAGACATGTCTATCCCAATCCCATTTAACTTTAGCGGCTTTCTGGGTAACGTTCGCTATCTTAGTTTTGGCGTGCAGTATTGTGTTCCTTAGGTCAGAAATTCGAACCCCCAGGATACTGCGCTCCATGGCTCGCCAGCAAACCCCGAGCTTCGAGCTTCTATCTAGATAATCTTCTTCAATAATCAGGGGGTTTGAACCATATTTTGTGTTTACGAACAGAAAGATAAAGACCACCACGCTATAAAAGGGAATAATAAACTTTCTTAAATTCTCACCATCCGCTTCATAAAGTCCGGAGCCAAAAGCAGAGATAATGAAGTTAGCTTTTAGCTGCATTACTTGATCTTCATCCTCGATCCATTCTCCATCATCCAACTGTTCGGTACGACACATCTTTAACGCTGCAATCTGTAATATAGAAACAATTTATAGAATTGACAAGACTTGTATGGAGAAATGTCTCAGTAAAACTTTGCTGTACAGTATCATATTAAATGGTTTATGGCAGTTTATTGTATATTATTTGAATATAAACAATAAAAGTTTCTTTTAAACTTGGGGAATATTTATTTTTGGCTGTACAAAATTCATTGAGAGAACATACTTTTCCATTCTTGACGATGACTTCTCTAGGAGACATGAACGGCACGAACTCGCATTTCTCTTCTTTTGCTAAGTCGACCTGAAACAAATTAAAAGTTATATACGATTGAAGACATTAACAATATAGTTAAGCATATGACCAATCCAATTACTTTTCTCTCTCACACACTGACTTCTAAATAAGTTTATAATGAATAAACATAGCGCCTAGCTGCAGAAATTCCATTTTGAACCATATAATACAACAACCATCTAATTGATCATGCTTTCCTCCATGCGGTTACGCCACAACTAAGTTTATAAAATATTTTTTTGCCAAATAAGTTCCTCACCTCAACACAAAATAAACCCATCTAGCGACTCGTCTTAGCGCAGAGGTTGCGCAATCGAAGACAGGAGTACCCATTACGTTACAGCGAAGTACACAGAAAATAAACTAGATTTTTTAAGCCAACAACTTTTGTCGGTACTAAAACAAATTCCTTACCTCTTCAGGCACCGCCCTGATGTTGGTGACTCCCTTCCTAAATACAACATAAACCCGTCTAGCGCCACACCTTAGCGCAGAGGTCGCGCAGTCGAACGCAGTGTCGCCTGCGCCTAGGACTATCACGTTTCCGTGTAAGGATGGCAGCGCAGATTTGCAAACGCATAGGCCTGAAATGGAAAGCTTCTTTGAAGATTTTGCGGTTTGAATGTACACAAGAGCTTAATTATTTTGAATGTTTGGGGACCTTCCCCCGAATCCTGAAACTACATTTAATCTAAAGATGTTCTTAAATCTTGTAAATGAAGCGATACAGACAGCATGGAGCAATCCTTTGCTGAATTTTTAACAAGTGAACTGAGACAGTGAGAACCACCCAATAGTTGGAATGATGTTGTCCAACTCCAAATAAAGGTTGTAGGATGCTACCGCTTATTGCTTTACTTTATAGAGGTATGAGGAACAGGGTGTAAAATTCACTCATCCTTTATAGTAACGGGAGGATCTTCCGACCAAATGGGTGTCGAATCTGGTGGGCTATTGTCCGATAGTTGATGGCGGGACGTTGTACCCGGGACGTTGTATATGTGCTAGTTGTGCGGTAAACTCTGCTTGCGCGATGTAGGATTTTGCGTGACGTCAGTGTGATGTGTCCAAGAAATAGCTCTACATTGAAAATTTCATCAGCCTGGTATCTAAGTTAACTACAAAACAATAGATTAAAGTTCTGTTCATACCTTTCTTGCTTCCCTTAGATACAAGAGGTAGGAAGTCCTTGCTGGTATAGAAGCCCATTTCTTGGTTGAGTCCTTTGAAAATTGGAATGCTTTTTGGTTCCGGGAGGCCAATTCCTAGGAACACAGCTGCATGTCCGTCTTCTAGTAGACCCTAGAAATACAGTGAAGTTTTTTTACATTTCACCTAGAATTTCTTATATGGCAATGAAGGCTCACTTGTAATGTAAATATAGGTACAGACGCCAGCACATCCAGCTACTACAATCTGTCAAATTTCTTTAATAGATTCTCAACTTTATCGCTAAATCATTAAGGTTCAAGGTTGATTGGGAAAATTTTACAGTTTCGGGTAGGTTGAATTGCTGGCGTCTGTACCTTCAAACTGTTGACTGAAGCAACTGCACATTATATTACGGTTTAAGCAAGGCTGTATGTAAAGTGAATTGGTGAAACGACAGAAATAAACAAAATATTACACCGTCAGTATTTAGGAAAGTAGAAACCCTTTTCTAATCATTTTTGCACTGGAAAGGTTGTAAACAAAATACTTACATTGACAGTAATGTCCTGTGTAGACAATTTCCGGCCGGTCTCGAACTTGACTCCTAGGTTCTTGACGAGGTCCACCTCAAACTGCACCACATCGAACGGGAGGCGATATTGAGGGATCTCTGCTGAACTGGAATTTTAAATAAAGAATAAGTTTTTATCATACATACTGAGAGTAAAAGTGGACAAGACTGTGTGGTAATTGCGTAACACACCAACAGTAGCAATGGCTTTCATTTTGACAGTTCAACAACATCCATTGCGTTATTTACGTTGTTGAGCAGACAACTTTTTCGAACATATGAAGCAATGGATTAGCAATATCCTTCAAAATGGTTCAGATTGTGATGTGGGTGCTCGTCATACTTTAAGGACATATAGATAGCAAGTTGCGCGTCGATGTCCCTGCCTCACGGTATGGTAACCTTGCCTAAATAAATACATACCTCAGTCCTCCCAAATATTTCTCCTTCTCATAGACAGTAATATTCTTGTAGCCCAGTCTAGCTAAGAAGCAGGCACAACTAGTACTGGCAGGTCCACCACCGATCAAAGCGATCTTCTGATCACCACCGTTTGGAAGAGGCTTGGTGGCAGGGTCCAAGGTTTGTGGGATGCCCATCTTCATGAATACCTGGAATTAAGTTGATTTTACTTCACTGTGGGGAAGCTGGTTTTATAGACGAAATCTACACTGGAATCAAATCTTTTTTCCATGTTTTGTGATTTTAGCACAAGTGTGTGGGCAATCACAGGTGCACTCGCTGTTCCTTTACTCTCATAACCCAATCGCACGGCAATCAGAGAATCACGAGAGATCAGGCCCAACGGCTTGACGTCCTTTCCGAGGCATGGGAGGAAAATATGACTAGAGAAGCGGCACGAGTTCGTGTCCATTGCTAATGGATATTTGTAAGCTGTACTGCTAATATAATGTTTTTATAATAGTTAAACAATTTTTCAAAGGGCAACCAGGTAAGAAAGACTCTGGAATATCGATCATGAACTGGGATGCAAACTGTTATATAGTGGATAAATAAACCGAAAACCTATTAAGGTCAAAGATTTAAGTAATTGAATCCGCCTGTTACGTAGAACGAAAATAACCTTGCTAAAAATAAGGTCAAAGATCAAACTCATTGAATCCAACAGGTGTAGAATGAAAATAACGTTGTAGATAATCATAGGCGAGGTCTTTGTCCAGCTGTGGACGTTTTCCAGCTCATAACACCAGGTTAACAGAATTCATCCCGCGCGGGCTGGCAACGTCGCTTTTCTAGTGGTTTTTCGTGATTTTTTTTTAAATTTGAACCAAAATACTTAAATACATGTTTCTTTCAGCCAAGTATTAGATCGCTGGTATTTATAAGTTTGTATGCGATTTTTACATAAAAATTGACATATTGCCATTCATTTTGAAATTTGCAGTACGTACTTACTTATTACGATTACATATTTTTATTTAAGAGTAAATGTTAAAAATATTTATAAGTAGGTACCAACGACCTAGTACTTGGCTGAAAAAAAATCGTCCTTAGGTTTAAATTTAATAAAATAATCACGAAAAGCCACTAGAAACGCGACGTTCCCAGACCGCGCGGGATGAACGCTCTTAACAAAACTTACATCAACAGCAAAATGCTGCAATCCACCGATGTTGATGGCGCCCTCTTCACTAGCATGCAGGTTACATCCCCCCACACAGAGGTCGCTGGTAGGACACACCATACCACATGTTAATCCCAGGGGATTGTCAGAGAGGATCGCCTTGGCCGCTCCATAGTAGTTCTGAAAATAAATGAATTATTCCTCTGTAACATTAGATACCTTATTTTTGTTTATGTGCGTGCTGGATATTGTAGCTTTGTGAGAGATTATGTCTCGAGGATATTTTTAACTTAGGTTTATCAGCCTATGATGTTCTCACTGGTGGGACACAATCCTTTCTGTGAAAGGGAGTGGGCCATAATTCACCACACAGGCCCAGTGCGGGTTAGATTTTAACTTTGATAGTGGCAATATGCTCGCCCTCTATAACTATTACATAGAAGTTACAATGTAAATGGCGAAATTTGGAAGTACTATAATAATAAACCTTTATTTCAGACCACAGAGAATCCGAAAAATAGTTTTAATAACGAAAACTTTAAAAAAAAATACACTTCTTTTTTTGTCTCTACCATACTCTTCTACCTATCCATTCAGGAGTACGTGGTATACAATAAAGCTACATAATTTTCCTGTAAGTAGATGGTATAAAATCGATGAAAAATCATTACCTTATACAATGTGTAACCGATTTAATGCACATTATGAAAGTAGTTTGTTCAGAATGTAATTTTTAATACAGGTAATATTTTATCCCAAAAATAATTAAAACTACGTAAATTACTGTCACACTTCCGCTGTACAGTTAAAACAAACCAAAATGGATGAAATACCCACTAAGCTAGTCCCTTATACGAGTGCAACTGTGTGCATGCGCAGATTTGTAATGTGACCATAATTTTCTCCAATAATCAGTCCTAACTATTTTGTTAAAAAAAAATGATTTTTACATAATATTAAAAATTCAGTGTATGTATTATGATTTTAACATAGTATTCTAATTGGGGTGTCTGGTGGTGTGCGTTAATTCTGGGACATGTTGTATATTGTGACAAAATCGTGAACGGCTTTCGTTATCTACGAAATCAAAAATGGACAGATACGCTAGAAGTATAGATAAACGGGGCAGTTGGGCAGGTAATTTAGAATTTCTAGTGTGTGTTGATCAAAACACAGATAACACCACGATAACATTGTTAATTAATGTCAATTTATCGATCTATTGCGAGTCGAGGAATGTTCAACAAGTAAGCTGGTGATGCAAGTAGCACGAAGCCGAAAACTTTGGGGAGACGGGGGAACAAAAACTAATTGAAAAATTGCATGGTAGTAATTTGGTAGTAGAAATAAAGGCTTTATTATACAACCTGGTGATAAATATTCGTGGATCACTAAGGAATAGGACATAGGACCAGTCACGATTAACCACACGCCAGAGTACCCCCGGACTACGAAAACCGCTCTTGCTGCTACGAAATAAAGACTTGGACAATGTCAAACGTGGGTTTGACTGTATCTGCTCAAGAACTTGAGTTTAACTTTTATCTGTCTAGATAATTGTCTACTCACCTTAGTAGAAATGCTGCTGATAAAACTCTTGACATCTATCTGCGTGGGACAAGATTTTTGGCAGGGTGCGTCTGCGCACTTGAGGCATCGTGCCGCCTCCTTTAAAGCACCGCGCTCGGACAACGTCGTGTGTTTGATGTCGTCGAAGTTCTTCGTCAGGGTTGGACAGGCCTGAAACAAATTATTACAATAGCTACAATACGTAATCTGCTTGATAAAAATCTTGAATTCATTCACTGACAGACAACGATTACACGATTACATTCTATCGCCACTTACTCCAACTACCTACTTTGGTGTTATGTATTCTAAGTTGATTTTTGAGTGAACATTTGTAACAACAGGTCCTAAAAAAATTTGGTTGCAATGGAATTTAAACTTTGTCCAGCACCCTAATTGCGTAACACACGATCAATCGTAATTTGAATAATTTTGAAGCAAATTGCTAATCCATTGCTTCATAAGTTCGAAAAATTGGGTCTGCTCAACACGTAAATACCATGTGAAAAAAGTTTCACTCATAAATCTCAAACCATAAAGGTTCTATGTCAATTCGAAGTACCTATTACAATAAAACGGCAATTTCATACTTTAACCCCTATTATTAAGTGATAAGGATAACACTATCAATTATGCTTTGGGTTATTACTCTAAGCGGTATCTATATAAATAAAACAAAGTCGGGTTAATTACACTATTTATAACTCAAGAACCGCTGGACCGATTTTTATGATTCTTAATTTTATGTTAGTTTATAGTAAAAATCGAAATTTGTTATAATGATATTGTGAAACGAGAACAACCGACGAACTGTTTCGCAGTTTGGCAGATTTTTGTATATTATTTTTATACAGATTTTGAATAAATAAAAAATAAAAAATGATCTTAGCTCGGAGGGGTCTTGGTATGTAAAGAGGGTACCCATCCACGGACCAACCGCGGCAAGCGTAACTTAACCTGATCACATAATAATATACAGGATGACAGGGTCATCAAAGCGCAAACTGTAAATTCATGGTAACAGGTTGCGCGTCAATGTCCCCTGCGACCTTCAATAATCCATTTTTATTATCAAGTAAATTCACGTGCATGCACTTTTATTATCAGAGATATAAAGATTGTGAGTGTATGTAGGTAAATATTATGTGCAATAATACTCTAGTACCTAAATCCCCTGTCAAACCGTGCAGGTGATATTGCATCAGTTTATCAATTTATGTTGACGTTTTCCTCTTGTGATACTAGTAGTATACAAGGCTACCTACAGGTGAGATATTTGTAACTTTCAACTAATAATACAGGCTGATTTTTTAAAGACCAGCCAAATTAAAGATGTGGTACAGACCATCAAACTGAACAAGTTTCTCCATGGGACAAATAGCGTAATCGCGAAAATTTTATCAACTGTCCCATAGAAAACTTCAATACCTACTCGACCTAAATGTATGGGACGGCTGAATTTTTATTCGCGATTACGATGTTGGTCCCATGGAGAAAGTTGTTCAGTTTGATGGTCTGTACCACATCCTTAAATTTGGCTGGTCTTTAAAAAATCAGCCTGTATAGTTACCGATACGTAAGTTGGCAAAAGATTTTGTAGTGGGGGAAGTTCGCGCATGTAAAAATGTATGAAAATGTGCGAGCGCGAACTTCCCCCACTACAAAATCTCTTGCCAACTTACTTGCCGGTAACTATAATATACTTAGCTGATAATCAAGGATATATATTTAAACATACACTATGTTTTAATGAAAAAAAAAAAGCTAAAAATATGTATTTTTTTAATTACCCCCCCTTTTTTTTGGGAAATCATCAAATGACCCCTCCCGCTTTGGGTGGAGCAGAAGGGAGTGTCAAACTCTTACTGACTAAAACCCACCCGTGTTCCTTCCTTAGCCCTTTATGTACCAGGGCAGCGGTAACCCTTTCGGACGATCCCGCTACCCCGGCAGGCTTCGGCCCTGTCGGGCCCCTTCAACTACGCTGACATCTCTTTGAGGCGCGCGTGGAACACATACGCGCCGTCCGGCATTTATTACCCCCTTCATTCATACACGTTGCTTAGAGTTAAGTAGTGAACTGTTTAACTATACCTACATTTTTGACGTTTAAACGTCACTTAACTTTAAGCATCCTACTTTCCTACTTATAATATTAATATATTATATAATGTCTAATATATACATATATTTATAATAATATTATAAATGTGAAACTTTGTATGGATGTTTGTTACGCTTCCACGCAAAAACTACTGAACGGATTTGGATGAAATATGGCACACAGATGGTTTATAACCAGGATTAACATATAGGATACTTTTTATCCCGATATTCCCACGGGATCGAAACTTTTGCGTGTGAAACCGCGGGGCGCAGCTAGTCGTTTATAAATAAACCCCTACAAGACGAGGTAACTAACGTCACGTCGTCGTTAATTCAAATTTTCAAAACATTACAAGACACGAGTAGATAGTTCTACTTACTACTAACAAGAGTTTCATTAGTCGCCTGACTAATTAATAAGCATGGAATCCGAATAATAAGTGCGCGCTTATGAATACTTATGTCGATGCATCAGTGCTTACACGGTACGAGTATGTACATACAGTTAAGGTGGATGCTCCAAGGTAGAGCCCGCGAAATTCAAATTTTCTTACGTTTTTTGCAATTTGCTGCAGTACTAAGTTGTACCTTGATTAAAATATGATTCGCGGCCGTAACAAATATGTATTTACAGAATTATTTATTTATAATTATTCGCTTAACCACTTTAAGCGATTGACTGCTGCGCTGCGTGTCACGGGTTCGATTCCCGTACGGAACAAATATTTGTATGGCCTACAAGTAGTTGTTTCGGGTCTGGCTGTTTGTGTATCTGAGTTTGAATGTTTGTAAACGCACCCACGATACAGGAGAAATTCCTAGAGAGGGGCAACGTTTTATAAAAAAAGAGAAAAAGAAAAGAGGTATGTATTTGTTTCTCGATAATAAAAGGTGTTAGGTGTGAATGCCCTCGTTCTTCGAGAGGTTTTCTGCAGTGCGATTCTGTAACCACTAACCATCTCGTCGTGAAAGCTTAGGTGAAGTGCATGAAGTGAAGAGCGTGGAGTGAGCTGTCATTCCAACGAATGCTAAGGGATTGCCACTATTGACAGGTCACTCTAAGTTCACTTCACCTAACTTTTCACGGTGAGATTTTTACAGAATCGATCGGCTGACCTCGGATCCCGTACGAAACAAAAACGCATCGCTAAAAATATCTTGATAATACTCACGGTACATTTTCTGTCTTCGTTCCTCTTCCAATGCTGCTTGTTCCTCTTTGTTTGGGCTGAAGGGACCAAGTTGGTGTATGGCTTGACCGTCGGATTGAGCCTTAATAGGTTCTGAAATTACGAATAATCTTAAATTATCACTAATCGTATTTTTGTTTAGGTAAAATTATCACCATCATTATTTCAGCCGAAAGACGTCCACTGCTGGACATAGGCCTCCCCCAAGCACCTCCACTTCTACCGGTTCTGTGCTTCTCACATCTAACGGGTTCGTGTGGCCTTCACAAGGTCGACGGTCCACCTTGTGGGAGCACTTCCTACGCTACGCCTTCTGGTATGCGGTCGCCACTCCAGAACCTTTCGGCCCCATCGGCCATTTGTTCTGCGAGCAATGTGCTCTGCCCACTGCCACTTAAGTTTGGCAATTCTTCGGGTAAAATTATATTAATCAATATTTCAGGAATTTTATATCAATTAGGTATTACTGAAACTATATTGGTCCCGGCTGCCATTCGTAGATGTTTGACAGTAGTTACGGGTAGGTAGTCAGAAGCCCAATAGTCTGACCACCAATCTTACCAAGGGGTATCGTGTTAAGATTAGTTGTCAGACTTTACCCAGTAACTGGGAGGTGGAGGTCAAAAGAAGTCAGTCCATGTAAGTTACTGGTGTTCAGCTGCATCTGGTTAGACTGGAAGCCGACCCCAACGTAGTTTGGAAAAGGCTATCCAGATTGATTGAGTCCTTATTAAAAATCTTAAAGGTACGAGTATTATAAACTCCATCATTATTTTGTTTCCAAAATAATAATAATGAAGCATGGAGGAGATTCATTAAAACAACTTTGGAACTATTATTTACTTTCCATGTTGACTGTACGTAAACAGTAGGTACCTATGTATGATGTGAATATTAACCTCGATTCATATATAAAGAATATTTCACACATCTATCTTTAACTAAAGATAGCCTTTGACCTTAAGTTATATTGTAACTACGTACCTAATCGTATCATATTAGCCACGAAATCAGCAATTAATCTTTGTTGTCAATTAATGTTTGTTTGTTGTTCACAGATTAATGGTTGATTTGTTGTTGAGTTGTTCGCGCGATTCTCAACGACTTTAGTATAATAGTCGTTGAGAATCACGCGGATTCGGGTAGAGTTCCATTTCTGTCTCCCCCTTAAGCACTGTCAGGCTTGATGGTTGTATAGTTTAGGCTTCCCTAAATTTGGCCCCTCGTTTAATGATAAGTACTTCTTTTAACTGTTGTAAAGGTCAGATAGGCAGTCACTCCATGTAAAATACTGGCACTCAGCTGCATCCGGTTAGACTGGAAGCTGAACCCAATATAATTGGGAAAAGGCTAGGCAGGTGATGACTTCTTTTTATAACTAAATCTGAGAGTCAAGTGAAGACCTCTATGGGATAGGCACTACACCCTAATGTGCTCATCCTAAAACATTATCTAACCTCCTGTTGGCTTTCGCCGCAGTTGGGTAATAAACGATCGTTAAACTAGAGCTTGATTTTATTGTGACAGTATGTAACAATCTATTGGCCTCGACCGAAGCAAAAATGTGTTGTGTTGAATATTGTAACTTGTGACCAGTCACTAAGTCTGTCTTAATTATTGTGTCCGCAATTGTTTTTACTACAATAATTACTAGGAACTTACCCAATAACCTTTGTGTTTATTATCTACATGTTCATTTATTTACATGACGAAACGAACAATTATTATTATATTGACGAGTATATAATGAAATATTATTGTTTCCCAAACATTTCTTGAAAGCCAGTTTTTGTTTCCTTACTATTTTTATATCAATGAAGCCTAATTTATTTATTAGGCCTAATTCGGTCTATCTGAGACCAACCGGTTCTTCTTATCGATAGTGTCGATACAACTATTTATCTTAAACGTATTTAAAATTATCTAACACGAAGTAGGTAAGTATAAATAACAATAACTAACCTCAATATCAGGCAATTCCTTACTCAGAAGCACTTTCGACATTTTTAAAAATGAACTTTTTAGTTTTAGATTTAAAGTAAATTTTTTGGTGGCACGTTTTGATTATTTTATTGTTTTAAATTCGCGGGACCGACGCAGGGGACTGCTCACTGGCAGCGCCACTCAAGCGACTGATTACAAAACGTCTCGTGTAATACTATCTTTATTCGCATCCAGTTTACGCTGAACTTTGTTTTTCGCCTCAAACTTAGTTAGCAGTTCTATTTCGTGAGGAGGGGCGAGGTCAACTTACACTGGTTTAACAAAACTACAGTACGCAATAGACCTTTATAATGATCATCATTGATAAGTAATTAATAGTTCATTGAATATCGTTCATATTGTTCACTTTTGTATCCATTTTATAGCTATTTCTGTGGTTTTATATCGCTAAATTGTACGACGTAGGTACGCATGCATGCCCCATTAAATGAGTGTTAGATGTGTTGTTCACAAGACCTTGACACACAGCTGTTGACTGCAATCGTGCATTTAGCTGTATGACGCGATTCCGAACGAACTTTGTACTGTAGAATTGTACATTCATCAATTTTCTATGCTATCCAACAATGTAAATCAATTCTAATGACACCAAAGTAGTTTGAGGGTCTTTGTTTAGTGCCTGGATAGGTATTTATTTACAAGATAAGTCAGAAAAGGATTTTTTGGACAGATGTCTGCGAGATAAATTAACTAGAAGTAAGGATATGGATACCTATACAATATGTAACATAATTAACGCAAGACCTCATACACCAGAATTAGAGTATTGAATTAAAAGCATAATACAATGACCAACACTTGTTTTTTTGTAAAGCTAACTATTATTATTAAGAAAATAGTGTCGACCCTAGCATTAAAATTGAGTCTTATCGCATTGAAATAAGATTTAATTTTCTTTGGCAAAACCGGCGGTCAGCATGACAAAATACATAATTTAAAAAAAATATGTCTACAATAAACGTTACTGAAATCGATTCAGTAGTCAATTATGAACTAACTACTTTGAGGACTTGAGTTTATTCTGTTACACCTTGTTTATAATACATGGAGGCACAAAGCACAGGGGCGGGAGGATTGGCACATGAGAAGAGAGCCTATGCTCAGCAGTGGGCGAAGTCCAGCTGTGGATGATGATAAAGGATAAGGTGAAATGTCCGTTCACCTGCACCCCGTCTTTTTTGGGTTGGATATCATCAAATAACTTCTCCCGCTCTGGGCGGAGCGGGAGGGCGTGTCAGACTTTTACCGACTAAAACCCACCCGTGTTCCTTCAGTTGCCTGTGCCAGGGGCCACGGTATCTCATTCAAACAACCCGCGGCCCTGTGCAGGCATCGGCCCTAGCTGACCCCGTCAGTTCGTGCTGACAGCTCTTTGAGGCGCGCGTGGAACACAACGCGCCGTCGACCCGGGCCTGGTCCTTACCGGGCGGAGAGCTGGGGGCAAGCCCGCGCCTATGGTGGCCGGGAATCGGCTATCACCTGCACCCCTGAGGATGTGAACAATGCCTCTGACGCCGCAATAAACTAGGCCACCTACCCAAACAGTATAACATAGATTTACCGTCGAAACTAAAACAAGGATAGTGAAACAGGCCATAGGTAAGGATATTTTTTTATCATTCGCTTTTTTATCAAAGTACATAATCGCGAGCAATGTTATCATAAACGTGGATGTTTTCTTAACAAAGCTGCACACCAGTGCAGCTACAGTATTTTTTCCACACGTTATCTAAAGTCCTAGGTTTCGATATCTGTTACCAAGGTTACGTAATTTTTATCTTTGTGCTACTTGTACATACGCACGGCAACACATCAGGCTTTACTTAACCAGTATAATCTGACTTCTGATTGTACTAAAATCGTATACAATGCGAGGTCAGCTAAAACTGGAAATGTAGCTTGATGTGTAGCCGTGTGTACCTATAAATTTAGTTACTATAGTTCAATGACGACAACTTTTATCTACTTACTTACTTAACCGATTGCGATTCTTTACATAAGGTCAACGGTATTTATAAATATTTGCCCTAAGAGCACATACCTCCATGGTCATATTGTTATTAAAAATATCGTTGGACGACACGTGTCTTGCGTTATTTAGGTGAAACTTCTTAGGTGGCGATTCGATAATTGTATGAGAATTGAGAGTAAAATTTTAAGGACGCGTCTGGTTTAGTCACATTTCGTTACATGAGAGAGAAGAAAGACATAATTCTCTCTGTCTCTCACACTAAATCCCTCTTATTCATTGTTTTTTTTTTTAAGTTTTACTTCTATGACGTGTACGGAGCTGCGCGTGCCATTTTTATTAAACAAATAATATACATATAAATAGGATAAGTACATAAATAAAACACATAGTTTGAACAGTTAATATAAATATATTTTGAATTATTCAGAGGCTTTACAATATTTGGAAGAATTACTCGACAGCGTTATCTAACTATCATATCATTCGAATTATAGACACAGCGCATATCTATACATATACAATTTTGTATAAAAATAATAATATTGTACAAGCCGTTACTTTGAATGAAAGCAAATGCAGTACATGGCATAAGTGACTACATATCCAACAATACAGTAAATCAATCAACAAGATGACAACAACACAATACAAATTAAAGTGTCTAACATACGCTACAAAATATATACTTAAGGAAATTTGGACTAACAGACATACTAAATTAATAAACATACATATATATTTTTATACAATCGTTATAGTCCTGTGGGATAGTAGTTATAGAATACATTTGACAAAGCTATTGCCGATACATTGGCTAAGATGACGCCTTCACTCATTTCACCCATTGAAAAAATATTGACAAATATTTCATACTTTTCTTCTTGATAAATAATAATATCGCATCTGTTTCAAGTTTAAAAAATATTATTTATGTTTCATATCTCGTCCCATCGCTGCCTCAACGTGTCTATTATATTGTTGACCTATTATTAAAATTATATATTTTATAACTAGACATAATATAGTTAGTCCATTCAACCATAAACGTATTACGATACGAGAATACGTAAAACTACACAGTGAAATTATTTATTTTGAATTAGCATTAGAAAGTCCATTTATTGTGAAAAAATTGGATCTAGTATAAAACGTTACACCAAAGTAAATGGCGTGTGTATTTTATTTTTGTATTTAATACTAAATTACCGGTATTTACATGCTGATTCTTCTAAATATTTGCATCTGAACAATACATACATTAAAATCTTACCGCTAGGGATGTTCTGTGCAATTGTTCGAGCTTTTTTTTTTAAATTTAGAAACAGAAGAATATAAACTCGATAGTAAAACAACTTTTTAAACGAATAAAACTTTATGGCATCTAGTTATAAACGGCGTGCCGCGTTCGGTGACAAGCAACAACAATTGCACACTTAAACACAATCTTACGTGTACTGTTTTTTCTTATTATAACATTTATATTTTAGGAGTGGATTTAGACAGTAATTAACTTAGTGCCATTCTATTTACTAAAGAAACGATCGAGTCTACGACAGTCGTGAAGTTAGGCGTATAAGGTAAAAAAAGCGACTCATATCTAGAGGCCATGTAAAAATGTCTAGACAGTCAATTAGAGCCTAAACCCGTTATCACATTTTTTGCGAAAAATGCCTCCCGTGACAGTAATGCGACCGAATCGAGATGATCGGTGAGCAAACGTTGTAGAACAGAATGCTGTCCATCGCGATTCGGTCGGTTAATGCTAAAAGTAGTTGTGCGGATTTTGCATTAGCCGTAGAAGACTAAACGTTTGCGATACAATCTTGTTGCTTATTGAAAACTGCTCTAGAGGCCATAGTTCTGCGATTCCAAACTTGAAGAAATACTTTATGCCATGCTCATATGTCAATATGGTAAAATTGACTCTAGTCTTATAGAAAAGAAGTTCAAAATCGCAAATCTATCGCTCCTAGTATTACAAAGACGCCACGATAGCACAGCTACACTTTATCATCGATATGTATCTAAGTATTGACCATTCACGCGGGCGCTTATACTCTTAAGCTTTTAGCCGATTTAGAGAAATAATACGCAGTAATGAAATATAGTCATTGCAACATGCTACGTGTGACGGCGGCATAAGATTCAAACTACAATGTTCACACAGCTTGATAAATGCAGCAGCTATTTTCTTCTGAAATGGCATATTATTGACCAAATGACTTCATTTAGTTTCTGCCTCCAATACTTGAAATTACTTAACGTTACGAATGAATTAGTAAATGCAGGATTATGTGCTTCGGTTTTAAGTTTTGTACAGTACAGTGGGTTCTTTAACCTACAAATCACATCGAAGTCAATTTATCCTGGAATCTGCGTAGCGTATTAAAACGAAATACAGTTTACATCATACATAGGTACATATTATAACCTTTTAATTAATTAAATATACAATGAATACGAAACTTTAATGATTAACCATTTTCTTACGAACGAATGCTGTACTTATTACGCCACTAGTCCTAGTCGACATTGTAACTCGTATACAATTTGAACCTTGACACATTAGAAATAAGGACGAAAATGTATCCGAGTTTGCGTCGACTGTAAACATTGATATACACAACAATGTGGAAACAAATAAAAAGCAATAATAAATCGAAAAATATAATCTCTGGCAAACAAATTTCAACAATTCCATTTTTTTTAAACAAGCGCTTAGAAGCGACGGTGAAGTTAGTTTAAACAATTTGTACCCGAAATTATCATAGATGTAGGAATGTAATTACATTTTCGTAATAGCGATGGTCAAATTATGATAAAGCACCCAAATATGAGTTATACACGGATAGTTACCTAGCAGTCACTGACAGGCGGCGGTATGGCTACAATGTGACACAATGTACAAATATTATCAATTATTGGCTAGAGGTAGAAGTTCACAAGTATTACGACAGTTCCACGACATACAGACAATGAAACTACGACACAATTTGAATAAAGAATCCAGTGACATCCATATACAAACTTCTGAAACACATTAGGCAAAGGTCATCCTTTGTGCAGCCACTACAAACTGCCAGTGACGAGAATATCCGGTCGATATAAAAAAGCGTTATACATTAAACGGACCTCACTCACACCAACCCACGTTACATATTAATTAATAATGCGTACTTTAACAGTAAAAATTAACATCTATTGTATGCATTTATTGCAGTCCATTCAATACAGCGCTCGTGTTTTATGCACATTTATACTGATGTTGGTGCGCTCTATTGTAAGCTATGCTGTATACACTGGCATCGACGTCTGTACTACGCTATCTGTAAACAAAAAAAAACAAAAAAATAGGAAGCATTAATTTACTGTATCAAGAGGAAAACCTTTCAAGGCCTCTCAAGGAAGGACTTTCAAGTGCCATGATAATTCTCAATAGTTAATAAAAATATAATAGTTAATAGATAACAATAGTTAATAGTCATAAAAATTCTCGTTACGTATAAGCTAATTGAAGCATGATGACGACGCAAGAAATTTATGATTTATGTATTTATTCGTTTAGTGCCATGATAATTCTGTCACTCAAATACGCTCAAGCACGTTAAGCCGTTGGTCCCGGCTGGCATCCGTTGATCTTTGACAGTCGTTACGTACGGGTCGCCGGAAGCCCGAAAGTCTGATAACCAGTCTTACCAAGGGGTATTGTATTGCCCAGTAAATGGGTCGTGGAGGTCAGATAGGCAGTCGCTCCATGTAAAATACTGGTATTCAGCTGGATCCGGTTAGACTGGAAGCCGACCCTAACATAGTTGGGAAAGGCTAAGCAGCTGATGATAATTCTGTCACTCAAGTCGTCTTTTATTATCAGGACCGTTCTAATAAAACATTACCCTTCTTTTGAGCCCCGCTCCAGTCGAATAAACAAAAACAAAAGCTACTTCACAAATGGTAAAGTTGTTTTTCGAAATCGATTTCGACGTTTAGTATTAGTCAGTAAATGATTAATCAACGAAGATAAAGGGGCATTTAGACCGATCATTACAAGATTGAGAGATGCACCTGACAGATGATCAATACCAATTGATGCAATTCTAATCATTCGACCTTTATCGTTTGCCAGGCCGATCAGACACGAACAGAGACAGAGAACAGAACCCAGCATTGCATAAATGTGTAAGCTGTCACGCCCTTTATACCTAGAAGCTTTTATTTGGATAGTAAGTTTTTTTACATTTTTAATTTTTATATTTTCGCTAGAGAACATATATTTTTTATTGAATTTGTCGGTATATTGGCGTGGCTAGCTGACATATGGCAAATAATTTAATTTAATGTGCTGTGTCTTGTAATGTTAATTACTTTGCATACCTAGTATTGTATACAATTATTTTCTAACCGAACAGACAGCTGTGCTGCTGGGGAGTTTGTTGCGTCACTTCTTCTCCCCAGCGAAAGCACTAGGAAGTGGTGAAGGGCGGGCGTTTTGGGAGATTGTCTTTTGTAATTTTGACGTTCGACCCCCAAATAAATTGACTGGGTTGAAGAATGATGATTTATTTATTTATTTATCCTCACACTGGAACGCCAAACGGCAATCACACCAACGGTTGTTACATGATGATATTAATGATGATTCTTACTTCTTAGTAAAAGTGTTCGTACCTTATCTGACAGTGCTTCACAATCCTTAGAGCATTCTACACCTCCGCTTCTGTTTGGTGGGCTGCACGGGACACAGCACGGCGCGGATGGCTTCGTCAAACACCGTCTTCAAACCCTTCTGCGTGAGCGCAGAGCATTCCAGGTACTTTACCGCGCTGATCTCTTTAGACATGCCGAGGCCCTGGAAAATGATATACGTTTATTAGTAATAATCTAATGTGGTTATAGACTCAGTGGAACTTGTAAGGGTCCACCATGTACAGTCACGAGCACTAATATGTCAACAGTTGGAAACTTTCAATAGCGATTTTTGTGTGAAATAACGAAAACAACAATGAAATACGACATGTAGATTTCACTGCTACCAGATACCTAGTACAGAAATACGCCACTGGTAGCGCTGCTGACATGTCAACTTTCTGTCATGGCTGAGACATACGTCCATGAATTTTCTTGAGTGATTTTAATAAATATTTATATTATGCTGTGACTATTGTGATTGAGTGTGCCTGTTATAATCTAAACTATTCTCCTTCTGACTGTTTCCTGTGTAGTGTGTGTGTTGCTCAATACAATCGTGAGTACCTATTATAAGCAGACTTGACTTTTATTCAACTGTCTATTACACACCCCTATCAACCACTAAACTGGTGACCCCGTAAAGAACACGGAGAGACAATGAGTGACAGTGAGTCGGAACACATCGCGTCGTCGCA
Source organism: Apamea epomidion (assembly GCA_947507525.1). NCBI lineage: Eukaryota > Metazoa > Arthropoda > Insecta > Lepidoptera > Noctuidae > Apamea > Apamea epomidion. Next base: position 5,722,707 of record OX382232.1, read on the forward strand.
GCCCGCCGACCACGGTGCGCACCGTGCGCGCAGGACCAAGCGCCTAGCGGATCCAAAGGTCGAGGCGGCCGATGTGTACCGCGTCGCTTTGCGCCTAACGCCATTTTGGCCCGAGGAGCTCGTTATTTGATTCGCGCAGATAGAGGCGCAGTTTGAAAATGCTGGGGTGACGAATGACGTCACTAAATATAACTACGTCGTGGGACATCTCGACTCTCAGTTTTCAAAAGAGGTAAAAGACGTCATCATGTCTCCACCTGCCATCAATCGGTACGAGAAGCTGCGCGAGAGTGCGGAGTTGGTGCGGAGACTCTCGGCCTCCCAGGAGCGGAAGGTGAACCAGCTGCTGATGCACGAGGAGCTGGGAGACCGGAAACCGTCGCAGTTCCTTCGCCACCTGCAGGGATTGGCAGGACCAACCGTGCCAGAAGACTTCGTGCGCACCATCTGGTGTAGCCGACTCCCCACCAGCATCCAGCCCCTCCTGGCATCGCAGCCCCACAGCACCCGGAGCCGCTAGCCAAACTGGCTGACCGCATGCAGGACATCGTTGCGCCGGCAAGCCACGTCACAGCAACTTCAGCAGCAGGACCCTCGGTTAGTGAGATGGCAGCCGAGATCGCAGAGCTGAAACGCGCCATGAAGGACCTTACGCTGCAGGTGCCTGACAGCCGTTCGCGGAACCGCTCCCACAGCCGTGGTCGAGACGCGCGACAGCACTCACGCAATCGCTCATCAACTCGCTCGGATTCCAGCTACCGGCAGCACCCTGTGTGCTGGTACCACGCGATGCACGGCGAAAAGGCGAAGCGCTGCGTCAAGCCCTGCGACTACCGGCAGGGAAATGCCGCGGGCAGTCGGTAATGGCGACAGACGATTGCCCCCGCTCGACTGGTCGCCTGTTCGTCACGGACCGGAGCACCAAGACGCAGTTTCTGGTCGACACTGGTAGCAACCTCTGCGTCTACCCCCGTCGTTTGCTAAGTGACCGTCGTGAGTGCACAAACTACCAACTTGCGGCCGCGAATGGGACGCCCATTAGGACATTTAGTTTCGTGCAGTTAAATTTAAATTTAGGACTCCGTAGAGATTTAATTGGCGTTTTGTAGTTGCCGAGGTAACCAAACCAATTGTCGGTGCGGACTTTTTGTCTTTTTATTCGCTAGTCGTTGACTGTCGTAACCAACGATTAGTCGACAGTAATACGAACATTTACTCTGTAGCCTCGAATCACTCAGACTCATCTTTATTTTCTGTGAAAATTTCTTCTGGTGATTCGAGGTACCACAAAATTTTGGACGGGTTTCCCGACATCACCCGACCCGCCGGTATACTACGCACTACACCGCACAACACCGTACACCACATCCGCGCCACCCCAGGCCCTCCAGTTTCATCTTCATTTCGGCGACTAGCGCCAGACACATTGAAAATTGCTCAGCAGGAGTTCCAGCTGATGCTGGCCAATGGAACTGCTAGACCGTCGGAGAGCCCATGGGCATCACCACTGCACCTCGCCCCTAAAAAGGATAACAGTTGGCTACCTCGCAGCCTATATGTCTTGCGGAGAATACTTTGCAAGCATTTGAAGACTGCAAGGCAAGCTTAGCTAACGCTGCCCTATTAGCTCACCCCGATTGCAATGCCAAACCCGCGTTTATTACTGATGCGTCGGATACTGCAATCGGCGCGTGTCGCGGCGGTGTTACAGCAGCTTAGCGATGATGGCTGGCAGCCATTAGCTTTCTTTTCAAGGAAGCTCAGCCCTTCGCAAACAAAGTATTCTCCATATGACAGGGAACTACTGGCCATTTACGAGGCCATCAAATACTTTCGCCATATGCTCGAGGCCATACACTTCGTCGTGTACACCGACCACAAGCCGATTAGTTTTGCATTTCACAAGAGGAAGAAAAACTGCTCGCCTAGGCAATTCCGGTACCTAGACTTCATTGCCCAGTTCACCACCGACATGAGGCACATTTCCGGCAAAGACAATGTCGTAGCCGACCCCTTATTTCGCGTGGAAGCGCTTCAGGAACCGGTCAGCTTTGACACTCTCGCGGAATCGCAAGCTGCGGATCCGGAGCTGTCCAAGCTACTCCAGGAAGAGTTATCATTGATTTTGGAGAAGGTGAAGGTCCCAGGGAGGGTACTGTGACGTCAATACAATGCATTGCAAAAACCTATGGGTTCGAAAATAGTACGTTCGTAGCAACATAAAATTTCATTCAGAAAAAAAAGGAGTAAATCGCTTTTGAATAAAGTCAAGAGTATACAGACTGTTGCGTGCCACAATTAATGCCTGGTACATGGTGACATTAGTTACCACTAGCGCCATCTAGTATCAAGTAGCAGAACTAATTTACCACTACCGCCATCTAGTATCGAGTAACAGAACTAACAGATCCATCTAGAAATTTCGATACTAGAACTATCGACATTTGGTCAGTCGGGGCCGGTATGTACTCGAACCTTCTAGATGTTTCTACAATAGAAGTTTCTGGAACTATCTGCGGCACTATATACGGCCGGGACTAGCCACGACCAGTCAGACTTGGATCAGTGATACATGCGAATACATCGAAAGCAATCTTCAAGTGCGACTTAAGAGCAATTGTGTTTTATAATTAGTGTGTTTGAGTTGTTATTAGTGTTGTTTAATTAAAGTGTAACATTTGGTAATTTATATCGGCAGTTTTTATTGTCACGAACCCGAAGCTCGTCACAATAGTTATGCTCGTGACTGTACGCCACTGCATCTGATCTAATCTCAAAAAATCTAGTATCTAACCAATTCGTGTAAACTTCGCAGGCATGTTTTCAATGTGTGTATGTGTAATTGTGTATATTTATAGCGTCTTAGCCCGTAGGTAGGAAAATTAAAAAAAGGGGGTGGCAACCCATACAAGGAGAACGGATGAATTATTAATGAGAGATGAGAAATTATGGGTTCAAATGATATTATGGGCCTATCATGCATGAACAGTTCATCTTCTAGTGACTTTAAAAGTTTTATTTATTAATGGTCATCTGTGAACAGAACGTTATTACCTAAGTTACTTATTTTTCTGTTTGCATAATGTAGCTGTTTGTTGTTCCTATTTAATCCTAGGACCCAGGATTTTGTAATATCTTGATTTAAAAGAGTGTCCTTACAGTTTCTTGCCCGTTCTTCTCCATAGAGATCTACTTTTGGAATGGGCAACTAGCTTCCGACGAACTTTCCGACTAACTGACCGACTATTTAATTTTGTCAATTCAAAAGTGCCTGTAAAATGGTTTAATTAAAATAAATGTTTTGAATTTGAATCAAATAAAATTTTTTTTTCAAGAAATTCAATATCATCTAATATAACCCCGAAAGCTTGAAAAGTACGAAAAGAGTATATTTATTATTCAAACTTTAATGTTTACCACAATACCCAATGATATAATTCCAACAACATTCCAATACAAAAAGGTGCCACGTGCCACGTAACCACGTTGCAGCTGCATTTAAGATGGAACGTCATAATATTCGCAACACATACGCGACCATTTGTAATATCCTGCGGGCGACAGGCTGCGCTACTTCCCACCTCGGATGTAAATGTAACTAAGGGCGCTACGAAAATACATCAAGTGTCAAACATATACACCGTGTTCTTCACGTTATCCATAAATTTTGACAAACGCTGCTATAGCTTTTACAAATCAAATCTAACAAAGGAAGTAGTACTTAAAAAGGCATCGTTACAAAGATATTTGCAATTTCATATAAGAAATTTAATTGAGAAAAGCCAAAGAAACTTAAGTCTTGACAAGTTTCGGCCCGCCACATCTTATGAATGAAAGTACGACGTTGCCAATTCGGATAAAGAGGTATGCTTATCGGGTGATTTACGTCAAGGTATTTAGTTTGCATGAAATTTAACAAAAATTAAAAAATTACAATTCATTAATGTTTAATAATGAAAAATGCTTATTTCCATGGTCTGGACATCAGAGGGGCAATTCTCGTAATTTTAAGAACGTTCACAACGTTCATCTCAGTATCTATCTGTCAAAAACTCCTCTAATTTCCCTAGATTTTTGTAAATTTTTTGACACTGACTGTCGCTGGGATGAAATTGTGACTAGATTTTGAACATTTTTACTTACGGGAATTGGTCGAAGTTTATGTATATCGTCTGGAACACGATGTATGTATCTCTTTAACCTTGGGTTCAATTATAGGTGTGAGGTAAGGTGATTAAACAATATTTGATGTTACGTTTATTTTATTGGGTTTTATCAATTAAGTTTATGGCCTGATTATATGACAGTACTTTCGTCGCTCGAGCCCAGTCCCCTGTCCCTCGCACACTCTTCGCTTAACGCTCTCTTGGACGCTAAGCCTGACTGTGATGTGCGCGGACGAATGGATGAAGATTTTGTAGAATGTCTGGAGTATTGTGAGATGTAGTGTATGGCTATCGAGTAGTTGTATACTTTATATTATAGTTTTTGTCTTAACTAATGTAATTAGCCTTAGCTGATTTATGTTTAACAAATAAATAAACAATGTTGGTTGATCAAGAAACAGTTTTCTACAGCCACTGGGCTGTGATCGTTTGTTTTGTTGACTTTGTGGATATGAGAATGTTGAGATGAATGTGTGGAGTGACAAGAATATATAGAGAAACTTTAAATGTGGCGCCAGAAGTAAAAAAAAAAGGAACCGTTTATCTTGGTATGCGCATGTAAAGAGGAGCGATGCAACACATTTGTATAAAAGAGTGATTAATATAAATGTTGAGTGAATGATAAGGTGACGGCAGACAGGGAAAAAAAGAAAACATATTGCGTGGAACCTAAGTAACATGGTACAGTCACCAAAAGAGATAAGTAACCAGGGTCGTCGGATATAGTTGGAGTTTAGTAAGAAACCGATGGATGTATTCGAATGAAATTTAATTTGACAAATGATTGTTTTATATTAATTAAATTCAATTTTATTCATCGGTCCATCGGTTTCTTACTTAACTTCAACAATATCCGACGACCCTGGTTACTAATCTCCTTTGGTGACCGTACAAGGGCTGGCTGAGGGATAACTTAAAGATCAAATACAATAGTTTACCTGTGTGTAAGTGATGGGCGCGAGTTTCTTGTCCTTCAGCTTCTCAATGGTGTCCTTGTCTTCGCGCAAGTCGAGCTTGGTGCCGACCAGGATGATGGGTGTCGATGGGCAGTGATGCCTCACCTCGGGGAACCACTGGAAGGTACAGAAGACAAGATTAGGGAGAAAAAATCATCAACATATTAAGGCCTGGCCTAAAGCTGTGTGACCTAAAGCTGTTCATAGGTCAGCAGCACCACGATTACTAAGAAGTACCAAGTTATTTAATTACTAGCTTCTGCCCGCGGCTTCGCCCGCGTGGATGTCGGAACTTATCCCACCGGAACGTGCTACCAGGATAAAAAGTATGTCCTTCTCCAGGATGCCATCTATCTCTTTGCCAAATCAGAAGTTCAGTGGTTTAGGTGTGAAAATGTAACATACAGTTTCAAGTTCAAATCCTCCCCTTAAAAATCGAATTTACCATTTTTACGAAATAAAATGATGAACGAAAAGAAACTTATATTGGTAGTGCAAAAATATTCTTGCTTGTACGATATTAGTTGGTCACATTATAGCGATCAACAGAGGAAAAATAATGCTTGGGAAGAGAGAAGATAACACGCTATGACGGCTTTTCTCATTCTTACGACGCAGTACGCGGCTGATAGAAGCAGAACTGTATAAGTGTGACCAAAATCGTTCAGCGAAACGCGAATGGAGCTGAATAAGTGTGAGAACTCCCTTAAACTTCATTACAAGAACTTCCATTGATGTATTTACGTTTCTTTCATTCTTTTGAGATTTTTTACGTGTGACAGTCGTTGTCAAATTGGTAATGCAAAATAGTTTGGTTTGTTGGAATAAAAAAAGCATTGTTTTCAATAAATTGTGTTATTTCCGCATAATCCTAATCGAACCCTGAAAAGTATTTTTTTTTCAGTTGTGGGCCAATCTTTCATGAATCCATGATGTTCATCTGCGCTTGTGCGGGATAAAAATGTATCTACTACTCCCTTCATGAAAACTTGGTACATAAATGAAGTACTTTATACTTTACAACACAAGGTTATAATCTTGTCAAGATTTTCATTCTCCGTTAAATTGTATTTCCTGATTACATGAGTCATTTAATTCCATAGAAATAACTAATTGGTGACATGCACCAAGCTCTGAACAAAGAACAGTAAAAGGCACATGTGCAACTTTATAGTATTATTCCATGTTATCAATAGGAACGAAGAGTTGACGACTTGCTATTTCAGCACGTTTTGACGTGATAAAGTCTTACTGAGCAGGCGAGTATGGACATAAAGTTTCCCTTGCCTAACAACGACTGTTTCTCGGAAACTGTAATATTCCTTGGTCTAACACATGCGTCCTACTGTCCTGCCCTCTGTGTCCCAAAAACATGCAGTCAAAGTGATCTCTGCGCTGCCACCGACAGCGCCGTGGAAGTGGCAAAATTTTGGGAAAACAGAATTTAAAATACAGTCGTGCAGCCACACGAAGAAGAAAAAGAACACATACGTAATACATACAGTAGGTATCTTTGTATCACTATGTAGCTTAAAATCTTAACTAAATACCACAACTATTTTTATTTTATTTCTATCCTTGTCTGGCTCAACACCTGAAGACAGCCATTTTTTTAATGAGGTTTGATTGTCATCATTTAAGCCACGACTGAACATAGGAGACTCTGATTCAGCTCGAACTGTTCTGAATATTATGAAAAATAGACACATGTGACCCTAGTCTACTACCGTTCCACAAATGTCCAAGTGGACCTAAAGTCGGCACACTAATAGCGTAACTTTACTTTACTTTCAACCACAATCCAAAGTATTTGAAGGAATAGCTTAATCCATTGCTTCATAATATGTTTAAAAACTCATCTAATAACGCAATGATTATTGTTGGACTGTCAAAGTTAATTGCACTACAAAAATTAATTTTGACATTTCAACTATATTCATTGCCAAGGCATTGCAAGTCTGCTACACAATTACCCCGCTGGTTCTATTGAAAGAAGTACTGAAAAAACCCACCTTAGCCCGGACGTTTTCGAACGACGCTGGGTTGACGAGCGAGAAGCATATGAGGAAGACATCGGTCTGTGGGTAGGAGAGCGGTCGCAGCCTGTCGTAGTCCTCCTGACCTGCCGTATCCCATAGGCCCAGGTTTATGGGTTTGCCGTCCACCATCACATTCGCCGAGTAGTTGTCGAATCTGGGGATGTTTAGATGGAAATTTTAATAATGTTTTTGAAGATCACTTTAGTTAACTTGATTTTTGATGGCTTTGCTATCATCTATCCTGTTTTTGGCAGTTAGTCGATCTTGCAAAAAAAAACTGGCAAAAAAAAAGAAGTCATGCTGGTTTCGCAGCTGCGTGTTTTTAATATTTCAATAACAAATTCAAATTATATGCTTATCAGTCACTGCAGCAATTCAATAAATTAATTGGAGCTTAAAGCATTCTGAGAATCGCAACCACCAAATGGATTGGACGTTGTTTAACAAATTAAATCATTATGACGAAGCTCTCTCTGGATTCTGCTACGAAATAGGTCAAACAGTTACAAAGTATCTCCATATACCATCTTGTTACATTTTCTTTGATTTAGGTAAACTTTGCTAACGAGCTGCGCATAACTTTGTAGTATTCAACGTTTCTGTTTAAAATTCAACAATTCCATATACTTACACTGTAGGTATGTACTCTCCTGGGAAGGCATTTGTGGTGTAACTGATGAGCAGACATGTTTTACCGACGGCTCTGAGGACAAAGAAGAGAAACATTAAACATTGCCCACTGTAGGTGAAAAGTAGGAAAGTAATAAGATAGACTTTGGTCCATTTCGTTGTGAGTTGTGGCAACCCTCATCATAAATCTCGCAAATAGGATGAGATTATGAATAGGAACAAAAACCAACAAAACTTTTTTCAACGGAAATGGCAACCTCATTTCAAATCATGACGTATTTTTTTAGTTACAAATCCGCGAAAAATGTGAAGTAGGTATTTCAAGGAACGTATAATTTTTAGTTCGCATAACAGCTTCAAATCAGTGAGCTGTCTGATAAACTGCCAGTGTCTTTTTTTGTAATTTCAAAATAATAAGGCAGTATAGCGCATTACACTGACCCAAAGAAAAAACAACACTTGAGCACGTTGTTGCGTGCTAAGGATGAAGGATGTGATAAGTTAAGTGGACAGCACATGCTTGCCACGGCAAAAAAGCAAAAATCTAGACCTCAATGCAGAATTTATGAACCCAGACACATTTAGGCACTAGACTTGCAGCTTTATTAGAAACAGAAGTTGCAGTAGCTATTTATGGCTTTGAAAATATACACCGCATTTTACGTTTGTTATGCAAGAACATTTTAGAAAAACCAACGCTAACAAAAACAAACATTAGATTCATCGCATGTAGGAAAAAAAACATTACAAAATCATGTTACCCGTTATCAGAATCCAGATTAAAAATACCATACACATTGTATCTGCTGTAACACAGTTATAAATAGCCAACACTATTTTCGCCACCTACGAGTATACCCTCCGAGCATGCATATAAATCCTGTGTTTAAAACAACGCTGTCCTCTACTCTCGGCCACGTCTAGAGGTCACAAGTGCACAACATAAATTGGCCGTGTTATAACGATCGCTAATATTCTGCCCTCGTATCGTGTCGAGTACGACATCCTGTCAGATATTCCTGGCAAGGGAATGTCGATGTCGATAAACTCGTTTCTGTTTTAATATGCAGAATGTTGTTTAATAGATGGATTTGTATTTTAACATAAAAAACGATATATCACTCTAATTACAGTTACAGATGTCGCCTAGAATGTTAATGACTTCCAAATACGATGTATGTCAATAAGTCTTAATTGATTCTGTGTTCCGTTATCGCTTATGGTCTGTAGAAAGTCCTAATTACGGTCAGTACTCCATCAACAATATACGAAATTAAATATGAATCACTGTAGCGTAACACCAGTGCGAACCCTAACGAATATAAAGAAGGAAAGATCGTCGACTGACCGCCCATAACCCTCGACCCGGCGCGTACGCATCTCTACAACGATCGCTCTTCATTCCACAAATGAATCACGTTGCATAACAGCCAGCTCGAAGGAATATTGAACATGGGAACATCTGACCATTGTTAGTCACCGACGAATAAGAACAAAAATTAAATCACTAGTAGCATATCCGTATGACTCATTAAATATCATGACGGCAACCAGAATGATAATAGTATATATTTTATTACGTTGATGTTGTTTTCCTTAGACTTATCAGCGTTTGATAGGCGTTATCGTGCATCAATGGGTAGACTTGCCCTACCATTGATTTATGGCAAACAGTTACGCAATGTCAGGGTTTAACTTAGGCAAAGTCCTATCTCCTATCTATTCTGTGCCACTGCGGGCACTGCGGCCCACACTCAACTCAAATTAGATAATACAACGATAAGATAGTTAACATAGTTGGTCTTCCTCTTCACTCAAATTAACGGCGAGGCTACAGAATAATCGCTGTATTTTGGATTTCAGTGAGATACTCGATAACTTAATTGTAGTCGGATTAGACCATCAATCGATTAAGAAATAACCCTGCCATCTTGCAGCCTTATATTATCAATGTCATGCTAAGTTCAGAGCTTTGAGTTATGGTAAAACCATCTCCGAAATTATACGTTTACATAAACATAAAATACAAGCCAACACTATCTGCAAGGGTTTAATTAAAACAACAAAACTTACGAACACAAAGAAGTCAAGGAACACCTCCAAAACATTACAAAATACATGACTCTTGGACACCAAACAAATGACGCCGATGCGTCACATTATTCGCATAACGATTCGATAATATCGGTTCATGATGACTGACTAATCATTCCATGACTCAACGAAGGTTAAGAAAGCACGCGTTCATCATCTGCCAAGCCTTAAACCATCTATGTTGGGTTCGGCGTCCAGTCTTACCGGATGCAGCTGAATACCAGTATTTAACATGGAGCGACTGCCTACCTAACCTCCACAACCCAGACACTGGGTAATACGATAGCCTTGGGTAACACTGGTTGTCAGACTTTCGGGTTTCTGACGACCCGTAACGACTGTCAAAGATCCAAGAATGACAGCCGGGACCAATGGATACCGTGCTTTTCGAGGTACGGAGGGGTTCATCCACAGACTGACCGCGGCAAGCGCAGCGATCGATCGACCCAAGAGGATGTTATTACTTAACCACGATATTATATTGGGCAAATAGAAGTTCTTGGCCGACCAAAGATTTATTTCGTACATTTTTTTCCTACAATAAAGACCGTGGGTAGTCGTTTCCCGTCCAAATATTGGTGTTTGTATTCCCGCATCGAGTAGTTTCTCGAAATTGGGGCGATGTAACAATCGCAGTAATGTTTCCGGTCTCCAGCCTCTCCAAGGTTGGTTTATTTGTAAACATAAACTGTGTGTTATCTTTTGATCGATTTTTAAGCTTTCTTTTACATGAAGCTTCACTCTTTAGTATTTCCGTATCAAGCCATTATTATATTAGAATCAAAACTATGATTGAATTAATACATTCGGAATCTGTCCCACACTTTTGGCTTGCCTCTGTTATTGTTTCACAGAGGAGTCGTTGGTCCACAGATAACGTCATGAATCGTTTAAAACACGTGTTCCACTATAGCTGGTGACACGTAAACCATGTGTGTAACTCGCTTAATTATCGCGTTAACTCACCCAGGGGTTATTGTGTTTCCGTGTGAAACAACAGCGCTTCGCAAGTTCGACTGCTTAATATTCAATTAAACGGTAATTTCGGCTAAAGTACGTTTTTTAAACCCAGAGAGTAATTTGACATTTCAGGTCTTTATGTTTGCTTTTTAGTATCGGAGTTTGACATTACTCCTGTCAAATTACTATCTGGGCTTAAAAAACTAACTTTGAGGTCTTTTCGAATACCCTGTTGAAAATGTCATGGAAATGTAATTACGTACGACAAACCGACGCAACGTCGTTAATTTTAACAAATAACACAGCGGCGCTCCAAAGGCAAAGGAGGAATAAAGCCTTCAAAACTTGACACAATTTCCTTTATTACGGAAAAATTGTAAGAATATTTCTGGCCGAAAAAATATGAGTTTCACAACGAAATGAGGACGAGTTACTGAAGTTGAAGCGTAGGGCTGTCGCGAAATCAAAACACCGCGGGAGAGTTATTCGAACTTTATAAATAGACGGAGTAACTGACGACTTATGGCTTTATAAATACATGAAGTCATTCATCGTAATACTCGACCGAGAAGAAATATAAGTTTTATCTGTCTAGACTGGATTCATTTCAAGTTGCCATGTTTTCACTCACGGTAGTGACTGTAAATGAGTTTGAAGAAATGGATCCTTTCAGATTTTATCTTTAAGTACTTGATAGTTAATCTATACTACGAATAGGCTGGATTCACTTGAATTGTGGGAAATGGAACTCGCAAAACCATCAACTACTACTTTTGTAGATTGTAGATTTGTTGACCATTTTATATTTGGTTAAGTACCTGGTACTTGCTGACATTTTGACAGGCCTACACTTTCCTCCCATACCTATTAACACTGTAATTTGAAATCGTTGTAAAAGCCAATTATTTTTGAAAGAGTAACCGTGGAGTTTCTCGCCGGCTCATCTCCATAGGAAACGACCAATTGACGGCACGGTTGGCGCAGTGGTTAAGCGATTGACTGCTGCGCTGCGTATTGCGGGTTCGATTCCCGCACGGAACAAATATTTGTATGACCTACAAGTAGTTGTTCCGGGTCTGCCTGTTTGTGTATGTGAGTTTCAATGTTTGTAAAAGCACCCACGATACAGGAGAAATTCCTAGTGTGGAGCAAAGTTTAAATGCACCTAGCTTCTGACGTTTCATAAGTGCCCATGTAGGGTTATGTGAAATAAAATATTTTGATTTGATTTAAAACAGTCTTAGTTAATTTAATACCAATGACGAGACAGTGAATTCTTAAACGGAAGTTTATGAAACAATTTAAACGGTTTTCGGCTACGATGACGATAAGATAGCCTTCAGTTTTGTTTCTCAATGTTTTCCTAGTACTGGTGAGTTCAGACAAGTGTTTAATAGCTTCCAGGCAATGTTGTGATAGTATCAACATCGTGTTTTGACTAATCTCACGTCTTGCGGTTTTAGGAAAGATTTAAATCGCTAGATTTGTCCTCACCGTATTTAGTCACACGAAAGTGTCCATAGTGACATGAGTGAGCTCACACATTATTTAACAGCGTTTCCATGACGATGAAGTCAAGTCACTGCGTAATTATGTCAGAGGTGTCAAAACTAAACAGAAACGCGAATTCGTTTGACGCATTAGGGCGAATCTAACAATTTAAATATTTGTGTTTCAGACGTTGGAAGTAATAAAAACCTGTGTATGACTGTGTGACTCATACACAGTTTTTGTTACTTTCAAAGTCTATTTCGCTTATTTTTGTTTCTAACAATTCAAGCAGACGGTTCTGTCTGCCATTGTGGATATAGTTTAACCGTACCAGAATTGTTCAAAGTTATCTTGAGGAAGTGTTCAAGAATGACCAAAACAAGGTTAAAATCTAATGCTAAGTCACGGACAATGCTACTTTAGTTTTGTTTTGTAGAACTTCAGTGACGTCACAAAACATTTGCAAGTTTCCTTATAAGTACAGATATGGTACGGTTTCCTCAATCGGGGATACTGATGGTTAATTTTTACCAAATGGGAATTGGAACACTGCATTGGGGAAAAAAATCATAATCCTTGTACTCTTTGGGTAATCACTTCAGGTAATCACAAACCGCAGATAGAATAATACTAGGAGTGGTTGAACTCATTTATTTTCCATACCGCAGTACAATTAACAGATACTATACTTCCTTATAAAAATAAAGTAACAGCAGGGTGACGCATTGCCTGCTAGTTTTGTACGCACAGCTGACTCAAAACGATCTTTGCTCTTTTATTTACAAGACGACTAATGTACGATTATTTACATAAATTTCTTTACTTTGTCAAATCCTAGAACTTTCCGTGAATCAGTTTCGGTATTGGTGTTTCACTATCAGTTAGGTAATTAAAATAATAGTGCTCCATTTTGAAGCAGGAAAAGATTTAGTTTTGCTCTCGGGAATCCGTGGTTACCTCACCTCCACAAAATTATACCATAATATAAATAATACCTACAGAATTAATACGTTAGTTTCTCTGACTTGATGACACATACAATAGCAAGACTTATCGAATATAATAGAGTCGAATAAGTCCTTGCATGGCCTCATTCAATTTCTTTGTAAGCCAATGAACTGACGCTGCATGCATACTGCATACACATTCAAGCATTCCTATTTTATTATAATATTTTTACAAGTGAGTTGTACTCGTATGAGAACATATGCACCATGCAATGCTGGAGGTCAACGCCCTTCGCAGACGCATTTTGTCTATTCGGACACAGTACAATACTACTTTGTGTTTATGATAACGCTGTAAACTCATGTTATATTTAGGTTATTTTAGCGGAAAATCATTTAAATATGGTTACCTATTTGTGTTTAGTTTAGTTTACGATGTTTAAATTACAAATATCGGAAAGAGCCTGACGTTATGATTTATTTATTTCCTTTCAGATTGCGTGGACGTCAATCATCGTTGTAAAATGCTCGGAATTTACTTTTATTTTTCCTCCGTACAAAGAGGATGTTGCTAATGTAACTACTTTACTGAGTATCTATAAAATTAACTGCTTTTTTTTTTACTACAACCAGCGTTATCTTTACGAGGTGAAAAGTAGAGGAAGTACAGTACAAAGTCAATCAACGTAAAAATTGTCGGTTGAGCTTATATGGTATCATCTAATGGTGGTATTGTTATTCGACACAAACTAACTGAAGTAGAGATAATGTTACGTTGCAGTGCAGTGATTAGACCGTCTGGTGATAAGAACCGCTAGATACCGGTACGATAACCATTGGAGGAAATTGTTGAAAGTTTCTGTAGACTGGTAGCCAGAACATTGCTATGGAGCATTAGTACAAAATATAGAAATACAGAGCAAGCGAAACTCTGCAAACGTGATGAGTATCTATATCGTAGCACGATAAAATGAAAACATAAAACATGACCTTTAAAAAAAAAACAGATTTTTAAACTGATGTTTCAGGTGACTAACTGCGGTCGATGACCCCACAAAAAAGTCATCAAATTAATTGATTTTCTTTTTTATCATGTTTTGATACCGATACCCAACCCATCACGTCGGCGGAGTTTCGCTTGCTAGTTTAATTTTACTCTGAATAGTTGACAGATACTTTATTACAGTTTATAATATTTGAGGAAGACTGATTTATAAGTCGTCATTTAAGCTGACGCGACTGAAACATACTATGATGTGATGACCATAGATAGGGCCTTCCCTATAAATATATGATTGCTATTATTAACTCTGGTGTCAGTGTCCTATAATGATGCCCATAGTCCTTCCTATGGAGCAGAAATATAAACAGGTCCGTTATTACAGTTTATAGTATTTGAGGAAGACTGATTTATAAGACGTCATTAGGCTGACGTGACCAGAAGATAGTATGATGTGATGAGCATAGGGCCTTCCCTATAAATATGTAATCACTATTTTTGACTCTTGTTTCAGTTTCCTATAATGATGACATAATCAATCCTATGGAGCAAAAATATAGACAGATATGTTATTACAGCAGTTTATTTGACTATATGTATTTACATACCGAAACCCCTCCGTGTCTTGTAAAGCACGTTAAACCCTTGGTCCCGGCTGTAATTCGTGGATCTTTAACAGTCGTTATGGGTAGTCGGAAGCCCGAAAGTCTGACAACTAGTTAAGACTGGTTGTCAGACGGTATACCCAGTAACTTGGTTGTGGAGGTCAGATAGGCAGTCGCTTCATGTAAAATACTGGTATTCAGTTGAATGCGACCCTAACATAGTTGGAAAAAGGCTGGGCAGATGATGACGTTATTACAGTTTATAGTATTTGAGGAAATCGATTTAGAAGCCGTCATTGGGCTGACGTGACCGAAACATAATATGATGTGATGACCATAGGGCCTTCCCTATAAATATGTCATTGCTATTATTGACTCTGGTTTCAGTTTCCTATGATGATAAATATCATTCATCTATTTATTTTTCCACCGTCATCTTCATCCTACAATGTCCAGTATATGGAACACATTTCCATTCTCCATATTCAAATGCAAGAAGTTCTATATCGACTTAGAGGTGTTGCATAAAACATAGGCTACAATTTGACACGGCACATAAAATTGTTTATTGTTTTGCAAAATATTAGCTAACGGCTTAACATATTGAGTAAGAGTATTCAATTGCATAATTAAAATAGACACACAAGTAAATAGGGTCTATAGATAAAGCATTGTAACATTAACGATTAGTTCTATCAAAACTTGATAATATAAAGTCCAGAGTTCGTGCGTGTAAAATGCATAGTAGATTTTGTCTTTGTTTATTTACTGCACGTGCAACACATCAATTAACATTAAAACAATTAGCACATACGTTCGGTCTGCTACGGGCGAAGCCTATTTTAGATTGATTCAATAACTTGTTCCATAACAGGTACGAATACACACACACACAGTTTCATATTAAAATATTAAAGATGAATGCTTAATCTTAAAGACTATCTGACCCGTCCGACAGAAGATGTCCAGTCCAAATTTCAATAATTCATACCAAAACTCCATAGAACGAAGGACGTTCCGTTTTTCCGAATTTGATAAAATACCCGGAAAATAGTTTAGAATTAGTTAATTCTATACTATTAGGAACATTATAAAACAAAAAATAGTCAATTCCAAAGCCGAGAGATGCGCATACCAACGAACAGCATTTCATTTATAACAGACGTAAAAAAAAGGAGGAGTTTCTCAAGTCGACGTGTTGTTTTTTTTTTTGTATGACCACGCATAACTTTTTACGGAGTAGTCCGATTTTGATAATTCTTTTTTTATTGGAAAGGGCCCCAAAGTTGGTCCCATATAAATTTGGAAAAAAAAATCCAACCCTATGGGTGGGAAAATAGGGGTGATTTATTGTTCACTCACAGATTTGAATGCTGAGTTGTGTATTATTACTCTACTCAGTGCCACATATGCCTGCCCTTTAGCAAACAATTAGTAGATTATAGCCACAAAAAATATTGAAATATTTTTTTTACATATATTAGAAGATAAATTACCAAAGCGACGAGCGTAACAAACGAAAATGCTGCAGCTAAATGCTCCCGATTCTCAGAGATAGTCCCAGAATATGAGAAAAGTTGGCAAAGCTCGTGATCGTATCCAAGAATCGGCTATAAACCTTTACGTACGTACATAGTGGGCACCTCTAAAGAATGTTTAGGTAATCGATATAATCTGTAGTACCCACTAAATCTATTTAGCACCTCAAGTACCAGTCAGAAACACTCGCGTGAGTAATGACTGCATGAGTCACCTAAGATTCTCATTAACTTGGCCGTCGCCCGGTAACGAAATTGAACAAACGGGACTATGTGTGACTCAAGACACGTTAAAATATCATTAAGTGCAATAATGTGCACTTTAAACCGCTACTTGGAAAACGTAAGAGCTAGCGCGTAATCATGCGTAAGCTTCTATTATGAATTCTGATGCACTTTTTACATCGTGGCTAACGGCTGTGCTTTGAATTCTGTGTAGCATCTCTATTCGAAGTCTATTCATGGAAAATTGTTTATTATTCAGAGCACACACTGCTGCTCCGTTATTAAAACAATAAATTACATTTTCTAAATATCACAATGAGGAGTATCACTATCATCAGCATCGTTACTATCATGGTCCTTAGTAGCTACTAGTATCGATAAAACTCAAAAGCGTGTTGCAATTCAAGTTGGTCTTACAGAATGAATAGGTAGAATAAGTAGTGGCTAGTGCACCGCGCCCTTACTCCGCTCGTATGATGTACGGGCGCTATGCTAATTTAATTACTGCCAGGCACTCACAGCGCGAGTAGTGCGACTATAGCCGGATCGCTTAATAGTTCGGCTATTGGTCCAAATTGATTTCGTGTGAAGTGAATTTCGAGTGCAAAGGTTTGATGTGACTTTGGTAAATAATTCAGTGGAATTCTGATAGTCAATTCAAATTTAAAGGGAAACCGTGACGTTGTTGAATCATTTCCTCTATGCAAATTACAATTCGGGAAATACCGTGTAAAAAATAATTATTACAACCACCACACTAGTACTACGCTCCATTCAAGATAAATATTTAACCAGCATAGTTATTCACAATCACTCGATACGATTGCCACCGTATCGAACATCAATCAATGTTATAGCAGGAGTCCTCTAAACACTCTTCACAAGTCCAAAACCCGAATACGAGTATGTTGTCAGTTTAAGGTTTTGTTCGTCGAATCGTCGAGCTCTTTAGGTGTTGTGTTGAGCTGCACGACTTCTGACAAATGCGTGCACTGACTGGACAGGTCCTCTCAAACTGTTTGGTTCTTTCTTCAAAAAACCATCTCAGACATCAATCTACATGGTCTTCATATGATCTGACCAAGATTATGTCTGGACTTTAAAAGAGACTGTGACCTCTGAGTTTGTTTCGGCCTTTCTTCTCAGACTAGTCAGATAGGAAACGCCGACCTCATCTAGTTTTAAAATATGATTGACGTGTAAAAGTGTTTGTACAAACCTACTTACAAAATAAAATCATTTATCATTTAAGGGCTGATTTTTCAATCACCTGATAACTTTATTCGAGAAATAATTTTGAAATTTTCCAACGCCAGATAATTTTATCGGAGGAATAATTTTGAATTTTTGACAGTTCTTCCATACAAAATCTGTCAGACGCCAATTTTATTCTACGAATAAAAATTATCTGTCGATTGAAAAATCAGCCCTTAATCAAATAGACGACCGCCATTATTCCGACAGCTGTTTGCTGTCGGGAGGAGCAAGGCGAATCAGGGTATCGAAATGTGTAATTTTCGGAATGATAGCCTGTCGGTTGGTTGTGAATAGCTATGCTGTTTGCAAACTGTAACCATGAATTCAGCATATGAAAAATTTCTTCGCTAAAAATGAGTTGTTCCAAACATTTTGACCGCGTAGGTATTGAACTTTTCTATGAAACAGCAGATTTTTTTTATAACCGACGAAAAATTTCTACGCTAGGGGTCTAGAACCATATGCTGAATTCATGGTTACATCTTGTGTACCTACTGTTTAAAAATGTATCCTGTATATCCACCCAGCCAGTTTCATCAGCAGAAACATAACTACTTTAAAAGTTGTGATGGTTGGTCCAAGCAAATATTTGCGGTATTCCAGCCGTTCCTCTATGTGTTTGGACACTCTGAAATCCCAGGTATTCTCGAGATGAATGTCAAACATTAATGTTATTACCGTGTCCCGTCCTTGTATGTACCAGGAAGCAGCAACACTCGTGGAAGCAATTTAATCTCTACCTGTTTGCTTTGTCATAACGCCAAATGTTATTCCAACGTATGTATAAGCATTGTTAATTAAATTCGCATACTTTGTTTACCTACAATTGTCTTAGTTGAATTAAAGTTCTTTCATGACGAAAATTGTTTTGATCATAATCATTTATTTGTCTGAAATGAATATGGTACATCATTTGGTCTTAAGTAGTCATCGTATGGTTTACTTTTACCAAAATTGTCATTTAGGGCTAAAGTCAATGTCAGACGCTTTGACTCTTGTAAAGGTTTTTTTTTTTTTGAGTATGGGAAATCATCAAATGACCCCTCCCGATCTGGGTGGAGCGAAAGGGAGTGTCAGACTCTTACTGAGTAAAACCCACCCGTGTTCCTTCCTTAGCCTCTTATGTACCAGGGCAGCGGTAACCCTTTCGGACGATCCCGCTACCCTTGTAAAGGTTCAAATTTGTTTCATTTCACGTTCACATGACACTGACAAAATTAATTATATTGTCGCTCTAGATACTATACTAGATTTCCATCTTTTTGGTGATACCTTGTATGTACAGGAGGTTTACTTCACTTAAAAACTGACTTTTAGTGACATCTCGTAACAAGACTTTGAAGCACTTTGTAAGGTAGGACCTTGTAAGATTAATAGACACCAAGCATGCCAAGGTGATTTTTTACGTACAGACGCCAACACATCAAGTTACTACAATCTGTCAAAGTTCTTTAATAGATTTTCAACTTTATCGCTAAGGGATTAAGGTTCAAGGTTGATTGGGAAAATTTGACAGTTTCGGGTAGCTTGACCTGCTGCCGTCTGTACATACAAGAAAACATACGGTATTTTATTTAAAATTTAATAAAATAACCAAAACCATGCAATATAGGTACATATAATTATCAAAACAGTATTTTGTCTCCTGAAAAATTGACAGGTTCGTATTTACGAGGTGTCACATCTAAAGCGACGATATAGGAATGGACATTCATCGGTGGCAGTGCTTGGGGGATGATGATGAACAATCATGCTCCTTTCATTTCATTTTTCAATCATCCGGTAGCCGAGTGAAAGGTGCAAAGTCCCGAAATCCAACATCGTTGGATCGGTACATTAATGTGTTAATTTTTCAGTTATGATTTATTCTGTGTTCAGGCGTTTGACTTGCAGTGAAAGAAGTCGAATGTAAGGCAAGATTAACAAAAACTAAAGCGTCTGAATCGGCTAAAGGAACGATTGAATTATATCTCACCAAACAACCACCAGTGTTAATGCTTTTCTTAGCACTTTTAGTATAGCTTTAATAACCCAATCTGTTCTCGCCTCAGTTATAACAGGAATAATTTTATTGCCTTCATCAACATCAAACTTATAATAATATTTCCGTTGAATGTTTTATGTTAGTTGTTTAGTTCAGTAAAGTTAGCGGGTCTGAAATTAAACGGTTAAATGTACCAGCAGCTCATACTCAAGTACTAAAAGCTTTCCCTCAGACACTCCTATAAAATAGTGCAAGGTAGAAAGGTTTTTGCAGTAGTCATTAAGTGCATAGGCGATAGTAGACTGCAGTTAAGTGAAATGTAACGTTTTTTCTAATGTTACAAAGAATGTTGATAAGGAAAGGAACATAATTAAGCATTTATGTATGTAGACTAGCACTTTAAAAGCGAATTTCGGCCCCTATTTTATCCCTTTTTTGAAGAATATTCGAAAATCCTGAAACGTGGTTCAGTTTTTTTACCGAAAGCCCAAATATCATCTCTTTATATCATTGATTTAATTAAAAAAATAAACATGACTGATTCTCATACAAACTTTAAAAAATACTGAAACGCGTATTTCAGTTTTTTGTCGAATACCAATTGTCATTGATTTTACTAGCATTTTTACTATGCAATGTTTTCTACAGGTTCCTTTGACAAAGGCATAGCAATGTAATAAAACTTAAACTAGTTTAAAGATTCAAGGCGTGCACAGACATGATGGATGTAAATGTCTAGCAGTGAAACGCGACAGCACAGTAACTTCCACATACTCTAGGAGCTGTCGACGGTGTCGACCAGCCTGAATACAAAACTATTGAACAACATAAAAAAACGATCGTTAAAACTATGCTTTTGTCCTGAATGAACTAATTGAGGAAATTTTTAACGTCTCCATTATTGATATAACGTCAAACAAACAATCCTACTGGGTTTATAAATAAATATATACAATGCACTAAAAGGGATTGATGTTAACACTCGCTTACGAATGTAGAAAATATGTTATTATTGTAACTTTTATTTCCATTTTACCGTAAACATTCAACCGCACACTGAAAGGTTTTGAGGTTAAGCCGGAACTTTTCACAGCAAAATGGCGGGCATTGCGAGAATGTGTTTTCCAACTTTTCGATTCCCAATCGGAAAGCAAAAGCGCATATGAAAATAAATATTTACACAAACGTGGGAAAGCTCCGTAACGTACTTCTTTCATTTTCCATTTGCATTTCGATATCAGTATTTGGTGTATCGCACAGGAAGCGACGCATAGGAATTTATCCGCAGTTCCATATACATATCCAGTTTCGGTATTCGTACCTACGTTTTTGGATTTAGGATCAATTTGACCCACTTTTTTGTGAGCACCGAAAAGGTAAATATTCCCAAGCCGTGATCTTCAGATTATGTTTGCAATAAGAAAGACTTTTCTTGTTTGAATACGCCCCGAACTCTCTTCGGCGAACACTTTGAGAAGGATTTAGGGAAGAATATAAAATGTTGTTCGTGAATTTGAATTTTATAGTCATTTAATAGTAGGTAATTAAGTGGAATGAGTGTTGTATTTCATAGTCATAATAATTATAAGTGGCATAAGAGCTAAATCCAGACAGACAGTATCAATATGAAAATACGTAAATTAAATACACTTTATTGTTCTGACTCACTCAGATAACAGTTGTGGGGGCAGACAATAAATAAAATTAGTATGATGATTATATGTAAAACGAGAAAAAAATGGCTATTTTTGCCCCTTTTTAGGCATCACATAGACCGAATCCCTTTTCAGTCGGGTGAATAGAACAAAAGCAAAGCGCGCACCAGGGAGCACTAACTTCGTGGAAAGGTGAAACCCTACCTTGCATAGAAGAGATCAAAAGAAACAATGTAAATTATGCCTCACGCGGACGTGATAAGCTCTAAAACAATAGCAGAGATATGTTTATTTGTTTTACAATGGTGTACTAAATGAGGAAATTATGATTTAGTGACGTCATGAGGTCATTGCGGGTAGACGAAGCGTTACCGCAAACGATTATTTTGAATGTGAAAAATCACACGAGCGGGAAAACAGAATCATTCCTGTAGAATGATCTTCTCATTTGTACACAGGCAAGTATTTGAAATACATGATAACATGACGTTTTATTAGTTATGTCCATTAAGTTCCAGGAAAACTTAAACGTTATTGCGTAAGGAATATTGTTTTCAGTTGCAAGGGAATTTTGTTCTTTGTTATGGCTGTACATATTTGAAGAACTGTTGTATGTCTTGGTAAAGCGTAAGTTTTAAACATTTTACGATAGGTCACTTTCACGGTACAAACACATCAATATTGAAAACTCACCATCAAGTCTTTTATTTGGCAAAATCATAAAATCAAAAGTTATTTATTTTAGTCATTAGTCAAATTAGGCTTAGAATCAGCACTTTTCGAACGTCAAAATTACAAAAGACAGTCCCCAAAACGCCCGCCCTTCACCACTTCCTAGTGCTTCCTAGTAAGAAGAAGTAGCGCCACAAACTCCACAGCAGCATCGCTGTCTGTTCAGTTAGAAAATACTTGATTGTATACAATACTAGGTATGTAAAGTAATTAACATTACAAGACACAGAACATTAAATTATTTGCCATATATCAGCTAGCCACGCCAATATACCAACAAACCTACATACATCCATTATTATCAATATTACAAAGTTTAATGTTACATCATAGCTACATATAAAATATATTATTTATTCTGTGGTATAGGCATTTTGTTTAATCAAAACTACAAACGTAGTTAAACATGCAACATAACACCACACTCAACCAGCATACAATCATGAATCTATACAAATAAATAAAACTGAAGTGTCTGTTTGTAATGTCAAAATAAAAGCTTTTTACTAAATGCATATGAAAGAATACATATACGGTACTTGTAACAAAATATCCGTTTTTAAAATGTTCGTCTCTTTGTTCAGGCTAATCTCGGAAATGGCTGGACCGATTTTGATAAAACTTGGTATGGGGATACTTTGAGCCCCAGAAAAGAACATACCCTACTTTACATACCACGCGGGCGAAGCCGCGGGCGGAAGCTAGTTTATTATAAAATAATTGAGGAACCGGCAAAACAGCTACTTTACAAAAGCGGCAGCATTAATTTGAAAACAATAGGAACATAATAATAACTTAAAAGTAAAATATAACAGTATGTATATTATTTCACGCGTTCGTGACACAGAACAGAAACCAGCACGTGCTTTATTGCAATAACAATAAACATTTCGTATCCAAACACTTCCTAAACAATCGCACTGAACTATGGTTGAAAAGTTCGTCACATGTCACCCATGAATATACGACAGGTGCATAAGCATAATGCAATATGAATAAGAAATTTTATCGCAGTCAGAAACCGTTTTCCTTTTCCACCAAGAAAGTGCAAACTGGCATAGGTTCGCAATATTATGTTATGCTAATGTGCAGCGGGAATGAACTCCATAAACCCATACGTAAGTACAATAAACGTAAGTTTATGAGGAAGCTCAAGTAATAAAATATGGGCTCGAGTGAAGTTGTAAGCATGGGCGCAGGTAACGCAAAGGGGTAAGAGAAAATCATCACTAGGGCTGGCAGATGTTAAACTGACTTAGAATCCTTCAAAACTGTAAGACAGGTGATTCAGAAATCCACACAAATACCGAGGAAGCAAACACTTTAAATTTTGCAAGGCTTATCTTGTGCGATAATGCTTTAATTGTTCCCGTTGAAACTGTTTTAATTGCTCCAAAATTGCGCTAAGTCAGTAAATTCCGACGTTAAGCCACAGTAGAGTTACACCCACTAAATCCCGGAACTAACAACTAAAACTCGGTAAATCGCAGCCCTATTACTCTACTGTAGCACTCGGGGCCTAAAAGCAGTCACATCTACGTAATGCCCCTATTCTGAAAGCAATTCATTTTACTCCTGCAGCGTTAGTTTGTAAAGCACCATTTATATGGTTCTCCACTGTGGAAATGCTTATGGCAGATTAAGGGATGAATTATTGTGTAATGCGTTTAAAGCTAGTAACTGTAATGCTTGCTGACAACAAATTAAAGTCACTGCTGAATTTATTGTCATATGTATATGGTTTGCAACTTCAGCAGTTTTAATACTTTTTTTTCTTGAGGATGGGAAATCATCAAATGACCCCTCCCGCTCTGGGTGGAGCAGAAGGTAGTGTCAGACTCTTACTGACTAAAACCCACCCGTGTTCCTTCCCTAGCCCTTTATGTACCAGGGCAGCGGTAACCCTTTCGGACGATCCCGCTACCCAGTTTTAATACTTTATACCAGAATCTTCATCGATGAAAGAAATCTGCATAGGCATTAACATGATGAGCAAAAATAATACCACATTTGGTGCAAAACGTGTATGATGAACGCATAACGACTATGTTGTTGACTGCCAATCGAAAGGTCACCAGTTCAATGCAATCCATTCCAATAAACGGTTAGCAGGAATATTAGTGACAGACATGCAACATATAGCTTTGTGTGGCTACGTTTTTATGGAAAATTCGCTTTCACGTGGTTTTTTTCCGTCCGCAGCAATCCCGTTTAATTTATAGGTAGTAAAATGCATCGAAACTAGGTCTTCACGCCAGGTTACACAAAAAGCTCATCTATTTTGAGTGTGGCTACCAAACAAAGGGTATCTGTTTGATCAACAAACAGACTGCGATGAACAGTGAACTCATTTACTAGTTAGTTCCTGGAGATGCTAATATGGTGCAGTAACGTAGCCAGGGTGTAACATAATGTACATACTCACAGTTATCTTCATTAATTCCTCCAGGTCAGAACAAGCATTCTGTTACCGTTAGGCGCTGATCTGATTATCTATTACGACACGTTTTATCCACAATCAGTACACAGACACAGCTCCATTTTTAAGATGACACTACGATGATTTAGTGACATCCAAGGGTTGGTAATTTCGCCCACATTGATGGATATCATTTTTCCTATAAACACTATACTTCTAATACAAAATAACTATAGATTTTATCGTATTTTATTAATAATATATTTTATTATGACAGCTTTGACAACGACGTTTAATACGTCGCCATGGCAACTTTTCTTTCAAATTCCTACCTGCCTGTATCTTTTTAGCTAATTAGATATGAATACTTATTATATTTAATTACTGGCCATCTTCATAACTCAAATTCATATTTTCTACATGATGTTATTCTACGATCTGACATTATAGATCCACGCAATCCAAGGATCAGTTCGGGTTTCGCCTCTAAAGCGGATACAATAAAGAGCCTGATACTCCAGGGCTACCTATCGCGGGAATACCCAGCGTAACTCTCCGCTCCGGTACCTGTCAGACCCTGCCTTCGCCTCCGTCCTCCGTCCTCCGTGAAGGGCTCCTGTGACTATTGGGCCGCGCCTCATCCGAGGGCCGCCTCACCTGGCGGGCTGAAAGCGTCTCTGTCGTGCCTCTCTCTCTTGCTGCCGAGCTGCGTCCTGCCTTGCTGCGTGGACCCTCCTACGGGTGTCCTCCGCCTGCACTGCATCTATACCTGTACCTGCGCCAGCTCCTGCTGCCGTGCTGCAGCCTGCCCTGCTGCGTGGGCCCTACGGGTGTCCTCCGTGCCGCACACGCACCAGTGACCTGCCCTCATCTGTACCTGCATCTGTCGCCAGCACCTGCCTCGCGTCTACCTCCCTCCATCTGGATCTCCACCTCAGCCTCCTCAGCCCACCTATTACGCATCGTCATCCACACACCCCACCTCCACATACTACACACCACTCTTAGTCCATCTCCATCTTAAAGTTATAAATATATCTTTAATTGTTTTATGACCTCCCTTTCTTCAAGTTCAGTTTTACTTGTCGCTACACAACAAGGGTTTATGTGGAACCGTAAAATACTGGGGAAAATAGTGCGCTTATTGTGGTGTACTGGAGAAAATTTTTAGCGCACTTATATCGACAACAAACTGAACATGTAACAGTAAAGGCTGTCAAAATTGCATACGATATTCTGTTTTCATACGCCAGAGCACGTCCCAAAATGCAAGCTCATTGATTTACAAAACCCCAGCTCATTAGGGATGGTCTTAACATTAGTTCCAAGTTATGAATTTTCATAAGAAAAATGTTTCATGTTGGAACGAATTTTGATGAGACTAAAGAACATTTCAAGGAAGCTAATTTAGCGAGTCTGCTGCTAACTCAAGTTTCTCCGCAAGTTCGATCCAGATTTTCGGGAGCGTATTTCAGTTCCAAATTAAATTTTCTAATACCGGAGGCCGATGGTTCCTTTTGATGTTTCCAACATGGGATCATCCATGTATAAATAACCCTTGTACTGTTACCACTATGATCCCAACACGCGCCACATTGGATGACGCAACTAAACCGCGTATGCTAGTCGTGGCAACAATAACTTTATTGTTTGGACTCACGATGCTATTTCTTATTCGTAATAGTTGCCGGCGTTGATAGCGTAATTATTTTGACCCCATTGTTCAGACACAAAACGTACAATAATTGTATTACTCCCATCCGTCACGTAACTCGACGTACTACTACCGAAGTTATCTAAAATGGAGTGTTTTTATTGCAGTTTATCTTTCATTCATAAATTGATGTAGGTCTCCATTTTAATCGTAGCAACCCAGTTGCCCATAGTAACCTAAATTCGTCTATCAAACGCTCTCGATTGAAACTCATCGATTCAAAAAAGCGATGCAGTTTGCAATGAAAGCAAACAGGTCAGTCGACTGAGTAGCCGGGATCACAGAGGCACCAGGAATTAGGGCAGAGCAGTAATTACTTACACGCTCAGCGGCCTAGGGTCGAACCGGCAGAGCTGAAAGGGCTTTGTGAGGGAAATAGTCTCTTGTTACGGCTTGTTGAGCATTTCGAGCCATCTCGGCTACACGGCAAAACGGAAGTGGGTTAACTCGAAAATCCTTTGTTTGTTTATTGCTTGCGTCTCTGTGATAAACATTGTTTTGGACGTTTTACTTTGCACAATTCTTGGCTTTGAGGCATTCAGTAGAAATTAGAAAGTCGGCTTCTTCTATTTTTCTTTGTGATTTATTATAGAATTCAAGTGCTCGTGAATAACATCCATTATCGCCCGAGTGGCTAAGTACCACCAATCAAAACAAGTGCCTTGCAATCACTTTCACAGAAAGTAGAATTATGTAGTCTTGTTCTTGACCAGCTGTCTTGTATTTGATTTACAATTTGAACGCGACCGCGTGCGATACGCTTGTTAGTATTAGGAGTGTGCAAATATGCCATGGATATTTAAATCTAGCGTATTGTAGCTCGGCGGATTGTAACTCGTCAGTCCAGCCTTGATGGAACCCACGCCTATCTTATTGCTTCAGGTTTCTAAAAAAGAAACTACGTTTTGTAATTCAAGATTATCATATTGTTCGAGTTTCGATTTGCTCTTGTCCATAAAATTGTGCAACAGATACCATATTTTCTCAAGCTTAATTTACACTTTTGCAACGTATGTTATTTCATAAATATTGCTGCGTAACGTGTGCTTTTTCACCATTCGATATCTATAGTAGTTCGTTCGTAAAGAGAACTGGCTGTGCGAAGCTAACCAGATTTCTTGATCCCTGACCATTATTTACTTTCCCGTCTGTGTGCAGTCGCGAGATGTGTCTCGGGGGATCGGGAGAGCTCGGCTGACTGGATCCACTATTGTCTCCGAGTGAAATTCCGGTATACGCCGGATCGACCGGTTCCTGCAGGACGAGGGGAGCGCAAGGTTACACGTTATTTAGCACGCACGTGCGACGCAGTACTAACGTCGTGATCGAACCAAAATTGTGTTCCAAATTCATATTTGGTTTGGAACGTAAGATTTGTTTTTTTTAAACAAGATAAGATGTAAGATTTGTTTTTTTTCTTATACTCACAGCATTTACGTCAATTGAGCGCTGAGACTGTGTCATCAAACATAATTTATGGATGGTTGGTGCGAGGTTCCCACGGTCGTGTTGACTGCCAGTAATGGCCTCTAAGGTTAATGTTGAACTACAGGCGCATTACTAGATACGAAAGGTACTAACCGCTGCAGTTATTTTTAATGACTTCTGAGTTTTGATGACAAAACTTTCTTTCACGAAGTCATGATTATAAAACATCGTTTTGATCGAACTGCAGTATCAAACAGCACGGTAACCATTATCACGAAGAAAATACAATAACCGTAAAGAAATACAATCCATACAATAACTGTAGATAGAATTACATAACAATGGCCCTGCCGCCTGTTCCCACAATTTCGAATTGTCTGACGCATCATAAAGTTTTACAGAGTTTAAAATTACCCACATTTCAGATAAGGAACTTGGAGTTGCGTACTTATTGACACACGGAGTTCTGGATTATATTAAGCAGGTCAAAGTGGAAGGAGGTTTAAATTACATTTCCGCTGTTCTTTCATTTCATAACAGAAGCGTGCGAGAGCTCGCATTATGGATACTCGATTACGGGGCTCGAAGTGGCTCGGCTAAAAACAGGCTGAAAAACGAAGCCCTACACAGTACGTTGCCATGTCCAACCGAGACAGAAAACAGAGGAATGAAAAATTACATTCCAAACGGAATTTACGACTTTTTATGATTAACAGTGGCAGACTGACAGCGATAAAACAAAAAAATTTTTGGGAACATTAATTTTTCAGTGTGGTGTTCTGAGGGCTTCGAACTCCAGGAATATGGATATTGATTTAGAGGCATTTTAGTACGAATGGATGCGGAAATCAAACATACTTAAATCTTTGTAACACCAAGTAGGGACTATCGCCAAAATCTATAACTGACCACCGTAAGGACTATTCCTGCTTGCAGCGCATATTATTAGTCGACCTAAAAAGGATCCTCTTTTGTTTTACTTAAGGACGCAGCTGTGGTCATCATGTGCACGGGATTATGTTTTGAAAACATGGTCAGATATAGGTTTTGGCGATAGTACATTAGAATCGCTAAAGTAAGAATTATGCTAATTCTAGTTTTAGGATAATTATATTAATTATATTATTAGAATAGAGGCTAGTTGTTCATTGGAAACCTCCTAACTATTCCTAACCTTCATTACTAAACTGCAGTACGTCATTGATTATTAATTTGTTTGTAGACAACCCACTTTTCGAGTCACAGCTTTTGGCTACTGACACAACTTTTGTCGTTTGTAACAATTCCTTTGGATTTCCCCAATTACGGTTCATTTACATTTTTATAACTGTGGCGTCGTTTGGAGATTTTTAGGCCTTATTAAATAAAATTTACTGTACGAATTTCACTGTAATCTCTTATCTGAAATAAAACTGGTTTCTATCATAGTTTATTTATCATTTTCTTCTATGTAATATTGGTGCACAGATTGTTCTGAAATTATGGGTTTACTTATCTGGGTTCGATAAAATAATTATATTATCATGATCCATAGTCCTCAGCGTCAAAAAGGAAGGAAAATTCGTAACAATCATGATAAATGGTAATATAATTTAAAAATAAATCTGGATTTACAACTAAACTACTCATGTTTATTTATACCTAAGTATCTAATAAATATTTAAAATCGTTATTTCATATATTTACGAGGTAAGTAATTCAGTTAGTTGCTACCTATATTTTACGGTTTTACCCCATAGATATAAGTTTTTACATTTCTATGGTTTTATCTAAATAAATATGTACGTCTTGCACAGCAGATTGTAGATATTATTGCAATTGATGTAATTACTAGCGTTACTGGCAAAATACCTCAAAAGTTTTTTAACCACAATCCCAGCAGTTTTGTCTAAGAACACTCATAACAAGTCTAAAATTAAAAAGCGATCATTAGCAGGCAATTAAGGAGGAACTTAAACGATCTTGCAAGCCAAGTTTAGAAAACGTGCCTCTCCAAAAATCTTAAAAAACAAAATACCTTGAACCCAATTAGGCTTGCGATTAAAAATACGAACCCGACACAAGTGCTTCTTCTTAATTAGATTATTTTAGCAATCCGTACCGTACTCATGGATTATATTTTTGGGCCCACTTGACGGCTGAATCATAACTAATTCCAAAGCGATACTTGTGTTCCTCTTCTTCATTCAAGCGTTTCAGTCTATTGCCAAGGTTCGCTTCACTAGAAACTGGTTGTGAACGTTTTAGCAAGGACAGACTTAATTAATAGCTCGCGTACAGACTACGATTGAACGCAGAAACGCTATTATTCTTCCAACCTTTGCTTTAGCACTGTGAAATAACACATCTTTACCATCTATTTTAAGAACACGAGGTCAACGTCTGATACACCTCAGGCGCCAACTCCTTAAGTCCGTTGACGAATGTACGGGCCAGTCCATGTCCGAAATCCGATCGAAACTTCGGAGTGAACCCTACACCCGAATAATTAACTTTTTCGGACGGGTACAAAAACATCGGGAATAGCGACAACCACTGTCATTCAATCTAAAGTCGGGCCCCGAACTAATATTATGTCCGTAGATGAATCGAAATCGCCCATAACTACGGACTTCGTGTTTAGGAAGTAGATCAGCCTAATCTTGCGTCACACTAATGCTTAGTTACATAAAAGAGTACAACCACATACCGTAGACTTACATAATCCCACACACAGGGTCCCAATCGTTTATCAAACAAGCATCTGTCTACTTAGCTGCCAGCATCCATCACGTAATAAAAGCAATCAGATTGTTAAGTTGCGTCCGTGGCCAAGAGTGGGATTTGTACGCTGGTACAGTAATTTGATTACGTACAAAGGGGGTTTTGTATGCGGGTGCGCATTGTCTGAAGTCGTGGAGACATACGGTCTACCGTTTGCAATAGTGCCCGAGGCTGTCTATATCTAATTCGATTGATTGCACAATAGCTAAATGAAAGTAGACTGCTTTAATAGTACATCTCAGTTTCAACTGTCTAGCTAATGGCTCTCATTGTTGGCAATTTTACCGGAGATTAATTTTATAAAACTGTTATTATTTGATTTCTATCCGAGAAGCTGTGATCTCTAATAATACAGGACGGATTAACGGCTCAGAATCGTTGCGTTGCTGGAGATAACTCATATAGTTATGATTTCATTTAATTACAACGATTAGTACGTTGTAATTGCAAGTTAATGTCTCCTAAGGTTATCTAGAGGTAGGCATTAAACGATAGTAAAAACGTAGATAGTTTCTAAGAACGCTAAACGCTATCGTTATCGATACTAATAAAATATTCGAATCAATAGTCGATTGTTCATAGTGATAACATGAATATTCGATAATGTTGAAAGCGGACGTAATGTTCTGGTAAGGTCTATTTAGGTGACAAATAATTTTCAAGTACGGACGGAGAAAATGTTTAGCAATTTTCATACCTCAGTTTTTGATACAGATTCGTTTTGCCAATTAACTTCCTTTCAAGTCCGAAGTAGTAGAACTGAGACACAAGTTTCGTAATTAATCATTTATTATATTACTAATGGCCTAGGAATTATTCATTTGTTATATTGAGTAGCAGACAGGTGTACACAGATATTTCGATAATTGGAATGGATTAATTATCAAAGTATCCAAACTTTCAAGTTGATTTGATTATTTTTTTAAATACAATTACTAACAAAAGATACCTTCACTAAAAGTGTTGTTATGTAGAAAGGCCTGTATTTTAAGGCCGTGCCCTATTTGCACTACACAAATGAAAACCCATTGTTTCGACTTCCATTCACAATGACAGGAAAAGTTGCCAAAAGGTAGAAAGTCTACTTCCAATCTTGGTGAAGAAATAGGTTGAGGTTACATAGTAAGTTCGCAATGTGGAATAGGTAATAAGTATTAGAATCAATTCGCTAATAAAGAAACCCGGTTTCTTTCAGTTGATTCTAACAATTTGCACTGCAGATAAACAGCTGACACACACCTTTAGCTATCAATTGGCCTCGCCTTTTAGTGTCATCGTTTCGTTTGATCGAATAGTTCATTCAACAGCGGCGTGCATTGGTTTTCAGAATAGGTACGCAGGAATTTAATTTCGTCGTATTAACTTGAACGAGTAAAGACCGAGTACAATGTGCGAACAGTACGGGAGGCGAGTAGGCCGTCTGGCGACTGCCTACTGTTGCGCGTGATTGTATGAAGATTTTTTTTTTTGTTAGGTATGATAATTTCGCGAGTTTCTTATTTGTATACACACTAAAATGTAATTGACAGGCTGCCAGCCAGCGCTGGGGCTCTGGCTTGCATAGGGTCACAGCATAATGCTGAGCGATAGCCGTTTTGCGTGGATGTGACGCATGTCAACCATTTTGAATTGTTTTTTTTCTTTATTTTGTTTTTATGTTCTTTTTTGCGTCATGTTTACCGCAAATAAACGTTTTTTCTTTCTTTTCTTCTTTATGGTGATTTATCGAGGTAGGCACTGCTTAAATGCCTTTATGCAATGCACGCCACTGGTTAACAATACACCTCTGCCCTTTGAGGATCAAGGCTAACTTCGTTTGACCGTCTATCTATACCTAACCATCTATCGACGAAAGAGATCGCTCATCGTTACCCCTCCTGTCAAATACCATACTTTAGCAGAACTTTTATAACAACGTAAAGACTTTCTAAGTTTCTGTGAGCAAAGATTAACGTGATTGATTAGATGTTAACGTTATGTAAACCTAACGAACTCTGATCGTGCACTTCTTAGAAAGGAGTCTGCAGGCCCTTTCTTGTAAAGTGCTGCGTAATACATTTTCAAAGTCGTTCGGAAACTTGATGGCAGGCTGGCGGGAAGCTCCGCAAATAAATCTAAAATGTTCGAGAGGCTCACGAGAACTGGTTTGAAAGTTCTGCAATAAAGTCCTTCCTTTATTTTTTCTTTGGTCTCGGTTTGGGAATTACGAACGAAATAAAGCATTCCTGGAATTGGCGAATGAATGCCTGATATAAACTGGAAGCCTTAGTTCTTTCTTTACGGTTAAGTACCTTAATGCGGTCTTCTTAAAAAAGGGATAGGTAATTCTCTCATGAGACCCAAATAGTCCCGTCCGAATGAAATAGAAAGGGACATCAACTCGTAAAATTGTATTAAAAGTAATAGATGCGTCAAATTCTGTTGAAGATGACCTTCAAGCTTCGTGCGGATTTTGTAAAAACATCAGAATGTGTGACGACCAGGAATAGATTTTTATTATTAGTGCGTTAAGTAGGCTACATTGTCCTAGGTCCGAATTTTATACTACAGATAAACACTGCATTGCCTGGAAACTGGACTTTATAATCAACGAAGTCGTTAGGTTATCGCTCATTATATCCAAATCTGTCTACGATTTCAAGATTGTGTGCACAAAATGAGAATGGGCAAAGGTCGCGGGCGTGCGATATTACAGTCGAGTCGAGTTTAAGTATTTATTTGTGACTGTACCTATAACGCTTCACTGAAATCCGAGCTAAAATCGAAGACAATAATGTGTAAATCAGACTACGACGTTTTGCTGAAAAGGTGGGTGTAGGTAGTAATCCAGCCTAATAGATACCTATACAGATATATCGATGAAATATGCTTTATTGTACACCAAAATACTGATAACTGTTTAGTCAATTCACAAAGAACTACAAGAAGTCTGTCATGCGTGTATTTTTGTTTCGTCAGGATTTAGGTAGGTATAATGGATATCCAACATATCAGGAACAACCAAACAGTGATATGTATAAGGGTAGGCTTATTCGGATCTGGCCAGCAAAATTGTGAAGACTGCATTCAGAAAGGGATTACCTATGTTCACGGTTGGTTGATGCCAAAAAAGCCATGCAAACCTGAACTCATTTTTTCAGAAAATTTTGTATCTATTTTAGTAAAGTAGATATTGTGGGTCAGTTTTCTCCTTCCTCTTATTTTAAAAATGAAGTATATAATACATCAGACCTCACTCTAATTAGAAATGGCTGTTCAAATAGTAAATGCAAACAGCTGCTAAACTGAACAAGCAATGCAGAATGCATTTCTAGGTAAGGAGATTAGGTACATAGTGCTAAAAGAAAGTCAAATATTCGCCTATTGAGAATGTCCTACTTGCAGTCTTTGTGTGAGACAATGATAGCTAAAATTGTATTGCACGAAAATAAATAATACTTATTGAATTATTCTAAATTGTAACATGTTAAATAAATGTTTCTGCTTTGTAGTGGCCATTTATGTTAGGTACTCTGATATTTTCTATGTGTTCATTTATTTTTATTTTATATTAATATTTAACATCATCAATTCATCATTCATCATCGTCATTTATTTATTTTATTTTAAATAATTATTTTTTATTTGTATTTGAAACAATGCATTTTTGTACTATAATAATAATCAAATTAATAATAGAAATGACCTTGACCGATGAGACCTTTGAACCTTATTAAATCTTACCTAAAGTAACTCTACAGAAATTTTATATTTAATTTATAAAATATCACAGCAATTAATAGGCAGTATGGGGGGCTGGTGTCCACAAATCCATGTCAATGCACGTGTTTAACAATAATTAACACCTATTTTGATCAGATACCTACGTAGTATTTCTTGTTATGCAGCCTTTTGCCAGAGCCCGCCTAAGGAAACATTTAATGAAAACCACAATTTTAGTACCCTTCATAAAATCCTTGAACAAATTGTTTTCCAACTGTACACAGCATCTGTCATGGTGAATGGTCTCATAAAGCCCTATGTATTACATGACTCAGTAAGGGCAGGTTCACACTGCAAAACAATATATCACAGTATCAATTAACTGCATAATATTGTGTTACTCAGCATCTGTGCTTGTTAGGATGCAATCTGAGAATATAAACCCATTGATGATTCATAGCCATAGCATAGGCTTGACTACAATGCTCCGTACATTTTGATTAAATGGATGTGCAAATAAATTTACTGGAATATAATTTGTTTTATCTATAAATATTATAAATGAAAGTCTCTTTTCCTGTTTGTTCTTCTAAACTACACAACGAATTTCAAAGCATTTTCACCATCATTACGAAATTTATTAATTAATTAGCAAATTTATTCCTGAAGGTTTGTGTATAATACATTAATATTAAACTTACAATTAATAACGCAATTTTGATGTTTCAATAAGTCGTAAAAACCATACAGAGCAGGCGCAGAGTTTAGATTATTTTGAGTATCATTGTTGCAATGCCGAATGTAATGCAAGTACAAAGTTTTACAATAATTGTTTGTGTACTTATCACAGCAAGTCATAATTATTATGTTCAACGATGCAATTTCCACAGAAAGCACAGCTAGAATAATCTTATTATAATATACTAGCGGACCCTGCAGACGTCGCCCTGCCCGGAAAAGCAGCGCCACCTACCGGGTCCAATTGTGTTTTCAATCCCTTCAGGAACCCATTGCAATATACACACAAATTTCATCCGAATCAGTCCAGCCATTTAGTTAGGTGACAAACACACGTACAGAAGAATTATATATATTAAGATTTATAGCTAAAATTTTCCACCGTGTGGAATTTATGATTTATAACTTTATAAGCAATCAACAAGCATTGAGTGTTGATTTTTATCACTTCTTATCATTGTTTTTATCTATTCTCTATATTAGGTTTCATGATAAGATATCAAATCTCCGTTTATATTATTGTGTTCAATAAAAGGTCAAAATACTATTAATCACAAAACACGCCATTTTATCCTCAATTTTGTATTCCTAGCACATATGACTTTCATACAGTGACTTCCTTTGTACCCGATTTAAAAAAAAAAGTTACCTATTCAAATTAGGCCCTATGGTAAGAGTACAGTTAATTTGCTATCCTAAACTGGAAAAGGCAGCACTTAACTATGGCAAGTTTTTAAATATAGAACAAAATATGTAAATTAATGTCAAAACAATAATAAATTAATAAATCCGGGGTCCCGTTTGTTTTAACATTGAATGTTGATGGTAGTATGCCTTTCAAAGCACTGTTTATCAGAAAAAACAACTATGTTAAGTATGATTATTTACAATAGCATAGTTGTTTAAATCATATTTCTGAAGCCAGCTTTTTACAGCATAACATTTTCTACATAGAAGTAATTCTGTTTGATGTAATGTTTGAGTGTCCAAAAGGATACCTATGAGGAAATTGACCAAACAACAATAACCATGAGTAGGTAGTCCTTTTCCATAGTAATAAAATTATAAAATGAATACTAGTACCATCCAATGAACTTCAATCAGAAGTTAATTAAAAATTTACCAGCAATTCATAGACAAATAGATTTACCTATATTAGTTGTGTGCATAATAAATAATTCCTTCAGTCAAGCACCTGGCTGTTTATTCGTAACCCTAGCCATGACGGCATATGTTCCAAACGTTGCTAAGGCCGAGAATAATAACCTACAGGTTACTTGGCGTGTTATTTTTTACCACCTCATTACTCGTACTTTTCTAGTCCCCGCGTAGCCCGAGAACACAATGGGACAATGGTAATAGTAAATAAAACGTGTATTATCGTTGTATAACCAGCACTAATATCGAACGCGCTGGATACAGCTCAAACCAACTTCGCATGAAGTCGATTCAATTTAAAATATGACGTCAGTAGCAGGCAGTTTACCAATAAATTGTTACGTTACGAAAGCATGCATTTCAAGTAAATATAGAAAACTTACCCGTCACCGACCACTACACATTTAATCGCCTGCATTTCTGCGTTCTACTCGACCGTTGTCACTAATAAAGCACAATTATCAAGGGTGGCTTCGGATATCTGGGATTTGTGAAAACTGCACTGTTACCACGTCTAGTTGCAATCAATACACATCCGCATCACAATCAACACTTGTACGAGTGAACTGCACAGTTTTTAGATAAAAATATTAATTTCATATCTCTTTGCTGGCGATAAGAGCAATTTGTTCACGAATCCTCCGTTTCGTTCACTTTGGAGACGTTTCGCTCGCCGATTACATACGTTCGGCATTAAAAAATAATGTTGCCAACAATGAATTAAGTTTCACCCGTTTTCCATAACTGAGCACAACTAAATGCTAAAGCAGTGTTTGACATTTTGGAAGCTTAAATAAATGTAATAATTCGTTGTAATTCTTTGAGTTTATTTTGATAATATGATAAAAAAACACCCCTAAGATACCCAGAGAAAAAATCAGACGTCAATATCTAGAAAAAAATATGGCTAAACTGACGTTGTTATCAATCTAAATTAATTTACTTCTTATCGTTAGGAAAGTTGTTAAAGATTCTGCTTTATTTCTTGTTGTGATCGAAGAATAAAGAAGATCAGAAGAAAGAGCGGTCAACGCCAAAAACTCCCGATTTTATTCGTATTTTATAATGCTGGTCACATTGAAGTACCATAAGCAACAGTATTTATTGTGCTTAGAAAAAGCAATCAACATTTTTCATTGAACTAAAACACAACTTTGAATAATAAATTATTTAAAAAAAAGCATTAACGAGTAATTAAGTTTTATCAATTGAACTTTAGAACAACATATTTTTATAGCTCTTTATCGAATATTATACTAATTTACGGTTTTTGGTAACCACTCTATCACAGCACGTTTATTGCGCGCTTGATTTTCTATAATCTATGGCATGCTATTATGGCGACTTCGATAGATCGCGTTGCGCGGTATTGCGTGATACGATTGTTGATTTCCGTTTTATTATGGCAAAAGGTGATAAAGAGTTAGAAAAACCTATAGTGAATAACGAATTACCTAATGCGGACTGTCGGAGCACTGACCATGAAGACTCGGAGTCGACCCAGGAGCAGCCTCTCGACATTGGAGAGCATTATTTGGTGCGGCGTTCGGATGACTCATGGCACCCGGCTGAGATTATACAGACGCGATACATTGCCACGGAGGGCTGTTACGAGTATTATGTGCACTATGTCGGCTACGATAGAAGGCTCGATGAATGGGTATCCCGCCTTAAGGTTATGTCTGATAGATTCGACATGTGCGAACAGTCTAACAACAACATAAACTGTGATCACCTGCTGACCGATAAGTCCGGCCGGAAAATAACAAGGAACCAGAAACGTAAACATGATGAAATTAATCATGTTCAAAAGTCTTACGCGGAGATGGACCCCACGACAGCGGCGCTCGAGAAGGAACATGAAGCTATCACTAAAGTTAAATACATCGACAAGATACAGTTCGGAAAATATGAGATAGATACGTGGTACTTCAGCCCTTACCCCGACGAATATGGCAAACAATCGAAGCTTTGGATTTGCGAGTACTGCCTAAAATATATGAGAATGGAAAAAACATACAGGTACCATCTCAGCGAGTGCACAGCGCGACAACCAATAGGTAGTGAGATATACAGGAAGGGAACAATAGCTATATTTGAAGCGGACGGCAAGGAACACAAAATTTACTGTCAAAATCTTTGTTTAATCGCAAAACTGTTCTTAGATCACAAAACGTTATATTTTGATATAGAGCAATTCTTATTTTATATATTGTGTGAAGTTGATAAGCATGGAGCACATCTTGTTGGCTATTTTTCTAAAGAGAAGGATTCTCCGGAAGGGAACAATGTGGCCTGCATACTGACACTACCTCCATATCAGAGACAAGGCTATGGTAAGCTGCTTATAGCATTCAGTTACGAGTTGTCCAGGCTTGAGCATGTAGTAGGTAGTCCTGAGAAGCCATTATCAGATTTGGGTAAACTAAGTTATAGATCTTACTGGTCCTTTGTCTTATTAGAAGTATTAAGTGTGAGCCGAGGTACATTAAGTATCAAAGATCTGAGTTCTATGACAGGAATATCGCAAACAGACATCATTTCCACCCTACAGTCTATGAACATGGTGAAATATTGGAAAGGGCAGCATGTCATATGTGTTACGCCGAAGATAGTTGCAGAGCAGTTAGCAAGCTCTCATTTTAAGAAGCCTCGGTTGTCTGTAGATCCGTCTGCATTGAGGTGGACGCCTCCGCACAAACAGGGGAACTCAGCGAAAGCTAAAAAGTAGTACAGGCTAACAGGCACAGCTTAGAGATAAAGTTAATAGTCACAACCAAAGGACTTTCTCTAAGTGCTGGCCTGTTAAAAATACAAATAAATTGTTTACTGATGTATAATGTTTATGTACTAAGATGTAACTTTAACATCACAAATGAGTTTGCCGGTCTGGTATGGTTCAAAGTGCCTTTAGAGCATGTATGGGATGTGGATCCGGTCCAAAATTGTTATAGAAATTATTCCATGTATTCACAACCTGTACAGTACTCTGATAAACTTTAAATGGAGAATGTCACATTGAATTTTTGTGTTATAGCGAGGGACCCAAATGAGGTGCAGTATGAGCTTTATATTTTTTTTATTTACA
Source organism: Apamea epomidion (assembly GCA_947507525.1). Taxonomy (NCBI): domain Eukaryota; kingdom Metazoa; phylum Arthropoda; class Insecta; order Lepidoptera; family Noctuidae; genus Apamea; species Apamea epomidion. Next base: position 5,761,996 of record OX382232.1, read on the forward strand.
GTTATTCAATTGGGATGTTAAAGGTATATCTTTGTGTTATGCAGTATATAGATCATTGCTAGAGTATTACTGATAAGTTATGAATCATTCTTGCTATAAGTAAATTCGAGAAAAAAAAAGAGATTGATTTAAAAATGCTCTAAAGATATACCAGTGAAGAATTAACAAAGCATTTCGACGTAGAATAGGCAAAATATAGAAAAATAAGTAAAAAAAATTATAATATTTGTAAACAAAAAAAAAAAAAACAAGGTTATAAGTGCGTAACAGTCTTCAATTTTTTTTTTTTTTCAATTTATTTCTTTTGAATTCATGAATTAAATTGTAAATAACATTATCGTTGGACTATTGAATCTGGATAGATAATGTGTGTATCATAATATCATGTTCATGACCAATTACATGCATTAGCATTATGTATGCAGCCGACTCAAACCACTCATTAGGTCACTAATTATGTATTCTTTGTACCTAATTACACTTTTATAAATGGTAGATTCTAACAAATCATAATGTGTGTTAATGATTTTTTTTAACTAAATAATTGAAGAGCTGTTCATTTTGCCAGTTGTATTTTTTTTATTTGGCAATAGTGAATTTTATAATGTTGTAGTTTGGTAACTCTAATGCCTTTCATTATAACTAGTATTATTGTCATTTTTACCATTAGAGAAGCATTAAACATCTATTAGCTACTATTAACGTGAATAGACTGGTTATTTACATTAAATATATGATAAGAAATGGTACAAAATTCATGATTCTTATTTAGAGTTGCCAGCATCATAATCATAAACTTGAGTGGGAATAAGAGAGAGATTTTATTAATTTGACATCCTTTTCAATTGCTATTGATTTGATGAAGTCATATCAGGTTATTGACTTCCAATGTTGACATTAAATTGCTGACTTTGGTTGGGAATGTTCACTGGAATAAACTCTTGGCCACTTATATCCCAAAGTTTTAACTGTAAACTAGATCTGTACCTATTCTACAACTTATTCAGTTCCTTTTTATACTGGTAACAGTGATACTAATGATTAAGTTTAATTAAGTTTCTACAGTAATGAATGAAACTGTTTGACAGTATGGATGTTTAATTTAGCTTGTAAGTATATTCTCGTCGTTCATATGTTTGCGACTTTCTGTAACACTGTTACAAAAACTTAGAAATGTAAGTAGGACTTTTAGTTATCGTGACAAGATGGCGCAACTGGCATTTTTGCGCACTTTTTCCAATTCAAATTGCCTCAACATCTCCATACCAGAACATTGTTCATTGTTAATAATAATTATTATTCAATACCCCTTAAGTCCAATCAGAAGGTGGTATTAATCAGCGGTATATTTTACAGAAGTTGTATAAAATATCTATAAAATAAATGTTAATGACCCTGTTGAATTAGCAATCTCTGCGCTAATTGAAAACATAATTATTACGTCATGATTATTTTTACTTCGACGCAGCTCGGCCCACATAGGTTTGGAAAAGTCTTTTATGTTAACTAGACGATGCCCTCAAACGGGTGTGCGTGTAGAAGTAGGTCCGCGTAGGCAGCCCGTTATTGTTAAAATATTCTTCTGAACAAGCCTGTTCTTAAACTATGTCATCTCAGTAGGAAATGTGCAATCTGGTTTAGAACAAACTTCTTCAGTTTGTGTGAATTCGTACTTCCGCATCTAATGTACAAACGTAAATGTATATGAAAACCCCGGCGAAACATTAGTAGTTTATTGAATGTATTTCTTTTGTATTTTAATTAGCTTTTTCTATGTCTGGTTCCATTCGTTTTCGTAAGTTACTTTAGTTGGTATCTACAGAACAGTGAAAAGCATTAATACTCGTGACTTAATTGTTCATTCAAAATCTGTAATTCCACAACGGTTTTAGATACTACATGTTCGAGTGTAGCGTGTGAACTATGCTAATCGCCCTCATTAACAGCTGCTGCGAACAGTTGAATGACTTTTGTTGCTAGCTGGGTGTCCTCAAAATATTGTCGCTCGAAAAGCCATTATTACATAACCCTAGTAAGGTGAACACTGAAATTATTGTGAAATACTTATTTTTGAAATAGTACTGAACAATGTCTACGATATTTTTAGTAAGATAAGTATGTTCTGTAATGTTATTTTGCAATGTAAGCATCTTAAGTTGATAATAATTTGCCACTTTTCGTTGTGTCAAGTTGCATTAGAAAAAGGTCTACCCGTTGCCGTTTTTTATTAGATTCTGTGAATCATCAGTAATTTTCACTGTTTATTTGTGATAATTCTAATCGTAAGTAAAAGTGTCAAATAAAATGAATGCAGAAAGCAATTCGTTGTATTATTTAATTTTCCGTAGATATCAATCGAAACCTTGATTGACCTTGTTTTATTTTTACGAAACTGCAAGGCTTACAAATGATAAAATCGTCCTGTAATCATTGATATAATATATCAATGCCTGTAATGGATGAATTGGTATTGGGAATCCCCTTTTTGAGTTTCCCGCAAATATCTCAAAACCTAGACGTAATATTACACATCGTGGTATGCATTTATTTGGATACGCTGGCGGCAATTCTTCATTTGGTTAGCCATTCTTCAGTTTCGTAACTGGTTTGCAAATTGCGAGATGCTTGTGTTGGACAAAGTACATACATAGCTACATAACGAACAATTTACTATACCGATTTTAATACAGCAAAAAATACGTACTTAATAATTTTGTGCTCAACTTCTACATACATTTTTTGAGTAGAGTACACTACTCAAAAAATGTATGTAGAAGTTTACATGGAAGTTTAACATACCTATTTCTACATAGTAAACCAGGTCGAAATTATCATGGTTGGAGAAGACTATTTTTTGACACCAAATTCAAATTAAAAAACAAGCGTTCCGCGGTAATCAGCACCCTAATTGCGTAACACACGATCAATCGCACCACCCTAAACGCAAGTCAGGTGATGCGATTTTATCACGTCGAAATTTTCGTTCCAGAAACTGGGCCTTGGTCCGCCACTGAATTGGTCTCCTGCCTTAGCTCTTACTAGTTACTGAAGTAGGATAGCTGGACAAATGTATGGTGATAGGGTTGGGAATTAAATAAAACACTCCTTCTACAATATCTATTAAGTATTCCAATTAATTTTTATTTACCATTATTTCATTTGCACATTATTATCGAACATCTAAACACAGTACATAAGGTGTAGGTACATAATAAATATAACTACCGAATTGGACTCATTTTGGTTTGTGCGTTGGGAGTTGTTCGTAATATAATTTTTTGACAGCGAAAATAACGCTTCTTTTTTTTCTTGGCTTGTTAATTGAACCTGGGTATAGACATGGGGGTCATGACGAGATACTTTATAGTGACGGTTTTTAGCAGGAATGAGAATTAAAATGGTCGGGATCATTCTGATGCACCACGTTGGAATCGCGTTTCGTCTGTAAAAACTGTTATCAACAAAAAATCAGGTCACTGAATTTTATGATAAGACCTCTCCATTCCGTACTGATAAACTATGTTATGTAGGACTTATCGCGTTGTAGTAAACTGTAGCTGATAAGAGTTATATCCGATATAAATATTTTGCTGCGATAACGGTTAATTTCCAAACTTGCAACACCGCGACCAGTTAGAATGTATTTTGGGATTCCCCGATTTTTTTTGTCACTGTCAAACATTAAGGACATAGCACACATTCAAAAATTTTGTTCATTTACTATTTATCCAAACCGATAATTTTATTTAAAACGTACAAAACAACAAACGATCGGCGATCGAGCACAAATTATGAACAACCAAATTAAATACACAATAGATAGGTAGATGATGTCTTTATTCCGAGATGAGATGTGGGACTTGTGTGGGTATAAGGAAGTACCTAATGAGGTAATACTTATGAGAAAATTAAAGGTACCTATTACAGTACAGGTACCGAAGTACCAGCAGAGAACTACACTCAAATTCATAATACAGAAGCCCTGCTGTTATTTCTTATGTAAATGTAACTTGATTGAATATAACGTACAATAGTTTGTGTTAAGGCTCCCGCAGACAGGCACGACGACGTGACACAATTTCTATGAAAACTTCATGATAATTGTTCTGCCAGAATCGCACCTGTTTGAGGGGAGCCATTAGTCTCAAAACGATTCATGATGACTTTGTAAAAAGAAAATTAAGTTGTACTAAGAGTTAGGCACCTACCTACCCACAAAATACAAAAAAAAAACCTAGGTCGCCAGATCTTTGTAAAATATTCTACCATTTAGTAGCAATCGAGCTCAATTTCTTCAAGATTCTGCTTCTCACATCCCATCTCCCAGGAAATGTCTTTGGTAACTTAAAATAAGTACAATACAATAAAATAAGAAATAAAATAAAACCTCTTTTTATACACTCTTCTTAATATTAAGTATTTACCGAACACTGAACGACTTTAGCATTAAAATACTCAACACTTATTACAATATTTTTTTTACCGTTTAGTAGATTTTTTTTTAATATTATCAGAACTACTAACCAACATACAAGGTACATCTCTACGGCTAATATTATCTACGTTATAGTAGTGTACAGATGAATGTTTACATTTTAGCGATTATGTAAACAAACACGTTTTTTTTTAAATTAAATAATTTTCTATCAATCATGTGCTTGAAGGGCATTTTATGGAATTTGAAAATAGTAAAGACGTCAACAGATCAAGCTACCCGAAACTGTCAAATTTTCCCAATCAATCTTGAACCTAAAGCTCTGGCGATAAAGTTGAAAATCTATTATAGAAATTTGACAGAATGTAGTAACTTGATGTGCTGGTACACACATACATTGCGAAAAACTTGGCTCTTAAAATACGTTTGCGATAACAGTGGTATTTTTGTACATAAAATATATTCATAATCCGAAAAAAGCTATCGTTTTTCACTACTGTCACTCGGGTACCGATCTATACCTTTTATTTGGTTTTTGGTCATCATTAAGATATTAAACAGACTTCACGAGCCACTACAGTAAAGTAACCCATCAATAGAAAGAGACAGAAAATGTTTAAATTGGCCCATTTACTTTCCTTTTACTTCCCTAGATGGCAGAGGGACAAGTCATCTCCTATCTCTTTCTAGCTCCTACTTTTAGCTCGTCTGTTTTTATTAAATAATATTTCAGATCTATCATGCATTTGCAAATGCATGAATTTATTGATTATAATGGAATGTGTAAATAGTATATGCAAAGTGGATATGATACAGAACGTTTGATAATATAATTTTATATATTTACCTAATTATATACCTTGATTGAAATGTACTTTTTTATATATTACGACGATGCCCTTAACACATAAGACTGATATGAACTGTATACAATCCAGATGTACTCCATACTCTGGAAGCTTGCAAGCGTAAAAAATCGAAGTGTTGCCAACATTAACGGTGAATAAATACTTTTTTGAGTGAAGAATACATCTGAATACCGATATTATTGCTAAGATTTTTCTATAAATTATAGTGCAAGCTATGGAAGTGATAAAGACAACTACAGACTTGCTGACATATGAAGCCAACATTGATAAATCACGCTAGAATATTTATTTATATATTTGAAATAATAGAGTTTAGAACCATTATTGCACACATTTAATATCCTAGAATTAATTAAGAAATGCGAATTCAGTTTTTCGCACGATTCTAACGGACATTAAAATTATATTCGAGTTGAAAAATATTTTTTAAAGGAGATTTTCACAAATATCTGTCGAAGTACATTACATCTGTATAGGACACAATTTCACACAATAAGTACTTTTCTATACATAGTGAGTACAACAATCACACTTAAAGTTATATTTTAATAGTTTTCCATTATTAAACATCAATCTATCAGCAAGCCGACTCCTCAAAGTCCTACCAGGACACATTTCAATTATTCACCCTGGGGTCAATTCTTTTGTACTCAATTTTAGACCTTAACAGTACTCCAATAGACCACAAATTACATCAATACCTTAGCACAGTAAGACCATTAAAATATGCAAAGAGTAATAATAAAAATGTGCCCGGAAATTAAACATAGTCTAGTAATAAGATAGCATTTCCTAGAATATAATTTTTTTATTAAAAAAATACTATGATCTTGGGTAAAGCGCTTACGTCATAGATATAATAATATAACTATGTATTAATACTGAATGTATTGGATCGATAAGTTAGATTTTGTGGATATTGAGAGACAAATACACTATCTTATGTAAGTAGTGATGTTTTAAACACTGCAACCTCTTATAAAACATTGAGATTAAATTATACAACATATTTCCCTTGGGCACTGTCTTTGTCTTTCACTATCTTTTTTAATATACAGGGTAACTTTTTAATAAGCCATTTTTTTATTTAAAAAAACAAAAACCATCACATCATAATCTTCATTTCATGTCCAGGCAAATCACTGTCAATTTCAAGGTGGCCTGGAAGAGATCGCAGAATGCACCCATTGTATATTTTTAGTTTTCGATCAATTTCTTTTTTGCCATTTATTTTTGTGGTGTACAATAAAGTATAATATAAAATTGAATCATAAGTTGATGTTGGAAAATAACCCTGTATATTCTTTTCTTTAAATCTGCAATGATTGTATTCAAAGTAGACTAAAACTACGCACTTCAAAAGCGTTTTAAATCTAATATGTGGTAACAATACATAATATATTGCACAAAAACCAAGTGAATAATGACGATATGCTGTGTACGAGTAAATATTAACTAATGTAAGTAATATTTCGTCCTAGTTATAAGAAATTTTTCAAGCGTGGTTACATTGTACATTATACAGGGTAGTCACTAAAATGTAATTCTAGATAAGTACCTATAATAATATTATACTTATCTAAAATTATGTTATACTTATATAATATTTTTTTATATAAATATATATTGATATATGATAGATATATTGTAATAATACAATTTTAGTCGATTAACTGAAGGTTTGTATACTTATCAAAATTCGTTTTGCACTACTTTAATATGGTATGAAACTAATGATTGATAGTTTCACGCCAGATGTTTTATTATTTAAATAAACTATATAAAAAATAGTGCAATACTTATTTGACCAGTTCTCTTAGAAAGTTACAAGGCCAACTTGATGAATTCTAGGATAATTTGAAGAATATTTTTAATAACTATATATTTTTTTTGAATATTATATTTTTTTTTCTTAGTAACCACTCTGCTTCAAGGATTGCTCTTAAATATTAATATGTATTATTATCCTATACGACGTAGCTAGAATGAGGTATGGGTGACTTGAAACTGGCTGATTAGGACAAAATAACAATATTTATTAAAAAATAAACGCTCTATAAAGTTTAAAGACATGGCACAATGATACTGAAGAAGTAATAAAAATAATATATCACATGGAACTGGGTTTGCGGTCTCAAACGACAGGTGGCAGCAGCATCGAGATGGCTACGATAAAATAACTTTTTTTTAAAGTTTTAAGTCTAGAATATGGATCTTAAGGAAATATTACAAAGCAACTTGGTTTTTTTTCCAAATAATTCATTTTTGTAACCGACTTATAAACAGGGGAGTTATAAGTTTAACGGCTATGTCGTTCCGTGTATCTGTGTTTCTGTATGTGTGGGCATCGTAGCTCCCAAAAGAGTGGTCTGATTACAATGAGGTTTTTTTTATAACGTTTGCGAGTTGTCGTTTGAGACCAGGAATATTTTTATAAGTATTTAACATCTGTTAAATGTTAATATATTGTTATTTACATAATAATATACGATGTTATATTACATTATATACGTGAATATTGTCAAGATATACCTACAAGCAGGTACTGTGAAGCGATACACGTTTTCATATACATGAATAGAATATATAATATATATCATCTGATTACAATGTACATGAACTTTGGTATAATTTAATGTAATGACTGATTATGACTACACTTAATAAATAAATAGAAAAATAAGCTTCATTAACATAAATGGACATGATTGCTATATTGAACAACGTTTAATAATAATAATCAATAATTACATACATTTTTAATTGTATGTACAGAATATTTTGGTGAATCTTTGGTTGTCATACTAAATTAGGTATCGACTATCGTTTATGAAAACCGAGTTTCCCAAATCGCTTAAAACGAGTTAGTCGATTTTCAGCAGCATTTAATTATTATGATTTTCATAGGTATTGCTTCAGTAATAATGTTATTACTCACGCAGTAAGATGTGAGATTGCAAATAAAACTTGAGAATCAATCATCCTGGATAATCCTGACGCCGTGCAACAGCTTAGTAAGTTGGGGCCGTGTAGTCGATGTTTCCTGAAATCAGAATAATGTCATATTAAAACCACTAACTCATAGTACTTTATTGGACAATCTGTATACCGAGTTATTTTAAATTGGCTAGCTAAAGTCCGCAGACGCGACGGGTATCGATATCTTAACATGATAAAAAAAAAGATATTTTAAATACATTTTTTGTGGGGTGATCGACCGCAGTTATATTTAATGTATTAGTCCCTTGAAATATAGTTTAATCATTTTTTTTTGTATTAACTTCCCAGACGAGATGGGTATGGGTATCGATATCTAAAAACAATTAAACATAAGAAAACAGTTTTTCTTAACTCATATTTCAAGTCATCATCACCTTCCTGTCCCTATCCCATGTTATTTGTGGTCAGCGCAATACGTTTTCTTCTTCCATTCTCCCATATCAACCGTCACGCTATCATTCAGTCCCTTCTCTTTCATATCATTCCTCACACAATCCATCCATCTTTTCTTCGGCCTTCCTCTCGCTCTCCATTCATCAACATGTATATTCATATTTCAAGTAACAACACTAATAAAAGATTGACGTTTTTTTTGGAGCTCAACGACCGCTCGTTGATCTCCAAAAAAAAAACATCAATCTTTTATTTTATCGTGTTTAAATAACGATTCCCATCGTGTCTGCGGAGTTTAGCTAGCCAATTAAAAATAACCCTGTATTTTGAACTTTTAAGGGAAACATTACTTCATATTAGGTACTAGCCAAGATTTTAATACTTAACTGATGACACATTAGACTCCCTGAATGGATTCTAAAACGTTATTAAACAAGCTCTATCAGAATTGAGGTCTTTGAGGATAGCATGATGAATTTTAAGTATTCGGCGAATTAAATTACTTCAAACGTTTCACTTGTAAAAAGTTTCGAATGAGAGAGACATTTTTAGGTCTTTATTCATCGCTGGGACGCTGGACTTAAAAAGGCCGATAGATACCCACCAGAGCCATGAGTCTGCGAGAAGGGTGGGTCGCTGTAGGCGGGCTGTGGGTCGGGGGCGGCGGGGTAGGCAGGGAAGGCGCCCGGGCTGCCCACCGCGCCTTCCACTTCGTACGCCGGCGCGAACGCTGCGTCTGCGCCCACGCGGAACCGCTGGAAGGCGAAGAAAGCGCAAGCCACCTGGGGAGAAGAGTAGTGAGAAGTGAGTGGAGTGAGGAATCGTGTTTGACGACACGGTAGGCGCAGTGGCAGCGCGATCGACTGCTGCGCTGCGTGTCGCGGGTTCGATTCCCGCACGGAACAAATATTTGTATTGCCTACAGGTAGTTGTTCCGGGTCTGGCTCTTTGTGTATGTGAGTTTAAATGTTTTTAAACGCACCCACGATACAGGAGTAATTCTTAGTGTGGGGCAACGTTTTTAATAAAAAATAATAAAAAATGTCCGTCTTGCTAAGTTCCATGGGCGTATACCCCTTCCTCTTCCTGCCTGAAGGACAGTGGCTTCAATATTATATTGAGCTCCAAAGTAGCAACAAATAATAATAGTACTCACGGTTACACATCAAGCTTTACATAACCAGTATAAGCTGACTTCTGATTGTACGAAAAACCTATACCATGCGAGGTCAGCTAAAACTGGAAGTGTTTAGCTTTGAGGTGTAGCCGCGTGTACCTATATTCTAATAAAGTTTTTACAAAGTGATTGTTGCCCCACTCCTACGTGCACAGCTGTATATTATTGGGCAATCGTAAATAGTCAACAATGTGGTACTGACCATTACTGCATAAGTAAGTTACAATCACTATTTTTGGTCTTCTCGTTCTTCGTGTCGCTGGCACGACAATTATTTAAACTTTGTTGGCCTAAAATTTCGCCACTTACACGGCGTTAACGGTGGCACCGCAAAGGTCAATGTGGCTGCATGTTTTGGGGCACAAACTGTGCTCCACCTCTCCTGGCGATGATCGCCAACAGACTAGATTGCCCTTATATCCGCCAATGCTACAGCAGACATATTGCTACCTTGAGAGTGTTCGTTTTTGTCTATGCTTGTTTATCCTGTCAGTATCGTTTTATGTATCTGTTGGTATTTGAGTCTTGTTACTTGAATCAAACTAATTTTATTTTTTTATTTGTGCCCCAAAGTGTAGTTTCTGCTGCAAAAGTGACCTCTGCGCTGCCGCCGATACGGCCATCATTTTTGGTGAGCTGATTATTATATCTACTTACTGGCTTTAGGTACCTACGTTGATATAATCATTCCATATACAGAAGGAAGATGAAATGACTATTTCGAAAATTGTCCTGTTGCGATCATAATTATTTTCCATATTGCATTTATATTTAGACAGAAAAGTAGTTGTATTTTGGAGCAAATATATCCTGTCCCTATTCTGGCGCAATCTGTAATAACTTACTGCATACCAATTTGGGGTGGAGCTACTAAAATTAAACTCCTTGATCTGGAAAGAGCTCAGCGATCACTTATAAAGGTGATGTACTTCAAACCATTTAGGTACCCTACAACTGACCTCTATAGAGTTAGCAACTTGCTCTCAATTAGAAAACTTTATATTCTTTACGTGTCCTTAACCCTGCATAAGTGTCTTCCTTTTGACTCAGCATCTCAAAGCAGAAGGCGCAGAGATATAGTGGCCTACTCCCCAGGGATCGAAGTGCCTTTGCTAGACGTCAATATGTTACACAATCCACCTACATCTGTTGTTATACGATTGTAAAAAACAATAATTAAATGGTTAAGATCCCTAGCGTATGACGAAACAGAAAATATTCTGACCAGGATTAGCTAAAAAAAAAAAATGGGTACACTCACACACGTAGTAAACGCACCCACGATACAGGAGAAATTCCTAGTGTGCGGCAACGTTTTTAAAAAAATAAAAATAATAAATATGCTGAAAATGTGACGCCCGCCACACTCAACTTTTTCTGTTAAATGTCAGGGCGGATCCCTTCTTATTTTTTGTTGGATGAACTTACCCAGGCGAAGATAGAGAAGAAGCAGAAGGCGATGGCTCCCTGCATGTTGTTGGCGGTGCCCACCGGCGGGTTGTCGGTCTTGCCCCACGCGTTGGATAGGTAGCAGAAACCGACGAAGTACAGGAACGCCCAGAATGCTGAAGACAATAGTACAAGAGGTTAGATTTAAGTGCCTACCTCTCCGACGTCATCTCAAAATTCTATCACGTATAAAAAACCAATCTAGAAGAGTTTGCTTGAGTGTAAGGGCTCCCAAAAATCACCTTGGTTAGATACCCAGGTGCCTTAGGTTTTTAGGGAAATTACCGTAGAAAAACGTGACGTGTAAATTTTTTTGATTAATGTTATATCGTGTATTCAGTCTAATAATAAATGCAAGTAGGTACTGTAATTAAAGTTGTCAAAAAATAAAAGGCCCGTTTTGACATTTGAGAATGCGTTCTTGACACCTGTCAGTTTCATACAAACGAATACGTGTTTTGCGAGTGTGATCTTTATTAACTACTAGAACTGTCAATGTCAAAACAGGCCTTTTATTTTTTGACAACTTTAACGAATATACAATCGCATTCGTGACAATGGACGTGGAGGTATTTACATGTTAGTTAGTAAATAGATATATACCTATTAGGTTTTTTTTTATTAATAAAATCTCGCAGTTTAAACCTATGAGGCTGTCGTCTGCTTAACCGCGCTTGCCTGTGGATGCCTCAATAAATTAAGGCCTCCAGCCAGGGCTTAAAAAAGTTAAAAAACTTAGCGACTACACGCTAAGGGCACCCCCTGTGGGGTACGGACCTGGGCTTATGGCGTCGCTGGGAGAGGGCAGCAAGGGACAGGCTGGATCGGAATTATACTTATTAGGTAAAGTGCGTACTACATATAACGTCCTCGCGGTCTAGCATTTTCTCGCTACGGAACAGGAAACTTTTCATTCTCCGAAAGAAAACTGGCTTTCCTCATAAGATGAGCGCATTCGACCTCGTAAACGTGAATCAGTTTTCACACGATAAGTAACAAATTAGGGTAGATTTTACGATCTATAAAATTTTACACCCAAAGAGAAACCAACAATAGGTAGGTATACCTATTGTTGAGCCAATCGAACCGCGACAGAATCCCGTTGTTGGTGGAGTCATAAAAGATCGAATGACCTGACGTTAATAGGAGTTGTAAGAAATATGGACGCAGCTTAGTTTTATTTTATAGGAGGTAATTAATATTGTAAGTATTATGGCTATTATGGGATATTAAACAAGAAGTATCTTTCTTAGGAATTGGGGAAACTTTGTGAAAGGTGAGTACACACTACCGCATTTTCTCGAGCATTGTCATGTATTGTAACGTTCTTACGAATGCTACAATACAGGCAAAAGCTCAGTTTCCAAAAGCTTTTCCATGTAATGTAACGTTTCTGCGAATGCTCGATGCTGCGTTCGACGTAACGCTCACGGCAAGTGAGGATTTACCTGTAACATTATTTTTTTCTACCTTGCGTTCATTGTTGAAATGTCAGACCTACGAGTACCGCTCGTGCCTTTGCTCGTTAAAATGTTACACCAATACGCTCGTTGGTTTTTAAAATCAGGTTGTAACAAAACATCGAGGGTCGTGTTCGAAGTGCGGTTCGATAAAATTTAAAAACGGCGAATGCTCGTTGTTCTGTTACAAGACCTGAAGGGGTAACACATTTTTTCAAGAAAGCCCCTGTTGTCCCGCAACTCCACAAGTCTACACTTTGGATGGAATCAAACCTTCTTTGTGATTCAATCTTTGGAAGGATATCATTTTAATGAAGGGATTGTGGCGTATAAGTCTATGCAGGCTTAGTAGAGGATTTGCAACTTGAATAGGTTAACTTGAAATTCCTTTGAATCCCAGTTTATCTGCTTTGCTTAAGTAAGTAGCTACCTACTTCTTTAAAAGGAACATTGTGTAAGAATGAATGTATACGTAGATTTATGTTTTCAGACATTGCTTTTGTTAATATGTGTGCATTTACGTTTTCTCTATTATCATCGTGCTCTCCGGAGACCATCTAAGTTTCTCTGTTGTCATGAGTATGATGACTAGTCATGAGCAAACTAGTAATTAGCTCAGCACGCAGATGACCAACCAAAATCAAAAGTCATTGTAGGATGAGAATCAGCACTTTTCGAACGTCAAAATTACATAAGACAGTCCTCCAAAACACCCGTCCTTCACCATCTCCTAGTGATTTAGCTGGGAGCAATTACAGCATACGACATAATAAGTTATTTATTGCAGCAATATCAATTGTTGAAAATATAATTTCGCACCAGTGACTCTTGCCCTTTCCTCTCTTTATAAATTATTAATGATCTAATTTAGTTTAGGTAACGTTGGGGCTCTCATGTCCATGGAGATAAATGCCCCTAAATAAATAAAGACTTAAAAAAAAAAAAGTTATTTATTGATTTAGGTATATTATAGACAAAGTTTATCAGAGCAAAAGTAGAACTCGAACAGAACGTTTCCACCTCTTGGAAATGTCAGAAATAAACAAATGACAGTTTGATACTTGCCGATACCGATTAATTATCAATAAGAACAACTCAATGAAGCAATATTTTATCATTGGAGTGACGAACGACGATTTTCTTTTGTTTCTCGTTCTAAATACACTTCTTCATAAAAACAATTTGCGGTATAAACCTCGACTACAATTAGTACCTACCTATCCAAGTACCTTCAGAGGGACATTCCCGTAATTTTAAGATCGTGTGACAGTTCTTAAAATCCGTCTGATCTCAGTCTCAATCTGTCAAAAATACCTCTAAAGTCAAATTTTTGACAAGTTTTTGACATTGATTGTCGCTGAGATGAGATTGCAACTAGATTTTTAAAGTTTTTAATTACGGGAATTGGTCTTCGGATCATATGATGGTCTCCTTAACCCTCGTGACACGGAATGCGCTACAGATATATAAATCTGTCCGCCATTGATGAGGGCAATTATTTCGACCCTAAATTCAATTTATATTCTCTTCGAGTTTATTGACATACTTAGCATGGAATGGATCTTATTACCCGAGTGCTCTTTTCAAGATTTTGCAGAATCGTAAGTTGCATTCTTGGAAGTAATAATGGTACGAAATTGTAACGTGGCCTAATGGTGGTATCGTTATCAACCAGAAAATAATCAGCCTATAATGTTCCCACTGCTGGGACACAGGACTCTACTCTGTGAGAGGGAATGGGGTGTAATCCACCACGCGGGCCTACTATTTTGCTGTGCTCGACAGGGTCCACAATGATCTCATAAAATTTTAAGTTATTAATTACCTCATTAGTACCTACACAGTTTGGAATGCAAAAAACGATTGAGTATGGTCTACCTATTTTAGCGTTTCTGGTAACTTTGATCGTAACTTCAGAGTTGAATTTGTGTACAGGACCTATTGATAAGTCCCGCTCTATGTATGAATCTATTCATTTCATCTTAAGTTAAGACGCAGAGGAACTTCGAATGAAGATTCGATTCAATAATCTTGCCAAAAAGTTTTTTATTATCAGAGTTCCGTGTTTGGCAACAAATCTCACAAGAAATTAAAAGATTATAGAGTCTGGGTAAATCCGCACTGAAGTGGCCTCGACCTTTTGGTACCACGTGTAACATTTTAAGCAGCGCAATTATGCGCTACATTTCAAGCCAAGATGTCTTACGAGGCAACTGCTTTAAGTACCTTGCATTAATATGCACTTGCTATAACGGGTGTAAAAAGACGCCTAACGAAGCCGACCATACCTTGGAACCTTCTGGTTATGAAGCTATTGTAGGTCAAAGTTTCAACATTGTTTGACGATTTTTTACGAAAACTATGTGAAGTTCATTTTTAAACCTCAGATATCTGACATTTAAGTCTTTTGTCTTTGCGTTTTTTTGTATAGAAATTTGACATTACACCTGTCAAATTAGTATCTGGGATTAAAAAACAAACTTTAGGCAGTTTCAAGCACAATGTTTTTCGTGCGTTATATTTCTCGCTACCGAAAACAGCGACTTTTCGCAAGAAAAATAAAAGTCGTTTCCCAGCAATTATTTTTGTACAATACTAATAATTAGTTTAATGTACCTACAGAATGCGTACTTGACGGTTTTCTGAAGGGTAGTACGCCCTGTAGAGTTTCAGGTAGGTTTAGCTTACATTTTGACACTTACATCATGCACCAAGCGCTTCTCGGTTTTGTCTTTATTATAGTATAAAGAGAATAAGTTTACATTACCTACATAACGCGGGACTAAGTACCCACTTATTACCTACCACAATATTATATCGATGTTTCACAACTTAATGGACTGTAAACATTAGCATACCTACTATGTCACGCTTACAGAGTAGGTTCTAATAGAACTCATGAAATACTTACGTAACGCCACATATCTTTCACGTGATTATTAAACTTCTTGAAACGAAAAAGTATAAAGGTACAGTTATTTTACTCGTACCTCTGATTATGCATCACTGTCAACGTCACAGTGATCTTTATTGTCAATTTAATAAAGTTGCTATTAGGTTGCTGCCAGTGACAGTTCTATCAAAATCACTGTGATCTTTATTGTCGATACAATAAGGTTGCTGTGAACGGACTGAAATGCCTCAGTCACCCATAGGATGATGGAGACAAAACAAGGCGTTCGATATATGTATGTTTCAAATTCGAACACACAACGTTCCTTGTTCGAAAAAAGACAAAAAAACAAAAGAGCATCAACTTACCAGAGAATCCCATATCAGCCAGTACATAGTGCTTCCTAGTCTTCACAGAGGACATCTGTTCAAAGAGGTACTCTCCAGCGATGAAGCCGATGGCCGCTATAAAGGCGATGACTGAGATGCCGACGCCATAGTTGCAGGCATTCGTGTCATCGTTGTAGACGCAACGCTCTTTGCCGTCCTCTCCTGTGCGCCAGCCCTTGGCTGATATGCAGCCCATCACTATTACGCTGAACAACTGGGGAACATAGAAGTATAACATAATCAGCATACAATATTCCCATGCTACATCTCGGGCCGTGAGGGAGCAGGCAGTGAACCACCACGCAGGCCAATTGCAGGGTGCACCATATAGGATTATATTGATAAGAAACTTCTAACTGCTGGCTCATCAAGTCATCATTGTTAAAGAACATCTAAGGAGAGTCCATAGTTAACTAAATGATGTAATAACATGCCGAGCTAATCTTTGTATGACT
Source organism: Apamea epomidion (assembly GCA_947507525.1). Classification (NCBI taxonomy): domain Eukaryota; kingdom Metazoa; phylum Arthropoda; class Insecta; order Lepidoptera; family Noctuidae; genus Apamea; species Apamea epomidion. Next base: position 5,778,516 of record OX382232.1, read on the forward strand.
ATTTCGTCTATCTTCTGATAGCAGCGATCACTAATCCGTCAGCCAAAGTGTTCATATGTAAACCTACATCGCAATTTTTTTTGTAATCTTGCCCATAACAGTGACATTCGAGATGACTATCTCGCATGTCAACGTAGGAGGTGGTCGGCTGCTTAAGCGGGCTAGTAAAGTGCTTTAGTAAATTAAGGCCTTCGGCCAGAGCGTAAAATTACGATATACCATAGCAAAGCCAATGCCTTTATTTTTAATGTTTATGGATGGGCAGGCGTTGTCTGTCAGTGTCAATCATTTAACCACGAAACTGCTTTATTTATAGATTAACCGTTAATTGTGCATGCTTACAAACTTTCAATGAGCTTGAGGTTGAGGGCGTCACCGCAACTCATTTGTTTATTTATTTAGTTTAATATTTATGTACACGCAGTAAAATGGGTTCAGATACGACATATTGTCGAAAGTGTCATGTATCTGCATTTATGTAACAATCAATCTATCTAGCTTATAAGTAAAATCTGTTTTGTTACTACATTTTCTCATTCTATGTTTAGTGCATGCCGTGGCAGCCTTTAATTAAGACTACACCATAAAATGTAAAAAATAAAAACATGGAATCTTTAGCATGTATTATGGTGTATGCTTTGTTGGTTGTCCTTGAATAAATAAATAAATAAATATTAGTATTAAGTACAAAGGTAGTTGTTCGTAGTAATGGATCCTGTTTAGAAATACATTAGCATAGCACTTTACCTATAAGTACCTACCTAGTTCTATGTTAAGAAATTAATAAGTATACAGTCAGGGACAAAAGTCGATAAGCACTCAGGTTTTTTTTTAATTTTAATTCTTATATTAACCCGCTGAAGGACACTGAAATAGACACAATAGAAGTTTTATTGTTACCTATTACGTCGAGGGGCGTTTAGTGTCCCGCAAAGGGTTAAGCTGAATATTTATGTAGTTTAAAACTAGAACTAGTACTATTAGTTATTCTGTGCTAGAACACAAGAAAATTCAACGAAACTGTAAGCTATTAACAAAACAATTTTGTGTCAAATTCGATGATGTGTAAAAGAAGAATTAATCGACTTTTGCCGCTATCTCATTGTACGATAAACCTATACAATGCGAGGTCAGCTAAAACTGGAAATGTATAGCTTGATGTGTAGCCGTAGATACTACACTTTGTCGTAGAATGCATTGTTAATATTTGTAAATTATCACAATGCAATAGGTACGTTCATATGTAAAGGTTCTGCTAAAATTGCGAGACTAGTCGGTCTCAGTCATGTAGGTAGGTACCTAATACAAATTATTTTTTCAATGAAAGTCTAACTAAATGGTCCTGTTTAGAGTTCACCACTCAGAATCTTTTACGTAAGGACGGTATGAAAATTGGTGTGAGATCAGAAATATTTAATTTTCAGTGTATATCTATCAGAATTCTTTTAACAACTACTAGAGGAAATACGTGGGTACACCTACACTGCACTGCACATATCTACTTAATAGAGTAGGTAATAGTCGCATCAGCAGAAAATATATAGCACAAATCTCTCTAATAGGAACCCCTAGTAGCCTATAACGCAAACTTGCTTAAAACCTTTTTTTATTTATTTTGGAACGAAGTTGTCCTTAGCATAGAGTTTTCATCTATCTATCTTTTTATCAGGGATCCCAACGTACGGCCTCCACGGTGGCAACATAAAGACAGGTCTGAACAAGAACCTGGGGTTCAGTAAGGAGGATCGTGACGAGAAAATTAGAAGAGTGTCTGAGGTCGCCAAAATTTGCTGACAGTGGTGTCGTATGCCAGCCGATCTATTATGTAAATATCTCACCGTGAAAACTTAGGTGAAGTGAGCTGTGAATAGTGGCAATCCCTTATGTCACGTGGAATGACAGCTCACTTCACCTAAGTTTTCACCGTGAGTTTTTTACAGAATAGCAATGCTTTGACTCGTCCAAAAAAAGGGGCGGAAGTGATCAAGTCGGTTCTGGACCGTCTTCCGTCCTCTTTTTACTGCTGAAGAATGGTTTATACTATATGCTTACATGAATAATCTAGTTTACTGACCCACTCCACTTTAATAGCATAGGGCATAGGACTTCAATAAATATTAATAGTACCTAAAGTCCATTCACAGTTAGGTACTGTTATTTTACACAGTGATCTTTAATCCCGTGACAATAAGGTTGCTGTTGGGTTGCTGCTGTCGGAGGTAAAATAACTGTGGAAGGACTGGAGTACCTAGAACTGTCAGTCTGAGTTATGTGGACGTAAAACAGAACGAAAAAGGAGGTAATTTAGAATAGAATACTCTTTGTTATGTGTTTTGTAAATTATTTCTTTAGCCCACTTTTAGCTTACATCATTCATTCATTCAGCCCAAAGGTGACCACTGCTGGACATAGGCCTCCCCCAAGTACCGGCACTTCGACCGATTCTGTACTCCCCGCATCCAGCGGATTCCTGCGGCCTTTACAAGGTCTTCGGCACACCTTATGGGAGGCCTTCCAAGGCTATGCCTTCTGGTATGCGATCGCCACTCTAGAAACGTTCGGCCCCATCGGCCATATGTTTTCGAGCAATGTGCCCTCTGCCACTTAAGTTTGGCAATTCTTCGGCCTATGTCAGTTACCTTGGTTCTCCCGCGGGTCTCTTCATTTCTGATTCGATCACGTAAGAACACTCCAAGCATAACCCTCTCCATTGCCCTTCAGTTTACAATCATGTAGATAGATGGACAGATAACATGTAGAGTGTACCATTTTTAGATACTTTTTATTGATTTCAAATCAACCTTTACCTTTACCAACATAATTACATAGCTGGGTACAATTCTATTATCTACTAGAACCATCAACATTCAGTTATCTAATAATATAATGGGTTTTACGTACATAATATACCTATACAATGGCTTGGAAAGTAGGCCATACCTACTTCCTTATAATATAATTTCTATGAGGTACTAGCAGTGCCCCGCGGCTTCCCCCGTATAAGTCTCGATCCCGTAGGAATATCGGGATAAAAAGTATTCTATATGTTAATCCAGGTTATAAACTATATGTGTGCCATATTTCATTCAAATCCGTTCAGTCCTTTTTGCGTCATTGAGTAACAAACATCCAAACATAAACTTTCAATTTTTATCAGTTGGATAAAACTGCATTATCGTATAATATATTTAAAGACTATGAATTACCTATGATGTTATGTCAGCCAATTGTCTTTTATAATGTAGCAATGTTCTAGAAATATTGTCCTGATTATTTCAATTGTTTTTTAATTAGGTCAAGTCTGTATGAACTAGGAAGACTAACGAAGAGTAGTAGGTACTTACTATTATGTACCTATGTCTTTAATGGGTTTGCAAGAAAAACACTATAGCATTTTCTACTCATAAATGGCTTTGATTACGAAAGTTAAGTATGGAACTAGACCCTAAAATATTCAGAGACTATCTTCAAAGTAGAAAATCTTTACATTGGATACATAATGATGCAATGTGCCCCAGTTATAGACTCTATAAATATTTTATTAGTATATTTTTAAACAAGTTCCATGCTGTAATCAATGCACAGTGCAGTGTGGGTGTAACACAAGATTCAATTACGACTATCAATATGTGCGGATAGTGGAATAATTGTCTATTCTTGGTTACATAGCTCTTTACTTAACACAAGGTCAGTCACACACATGCCATATAAAACGTATTTGCTATGTTTAAAAAATAGTATATGTTTTAAAATATGTCCATGGATAGGTATGTCTCTGTGGTTTTATTTATGTTCCTAATTTAGAATATAAATCCATTTGGAGAGAGAGATGTAAGGATTTTGTTAGTTAATTACTTAGATATTATTTAAATTATGCATGTAAATCGTCCATAATACATTATAAACAGGCAAATCATTTATCAAATTAAGGAACCTCCTACATTCCACGATCGTAATGATATTAAGTATGTAGGTCTGTTTTTCCTTGAAATAAAAACGCTAACTGACGTAACTCGTTCTTTCTGACCTGGAAAATTAATAAAAGCAAGTTCTACGCCTTACATGTGGTCCGCATATAGTGCATACAAAGTATCTTACCCAACAGACCGCCCTGACGATCACGGGAGGCCTCTGGATGAATTGCTGAGGATCGAAGGCGCCCCCGGCCTTGCCGCCACCGTACGCCCCGCTCGTATCCATTTTATCACTTTAGAATGAGAATTTTGCTACTCCAAGCACCAACGTTAACTATCTGTCCATAAACGGCTCAATAAGTATTCAGCCGCTGTAACTACGAATAGCCAATTCGTGTTATCGATCGCGCAGACAAAATTCACAGATGACAACAGGAAATCTGACATTACTGCGTTCTCTACGCCCGCGTTACGGCATCGATCTGCTGTAGCGCGCTCTGATTGGTCGAAATGTAACGACTCGAGTAGGGTTGCCAATAAGCATCCGGAAAATCCGGTTTTCACAAAAAAGTGCCATAGACTAATGAAAACGGGCTGTCGACTAAATACCTATTATTATTGTATTTATTTATAACAGTAGGTACTAACAATTTTGTTTATAGTTTTATTTATTATGAAAATATTGCAGTTGTTTTAGTATTGACTCCGTTTGTTTAACAAAAGAATGAAGTAACAATAAGAAAATGCTTTTGTTTAGAAAAAGTAGGTTAGAGGTGGTGCGGTGTGGCGGCACATGTTTACTTCCGGTTTTCCCGGATAACGGAAATGAACTCGTGAATATAGCGCGGTATTTGTATTTATCTGGGTCATTGATAAGATTAGGTATAGATATTAGAGGAAAATAAAGACTTGTATGCAATTGAAAAAGTTTTTCTTAGTACCCAGGTTACATTCAGTTTATTCAAGAATTAGGTCAATACCTCACTCTTGAAACATGGAAATTCTTGAATAAGAAAAATACAATAATGACTAATGTATTATAGGTTTTTATTCAAGAATGTTTTGTACCCGTCGCGATTAATTTATCTACATAAGATAGTGTTTCTTTGCCGGAATTTGTACATTTTTCATCTTATTATCTAGCATATAATTATGGATGTTTATTTTGCTGTAAGTAGAATGCAATTTCCCGTAAATTAACAAGTTTCCTTAAAGATTGTCATCTTTAAGGAATCGCTTGTTACTTACACAAAAAATCTAACTGCGATGTATTGAAATGTAATTTTCAGTAAATTTACTATAAACTTTACAAAGACAAGAGGTCTGATAGTATGTATATGGTTAATGCTATGGTAATGTAAACTGTGGACTCTTGACTTTTGTCGTAACCATTTATACCACGATTTATTTATACCATTTGTATTTATAAATTGGGGTCGTTTGAGGTAAAGACCTCAAAACTGTTGAGATCTTACAACCAGTCTTGCCAAGAGGTATCATGTTACCAATAAACTGGGTTTTGGAGGTCGGCAGTCGCTCCAGGTGAAATACTGGTATTTAGCTGCATCCGGTTAGACTGGATGCCAACCCAAACATGTTTTGGAAAAGGCAAGGCAAATTTATGCGGTAGAGAGAAATTCCGCTGTTCAGCACCATCATCTTACTATAGGTCTATATATATACCTACTATAGGTCTATAAATATAGGACTTCATCTCCTTCTTCTTGTTGCGATAGTTACTTAAATTTTGTTGGCCCAAAACTTCGTCAGTTTGACGGCGTTATCGGTGGCAGCGCAAAGGTCACTTTGGCTGCATGTTTTTGCGCACCAGGGGCAGAATAGGAGGTGGAGCATACTTTGTTTCGTTAAAGGTAGGTAGTAAGGTAGGTAGGTAGGTGGGTTCGAGATTAACACAGGGAAATAAGACTCAGATTAGATATTACAAATATATTTAATGAAATAAGAAACAAACTAAATGAGGATCATAAGCTGCTCAATAATAATTATTAAATTACATTTCAAACAATTCTGATTTATCAATATAAAATTGCTTTCATTCGCCGCCACTCGAAAGAAATTAAATTTTGACTAGTTCAAAGAACGTTACAACTAAAAGTATGTTGGGTAAATCATTTTGCTTTATTTTTCTAGCACCTTACAAAATATGAGTGGTGGCCACAATGATTTCATAACATTAACATGTAGGTATACAAAATGTTTACATTTGAGAGTGAATATCAAAGAAGACTGTATAGAAACATTGATTTCTATCAAGATATTTACAAAGTTAAGCTTAAATATACTGTTCTACGTTTTATTAAGGTGATATTTTTAATTACATTCACGGTGTTAGTCACAGATTGTATTAGTTATTGTTTCATTATTGTGGGCGTTATTTTGTATACAATGTTAGGTAAAATATAAAAATCAAGCCATACTATGACATTGTTAAAATAATTAGAATAAAACAATCATGGTCATCCTAGCTAACTAGTCACGAATTGAAATTAATATTAGTCATTCCACATAAATATTTAAATAAAGAACGGCGGTTTTTGTATTTTCGCAGTTGTCTATGGAAAGTTTCATTTTACATAACATTGCCATCACAAAATATTAGCAGTTTACTGTTATGGCCGCTTGATATCACGTTGGAAGTGGACATGCGTTGAAAAGTGATAAATAAAGTAGAGATCAGGTTTTGTGAGTTTCATTCAGATGTAAACAGTATCAAAAGTGTTTTTAATGTAATTCGGTAACACCATAAACATTTTAGCGAGGGCGGTTCTGCATTCCGTTGTAAGCAGGGTGTTGCTAAGCTTTAGATGGAGGAATATGACTATTTATAAGTGGAAGCATAACTTTGTAGTCGTTTTCAATGATAGGGTAAACGGCATGTCCTTGATGCGTTACAAGAATGTTAAAATACAAGGTCTATGAGGTCTATAGCTAACTTTATAATTGTCTATAATACATTAATATGTAAACCCTAGTTTTTCACACTATCACTAGACTAATGTTTTGTATAAATTCTAGCTACATTAATCTCTACATCATAATCAAATACTCTACAATTATTGTACATGAAAAACTAACTACTGGGATATATTTTATCTATGACATAATTTAAGTAAAACGATATTTACAAAAATAGCCATTTTTGTCTGTTTTTTGGATCCGTCTAACATCTAATTTCTTTAATATCCCAATAAAAAACACTCAATTTTTAATATTACAAGGAACTAATTATCTGTAATAACAAAAATACACAGCTCACTTTTAAATAACAGAGGATATTTAGCAAACTATATGTTTCAATTACATGTATGTATAAAATGTACTACGTCGGTACAAAATGCTACAAAACTATTATATAGTACGTATGTATATTCTCCGTTTGTCGTGTAGGAATAGTTTGATGGCAAGTGACATACGAACTTGTAGTGGCTTCATGTGTAGCGAGCTCAGCGCGGTAATGGAATGGTCACACATTGAAGCAACATTGGTAAAAATTCTGATTTTAGTCACATTACAATTTGGGGGACTAAATCCCCCTCTAGACTTCGAAAGTCGAAGTTACATCACATTCTACTTTACTCAGTCCTTTGACATAGAGGTAAATATAATTATGCAATGGAAGAAATGCTTACACAGCTCGGTCTTGATTGTATATTTTATAAAAACCTAACATTCTGAGTCGAATAGCTTCTCAATAAAACACTAAATCCAATAAAGTTCAATCACGTTGTTCGGAATTCACAATTGTCATAACGTCGCAATACACAAAAAGATTGCTTTCATGTTGCTACACTCCTAAAATAATGTAGATGCTTATTAAATAGCTGCTTGAGTTATCAAAATGTCAGCGTTTTATTAAATTAGTGGAAGTCTTTGCCGATGTCCAATTCTTTGGAATTTTTGACAAGTTCTAATGTATTCGAGTACAAATATGTATTCTAGATTGTCTGTGGGTTTTAGGAATCTGTAAGTCCTTGGCGCTTTTCTTCTTCTAGCATGGCGTCGAGTTCGTCCGTGAGGTTGGCAAGCATGTTGCCGATATCGTTGAGTACGTCGACTGGTTCGGTGCTCTTCTCGTCTTTGTGTTCGGGGAGGGCGTGCGGTGCGTGAGGCGTGGTGGGCTTGATGTCGTTCCCGCGCGGCGGCAGGCTGGCCAGCGCCATGCCGGCGCGCCCGTAGTCCACCGTGTGCGGCCGGCCTCCTATCTGGCCCCGGTTCTGCTTTATGGTCCCGGCGTTTTCGTTCGCGAACGGAATACTATCCGATTCTGTGCTGGAGCTTGACTATAAGAAAGAAAATAGGAGAACGTAAGTACTTATAGATCAATTTATATTTTCGCTTGAGTTCTTGTTGCTGATTGATGTATACTTCGCTGAAGTTGATACAGATAAACTCACCTTAAAACTAGCATCGGATCCCGTGCGTAGCTTGTCATCATCGTACCTCCGAGGAGGACTGGAGGGCGCGGGCGGTGGCGGCAGCAGGCCCGTGCTGTCCAGCGACACGGACAGCGAGTCTGAGCTCGGGTACGCGGGAAGGGACAGCGGAAGGGACTTCTCAGGGTGGATTTCCACCGTCGTCTGCCCGAAGCGAGAGAACGGTGCGTACTGAGAGCTCTGACGCTTCGGAGGGTCCGGCGGCGGTTTCCGCGCCACGTGTGGACTCGCCCCGTAAGCCACGCGCTGTAAACGCGCCGAGTACGCGATCTCGTCGTACGTGTAGTCCGGAGACTTGTCCCTATACGCCGGCGTGGCAGCGATCTTGGCCACCGGCCGCGGCCGCACGAGCCCGCGCGGACGCGGCAGCGTGCCGCCTCCCTCGTACGAGCTGTCATTCGTGGGAGTGATGTCGCCGTCGTCGTACGAGCGTCGCCACTGACCTCCACCGTAATAAAACCCAGCTTCGGGCGAAAACGTAGTATGCGACGCTCTTTCTGAAGGATCCTCTAGACTTTCTAGTGATTTCCCGCGCGGGTGACGTATCTGTTGGCATTTATAACACATTTTAGATCCATTCCGGATTCATAAGTGGTCGAATTTAATTTTGAAAGTTATATTACAGAGAAAGTTTGTTTAAAAACATTTACAACAACGGCAACAACTTATTTTAAAATTCATGTTAATGTCGCTCCTCTTACCATGCTGTCTGTTTAAGATTTTGTTTTGTCAATCATTAATCCAAATATTTATAATGTTAGCGTTATTAAAACCATGCGCAATTAGTATAATATTGTATTAATTCATATAATAATTAAAATTATAGTGAAACAGCTAACTACCGTGCAGGAAAGATCAATCACAGCGGTTTCTAAGGTAGTGGGGAGAACAGGCTTAAATCGTAAAAAATAAAACACACATGGAAAACACTGCGTTCACTATAACGATAAATCGTGTGCACATAAAAGCTGGGTGCTCGGGTGCATCGAGAACAAACTGACAAGACCTGTGCCAAAGGAGGTTGTCTCATACCTGGATAGGGACCAAATCTGTGCCACAAAGGGGCGTCGGTATGGCATCAAAGTTTAGGTCGGGGGGTTTATGGTAACTCCGTTGTCTCTCCCAAGGCTGGTAAAGTAGCTCCCTCGGATATAAATCCTTTAGCCGATTATGTCCAAGGTGCGGTTTGTGTTTGGAAAAAGAAAAGAAAACAAAACATTCACATGCTGCTTCGGGCTAGTGATATGAGGTGGATGCAGCGGATGGACGTGTGTGCTGGCGGATCACAACCCTGCGACTCTGACTCTTTGACTGACTGACCGGTTCAGCCATCTTTATTTAAGGTTAATTGTAAGAAGAAATGCCGTCCGGCTAGAAGACAATTTATAAGGAAATATTTTCTTGAAAGTGCTCACTTTATTTATGAGTTAAAAGTTAAATATCAAAATTAATTCACGGTTACATAAGTAAGGGTTAATTGATTTGGTAAGTTAAATGTAGAGGTAAAAGTGATAGAAATATGTTATGACTGTGGAGGAAATAATATCGCAGAACTGTTGGACATCCGACCAGCGAAGGCGATGGCGATGGACGACACCTAAAGTCTAAGCGAAATGATAACGACGTTTCTGAACGCATCGGGGAAAGATCACAAAATTTTAACAACACACTCATATTACTGAATATTGTTATAAACTTTACGCCAATCGGTTAGTTACATCAGTTTTCCCATAATGTGTCAGCTTTCGGCTCGGCAAACAAAGCTTTCCAGCCATTTTTGTGCTATAGGGTCACACAATATGGATCTAACAACTAAAGCCTCGACTGGCTCAACGGAAATCTTTAATTAGTAAAATAAAGGTCAAAATAATGAAGCTATTAAAACGCTTTAAAGTGTTAAAATAACGCTGTTAGTATAAAAAGAAAAATAATTATGTAGGTAAGTATTAGACTTTTTATTAAATAGCTTCGTTTCTGTTAGAAGATTTGGCGGTAAAAATCAAGATGGCCAATGAATGAAATGAGATGTAACGTGAAAATAATCAAATAATAAAATTATGACAAAATATATTAAAAAATATTGATTTGAAGTGATGCTTCGAAAATAATCTTGATCGACAGAATATAAATCTAATTTGCCCTCTATTGCACGGTCTATTTTATTACGAAAGCGGATTTTCATAGACATTTTTTTTTTTTTTATAATATCCGCCGTCATAAATAGGGCTGTTCTTATAGCAGACTGTGGGTTGCCATGTGATGAAATTTTTAACCGCAACAATTATATTTATCGACATTTTTTTTTTTAACAACAAATAGATAACTTTATGAGCTTCCATAAACTGCTACAAAATGAGCCCTAATCTATCAAGAGTCTAAATTCTAAAACATCACTACAAACACAATGACACTGGGGCTAAGTATTAGTGCATGGTACTGACCTGGCCCGGTTGTATTCTTGTAAAGTCCAAGGACCCTTGGTTGCTAATGCTTCTCTTGCCTGCTCTAATGTCTTTCACTCTTTTGATGGCAAGAATAATTTTCTTTTGGTGGCCCAAACGGACTATACCCATGTCTTCTAAATCCTGAAAAGGAAATGGAAATGGTTTATTAATTTGTCGCGCTTTAGTTCAGCAGGCCTGTGTCCCAGCAGTGGGAACATTATAGACTAACAAATTATGCTAGTTCAGCATAGCTGATTGATACCGGCTAAAGTGTATACGTATAGCCGCTTTAGGTACATATACACTTTTTAGCAAGACGGTTTTGATTTAATAGCAGCCTATGATTTTTCCACTGCTGGGACACAGGCCTCCTCTCTTCGAGACTTCGAGAGTTTCCTCGTTTTGAGAACAGTGGTGCAAGACTAATAATGCAGTACCACAGAATATCCATCTAATTGTAGGCACTACAGTAGGGAGTCATAATGATTGGACTGTCAAATTTTTTTAGCAAATGTCGAATTTTGATTGATATTGTGATGCAACCTTTTTGTCTAGGGTTGTCACTATCACACTTGAACAGAGTCAGGAAGTAGTACATCGATCAACGCTTTGCTTAGAGTCAGTTATATTTATTATTTATTTATATATACTTTATTGTACACCAAAAAATACATAGCACAAAAAATACATGACACACTACAAATTATACAATGGGCGGCCTTATCGCATTACTGCGATCTCTTCCAGGCAACCTTAGAATGGACAGTGATTTTCCTTGACATAAAATGGAACTGTCGTTGGTGCAAATATTAATTATACAATACACTAAAATAGATACACAAATATATACATATCCAAAATTATAGATACATAAATACATACATACTATATATACAAGCAACGAAAAATAAAAGAAGACTGTAGATGATTGCAGGTAGGACAACAAGATCACAACGACAAGTATTGCTCTTTTACAAGTCTTTTGAACACCTGTAACGACTGCGCGCGTTTGATTTCAACTTGCAATGCATTCCACAAACGAGCGGCCTGGACAGTTATATTGATGTTTACGCCATTCCAAACAACAAGTGGTAAAATTTAATGTGTGGCTTTACGTAAATGAATGTAAGAGAAGTATCCTCACCTCCCAGGCGAGTTGCGTGACGTCATGAACGGTGCGGTAACCCTGTGCTACTAACGCTGGTCCATACTCCTCCAGTCGAAGTAGTCGCAGCCATTCTTCTAGGGAACCCTGGAATGAGAGGAGGTAACGGTTTAGTAGGGTCACATTTGGGAGACGAACAAATAATTGGAGATGTTCTTTGTAATGGCTGTGTGAGTGTAGGCTCTTGATTTAGTTCCATAAAGGAGTTGCAAAAAGACGTCAGTTTGCGATTCATGTGGAGAGTTAGTTGTTTTTCTTCTATATCTACACATATAAAGTCACATTATTTTTCTAAACTCACAACGGATTTTGATGTGGTTTTCACCGTCATTTAGAGAATTTATTCCATAGGGATTAACATAATATTAAACTTTGGCACATAATGATAAAGACATCTCAATGTTTGTCAGTTTAAGATGGTTGTTCAAAATTAAGACATTTTAATTCAGACTTTTTCTATTCTAACAATGGAGTCAGTTATCATGTCCAAAATGTTAATCTAATTTCCAAAAATTAAGTAGGTAATAATGGAATGGCATAAAATAATTTCACATTCAAGTAACTCCATTTGGTCCAACATTCAATACGTAGTTACATACCGGTATATAATCAGGCAGGTTATCAGGCACATTTAAATTGGCCAGTTCTGCCTTTAACCGCTTGCGATGGTTGGGTTTCTTGATGCCCACTGCCGTGAGGTCTTCGGGCGTCATTCTTGTGACGGTCGGCAGGTCGTAGCCGGCGTCTATAAACAGTCGGGCGTACTCCTCCATTTGAAGATCTGCTAGACACGCGTGGATAATGTCTGTGTCCTGAAATGTTAAAGGGGAAATTTAAGCTGATGGGTTGGTAGGTCTTATAAGAAAATGGAAGTAGATGTCAATTATGAAATTATGTATTAGTGTCATTTTTTCCAATGAGTATCGAAATGTTTTCATTAAATTATTGCAGGATAAAATAATTCTTATGAGAATGTTTGTGACTTGGTAGGTATCTGTTTTATTTCTTGAATAGGTACTTAGTCACTGCCACTTTTTCGCTCAGCCTTGATGGCGCACATGACCTTGTTTATTTCTATGACCAGTATTTTTTGACAATTGTTTTATTGTATGTGTGTTTGGAAAAAGAACAGTGAGATAATTCAATTCCTGTTGTGTCTGTGTGTACAGCAAAATCGTCTTCCTATACCACCAACTTCTTATACTCACAGGCAGACCCTGCGCGATCATCGCCCGCACCCTATCAGCCAGGTCCCCACAGTGACAGGTGGCGTGATGGTGGTGAGGCATGCGACCTGACGCTCGACCACTGTCCAGGGATGCCGAGGAGTGACGTGAACCTGACCCGGCGGACCCTGACGAGGAACCGGGACTGTCGCGACCAGGACTCTGAAAATGAGCACGAAAAAGGTAAACACAGGTTTTTGGAGTTTTTGTATGTGCAGACATTACTTAGAGGTGTATGAAGGTTACATATTTTATAGCAGAGATTAATTGTTATGATTTAGTTTATACAGGGTGGCAGGGACATCGACGCGCAAACTGTAACCATGGATTCAGCACATGAGTTTAGACCCCATAGCGTCGAAATATTTCGTCGGTTATTAAAAAAAACATTTAGGACTTTGGAGAGTAGTGTATCTAAGATAGGGTCCAAAAACAATCAAAGAGGTTTGGCTTGCAATCTCACCTGTGTCATATCGATCCCCTGATCATCGCTGAGTGCTAGCTGGTGGTGGTAGTACACGGCTGCCTTGTGTGTGAGAGGCTGCGCGGGCGGCGGGAACGTGAACGTGCCGCCCCCTGCTGGACTCTTGCCGAGGCTGCCACTCGCGCCCGATACGCCGGAGACGCCGGACACTGTGCTGCCGTAGTCTGAGTGATCATCTGGAATGGAGGGTTTAAAGACAGGTTAGATAATTGGTACATTGACGTTCTACGACGTGGTGTGTCCTTGTCTTCTGTAGTCTGGTTCGAGATCAGTTTGGTATCATGGTCTCCGGTTGAGTCAGAAACTGAACTATTCAAACAAGATTCCATGTCAGAAATTAGCCCACTTGACCTGACCTGATTGTTGATACATTAGATTATTCCTAGTATACATATACATATATTTTTTTGTCATGAAAGAGCGGCATAGCCTTGTGAGCAAAATGGGTACATGGCTACGTCACTCTTACATAGTCGAGTCTTTCATAGATGCCCATGACTATGCATGTGACTAAACTAAGAAGGACCAATTGTAAATGGTTGTTAAGTATATGGTTACCTCTGGTATGTGAAGGCGTATCCGGCGGCTGTGGGTATGGCTGTTCCTCGCAGGAGGCGTACCCTTGTGACCCGAAGCTGGAGCCTGAATGGCGGTGCTGTGGCGTCCCGAAGGCGTCTCCGGGGACCGCCGGCGGGGGCACGCGTTTGGCGGTCGCCGTCTTCCCGGCGCCGCTCCCGCCGCGAGACATCCCGCCCACTGGAATGAAGGACCAAGTTTAGTCAAAGTGTTACTTGCTACTAGGTATTTCTTGTATCTTGTTGGCACGAGGTATTGGTACCACTTCTTCCAAGCTAAAGCACCAGGAAGTGGTGAAGGGCGGGCGTTTTGGGGGGTAGTCTTATATAATTTTGGCGTTAAAAAACTGATGATTCTCAGCCTCGTTTTGATGAATGACTTTTGTTTTTTTTATGGAGTGTGATATAGATACCTAAAGATTGGCTTATCAGCTAGGTTGGTTGGTTGGAGGCTGAAAGTCAAGCGGGGTCTTAAAGAAGGTATGACGTGGCTAGTTCTATAGTTTAGTTACATATTACGGAGATAAAAAACCTACTAAATAAGTAAATTACTGTAATTTTCAGAAGTTCATGCTAATTTTCGCGTCATGCCGTCTAGGTGAAAGTCCTTTAATGGCATTGTATAGATTATTTTGCGCTTGCTTGTTAGTAAATAACGTGAATTTTTGTTTAGTAACGGTGATTATTGGTTAAAGAAAATTGTGCTAATCAAGCGATCAGTTTTTCCTGAAACTTAAGGTTGTCAACATTATTTACTTGCAAGCAAACCTACTACTATCCCTCTCACCGAGAGGAGGCCTGTGTCCCAGCAGTGGGAACATTATAGGCTAATTATGCTAAGCACGCTACTGCCTTTAGCGTCTACCTCAACTCATCGTGTTCTCTAAACTCCGTACAATATTTGCACAGACCGAAATCTCATCATTCAAATAAAGGGTTGCCTTTAGACCCTTAAAACCCAATATAATGAATACGCAAAGGAACCCAAAGGGACGTAAATGAAATAAATGAAACCCTTCAAAGAGTTCAAACACTGTTATCAGGCTTGAACACGACGTAACCGCAATCTCGTAATGAGAAGCTCCCCTCCCCGCTCCCCCGCTGTAAGCTGATAAGCCGTGGAGGGGATAACTTCGGTAATAAGGTAAAAACGCCATCAATCATGTTTGGCTCGTCGTGGAGATCGGACGTCGGACGGCCCGAATCGGATCGACCACCTAATTGCTTGTGTCGAATCGATAACGTTAACTAATGGGCGGGAAAAATCGACATCGAATTAATTGCGATGCAAACCCCTGATAGGAAACCTTGGCGAATTTATGCGAGAATGGAGTTTTTAAAAACAATATCTCGCTTGAATAATGAGGTTAGTGTTGTTGAAAAAGGTTGGTTTATTTTGTAAACAGCTAGGTGTTGTTATTTGTTAGCAGAGAAATTGTTCATTAGATTATTTCAATGCGTTTGTTTTTTTTTTTAATTAAAAAAGACGATTACGACGAGTGAGATACAGGGAAGGTTCTCAGAACGCGTACCTAACTACAGTTTTTAATAGCGTAAATATTATTTTATATCCCTCGGCATTCTTTGGTACTAAAAGTTATGGCTTCAATTACACGCACGCAATATTGGGTTATAAAGGTTCAATCAAGAAATAAATATAATATCGGCGCACATGTGAATTGAATAGCGTGCTAAATTGCAGACGATTGAAATGTGCAGGTTCTGTGAAAAAACAACGAAATAGTACCATACTCGAAAACTGACTGACTTCAATAATTTCTTCGTAGAACGGTTCAACGTTTTGATTTTTCGGTTTTATTAAATATGTAGATAATTTGTTACTAAATGTTCTTGTTTTATAGTAGGTATTTATGCGTCCCAAATTCCAAATACTTTTTATATAAATATTTTGGATGCATAGTAGTACATCTCGAAAAGTTCGAAAAAAAATAGCAGTCAAAACTAAACGACAAACGGGGCGGATGCGACTTCTAAACTGATTTTATTCAATTCATATGTCCCATCATGTTGCTTTTAAAAAAAAGTATAATTACAGAGCTTGTTCTACTCAAAACGTAAGCAAAGAATGTCAGATAATGATCCGGGCGACTGGCTGGTAATCCTGTAAGCATTGCCACCCACTTCACGTTTATTACCCTGTCATTATCGTGGCGGATTACCCACCTGGCCAGCTTACGCTTTGATGGATCATTTAGACGTGGTTCTGTCTCAAATCACGAAAAAAGTTCGCGTTTTTTATGCCCTGTCATTATATACGGCGCAGCGTAGAACAAATGCTTTTTAATAGTGGTTCGCCCAAAGGCTGCGTTTATGTCTGAGGTATTATGAGATTGAGATTGTCTAGATATTCAAATAATAATTGTAATAAAAGCATAGTCGAAAGGCTAGCTGGTTTAATAGTTTATCCTATTCACTTGAACCCATTGCTATATAAATTACAAACACGCTTATTGAATTGATAACGTCCGCAGGCTTACGTCTTATATGGACATATTATAAATTTATGGACGTAAAATAAACTTTCAAGCGCTTAGCGTCTTATAGAATATTAAAATGTGTCAATTATAAAGTAAAAGTAAGATATCGAGGTACTCATTAAATTAAACCTTTCATTAGGCTAAATTAAATGGACGGCGAGCTTTCTTATCGTTATTTTAGTACAAGTTAATAAACTACGAGTCCATAACATTTGATTATTATTTCTACAAGATTATTGGTTTTATAATTGACATACAAACAGATAGCTTTTATAAGCGCGGCACTAAATTATGATTATCAAAGTATAGAGCCAATAGTTCCGCAGGTTTGGAGTTACAATAATTGCCAATGAGCAAAATGGTAGCACTTCTAGCGCGTAATAAATAAGCGTGTATCTGCTAATTCCCGACGATTAAGCCACTATTACCAGCCGACACAAACTTAGTTTTTGCGATTGGTTTATTGAACTGCAATTCAATATACACCTTATGTACTTACCTTAAGTGTTAGAGTAACGAGGAAATGGTGACAGATTACTGTAATACCCTACTGACGCCATCTAGTAACGTCGCATAGAATTAACTAGACATATCTGCAGAATCAAGCAAGTTGCTAATGCTGGTATCTATTGACATACGCAAGCGACCCGACATTATTAACAATTATGTGGCGCCGACATCAATGCGTTGTTTATTTTTAGAAGCCCATATTAGCTATATAGCTGCATGCTTACCAATGAAGCATAATTTTAAAGACCCGATGAGTTTGATAAGCGGGCTAGTCGTAAACACGATAAGTTAGGCATGCAATAAACAGAATAAAACAGAAAATTACCATGGGTAGCTTATTTCTCACGGGAAATTAAAACGGATATAATTCAATATAGCAATAAAATGCAAGACTTGGTAGGATCGATTGGGACGTATTAACAGGTATTTATTAAGGCAGGTAAATAAATTTTCAGGCGCCATATTTATGTTTTGAAATCTCGTTCAAATGCTGCAATGAATACTTCGTTCATGAAGTGAAATACCGTTTCCTCTTTCTGTCTATAATTAAAAACAATGATCTCTTGAGTATTGCAGGCAATTAAGCAAACCCGATATAATAATTCATCAGGTCGTTTAGGATACGAAAGAGTCATAAACTTTATGTTTATGACTCTTTCGTATCCTAAGTTCTATGGTGTTCATCATCCACAGTCCGAGTTAACCCACTTCTGGGCATAGGCGCAATTCCCACGCTCCAGGTTTTGCCCGACGGCAACAATATCGTCCGCCCATCTCGTCGCCGGACGACCGACATCTCGTCTTCCAGTCCTTGGACGCTACTCTGTCACAGTCTTACTCCACCTGTCATCATTGCGCATTGCAAGATGTCCCGTAACTCCATTTGAGTTCCATAATAAGCGGTCCGATTTCGAACATCTCCGTACGTCTTCGTATCTCGACGATTGCCTTCGTGTCTGGTTTGTTCTATGGTCTTAAATTACGTGAAATACATAATAACTATCGTCGCTAACTGTAGTTAAAAGGATTAATTGTTAGCTCGTAGATACTAAACATTTGCGACATAATAACTGTCATAATACCCGTAATATTCGGAATTATATTGCTCCAGTATATTACAGGGAAACATTCTACGGAACTCGAGTAATTATTAGACCCAGTGAGATTTTGAAAGACACTCCCTCTGATTGACTGCCTCGTCCGGCTCTAGGTTCAATTCCCAGCCCCAGCAGTCTCGACATTCATAGTGATTGCTTTACGACCGAATTCGGTCGCAAAGTCCCGGATTGACAGGTGTAATGTATGGAGTGACAGGACTTTGCGACCAAATTCGGTCGTAAAGCGATCGCTATGAATGTCGAGACTGCTGGGGCAGGTCGAGCAAACTATTATTGGGTTTTTCCATCAGGTATTTCTCAGTAGCAGCCTGGAGTCTGGCTGACTTCAACATTACTGGCCAAATGTGGGTGTACTATGGTGTTATCTTATGTCACTGGTTCTGGTATGAGTGACAGAGTCACAGAGACGAAACGACGCTCTAAAAAGTTGGAACTTTTTCTAGAATGTGCCATATTTACGGCTTACTGTAGGTACTTACATATTCTTGTATTACATGGTAGATAATTGTAAACGAAACAGAACCGTAAATTGTTAAAATAAATTAATTTTGGTGAAAAAAAGATCATGCAGAAACGAACTTGGCGCTGCACTGCAATGCAAGCGGTACAACCAACAAGTTTTACGATTCTATAATTCCTATGAATTGTATCTTGGCTGGCCAGAAGGCCAGGAAATTGTACCTAGTTACTTTAAATTGAAATAAAACTTTAGTATTTTTCCACATACTTAATATAAAAACAAATAAAATTCTACGTACCAATATAAAACCTAATCTAGATAAAAGTAACCTCAAAACCGTTTTCGCATTCAATAAAAACCGTCGTAAGCCCGCCCTTGTTCGTGTCAAAGGAATTTACGCATACAGCCTTACGCGGCTGGTTATCAAACGTTTGACTAATTGACTGGCGAACAATGGCCCAGTGTGTAAAGGCATGGACATGTTTAGACTTTCTCTAACTTAACTGCTAGGTCCGAAATGGTTTTAGAAAATTACCAACGCGTTTTAAATTCACTTATCGATAGTGGTGGCCGCTCCTACCGCTTAAAACAACTTTAGATAAGCTACTGCGGGGTAATTGCGTAACATGCACACTAACAGTAGCAATGGCTTTCATTTACACAGTTTAACAACATTCATTGATTTATTTACGTTGATGAACAGACAATTTTTAGAAAATAATTATGAAGTAATGGTTTAGCAATGTCCTTCAAAATGATTTGAAAGTGTGTGTGTGTGTTACGCAATTAGGAGGTGAATAAAGATTGGTTTATTTTCGATAGATAGCAATTGTTAGTTTTACATATAAACATACGTAAAAACGACGAATTGAGAACCTCTTCCTCTCTTTAAAGTCTAAAAGAAGGATAAATCCTGCATGCCAGTGATTTATTCATGCCATAACATCACGCCTTGTTTCCCAAAAGGGTTGAGCAGGGGTGTACCTATAGTACACGCACATTTCGCCATGTAATAAAGGGTAAACCTATTGCGATTAATAGGGCACAAATCCGGCCTGTTACTGAGCAAATCCAGATAGAAAAGCTTAACACTTTGGTCGACCTGGGTATCGTACCAAGGACCTCATGCTTAGCAGTAGCGCTTGGACCACTTGACCATCGAGGCAGGCCAGAATTGAGCTGTATTTCAAACTTGTAAACATAGTTTACAACTCAACCCATCTGCAATTTGTAAGGATTGTTTTTCAAAGCTATTATATTTCTCAGTTTGTTTATTCTACGTAATTTGATCAGTTTGTTATCAATCAGGGAACAATTAGTCCGAGTAACAAGGAGTATCGATATCAAAGTGTATTTAATTGGCGTAAAAATGTCAGTTAACGTTTTGAGTCGATATTCAGTATTTTTTTCCTGCTGTGTTCATATTCTATCGTATTATTCAAACTGTATCGGTACCAAGGTGTATCGTGTTCCCAGTAAGTGAGTTGTGGAGGTCAGCTTGGCTGTCGCTCCATGTAAAATACTGGTATTCAGCTGCATCCGGTTAGGCTGGAAGCTGACTCCAACATATTAGGCAGATTGATTGTAGTAATGTAGTTTGGTGTAATAACTTTTTTAATCTATGGTTATGGTTATCTATGGAAACGTTCGTCGGTTTTTGCTGTATTCAGTCATTATTATTCATTGGACATTCACCAGAGAATTTCAAATCGCTGCAGTTAGTTATCTATTGAAACCAAGTCTCTCGTTTCAAGGCCACTACAGTTTCAACCTTTTCCCGCGATTCGTGACAATTGACAGGTGACATTAGTGACAGCAGCTACGTACGTCACTACTTGTGTGAAGGGGACAGTGTTTACATATGTAATAAAAATAGATACCCTACAAAAACGATCGCGATTGTCAATTGGTTTCAATCAACTGCTATGTTTCTGATGAGGATTTTTTAGTGTTACTATTGAATAAATCGAAGACACCACACAAGTGTAGTGAATATAACATTGATACATGTTATTGTAGAGTAACTCACAATAGCCAAGGCTCCTTTGCATTATGCAAAAACGATTTAACTAAGAAATAAACGATTGAGTACAGAAATTCCTGTATTTATGCCTCTAGGCATGCCACATACATGACTTCGTCTTTCAAACTGGGTATAAATTACCGATGCAACGAGGATAGTTACTCAATCGCACTAAACGTTCGTTGACTGATACTCATTATGCCTCATACACTAACGCTATTTCCGCTGTGAGGTAAGAAACTAAGGAATGATGCTTAGAACAAAATCTGCGCAAATATCAGCATTCAAAGTTGAAATTATCGACTTTTGTACTTCACTGTGCACTAATGAAGCACTGTAATAAGTAAATAGCTTGTTTAAAACAGAATTTGATACAATTCTCTATTTAAATCTCTTGTCTAAATAATTACAGCCGCACCGGTCGGTCGAAGGTTAAGTCGTTAAGATAGGTACGCTTGCTGCGGTCGATTCGTGGATGGGTGAACATCCATTACATAATTATCGAGACTCTTCCGTGCCTCGGAAATAATGTTATGGCCGTCAGTCTTTGACAATCGTTACGGGTAGTCAGAAGCCCGAAAATCTGACAACCAGATTTACCAAGGGATATTGTATTAACCAGTAACTGGGTTGTGGAGGTCAGACAGGCAGGCGTCATGTAAATATTGGTGTTCAGCTGCATCCGGTTAGACGGCAGCCCACCCTAACATAGTTGGGAAAAATCTAGGCAGATAATGATGAGAGAATTGACCTTCGTTCTAAAACGATTCTTGCAATCCCAGGGATCCTTTAACAGAATCTAAGCTTGCATTCTCATATTTGTCCTGCGGCTCTGCATAATCAGACATTTGAGTCGAGACAAAATGTCTTATATCTCTCGATATTCAGTTGTTGAATTTACGATGCACGATTAGAAAGGACTCGAGATTAACCACTTGAACGGAGTCGTAAATAGTAATCCTATGCTAAGATATAAAGTTTGATTTTAACTTCTGTCACAAACGCGGCTTGTGAGCGTGGCTGAGGCGAAGAATTGGCGATAGGTCGATTGCAGTACCTATCGTGTGTTCCGATGTCGACCAAGTGAAGGTGTAGCTTATATTTTAATCATAATTATTTATTATTAGACTGTTAAAATCATTGCCCTCCTTTGGCTTTGCCGTAATCGGGTAAAAAAGGCTATATTTATATTTGTAAATAGTTATGCTTTTTGAATTGAAAATTTCTTCAGGCGCTCTTTGCTCTCTTTCTGAACAGTGAACGAAACTGAACTGCCACCCTCGAGTCGGGGACGTTGAATCGGGTATACTCGGCTCCAGTCGGTCGGCGACGCTGAATCCCATACACCTACCAACTCGGCGGTAGCCTATATTTGTCGTTTAGTTTGAATATCAAGATTTCATCGAGCATACAAATTGCAGCCTAGCAGGTGACCGCAGGTGTGATATTTATATCTGTAACTTTACCCAAGGTAGAATACTATTACAATTGATAATCATCTACTATTGATTATCAAATGGTATCGATAAATAAATAAATCATTATTATTTATTATTAATCGTGGACTATTTACATTTTGTCTTACAGTTTCCAAAATTCTATTTTTTACCTGGAATTTCTTACTAGTAAGCTGGAGTTTGGATTCGTGCCCGGTTGATGGTGTAGCGACCTTAGCGACGCGATTTCTGAATCGCAGTTTTGATATAGTAAAGGAACTCGAGCGCTGTGCTCGCCATCGCCAGTCGCTTACATACCATCGCCCTGACGTCCACATATACTATAATAAGTAATCAGAGTTATGTTTAACCTTTATTAAATATACATATTAACAATTTCAGTATAAAACCGTTTCGCGCATCAATTTTCTGGACCGCACAACAATGGCAATATGCTTGCCCCCTATAACATGGGACTTTAACAGAACAAACGAAATGTGGGTTTACTACTTATAGGTTCAGCTCTTCCTTATCCTTACGAAAGAAAGATAATACGTTTATTTGTTTTAAACATGACACAGAAAAAGAACACAAACAAGAACTAGTTTGGGTGAAATAAGCGTCACATCAACGCAAAATGGGCTCAGCATAATGTTGCGAGACAGATCTCGCATAGGCTCGTAGCATTATGCCGAGCCCCAGCACTGGTTTTCATGATGTTATGTTCCTTCCCAAAATAGCCTCAGACTAAAACAATTCCACTCCACACTCCAAATTAGACATTTAACTTATTTCCAATAACAATTCCAAGTTATCGCTTGCTTCACAAAATTAGACCACTCGAATAACTCTCAAGTTATCTTAATGTCACTATTTGCGTAACAATAAAGCTTTGGGCGCAGACACGGCTACTATTGATTTAATAATTTACAACTATTGTTCGAAGGATCGAGTTACAACGCTGGCGGCCTGCGAATACTAATGGTAATCGCTCGAGGAATTTTGTGTTTTATCGAATACGTTGTGTGTTTAGGTATTGAACTGGCAATAAGTGCTTGAAACTCCTTGGACCTTTTAAAGGATGGAGTGACGACATCTTACAAATAGCCGGAAATTTATGGCCTAGACGGGCAAAGGACGGAGCCACCTGGAACGATTTGGAGGAGGTTTTCACCGCAAAAGACGGCCCTTACACCTAACAAGGCCATAGGCAGAGGTGGAACTGGAACACCGCGGTGGTTTTAGCTGGTAAGAGTCCGGCATACCCCTCCCTCCGTCACCCGTCGATGGAGGAAATCCATGAGGATTTCCACCGCGAAACCAAAAAAAAAACCTTATTTAAGTACAAAACTAACATTACTAATAAATAAATAAGTACACAACACAAAACACTATACGAGTATATAAGAACTACATGTAAGGGATAAAATAAAGTTAATCAATAAGTGCTAGAAACATTCGGAAAATTAGCGCTAAAGGGCTTTCAAGCTTCAATTCGGGAAATATAATACAGTTTTCCTAAATTTAGGGTAATTTTCAGGTGGTGTAGTGCTGAAAATGCGACCGCCACCATGCGAATTTTAGGAATCGTTAAAGTTTATTTTTCTCAAAATTGCCAGGACAAAAAATAAAATGACGGAGTTGCCTGGTGATGCTCCTTTGCAAAATGGCATAGATGAGGTTTTCTTGCACAAATATCAAAACCGTATCGCTATTGGTAAATAGACCACTTCCTATTAAATTCTGTGCACTCAATAAGAGCAAAAAAATATTTTCAAGTACCTCTCGCTCTCTCCATCCGTGTAATCGCCACAATAATATAAATCAATAGTAGTTCCGTAGATTCTGCCTAGCCCCATGGGAATAGTCGTGAGTTTAGTAATGTATGAAATAAATCAATGGGCCATATTTAATAGTTACAAAGTACTTAACTCACTAGAATATTATAACACACTGACATAATACACCCTAAAGGCATAATGGAAACTCTACTCGCGATCTCTTGGTCGCTTTCACTTTTTAGGGTCCTATTACGTAAATAATTTTCGTACACTATCTCGATTCGACTTTTATTATGATCAATCAATGAAAGTAATCGTTTGTAATTGTGTGTTGGACTCGCATGATTGCTATTATCTCGACATAAGGAATTATGAAAGTGTTTTACTATCCGAATGGTTTCGTTAGGCAATCAATCACGGAGTCTGATTGATTGATGTATTTTTAGCTAAGTGACGCTATCTAGATCTTTGCATGTATTAATGTTTGGTATTATTAAATTGATATTATAGTGAAATAATGACAGGATGCGATAGTAAAGTTTGTTCGCGCATCCATTAGTCAATGTATCTTATTCAATTTATGATACAGTATCTAATATTTTATCAATAAACTTAATTTAGAATGTCTACACTCTATAATTATTACAATTTATTGAGACTAGACTGGCGCTAGTAAATGACACACGTTCCAAAACAAAAACCATTAAATCCGTAAAAAAATAGTCCTAAATGACCGAATGCACTTGCGTACTGCCTACCGTCCGTTAAGTGAAAACAAAGGGCACTATTATCACTCATTACGGCTACAATGAGGGCCGCGGGGGCATTGTACGGTAATGACTTAACCGACACCAATTAGCTCCACTTGCTCAACATTCGCCGAACTTAATGTATAGTCGACCTCCTATATGCTTTACCATCCTAAGCTTGAGTGTCACTTGCTCTACATAAAACGACAAGGTCCAAAATCAAAGTAATTTTTTCAAATTAGTGCTGAGAATCAGCTTTTTTTGAACTGCAGAATTAGATAAAACGCCCGTTCCCCACTTCCTCGTGCTTTTGCTGGGGAGAAGTGGGAGAACAAACTCCCCAGCAGCACGGTTGTCTGTTCAGTTAGAAGAACTTGATTCTATATAATAGTATCCAAAGTAATTAGATTAAGAAACACAAAACATTATATTTAATTATTTGCCATATGTAACTAGTACATGCAAATATACCAAAACCCATCCATTGTCGTATTGGCTATTTGACAGTTCTTTGTGAAGTTTCAATTTACTGGAAATTGTTTGTGAAAAGCGATAAAGTATTTACGAGGCCGACTATACAAAATGAACGCGCTAATTCACATTTCACGCTAAATTCTCTGTTCTATGCAACGTTGCTGTAAATTAAATCAGTGCTGTACAAATTTTTTATAGAGCAATTTAGTTTCGGCTCGAAAATTGGTAAATTGTTTTTGTAGTGTTGTTGAATTGATTCAAGGTCACATTGAACGATTGGTGTTTTTATTTTCACAAATATTAAAAAGAAGACTTAAAGACCGTATTCATTCATTAATAAACGCAAAATCAGATTTTTTGTCAAATTAATTTAGCTAGTTACGCAGATTACAGGTCTAGACAATTAATTAAAACAATGAACAAAAAAGCTCTGAGAATAGCCGCCCTAATTGTTAGTTTACACAACATCATGATAGATGGCGCACCTATGCTGTTTATCAACCTTTTTGTGCAAGATATTCAATTAAACTCAAACGTAATTAAAAATATGATTAACGTAGAAAGATCACCATGTTCGATTAAATTAGAATAGATATTTTATAAAATGTGGATATTTTAAACGTTATTACGAACTTAGGATGTTAATTTATTAAGCAAACGAGTTTTAATGGACGATGGTCATGGTACATTGGGGTTCCATTTACAAAATTATTCGCGTTCAATTTGTCATAATTCGAATTTTTTAAATATTCAGCCATAATTTGTGAGTATTTTACGGTTGAAATTATAGTTTTAACTATAATATTCAAAGTGGGTTTGTTGATTGATAATTAAACTGTTACTAATAATTTTAATGCATGGGAATCAATTATAGTAAATATTTCGTTATCAGAAATATGCCAACAGAATATTAATGTTTTAGATATTATTTAGACGATATTTTAGAAGAAGTCAAGGTTATGTAATTACATAATAAAAGTACAATATTTATTTATAATTTGAACTTTAAAAACATGTTCGGGCTGCTACAGAAGCCGGTGCCTCATAGGACATTACCTGCTTGTTGCTCTTCACCCGCTTTTCTATCCCGCCACTTCTAGGCATCGCTACATGGGTAACGACGCCACAATAAACAGCGGGAATAATGTGGAAAAAGACATTGTATATTCTTGGATCCGAACTCGCGCTCACATACGTGGGAGGCCGCCTTCTTATCCGCGACACCAAACGTCGTATCACAGAGTAACGGAAAAGTTTGGTTCCATTCTATCATGCTGACAACAACGCCATCTATTGGTGTAGTCTGATATCTGTCAGTTTCAGATGACAGTTTTGCAACTATTTCTACCGTGTCCGTAGAAAAATGACGACTGCATTAATCGATTAGTCTTTGTATTTGTAAGAGGTACGTAATCAATACTAACATCTGAATAATCAGCGTTTTTACAAAACCACTACAGATCCGTTTGGCGTCAAGCACCACAAGCAGCTAAGTTTCCCCACACATTTAAATGAATTCCGTGACCATAACTCCTTAAACGGCAAAATACAGAAAGTTGTATTGGACACTGTCACACAATGTCGCCATTTCGCGATCTATTGATAACCGTGGGATATCGTAGACTAGAGGTTTGTGGAGGAAGTGAAACAGTATCCAATGGCGGACCGGACGCTGCGTCCGCCGTGCATGAGCCATGGCATCCACTTTCCCTCTCTAATGGAGTTATGATTAGTAATAACTAGTAACAGTGGTAACTAACGCGCCAGGTGGTGCCTAGACTCTGTTAATATCTATATTTTCAAGCTGTTAGCTTGAAGGATGGGTTGCGTAAGATGGGAGATGTTTTACGAAGGAGATTGTAGATGTTCAAGCATGAGTTAGCTAGCATTCAATGATAGGTTTATTATATTCGGAGAAAATGGTGTAATCTATTTTTTTATGACTAATCACAAGCTTTAGCACAGGCAGCTGAAATACCTGGCATTTAGCTTAAATACATAATAAAAGCTGCAACCATCGATCGTCAGCTGGCTTTGCGTTAGATATTCGATCGAAACCCTAAAACTGAAATTAAAAACGCTGAAATGTTAGCATTTATTTTTTGCCTCCATTCATTTGTACCCTATGGAGAAGCGTCAATTAAATGATATCTAAAGGTACAGGAAACCCAATATCTTTGCTATGAACAAATATCTAATAACAACAAAAAACACGTCCTGCCGTACATATATAAGTTTCTCGTATTGGTATAACATATTTCCCACGTAACACAAGCAGTCAAAGTTCCGCCAATCACACGACAAGACAGCCGAACGATGCCGAACGGCACCGTAGCGTTATTAGAACTGCTCGCTCGACATTATCTATCATCTTGCCGGTGCCCGTAGACTCTGGGAAATGGCTGTCAGAAGACGTGACACGTGTGATCCCCATATTTTTGCTACTCACATATTATTTAGGATCAAAGTACCTGTGGCAGATGTGAAGGGAGGGGTGTGTAGTAGTGACTAAACTGAGGGGCAATTCTCGTAATTTTAAGAACGTTCACAGTCTGATCTCAGTCTCAATCTGTCAAAAATACCTCTAATTTCCCTGAGATTGCGACTAGATTTTGATCGGTTTTAATTACGGGAATTGACCTTCTGGTGTGGTTTAAAATACTGTATTTTGCAGCAATGCTCAGTTTTGAATCTCGATTTCAAACTGTCCGATTTTATACTAAGCTCAATTAAAATCAAGTTTCGCGACGGAGTTTACTTCTAGAATAGGATCCCAAGATTCTGTTCAGATCATAATTTTATTATGTACTGTGGACAGATGTTTTAAATTGAGTTTGGTTTCTATCTAATCTACTTCTTTAACTTATGAGCTAGGTACACTACACTTGTCTTAACGGTGTTTCCTATTTTTCTGTATAGACATCTAGTGCTTAAATGGGATAAGTACGTCTTAGGTACTTCCACTTTCTCTACGACTCTGATGCAATTTTAATCACATCCATTTATTTCGGAGACCTTTCGTATATCATTTACTTGGTACATATTTCGTAACGTTTTTTTTATCGGAACTGTCACAGTCCAATGGACACTTCTCTCTGAGATATGTTCGGTCCATGTGTTATTCAGTAACAAGGGCCGTTGTTAAGAGATTGTGGACAGCTCATAATAATTGGGTGTCCTGACATTACACACGATTTCACCACTTTCTTTGTATCAAATAAATATCACTGAAGTACCACAAGTGTCGAGAACATAGGTAAATTGACGACGACTTTTATTACAGGGGAGTAAGGTGCAAAATTGTGGGGAAGATAGTCTCAAAATGAGTAGGTAACAGTCGCCTTCAGTAACGGGATTTTTTCGAAGAAACGGCCATTGAAGCCCTTCGTTTCATCTCTAATTGCTTCTGGGGAACTGATGTTATTAAATTTGTGAATCCTCGCATCGATCCGCGGCGTTTTTATGTTGCCATGTAATACTGAAATATTGCTTTATTTTATTTATTGCTGAGGTAACACCGAGGCGCGGCTTCTTTGGGGCTTAAGCTACCTGATGGCCATTGTGCGCTTTGTAAAGGAACTGTAAGAGGGGATTGTTTTATAATTTAATTACCTTTAAGTTTTACGGGAGTTTAATTAGGGGGATATTGCTTTTAATAGGTACATCATCTGCCTAGCCTTTTCACAAGTATGTTGGGGTCGGCAGGCTAATCGGATGCGGCTGAATAGTAGTTAAATATTTTACATGGAGCGACTGCCTATCTGATCTCGACCACACAGTTACTGGGTAATACGATACCCCTTTATAAGACTGGTTGTCAGACTTTCGGGCTTCTGACGACAGGCTTTCCGAGGCACGACGAGGATGGGTGCTCATATTTACATACCAAGACCCCTCGTCTTGGTATGTAAAGATGGTCACCCATCCACGAACCAACCGCGGCAAACGCAGCTTAACAGGTTAAGAGCTAAGCAGGCTAACTAATAACAGCCGGCGATTGATCCTGATAGATCGTACCGTGCGGCGACTTTGCCACAATCCCCTCGATATTACTTTTTAGTACAGGGAACAGTTATTTGGTTGCATAAGAAAATAAATAGATATGTACGTAGTTGATAATTTCATGCTTTGTATATTAATATCAAACTACTAAAATATACTACGCACAGTTCCACCCAAAGTAACCATTCAACAATTTCACAATCGTGCACAAAGCAACAAACGTGAAATGATCGGTAAAAGTTACGGTTTTGTTTACCATAACCGCTCCCTGTTCACCCCAAGGGAAGATGGCTAACCGAAAAACAGGGAGTTTCATGTTCCAACTAGTTAAAAACTCTGGCGCTGCTCGCTTTATAACTTTAACAAACAAATCTAATAAAAAAAATAACGCCATCATTTTCATACTTTTGAATTATGATTAAAATAATTATCAGACTGCCTCGGTGGTCCTAGAATCGATCATTGGACTTGGAAAAGTATTTTACGTTTTGTTGGAAGATATGAATATAATATATTTAGTATGTCATTTGATATGACATACTAGATACATATTCATATCTTTCCAACACCAACTCTACCTACTGTAGGTAACCTAGGTACCTACTTAGGTACTTCCGTGTTTCAAATGATAATAATGATTTTATATTTATTTATTTAAATTGGTTCAAAAAAACACTTTTACTCACACGTCAAAATTAAATTATGTTCTAAAACGAAATGAGTTCAGTTTTTCCTGACAGTCTACTGAATAAAGTCCGAAACAAACTTAAAGGTCACAGTCTCCTTTAAAGCCGACATAATATTCAGGTCATATCAGGCCATACGTTATGTCTGATATGGTTTTTTGAGGAAAGAACCATACAGATTTAAATGGACCTGTCCAGTGAGTCCAGCGGCGTAATTGCGTAACACAATAACAGTGTAGCAATGGCATAATTTTGACAGTTCAACAACATTCATTGCGTTGTTAAGCAGACAAATATTTCAAACTTATGAAGCAATGGATTAGCAATATCCTTTAAAATCATTCAGATTGTGATTGGAAGTGTATAACGCAGTTTCTGAAATTAATAGTTACAGACAGAATAGTTAAAACTATAGAGTTACAAACAAACCAACTCTCCTACAACTATTCATATCACTTTACAATACACCGATGAAAAGGGAGTTTCACATGTTAAAATTCAGTTTGTGGCTTGTTACACGAATTTGGGTTGCCAACTAACTACCACGTGAATATTTTATGGATACACGAAGGTTTTCACTACCTCTATTATTTTAATGTAATACTAAGGCACATTTGGTAAATTAATTTTGCGTGTTTAATTAATACTTTACATTTGAGTAAGTAGGTGTCTTATCTAACAAACTAGTTTTATTTAGGACATATAGTGACCTTATTGGTAGGGGCTTGTGGCTAAGTAATAACAGCCGCACGGGTCAGGTTAAGCTACGCTTGCCGCGGTTTGTCCGTGGATGAGTGACCATCTTTACATACCAAGACCCCTCCGTGCCTCGGAAAACACGTTAAGCCGTTGGTACTGGCTGACATTCGTGGATATTTGGCAGTCTTACCAAGGGGTAGGTATAGATCGTATTACCCAGTAAATGGGTTGTGGAGGCCAGATAGGCAGTCGCTTCATGTAAAATACTGCTATTCAGCTGCATCCGGTTAGACTGGAAGCCGTACTTCAGAAAGATCAGATGCGTAGTACCTACTCACAACCGAAGACGTACGTATTTGACCTGCTGGTCTATTCTGAAAAAATCTCACCGTGACAACTTAGGTGAAGTAATAGTGTTAATCTCTATCATCAGGTGGAATAACAGCTCACTTCAAGCTCCCTTCATCTAAGTTTTCACGATAAGATTTTTACAGAATAGTTCAGCAGATGTATGAAGGTAAACGAAGCAAAAGGAGTATGCAAGTGGATTCTTTAGTTTCTGCCTATCCCCGTGGGAACAAGGCGTGAATTTATTGATGTGTACTCTTATTTAATGTTTCGGCAACAGCTTTAAAAAAAAACAAATTAAAAAAAAATACGGACGAATTTTTTGATGCCCGATGATTCTTTTGCTTATTTTTTCACATGTACATATGTATTATTATTTTAAATGTTAGCTTATATAATGTAAATAAAGTACCTTATTTAATTTAAATCAAAAGTCATTTATTTAAATTAGGCTGAGAATCAGCACTTTTCTACCGTCAAAATTACATAAGACAGTCCTCCAAAACGCCCGCACTTCAACACTTCCTAGTGCTATCGCTGGGAAGAAGTGGCGCAACAAACTCCCCAGCAAAATGTACAGAATGTATGACCCTTCCTTCCATCCTTTTATTTACTTGTAGCTAAGTATTAAGTTTCAATTTCAGTTGAGTCAAGTAATAAAATTAAATTTATATTCCACGGCTATTGTTAAAAACGTATTAAAATCACAATATCTCGTTAACAGTTAAGTTAAGCCGTGACTACAACCACTGGAACCCAAGTTGTGAAAATACGATCTATAAATAAAATAGATTGACATGTAATTTACAGTTCAGTCAGGTCAGTAAGCAATACTTACACTACCTATTGTTTCAATTGGTTTCATTGAAATGTTTTCGCAATATCGGACCTAATGCCTAGATAAATGAAAAGCTGATGTAAAAATTTTAGGTAAAGTCCGTTTCATGAAAGAAGTCTCGCAGACGCGGCGCTACAGGCGTACGACGAAGTCATCAATATTTATTTATATATTTATCTCAAGATCATATTACAGGTACTGGATGATAAAATGCACAATCCTAAATAGAGAAAGGTGTGTGAGTTAGTTTCACTTATTGCCGCGGGACTTCATTCGTGGGACGGACTCTACTGTAAAATATTCATCATGAAATCTTAGGTGAAATGATCTGTCAATAGTGTCAATCTCTAGTATGAGGTGGAATGACAGCACACTTCAAGCTCCCTTTACCTAAGTTTTCACGGTGAGATTTTTACAGAATAGATCGGCAGATGTAGGAAAGTCAACGAAGTAGAAGGTGTACCTATGTATGGATCGTAGCAGGTGACGTTCTGTAGTTTCTGCCTACCCCCATAGGAAGAACGCGTGAGGTTATGTATGTGTATAAAAATTAAGTTCGTGAATTTATCGATAGTTTATAAAAACCCACAAAAGGGTGTTCCTCTGACCTTCTTAATAAACAGTCGTGACTTACTTGCGATGCGAAATTCCTTCCCAATTAAAATCCAATAACGGTAACAATTTCCATCAATTATAATTTAATTTAAATAATTTTTATGAAGTCCCTACCCAAATTACGCATCGCATAACTACTGGATAATAAATTCATGTAACAATATACGACAAAATTTAAAATGTAATTAAAATGGCCGACTTGCCGTGGGGAGGGCCAACATCATTAAACGGTCAGGTAATTAGCAATTTTGTAAATGGTCTTATTCATTATTTTGTTGGGGCCTAAATTAAATGCGGCTGTAAAAAAGTCGCCTCTTCAGAACGTACCTTGTTGTTCGTAATTGTATGCTCCTTTCCTTATTTTTTTTTATTAGTCGCACAATAGGACGGAAGAATGTTGCTACTGTAAAAAAAGTTTATCTCGGAATTTTCATTTTGGATTTTTTTGGGGCACTTTAATTTTTTAATAGGCATTTTTTTAATAAAATTAAGAATGTAAAAGTATCGGCAAACATAGCGATGATATTTTGAACATAAGATTGATTATCGGCCTGCAAGTAGGTATGTACCAATAATTCGGAATGCAGCAGTAATATTTAATTATGCACAGATTATTCTATTATCTGTGGTCTGTGGCCGCTGACGTCATTAGGTATCACAACAGATAATTCCCGATATTGAAACATATCTATTGTAGCTAATTAACACGAAACACTAAATTATTATTTTATTGCCTGCGTTTGCGGCAATCGCATGAATTATAGTCGACACTAAACAATGATTAAACAATTCTTGGCTATTGAATTCAATGAAATCATTTTAGTGCAAATTAACAGATTGAAAATGATTTTGGCGAGTTCATTTACTTGTATATTAATTGGACCAAAACGTTACGGTGATTGGTGAATTTATGTAGCTGTCCGATTTGATCTAAATACATAATGTATTTTAATTTAACTATTTATTTTTATTAAGCATCGAGCATAATTAATT
The DNA here is from genome assembly GCA_947507525.1 of Apamea epomidion. Classification (NCBI taxonomy): domain Eukaryota; kingdom Metazoa; phylum Arthropoda; class Insecta; order Lepidoptera; family Noctuidae; genus Apamea; species Apamea epomidion. Next base: position 5,812,008 of record OX382232.1, read on the forward strand.
CTAGGTAAACTTTACGGTTGGTTTTCATTTGGTAATAAACTTAGCCGTGTGTCAGGAGTGTGCACCTGAATGCGGTCTTACCTGCAATCAAAAGAAAATTGCCGTTAGAAAAAAATCAAATAAAACAAAACAGATAATCACAAACTAGACAGTAACAGAAGGTATCTTTAGAGCAATAAAATAAACAAAAAATATCATTTTAAGAACCTAAACAGTTGACGGGCGAAATTATGTGTCTAGTAAATAATTCTTAATCACCTTGTAGGTTATACTGTAGTATGTTACACTATAACACCTGCTTGCTCTTCCACTTCTAATTTTCAACAATCAAAACCATAACTAAAGCAAATCTATAATCCATCCCACACACACACACTTTATAACGTTCATGCAACAACAAATCGCAATTAAAAAAAGAATTACAATGACTCGTGCATCTGCAGACGTGAGCTGGCTTCGGCCGGGTACAGACGATCGTGACTAGCCAGTGGGTCAAGTCGATCTATTAAATGGTAATGGTTTACTGTTCGACAAGCACGTACTTGCGAACGTTCGGGGAACAACAGATCAAATATGTCGAGGGCCCAGTGAAGACGACTGTCGCCTTTAATGGGACGTCTACTATGCGAGTGAGAGATAGGCTTTAGTTTTGAGTAGTTCGCAATTTGGTTTGCAAATATGCTCAGTTCTTTCATTATCTTTAAGTAGTCAGATGATAAACCAATGTTGCCCTTTTTCCCAGTTTAAAAATTAGGCAAATTAGACGTCAAATCTTGATAAATGATATTCAGGACTTTCATAAAGTTGAAACGGATGAAGCCTTGTTCCTTATTTAGAGTTAATATGGAGTGTCATTTGCCTTCTTCTTCCTACCTCACTTACGAACGCTATGTTAAATTAGAATAAGTTTTCATTACGTTTATATTTTATCTCCGTGCCGTGCAATATGTCAACATGTCGTACGCAATAACCCGCTCCATTGCTATCCATACTTATACAGATATTTTGTCTCTCAGTTAGCTGCTAATTCTACGGTTGTCTGAACATGTTTTAAAGCGTATCGTGTTAAAATGACAGTTTCAATAACCTGTTTATGAAGCATAAAATATATTATTTATTGCAGTTTCTCTTAATTCAAAGCCGCCGAAACAATATAAAAGTAATAAAACTGAGTAAACGTCAAATTCGAAGGTGACTGTCAATTTGTCAAATGTTAGGTTAGGAATTTTGGCGCCAAATGTATAGAAAGCGTGCCGTCTCGACTCTCGACCCTGAGGCAGAATAGATTGGTGTCAGTGCTCGAGAAGTGGTATAAAAAATGTTTTGATTTGTGAATACGCTTTCAATGTCATTGTCAAGTCGGGTGAAACATTACTGACACATCAATTACTTTGTCTATTGAGTATTTCTTTGATGGAATCTATTCCGCTTTAGTGAAAATAGCCATCTCTGTCTTCAGTCCATCTGGAACTTATTGCTCCTGGTTCCGCATCATTAACATTTCCGGATGCAAGGGACTTTGCTCTTTCCACATATGTTATACCTATCAATGTGACGTGCCAAGTCCACTACCGTCTAGGAATGTACCAATTCTTAGAAACTGCGAATTCAGATTATTTAAAAAAATATATTTGATATTATTTTGAAACTTATGTCCCAGTCCTTCATAAGCTTTATCCTCAAATTGATCGCCAAGGCACCGTTACTTCGGAACTTGGTAAAACCCGCTTTGGTCTCTTCCACTTCTTAACTTCTAAAAGCTAATAAATCCTAATTAAAACATCATTAGGGGCGTTGTATTTTTAATACCCATTCAAGTTTGTGCTTTGAAGTTCTATTTGCGTCTTAAAGTTCATTTACCTACATTCGAGATGATGGATTGCACTGTTTGTCGTTTAACAATAATTTATACTCAAGTTATGCGGTATTAAAATGCCAACATGGTAAGACGCCGGATTATTGGCTGTCAGTTATGCCTATTTTTGTTCTCTATCAGACGTAATTGCTTGTGAAAGGCAAATATGTGTATTAGAAAAGATTATTAAAAATATGTAGCAAAAAAGGTGAAGTGTACAAACAGAAATCGACATTTGCTAAAACGGTTAATTCAGTACATAACAAAACCTCAAACTCATGAAATGAACAGCGAAGACGATAATGTACAAGAACCAACTAACATAGCCACGGACATTAGCAGGTCGTTCCACCCTAAATAAATTGAAGTTGTATCAAAATGCAAATAGGAGTAACATAGCGATTTGTCCGTGGCAGATTATAATCTGAGATGAATGTATCATTGTGCATTCGGCCCGCTGGATGCTGGATAAATAGTGCCAATTGCTGGAGCAAATTGTCGCTATTTGTTTGTGAAACTCAGCTTTCTGACAGTTTGAGACACATTTTGTGTTCCGAATTACGTTTCTGGGATTGGATTCGTGTAGACTGTACCTATGTTTGTAATGCTGAAATGATCCCAATACTTCATATTTTTTATTGTTTCATTGGTCTGGTTTAGCCAAGATGTCAAAAGACAGATCTTCTTGTATTTGATTTCTAGGTATAATTATATTTTCTGTTGCGAAAGTCTTTAGATTTGCATAAATAAAGCAATGGGCTTGCTAAGGAAAAATCATTGCGAAACACATGACTTCATTTATTTTCGTGTCTTCATTTACTGAGAATGATGATTCCGCAAAAGCAGAAACATTTGGCACAGAAACACGAAAAACAAAAGACGGACGATACCAAAGCCAATATGCTGTTGTTACTCCGGTGACACACTTGTCTCGTCTGATGACGACTGGTACTGGCATGATGGCGCCAATGGAACAGGTTCCATATTTATGTAACCTCCTTACGAATTCACTGATTAATATTCACATCACACGTGCCAGTTGTTTAATTATGTACCATATTTTAATACTTTTAATAATTGAGTAAGTGCTTATCATGATAAATGACATAAAATACGTCGTCGTGTTTACTCAGTGGGATTAACCTAATGAACCTTTACGGTAACTCCTCTGAGAATACAGTAGCAGCACTCTTTGAAATATGGCTTCATTCGTATTTTGTATTCTATGTGGTCCTACTGCTATCCCTTCCTATTCCTCTTCATCACCATCTCCACCTAGGTCTGCTTCGAAACCGCTTAGTCTTTACTCTGTGCCTATATTACTACAAAGTTCAGCGGTGTAATTGCGAAACACACTAACAGTAGGACTAGGAATGGCTTTCATTTTGACAGTTCAACAACATTCATTACGTTATTTACGTTGTTGAGCAGACTAATTTTTCGAACATTTATGAAGCCATGGATTAGCCTCCTTCAAAATGATTCAAATTGTGATTGATAGTGTGTTACGCAAATTGGGTGCTGGTCTGTATTCCTTTACATCCATTTCATCTTCCGATATACCTACAGCAGTCATTCAAATTAGATGTCATTTCAAAATCTTCAATTTGATTACTTTCGGGAAATGCGAACGAGTGGTTTCACCACGTTTACTAGCAGAAGTTATGTCTATAACCAGTAGTGGCAGGTTAAGCTACCAGTACACCGCCACTGATAGCCTATGACATGGAATTACCTGAGTACATAACATGTTTACTGCCCGTAAATTTTCAGATTATCGACTTATCATACATTTCTTGCTGAGAAATTATTATAGTGCTGACATATACGTTGAAAGGTGGAAGTGATGTTTGTTCAATAGTCAATGAAACTTGTCCAATAAGAGAGAGGGAATTAAATTGAAACGGACACATTTTTGGAGACTGGTAAACCCAAAATACCTTTTTCTAAAACTTAAAGCCCAATCCATTCAGAGTAGATCAAGAAAAAGATACCTATGAATTAAGTATCCACGATTTAGCCATCACAAATATTTTTCATATCCTTATAGAAAACATATAAAATAGCCTAAAATCGATTTCGCGGTAGAATGACGCGAACCTTGCATCGCGCGATACCAATTTCCGTTTGGTGTTTTTAAAAAATTGCAACCTTCTGAGTCATTGCAGGCAACACTAACAGGTTTTGTTCTGACATCATCCTGTTCTCTCACTGTGGCTGTAGAAGTCACGTAAGCAGGACCGCGATAGTGAAGTAGGCTGCCTATCGTTGCAAGGTTGAGTTAATGCTAGGTATTGTAACTTCTGCGTATTCTACTTCATTTGCATTTGTTGATAGCTCTTTTTCTTTTCTTTGTACCTATGTGAGGTATACTCAATTACCAATTTTTTATAACTTGGGTATTATCCTTTTCATTGCATTCTTTTGAATTATCAACATCATTAAATAGATCTATTAAAATTACTTTACAAAATGTATACAATGTGGAAACAGCAATACGACAATAAATGAGCATCGAAATGAAAAATTGAGATTTTTTCAAACAACACCAAATAGTATTGATGGATCGACTATGGGTTTTGCCAATCTTTGACTAGCTATAGTAGCCAAACTAGTGAAAATATTTAATTGATTTTTTGTATACAAACTGGGAACGGCATTAGATACACGCAGTTTAATTTATTGTCGTCTGCACCTTGTATCCTACACAGACATATAGAGCGTTATATGTATGTGGTATCCTACTAATATTATAAAATAATGCGAAAGTGTGTATGGATGGATGGATGGGTGCTTGTTACTCTTTCACGCCAAAAGTACTGAACGAATTTGGATGAAATTTGGCACACAGATAGTTTATAACCAGGAACACATAGGATACTTTTTAACCTGATATTCCCACGGGATCGCAACTTATGCGGGTGAAACCGCGGAGCGCAGCTAGTAAGTAATAAAAGAGTAACGAGAAATAGAAAAGCAAACACATAAAACGACTAAAATAACAGTCATAACACAAATTAGTTCTACACAAACAGATTAGCATCAATCAAATCCAGTCCTAAGGGAAACACATTAAATCAAACGTGAAATCGCCAATATAAGTAAAATAAATAGCCCCTCCGTTGATAGATATTGAAACACAGATCTCGACGTGTTCCTTAATCAATCAGTTAGGAACTACTGCCCACTGATTTACTACGTTTATTACCCATATTATTTATTTATTATATCGAATGATACATGTTTCTCGCTATCTATTATTGCATACAGAGAAATCTCTGTCTTTATCGCTTCAAAGGAAAGCCTAAAGCCTATCTTCAAACGGGTTGCAAATACTTTCTTCGGGAAAAATTTATTTGTTAATGAATGGTTTATGATTGATTAAGGAAATTGATATAATTTCCTTGGTAAATGAAGTTTAATTAAGTAGGTATCTTGTTTTATGGCATCTGTGTGTTTATGCTCGTTAAAGGCATGACTGGACTATTGATTTCTATGGCAATGAAAGTGGCATTTAGAAGGGCTGTTAATTGAGAAACCTAGTAGTTATATGTATAGTTCGATATAGCAAGACTTTGAGAGCAATGGTGGCCCAGGGGTATCGGTCGACTTTCAAGTTTTGGGTCGTGAGTTCGAACCCAGACAGGCACTTTACTTTGTGTATTTAATTTGATCACCACTGCTCTCAAAACGGTGAAGGAAAACATTGTTAGGACATGTCCTAGAACAAAAATTCGAAGACTTGTAACATTCACCAATCCGCACTGGGGGGCCGCGTGGTGGATTATGGCCCACTCCCTGTCACAGAGAGAAGGACTGTGTCCCAGCAGTGGAAACATTATAGGCAAACATTTGTAAGGCTCAGCTTCCTATAATGAAGGAATTGAGCCTCTGAGTCTGTGACCCTAAACACAAAAGGTGCACCGCTGCTGCGAATTGGGTCGTCAGATTTACGTTAAAGAGATATTCTGCGTGCGAACAGCAAAAGTATCGTTGTTACTACATAAGTATAGGGATTAGTGTTTTGTTCGCTAGATGGCACACAGCAGGGGTCAAAAAGCTATCTGACAATCGTAAAACCGGATCGTCGCTTGTATCCCAACAAAGCATGGCCCGAGATGCAGTTTTGCATTACGAAAACAGTATGCATCCTGCCTCGGTCTTCGGGGCCCTAAAATGTAGCATGAACAAGATTGTTCCATTTAAAGTTTATTCCTGGGGGTGTGGTACGATTTAAATTATGATAGTCTTAAGTGGATGTTCACAGGTACCCGCACTATATTAGGTGCGTAAGTTACGCAGGGAGAATACTTAGGTACTTGTTCAGTTTGCGACTGACTTTACTTCTAGCGAAATAAATAGAGGTGTTGTGTGGTTTGAGTGGGTTTCTAACTTTTATGTTAGGTTGCTAGTTCAGTGTCTAACTATATTTTTTCTTTATATGACATTTACGAGTCTCGAGGGGAAATATGTTGCTAGATCACGCCCACATTTTTTTTCAAGGTTTTATAGGTGACGATCCTGATCAACCTTGTTGCGATTCATATAAAAAGTTTATGTTAAAAGTTTAAACTTAAGTTTGTTTACATAAATTGTCATTCTCAAAATTTTTGGTCCAAGTTTTCACTTGAATCACAAAAAAACAGCACTGCAATCTCCTATATTTTCCCAAAATATTAATGCAAAACACAAGTTTAATAAATCAAAGAGAAATCGAACTCCCGTATTTAGCCAGCTCGATTTTTCTCAATTGAAGTGTCATGAGCACATTTTAACGTCCAGCAAGCGATGTTAGCCGTATTGTGGCGCGGTATTGGACGATGTTAACAAATGTTATCGACTGGCCGTACCGTTGACATGGCCGTTATTAATGATACCACTATCTACACCGGTAATATCTAACAATATTCGGTACATGCGATATTATTGTTTTTGTCGTCAGTTTTAGGTGGTTGGGTGGTCCGAGGGATTGATTACGTGACAGCAATGTGAGACTGTGTTTGTTTTACTGGCTGAAGTGGAAGTTCAAGATGGAGAACATTATAACTGTAATTCCTACTAAGGTTTAAGACAATTGGCAATTTATCACTTAAAGCTCCAACTTCTTCATTCCAAGAAAATACGGTAACGGTCCAAAAAGATGCGCCCACGACTTCCTTATCCATGATTCAATTAAAGATTAAAACTTTTCAATGCCCTCACAAGAAATCGTGTGCAAAAAGATGAATTCTTCCTTCTTCCAGCGTAGATTGAATGCCATCGTCCGTTTATGTGGTGCGACCATAAAACGTCACGTGATTGCTATCGGCATTCCTCTCCCTATCTGAGGGTATTTACGGCGAAATTTTATCACAAGCCGGTATGAAAGAGGGACAGGTTTCAGTCGACGTGGGACGAACTGGCCGACTGGACCCGCTTATATAAGCTTCGGTATTAAGTGTTGAATGTGTAAATTTAAATTGGTGTCGCCGTCTCAAGGGCATTTGTGTATTTGGAGCGTGGGTGATGGCTCCCAATCATTTTTTTTACTCTTTGATTTTTACTATCGTGGGATCTGAGAATAATGATAAAAGTTCAAACTCATTTGTTTCATTAAGTGCATACGGTGAAATTCCTTTAATTCAAATAAAGTGCGCTTTTTATGTGTCCGCTATAAAGTGCGCAGTACCTAGTAGATTAAAGTTTAATTAACTCCTTCCTGAGCTGCCGATGCCTGTCTATTAAATCGTCTTAATGTTTAAGCATGTGAAATCTGATTAAGTTGTCGTCAGACGGCTAGGTTTCATTATAATGCCTTCAATAATGTCCTGCCTCTAAATGTCTTATACGCAATTACTGTCAATGGTGTTACAACATTACCATTTATTCGCACCTTAAGGTGTTAATTTAGTTATTGGAGATTTATTTATAGAACAAGTCTTGCCAACAACAGGTTTGTAATGTGTTGAGGAAATAACTATGTCACCAAAGTAAACATACGACGGGAACCGTATTAATTTTGATAAATTGTCGTATAGGCGCCGTATTTCAATATGGCGGAGTGCATTGCACGGAGCTCTGTGCAGGCGCACCGCGCACGCAGCTTGTTAGCGCGTTCAGGCAGCTCGCGCGCATTTTTCACAAAGATGGCGGGCGTATGTTACCTCTTGGCGCCAACCCACTCGATAACCGATATATGAACGATTTATGATGCCTGCCTCCATTTTATTAGTTCTGCACTCAATCGACAGTCAGACGAATTTAATCGAAAGCTTTATTAAAAATAAGTTATGTCTACACCGTCGCGCCATTAAACGGTTTGAATTATGTTATGATCTGTCGGTTGTTTGTCGGTGCTGTATATCAAAGTTCCTTTATTTGAAACAAAGGTGATCATACGATAGATCAACGGTTTATTGTCATTTATAACGGTTTATATTGGCAACACCTGGAGTTCTGAATAGAGCTTTTCCTATTCTAAAGCACTGGTAATAAAACGAAGTATTTAACTTAACTATCGGTAGTTCGACTGCTGTAATTCAATAGAGGACTCTGAGCACATTTAGAGAGTTTGGCTTTCCTGAGAGTAGTGTTAATAACTCATTACTAACTGTATTACCTAGGAGAAGTCGTAAATGTGTTCACAATGGATAACGATATTAGGCGAGCGGTTAGCTCTTAGGGTATGGAGATATAAAAGACATTCACTAAATCTAATAAACTGGCGCAATTTAGGATAAAGCTATTTATATACCTTAGATCATATTTTAGTAAACGTAGGTAGCCATCTTCGTAATCTTCTTGAACTTTGCAAAAAACTGTATTGAACTTGAGCTGCTGCGAGTGGTGGGGGGCATATAAAACGCGAGTGCATACGTGATTTATTGTCAGTTTTGTCGTAGCGTTCGTGGGCGTCATATCTCTCTGATAGAGTAGTTCTACTGATCTCAGTTCCGACTTGCAGTTCAATCTCGAGTTAGGATCTTTCAATCTAATGGGTTTTCGTTACAATGATTCATGGTTTGTTTATACAAAGAGAAAGCGAGGATTTGCTATTCAAATGACAATTCTATTTGAGTGTTTGTTCAGCAAATGCATATGTATGTTTATTTATTAAGATATTATGATTTATTGTGATGGTTTTACTATTAGTATACTAGGTATTGAAGGTTGGACACGATTCTCAAATAAATCTTTATTTATTGCTTTTGCTTCTGTTTGCAGTGAGTATACGATGAAATTAATTACAAGTAGTATCGTTCTGAACGGTTAGTATCGTTGAGCGAACTTTACATCCTGTTCCTCAACAATACGCAAGCAGGCACTTTTCTTTGTGTAAACTATATCATCACCACTGCTCTCAAAACTGTAAAAGAAAACATTGTGAGGAAAGCCTAGAACCAAAAGTTCGAAGACATGTGACATCTGCCAACCTGCACTGGGCCCGCGTGATTGTTTATGGCCCACTCCCTCTTAGAGAGAAGACCTGTGTCCCAGCAACCTATAATGTTCCCATTATATGTTGATTATGCGTATGCTAGTTCGTTCTTAACGATATTATTCTATTGCCTTCTAAACTCTTTAAGAGTCATATAACACTATTTCTTCTTGTCTTACTTCCCTGCCACTGTCTTCAGTAGCCAGGGCTTAGTTCACGTGAACCTAAACCTACTATCGCATAGATCGTTCCACATTCCCCTACACATTTGGAAGTTCAAGTTTTCTAAATGAAAGACTTATTGGTACGCTAGTTTTAATGTAATCGACATTTTCTACACTAACGATTAGCTTGTCTTGATTATGTTATATCCGTACTCAGGAGATACATATTACTCAAGAACTGACTGGAATCAGACAATTATACCATATTGGTTCACGCAAAACAGCTAGAGGTGAGACCTAGAAAGCGATTCTGCAAGTTTATATGGGTATGTTGAAAAACGTCTTTCTGTTCAGTATGTAAATGAATTAATTACTGACACCTAGTGTGGTGTTGATACAGATTTACATGTAAATATCGATTGAGATTCGCGTAAATTTTGTTTTCGTTAGGTTTTATTACAATATTAAGTAAATGTATTCTTTAGTTAGTGTTACTTGGTAAATTAAATAGGTAGGGCTCTTTTCATTAAAATGCCTACTCTTTATTTGGAATGTTTTATGTAGTCTATGTTCACAAATGTGCCTGGCATATATTAACCGGTTTAAAACATCTTCGTTGCCCCAATTTTTGTACGCACCGCTTTACCTTTAAGGCTCTGGGCTCTGACTATTACCCCAAAATCTCGTAACTATAATAGTTTACAACTCGCTAAAGAAAGACAAAGATTCGAACTGGAATTTGGGAACTGTAAATGAACGATAATTAGAACTTTACTACGCCATACAATTTGGACTAGCTGAGAAAACTGCCGGAAATGACGTATTTGAGTGTACCTGACAGATTCTTTGATCATGACTACTGACACTTGTTTTAATATGATAATAAGGAGCTAAAAAGTTAACTAGAAAAGTGGAAAGTAAGTGTCATGTTTAATCAATCTTGTTGGCCAGTTGTGACATTCTAGATTTTTTTCTAATTGCAAGAAACAATAGTGGAATTTAACTATTCTGAATCAGTTGGTGGTGACTGTGGCTTGGTCTATTCCATATCGTATAATTCATAAGCGTAAGAAAATGCAAAACCAACGGGCATCTCTATTTTTTTAAATCCTTTATTTAAAAGAACCAGGTTCTTAATAGTTACTTAATTACAATCTAGCCTTAGCCATAAGATAAATAATCAATTTTTATGTGACTTAAATTTTTACGTTATCATAACATGAAACGCTAATGAAAAAAAAAGCAGCATTTTACAAGCCCATAAAAATGAGGCCATTTTAATAGGAAACATAAATGCAGGAACTGCTACTTCCTATTAATTCCAAGACAATAAGAAAGAAAGAAAGAAAGAAAATGCATTTATTTGCGGCAAACATGACGCATGAAAAAAGGACATAACACACAAAAAAACAAGTTGGGGGTAAACATGCGTCACATTCACGCAAAACGGCCATCGCTCAGCATAATGCTAAGACCCTATACGAGACAGAGCCCAAGCGCTGGTTTTCAGCGGCAGCCGGCGTTGACGTGATGACGTTAATAAAACAAAACTACATGCACTAAAGTATATTTTCAACAAGTAAAAAAAATTGAATCATTTAGCTGTCAGTGCTGACGTGATAACGTGCAATAGAAGCAATAAAGACCTCCATCCACCGCAATGCTAGGCTATAATTATAGCACCGCTGTGTAAATCGTCATTATGATAGAAATCGGTGACTGAAACACTGCGGGTCCTGCTATAATTGAGCAGTTGTGTATGGCAATACAAATAAATATAGTTAGTTTGTAATAACCCTAAATACTGACACTGTTAGCAGTTAATTGTGTCCCTTTATATTTTGTCTGCTTTTGTTGCCATGTTTACATAATTTACTGTTTTAGTATCAACATTAAAGCATTTGTAATCGTTTAGTTTGGTTACAAAATTATTGCGGCTGTTTTACATCTGAAAGGCAAAGCGGTCTTGGAAAACGTAACCAGATTTAAGCGAGCAACACTTTATGTAAAGCTACGGTTTCTTTGAAGAACGGTGGCTCCCATATAACGGGCGCAGTGACGGCTGCCATGAAAATAATGGCAGCGGGGTTTGATTTTACGGTGTTAAAAAACGCTCTCGAAGAAAACACACCAACTTTCTTTCATAAGTAACGTTTTAGTGAAATCATTCGTCGGTAAATTGAAAGAAAAATTGTTTATTCTGCACTACAAAAAATACATAAAATAATTTACTTTTAAGGTGTACCTACAAAGTACCCAAAAGCCTCGTATTCAACCAATTAAAGTTTGATAATTTTGTCCATTGCTTGATGTCAAGGACCAAAGACAACCAAAGACAATATATGTACATTGCGTAAATGTTACGACACTATGTTATTATATCGCTATGTTAATTGTGGACACTATGTAGCGGCCACCGTTCTTCTAAGAAAATGCAGCTGAAGCTAATAAACCACTATGTAAGTAGGTTCATCTCAGCCAGTTTTGAAAAGAAAACAGACAGCATCTGAGATCGCGAAAAGCTCAAAGAAGTTCTTACTTCCCATTCACAAAGAAGCAGCCTTATAAGGTTTTCCGACAAGGACGTGAAGCAAAAATAAATGTAATAAAACCTAGTCTCATATCTAGATATGAGACTAGGTTTTTTTACATTTATACATTTAGTTCAAAGGAGTTAATATAAATCTGGCGAGTGGAAATTCTTACAATTTCGTTATGTTCGTCCATCTGTTACTACCCTTATAAGTCGTAGTTTGCGTCGATGCGTGATATTTCATAGTAAAATATGACAGTTGCAGGATTTTCTTCATAGAACGTTGTTAGAAGAAAAATGTCTATGAAATTTTCCGAAGAGGTTGTAATTTAGAAACTTTTTAACAAAAAAATTAAACCACCGAAAAAACTGAAAAGCAAAAAATAATAAACCTTTTTTATTTAACCTTAATAACTAAGTTCTTTAACTAATGTAAGTATACCTAAGTAATTTTGAGTCGGCGCCAAATAATCAATAAACAAAGATCACTAAATTGCCTTAAATTTAAACGGCGCCGACTCAAAATTATTTATTTATAAATGGAAGCTTCACATGTTGCTAGTTCTAAAAATGATTTCTAATCGATTGCGTGTCTTTGAGCTCTCATTTCAAAAGTGAAATTAATCCAGCTGGTAAGCTTATCGTTAGAGGTTTATACACCTCATTAATATCAAGAAGATAATTTATGAATGACAATGCAATGATAGCATTATGCAGCATTTAATCGTTTATTCAGAGTAGGAGTGATTTAAGTACACGACATTTGAAAATACGGTCCTGTTCTACGATAAACCTAAATAACTACAAATTAGTTCATTCATCTTTTCTTGCTATCTATGGTCAACAAATCATAACAAATGCGAAGCGGGAGTACACTGTTTTTTATGTAAAAACTCATAAAAACAGAATTGCCATACAACGTGGCAATGCTGCCAGCCTTTTCGGCACTTTTCCTGTTAACAGCGATATGGACGATTTTTTTATACCCTTTGATTATTTTCCGCCCTTTTTAACCTGATAGCTTCTTAAATTGTGTCAATTGAAGAAACTCACTTCAGTATGCACTGTCAGTTGTTAGTCACAACTGCAAACACAAAAGAGAGTCAACTAGACAATAAGTTTTCACAGAATAGGACTGCTTTTTTGGCAATTGAAAATGTCCAAACTGATTGTTGTTACATAAATGCATTGACTGCTTGTTGCCAACAATTACACGTATTATTTAAGTGTTATTATTCAATTTCTTCCTCTGACAGCGGTCGCATGTTACAGCCGCATACCCAATACGTCGGCAAACGAGTAATCGATCATAAAAAATAATTGTTATAGTCACGTTGAAGGGTTTTTCGATCCCATTTTATTTAGAATTTCCACATTGTATGTAATTGCGTTCAGTTTATGTAGGTTCAAGCCATTTTCATTCAAAATGTGTAACTTTTATGGTTATAACTGTATGTTGGGATATTTTCACGCAATGCTGAAGACATTTTTTGTATATTCATCTTATGTATTGAATGGTGTAGTTGAAATGGTTTCAATAACGTTATCACCAATTACGGTCGAGTTATTGTTATGATTATGGCTTCATTCGCCTAGCTCCTACAAGTATGTATTCATTGTGAGACTATGTTGTTGTCATGTTTAAATGTAACCCCGATTTGATTCTTACGCTATTTTGCACCCTTTTGAGCTGTAGATAAGTTTGTGAGATTGATCTCTACCATAAAGTTCTAAAGTACATAGTTACTTTTTATCAAGAATCCTGTCAAAACTCATGTCAACTAAGGTAAAGGGTTACTAGGCCTTTTGGCTCTTGACTGACATTGACAGGAGGGCACACATAACGCATAATCAGCCAATAATGTTCCCACTGCTGGGACACAGGCTTCCTCTGTCACAAGAGGGCGCTCTTGATAAATATTTGAGAAATAGTATTGAAAAACAAGATCGAACAACAACCAAGGCGCGTGGCCAAAATCGGAACATTGTTCCGATTTTGGCCACGCGCCTTGGTTGTTGTTACTTGAGAGTTGACGCACCAGATTTACTGATCAAGAACTGGATCAGGTTTTAAACCAGTGGTTAGATTTACACAGTAAAACATAATCAGACATCGCGTGCAAACTCGTCGAGCAAAATTCATAACGCATAAAGGCGGGCACACACTTGCAGCAAGTAATTGAGGCGTAAAGCCGCGATTACATCGGCGCGGGTGGCGTTGTCTCGACACGGGGCCGTATCTTAATTGATTGGACCGTGCCCATTACACACCATTGAATTTCGGATACATTAGGGCTGCTATTAATATTGTCCGATTGGGATATTTAAGGACCAAAGTGTCCTTGAATATTTTGGCGTTGTTTGACCCCATTTGGGACCTAAAATATACTTTTTACCACTTTTTATTTGTTTTTTTAGACCTAATTTAAAATATTGATGCCATGTGTCAATGACAAGTGTTTTCTCTGTCGCGTACCGGGCACAGATTAAAAACAAACCGCGTCTCAAAATTCAAAATAACTTCGGAAAGTATGCCTTCTGACTTAGAAGTGTGGTAACCCTGTCATGCATTTAGTTTGCGTGTGTCGTGTGTCCATATCTAACCTTGTGATAATTCGTGCGTAATTTGATTAAAAGATGTCGATATTTCGTCAAAGTAAGCTCGCTTGTTAGTGTCAGGCTCATTACACTCTTAAAATGTCAATAGGACACTTTCGCAGAAGTAAAAATCGATTTGTGAAGTGAAAGAAAGTAAATTGTTAGTTGTACCTACTGCATGTAATTTTCCTTTGTTAACATAATCTTACATTGGCAGAAATCATAATTGACGTTGTAATTGATTTGGGTTATATGTCACCACTTTCTTCAAAAAACATTGAGTTTTAACATTTAAAGCATAATTATCTCAACTTACTTGCCAGTTCGAGACATCCTTCCATTTAACCGACTTCGTTACACGTGTTAAAAGAACAGTTAATTTAATTTCCACTCATCCTCAAAATTACGTAGGACATTTTTTTCTCTACGTGTCCATTTAACTAAATTACAGTTCAGTCTTCATTGCATATTTAAGCCGTTTTATATCCATTTATTATGAAAGCCCATCAATTAATGACAGTTATTCAGACCATACATTTTTAGCACATCAAGGGGATCTTTTAAACCCTAATATTACGCAAGATACATCTCTTTTCGCGTGCTCGTTAAAACATCCAGCTTGTTACAAGTGTAACAAATCAAAATGTAACATGTTACATTGTGTAACAAATCATATCGTGGAATATATCATGCTGTCATCTGAGGCCCCGGGGCTCCGAACTCCTTGTAACTTTTCGTATTATTTTTTCGATATTGAAAGGGTTATTTCGAGGGAATGCTGATTGTATGTAATTTGGGCAAGTTTCGAGTGTTTTTGAGATCGTATGAGGAAAAGTCAGAAGAAAATGATAGGGCTGGAATAGAATATGGAATATGCCTGAGCTTCTAATGAATTGTAGGTTATGTGCAAAAATGTGACTATATAATTATACGCACACATTTTGCCAGTTCTATGATAATGATGGCTAAGTCACAAGTTTACGACCTGACTTCACTGGGCTGTTAACTTAAACTGTACAGTACTTAACAATTTAATCGTTAAACATAGGCAAACCTTTAAATCGAATCATTTACGCGTGTAAATGTCTAGCTTTCCATCAATTAGCTATCACGATAATAGAGCTGGCTAATCAAAAACGCCAACGTAGACGAAATAAAACCAATTTAGCAGAATTACCCACTATACACACATCCTATAACTACTAACAGTGTCGTCAACACTGTCTGCAAACGACGACAAATCGGCTCATCAAAAGCATCACGTATTCTTTTATGCATCATTGCAACAGGGATGCAGCACACGCGTCGACCCACACGCAGAATTTGTAATCGGCTCGTCGTAAATAAACGAGTTGGCACAGCCCTATTCGGCGAGATGCAGCAGGGATACCTGCGTGTTTTATTAAGTTGGGTTTTTATACTTTTTATAAGTTTTCTTGGAACTTCCAGGCTGGTTCTATATTATATCGTGGTTGTTCTTGAGTTTTTGCAATGTAATTGTTATGGTCTCTGAGTTAAATGAATTTTAATGCCGGTTTTTGTTGATTGCCAACGGAAGTGTTTGACATTGATAGTCGATTGGGATCGAGCATTTTTAGAAGCAAGAGTAGAAGAAAAGTATTTAAGTAATATAGTTTATGAAGCATAGACATAAATATGTTGATAAGACGGACCTATCATCATCTGCCTAGCCTTTTCCCAACTATGTTGGGATCGGCTTCCAGTCTAACCGGATGCAGCTGAATACCAGTATTTTACATAATACGATCAAGTAATTTTTAGAAGCAAGAGCAGGAGAAAACTAAGTATTTAAGTAATATAGTTTACGAAGCATAGGCGTACTATACACAAGAAAATACAGATAAAACTATTGGCAACATATTTTCTTCTACACTTTCTTCCGTTTCGTCATTGACTGACCCATTATTTTCAGCTTGTCATGCCTTTCTGTGGTAATTTTCCTTCCATATTTGTTCGTTATGATTGCATCTGTCGGCAGCCCTATCAACCCGTAGTGTTGTGGGTGTCTCGGATTTATGCGCCGCGCCGAAATTTAGACGTGCTCACTCGGCGTGCACAATATGCACGATAATATTCATCGCGCATAATGCGTTACTTATGTTTTTCCATAAAATGCAAACGTGTTGCAAAAATACAGTTTCGAGGTGTGGCTCGGTGACAATGAAAAAATTAGGAGCAACAAAATTTGATGTAGAAACAGCCCGGACCGGTTTTAGCTTTTTATGCCAAATTCGGAAGTTGGTAGCTACATAGATATTTGATAAAAATGAATTTTATGTCCAGTTTACGATTGCAAAAGTAGCAATTTGTAATATTGTACGGTCGCACTAAGTGCAAAATTTAGGCTGCAGTAAACGTCTGCAGCATATTTTACATCGCCTGCTTGCAAATTCGATATTTATGCGTCGTTAGGCCAAATTTCGACCGCACAAGTGGCCGCAAACGACCAGGTCACTCGAGGTCTTAATAATATATTGATTAGACTTTTATGTCGTGGAACACAGTCACAAGTATTTTACCTTTGTGGTAATTCAATATTTTGCTTGTGGCAATACTGGCACTGTCATAAATTCAATGTATTATTGGCAACTCATGTGTTCTTTATTTAAAATTAAGTAGGCTGTTCAAATATTGTACGAGTGTCATTTGCAACGCGTGTACTGGAGGTTTATTTGAATTCAGAACATCCAGGCGTTTGACCTCATGCTCAAGTGAAAGCCTTATGGAAGTTAGTTAAGTTGTTGCTCAAACTAAAAGTTTGCAAGAATCACTAAGACTTTGGGTACAATAATATTTACTTGCATAATCCAGTGACGCGGGAAAACTAAGCAGCTTACTGCCATAGGTTTGCAAAATATTAATACCAATATACTGAATTTAAAAAGGCTACCTGTAATCAAACCTTCATATTAACAAAATATTTGCTTGGGTACTTTTATAAAAAATAAATTGCCTTTCCGCTCCTTGAAAATGAGCCCCAGTAATAATAAAAACCGAAATAAGTATTTTAAAATATCAAAAAGTCGTTTGCATTATCATACAAAAGGCGTACAAGTCATCGTGTTTATTTGGTCGTGAGCTTTATGCCAACGTACGGCACGATCCCCGAATGCGACCATTCGACGAATATTAATAACCACTATCCATATTTTCAAAGACGCCATGTTTTTCTAAACTCAAAATTAGAATATTTCAGATTTCTTAAATGACAATATTTTGAAATTGCGAAATGGATAGGTATTTTACAACCTTTAGTGGAATTTTAATTAAATGAGGATGTTCATAGTTAAGAAAACTTATTGCAGTATTACTAATTATTGTAAATGTAGGTTTATGGTCATCATTAAGTTTTACGGTAGCTAAACTACACGCCATAAACAGAATTTATTGATTTAATTAAATTAATTATGTAAATATGACTGACACGTAGTGTTGTGCAAAAAAGGCCTAATATTTTTCAGTATATTATTTTGGTTCAAAATTTCTAAGAAAAACGAGCCAAAATAAAAAAAATAACGTCATATTTATTTATGAATAATGCTAACAATGAATTTTATGACGAAGCGCCTACATCGGTGATGTGCCGAGACTTCAAATGACTTAAAACTTTTATAAATAGACTTTATTGTGACGGTTTGATTATATTCAAGCGATAATATTTGAAGAGGCTATGAAAATAAGGAAGCATTAGTAATATTATTGCGTCTAATAATATTTTGTTTGGATTTTATTATATAATAGTTTCTAAAGGCAATCGCTTCGTTCAAATCACTGTGAGTTTTATTTATTTTTCGGCGTTATAAAATCTTGTTATTACTTAGTGGCCAATAAAATATATTTTTATGCTTATTCAGACTTTATTTCCTTCAAAACAACCAATTTGTACAGACACCTACAGTATTAACAGTTTTCATTGTAATGGATACCCATTTACCTCCATAACAACATCCTGAATGTCACTGTAGACGTGTAGAGTGTAGGAAACATCAAATAAAAACGACAGCATTGTTCAGAACAGAAATGCCGAATAGTGCAATACAAACACATTACTCTTTGATTTCATCACATAAGTGGTGAGGCAAAGGAAATCCCTTTCATTCCAACTCAATTATAGGAACCTACCTACCGCAGATGAAGTGTCAACTTATGAATATGTATACGTAAAAACGGGAACCGTGACGTAATGACATCGTGTGTAGCGTTTCCTTTTCGGCTTTCGGCCTCTGCTTTCGGCATCGAACATGTTCAAGATTAAAACTCCATATACGTGTTGCGACGGTCTTTACGAGCCGGAAATGAAAAATGAAAATTAGCTGTTTTGATTTAGCCGCTTAGGGGAAAAGGGATGACGTGTTTTGTGCCCTTAGCGAATACCTGATCCCGTGAGGGTTTATTTAGGAGTTACACGTGTTATTCGTTGATCAAACATTTTAATTTATTTGCTACTTAATTCCTCTATGATCAAATCAGTAGCACAAACTTTTGATGTCGACGGCTATAATTCTTGGAATTTTCACTATCTAAACATCAAAGCACCTTTTAGGTAGTACTCCGAATGTTTCATAATTACGTCAGCTTGTAAACTTATACTTAAAATGTCATCATAATGCCGAAAAAAACAAAGTCCTAAAGAAGCGGAAAAACTTGTCAAATAAATAGTGTTGTCATAAAAACTTTCTTGTCGCGCCTGTTAGAACGACTTCCCTTAATCGTTAAAACTGTTGTGACTAAGTTATATAGTTAATAGCGCAACACTCGTTAACGCTATAACGGCTAATTATTACAACACTAAATTTTAAAATAGCTGTTGAGATTTTGATCGCGCCTTTAGCGTTGTCTAGTCTTTACTCTATGGTTAATTAAAAAAAATTACAAGTTAAATTTAAGTTTCGATATTTATGGACGACTAATGAACTAAAGAATTATGAAATTGTGATATCGCCATTACTTTTTTTACGATTTCCTTTGCTTTATTAAACTGGATTTAATTTATTGTTGTATCTGTATAATTATGGTCTTGTTATTAAAATTAAACGTTAAGAAAGAAAGTGGATCTATCTACATAATGATTCATGCGATTAAATAACAATCAAAATAAAGTTTATGGATTATTGCACAGTGAACAATAATATGGTGTTTAATTGGCTACATATACAGTAAAGAACATTAAAGAATTTTTTGTACTTCAAGTTATATAGCCGGGTATAAAGTTGAGCCAAGCATTTACGTCTTACTTTTAGCAACCACAGGTACCAACACAATTTTATTTGAACAAAAATTATAATAATGAGGGAAAAAAATGATTTTTTGTTAGTTTGTTTGTTACGCTTTCTCGCTAAAACGGCTAAACAAACTAGGACGAAATTTGGCACATAGGTAGACAATGGCCCGGATTAGGACATAAGATACTTTTATCGCGATATTCCCACGGGATCGAGACTTCAGCCGGTGAAAACGCGGGGCACATCTAGTAAATTAGAAACACCACAGCACCATCTACATACGACCACAAACAGCCAAGCCAACGCATTTAACATATCAAAAAACGTTTAAAACTCCCCATACAAAATGTTAAAAGCCATGCAAGGTTTAGGAGTTCTCGTCACGTCTCCCGTCACATGGTGGTGGTAGACAATGGAGTATAAATTACAGCATTAGCACGCTAGCATGGGACCCCATGGTAATTCACCACGGCATAGGTCGAACCGTGCCTCCGACATCATACGGTTTTATGTGAGGAAACTTGTACCTCGGATTATTAAAACTATGGAATAAAGCATGTTCTGTGAGCATGATTTATTAAATTTTAGTATTCCGTCACGATTGTGATTTCCAAAGGTTTATAGGAGTGGAATCGCTGTTTAGTGCTCACTGATGATAGTTCTAATTCGTTTTTTTGCTAAGTGATAAAAATTTGACATTCTGAACACCTAAAAGGTTTAATCAGACACTTTATAGGGACACTGCGGTGGTCTGTACGTACTTATGTCATTCACTAGCTGTTCTGTCGGTTCTATCGCACCATATTATCTAATCCATTGCTTCATATGTTCGAAAAAAAAGTCTGCCGAAATACGTAAATAGCACAATGAACGTTGTAGAACTGTCAAAATGAAACCTATTGTTACTGATAGTGTGTTCCGCAATTACCCCGCGGGATGACACACCTAATTGTCTTTCAGGAGTCTTGTGTTTTCGGCCTGTAAGTATAAGGTATTTTATCCGTGGTAGAACACTAACAGACTTTTTACTGGGCAAACGGGCTTGCAATTTCAATATAGGTAATGACGCTGGATAGCGGTTTTAGTGGTTCAGGAGCTTCAATATAACAGAAATGTGCCAGAATATAGCAGTTCGTCGTGGACATGGGACGACAGCGGCTTCCCTGACGTCATTTGTCATCAGAAGACAGCCGCCACGCAACCATCGATGCGACGCTCTGTTAGAGTGACTATCACCAGCTAGTGTCAATCTTATCCGACCTTTTTGGTGATTCCAGTAATTTCGTAATAAAACTAGACAACCACTTACGAAGCTGCGCTGTCAAATACACTGGCTTGCAAAACTAAGGTACTACATTTTTTTTTTCTAAACTATAGAAGTTAGATATTTAAAAAACGTTTTATAGCAAATTTTATCAGCTTTCTTTGAAACTAGTAAACTATACATTAATAACATTTTTAACTTACACAAAAGATAAAACAATAAAAATTGCAATTTTTAGCTAAGTGTCAAAAAACTCAATTTACATTTATAAGCATGTTTTACATGTTATTTAATTTGTAATAACTGGTATTGCCTCCTCGGGGTCTGACTACAGGTTCGAGCCGTTTTGGCATACTAAACACAAGGTTTCGGAGCCGATGTTGGGGAATATTCTCCCATTCTTCAATCAGGGCCTGTTTTAGTGCCCAGAGGGTGGTAGGTGGTGGTCTGCGGCTTCTGACTAGCCTCCCTAGCTCATCTGATGTGATCTGATCTGGCTTCTTGATGGCCAACCCATCACGCTGATACCAACCTCCTGAATATAATCTGGCACGACCTGAGCCGTATGTGGCCGGGCATTATGATGCATCAGCATCGATCCATCACCCATATTTGCTAAATACGGCCCTGCATACTCGTTGAGAATCTCTTGGGCATATCTTTCCCCAGTCATAGTGCCATTTTCTATGGCCACTAAGCCTGTGCGACCTTCTGAAGATATGCCAGCCCATACATGTAAACTGCCTCCACCGTACTGGACTCTTTCTGAGAAGCAGTCTTGAAAGTATCGTTCACCAGGCCGCCTGTAGACACTTCGCCTTATATCAGAACTGTAAAGTGAGAATCAAGACTCATCTGTGAACAAAATTCTTTCCCACTCTTCTTCATCCCACTTTATGTGTTCACGGGCGTATCGTAGTCTCGCTACTCGTTGCTCTCTCTCGAGTTTGGGGCCACTCGCTGGTCTTCGGGGTTTCAGATTTGCTTCAGCTCGTCTTCTTCTCACTGTTCTGTCACTAATGTAGTCCCTTCGGGCCTGAAGAAGCTGTTGCTGGACTGCAAGTGCATTAAGGTGGCGATTTCTCAACACAGTGGAAACAATACAACGGTCCTCTCGGGCACTAGTACACCTGGGTCTGCCATTACAAGGTCTCCTCAGATGGTTTCCAGTCTCTTCGTACCTTCGCTTCACCTTCTGGACCGTTCGTAACGTCACAACCATCATTCTTGCAGTACTACGCATACTGATGCCTAGTTCCAGAAAAGTCATGATCCTAGCACATTCTTCAGGTAAAAGAGGCATGATAAATAAAATGTATGTGCTGTTGTCTAACTTAGCTTTTGTAACAAGACTTATCAATCAAGAAAATATTTGAAAACAAAAACAGAAACCATAAAATGAATGGTAAAATTGTAATTCGAAAAGGATTTTTTTTAAAGCTCTTTGCAGCTATTTCTTAAAAGAAGGTTCTCGACTATGAAGTTTTTATTTACAAAATTAAACTCTTTTACGAGTCCTTTTTTATTTCGAAAGTATATCTTGTGTACTTAAAAAGTTATTTCAATTTTAAAAGTGTGATACTTAGTTTTGCAGGCCAGTGTATTTCCTGGTCTACTGGTTTTCATAGCAGTAGGTAAACGTCTTGGAGACGCGAATAGGATTATATTAAAAAGTATAATACAAGGTGACATGGTAACCCCGATTATTCTAGTTATTAAAAAGAATTTGTTTGCTTTATAAAACTAATTAAGACGTGTAACGCTAATTATCTTTTATGATTCAACCGTTAATCCGGCGAGAATGGGAGCTTATAATATATAAACTCCAAACAAGAAGTTTATAATTAAGTCTACACTAACTAATTATTTTAATAACGAATGTTCATTTAATTAATTAAAATGTAATAGCAGTTAATTAAATTTGAGCTTCATTCCAATTTCTTTTCAGAGGCTTTTCACAGAAAATGGAACATGAAATCGTCTAAAACCTGTGAAAATGTTAGTAAAAAGAGTTGTAAGGTTTCTTAATTTCCAACGTATTATTATTTTACCTTAATACCGGCAGTCATTAGCAGATCTCTAATGACCGAAATAACGGTTATTTTAGAAACGAGAGCATCTTTATTGAAAACAGAATAATTTATAGCCAAATCTAGAGCTTCAAATTACGAATAAATAATTGTTACAACGTTCAGGAGTGAACTAAATGGGTGATACATAATCATCCTATACTGTTCCTATTGCTGGGACACTGGCCTCCTCTTTTTGAGAGGGAGCGGGTGACATATATAATCAATACTCATTATCCTAACTTAGATTAATTTTAAGAATTGTTATAAACTACGTAACGTAAAAAAACCTTTCAATGTTCTTAACGTTTATGCAGCAGCGTCTTTTCAATATATAAATAAAAATAAAAATCTATTCAATTCTTCTAAGATTATGAAGAATTATCATTTTATATCAATTTAGGCAATCTTTCTTCATTGAATATTTTACTTTTTATATAAAATTAACGACATCATAAATTAAATATGGAACTATTAAATCGATTCTGCTCTAATTGGCGACAGATGCCATTTGTCGTAGCGACAAAAATAACAACGCAAAAATGGATACTTTCCCCATATGGGCTGATAGAGACATAAAAATTTATGAATTCGTGGTCCGTTTGATTTATACACGCTTCCTTTTACGATTTTTATGGCTGAAAAGATATATTGTAACCATACAGTAGTTTGTTTTTATTCCTATTTTGGAGTATCTGACATTTAACGTCACCCTACTTTCTCCAACTGTTAGAGGTGATTCATATACGCCAGGTGACATATTTATTGGTCACGGTAAAGAGAAAATCAGATCAAAAGGAGAGCACGTAATTCTTTTGGTGCGTTTAAACTTATTGATGGTACGTGCTTGTCCATTGCATCGAATGTCTTATTTCAATAAATCTGTCACGACTTCACGACATTGAATATTATAATTAATTAATAAGTGTTGCTATAGGTACAACGTGCGTGTGTTACAGACATTACTTTCTTCACTTACTAATATAAATAAAATAAATAAGACCGAATTTCGGCCATGGTGACCAACCTCAGCGGAGACTAGCCTTCTGCGCGGGAGATATAGTGCCCAAGTGTGTACGCAGACATAGGTGCACTCTCTCTTCCCTCACTCTCATCTTACTAATATAATAAGACAAGAGCATTTCAATAAATTTTATTTAAAAAAAAACCGTTTTTAATTTACCGGCGAAATTAAATTAAACGTCACATTTAATCGTAAAAGTGACAGAGGAGCATCACTATTTCGATATAATCCGACATTTTATTAGTCCTTATTGTTAATTTTCCATATTAAAACGAGTAATAAATATAGAAGTGCCTACCGTGCGTAGGCAATATTAACAATTTATTAATAAATAAAGTGTGTAATTTAATTATGGTTCACGACACCAATTTGTAATATGAATGTTTGACGTCGGCACATTTGTAGCGGCAATGGGCGTAGAAATGTCTGATAGTTATGCGTTTGGTACCGCAATGCTTACAACAGCTGATAATATAATAATAATTATTTATTAAACTCTGTAAGACACCCACGTTGTTCGCACATTAGTAATTAAAATAGCAACGGTACTGTAACATATAATCTAACTGATTGATTTTTGCGTTTAATTATATTGCTTGCCTATTTTAATTAAACGCCGCGTTTTTACAACTATTTTTCTGACGGATACTTCTTGACACAGTTTGCTCTCCGGTATAAATTCACACTAAATTACTTTATCAAACCCGTACCAATACCAAATAGAGGGTGGGCGCTAATACCTATAATTACAAGATTTTGAGTTATCTTAGATATATTCTAATACTATTCTATGGTATTAGTTATCAGTCTTAAAATAATAATAATAATATGTATAAGTATATAAAAAGGAGGGGAAATAATCAAACGGCATCAAAAAATTCGTCCGCATCGCTGTCAATAGGAAACGTGCCCAAAACGCTGGCAGCATTGCCACGTTGTATGGCAATGCTGATTCTTTGGCCAAAAAATAGGCCAGCCCTCTGGTCTCTTAGATTAGGTATTGGCTGCAATTAACATACTCGTACAACTTTACTTACCTTAGGCCTATTTTTATTGTAAACCATATTTTTTACTTGAAAGTGCAAAAAAACTATTTTATTTTATTTTTATTACTACACTGTCATCAGCTTTTTATCGACATTTTTTTAATATGGTTTTTTTTTATTTCAAAAGACCAAGCTAATTTTTAATACATTCAAATAATTGATAACTACAACACCCAATCAATTTCAAAGACCAATTGTTACAAAATGACACTAACAGAAATAGAAAGACGGAACCATTTACAAAGCTAGTTTGAAACCGCGGAGGCGTCAGGGGTCAGCCGGGGTCAGATACCCGATATGATTTATAAGGTCTAATTAGACCAGAGACAGTACCTACTGATAGATGGTAATAGTTTCGTAATAAGGTTACTGATAGGAGTTTGTAATTATAATTAACAAGTAACACTATGTGTAACCGATGCTTTTGTGATACTGGGAGTGAAAGTGACGAAATCTGAGATACATAATCAGCCTATAATGTTCCCACTGCTGGGACACAGGCCAACTCTCGGTGAAAGAGAGTGGGCCGTAGTCCACCACGCGTGCAGATTGGTAGATGTCACATGCCGGTTTCCTCACGATGTTTTCCTTCACCGTTTTGAGAGCAGTGGCGATGAAATAATTTACTCAAAGTAAAGTGTCTGGTTGAATCAACTCGTAAGTCGCGTCTGTTTCCAACTTTCCATTGAGCTATCATTGCTCCGAAATCGGAGATAATATTTATTTATTCTTCAGAAAGCTTACAGTGTCTGAATATCTACATAAATAATGTAAAATGAGTGCTTACAGTTGCACACAAATTAAATTAATCTGAGATTAATATGGTTTGCTTCTGAAGAATGTAATGTGCAAAGTCGGATAAGAGACACATTGTTGTTAATCTGAAATAAAATGAAATTGTCTATTCTGTAAATAAGATATCAGAATCGCTTTTACTCGGCAAATTAAAAAAAAAACTAGACGGAGTCGACATCTCCTATCTCAAGGTCAAATAAACTCAAGGGTCAAACAGGCATAATCTTGGTTAGATCATGTTAGTACGAACGGCTACACATCAAGCTATACCTTTCCAGTTTTAGCTGACCTCGCATTGTATAGGGTTTTCGTGTAATCAGAAGTCAGATTATACTATATATATACACATGATGTGTAACCGTGTGTACCGTGTATATTAGTGTCTTCAATGGTACTGATTGATAATGATGACTGAATTGATACTGTTAGCGGAAGATCGCTTGTTGATAACATAGCCTGAGATAACTAAGGCTGATTTATCAAATAGCATCCTATGAAGACTTCTTGACAAATTAACAACCTTCCTATCCGTATCTAACCTCCCGTATTAAGCACTTATGTCTACTAATGAATACTGATTAAGTAAATGTGTTCAATCTATTTAAAACATAACTTATCGTAATCAGGAAGCAGTAAAACCGTTTAGCTGTAACATTATATTCGAAACTTATTTGCTCATGGCAACATTTTGCGGCTCGGCCCACCGCTAACGTATCGTGGTTTAATTAATTGCCATAACGACCGATTTATTTCAAAACTAGCACGAAATATAGAACATTATGTAGGACGATGGTATAAAATAATCGGGTTCGCGTGTCCTTGTGGCTTTGAAAAGTGGATCAATGAGGAATTTTATTAGTTTTATGAAAAAAAAACTACGTTCTATGATGTCATATCAGAAATAGATCATATTTTATATTATCTAGCATGGTAGATCTTGCCCTAATTTTTTTAAAACTAAACTTTTGAACTATGAATCTAAACCAATTAAAAAAATAATAGATTTCCAGCCAGTCTCCTTTGAATTTAAAATAAAGACAACTTAAAGTCTGTTTACTTAAATATCTTGTTCTTGATTCGAATTTTGAAACAATAGATTTCACCACAGTGATGTGCCATTATTACCGTTTGAGTCGAGAAAAGTGAACAATTTTATACAATACATCAGGTTACGTTGGGCAACAGCGCATAACTAGAGAAAGCTGGCTGCCATCGCCTACGTACAACAATAACTAGTTTCCCTTAGCTTTACAAGTCGCAGGATGATAAGATGTTGACACAGGTAAATACTTGTTATAATAAGAAACTAACTGAATTTATTGGAAATTGTCATAGATACTTTCCGTCCTGATACGGACTTGGTCTTATCACGGGGTATCGTGTTATCCAGTAACTGGGTTGTGGAGGTCAGATAGGCAGTCGCTCCATGTAAAGAGCTGCATCCGGTTAGCCTGGAGCCCGACCCTAACATATTTGAGAAAAGCCTCCGTCCTGGGACGTTTTGAACATCTACCGATTCGAATCTCTATCTGGCTATACTCGGTGCATTAACAAAGGGGTTTCTGCTAGAATGCACCTGACCTGCAACCTACAGTTTCCTTGAGAGTTGGTCAGTTGGATTAGCCTCTAGTGTCCCAACACAAGGCAAAATCCTCCCAACCCTCGTGCCACTTACCCCTATATGCCTTTTGATGCATTATTATCATCAACAGTATTGAGGATAAGATCCCAATCGTAGCTAAGTTGATCTTGATAAGAGCCATTCGGGAATTTTCCATTCAAATCGCAAGATCGTCCATCGTTCACACGTCCATAAACGAACAGTCAAACAGTATCGTTGTCAATATCACAATCTAACAGCAACTGACCTTTAGTACCAAACACTTTATTGTCAATCAGATTGTATATGGAAATAATTATAGTGTGCTTTGACAATAATTTTCCATACTGCATAAATAAAAAGATAAATATCTTCTGACGTGGAAATCGATTTCACATCCTGCAATATAAACGGCTGAGACTGAGGTAACAAGCTGACTTAGTTCATAAAATCGCGTTTATATTTGTAGTGGTCACAATAAATATGCAGCGAGATTGGATTAAAAAAATATATTGACGCAACTAAGTAAAGGTTGCCATAAAAATCAATGTTTAGGAGATAAAGCTTGACAACAAAGTCACATTCATGCGAAATAACAGAACGATGGATACAGTAAAGAATGACTCTCATCATAAAATTTACATACACGTCTGCAATTTAAACTTGTTAATAACGCAAAATTAATTACCCTGTCTCCGTACCCTGCCCACACAAGACGCTACCAATCGCCAAAGATAAAATAATAATGAATTAATTAAACGTCCTGATGAGATCCTAATCGTAACATGTCATTTAGCAAAACGTATAGCGACATTCATTACGTACAGGGATCGGCGTGACAGATCGCTTGGCTGCCAGCCAATCGGAGCTCGTAACATGTATGGAACACGACGCCGACCTAATCCGAGCTGTGTTCGGAAATTAATTTTTTGAGAAACAATACGGTGAGCGAAGCGTGTGGCGCTAAATTGAAACGTTCGACTCTTGTGTACTCTTGACCGCTTTTGAAAACAGAAACAAAACAACTTCTATTAACTTCACTTGACTTTCATTCATTCTTTGATCTGCACCCTAATTGCGCAACAAACTTTCGATCACAATCTGAGTAATTTTGAAGGATATTGCTAATCCATTGCTTCATATATTCGAAAAAATAATCTGCTCAACAACATAAATAACGCAATGAATGTTGATGACCTGTCAAAATGCAACCTGTTGAACTTCAATTCATACTCATTCGATTTGTAAGAGTAGTACTCGTAACATCGCTCAATGCCGTCCCTCCTACAAATACCCTAAGTTATGAAGTGCTTAAATGGTCTCAATGCTTAATTCAACGCATGCTTTGCTAATAAATTAGATTTACAATATAAATTATTAATGCTTAGACCTGCATTGTTCTATTCCTAGATTCGAAGAAGTCGGTTAAAGAGGTTTAGTATTCACACGAAGCGAAAATGAGCGTCTGACACTAAAATACTGAGAGAGAATGAATACTGGCTATCAGAACTTAAAAAAAAGCGGCCAAGTGCGAGTCTTGCTCGCACACAAAGGGTTACATACCACCTGCCAGGGTCGCGGATTTTTCGAAAGAGATACAATTGAAGGAACACTGGTGGGTTTTAGTCAGTAAAAGTGTGACTTGCCCTGAAGTTATTCGATCATTACCCATCCAAAAAAAAAAGCCACCGTATAATATATTTAAATTAATGTTTAACTATATATTTTTATTATTTGTTGTTATAGCGGCCATAGTAGTCACTCTGTGAAAATTTCAATTGTCAACCTATTACGGTTCAAAAGACACAGCCCTGTGATAGATAGACGAACGGATGGTCGCTGGACGAACGGAAGGACGGACAGCTGAACCATAAATTAATAGGGTTGACACCCTTTGGGTACGGAACCCTTAATAGCATCATCACGCGAGGTATTGTTCTAAATTAAAAGAAAAAGTATTCTTTAAATTAAAGCTTATTTATAGTAACTGTCGCTGAGCACAAAAGCGTTGAAAAGGGAGAGTGCTTCGTGAAATATTACTTCGTCAGAGGACTGAGGGACAGAGGGAGTCCCGTTCTGACATGTAATGAAAGAAAAATTACACGAGACTGCCTTTGTACAGTCGCCACTTTCATTTCGACGAAATTAACTTTTAGATGCTCTGCATTTGTGTGGCGGTACTGTAGAAACTCGAAGTCTAGGTTTTAAAGTGGAAAGTGAGTGTTTTTTGGTTTCAGATTTCCTGTTTCAGGGAAAGCATTTTAAGTTCCAGTTGTATACACGGCGACATTCCAGTTGTATAGGTTTTTCATACAATAAGAAGTCATCTTATACTGGTTATGTATAGCTTTATGTATGGCCGTGCGTACAAATTCTGCTTTGAAGCGGAAATAATTTTTAAAACAAAACCCTTCCCTGCAGCCAGGTTTTAAGAGGTAAGGTCGCTTTTACAGTCGTTGTCAGGGATAATTTTGTGAGTTCTTGAATTAGAAGCAGATTCAAGAGAAGAGTCTCTCTCTTGAAGTGTTGTCCGAATGGTGTCTTCGCAAATAAAATTAAATTGAAAAAAGGAGGACCAGGGGAAATGTCACTCCAGCAAAACTTTCCAATCTCTCAGATTTTCACTTCATAAAGCGGAATAGATGCTTCTGCGTTGTTAGAAACACCAATTTATTTGACTAAATAATTCATTTGCCGAAAGGATAATTTACAAAGCGATGGCACCGTTCCCCTGTAATTTGAGAGATATATATACAAGGGAATGAGATTGTGAATAGATCTCTCTCGGTCGCAAACGTAGTAATAAGATTTTAAATGTGAATTTCTGTCTAAATGAACTCGGTCACATAGACATCGCGATGTTTGTGTTCATCAACTTGTTCGTTTTAATTAAATTGTGATAAACAACGTTTATTTGTAAATTATTGTGACGATTGCGCAATATGTAGCTAAACGTTGCCTACACAAATTAAAGTGGAACTGTGTTTTGTTTACTTCTTTTACAAAAGTATGTCATTAGACTTTAATTGCATTGTTATATACTATTATTTCTGTCGAAGATTGTTACGGATCTAACAAACAGATAAATAATACTCAACAAAATTCTTTTATGGACATCACTAGCTCCACCGACCCACCCTATCGCATCGCATCGCCTGCCCGCGCTGTTAGGTACTTCGTTTTAGCTTAGCGTTCTTTCTGACATTTTTTTGTTTTTGCTCGTTCGAAAAGGGTCCTAGTGTGATGTTAGATAGCGGAAAGCCTTGCTCAAGAAAGGAAAATCCTACTGGTAGTTCCAGAGATTAACGCGTTCGAACAAAACAAACTCTTCAGCTTTATTTTTTGCACACTCTCATCGCAAAAAAGAGTGCGAAATTACCAACATACAAATTGTTTTTCCGAACATTTATGTCGAATGTTCCGAAAATAACTTGAAAGCAGACCGGAAAGCTGACCTTAAATAAAAACACAGCGACACGAATTCCGTCAAAGTGTAAAATAAATAGCAGCACTCTATCGAGAGGGCAAACACCATTTTTTGCAAATACCAAGATAGCATTAAACATCGATCACCATACTTGGATAAAACCCGTTGCAAACTTGATTTAGCTCTGCTTACCGTGTGAATGTTGATAAGAGACATACATTTATTTGAAGCACTGAACACATTTCTCATTTAGCGGGAAAGTTGGCTAACGCATAACGCATTCTCTCGCAGACGGACTGTAAGATCTTCCCCTGGAACGGCGATACGAATAATAATTATGGTTCAATAGTCTCTTAAACCAAGCACCTAATCAACACCCCAAGCCCTTAAACAGAAGCACTTGAGCATAAAATAAAGCTACGTGAAAGTTAACCCTTAATTTTCCATTTGAAAACGAGAAAAAAAATCATTCATCCTGCTTTCGAGTGATATACAAAAAAAAAAGCGTTTTTATATGTACAGCGTGAATACAAAGCGGGTAAGTCAGCTGATGAAATCGTCGTCCAAACAAGCGGTTGGGGGATCCTGAATAATTTACAGAGGAAAAGAATGGTGGGACCCCTGTTTACGTTTTCTTGTTGATTTTCCATGGGGATTTCTTCGCGGCCTCTGAAATACACACCTCTCCCTTTTACGTAAGTATTATAAGCGGGACAGGAAATATTTGTTGTGTATCGGGGCTGGATTGAAAAGGATTTGAAATTTCGGCGCGATGAAGTAACATTTAGATGGACGCGGGGGAATGAAATGAATGTCGATTTAAATGAAGGTTTATGTATCGGACTATATTTCTTGGGGAATAATTTAGATATGAAATTTTAGAATAATTATATTCACGTTCTGTACAGGGTGGCAGGGACATCGATTCGCAAACTGTAACCATGAATTCAGCACATGATTGTAGACCCCTACGTGGCAGATATTGTTCCTCGGTAATCAAGCTGTTTCACAGTACCTACGCGGTCAAACTGTATGGATTAAAATTTTTCGTCGGTTAGGACGTACTTCCACCAGAGATGTGCGAAGATGCGTAGCGAGGAATGTGCGTAAAACTAACCAATAACAACGCTAACTTAGTTCAAGGTATGAAAATGAATCAATGTTATTGGTTTGTTTCACACACATCTCTCGCTAGGCATTATCGCTCATCTATAGTAGAAACGCAGCCTTATTAAAAATAATACATTGCTGTTCCATACAGTTTGACCGCGCAGGTATTGCACTAGGAAACAGCTTGATAAACGGGGAACAATATCTGCTACGCTAGGGGTCTAAAATAATGTACTGACTCCATGTTAACTGGTTGCACGTCGATGTCCCTCCCACCCTGTATACATACCACTGATCACTGATACACTGATTGAACAATACGCTGTGATCCGAAATTGCAAATGTTATTCAAAACTACCGCGAACTTTGTACCGCCTCAGATTTTTGTTTTTGTGAATATTTCCCATATTTTAATAGTTACTCTGCTATTCGAGACGGAGACAAATCCATTAAAAAGATCATAAAAATCGGTCCAGCCGTTCTGGTGTAACCAACCCGACTTTGTTTTATTTATGTAGAAGATTCGCGTGTTCCTTTAGTTTAGACTAGCACAGTTTTGAAACCGAAGCTACCTGAGGGGTTTAAGCAAAATTCACATTATATTAGACACAAAAGTTTCAAGTTAATATTAATAATACCAGTGACCTATTCGGGCTTCACCTAAGTAATGTCTAAAGCCCTAGGGATAGATCGCTATCAGTTTCACTAAAGTGCGAACTTTAAACACCTAGTTTAGTTCAAATTACACAAGTTGGACATAAAATCATGAAATACGAACATTCTATATTAGTCACGGGAAATGTTCCAAGAACATAATCTGACAGGCGTAAAAACGTCGTAAATATTGAAAGTACAAAACCTATGTACCCACACGCCGCCTACGCAGTGCACTATGGACGGTTCTCAGAAATGGCGAATTTAATTTCTATCTGCGTGTACGCATAATATTACTTATAGTAATAGTGAGTGCTTTAGGATCGAACAAAGCCTGAACGCATGGCTGACGTCACATGCATCGTTATTGATCATAGGAAGCAGGCAGCAGCCCATTGTCTGATAGTAGATTAATGCTAAGCAGTCTGTCAGATAGAATCGTCTGGTTTAGAAATGTTGGAAACAATGTTTGGTTATACTAGCTGCGTTCCACGGTTTCACTCGCATAAGTCTCGATCATGTGGGAATATCGGTATAAAAAGTATCCTATGTCCTAATCCAGGTCATGCTCTACCCATGTGCCAAATTTCATCCAAATTCGTTCAGCGCTTTTAGCGTGAAAGCGCAATAAACATACAAAAATTAAATATTTTCTCTTTATTATATTAGTTTAGATGAAACCTTTATGGAATCCATCGTATTAGAGTCTAGAGATCATCTATCTTTTAACAATCTAGCTAATAAGACAAAAAAAAGTAATGAATATGTTCAGATTCCGAATATTCCTTTTCCAGGTAAATGTAAAAGTAAAGTTTAAAAGCTATAGCTGCAAAATGAAATGCAGCACGAAATACTAAAAGAGAAAATAAAACACGAAGAGGTTGGCAATCAGGCGGCGGCTCGGCCCTTAGTAGAGAACACCTACACGTTCGTTGCGGGGATTATCATATTTTTTAAAGGTGAACCTGTACGGCTTGTACCTACTGGTGAAACAGAAAAGAATAAAGCATATTTTAGAGTAGGCACAGTTTCCGTAATCATTAAGGGTTAACATAAAAACTGAGCAAATTAAATCATCTGCCTAGCCTTTTCCCAACTATGTTGGGGTCGGCTTTCAGTCTAACTGGATGCAGCTGAAAACCAGTATTTTACACGGAGCGACTGCCTACCTGACCTCCACAATCCAATTATTGGGTAATACGATATCCCTTGGTAAGACTGGTTGTCAGACTTTCGGGCTTCTGACTATCCGTAGCGACTGTCAAAGATCCGCGAATGACAGCCGGGATCAACGGCTTAACGTGCTTTCCGAGGCGAGGAACTGTGCAAATTAAATGTTAGAAAAAAAATTGTGGTTCATTTGAGGCAAAGTACAAAACGAGTTTAAAACTCTAGAGGCAACAAGAGGTAAACAGAAAAATCACTATACAATTCTAGGCGATGAACATGTAGATACATCGAGTGGTCCTGATTTTTAGTTTTCCGCAACTGTGTTTTTCCTATATCCATCAAGAGGTCACGCTGCAGTACGTAATGTACCTACATGTCCTTACAAGATGTAACGCAATTCGTAAAAGTAGTTTGTTTATAATTAAGTACTGAATCGATTTCAGTAACTTTTGAACAGAGGTATTTTTTTAAAATATGTACTTTGCCATGCTGACTGCCGATTGAGTCAAAGAAAATTAAATCTTAAATAAGACTCAATTTTAAATGCATAAAGTAATACTAGGATCAACACGGTTTTCTTAAAAGTAAGCATTAAAAAAGAATTGGTGTGTATGAGCTCTTGCGTCAATTATGTCACATATTGTATATTTATTTAGGTACCATTAAAATCGTTGGAACCTCCAAACATAAATATCTGTAGCCCCCTAACACTTGTCTCATTTCCCTGTCGTCTCATCATTCCCCTGTAACTTTACAAGCGTCTCATTTTTCCGATTTTACACTCGCACAATGCGCGTTCTCCTTAATTTAACCTTTTAGATCGCATGTACGGTTCCCAGAACGGCATGTAAACGTTTTTCCTCGTTCCGTTCCAATTTTACGAGTCAAGTACGAGTTTTAGAATTGCTTTTATGGTTTCGAAGTACCCCTGCCTATGTCTGAATTATTAAATTGAATCCTGTATACGCTCGTGAAGTCTGAAGATATAGTTTTACTGTGCTGTTGTTTATTTATTAATATGATTTTAGGCAGGGGAATCAGATTGGAGTTTGTTTAGAGATTTTATGTTCGCGAGGTCTGACACCCTGTAGAGAACGCAGAGCTTTGTGAAACTCCGGGTGGTAGCAACAAGCTGAATATTAACACCGTATTTCGCAGTGTTCACTTCAAATATGACTGTCTGTTACCTGCGAGCTGTCAAGAAAACTCTCGTACTTACCTAAAAACAAAAAGAAATACAGATTTAATAAAAAGCACGATAAAAATCTTAATATTCTCAAAACGTGGTAAACGTACAAAATAAAGTGTACCAAAGTAACCGTATCTACGGCTACGCTACGAACTTCGTCCCCTTATCAAGCCAGAGTATACAAACAGTACACCATTAATTTCGACGATATTATCCAACATAAATTTATATTCAGACGTATATAATTAGCTGCCCACGCGCAAAGGAAAAAGCGTACAGAATTTCACAATCCTGGTCGCCCACACTCCGCCCGAGCCTTTAAAATACGCGGAGTATTTACACGAAAACGGACTTTTCTAAGATTAAAATGTTGTCGGATTTGCATTGAGGCGATAAGAGTATAATGAGGCGGGCGGTTGCCGGCGCCAATAGATCACGGTAGACGGCGCCACTGAGACGCGCTTGCGCAAGCGCCGCACGCAGACTTCGCACTCGATCATAGATTAGATCTCTAAGATACGAGAGGAATTTGCAAAAATACCAAATTATTGAATAAATTATATTTTTTGGTATGCGAATCATAATAATTTGGTAAATTACGATCGTATGCTAATTATATCAGATATTAATATGTATTAAGGCTCGTTTCGATGACACACTATTAATCTTTAATATGCATAATCGCACTTGTTATGTTCACCGGATTAAACACGAATGAATTAGGTATATATTTACATTTTTAAAAGAAGATTTAATCAGCAGATATCGGTATTTTTTAACAATAAATGAAGATTTAATAAACAATTTAAATGTCACGGTATCCCAATCAATTTCTCTGTTTTCCTTAATCCGATTCAGCAACTGTAGCAATAATGTAAAGGCATAAACATTGAACATTTCATCATTTTCAAAGCGAGCTTTTTACAAAAACTCCAATTTTGCTTTTTGCCTGCGGCTTCGCCCGCGAGGTATGTCGATAAAAAGCCTATGTCCTACCTCATAGTTCACAGAATCCCTATATCAAATTTCATCAAAATCGGTTCAGCCGTTTCGGAGATTAGCTGGAACAAACAGACAGGCAGACAAACATTTTAGAAATGGTTTTTTTTATGGAAATATTGTATGCATTTAGTAAAAAGAATTCACAACGAAAACCGTAAGCGAAATTTTAACATTACGAACAGACGCTTCAAATACATTTATTTGTATAGAGTATAGATTATTTCTAATCTATCCAATATTTTTTTATTTTCATAATCTTAACTAACTATTTACACTATGTACTAAATTAAAAGACTAACTAACTAACTATATAAATAAATACAAAAACAAAAGGATGTTTAATCGTCGAAAATCTAACCATGTTAGACTATATATTGTGAAGTACCTTCTCTTAACGATAAGAATCTGCCTTTTATTTAATTACTAGTTGCGCCCTGCGGTTTCGATCCCGTTGGAATATCGGGTTAAAAAGTATCATATGTGTTAATCCTGGTTATAAACGATTTGTGTGCCAAATTTCATCCAAATCCGTTCAGTAGTTTTTGCATGAAAGAGTAACAAACATCCATCCATCCATACAAACTTTCGCATTTATAATATTAGTAGGATACTCTTTCTTCTAGTATTTGCCCATCTACAAATTCCTAATCTATGCCTATTTAGCGTTGTAAGACGGGCTCTCTTCACTGCCTCATGCATTTATAGGCATGCCTATAAATCGGCCTCTATTAGCCGATAGCAACCCGTTGAGTACTTGACTGACAAGTGACAACTAACAGTGGCAACCTGACATCATACTAACACATACACCGTAGAATTAGGTAATTACATGCAAGACTTAAATATTAAGCGTTAATTTATGTAGTTCCACGTACTTTTCCTAAAGCGGTTGGCGGAATTTCAATTAAGAAAATATGTGAGAATGAAGTATGTGCGGTAAATATTGGATCAAAGATCGTGATGAAAAAAGATGGGCATAACTTGTTTGAGGTATTGTGTCAGATGTTTAAGGATGGTGGCATACCTACTGCCGAAATCATCTGCGAAAAACATATAACAGCTTATTACTGCACCCTTTGCGTAACATACCATAAAACACAATCTGGATCATTTTGAAGGATATTGCTAATCCATTGCTTCATATGTTCGAAAAATTTGTCTGTCCAACAACGTAAATAACGCAATGAATGTTGTTGAGCTGTCAAAATGGAAGTCATTGCTACTGTTTATTTAAGATCTCCAACAAAAGATGTACTTGTGTAAATCTTTTGTTGGAGATCTTAAATAAATGCATTGTTAAAGCATTGTTGCTTGACACATAAAATAAAAGGCAGCATCAGGTATTAACTAGGTGCACTCCTGCACTGTTAGCGTGTTACGGAAATACCCCGCTGGTCTGAGGAACTACTACTAGCTACTGATATACGTAACGCTACGTAGGCATATAATTCAGGATAGGAACTCACCAAACTTATGAATACTAGAACCCCAGTTTCTGTATACCTGAGTGCTAGCTTTGTTATAATACGAGTATCTAAACATTTGTACGTAAAATCTACACCTAAATATGTGACAGGTCATACTCCCACGTTCCTGGATCCATTATAACCCGGTTCCTTCATTCCTTCCCACAATATATTATCTCTCATAAGTACTAGAAACTAATAGATTTATTGCCAAGTACCGATTAGTTTTACTTGTCTTCGTTCGTTTATGATCATTGAGTGAAATGGTTTAAACGACAAACGCTTACAAACCGGCTTATTATATTGCTTCTATTTCCCTGAAAGCCAGGGGAAAATGGCCGCTGGGTTATTGTACACGATTAGCTTACAAGTAATTTAATTATCACTTAAAATATTATTATGGCTGTGCAGGTGCCGTTCGGTCAAGTGCCGTTGAAATCGGTGCTCTGAGTGGAATACCTCATAATATTAGGTTTCAGTTATTGGCTAAGAAGCATAGCATAGTTTTAGATGAATATACTAGAGGTATGAGGAACAGGGTGTATAGTTCACTTATCCTCCATAGAAAGGGAGATCCCGCCGACCAGACGGGTATTGAGTCTGGTGGGCAACTGCCCGACGATTAATGTCAGGACGATGTATATAATATTATTATGCCAGTTGCGCGGTAAACTCTGCTTGCGCGATGCAGGATTTTGATGTCAGTATGATGCGCAGTTCGCATGTGGCGATGTAGATACCGTCACAATACCAAGGTAAGAATTTGCTTTGTATCTCAAAAATCGTGCAACTTAGATTTGTTTCTATATTTCGATTCAGCAAATACTGATTGAAGCAATTACTGGCAGCTAAATCTAAATGTTTCTACGAAACTGAACAGCCAGCATCTCAACATCAGCCCATAAGCGCTAAAATTGAGACATAAAATTATGGCTTTCCAGTTTTCCCATACTTACGTAAGAGGTTCGCCATATATGCGTTCGGTAACTCAGGATTTCATTTTACAATAGCTCATATTACCAGTGCCCATATAAAGGGAAGCAGCTGGAAATAAAACCGGCAGAGAGGCAAGGAGGTTGGCAGCTAATAAGGTGTATAAAGGCAGACGGTTCGATGCACTAAAATAAAGTTAATTGCTCGTAAAAGCTGGCTACGACGGCCATTTTTGAAATCTGCAGACAAACAACTGTACTGATTGCTTTCAGGAAAGTGTTAGTGGAAGAAACTGATATGTGTTGCGTTGCTCAGTGCTTCATGTTTCTGTTATTTGGGAAAGGTGTAAATGATTGATTTTGAGAATGGTCATACCTAATTAAAATTCAAGATCGCTGTAATTTGCAGTTTTTTATCTATGACCACATTTTTATCTATAAATGTGAACGGAGTTTAGAATCGTATCGTAGAGTTTTATACACCACACTGAGAAAGTACGTAAATTTACATAAAGGTCGTAAGTTTATGCGTGTACCTTAGTCATTTAAAAAATACCAACGTACAAAACCTAATTTTACCCACTCATGATTAATTTGATTTTGATCTTAATCTTGGTTCAACATCCAAAATCGTTACAGTACTTTTTCTTAACACCAAGAATGGGCAAGTGGCCCCACAAAACCGAGGTTCACTTGTTTTATGGCCTGGTTTATGCGTTTATGTTGATTTGTGTAAATCGGAGGAATATTTGACTTAGGCGGGGCGCCGGTGGTAACGTGGGCGAAGACCTGCCGGAGCCCTGACCTACTGGAGACAGGCTATAAAACCTATTTCCAAAATATACACAACCAACTGCAAATATAATCCAAGCATATTTCTTAAACACATGATTTGCGAAACTAATAAATCTATCCTTCAGTTAGTTCAAAGTTTCTTTTTATATAAATTATGACACAAAATATAAACACAGTAAAATGTTTTATATACACGTTCCTTTGACGCGGTGGGCCCAATTCTTTTTTAAATAAATTATTACAATGTGTTTTAGAAAAACTGGGGCAAAGATTAAAGATGCAAAGAGAAAATAATCTTTATGGACGGGAGGGAACAACAAAAGTAAATCTAAGATAAGTGAACTCTTTAGATAAATTGATGTGTTTTGTCTAGTGAATGAGGTTGAATTGACGATAAATAAAGATAATCTGTTTTCAGGAAATCGAGAAGTGTTTTTGCTGTTGAATAGCCCGATCATCATCACTCTCCAGCCCTTATCCCAAGTTATTTGTGGTCGGCGAAACATGTCTTTTTCTTCCATACTTCTCTATTAGTCGTCATCTCGGTAGTCACTCCCTTTCTGGCTATATCATTTTTCACTCAGTCCATCCATCGTTTTTATGTTCTTCCGCTACTCGTCTCCACATTCATATTCAATACTTTCCTAGCGACATTTTCTTCATTCAGTCGCATCACATACCCATGCCATGACAACCGATTTCCACACAACTTTTCCGTCACCGGTGTCACTTTAAGACTTCCTTTTATATACTCATTTCATATTCTATCCATTCGCGTAACACCACACATCTCTTTTAACATTCTCATCTCACCTGCGCGCAATTACCTTTCATCACTTTTGGGGGGTCAACATTCTGATTCATACAAGACAGCAGGTCTAACCATGGATAGTCAGATCCATGAGAAAAATTATGCAAATCCTTCGTCATTGAATACAGAGTAACAATATCGCACGCACAGTGAAACAGTAAAGTGCCGATAAATCAGCAATAAATAAAGCCGAGGAACACTTAGTGCTAAACTCGTCTATATTCCAAAGTTCGCATCACGAAATCACGAGCGCACCTTAACACTATAAATCACTATCGTTGTCCAGTTTAATTACGAGTCGAGCTTTATCTAGGATTCGACATTCATAGCATATCGTAGGGATTGTCGCACCCACGGACCTAGGCGCCGGCTGGACACGTGGGCGACACAGAGTGAAAGGAATCAGTAGACCCGTGGTATTTATAGAAAAACCTGTGTCTAATTCACCTGCTGATCTGTGTACTTTGTAGGGCTCGTGGCTAAACAATAACAGCCGCACGGGTCGATTGAAAGTTAAGTTACGCCTGCCTCGGTTGGTTCGTAGAATCGAGAGATTAGAGTTCGTGCCTCGGGAAGAACCTTAAGCCGTTGGTCCCGGTTGTCATTCGTAGATCTTTGACAGTCGTTACGAGTAGTCAAAAGCCCAAGTCTGACAACCAGTCTTATCAAGGAGTATCGAGTTACCCAGTAACATGGTTGTGGAGGTCATAAAGACAGTCGCTTCATGTAAAATACTGGTATTCAATTGAATCCGGTAAGACTGGAAGCAGACCCCATCATAGTTGGGAAAAGGCTAGGCAGATTGTTTTGCGTACTCTTTCGTTACGTAAAGACTTAAGAGTATAGTGTTTTCAGTTGCCTAACTCATTGTTATTTTGAAGAGTATCTTTATGTTAAGGTTTTATGATCGGTTTAAGATTACTGTAACTTTAAATGCTCAGAAATATGTATATATTTTGGTTGTTACGAAGACTCATTGTCATACCAAAAGCAGTAAATTCCTTACAATAGGTATTGCGTTTCGTCTTAGAATTTCATCATGAATGTTTTTTTTTTACGGCGCAAGGTAGCCTTTACCAGAAGTGGTCATCATCATCATCAAAAACATCAGGATTGTGCCGGAATATAGCAGTTCGACGTGGACGTGGTGGAGTCCGCGCAAACTAAGTCTGCGCGCTGTCAAACTCGGAAATAATGGGTTGCCGCCATCTCGACGTTTATAACAAGTGTCAAGAGAGTGTGCTGTGTTCCGTGTTTTCCAAAGTAAATATTCGCAATCATTATGCCGAATGTGATTATAAGTGCTGACAGGGATATAGTCTTGAAGTTCAAACACGTGCGCAGACTTAGTTTGCTCGCACTCTGGATACTCTGGATAGCGCCACTTGCTGCGGCGTCATATTTAAAGATTTTTGTTTTCAAAATACTCCAGCATTCTTGGTAACCATTACTCACACCGAACATGACCAAAACCATAGCTCTGAATACATTGTTACGCTCAGGTAATTTGATCCTCTCATAAATTAAAAACGACACCTACAGCTTTATTACATAAAAGTAAACAACAGCCGCAGAAACCAATAAAACGTCATAATATTTATGAAAGATTACGACCACACGTAAATCTCAGCAATTTTACCGAGACCCCTAATAACCTCGTAATTTTAACTGCCTTTCACAAGTTTTACGAAGCGAAAGGGTCGTTAGCCGGATCAAGATACGCTGGTTAATCTATGTAAGGATGGTACATCTAATAAACATCGGATAGATAAACATACAGATAAGGACCGGATAAACGAGTGAGGTTATTTACCTAATCTATTACAATTTTTGTCGTGTGATAAGCGAATATAGCCCTTGCTGCGTAGGCGTTTAAGTGTGTAATAAGGTGACAATGCCAGTGATAACCGCTGGGCGCCTAAGGACCGCTCTCACGACTATTTCGCCCACTCGTTTTGGGGACTAACCTAGACTAGTATTTAAAGTAATCGAACTCATTTGCACGTAGAACAAAATGGTTGGAAAAGGTCAAATGTTTGGCAATATTTCTGACCAATTAAAACTATGTATGCGCCACTAATATAGCTGTAAGATTATTACTAATACCAATATGCATTTAATTTCTGATACTAAATGATTTTATTATTATTATAAAACCACCGTTTTGGTTTGCAAAACGTATAAAATTTCCCCATTTCTGTAAATTTGTAAGCGTTGAAGAAAGAATCAATAGAACGTGCCTATCCATAAAATATTAGTAAGATATATTTTTTTCCCACGATGAAGGTTTTAGGACATAAGCACGAGTTGGTCAACATTTCTGGCCCAAATCACCTTTCCTTTTAATAAGCCTTTTCGTGAATAAACTTTTACAACTCAAACACGATAAGTGTACGATCACTTTTTCCTTTCTAACTCCCACGCTAACGGGCATTTTTTTCTTCTTAGCGCGTCAATGGCAAAAAATAACACGAAAAAATTCTAATCTTTTTTTTTATTGTTTTATCCAGAATACAGCAACGCGAATACCGTTCGCTGACGTAGTCATTAGGTCCTCACGTGTGCAGGTGACTTGTGGTGCAGGATGAGGTGAGCCATTGTCTATGGAGAGACACAAACACACCGGAGCTCGGAGCCGTCTATGGATGCGACTTGTGGAGGTTTTCCTTGCTGCGGCCTACTTGGGTAGGAAGATCCTTATAGCCCGGAATATTCTGCACGTTTGACTTGTACTGAATAGAACAGACCGCTTACAGAAATAGAATTTCGCGGTACATAGCGTCCATAAACTTTTGTACATAGCTCTATGTATGTAAAACTGAACGACATGACTCTGAACAAAACCCGCATA
Source organism: Apamea epomidion (assembly GCA_947507525.1). Lineage (NCBI taxonomy): Eukaryota > Metazoa > Arthropoda > Insecta > Lepidoptera > Noctuidae > Apamea > Apamea epomidion. Next base: position 5,855,023 of record OX382232.1, read on the forward strand.
ATTATATCGACAACCAGACCGAAAGAAGTGTAAAACTTTGACCGTCACCCGACACATTTTTGTTAGGTACCCTACGTAAAGGAGCTTTAAGTGGCAGTGGGCAGGGCACATTGCTCGCAGAACAGATGGCCGATGGGGCCGAAAGGTTCTGGAGTGGCGACCGCGTACCGGAAGACGTAGCGTTGGAAGGCCTCCCACAAGGCGGACCGACGACCTTGTAAAGCAGTAACCCGTTGGATGCGAGAAGCACAAAACCGGTCGAAGCGGAGGTGCTTGGTGGGGGCCTATGTCCAGCAGTGGACGTCTTTCGGCTGAAATGATGATGAAAGGAACTTCGTTCCAGGTGTCCCACGATACCTTTAATTTTTTCATTAATTAATAATTTCGTAATTTCAATTTGCAATAACGTTCTGTTCAACAATAATTTACATTTTATTTAGTTTAATAAAAATATTAATATTTAGTTTGACCTGCCGCTAACTAATTATAATAATTAACGGTAATTGGATTAATAAGACTTGTTATTAATACTTCAATGATAAGTTGGACGTCGATCTGATTTTAGAAAGCATTTGCAGCAATTATGGGAATTAATCTGTTTTATGATCAAGTGTGATTAATTTTATTAGCCGGATCATTCGCCATCGGAAATTGATAAACGTTGTATGAAGATTGATTTGTTGGAGGTTGCAATAAGCTCTATATACAAATTTTATTTATGTTTCAAATTGACGTTATTTCAAGTTAAACAAATATCAACTTATTTTAATGGTAATTAAGTTGATTCACACCCACATTTCGCCAGTTATGTTTAAGTCCCACGTAGCTGGGGGCGAGCCCATTGCCATCAACCGGACACAAATCCAGACTCCGTGCTGTTAGTGAAGAATTCCAGATTGAAAATCTCAATAACATTTTGCTTGACCAGGGAATCAAACCCAGTACCTACTTCATGCTCAGCAGTAGCTTGCGACCATTAGATTAACTAGGTAATCTAGTTTCTTTAGTAATTGGTAGTAAGTAAGCTGCGGAGTTTGTTTGTTTGAACGCGCTAATCTCTAGAACTACCAGTCGGATTGGGAAAAATATTTTTGCATTTGATAGCCCAATTCTTAAGGAAGGCAATAGGCTATTTAACATCACGCTAGGACTCTTAGGAGCCAAGCAAAAAGTCAGAAAGAATGATAAGGGAAAACGAAGTTATAGCAGGCGATGTGATGCGACAGGCTGGGTCCGGGGAGCAAGAAATTTCACGCAGACGAAGTCGCAGACAGGAGCTAGTCTTAAATATTTTAGTGCATTTCTTTGGTGAGAAGAATAATAGTCAGTCTCTAAAGGCATTCCATCCACAATTTAAGCCCCTGTCATATTCTTTGACATGACATAATGGCCGTCTCCTAACTTTCTTGTACAATTTGTCAAACGACTGTTACTTATTTATATATTTAACGAGATGCTTTTAAAGTGCTCTCCGTAATATATTCGACGTCGTAATTATACGGGACTAGTTGCGACGTCCTTTGAATTATGTATGCGTGCGCGCAGCGTTTGACGGTACGATTTGATTTGATTTTCTGTAAATGGTTGCATGTAATGCCTGGTATGGTATGACGGTGACATTGTTTTGTTTGGATTAATTTATTCAGGCTAAATATACACCTGCCGATTTATTCTGTAAAAATCTCACCGTGAAAACTCAAGTGAAGTGAGCTTGAAGTGAGCTGTCATTCCACCTGATGCTGGGGATTGACACTATTGACAGCTCACTTCAAGCTCACCTGACCTTCGTTTTCACGATAAGATTTTCACAGAATAGACCGGCTGTAACAGATATATTGACGGCGAAAACTCACCCTTATTTCAACCGATGAATGCTCGGTTCCTATAAACAAAAGCGAATCGTTTTGCTTACCAATGGTAGCATTTTTATTGCAAAACTGGGCATATATATAAATAGATTCGTAAGCTATGCAAAGCTATTAGAGGTAGGGTTCATTATTGATAAAGATACTCTCCTACTTTTGCTGTGCCCGACAGGGTCCACAATGATCATAATTTGTAAAATCTACCACCTAAGTTCACATGTGGAAGAAATAAATATATTGAGTATTGAGTATACAAGAGTCTTAATTTTAACCAATAACGGTCCGTAAATTATCGGAATCGGCCATAGGTACTGCCATTTGCCAACTGTGGGCGTCTGAGCGTCATGAAATGAATATAAGGTACGAAACTTCGTTGTATATCATTCGGGATTATTTCATTATTTTTTGCCCAAGAATTCAAGTCAATTAACTACGAATTTTAAATTCAGATGCAAATTCAATTCCGCCTACATTCGTTTAAAAAACTTCATCAGAAAACGGGGTTTAAGCTTGAGTCATAATTAACCTTATGTTTACTGGGTTCTTACTACTTCGTTACTGGGAGCTTCAAAAGATCCCAAAAACCTCAGAACTTAACCCAATTACTGGTTAAACATATGACATAATTAATGTATGGTGTAACTGAATAATCTGTTGAACAGATTAACGTGGTTTCAAATAGCTAACACTGTGGATTACATCAGAACGAGGATGGGTTCCGAAGTCAGCGGGGAATCTTAGACGGTCACTTTGAAGCCGAGTTAGCGGCTTAGCCAAGCGTGATAACAGTTTCGGAATGTGCCAAAATATTTAATTAATGGTCAGGTTAGCTTTGAAGCGGGTATATTGGTTATTTGCTGGTTTTAATGATAGAATGCAGCAGTAAAAGCTGTGTGAAAAACAGCGTTGTAATCGGATTGTTATGACAGGCGGTTATCCTTCGAAACGTGATAAAATGAGAGTACATTGATTGGACCAGAGGCATCCACAATTATTTCTTCAGTGTTCATTTTCGGTTCTTATGGAATAATGAGTAAAATTGCCAATAGTCCACCTTCCATCCTGCGCCGCATGCCCTGTAACCTGTGCACTTGATGATCTTACGACTGCGTCAGTGCGCGGAGTTCGTGCAGCTGAATTTTGGGCCAGAAATATTTAAACTTTTTACTATCGATATGCTTAGAAAAAGAAGATGAGAAAAATTCAACATACCTATATTTATTATTGTTTTCGGTTTAACTTCAGAGTTTATTTCATGAATTTTCACTTCTGGCTCGAATGTACACCGTATTTTAAAGCTTACTACGATAAATATAAAGTGTCTCTCGATGTTTTAATATCCTACTAATACCATAAACGCGAAAGTTTGTGGGGATGGATGAATGGATGTTTGTTAGTCTTTCACGCAAAAACTACTGAATGGATTTGGATGAAATTTTGCACACAGATAATTTATAACCAGGTTTAACACATTGAATACTTTTTATCCCGATATTCCCACGGGACCGAAACTTATGCGGGTGAAACCGCGAGGCACTGCTAGTTAAAACATATGTAAGTGTACTATTGTTCCTATACTGAATGAAAACAAAAGATTTTAGACTTTAAACACAACTAAATCATAACTTATTTCATAACATCTCCACTCATAACTAAATTTCCTTCACCGCTTACTTCAAAGCCTAGGCTTAACATTGTGGGAACGTCACGTGGAACTGTATCGCTATTGTTATAACACTCAAAGTTATTAAGAGTAATGCTCTGTGAAAGCGGTGCAGCTTAGATTTATATGCGTAAGACGTTCAACGTGTGAGAAGAAAGTTCGGGACGAAGTATCACTGTGTGTCACTGTACACATAAGTAGACTGTTGAATATAAGATATTCCAGTAAAATAAGAATACGCAAATCCATCACGAAGCATATACAGGATGTTTGGGAGATGGGTGCAAAGCTTGAAAGGGATTATATTTTAAGCCATTAACAACGTATTAAGTCTTAGACGAAGTCTGTTCCTTTTTTATGTTGAAACTTTAAGGATTTTAACTACAAAACCCTTTTTTCTTTCAATTAAGTGCTAATAGTGTCCAGTAAAAATTGTTGTAGCTTTTTCGCCCGACTACTCGGGTACTGATTTTAAACTTCTAACTAGTGTAAATAAATATTGACTTTATGTCCTCAATAACTAAGCTGATTTTTCTATTGAATAAAACTCAAATTTTCGAAATTGAACTCAACAGAAAAGCTAAACTAAGCTTTTCTGTTGAGTTCAGTTTCGAAGATTAGGGAAACGCCAGAGAAAAAAGTGCCCGCACGAAATAAGATTTTCTAGATTTTTTACCTAATCTTAGTGTCAAACTCAATTGCTTTTCCTACCTAGAAAAAGATTATAGCGAACAGCAAGTTTTTCCAAGAGGACCTACCTATCGTTAAACAAATTTCGACAATACAAACAAGCCCTATTTGAAGACATCAAAACTCATCGTATAAATAAAAATACAGTTATTCCTATTGGTCGTAACATTCCAAGATATTCTACTTTGTGAGATCAAGCGAGTATGTTTAGAATTACAATTTAGCGTTCAGTTCCCGGTTGTGAGTGACGAACTGACAAGTGACACATTGCTCAATGTTGGTCCTCCATTGTCCACCGTGGAATCGTTGAAATCTTCCCGGATGGCCCAAGTTGGGAGAGAAAGGTAGGGAAAGGGGACAAAGTCCTTTTTATAATATTTTCTTTTCAGGTTGAACAAATCTTAATTTGTCTCTAAATGAACAAGCAAATGCACAAAGAATCAGATATGGTAGAGAAAGGTAGTCAAAGTCATTCGTACTTTTTTAAGGGCTGCACTATTACTACTTAACGATTCCTTACCGAAACCACTTCAATTCCCTAGCTAATTCCGCCAATCTCGCATTGATTTTGCGCGGTTTCGTTCATTGTGTTATAGAGAATTACGGCTCTGGCTTAACAGCTCTTGATTTGTCCTCGCTAGATGAACAAGCACAAAAAAGAAAATACTCTGAATAATATGACCTGACCTTCGTAGTACTGGTGTTCCTCATGTTCCTCATTGGCCGTCCGGAAAGATGTTGCAAATACCAGGGGTCTCCTCATCAAAGTTCAACCGAAGCTCACCAAATGGATGTCAATGAAGCTGTCCGCATTTCTGCACCACATAGGTACCCAAAAAATCATGCCCCCGAAACAACCTTCCTGCAAATGCAACCTGTATTACTCTTTGAAACCCTAAAAGCCCGTATCCCAAAAGCAGTATTCCTTTTTTTAAACCCAAAAGTAGTGCCTCTTATTTCCCGCTACCACTTCTTCCATGCACCGTCACCTTTCCGACGTCCAGTCACTTGAATAGCCGGCAGTCAGGTGGATGGGTCGCATTCAAGCAGACGTGCCGCATAATTATGTTACCATTTGGAGCTCAATAGAACCTCATTAGCATACGGTCATCGATGTTGTTTTACTGATCAAACGAGGAATGTTTTTGTTTGACTTTATTGGTGGGACGAATTTATGGTTGTGAGTGTAAGAGATTGGCCGGATTTTGACTGCAATTTATCGCTGACTAAGGTTTTAGCCTACGGATTATACTTTGCATTCCATAACTCCACTCAAAAGGTTGATATATAGACATTTCGAGACGTTTCTTTAATTATACTTATTTAGTTTTCCATTGCCTGCTATACTATTATCCCATCCAGTTGGTCCAGGTCTCACCCGACCGTCGGACTATCTTGTTGGAGACGAGTGGGCGACCCACGCTACGCTTGCCGATTCTCGAAGATGAGTTGATAAAATCCTCCCATTATTTACTTTGTTCCTGTCTAATAATCATTTCATCTTCCTCCATCCAATCATAAACAAGCATTCCACAGACAAATTCTCCATAAAACAATCCACTCCAACCAATCGATGACTACAATCCAAGTCTTTTATCTCTTTAATATACAATAGGGTTAGGCGTAACACGGAGGCTGGCGAAGTTAATGCTATTGTTACTGCTATTTATAATGCCCTAATCCCGCTACAGGCTGCAACTACAAGCCAGGGGCTTTCAATGCAAAGTGCGAATTGTAAGGTCCCCGATACGATGAGACTGCGCTGTTCCGAGTCGTCGAGGTGCTTAGCGATACTGTAGATATGATCCTGAAGTCTGAGGATAATCTGGGAGATGCAAATCTTTGGAGGTTATTTTTAGATGTGCGAAGTATTTTGATGACTTCTCGGATGCCTTGACAGTGTAAGTAAGGTTATCTTTATAGATGTTTATAATGTGGATGATTCTTCGCTAAGATAAGAAACTTTGAGAATGAAATGATCACAAGTTGGAGGAGCAAAGCCGATCAGATAAATAGAGAAGGTTAATGCAGAAAACATTCCTCTAAATAAGTTCATGCAAATTAAACTTTGCTCTAATGAGCAACAGGGTTTGAACGACCAATTAAAAATTACCAGTCCAATTAATAGTCCAGCTAATTTTTCTGCACCTGTCTCAACGTCATGGAGGCTCTAGTCAAGACTGGAGCCCCGGTTATCGCACAATTTGCATAATCGGGCGGTGTGTATGCCGGCCGGGCGCGCGTTACACCATAACGATCGAATTAACCAATCACAGGCGACAGCCGCCAGACTTTAATGCCGAAAGGGTTATGTGAAAGGATTCTGTGAGATGACACACTTATAATATGAATGGTTATTGTATATTGTATAAATGGCTTTTGAATCCTATGCTATTTTCCTTTTGATTGAAATTGAATGTGATGTTTCTTGGATTCGAGATTATTTGGATGTAGACTTGAGTGATGCACCCTCTTTTATTGATTATGGTTCTAGGCTCTAGAAGCATAATTTCTCAAGAGAGCAGTGCCTGACTAATCTGAGAGAAAATGCACTAGATTCTATTGATCTATTTCACTCACCAACACAAATAGGACACTAAAACCAGAATCATTATCAGAAGTGGCAACACTCATGTCGATGTTGCCAGCTACATTATATTATTACAACCTTTTAATAGAACATTATTGCATGTAACACTGGTATTATCGAATCACTTGACGCCATTTTGTTACAGCGGTTATGTGGAACGAGAATTTTGTATTAAAATGAGCACTGACGGGATGCAGGATTTTAATTGGGAGTTATTGAAATAAATGTTTTTCATATTCATGGCGGAATACGAGATGAAGTATAATGATGGCGATGGAAAGCAGTGGAGTGGTAACTTTGTGGGTAACAATAATTATTTCATTTGTGTAAGTATACTCAATCCTGTAATCAAGATTTATAATCATACTAGCTGTCGGTCGTAGCTGACCGGAGAGATGTTGTCATGTTTCCTAGAACTTGATGCAGCGTCACCTATCGTGTCCAACTGTGAATCTAAACCATCCAGGTACCCACTCAAACACACACAAAAACGTTCGTCATCAGCCGTTTAAGAGGAATTCAGTGACATACACACGTATATATAAAGATTAGAAAAGACTGAGTTTACTTGTGTTGCTAGTAAACTCGAAGCTAAGTATGTTTCAACATTCAGTAGTTCTCATAAACGACAGTGTTTATATGTTTACATAAGAACAGTGACCTTTGACTTACCTTCTACCCATTATTCTGGATACTTAAGTCGTTCAACTACAGCCACCGTTACTCTCAACGCGTCGTCTAAACAACCAACAGTTACTTCTTTATTAATAGTAATAACGATATCGTCACGTTAAGTCTACGTGTACTAGCGGGTATGTCGTAACGAACAGCCGTGGTCGCCGCAAATTACCGACAGCTGTTACAAGCCTTAGTAACATCACACGTATCAAGCATATGTATACGAGGTATAAGCTTTGTATGAGACCAAATTTTGACTATAACTTAGTCTGATTAGCTTGTGTAACAGAGAACTTTGGAGAGTTAAGAGAAATGAGAGTGATATTTTTGGATGCATTATGTTCCTATGCTGTAGCTGTTAAGCTGGTACTGGTATTTTAAAGAATTGCAAAATGCATTACGACTGTAGATGGAATTTACTAAAAGGACTTTACAGATACTTGAAACGAATGGATAGTAAATAAATGGAAGGAGATGGATTAGGTATCGTAGAGATAACTTAAGCAATTTTAATAAGAGCTTCCTACACTGTATATGGAATTTACAATATTATTATCATCAACCGTAAACATTGCAATTACGTACTGAATATAAATGATAAGGTAGCAACATAAAATTATTATGTTGTGTGAATTCTTCGAACCATTTAGTAAAATGTTGCACGTCATCTAAGATGTTTACAGTGTCTTTTTTACTTAATTAACAAAGATGCGAGTTTGTTTAATAGTTCTGTTCAAGTTTTACTATTCTACCTTACAAAATAATGTTCCCAGGCTCTAAACCCTTTGAAATTATGATGCTTATTAAAAATTCAAGTAGTAGCAGCTAGCTTGTTCGCACTTAACTCGCCTATCACTTGTCCATTTCTGCGCCAATTACCTCCCTAGCCACGAACCTGGCTATTTCATATATAATTTCCCGATTAAGCCCGTGGTATGTTATATATCACATTAGCATAGGGCGCGTTAACATTGATTGAGTAAGGTAGGCTGGTACATTCAATCTATCAGACTATCAAGGCCTCTTTCAAGTTACCAACAATATCCAGTTCCATTTTGTTGCCCAGGTTGAGCGCAGAAAATACAATTTCTAGTACAAAGCGTTTGGAATAGTGACAAAAGGACTAGTGTACAGTGCTTTTAGATTCGATTTGACATGGCATTTCAGTTTTCGGACTGACACCAGCAGAGCTGAATGACGTAAGCCTTGGTATTTCCTTGGATTTCTTCTTCGCAAATCAATGCTTAATAATTGTTGACCAGTAACTGGCCATTAACACTTTTCGGGACAATAAAAGCCCCTCGACGTAACTTCTATTGTATTCAGTGTCCTTCAATGGGTTGAATTCGATGCCCTTATCTTCACCATTATATCCTCCCAATATATTTCCCGTACACAAACGCACCCTTACATGCGGTAGTAGACCTATGCATTCATACTACCTATGTATGTCTAGTCACATCCAGTTAGCTCACTGATATCGTGTCATTTGCATAATCGGGCCGTATACGGGACAGGCACGGGTCGGGCACGGGAATTATCTCGTGTCACAGTTTGGATGCTTCTGTCGATAGTTTTAGTTTTTAGAGCATGCTCCGGAGTTTCATTATCGGTGTTTAGTCAGGGTTGATGAGGTACCTAGTTCGTTGGAGTACGTGGGTTTAGGTGGATAATTTTCTACATGGTTATTATGTCTGGAAAGTTAACGTAGGTAGTGCTTCTTTTGCAAACGGAAGACGTCCTTGCGAATAAAGCTCTTGCCTGTCAATGATAAAGTCGCTATTAGTTATAGCTATAGTCTCTTAAGGCCTATCTTTGTCAGGCTTTATTAAGAGGCCATCATTGACAGTGACTTTATAATCATTGTGATAATGAATCTCAGCTACATTTTAATTACATACCAACATCAAGTTACCATAATAAGCGTAGGGCACCAACATAAAGCCAAGATACTTTAAATTGGGACAACATTATTCAACGTCATTAATTTCTGACAGTCTCCCATTGTTACAAATCAAGTTATCAAACAGCAATAGTTCTGTAAAGGTCATACGTAAGTCACAATTGTATTGAGTCCTGCTCCTTGTAATGGCTTCCTATCAGGTTACAACCAGTCTGTCACTCGACCACCATCTGGGCACAATCTGACGTGGCTCTAGGATACTAAAGAGCCTATTAATAAACTGGTGAACTTTAGATTGAATGATGCAAGTTTTGGATTGTTTGATTTATCCTTAACAGATGACGAAAACTGCACGAAAATGCAAGTGGCATCTAGCTATGAGTACACACAATGAGTACAATTACTTATGTTAAAAAAAATCACTTTGCACCCTAACTTGCTGCAATTTGGAGAGAACGAAACGAAGTACAAAATGCAGTTGCAATGCTAGTTAGAATTTGTTGCTATGCAGTAGTATCGCTTTTAATTCATTCATACTCCATAGTAACTTACACCTTTATGCTGGGGGCAGTATCTATATTCCAAGCCAACAGTTAATCTTCAGTACATGCTCTACAGCTAACCGATACTTATTCCGAGAACCAAACATTCCTGAATGCTAATCCCATGTTACGAAAACCTCCAGTCTTTCGATTACACCTGCTGATAGACACGCATGCAAATTATTGTTAATAGAATTTGCGAAGTCCTGTCCCAGGCAAATCTTGTTAGTTTCTAATAAACTTGGCTAACATTCACTTAGTGCAATCATATATTTGTTTGAACAGCCACTTTGGAATTGCAATCGAACCGCTACATTTGGTTGTTATAGCTATCTGTTGCCGTTCTGTCATCTTCGAATTCAATTTGTTTTTGTACATCTATCTGTGAATTTCCATCATTGCTATTGAATACAGCTTTTACAAACGATTCAGCATCATCATAACCATGGAGAACCTTGTTTTATTTACTGCCGATTATATCATTATAGTCCTTCTCGTTTTCAAGAACTTCATGACCATTATGCATTATGGATGCACTTTTGAAAGCCATTTTAATCACACAGATTTGAGCCACAAAATTAACCAACAATTTAATTACAAAAGCTTATTAATACATTATCATTGTATTTCATGGCTCGTGGCTCACAAAATATTCAGTAGCTTACTTTTATGCACCTGTTCTTAGCCCCCGTTGTAATAGGAAGATTGCTTGCTCCCAGCAGGTTGGGGCCCATAACTTGGGGCCCCGCGTCGCTCAGCAGGGGGTCATTATCGCCACAATACACAATATGAGTTATACCTTTATGAAAAGCTACGTTTATACGTCACATAGTAAGGGGTGCAAGGGTTTAAGCAAGCAAAGATATGAATCTATGCAGTTTGCAAAAATCGTTTACTCATTCACCATTTTGTGATTCTGAGAATAATAATCTATGTTGTTCAGGACTCCGTGCAGATCGCCATGTAATGGGAAACTAAAAGACGGTCCGCGTAAGCGTGGTTTTATGTAAGTAAGTCTTCTATGCGATTGTAACGAATTTTCTTGGAGAGATGCAAAGTGTGAACAATTGTTCAAGATGTGATCTTGATGGTGTCCATTTTTCTTAGCATATCAACGGCAGAGTTCAAACATCTTTGGCCCAAAATTCAGCTGCACGAACTCCGCTCACTGATGCAGTCATAAAATCATCAAGTACACAGGTGACAGGGGCATGCGCAGGATGGAAGGGCAGTTGTCTGCGGGGAGGTACCGCATACGCACTTGAGTAATGACGGCGTCAATTAATTTAACGACAGTCTTGACTGAAATCTGCACACAGCTTTAAGAGTCACCATACCTTCCTATTTTCGTAGTTCTGGACAATACCACCTGGTAAATTAAGATACTACTTAGTAACAACAGAACAGGGCTTTCTCTATTTAAAACTAGAAAGTTTATTGCCAACTTTCCAAGCACAATGAATAAGCAATTAGTTTGAAGCTTTTGCCAAAGCTTGTTAGTAACCTGTTAAGAATATAGCGATCTTTTGTTTTGATGGTACCTCTGCAATGGTATATTGTGAATTACCTGTAATCCTGCCAGTCTATTCTGTAAAAATCTCACCGTGACAACTTAGGTGAAGCGATCTTGACGTTAGCTGTCATTCCACCTGATGCTAGGAATTGACAGTTCACTTCACCTAAGTTTTTTATTTTGAGTGTTTTTCCAGAATAGGTCGGCTGCATTTTGTTCAGAGTGAGAAACTTGAATTAAAATATCAATTTCTAACTCTAAACCAACTTAATGTCTAGTTTTCAGATTCAGATTGTAAATCATTGTTTATGGCACAAGATTTTTATCTCTATGCACTGATGTCATAGACATTTTGCCATTTCCCAACACTATTCATTCAGAATTCGTATGTTCGAAGTTCAAGGTTTTATTCAAATTTTAATGGCCGGATATTCGATAATCTTATTACGTGTCATGCAAAACTCGCACCTATGGATTAAGTGGGCGAGTTAAATAACTTGCTATCAAATCGAGTTTCATTTAATAAGTACCATTAGATAAATGAAGTACACTTTAATGATAATTATTTAATGGTAGGATGTGAAACTGAGGATGTTATTAAGCAAAAATATGACGTTGAGAAAGATCTCATGAATTTATATAGGCACTGATAGTTTGAATAAAGAATGTAAAGATCGCTTGATTTTACGATGTTGGGGTTAAATGTCAAAAAAGTGTTTTATTGTAGAAATCTTAAACACATAAAATTTTAATAATCGTATCAAACGTGAATTTCTTCGATAAATGGAACGAAACAATTCAATTTTATTTATGTTCGACGTAGCAATGACTGCGTCGAATCGAATTTACGTCCAAATCGATGAGAGTTGTCGAGAACGGTGCTTTACTACTTAAAAAAGTGCCAGAGACAAAGAAAAGAAGAAATTCTTTATTCAAAAGTGACACAAGCGCACGTTGACAACGTTACAACGGTTACAATCATTGCATCTTATAACATAACTTAAAAATAACGGTGTGCCCGATAGAACCTTGAAAAGCAGAACGATTCAAAACGATTCCGATGCAGCTAAGTAAGCAGGTAATAAATAAGCAATTCTAGATATAAAGGTCTGGCTCGACCTGCTGGCGTGGGCGTGTGGACTGGTTTTACACTTCTTTTATTTTTAATTCTCGTTTCGCTAATAACGCGGTGTGAGAGCATCTTTCGAGTTCAATACACTTATTGTGGTATACGTTTAGTGTAGAACTGGCTTTATTGTGAGTACAGGATTTATTGTGTTCCTAATATAAAACGCGAATTGTTTCTTTCTTTTCTGGATTTCTTTTGTACCAGTTGCGTTTTATCATACTTTTTTTAAATTGAAAATATATTTTTATTAAAAACTGCGTGGTATTTTTTGTTACAATCTATGCAGTTATTGTTTGAACATAATATTATGTTCATACAATAACTGCGTAAATAATTATGCAGTTTAATAGAAAATCTTTGTTATGATTTTTGTAAGGAGAATTAATATCGCCTAGTCCACTGTATAAGGAGCTGGTGACAATTGAATTGCCCCAGGCTTAGACTCAATTCTCAGGTGTTAGGTACCCTTTATGTGCGAAGGTTAATACAATGTTTATTATCATATTTCACGCTACAATGAACTGACAGACAGCGCAATTATTTAAATTGTTGTATTATGTGTTTATTTTGTAAACCAAGATTCCATGATAATGTAGGTACCCATTTATCTATAATTATTTAAGTATCCAATAAAACATTGACTTGTTGCGACTTTTTCTTTAAGTAGACACTTAAAAGAAAATTTTATAAAATGAATATGGTTATTAAAAGTGCACACCAGGCTTTATATTGTGCAATAAATGTTCTGTTTTATTTAGAGAGTATGCCTGTGGGATCTGGATTATAATGTCAACAATATCGCTGCGAGCTCTTGATACAGAATAAATGCAGTAAACTCAACTTTTACATGCATACTCCATTAAGTAATTGAAGGCATAGGCACTTCATTTAGGTATTTGTTTTACAATGTAAAACTTAATCGTATTATTCGTATTTGATAAGTAAACTCGCGCTAGAAATGGAAAGGAATTTGAATTTTAAAATATTGCCAACATAAAAAAAGTCGAAACCTACGGTCACAGATACAAGATTTACTTTTATCTGTGACCAAAGCAATAAAAAATGGCGCCAAAATTTGCCATTTAACATGCGTTTATTACACGGCCAACTGTTTTGAATAAAATTGAAATTGAATTCCGTGACAATAGCCATAATCGGATTCACCCGAATATTTTTTCAATACTATAAAATTAAATATAAGATACTATAAATGTCAATTAATTTATACAAAATTTATTTGATAGTGGTTTCGGTCGGTTGTTCGCAGCGGGGGCTGGTGAATGCCACAACTAATGGCGCCAACATAGTTTATTATATTGAGATTTGTTATTCAACAGTTTGTTAACGTTATTATTTTATGTAGGTGTTAATTGAATTGGGAATATTCATTAGTCGGTCATAAAACTTTCTGTGATCATTACTACAACGACACGAGCTTTATTATCGAGTAAAGATTAATTTCCGTTAAATGTTTTACATGTTATTCAACTCGTGGTTTACTTTTGGACGTCTAACAAATTGCATGAAACTGCTGATTTAATATTTATTCCAAATACATTTTGTGTGTAACGTGTGCTATGTGCAACCATAAACTAAAGCAGGGTTGCTAATTCGCAATATATCGACTGTCAATAATTCGTGATTTTATGTAAATTTTCAAGCAATTCTGCTTTCGGTTATCGTTGGAAACTTCGTAAACACATGCTTTTTCTATCAAGGCGCAACTCTGCTACCACTGACGGTCATGTAAACCTACCAATGCCATATTAGGACAGTTGGATCTGTTTAATTTACATTTTCCATACAAACATGTTCGAAGTGATGTAACATGACAGGATAGTGATCTGTTACACAACGAGAATGTCGCTCCTTCTCTTCTTGTGTTATCTGCGAACTGAATAATTTAATTTTTGCTTACAGTACTAGTGAAGTCAAATTGGGATTCCAACTTGAATTACTACACTACCAAAAATAGCTCTAGAATTATTATTACTTTTACGACTTTTCTTACAGAACACTGCTACTCTACGGTTACTTTGACACATGACACTTCAAAACAGTTGACATTAGCTCTCAACATAAAAAAAAAACTTAACCAAACCATAAACTCTACAAAGGTCAGGTTTTAATATCAGAGACACCGCTTAATAGTTTCTTAAGAAATTAACAAAGCTTATCTTAATGATACCGTTTATGAGTGGTTTATCTTCGAGGAAATGCCTGCATGTTTGCTCTTGTTCCTTTAGATACGCCGCGAGAGGAACTGGCTGATTGTTTTATAAGATGCTGGGAACTTTGTTATGAGTTCATTAAGGGGAAATTAAAAGAAAACAAAAAGAAGAAGAGAGTGAAGCAATAAAAATCTATGGTCTGTTCAAGAGTACTTACCTAGTTATTTTCTGCCCTATATAGACTTGAAATAATTAGAAAAGTACCTACATTTACGCTCCAGTAAAACGCAGCAAAGTAAAGAAAGACGAAGACTCAATTTACTACGAGACCATTGACTGATAAGATTAAGAGAGAACCGATAACTGACCGAGTAGATCTCAATCGTAACGATAAGCGGAAATTGAGAACGGTGACCCACTTGGTGTTGATAACAGCTGCATTTATGTTGCTGATACACGCGATGGAGTTTTATACCAAGCGTTGGAAAGCACATTCAGACTTGTTTACATTAAAAGTCTTTTAAAGAAGAAGTCCTTTTTTGATTTTTTAAGTAAAAAGTGTTTAGGTGCGCTGAGCGATTTTTGGTAAAGGAAAATCTTATGGGTTCCCATTACCGAGCATATGTATGTACCGTAGCTATGAGTATGACGCGTAGAGCTTGTTTCATAGTTTTAAGTTACTGCTATTTTTTTTCTTTTTAAATTTCATGCCTCTGATCTTTTGAATCGGCTAAATGTGAGTCGCGTATTTTTTTTAATATCTTATTTACACGTTGAAGTAACACTTATAAATTAAATAAAGCATATTTTCCTTAATCCAACATTATGGACATTTAACATCATATTTTACACAACAAACCCGTAATTTTGCTACTTTAGCAACATTTTATTTTCTCTTTCTCACATTTTGAAGTGACAAAACACGAAAATCTCACGTGTGACGGTACCAGTTTAATTTAATCTTTATAATCTTGAATTTTGGTGTCCATATTGAGACATTAAGGAAAAGTAGAATTACATAGCGCTCCAAATACGTTGTGGGCCAAGAAGAAAGCGGCGCTGATCGCTGAGCGATAGCCAAATGGCAGTGTAGATGACACAAAAATCTTGAGAATATTTTCCTGTGTGAACAAATGACTGTTATGACACAATTTCTGAATCACAGTTGTACGTTTTAAACGACAGTTGTGTGCCAATTCTTGACAGCACAGCCGTTTAAAGAACATTCCATGGTCAAAGGACAGAATCAGGGAATGGTACCTTATTAAGGGATGAATATCGCTACTAAGTAATTTAGCAAAGTTATCTTAAGTTAGCAAGACATAACGTTTCTTTTCCTTTATCGTAGCAGATCATCACCTTGTCTATAGCTAGTTAGGGGATCGCACTACCAGGACCGCTGTCTTTATCTCCTCTGACCCGCTCATTTTAAAGCCTCAGAATAATTATGGAAAGTGTCAAAATGTACATAAACAGGTACTACTCAATTTAGAGTGAGGACATTATGTTAAACCACGGGCGGTGCCGGCACTGACCACAGGAGACCACTTCAACAATCTACTGATATTGTAGTTGGCTGTCAAATTATTGTCATTACATAGTTTCGTGGTGTAAGATACCGTGGGAGAGGTGACAGGTGCCTTAAGTGCGGTGTTGTGGAGATTATCATTGTGAACTTGTGAAGCAATTGGGAATAAGGTTAAGGCTGTAAAGATGGCGGTTCAATGGTAATGGAGGTGTTAAACGAAGTGGAATTGGAAATTATCTCATATTGTTGGGAATATAGCCCAAATTGTTTGATGGCTGTTATTTTATAGTTACGTCATCGATTTTTAATGTTTTCAGTGTATAATAAAGTGTAAACCAGACGTTTTGTGTCTGTAATAAAACCAATATCAATATATATTGATGTCCGATCAATTTTTAATTCATTTGTTACTACAGATTTATTGGAATGTTTTTTGGATATCATTAGCTAGATCAAAGTGTTCGTTCATTCTATATCTTACTATAAATTGTTTAGTTTTAAATGTTGATTACTTCCTTTTCTTAATTCGTGAATGGAAGCAATTATTAAGTTGATATAATTATCTTGTTATTTATTATTAGAAGACTGATTTTAAGTACGCAATTCTAAAGCTGTAGTTGCAGTTACTTATCACAAACACCACAATTTAATTTGACAAACTTTCTAACAACTTATTCATTGGCTAATACATAAAACACTACACATAAAGTGTTCGATTTCAATAGCAGAAACGAACCATAACTCTTGTTGAGAGACAAGCCACGTAGAATTGCAATGTCAATGCCTGAATGCAGAGGTGTCCCAATACCGGACGAAGATTTATTCCTTTATTGATGTTTGAGTAATTGCGTTGCGGCCATGTCTTAGGAAATTAACGTGTTCATCTTTTAAGGATGGTTGGTTAGCTGCCATTGTGGCGATGTGGGTCAGGCAGGACGAGGAAGTGAGGGCTGATTGATTCGAGTGAAGGTTTGATTGTGATTGTGAGTGATTGTTCGTGGTATAAGCGTGGAAAGTTCTATAGAAATGTTTGATAGAGGAAAATATTGAAATTGATTTGTAGGAGACATAGGCACACCAAAGGACAGTAGCAATCTTCTTGCACCGTAAAACATGTTTGTCTTTACTTATTTTATTCGGTAAAACAAACAGTTACAAAAATATCTTAATAAACAAGCAGTGAGAGAAACAAAGAGTACACAACAAAGGTAACGTGTGTATAGCTCGCGTACACTTTGGACACAACAGCCAGATGAAAATAAAGACCTACATGGAGCTCGTGAATGACACCACGAAGTTTCATATCTAACAACATGCAGTAATTCCTTCGTCGCACAAATGTATTAAACCACATACAAAACAGTTTACGATCAACACACGGAAGCGGCAATAACGCATTGTGTCGGTTACATTGACAGGCGGCGACGATCATTTCAAAGCGATTGACAATGTAAAAGCGCAAGGGAACGATAAACTGCAAATTGAATAGACAATGTTATGATCGAGTTGTTACTACTCAAGTTTGATGTTTGTGGAGTTTGTACGGAGATTTGGTTTGTTTCATGTTTGTTAGTGTTGGTTTTGACAATGCGTGCACCACAGTCAAAACAGTTTTGCCTGTTGTAGACTTAAAAGTTTGGTCTTCAGAATATATAACGGTTTCGTCTTATATCGAAACAGTTTTTTAACCGACTTCAAAAAAGGAGGAAGTTCTCAATTCGGATGTATTTTTTTATTTTTCATGTTTATTATACTTCAGAACTCCGCCAAATATAACCTGATTTGAAAAAATCATCTTTTGTTGGAAAGGGTATACTTACAGAGAGGTCAAAAACCACTCAGAACTTGACCTTTATATGGAAAGGTCAAGTTCTGATGAGTGGTTTCTGAGTTAGCTTCAACAATACGTATTTTTTCCACGTATATGTTGATGATTATAATAATAACTTCCTGTCACTATTATTTACTTAGCAAGTGAAGGTATACAATTTTGTGTGGTACCTACGTACCACAACTAAAAAGAGAAAAGTAAAAAGATTATTACAAATAAAAAAACAACAGACTTCCAAAAAAACGTGAAAAATTATTTTAATTTCGGAAGTCGGTGGCAATAATCTTTGACTATTATATTGTATGTTTTGTTGTAAGGATGGTCATCAGTGTTTCTAATTATTCAAAGAACATGTAGGTGTAGAGTGGGGACTCTGTCGGCCCACTGAGTGACCTCGGGAAGACGCGCACAGTGGTCATGTGCTGCCTTGCACAGTCAGGCTTCAGGGAGACCCCTTTACAGTCTCCCCAGAGATGGGCCCTAACAGGCGTTGCACAGAGGGGGCTCCGGATTGGTCTTTTGAGAGGTAACGGTGCCCCTTCCATGTGCAGATGGTGACCACCAGGGTGGTTTTAGTGAGTAAAAATCCCACACTCCCTGGTTTTATCCCCAAAGACCAGGCGCCTTTTGAAGACTTCCCCCCGAAAACAAAAAAAAAAGGTGTACACAGCAAGGTTGAAAATTATCATTTGGTTCATCATCATCTGCCTAGCGTTTTCCCAACTATGTTGGAGTCGGTTTCCTGCCTACCCGGTGCAGACGAATAAGCAGCATTTTACATGGAGCGACTGCTTATCTGACCTCCACAACCTAGTTACTGGGTAATACGAACGATACCCCTTGGTAAGACTGGTTGTCAGACTTTCGGGCTTCTGCCTACCCGTAACGACTGCCAAAGATCGACCTGCTGTCATGCAGGGACCAACAACGGCTTAAATTGCGTTCCGAGGCACGGAAAAATGGTCAATTCGTTAAAAGTCTTATTTCCGGCGATGTTACGGACAGTTTTTAATCTACAAGTTTATCCGCGCTGCGCTACAAATCCTTTAGTATCCTAAATAGCTTATATACATATATTTAACTACAACTATATTTATTAGTTCAGGAAACCATGAATATTCATTTATGATCCATTGTTTGCATAATTCGTTCCGTCCTCTCTGGGCTATTGCCTAGGTCACAACGTGGAGAAACGGAGGTAAATATTGTCTTTTGTTTCCAATGACTTAGCTTGTACTAAAGTTAGCGAGTGCATATTTCAATATTTAATTTTACGAGTCGACCGACGGCTTTGTGTGACTCTAAGTGCTTAAGCCTGATTAAGTTTAAAGTCTCCCCTTCCACAGACAGGCGCGACGCGACAGTGCGACTCGACTCTATTAGAACAATTTCTATAAAAAACTTTATGGAAATTGTTCTACCAGAATCGCGTCGTACCGTCACGTCGCACCTGTCTGTGGAAGGCTTAAGTTTTCAGGCTCAGCTATGCCCATAACCTATGTTTAAGTTCCTGTTTAAATCACTTAAAGAAAAAACAAATGAGCATCTGTGTTTTATATTTCCACGCACATGACGTGACATGCAAACACAATCACACACTACAGTCATAGCACTTCATAATGGTGCAAAAACGGTCGGCTGACATAAGAGTAGTTCGCAGAACCGAACAGATCGGGTTCGGCGACAGCACGACAGGCAAGAAAACTGAGACGTGCTCAGCAATTCTGCTTAGAATACTGTTTCCATTGGTACAAGAGATTGTAAGGATCAAGTATAAGTTCCAGTAAAATTGAAGAGAATTCTCATAAAAATTCAGGCAAATTAATTGTTAAGCAAATTGACTAGCAACTTAAATTGTCCGTATATTCAAATCACAACTGACATACCTACTTGGACAGTTGTATGAAATGCCTATAACACGCCAAATTGACGTAGGAACGTAAACAATTTGCGTAATAATTAATTTCTCTGACTGTGCCTAATTCGGAAGAAATACTTAGGAATACTTATCTGCTATGTAGGTATGCAACGGTATTTAAAACACAGTTGGAAAACTTAATTGATATGCAAGAAAACCTCCGTTTTCAGTGACAAGATATAATTAGATAAAACGTCCAACTTCCTGAATGAGTTCTCAAAGAAATTAATAAAGTAGTGCTTGAAGATAAGTCAGGAATGCTAAAGACTTGAGAGCTTGAGTTTAAATGCCCCGTAGACAGACATGCAAGTTAATAACGTTGATGATTGTTGTAATCTCAGAGGTTGATGAAGCAATTTGATTTAATCAGCACAGACTTTCTAAGTCAGTGGTATCGTATTACAGCAAACCACTTCGTTTGCGTTGAAAACGCAAATTGGAGTAACACTACTTTTACGGACGGACGTGAGTGTCTTAATTTAGACAGAATAATCTCAGCATTTCATTGACTTCAGTTAAATTAGATTCAGTAATTAACTGAGAGCAGTCATGGTAGCTCAGTGGTATCGACCCTGACGGACGAGACGGTTCGACCCAAGCAGGCGCTTTACTTTGTGTAAATCATTTCATCACCACTGCTCTTAAAACGGTGAAGGAAAACATCGTGAAGAAATCGGCATGTCCTAGAACCAAAAAATTCGAAGACGTGACAGCCACCAAACCGCACTGGGCCCGCCTAGTAGATTACAGCCCACTCCTTATCATAGAGCCGGTGCCCCAGAAGTGGGAACATTAACGGCTGACTATGTTAATTAACTGAAATAAGTCCACAGATTAGATCTCAGACCTTATTTATTCAAATTCCCAACAAAAACTAGCTACCAACATCATAAATCAAAAATCTTCTTCAACTTTTTATAGCAACGTTAAACAAATTCTAAAACTAACTCTAATAGCAGTGAACAAGTTACATCAGTATGTTCCAAGTCTCGCTCTAAACCAGTTTCTGTTCATTCATAAATAACCATTCTAGTTTTTATCTAAATTGGCAAAGATCCCGGCGTGTACAGCCTTGAGACGGAACAATTGGTATTGCTAAAGAATTGCTGTGTGTATCCGAATGAATGACAGGTTTATAATTACGCAATATTATCTCTGGCTGTCATAACATGACCAAAGATTCGGAGTTTCATTTTGTTCTTTGTCCGCTATTGACAAAATAATTATTTATTTATTTATGGACACACTACATGCATATTTTTCTTTATTAAAAGAAAAATATATAAATATAGAAGAGCACAAAGGTACTTACTGCTTATTTCATTAGAAATTTCTTCCAGCAGACCTGCGATAGAACCGTAAATTTTTATTTTGGACGAAATATTTGAAATAGAAATAAATATGTAGTATCAGTAGTATGTAGGTACCTAATCAGTGCCAAGATTTATTCATCTGGCTGAACATTCTAACCACAGGAACTAGTTTTCGATGGGAAAAAATCAAGTAGGTACCGAATTAAATCTAATCATTTAATGAGATGGTCCAAGAGATAAGTTGATTTAAGAGATACTTAATTAAATACCGCTAACATGGATTACTTTTTCAAAGCCAATTACGTGGATAGAGTTGCTTACAGCCTGTCATAAAACCTGCTCCATTATACTGTACGGGACCATAAAATCGAATACTCGTAGTATTCGATATCGGTACTCGGATTAAATCGATAATTCGATTTTAAACGGATTCGAGCTGAGTGCTCGCTGATCAACACCATTTTAATTTAGTTTGGACAATGAGATTATTAAATGCTATTGAATATAATGAACCTCATTTGAGTTGATTGTTTTCGGTGCAAAGGTCGAATTATTAACATTTCGATGAGTTCATGAAATGAATGCACATTTCAATGTATTAACTGAACTGTAGTATCAGGTAAACGAACTACGAATTTTGTCGAAAATCTTGGATAAGGTTTCCTCAGCTAAGATTTGCAAAAAAAAAAAAGAATTTACTCAAGAAATAATCTTTAAAAGAATAAGATTTTATCAGAATGAAGATCCGAGCAACATAAGAACATTAAGACGAGGAAGGGGCGAGATAAAACTGCAACAAATCGAATGTCAGGAGCACGCCATATTTGGCGTTTCCCGCCATGGCGTGGCACCGTTATGCACTCGCAGACTTAACTACAATATTATGAAACATCCTGACACGCGAATAAAAACTTTAAGGCTAAGAGATAGGAATAAAAATAAAATAAAAAGTCGTGAGATGAAACGCGAAAGTCGACAAATTGGGAATGTTGGTGTGACGGCTAAGGTACCGGATAATGGCGGCTATTTGACTCCACTAAAAAATTTTTACATATTAATTGTTTTCAATATTTCGCACATAAATCGACATATTTGGATGTTTCTTTTAAATCAGGAAGCTTGACGAAATATGTGATCAATTTGTCGAAAGACAGAAAGTTGCGCCGGAGCAAGTTCTCTTTTAATAATAAAAACAAACAAGTCTTGTGTTGCTTGCATTGCATTATCCCACTTTTATAATGTGTGTTGCCATTAAAAGGTACATTAAAAACGTAATATACACTCCAAAAGTAAAAAGTTACGTATCGTGAGGTCACTGCAATCTGTGACGTCAGAGGTGTGTTACCACAATTATTTCTTCTTATTATGTTTTATACAATACTTTCCTCATTTCCTCTCATAATCTCATTAACTTCTTTTGACCTATCTCATTATTTATTATCCTACTAATATCCTATCCTACTTTAATAATACAAATGCGAAAGTTTGTGAGGATGTATGGACGGATGTCTGCTACTCAATCACGCAAAAACTACTGAACGGATTTTGCAGAAATTTCGTATGTATATACTTTAGGACCTTGAACAGGAAATATGATATTTTTTACACCGGAAAAATTATCCTCGCGGGTGAAACCGCGTGTCGCAGCTAGTTAATTATATGTCAAGAGTCTGATCAATTGTCAGATCTGACTGTTCATCCTGACCGAATAATAGACCTATGAACAATTTCACAAACAGGGACTTCATATAAACTTGACCACTTTGTAAAATATAAATCTATGTCACGTTTTCAATCGCAAAATCTCCTAAAAACCTTGACACCTTGCACTCCTGTACCACCATTTGCACTATACCTCTCATCCCCAGTTTAAATACCTGATCGAGTTCCACTTCACTCCGATCAAGGGAGGTGGGGAAGGTCAAGATAACACGGTTGATGACGTCACAGGGCAGTCTGGTCAGCCCGTAATGTGCTCGACAATCTGCCGTAATTAAAGATGACGTGACCACTGTTCGGAGTAAATGGATCGTTATAAACAAATGACGATGATGTTTTTTATGGCAACTGTGTGCTAGAAACTGATTTTTTTATTTGTCAAGTTTAATTTTGTGTTAAGTACCATACAATTTTGTATTCATAAGTTGTCTTACCAAAAGGAAACGACGGATCCAAAGGCATATCTTACTATGAAGGTATTTCAGGAAACATGGAACTTACCTGAAATAATATAAAAGGAACAAATTGAGTAATTAATCAAAAACAGTCATTAGCGTCGATAGAGTTATTAGAGTCTGGAGAACTCAACTGTATGAGCTGTTCATTAAAGGCACCTGCGTTTGATGCATATACAGGTGATTTTTTATAGACCAGCCAAACTTAAGGATGTGGTACAGACCATCAAACTGAACAACTTTCTCCATGGGACCAACATCGTAATAATAAATAATAGCGTAATAGCGAATAAAAATTCAGCCGTCCCATACATTTAGGTCGAGTAGGTATTGAAGTTTTCTATGGGACAGTTGATAAAATTTTCGCGATTACGCTATTTGTCCCATGGAGAAAGTTGTTCAGTTTGATGGTCTGTACCACATCCTTAAATTTGGCTGGTCTTTAAAAAATAACCCTGTATAAAAGAAAGACGAAGTTTTATATTTCTATGGTTTGATGACTTCTGGTTTTTGTCGTCTGAATTCCAGGTGGAAGGGTTTACTCAGAAGTCTTACGGTAACTACGTAAGATTGCAATTGACAGTCTATCAACCTGTCGGTTTATTTCATTAGTATTTCAATTATAATCATTAGGATCAGTAATACAACTTGTTAAGTTAGCATAATCCTAAAATGTCAAGATTTCATGAAATAGTCATTCAGTAGGATTACTTGATCTTGAGAGTTGTGTTGATGACTTTAATTATTAAAATTCTGTAAATACATATTCAACGTACAACTTAGTACTGACCAGCAAATTGCAAAAAACGTAAGAAAATTTGAATTTCGCGGGCTACTTTGGAGCATCCACCTTAATTGTGATATTTTGCTAAGGGAAGGATAAAAAAATTCAATGAGTGTTACATTTTCCTGCAGTATTTTTTTTTAAAAGGTTTGTTGGCTAACTATAGTAAACCACCAAGGTCGTCAAACAGCAGTTATGTTATGACTATAAAGAATGAGATTCGCGACGATTCGTCGAGAATGTCGTGCCGACTTCGCGTTAACTCGTTTTATTATTGTTTATTATTCAATTGCTTTATTTACGACTTACTACATTTCTCCTTCTGGATTAGGTAACAATAGTTAAATGATACCTTGGTTATGTTTTAGTTTAGATGTTCTTTTTGCGGAAGTTGTTGGATTTTTGAATGTTTCCTGTAACGCCTCTGCTTGATAGTTATAGCAACTTTTAATGTGGATGTTTCGTATAGCAGGCCGTACGTCAGTGGTAACAGTTTGACGTTGAGCGGCGGGGTAATTGCGAAACACACTAACAGCAGCAATGGCAATTCATTTTGACATTTCAACTACATTCATTGCGTTATTTACGTTCTTGAGCAGACAATTTTTTCGAACATATGCTGCAATGGGTTAGCAATATCCTTCAAAATGATGCGGATTATGATTGAAAGTGTGTTACGCAATTAGGTGCTGGCCTAGTGTAGTAGGGACTTCCAATAGAATGAGAGGCCAGCATACACTAGTATTTTTCCACTGATAAAACGGTCTACCGTACCTAATTTCAAGAAAGAAGATTCTAAAACACGGTAAAGTTTAGACAATGGAATAAGTACTAAATTAATGCCTACCATATCTAATCATCATCTGCCTGGCCTTTTCCCAACTATGTTGTGGTCGGCTTCCAGTCTAACCGGATGCAGCTGAGTACCAGTATTTTACACGGAGCGACTGCCTATCTGACCTCCACAACCCAGTTACTGGGTAATACGATACCCCTTGGTAAGACTGGTTGTCAGACTTTCGGGCTATTGACGGCCCATAACGACTGTCAAAGATCCACACATGACAGCCGGGACCAACGGCTTAACGTGCTTTCCGAGGCACGGAGGGGTCTTGGTATGTGAAAATGGTCACCCATCTTGGACCAACCGCGGCAAGCGAAGCTTAGCCTGATCGATCGACCTGTGCCACTGTTATTACTTAGCTATAAGCCCCCAATATCTAATGTAATCGTTATTACCTGTTCTCATTAAAATTTCCAGGAATGTATTTTCAAAGAGATAAACTTTTACATAAAATACCTTGAATATCGTAATATATGGTGCTCGTGCGCAAATAATGAGCGTGCACTAATTACCCGTTATTTCGTAATGGCGGAAAGTTAGAACATTAATAACTTATTATAGATACTAATAAACCAAAGTTATAAAATGATCAAAGTCTATATAATACGTATTAATATTACATAGTTCGACGTTGAACGTAGTCATTGAGAAGATGGTGATTTTGGTTCAATAAGACGCTCTTCTTCTTCAATCGGTCCTTCATTACTGAGGATTGTGGTCACTGGACCCCTTTAAGCGGACAATCTGCCTCTATCGACTCCGGTCCAAAGTTGCCATCACCACCTGCTGAAATTTGCTTGAGGACGTAGCTTCTTTTAATAGGTCAGATCATGGTCACCACAGCACGATGGTCACCTATCGGTGTACAGGGTATACGAAAATAGTAACGTTTAGCTCAGGTAAAAAAAAAAATCGTCGCATTAAAAAATCGCCGATTTTTTTTCTCGCCTGGATTTTCCACTCTCGGTGTTGAGAATCCAACAGTGAGCATCCAAGCACGTCACAAAAGTCTCGGCGCTAAGCAATGCTTTGAAAGTTCAAGGCGCGATAAAAATCGCCGCGTTATAAATTCGATTGTGGGTACGAGGGCTTATTGTCACCGTGTATAATTTTAGGCTTTTAAGTCTTGTCATTCTTAAAAAGAAACTGTACCTAACTAAAAGTGTTGTCTTTTACTATTTAGACACAATTAAATAAATCTTTCATCTATTCCTTCCTACAAACTCCTCACCGCTTTCCTAAAGAGAATTAGCAGTTAATTCCAAATACGCAAATAAAACAGTGAAACTAAAATCACTGGCTCTTATCTCAATCCCATACTAAGCTTAAATCCCTTGGTAGACCAAAGCGTAGGTAATTAGACGGAAATATTTGCAGCCGGGACTCGAACCCACTATCTGCCGACATCGCGGCGACGGCACTACCCGACAATGTGCTCAACAAATGGTTGCAGGTTTTTTTTTCGAAACTCAAAAGCCGAGAATGTCCAGAATATTTTAGGCCGCAGATAAAAAAAAAAAAAGGTTTGGTATCGTAAGACTATCGAGTGGCTCTTGTTTTGTTTTCGATATTTGAAAGAATCGATTCAATTTTTTTTTGTTTGATTTTTATGTGTCGAAAATGTTGTAGGTAGAGTGCTATAAGGATCTCTTGGCGCCTGAATGACCTTGATAAGGGGGCGTTGTTGGTAAAAATTTGTGAAATTGTCACAGATATTGTATTGAAAAAACAAGATGCCGGCGTTACTCACGTTTTTCGTGTCGCGCCAAAATATACTTGTACAACATTTACTATAGTTGAATTGAATAAAAATATAACAGATTCACGACATTTATAAAATAAATCACTTAAACAATGTGGCCACCTACTGAAATCTAACAATATAAAAAAAATATCAAAGAAGAGTACGGACGCCAGCTGCACATCAAGCTACCCGAAACTGTCAAATTTTCCCAATCAACCTTGAACCTCATGCTTTAGTGACAAAGTTGAAAATCTATTAAAGAAATTTGACAGATTGTAGTAGGTTGATGTGATGGCGTCTGTACCATTGACACGAAAAGAAGAAAATTATTTCCAGATATTGGCATTTTGACTGCAATATCTAGAAATATATATAATAGCAAACACTGACGCATGACAATGGATACCTAAACTCCTTACAGAAGCTTTAACACCTAGTTGAAGTCTACAATAATCCGCTTTATTCAATCCTATTAAAACCTACGTCACAGAGACGTATATACAAACTACAAAAGAGACTAAGTATTGTATCACAACACGTATTGGTTTGAAAACATGTCTTTTTTTTGTAAGAGAAAGTATTGCACAGAAGAATTCACTTTTGCCATTATTCAATACTTTTTTCATCGTTGTTGTGTTGATACTGATGTCATTTATAAATCAATCCACGATACCTATTAGAAAGTATTTATATAAACTGTGACTTATTGTAAGTCTTGTACATAAGTAGTTTTGTATTTTGTAATAATGTCGACGTTTTCCTGCTTCTTGAATAGCTTATCGGAGATATCGAGCTAGATAGTATCGAAACCACTAATTAAATTAATGTTAACAAAGCAGCTTTAATCAACCTCCTTAGAACCTCCAATCAAGAAAGAAAAGCAAAAAGGAGTAAGCCGGATCTTCATTTCTTATTGCATGAGCCAACGACATAAGAATACTAGACATATGGTCTAAAAAGTGCCAATATCTTTCCACATACTTCTAATAGAAGGGAAAGTTCGAACATACATTAACTGTGCAAGCAAACCTATACTCAAACACATTACCATGCAGATTACAGGCAGTATCAATGACACAGAAATACAGTGCTCCGTTAAATAATTACATACAAGCAAAGATGCCGGAGGAAGAAGGAAAAACACAATTCAAATCGAAGAAAGAAGTCACACACATCATCACCATTATCCTCTTGGCTTTATTCAAATTTATTTGGTGTCGGACGTATTTTTGTATCAATTTTTTTCCATAGGTAACCTATGAACATTTCACTGTACGACGCTTTGGATTTGGAGACCCGTAATGTTGTTGTATATTTCTCAATATATAAATAAGTAAATCCCTATTAGTCGTCATCACAGTGTTCACTTCCTTCGAAGCCGTTTTCATCTTTCACAAAACCCATCTTTTCTTCGGTTTGCTTCTTTTCTTATAGCCTCCCTATCCATCAAAGGACACACATGTGGCAATAAATATCTCAAACCTAACCTCAGTTCGGAATGTGGAGACAATATAATAGATGTCATTCGGGCCCACAGCGCCAGGAATGCACTACCTACGCCGACTTCTGATCTAATACTTGAACACAAAACATCAAGTTTCATAATCCTCTGTGCTATTTCTGTGATACCGTTGACAAATATATTGACAACAAGCCAGTAGTTGAACTAGTTTATAACTTTCCGGGTGGGTAATATCCTGAGTGCATGATGCGGGCTCTTAAAGTTATCGAATGTAGTGGCGAAGTGCAGCTGAATGTTCGAATAAGAAACACGTATTATGGTCTAGTTACTGTGAAATTAAAGGCTTGTTTTCTTGATAAGATGCTACAGCGGGGTAATTGCTTAACACACTATCAGTTCATTGTATTATTTACGTTGCAAAGCAGAAAAATTTCTCGAACATATAAAGCAATGCATTAACAATATCCTTCAAAATGATTCAGATTGAGATTGATAGTCTGTTACGCTATTAGGGTGCTGTTTTCAAATAGGATAACATATTTACTTTAAGCCCTTCATGACTTCTCATCAATTATTGTTGTGCAAGGCACTTGATCTTCAAATACTATCAGAAATAAGGTTAATTGTAGCTTCAGTATTCAGTATCCTGTATTGGTTAAGTTACGATAGTTTTAAACGGAACATATAGCGCAGTCAATTGTTTCTAAACAGGAAGGCTTACTTATAGACGTGGCAATAATGATTCACAGGATGTGCATGTGAGGTTTATATGAAATAATGATAACATTACACTGTGGGGCTTATTTATTGACGCGTAGCAGGAACATAGACTAACCTTTATTGTTGTTCGAGCTGGATTATGAATACAATATTTGGATAATGTAATGTAAGAATGCAGATCAGAGGTGGCCTAGTGGTAACGAGCGCGACTTATGAGATGTAGGTCGTATGTTAGAACCCTGAGAGGCGCTTTACTTTGTGTAAATGATTACATCACCACTGCTCTCAAAACGGTGAAGAAAATCATCGTGAGAAAAACGGCATGACCAAAAATTCTAAGACATGTGACGTCTACTAACCCGCACTGGGCCCGCGTGGTGGATTACTCTCCGAGAGGAGGCTTGTGTCCCAGCAGTGGGAACATTATAGCCTGATTATTCAATGTAATTGAAGAAAGTACCCGAAAGAACAGTTGTCCATAATTCAAGCCGAAGCAAACACCCACAAGCACGCAAAACAGTGGTGTCCAACATGACGAAACACGATCTTTAACACCACGGCCCCGTTTAGAGAAGTCAGTCCAATTTTAATGGCTGTAAACAGAACAGATCTTGCTCGCCGCAACCTTTAACACTGCAGCGGCTAGTTACGTGACGTGATTCGTAAGTAATACACCAACCATCGTCCCACACTACACCTTATTGGTCCAAAATCACTTTAGAACGCGCATTCACGTTCAGTTGTCGTAAAAAACACGGACTATTTTACTGTAGGGACCGAAATGTTTTAGTGAGACTCGTAAAATAAAAACGCTGTAAAATTCACGCATTGTACCCAACGTCCATGTTATATTTATGACTGCTGTACTGTATACGTATACCATCCCTGAAATTATCTGTTACGAAATGACATTTGCTTGTGTTTCTTATCCAACGATTGTTAAATCTTTGTGGCTGTCGAATTGTTAGAACTTATACGGCAATGTAAAGCTAAAATAGAAAACATTTCAAGAACAAAACATCACAATTCCGAGTGTACAAAATATTTGACACAAATATATAATTTGTCACAATTTACGATCAATTTATTTAAGATTATTACACGAGTCGACAAGAAAATGGAGGAAATGTCTATAAATAGCAGTTTATTGCTTGGAAATGACTACGGTTAGTCTGAGGAGAATAAAGAACTATAAAACTCGATTTTTTATAAGGCACTAGCGTCGAAAGCGGTCGAGCCTTGAGCCTTGAGGGATAAATGTCAGCGCTTTGGATTCTTTTCAGTAATTTATTTGTGGTTATCCAGCCTTCCTTGCAGCGAAATGGGTAAAAAAATTGCTAAGTTATGCTTTTACTTTGTAATTCGAATTGCGAAAGCCAACTTTACAAAGATTCTTAATAGGATCGCCAATATGCAAGTTCTCATCTTCATAAATTGATATTTCATGAAATAGTTATTCAATAGGATTAAGGGATAATTTTTCCAGCGCCAGATAATTTTATCGGAGGAATAATTTCGATTTTTTGACAGTTATTTCATACAAAAAGTGTCAAACGTCAATTTTATTCCTCGAATAAAAGTTATCTGGCGATGGAAAAATAAGCCCTTAGAAGGTTGTATTGATGATTTTAATGATTATAATTCTATAAAGTCATATTTGTTACGGTCGCAAATCCTATTTTAGTCAACATTCAACATGATTCTAACCTGCATTTTGCAAAAAACGTAAGAATAGTTGAATTACGCGGGCTACCCTGGCGCGTGCCCTTAATGAAATGCTGTCACATTTTAAGTTCATGAATGATCTCATACCGTTGCGTTCTACAAATCATTACCGTCAACTAAGGTAAACAACTTACATTAGGCGAACTCAATTCAACCTGTTATTGCTCATTGCAATTGCAACTGATTTCTAATCCAATTTAACACCTTTTTTCAACATTTTGATAGTTCAATGGCTCTTCGGGCTACTGCAAATTGTACCTAGATGTAGAATGTCAATGAAACTGTTGCCAGTACATTTATTTCCCCATTTTTCATTAGTAGTCACCGCCATAGTCTGGTCCCAACAATTACGCGGTGTGTTATTAAATAAAAAGGCGCCAATTATAAGGCTCCGGCAACTCAATTATCGTCGGCTATTGGCTCGCCATTGAGGCCGCGCACGCGTACTGGGTTGCCACAAAAATAATTAAAATACATATTATGTGATTCACTTAATGAATGTATGAGATTTAGATTAGGTAGGTCTAGGCCCTGAACGTTTTGTGAATGTTTTAGGGAGTGTTTATGAAATTTCAAGTTCGGTTAATGTAGATATGGATAGCAGTATCCACTGGTAAAGAAGTAGCAGTAATTTGTTTGCTAAGCGTGGTGATCAGGTATATATCACCAAGTTTAGCAAACAGGCGCCGCGTAGTGGCCTTTTCCCAGCTAATATACATTACACGATGAATCTCTATTACCTTAATAACTTTCCAAAGACCGCACAAGAAAAAAACATTTCTAAAGATAATCTGCTTAGAGACCGCCGTAAAAAATGTTAGAATGATGGCAACACCGACGTAACATGATTGATACGGCGAGTCGTGTCAGAGCATGGCGTCTGTCGGCCGACGTCGATTGCTCACTAGGTAAAAGTGAAGTCTGAGGTACACTGCTTGTCCATTTAATCACTTTTGTAAAGGCCAGCAGGCGCCACTAATACATTGGAAGTTATAACACAATATGACATACGCAGTCAACTCAGGAATTCTAAATTGGTACTAGACTTTTTTTAATTTAATGCGGAAATAAAGAATGGAATCTTATATGATGTCTGGGAATTTAAAAGACTTGAATGCGTGCTGAATGATAACATT
Organism: Apamea epomidion; assembly: GCA_947507525.1. Taxonomy (NCBI): domain Eukaryota; kingdom Metazoa; phylum Arthropoda; class Insecta; order Lepidoptera; family Noctuidae; genus Apamea; species Apamea epomidion. The sequence continues at coordinate 5,886,946 of OX382232.1, forward strand.
GGTAGTGATGCTAATGTTCTTCTTGAAGATACAACAGACGGAGTAGATGGTAGTAGAAGCTAACAAAGTATAGAACAATGGCAACAATAAAATACTAAGTTTATGTTTTAAAAAAAATCTATAAACGTTAACATCATATTTCACATACATTTTGATCTAGACATAAACAAAGACTTTAACTGAGGGACAAGATGTAAACATTGAATTAAAATCGCCAAGAAGAACTTCCATCAACAAATAAGCCACGAATATTATGTTTAAACATAAATGTGGTAACCTCAAAACAACAGTTTAGAGAATTCATCAATTTTAATGAGCGTTTAGATTGGTTTCAGATCAAATGTATAGGTTTGTTCTATGCGCTGGCGCCGCTAAGTCGCCGTGTGGGATGAACTACCTGCGCTACGACGAATAACTTTACATATAATGCGAATGGTCAGCTCTGTCATTCCTCGCTCAGCTCTATTTGCTCGCTCGCTCTAAGAGCTACTACTTTGGAACTATTAAGTGGTGCAGCTAAGTCATTCCTGGCTTAGTTTTGTTTACCCACTCGATTTGTAGTAACTATAAGCTACTTAGTTAAGTGGCTGACACATAGAGATTAATGGGTTCCACTGAGAGGTTCATTCGAATATGACCTCGTAAGACTGATCGATTGTTATATTTTGTTACAACAGCATGTCTTGAACAACCACAGCAGGTTGAGGACGAGATTTTGCTTAATATTAATGCATCAGATAAGACTTGTGAACATGAAGAATCAGACGTCAGAGATGCTGGGACAGTCTTTATAAAATACCTCACTCAACCTGGGACTCTCGGCCAACTTGAGCGGACACTTGAAACTGATCCTTAAATACTTGCTGACCTCAGTTATTATTAGCAACCACCTCACCTTTAGTTACTGTTAGATATACAATCTAAATAATCTTGTTGTAGTAACCAATGCAAATGCCAAGTTCTTGATGGTCAAGAGTGATAAATATTTGTTCTTGAAACTATAGTTTAATTATAATTATAAAATTGTTAGCAGCTGTCAGTATAATTGTTGAACGAATTTGAATATTGATCTTAATTAGATCTTAAAGCACCTATTTTTAATTGGACCTCCCAAGAACTAGCTATAATTTAAACCTAGAAAAATACGTGCTTGAAAATATACAGAGGTGAGCTGAATTACTACTTGAACAAGAAGATAAAGCGAGATGACACTACACATTTGTTGGCCGTAAACGAAATAACAGTAACAAAAAATTTCAAGGAAGCAATACTAAGTTCAATAAATTTTATTTTATCGTAACATGTCGATAAATTAGTTTCGTAACGTCTTTATTATCATAAACTGTTGTAAAATTAAAGATTTCGCTTGTAATAAAGTCGTAAACCTGGATTTGTTCGGTTGGGTCGCCAGTAGGCGTCGTTTACTGCAAACGTTTACGTTGCGTTGTTCGCGACAGATCGATCGGGTTTATTATGTCTGAAACCTCGTAAAGGAATTATTGAATTAGAGCAATTTGCTTAAGCTTGCTCGTAGAATTATAAGTGACTGGCACCTGGTGTTACTTTAAGGCATTACGTAACAATATAAACGCCTGTATTAACTAAATCGTAAGTTCAAATCAGAAATCAATATTGATATTTGGAGCAAAAAGAGAAATGAAACATTCAACGTTGAATTCAGTACACATTTGGTTGACGAAAAATGAAAGTGATATGAGCTGTATCAACAAGTGCGGGTATCTTGATATCATGCCAAGCAAAAAGATAAGTCAATGCTCGTACACAATAGATACAATCGACACACCTCTATACAACCAGCACAAAATAAATAAAGAGAAGTTAAAACAAATAAAAAACACATTTTAGGTCACATTCATTTTATTGCCAGTGAAAATAATACACCGGTATCGACGCGTTCAGAATTTTAGGCACGTAGCCCGTTTACACCAGCCTGTTTATTTTAAATAAGGTTTCTGTTAAGTAAAAGCAAACCCGGGGATTCAGTGCCCCACTGAGCTGAATGAAAAATTAAGGAAAAATATTCTGAATCTTCTTCGTTGGAAATTCGAAATATGTTGGGACACCTCTGAAATTTTTTTTCGTAATTTCAAATAATCCTTTCTCTATAGATAAAAGCATCCCATATAGGGGATGTCGAAGATAAACGAAGATGGACATTTCAAACGAAACAGTGGTCCGGGTGCAATCATATTGAATGTATATCAATCATGGTAAGAGATTTAGTAGATGGGTGCTGATTAAATTAGTGGGCAACAACGTGTCCATTCTACTATCACCCCCATACTATGTGCCCGAGTGTGTCTGAGTGTCTATTGCATTGTATTTTTTTAGGTCCATGTGAACTTGTACGTTTTATTTTGAAGTCAGCAGATGAAGATAAAAGATGAGAAGAAACCTTGAAAATGTAGGTCTATGTTTCTATTATTGTAGCTAAGATATACAACGCCACTAATTAAAAGCCAAACAAAAGCAAAACAAAGTCAAACAACGAAAACACAAAAAACGGATCGCGCCAGTTCTCACGTTCACAAAATGAGAGTTCTAAAGATTTTGCATTTTATATTATGCAGAGATTTGCGAGGCGGTCGACAAATACCCCAGTAAGGAATCCGACAGTCTGAGAAAATATACTGTAGGTGTAGAAGAAATTCACCCAAATCTTGCTTCACAATCGACTCTATAAAACGTGGAAAAACTTAAGTATTCCATCCGCATGCGTAGAGTACGACAAAGGTTGGCGGAAATACTAATTTAACCCCTTCGTAGCCTTTGCGATGAAACCGTTTATTTTCTACTATGAACGAAATTGGTCTGATATTTACCTGACTTTTGAACAGTACGATAACATCTTTTTCTTTTTGGGAGTTGCGAGTTTGTACTTTGCCAGAATGTTTCAGTCATATTGTTCTGAATTGAAATTAGTTTGGAACTACATCACTGTTTTCAAGATTCTTGGAAAGTTTTGTGAGAACTTTATAGAAAAGGTAGGTATAAAGTTGTTAAGTTTATATTCAAACAATAATATTGATGCTTCAGCCAACTGTATTAACAAAACAGCCCTAGGCAACGAATCCAGTCAAAATCAACGATCCAACACATAATTTTGTTTACAACTTTATTTCCTACAGAATTGCCTATAATGATGTTTTAAAATCTATAATTTCATCGGCGATTACTTCAAATATCACTGTGACCTTTAGATCGTTTTCAGGGCATATCACACTCACACCCACAGTTTCTCCGAGATGTATCTTTTTCTCTTTGAATGACTTCGGAATCTACAAGTTCTTTACCGAATTCTTTGGTTAAAATTGTTTTTGGGTTTCGGGACGAAGGCAAACCAGATTCAAAAATTTCGAATGTCATATCGTAAGTATATCATTAATCTTGCACTTGTTTCGGACGACGATCGAGTTTGTCTTCAATAGTAGCGACAATAGATCTGCCAACAGTGATCATTCAGTCGGCGCTGCTCCCCAGAACCCCATTAATTATTCAGTACCGATTCCCTGTGAATCAACGCCAAGTGTTTCCTTTCCTAAATTAGAATTATGAAGGTGGGAACAATGCGGTTTGGAAACGTGATGATTCGATGTAACCAACTTTAATTTATTGCCTTGGTCTTTCAGTTCCGTACCTGAGAGATTAATGTTCGAATTGGGGATTGGATTCTGAAATGTATATGTTGATTAAGGGAATTGTACTTTTGGGTGAATAGGCTCGATTTTTAATTACGGGTTTTAAAATAGATTGTAGAGTTTTTTACTCACACATCACATACCATTAATCCTTTAGGAGATCCAAAAATGTGTTGTGGTTGTAGCTCTGGTGGCAAAGTAAAAACAAAATAGACAATTATTCACAAAGTGCGAACAGAAACGGAACAAACCACAGAAAATCGTAATACCAAACGCTATAAATATGTATGTGCGTAAGTAAATACTCCAGTTATTTATCTCCCTAGCTTCTTAATGCATAATAATGTACAGTTTACCTCCAGCCGGCGACTGTGCGATGCTCGCTTGTTTTGCGGTGACATTGTAAAAACGCGGATGAAGAAGCGATTTCCCTCGGGCACAAAGGAATCGATAGCTATTGTGATTCCCCCTACGACATTAAATTATATGGGAGGGTGCCTCCTGAACACTGAGACATCTGCTAAGTTTATCGACTTTGTATTTTATCAATATTTGCCTATTTGATTTTAGAGTGGGTGCGAGCCTGTGAAGATCTTTGATGCTATATGCACGTTGTCTTTACATGTGTGTGTCACATCACAGTTTTCCATGGTTGTCCGGTTCATGTGCCCTTTCGGTAAAGCTACTTGTTATGCTGGGCATAGACATGTTAGTATATATTGAAATCAAAACGTTTATGATAATCGTTTATTTCATACTTGCAACTATGTATATTCCTAAAGCTGTTCTGGATCCTTGAATATTTTCTTCAATAATAACTATTGTTAGATGTAGCCATATAATTTTGTTTTGTTCTCAATCGTCGACGGTAGTAACCTTCAATTTTAGATCAGCCTACTTCCCATGAAATATTAAAAACAACTCTTGTTTGTACACATTTCGTTCCAAGATATAGATATATCGATAAAGCACGTGTACAAGGCTGTCTGATATAAAAAAGTAGATACAAGTGTGCTGGTAACGCGAGGGGCACAAAATTGTGTTTGTCGTTCAGTAGGAGAACAATTTGTGCCAATAAGGGAGCTACCGACGTTCCTTATTGGTTTACGAACGATAAACAAATCAGTTGGCCTAGTACTGATGTTTGATAAAGGGTTGGGAGGGACTTGGGAAATATTGGCTTGTTTATGTGTCTTCATGTAATATCAGAAAAATAGTTTATTGAGTAAAGAAGAGAGAATATGGAACTAGGTTTGGATAGACATCTTGAGCCACCAAGAGACGGGAATAATCTTTCCTAAAACATCCAAAGTATTTAAAACACTAATCTTTAGTATATCTTCTGATAGGCAAATTGCTCATTCAGTACCATCCTTATCAATCAGATTAATCATATCAACAAGGTTGTTACTGTATCCACCGACGATTTTAATACCACGTTGCCATCATATTGGCAGCTGATATTAAACAGAGCCATATTAAACTGTCAAACTATGATTGAACCAGCAATCATATGGTTGTGAACTGTGCTTAGATTTGGACGTGAGATCATGCAGTAATTATTTGTTGGCATGCAGGTGAAATACTAACTTGCTTTAAATGGATATGGTTGGATGTGTTTACATAATATTACATATGGAATACAAAATTGAACAGCAGAAGCTTAACGGTAATCAAGAAATTGTCTTGACATATACTGCTGAAATAGATAAAGTGGATGATGTCTGCAAAATAACAAAAGAAAGAGAAGACGACGGAACAGATTACAAATCCTGATCAGTTTGCAAAGTAAATCCTAAAGATGACGTAAGAACTTTCAGTAGAATTTGTCCGGTACTTCAATTAAATATGTAGGCGCCACTTAATGCCAACACGTAGGCGCTTTGCTAACATCAATAGATATTTTATAGCTAGATTTCGTAATTTATATTACCTCTATCTTAATCTCTGTCATTAGCCAAATAATAACAAGCCATTAAACACGCCTTTCTTCATCTGTAACTGTAGATGGACGATACTATCCATTACAATCCAACTTTACGAGAAATAAATTAAATTTAATTAAGACCTTTAAAATAAACAAAGAAAACATAATTTCTGACTTGGGCTATAATTATCGGTGGGGTCAAAACCTGATGGATTCGGTAGTATATCGATAAAGTTGCAATTACAGAGTCATAACTCAATACTGAGTCGCGTTATGTAATTACTTGATGAGAAATCTGGGTAGCTGTCATCGCGATTGTAGGCACAACTCAGAGACGAGAGCGAAAGCTGGCACGACTTTAGTCTGAATCCAATGCTAAAAATAACAGTATAATCGAAACAGCTTATAATTTACCTTTGTAACAGCAACTGGACTCTTGTGGAGAAGTTACGTTTTGATCGGACGGTATTAAAATCCTACTAATATTATAAACGCGATAGTTTGTATGGATGGATGTTTGTTACTCTTTCACGCCAAAAGTACTGATCGGATTTGGATGAAATTTAGCACACAGATAGTTTATAACCAGGATTAACACATATGATACTTTTGATATTCCCACGGGATCGAAACTTATGCGGGTAAAACCGCGGGGCGCAGCTAGTTTATAATAATCGTTTCTTTGTTTTAGTTCTTCGCTCGTTGCTATTTTGACTGCTCGTGATCTATCCCTAGTCCCCATTTCCCTACTCGCGCTAAATCTGTATCGTGTCCTTCTATCTACTTCCGTAGAACGCTATCAGAAAGTTTTTCTATATTTGTAGTCTAAAGTTATGTACCATTTGCTATCTATACGATGACTTGCCGTCTGAATCGATATTCGCTTTATGTTTATCATTTCGACGTGCAAGAAGTAATAAATAAATCGCCAATTTTAAGTCAATACCTACTTACGAGTATTTACAAGTTCCAATAATTGTGAACTTGTTTTTAATTTCTTTTTACTGATAAAGTATTTAAAATACGGAGAGTCGACAGATTTATTGCAAATATGGGGAAGAAGTAGACGAAGAGATTAAAAATGAAAAATTTGGGGCTAACTTATACACACAAACGAATGAGTTTAAGAATGAATACGACTGTTGAAAAAACAGAGAAAGAAATACAGTTCTTTTTTTTGGGAATGGCATCTCGCAGGTCAACCTAGGAGGTTGGCGGCTGCTTAACCGGACTCTCCTGTGGGGGTGCCTAAATAAATTAAGGCCAAAACTTATAATGTAAAGAGATACAAATATATACTTTCAGAATATATTCAGAACCTGCCACTTTAATTGTGACACTTTCACACTACAACCAAAACGTCGGAAACCGAAACGAAAAGTAAACTTTAAATTAAGAGATAAAACTGCCAAACTCGTGATGGACATTCATCAGCCTGTAATTTATGTGTCGCAATATACTGTTGCATATAGAGGCTGATTTTCTTTAAAAGGCGATCTTTTCGTTTCTCGTAATTAAAGTAACGGTAATACTGTAAGTAATGCGTTTTTTTTTTTAATAAAATGGGGAAATCGAACGGACTCCCGCGTTTGGGTGTTGCGTAATCGGAAAAGTACATAATGAAGACATTGTATTATAGAAAGAGCTTTTGTACTTAAGTAAAAGTGAAAACGAAGGTGTAACTTAAAATGTAATTTTCTAGTTAAACGCGTCGTTAAGACTGTTTCATCTTCTGTTTGTTCAGGGCTTTGCGTTTCTCAAGTGGTTACAAATTAGATATATTAACGTTCAAAGAGAAAATCATAGCTGAATACTTAGAAACTAAGAACTGAGAAAGTTTAATATTATTGTGTTCAATTTGTATTCCAATTCCCATAAATTACAAAGGTTTACCAGACCCTTGTCAAAAATTTCAATAAAATTTTACGCCCGATTAAGTGGACTACGTGTTAAACAAACCACAAGCTATAACGGGGAAATTTTAATTCTTTACCTACAAAAAGACATGTCATCAATTCCATATTTGCAGGCAAAAAGCAATAAAATCGAGTAAGGCATCACTTTACGATTATAAACGGAAATGTAAAAATGTAATTTTGCGCACTTTTATTAGTAATTTTCGATCGTAAAGTTAAAACGTTCACACGATGTATCGGTATCTTCTCTAGGGTTGGCCAACATGAATGGAGGATAGACTTTTGGCAAAAGGTGTTCAAGCAAATATGTATTTAATTTATTTTTGGATAAGTCAATATTGACCTAGATTGTGAGATTTTTTAACGCTATTTAGGAGATGGCAACCTAAATTTAAAGATTACATAAGTCGTTAGCTAAATCGTCTTATATTATCAACCTAACCGATATAAAAACAGTTGGTAATGAAGAAATGGATGATGAAAAACCAAAGACGGCTGACTCAACAACCATAACAGGTCCAGCTAAACGCTTACACCGTACCGTTGACATTTACAAAGCAGGAGATATAGAATTACACGTAGATAAAGTCCCAGGGAGTCTAAGATTAAAAACTAGTCCACTTTACCACTTTGAATTTCAAACATAATCTCCTATGGCGGTTTCCAATGCGCTAATTGGTCATAAAATCATTCAGCTTCTATCTATCAGTCGGTTAACGCAGATTTGTATGTGAATCTCGATTCCAGTCGCGATTTCTCTTAATTATTTCATGCACTTGCTTCGAACGTTTCCATTTGGTCGTGATTTTACTTTTACCACCAGTTTTCCTGTTCATATCCATTTGGAGGATTCGTCTAAATCAAAAATGTATTTAATCGAGCAACTTAGAGTGATTTGCAGATGCGCTAACTTGAGATCGAGACATAAGCGTTCGACAAAATCTGGAAGTTCTTCATTGACTACATTCAATTTAGCTCGCGCATACATCTTTTCGTCAGAATCATAAATTACGAGTTTCTTATCGACAGCTTAATTATTTCATTAGGCCGGAACATTATTGCCAACAAGATATTATGAATACTCCATTTCTTCCAACCCCATTACATTCTCATAAACATTTTTACTGCCATTTTCCTCCCTCCCTCGTATGTTGAGAAAGGCTGAACGTATATATTTTCCTTCTTCTCCATTCATTACTAACAAGTCCTGTAGGCTTACTTGTGTTGCGAGGAATTAAGGGTACGTTCCCTTTTTATAAGAGATTGGCAGGATTACCCATCATTAGGGTGCAGCAAACAAAGGAAAGTTACTTGTGCTTATTCTGACATACATTTCTAATGGCTAGATTATATCTTTTTGTCTTTCGGCGCTTTTCAAAGGTCCAGGCCGTTTAGTATGATGACATTAAGCTATGTCTTATGCAGATAGAGATAGTTATCAGTAGTTTATGTCCCAACGTAAGTTATGATCATTTTAAATTATTTATGACCGACGTTTCTGTGCCTTTTAGCATTAGAACTAACATTTAATGGTAAAAACATTGCAGTAAGTAGGTACAAAATAGAGAGAAGTTCGAGATTCCAATCTGCCTCTATTCCTTTTCCTGTCAGCACCGTGTACTACTATGAAACTCTTGTTTACGAATGGTGCAATAGATATAGTAAGGTTGACTATGTATTATCCATTTCAATCTCAAACACTACTCTTAAAACGTCCACTTCTCCGTGATAACGTCCCATTACCAAATCAATGGCATCCCACACGTCCGTAATAGGTCCCAAATTACACCCGAGGGCGTTAGATGATCGATTTGGTCCCGAACCTACGAATTATAGCCGATGGGTGCCGAAAGCGTCACAACGGCGTCAAAGTAAACAGTTTTCGTAGAGTGGACATGTTTATCTTGCTGGCTGTATCTTCTGGGCTCGTCAGGGGCGGGTGTAACACTTTGCTGCGAGCATTTTGGGTTTGTGTCAAGACTGAAGCATCAAGCGACGACTTTAATTTGGGGATTTAATTTTTCGAAGCAATACATGTATCTCTTGAAGCAGCATTTTCATAGAAAAGCCGACGTGGTACAACCTCAACAACTCTTTATATAAGACTAGCTGACCTGGCAAACGTCGTACCGCCATATTTTCTTTTCTTTTGATTTTCTTCTATACAAACCTTGTCCTGACAATAACAAACACAAAAAAAAAAAAATGATCTTTGGTGCAGTCGATCGGAACTTATGCGCGTACATACATTTCTGTGGTTCATTTTTATTTATATAGAAGATTAGCAGATTACTTCAAAAATTATGATCAAATCTGTTGTTGGTTGGTTTCCTCGCTCAGCATTTTGTAAAATCATATTAGATGTCTGTATTAAATAAATACAAGATAGCATTAACAGCAGTTTGCTCATCATTGTTCGTCACTTAACATACATTGACGATATAACCGCTTACGTCTTACACCATCCTACACAATTATATCCGATGCCTACATCTCCTAAACTCAAGATGTGCCGATAATCCAACTATGTATATTATTATATGATGTATATTTACTATAATTACGCCGATCACATCGTGGGTCAGGTGGCAGCGTTTGACGACCGATACCGAGGCGATATCGCGGCCGATATTTAACGTAATTGTTTTCTGCATCACTTTCGTTTAGCGTTATCTGGGCAATACATCTGGTTAGCGGATGCTGCATGTACTTTTCTTAGAGTGCCGCAAATATACTACCTTGAAACCCTTTACTATGTGATATATCTGCTGCAGTGCTAAAATACAGGCCTCGCTTAGTTTTGACTCCAGTATAGCTATTCACAGCCATACGATAGGCTATCGTATCGAAAAAGACACATTTCGATAACCTGATTTGCCTTGCCCCCGATAGCGAACAGCTGTCGGAAGAATAGCGGTCTTCTAATTGATTTAAATTGACAACATTTTCGGGTTTTGGACTTGTGAACAGCGTGTACATAGGACTCCTTCGATAACATTGAGTGTATAGGAACAACATAACTCCTTCGATAACATTGATTGATGTTCAATACGGTACGGAAGCGTATCGAGTGGTTGTGAATAACTATGCTGATCTCCCACAATTACAAAAATTTGACATAACTAGTATAAGAATTGTAATTTTTGGAGATGGTGGAATAAACATTTTTTTCTCCCTAGAGTGCAATCGAAGGAATAAATAGAACAATTCGCTTTTGCCAGGAGTCTTAAGACCTTATATCATTTTGACATGCGGATAAGGGAAGAATAATCTTTCTCTGCGTTTATAAAACACTCTACGAACTATCCTTTTAAACATCGCATTGAATAATCATCACGCTTGGCAAAAAGTTTAATGATGATCACCACAGGGACCAAAGTTACTTGTACCTTAGTACATCATCAATTTGTAAAAGAAGTGTAACGAATAATATAAAAAGAAGAGAAAAAAAGACGGGTTAGACGGTAGGTATGGAAGAAAAAGACTTGTTACACCAACCTTAAATAAATAGGTATAAAGACAAGAGAATGGCGATGAGTGTGATGAGAATAGGACTTGTGAGTGTGCCATGTCAACTAGCTGTTTGTTTATAATTGTGTCATCACAATGCTGGCAATACTCTCGTACCTATTGTTTCCACTTTCAAGTATACTTTAAAATAATTTGGCGAGGAGCAAATCAGATTTAGAACTACTTGAAAAGTCGAAAACAAATGATTCTCAAACACTCTCTAACTCCACTTACGTGCTCCAGTAGAAAGGGGTTAACTGCTCGAAAGTCGAAGTACTTACCTGAAACAAAAACAATAAATAAATGACTATCCAAACTTTATATTACTTACTTAATTTATCAAACTTCCCAACTCCACGCTTCAATAGATCAAATTTTGTATAGAAAGGGAGAGATTCTTAATCCATTGTAATCGCTCGCACGTGTGTCGCGGAACTTCGGCTAATTCCACCTAATAACCGTGTTCATAAAACACAAAGGAAAATCAACTCTATTCTTACTCATCTAAAGTTAGACACTACTTCTTCCCTCACACAAGGCCACGGTTGAGAGCCAAAAGGAGGTAAATCAAATATCGTAATTTTGTCAACTTAGTTAGATATTTCAATTATTTTTCTTAGAATTTTTATTGTTATATTTTCTTGTTTTGACGAGAAATCGTTATTTGCTTTTTGGAGAGTTTCTAGGAATGTGTTAGTCATAGAAGGATCTACTTACTTCTTTAGTGGCCATGGAAAAATATTATGTACAGAATATTATTTTGCCATTAGGTACTCTAGTTGTCAGAGTCTTTACTTGGAAAAATATTGTTATTTCATTAGAGAACTTGCAATAGCGTGTAAGCGTTTCGGACCTATTCGTTCCATTATATTGTTATTTGAAATTGATATCTGATGCTAGATTTACAGAGCTCTTATTGTTCGCAGAAATTGACTCTTTCAAAGCTTCAATTTGTCCAATTGTCGATAAACGATTTATCGCAAAAAATAAAAAACAGAGTTAAGCACTTTTGCCGTTTGCCCTCTCTTGGAGGGTAGACACAAAGGGCCAGAGCGTACAGGGACGAACAATAAAGGTATTGAAGGCAGCCTGCAAAGGGCACATGCTTTCAAATAATAGCTCAGAGAATCCAAGTCGACGTACCCAAAGAATTTATACGAGGTCCGAAGCCCGAGGTTTTATGCGACTTGTCGTCTCGCGAAACAAACCGTTTGATTTTTTGGAAAAAAAAATAAAAGTGGACGTTTTGAATAGGCGATATTGAAAGTGAGCTTTTACGATTCGAACGTTTAATAGACTCGACTCTATTATTATTTATACATATTATTTATGTTCTAAAGTATTATTATTATATTTTAAGGTCATATAGTGAGAACCATGTTAAGCTGTTTGGTCTCTGATTTATTCTTTTCATTGTTCAGAAAAGGTCACGCGCAGCTTTTACTGTTTTACATTGATTGGAAAGAGAGAATATGGTAATTATTTGATATACAAATATGGAAGAATTAATCGCTCCATACGTGCTTATAGATTTCCATATTGTGTTCTTATGTATTTACAGCGTTTGCGTTTATATGCATTTCCCGAATCACATTTGTAGTGTATCTATTTACGACCGAACCCATTGCTTAACTATCTATCACTAGTTTTGGCACACTGGAGGTAGAAAAACCTACCTATATCTGGTTTTAACGTCCCAATAATCTATTTCAGTAGCGATCTGTATGATTTTATTATACTGGTAGTTATAATTTGTACTGGCTACCATCAGTAGCGACCTGTCAATAGGTTATTGGGTTCGGCCGTTAATAGATATGTAAACACTATCGTATACACATTAGTACTGAGGAATCTGTTAGCTGTCACTAATGTCAACTGTTAGTCACCACGAATGGCGGGAAATAGTTAAAAGTGAAGCGGTGCCTGCACGAGAGGATCGGTGTGGTGATGGAGCCAGTGTAGTGACAACAACAACATTGTTGTTTGACAAAAACGTCCCGAAATAAGTATTCCCTTATTAAACCTATAACAGTGCAGAAATGATATCCTTGCTAGGCTATCCATTAAATGCAAATGTCCTCTTGTTACTCCCTAAAAGGGAGGGACAATCGTGCCGAGAAAAACGAAATGCTTAACTTTTTATAAATGTGCACGAATGCTTTGTCCAATGTCTGGAGCGAGAGGGAGATTTTTTTAAGGACAAAAGAGGGTATTAAAATTAAAATATTGTATAAAATATAAATTCCAAAATTTTGGAAGTTTGTCATATTTTTATGTTAAATCGCAGTTAATATTAGTAATTTGTATTAAAATTGGTTGTGGTGGTCAGAAAGACAGTCGTAGCATGTAAAATAATTATTAATTATTCAGCTGTAATCCGGTTAGACTGGATGCCGACCTCAATACAGTTGGGAAAGGGTTAGGCAGATTGATTGAAATTGTATGAAAAATCCTAAAAAACGTTACAAACTCAGAGAAATGACTGAGTGTTCAGAGCGCTGTATTTCATTCGAGTCACACGATTGTAGCAATTTTTTGAGCAACTTCATATTTGAGTCACATGTCAATTCAGTTCTAAGGCCCAACAGTGCCTATAAATAATACCTACACGATACAATATGTAGCCCTAACTCACCATAACTAGATTAACGGTCTCTTTTTGCCCATATACGGCAAAACCTGATAATACTTCCACCGAAGGGAATTTACGGCTTCATTCACACTGTGCGGCATAAACACTGCACTCCACCCAATCAACACTGGCCCTTAGTCGAAATGTCTAAAACAACATAGCGGTATGTGACGTCATACATATTAATTATATTTATCTTAATCTTTGTAGGTATACATGGTGTTTACAAACTCCATAAATTCATGTTAACCCAGGAAGGTTTTTAAAAAAATTAAATACTCTTTAATGATTTATTTGCATCGTTTCTAAATTTATTAGATAAGTTACTAAGACCTTAATATAAATTGAAGCCTAGTCACCAATGCTCGTGCCTTCCTTCGAGCCTGTTGTGAGAAAAGGTTCTCTTCTCACAACATGCTGGTTTTATAACCATGTTTTTTTTTATTCCATTAGCAGTTCATGAATTTTGACGATATTACACGAATCATGAAACAACCGACACTATAAATATAAATAGATTCTTGTATATTATATTAACGCCTGTGATTTACTGTTATTATACGCTATTTATATCTGATCGCTTTGTAATTGACATTTGCCGACCAGCGAGCAATTGATTGTGTTGGTTCTTATTACATGGCGAATGCGCAGTGCATACAATTGATTGTGTTGGTTCTTATTACATGGCGAATGCGCAGTGCATACAATTGATTGTGTTGGTTCTTATTACATGGCGAATGCGCAGTGCATACAATTGATTGTGTTGGTTCTTATTACATGGCGAATGCGCAGTGCATACAATTGATTGTGTTGGTTCTTATTACATGGCGAATGCGCAGTGCATACAATTGATTGTGTTGGTTCTTATTACATGGCGAATGCGCAGTGCATACAATTGATTGTGTTGGTTCTTATTACATGGCGAATGCGCAGTGCATACAATTGATTGTGTTGGTTCTTATTACATGGCGAATGCGCAGTGCATACAATTGATTGTGTTGGTTCTTATTACATGGCGAATGCGCAGTGCATACAAAGTTTGTTTATTATGTTGTTGCTGCAATTATTGCTGGTTATTGATTTGCGTTTGAAGAATATGATTAACCTTATATGGCCTTCATAGTGGTGGGTCACGCAAATGCGCCTGAACGTAAGTATGAATGATAATGATGAATATGAAAATAAGGTAATCAGCGTTTAATGTTTCCTCTGCTGGGACCCATACCTCCTCTCGGTGAGAGGGAGTGGGCTGTAATCCACCACGCGAGCACAGTGTGGGTTGGTAGATGTCACATGTCTTCGAAATTTTGGGTCTAGGACATGCCGATTTCCTCACGATGTTTTCCTTCAGCGTTTTGAGAACGGAAACGAAAATGAGAGAGGAATTTACAAGCGTAAATTTACCTTTGAGCTCTGAGTTTGGTCGTTTGTGTGAATAAACAACAAACAAAGACGCAAAACAAACTATCAATAAAAACATAAACACAAAGTAAATAGAAGTAGTTGCACATAACAGGAACTGATGGACGCAACTAAAAGCGCAACTTCTGTCCAAATTCTGGACTGATACTATTTAGATTACCATATCGGCACGCTAAGAAAAAGAAGAAAAATAAGTACTAGTAAAGAAGTATTTATTTCTAATCTGATATCTATGGTAAGCATCAACAACGAATTCTTCATGTCTAGTGTCAACACAATTAACAGTTTAACTAATTGTATGAGAAACTTCAAATACCACAACATTAATCCAAGGTGAGATCAGAGTATTCAGAGAAGGTGAAACAGCAATAGTAAAGGGAATTTATATGAAAGCTAACAATTAAGCTGTGAAACCTCTAACTAAATAGCTCAGACCCGGGAGCTAATTAGTATGTTCAATTAATGTCTAACTATAGAATATAATAATACCTTGCCTGCCACTTTCTATTGTCCAAATAGGACCAAATGCTCTTTAGTATCTATTAATATACATTAGATAGTGCTAGGAAGATCTTAGGGCGCCTGAATGACATTGTCAGGGGGGTTGTTGATAAACACTTGTGAAATTGTCACAAAAAAAGTGTTAGCAAAACAAGATGGCAGTGTTGGTTAGCCAAAAGAAGCCCCGCAGACGCGGCGCTATACAAGTATGCGACGAAGTCGTAAATCTCTATTTATTTTTCGCAACACCATATTACAGGCACTGGTTAATAAAATGCACAATCTTAACCAGAGAAAGGTGTTTGAGGTAGGAAGGTTGTTGTATGTTGCTAAATATATACTTAATTAATAATTAGTTCAACTTAATGCCGCGGGACTCTATGGTCGGTTCAATCTAACCAGCATCTAATTTCAACTTCTTGTCTTTTGATACAGCAACAATATTCATCGTGTCTTTTGTAAAATGAAGAAGGCCGATATTTAAAACATTTGGCGAAACGTTGTCATTTGTTTCAGGTGTGTCTGAATGTCAAATTTGATACGAAGGGACTGCTATTCACTACCATCTGTCAACGAATCCCAACCATAGTGAATTTCAGGCTTGTCTTTAATCTCAGCCTTCCACAAATTGATGAATTGTAAGCGAGAAGGATGAAATTCATATTATTCATAAGACGGAAATTAGGAACAGGCCTGCCTTAGTTATAATTATTAATTGCGAGGGTTGGGAGTCAAACTATATTGGTATCGTAATGTATTTAGACCTCTGTAACCGCAGTTGCGAAGTTGATACGAGGAATGGTGGGGTTTATTATAAGGTTTCGTTGATTTATTTTAAAAAAATATTTTGGCGCATACTACCTACTTGCTTGTGGAAGAACTTTTATTGTGACTTTTACTTTTTTAAATATATGTATTTAAAAAAGTAAAAGTCACAATAAAAGTCACAGTAAAAGTAGAATTTTGATACCATCACGCCCCTCTGCAACTACATTCAACAATACCTCAATTGGAAAAGGAACCTGTCTAAGGACACCTACAGTGATCACACTTTAGGTGTTGCAGTCCGAGGCCACATCGAGTTTTATACAATATGTAGAAATCAAACAAGAAGAGAAAATGAGCGTGTTCATTTATGATTTTCTAGTTAAGTATATTAAATTCTAATTAAATCAATTTCTGATCAGCTAAAAATTACACCTTAACTGTCCTCTATAGCCAACGACAAACTTAATAAAACCCATCATAACATGTCGTCCGAGATCATTGAAACACGTACCCTGGCGGCCACGGACGGTTATTGGCACCGCTTATGGCCTTATTACCGGCTATACGCGCCATGGTGCAATCTCAGTGTCGTTTGCTCTGACCTAATAATCTGAGGGTAATCTTTATACTCCAGTTATGTCGTGGCACAAGGTATTACGTGTTAGCGTGTTGGGTTAGCTGTTTATTTGATGGTGCTACCACATGTAATAATTAGTAAACACACCTTCCAATATACAGGGTGATTTTTTAAAGACCAGTCAAATTTAAGGATGTGGTACAGACCATCAAACTGAACAACTTTCTCCATGGGTCCAACATCGTAATCGCGAATAAAAATTCAGCCGTCCCATACATTTAGGTCGAGTAGGTATTGAAGTTTTCTATGGGACAGTTGATAAAATTTTCGCGATTACGCTATTTGTCCCATGGAGAAAGTTGTTCAGTGATGGTCTGTACCATATCCTTAAATTTGCTGGTCTTTAAAAAATAACCCTGTATAAATAAAAGGATAGTAAACGTATTATTGAAATCCTTAGAACGGCCTTTCCTTTGGTGTCCCTCTTTAACCCTATGTACGTTAAGATAGTTGAGCTAGTGCATGCGTTTCAAAAGCAAAAATGGACAAACGACACACAAGAAATAATAAACGTGTAATGTGTGAACGGTCGGGGAACCCCTCTCAGGAATGAAGTTCCTTACAAGATACTCCCACGCAAACACACTCTTATATAATATAAACAGACAGAGAGAGAGAAAGTTGCATGGAGGGTCCATAACGTATTTTCCTTAGACCACCAGTCAACTCCTACCGCAAGCTGCGTTAAGGAACTTAGTTCCAATAAGAAAACCACGACATGTTTCAAAACTTACAAGAAAAAAAAAACAGACTAAAAATAGAAAACTAATACGATCAACGACCTATCATTTACAGTTACGAACGTTTAAAAAAGCATTCCAAAATTCTAAAATTTCATTTTTAAAGTGAATTCTAAAATGGCGCGGAAAGACGAAAATGGTAGGAACTCGATCCGTGCGTACGGAATGTGCAGATATCATGCCTAACACACAATATCGACGTGACGACGATGACCCTGCCACTACGTGAGGTGGCTAGAAAGGCCCACTGTACGATAAAAATAGGTTACCGCCACAGTTATTACTGCGAATGTACTTTTTAGTGTTATTAATTTTCATTTAGATCCCCCTTTTCGTAGAGTTTCATCATCTTCTTTTTTTACAAATGTGAGGCGTTTGTAAACTGGTAATTGCGTAACACACTATCAATAGCAATAGTTTTCATTTTGACAGTTCAACAACATTCATTGCGTTATTTACGTTGTTGAGCAGACACATTTTTGGAACATAATAATATGAAGCAATGGATTATCAATATCCTTCAAAATGATCCAGATTGTGATTAGCAATATCCTTCAAAATGATTCATACATATAGTATGTTACGCAATTCGGGTGCAGTTTAAATCATTAAGGGCTGATTTCCCCAACCTCAGATAATTTTATCGGAGGAATAATTTTGAATTTTTGACAGTTCTTCCATACAAAAACTGTTAGACGTCAATTTTATTCCACGATTAAAAATTATCTGTCGATTGAAAAATCAGCTCTAAGAGCTGATATTTCAATCATCTGATAACTATATTCGCGGAATCATTTTGAAATTTTGACAGTTATTTCATACAAAAACTGTCAAACGTCAGTTTTAATCCTCGAATAAAAGTTATCTGGCGATGGAAAAATTAGCAGTACCTAAGTGTTCATACTCATGCAGTTATGTCGTGTGTGTAAACAATTATAAAGATTCCTTACAAATGAACCAGCGGTATTATTCCGAAGACTATTTAGTGAATAGCTCTTCAGTTTTTGAAGGTCTATATGCAATCGTTAAAGAATTCTCGACATGAAAATATTTACAGGAATCTGGGTTCTCCCCTCTTACATACCATCCCCATTTCTAATAGGTATTAAATAATTAATTAACAAGGTAATAGCAACGTCGACAGATGTACAAACAAAAGTAATTTCGCTAAAATGCCCCACAAGCCACCGTCTGTCGGTGTCCATCCGGAGATAGTCGTCGACAGTAGAGACAACCCTCAAACGCTGCCCGTGATATTACGGAAAGGGATATTTAGAATCCGTGATATTAGGGGAACATTCCGTCCGCTAATCGTATTGTTGCCAAATGTGAACGGGAAGATTAATTACTTTAGTATTGTTGAGAAGCAATTGTTTTTATCAAAACGACCGTCAAATGTCATTTATTTTTAACGTTACACAAGATACTACAGAAAAACAAATCTTACGTAAGATATTGTGAAAAATATTGAAGTAAACATGGAGTATCGTACATTTGTGACTCTGCCAGATTATATAGACGACATTAATGTTTTTTATTCGTATGGCTTTGAAACACTGATAGTGTTTGCTGTTGCCAAATGGCCCGATATGAGGCATTATATAAGGCTAGCCCATTATTACATATTTATTACTTGATGATGTATCTACTAGCTGATATTTCAAGAGTAAAACATAGATCCTTTTATTTATTAAAGTTGCTTAGAGTTAAGTAATGATTAGCGACTGTTTAACCATAAATTTTAACTTTAAGCAACGTTTATAAATAAACCCCTAAATTTATAATATCATATAGGTAATATATCTGTTTATGACCGAAATTCAAATGAAACTTGAGATATCAAGTCACTTTCAAAGCCGCAATAAAACTATTGATATTGCTCTTATAGTACTATTACGTTGAATATTTCTATTGAAGTTAATCTGTCTGCGGAAACTTTAGTATCCGATAAACTTTAATGGGGAGCAGTGGTAACGCGACTTACGAGTAGTAGGTAGTTCGAACCCAGGCACTTTACTATGTTTAAATAATTTCATCACTTCTCAAAACTGTGAAGGAAAACGTCGTGAGGAAACCAGCTTGTCCTAGAATCAAAAATTCGAAGACATGTGATATCTACCAACCCGCACTGGGCCCGCGTGGTGGATTACAGCTCACTCCCACTCATAGAGAGGAGGCCTATGTCCTTCAGTGGGAACATTAAGGAGGCCTATGTCCTTCAGTGGGAACATTAAGGAGGCCTGTCTCCTTCAGTGGGAACATTATAGGCTTATTATGCTAAACTTTAACAAGGATAACTGAAACAAAAATGTTTTTTCATTTCATTTGGTAGGTAGACTGAACGCAGGCAGGTAGATAAAAGTACTACATGTTCATGTTAAACACATGTTCCGGTATGTTTTCACGACAAAACTAGAGTGTTCAGTTCCACTTAACCGTGCATTGTTCGACAAGGGCCTGCAAGGCCAGTGTACCGGAAAATTAAAAAGGCAATTTTCTTAATGAGCCCACTCGCAGCGGGGGGTTAGCGCGGCTTATGCGACACTAAACTAGACAACAGCTTACATACATGAAGGGTATGTTTCATTAATTCATGGGGAGCTTATGTGAGCTATGGTTTTTTTAATGCTTTGTTTGTAGGCTCAATATTCTGCTTATTCGGGTTCCGTACGTCTTAATGAAAAAACGGAACCCTTACTTATAGGATCACTAGTGTGTCTGTATGTCTGTCTGTCCTTCTGTCATAACCAATTTTTTGTTAGATTTTTTTTCGGGTTGGGCTAAATCCGCTTTGTATATTTATTTTAGACATGATATCCATACTGTTTTGTCTCATATAGTTTGTCATACTGTTCTTCAATATCCGGAATTTCGTATAAGCAGAAATTCGTGTAAAACAGTCAATGGGTAGCCACAAAATGTCAAAACAGAGATAAAATAATCATTTACACATCCATATGGGCTTAAAAACAATAATTTACCATATAAACGCATTAATAAACAATTTCGTATGTAATATACGCTTCCTACACTCTATGTAGGCGATGTTGGAGGCGTAAACCTCAATCTTAACACAAAATATGGTCAGAATATTTGTACATTTATGTGGTAATTCTACTGTAAATGTTTTTGTAAACTTAAAGTCAAGGTTTTAGCAATTTTAATTAGGTTCAAAAGACGGCTGCCCACTACATGGAATATAACGAATACTTTTCTTAAGTTCATCTTATTATTTTAAATGTTAGCTTATATTATGTAAATATTGTCTTGATTAATCTTGAAGATCTTTGTCCAGTTGTTGACAAAATATAGTTCTAAGTTGAGCTGCATGATTAATTGATTACTGACAAGCGCGTGCACTGACTGGACAGTTCCACTCAATTTATGTGGTTCTTTCTCCAAAAACCATTTCAGACACCAATTTATATGGTCTTCACATGATCTGACAAAGATTATGTCTGGACTTTAAAAGAGACTGTGACCTCTGAGTTTGTTTCGGCCTTTCTTCTAAGAGTAGTCGGAAAGGAAACGCCATCCTCCTATAGTTTTTGAAATATGATTTATGCGTAAAAGTGTTCGTACAAACCTACTTACAGAATAAAAAACAACAAAACTTTGTAAGTTAAATGTTCGCGATAAAGCTAAGTAAACAGTCGAGAGCACGCTTAGTGTCAAGGCTAGAGGAAGTTACGTCCTAGAACATCGTGGAGTCGCGATAACGATTATATGTACGAATATGCAAGATGTTCGGCGTTTTTCGCCTGAATTTGTATCTAGAAAGATAAGGCACGAAAAAGCTGACATAATGATGGTTTGTTTACCAAAAGTAAGATTAATCACCTAATTTGTTCTTTTGAGTAGTAAAGTTTATGGTCAATTAGGCAAGCCAGGCACCATGGGGGCGATAAATCACAATAAACTTTAACGAACCATCGATATCATCCAGCTATTATGTCTAACTTAATTAAGAGGTATCATTGCCATATAAAATACAGCCACACTGTCTAATCCGAGATTAATTACCACCCTACTTGGTAGTACAAACAATCAGTTAATTTACATAAAAGAAAGCTTTTAATTCGGTTAAGCTACGCGGTTAATCACAGGTTCAAACTAACTAAGCTCCTAGTGGTCATTTGTACCCGTCACACCAATAATTAACCCAGACAAGCCGAGAGCAGTAAACGGATAACTACCATTTAAATAACAGAATAATGAGAGAAGAAACCGGATTTGTAAAGGTTAAGAGTTATGTTTACGCATTGGTTACGTTTTTAGCCACGGTTAATAGATGATGTTAATTACAGTGGTCTGTGGCTGCTGAGCGATTAAACCTAGGCAAGTCCGTCGCCAGTAATTTAGGTACAGAATTAATCAAGGAAGCAGTTACACCACATATCTCGAGGACTCACATAGTAAAAGATTCTTCCAGCTGCCGCCAAGAGCTCGCAGACAGCGGTGGAGGCGCGGCGCGGGTGCAGCGGGCGGGGCGCGGGGGGGAACCATCCTCACATCGCCCTCTGAAGAACTTCTGCCTAGCAGCGACGAGCCTCTATCCCTCGACAAAGACCGACGCCTCCCGAAAGGCGCTCCTCTCACAGTCGCAAAATTCTCCTCACAAGTCACATTGAAAGTATCTAAAGGTATTCCTTCTGGTTCTGTATTTCTTCTGCTTCTCACAGAGAATGTTCTTCTAAAACCATTAGCAAGACCCTCAGCTATTTTCTTTTTCGTCTTTGGAACTTCTTCAGAACTAATAACAGTAATATCGTCCATATCTTGTGGTTCGTATGTCCTGTAAGTTCTGTTCTGTTCTATGCCAGTGAGGTCTTCAATGCCTCCATGTCTGTACTTCAAAGGTTTCGCGCGGTCGATGACCCCGAGTTCATCGTAGCTTCTGTAAGTGGAGGAGGCACGCCTTGGGGCTGGTGGCCGGCCGGCTCTGTCAATCGTCATTTTTAGCTGATGATCCAGTCAGTGACCTGACGAAGAAACGGGCGAATTGAAAATTGTGTCGAGAAACTGATCCTGGTTTGCACGACGAAGCTTTTCACACAGGTGATGATGATTTCGGTGAAGTGAACACTGGTGCAGCACACGTTAAGACAAGCGACAACAGTGAGGTGACAGTCACTCAGACAGACAACGTGTAAGCGATACATCACGAGTATGTTAATGATTCACATGTAGTGTCAGAAGTTATGCAGGCTGTAAATTAATTGGGAACCTCATTATAAGAGTCTGTTTAATAGTTTATATTGTATTATTTTATATTGTAGTAATAAAATTAACACGAGTAGTCTTAAAGAAGTTTTTGGTGTAAATAAATATCAGTATAGTTTAAAGAACTCTTCTTGCAGCCTTGGAAACCCAATTTTAGAACACTGCTTTTATTACCTGAATCATAACTAAATCAATGCAAATGAACTAACTTTGATCACTCGAATATTCATGAGCTTTTCTTTGTATCCTTTAAATATTCTTTATTATTATTTTTGAGTTTTGCTATTATTTAATATTTTCATGTTCTTTGGGCGGATTTATATCGGGCGCAGTGTTAAGTGCGTGTATGGCAGCAGTAGACCAACAATGCCGTGACTAGTGCACCTGGTGGACTACATGCCCATAAAATTTGTTTACCATCCCCGACGCCGCGGTGAACTCAAATCTATTGATACCATCACGGAACGTTTATACGTAGGCAACTTTAACAGACCTCATTTTCATGGAAAAAACCTTTTTACTAACTTATTACGTTTGTAACGGGTAATAATTTGTAGATTTTATTTTTGTGTTTTCCGTATTACCGAAAAATTTCGTGCGCCTTTTATTTTATCGGTTAAACTTAGTATGTATTACTGTAAACACTTCTGCCTTTATAAATAGTAGGTCTGTTAAATAAATTGTTGAACCAAAAGCATTGGCTTTGACCTTCACAGCACTTCCCTGAACAAACACTCGACACAAGAGATTGTCAATAAAATCACATTCGTTCTACATTAATCCGAACATTTAAATACTTGTTTAGTCTCGCCTAGTAACGTAAACATACGCCGAGTGTCTCAAGTGATAAACACACTGAGAGCCAGAGGAACTCGACCGCCAATTCAAGTGGCTAATGACCGACATGTAATTACCAACAATTGCACTAGCCTGCCTACTGGCGTCCACTACTGTCCTCGGAAACTATCCGATTAGTGAGACGGAATTCGAACAATTATCGAATTAGGTACCGTTTCCTGCTTGTTAGGACACTCTCGACGTCAATGAGATCCTTAGTGAAGAAGCGTGTCCCGAATTTTTGAGTTTAAAAGTTACCACTGGATCAAATAGATGTAAAGGAAGCTTTGCCGTTTTAAGAATTGAAAATCTAATATACGGAATCATTGAGGTTAAGTGATACAAATGTTTACGAAAATTTACATAAATCAGTAAACGTTAAAAACTACAAAAGCAAATCAATGAGCATGAACACCTAACGACGGAATCATCCAATTCGCAGAATACTTTCCTCATAATCCCAATATTTTATTTGCATCTCATAAAAGAGTTGATATGTTCATTAAAGTGTGCCCGATGATTATGTAAGTAAATGATAGATAAATTGTAGCCTTGATATCAATTAACGGACTCAACGAGGCAATCAAGCTACTGAATGAAGTGATGTCAATTAGACTTATTAATTAATCCTAAACGATATTGCCGTCTCTTTTTAATTTGAAAAGGACTTTGTAATTGAAGAGAAAGAGGAGGCGAGATAAATAATAATGATGATTGCGTTAAGAATTGAATAAGGGTTGATGAAGAAGTTGATTGGTTGAAATATGGTGTTTTTCTTGTCAACATAAATATTCTGACGTCTTTTATAAATAGACTTAGTCAAGCATCATTTGGTAATGTGATTATTCATTTATATGTTATGCAGAAATCGAACAATGGAATTTACTTTAGGCAAATGCATTTTTAAATAATCAAACAGTACGTAGCACCCTATACTATACAGCTTCAGTTACGTACACTTTTAAACTAGATACATCATAATCAGTAACACATATCATTACTTGAACTTGAATGCATTTATCATTATTAAGGCCTGGAATAGATTAAAATTAAAAGATTGCATCATTCGCCCACGTTCTCTTCCTCCTACAATATATCTTACTTTAACTGAATAATACCAGTTTTCAACATTCATTCTTCATTCGCCTTGTTTAGTTTATGATTGGCCGAATAATACAATGGTTCTGTTACGTAAACAACACAATTGGCTACTTCAGCATTCAATGTATCATTGTTAAAAAGTAAATCTATGGAATGAAACGAGTTTATCTATTCGAATCAAAATTGGATGTTGAAAACTTAATTTTTAGGTCGAAATATTTGGAAAGTTCCAAAACCTTTATCGTATCATTAGAAAATGCGACTTTCACTTTTGAAGTTGCTACTAGATAATTGTATAGGGACATTATATCCCAGAACGATAAGGAAGCAATTACAAGAATGTTCAATGGCGAAAATTACGTGTGTGTACCGCTGCGGGCAAAGCTATTAATTTAATCCACTTTTGCTAATATCCAAAGCAATTAGAAATTGCCTTTGGAACAACATTTTGAATTAATGTTCGATATTTCAATAAGTCAATGCTAAATACTCGTGTGCCTTGGGGCGGTCAACCGTTGTTTCTATCGCTTGAATCTTTATTCGCTTCATAGCGTAGAAATAATGATAACAGCAGTAAATAAAATATAAGTTGCAAAATTCTTGTTTCTTGCTTTTTTATGTGTATATTTTAAGGGTGAGCTTCTTCTTGTTTTCATGTCAATGGTACTCTTCTTCGATATTTCATATTGTTTGAACCCAGTACCACCACGTTGATTGCGACATCAGTGACATCCATTAAGTCATCGAAGTGTCAGCTCAATATTTTTGTCTGGTATGGCTCATCCTCTCTCACGGATCAATCCCCATCCCTTGTGAAGTTGTTATGTGATCAACATTGTTTATGCTTTTGTATAGCCTAAGGGCTACAAGTAATTCAGGAAGTCTTAAGCCCCGTTGCGTCAGAATTTAATAAATAATCTCACCATTTATGAAAGCAACATCTTTCACCTATCACGTCTCGTTACAGCTTCCACTATCATCGCCCAGAGATATTTTATAACGAACTACAGCAGCCGTTCGTGCGTGAAATGAACCGTGGGGACTTGTAATGAAAACAACGACGTAGTTGCACAAGACACTTTGATAGTATCAATGAAAAAATGAATTGAAAATCTATTTAGATACGGTTGGTGGTATGAATGGGTGGGAATGGCATTTGAAAAGAGAGGTCTATGCTCAGCAGTGGGCAAAGTCGGGCAGTGGATGATGATGATGATGGTATGAAAATTGAGGAACCTCTCTGTCTTTGTAAAATTTTTGAAGTGTTGAGGAAAATAAAGGCGTAAATAATATTGGGGTTAAAAGTAACACCAATCAACCAGGATTTGAAAATGATGTTGACGGTTAAAGAAAATTAAAGCTAGACTCATTGACCATAAAGTAAGTCAAGTAAAGGACCAGACAGATTCTTTTCTAACTCGGGCGAATTGTGTTGATGACCTTAGTGTGAATATTTTAAACCGGCACCAGAATGTCTAGTAGAGTTCCTCTAGCTAGATAACTAATTGCTGTGACATTCATAGTCTCTGGCCCAATAACCTTTCCCCCTCTGTCAACTGTGGCGAATTATATGAGAGAACATAAGCAGCGGATGAAGATCATTTGAAGAACATTTTGGAAGAAGTTTATGCCTTAGGATATTGCAGATGAAAAACTTGTTTCAATCCATTTTTGCTTATCTTGTTAAAAAGTCGTTGACTTTAAATTAGATCTAGTCCAGTCAACTCTCAGCGGATGTAGTGCTAAAAAAATATACAATTCTTGAAGTACTTATGTAAATATAAAAACTGTTTAACCCACTTTTTGCAAACATCTACTTCTCGAAAGTATTATGAATATTATTACTGTTATATTTATAAGCATCCAAACTTTTTAAAACTCAAGTAATCGCGTTGTTTTAAAAGTTTCGTTATCGCAAATTTAATCAGCTCTTAAACTAAAAAACTTGGTAACTACCAACATTTTAAGAGTACCACTCGAAATTGCGGCGTTAAAAATAGTTTTTTTAAGTGCGAGTGGCACTTACTCGAGTGTTTTAAATGAAGGAGGTATTAAACAGTTTTAAACAAAGATTTGGGCGCCGGAAACCGTCGCGTCAGTTACGAAACCCATTGATTATGTACTAAGTACTATAATGCTCTTTTGTGATGTTAATTCTGTTTACAACAGTGTGGAGTGTAATGGGATCCATGTTTTTGCTGCTAATACTGTATTGTTCAGTTTATACGGATGTTGATGTTTTCGATTTATTTCGTAATTGAATACAAGAAGTTTGGAATAGCTGTTATATGGAGCTGATCCGACTGACGTTTTCCTGCTCAAATAATATTTAATATGTACAATAATCCCAGAGAAAAAAGTACGTTCAGCTTTTCACAACTTTGAAAAATTTTCGGGGATATTTTCCAGTTTTTCTTTCCATAAAACTAATTTAAACATTCTAAAACAAAAAATAGCCAAGTAGGTCCTATTCTATTTTTTATTATTTATTAGATATCATGCGTGCTTATTAGTACAATAATGATGAGGGTCTTTGTTGTCTTGAATATCAGATTTAGGAATATCTCTGGAGAATAAACTGACGTATTTTCATAATTTATTAACCACAAAACAATATTTAATCGTATTTATTACAACCCACACTGGGCCAGGGTGGTGGATTATGAGCCTGTCACAGAGAGGAGGTCTGTGTCCAAGCAGTGGGAAGGTTATAGGCTGAATATGTATTTATTACAAAGAGTAGCATTTCTGCACCGTCTTTCTCTTTTATTTTAAAGTTTAAATAAAACCCATCGCAAATATACGCCATTAACTGAAGTTACGATACCGTCTGCTCTTCAGCACTTATCAATACATCTTAAGGGTCAATTAAACATCAATACCCATATAAGAGAGTCAACACCAAAACAATTATCTTTTCAATAAACGAATAAAAACTATTATTATACGATGAAAATAATTTAAGCATTCTTAATGATCTGCACGTAAATGGTGAACACTGGGTTAATAGGGGGAGACACGCCATGCTATGACGACACACAATAAGACACTGTAATGAAATGTATTATGATGCATGCGTTGGGTAATGTGGTACAAATATGGCACTCGTGTGTAAACAAGAGAAAAGCGACACTTCCATGAACTTTGATTTGAATTTGGGATGTTACTGCGTTTTAGTTTAGTGGCATGACGTTTTGTTGGTTTGCATTTTATTGTGAAAGTATTCCTGAAACGGCCACGCAAGTAGGTATACGTCTAGCCAATAGCGGAAAATAAGAAAATCTTTAAGAATAGATATATAACACATTTGCAAATGAAAAAAAATGGCACCTTTAATTTTAGCTTTCACAAACGACCGTAGTTTCACCCCGCACACCTTGATCTCTGCACTATCAAGAAACAACTAAATTGGATATTTTGTCAACGAAATTCGACACGTCATGTCGCCACTACAATCAATCTATAACTATTCTAATAAGAAGAAAGGCTATAGGCTATTTAACATCACGCTGGGACCCTTAGGAGACGAGCAAACAGGAAAAAGTCACAAAGAGCGAGAATGCGAGAATGAAGTAATAGCGCGGGCAGGCGATGCGATGCGATGGGGTGGGTCGGGGGAACGGTCGGAGGTCTCGAAAAATAAAAGGTTTTGACATTTGAGAATGCGTTCTTGACACCTGTCAGTTATACGTGTTAATACGTGTTTTGCGAATTTGATCTTTATTAACTACTAGAACTGTCAATGTCAAAACGTGCCTTTTGTTTTTTGACAACTT
The DNA here is from genome assembly GCA_947507525.1 of Apamea epomidion. Classification (NCBI taxonomy): domain Eukaryota; kingdom Metazoa; phylum Arthropoda; class Insecta; order Lepidoptera; family Noctuidae; genus Apamea; species Apamea epomidion. The sequence continues at coordinate 5,915,595 of OX382232.1, forward strand.
TAGTAGATGCTAAACTAGTAGCTTCCTAGAATAGACACATTAACAGACAGCAATTCAAATTAAACTTTAAATGAAATGACATCTGATATGCAGCGCAAAGGAGTTTGCAACATTCTGCCAACAAAATGACTCAATGTGTGTTCTTGCTTATTTCTATTTACCGAGCCGCTCCATGATGTGTGGAATTAGCGTGTTTACATGTACATAATGTACTTGCTTATAAATCGTTTATAAATATGTATGACTGATAGCATGAAGAGATTATATGCACTTTATATAAAGGTTAAGTAATGTTCCTTTTAAGGACAGATCTGATTTATTACGAAACACTGTTTTTTTTTTATGTTGTAGTAAAATATATCGGTAATGTGCCGCGAGCCAGTGGTAACCAGAGCAGTATAACCTGACCCCTTTTTTTATTGAAACTCCGTACTACGCTAGGCCAGCTCTACATCAGTGTGGTCGACTGTATGTACAGACGCCAGCAGGTGAAGCTACCCGAAACTGTCAAATTTGCCCAATCAACCTTGAACCTTAATCCTCTAGTGATAAAGTTGAAAATCAATGGTCGTTTCCTACACCTTATCACCTACGGACATAACTTTCGGACCCGAACTAAAAAAGAATGACAACACGATTTGACAGTTGCCATTACTCCCGATGTGTCCTTACTTTCATTGTGTGACCTTTGGAAAAGTTAATTAATCAGGAGTAGGGTTCATTCCGAATTATTGAACTATTTTAAACCCGTGTCTTCGCTGACGGAGTTACGAGTTTAGGCCCCCAATTTTTGTGACATATTTAGTAAATTAATTTTGTGTTTTCTGCTCGCTCTAAGTGATGTACAAAAATAGCAAATAATCTTTGATCAATTTGTATGATAATATTTATGCATCATGCAATATTTATACCTAAGCAGCCACACCCAGGCTGAGAACAGATAACACGTTTGTTTTTCCTCAGCTATCCGATAGTAACATTGTCAATATCAACAAAGAAATAAATAAAATATCACATTTTTATAGCTAGGATTTTTTAGTTAGCTACCGAATTCTTAAAGTACTTCCCGTCTACCACAATAATTATTTATTTATTTTATTTTACCATTTATGTACACACATATATAAACAGACAATGAAAAACAGAACAGAAAAAATAGGTACAGAGGTGATGCTTATTTCATAACAAATCGAATTATGTTATTCGGTGACTATAAAATTTTATAAAAAGTTCTCTCTGTGTGTGTGATTGCACATATCTGTGAATGCAATTAGCAAATACTCTAAAAGTTAAGGAGAGCCTTTTAAAGGGGAAGTGCCAGGGGGCAGCCCGCGAAATTTAAACTTTCTTGCGTTTTTTGCAATTTGCATGTCACTGTCAGGTTGTATGTTGAACCAAATATGCATAACATTGTGTGATTTTAATGATTATAATTTTGTAAATACATACTGGTTACATTGTTATTTTGTTCAACATACAACATAAGAACACGCCTTTAAGAACGTTCTCCTGTAGCTACAACGGTTAAGGTACCTGCCCTCACTGCCCTGTCTCAAAAATCCATCCAGTATAGGGACCAACAGGGCACTATTAAATTAATTGGCGAAACTTCATAGAAGGATTTGTAAGTATCAGTATCTACCTAGTACCTACCTATCTTCAGTTCTTTAAGTTGTGTATCTTGTGTCAGTCAATCGAAAAAGATTGGTTTTGTCGCCTCTAACTTCTAAGGAAAAATTATTGGTAAATAAAGCACCTACGTCTGTTTGCCGTGTTATATCCATTTCATACAACGGTCAAAGAGTGACAAATGTGATTGGAATATACGAACAATTAAGTTGATAGTCAATTTTCCATGATTTTACAATATACATAGTTTCATATTATTATTTGCTAGCCCAACACTAGGAAAGATCGATCGCCGTTGCAGCTCAGCAGAGACTGCTGCGATAGCTCGACTCAGCGTCTATTAGAATTGCTAATTGGCATCTGCGACTTATAGCTTCACCCTGTATAATATAACATAGAGTGCCTCCTGTATAATATCCAAGCTTGGCGTTACTTGAACACTGTAAAGATTTGATTTGTATGTTTGTTTGTTACACTTTCACGCTAAAACGGCTGAACGGATTTGGATGAAATTTTGGTACACATGGGCAGACCATGACCTGGAAAAGGACATAGGCTATTTTTTATCCTGGACTACAGACGCAGTCGCGGGCAACAACTAGTATTTCATAAAATGGCCACTTAATGATGTTGAACTGTCAAAATGAATGCTACTGGTTGTGTGTTACGCAATCACCCCGCTGATCGTTCTAAAACAGATGTCTCCAAATTAATTTCGTACCTTTTTATTTAACAAGCACTTTTCCGATTGCTAATAAAAAAAGAAACGTTATTATTTCTTCCTTCTATTTTTTTAATAACCGCTTCCAGCCAGGAAAACACCTTAGGCCGGAAGAAAATAAAAAGGAGGAAAAGGTTCAACTTTCCACTATTTGACATCAAACAGGAGTAGAATTCAATTACTTATCTTTGGTCAATGACCTTCAGTAGACCTATTGAGGGCGACATTATGTATGTAGGTGTAAGAACTGATAATTAGCACACTCGAACGTAAATTATAATAATATCAAGTACAAAGAACAGTGTTGACAATTATTTATCGATAAACTTTATAATATATAATTAATATTGTAATTATCGTACGTAAACTGAGTTATCTACCAGTCGGTATTTTCAAAGGCAACTTACAAGGAAAGCCGTCACTACGTATTTGAATTGCAAATAAAGCCTCTTTCGGTAACCCACTTCGAAGCCAAATAAAAATGGCCACGTTTTTGCTAATGAAATGGAATAAATCTGACGTAAAATATGAGATATGAATCTTCAGTTTTGTCTCTAAAAAAGTTTGTCCATAAGAATAACTAAAATATCTGACAGGTCCATATTCGATCGACATTTAATTTTAATAAATACTTCAAGGACAGAATTACGAGCGAAGCTTTCTTGATCCTTCTTACTGAAATATCTTCGTACCTTATTGCAGCTTTTTAACCTACTTGATATCCATTAAGATTGGCACAAAATGTAAATACCAAGGCTCGGTTCGATAAAGTCTGTTTGTAATTGTGAATGAATTCGCGTGATGGCAAGTGGAAAGGTAGCGGTTGCCATCAGTTTACGTAATACGTCAATTACCACGGGTTATAATAATATTTCGGTGACACGCTTTCGCACCTAATAAGGTTTCTGCTTTTGATCGAAGCCTGAGGAAATAATAAGACACAGAAGAAAATAATAGAATCGACAAAATAAGATGAATACTTTTACATAGCTAAGGGGTAACCTTTCCACAAGAAAATGTATACGGAATGGCAGGGACATCGACGCACAACCTGTTACCATGGATTCAGTATATGATTCTGAACCGGTGCGATGAAATTTTTCTTTTTTACGCTCGTGGGTCTTGAATCGTGTGCTAAATTCATGGTTACAGTTTGCGCGTCGATGTCCCTGCCACTCTGTACGGTCTAATAAAGCGTTGTTTAGTGTACAAGAAGAACCAATCTGCTTACAATTAATAGCGCTAATTAAACTAGAGAAAGCACTTGGAAAGCTTACCCCACAATTGCCGTCTAATTACCAACTCTGATTAGAAGAAAATAGAAGCAATTACTAACACTAAGGCATTAAACAACTAAGTAGGATGTTGCTTGTTCTGCGCTACCTTTTAGAGATCACCTAGTTTCATAACTAGTCTTATTTTCTAGAAACTAAATGACTATAGTTTCCATACAAATTCCTCAAATCAATTACCGAGATATTCTTTGTAATTTTTCCTGTTTTTCTGGGAAATCTTTAAGGAAACTAATCTCATTTAATAAATTATAAAATTTTACATGATGTTTTTTGCACCCGCTCCGTTTATTAATTCTAATTACTAAAGTATTTATCAACACCTGTTTCCATGCTTACAAATCGAATTTGCATTACATCGCAACAAGCAAAACGTCGTCAGTCGGCGAGCGATAAAATAAGCTTCATAATAATTGATTAAATAAACAGCAATGTTGGACTAAACAGTTATCGCCTGTTCGCTAAATATCGCGTGAGTTGCGGATATGGGTACTCTAAATAACTTCTTAGCCTAGGATTATGTAAGCGCAAAACTCTTACACTCAACCAACTCAGCCTATCGCTGTCTACTACTGGACATAGGCCTCTCCCAGGCTGCGCCACAACACCCTGTCCTCAGCCACGTACACTAAACATATTTTATTAGTTCCATTGTAAAATTTAATTGGCCAGCGCGAAAGGGAAATAACGATCACGTTTCCCGATCATCTATTATGCTACAGAGAAACCCACAAACTGATAACACTAAACAACAACCACTTTCGCATGGCGACCGTCGACGATCGCCAGTCACATTAGCGCCAACAATACCTGACCCCACGAGAGAAAGTGACTATCCAATCGATTAATCTGTCGAGTCCCCCGGGCATCGGATACCAGACGTATGGTAATAACAGATCAACATCGAAAGCCGTAATTGTTGCATTGATAATTCGCAACTGACAGAGCAATTGCCGTTTGCGAAATTGATACTGCCGAGCGAAAATTCATATTGGAACCTCCTAGCAGACGCCACCACTGTTGACACCTTAACGAGAGCCTTTAAGATGAAATTTCTTGTAAACAAGACAGCGAGAGCGATGAAAGGGAAGCGATTTGTGCCGCTCAATAGCACGTCATGAAGTGTGAAGGGACGCGAGACCCGGGTCATTCATCAGTAGTGAAAGCGGGGCCAACTGATAGTCCTAAATTACCCCGGGCCACGAGTAAGGCCATCGTTACCCGGCCCGCTATAAAGACTCGACAAAATGTAGGAACCGCCGACGAAATTGCAAATCATTCGTCAATGGATAGTAAACGACCTCACCTTGTCGAGCTATTGACATTGACGTAGATACAGGTTACTGAAGCTAACGAGATTGATGGGCCGCCGCCTGCATCCAATTTATTACACGATGACATAATGCCAAAGAACTAAATAGAAAAGGATATTGATGTCAAAAGTGTTTAAGTTCACTTTTGGAATACAAAGCGGAGGAAGACGTAAATTGGGAATGTCAGGCGCACCGCACGTTGTGGCAGAATTTGGCCAATCTCTGTCGTCTCGTTTGCATTTCGAGTGCACGGACGTTGTGAGGGTCTTTATTTTATCTTTTTACCGGACAGCTGTTTAAATGAAAGCCAGTTTTTGTGCATTCCTCTCAATTTTTAACGAGATTTACCTGACAAAAACACGATAGCTCTGACAGTTATTTAAGCATTCTCTTGTTCCCTGTGAATGTACTCAGTTTTTTGGGCGGGGGGGACATACGTGAGGTCGCGTCAGAACCTCTTAAAAAACCAGAAGATTTATTCGAGTTGTCAGATGTATTTTTAACGCGTTACGTGGAATTTCACGGGGACGTCATAATAACACGGCGGTGCAAATTTACGCGATATGTGCGATGTGAGGCTTGTTAGCAGTTGTTAACGCGGTGACGCTACACGATCATCAATACGTAACGGAACACCGGCCATAAGCGGCCGAGACATTATCGATTTGTATTTCCACGAACGCACTTTAGATCAGAGATGATTATGCAGTTTCGAAATTTGTGAAGCGTCATGACGTGCTTATAATTATTGTAGTGATAAATCTGATAAACACATCGACTGCTAAGCCGAATGCCAAGCCTCACGACAAAGCTCGCATTAGAAAGCTGAATTCTTAACACCGTTCAAATGCGTTCAATAGAGACATGGCGAAAACGTATTGAACTCATATTAGAGTCGTTACTCGTAATTGCGTATCATGCAAAAACGAACGAGTTCTACTTGCGAAAAAAAAATCGTTTTCGCTTCACAACCTCCTTTGTACATGATAGTGATTAATATAATTTTTATTAGCTTTGATTGTGTGTGTCTACGGCGTGATTCTGTTCTCGTTATTGAGCGGCCGTTGACATCAAATAAAAACTCTGATTGGACCGGAGGTGGTTTAACTGTACCCATAGTACAAGCGGCGCATGATGGATTGGCCTGTCAAGCGTAGTAACCTCCGTTTCTATTGTACAGTCATCCAATTTCTAAAAGTTAATATTTATTATGGGTTTCAATTAATAATCATATGTTTGCATATTCGAGCGATCAGAAATTCATTACTGGAAATTGATAGGAGTCATAACATAACGTAACAAAATGTTGAAGTACTTATTTAAGTAATGAGGTTTCAAATGAAATGTAACTAAACTGACATGTGCTCTGGTAAAATATGGAAACAGCAAATGCTGATTACGATAATAATAAGCACTTTACTGAACTAAATATTATTGCTAGCGTTAAAGATATCAATAATGTTGGCAATAAACAAATACCGACACGAAATTCTAATCCAAATTCCATCTTAACAAGGCAAGAAAACTTGACAAATGCGTCTACAGCGCCGTGAGAACATAGAAATGCGTAAGGAATTCCACCAAATGACAAATACACTGGTGCCCAAAGTTGAACAGACCAAAATCAATTGTATCGTCGATGACAGATAGTTGTATCGCGTTACCATGAGGTTACTGATAGAACTGATGATAATCATTGGTTAGCGGTTGACATTATCGTAGGATATAAATTGAGTATTCATGCCGTCAGCTGGTGAATATATATCGTTGACAACTCACACGGTGATAGATATGACATACTTAACTTACGCAGACAAGTTTTAGTTGGCGACATCGAAAATTGACCACTTTTTGATGTTGTCAGCTGTTACCTAGCTTATATTTCAGCAAAAAACATGTGATTGTGCGGAATCAATCTCTATTCAATTATATTTAATAAAGGAAATGATTTCTCCACATTATTTTCCCTAAAAACGAACTTTAAGGAAACATGATCTACCTGTTCTTGTGACCCCTTTTCAAAATCCAATAAGGACCAGGATATTATTGAAGTCATTTACTACATGGGAATTCAAAACGAAGCTTATAAGCATAGTTCTGTTTAAAGCATCTACACTCTACAGCCCTACCTTACCTCCCTCCATTTAGATCTAATGGCTGTACACCTTAAAAGGAGTAGCATCATCTAAGTATGTTTCTACCTTCCCGTTGTCATTGTTTACGCTTCGTAGACCTTATGGAGTCATTAAAACGGCTTTCTTACACACATCGGCCCTTTGTTCGGCTGATAACTCTATAATAATATGTTCTGGTACAGTATCCTTTGTTCCAACACTTTAATTAGTTTTTATGACGGTCTTGAGTTGCCAGTAACTGGGGGGGGGGGCAAGGATTGGAGAGGCGTCATCTCGTGCCTGTTTTGTTTTTGGGGTTTTGATCATTTCGATTCGCTTAACAAATGCAATAACATGTTAATTTTGTTTGAGGAATGTGTTGTAAGATACAGAGATATTTTTATGAATAAATATGAAATGAAAGTTATCTCCGAAACGATAGGTTGTTTGATCAATCATTTAATGAATGCTGAATTAATGTTTTTGACGATTTATTTACATGATTAGCTAGCTTATTTGCATCATAACGAACGGTAATATAATATCTAATTTACGAAGTTATCATACACAGACCAAACAACACATTTACATATTTAAAGATAAATATCGTACAGGTGAAGCAGTTTAATCGACGCTCATTTAAATTCGTCGAATGCATTTGATTTATTATTTTAACCGTTCAACCGGTGACAAATCGTTTGGAGATCTTGTCTTATATTTCGAAAGGTTCGAATCGTGTGTTGAATTAATCGATTATTTTTGTTTCTTTTCTATTCTCTTCAAAGGAGTAAGGTGATAATAGGATTTATGGTGCCGTCAATTCCCATGAGGAAGATAAGGCAACTGGTACAATATATCAAGTAAGTATTTAAGATAGTGAGAATTTGATAAGTTTAATTGAGAAGAAATACATTGATTAAGGTCTTTCTCATGCTGATGAATTTACGATCGCATACAAATAACTAAACAAAATAATCACGGAACTCACCATAAACGAAACATACAATCACACAGCAACAATTTCATAAAATATAAAATAAATCCCAAGCATCAGTCATACAATAACACAGACAAAACATGCACAAAGGAAAATGAAATGACAGCTAATTGTAGTGCCAAATATGGTACACAGATTACACCAAGTGTCTTTGCTTGATACGACACCGCCCGGAATGGACACCTTGAATAATCGCAACACGACCGAACAAAATGGGTTGAAGTTCTTGAGACGGATGCACTTTTGTTAAAAAGTGTAGCTGAGACGGTGGCGAGGCAACTTAACATGCGTTAACTCAACATTTTTAAATATCGTCGAAAATGTTTTACATGCCACCTGTGACATGGACGTGAATTCGTGTAACGTTTATCGAGTGATGACATCCACTTATGTTATATGACACTTCTGTCATTTCAATAAAATTACTGTAAAATATTGTACCGAAATTGCCAAAGTTGCATAAAAATGTTGGTTTAATATTTTTTATGGCAGCCACATCGCATCATTTTCAATGTCTTTCGGCAAGCTGCCAGCTCAAAAGAAATAAAACGTGATAAAGTATAGAGAAGAACAAATGAAAACAGCGGCAAATAATGATTTAACAAAATTACCACATTTTAACGACATACAGGATAAAAATAAACAACAATTTTGTTTTAATGCAATAAAATTCGTGGCACAGATAATAATCAGCCATCAAACACCTCATTTTTCTCTTTTAATTTAGGTGCTATGCAAATGGACAAGGTTTTTATCTGAGATTTAATCTTAAGAAACATCTTCGGATTTGGCGGGGAGATAAGATGTCTGAGTGATGGTACAAGTATACTATTAGTGTCTGTATGTTTAGACATTAGAAAGCTTTGTGATGATATTTATTTTCGGTATAACAATGGTAAGAATGTAGCTCTACTTAGCGAAAGCAATATGTTTACAGTAGATAGCAGAAATTGTAGTGATGAATCAAGTGGTTCTGTTAGGAACAATGACGATAACGAGTTACAAGAAGGAAATGATAACAGGTCTGCACCTGAAGTCATTGTACAAATGATTCATGATACCTTTGTTATTTATATAATTTCGATAGCCAAAGCCAAACGGGCAACGGAGTCATTTAAACCTTCAACACTATAAGACAAGCTTATTTTTACAGATTGTTGTCTTGATCTCAATCTATTAGTCCAAGTCCAAAGTCCGTATTCCTTTTTCAATACTACTAAAGATTGTTTACAATACATGATCGTTTCCGAGTAAAAATCCATTGGAGACGGCGCAGACTGCGGCAGACTTGTTGCAAGCTCGGCTGGCTGTGTGCCAGAGGACATTAATCAGAGTGAGGCACCTGCAATTCACACTCATCCCGTCAGGTGCAAGATACTCAACGAGCACTGTGCGAGATGACACTGAGAGGAGTATTAGACGAGATTTGTGTAGACTAGAGCTTGCTGGTAAGGAACATGCAGTGCTTTTTGAGTTGGGAACGAAAATATGTTACTATATATTTTTTTGTTTTTCTTTCAGGGATTAATGCTAAACACTGTTTCTTCTAAGTATTCGATTATGAATTACTTTTATCATTTGTTGGTTACAGGATTGCTAGAGAATATACAATGTGTGAAATCATATGTGGATGCTGGTTCAAATTCGTCGCGAAGTACTAATGAATTCATAGTTTCGGGTTCAAAAGTATCAACAATTTGGTCATCTCTTAGCTTTATTAAATGTCAGCAAAACGAAGAGCTTTTAGGTTCATAAAATTGCTTTTTAATATAATCTGTTCCACCATGTAAAACATTTCAAGCTCGCATGTTAAAAGTATTTTACTTAGTTGTTTTAAGTTAAATGCCAGATTATGACGTAACGGTAGCGTATAGAGCACTAACTTTATCTTACGTCAAGGTCGTCTTACTTAACACATCCGTTTTTCTTAATATTATCCTTTTTAGTCGTGACTTAATCTTGTTTGCACCAAGTCTGACTTAACAATCTATTTTAATTTAATAAGGATTGCTAATAGTGTTAGTGCCGATAATGTTAGAACAAAATATAATAAATTAAATTGTCCTCATTTTAATCTAACTCAACTAAAACAATTGAATCATGATGATACAATAGTACGAGGAATTGTAAAATGAAGTCATTCTGAAGCCAAAAGACGAAAAGAAGTAGTCGTAATGTAAAACAAAATGTACGCAGATGTAACGGTGTCTTGTTTCACAAAAAAATATTTTTTGTTACTCATTCAGATGAGCTTGTAAAGAAAGATGAAAAAAAAAAACACAATGTATTACGGTTTAATGGACTAGTTGAAAGTGTGATCTTATTTCTTTCTGATAATTTAAATAAGTGAATAGGTAGTTATGTCAAGTTATAGATGCAAATAGCTTATCGTATCAGTAGAGGTAGCAACCAGATGCCATATTCTAGCATTTGTTGAAAACAGCGTAAAAACAGAGGGCCATCAAACCAAACAACTTTCGTAGTAAATCAACATTTGTTTAGATGAAAAAGTTAACATGTTTGTACTAAACTAAGTGTACAAAAAAATACAAATGACAAGCAAACAAAAAGCCACCCCAAAGACTTAAAACAAAAACAGAGGAAATTAAAAAACGAACATCTGTAGCTAATACCAAATCCAACCTAATTCTATTCATACAGGATGATAAAAAGCACAACCCTATGCGAAAGAAACAAATAGAAAAAGCTCACATCCGGACCTTTACCCATATTTCAATTTAAAGGGCAAAGGAGATGGAAGTGTAAGTAGACGAGAATAAACTATGAAATAATAAGTTATCTCAGATGGTTGGGATTCCCAAGGATGCAAATGTCAATATTATATGATTCCACAAATAGACAGTTTATTGAAAAAACCAGACATAGGCGTCGAATTCGACAAGACATATGAACATGCAGATGTAGGCATTGAGAGACATGACAAAAGATACTTAAGTGGAGCTTCGGTAATCAATTTCTCTCTTAACATTAAATCCATCTATTAACAAACTTGTTTTAGTAAAAGAAAGCCCGTAACGTCAAAGGTATCGGAAATTTTAATTAACCAATGTCATTTATCAACAAGTATTGGATTTGGTAATCACTGTGGGCCATTCAAATTGAAAATCAAATTTTCTTTATGAAGAATGAGAGTGATTAACGATGTAATGTCACCGGGACCGCCCCTCGTCAAGCCACAATGCTCAAGTCATGCTATATAATAGCTATATTGTAATGCTTTGGCGTGAAGTAAATTACCTTACGCGCCATAATTAACCGTTATTACATAATACTTTAGTATGGAACGGAGGAGCCGTAAGGTCAAACTAGCATGCAGCATATGTCAAAGTCAATATGGCTCAATTTCAGGTTAAGTTCGACTAAAAATATTATGAAAGGCAAAGGCAAAAATGTTGTGGGATTCCATTTGTATATTTTTAAAGGTTCAAACCCAAAGGCACTTTTCTAGGATATAAAAATATTCAAAACAGTGTTATGGGCACGCGCACTCAGCCCAACACATCGCTGCACAGGATATGGTAATGGTGGCAGAGAAATGGAAGCCGTCGAATGTTCGACTATTTTAGTATAAGTTCGTTGTAAGGGCGATTTATTTTCAGCTCAATTTCCTTTCCAGACGCACCGGCGGAGATGTGATACCACTTCCACTGAATAGATACGTCGCTTAGTTGCGTTAATGTGGGTGCTTTACGTAGGCCGAATATAGCATGTTTGGGTTTGATATCATAGGCAAAAACATGTTCATTGAATTGAGTAACACACATGCAAATGAAAACAAAAGTGGCAGTCACATGGACGAGCCTAATTTGGGTACGCAAGGTTACAATACAAACGGTCTTTGAGAAACATGAAAGCAACCTTGTCTCAATAACATCAGGCCCGAAATAGGGGATTAAAGGTGGGATGAGATTAATTATATTAGACTCGGCTCGTCTTTGGCACTTTCAGTTAAGAGGGCCCTTCTTTGGGTGCGTTTCAAGGAATTAATTTCATAAATGAATCCGTCAAGATTCTTGAAGTAAATTAAGTTGGAATGAAAACTCTGTTAGATACTGTAATGAAGAAGCTTAACGTTGTCAGAGGCCTTTCTGAGGTCGGAATTTATTAATTTTTATTTTCTTATCAAGTTTTTACGATACTTCTTTCTTGTTCGCAACTCTTGAAAGCTTATTGCGAATTTTACCTTTGTGATGGTTTTAATGTTTATTCTTTTAAAAAAATTAATATAATCTCTCAAATATTTTTGGAAAAAAATGTTGGTGTTTTAAGTCCTCCAACCTGCTCTCAACAGTTATTATAATTTCATCACAACAATTTGATACCATTTATTCACATCAACTTTCTGCACTTTCTAAATCATCTCTAATACCGATACCGCGATCAATTCTGAAACTACCTTCAATTATTGCAATTATAAAAACGAGTTTCCCAGCTTCAGTCTACATTCACGAGTGTTTTAATTCTAGTGAAATTCCCAAATTGTCTGTGTAGTTTGTACACCATGATTTTAAAACATCTGTTCACTTGCGGGGTGTAGTCGGGGGAGTCATTTTTCACCGTCAGATGTAAATTCGTACAGCTGTCGGGGCAGGTGGCGGGAACGTGCCCGCTATTGAAGGATTACATCTTTATTGTGTTGTTTTGATAAACGAATGCATTTGTTTCAGTTGTTCATTTAGCTGTGTTTTAAAGTGCTGTTTTATGTAAGCTACCAGATTCTTCGTCTTGTGGATTGTCAAGTCCAGCTCCTTTTCCTATGTCAATGTCTGGTACTTTAATCAGTTCTCAAAACGTGGTAGGGTAATTCGTGTATCGTGTTTGACTTGATTCAATAGGAGGTATATTTAATTCGCATCTAGTACATATATTATCTTGGTTAAAACATGATGTGCCGAAAATATGTCTATATTTTCGCGTAGTAATTTATTCAAAGCAGATTCTATCTTCAGTAACATGCCCAACATAATTACTTACGAAGCTTGTTTTAAGACGAAAATATTTCTTCAAGCCAAAATATGTTCTAAGACAGATGGAATCTGTTATAATTTTCTGCTTACACATTTTGCGTCACATTAATATTCCTAAAACGTTTTCAGCCATTATTCTGAGTTGAGTTTACTCGATACGTTTTACCTAAGAACTGTTTAAGTTAACAATGTGTTTGCCGTACCAAGTTACAGCCAATACAGTAACAAATGGAAGTATTGTATTACATTTTACCACTTACAAACTGTGTTTAAGCTCGTTGCTATGTTTCACTGATGCGTAAAATTGTTATACTTTATTGCTTTGCTTGTTTTCTTTTTCAAGAAACGTGTTATTATGAGCAACAGTAATATTGCTTTCATCTATAGACTTTTGTTCTCACTTTTTTTGCTTAACATTACCATAACGACTTACTGACACTTCTTTAGAATGAGTTATAACAAAACAAAACACAACATTGATTTTCTCTGTGTAAGGCAAAACTTTAATGACCAAGCAATATCTATAAGTCACCAGTATGCAACTACGTGACACCGTGAATTATGAGCTTTCCAATCTTGGACCATAATATCAAAGGCTATCTTCGTCAAGAGGCCACAGACGATATTCTCAATAGCCGCACCTCGAGTAAGGATAGAGAAATTATGAAAACACCTAGAGAGTCGATAGTTATCTCAGATACTGATGTCGACTATCCCACAGTTGTCACTACTAAGTCGGCGCGAGCGCAGGTTGCCGTAAAAGGCAAGGACCGTCTACGAGATACAGGCGATCATAATCGATGGAAAAACTCGGTCCTACGAGCCGGACTTGACCTCTTTGGAACTTAGACACCCATTACTTCACGTAAAGCTTCTGGAACAACAATATTCTTTTTGAAGATACTTATCGTATTTTTTGGTTAGTGTCAAGTTCTTTTAGCTGGAGAAACGTGAGCCATGACAGTTTCTTTTGTGAGATTATATCGAGGCCCTTAAAAGTATAACTGCAGAATAATGGATCTTAAATCTCAGCAGCTGTAAGTAAACTCGGCGAGATTGTGAGATAAAGAGTCATATGTATCGCAGAGTGGCCTCGGGATGCGCTTGCACATCTGCCTGCCCACGTGCCACCCTCGCCTGCGCAGGTTTCTCTTTAGCTTTTTGTTATTTTCTCAACGAACGCATTCATCATTTACGGGCAGATGCATACGGTAATAACATGTTACCTCTGGTAATTCATTCTTTAATTAAATTTCTTTCTCCCCTTTTTTGATTCTGATGCGTGCGTCATTTGGTTTGTTTACCATTAGAATTGTTTTTATTTTTGAAGCTTCAATTCCATTAAGGTAGGTTTGGTTGTTGTGTGAGTCTCTTTGGCCTGAATTTGGGCTCACACATGTGCGGAACGGTGTCTGTTTTTTGTCAGTCGACATCTGAGGTCTATTCCGTAACATGTGCAAAATGTATGTCCCTCGCCATCAGCAACAGGATGTTGGAGATTGTAAGGATTCTTGATCTATTCAACGTCTGACGTTTTTATAGCTTTATTAATGCTACGTGTCACAAGGATGAATTAATTTATTGTCTGCGTCTCGCAAACAGACTATTACAGACGTATACCGATGTTGATCAATGTACATTTAGCAAGTAAACATAATATTCGGATTAATGATTAGTACCTATGTAAACTACAAGCCAAAATTTGCTACTCTGTCGAAAGCTTTGTTAGTGACTATTCAGAACATGTTATAAAGGGCTTTTCATCTACAAATCGAGCCATGGGCATGCTTATAGCTTTGTTGTGTAACCTCTATGGCGGTGATTAAATCTCACCATTATTATTAACTGGCTCCATTCAAACACCCACTGTCGTTCTAGGCGGTTCGGAACTATGCCGTCCACCCACAGCGGCTGGTCCCGTAGGCGCACCACGGTCACACACACTAGCTTTTATTCATATATCGACTTCTAAACTCAACTCACTAGGTTCGATTGTTCGCGCTAACTCAAATTTACATTCGGAGAATCAATGTCGCCTGACAGACACAAGGTCCGCATTGTTTTGGCCGTTTTGGTGGTCCGGATGGAATATCGCCGCGCTCATTTGAATATTTTAATAAATAAACCCTGGCTCCTCTCCGAATCCTTTATCCCGTGCCAGATCTCCCGTGTGCTGCCACCACGTAATGTGTGTACGAATGGGTCGTGCGTCGTGCAAGCCAAGATCATCAGATCATCCAGGTGAATAACAGCATATCAACAGTAACAGTGAACATTTCCATAAGAACACATGCAAAAACTTATTGGAAGACTTTATTTACCATTAATTTTCATGTTACTATTCAAGAGGACCATCGGCTCGGTTTACACAACTTTTTAGTAAAAAGTTTCGGCACTAGAAACACACATTCATCGTAGTCGAACGTCACAAACACTGTAGATAATCCGATCCACTCGTAATTGGAGAGCACTAAGTTTTGTCACAAGTTATTAAACACTCGTCTGAGAGTCGCACTACCGAAACGCGCGTCTGTCCTTGCGCTGAGCGATTGGTAGACTGGCGCTGGCCGGGCGACGCACGCGGTGCGGCCGGCGCGGCGCGGCCCCGTGTTGCCGCGCGGTAGCTCCCCCCCCCAGCCCTCTTCCCGCGCGACAGTCCCGAACACTGCACCCAACAAATCCGACGATACATCGATAGAACTGTCGTGACTAGAAACCCACCTTTGTATGAAATTTCTTGTCGTTTTTACGCGGGATTTCGTTTGAGGTCGTGATTTGACGGACGTGCGATACGCTCGTGTGGGCGCATGGCCCTTGCGAAGCCTGTTCGGTAATATAATAAACCGCGATTGTACAATTTATTTACGCTACGATACGAGACCGTTATCTGGCGTGTGGCACTCGGTGGTGCAGCGGCAGTGTTGAGCGCATCGATAACGATGCGACATAATCACACTCCACCATAACACCGTGAAAGATGATCTCATAGCTACAATGTGGACCACTCGTACCAACGATAATAATATTTTTCCAGATGTGAATATCAAACAACATGTCAGCATGTATAAAGGAAGATAGGAACTCATAAAATTGAATGCTATAAAGATGGATGAAGCTCGATTACATTTTAAAATTGAGAGGTCCAATCGATTAATCATTTCAGATAGAAAGACGACTGACGATGACTTCTAAATGTCAAAAAAATATGTGATGATAATACGTACAATTATCCTGTTTTGAAATATTTGATTTGAATGTTGGAGTTTAACTAAGATTACTGAGCTGCTTTCATTTGATGAAGAGTTATTTCGCGAAGCCCCTGCGGCCAATATTTCAATTCCATCCATTAATTTACTACACAAGCCGTCAGCTTTCCCACAGACAGTTATTATATCCTCACTCTGTCATCCATCATGAGGCTTTCTTTACGAACCATATAAACCAGTGTTTCAGATTTCAAATTTAAGTTTTGGAAAGGATCCTCCTGACCCAAAATTTTACCATTCACGCTAAAACGGAGTCTCCCACTCAAGTAATTAGATACATAATCCTATCCCCGACACAGATCGTACAGAAGCGATAAATTGTTAAACTAGTTTGGGATCAGAGGCATCAGAGCCCGTCTATCAGCTTGGGGCTCTCTACTTTTAGTTTTATTTTTTGAATAAGTTCTGGGAAGGTCGGACCTCAAGGACGTCTGACGGGTCACGATTCCACTTCGCCCGTTATTATTAACATTATTTGATGGGAGCAAGACGTTGATATTAAAACTTCGCGTTTTGTGGATTAACAGAAACGAGTTCTAATTAGTTCAGCAACTTGTGCTGCTAAAATTTAACTTTTGCAATTTATCTTATTAAACTTGATGTCCGTGTCAATAATGATTAAGGGTATTATTGCTCTGGTTCGAAATCAGAGCGAATGGAAAGTGAAGCCTCAGTTTTCAGTTTTAAGTGTCGAGTCTCATAATTAGGATATTTTCGAAAACTGATAATTTGCTTATGAAACCGGTGTTCTTAGTCATTGCACTCGCTCAGTCGAAAGGGACCAAGATACGCGTTTCAAGAAATTGAGATTGGATCGAACATTTTTGCAACTTGAGGCTACTTTCAAGCTACATATTGCGATGACGAATGTTAAAAAACTTGGAAAGAATTGTACAATTTTCGTAATTTCTCCAGTCTTGGAGGAATGATTTAAGTACCTTAATTGCGTTCGCATATTGAAAATTATATGCTATTTCGCAATCTGTACTTTCAAACCAAGTTTGTTTTTCGCTCAGTAAAACGTTTAATTTAACTTTATTAAATGGAGCATTGTAAAATATTATCTTAAAACATATTGATGTAAGGTAAATACACGTGTGACATTTAATTTCCGCTCCTTTCAGATACCAATCTAACTTTGCTGCGTAAACTTGCAAAACGTAATGAATTACTGAGACTCGTTTATCATAACATACATATTACAGTCAAATGGTATGTTTTCTCATATTTACAGTTCACATCTCATTTCGAGAGTAAATGCTTCTTCAATAGCGTTCGCGTTTCCTTGATCTCTTTCATTCGTGTCCGCCGAGACTTCAGCAATCATAGCATTATTGAAAAATCTGAGGATTCAAATATCCATTTTACTTTTTTTTCAACGCATTGGTCTTCATAGTCTTTTATATGTTCAAAACAAAGTACAAATTGAAAAAGGGTTCGTATTTTCTCTTCTGACTTTTCCCTTTTGCAATATTCATTCACCCGCCACAATATTTCATCGGTTGAGTTCATAATCGCGTCTACCTACGCTCTTGGGAGCCCTACTTGTCATGTGGCCACGCATTCTGTTTTCACCGCTTCCCTTTGTTGACATATCGTATCGTATACAATTTTATTCCGGTCCCACTTTCAGCTGGTATGTGGTATTTACAAACAATCGTTGAGGATACCACATTTTTTACATGTCGCAGCTAATCTATTCTTTAAATAAACTATTACGACTAAAATAGAAATAATTATTGGTAATACCCTTATTATTAAAATTGGAGATTCATCATCAATCATTATTATTTTTTCTGGGAGAGATCGGTTATGGTTTATTAATTTAATTATTAAGGCAGTATGAGGTAACATGTTCCAAAACAGGTACCGCATCTTCTGCCTGTGGCTTATCGATAATCTCATAATTAATAGTTTATATAAAATTCTCATTCTTATTGTATAAAAAATTACGATGACCTAAAGCCACAATCTTTTTTTTTACAATCCGTTCAGCCATATTTATAATATTTACCTGTAGAACGGGAAATTGAGAGATTTCTTCATATTTTTTAAAATATTTATCTTTGTATCGGTTCAAAAAGTTACCTAACCAACTATCAGTGCCTACTTGATTTTGTTGTAGATCTTCTTTAGATCTTTAAACGGGTAACTAAGAATGAGATCAGCATCAGTACACTAAAAAAGTTATCGCGAATAATCGATGTCATTCATCCCTATCAAAAAGTTCTTTAACGTTACCATTTTTGGTTTCGATATTGTGAAAATAAAAGACCAATAAATGGCGCCAGCACAACGGATATATTTCTTCTGGATTCGTTATTTAAACATTTGAATCGTAATCGACCACTTAAAATGCAAAATGAATATTTTTTACGAATGAATCAGATGTAATCTCCACTTAGTTTCCATGAATTTCATATAAAAGTTTAGATTCTTCAAGAACGTTGATTTATATTGATGATTTATAAAAATTGCTGCACGAATGTTTTACAATGTGTAAAGAATCTTCTTAAAGACAGACCACAACGTGTTTTTACAACCAAAAGAAAAACAAAATAGGATAGTGAAGTTATTAACTGCAAATAAAACCAATGAACGACTGTTAAAAGGGCACGAGCGATACAAATAAACGAAAGACGCAATCTGGCAATAAAACGTCTCTTTCAGCATCACTATGTGTAGCCGGAGTACAGATATAAATTAAATAATAATTAATCCGTCAAGCCGTTCGTCCATAATGGACGACGCGGCATGTTCATTAACAAGACTTTTTCCATATATTTTTGTTCGGTCCTTTTTTAATTGATCTTTCATTCAACTGATTGTCCGTAATGGATATACTTACAATGTAATTTAATTAATTATGGGTGTATTTAAATTGGTAAATAGGTGCGTTCTAGAGGCGTTAAGGATGTTGCTGTGAATTAAGATCTGACATCATCGCTAAGATTTTTGATGACGCGGATGGGAGGATCAAGTTTTGCTGGTCCTTCCTGGAACGAATCGTTCACTTCTTGCAGCTGTATATATCTCTTATGCCTATAAAGCCTTCTACGGTTTAGGTACTTTAGGTAACAGAATGGCAAGCTTTGATAATATTTGTCTTTTTATGTGTTACAATGGCATTATTCAGCGTGCTTTTATAGGCAATCTTAGGGCAAATATGACCTATACTTACCAAAGGTTTTATTCGACGAATAAATTTTGAATGTTTAACTTCAAACTTTTATAATTCAAAAACGTATTCGCAGTGAGGTAATTGAGTAACACTAGCAATGGCTTTCTTTTTTTTTATTTTGACAGTTCAACAACTTCAGCAGACAAATTTTTCGAACATATGAAGCAATGGATTAGCAATATCCTTCAAATTATGTTTGTTTGATTGATGAGACGCAATTAGGGTGCAGGATAGAAGTTATACTTACTTGGCATAAAAGTTTTGACGAATTCGCCTTTAGAGGACCTATTTGGACTTATCATAGGGCTAGATTAACTTTAACTTTTACCCCACCATATTTAACTTTTACCCCACCATATTTATTCATCATCAGCCTACAGCAGTCCAGTGCTGGACATAGACCTGCACGCAATTAAGCTCGATTTTCGGCAACTCTCATCCAGCTGCTACCAGCCACCCTGCGAAGATCGTCGCTCCATCTAGCCTGAGGGCATTCTACCTTACGTTTGCCGATTCGCGGTCTCCACTCAAGAACACGTCTACCCAACATTATTCCCATATTTATTATTAAACATGATTTCATAAATCGCAATCATGTTTCATATCACAAGCGTTATTTTATCTACTGATATGTTTGTAATCTTTTCGTCACCCATGTAACTAATCACGTTCGTACTTAGTTGGTCGGATGCCCTTTTGGAATATTAAATCGTGTTTATTTTTATATCTGACGGGGTCGTGCGTTGATTGGCATTCCGTTTGCATTTAATTAGGTAATAATAGGTAAGCGAAGACGAGGTTTGTAGGAAGACGAGAAAATTATTCTAACGTGGTTCGTGAGGTCCTGCCTACTTGAAGACTCCTTTCTGTTTCGTTTAGCGGTGTGACTTTGTTAGAGTTCATTACCGCTGTATGCTGTGTTGAAAGTTGAAACCTACTGTTTTGAGGACAGAAGAGATATTTTAATACCTTCTAATTAATCAAAGTTATCACGAATTAGCTGGCACTCATATGGTCCTTTATGCCTTTTCATAGATTGTCGTTATGAAGCGTGATTTCGCAAATTGATGAATGATTATTAAACTTATTGCTTCTGTGGCGGTATCTACATCGCCGCATGCAAAAATCCCCTCGCGTATCGCGTAAGCAGTTTACCGCGCGACTAGTATTTATATACAACGTCCCGAGATTAATCGTCGGGCAGTTGCCCGTCGGACACGACACCCTTCTAGTCGGAGGATTCTCCCGTTTCTATGGAGGATGAGTGAACTTTCCACAGTGTTCCTCATACCTCTATACTTCCCTGTGCCTTCACAAAATTATTATACATCAACCAAATCAGCCACGATCTTTGAGGGAGGTTCCCAATTCCTATATTTCTTAACGACGCGGCACCGCATGTTAAAACACTTTTATTCTAAAAAAATATACCTTATACATTTTTTAAAGTCAAAATGCAGTTATGAGCGTTATAACAATATCTGTAATATTAACTCCGCGGCCATAACCTAACTTGCAGCAACTTTTTTAAATATTTTTCATTCGTTTCTAGTCTTTAATTATTTCTTTTCTGTCCGCAAAACAGTCAGAACAGTTAACAATTTCAAAGAAATAATGACTCAGGAACAGAATTCTTGGTGCATATGCGTCTTATTTAAATGTATCCCTGTGTGTCAAGAAATAACGGCGATATTTGCTTGTGATGTGAGTTTACGAAACTTTTTCCTTGGTCGCGAATGTCTTTTGAATATTTTTTTTAGTATTTCACAGTTTAAAATGCCTTTCAGTTTTGCCTTGAGACTATACTTTAGTTCAGTGTACACTAGTTTCCGCCCGCGGCTTCGCTCGCATGGTTTGTCCCTTCCCCAAAGTTCAAAGTATCCTCATACCAAGTTTCATCAAAATCAGTCTAGCCGTTTCGGAGATTAGCCGAAACAAACAGACCTAAAATGATTTAAACAGAATTAATATGTTTGCCGAGAGTTTTATCAAACTCACGACAATCATTCTAATTTTTATACCTAACCCTACCTATATAAGAGTTACATTCCAATGACTTACTTATGGTTTTACGACGATTGTGAATGTCATATCTAAGTCTAGCTGGACCTGAACCTAGTTCTGTCCATTTTAGTCTAAAATAAGCCATTACACGATTCCTTATAATCCTAGATTCTCCTTTTTTGTGAAAACTCAACGTGGCAACTGTCATGTTTTTGAGCGAAAATGACTTAACATCGCGCGAATGGACGCTCGTTTTAAAACTCCTTAAGAGGAGAGAAGGTCCATATATGAAGAGATCCAGGTTAATATATCCTACTTGTGTCAGCCAATCAACATTTGTAACGAAATGATTTGTTTTTCAACCAGAAATAAGAACTGGAGGAGGAATTAAAACAGTTACAACGCGCCCACAAAGTTGGAAAAGTTATTGTGGAAAATGAAATAGTGAGTGCAGGAAATAAACGACGAAATCTAGGACGACGAGCTCTACGAGACCCCTTTTAGTTGTGGTTTTATTTTACTATAGTCAGAGGGTCGGTCTCTCTATGTTCATAACTCGTACAACGTGGACACAACAATACGACATTAAATGAAAACACTGGCAATACTAATGGGTAAGAGTATTTTGAAACTATCAAATAAATTCGAAATAAAAAAAAGTATTTTTTTCAAACAAACTATATAGTAGTGATGGGCCCACTATGGGTTGTGCCTATCTTTGACTAGCTATAGTGACTATACTATTGGATATATTTGATTGAATTTTCGTATGCAGACTGGACACGGCTTGAGATATACGCAGTTTAATTTGTTGTTGTATTATCGTCTCCACCTTGTATATCCCTTATATCCGTTTGCACTAACTCTAGGCGACATCTAATTAATGTAATGCTTAGATATTTTTGCACTGTTGGACCTTCAACTCTTGGTGCTGTATCGAGCGTTTAAAATCCAACAGTGTGTTTTTATTAAGGCATTACATTTAGCTGTTAATGATTTTATTTAGGCAATACCTGCTCCTAAAACAAATACAAATTCGTCCATTCATTAAGCTGTATGAAACGCCTGCGTAAGTAATTACGTGTCATTGACCTGTGATGCTAATTCATGAAACATACGAGTCTCTACCTACCGGGAGGTATTTCATATGTAAATGCGTTCTTCCTGCCAACATCCAATTATTTGTGCTTGGGTCCGTGGAAAACGGAGATAAGCGCGAGTTAAAAGTAGCACAGGTTTTACAGTTTTTGTGGTTCTTAAGTTATTTTTATTTGTTTCAATTTCATAATATTCATCATGACAAAAGATTATATGACCCGCAACCTAATTGCGTAACACACTATCAATCTCAATCATTTTGAAGGATATTGCTAATACATTGCTTCATATATTCGAAAAATGTGTCTGCTCAGCAACGTAAATAACGCAATGAATGTTGTTGAACTGTCAAAAAACAAAATCAAAATCGGTCCATCCGTTCGGGAGCTACGATGCCACAGACAGCCATGTACTGGGACACACACACACCCCGACACGTCAAACTTATAACACCCCGTCGTTTTTGCGTCGGGGGTTATAAATTAAACCCATTGGCATTGAAAGTGTGTTACGCAATTACCCCGCAGAAAAGTGGCGAGCTATCTACTGAGCCTAAGACGGCTGATAGAGATGTAGCTATATGCTGGTAGTGATGGTGGATTAAGTTAGATAACATTCCAATAAACTCATTTAGCAAGAGATTTGTTGACCAAAAACGACCAATCAGTTAACATGAGAAGATTTGGACGATTAATTAAATTGTTTAGAAGAAACATTAAGGACACCCACCAACCATAATTGGATGTAACCTTGTAAGTTGTCTGTAGTATGTACAACTCGTAACAATCAGTCTCATTTCTATCTTAGATCAGTCACAACAGACATGTTATTCCCGTTCCATAGACTTTGTCTTACTAGACAGCACACATAATAAAAACAAAACATTTTATAACAGTAGGACAGCGATAAGCCGGTGCCGTCCCGTCTGCAAACAGTCGATTGTTTGCATTGAGCAACAAGCATTACTCCATGATTGATCGATACCTAACCAAGTACATCCTTATCATTGTTCTGATAATACTATCGATAATTTATTGGAATTCTTTCTACCTCGCCGATGTTGTTTTCACTTTTATTGCAATCGACGATACGTACATTAAATACTTCTTTGTAGGATGTGTGGAGTTAAAGGTGACTTCATTTACGAGAATGTGTCCAGTTTACGACTTAATTATGTGTTTACACTCGCTTATCATTGATATTATATTGCGGTCAGTAACCCATATACTTAACATGATGTCTACGTCTTGCAAAGGGTCAAATATGAAGGGACATAAACACGTACAAACGTTTCTAAATACTTAATAAATAATACCAACTTTGCTGTTCAGGAATAACATTACAATAGTCAAATAGCACTAGCCTCCACACTAGGACTCCCTGTGTCGTGCGTCCCTTCGTCTTACATGATTATTAGGTACATAGTAGGTAGGCTCTTACACAGAATCGCATCGGTTGATAAGATTTCTGAGGCGACAATAATCGAGTGTTCTTCCAAATAAATAAATTCATCTAAACATATTATTATGTAATTAACTTAGGCCTGATTTTTCAATCATCTAATAACTTTATCCGAGGAATAATTTTGAAACTTTGACAGTTATTTCATACAAAAACTGTCAAACGTCATTTTTATTTCTCGAATAAAAGTTATCTGGCGATGGAAATATCAGCCCTTAGGTGAATTAAATTTAAACTTGTAGAGCAATAGTAATTTGAGGTACTAAACCATTTTTTATTAAACTCTGACATGGAAGGTATGGAATGTTTCGTTACACAAATTCAAACGTAACATTCTCGCGTTCATTCGACTTCGGAAGTTGCACCACCCAACTTCCACCTCCTGCCATTCGAATTCACATCAAAGACTCCTGAATTGTAACACAATAGTCAAAGGAAAGTAGCCTAAAGGTCCGCTAACAAATAACAATGTATTTTAATGTAAATTTCCTCGACGTCACCCAATACTGTTGTGGTATAAAGCTATAGTTTTATAACGTCACAGAATAAGAAAACCGTACAGAAGCGCAACTCATGCACTTTCTTCTGTGCATACTCGTACCTATACCTAAACTCGCGCCCTATTACGTGGGACTTAAACATAACCGGCGAAATGTCGGTGTACTATTTATAGGTATCACCTCTGCCTAACCCTTCCGAGAATACGGGCGTGATATTATGTTATACTTATAATCATCAAACCAGGGTTGTCTATTTTGGAGATGATACAGCGCCAAACGCATAACTTTCGACTCAAGAGATGCCCCACTCCTGACACCCTGGCAGAGTTGAACAAATTCCTACTCCTAAAAGTGTAGGCATTTAGAATTCAAGCAGAGCGGATTATCTCCTTAACATAATCTTAAATTTACTGACAGACAACGTAGAGCCTAAACCACTGTCTAGAAGCAAGACATTTGGCAGAAGTATTCATAATAAAACGAAGGTAAACACTAAAAAAAGGATTTTTGAAAAGTCATCTTCTTAAAATTTTCTTCTTAGCGTGTCGTTACCAATCTAAATGGACTCGGCCCAGAATTCGGCTACTTGTTTGGCGCCATCACCAGCGTCCATCATTTTCTGTAACGTGCAGCTGACAGGACACGCAGGACACGATATTAACGGTCCCATGGTTTGTAGAACAGCGCCACATCACTCCAAGGTGGAGTCGTCTATGAATCTCCACCTGAACACGTTTGCCTTGGTTCGGCCAACCTGGGTCCGGAATCTGTTAAATTTTAAGATTGGGAAGAACAGTTTGTATGGAAGATGGTCATTCTTCCGATGGGAAATGGCACGCCGCTATGGCGCCGATTCCCTTGTTCAAAAACTAAACTAAACTTAAGTTCAGTACATCTTTTTCATTTTTCATTACGAAAATGACAGAAGATAAATATTAGTTTAGTCCTCTCAAATTAGTCAGCGCCTGGCGTAAATTTACGTATTTTTAGTAATCAATTTTTTAATCACGTCTAAACAAACCTTGTCTATGGAGTATCTTAATTTGATAGGACTAACCTAATATTTATCTTCTGTCCTTTTCTTAATGAAATAGAAAGAAAAAGATGCACTGAACTTAAATTTAGTTTAGTTTGTGAACAAGGGAATCGGCGCCTATCTCGTCTTCAAATTCTTACTCTACGGTAGCGTTCCATCTCATTTGACACAAAAACTCAGTAACTGGATAGCGAGTTTCCCGCGCGCTAATTGGCCGAGCGCTTCAGTATAGGATTACGAAGTAGGACGACAATGAGTTTTCGACAATTTTGCGACAAATTGTGATAAGATTAGCTACTGTGAAACTTGAGGGCCGTTATGTGAGAGTAAACGGTGTTGTGCTGGCTGTTCGTATTTAGGTAAATTGCTTATGGCTTTTTAAGATGGTGTGATTTGTAAACTGATGGGAAAACATGAAATGTGTAAACGTGAGGGAGTTATTGTTTTAAAATACGAGTATGTTAGTAACTTTGTCGGGTGCAATGCTGGCTGGACTAGTGACGGATCCCCTTAATAGATATCTAATCATCACATTGCCTTGCAGAATCGTTGTTAGTGTGGGTATCAGTAAAATTGTATCCTTGGTGAAGCATCTTCTCTAGAAGATACCTCCCCCCAGGGAGAGTAAGACTAAAGAAAATATGGATAGCTTATGTAAGGGCTGATATAAAAGAAAAAGGAGTAAATGATAGAGTTACAGCTGACAGGGGAGAATGGAAGAAAAACCTGCGTGTTGCGCCGACCCCAAGTAACTCTAAACATTTGATTGCACTCATGTGGTAAGTAGATGTTACATTAAGGGGTCTAGCACCTGACATGAACCCTGTAAGGACACAATTTACTAAGCATTCAAATTAAAATGACTTTACGTTTAGAAAGCCGTCCAAAAGCGCGTTGGGTTGACGCTATCGTCGAAGTCGCAGGAAGCACCTGGATGAGGGACTCACAGAACCGGGAAGTATGGTAAAAGAAAGAGGAGGCTTATAACCCGCAGTGGGTGATTCCGGGCTGAAATGACGATGATGATGAAGAGAAAGTAACATGGGACAAGGGCAGGAACTTCAGCAAGAAGATAATGACCAGAGCGGCAATTCTGGTAATTTTAAGAACTTAAGTCTAAACTTAGTCTCAAATTCTCAATCTGTCAAAAATACCTCTAATATCCCTCTACTTTTGACAAGTTTTTGCATTGATTGTCGCTGAGATGAGATTGCGACTAGATTTTACAGAACATACATAAACAGTCTATAACGTTCTCACTGCTGGGACACAGGCCTTCTCTCAGTGAGAGAAAGTGGGCCGTAATCTACCACGCGGGCGCAGTGCGGGTTGGAAGATGTGACATGTCTTCGAAATTTTGGTTTTAGGACATGCCGGTTTCCTCACGATGTTTTTAGACAACTGACCAGACTTTGACTAGATTTTGAACGTTTTTAATTACGGGAATTGGCCTGCAGGTATCTTCTATTTAAAACTTCCGAAATAAGTTGACTGTCATATAGAAAATAATAAAAAAAACCCTTAAATCGTGGTGTTCCTACAGCGTGTCATACCGTTAGCGTGGGGCTATTTTCGACAATTTTATTTGCATATTTTAACGCTCAATTGATAGGGGCCTATTAATTTAGGGTAGGGTGGGTCCAATCTACCTTAATATATTTATATTCTACGAAGGGACATTACGATAGCCCTGTGATACTTCCGTTAAATAGATAAAAATATCGAAATTTTTTTGAAGTTTAACTAATCTTGCCCGCAACTTAGCCTTAGTTTAGCCCTTAGTATGCAAGTATTTTGTATGTCATAATTTTTTTTCTACAAATATACAGGATGAAAAGAAGCCTATGTTTTGCTCCAGGTCCCAGGCTACCAATCTGTCAAATGTCCTAGCGATTGGTTCAGTGGTTTAGGAGTCAAAAGGTGACAGACTTATAGACAAACGCATTTATATATAATCTTAGTAGATCGGGTAGCATTTATGTGATAACATTTACTCTATTCATCTTACTCAATCTAAACTTGTTAATTTAATGGACTTAAAGACAACTTCTCTAGAATTTTATTTTAATTAATATGATCTGATTTCAAGATTGATTCCGATTATTGATAGTTTTATTTAATTATTTCTAATTATGTAAATCATTTATCTAGTAGTTATCGACACTTTCCATCAAGTGATAAGCCTGTTTTTAACTACTTTCGTAAGATATGTGTTAAGTATCATTTGATAACCATCTTTCTTTTGTGCATAATAATATCGGAAATACCATACTCAACACTTGCGTGATGCTTACCAGTGTGGTAAGATAATGCATTATGATAGTTAGATAAAAGTAACATATAAGTATATGGAAAGTTTTATCTACAATTTTAAGGAATTTAGCGGTTGTTTATTTATTACATAAGACAATTTTGACAACTTTCTGACCCCCTCCCCCTAAGTAAGAAAAAGTAAAACTTAGATGAAACCCCCCCCCCCCCCCCTTTTTAATCTTACGTAAGACCAGTATCTGCCAACATTGCAAAGAAAAAGTAGCAAAAAATAAAAACGTATAATTCTTGCTTACTTTTGTGATCTTACGTAAGAACAGTCTAGAGGCCTACCACGTAAGAAAAAATAAGACTTGTTTGGACCCCCTCCAAATCGTCTTACTTAATAAATAAACAGCCCCTACGCCCCTAAGCAGCTAGAACAGTTGCTTGGATTTTCAAATCTCGGAGCTGAGCCTTGCGTCGGCCGACCGCGAGATGGAACCGCCACTGGCGCGTGCGGCGGAAATCCACGCCTATTAAACTACTATTTATTTTTAAGTGCACTATTGTTTAGGCACCACTTTTAGCTGTCACCTCCTAGCGTTAAAGAAAACGGGCGCAAGTTCCTATCACAAATAAGCTCATCTATCTGAACAACACTGCCTAACGGACTGTAACAACACAACACCAAACATAACGTAACATGTCTTTGTCCAACACTATATCAAATGATAGAGATAAAAGTCTAGTCCCTACAACCCATAATTTCACGTATGGCTGGTCCGTATACATCCAAACCAAGTAATGCCGAATCTAAATTTATAATTAATGTTTTCGTGGCATATGGCATGTGTTGAATGAATTATTTATGACTGTTTTGTGATAAAAATAACAGCAATTATTCGGGCTTTGGGTAGGCGTAACGGATAGGAAGTTGAAGTATCTATACGTAATTTATACTTTTGTGTTCAATCGAACATACGATGGTAACTATATCTCACTCAGAACCGAAGGCAAAGACAAGATCTTTAGGGTCTTGAATGACATTGACAGGGGCACTGTTGCATAATCAGCCTATAATGTTCCCACTGCTGGGACACAGGCCTCCTCTCGGGGACAAGAAGTCAAGAAGTGGCCCGTAATCCACCACTCGTGCCCAGTGCGGGTTGGTAGATGTCACATGTCTTCAAAGTTTTAGTTCTGGGATATACCGATTGAACCGATTTCCTCACGATGTGGTCCTTAACCGTTTCGAGAGCAGAGGTGATAAAATAATTTAGACAAAGTTAAACGCCTGTCTGGGTTCGAACCTACGACCTACAACTCGTAAGTCGCCGTTACCGCTTGGCCACCACCGCTCACGGGGGGTGCTTTTGGTACACGTTAATTGGACAATTGTTTAAAAAAAAAAATAATTGTGGCATTAGTAGGACATCATCACGATGTACACAATCGTCTCATTGTCTCCTTTCTTATTAACGTGGAAAGTCCCGTAAAGTATTTCTGATATCAATCGAGCCTATGACGCAATAACCTGGAGTGTGTACGATTAGCGACTAAAGTCGACAAACATTGTTAGAATACTTTTACAAAGTAGATTTTACATTGTTACTTTTACACAACATGTAATTGGCAATCAAATATTCGATACATTCAGTATTTTATTAAATAGCCAGGACTTAATATTATTTTATATTTAATCAACTCAATAATTAACATTTAAAAAAGAAGGGCTCGGTAGATCCGTGGAGGGGTGCCGTCATCCCTCCGTGGATCGGATAACACGTTACGCTGTTGGTTCTGGCTGTAATTCGTGGATCTTTGGCAGTAGTTACGGGTCGGAAGCCTGAAAGCCTGACCTAGTTGTAAGTATCGTGTTACTCAGTAACTGGGTTGTTGAGGTCAGATAGGCAATCGCTGCGTGTAAAATACTTGTATTCAGGGTAGGCAGATGAATTAAGATTAAAAAACTAAAGTGTTAATCGACTTTTGCTATCTGAGTGCAGTACTGATAACGCTCTTCCACAAACACTACAACCGGTAATTTTCCAGTTACATACTTTACACTTTCCTGGAAAATCATTTATTACGTGAGATAGTTATTTCCATAGAATTGTTTACTGATGATTTATTGCACTTGAGACTGAAACCTGTCACACCTGTGAAGTGATTTCTTTGTATTATGTGTTAATATCGACCTGATACGTATATCAGAATAAGTATCTTTTCCTGTTTATGAAAGAAAACGCTTATTTAAACATGATTAATACATAATCAGCCTATCATGTTCCCACTGCTGGGACACAGGCCTCCTCTCGATGAGAGGGAATGGGCCGTAATCCACCACGCGGGTCCAGTGCGGGTTGGCAGATGTCACATGTCTTCGAATTTTTGGTTCTAGGACATGCCGGTTTCCTCACGATATTTTCCTTCGCCGTTTTGAGAGTAGTGGTGATAACATAATTTACACAAAGTAAAGCGCCTGTCTGGGTTCGAACCTACGGCCGACAACTCGTAAGCCGCAGCCGCTATCACTTGGCCACTACTGCTCAACATGATTATCCAAATTGAATTATTCAATCATCACTGTCATCTAAAATAATATTTTAAACAGGTAACATTGTTGCTATTGTTATTGTTTTGTCGTTTTTTCATTTGCTGTTGTTGGTTTGCTCTATTCTATTCTATTTTGTTTGTCAGAGGTAATCCTAATCTCTGCCAGTACTAATTCTGAAAATAAACCGTTCACTGATAGTATTCTACACTATTGCCATAGGATACCCGGACGAAGTTACGGGCAAAAGCTGGCTAGGTATTTAGGTAACATATTGTCTGGTGTGCGGTGCAGTCGGACTTCTGTGCCTCGTCTGTGAAAGCACGTTGAGCCGTTGGTCCCAGCTGCCATTCGTGGATCTTTGACAGTGGTTACTGGTCGTCAGTAGTCGGAAAGTCTGACAACCAATCTTACGAAGGGGTATCGTAATACCCAGTAATTGGGTTGTGGAGGTCAGATAGGCAGTCGCTCCATGTAAAATACCGGTATTCAGCTGCACCTGTTAGACTGGTAGCCGACCCCAACATAGTTGAGAAAAGGTTAAGCAGATGATGATCATATGCCTGTGTGTGGTTAAGTCACACATTTGAAAATCTGAATCGCCAAGTGATTTTTCCACTGTATTTTCTTCGGTACAGGAGTGCAAAAATAAAAGCATTAAAGCAAATACGTCTTTATTGCTAATAACCTGCCTTATAAGTGATTTAATTATCGCACGATTGCTGAAGTAAAAACTAAGAAGTTAACTGGCTTCATCAAATAGGTCGGCAACAGAAGAGGATTCAGATAACTTGAAAGTTTTTGCAAAGAATTTATTAAAATCCTTAATAAACGTGGGTTCTTAATTTTCAAATACATTGTTGCAAGTTATTTAATTGATTTGGGAGGAGAGAATTGCATTTCTGTCAAGAAATAAGATACATTGCCCGTTTAACTAAAAACTTGCAGTAAAGGAATAAGACAAATATGTAGGAAGAGGCAGTAAAGAACATAAAATAATAGCTAAACATTTTTTCTTACAAAATCGAGAAAGCAGCTTAATATTGTGACAAAGCAGTTTGGATTATCGAAAGACGGAAAATAGTTTTATTTGATCCAGTTACCCAAGCACACAATATTCACACAAAAACAAAAAATTGAAAAAACAACTTAAAATAGTATTGCGTGTTGTATAGAAGATGGCGGTAAAAATGATCCTTAGATACATGAACTATTTAGATACCAATAGGAAGATCCTTTGACATGACACAAAAAACCAAGAAACAAAAGAAAAACGACAAAATAAAGAAAGTAAAAACAATCAAAGACGGAACTAATAAAATCCCAAAAAACTCTCTAATTAAGCCCTTACAGAACAAAACCATTACATGAAGGAATCCGGCAGAAAACATAAAAACTATAGAAGAGACGGCACGTGGGCGAACGCTCCGGCCCAATTATAATAATGGATATTATTTTTACGACACAGAAGAACATTCCCGTTTCCTACGAAGGGAATAGAAATAAAACACCGGTAAACGAAAGACAAAATAAATGTTACGTGCTGAATGAAACGGGGATAACAGCTTAGTCCGTGTACTGTTTTATTTATTACAACCGCAGTCTAAATTAAATTGGATTTTAAGATACAGATGTACAGGTGTAAAGAAGAAGCTGCAGCTGCATTTATTGCAGTTTAGGCTGAATTTTTAAGAATACTAATAGCAGGATTAGGAACAGCAAGGTAATCACGTAACACATACAATGGCAATGTATTTCATTTTGACAGTTCAACAACATTCATTGCGGCATTTACATTGTCGAGCACTTCGAGCAGGCAAATGTTTGAAACATAACGAAGCAATGCTTTAGCAATTTGCTTCAAAATTAATTGTTATGAAAAGTGTGTTACGCAATTGAATCACCCCTTTTACACATAGCATATATTTTGTGGTTGAAGCCCTAAGTGGCATCGTCTTATTGAATTTTAAGGTAATAATGCATTATGTAGAAGCAGGTGCTACAGTCACCAGTGCGTCATCGAATAACCTCATTAAATTACACCTTTGCCTTAATTTAACTTGACGTCAAGCTAATGCATTTTTTCTTTTCCTTTCTCAAACTCATATTGAATTTCATACGTGTTTAACACACAAGTATTTCTCCAAATAAGAAACAAACATCTCACGTAAGCGAATGCCTGTGAAAATTCAATCTGTCATGGCGGACTCGGCAAAAATATCATCAGCATTTATAAAACAGCAATTCAAAGCCGTATCTAACAACACAAAGACGACACGGACAGGCAAAAAGAGTAATTACAAAGTGATCAACGCTAAAAACACAAAATTCGTTGTTAAAACGGTATGCATCGTCGAGAACTCAAGATACAGGCTGTGGGCCGCGAACGGACGGCCTTCTATAATTGTTGCTTTTTTATACACTCACCTGAAGGTCGACGGAGTTAAAATTTTAATTGCCCAAAACATTAATTCAGTGGGAACTCGTTTGCAAAATTAAGGACTTCGAAAAACCGTTGTTTATTCACGAATGCGCAGTTTAATTGTAGATTTGAGAAAGATGGATGGTTTTGTGCGCGTTGCTCAATTTCAACTCAAATATTTTGGTTGATTTGGTTCTACGAACTGTCTCAATTTCTTTAGATCTATGGGCTGAATTTAATAAATACGAAGTATGTTAAGTAAGAAAATTGAAGAGTAGGCCAAGCAAATATATTCTACCCCAGCTGTTCAAAATAAATGAGTATAGGCAAACATTTTTTGCTTATACAATTTGTTTTATTACTGTTTTCTATTTATTACAAATATGTCAAATATGTGTGTGTTATCGTAGCAGATGGCGCTCTGTAGTTTCTGCCTACTCATATGGAAGAAGGCCTGTGTTTATGTGAAGGCGTATGTACGTGTGTGTATATAAAACAAAAGGGCTCCACAGTTGTTATTAACAAACAAAAGCAACTCAAGTTCAACAATTCAAATTCTTGGCATAGTGTCGTGTCAATCCATCACACAGAGCCAATAGTTTGACAGCATGTCCTCCCCTTGAATTGTCTCTGGTTACGTGTTAATATTAACTGAGCCTCCACATGACATTGCCACAAATAGAGAACATTCCTTCGAGTAATAAACCTTATGTTTTGTTGGAGAATTTTCCTTGTACACAAGGCTTCAGGAAATAGTGAATGCCTCTAAACCGTTAGCTGTTATTGGATTTAT
Organism: Apamea epomidion; assembly: GCA_947507525.1. Taxonomy (NCBI): domain Eukaryota; kingdom Metazoa; phylum Arthropoda; class Insecta; order Lepidoptera; family Noctuidae; genus Apamea; species Apamea epomidion. The sequence goes on from OX382232.1 coordinate 5,949,217, forward strand.
GATTAAAATGGACAAGAAGCTTTTTGTTAACGAAATTAAAGAAGTTTGTTTGCACATTTTAGCCTCTATGTATTTCTGTTTATGATCGTGACAATTTTGACTTTTGGTATAACATACATACCTAAAGTTTTCAATTTTCTTTAAATTTTTACAACAGTATTATATATTAACTCAGGTCTTACTATATCATGAAGGATATTGTTATTCCATTGCTTTATTTACATTATATAAGCTAACATTTAAAATAATAATACATATTATACTTACACATATACTTACTTAGTCAAAACTCTGTCTTTAACCATATTTATTTGTCATAACTTTACATGCGGTTTCCTAGATTTCAGCTGATCGATTCAGTAAAAATCTCACCGTGAAAAGTTAGGTGAAGTGAACTTAGAGTGAGCTGTCAATTGTGTCAATCTCTAACATTAGTTGGAATGACAGCTCACTCCACGCTCACTTCACCTAAGTTTTCACGGTGAGATGGTTACAGAATTGCACTGCACGTTATAACTGTGTCCAAGTCTTCCCATATTTAACTAACGTTTTATGGGGCTTGACTTTCTTCACCACTACTGATTACAACTTCGTACCTACTTATTTCAACAAGTTAATAAAGCAATGTGTAATAAAGCTATATAGTATTAGATGCTCTGTTAACACCTTTTTGATTATTTTTGTAACTAAACTATTTGGCAGTTGGCTCTATTCACCACCGAAAAAATCAGCTTCTTTTGATACTACTACATAGTACATTTTCAACAAAGTTATGGTTTGATTCTCTTCACCACCAAAGCGACGATATGTCTTCAACCAATGTCTAAAATCCATCTAACAATAATATCAAAATAGTACTAACGCCCGCGAATTCGGAACATACGCCATCTATTTTTAAGTCATCGACAGCGTCTGACAGTTTATCAACAGATGTGGCAAGGATCTCATGTTTACATGAAGCACTGATTGCTGTTCACACGATTCTGTTTTACAGCCGACAGCTTCGTTTTATTATTATAAATGACGACAGTCGCTTGAGTGACGAGATAACGAGCCCCAATAAGGTATAGTTAAGTTATTTGGAGCGTTTAACGGTGATCCTTATGGTTAGTTTGGGGTTAATAAGCGATGATATGGTTTTAACGCTTGCTTATTTGTAGGGTTAAATGTAAAATAATGGTAAATCACTGTCATGAAATTAATAATAATAATAATAAATATTCCACAACTATCACACAACGCCATCTAGTCCCAACCTAAGCAGAGCTTGTGTTATGGGTACTAGACAACTGATAAATATACTTATATATTTCTAAATACATAAATATTATAGATAAATTACACCCAGACACAGAACAAATGATCGTGCTCATTACACAAACATTTGTCCTGGGTGGGAATCGAACCCACGACCTCCGGCATAGCAGTCAGGGTCACTAACCACTAGACCAACAGGCCTGTCAAAAATTACAGTAAGAAATGAGTCAGAATATTATAGGAGCTTGTGGCTAAGTAATAACAGCCGCATGTGCCGATCGATCAGGTTAAGCTACGCTTGGCATGTAAAGATGGGTACCCATACACGGACCAACCGCGGCAAAGGTTAAGCTACGCTTGCCGCGGTTGGTCCGTGGATGGGTGACCATTTCAAGACTCCTCCGTGCCTCGGAAAGCACGTAAAGCCGTTGGTCCCGGCTGTCATTCGTGGATCTTCGTTACGGGTCGTCAAAAGCCCGAAAGTCTGGCAACCAGTCTTACCAAGGGGTATCGTATTACCTAGTAACTGAGTTGTGGAGGTCAGATTGGCAATCGCTTCATGTGTGTGTGTTCTATTGTTGTTTGAAACATTATTTTTATTTTATTAATTTTGTATTTTGTGTTTCACGAACTGTGTCCAAATAAACTTTTTTCTTTCTTTCTTTCTAAAATACGGGTATTCAGCTGCATCCGGTTAGACTGGAAGCAAACCCCAACATAGTTGGGAAAAGGCTAGGCAGATGATGAATGAGTCAGAATATTTTTAGGAAGTGATTTGTAAGTTCTGTCTAGCAGATGCTAGCACTGCTTTACGTTCACGATCGAGAAATTGTCATTGTTGTCACAGCAGATTATAACAGTGATGAAAAGCGCTATATGATCTTGGAACTGTCCGACATATCTATGAAGATCTACAACACACTATACTCTGTCCACTAGGTTAACCGTTTTTTGACAGCTGCCTTAACGTTACTAGTCCACATTACGTAAAAGTTAACTTTAAAATGCATAATAAAATTAATATATAAACTGCCTAATTTTATTGAATTATCTTATTTGACTTCTTACAGACATTATAATACCGTACGTGTGTCAGTTTTGACAAAAAATATATAATTGCTCACTAGTTCGATCTGTCAAAAAACGGTTAACCTAGTGAACAGCGTATAAGTGAGGGATCGACCATGTTAGTCCCATGGCCACATTATGGTCAGCAAATAAGTAAACCTTCCCATTCAAAACCCAATTCGATATTGAAATCGAAACTCCACAACTGTTTGCAATTTCAACGTTATTTACTCTCAAACACACATATTAATTTTAACGTTTCACAATGTTGAACAAGACGCAAGTTCAGTGTTTGCCCGTTCTTAGTTACAAGTATTAATGGGGTATGAACGTGACCGTCGGACGAACGTCGTTTCTATATATAGAGGCCTCGTAATGGCTTGTATTTCCTTGGCTTAGCGGGTTGCACACTGTTTTGGGTAATAACAAGCATGTTGTTTGCAAGTGGAATGTCTAATGGATTTGTACAAAGATCTACGAGCGAATTGATATTGTGGCAACAACTGCAAATATTGTGGTTCTTATTTTTGGTTTTATCTCCGCTGGTCTAGGGAAGCGTAAAGCCACGAGTAGGTATAGCTATACACAACCATCCGACAGGCTATCGTATCGAAAATGACACATTTCGATAGCCTGATTTGCCTTGCCCCCGACAGTAAACAGCTGTCGGGAGAATAGCGGTCGTCTATTTCGGCGTTTAGAGAACTCCTACGATAGCATTGATTGATGTTCGATACGGTACGGAAGCGTATCGAGTGTTTGTGAATAGCTTTGCAGAACAGCGTTATAAGTATAACTTATAACTGCTTACTTTTGGGATATCATCATCATCATCATTTCAACCAAAAGACGTCCACTGCTGGATATAGGCCTCCCCCAAGCACCTCCACTTCGACCGGTTCTGTGCTTCTCGCATATGGTTATGTATTGGGATATGCCTTTGTTTAATTTGTGGATTTTATCAATTCTTATTGGGATCCCGTTCATGACTTTATATTACTCCGTATCGGCGGTATCCCTTCACTCTCTTGATCCATAATTTTTTATACAGATCTTTCTTCTATCGGGCTTCTAATACGTACACCATTACGATTCTATTACATAAAACAAACACCGTTCTTATAAAGAAGTAGTAGACACTAAGGTGTGCCTACTACTTTTTTCAAACACGGTCTTTCTCAATAGATAATACCTAAGGATTGTCTGGGCAGTCTACCTAATATATAAAAAACGTACCTATCTTTTCTCAGTTCGTCTCCACTCCTGTCCGTATGTCCGCACATAATGAGTTGTATTTCCTCAGCTTAGCATAGTACGCACTATGAATCCCTGGTATGCGGCTGCATCTGACTGATGAAGCGCCGCGGTGCTGTTTGCATACAAATTATCGGCGCAAATCAATGGCTGACATTCTCGCCGTGAGAGCGATCCGCGTCGGCGTGACAGACAGATGGATTTCTGTTGTTGTTAATCCGTGGATTGACGTAGGAATTGTATTTTTAAGTTTGTATTTTTTCTCAGGCTGCGGCTTTCCAATTTATGGTCTTGGGTTCTCGTCGTTTTTAGTTACTATCTGTATTGCCTACTAATTGATCTTACTGTTGCGAAACTTGCTGGTTTGTTAGGCATTAGCAAGCTAATGCTCTGCTGAATAATAGAGCACACTGCTTGCAGAAGTATTACATAAGAATCTTTAAGACTGAGCAGGTTCGTCTGTGTTATGTTACCTCTGACAGCTGCAACAGCAACCTTATTACAACAACTTTAAAGATCACTGTGATTTTGACAAACTTGACAGTTGCAGCAACGAAACAGCAACCTTATTGTCACGACATTAAAGTTCACTGTGATATTGACAGTGATGCAAAATCAGAGGTACAATAAGTGTGTATGGACTGTAGTCATACTTTGCGGTACCTACATCACCACCATCATCGTCTGCATCATCATCATCAGCCTGTTCCCAACTATGTTGGGCTCGGCTTCCAGTCTAACCGGATGCAGCTGAGTACCAGTATTTTACATGAATCGACTGCCTATCTGACCTCCACAACCCAGAGGTGTGGATGTGGTATCTACATAGATGATTAAATACCAACGTTCTCAAAGTACCACCCAAAAGTTTCCTAATTCAATTCCAATATTCAATTCATATTCATTCTTGTCACCGCCGGGGTGCCAGCTGTTTTAGAACCCAACGGCCTGGCACGCGACGATGGGAATAGACCAGACGGAATGACCATAATACCCTGAAAGTTAGGCAGGCCTTTGGTGTGGGATGCAACATGTGTCGACACCCTTGCGCCATCCCATCTTCCTAGCACGGTGGGCTGTGCTGGAGCGGCTGCTGCTGGTGCAGAAAACCTCAAACGGCGAAAATATTCCAACCTGATTGGGAGTTATAATTATGTTCGAGCCGTTTGGGGTTGAAACCCCAGGGCCATGGGGTCCGAGTGCCCACTTGGTTTTTCGAGATATCGCCAAGCGGTTAGTCGACTCTTCACGTGACCAGAGGGCTGGCCTGTTTCTTGCCCAAAGAATTTGCATCGCCATACAACGTGGCAATGCTGCCAACCTTTTGAGCACTGCTCCTGTTGACAGCGATGCGGACGAGTTTTTTGATGCCCTATGATTATTTTGCTTATTTTTTCACATGCACATATCATTATTTGAAATATTAGCTTATATAGTGTAAATATCGTCAATAATTAAATAAACTGTTTGTATTACTGTTTTCATTCATTTACCAATCCACACGCAATAAGCATCATAACCAATTTTATTAAGTGTGTGTACATTAACATAACAACCCAAGCCACGACGACGTATGAACCTAACCCTCCAAATATTCAAGGAATTTGAATTTCATATGAACGAGGCCGTCAAAGTCAACACTTGTGTGGCCAACAGGCATGGAACAACAGCCCTTATGATTCAGACCCTTGAAAATCGCGATCACCGCTGAATGATAGACGCTCTTGAAGATGTAGTGGGAATAAATGACGTAACCCACTTTAGTGGTGTTATTAATTACGTGTTTAGACGAGGAGTTAGGGAGAAATAATCAGGAATTTCTGGTTGAGGTGTAGAAGATGGTAATGGGGGTATACCAAGAAAATGTCCAACAACAACATCTCATCGTCATAATTTCAGCCAAAAGTCGTCCGATGTCCAATGCTGGACATGAAACTTTTAAGCCCGGGAGGCCTAATGAGCTCATATCCAGCAGTGGTTGTCATATCCAGCAGTGGAATGCAATCACCGTCACTTCGACCGGTTCTGAGCCTCTCGCATTCACCGGAATCCTGCAATCTTCCACTTTAGAACCTTTTGGCCTCATTGGCATCTGTTCTGCGAGCAATGAGCTTTTAAGTTACAACTGCAGCAGGCTGCATCAGCCTCCACTGGACAATGAATAAATTCAAACTAAAGCTAAACACAACTAACTACGACCCCCAAAATACAGATAAATGCCTTGTTTGGGGCTCACCGTCCAATCTATTTTTGTACAATATGACTATTAATAAAAAAAAAATAAGTTTGGATTTGAAAGACCAAAAACCAGGTAAACATTGTTTTGTGTACGCACGGCTACACATCAAGCTATACAGTATAAGCTGACTTGATTGTACGAAAAACCTATACAATGCGAGCTCTGCTAAAGCTGGAAATGTATAGCTTGATGTGTCGTGAACCGTTATCGTTGTTTTCATTAACTGTGCGCACCTATATGGTGATTATGAGCCGAGAGCCCATCTTATTACGTCCTGATCGAAATCTGTAGTAGGTACTAAAAGTTAGAATTTCTCAATATGATGGCACAGAGAGCTAGAATTATCCCGGTCAGTTATAGCTGGACTCATCATGAACCCAGCAATCACTAGGATGACGTGATAAACATAAAATTGATATTCATCATGTCGCATGCGATTTCTCGTCGTAAAACCTGATGGAAAAATATCTAAGTAAGTATACCCACCACATGTTTAATAGGAAGTGTTTAAATGAAGAAAAATAATGGTAATTAACGAAATCGCGGGTTTTGTTAATCGTCTTTAAGCAAAACGCTGATAGCCCCAATGTCACAGAGTTGACGAACATATTTATAAATATTAAGCCCATAAAACAAGTGTTACTGTAAGTAAACCAAAGAATATCACAATAATATGCTGGTAAACATTGAAGAAACAGGGATATCGTTACATAACATTAATGGGAACTAATAATGAGGGCTACCGAAAACAAGATAAATATTGAAACAACGCAAAAAATAAACCATTACGAACGGGCGAAACCCCATCGATTCACCCTGTTTGTGGCATGCCACTGACAAATGCAATGACAGATTTCTGGCCCCGTTTTTGTGTTCCGTGCAAACTTAATTATACCATCAATACACACCTTAAAACTTATACACTAAAACACACTTTCCTTTGCATGAACTGTAGTCGCAAGATGGCAGGACTTATCTATGGTATTTGGGAAATTCCCTTCAGTGACCGCACATATTTTTTTCTCTTTCTTTTATTGTCCTGTGGTTAGGGTTGCCGAACAATTGAATATTATGATAATTTATTTCACTTTACCACCTAAAATTAATCCTTATTTGTTGTGATTTCAAAATGGCACCATCATACCTGTAACAAAAAGAAAAAAACATATATTGACTAAAAATAATTCGAAATAAAATGATATAATACGTCATATAACATTTAAACACAAATAAATAAAATGGTATATGACAAATATGCACACAACAAAACGTAAAAAGTTTTGACAGCGGTGGGATTCGAACCCACGCCCTTTCGGACTGGTGCCTAAAACCAGCGCCTTAGACCACTCGGCCACGCTGCCTACATTATACGATGATGAAATTAGCGGGAGGTTTGCAAGACCAACTTATACCTAACTCAGAAACAGGAATGAAGTCGAAAATACAGCAGACCTCTAATTTTCAGTAGGCAGGAAAAAAAAGGAAAGAATTAAAAAGTACTAAAATTGTAAAGGATGCAAATTGATACATTCGTTGTTAAATCATCGGAAATTAATCTAATGGAATTTCCACCTACACTATTATCATTACTTAGCACCCTGATTGTGATTACTTAACACACTATAAATCATCAATAACAACAATCATCAACATTTTAAAGGATATGCTAATCCATCACTTCTTTTGTTCGAAAAATTTGTCTGCTCAACAACGTAAATACCGCAATGTATGTTGTTGAACTGTCAAAATGAAAGCCATTGCTACTGTTCGTGTCTTACGCAATTCCCCCGCTGCAGGGCAAAGGCCTCCCTTTCTTCTTTCCACTCTTCCCGGTTTACTGCGATTCAGTTCACCCACTGTTTTCAGAAAAATCATCAGGATACATATTATATAGAAAATAATGAAGACACGGAATCTCGTATGCAGTAATAAATTATGCAGTTGCTCTAAGTGTTGGTACCGGTTGAAGCGATGCACGTCGCTTTCAAGCAAATCACACTAGTGCAATAAAGTTCAGTTAGCAAGACCACTAGCCCATAGTCGTGGCGTACCATACTACCCCGTTTCCCATCGTTGACAACCACAATAATAAACAACCACTCGCCATCAACCCGCAAATACTATCTATTTAGTCCTATACTCTCCATACACTATATTTTCCAACCATTTCAAAAGCTACTACGGAAACAATTATAGCTTCTAACAGATTTTAAAACCTTAATTTGCCAGCAAGTTCAGCACTCTCATTATTGCCAACGCATTAGACCCAGAACAAGGTCTAATTCCGAGTGACGCACCTCATTTACACCGATCACTTGTAATAGGCACTTATCTGCTCGCAAGACGGCCAATCATTATGGATTTATGCACGATAATAACTTGGCCCTAGTCAGGGTACGCCTACGAACTTACGTGGTTGGTACACCAGGGATATTCATGAGTTTTGTATTTTTGTTATTATAGATTTACTATAGTTAATTTGTATTGAGTATAGAGTCGACATCCTGCTTGATGTTATTCCTTTCTTTTATTTATATTACTGCCTCACTTGTTCTTGTATTTGACGAAATGGTTTGTCATTTTCATCTTAGTCTAGGAAATAATCCTTAACCTTAATAGTACGATGAGTCAGTGCGATTTAGTAATGCTTTGAAGCTCCTAGATTCTTCTTCCTACGTACGCCCATCAGGATCTGAAGTATGGATCGTTTGTTATTTATGATAGTGATTGAGTATTTAAGCATACACTTGCATTGTTTAGCGATGACAGATCAAGCAAACATGCGATCTCAGAATCAGGTGAATCGTAATTAATTATTCTAACGATTTCGACTGCGAGTAATATGATATTAATTACACTATCAATATTCAACTCCTTTATAGGTCGCTTAAATATACTGTTATATTGACATTGTCTTTGAATTAAGTCTCCGATTGAAATAAAAACAACCTTCATTTCAATTGATCATTGAGGTGTATCGACGAAGTTATCAAATAATTATCTAACTGAAGAAGCTAAGGATCTCATGCAGCTACTCAGATCGAATATTACGAAAACACTCCAAATCATCTCGAGATTATGTTAAGACTTCGTAGCTACAATCTATCGAGAGTGAAACATCTTCAAGGAGAATATCTCCGAACAATACACTTAGATTTACTTATAACGCGAGTCTCGGAAAGCAATCACAAAAATCGTTCGGTTCAGACAAAGACCGAACTGTGTCGAACATAATTTGTGGCCCAGCATCCCATAACAATAAATCTCGAATTTCAGCAGATTTACGACACTGTAAACATGCAATATCATCAAACTTATTTAAGTGCGTATAAGGGATACCATTTTGAACATATTTAACGGCGCCCTGGCTTAAATCATGTTTTGTGAATTGTTTTCGATTGGTTTCAATTAATAAAATATGGATGTATAAAATAATAAACGGTGTGATTTATGATGTACCTTGATTAATTCGGAAATAAAACGAAAGGGAAAGGAAGGTATTAATATTTGAAGGTAAAGGGGTGTTGAATGCGTTATGAGTAACGACATGACCGCAAGAAATGAAGAAGCATCCAGTATAGATGTTTGTTAGAAGTCTGGGAAAACGTTAAGATAATTGAAAAATCGCAGACAGTTGAATGAACTCGGAAAAATTGATTATCTACATTAAAGTCGTCTTGTCGAAGGATATTAAATGCCAAATCCAAGAAATGTATAAATAAGCCAAAGTATTCATTCGCGCCAAAATACTGAGATTTTATTATTCATTTTGTTGATCATAGAACTTTATAACACCATAACTTTGTTACAATCCACCATCTTGAAAAGTCCAATACGAAGAATTTATTATTTTTAATATTGGAGAAGTTGACATCGTGTTCATAATGTTGATATTAAAATGTTAAAGTGTTTAGTTTTATGTTCCGTTATTATACTTAACGCCACAAATGTTTAGGTGTTTTTTATTTACGTTTTAATTTAGGCAATCAAATATTTTATATGCTGCACATAAAATATTGTCACAATGTTTATTTTGACTCAAAAATGCAGTTCTGACAGCATTCCGATCGTCATAAATGTTTCGGTCGACTATTTCGAGCCTATTAACTGCATTATCGAAAATCGAGTAACGGAAAATGGCTATAAAATCGCTAATATATCGGTGTGTTAGATATTTAAATACGATGAATTCCTCTGTGTGGACTTGACCGAGATACGCGAATACGTGAGGAACAGCGGGGGCGAATTTTTGTGACAGCCCAGAGCTGCTCGTAAAAAATTCTTGCCACCCGTGGTGCCCATTTGTTTAGTTAATGCAGTTTCTACGAGCTATGAGCATCGTGAGTTTTTAGGAGCTTGTAAAAAGGCCCTGCTGTCTTCTGTCTTAACTGTTGTGGTGACGAAAACTAGAAATATTCTATGCCGGATTTTGGCTATTCTTTCGACAAGATTAGGTGAGATTATTACTTAAACACTAGGTCGTGTCATTTTCGAAGTACTGAGCCTCAGATAGTGAATCTGCAGACACAGCCTCCTGGCACAAAAGATAGTTTCTCGGAAATGTCAAACTGTTTTTGACATTCCCTACTTAACTGTCCACGAACTGCCCAAGCAAAAACATTTCATCAGCCACACAAAACAAGCCTAATCCATTATTCTTATTGTAATCCCAAATTACGTCGTACGAAGAAAACCTACACACAATTACTAAGGAAAACCTCTCGTCATTCCGCCAGGAGCGACGAATGCCGACGATATCTTACGGAGGAAAGATTCATCACATGTCTAACGGCTCGTAGGTACTAGGTAGTAACGAGGGTCGACGCCCGAAAGGGTGCGTTTTGGAACGCGCGATAATCCACGCTAACCACCGGCTTATAAACTAGCCGGGCGGATCTGTTCAGCGATTGTTTTGTGATCTGTCCGACGATTCGGTGAATTTGTCTGTGATGGGTGAAATGGTTTTAATTGAACCTGTTATGTTCGACATGTTTTTGGTACGAAATTAGATTTGGAAGTCACTCAACCGACTTTGAACTCTTACTGGAAACAATTACCCATATTGGAATTGCATCTTACTACTTATTTGGTAAATAGAAAGATGCAATTCCAATATGCGTAAGCTTCGATAAAAGGTGTAGATTTGGAACCATGTCACGAAACATATATGTCTCTTGGAACCGTGTCTCAAAACATGTCTCTCACCCAATCCTGTTCTTAATGCCCCGCCATCAACTAACCGAACCCAGCAAAGCCACTAACAACGCTGTAAAAGTGGCAAAGTTATAGGGTCGGTCATAGTTTAAAATTGTTAATATAATCGATACGAAAAAGAAGGACAAAATTGGGCTATTTTTTATCTAATAAAGGATACTCTAGCTAAGCATAGCTAGCTATCTCCAAGATGACTGTGGAGAAGCTACCCACTCTAACATTCTCCAATAACTTAGCGAAAAGAATTCTCGGCGCTACCTGTTCAAGCCAGCCATTCAATCTATTTCAGACATTATTTTCACATAGTTAATCATGTATTCATGTCCTAAGTAAAGTAGCCCTTAAGCAACACATGTTAAGCTCAAGATATCATGATTGATTAAGCAAAAACTGGGCGGATAACTTGGATAATGACACCCAATTATCTGAAATGCTATTAACGCCTAAACACACACCACGTCTTACGCAAATCACTGCATTAACCAGATGATCAAGTCACAGTACAGTGGAACAGTAAGACCACTTCGCATAACATGCCAAAATAAAGATTTTCACAATCTTGAATATCAACTGGACCAACATTTCTGTAGCGAGAAACTTACTTTGCGGCGATATACATACATTCAATTGAACAAAAATTTGATTAACCAGCGAATTGAGTTACAATCAAATCTTCAATTTTATTACAAGACAATAGGCAAAATGGTGAATATGTGAAGAAAAATGGGCCAGGAAATACGTGGTCTCATAATTAGCTGACCTGCAGTTTGATTTAGGTCAATCAATCAACTCAGCCTATCGAAGTCTACTGCTGGACATAGGCCTCTTCCTGGCTGCGCCTCAACACCCGGTCCTCCGCCTTCCACATCCAGGCTATCCTAGCCACATTTTTAAGGTCATCGATCCACCTAGTTGGGTCTGTCCCACACTACGCTTGCGGATGTATATCAACAAGCGTGTAGACCGTGTGGTCTCCATTCCAGGACTGGTCTGCTCCAACGGCCATTGGTCATTCGACAAACATGCCCAGTCCTAGACCACTTCAGCTTGCTTACTCTGTGACCTATGTGATTTACAAGTACGTCAGTATAATTTTAATGAACGTCAGTGGAACTTCTCAATGTTCTCTCTTCTATGATGATGTTGATGCTGCCTGAGTCATATCGGCTCCTAACTTTTGCAATAAGTCATTTAGTTGAGCAGTAAAGGGACCCCTTGCAATATATTGCCCCCTATAATATTCACTTCCCGTTTGTCTATTTGCTCTTTGTTAGGGTGTCAGTATGACGAATACTTCCGTTGAGTTCACTTGGGTTTGACAAGTTTGTGATGACATTTGTAGGATCAAAACTGGGTTCCTACTTGAAAGTAACATGTAGATGAAAACTTTGGCAAATATAATTGAACATAAGTTTCTCTCGTTTTGGTAACTGGCATGATTGCCTAAGCATAGCATGACCAGCCTATAATGTTCCCACTGCTGGGACGCAGACCTCCTCTCTGTGAAAGGGAGTGGGCCGTGATTCACCACACGGGCCAAGTGCGGGTTGGTAGCCTCTGTTTGGGTACGAACCAACTTACCTACCTATTTTGAACTAGGTGAGCAATAATATAGCTCAAACCATTGTTAAAGATTAGCTGGTCAACAAGGTTGGTGGTAGAGCTGACTGCTTCACAAGAAAGGTAAGTAAAAGAAACCTAGATAAAGAAGGTAGTTAAAGAAAGGTTTACTTAAACTTTTGACTCTATTCTGCAAGCACATAGCTTGTATGTTTATACTTTTATAAGCAGAAGTTTAATAAGTTTCCCAAAACAGAGTTAAATATTTTCATAAAAATAAAAAGCAGAGCGGGAAACAGCGGTCGGCCAATTTATTCGCGAAAATCTACAAGAACAATTCACCTTGTGATGCAGCTTTACTTGATATCCACATTAAGTATAACCTTATTTTCCTCCTCCAACTGTAGCTGGGGTGGTTTTTCTAATGTAAAAACAACCTTCTGTTGTAAAGTTAGGGTTGTTTATCGGTTGTGGTTAGAATAGGCCATCAACAACCCGCATGATAAAAGCCAGCGGGGTACAAGTGATTAAAATAAGTACGGATTTAGGTGCGGCCGCCCTAATAGGGGGCACCACGCCCTATTCTGACCTGACGAACTTCGCTTCAATGTTTTGTGGTAACTACATTAGTGGAAGTATCGCTCTTGGGTACTACCATCCCTCGAGCATTCAGCAGAGTGAAAGAGAAGGCGATAACAACATGACGACGTAATTTAGACACAATGTGTTATGTCATTCACTGTTTTCAGGCAGTCATTTGTTTTAAGTCAACCTTATTTTGACAGTTAGTAAAAGATATAAACTCCAAAGGCTTGTAACGAAAACATTTTTCTAAAGCTTTGGTTTTTAGGAAAGTGGTTCCGTCGTACTATAACGGTCGTCATGAAAATATGTAATTTTCACTCACTATCCATTTCAAGGTTGCCTGGAAGAGATCGCAGAAAGCTATAAGGCCGCCCATTGTATATTTTTTTGTGATAAACGTATTTTTTTAAATGTATTTTCTGGTGTATAATAAAGTATACATAAATAAATTAAGGTCAGTGGATAGTCATAGGGGCAAATAAATAAAACGGACGTCATGAAAATCTGTAATTTTCACCAGTATCTGACAATAAGCGTCAAAAAAACCCTCTGCATTCGGTCATAGGGAACCATAGATTAGAAAAGTTTTTCCTACTAGCAAAAGCAAAATGAAATAACTGCATAAACAATTCTACGTCTAACTTGGTCGCCTAACAATACAGCTACGAAAAAGCTTTAAAAACATTTTCACACTACGTTTTTCCACATAACATTTCGCCGTGCTCATCTTCATTCAACAATACTAACAAAAGCGACGCCATTTTCATGACGTTAAAAAATCATTAGCACACCCCAACGCAACGGAAAATCCTATTCTGCCAACGTTGACATGCTAACTCGAGTGTTGCAAAAATAGCAAAATTATGCGTGTGATTTAGTGAAAACGGTTTGTTGGAAATTTATTATTTATTTTAAAACGAGCATTGTTTATTTATTGTTAGGTTTAAAGGTTAAACGGTGTTATAGACACTATTTTAACCAATTTATTCAAGATATAAGTTTTAGTTTATTTTATGTTTAAAGTTTTATGAGAAAAGAGGTCGTATCTTTAAACCTTATTGATTTTTGCCCGCGTCATCCTTCAGGTCTACCGATGTGCCAAATTTCAGGGGGAGTTTCTTGTTCATTCTTTTCCATACGAAAACTACCTTTTTAAGGAGTGACTAGAGTCAATTCAATTTTATTGTAACTTTTGACGTTCAAAAGTGCCTTTTATGTGCCTATTTCATATAAATGTTTTCACGTTATTTTTTTTTTTTTTTTGTGGATGGGAAATCATCAAATGACTCCTCCCGCTCTGGGTGGAGCAGAAGGGAGTGTCAGACTCTTACTGACTAAAACCCACCCGTGTTCCTTCCTTAGCCCTTTACGTACCAGGGCAGCGGTAACCCTTTCGGACAATCCCGCTACCCCGGCAGGCTTCGGCCCTGTCGGGCCCCGTCAACTACGCTGACATCTCTTTGAGGCGCGCGTGGAACACATACACGCCGTCCGGCACGGGCCTGGTCCTGATCGGACGGAGAGCTACCCATTGCTCTCCGCCCGCAGGCCCGCGCCTACGGTGGCCGGGAGTCGTCACGCGGCTCCCGACGCCCGGAGCGTCTCCCTCGGCGGCTGAGGCGTGAGGATCTTTCCCTCGCCCATCCCGCCACCTCCTTCGCTAGCATGACTGCTTCGCAGAAGGAGGTGACCGCCTCCCACTCCCTCTCGCCCCGGACCATGGCTTGCACCAGGGCCGGGCGCGAGAGGTCGCCGCCGCTGCCGATCGCCTCTACGAGGACACGGCGGTGCTCTGCCCAAGCGGGGCAGACCTCCACCGTATGCTCCACCGTGTCCTCTGAGCGATCCTCGCAGTGGTGACACCCGGGCGTCTCCTCCCGCCTGATTATGTGCAGGAACCTCCCGAAACATCCGTGTCCGGAGAGGACCTGCGTCAGGCGGTAGGTGAGAGCGCCGTGACGCCTCTCTAGCCACTCCTCAAAGAGGGGTCTTACCGCCGCTATCGTGGCGTGCCCTGTGCTGGGTTGCGATAGTCGCGCCTTCCATTCCACCATGAGACCGCGCCGGAGGTCCGTCCGCTCCGCAGCGATTTGCCGCGGGTGCAGAGTTTCCCCCCGACGTAGTGCCTCCGCGCGCCAGTCATACAGGCGCGCGAGGACTATCGCCTCCAGATCCCATGGTGGCAGTCCGGCAAGGAGGCTTGCTGCCTCGCGCGAGATCGTGCGGTACCCCCGGATTAGCCTTACGGCTACCACCTTTTGGGGCGCGTTCAGGTAGTGTGCGGCTCGAAGCCGCAGTGAACGCGCCCATACCGGGGCCCCATATAGGGCCATGGACCGCACGACCCCCGCGTAAAGCCTCCGGCAGGAAGCGTTTGGCCCCCTCAGGTTGGGCAGGAGCCGCTTTAAGGCGGCCCCGGTCCGTTCCAGTTTGGGGGCCAAACGTCGGAAATGCTCGACGAAGTTCCACCGGCTGTCGAGGACGAGACCCAGGTATCTCATCGTCTTCTCGACGCCGATGTGAACCCCTCCTACCATCAGTTGGGATCCCGAAGGTGGCCCGTACCGGGGCCCATGAAAAGACATGGCCTCGGACTTGTGCAATGCCACCTCGAGACCCAACTGCCGGATCCTTTCCACGACTATCGCAACCCCGCGTGTCATCGCGTCGGCCGCCGCCTGATGCGACCTCCCCTGCGCCAGGACCAGCGTGTCGTCAGCGTAGCAAACTACGCTGACGCCATCAGGGAGGTCGGCCCGCAGCACCCAGTCGTAACCGATGTCCCACAGGAGCGGCCCCAGAACCGATCCCTGTGGGACACCGCACGACATCTCTCGCTGGTTCCAGTTCCCGTCGCGAAAATGTTTTCACGTTGACTTTGACTTCATCAAAATCCGTTCAGCCGTTTTAATGTCAAAGTGTGACAAACAAACTCACTTTCGCTTGTATAATATCAGTTAGTATTTCTAATTTAGTGCTCTCTAATTTAATGTAAATTACATTGTTTATTTCGCCATTTCATAACAAACAACATTCAACACAAATCACATCTAACATTCAAAACAAATCACATCTAACATTCAACACAATTCCGGTATAAAATCTCATCTCAGTGCAATTTCATACTGGAATACGTTATCACATTACCTTATACCAATGTTGCCACTATTACGACACAAAGAAGAATTCACAAAGAACTTGTGGTAATGTTGCTACATCTAATTCGTACCTAATTGGCTTTGCATTTGACTACGTTACCCGCTTTCGGGTAATTTTACTCGTGGTTGGAGCTTATAGTGTGTTTGTATCTGGTTCATTTAATTTCTCTTTAGGAGACACCTCGTCCTTTGTATTTAAATATTTTGTAGTCTCCTAAATTATTTTGCTGGGGTCGGTCAGTAATTTTCGGTTTTAGTTTTTCTTTTGTGTTATCCCCGGCATAATTGTTTTATTTATTATTATTTTTAGCCTATCTTGCCACACTGCAGGGCAAAGGCCTCCCTTTCTTTTTCTATTCCTCTCTGTCTTGTGCTATTGTAAACCAATCCTGTCTATAGAGGCGTCAAGCTCAACCCGTCATCTCCTGGATCTGCCTCGATGTCACCGAACTTTATCTGAGACCAATATGGTTTTGGATCATAACTCGTTCGACATGCAGCAAACGTGTCCGGCCCAGTCCCACTTAAGCTTGGCTGTTTTTTGGTGACGTCGGATATTTTTGTTTTGGAAGAAAGAAAGGAAAAAGGGGGAACTTTTGCCCAGCAGTGGGACACAATATAGACTACAAAAAAAACCACTATAAACAAACCATGACATTTAAATGCGACTGCAGAAGAAAGTAATCATTACCTTCGCTTTTTTCTTTTTTTATCTGCTATCTTTTACGAAAGTGATATGCAGGTAAGTATTTTATTTTATCAATACCTGCCACTGCACAATGTTATGATAACCTTGCTTTTAAACCGTATTGTCTTGCTTGTAGCCACTACGACCTATGACAAAGCGACAAAGTGACAGCGATCCTTTCCCACACATTGTGCCACCTCCAGTCATACATTTCACCTAACATACACATATCTACAGTAGCTAGGTTAGTAAGTATAAGTTCAAACAATACGGGCAATCAAGAGTGATCGAGGCTTACGTAGATACCGATATCTGGCGATGCCGTGGGGTCACCGTCATTAATCACATCGGTACTGTTCGACCGCCCACTGGTGACGTACGGGCTGATACGTCTGCGAGCAAGTTGGTTGTAACTTTGCGTTGGATTGCAATTTTCAGCCAGGTAATTGTGTAACAATCTAACAGCATCAATGACTTTCACTTTGACAGTTCAACAACATTCATTGCGTTATTTACGTTGTTGAGCAGACCAATTTTTCGAACATATGAAGCAATGGATTAGCAAAATCCTTCAAAATTATTGAGATTGTAATTGAATGTGTTACGCAATTAGGTTCCTGATTGGTTGCCAGACAGAAGATAGAAAAGGAATATTCACTCAAAGAGATGTCGATGATCTTCTCAATAGCAAAAGCAAAAGGAGAAAAGACTCCGTAATAGTTAAGGCAAAAGGGATTTAAGATTATTTCGAGCAAATATTAAAATCAGATTCCATATTTACTTTTTACTGAGAATGGAAATCAAGTTAGGCAAGTGGGAAGACGACCTTCATCACTATCGCCATCTATAGTTTCGATAAGTATAAAGACGATTATATTATTGGTCGAGATCTTGGCCGAGATTTTAAGAACTAGTACCTTTGTAGTATATTATATGTATTTTACTGTGTGTACATAAATAATAAAATAAATAAGTAAACGAGATTTTCTTCATAGAAGTTTGAATCTCGAGCATTTTCTTAGATCGAGAATGTATTACCTGCATCTTCACTACATCACTAACTAAACTTCGTTCCAATATCTCTTATTGGCTAAACATCGTGTACGTGTGTCCGCAGCGGGGCACGCGTATCTGTGATCGACATTCCCTTGTGATTACTTTAACAAATCTGTCGGTAGATATAGCGAGTAGTTTAGGGACCTATTAGTTGTTCCTGTTATCTCTTCAGACTTGTACCAGTACCGGGTGACTCAATATGACTCGAATGGCCAAATATGGCATCGGACTGGAATTTCAGGGAATTTATGTTGCATTATTTTCTCGCTGTTTACGGTAAAAGCTTAACAAAAGGGACATATTTTTATGAGGGAAGAAGAAATCTTTCAGGACACAGCACGTAAGTACTTAATATATTTATATTGATTTGTTAATTGTTTATTGGTTTTAATTTTAGGAATTTCTGTAACCATGTTCAAAAATGTTAAAATTATGTATACAGTGCGTACTAACCTATTTTTATTGAGTACTTAATAATTTTCACTCGTTCTCACACGTGTAAAAACAAATAAAGACAACCAAAAGATAGACAGTAAGATTAAAATTATACATACATATGTATAATTTTAATCTTACTGTCTATCTTTTGGTTGTCTTTATTTGTTTTAGTGAAACATTGTTCCTCCATTGTTAATTTAAAACACGATCATTTGTAATGCTCCTATAATTTATAGAATTATTTTCGGAAATTCTTACACCCTCTACATACTGAATAAATTACACAGATAAGAATTCTTCTTATTCTAAAGATAAGATTTACATTTATCCCACATTCTTATGATATAATAGAATGGAGGCTGTACACAACTGTATTGACAATCGACTAAAAATGAATAAGTAAGTAAGTAATAAAGTTTATTCATCAAAAAAGTAATATTACAATGTGACTTATTCCGTGTGCCACAAACTAAGCATAGCATAATCAGCCTATAACGTTCCCATTGCTGGGATACAGGCCTCCTCTGTGTGAGGGAATGGGCCGTAATCCACCACGCCGCGCGCCGGCCCAGTGTGGGTTGGTAGATGTCACATGTCTTCGAATTTTTGGTCCTAGGACATGTCGGTTTCTTCACGATGTTTTCCTTCACCGTTTTTGAGAGCAATGGTGATGAAATAAATTACATAAAGTAATGCGCCTGGCTGGATTCGAACCCACTACCTACAAAACTAAACTAAGCATACTACATTCTTTCGTTTGTAGAGTTATTAGAGTCAATTCACACCTATTTGATTGTGTGAGGATGGTGAGACGACACGTCTTACTGATTTGATAGTTATACATTTAAAGAAATTATATCTTGCTTGCATTGTAAGCATAACAACTGCTATTTTCAATTATATGTATAAGTAAGTGAATGTATGTGCTTATTTGCTAATAGTTTCGCCCCGCGGTTTCACCCGCATAAGTTTCGTTCCCGTGGGAATATCGGGATAAAAAGTATCCTATGTGTTAATCCGGGTTATAAACTATCTGCGTGCCAAATTCACACACACATAGACACACATAGACACATAGACACACACACACACACAGACACACATAGACTGGAAACCACACATACAGAAAGTAAAAACAAAGCTATCTAAATTTGCATATGCCCTCAGAGAAATAAAGAAAACTACAGATCTCAAAACAGCAATAGTAACATACTATGCGTACGCGTTCGCTTGGCTTAAATACGGAATAATATTATGGGGTAACAGTATAGACGCACCTTCGCTATTTACAATACAGAAGAAACTTATAAGAACATTGGTTAACATAGAAGACACCGACTCATGTAAACCACACTTCAAAGAACTAAACATCCTAACACTACCCTGTCTCTATATATTTGAAATCTGCAAATTTGTAAGGAAGTACCCACAATTCTACAGCAAAAGAGAAGACATACAAACAGAAATCAAACTTAGACATGGAAATAGACTCAACCTGCCAACTTCACGATTAAAAATGCACTCCTCTAGTGCGTTTGTCACGTCAATAAAAATCTACAATAAATTACCTGAACACATAAAAAACACAGAAACACACAATATATTTATAAATAAACTAAAACGATTTCTCTTAGATAAAACCTACTACACAATTGACGAATACTTCAAAGATAAATTCCTCCTAGAGAAACGAAGATAATTAGAATAACCAAGTAGTACCTAATACATCTATTTACCTTATCTACCGTGCAATATCTTTAATTACTATTTAGTTAATAATAAATTACAGCTAATATATAAATAAATATATAAAATAATTACCTAATTTATAATTTTGAAAATATCTATTAATAATAAATAAATAAATATATAAATAAATAAATAAATATAGAAATATTAATAATAAACAAAATTAATATAAATCTACTCATAAATAATATCTACTTAAATATCTAAAAATAAGATTTACTCCTTAATTTCAATATTATTATGTTTTTAAACAAAAAGCGCTTCATCCTCTCCTCTAAAAACTAACTTGCTGTGCCCGACAGGGTCCATAATTGTTTCTCTATAATTTACCTACCAGCCTTGTATACATTATGGAATGCAATAAAGAATTGAGTATTGAGTATTGAGTATTGAGTATCCAAATCCGTTTAGTAGTTTTGGCGTGAGAGAGTAACTAACATCCAACCATCCATCCATACAAACTTTCGCCTTCATAATATTAGTAGGATTTATAACTAAGAACAATATGAAAATTCTTTTAAAAATGGACATGGTTACCGGCAAGCGTGT
The DNA here is from genome assembly GCA_947507525.1 of Apamea epomidion. Lineage (NCBI taxonomy): Eukaryota > Metazoa > Arthropoda > Insecta > Lepidoptera > Noctuidae > Apamea > Apamea epomidion. The sequence goes on from OX382232.1 coordinate 5,970,032, forward strand.
ATGACCAGATGACCGAAAAGGAAACAAAAGTTCTGCAGTATCTGTCTACCCCCATGGGTAAAAGGTGTGTGTTTATGTATGTATGTGTATTGCCGTTTTCTTACTTAAAGTTTTCGTAACAATGCAGAAACTGACTTCGTATCTCAGACTAGTTTCGACTTTAATACTGCGATTCAATCAGCCAGAAAACTTTTTTTATACGCAAAGAGGATCATAACCATTTCCTTAAACATGAAACCTCTTTTCGTTCCCCAGATAACCATAAAACTTTACATGGACACCTAAAATCTAACACCAATACCTTGTATCTTTAGGCCCGAACCGATTTTTAAAAGTTCGACAACATTAGATAAGCCCTGTAGAGGAGCATAAATCATTTTTACGGCGTCTGTGCCTCCCTTGTCTATGCGGCAGGCTTTCATGGCCCGTGAATAGTCCTCTTTATGCTTCACTTGCTGTACAACACTACTGATAACTTTGAGGCTATATTGGCACCTATAACTTCAAGATAAGGGCTTTTTTCGCATGAGGTATTTCTGTGTGTTGTGTTAAGTGATGTTCACCCCGAAATGTCTAAACAGGGTATAAATATCGAATGCATATTATTATGCTTGCTTGTGTATGGTGTGACTTATCGATTTAATCTTTGTTGTTTATGAAGGTTTTTGACACAGTCAACTTATTGGAATTGTATTCGATTTGATGTAGTTAAATGTTGTAATTCTAAAATATACAATAAATCCTACTAATGCTACTGATACTACTATCCTACAAAAAAAAATATAAATGTGAAAGTTTGTATGTGTGTTACTCAAACACGCAAAAACGGCTGAACGGATTCGGCTGAAATTTGAATAACACGGATTATAACCTGGATTAACACGGAGGATACTTTTTATCTCGGTATTATTAATTATCCCACGGGATATTCAACGAAACTGCGAGCATAGGCTAGTTCTCCATAATATTGTAAAAAAAGACATTCAATGCTTTTAAAAATATTATCTACGTTCCTATTTTGCGCCAATCTCCTTTAGTTTACGTAATCGAATATTTCAAGCTAAGTTACACTCATATAAGCTTAACTGGGCCAAATATTGGTAACTACATACGGAACCTAACACAAACTGACTCCCAAGAGCAGTCTACTCTGTGAAACCTAAATTGCAAGAAGCTGTGTTACTACGCCATTATCTGAAGATCGTATCTAATAGCCTGTACATAGCCCGTTCGATAATGCGGTGTTTGCAAACATTGTTAACTAAACTTTCGATGTAAAGCGTTTGCTTCAAACCACAACTATCGCTTCGAATATTCCGCAATGTTTAAAAACAATGCTTACCGAGGTCGGTTCGTGGATGGTTGAGGATCCATTACATACCAAGGTTCCTCCGTACCTCGGAAAGCACGTTAAGCCGTTGGTCCCGGCTGTCATTTGTACCTAGGTCTTTAATAGTCGTTACGGGTAGTCAGAAGCCTAAAGCCTGACAACGGGTCTTAACAACGGGTATTGTGTTACCCAGTAACTGGGTTGTGGAGGTCCGATAGGCAGTCGCTCCATGTAAAATACTGGTACTCAGCTGCATCTGATTAGACTGGAATGCAACCCCAACATAGCTGGGAATAGGCTAGGCAGATGAAGATGGTGTTTTGATAAAAGAGTGTGTTGGTACAGATTTAAAAATAAACCATCGGTATGAATGAAAAGTAACAGCCAATGTCAATTATCAGGCTGCTCACACACAGATTAATAACAAACACACATATTCAGGTACACCCCCATTTAATCCAAACGTTCTGTTTAAAAAATCATAACCTTTGTTTGTAACCATTTTAATTAGGACTACGAGAACACGAAATATAGGGTTTAAGTAAAGGAACGAAGGGGTTACAGGGATCAATTCAAATTGGTTAACTCACAATCGCAGTCGCAGATAGCTACCGCGCGACACCCTGTATATTTGTTTAGGATACATCCCTCTTTATTTACATATCCATTCACACGCCGCAAAATGTCCTTTAATTGTTGAGACATACGATTCAAAATCGATTGGAAGCTGTTCTCATATGGTGCGGTAGAGGCTGTGTAAGTTTAAGGTATGCACGGATAAACAAAAGGGTTTATTGACCTTGGCGTTCGGCCAGATTTGGGAACAGGCGAATTAGGAGCATCGGGATAATCCCAGTTAAGTTCAGTTGCTTAACAGACTTCCTGATAGTATTGTGTTACTAGATTAACAGCAGTTGAGTGTGTCATAAACTAATGATCCTGTTTAAAGTGAGAAAGAATACCTATTTCTTTGGACACTAGTTGTTTAGCAGATATATGAGGTACGAGTATATACAAGGTGGAGACGACAGTACGATATAAAATTAAACTATGGTATCTCAAGCCGTGCCCAGTCTGCATATGAAAATTCAATCAAATATATCCAATAGTTTAGTCACTATAGCTAGTCAAAGATAGGCACAATACGCCAGATAATTTTTCCGAGGAATAATTTTGAATTTTTGACAGTTCTTCCGTAAAAAATACGACGACGTAAATTGCGACGACGACGACGACGACGACGACGACGACGACGACGTACGACGTTTACGTAGACGTTAATTTTATTTGGCGAATAAAAATTATCTCTCGATTGAAAAATCAGCAGTTTTTTTGAAAAAATCACTTATTTCAATTCCATGCTAGGACTTATCAATAGTTCCAAAATACTCTTATGCATTAGTATTGTCAGTGTTTACATTTATTGTCGTATTGTTGTCTCAACATTGTATAAAAATAGTCTTGAGACCTTCGAATAGAGTTGGCACTGAGAGCCTGTGAAAAAAACAAAATGGCAACCCGTTCCAGAAAAAAAAAAAAAAACAATTGTTTTAACTTGTTCTCGTCTAAACTTTAAATTAATTGCTTCGTTGTATAAAGTGATAATAATTTAATTTATGTACTTAATCAAATAACATCTGTAGGTACACTTGAGTTAGCTAGTTAACAAAACAGGTAGGTGTTGTAACCAGCACCCTGACTCTTACTACGTTAAAGAAAGAAAGAAAAATAAATACATTACTATAGAGGTATGAGGAACAGGGTGTAAAGTTCACTCATCTTCCATAGAAAAGGGAGGATCCTCCGACCAGACGGGTGTTGTGTCTGGCGGGCATCTGCCCAACGATTGATGTTGGGAAATTGTATCTATGCTAATTGCGCGGTAAACTCTGCTTGCGAGATGCAGGATTTGCGTGACGTCAGTATGACGCGTTGTCCGCATGTGGCGTTGTAGATACCGCTACATTACTTTACGTCATTTTTTAAAAATTATTGTTTTATTAGCCGTTAATGTTCCATTGCTGGGCAAACGCCTACCTACTCTCTTTCCACCTCTCTCTGTCCAGAGCTGCCAAGGACCAATCTTTGTGAAAGGAGTCCAGCTCATCCCGCCATCTCCGTCATCTCCGTCAGGGCCTGCCGCGATGTCGACTTTACGTTATACTTATATAAGTTACTTAATTTTCTTTTTAGTTCACAAAACTCCTAAATTCATCTATTATTATTTTCCAGTAGGTAGGTATCATTGCCTTCGTTAAGTTTATTTACATTAGTGTAAGTACAATTAACAAACAATTAAATAACAATAATAGTACAACAAAGGCCTTGTTCTGATTCCTGGGAATTTGAAGACTATAAAATTAGCATGATAATGTTTACTTTTACTTCACAACTGCTGGAGTACTTTGTTTACCATATAACCTTGCGATTAAAGTTCTCACTGTATTAAAACATTATCTTATAACAGTTAAAAAAATCTTCATAAACGACTAGAATATGTACTTCATTGAATACTAAACTTCTTTAGTAAGCAATTAAAAATGATTGGACTATTAACATGTGAATAAGTAAAAAAAAAATCTTATGTCTTGGTTACCTTTTAGTTAACAGCAATGTTGTTGTTTCAAATCGCTGCTTTGCACGGTTTTTACGGCTTTACAAAACATCGAGATATCTTTATTACATGTAAGTTTAATATAAATGTACTATAAACATAAACCTTCCGGAATAAATTCTCTAAATGTTGGTGAATACCACATCAAAATCCGTTGCGTAGTTTTGAAGAACAACTCGGTCACAGGCAGGATACGAAAAGCGACTTGAATTTATAATATTTATTCATGCAAAACTGTGTACGACTATTTTAATTTCAGCTATCAAGTAACAATAAATAACTTTCTTTAATTAATTTCTCCGCACCGCCTCGCCCAAATTTTCCAAATAACGTTGTTTACAAAACCAAAATGGCGGCGTTGTCAAGGTACATCGCATTACGTAAACGCAATTTAAAATTCACGCCTGTAAAAACAGCTTTCATCTCTTTAATGTAATCCGTCTGAGATAACTAAGTGACACCCTTCTAAGTACATAGGTACTTTGTAGCCTTTTAAATAATAAATTGACTTCTAAACAGAGTAAAGATGACTTCGTTATGTCAGTACGTCTAACGCGCATTTTGTAAATGTGGTTAAAAACGCCCAAATTGGATTTTCATGTCAAGAAAATTGGTTTCAGGCGACCTAAACCGTGGAATTATCTTATTTGGATAAAATGACAATCTCCTTTTGACGAGTTTATATTAATAGTGGTTGGTGTCAGATATTAATTTGGCTATTGCGATCGGTCTCGCTGCTAATCGGCTTAAAGGCTCGAAATTGTTACAATAATTTCGGTATTTCCACGCTATTTGTTTCGATTGTTACAGATAACAGCAGCAGTAGCTTACACAGTATTAAATGTATAATCAAAGCAAGATTTCCCATTTCTAATTAAATTATTCATTTGTACATCACAAGACTCAAACACTTTTATCCGCGGAGCGACACCAGAGGCTCGATGCGTGTAGTTAATTTCGTCGCGCGACTTTGTCTCACTTTGTGATGCTAATGTGCTACCTTCGTGACAGACGAACGCGTGCATATTGGAATGTTGACGCGAGACAAATTAGAAGCAGTTCTATTAGAACTAAAACATGAGAGTGAAGGGGAAATAGATATGCTGAACAAGAGATGTTGGATTAATTACGCTTAGGGCTGATTTCACCAAAGTCAGAGGCCAATTCCCGTAATAAAAAACGTTCAAAATCTAGTCGCAATCTCATCTCAGCGACACTCAATGTCAAAAACTTGTCAAAAATGTAGGGAAATTACAGGCATTTTTGACAGATTGAGACTGAGAGTAAACTGTGAACGTTTTTAAAGTTATGAGAATTGCCACTCAGATATCTTTAATCCATGGAATAAAATTGACGTCTGACAGTTATAGTATGGCAAACTGTCAAAAATTAAAAACTTATCCTCAGGATAAGACTTATTCTACGTATAAAGTTTGGTGGAATTCGCCCTTAGTAAGAGATCAAGCGACGGTCTTAGTTCATTTCAATATTTATTTAAAAATGTACACACAAAGGTACAGAGGCGGACTTAATGTCATAGGCATTTTATACCAGTCAACGCGCATTCTATGTAGATCAGGTTCGAATTGAAATAGTCTGGATAAAGTTTTGGTCCTTGTTTTATTTTTATTACGAAGAGGGCTAAATGTTTTGCCTGTTTAGGGTTATTTAGCAATTTAACGTCTAATACTCTAATTGCGTAACACACTATAAATCTCAATCTGAGCAATTTTGAAGGAGATTGCTAATACATTGCTTTATATGTTCGAAAAATTTGTCTGTACAACAACGTACTTATCGCAATGGATGTTGTTGAACTGTCAAAATGAAAGCCAATGCTACTAATAGTGTGTTACGCAATTAACCAAGAGTAAAAAAAAAAAACAATTTTATCTATTTGTTTTTTTTTTATTTGATGTGTTAGTTCCCTTTGTTGCATCTTTAGTAATCAATATCTCATTTCAGAACGTGAATAAATTAAGTACTGTTAAAAGATTCTGTATTGATTGAAAGCTCTCACTGTACCTGAAATACACACCAGATACGAAAGTATCTAGAGAGTCTTTGGTCTGACGGATGAAAATCCGTCAGACCAAAGACTGTTCACGTAGCGGTATCCAGGGTCAGTTCATTCTGACTGATGATGATTAATGACTTTACAGGCAGAGGTGGTTCTCAGTGCACCTTTACACTCGGTTCAAAGATTAAAAATATCTTCACTCTACAGTGTTTTATTGTATGGAATGCCATTGCGAACGGAAATGAGTTTCTAAGAGCGTCGATTTTAATTGCACAATTACAGTGTGGCAGAAATGAACAGAAATAATCCTATTTGTAGTATAAAACCACTCGATACCGAACTACTGGGAACTTACACGCATACTTACATAGTTTTAATTACAGTTTATTCCTGTACTGCCTTAATGAACCAGTATTGAACTGATAAACATTTTATGCTAAAAGAATTGCGACTTTTTGCACGTCCTATGCTGCAGACGATCAAACATTGAGTGAATATTTTTAATCAAAAGTTCTTTTTTCGAAAGACATTTTTTTCTTTTTAAACTGGACATCGCCGTCCAATTAAGGATAAAGCATACAGCCTTTAGGACGAGGGTATATTAACGTTTGTCACGAAAGTCTACAAAGGTTTTATTAGCTAATTTAACATAACTTAGCTTTTTGTCGTGATTACTGGCGTAAGGAAAAATTGATTCTATTCAGACGCCATGAGGCAAAAAGTGACAGTAATAGAAGATTATAATGATGTTGTGACGTTGTTATAGGCTTTGAGATATTTTTTTAAAGAATGTTAAATTGGCTGCCACGGTTGACGTAAATTGAAGCGCGTCTGTAATTATAAGTATTAGGTATCTACATTAATACAAAGATTGAAATAAGTAACTACATAGCATTCCCTGACCTTTGCCCGGTCTCCGGGGATACAGTTTTTTTTAAACTAGTAGGTACAGGATACAGGTGATCTTTTGCACTACAGTTAATTACTATGTTGTATAGTTAAATAATCTGTACTTATCACAATTTTTTGTAACTTGTAACAATAAAATGATTAAATTATTATTATTTCTGAAAGCACATAAATGTCAGATAATGTTGCATGCGATTAAAATGGACAATGGACATGTGGACACCTGAAAATAAGAAAACTAAAACTGAAAGTGCTCATTTTCAGATTTATGGGTGCACTTGGTTTTCTTTTTTTTTTTTACAGAATTCGAATAGTTTCTTTTTTAAAACAATTTTAATAGCCTGAAAACGAGGAAGATTAGTCAGCTGGCACACTTGGCACAGTTCCTTTGCCCCAGAGGAAGTGAGCGTCATAAAATCCGAACGCATGCGAATCATTGTCAGACGAGCCATCAATCTTACGCCAGACGCCAGCTAGACAATGTTGTACAAAAGAAAGGCAAGAACAATGAGTAAAGTCCGTGTTTTTTATGTACAGACAGACGCCAGCACATTAAGCTACCCGAAACTGTCAAATTTTCCCAATCAACTTTGAACCTAATACTTTAGCGATAAAGTTGAAAATCTATTAAAGAAATTTGACAGATTGTAGTAGCTTTATGTGCTGGCGTCTGAACAGAAACATTATTTGAACTAATTTCAATCTATTGAGATAATTAAATGTTGTACGCCGAAATGAACTGACATGCAAAAACAATCTCAATTAAAAAAAAAATCCCGTCTGTTATTTTAGCTAATCGTAAATTTGATGCCACAAACTGTATCAGACTGCTTAAAAAGTGATCTTGTTTTGAACTTTTTAGTAGCCGTTTTTTTTTTAATTTTTTTTTTTTTAAATATCTCCTCAAGCCCTTTATTTTGATACGCCACTTGGTGATGGTATAATACTAACTTTTTTTTATCAACTTTACTTAATGTCGTCTAATATTCCTTCATTTTGTTTTTATGAAAACTAATCCTAGCCTGTAACCATCACATGACCTACACGAGTCGAAAGACACCTTATGTACCTATTAAAATCCATCCAGCCGTTAGGATGCTTCGAGACATACAAATATACAAAGATATAGGACCCTGTCTTGTGTTGGATAAAACATATCACATTATAATTATCTAAAGCTACATTTAAATTTAACAAATTAATGCATCTATTTTAGTCCACACGTATTACCGGGCTCATACAATGGTTTAGAACATTAGGGCGCATACACACGGCGCGGTCAGAGCGCACCGGCGCCGCCGCGTCCTCCCCGCCTCCGTCCGCTTCCGGAATTCGCGCCAGATGCAATTTGTAACGTCCTCTCCCATTGAAAATAGTGGTAAGCTGGATATGAAATAGAAAACCTAGTTTGCAGCAGAGGAAATTATATGTAGAAACGTTTGTGGGGAAGAGGAAATTAAATATTAACAGCGTTGTGTTATTGTTCAGTTTGTGACTTGGTATTCTAAATTTAAATAGAAAGAAAGAAAGAAAATAAGTTTATAAACATGACACAGAGAAAAAACACATAAAAGAACAAGTTGGGGCAAAATATGCGTCACATCCACACAAATCGGCCATCGCTCAGGATACTACTGACCCTATAGGAGACAGAGCGCTAGCGCTGAAAATCTAAAGTGAAGTATGCAGTAGAAGATGACTGTGGATACATGTTTTGGACCTATCCATTGATACTGGGGAGACATGTTTTGGTCCTACGGTCCGTTTGCACGGAGTGACCTTACAAACAAAAGAGTTTTCGTTTAAACGTAGTCGGCCTAACATCATTAATTATGTCAACGTAAAAGGTATAGATCACTGCTGAACATGGGGATTTTCATAGACAGTTTTACTTACATACAATAATCGCAAAGACATTAATAAAATTGTCATCAACAAATTAGTTCATCCAAGAAAGCGCTTCAGTGTCCGACTCTGGCCGTGGACCCCTCCCTGTCCATATGGACACTGAGGGGTTTGGTTTGGTGTGGGTAAAAATTACTGAGGGTCCCCTGGCCATTTTTACCCCAAGGAAACCAAAGGTCCATTCTCCAAAAACCACAAATATAACCAAACGTCACAGTAACACTAGTTACAGTTTTACCAGTTCACACAAACAGTGCCGTAAGACCGAACGCTAATGTTCTAAGATTCATATCAAGTTTGCTGAAAGCCATAGTTAACAGCACAAAGGCTGAAGTACCAAAGTCTAGACGAGGCGTAAACTTTGTAGACGACATATAATATGCATTGTCAATAAATATGGTAGTTACAAGCAATGGGTAATAATAAACATGGTGTACGTTAACTAATAGTGGAAGGATGCGGTAGGAGGTGAGGAATCCAAGAGTGAATAAGAATCACATACCTAATACAGAATATCAGGAAATCCCTTACCATACAAGATAGTTGGATTACCGTATAGTCAATAACAACGTTCACACATTTGAAATAAAGATTTTGAGTAAAGATGTGACATCCTATCTGAAGTGAATAAACTCCAAGTAACTTTTAGAGGACACTGTAGTTTTGGGTATTGGCCAACTCATAATTCAATGGGAAATATACCAGGGGAAATACCTAATTATGTCTATTGCATAACAGGCCACTGGTCATAGGTTAAATCTGATGGTGTAGTAGCCAGCATCATAAAATATTTTACAATATCCGTACACTGGTCAATTATTAGAAGTGGAATAAAGTCAAACTACCTTGCCAGAAACACGGTTCATACATTTAAGAATAAGTCTACATGTTTCACCATTAACTGGTAACTATAAAAATATTTAAAAAAAAAACAAATGGTACAACAAACAGATAAGGCTTATGTTTAACTTACCACCAGATATAGTAACATATAACAGACAAAAATAGTAAATGATCACCAAAATTAAACCTGCATTTTAATGTAAACTTATAACCAAAGTTTTAACATCTCGGTATCCTATTTAGGCAAAATTACTCCAAATAAATCATGTTCGGTTCTCGACAGCCTGCAAAAAATAATCTCTTTTTTTCCATATTTTTTTTTCTATACAATCTAGTCGTTTCTGGTACTCGCCGGCTGCTGCTGCCGCGGCAACGCTCGCTTCGCTCGCTCGGCTCGTGCGTAGGTCACAGTTTTAACCTAACCTAACCTAACCATTTTTATTTTAAATTAACTTCGTCTATCTAGTTTGCAGCAAGCCGGGGACATAACTTAATATGGCATCATAATTTTTTTGATTTAATTTTTTTTTTACTTTATTTGGTAATAAACCTACATTTTATGGCAATCATAGTGGTTTATTTAGGCAGAAATAGCGCATTAATTTGCTCGCTAAGATTTAGTGATCATTTACTACATTTGGTGTTCGAATACAATTTAAAGTTCAAGAACTAAGGGTATCAAAGCGTATGGTGGTCATTATATTTAACCCCAAAAGATAATCCAGAAAATAAATCCAACTAACTAACACACAACTTGCCACACAAAAAAAAACCGTAACGTATGAAAGTGAAATAAAATCTCAACATCTAACAACATTATTCAGTATAGATGAGTATCATTCCAGAACCTCATTGCAATACTCATTTCCCGTTTTCAGTGTCGAACGAGCATAAACTGTTGGCTATTTTCATTTGATACCATTCAGCTGTCAGCGGGCTCAGTCTACACACAAAATACTTGAATTAGATGTTCATTGTGCTAACAAATTGCCAATGGACCGTGTTCAGAGCTATTCCGATGTTTTGTTGGGTCCCATATACCTTTTTGTTAAAGCGGGTGCATCATTCTTTGGGGACGTAATTGCATCGTTTTTTGATTAAATACTTTTTGGTGATTAAAGGCTAATTTGTCTTTTGTTTCTTTTTTTGCGGACTCGTTTAATAGAAATTGTTGAGAGTAGCTTGTAATGCTTCTTTAGAATAATGGGAAAGCGTGCTTTGAGCAAACTCATTCATTTGATACTTGGCTTATTACTCCTTCAGGTCCTCCTTCAGTCTTCGTAAGCGGTGCATTACTTTGCTGATCAGTGTAATACAGAAAAGATTCCACCTCTACGTTGAGAAATATATTAAATCCATCTTTTCCACTACTGCTGCGCTGATGCACCTTGTAAGTATACGAGTGGATCCCAGACGTAATTTAAAATAAATGAACTCGGAATATAAATCGAAATAAAGAGAGTACGTTGATCCTCGAACGTAATAAATTGGCAACGTTAAGAAACAAGGTTATGTTGATAATAAATAATCCCGTTCTTGTGACGTAAGAGTCTGTGAGGTTGAGTGGCTCAGTGAGCTCTCACCGTGCGAACAAGCGGATGAAAACGCCAATAATCGATAATAATCGTAAAGCAGAAGCATTCATCGACATCTCGACTGAACCGAGCCACCGAACCGGCACTATTATAATAATTGAATCAGGAAATCGTTCCCCTCCAAGCAAAAGTATAAATAAATCAAAAAGGGCTCTCATCGGCGCGGCTGCTCCGTGCCTTATTTATTTAGACTCGATAAAAAACCTAAAGCGTACGTCCATGTCCACGAATATACTCAGTGGGGACGCCAGGCGACAAGAGATGGACAGGACAATCTTATCATTGATCATAAACTCGTATAAAGATATTGAACTTTTATGCTGACTTAATACAAAAGAAATTTATACACTCTGGCTGTGCACGTGGTGTCAAAGAGGTGTTGATGCTTTTTCTATTACAAAGAAAAAGTCCAGAAAATAAACCATATTTATCACTTTCAAAACCAATACAGTAAGCTGTATGTAATTATTGCGGGGTTTCAATGTTAATATTTCAAAAGGTCTGCGTCCCGCATTCATATTAACAAAAGTTGGCAGTCCTACTCGCCGCACACACATGCAGCCCACACCTGGGACCAATACAGCAGCGACAAAATCATTATTCATCCCCGCGCCAACTTGGGCCGCACAAACACCATTCAAAAACTTGTATCCGAACGAAATCCGCATAAACAAATCTGCGTCAATTGAAAAATACGCCCAATGGAACGTAGACATACAGCTCAGGTGGAAATGGCGGGAAAGTTCATCGAAGGTGGCACGAATTTTCGCTTTGCCATAGACTAAACTTCGATTAATTGAGGTAAGTTTATTACAGTAATTATAATATAAATGGCAATCTTACAATAGCTACAAGTGTAATAAAACTTTTATTAGCGTTATTTCGGTTCAGGGGAAATCTTATTGGATAATTATTAAAGACAATAAACCTTCTGGCCTATACACATAATTGCCAAATGTGGGGTCAAAGATGCATTTTCATGCGCCTACAATTGGTGATGGTCATGACTTACGCGCCAACGTATTGGGCACAGTTCCAATATCTCACAAACCGTGGTACCCATTATTAATAATATTCCTATCAACCTCTCCAACTAAGATGAATATGCTCGTAGGATCGCCTTAATAGTTTAATGGAGCAGGGTTTAAGCTCACGACACTCGATCGCCAGTCAACGCATTACCCGTTCAGCACAGCGCTTATGGTAGCAGCAAGTTAACGAAAGTTTATCTATCACAAGATACAAAGGTCAACGCGATTATGATTGACCTCATGTATAATAATAGTCGTTACTTCAGTCAAAGGGGAGTAAACAGTAACAGAGTGCTTGAGAACAAAATGCTAATACAATTTGCGAGTTTCAAAAGCGTCTTCATGACAATAAACTTTATTGTTACCCCAAGATATGATAAGATGGAGTCATCATTTCATCACTTCAGTCCAGTTGCAACGAAAATAGAGTACCTACATAACAATCGAGCGAACCGCATCGAAAGTTTTATCTTTATCAACGGGCGCATGTTTTATGAACACTTTGTGTCGATATAAACTTTATGACACGTCCACTCTAAGGGCACGTTCACATGTACCACAACCACACCACATCGCAGCGGCCAAATGTGGGCAAACAGTGGTTACGTGTGAATAGTGTCGCTGCAGCTTCTCGCAGTTGTCTTTTGTTGCGTTCTCGCTAGTAGTTGCGATGTGGTCACATTGTAGCTAGCGTTTGCAGACAGACAGATCGGCGCGTTTGCGATGTGGCCGGCCGCTAGTGCGCGGTCTCGCTGGTGGTTGCGTTGTGGCTGCGGAGTGGCGTTAATGTGGTCGGATTCGATCGCCTACACAGTTAATTTTGACGGCAAAAAATGTGATCCATGTGAATAAACTATTAATTTTCATACAAATTAGCGCCCGTTCACGTGTTATCGTTGTTGTGTGGTTGTGGTACCTACGTGTGATCGGGCCCTTAATACAAATATAGCGAAATTTTGCATCGCGAGAGAGTCAACTTTCGCTAGCGAATATGGTCGTGGCAGGTTTTATTTCGAAATATATTGGCGCGGTGCAGGGCTGCCATATGCTCGTTTCCCTTCAATTCTTGACCATCTAGGGCTGTGTCTAAGTTCAAAGTGGTATTTGTACAGTTATGTTTTGTTTTTGGTATATCAAGATTATATTGTTTGTTTATTGATTTAAGATGTGACATTTATTTTAGGTGGGTGAGAAACTAACCCTGGAAAGTTTACTGCTTCTCTTATGATATACAAGGAAAGATGGATTAGTGATATTTTAACGCTATAACTTATTTGAGCATGAGGTCCTGGGTTCGATTCCTAGATCGAGCAAAGTGTTATTGGGTTTGTCATCTGAGATTGTTGATCTGGGTTGATGGCAACAGGGTCGCACCCTATTACATGGGACGTGGTGAAACGAGGATGTACTATAGGTAGATACACGTCTGCCTAACAATTCGGGGAAACAACACATGATGTTATGTTATATGTACAGACTGCAGCCAGCACACCAAGCTACCCGAAACTGTCAAATTTTCCCAATCAACCTTGAACCTAAGTAATACTTTAGCGATAAAGTTGAAAATCTATTAAAGAAATTTGACAGATTGTAGTAGCTTGATGTCTGTACTTATTTCCATAATTATGAAGTCACCCTTTGGTCAAATGCCGTTATTTTTCTTAACCTAGGCAGGGCGTAAAGTTCAGAAATAGCACAGAAACATTAAAATGTCTGCAATATTTCTCATTTAATCGCCAGTGTCAACATAAACCACCGTCTATAAATCGAACAAACTTGGGTTTTACAGTTTGACTGCATAACTAATCAAGACTAGTTAACATCCTAGTTGTAAAATCATTGAACACGTGTCCCTTAAAATAATGTTAATTGAAAACTTATAGTACCTTATAATATTGCTGTAGGCCAACCTATGTTGTACCTATACCCTACATTTAAAGTCGTAACTTACAGACAGACGGACAAAGTAATTTTTCCATTGACACTATTTGTGAGGGGCTTGTGGCTAAGTAATAACAGTCGCATGGGTCGATCGATCAGGCAAAGCTACGCTTTTTTTTATTTATTTTTTTGAGGATGGGAAATCATCAAATGACGCCTCCCGCTCTGGGTGGAGCAGAAGGGAGTGTCAGACTCTTACTGACTAAAACCCACCCGTGTTCCTTCCTTAGCCCTTTATGTACCAGGGCAGCGGTAACCCTTTCGGACGATCCCGCTACCCCGGCAGGCTTCGGCCCTGTCGGGCCCCGTCACCTACACTGACATCTCTTTGAGGCGCGCGTGGAACACATACACGCCGTCCGGCACGGGCCTGGTCCTGATCGGACGGAGAGCTACCCATTGCTCTCCGCCCGCAGGCCCGCGCCTACGGTGGCCGGGAGTCGTCACGTGGCTCCCGACGCCCGGAGCGTCTCCCTCGGCGGCTGAGGCGTGAGGATCTCTCCCTCGCCCATCCCGCCACCTCCTTCGCTAGCATGACTGCTTCGCAGAAGGAGGTGACCGCCTCCCACTCCCTCTCGCCCCGGACCATGGCTTGCACCAGGGCCGGGCGCGAGAGGTCGCCGCCGCTGCCGATCGCCTCTACGAGGACACGGCGGTGCTCTGCCCAAGCGGGGCAGACCTCCACCGTATGCTCCACCGGCAAAGCTACGCTTGCCGCGATGGTCCGTGGATAGGTGACCATCTTTACATACTAAGACTCATCCGTTCCTCGGAAAGCACGTTAAGCCTTTGGTCCCGCCTATCATTCGTTTTGACAGTAGTTATACGGGTCGGCAGAAGCCTAAAAGTCTGACAACCCTTCACGCACACAGCGTGTTTGTACACTTGGCAACTACAAGTAAAGCGCACGTCGCTTCGTGACACAAAAATACTATACAAGGATCTTTTGGCGCGTGGCCAAAATCGGAATTAACGCCGCCATCTTGTTTTTACAATACATTTCACCAAACAATTGCACAAATGTTTACCAGCAGCGCCCCCCTGTCAACGTCATTCAAGTGTCAAAAGATGAAAAAGATCCTTGTAACGATGTACTACGACTACACCTGTCTTGTCAACCCTATTATCAGATGATATCTTCACGTTGCTCAAGTAAGCCTTCTTAATTGATCGGGGGCTAATTACGAGAGTTGTGAGGCCAATAAATTGACGAAGTAATCGGCGTTGAACAGTTAATACAGACTTTCGATCAGGTTGCGATAAGTACCGGCAATCGAATCGATTGTGACTGATAAAAAAATATTATGAAGACTTCTGGATTAAAGTTGATATCATTGCGTTTTAATAATCGCCCAATAAGGTTGTATTCGGCATTTTGAAATAAACTGTCTTTGTCTGTTGTTAAAATAGGTTGATGTAATAAGTGGTTTCCTCTTTTAAAAAGTAGAATGAGTTTAGGAAAATTTCCGAATAAAACATTGGAGAAAAAATACGATAGAACAGTTGAATATTGTTGATAATTCCAAAACTAAACAATTGGTCGACCACAAAAATGTCAAAAGAAATAGTTTACAGTTAAACACTGGCACGGCAAGCCCTAACGAATTTTATTAGAAATAGTTTCAGTTAAACACTGGCACGGCAGGCCCTAACGAATTTTATTAGAAATAGTTTACAGTTAAACACTGGCACGGCAGGCTCTTAAGAACTTTAAAGAAAAAACAATTCGTCAATAAAACGGTGCTCGGTCTAATAACAAATCTTTTTCAAGCCATTAAAATGAATTCCTGAAATAATAAATCATAATTCATACAAAATTAACCAGTTCAACGCAATCATTTCAATGCACATTTTTAAACAGTTTTATGTAAACAACGAAGTTTTCAAGCGTTTACTTTTTAATAAGCATGTAGATACACGATGGGGCTTCACGTAGGGCTCAATTTATGAACATTGTACTCACAAACACGACGAGATTTATTCAGCGAATGCCTTACCTGCAACAGAATAATAATAATAAGTATTACAGTTATTATAAGCGTCATAATTCGGGCGTACATTCAGAGTTGTAATAATAAAGGCAATTTTTACAGGCGTAATAATTCGAACACATTATGAAAGGTTTTATTAAGTGCTTCATTTACAAATATTATTCAATGTATGTAATAAAGGGATAATTTACATGTTTTAATTACTAATAAGTTACCGGAATAAACTTGGGCAAACATGTATTATGTTACATTTATGGATTTTGAAGATTAAAAACTTGCTTTATGTGATTTGAGAATTAGGTACCTGTCTCGTGGCTAAATAATAACAGCACGGTTTGATCGGAGGTTAAGCTACGCTTGCCAAGGTTGGTCCGTGAATGGGGTGAAAATCCATTACATCCCCCATTCCGTGGCTCGGAAAACACTTTATGCCGTTGGTAAACAGAAGTCCAAAAGTCTGTCAATCAGTCTTAGATACCCAAGGGGTATCGCGATACCAGTAGCTCATTGGGTGGTGGAGGTCAAATAAGTAGTCGCTCCATGTGACTGGAAGCCGACCCCAAAACAGTTGGGAAAAAGCTACGCTTTTATGTATTGGAATACTGAATCCTAGTGAGTTCTGTTCAGTTTTCTTAATAATAATGGATTCCTTATTACTTACTCTTTCACAGTTATGCAGTAATTATCAATATTCTCTAACATTTAATAGTCAAATAAATACTTAAAACGACGATAAAATTATTACACAGTTTCGCAAACAACTACCCGACCAGGCTCTTATATAATAATTAATATTATTTACACAGGTAGATCCCCACTTTAGCTCTTTAATAACAAAAGCTTACGAGCATAATAGCCTCACAAGAGGCTAACATATTTCTAGCTTATAGCCATTTGTAGCCTGCGAGCATTTTACGAGAGGCTAGGCAAGCTGTGAAAAATGACGTAATCAAGGTGAATCCTAGACCTCCTATGTAAGGGGATGTTTTATTTAAAGTACATTGAGATTAGATAGAAAATATTGGTGTTTTTTCTGACTAGGAAAGTTAAATCTTCAGGTCATGGGAAAAGGCGACTGGTTTATTGACTACACACGCACACGCGACACGCTGTCTACATCTCCGTATCTATTGTCCTATCGCAGGTATGCTGGAAGAGATTTCATATGAAATAAGCATCACCTCTGTACCTATTTTTTCTGTTCTGTTTTTTCTTGTCTGTGTTATATGTGTGTAAATGGTTAAATAAATAAACATTTTCATCACCTGCCTAGCCTTTCGCAAAATCCCAACGATGCTGTGGTCAACTTCCAGTCTAACCAGATCCCTAATTACGTAAAACACTGTCAATCACAATCTGTCGTTTTGCATCCTCGTCAAATTCAAGGAGGTAACTATGCTACTGATTCTCGACACGAATCAATAATAAAATAAGTAGGTTTTTTTTTTCTAATTTTGCGCAAATCGGCATGTCTGGGACACGCATTTTATAACGCGGCCTGTGTGAGACCGCACTGTAACTGCCGTTTTACACACACATAAAAACGCCTACCATAACGCGATTTTGTTCATAATTTTAATCATAATTTTATTTGATTATTTATGTCGTCCATAACAGCCTCCTGAAATTTGACGAGGATGCAAAACAACAGCTTGTATAGAAGGTACCCGCTGGAAAAAAGAAACCTGTATTTTACCTACAAGACCTCACGCATCCGATGACCCAAACTGAAATACTCTTCTTAATAAACCACCAGAGCTTAATTTAATAAAGCTGATAATAATAAATTCTTATTGTCGATATATTATACAGAAGTAACGGCTTGCGCACGCGCCATAAAAGTAAAAATTATAATACTAACATAAATCACGGGACCGCACATCCTGCACTCAGGTTTATTATACAGATTATATTCGACAAATTATGAAGTTGTATTTTTGAGGGTATATTGAGAAACTGACACAATTTAGAAAGGTTTAGGTACGTACAGAATAAGAAAGCTGTAGCGGCGATGGGTCGGTCATATTAGCCGGCAAACGTAATGTAGGACAGGCAAGGCGGAGCGACGATCTTCACAGGATGGCTGGTAGCAGCTGGATGAGAGTTGCCGATAATTGAATTGAGTGGCGTGCAATAGGAGAGGCCTATGTCCAGCAGTGGACTGCTGTAGGCTGATTATGATACTTTTTAAATATAAGTCATCAGCATTGAAAAAAAAAATCAAACAAAAAATGCTAATAATGGAGCAGGCACATATTCGAGATAATGCCCAATTTTACGAATAGAAAGGCATAAGCAAAAAAAAATATGCATCGTTATTCAACATTAAAAAGCTGAAAACATAAATTTTATCAAAGCTCAATGCTCGAATGCTTAAAGTTTACATCTAAATAATACTTCGTACCAAAGCCAAAATTACTGTACCTACTATCTTTATTGCCAACTGAAACTAAATAAAGATAAATCATGAAAACCAATAGCATTGCACTAAAAGTGAATGACCAACTTGATTGGAAATTTAGGATTGATCAATGTAACATTTTCTTATCTCTATATGTCTATATACCTGTATAGAGCTGTCATAACCAATCGGTATTATCCATTTATCCAATATCCGAATGTCAGACTGCAACAAAAGACTAGTTTAGCAGTTATTATCTTTAATCGCTTTATCCGTTTTATCTTAATTAATCCCTCTTCTACCACTTTAAACGTTTCTTTTCTCCTTTTGAACGTATCCTTGGATCAATTAGCGACAAAGGAATTTTTGAAAAGATAGTATTTTTAAGTATTAATGACTCTAAAGAGTTCAAGTTTGCTGACATTGCAGATCTCTAAAAGGTACTTGTCTGTATTTTTTGACCGACTTCACTAAAAGGAGGGGGTTATGCAATTGGCGAGTTTGTTTTTTGTTTGTCACAAGGGAAACCGGAAAAAAAAACTTTTCTCATATTTCAATCTGTTTTGTTTCATCGCATGGTTTTTTAAATCAACAATTAATAAGTAAGATAAGAATAAAATTATTCATTGAACTCGTTCTACGTGGCTATGTATGGCTTTATTTCAATTTCAGGACAAAAAGCGACTCAAAATAACATTTTTTGCAGTTTTCAATTCATTCCGGAATGAAACCAGTCACATGATTATTTTCATAATCTCTTATATAATATTAAAATATCGTTCTTATAAATCCTAAGTTCCAGCCCGTTTATTCACAAAAGTTTAATCAAATTGAAATTCTAGACTTCAAATTAATAAAAAAGCAGATGGGATTAGTGTCTACCCTCAAATAGAAAATTACATCAGTGAACAAGATGGATTACCAAATACTTTTAAAGTAAAAAGCTATCCTTTGCATCGTTTAATAGGTAACCATTTTAATGAGAAATTTACGATAGCATATTTTTCAGGTGTTAAATGCACCTAAACTGAATATTATGTTTTGTTTGACACGCATTTTCGTTGAGGAAAACAATCAGATATGAATACAAGATTTTTTTTTAACGAATTCTTCATATGATTCTATAAATTTTTCGTGGGTTAATTTTTTTTTTTTGTTCTTAACATTTTGATCGCGTAGGACCGTAGGTATTGCAGTTTTCTGTGAAACAGCAGATATTTTTTGTGTTAACAAACAAAAAAAATCTACGCTACAATCGTATGCTGGTTACAGTTTTCGCAGTGGTTATTTTTTTCCCTATATAGGTGTCTTAGTTTACAAAAAGCAAAACCTTTTTTTTTTGCTAAAGAATTATTTACTCTGTGTATAACTTCTACATCAACAATACTAGCTGATTTATCATAATCAGGCCGAAAAAAAAACATGTACAAATCCGACCAAGAGTATTTACCCAGACCACAAAGTTCCGTATTTTACGAATCCCGAATCGTAGGGAACTGTTGCTAACGATCCATACAAGAACCCGTTTACTACGAAATAAAATCAGAGTAACGTAATTCATGTAGGTACTAGGTACTTGATGCACGACCTTTTGCAGGCAGCAAAGCAAATCGCCTAGATTTTTCTAGCGAAACAGACGTTAAATTGGCAAATAAGTCCCGAGGACGTGTGCATGTACAAGTCCGAGGCGAATAATGGACCGCATTTCAAATGGCGACTAGATATTTTTATTGCAGAAAATAAATAATTTGTGATGATAACAGATTTAGGGCTGATTTTTCAATCGACAGATAATTTTTATTCGTGGAATAAAATTGACGTCTCACAGATTTTGTATGAAAGAACTGAATTCAAAATTATTCCTCGCAAAAAATTATCTGGCGTTGGAAAAATCAGCCCTAAAACCGATTAATGCTACTTATCCTATATAATAATATTATGTATGTGAAAGTTTGTATGTTTGGCTGTTTGTTACTCAATCACGCAAAAAACGGCTAAGCAGAATCGGATAGAATTTCGCACACAGATAGCTTATAATCTGGATTAACACATAGGGTACTTCTTATCCCGGTAGTACCTTCCTGTGAGATAATTTCCGACCACCACGCGGGCGAAGCCACAGGCAAAAGCTAATTATTACAAATATTGATTAAATAAGTGCAAAACTCAAATAATATCACAAAAAAAAAAACTAGAAACAGCTTCAGCCCAAAACCATCTCACTAATCTGCTAACTACCTTAAGATAACGAACTCAGACCGGTATTCATTTAATCCGTCGGCCCTTTATCCGTTAGTGCTGTACTGTACACTTTCTCAAGGCAGAAAGTGTACAAAATATGTGTAGCGAATAGCACCGCGCCCAGGCTTGCGATGTGAAAATGATTTACGTAGTCGAAGAGGGAAAAGCAACCGATTTCCCCGAATATAAATCCGACGGGTCTCGACCTAAAAGAGTTATAAGGGAATCACATTTTTCCATTCGCTGAGATATTTTGCAGAGTGATGTGCTCAGTCCTTTCTTGTGGAAGTTAATAATGAGAGGATGTTACAAATAAATCATTGGTTGGTTATTGGTTCTGTAAAAAGAGTGTCCGTGGAATTTTTTGTCGGTTCTTCTCCATAGGTACTACGCTTTGTCCGTTCTTCTCCATAGGTACTACGCTTTGGAATGGGCAACTAGCTTCATGTTTCTGATTGACCGACTCCTTGACAGTTAAAAAGTGCCGGTACATTGAATAAAAAAAAAAAAAAACATTTATTTGCAGTAAACATGACGCAAAAAAGAACACAAACACAAAAAAAAATGCTTTGAGTTTCGAGTTGGTTCTGTAATCCTAATCAATGATTACTTATTTATGCTTTTGAGGTGACTTTTATTATTTAGGTTATAAAAGATCAATGTCTGCTCTTTAATACTAATTGTTTTTTAATACTAATTTACGTGTGCAAAAATAGATAAAAGGCATTTTTGTTGACATTTGGTATAAAATCAGAGTGTCTTGGATTTATTATTCACGCTTAAAACAGTGCTATATCCTATTAATATATTTATGTATTTGTTAGTGGCGTGCATTGGTTTTCAGAACAGGTAGGCAGGCACTTTAAGTAAAAAGTAATTAATTTACTGGGTATAAAAAAGCGTGTGGTCGGGGGACTCCAGGCAGGAACGAAGTTCAAAATGAAAATCCAAGATGGCGGCTGTAAAACTTTTAAAATAACAAAATTTTTAAATTTTCGCAGCCGCCATCTGTTTTTTATTTTTTTGACTTTAATATCGGCTTCAGCACCCTCAAAAACCATGATGAAAAGTTTGAAAATTTTCACAGCCGCCATCTTGGATTTTCATTTCGGCTTTATTATCCGCTCCAGCACCCTCAAAACCATGAAAACGACACCCATGACGAAAAATGAGAAATTGATTGCAGCCGCCATCTTGGATTTTAATTTTTACCTCACTATCGGCGACCTCATTATCCATCCCTTTCTTTCTTCGCACGGCCAAATTACGAAGTATTATTTTTAATTTTAACATTCATACTCGGTATTTGAGTAGGCATGCCTACTTAAGGGTGATAAATTGCGAAGATCGAACGTCGTAGTATTACGTGAGACGTACGTATCTTTAATGTCGTCGTATTAACTGGAACGAGTAAAGACCAATGACAATGTGCGAATAGTACGGGAGCCGAGTAGGCCGTCTGGCGACTGCCTACTGCTGCGCGTGATTGTATGAAGATTTTTTTCTTTGTTAGGTTTGATTATTTAGTGAGTTTCCTCTGGGGCACACACACTAAAATATAATTGACAGGATTATGGTGATTTATCGAGGCAGGCACTGCTTATATGCATTTATGCAATGCACGCCACTGGTATTTGTATACCTATTTTATTTATAATTCATTAAAATACATTTTTAATCGTTTTTTTTCATTGTCCCTCTCAATCAAAACACTTGCCGTCTAATCTCTTCACCACCCTTTGTTGACTAGCAAAGAATGCATTAAGCATTAAGTCCGCCTTTGTACCTTTTTTGTGTGTGTGAAATTTAAATACATGCTAATTCGCTAATTTGATACGACCTGCAGTTTTATTCACCCGCGAAAACAAATGAACACAGAGAAGCAATGGAGTATAAAACCGTACTCAGAACCTAATGTATCGAGTTTCCATTGTGGACATAATATCCCCAAAGAGAAGTACACTACAGTGAATGCAACGAGAGCCACTACCTATAAATTGGCAGCAGTGGGTAAACAAAGCTCTCCTGTACCGTGAAAATACCGCAACCCTGCAATGTGAAACATAATTGAGGTTAACGGAACGAAATTTAAGTTGGCGTGTATTTCATTCGTTGTGAACGAACGAAACGTTTCGTAAAACCTCCCACTCTACGAATACATGGTTATTTTTTTTTATTTTTATTAATGGCACGTAAACAACTTCAAATTCAATAAAGTGACGAATTAATAATCATTTGAAATGACGAAATGATTGCAATTAGAGTTGGTTAATTGTATTTTATCATAATCAAGCTCAGTGGTAATAGAAAATCACAATAAAACTACACACCAATCATGAAAACCGTTTACAAAAATAAAATTTTCAATTTCCATAAATCGTACAAAATATCATTACATTTACATTTTTTGATGTCATTTGTAGAGTGTACTTTTATAATAATCGTTAAATAATAATTTATTAAAATGTATTCACCATTTTTACTGCTCGATAGTGGATGAGTTTTTGATAATATAAAGTGATTTTGGATAATAAGCCATCTCATGTTATTCAAATTTTCTCACTCCAGAAGTTCTTGGTAATTAACTGCCTACACATAATTAAAAGCGTTTATGGTTAATTGATGGCCCTTAAATTTTACTTTGTCGGCTAACGCCCTATCAGTTGATAGAATGTAATAACGCATGAAATTATTTTATACCTTTTTTCTCAATTATCTTCTTTTGATTTGGACCTTTATTTAAGTGTGGTTTAAGATGACTACACACTACAAAAACAGAAGGAAATAAAAAAAACAATGCAAACAGTTTAAGAAAAATCACATAAATAATTAGTGTCACATGTCTAGCAAAATTATAAAGCCCAAAAAAAAACAAATTGCCAAACCTTGTTTATTGTTGTTTAAGAAATACTACAAAAACAGAAAAAAAACAATGCAAACAGTTTAAAGAAAAATCACTTAAGTAATTACATGTCTAGCGAATTATAAAGAGAGAAAAAAAAACAAATGAAAAAGAAATTAGCGAAACCTCGTTTATACCCACCCAAAACAAACAAATCCCCAATTAATTGTCAAATTAAACTAACTAGCTAATAACTATGCACGCAAGTGTACAGGCGTGGCGCGTATTACAGTAGCCGATAATTACTTGAGCTCAATTACACGTCCGATAAACATAAAGTAAGAGTCGGAATTAATTGATATTAGATCAGCGGGGAAAGTCGCCCGCTGACCGAGGTTAGCACCCTAATGAGTTGGTTTATGAACTAGGAAACGTGTTCCTGGTCCCTTATGTAGTTCATGGAATATCGACTGACCGTGGAGAAATTAATTTATGTACCTACATATATCGGTTAATATAATATATACATACTGCTCGAGATTCAAGACTAAGTGGCGTTCTGTAGTATCTGGTTACCCATGGGAAGAAGGCGCGATTTTATGGATGTATGTGTTAAAGACAATACAAAGGGGTTTATTTATAAACGTTGATTAAAGTTAAGTGACGTTTAAACGTCAAAAATGTATGGCTAAACAGTCGCTAATCATTACTTAACTTTAAGCAATATTTATAAATAAAGGGGTAGGAGTCTAGTGTTCAATGCTTCTGGGTGCTATTTGCGTATACCTACGTAATAACATTACCCTTACCTAAAAGCCTACCTAAAGTATTCTTTAATTTTGTTTCCAATTGATGTTATTTAAAGTTAAACAAATATGAGCTTTATTGCAGTGAAAATTAAGTTGATTTCAGAGTGACTCGCACAATTGAAAAAAAATTAAAAATAGTTAAGTTTATGATACAACTTGTGTAGTAATTAAAGTTCCATAAACTCATATGGTTTTACATGTTTGGCAACTAAATCGCGAACGCAGATTATTTCATTCCCATTGATTGTATTGTTGAACAACCCTCCAGTTGAAGGCGGCCATAAGCTAGCTTCCACACGCATGTTTTCGCTGTCAATACGGGCCAATCCTTTTGGTAGGAAACCTCACAAAATCGCCTTGCTCAGCTGCAATCGTGCCTAGCGTTCAGAAAGATCATTAAGAGAACGAAGCTGCTACGGAGTTTTCTTTTACAGCAAAGGCGATGATTTCATGATAACCTGTGGCCTATGAGTGTTATATTAAATACCTAGCCCTGACCTTTCCGGGATCAAATGCTCGAAGATTATTACATTACAGAACAAAATATGTGTTAACGGCATTACGCAGTTTTGGGAGCGACACAGAGGTTATCAAACAAGTAATAGACGATAAGCGGCTATTAAAAATAACAGTGGTTTGGATTATAATATTTTAAAAGCTTTAACAAGCTGGCGTACACATTAACAGTGTGAGCTGGGTTTTTAATATCAACCTTTTGTTATTTTCGGTATTTTAAAACGGTGCTACTAGAAATTTAATTTCGATTTAATGCTGACAGATCTCATACTAATGTTAACCATTAGTTTAAATCTGAAATCTGAAGCACATCTAGTTTTAAATAGAGGCTCATGAAATAGATATTTCATGAGCTTTTAAGGTTCAGGACTAAATTGATACTGATGCAATTTAAACAATAAATACAATAGGCTAACTTGATGATTAGGTTTTTTTTTTACTAGCCTAGCCTGCCCCACTCCTGGGCAAAGGCCTTCCTGCACTCCTTCTATCTTCCGCGAGCCCGCGCGTCCTCCTTCCAGTTTTGACGGAACCTATCCAGCTCGTCCCGCCATCTCCTACGTGTTCTACCACGACCCCGCCTCACAGTCTCAGGGCACCAGTTCTGTGCTATTTAGGCTCATAGTTTGTCGGCATGTAGCGTCCTATTTAAGTTGGATTAGTATTTAATGTTATTAAATTCTTAAAACCAAACACAAAAGAGGTCAAATCTTTCTTAAATAAATGCAAATGAAACCAACAATAAAAACTGAAGACCGCGTTAAAGGGAATATAAAAATTTATTACAAATATCAACTCGGAACTGAATTCGGGGCTCACTCGGGCAAATCCAATAACTGAAATGAAACGAGCGAAATTATTCCTGTAAGGAAGATTATTGTGAGCAAAGCCGACGGGCGACTAATGTTAAAATCGATATGGAATATGAATTTCCGAGTTTTTTGGTACACTTTAAAATCTCTATAAATCTCTGTAACTCCCTCTATAAATCTAAAGTTTTGAACTTGTGTAAAAGTTGGTTTCCCTGTCTCGTCAGCGAAATTATATATTGCTGTTATGGGCTGCTGGGTTCGTTCTTCTGCAATGAAGTGCTTTCCAATATCATGTACGTACGTAATGCTTAGTGGAGTAAGTGGTTGGTTATAGTTTATGGGGGGTTTACACTAGGTCGATTTTCTCCGGTGGCTGGTTGCTTGAGCAACTGGGCTATTGAAGCGATTTGATAGGCTGCTGTAAATCGCTTCAATAGCCAAATTGCCGCGCTATTTTCACAGGTCGTTAAAAATTGCAAGTGACTAGTTCATTTTGCATTAAAATGTCGATCTTCATGACTTCATGAGGCATGAGGCGGGCGATCGCCTGCGTCTGAGCATTTTCACGGTCGATTTTAGTCACCCGCAGCGTGCAACCTGTCGCCGTACGACAAAAGTAGAAACCTATTCTACTTTGGGCCTTGCGATTTAAGTCACCTGTGGCCTAGCCGAATCGCCATTTAGACAGTAGATTTTCGCCGAGCGGCAAAATTCCTCAAAGATTATAAATTAAAAGATTGTAAAGCCCGCATGAGCATACAAAATTCTATCCAAAGCTTTTAAGTATTTTATCAAAGTCTGAATTTCCGAATTTCCGTACCGATAGCTGCGTATATCAGGCCATTGTGTGCCAAATGTTCAGTTCAGTACATTAAACAGTTATTTACATGATTTCAGCCGTATTTCCGCATGTTCTCGAAATAACACGCATCTCACACTGCTCTAAATCAAAACAAACGCGAAAAACAAACACGGTAGTGACGTGTTTCGAGTGGGAAAAACTAAATAACAATAAGAAGAGACTACTTAGAGTGGGGTGCGTGGGGACCCCAGGACTTTTGAGCACCCCAGTCATTCGTCACATGTGCACTGACGGTGGGATGGCTGTTCGTTCGTATTTGTGCAGTCTATTGTCCGTTATATTATTGGAGGGAGACCAAAAAGGATTCGGGATCCGTGTGTGTTACGAAAAAAGGGATAGCAGTAATAATAGAACTTTTAGCGGAACTGTGAAATCTAATATTGGTATTGTGCTTTTAGATGAAATTGAATTTACTGAAGATATGATTATTGCTAGCCGTACGTAGGTTCGACCCCAGACAGGCGCTTTACTTTGAGTAAATTATTTCATCATCAAGTCTCTCAAAACCGTGAAGGAAAACATCGTGAGGAAACCGGCATGTTCCAGAACCAAAAGTTCGAAGACATGTGACATCTACCAACCCGCACTGGGCCCGCGTGCTTAGTGGATAACGACCCACTCCCTCTCACTGAGAGGAGGCTGGTGTCCCAGGTCCCAGCAGTAGGAACGTTATTGGCGATGAGGATTATTTTTTTTACTTTATGTAGTGTCTGATGTTACTGATGACACAATTCTCAAAACAAGATCATTTGTCACATAAATAAAATGATTGATAAAAATAATGTTTGTCCCCAATTGTCTTCAATTGAACTTCATTCTCATTTTCGGTCGCTGCAAAAATATTCGCTCACTGCATCCTGGTATAGAATAATCAGCCTTAGTTCTTACTGCTGGAACACAGGCCTTCTCTCTTCAAGAAAAAGTTGGCTATAATCTAGGCGGGCCCAGTGCGGGTTGGTAGATGTTACATGTCTTCGAATTTTTGGTTCTAAGACATGCCGGTTTCCTCACAATGTTTTCCTTCACCTTTTTGAGAGCAGTGGTGATGAAATTGTTTACGCAAATTAAAGTGCCTGTCTGGGTTCGAACCACCGACCTACATACAACTCGTAAATCGTAGCCGTTACCACTGGATTACCACTGCTCTCGCATCCTGGTATAATAAAGACGAAATTTTATGAATTTCGATCAAACGAAAAATAAAAACAGGCACATGAATTCCGAGCTTTGCTGCAGACAAAAGGAATTCGCAGTAAACATGTGTAGGATAAGAACGTATGCAAAAGCTGATCGTCTGAATGTTCGAAACAATTTACCCGCGCTTCGACCAGCATGGTCGACAACATGGACAAAACACTGGGGAAAACTGCAGCATTCAGTTTCGTCCTAACTTGCACCGTCATTACCGTAACAACCGAGCCAACTTTTAGCATAATGTCATATTAATTCGTTGGATAAACTCATTGTCTAAAGATATTAGCGAGTTTAATTATTTTAGCGCGCTGAAGACAATGTTGTTTAATCACTTTATTATCATAAATCGTGAGTAAGATTTGGTTTTGTTTAATAATTAGATAATTACACCGAATAGGAACGTTTTTTTTATAGCACAAACAGCCTATAATGTTCCCACTGCTGGGACACAGGCCTCTTCTCTGTCAAAGGGAGTGGGCTGTAATCTACCACGCGGGCCCAGTGCGGGTTGGTTCTTTTTACAGACGACCTCTCTATTGTTAGTAAAAATCAGACTTTCATAATAGCTACTATTATGATGATAATAAAATGAATGAACCCTAAACTTAGTGCAGTATAAATGGCTGGCATGACATCAATTATTTCAAAGTCATGTACTAATTGATGGCATACAAGTTATTTATGTTGCACTAAGTCTACGCGAATTGAGAGGTCGTCCATAAAAAAAACCGTTCTGTGTTCTGCGTAATTGCCTAAAAATAATGGCCAAAAACATAAACCCGAGTCAATTAAACTCCACATAATAATATTGACAATGTTTTTCCACAGCTGCGCGCAATTTAACCCTCGCAATGCTCGCTGCGGCACAAAGATCCGCGCGGCACTCAAAACATCCGAATTATCCGCACAAACTTGCCACCCTCGACACATGTACGTAATGACACGACATGTCAACCCCCAGACGCGTGTGAAATGAGCGCACTTCAAACGGAGCCCCAACACCCCTCGAATGCATTTAGTTGCAGGTGCTCACAATTTTTCTTCTCAGACAAATTCGAATGGAGTTGTTACGTCTTACGGAGGCCGTAATATCTTTGTGTGTGGGTGGTGTGTCGCTTTAGGGTAAATTTTTCTTTCATGTGTAAACGCTTCAGGGGTCGTTTCTTTTGAAGAATAATGATGTCACTTTAAGTGGTTCACTAGTTTACGTGTATTGACTATTGTTTGTTAAGTGGAGAAAACATTTTAGTTTTCTTTGCAACCATTCACACAAATGAGATTTGCGAGAAAACAATGAGTTTTGTTAATGAAGTTGGTTGTTAATGCCATCAAAATTAAAATCTCTGTCAATGACAAAATAAAATACAAAGCATCGAGTAACAATTGAGAGAATCTGGCAAGAGCCCTGGAGTCAGACGTTCATTAGCATAATAAATACGTACCCACCGGTGCACTTGAAACGGGCAGCGTCTCGAGAACACGGGAACAACTATTTGTCTGAAGCACCTCCGCAGTCTTGTTCATGCTAATTTTCATTTTACAAATTGCCTTGTATGCAGTACCTTTGAACGTTTCTATGAAAGATAAGATACCCATTTGAACGTTACCATGACTCTAACAATCGTGTGTAAAGCTGAAAAGCCTTTAGTATATAGGTAGGACTTCTGCATTATATTATAGTAAGCAAACAAATAGATAAATACCAATAAAGTTTGATGCATAAAGCCGTTCGAGAGTTATAGCAATGTCAAGTATCTTAACGATGAATGATTTATGAACTATCCAAGAAAAGCGAGTAGAAACTTAATTATTAGTACTCGGTTGCGGATCAGATTTCAAATTAATTAAAAGGCGAGTAAAATGGTGGTCAGTTATACCAAGACTAAGGTTGAATTGTAACGATAAAACTGAAACGGTTTTGTAAAATAAACTAAGTTCAAAAGCTGTCAGTGTCAAAATTCCACAACAATGATGACACTGACAGGTCTTGCCCACTGCTGGAACACAGGCCTCCTCTGTAAGAGGTAGTGGGCCTTAATCCACCACGCGGGTTCAGTAAGGTTTGGTAGATGTCACGTCTTTGAATTTTTGGTTTTAGGATCTGCCAGGTTTCCTCACGATGTTTTCCCCTCACCGTTTTAAGAGCAGTGGTGATGAAATAATTTACACAAAGTAAAGTGCCTACACCTCGTAAGTCACTGCTGCCACTGCTTGGCTGACCGCATTTAGCTTCAAATATAAAAAAGAAGGTAAAATTCGCTTTTAAAAAACCAAGCTTATTTACATCCACACATGCGGAAAATAAACAGTGTTACTTCTATAAATAAGTTGCAGTGGGCATTAGTGCAGCGTAACGCGTTATTAAATTCTGATTTATCGTCGCGTGCCTCGAGTAGATATGACCCGCCTGCGTTTTATAGGGTTAGGTAGGGTGGACGCATTCTTTCTAGCCGAATTTTTGCGGAAGATTAATTTGTTAGCGAGAATTTTCTATTCTGTTTGCCTCTGTGAAGCGATGTTCTGAAAGTAATTTATTCTCTCTACTGGTACCAAAGTATTGTGGTCGCTTGGAACTTTCAAGTTGGATTTTTTTTTCCCGTAGACAAGAAATATATAAAGTTCGGGGTGTTTTCAGAATATTAATTTGTATTGTCTTTCAACAGACTTCATGACAATACCGAAATAGAACCATCATGAACCGATGCAAACAAACACCACATAATTCTCTAACCCTTTTCCAGGGGTATCGTGTTACCCAGTAACTGGGTTATGGAGGTCAGATAGGCAGTCGCTCCATGTAATATACTGGTATTCAGCTGCATCCGGTTAGACTGGAAGCCGACCCCAACATAGCTGGGAAAAGGCTAGGCAGATTGATTTATTCCCTTTCCTTTATTCCAATGTCTCTGGGGTTGGCGTAACGTGTCTTTTGCTTCCATACTTACAAATCTGAGCGGCAATTATTATATTTAGTCCGTCAGTTAGATTATCGAAAAATAATGGACACGTGTTTTTTCTTTTGTCAATCAAACAAAAAACGACAAAGATAAAGCGCGTCAAAATTTGGGAGTCAGGACGTCGCTTGCAAAAGTGTCGCGAGCAAGTGACGTCACGCGGAACGTTAACGGGCAATATCTTAATCATTTTTTATATAATTGACAAAAGAAAAAATTACGGGTTTAATATTTTTTGATAATCTAACTGACGGACTAATTAGATTTTTTAGGAAAATAACCTATTCCCGAAATTTGAAGAACGTTCACAGTCTGATCTCAGTCTCAATCTGTCAAAAATACCTCTAATTCCTCTAAATTTTTGACAAGTTTTGACACTGATTGACGCTGAGACAAAATTGCAACTAGATTTTGAACGTTTTTAATTACGGGAAATGGCCTTCAGATAACCAAAAAGAAACAAACGGTCAATTTTTATTTCACCAACAACTAAATTAATTCAAAAATTGCTCAATCACTCCACAAATATCGATAGCCGACCAGCCATAATTAATACAGGCAAGAAATTAATATGCTATCAACAGCCCCTAGTTGCGATGATCAATACACGATTGTGTAATTACGGTGTAACCGACTAGTGTAGGTAATAATAATCGCAGTTTAGAGGCGGACCCATCTGCCCCTGTTTATATGATTAATTTCGTACCGAACCGGTAGCAGCAACTAGTATTTGCTGATGTTATATTTATTGAGAAGCGTCGGAGATTTATTGACTTTCGCTGGCAAAAGCGCGGTAGCTTGTTGTTTTGGGGTCCCAGTCATTTTAGAGCATTTGGCAAATTAAAACGAATAAGGCCATTTACTATTATAATATATAACATTACGCCTTGTTTCCCCGAAGGATAGGGCAGAGGTTTTTTTTTTATAGAAAAACGTTGCCCCACACTAGGCATTTCTCCTGTATCGTGGGTGCGTTCACAAACATTTAAACTCGCATACACAAACAGCTAGACCCAGACCAACTACTTGTAGGCCATACAAATATTTGTTCCGTGCGGGAATCGAACCCGCGACCCGCAGCGCAGCAGTCAATCGCTTAACCACTGCGCCAACCGTGCCGTAGGTATCAATAGTGAAAAACTTCAAACCCAAAATTATTACGGAGATAGGTACGTAGATGGCAGTAATTAGGGCATGCAATCTCGAGTCGAGATTGACATGGCGTGCTAAGTCTGGTGTCGAGATTGGCCATTTACGGTCTCCTTTTCGAGAATTCGAGGTAGAGATTACACCTACTTTTTTAAATAAAGCGTTTTTGTTAATCAAGATTTTTTAATCAAAATTAAAACTACACCTTCTTAGGGTAATCGCTTTTAGGGTACTTACGGTGGTAGTAGTAATGTAGATACCAGCGCGGTTTGTGACGAAATCTCGATCTCGAGCCGTTTCTCGAGATTCAATCGAGAATCGAGATTGCATTCCCTAGCAGTAATTAAACGCATAAGTGTCTAAACAATAATTTAGTCCGGGTTATCTAACACATCGCAAGCGCGGGTCAAACGATAATTCAATAGGTTATTTGTGACGTTTTTTAACCAAACTCATTTATCATTATTTCCAAGGTGGTCTATTAAAAAGATATTAAAGCTTTTAAGCTCAGTAATTGAGCAAACAGAATTAAAAGCGCTGTAAAGCGGTAAATGGTGGTTAAGCTGCTTAATGTGTTTTCGTATACTTAATTATGGTGAAAATATTACGTTAAGTCGTTTGATTGGATTATGAAATGTAAGTCATTATAATATAAGCATCAATCAAAGATTACGTCGACGTCTACTTAATTTGTTTTAGTTTTATTTTAAATTTTAGATGTGTCTGTTTAATTAATCATGAATTTAAGGATTAGGTACAGACGCCATCACATCAAGCAACCCGAAACTGTCAATTTTTCCCAATCAACCTTGAACCTAATGCTTTAGAGATAAAGTTGAAAATCTATTGAAGAAATTTGACAGATTGTAGCAGCTTTATGTTCTGGCGTCTGTACCCAGCATGTATCAAAAAGGTGAGGCCATATTTATTTATTTATTTAACACTTCAAGCACATAAATGTACAGAGGCGGACTTAATGGCATAGGAAGATTATTATATTTAAGGGTGTGGTATAGAGGAGCACTTCCGACGTTTGGCTCCCAGACTGGAGCGGGCCGGGGCTGCCTTGAGGCGGCTCCTTCCCAATCTAGGGGGACCAAATGCCTCCTGCCGGAGGCTCTATGCGGGGGTCGTGCGGGCCATGGCCCTTTACGGGGCACCGATATGGGCGCGATCTTTGAGGCGGCGACCAGCCCGCCGGTTGATCGCGTCCCAAAGGGTCATGGCTGTCCGGCTCATTCGAGGATACCGCACGGTCTCCGCTGAGGCGGCGAGCCTCCTTGCCGGATTGCCGCCATGGGATCTGGAGGCCAAAGTCCTCGCCCACATATGGGAGTGGCGAGAGGAGGCAAAACGCCGGGGCGTTGCTCCGCTGCCGCGAGAAATCACGGCACAGCGGACAGAGCTCCGGCGGGATCTCATAGCGGCATGGAGAGTGCGATTGTCGCAACCCAGCGCTGGGCACGCCACAATTGCGGCGATAAGTCCCCTCTTTGAGGAGTGGCTAGAGAGGCGCCACGGCGCCCTCACCTTCCGCCTGACGCAGGTCCTCACCGGACACGGTTGTTTCGGGAGGTTCCTGTTCAGGATAAAGCGGGAGGAAACGCCAGGGTGTCAACACTGTGGGGATCGCCCGGAGGACACGGTGGAGCATACGGTGGAGGTCTGCCCGGCTTGGGCGGGACCCCGCCGTGTCCTCTTGGCGGCGATCGGCGGCGGCGACCTCTCGCGTCCGGCCCTCATACAGGCCATGGTCCGGAGCGAGAGTGAATGGGAGGCCGTCACCTCCTTCTGCGAAGCAGTTATGCTCGCGAAGGAGGAGGCGGAGCGTGCGAGGGAGAGGCAATCGCTGCACCCTCGCGCTCCTAGCCGCCGCAGGAGACGCCCTGGACGGGAGTCAACAGCCGACTCCCGGCCACCGTAGGCGCGGGCTTGCGGGCGGCGAGCTATGGGCAGCTCGCCGCCCGGTAAGGACCAGGCCCGGGTCGACGGCGCGTTGTGTTCCACGCGCGCCTCAAAGAGCTGTCAGCACGAACTGACGGGGTCCGCTAGGGCCGATGCCGCCGGGGCTGCGGGTTGTTCGAAAGAGATACCGTGGCCCCTGGCACAGGCAACTGAAGGAACACGGGTGGGTTTTAGTCAGTAAAAGTCTGACACTCCCTTCTGCTCCGCCCAGAGCGGGAGGAGTCATTTGATGATTTCCCACCCAGAAAAAAAAAAAAAAAAAAAAAAGTGTGTGGTATAGACAGGTCTTCAAACTGAACAAGTTTCTCCATGGGACCACATCTTAAACACACATACAAACCGCATGCTTAATGGAATACTGACTTAACTCAAAAAAAGACGATTTTTGGGAAAACGCAAAAGAAGATCTTGCTATGAGGACTTATCCTACTTGTTGATACATAAAAATAAAACTGATTTATATTAATCATGAATGCTTGTAATTTGAACGTCTATGATTAACTATTGATGAGATCTGAGTAAAAAAAAAACGGAAATCACATCTGACCTATCTACTAATGGGTCAGTGTTCCTTTAAGCAGGCGAAACATCAACACCTACTCGAGACCCAAATGTATCCTTCTGATACATGCTGTAAAGGTAGTGGACATTCAATATTGTGTACACAATTTTTCAGTCAAGGACCTGAAGAAACGATCCTTTGTAGACGAAAACGGAGAACTAATTGCGTCTAGCAGTAAACGGTGATAACTATTTCGGAATTAGTGAAGATGCTTTTCCACAAACGATGGGACACTTAATATCGTGTCCTGCGTGTCCTGACAGCTGCACGTTACAGGAACTGATGGACGCTGGTGATGGCGCTAAACAAGTAGCCGAATTCTAGGCCGAGTCCATTTAGATTGCTATCGACACGCTATGAAGATGTAAAATTGAAACATTCTCGAGACTTGGGCTCTAAAACACACCAAGAATTCCATTTACCGAAAGCGTTGAAAGTTTATCGGCAATAGTTCAATGCTCTGTTATCATGCAGGTACAAAATACATCATGAGAGCAGTTATCGCTTTGACGGGCGTGTGACTACACGTTAACGTAGGTACCTATCCCTTATCAGAGGACCACAAGTACTTGCCTTATCAAGTAACCGACTTGCCTGGAATTTTGGATATTAAGACGAAGAATTTTGGGGAAAACCGTTAAACTAATGATTTTTAATTGGCTTAATTTGGCGTGTTATACAGGGTGGTTAAGTAAAGGCATGCTAATCTTTATATAGAGATATCAAAATTATTTTAGTCGTAAATTATAAATCTGGCTATATTTCCTTTAATTTAAACTGATACTTGAAAGGTATTGCTAGGCACATCACAGACCTTAACTATCTACAAACGTATAATCAAGGTATACTAATAATAAAACTGAATAGTTTGTTTGTTTGAACGCGATAATCTCTACTACCAGTTAGATTTGATTTTTTTTTTTGCATTCGATAGCTCTATTCTTGAGAAGGCCTTAGAAGCCGAGCAAAAAGAAACAAAGTCAGAAACACCGCTAAGCGAAAACATGATAGCGCGGCCGAATTCGGTCGCAAAGTCGCGGATTGACAGGTGTAATGTATGGTGTGACAGGACTTTGCGGCCGAATTCGGTCGTAAAGCGATCGCTATGAATGTCGAGACTGCAGCCCCTGGAATAACAATGCGACGGGGTGAGTCGGGGAACAAGAGATTTCACGCAAACGAAGTCGCGGACAGAACTTGTACCTTATATTTACGCGGATATCAACATGAAAGTGAAATTATTTTCTCAGATTACTTTAATCATAACTTGCGGTTATAGCAGTGGAGAAATTTATCACACTTTATACCAATTATGTGGCTTTGAGCCGAGTTTACACAGTCGATCAAAGGAAAACTTCTGATTAAATATTGAAACTTACACTGCCTGATTGCTGCCTAGCTTTATTAAACATTTAAGTACTTCATACTGATTTATTAAAGAAACTAAGCAATTTCTTGGACAGAATCGAAATTTCTGTTAAGGGATTTATAGTGAACATAAGAATTTCTTACTTTCCAAAATAAATAAGTAAATGTTAGTTTTATTGGTAATTAGAAGCGACTGGCAAGGTTTTCTAGCAATTTGATGTTTTTAATTGTGTTTTTCCATCAGGACTTTCTCAGTAACAGCCAGCACCATAATTACGTAACACACGATCAATCGGAATCGGTTTAATTTTGACAGTTCAACAACATTCATTGCGTTATTTACGTGTTGAGCAGACAAATTTTTCGAACTTATGAAGCAATGGATTAGCAATTTGCTTCAAAATGATTCAGATTCCGATTGATCGTGTGTTACGCAATTAGGGTGCCGGAGTCTGTATTGTGCCCGGTTGATGGCAATGGGCGCGCCCACTAGTAGATGGAACTTAAACATTACTGGCGAAATGTGGATGTACTATACTTACACTTCTGCCGAATCCTTCGGGGATTACAGGCATAATGTTAAATTTTTTTGTAATTTTGAAAACCTACATTCGGCAGAAATCAATACTCAATCAATAATCGGCGGACATCGAAGATATTCCTACCTCAACATAACTTCGAAATAAATAGCCATTGGTTGTTTTAATGTACATCAAAATGCAATCAGAAAATCAGAATCGTTTGGAAATATCACGTTTTCTCTACATGTTTTCTCCAGGCAATCAAATTGCTAATTGACTGGCGTATTTACAAGAAATTCAAGTTCTCATACTTTTTCTGTAATTATTTCATGGTTGTCAAAGGTTGTCTTGAAAATATCGCTCTTAGCGATAACACCGCCCATTGTGTCACCCTTTGTAAAATTTCCTTAGTTATGTTCTGTAATTTATATGGTGTACATAATAAAGAGTAGATTTTCTATTCTATTCATGGAAATACGAAATTATTCGAGTTCGAATGTATTTTCAAAAAGCTTATTTCTATCTATGTCAACTGCAAATGACAAGTGACAGCTGTCATATTTCCCGCGCAAATGTAAACATGGCCGCTTATCTATGTCATTACGTTTTCCAACATGCCTTAATATTGGTTTATACATTCATAATCTAATCCTATGAGGACAAGAAACGTGGTTTATCATAATATTTGAAGTGAGGTTTGTAAACAACGCAAGTATGTAAGTACTAACTTTACACTTATTTAAGTTTACACCAGAGACGCTCATCATCATCATCTGCCTAGCTTTTTCCCAACTATGTTGTGGTCGGCTTCCAGTCTAACCCGATGCAGCTGAGTATCAGTATTTTACATGGAGCGACTGCCACCACCACACCAGAGACGCTACTAAAAATAATTACAATATAATTATTGGAGCAAAAACATTTGTTTGTGTATTTTTAAATAATGACACTAATTAGGTTTAGCTTAAAAGATAATTATTCTTAAAAAAGACTTTAGTAGTGTAATTGTAACGTGGTAAGTATATGGTACCTTGTGGTACCTTGGCCTCATCAGTTCTGAGAGAGGACAATGGACAGTAAAATTATTTTAGTCGTAAGACCGTATTACTACATTTATAAAGTCGCTTTTCATGTCTGTCTGTGTCATCGCGTTGATTATTTCTTTAGAAAACGATATTTTTAGTGTAGAGCAAAATTAACTAATATTGGCTCCTCTACATAATGACAAATAATTTTACTTCTGTAAGTAGGTTTGTAGTTTTTACACATCAATAATATTTTAAAAACTTGATGAGGTCGGGTTGGTATAACTATTAGTTTGAACATCACAATGTTATGTATGGTATTTAATCGCATATTTTTAAATACCTAGGAACTTTTGATCTTCCAGCATCTTTAATACTTTTATAAATTACGCGAAATAACCCGGATCGCATTCGTTACCAATCCTATTATGATGAACGACTTTTTATTATATTATTCATGGAATTCCGTGCTCTGTCAATTAACTTAGGAATGTGGTTTCAGCGCAGCAGATGCATTGAACCTGTCAATATTTTATGGAGGGAATCAAAATTCCTAATTTTATTGAACAAATGCTCATGGCTTTTTTTTTTTTTTTTTTTTCAGGATGGGAAATCATCAAATGACCCCTCCCGCTCTGGGTGGAGCAGAAGGGAGTGTCAGACTCTTACTGACTAAAACCCACCCGTGTTCCTTCCTTAGCCCTTTATGTACCAGGGCAGCGGTAACCCTTTCGGACGATCCCGCTAAAATGCTCATGGCTGCCATCATAACGACAGCCTGGTCTGGTCTTACGTAAGTTCTGAAGCCTTATCATACACATAAATTGCGTGAAAACGTACACTCACGCCTTTTTCAAATGGGGTTAGGCAGAATCTACAGAACGCCTCCTGCTACGATCCTTACATACATACATACCCCTTTTGTTTTATTTATGTGTTTGCGAAGTCGATCGATCAGGTTAAGCTGGGTGACCACCGTTATATACCCCCTCCGTACCTCGGAAAGTACGTTAATCTGTTGGTCACGGCTGTCGTTCGTGGTTCTGTGACAGCCGTTACGGGTCGTCAAAATCCCGAAAGTCTGACAACCAGTCTTACCAAGTGGTATCGTACCTGGGTTGTGTAGGTCAGATAGGCAGTCGCTCCATGTAAAATACTGGTATTCAGCTACATCTGGTTAGACTGGAAACCGACCCCAACATAGTTGGGAAAACGCTAGGCAGGTAATGATGACATCTGTTCAACCAAACCTATTAATTTTAGGGCTAATTTTTCAATCATCTGATGACTTTATTCGAGGAATATTTTTTAAAATTATGACAGCTATTTCATACGAAAACTGTCAAACGTCAATTTTATTCCTCGAATAAAAGTTATCTGGCGATAGCAAAATCAGCCCTTTAACAGATATCCATTCTTATTTAGGCAATATTGTGGGAAATTGTTATAAATCGGATGAAACCCATCATCCATCATTGCATTATCTCCAAACAGTACCAGTTTCCCAATAAATAATAGACTCGCCCATAACGCTAAATGTCATCAGTCTACCAAACTAATGATGCAAAGTTTCGCTGGCTAAGTGTTTAAAGCACTTCCCTCCATCAGAGATATATTCAAATTACAAAAGAGAGTGCTAGTTCATAAAATCAAGTGCTGGGACATAGGATAGGAGTGTCACAGACGCGGGGGGGTGGGGGAGCCAGGGCTGCCTTTAAAGTGTTACGTCATTTTCATGTGACACAGGCCTTTGATGGGACTCTGCAATTAGGGATTAGTGTTTAGGTGCGTTTGTATGTTCTGTTTTAGAATAAAAACAAGATAGATCTATATCAATACTAATAATAAAGCTGAAGAGTTTGTTTGAACGCGCCGATATCTGGAACTACCATTCGGATTAAAAAAAATATTTTTGCATTTGGTAGCCCTATTCTTGAACAAGGCTAAAGGTTATTTAACATCGCGCTAGGACTCTTAGGAACCGAGCGAGAAAAAAAGTAAGTAAACACGCGATAACGAACTAATAGCGCGTGCAGACGATGCGATGCAAAGGTGTGGGTCGGGAGACTAAGGCAGAAGCTGGTATAAAATACTTTTGTTAAAGCAATAGCCAATAGTGATCAGTTGGTAAAACAATCAACACCCTAATTGCGTAACACACGATCAATCGGAATCGGTTTCATTTTGACAGTTCAACAACATTCATTGCGTTATTTACGTGTTGAGCAGACAAATTTTTCGAACTTATGAAGCAATGGATTAGCAATTTGCTTCAAAATGATTCAGATTCCGATTGATCGTGTGTTACGCAATTAGGGTACTGGAAACGCAAAATTCCACAAAATAATTAAGCTTTTTTGGAACGTTTTTAAATATATTGACGTCATTGATTCTAGAATACCTATATAACGCTGTAAAGATAACTTCTACAATGTTTAACGATAAATAATTGACAGTCGACCCCGGATACTATATGTCCGGGATCGACTGTTATTCAAATAAAAACGTGCCAATTACTTATCGTTGAACACGAGCTCATAACATGAATGCAGTTCAAAACACAACAGATTATTTACTACCGGCAACCTTCGGGATTTTCCAG
The DNA here is from genome assembly GCA_947507525.1 of Apamea epomidion. Classification (NCBI taxonomy): domain Eukaryota; kingdom Metazoa; phylum Arthropoda; class Insecta; order Lepidoptera; family Noctuidae; genus Apamea; species Apamea epomidion. Next base: position 6,010,034 of record OX382232.1, read on the forward strand.
AATTTAAAACTAAATAACTTGATAAACTATCGCAATCTTGGCAACATTTCCTACGGTAAACGTTAACAGTAACACCCTTAATAACAAAACTCGGTAACCCTGGTCGGAACTGTCGCAGAGTGGTTCGTATATCATGGGAGCATGATATACGAACGTATCTGCGCTAACGGGCCAACTTACCGGGTTATCGCCACAATGGATAAAATTATTAAACGCTCCAGGTGAGCTTATGAAATAAAGTGATTTTATCATTCATTGGCCTATAAAGATAAAATCTTCCTCCAAAACCGATTATACGAAAAATCGGTCGACGCGCCGATGTTACGCGAAGTTTGAACATTTTTCTTGGTGAAGAGATCTTGTGAGTCTAAACGATATTGCCTCGATGTTACACAGTTTATAGCTTCCATTCATTCGTTCGATTGTTTAACCACTGAAGAACACCTTAACCTACATTGTAAGACTAAGTATTTTAACACACTGCGTCATGTTTGCACAAAATATTTCCTCGTACACAACTGCTCATAACACTCATAGAATGTTTTATTTTTCCAAAACATAATCATCTACGTTACCAACGCAGGCTTATAATATGTATGTAAAGTCCTTTGCGATTTAAATGAGTTTACCCTTAATTCCTACCGCACAAAGAGCTTACGAAAAACATTTCCCCTCCAACATTGCATTCCAAAATAACTCAACATACTTTGCTGAACAATTTGAAGTCGAAGTGAGCCGCGAAACGACAACCAATCAAGGACGTGCTCCATTTCTGGTCTACTTAACGTTTTCCAAGATTTAGATGTCGGGACGTGTTTGTAACAGTGACATGGTTCGCTCAGAAATCGTATGCGTCCGAGATCCGAGACGAACGTAAAGTGGCAGCCCACGCGGTGAAACTCTCGTCTCACCATGGAACAACTTCACTTGAATATAGTGAAATATTAACCGTGTCAAACGACGAGTAACATTTCACATAGCAGTTGTTTGGAAACAAAGAAAAGTTATAACAAGCCAGGTCGAAACTCCAGGCCGCGCGGAATTCTTATTTTATTGGACTTTTTTTCATCCCAACCGTTTATCAAAAATGTGGAAGTTGTACAAGCGAACTTGCATTTTTGTTACATCTTCAGGCCGGATATATTTATTAAGGAAGCAAGAAAATCGAGGTGTCACCTATAAAAACTAATTAAACTACTGCTTTAGCCATCTTAACTCTTATACCTGATAGCCTGGCAAATTCTCCGAAACCAATTGAAGTGACCAATAAACAGCTAAACTACCCACAATCTCACTACACAGCTTTCTTCAAAGACATTCCCAAACAGAACTTCCATCTTGATTGAGGGAAACTAGCAAGTTTTACTGTTAATAGGGAACCTAATTCTAATACGACGTTGGAGATTCTAAACACTGTAGATGGTCCTCATTTACATAAACAGACGATGTTATTCGACGTAGGAGCAATAAATTGGCCACAGAGAAGTGAAACGAGCGACAAAGCCCATAAGTAGTCGGGACAATAACACTTCATGTACGGAATGACGTGTATTCCTTTACATAGACGATAGGTTTGACTTCAGTGATGGTTCAGAGAAATTCCTTTGGATTAATGGCTCATCTTGGGTATTAAATGTATTTCTACGAGTATTTGCCATAGATTTGAATAAATTTACATTAGACACAGATGGTCTTTTATTTATAACGCAAATTGCTTGTTTACCATTCTCTCCTCCATCTTTACATCTTTAAAAGAATGATAGTACAGAACAGGTTATCTGTTCTATCATTCTTTTTACTTACATATTTTACGTCTAAAATGGCGTCTAATAGAATCTTCATAGCTTCATAATCGTCACCATTGACAATAGAGTCGCGTGTTCAAACCGGTCGGCGTTCAATTAAGCGGCGAGTGATTTGTGAGCGGATGCTGGCAACACCGACTGTGACTGGATTCTTGCACCCGCAGCACTATCAGACCCATTCTGTATAGCTAACTGCTTTCTATAAAGCTGTCCTCTAACTGTTGCGTACACGATATTGATATCAGAATCGGGACTCGTTTCATCTGATTTATTTGGAGTAGTGCGTTGGGACTGGAAATTTTGGTCGAAGGATAGAGAATTTAATATAAAAGGAATTCCTTTTGTTTTTTTTTTATCAATATTGAATAACTAAGCAATTTCAATATCACAATTTAAACTTCGCAATAAGCATATCCTTGTCCTGTACATTGACAAATGTTTTAGATTTTTGTCATCAAAACATATTGTGCGAAAACTGAATCTTTGCTTTATAAAGCCAGCTCTTTGAAGATTACAAATATTTTTCGATCGAAATGAAAATATGAACTACAAAGGACTAAGCCCTGTAAGGATGTCTACTAAGTAGATATACTTATAGGGTTGAGTCCTTGCCTCTACACTCTAGAGGCATGTAATTTTTCGCAAGAGTTCCTTATATAATGAAGTGAGCACTAGAAAGAAAAAATGTTTATTGCGACTCGTACAGGAAGATCACAAACTAAACTAAACACAGCCAAAATAACTAAAATACTATAAGTAACTAAGGAAGAATTTTTGTGAATTCATCCTAAGGGACGAAAGTGTGTATGGAAGTTCGTCATTATGTTGCCCATGAGGAATCCCATTGGGCATGCGTCTTGTAAAGACAAATTTACGAGTCCAACCAATTCAAATCGGTGCAAATCCCCTCAAGTCCGCATTTCTCATTACCAACGCCATTTTTATTGCCTAGAAATGTATTGTGACTTGAGAGCTTAAATGGAAGATTTATATCCCACTTTTCACAAACGCCGATGTTGTTTAAATAATGCAGAGCTATAAACTGAGCTGAGAAACTTATTTGTTACCTATTCGAGTGTTCGCAAATTGACCTGGAATTTACGGGTAATGACCAGTCAATCTTGTTATAACAATGCTGGCCTAGTATTGTCTGGCTTGATGTGTTATTTGTGTGAGAATGAGTTGCTTAAGGTGGATGATGAATCAGAAGAGTCTCTTTTCCCAGATCCTTATAGTCATAAGGATCTGGGAAAAGAGACTACAATATCAATATGGATAGAAATTACCCAAAATCAATATACAGGTACAGTAATAATATCTAATAGTTATCAGAAAAATGTTTAAAAAAATCTAAGTGGTGAATTTTATGGCATTTAAAAAAAATCGAGAAAATCTGCACCCTGCGACAGTCTTTTCACTCCTGTTGCTACAAACCTTAACTTAAAAAAAAAATTGTTATGGGATCCTGAATAACGTTTCCGTAAACTCTTGCCTTAAATGTAAAGCCTGCTCTAGCTTGGAAGAAAATGTCACTTTTTGCAATAAAAAATATTCAAAATTACTATTTCGCCCAACTTTGATTGAAAAAAAATATACCACTTAGATTTTTTTTCTGATATCTATTATGACTCATTTCCCAATTCCGGGTTGACGTCGACTTCTGGAATACCCTGTATATTAAAAAAGATCAAAATCAATATGGATAGAAATGAGAAAGAGGTAGTTAAAAAAGGACAAGAAAGGGACACAGAAATCGCGGAACTAAATGCTGCAATCAACGTTTATGGCAAAAAAAACGCATTTTATTGCAGTCAATCTTGTTATACAATGCTGGCCTACTATTGTCTGGCTTGATGTTTTATTTATGTGAGAACGAGTTGCTTAAGGCGCATGATGAATCAGAAGACTATACGGCACCCTAATTGCACACACACTATTAATCTAAATCTGAATCATTTTGAAGGACATTGCAAATCCATTACTTCATATGTGCGAAAAACGTGTCTGCTGGACAAAGTAAACAACGCAATGTATGTTGTTGAACTGTCAAAATGAAACCCATTGCTACTGATAGTGTGTTACGCAATTAGTCCGCCGATCAGCCCCAGCAGTCTCGACATTCATAGCGATCGCTTTACGACCGAATTCGGTCGCAAAGTCCTGTCACTCCATACATTACACCTGTCAATCCGGGACTTTGCGACCGAATTCGGTCGTAAAGCGATCGCTATGAATGTCGAGACTGCAGCCCCTGGATGAAGAAAGGATGCGGAATGTGAATGTGGAACATGATGTTATTGTTAGAGGTAACCTCTTAAACTATAGATTCCCGGGGAACCGAACCTTTCAGTCTGTTTAAACTACAAAATCAATATGGATAGACATGGGAAAGAGGAAGTTTAAAAAACCGGCCAAGTGCGAGGCGGACTCGCCCATGAAGGGTTCCGTAGCAGCAAGTAACATAATATAAAAGTTCTTGTAGTTCGTTGTAACTTTGATCGATGTTTTAATAATAGTGTTTATGTTTATGAAATTAAATGTTTTTTTTTAATTTTTATATTTGAGTTGATTTAATGAAAGGTAAATAGCGGTTTACGATTTACGACGTATTAAAAGAAAACTACTTACTAGATCTCGTTCAAACTAATTTTCGGTGGAAGTTTACATGGTAATGTACATCATATATTTTTTTTAGTTTTATCATTCTCTTATTTTAGAAGTTACAGGGAGGGGGGTTACTTTGGAATTGAGTTTCAGTATGGGGAACCCCCAAAAGTTATTGTTTTTTTTTTCTATTTTTGTGTGAAAATCTTAATGCGGTTCACAGAATACGAGTACATCTACTTACCAAGTTTCAACAGTATAGTTCCTATAGTTTCGGAAAAAAGTGGCTGTGACATACGGACGGACTGACAGACTGACAGACATGACGAATCCATGAGGGTTCCGTTTTTTGCCATTTGGCTACGGAACAACATCAATTTACCAAGCCTTTTCCCAATTATGTTGGGGTCGACTTCCAGTCTTACCGGATGCAGCTGAATACCAGTATTTTACATGGAGCGACTTCCTATCTGACCTCCACAACCCAGTCTCCGGGTAAATGCCCTTTGGTAAGACTGGTTGTCAGAATTGTGCTTCCGACTACCCATAACGACTGTCAACGATTTACGAATAACAGCCGGGGCCGACGGCTTATCGTGCTTTCCGAGGCACGGAGGAGTCTCGATATGTAATGGACGGTCACCCATCCACGAGCCGACCGCGACAAGCGTAGCTTAACCTTCGACGAATTCAATAACTCGAAAAAGATACTGTAGGTTACACAGGTTACAGGTATTTTTGGTACCATCAAGGTACTCGTATTGAAGAAAACACAGGCCTGCTTCCCACCTCCAAGACCCAGTATTTACCACCTAAGTAGCATAACTTTTTACTCTAAAACTCTAATGAATCTAGAGGGTGTTGCCGCACCGAAGTGGATTAATTACTTGCATGCATTCCAATTAGCTCTTAGTGGGGTAATAGACGGGGACTAGCAACGTCGGTAAGGCGTAGGGTAACAACGAAGTCAATAAACTGTTGCTGGTAAAAAAGTTGATGAGGTAACCATACAATGGTTGAAGTTATCATATTATTTAGATAGACATTACATACTTAAATCAATAATGGGATGATTTAACTGGTTGATAATGATGTCACAACAAGATTGTGACAATCACAACGTGATTCCACTAAGAAAACGCTTTAAAATTAATACATTTATTGTTCAGAAAACAGTTAAGTTATAAACAGTAGCATCATAACACTTACGCGATAATGACAGCTTTAAATTAAATAATTAAAATAAAACATTAGTGTCTCCTTCGACGACCGAAGGTGCGATCGCGGAACTAAACGTTAATGGCCAAAGACTTCGCACCTTCGCATTTTATTGTAAATTATTTAGGTATTCAATTTCGCTTTTAATTGTGTATGATAACTAGATAATTATGATTGCATCATCTTTGTTCGCCATGTTGTTTATTTAACATAATGTATTTTTGTTTCTATTCATCTGCATGTTATTTATTTTTCACATAGCTACATATCTACAAGTATATAAAAAGTAGGGGAATGATCATAAGGCATCAAAATCATTTCAGTATCATTTTTGATCCAGTTGATAAATCAAAAGCCATATATACCAACAAAGCTAGGTATTATAAGTTCTTACTTCATAACAACGAATAAGCGAAACTTCAAACAGAATTCAGCTCAATTCTTATCAAACTGTCTAGAGCACACTATCGACCTCTATGAAGACGATAACGCAGCAATACCAATCGACTTTATTCGATAACGGCGACTTTATTCGATAACAGCGACTTTTGCCGCGAAGTCGCGAATCGTGAGCCCCAGCATTAAGGTGTAACTGGCGATATATAAATTGGCTATTTGCACAGCGGGTAGATATTGTAGGATACTGGGCTTATGTGCCGGACAGTATTCAATTTATTGTAAGATTGCTCCCGTCAAAGGTGGATTTATGAGGGTATCGATGGATAAACTGATGCTTGTACATTAACAGACTTTTTGAGAGGGGATGACAAATCGACTGAGATATTTCTAAGATGAAACTCTTACGTTTAAGAAAGTGGACAGCCATTTGCAAGTTTGATGCTGATTGGGAACCATTCCGTTTCCAGTCAGCATGTCGCTTATGCACATGTGTATCTAATAAATCCGTCTTTAACACGGAGTTGGAAAGCGGAGACATTCTAAAAGATTATTAATCAATAAAAATGCTATTAACCCATCTAATTCCGATGTAGACAGCTAACACCAAAAGCTAGCATAGTAATAAAAATAGTCACAAATTCACCGCACTTCATACTATCATAGGTAAACTATAAAACGACGCCCACTTTGACATAGAATACTACGACAACCGCGGAGTATCATAAAAATGGAGTACCCACCAGTATGCTTAGTTGTCCCAACATTCTTCTTCTTTTCGTATCGATGGTAATGTTTTTCGATGTATTATATTGTTTGAGCCCAGTAGATGGCCACGTTGATTGCAGCATCAGTGGCATTCTTTAGGTCATCCAAGGTGCAACTGAACTTAGGGCGGAATTTAGACACATTTAAAACGGAATTTAGGGCACTCCAGCAAGTGGGGATAGGTCTGATTAGAGGCACAGCACTCGCACAGGTTTTTAGATGGGTCGATTATCCCCCACTTCGACAAATAGTGTCAAGGCCACTGCAGATCAAACTTAAACAATCGTATACTAGTACAGATAAACTGGTCCCACTTACTTAGTAAACGCATGTTTCTCTTTTTTCTCAAGGAACATAGGATCGAAACATCTTCCACTTTAAAAATCGCTGTACACCTAAGTGTCCCTATGTAATCATCATCATCTACAGCCAATCACCACGCTCCCGTGCCAGCCTCATCCAGGTTTTACCCGCGATGGCAACAATGTCACCTGCCCATCTAGCCGAAGGACGACTGACATCTCGTCTATGTAATTAAAGTACCTATAAAACTACTGTTACAGTCAGTTAAGCCGGAGTGGCCATGTCTGACAAGACTGAAAGACCAATAGTCGCTGGAGCAAACAGGGATGACTATAGTTCAACGTATTAAAGATAAAGCTTAGTTGAACGTGATGCTCTTTAATCAGATAGCCTGAACATTTATCAAGAAAAGCATCTCAATGACAATGTTTCTGCCCATCTTTCTGAAGTCACCTTACAACATCGAACTACTCGGATATACGTAAATAAATGCTCCATTTCCTACTACCTCATTGCACTGTCCTACTTTATTGTAAGGCGCAACAAACTGTCAGTTTATCCCATAAAATCCGAGAACACAATAAAAGGTGCAGATCAAATGAAACTCCGTCTGACAAAAGATTACATTTTAATTCAGTGATAAAACGGTTTCACGACTTTCAAGTAAAACACTGAATACACGCAAGAAAGTAAAGAATTGATGCGATTTTTATTGAACTCGAACGGTTACCTTTATTTAGAACGTGATTAAGCTATTGCAACACAAACCTGATAAGTAGTTAAGTACTTAGGTAATGGTGTTTTCAAGCATATTTTTAATGTATGTATTTGATCTACATAAAGATACAGCTGGAGGGGTTTGTGGCTAAGTAATAACAGCCGTACGGGTCGATCGATCAGGTTAAGCTACGCTTGCCGCGGTTGGGTGGATGGGTGACCATCTTTACATACCAAGACCCCTCCGTGCCTCGGAAAGCACGTTAAGCCGTTGGTCCCGGCTGTCATTCGTGGATCTTTGACAGTCGTTATGAGTCGTCAGAAGCCCGAAAGTCTGCCAACCAGTCTTACCAAGGGGTTTCGTATTACCCAGTAACTGGATTGTGGAGGTCAGATAGGCAGTCGCTCCATGTAAAATACTGGTACTCAGCTGCATCCGGTTAGACTGAAAGCCGACCCCAACATAGTTGGGAAAAGGCTAGGCAGGTGATGATCTACATAGTTAACATAGTGACACATTTAACTAAAACAGAACATTTAGTTTTGTTGTAAGGCATGACGCGATAGTGCGACGCGATTCTAATAGAACATTATTTTAATGAAAACTCATAGAAATTGGTCCTACTAGAATCGCATCGCACTGTCGCGTCGTGCTTACCTGCCGAAAAAAGTTCCTGCTTCTTACAACTAGTTTATAGATGTAAATCTTAATCACAGTGATTGACACAAGAACAAATATTTACATTAACGCTTATGAAAGGCAGGAAGCAATGAGGAGGGCCATACTTTTAGATTTTGACACTCTATTAACATTGTTCTATCCGTGGCACTTTTACAGTCGCTAAGATACACGAAAAACTTAGTGAAAACCGCTGGCGAGATGATGCATAGGACTGAAAGGGTCATGAATATAGAAGATGGAAAAATAGGCCTTAGACGGCCACTAATAACTTGGCTGCGAACAATAAAACATTACATGATAGCGAGCAACAACAAAAGAGACAACCCACAACCGTATGATGTGGCGCAGAAGTACTAGGAGGGCTGACCCTTTAATTTATTTAAATTGGGATAAATAGCCAGGAGAAAGAAGAAAACTCTATGAACATTGTTGTTTCATGAGTTATAATCTATGTTAAAAGCTTCTTGTGTTTTGCTGTCGAACAAAACCCAATTACTAAAAGAAAGGCATAAAATTTTCATTGCGCTAGTCAGTGAATCAGTGTCGCAGTGTCCATAATGCTGTCCGCCCCCACCGTTCGTCACCTTCAAAACATTAACTAAAACTATTCGAAAGCGTCAACCTTGATAGTCAAACCAAGCTATCTCCTTCATATATCACTCAGAGTGTCATTTATAGTCACCACGTACGATATATGAAGCAGCCCTAAACGTCTGACGAGCCTGGCAGTGACAACGTTGAGTCCGACGGTTTTATAGTTACGATAAAATGGTACAATTGAATTAAGCTTTTGAAGTAACCCATCGTAACTAGAGTCTATACAAATCCTTGTTTCCAATTGATGTTATTTTAACCGAAACAAATATCAACTTTTTACTCCAATACGTTAATAGTACATTACGGTACGTGTGACTTAAGTACTTTATCTATTAATGCACAGCGTTCACACGTATCGTATACTATTTTATAGCTCGTGTGACCTAAACCCGCCCCTAAGTGACGCTTTTCTGTGTAAAAATGGACTACTTAAGTCACAGAAAAGCGTGAGAGAGTGCGGGTGTAGGTCACATAGTGCTATAAAAGCTGATTTCAGAATAACTTGTACTATTACAAAAGTCTATAAAAATGTTGAAGTCGCAGTGCATGTTAAACTTTATGTATGTAGGTATTAAAGTTGTTTTTCCAAAAACACACATTTGTTTACATGTTTGAAAAGTAAAAAACGAACGCAGTATAGGTGAATTGCGATCTGTGAACATATAAGCACGTTCCAGATTAATTAGTAATGAAAATCCACGTCGAGTCCAAATGTCGAAACCATACATTTCCGTGTCAGCACACCAGGATGGATCATTGACGTTTACTGAGTGTATTGAGTTGTTTTGTGTCCAACACACTGTTATGTGTCCAATACCCTGTCAGTTGTATCGTCGAGGTGCACTCAAGCTGTAAGTTACACCCGCCATGTTATTTAGGTGTGTGCTTGACAATGCTATTGTGGCTGCGGTTAGGTAACGGAGAGAAATGTCATAATTCTAACTGCTAGCCGCTTATGAGCCCACGTCCTTACTGATGTAAGCGGGTTTGCGACCTGGGAGAGACGTAGCGGAACATTTAACTGTATAAGTTGTTATTCTATTGAATTACCTATTTATGTATTTGTTGTTGTATTGACTATTCGGGACGCCAGTGCCAGACGGTGCTTGTCACAGTCTAGCCTGAGTTCGTGGGAGTCGACGAGAGCATTACAGAGCGGTATGGAACACTCTTGACCATTGGACAGAAAACATTTGCTCAGAAACGTTCCGTATCTACAAGTTGTGTCCTGTACCTGTAGTGTGTGATTAATTTGTTTTGAACAGGACACCATTTTCCCATTGGGCAATAACCAACACTACCCATAGTAAGCCCACACTAGTTAAAATATGGCTGATGATAACGAGAGACACGTACCTTTTCTGTCATATTTATAACTCATTAAGATATATTTTTAATAGTTTTTATGGCATTGTCTCAACCGAAGCTCCTGCCATCTATGATCTAATCTCTTCGCCACCACTGGTTGACTGGTAGAGAATGCCTAAGGTATAAAGTCCGGTTTTGTACCTTTTTTGTATGCGAAAAGTTTAATCTATACTAATATTATAAAGAGGTAAAAGTTTGTTAGAACGCGCTAATCTCTGGAACTACCAGTCCGATATGAAAAGATATTTTTGCATTTGATTGATAGCCCAATTCTTGAGAAAGACTATTTAACAACACGCTACGACTCTTCGGAGGCGAGCAGAAGTCACGGGCAGAAGTTAGTAAATAAATAAAAAGAGAGCATGAATCATATTTTATGTATTATTTATTTTTATCCGGTTAGACTGGAAGCCGACCCCAACATAGTTGGGAAAAGGCTTGGCAGATGATGATGTATTTGTATACTTACCTAATTTTAACTTTTGATTGTCCCTTGTCGCATCAATAACAAATATGTGTTTTAAATTTAATGCTAACGTAATTCCGGCCCCAAGGTACAGGCGCCGCCGCCGGCCGCCTAAGTTTGGGGACCTCTGTTTATCTAATTATGTTAAAAATACTACTTATTACCGATATCCATTAATGTAAGTACGGTTAAGAAAATGTCTGTAAGAATGGTTTAGTAAAGGACATGGCTAAACTACTTCCCGAAGCATGTATAGAAACTAGCTCGTAACATTCAAATTCAATATATTAATTATTCGTGTTCATTATTCTCCTAGAGCTTTCGAGAACTAATCAAATAATTAGAAGTTTTTTAAGAAAGAAAAAGTATTTATTATATTTTTACTTGTTTTCCCATGTTTTTCAATTGAAGTTGTTGATGTATTAGTGTGATTCGTTCATTAATTATTACGTTTTTATTACTTAAACACGTAATGTTTGAATTTGAATTTTTAGAGCAAGTAAGAAATTTCTATACAAGCTAAGGGCAGTCGCCCAAACTTCATTTAGCCATGTCCTTTATTCTTACTTTTATATTTGTATCTCTGTTAAAGACATGGGAAAGATAAACGCTTCTTTCTGGATTGTTGTAAATGCTTAACATCCGAGGAACATTCATTATGTAATTTCAAAGGACGCTCAAGAATTTATTATCTCTTTACACAATGATAGCAAATCTCGCGTTTTAACAAAATATACCAGGTCTTTTATGCTTGTTACAACGTCTTCTTGTAATAAGTGGTAAATTTAGCTGAGTCTAAGGTCGTTAAGTAACTTTTTTACGATAATTCGCATACACTAATACTCGTCTAGGTTGCCATAAAAACTGTTGCAGGTTTACGGTCCTCTTTACGAGGGATGCTGAATTTGCGGAAAATTAAATTACAGCAGCTCGTTTTATACGGCTTACTGTGTTTCACGGAGTTATGATAGGACTTAGTTGAGATAGGCTTTTTTAAGTTTCCGCTAAGTTTGAGATTCTTTTATGAATCTCTCTAGCCTTTTCCTAAGTACGTTGGTGTCGGCATTCAGTCTAAGCGGATGCAGCTGATTACCAGTATTTTACATGGTGCGACTGCCTATCTGACCTCCACAACCTAGTTACTGGGTAACACGATACCCCTTGGTATGACTGGTTGTCAGACTTTCAAAATTCGACTTCGTCAAAACTACGAATGATAGTTTTTTTTTTACATTCTTTTGGGCTTGCGTAAAGAGAAAGATACTGCTAAGTACATAATAGGATCAGCAGCGGCTTCCAGAATAAATACTCTAAATGATTGTAAAAAACCGCAACGCAAAATCCGTTGCGAAGTTTAGATGAACAACGTGGTCACACAGACAGACACGAAAAGGCTGTTCAATAGTTTACCGGAGAAGATAAAAAAATTTGACAATATAAACACATTCAAACGCAGATTAAGGCAATACACTACAACGTTTGAAATAACATCAAACAGAATAATCGTCATCTGCCTAGCCTTTTCCCAATTATCTTGGAGTCGGCTTCCAGTCTAACCGGATGCAGCTGAATACCAGTAGTTTACATGGAGCGACTGCCTATCTGCCCGCCACAACCCAGTTACTGGGGAATACGATACCCCTTGGTAAGACTGGATAATAATAATAAACTAACAATGTCTCCAGCAGCCCAGAGATAACTAATGTTAATAGTACTGGTTATAATCACCTGCACTGTGTATCTCATTATAAGCGAACTGTTATTATTCTATTTATTATAAAGAGTGTTTTTTTTAGACGTTTGGTTTTTAAATTGGAAACACTGTTTCTAGTGATCGTCAATTTGAATTTTGGCGGTATATTTGTGGTTGGTACGTTTTACCATTTCACAATGAATAGACTTACTTCAGAACAACGCTTGCAGATTGTGCAAATTTATTTTGAAAACCATGGTTCAGTTCGCCAAAGTTACCGTGCCCTACGTCCAGTTTGCGGTCGACATAATCGTCGGAAAACAATGGATCGTTTTCGTACCACGCACACTCTAGTTGATAATACGCATCCACAAAGACGCCGTGCAGTGCACACAGAAGAAAGTATTGCTGCTGTGGAGCGTAGTGTTGAAGAGGACCCGAATGAGTCGATTCGCCATCGTGCACAGCAATTAGAGCTGTGCCCATCCACTTTGTGGAAGATTTTGAGGAAAGATCTTGGACTGCGAGCTTACAAGATCCAACTTGTGCAAGAGCTGAAACCGCGTGACCATTATGCGCGCCATACGTTCGGTGAATGGGCCTAAAACAATATTCAGCTTGACCAATTTTTTCAATGCAAACTTTTGTTTAGCGATGAGGCTCATTTTTGTACCTGTGAGCTGGCCTCCACGATCGTGTGATCTCACACCTATGGATTACTTTCTTTGGGGATATGTGAAGTCACACGTCTACGCAGATAAACCACAGACATTGGACCACTTGGAAGCCAACATTTGCCGCGTTATTGCCGATATACGGCCCCAGATGCTCGAAAAAGTGGTCGAAAATTGGACTTCCCGATTACGCTTCATTCGAGTCAGCCGTGGCGCCCAATATGCCCAAAATCATTTTTAATAGCATGATAATGAAATTTATTTTTAGGAGTTTTAATTCATTTTGTATAGCTCTAAAAAAAAACAGCCTTTGTAATTTTATGTTCTTATGAGAAATAAAGATCTTTAAACCCAAAAGCGACTTATTACTTACTAGCTTCGGCGACTTCGTCCGCGTGAAATTTCTTGTCCCCAGTCGCATCGCATCGCATCGCCTGTCGCGGTATCACTTGGTTTTCTCTTAGCGTTCTTTCTGACTTTTCTTTTTTTCTGCTCGGCTTCTATGGGTCATAGCGTGATGTTAAGTAGCCTATAGCCTTTCTCAAGAATTAGGCTATCAAATGCTAAAAGATTTTTCCAACTCCGACTGGTAGGTAGTTCCAGAGATTACCCCCTACATACACACAAACAAATTTTACCACTTTATAATATTATTAGTATACTAGATATAGAAGCTTTAGATAAAGATGCTGCAGTCTGCTCTCTGTTGTCCGTGAAGTTTTCAAATATAAATAAATCTTAGAGACACAATTACAGGTTTACTAATATCAGCTTCTGTTAGGAATTGAAGCTTCAACGGAAGTTGCTAATAAGATTTCAACTTGGAAATCCGGTCACTAATGGCTTCAATTGTTCCGAATTATCTCTAATGTGATTTCTGAAGATCAAAATAAATTATTACCGCATTATAAAGCTATAGAGGCTAAAATAGGCAACGTAAAAGGTTTACTTGGTTAAATTGTATTCTCTTGATCTTGAATGAAAGAAAGAATGAAAATGTATTTATTAAGACTCGGAGGAACACAAATGAAATAGTTATGAACTTACCACAAAACCATAAAAAAATAAAAACAACAGTAGTTATATAAAAGAAGGGCCCGTAGCTAAATAATTACAGCCGCAGGTTATACCACGCTTGCCGCGGTTGCTCTGTGGATGGGTGACCATCTTAACATACCGAGATCCTTCCGTGCCACGGAAAGCACATAAAGGCGTTGGTCCTGGCTGTCATTCGTGGATCTTTGACAGTCGCTACGGGTAGGCAGAAGCCCGAAAGTCTGACAACCAGTTTTACCAAGGGGTATCGTAATTACCCAGTAACTGAGTTGTAGAGGTAAGATAGGCAGTCGCTCCATGTAAAATACTGGTATTCAGCTGCATCCGGTTAGACCAGAAGCCGACCCCAACATAGTTGGGAAAAGGCTTGGCAAACGATGAGTAGTTATATAAAAATAAACAAGCCCAAAGTGTACGCAAGAGTGGCCTAGTACTGAATGTTTACCCAAATTGAAACTACACCAATCAGCCTGTGTACTAAGTGAGTTTAGAATTAGTTTCAAGATTGAATATGCGGCGATTGTTTTCATAAAACAAGTTGTGATATGTATCTTCTAATCGTGTTCTTTTACAGTGTAGTTTATGATTATACTTGATATCCCTTTTCTCCGAATCTTCTTACTTCTCTTAAGAATTGTTTTGTTTGATGCGCTAGTCGCTACGGAGTGTGTTGAGCCTCGATACTTCTCAACAATGGATTAGTGAGATTATTGAGTTCAAAATCCTTTTGATGTTCAACGCTTCCGAGTGTCAATACACTCACCCCGCCTTTGGAAACTTTGATCTTTCATGCTCCGTCCGTCATTGATTCTATCATTCTATAGCTATAATGAAAACGCTTATTATATCTGTAATATGAAATAGTACACACACAGGTGAATCATATTATTTGGCAATAGTGTCTACTATTGCCATAGGGGGGCCCGTGGCTAAATAATAACAGCCGCACAGGTCGATGGATCAGGTTAAGCTACGCTTGCCGCGGTTGGTCTGAGGATGGGTGACCATCTTTACACTGCTTAACGGGCTTTCCAAGACACGGAGGGGTCCGTGCCTTGGAGAGCACGCTAAGCCGTTGGTCCCGGCTGTCATTCGCGGATCTTTGACAGTCGTTACGGGTTGCCAGAAGCCCGAAAGTCTGACAACCAATCTTATCGTATTACCCAGTAACTGGGTTGTGGAGGTCAGATAGGCACTTGCTCCATGTAAAATACTGGTATTCAGCTGCATCCGGTTAGACTGGAAGCCGACCCCAACATAGTTGGGAAAAGGCTTGGCAGATGATGAAAAAATCGCCCGTGTCCACCTGAACTTCGAGTTCCTATCCGCTTGCAGCTTTTGGTGTTCAGTGTTCACTATCTATATTTTGAATAGATTGTATTTTCCTTCAACTAGGATTCCTTCTTTACCGTGGAAGCGAGACCTTACACATACAGGTCCCACATGCACAAACACCCAATTACCGCGGATTTCTATCGTTGTCACTATAACGAGAGTATTGCTTTATCCTAAGAAATAATAAAGAACGTAATACAGCACCAGACTTGGGGCTGATTATTCAATCGACAGATAACTAGTATTCGGGGAATGAAATTGACGTTTGACGGTTTTTTTATGAAATAACTGTCAAAATTTCAAAATTATTCCTCGAATAAAGTTTTCAGATGATGGAAAAAATTCTGAAGATCATGTATAAACGGCTTTGGATAGTACTTACAACCAGTAAGTACTATCCAAAGCCGTTTAAAATCGACTCCTAGGACCGAGTAAAATCGCGGACAACAGCTAAATCGTCAAAAGACATCAATAAAACATGAAAGAAATAAAACTAAAATCAAAAATCGTCAGCGAAATCTTTCGCCTATAATATGCGTTGAAAGAACATATCATAAAAAGAAAACTGCCTAAAATGGCGCTTGACCCGAATAAAAAGAGCTACTTATGTGTGTGGGGTACCTACTTTAGATTTATGTACGGCCTATTCTAGATTTCAGATAGGCTGTATCTGGGAGATAAATTGGGGACTATGGGAATAGCATTTCACTTATGTCTATCTTAGGGCTGATTTTTCAATCATCTGCTAACTTTATCCGAGGAATAATATTGAATTTTTGACAGTTCTTCTATACAAAATCTGTCAGGCGTCAATTTTATTCCACGAATAAAAAATATCTGTTGTGTAAGTAGAATAGAATAGTTCTTTATTTGCACATAAAGTAGGTACAAGTTACAGATGTAGACGTAGTATTCATGCATACCGCATTAATGCTACTTACACAATAATGTAAACGTAATTAAATAATATTTATTGCGCTTACTTACAATTTAAAAACAGTACATTCAATTATCTGGTAACAATCCGACTGATGATGACGATGAAATTCAATTAATTATTTACAGTGTGTAACATGTGGCAACTGTAATAGTAACCGTAAACTTGTAAACACAGCTACAATGTATGAAACAGATAGCTTGACTTGGACAATGGCACATGGGCCATGTGACATGTGGCATGGTGTATTATTGTAAACTGTGTCAATGTCAAGATAAACAGTTGAAGTCTCTGTGTCATGTGTCTTTCGAGCGCCCTCAATATTTCTTTAGATCTCAATGTAGAAAGGCAAGCAAGTTTGTTCCAATATCAGAGAATATTTGAAATGATAGGGTTCATAGCTCACAGAATAAGCAAGATGAAGTGGCAATGGACTGGCCATAGAACCGATGACCGTTGGGATAGACGTGTTCTTGAGTGGAGACCGCGAATCAGTAAACGTAAGGTAGGACGCCCTCAGGCTAGGTGGAGCAACGATCTTCGCAGGGTGGCTGCTAGCAGCCGGATGAGAGTTGAATAGCGTGCAATAGGAGAGGCCTATGTCCAGAAGTGGACTGTTGTAGTCTGACGATGATGATGATTGGAACTTACAGTAAACTCACAGAGGGAGTAGGTATTCCTTGGATGCACAGGAATACCCACTTTTTTTCTGTGAGTTCAAACTATCTTGGTACTTACTTAAAAATGTCTGCGAAAAGTAGATGCCATTCATAAATATTCTTATAGCTGGGCTGGAACATTACAACTAATTTTATTTTGCACAAAACAGATCTCCTGGTGCCCTCATCTCAGTTTGTCGTCATGTTACATAGGTCGGCGACTTGCGACAACTCACTGACAGTCACTCCGAGCCGGGAAGACGTTACAAGCTCTCGTATTTTAAGATAAAATCAATATGCCAGGGTCTTAACAAGGTAAATGCTACAGTTGACTACTCTGAAGAGTATGTTAATATTTTTGTTTAAACGAGCTAATCTGTAGAACTACCAGTCGGATTTTTTATTTTTGCATTTGATAGCCCAGTGAGGGTTTTCTGAAATGACGTTCACTAGGTGGCAGCACTGAGGCGTCAGGTCCGGGCACCTATCAAAAGTTTCAAAGCAAAAGCACCTATATTTTCTTTAATCGTGACTGAACGATGAACGAATGAATCAAACGAATGATAAACGTCATCATATACTTATTTAATATTCATCGTCGAAATGGAAGACCTCTTGACAGAGTGGCGCCAACTGGTGGCATTCGTTTTCATGAAAACCCTCATTCTTGAGGAAAGTTACAGGCTATTTAAAATCACGCTAAGACCCTTAGGAGCTGAGCTAAAAGAAAAAAAATCAGCAAGAACACTAAGCGAAAACAAAGAAATAGCACCGGCGCGGCGGCGGGTGATGCGATATGCCGCGGAGGGTCGGGGCCGAAATCGCGGGCAGAAGTTAGTTTTAAGATAAAATCAATATGCCAAGGCTCTACAAGTTAACTGTTTCAGTTAGCTACTGCTAATGTTGTTACGGTAAACTTTACGGACGGTTGTCGCCTTGGATTAGCACGGGTAAGTTGGCAGTTTGGCACTAATGACGAAGATTATGATAATGTGACAAAGTCATGGGTCCCGGGGAATGCAGAATGCCAGAGAGGCTTGTGAGGTATTTAGGCCCGTTTGCACCACAAATCACTCAGGCTTATTTATAAACGTGGCTTAAAGTTAAGAGGCGTTTAAACGTCAAAAATGTATGGTTAAACAGTTGATAATCACTACTTAACTTTAAGCAATGTTTATAAATAAACCCCTTAATGTATTTAACACTAAACGTATTTAAACAGTAATTCTGTTTCTGCCAATCGTTCGAAGATGACAGAGATAGAACGATGATTTCAATTCCTTTAGCGTTAAATATGTTTATACCCTGTCCATCAGGTAAACTGTTTTTTGACTGATGGAAGTGATTGCAGCAATAGACAATACATTGATTGATACTCGTACGGTACCGTATTATAATGTATGTAAGAAGTCATAAATAAGATAATTCAATAAGTTAAGGCAGTTTATATATTTATTTTATTACGCATTTTAAAGTTAACCTTTACGTAATCTGGAATATGTACGTTCTAAGACAGCTGTCAAAAAATGGTTAACCTAATGGACAGGGAATAGTGATTAGTAGGTAGTTTACAAGAGTGTCCAAAGGATCTTGAAAGAAAATAATCATCATTACCATCTCGCTCGGTCGTCTATGGAGCAATATCCATTAATATATACCCACATAATAATATATTTAGTATGGGATCTTATGTCGATATAAGATCCTGTGGTGTTCTTCTCTTTAATCCTTCTTGTTTGGGTAGACGTGTACCAACACACCCATTTCGCCAGTTACGGTTCAGTCCAAGACATAATTTCGTATACTGCGAACACCAATATACCTAACATTTATTAGACACGGTGATTGTGATAAGAATTCTCACGGTTATCACAATCTTTGTTAAAAACCATATGCATAAGAAGTAATTTATATTATTTGATCGTTCTACAATTTATAAATCTGTTCAATTGACCTGTAATATTTCTTTTAAGACCTCCAAATAAATGGTTTAGTCCCGTTGTGTGAAAATAATATTAATTAAAAATGTCGCTTACCAGCTGGAACCACCAAGTAATAAAAGTCTAAATTACCTGCAAACAAAAATATTTTCAATTAAAACATTATTAAAGGAAAACTGATTTATGTGGCAACACTTAAAAGGAATACAATATGTTAAATGTTTCCATTGTACTAAATAAGGCTGAGTCCATATGATTGAACTTCGTTTACGTTTGTCTGACGTCTGCGCGTCTGTAGATATTATTTAATGCTTTTATTGATACTGATGTTTTTAATGGCCACCCAAAATCATGCAGCACGCTAGCTCTAAGTTAAACTATCCTATGATGATTAATATGATGAAGAATAGAATATATCATGACGTCACACCATTATGTCCTATTGTTTTCACGTCTAGTCTTCCACTCCGGTTGTTTAATGTGACTTGTTCATCATCATCATTTCAGCTGACAGACGTCAACTGAAGGACATAGGCCTCCCCAAGCACCGCCACTTCGACGGGCACCCTTGTTGCATAACACAATCTAAACCATTTTGATGGATATTGTTAATCCATTGCTTCATAAATGTTCGAAATATTTGTCTGCTCAACAACGTAAATAACGCAATGAATGTTGTTGAACTGTCAAAATAAAAGCCATTACTACTGTTAGTGTGTTACGCTATTACTCCGCTGATCTATGCTTCCCGCATCCAGCGGATTTCTGCGGCCTTCATCAGGTCATCGGTCCTAGCAGGGTGACTTGTTAGTACCCATTTAATTATAGATTTTTGCAAACCTCACAACAGTTTTTAACATCATCTCATTTGCAATGTATACCTCTGAGTTTACAATATTGCATACCTCCAAAATCTTCCTTTGAGCGTCTCCGGACATAGTCGACGAGTTTACTCCCAGGACCCTTCCTCCAGTTCAAGATGGGACTTGAAAATTAAAAACCGACAGCCTCTTGCCGAGTTGCCCCCAAGTCTCGGGGGACATTCGAGTAATGGTATGCTGATACGTAAGTTATGTTGGAGATTATTACAAAGAATTGGGGGATTTGGGGTTCAGCGTTCGTTGAAAGATTTGAAAGATGTTTGATTTCTAGGCACAATTTTATTTTTGGTACATAATATGCGGTTTGATTTACAGACGTTTACAGCACTATTTCGAGTTAAAACAATAACTTACAGCAACGATACAACAGCCACTACACTTTCTTTTTTACAAGATTTTTAAAAGATACAAATTGTGCACGTTTACAAATTCAAGTACACAGCAAACCAAGTCTTTCTCAGTAAAATTCAAACATAGAAACAAAATTACAAGCTTTTTAATTTAGCAAATGAAGTTGCCAGACTAAATAAATTTAAACGGGCGGTCGCGGTGAAATATTCAAACAAAATAAATGTGTATCGTAGCCGGGCCCGACGTACTACTCCAACTTATTTCAGACTTTTATTGCGAAGTTACATCAGGGCCAGGGCCGTATCGGATCGCCGATCTAGGCCTTCGGTTGTATGGGAAGCTGAGGCGACAGCGGAGAGCGCACTTAGACTGTGATTTAATAAATTTAGGCATAGAATATCTAAAGGTTCATACACTCTGATAAGTCCAAAGAAATTGGGTGAAAGATTTAATGAATCTGGCTCGTAATGTTTTGCAGGTTTGTGACCAAAATACAGTCTTCCAAGCTAATGAATGAATGCCAATTCGATTTATTCCGGTCGGATCCCCTGACCTGATCCCTTTTTTTTTTTTTGAGGATGGGAAATCATCAAATGGCCCCTCCCGCTCTGGGTGGAGCGGAAGGGAGTGTCAGACTCTTACTGACTAAAACCCACCCGTGTTCCTTCCTTAGCCCTTTATGTTCCAGGGCAGCGGTAACCCTTTCGGACGATCCCGCTACCCCGGCAGGCTTCGGCCCTGTCGGATCCCTTGCTGGTTGTTATTACGTTTTAATTCTGATCCACTATAAACTTGTCATTCTGTTCTGATCCCCTTCTTCTTTTTGTTTTATTCCGGTTCATGCATGATGTTTTGTTTCTAATTTGTTTTTTTGTTGCTTTTGTGGTTGATATAAGGCACTAGCTTCTGCCTGCGGGTTCGTTCGCGTGAAATTTATTGTGCCCCGACCGCGTCGCATCGCATCTTTATCAGCTATTCCTTCGTTTTCGCTTAACGTTTTTTCTGACTCTTTTTATTTTTGCTCAGCTCCTAAAAGTCCTAGCGTGACGTTAAATATAGCCTTCCTCAAGAATTGGGCTATTAAATGCAAAAAAAAATACCGGTCAATTTGAAAAAAAAAAAGGTTGCTTCAAATCCGACCGGTAGTTCCAGTGAAACTCTTCAGCTTTATTATTAGTACAGATGAGTAAGCCAAAACATAAAATTGACCTTGAATGTCATTAAAAACCGACATGGAAATCCCGTTTTCCAGCTCTCATCAATCGCTGTCCGCTACCATCCAGACCTGACCATAAGGTGAGTTCGATGCGATCGGAAACTTCCGGGAACTATTGTCCCAAGAGGGCTATGATTTGACCGCAGTCTCCCAAACTTTCCGCATTGTTTCTTACTCCTTCTCAGTTTGTATGGAATAAATCCTACGTTTTTATTAGCACATAGCACCTTCATTTATCTAGTTTTTCATTGCGTGTAAAACGAGGGAAAAGCCGGTTGATAATGTGTTCCATTTTGTAGGACAAGCGTGTCGGGTTTATTTAAAAGCTTGTTAATCCGACGCCATTTGAGAAAATTTCTTTACATAAATTAAAAGGAACTTTGGCTTTACAAGCTTCTCACGTTCTCATATATTTTTCACTTACTAAAATTGTAGTGGCGAAAAATTGCTTCCGATGAACAGCCTAGATTTCAGAGCATCAATCATTATTTCCCTAAAACATTACATTAATTTAGCCAAAAAGTTCATGGTTGGCACATCCCATGGCCGCAACCATCTTGTTACGCAATACCCCGCAGTTTTATTCACAAATATATTAGGCAAAGGAAGGAAAGAGATTGGAGTGAAGCCAGGAAGGAGAAAATCGATGGCACTTTGACGCAGGACGAGAACAAATTGTACTTACAAATACGACTGGCTGATCAGAAAAAATGTTGTCTATGATTTATTAAGCTTTCCTATAGAATAGTTTGAATGGAGAATCGAATATTCATTGTGTGGTAGAAGTTGAGATCGCAGAATGTTAATTATATTTAGGTACTTCGGGAGTTGGCAAGCTTCTTGATATTTGTACCTATAAGTCAAGATAACTTCGAGGGGCTCGTGGCTAAGTAATAACAGCCGCACGGGTCGATCGAGCTCAGTCGACAGTCAGTCGTCAGTTCGGCTTGCCGAGGTCAGTTCGTGGATGGGTGACTATCTTTACATACCGAGACCCATCGTGCCTCGGAAAGCACGTTAAGTCGTTGGCCCCGGCTGTCATTCTTAGATCTTTGACAGTCGTTACGGGTCGTCAGAAGCCCGAAAATCTGACAACCAGCCTTACCAAGGGGTATCGTATTACCCAGTAACTGCGTTATGGTGATCAGATAGGCAGTCGCTCCATGTAAAATACTGGTATTTAGCTGCATCCGGTTAGACTGGAAGCCGACCCCAACGCAGTTGGGAACAGGCTAGGCAGATGATGGACGTCAAGATAACTTCGAACTAAATAAAACAGAATTAATCCCGGAGCAAAATGTTAAGGACGGCTTTGCTGTCATATCTGTGCCTAATTAGGACAGTAATAAGTAAAAGACAACGTTATCTGACATGTACGGTCACCAAAGGAGATAAGTAACCAGGGTCGTTGGATATTATTGAAATTCAGTAGGAAACCGGCGGATGTTTTCAAATAAAATTTTATTTAGTTAATAGAAAACCAACTGTTAATTTATCACATTAAATTTCATTCGAAAATATCCATCGGTTTCTTAATAAACTTCAACTATACCCAACGACCCTGGTTACTAATCTCTTTTGGTGACTGTACTTTCCAAACATAATTAAGTAACTGTCATATTTAGTTCCTCAAACATTGTTTTTGTAACTACTTAAAATTCTACTACATAACATCTATCAGTATCCAATTTCCGATCTCACGCCCTAGTAACAACTTCATGTTTTGTAATTAATAAAACACAAGTAATTATACCCCGTCCATTAGGTAAACCGTTTTTTGACAGATGGAACTAGTGATTGCAGCAACACACAATACGTTGATTGATACATACGGTATTATAATGTATGTAAGAAGCCATAAATAAGATAAGGCAGTTTATATATTTACTAGCTGCGCCCCGCGGTTTCACCCGCATAAGTTTCGATCCTGTGGGAATATCGGGATAAAAAGTATCCGTATGTTAATCCTGGTTATAAACAATCTGTGTACCAAATTTCATCCAAATCCGTTCAGTAGTTTTTGCGTGAAAGAGTAACAAACATCCATCCATCCATCCATACAAACTTTCACATTTAAAATATTATTAGGAAGTAGGATGGATTATCAATATCGTGTGTTACGCAATTAAGGTGCTGGTCTAGATTTGTGCCCGGTTCGTAGCAATAGGCTCGCCCCTATTACATGGAACTTAAATATAACTGGCGAAATGTGGGTGTACTATAGGTGCACCTTTGCCTAACCCTTCGGGGAATACAGGTATGATGTTATGCTAGGTAATTAATTCCTAAGCATGCATTATTTAGTATTGCCGCGGTAATTAGTCGGCTGCCTAATTATTCAGAAGCTATCAATATGCAGTAAACACGTGGGTATGGATACACTCGGGTTCTATTTATCATCTTGCACCCGCCGAGTGTGTTAGGCAGTTGCCACATTGAGCTACAAGCGGTTTTGAAAGTTTGTTTTGCAGTCTCGTTTTTTTTTTTGGCATATTTACCATGTTTGGCGATGTGTTTCAAGAACTTATTGATTTCATACCTAATTAATTCTTCACCTACGCTAGAAGAGTTAGGAAAAGCTAAAAAGGAAGGATGGACTGTGTGAAAGATGATATGGCTAGTAAGCAGGTAACTACCGAGATGACGACTAATAGAAGTATATGTTTTTTTTTTTTTAAACGTTACCCCACACTAGGAATTACTCCTGTATCGTGGGTGCGTTTACAAACATTTAAACTCACATACACTAAAAGCCAGACCCGGAACAACTACCTGTAGACAAATATTTGTTTCGTGCGGGAATCGAACACGCAACACGCAGCGCAGCAGTCGATCGCTAAGCCACTGCATCAACCGTGTCATCAAAGTAGTATGTAAGAAGAAGACATGTTGCGCTGATCCCAAATAAATTGGGATAAGGGCAAGAGAATTATTGATTCATAAATAAGCAAACATTAACATACTTTAACTGATAGCCAGTCCCACACAACATATAGCTACATAAACTCTTACGGTAATGAACTTCCGAGTAAAAATCGCAACAGCTTTTAACTTATCACAACAACATTCTCTCCCTTTAATACTCTTCATCAGCCCCTTACTCTTCTATCCACAACAGTGACTACAGTCAGTTCATACTATCTGATTACACTCCACCTTCTTAGTGACGTCACATCGGAAACATATCGTGCCTCATCGACCCCGATAAACGCGAAATTCGTTCACCCGCGAGTTTGATCGCACGTCGCCGCGTGTGGTTCGCACCTTAGATATGACGTATGAGATCGACGACCCCGTCGAGACGCCTCCATCATTTAAGCGTACGCTTCCGTATCGAGAGTTGCGGTTTTTAGCCGCACACGAGGCGTCTGCCTAATTTCTGTACCGTACAGTTTTCAAACAATGTTGGGTTACAGTTTAGGGATATTGTTCGTGTATAATGATACGGAATATGTTAACAATCTTGTTTGTGTTGCTTTGTTTTGGATCGTCTGCTTTCGTAACTGTTTGCGTTAACTGAAAATAGATGCTATGACTGCAGGGTACGGGTTTTAGTATCGTTAGCATGATAGTAACATCGGACCGATTTAATTAAATTAACTTGATGTGATCAAGTAGAATCAAAGTGCAGTGATCTATTTAGTACGTAGGTACTAAATTAAGGCCGCAGCATCCTGATATCAAAAGGCAGCTGGCTTATAAAATAATACCAGCCAATTATTGTCCCATTGCAGGGTAAAGGCCTGTTCTTATGCAGAGAACGCACGAGTATTGCTCTAGACGGGTTGGCTTATCTATCTATACCTACGATTAATAAAGCTGAAGAGTTTGGGCGGCCTAATATGGGTTAGGTATGACTGTAGGCAAACCTGATGCAGAAGCTTTCCCTAAATCTGACGCCTTTGAAAACTCAGATTGGATTTTTTTTACAAGATAAGTATTCAGGGCGTAAAAACTTATTCTGTGCAATAGTGTTACACATCCTGATAGTGAATATATAAATATCTGACGGATCGATGGAGCCTTTTGGCAAATTACCATAGAAATTTCTAAAACAGATATGCAAATGACAAAATTTCATTGATTCACAAAAGTACCCAAAAGCGATTATAATTTTCCATTTCATCAACTTTTCGTCCTGCATAATGCTTGATCAAAAACCCTCTGGCCCCTATTAGGAGTAAATCGTCTGGGAATAACAGACAGCGCCTGCAGGCGACGAGTTACCAATCCCTCACTATACCTCACTCACCGACAATTAGAGCAGCACCGTGTTTTAAAACTAACTTAATCTAATCGAATGTGTCTTAGAATCCTACAGCAGTCATTGAACTTATTGAAATTTATAGGCTTTGCCTCGGGGTTCTCAATGAATCTAGCTCGGTACTAATGTATCATTTGGAATTTATTAGGTGGTAATTCAAGCTGTTTCTATCATTTATTGGTATGGTAACATTGTAATAAACTTCCTTCTGCCCCGTTGGTCTCGTGGTCGCAAGCGCGACTGCTGAGCGTGCGGTCCTGGGTTCGATTCCCGGGTTGGGCAAAGTGTTATTGGGGTTTTTCATTGCGAATTTTTAGTAACAGCCCGGAGTTTGGATGCGATTTTCACCTTCATGTAGAGAGTAAATTCCGCAACGTTTATGTGTATAACACATTAATATTCAGCTGTGTCTCCTGCGCGTGTTTTTTCGAAACAATACAGAAAAACCTTACCTACACATAAACATTTGTTTTTCATACACAAGCTGTCTCCTGCGTATTAAAATATTTTTTGTTTAGTGTCAACTATTCACAAGGTAATATAACCTCAAAACCTGTGTCAGTTGGAATTAAGCCTTCAAAATGCTAGATGTGCGCGGTGCGTGTGGCGATTGAAAATGAAACAAACCCGGGAAGGGTTTGTTTCAATCACCCGCGCGAGGAATGTTTTCCATGCAGCTCGGAAAACAAAAACATCGTGTTTTCATACACAAATGTGTATGGCCACGCCTCTTAGTTTTGACGTTTTTGTGTAATATTTCGATAAAACACGCGCAGGGGACGGCTTTATACATACAAATATTAAAGAAGTCTCAATGTTTTGTCAAGTCGTAAAAACCGTGCGAAGCATGGGCGCTAGTGATAGAAAGATACACAAGAAGAAAGTATGAGACTTTTCAGAGGAAAATTCCTTTCATTGGAATAAAAAAAAAAAACAACAATTTTTTTTTTAAATCTATGAGTATCTTCAGAAGCAAACCTTCACGAATTTAAATTAAGAACCATACAACTATGATCGTTATCAGAATGCAATCGACGGAACCCTTCATTCAGTCCTTCCTGACGAAACGGGTCGATGCAATTGACTCGTTAAACAACAATAAAACAACAACCGACCTACATACGAGTATAGAGCAATTATCTAGGAAGCACACTGCATGATAACCGCGTCAGTAATTACTGACGGGCCACTTTTACTTCGTTTACAGGAAATGCTATAAAAGCTGTTACGAAGGACGTTGACTTTGTCAGCTATCTTAGTTTATTGAATTGTTCAGTTTAACTGTTATATTGCTTGTTGATAGGTGTGAGTTACTGTCACCTCAAAATTGTTCGTGTTTTTAAATTTTTTTTTTTTTAATTCGCAATGAATGTGCGCAATATGGAAGGAGTGATGGGGCTATGGAGAAATGCTGCACTTGCACGCTGCGTGAGCGTACCGTGGTCCATCGCCACTCGTTCGATGTCCACCGCGCACAGGATGGATTGAAAGCAGCACATGAAGTGATTTTTTTGCTCCATTGGTGTAATTGCCGTGTGGCGTTCCAGTGTGAGGATAAATAAATAAATAAATTGTTATGTGTATGAGGAAGGAAGACCGACATCAATAATTGTGATGGGGTGGCTGAACGTCTTATACTGACTCATGTGTAAGAAGCTAAAAGTTACTTAAGAGCAGTGCTGAGCTGTGGTAACGACCGTGACTTGTAGGTAACGGTGAAGGAAAACACACATAGATAGATAAATACATACATAGATAAATATTATAATATGATAGATACGAGTATATGTTTAATTGACCTTACCAAATAATTATTATGTACCAACTATAACAGACTGATCTCTCCATTGTAACACCTCGACAACATTATGGAATGCAAATAAATATATGAATATGAATATGAAAACATCGTGAGGAAACTGGTATGTCTAGAACCAAAAATTCGAAGACATATGACATGTACCAACCCACACTAGGGCCCGAGTGGTAGATTACAGCCCACTCCCTCTCGAAGAGAGGAGGCCTGTGTCCCAGCAGTGGGAACATTAAAGGCTATTATGATTATGCTATCAGAAAGGAAGAGCGTCATCATTAATGATGGGATGACAACTGAACAGCTTAAACTGAATGACATCTCGTTTGTGACAAGCTGGAAAACAGAAAGGAGCCCTTGGCTAAATAATTACAGCCGCACGGGTCGATCTAAAGTTAAGCTACGCTTGCCGCGGTGGGTTCGTGGAACCGACTCCTCCGTGTCTCGGAAAGCACGTTAGTCCCGGCTTTCATTCGTAGATCTTTGACAATCTTTACGGGGAGTCAAAAGTTCAAAAAAAGTCTGACAACCAGTCTTAAGTATATCGTGTTACTCAGTTACTGGGTTGTGGAGGTCAGATAGACAGTCGCTCCATGTAATATACTGGTATTCAGCTTCATCCGGTTAGACTGGAAGCCGACCGCAACCTACTTGGGAAATGGCTAGGCAAGTTGATTGTGACAAGCTCAAACTTGAAAATTTTCCAGTTAAGTTCGAAGAGGCTCGGACTAAATAAAATAATAAAACAACCCAAGTACTTCCCGAAATTAATTCCCGATTCACTGAACGTCGACCCCGAATTAATTATCCTGAAAATCCTTATCTTTTCAAGGCCTATATTTTCTAGAACCCATTCAATTTCAATCGCCTTTTCCTTAACACCTTAAAATCCAATCAACGCGGAGGCAACGCCGGTTATATTAAAGAGGGTTTAATTATACCGTACTATAGTGAGGGGTTATGTTATGACGTCACGGATATAAAGGAAGGAGACAATACGTGTCGGACCACAATGGCTAAATTTTAATTGTCCCCGTCGCAGGTAGTGACGTGACACGGGCCACGGGTAACGAGTTGCGGATCTTCACTTTGTAGATTTTGTGATATTATAATATTAGGTAAGTACTGTCGTGTACATCGCGCCGATCCTGGGAAGAACTGAAATGTGGGTAAGATAAAAGCCAGTGTGACGTAGGTTTGATCTTATATAAGCGTTTGAGACGCATTGTGACTAAAGGCTTACAAACATATTCTGAGTATTTTTTCGGATTCGTTTTGTTTGGGCACTGATAAAACGCTGATATTATTTCATACATGTAGTAACTAACATGGAACATTTTTATTCTTCAACATATTATTAGACTACCTACAGTGCGGCCGACGAGAGTATTCGTTCTTGACAGCTGTCAGTTTCATACAAACGAATACGAGTTTTCGAATTTAATCTTTTGAATTGTCGCACTTACAGGTGTCAGGAACGCATTCTCAACGGCCGGACTGTACCTAATAATATACAGAAGAATCAAAATGTTAAAAAAAAAACCTTGTAAAAACAATGTGGTCCATGTCTCTTCTGCCCATTAATCCGACTATGATCTTTGGCTGGCATCCAAAGCGCTTAAGCGAAAGAATTTTTCTCTAAGAATTCTCACTGAACTAATAAAAGCTTTGTTATCGATCCTCATATTAGTATGCTAGACAATGCGCAAACTATATCCACCTGGGTAAAGAATCTTTGAAACCTATCAGCACGGTGTATGCAAAAGAAATGCAAATATTTTAAAAGGCCAGGGATGACCGAGACCCGGTCGCCGGCGCGCATGCAAAAACTTTCTCCCGTCGAAGAAAAATGTTGACGATCCTTTTATGGCAACCCGGCGTCGGATGGGACGCCGATCTCGTACACTGTCTTACTAAATATGCGTATTGATATATGGACGTAATTAAGCCACACATGTGCCGTTAACGGCCGATGTCAAGGAAGCTATAACAATTCGCATGTACGAATGAAAGAAACAGATATTGCTTCGGAGAATGCGAACCTGCGCGATAAACTTCTCTCAAAACCTCTTTAGATATCTGCAAAGAAACATTTAATTGGAAATTTGTCATGGCGGTCTGCGAAGTTTTGTACTGAAAGGCAAGACTCGGGAGAGGCGGGAACTTTGCTCGGAACGGGAACCAAATATCTAACATTTATGTTGAACATTCGTCTAGACAAAACGCTCACAGCGAGTGAGGTGCTTTGCATGAGTTCCTGTGACATGTGTTGAAATTTTCCTTGTACATTTCTCCAGTGCATACAATTTGTCAAAACCTTGAATGTGGAAACTTGGTGGAACTTTGACAAACGTCTTTGTAAAACATGCACCTTACTCGGTGACTCGGTGAGCCTATCTACATACGTCTGGTATTCTTTGTGATTCTTTGGAACCATTTTAGCTTGTACCAGTAACAAGGAACCTGTTGAATTATAAACCTTGCAGGCTCCCAATGTTTAATGTCCAACCGTGTAATTATTGAAATCACTATCAATAGTAATTACGAAACAATCGCTCAATAAATCGATGGCCCACACATAACAACAACAAGGACACATAAACATGAACTAGACGCGGCGGTTCTATTAACGATCACATGCTGTGTCCACGTGAAAGATTTGCGTAACTAATGTGACGACAATTGAGAAGCGACTATTGATTGATCTATTAAGAATAACTACGTCGTTCATGAAAGAATGCAAATATGGTCAACAAAATGATAATGTTACCGAACCCACAGTACGTTTTCACCTTCCAAAGCCGTAATAAGTCTCCACAATTTCGCCTACAGATTTCCCTGCTTTCGACAAATTTTATTTTCGATAGTTCCTTACATGAATAGGTTCTGAGCGGGGTTCAACGGCTCGCCGCCAACGACAAATCCAATAAAGAAGCGTGCCTCCAAGAAATGTATGTTATTGACCGGATTATAGCGAGTGACGTGCGAAAACTGGCTGAGGACCAGACCAAGGAGGTCTCCGATACTCCTCACGATCCCCTCAAGTGCTGAATGTATTATTAAAAGCGGAGTTTCCAGGAGGGGTCTGCGAGAGTGGTCGTGTTATTGATTGTTCCAAACACCTTTTCCGATGCGTCAGCGATCAGGGGGTTCTGCCCTACATATTATGTGCTAAACGGTTTTGGATATGCACCATGTTTGCAATTTATTGTTTTCTATCATCCTTTCTATTAAAGTTTCACTCGTATATTGACGCCAGGGGCGTAGCTACCGCTGTATCAGCCGTGTCAATGATACGGGGCCCCTGAGCTACAGGGGCCCACGACGCGACGTGTTTAAGCCAATTTTTTAAAAATAATATTTTTTTTAAACATTAAAACATATTTAAACTAAAACCTGAAATCCTTATTTATTTATTTAAATATCTATGTACAAACATATATAAACGGAGAAGAAGAAAATAACAGAAAAATAAAGGTGATATATAATTAGCATGTTTCCACTGTTGGGACACAGGCCTCTCTGTGAGAGGGAGTAAGCCGTAATCCACCACACATTTTTATTCTAGGACATGCCGATTTCCTCACGATGTTTTCCTTCGCCGTTTTGAGAATAGTGGCGATAAAATTATTTACACAAAGTCAAGCGCCTGCCTGGGTTCAAACCTACGACCAACAACAACAAGTCACACACAAGACACACAAGTCGCGCCCGTCACGACTGGGTCACGACTGCTCTCTTCACCACCACAGTCGGGTAAAAAGGGCCCCCAAACAAATTTGATACAGGGCCCCTTTAGGATGAACTACGCCACTGGTTGACGCGAATGTTTTTGGACACCATTTCAAATCTACGTTTAGGTTTCGTGATTTACGACAGACCGATAGCCACTCGTTGTTACGCGGTTATTCTGATTTCCCTCGGGGGTCTCACATTTTCCGACAATGCTATGAAGTTTATTTCGTCTATTTGGAAACAATCTGCTTGCTAAACTGAAATATTTGAAAAAGAAAAACAAATCTGTCTGGGCAAACAAGTCTGTAAGAAATCTTCGTATTCGAGAAAATGTTAAAAGAAAACTAGAATATCTATAAACGAAGGTGTTTTATGAAAGAGAATCTAAATATATGCACTGCATAAACTTCTTATACTTAATTGACTAACAAACTATTAAAATACAAATAAATGTATAATAATCTAACCTCACTAAAACCATTAGCTAACTTAAACATCGAGTCAAAAAATTCCTCCACATCGCTGTCGACTGGTAATGTACCCAAGAGACTGGCGGCATTGCCACGTTGTATGGCAATGTTAAGCGTTTGGCCAAGGTAAAAGCTAGCCCTTGGGTCACGGATAGTGTCAACCAGCCATTTGCAGATTTCGTTGAACAAACCATGAGCATTCGGACCCCAAGGGCCTGAGGGTTTAAACCCCAAACCGCTCGAAAATATAATTACCGATAAAGTACTTATATTAGGATACTTTCGCCGCTTGGGTTTTTCCGCAGCCGCAGCAGCAGCTATAAACTATGCAAGATAGATTCATTACATGGAATTCCCAAAGTGCAGTTATAGCTAAGGGAATGGGAATCTCGAGACAAGTCGCGACATGAATCAATCATGTTACTATCTACTGAATTACAATTTACTAATTAAGTATGCGCCGACCATGCAGTTGACATGGACTACAAATTAAGTTATGATTGTTACTAACTTGGAGTCAAAACTCTGCTTCCGCGGACCAACTGTTATGCTAATCTCATTTCAAGCGCCGCCCGATGTTTTGAAAACAATTGTGGGCTGTAATTTTATACATGGTATTAATATTGAATATTTATAGTGCAAATTATATTACCATTGAAATAGAAACTTTATGAAATCGAGTAGTCTTCATCTTATTCATCACCTATTATGAATTGAAGTGGTTTTTCGTGTCTGTGTGACCGCGTTGTTCTTCTAAACTACGCAAAGGATTTTGATGAGGTTTTCAACATCATTTTGAGAATGTATTTTGGAAGGCTTATGTGTCATCATCATGTGTCTAGCTTTTTTCCAAATACATATGTTAGGGTCCGGCAGGTTTATGTGTGTAATACAAAAATTATTATATAATAAAGAAATAAGTACCTATCGATACTTTGTCATCCGCTCGGTGCGAAGCAGGGGCGGGTCCCTAGTTAAGAATAAATTTGGTAGCCTTATCGAAAATCTACGTCAAATCGATCGAAAAAAAACTAGTTTTCTCTACCCATACAATATCTTCTCATCCATGTACAGTATATTGCATATGCCTGAAAGGGAAAAAGCACCAAATACCAATGGACATAAAAATTCTGGGCCACAAAATCTATAACAAAGGCGGTGCAAAAACGCTCTTGAAAATATAATAGAAGCTCGGGAAGGGTATATTGGGATCACAGCATAAGTTTCCTTTCACAAGGGGTTTTGTTTTAAACCTCCTTTCATCGACTCCACTCGAACTTGGCCATAGTTTAATAAATACTATGGGGCTTGTGGCGTCGCCTCGCAAATTATTTATTGCGTCTTCGTGAGCACTTTCTATTCCACTTCTGCTCATAATGGCGTTACTTTGGTAAATTATTATAGAGTAAAAACCAGTTTTAATCCCATGCACATCTGAAACAATTTCGCATTTTCCACCAGATTTTCTTCCGTTAAAACTTTGAAGAATTTTTAATAAAAATTGTTGAGAATGCTTGTGAAGTGATATAAAGTAAGGGAACAATTTTATGGAATGTCTTTGAATTGAGAGCAACAGAGGCACATATGTTCTTACTCTTAACCTTCGACAAATTATACTATAAAGCAACAAATGATCACGTGGGAAATCTTAAAATCTTTGCTGAAAGGGGAAGACCTTGGAGAATAGCGGATCCCTGATTGTCAACATGTTAACTGCCGGTATCATATGCGATTCCCGATTCCGCATATCAGCAAGCGTAGCGCGGGACGACCTCCATCTAGATGGACGAACAAGAAGGGGGCTGGGACAGACTGGATGTGGAAGGCGGAGGACAGGGTGTTGTGGCGCAGCCTGAGAGAGGCCTATGTCCAGACTGCGATAAGCTGAGTTGATTGATTGGTTATGAGCGATTGAGTGTAAAACTTTGATGAAGTGGACAGAATACCCATAGACCTACAAAATACGAATTTAACTTTGACGCTATGCTATCGAAATATTTTTCTGCCAACCAATGACACGGTCGTTAATCTCACACAAAACATAGGAAACCAACATCCCACCAGACTAATGTTCAACGAATAATTTTATTACTATGTCTACAAATTTCAAAGCGTTTCATTTGAAGCCCAATTTTAACTCGTTCTGAATTTCACGGTTTTAGTCCGGCCAGCTCTTCCGTACATTTGGTTTATATATCGTCTTGGTTATAAATCTTGTTAGCTTTGATCAGCGTGGCGCTGTGGGGCGCATGGTGGCCACGTCCCGAAGGACCAGAAACAGAGATGGGGAACTTTCTTCTGCCCGACGGATTTAATCTCGGTTCTCTGGTTCAGGTGCGATTTAAGTTTTGTTTATAATTTGATCTAATGTAGCGAGTAATTTATTTGGGATGCTTTATTGTTACAGATCAGCGGACGGAATTTATTTGCCGCGTTTAAGACGCGATTTGAATAAGAATTAGAATTGCGTTCTGCGACAGTCTTAAAGTTCAACATTTCGTATCGTATATACACGTTGCGTAACTATTTTATACTTAGCACGTTTATCATAAATTCCAGGTGTTATAAGACTAGCTTTTGCCTGCGGCTTCGCCCGCGTAGATATCGGAAAGGATCCCGCGGGAGCGCCCTGCCGGGACATAAAATAGCCTATGTCTTTCCCCAGTATACCATCTATCTCCTGGCCAAATTTTATCGAAATCCGCTCAGTGGTTTAGCCGTTAAAAGGCCATATACAGACGACAGTTACTTTTGAATTTATAACATTAGTACCTATGGATTATATCATAAAAAAATAACACAAGATTTAAAAAATCACTATCGCATGCAGTGTAATATCTACTCCTGTACTTTGAACGAGACGTAATTGAAATGAACGTCCATTTCAAAAGATTTGAAAGATGTCACAACATCTCGCTAACGATAACAAAATTAGTGGTCGATCGGCAAAACGTTTATACTCGATTATGTTGCAAATTAATCGATAAATCGGGTGTATTATCAGTCGATTGGTGTGACGTAACACTGCTCTATCACGACACGACCATTAGGGGGCGATTTGTCCGCTATAGACAAGTACGGCCAGCCAAGATTGGTCTGCGGTATGTTTTATTAATTTGAAAGGGAGTGTAGTTATTGGGGTCGAGTGGAATATTACTTACATACTTCTTCTATTAGCAAGTTAAATATTTTCTAACTGTTGCGTGAAAAGATTTGAAAAAGCGATGCTCGCGTGTTTATGTCAAGCTTGCAAAGAATAGCATAATCAGCCTACAATGTTCCCACTGCTGGGACACAGGCCTACTCTCAGTGAGAAGAAGTGGGCCGTAATCCACCACGCGGGCCGAGTGCAGGTTGGAAAGAATGCCGCACGAGAATTAAAATCAAGCCTAAATTGAATTTATGACAATCGCTGGCTAATGTTTGAGAAGACGATTGCGAGGACACAATTCAAAAGATCTGATAAACTTGTTGTGAAACACAAGATTCTATTTAAGACTATTCATTAAACATCCTAGAAGTTAAACTATTTACAATAACTTATTGCTGGTACGAGGCAATTAAAACTGAGATTTAAGTGTGACAACTACAAATAGATTCACCCCGGGCGGTGTACGATTTAAATATGCAATGCAATCAGTTTTAAAACAGAAAGTGAAGGTATTCTTGAAGACTAATTTGGTTCACCAGACGGAATATGACACGATCATAAAGTAATAGAGCGCTGGAGTAATATGCATTCATCCCCGAAATGGAGTCAAAGTGACCTCTGCGCTGCGACCGACGACGCCGTGGTAGTGGCTAAGTTTTGGCCAGCAAAATATGAAATACAGTCGAGCCACCGACACGAAGAAGAATCTCGAAAGAAGAGATAAATGTTTGACACCATGCTCGACAACATTCTTCATCTTCAACAAGTTTCTATATGTGATTACCTATAGGTATTATTTGTACGTATATTTTTTTAACCGATATAATTATGTATGTTTAGCTGACTATAGTCTAATTTAAGTTTCCCTGCACACTGTTTCACACACTGTGTCTAAGTATCTCATCCATCTCTCCTGTCGCAGATCCTATAGCAGCACCTAACTATGTACTCTTTTGTCTTTATGTATAAGTGTTTTTGTGTGAGTACACTAATTAACTCTTTGCGGGACACTAAACACACCAACATACTTAATAACAATAAAACTTCTACTGTGTCTCGTTCAGTGTCCATCAATGGGTTAATAAATAAATAAGACACTGGTTTTAAAAAGTAATAAGCCTGAAAAAACAACATCAGTCTTCGGGGATTCGACTGTTCAATTCAAAGCTATATGTGAAAGTAGGAATTACGTTATAGAAGCAACTCATACACACCTTACTTCATACAAACCCATAAACGTACAAAGCATGGGACTCCCCATAGATGGAGAGATAACCATTAAAGCGGACGATGTATATCCCAAGCATTGCCATAATCACAAGTTGGCAGGCGGATTTGCGCCCGCACTAACATCTGATTAGTACGCAGGAGGAGCTGCTCTCTGTCTTCCTGGTATAGTGCCATCACTTACGACACTAACGGGAAGTGATGGGTGGTCTATGGTCTGTTCAGAGACAAGACCACACATAGCCAGTTGAATTTACTTGCCAAGATCTGGGAATATAGTTTTCGACCGAAAATTTTCTAGCCATATATGCATTATTCCACGAGTGATAGTGGGATCTAGGTTTAGCGAAGGTAGTAGAGATCGTCTAATTTAAAACTGCAAGCCCCTCCACTAACATTTCTATAAAATCATTTTAAATGTGTATGTAACAAGCAGTGGAGGAGCGTGCAATTTTAAATTAGACCATCTCTACCTATATGGTATCGTACGGCCTTTACACTGTCGGCGTAAACCACTTAAAGGGAATAATAGACGGTCTATTCCATAAACAAAAATAAGACACAAAAAACCCATGGACTCATGAGTTCATAAGCAAAATGCTTCCTTTGCGTCTTAATTCTGTAGTTTTATGTAAAACTAGCTATTAATGTAGACTACAGTTTTTACCCAAAAAAGAAAGTGTTAAAATCTCATGTGAGCATGAAGTGAGCTGACATATTGATATAATGCTAGGGAGTGACTCTATTGACAGCTCACTTCACCTACGTTTTCTCGGTGAGATTTTTACAGAACTTATCGGCTGCTACACTTCACTTGTTCGACGTGCCCAGTTCTCACTATGCTGTTTCCACCCTTTCAACATTAAGAGCAATAAAATTACAAAGTAAGCATTAACAAAGCATGATCTGCATGTACATGCAGTACATCTCATGGATCTGAGTGAACTGGTGTGGCAATCGCACAAAACTTAGCTTTTTGTGCAAATTGCTTCGCTCCGGGGGACATTTGCAATGCGGCGTTCTATTGTAATAGGCTAGCTAAATATCACTATTTATTCTTGCCGTTTTGCGATGACGCAGTACATCAGACTAGCTATTTCTTCTAGGGTGTCGTCATGGACATTTTCTGTTGCAATATGCTCTGGTATCGAAGTTATTTGTTTACTTCTTCGAGCCACGTAATTGAGTGAGTTGGGCAACGGCTTTCATTTTGACAGTTCAACAACATTCATTGCGTTTTTTTACGTTGTGGTGTGATGAATTTTTCAATCATTTGAATCAATGGGTTGTCGATGTTCTATCACAAGCGTGATGTTATGTCGTGTTACCTATGAACAATAGGTTCATGTCATGTTGGCCAGGCAACTATTTATTCATGAAACAGATTATCAGTCACATATTTTTATCAACGTGATAACATGAACATAAATAATAAATACCTGCATGATTGCAATTTTATCAATTGGCACAAGATTCGGCCTTAATTAATGAATTAGCGGATATTGGTGCATTTCTTGTTGAGTATTACGAATTTTAGTCATCAAAACAAATAAATAATCGTTGTAAATATTCTCGGACTTAAAGTAAAATAATTATTCAGGATAGAACTATGGTACATCTAGCATCCATAACATAGTTTCTGAAAACGCACAGCGCCAACAACGGTCTTACGGTTACCTACAATGATCAATTTGTCCGATTTCCTATCGGCAAAAATGAAGAATTTACATACAATATTTTAACCCCTAGTACTGTTGAAACTATATCAATTCATGCTAAGACAATTTTCGCAATCTGAAGTAGTACAGGCCCTTAAGTCTAGCGGGCGTGTTTAAAAACATCCTTCAATAAAACTTCTATTGTGTCTCGTTCAGTGTCCTTCAACCTATTAAAATATCTCAGTTTTCCAGGATATAATTAGTTCTACGCAAACACGAACAACTGTCTTACGGTTATCAATAATTTCATTACCGTTGGTTCAATCACCCAATTGATAGAATCATGTCATGTAAAACTGCTGTAACCAAGGCAACAGAGCCATTATCATCAGGAGCACTGCCCATCACCTAAATGAAATTAAGGATGTACATGTCATGAACCTCATGTTTGCGTACGTGCAAGTAACTGATCGTTACGTGAAGCATTCATTACCCTTTGTTCCTTTATCACATGCTCCTAGAAGTCTGGAACATTCTTCAAATATGACACCGGGGCTCAGTTTGCAAAATCCATCAGTTCATGTGACCGTGTGAAATCGGTACAACGCAAGGCTTTTTTGGCGCGTGGCCAAAATCGGGACTAACGCCGCCATCTTGTTTTGTCAATACCATTTCTGTGTCAATTTCAAAAATGTTTACCAACAACGCCCTCCTGTCAGTGTCATTCACGCGCCAAAAAATCCTTGTAGCATTCTACGTATGCCAGTGCATGGTTTATTGTAGCCTTGTCAATGTAGCATTATTGTTATAAATTGTTTTGTAAATAACTAGCTTTTGCCCGCTGCTTCACCTGCGTGGAGGTCGAAAATTATTCCACCGGAATATGCTACCATGATAAATGTCCAATGTCCTAAGAATATGGAGGAGACCTTTGCCCAGCCATGTGGACAGTAAATTCAGCAACGTATTTGTACTTATTCCACTAAGAGACAAGACAGATCAAATGAATATATTTACAATAAAACAACGCTATTTAAGACTGCATAACATCTTCTTTTAATTATTGTCTAACTCTCGAGTGAATCATAAATCACAAGTCACAACACCCTTTTTACATATTGACAGCTGCTGTCAAACCATACAAATTTTAGCGGGAAAAATATTTCCATCATACTACACAAAGCAAGAAACATGATTAATTTCCCAGACATTATTTTCTAGGTACAGATATTACTTTATCGCCTAGTTTGGCTTGGAGGTTACCGCTTATCTAGATTTCTAAACGGCCGACACTGTTGACGTCACCCTGGCTCCATGACGTCTCCCTCAAAATATTTCCTGCGTACGTGAGATTTATCACGTAAGTGACATTTTGGCGAGGTTTTGAGATCTACAACGACACTCCTTCATATAGCCTAAGTATCTATTATCAATCGTATTATAAATTGAAGACGCTTTTCGTGTCTGTTTGTATGACCACGTTGTGCTTCAAAACTACACAACAGATTTTTGATGCGATTTTCAGCATCGTTTACAGATTTTTTCGGGAAGGTTTCCATTAATCTAGAGGTCTAGATAACTTAAGCATACAAAAAAAAACAGTTTATTTATTTATTTGGGTATACCGATGACCTTGTGAAGATCGCAGGAATCCGCTGGATGCGTGAAGCATAGAACTGGTCCAAGTGTAGGAGCTTGGGAGAGGCCCATGTCCAGCGGTGGACGTCTTTCGGCTGAAATGATGGTGATTACATACAGTTTATTAGGGAAATTACGATACTTAATGAGTATATTCCGTTTGATGATAACTTCTATCAAACGCAGCGGTATTTTTATATAGCGACAGTGAAACGGCGGGCGATAAAATGGCGTCTAATCATTATGTTGCCAATATAAAAATACCGCTGCGTTTGATAGAAATGATCATCGATCGGAATTTACCCATTATCGCAATTGCCCCAACGCACCCTAATAAAGAAATCTTCATATTTAACTTAGAAATAATAAAGAAATGTTTATGTTTTGTCAAGGCGTGAATATCGTGCGAGGCAGGGGCGGCCCGCTAGTGAATGATATAAATTGACAAAGTAGATTTGTTAAAGATAACGCATTCCTATTCATCGAATATCGATAAGGCGTTTAACCGATTACTTTTGTTACAAAACAATTGTATTCGGTCCGGTTGTAATGATGACTAGCTGTGTCCTGCGGTTTCACCCGCCGTTTCTTCGTTTTCGCTTAGCTATCTTTCTGACTCAGCACCTGGTCGAGGTCTGATTTCAATAAATCAATTCAATTTTTTTTTTTTTTACAAAACGTAATCACAATCTCGTAGTATTAATCACAATTTGTACAAGAATAGAGTAGACGGTGACCCCCCAAATTAGGCATTTGCCTGTATCTTGGGAGTCACGGAACATAGTGAGTATTGCAAGACAGGAAAACAAGGGTGGTGAAGAGATCAGATGGCAGGTGCTTCGGTTGAGAGGAAAAATGATAAAAAAAACAAACTAGTTTTAGTATACATATAAGTATAGATTATTATGTCTTTAAAAAGTTAGAAAGTAAAAAATGAAAAAAACAGGAATAAAAGATTAGCACTGCATTTCTTTCACTTTTACCAAAGCAAAAGCTCGTTATCGTTTTCGGCCGAAAAGAATAATCTATTTTCTAAACAAATTTCTATTTTATTTTATTTTTCTATTGTATTTCGTTCCGCACCCTAATTGCGTAACACACTATCAATCACAATCTGAATCATTTTAAAGGATATTGCTAATTCATTGCTTCTTATGCTCGCCAATTGTGTCCGCTGATCAACGTAAATAACGCAATGAATGTTGTTGAACTGTCAAAATGAAACCCACAGCTACTGAGACTGTATTATACGCAATTACCCAGCCGGTTGTATTGATGATGACTTCAGTAGCAGTACCTCAGATACTTTATGAGGGCAATTTCCCTAACAAGGCGTTTATCGGTTATAGTTTAATAATTATTGTACTACTGTCAATAGAATAATTCTCGTTATGGTTGGATAAATTAATTCATTAATTAATCTGACCCACTTTGGTGGTACTTTATGACGGCTACTCTATTAGGAACACTATTTGTGTTGCAATAACTTACATCTTGTTTTGCCTCCCATATTTTTGGTCGCAGTGCGGTATTTTTTAAACTTTTTTTCATTATTAATGTGTTAAATTTTCCTCAGTTATTTTAAATAGGATTTTCGTGCATTAAGAAGTCAGCTTATACTAATAATAATAATAATAACCCCACCGCCGTATACTCTACGTTGACGTCGTGGTGGGGCTTGCGCGCTCCGAACTCTGAACGTGCGCCGGTAGAGTTTACTTTGCCTATATATGCTAGCGACAGTTTCCGGGGACCCATTATTGAGTGTGCAAGTCACCCCCTGCCATTTTATCCGTGTATATATAGAACATTGATAAGGCAGGGGCCATAGTTCTTCTATAATTATGGGTAACCAGTCCACATTAGCCACCTAAAACCATAGTCCTTTGTATTTTTCTACAATAAAACAATAGTCCTACATCAACCGGGGGTTATCCTTGGGTGCACTTGAACAGTGCATACAGGGATAATCGTCGGTTGGTGCCCCATTTCAATAAAATTTCCTAAGGGGCCTCCGCGAGTTGGCTTCGGTCCCCCGTACGCCTTCCAAAGGACCGGGACCCATGTTCCTGAGATATGTCAAAACATAATAATAATAATAAGTATTTATTAGCACAATATAAGTTTGACACATATTAAAACACACATAGTAGTCACTAGGGGACAGCGAAATTAACAAATAGGAATAGTGTACAAGAGATAGGAAAAGTACAGTCAATACAGAATTTGAGCCCTTTTTTTTTTTTTTTCTGGGTGGGAAATCATCAAATGACTCCTCCCGCTCTGGGCGGAGCAGAAGGGAGTGTCAGACTTTTACTGACTAAAACCCACCCGTGTCCCTTCAGTTGCCTGTGCCAGGGACCACGGTATCTCTTTCGAACAACCCGCAGCCCCGGCGGCATCGGCCCTAGCGGATCCCGTCAGTTCGTGCTGACAGCTCTTTGAGGCAGAATTTGAGCCCTGACTCCTAAACTAGGAAGATCCTGTATCTTAGGAGTCAGTGTCTTCGCATAAATAGTTGACGAGCAAATTATGAGCGTACTAGCAGAGTCGGATAGTCACAAACAAGATATAGACTATAAGGTAAGAAATATATCTATATTATAATTATATATTTAATTAATTAATTAGTATTTTTAATAAGTAGTTATGTTTGTAATGAGTGTGAGTGAAGTGCATTTGTGTCGTGTCATGTGCAAGTGTTGTGTGTGTATGTGTAAGGGAGAAGGGTGTGTGGAGTGATGTGATGGGGTGTGGTGTGGTGTGATGTGATTTAGCGTGGTGGTGTGTGGTGTGGTGTGTATTGTGAGGGTGTGTGGGCTGTGTTGAGTGAGTGTGCATTTATGTAATGTGGAAGGAATTAGT
This sequence comes from Apamea epomidion, assembly GCA_947507525.1. Classification (NCBI taxonomy): domain Eukaryota; kingdom Metazoa; phylum Arthropoda; class Insecta; order Lepidoptera; family Noctuidae; genus Apamea; species Apamea epomidion. The sequence continues at coordinate 6,052,521 of OX382232.1, forward strand.
GGGGGCACCTCCCTTCGTTGTGATGTGATAGTTAGTATACTGGAAATGTATAGCTTCATAATGTCGTCGTGGGTACTATATTTCTTTTTCAGACATTACATAAATACTTATGGCTAAAATCTGCCATTTTGATCTTATAAAAACAAAATCTAGCCTAAATAATTCGATAGACACCTCATGAAATAAACTTCAATCAGCCGTCAGGACGCTTCGAGGGTATAAAAAATCAACCCTGTCTTTGCTGTCACGTAGTCAGGTTAACAAGAGAAGTTCTTAAAACATGAGCTCCACGTACAATCGCGAACACAACGTAAACAATAAAAAGAAAACTCTGAACGGACTCCGCCTTTCCCATTTCCATAAATTACGCAGAAGGCAAGGTCACACAGTCAGCGACCGCGCAACCGTGCGCAACAGTATTATTAATTTTATTGCGCAGCATTCAGGAACAATATATCATAACAGGTCATTTGAAGGAAAGCTCGGACACAGAGGCCAAGGAAATAATAACTTAATTACAGACTCATAAGATTGCTAATTAGTTGACCTGTGGACCACGGCATCTGATAACGGTTGCGGACTGTGATTGACGAATGCCCATTATGTAAAGGTAGTAAAACTTTTGTTTATAGTAACTATATAACTGTTTATGATGCAATTATAGTTAGTAGTTCGGTATATACCGTATATATGATATCCTTGGCCCGGGATAGCATATCGTAAAACTGGCAAATTATTCAAGAGTAGCTGTTGTCCGCGACTTTGCTCGCATACTCCATCAGCCTAAAACGTTCCCACTGCTGGGACGCAGGACTCCTCTCTTTGAGAGGGACAGGGCCATAATTCACACGTAGACCCATTGCACGTTGGTGGATGTCACATGACTTCGAATTCCTGGTCCTAGGCCATGTCCGTTTCTTCTATGGAGTTAAATTTCTATGAACTTAATTATTATTAGTGAACGTAGAGACGTTCACTACTAATTTTACATAGTGTTACCATTTGTATATGGTGTACATAATAAAGAATATTTATTCTAATTTCAGTCGTAACTGTTACTCATGGAAGCTGTCTTTACATGTAGGCAAGTATATAAATACATAAGGTTAGGATTAAAAAAAAAAAAATTAAAATAACAAAAGGTTTTCCGAATTAAAAAAGAACAATAAAAGGTGGCGATCACCAGTATTCGCCAAGGGAGTTTCTACCCCGTGCTACTAAACAACTTATCCGATAAAAAAAAAAACACTTTTCTTACATGCATGGAAATAGTCTGGCTACTGTTGCAGATATTCCAATATATAAATATAAAAGGACAATAAACTTATTATACAGGCTGATTTTTTAAAGACCAGCCAAATTTAAGGATGTGGTACAGACCATCAAACTGAACAACTCTCTCCATGGGACAAATAGCGTAATCGCGAAAATTTTATCAACTGTCCCATAGAAAACTTCAATACCTACTCGACCTAAATGTATGGGACGGCTGAATTTTTATTCGCGATTACGATGTTGGTCCCATGGAGAAAGTTGTTCAGTTTGATGGTCTGTACCACATCCTTAAATTTGGCTGGTCTTTAAAAAATCTGCCTGTATACATCCTTATGACAGCCTTTCCTTTGGTGTTCCTCCTTTAACCCTAACAGGGATTTCTCTCTCTGGGAATACAATCATCATGGTACAACATTCGTTGCGCAGTATTAGGGAAAACCCAGAAAAACCTAATCAAACCATTATCAATCGATTCATCCATAATTCGTTGTGTTTTTTTCTCGAATCGGAAATCAGTTTCATAGCTAACGTTGTTTAGTATCACGGGTACATTCATCTCCTTGACGGATGCAGGTGACTAAATCGTCACCATTTTTTTTTTTTTTTTTTCAGGATGGGAAATCATCAAATGACCCCTCCCGCTCTGGGTGGAGCAGAAGGGAGTGTCAGACCCTTACTGACTAAAACCCACCCGTGTTCCTTCCTTAGCCCTTTATGTACCAGGGCAGCGGTAACCCTTTCGGACGTTCCCGCTACCCCGGCAGGCTTCGGCCCTGTCGGGCCCCGTCAACTACGCTGACATCTCTTTGAGGCGCACGTGGAACACATACGCGCCGTCCGGCACGGGCCTGGTCCTGATCGGACGGAGAGCTACCCATTGTTCTCCGCTCGCAGGCCCGCGCCTACGGTGGCCGGGAGTCGTCACGCGGCTCCCGAAGCCCGGAGCGTCTCCCTCGGCGGCTGAGGCGTGAGGATCTCTCCCTCGCCCATCCCGCCACCTCCTTCGCTAGCATGACTGCTTTGCAGAAGGAGGTGACCGCCTCCCACTCCCTCTCGCCCCGGACCATGGCTTGCACCAGGGCCGGACGCGAGAGGTCGCCGCCGCTGCCGATCGCCTCTACGAGGACACGGCGGTGCTCTGCTCAAGCGGGGCAGACCTCCACCGTATGCTCCACCGTGTCCTCTGGGCGATCCTCGCAGTGGTGACACCCGGGCGTCTCCTCCCGCCTGATGATGTGCAGGAACCTCCCGAAACATCCGTGTCCGGAGAAGACCTGCGTCAGGCGGTAGGTGAGAACGCCGTGACGCCTCTCTAGCCACTCCGCAAAGAGGGGTCTTACCGCCGCTATCGCGGCGTGCCCAAATCGTCACCCTTTATATAAACATCGGAGTCACGTAGATACTGATACAAAATCAATTATATTCAATAGCATAATCAGCTTTTATCGTTCCCACTGCTGGGACACAGGCATCCTCTCACTGAGTGGGAGCGGGCCGAAGCCGAAATCCACCACGCGGGCCCAGGGCGGGTTGATGAATGTCACATGACTTCGAATTCTTGGCTCTAGGATATGCCGGTTTCCTCACGATGGATATTTCGATATTTAATAGCGGAACCGTTTTATTATCACTACATATTCATTGGTTCCTGTCTACAATGCGGATAGTAGTAGTAAATCAAATACATACTCAACAGCTTTGTTCGCGTTTGCATGTAATTTCCGGTCTTGTTACTGTGTTATTGGTACACGTTTCATTTTATCCGTCGCGTATGTCCCTTTTCTTTTGCTTTTCCCACTTCTTTCAAGTGCTACAAGGATATTATGTCGCACAAATGAAGTTGACAGAGGGTGCTGCTGGTAAACATTTGTGCAATTATTGTTTTGTGAAATGTATTATCAAAACAAGATGGCATTAGTTCTGATTTTGGCCACGCGCCAAAAGAACCTTGTAGCGCTGCATGATATGCAGATTTTCAGTACAGTTTGAATAAAATTACGAGTTTATGTAAGTCAAGCTGTTTAACACAATATAAACATGTCCTAGCCCACGATAGTATCCGATTACTACCCAGTATTTCTACAACAAAGAAGTACACGATTATATTCTATAGTTAACAACTTATTGTGAGACAAAACTATTTAGAGCGTTCGCAGCCGGCATACTATCACTGGCGGACTTTTGTAGGAGCTGCGGATTTTTTTAAAAGAAACATTAGATATCAAATGTATCAACGCACACGTCCTATAAAACGTAGGTCATACAAAATAACAAAACAGACGATTGTAGGACCTACAAAAAGTATGCCGTGTCGTGTGGCTGGATTTGTGCTGGAGCGACAGTCAGCGCTGACATCAGTCGAACGTAGGTATTTCAATGATAACTTTTGAACAATTACAGTGCAGCAATGGTGAATTGTTATGCGCGTACATCGCACTAACGAGGACCGTCGATCGAGCTCGTCGGTCGGGCATACGTCGGCCGACGGACGCGCTATGTCGGTATATGCGGGCATTTACTGCGACACTGACCGAGCGACCGACCGAACGCGTGTACGCAATAACTCTTTTGAGTACTGAGTTTGCCGTAAGCTAAGCGCTAAACGTTCGGTCACAACTGATAATCAGCGCGTACCGTACGCGCTGATCGTCGGTCGAACACAACATCCAGCGTAAAGACTCGAAGCACCGGAGATCTAATTCGGCTTAGCGAGGCGGCACCGTAAGTAGTCACAACTTACTGAGTTACTAAGTCGAGTGTTTTACACGGTACCACTATGTTTATTGCATACATTAAGCACATTAGTGATTTATGCCGACTGGATGTTATTGTAGGCCTGAGTCTCTGACTATTAATCGCAGTAATCCATCAAGGTAACCCTGAGATAATAGTGAATTCAATTCCCTTTTGTTAACGGAATTCATAGCAAGATTAATTTAAGTTGAAAAATCTTAAAATCTGTCTAGAAAACAGCACCCTAATTGTGTAACAAACTTTCAATTATTTTAAAGATTATTGCTAATCCATTGCTTCCTATGTTCTAAAAAAATTCTGCTGCAGCGTAAATAACGCAATGTATGTTGTTGAACTGTCAAAAAAAAAGCCAGCTCTACTGTTAGTGAGTTACGCCACTACCCCGCAGGTGTTGTCAATCGGAATTCAGTAGAGTTTTCAAATGAATTATTTAAAGAAATAATAAAAAACTTCAGCCTCTTGAAAGGCAGCCGTGCCGCGCAATAGTTTATTCTGCTTTTCGTGTTTTTTTTTTCTTTATGTTTTAAGAGTTCCTTTGAATCGAATGTAAACACCATTGAATAAATCTGTAAACAAAATAACTTGCCCATTGAAAGCCGTATTGAATCATAATTCCTTTCTATAGAAATATAAATAGATATATAAATATAAAATGTTGTTTATGTTAATCTAAGAAATAAACTCGTCGGGGTAATTGCGTAGCACGCTAACAGTAGCAATGGCTTTCATTTTGACAGTAGTTTTGTTTGCTGAGCGTAATTTTGCGAACATATGCCAATGGATTACCAAGTTTGATCTTGGTTGTAATAGTTTGGTCGCAGATATTTGGCTAGTTAGTATTTTTCGAACCCGAAAATAGGAATTATTTGATGTTCACAAAAAGAGGCCCAATCGTTATATTTGAGGCTCAAAAATATTTTTAGACGATCAAAAAAGGAATTATTAGAAGTTCGATTAAATACATGCCATAAGGAATTTGGAGCAAAATATAAACATTGAGCCAATGTAAACCACTTAATATTTCGTAAAGTTAGCGATCATTGTTGTTGTAGCATACTAAGTAATGGCGCAAACATTTGGGAACAAAGGCGGCACAAACATTCAACAACTATAAATTATAGCACTTTGGTATGTTTCGGTGTGGGCTATGGTTTATATTGAAGACCTGGGAATGAAGGAAGCCAGCTGTTTGCCGTCCATTGACTCTTTTCACACCGCCTCACCCCGCGTCCTAACCAAAAACGACTGTCACGTGAGTAAGCGACTACGCGATCGTTCACCTGAATAATGACGTAAACATACGCGACTAGATTGCACGCGCGAGTATGTTATATTCATATAAACAAGCGCGACGATTGGTTTTGGTTAGGCCGCGGCCTCAGACGGTCAGATCTAAGTAGTAAAATATTGGATTTTGAGGACTGTTTTCGTTCCATCGTTCAGAAAAAACATTTTTCTTCTTTTAAGTTACATTTAAGTCACTGTTGACTGTTCGGCGGGTACGTGAGGATGAACGGCGCCGCCGAGGCCGACCCAAGAAGAGTTGGTGGGACGACCTAGAAGGCTAGAAGCGAAGGGTTCGATCGAGGTTGCTCTAGAAAATTATGCCTAGAAGGATTTCGGGGAGGCCTTTGTTCACTTAAAATGTAAAAAAGTGGTTGGTTAAGATTGCCCTAATAGTTATAGCACTTTTGTCACATCAGTACCTTTATTCCAAAATAAACTACTATCGATATCGCTTCAAAAGAATCGAATCAAAGTGAAAACTAATCCTTTTTCCTGTTGACTTTCACAACTCGCGCGTTGACAAGCAGCCAATGGTCTACATTTTTCATTATTACCCTGTTCCGAATAGAAAGTTAACGTCATTTAAATGAAAATAAATATTGCAGTAGTGCAGTTATATTTTATGATGTACTTAGGTTATTTCGCTATAGTTTACGGCAGATAGGAAAGCTGGTTGGTTCAGGAGCGAGACCAATTGTGCGGACACGGTTCGTTGAGGGAAAGTCACTGGGCTACCTAGTTTTATGCTATTATGGACATGTATTTTGCATCGAACATTAATATATTTTATTTATGCTGTGATCTGATTATGGACGCATATGGACGGGGTATTTCCTTTAGGTGTGGAACGCTAAATACACTGTGCTGGTATAAAAAGGTTTTTAAATATTTGTTTGTTTTAGATCTTGTGGCTTCTTATTAGAAAGAAAAAGAAAGAAAGAATATACGTTTATTTGCGGTAAAACATAACGCAAAAAAAACAAAAAGGATCAAGTCGGTGGAAGATATGCGTCAAATCCACACAAAACGGCCATCGCTCAACATAATGCAGTGACCCTATGCGAGACAGAGCCACAGCGCTAGTTTTCAACTGGTGCAGCATAAAATGAGTTGCAAAATAAGAAATAAAATAAAAATACTAATTGTCAGCTCTGCCACAACAAAGTTGGAAGAATATAAAACCCGGACTATACGACAGATGAACGCATGGCTCCAATTTCAACCAAAAGTAGGACTTCAGTTAGAAATTGCATGGGAACCGGATCCGAAGCAACCCGTCGCGTCATTGTAGTCCCGACTTAACTTCAATCCAACATATTTTGACTAGGTCCTACAAATCTTTATGATATAGGGTGTCTGACTTTCTGGAAATCTAATTTCTCAACAAATTCCGTATATTTTTTTTATTATTAATAACGTTGCCCCACACTAGGAATTTGTCCTGTATCGTGGATGCGTTTACAAACATTTAAACTCACATACACAAACAGCCAGACCCGGAACAACTACTCGTAGATTATACAAATATTAGTTCCGTGCGGGAATCGAACCCGCGACACGCAGCGCAGCAGTCAATCGCTCAACCACTGCGCCAACCGTGCCGTCATAATATAATACAAAATATAGAAAAAGAGAAAACCTTTTCTAAACAATGCATGACCAATCGTATAATATTACAATGTAAGCTTTCATTCGTTGTTAATAACAATGTGTCCAAATAAAAACTTTCGACCACAAGGATTCCGCATGCCGTAAAATGATTCATAAACAACAAATGATGAGGCAGCATTCGAAATTAAAATTTTCTTAAATTTTCGCATGTAAGTATTCGGCAATTTGCGTATCAGTGACAGGTTGTACATTGATTAATATATGATTCATGAAACAAATATGAATAATTCCGTAACAATCATGTATTAACGGAATAATAATCATTAAATCATCAATGCAACCCTCATTCAGTTCATATTACCCTAATGAATGACTATTTCATGAAATTATGACATTTCAGGCTGATTCTTACCTAAGGAGTTGTATTGCTAATTCTAATGATTATAATACTGTGAAGCCACATTTGTTACGGTCACGAATCATGTTTTGTTCAACATACAACCTGACACTGACCTGCAAAAAGCAACATAACGTATGAATTTTTTTATGTCGCGGGTTACCTATCGCATCCCCCTTAATAACAATGTTTCTAAATTACAACTTTCGACCACAAGGATTCCGCATGCAGTAAACTGATTCATAAACTACAAATATCAATGTTAATATCTCATAACAAGAATTGTATCTCTTCTGTAATCAGTTTAGCACTATAGTACTCTGGTTAATAGCTAATTATATGTAGATATATGAGGTAGAAGCCGCCTTACAGTTTATTTCTATCGATAACCATTCGTTATATTTATTCACGACCTTGTCTAAGGCTACTGGGTTTATGATCGTATTATCCAGTTGCAAATACATATTTATGAAATGAAAGATCGTAATTTATTCTCTTGGCTCATTATCAAAAATCATCACCAAATGAAACTAATGTGTCGAGTATAATTGGAAAAGGATCTTTTGAGGCGTGGCCAAAGTTGGAACTAACGCCACCATCTTGTCTTCTTAACTTGTAATAATATTATAAAGAGAAAACATTTGATTTTTGGTATCCTTGTTTTTAATGGATAAACTAAAAAAATACTTAACCGACTTTAAAAATTAATTCACCTATCTATAGAAAAATACATTATCAGAGAGAGTAACATTGGCTGTTTTTTTTGTCTTATGACTCCCACGCGTACGAAGTCGCGGACAGAATCTAGTTTTTAATACAATTTCGATTTGACAAAATATTCACCAATAACGCCTCTTGCCATTGTCATTCTTTATTCAAGCGCCCAAAAGATTACTGTATCACTTATTAAATCAGCAAACTTCTGTTATTTTTTTCATGATAATTCCAATTTCAAAAAGATATGTTTCGCTCGTCATTTATTTTTGTCTCTGCCTCACTTTTTCATTACAGGCAACATAAAAGCAATAGAACCCTAGCCTGCCTTGATCTAAAAACGGAACCATATGAGCACGGATGCGGAGCCAACATCTCATATAGTTTGAAGAATTCGTATGAAAGAAAGGGACACGTATAACGGGCACGTTACAGAACTTACAGGTGGTCTCATTCAATACATAATATAACAATTTTTCGTCTCGTTTCATGTTGTGGAATTGTATCATGGTATCTACGTGAAAGTGGCAACTGTGGCAAGAGGTGCGCGACGCAAATCGCAAATTATCCTTGGTACTCCCGTCTGGCATGAACTGTGGTGCAATTGGGGAGATGCAGCGGAATTAGTGAATATAAAGTGGGTTATTGGCGCGGTACATGGGAGAATCAATGTCGTTTGAATTGAGAGATAGCCCCGGTTATAGATCCCGAGCTATTCTCTAATTTGTAAAAATATGTGGCTCATATGAGCCGAAACTCGAAGGGTTTACTAGTAGCCACTGAAGAGTTCCACTATCCACCTCCTGGCTCCATCATCAAATCAGCTCCAAGATACCAAATTATAATTTTGTCTTCCGAACTACATATAGATATACAAAGTTTCATTTCGATACGACAATTAGAAGTAGGTTAAAATTGACTTCTAAGATTTTGTTACATTGTTAGTTAGTTACAAGTGAAGCTAATAAAAGCGTGTTAAAAACAAAATGGAGTATAGATCTAAAAGACTTGTTTTTTCGTCCACTTGGGAGTGTCAGACTCTTACTGACTAAAACCCACCCGTGTTCCTTCCTTAACCCTTTATGTACCAGGGCAGCGGTAACCGTCATTCCAACTAATGCTAGGGATTGACACTATTGACAGCTCACTCTAAGCTCACTTCACCTAAATTTTTACGGTGAGATTTTTACAGAATCGATCGGCTGGATGACTCCCACAGATGCTCAAAAAAATGATCTCGCTCCTGCCTTAAACTAAAACCTGAACTAAAAATATTATCGTTACACTATCTCGGTGCAGAGAGTGTGAATGACAGCTCGTGAGGTCACGACGTGCGTTTCACTGACACACAGCCGAGTATATTACAGTTCACACTTTCGTGATCCGCTGTATGGTGGTATTGTTCTCGTCATCGTCTTTCACAAGGGACAGTGGTGATATTAAACTTTGACAAGACTGAGATATTTTCACAACTTTTTCGACTTTTGAACACGTTTAATGTTTTCGTAAAACAATCTTCAATTTGTGCCTGACTGGCATTTTGGGCATTTTAGATTTAAAGACGATTCACGTTTCACGAACTATACAGGATAAAACCTTTACCGATTTGAGGAACGTCTTCCTTCGTCCACTCAAATTAATCTCACAGTAGTCCAGACTTCGGATTCGATCAAAGGTTAAAGCTTTGGCCTGGCATTTTAATGCAAAACCATGGACGTGAGTCTTTCTCATGTGGGTTGCAGCTGAAAATCAGCGTCAAGCGGGACACCTGAGGGGCAATTCTCGTAATTTTAAGAACGTCCAGTCTGATCTCAGTCTCAATCTGTCAAAAAATACTTCTAATTTCCCTACATTTTGACAAGTTTTTGACATTTGTTTGTCGCCGAGATGAGACTGCGACTAGATTTTGAACGTTTTAAATTACGAGAATTGGCCCTCTGGTGTAGTCATCTGACATTATACTGAGCTGAGGCCCTTTTGGCGTTAAAATCTTTGTTTTCTGTTTTTATAGTTCTAAGTTGTATTTATTTTGCTGCAATGCCAATAAACGCATTTTTCTTTCTTTCTCATCTCCACTAACATTTGGAACAAATTGTTTTTTTTTTTGTGCAAACAAGTTAAACACAATGCCATAAATAATAAAGCTCTTCATATTTATATTAAATACGACCAGTATTGTCCGTACACAGGTAATTGTTCCCGACAATGAAACACAAAGTTACAACTAACGACACCTGCATTACAAGTAGCAAGTACCTCTGCTTGGTGTACGCTATCCCTTTTACACACTCAAGTTTATGGTACATTAGAGGGAGCAAAATGATAAAAATATGTGTCACGGACTAGGAAGTCTGTCAGCGTGCATTTGTGGAAGTCTGCGAGCGAGCACGTCCGGGTTATGAACTTGTATAAGTTTTTAAGTCCGTTTTAAAGATCTGTGGAGACGTTCCACTTTCTTGTTTTCTAGTATTTCCAATTGGATTTGGTTTTGTTTTGGTATCATGCAGTGACACCTTCCTGGATCAAATTCAGTGTTTGTTTGTTGGTTTCACTGTAGTACTAAATAGTACTAATGTTCTACCAATTTATAAATACTGAGGTAAACATGGCCCATCAGATGGGCCAGAGTCATCAAGCTGTGGGAGACAGAAAACGGGTGTCGTCGCCGAGAGAGGCCTAGGAAACGCTGGCGTGATGACTTAGAGGCGATTTTAGGAGATTGGCCGGAGAATGCAACACACAGGGAAGAATGGAAAGCTGAGGGGAGACCTTTGCCCAGAACTTGCCCCACTGGTCGGAAAAGTTCTCCTCTCCCCACAGCTTTCTTTTACAGGTTGAAAAATCATAGCTAAATCTCCTAACATGAAGTATGGCAGTAAGGTATCTTGGTGCCTGGAGGATGAAGGGTACTAAAAAGGGGGGGTTGAAGGGTAAAAAAAAATACCCATAGTAGGTACCACCTACCTTTACACCATTAAACCACTAAATGACCAAAGTAACTACACACATCAACACCGTCTAGGGATATTTTGTATAAAGTTCTTAAACTCAAAAAATACTGGCCAGTTTTAAATTCTTTTGAAGAAAGTTTATTTTGTAAACCTTTTTGAACGATTCTAAATTTGAATTTGAAAAAATAAATTAAAAACAAAAGATTTACGCTGCATAATGGTAGCGAAGTCCGAAGGCTTCATTTACCTACAGTAGTTTTTGGCTATTTTGTTGTGTCAAATTTAAGTTTTATAACAAGTTATCGGTTAATTTCGAATTAATGTTATTGTGTGCATCATGCAGCGGCGCCATTTAACGAGAGAGGAAATGTTAAGGGCAGTAGGCTTGCTCCAAGCTGGGGCTACTCAACGGAGTATTGTTGAGGAGATTGGAACAAGACAAAACGTGATATCAAGGTTATGGTCACGTTATCGTGCTACTGGTGATGTGGCTGAAAGACACCCAGGCGGGAAGCGCATAACCACTCAACGACAAGACCGATTTTTGCAATTTGCCGCGAGAAGACAACCAAATGTTACGGCCATGCAGTTGGTTCAGAGGCTCCAGTCAGAGCACCAGTTGCTTGTGAGTGATCAAACTGTAAGGAGAAGGCTGCATGAAGCTAACCTTCATGCTCGCAGACCGCTTCGTACTCCAGCACTACGCCGAGGAAATCGTGGACGACGACTAGAGTGAGCTCGTGAACATTTGCTCTGGAAAGATAACCAGTGGTCTGTAGTGCTGTTTACCGATGAGTCCCGGTTCCGTTTCCATCCCGATACACGTAGAATACGTGTTTGGCGAGTTCCTGGTCGTGAGAGCCGTCTGCAACATCCTCAGGAAGTCCATTCATACCACGGCGGGACAATTATGGTTTGGGCGGGAATTCGTGTTGGTGGAAGAACAGACCTCGTTTGGATCAGAAACACCATGACGGCTGAAAAATACCGTAACGGGGTGCTAGTACCAATAATCTACCCCCATCGTCGACAAATGGGCCAAGAATTCACACTCATGCGCGATAACGCCCGTCCGCACACAGCGAGAGTGGTGACGAGCTGGTTGCAGGAGCACGACGTATCGGTCTTAGGCTGGCCCGCTCAATCGCCTGACCTAAACCCCATAGAACACGCGTGGGACATGCTCCAAAGAGCTTTGAGGAATTTCCCTGCAAACATTGCGACGGAAGAGCAACTTTTTTTGCATCTTAACCGGACTTGGGACAATATACCGCAGCAAGACTTGGATAACTTAATCCAAAGCATGAAAAACCGTTGCAGGACCGTTATTAACGTCATGGGGTGTTTTACTGACTACTGATTTTTCACATAACTGTTAAAAACAGATTAATTTTTCCTTATTTTTCACTTTTTCTTGAGAAATACATTCATTGTTAGTTTTACCATTATTTCACGTTTTTTCTTTATTTGAATAAAAATTTGATTACGCAAAAAAAATAGTTTTCTTTTATTCTGGAGTGTAGTCTGATAAATGGGCCTTATAAAAATATATGCATGCTGTATGTTATTTTTAATAAATTTTGAGTAAATTGAGTAAATCCAAAATATCCCTAGACAGTGTTGATGTGTGTACCTAATGTTAATAAAAAATATAAAAATGTCAATAATAGAGAAAACGTTATTTATTAGCGAATGCATAAACACTTTGATTAACAGAAGATAAAGTTTTCACATAGTAAATAGATACTTTTGAGATTTATAGGCATTGTAATTAAGTATAAACTTGTAATCAACCGGCCATAAAAGTCGTGTTTACTTTAAAATGCAAAACTTAATGAACTCTCACAACTGCAGCTTTTCTCTTGGTTAGTTGTCTCTATGGGACAATGTACTCATTTAGTAGGTATACATAAGCCCCTTTATTCATAAACGTTGCTTAAAGTTAAGTAGTGATTAGCGATTTTTTAACCATACATTTTTGACGTTTGAATGTCACCGTTTACTAATAAAGCCCATAATCTATTCTAATCCTTTTTTTTTCTAATTTAATTTATTTTATTTTTACTTAAACGAATATCAACTAAGTATACACTAGTGTAAATTAAAATGATTTCAGAATAACTAGTACCTAAAGTTATGTTTGAAGTTGTAGCGAACATTCTTAGCACACTGAACTTTAAGAGTGAGTTTTAAAGTCGTTTTTCCAAAAACACATATTTGTTTACATGTTTGGAAATTAAATAGTGAACACAGGATACTGAAGAAATTCTGCTCGCTTCTTTTGTTTTGACGGAACGGCAGCAGAGTGTGGATGTGGAGTTATGTCGCAAACCATGCTCCGCCTCCTATTCTACCCTCTGTGTCCCCAAACATGCAGCCAAAGTGAATCGGCATACTTTTGGGTCAACAAAATCTGAAATACTGTCATGCCAGCGACACGAAGAAGACTCAAATAAAAAACTGCACTTAAATTGGGTAATACTTCTTGGCAGCTCCACAGCTCTGGATAGGAGTTAACTACGTCTACCTATACTGTAAAGATTTTACGATATAAAATAATAAAGGCTGTACTTTACATCGTAATCCTTTGAAGACAGAGCAAATCGCTTTCTTATTACATCTAGGTACATTCCCAGCGAAAATCTTGTTACAGTTTTAATGTAATATACAAATCCCTATTAACTGAAGTATAAACAATATACATTGTATTAAATACAATGATAACAAACAACGCATGATAACGACCTCGCATTTGCAGGGATACCTATGCGTAATGCAAGAAGAATGGGAGGAATGGAGTCGCATTTGCATGATAAATTAATTTACGCGCGCATTTCATTTAATGATGATCTTTTAAGTATCTAAATCTTTTCTTGTTATAATAATACCAGCCTGTTATTGCCCCACTGCAGGGCAAAGGCCTCTTCTCATACAGAGAAGGCACGAGCATTGATCACCACGCTTGCTCAAGACGGGTTGGCTTTTCTTATTGTTGGATTAATATTGTTGGGTGGAGTTGAGGGAGGGCTTTGAGATGTTTTTTTGCTTACTAGATTCTGCGCGCGACTTCGTCGACGTGAAGTTTCTTGTTTACCCCGGCCAACCCCGTAGCATCGCATCGCCTTTTATTATTTTTGCTCGGCTCCTTAGGATCTTCGCGTGATGCTAAATAGCCTATATAGCCTTCTTCAAGAATTGGGCTATCAAATGCAAAAAGAGTTTTTAAAATCCGACTGGTAGTTAGATTTAAAGAATGTAGTCTCATAAGAACAATATATAGGTTCACTTACAATGAGATACAAAGAAATTGCTTAAATCTTAATGAAATACATTTTGCCTCAGGTGCGTGTTGGTGAAGTTATACAAATAAATATTAGGTAGGTAAGAAGTTGCTAACATTAATTGATAGGTATGCGGTATGACTACATTTTAAGAATATGATTTTTTAGTTTCATTTTGAATGAGTTAATGTTGTTACAATCTTTTACGTCATTTGGCAGGTTTGCAGGTCTGCTGGATTATCAAAATAATTGAGACGTCATGAAGTAAAAATAAGTAGATTTATAGGATTAATTGTGCCTTTTCTTTAGTCGACCCGGTTCATTATGCGCCCTCGGGACCGACAACCAAAACATTTTAAAAACAAAATGGCAAAAATATATCACTTGTTTTTACTTTCTTTTAATTTTCTCTTGGAAAATACGTAGTTGAACATTTTTTTAGTCTGAACCTTCTCAACAGTTTTCCTACTTCTAAAGTTGAAAAGGTACGCTCACATATGAGCATTTAATATCTCCTTCTGTGCATTGTCTATAAGAAATACTGACTAGCCGTTGAATCTTATGACTTAGAGGCTACACAACATTTTGTACAGCACAAGGGAGTAAAAGACGATATTAACACATAATATTGTAAATAAGGTATTCGATAATATTTATAGATTTATAGCCTAAACACCTGAGACTTTATTTTACAAAGGCTGTAATGGGGTATTGTTATTTGCAAATATTCATCGATATTGCAGATTTGTGCGATGAATATTTAAGTAACTAACCCCGCCATCTTGTTTTAATCGACTTCAAAATGGAGGAGAAAACGCGTTACCTATAAAGTTTCGCGATATCTCTGGCACGGCGATTGTGAACCGATTTAGAAAATTCTTCATTTAATGGATAGGGCATGCCTCAGGGGTGGTTCCGTATAAATTATTAACATTGCTTGGGTAGTTTTTGAGTTAGCTTCAATAATACGTATTTTTTTCCTTTTTTCTTTATATTGATAAAGTTTATAATAACTGCCTGTCACTGATATTTACATAGCAAGTAGTGTTATACGATTTCTTGTTGGGTAAGTTACTACTAAAACATTAAACCTTTAAAAAAAACATGCAACATCCAAAAAAAAATCACTACATAGTGAAAAATCGGCGACTTCAGAAAAAAAGGTATTTTACACTTTGTAGCGTTTTTTTTTTTGAAGTCTGTTATGTTGTCAATACATTTGACAAAGCAAAAAGCACAAAATATGTTTAACAAAACGAAAATCCAAAATATCAGTAACTTTCTATTCCAACTATAAGAATAGCTATAGAAGCCGTAAAACATACTCGTATGTACCAATGCTACGGGGATAATGATGATACGATATTTTGCTGTCATATGGGACTTTATTGAATCAGTTGCATGGCTTCTCCTGTCAAGTTAGCCATCTTAACTTGTACATTACCGTATTTTATTCAATTATAAGCGAGTATGGTGGTTTAATCAAGTTAGGTATGTTGTACCTACAGTGTTTTTTCCTTTTGTGTTATTTGGTTAACAAACATGATAGTCAAGCATGAAAATCATGAGTTTTCGCATCGGTCACACACTGATCATCTTGATCTTTGTAAAATATACATATCTACGGTATGGAAACTCATACCGTAGATTAGATTAGTTTTTTATTTTAATCAAAAACCTACATTAAATCAACCATTTAAAAACGCATTTTTCAAAATCAAAATCTCAGTCCGTCATTTATTTGTTTACCAAATCGGACACACAGAAATACACTTTATAATTAGGTACCTATAGCTGTACTTTTTTTTTTTTGGTGGGAAATCATCAAATGACCTCTCCCGCTCTGGACTGAGCGGACGGGCGTGTCAGACTTTTACTGACTAAAACCCACCCGTGTTCCTTCAGTTGTCTATGCCAGGGGCCACGGTATCTCTTTCGAACAACCCGCGGGCCTAGCGGACCTATAGCTGTACTTACAAGGAGGTTTTAGAGCGAAAATCGGAACTAACACCGTCATAAAGTTTTTTTAAATACGTTTACAAAACAATAAATTGTCCAAATGTTTACCACCAGCGCCCCCTTCGTCATTCGAGCGCCAAAAGATCTTTGTGCAGTACAAGCCCAGGTTCGCACAAGCGCTTTTTCCCACGGCCATTTCGCGCATTGGATTTTCAACGGACTGCTTAGCGCCGAAAGTTGAAAAACCAACAGTGTATTATTTTTTTCACGAGCTGAAATGAGCTCTGTTGTATTCTTAATGCTCAAGACCTAGAGTTGTAAATCCACTGCGCGATAAACCCGCCGCAATGTTTTTTAAGTCCGGACGAACGTGATCTAATGCTCATAGTATCGTTGCGGTCTACGTCACACGTTTCATTCAACTATGGTGTTGTTATGCCCACAATAGTAATGGTTGGGCCATTTAAATAATGATACAACAACGTCGATCAATTCATATGATTAGTGAATCGCCCATATCGCAGGACCAATAATGGCTGTCTAGTTGAACTGTAAGAACGGGCCTTTATGTGATATGTCTAATAATTTTTGTAAGCTTTCTGTTACTTTGTTCCTACTCATGGATCTTTTTGTGCTCGAATGACTTAACAGGGGGGCGCTATAGGTAAACACATGCGCCATTGTTTTTTGAAATGTATTGAAAATGCAAGATGGCGGCGATAGTTCTGAATTTAGCCACGCGCCAAAAGATCCTTGTACAGTTACATCAATTTCTCGAGCTCCTTTTTTAGCTAACTCAGTCATAATCATAACTATAAACAATCAAATACTTTTAAGTGGATCATAAAAAAGTACATCAATTGGCTATGTTCAGGCTGCGTGTCCAACTTCAAAATCCTTTTAGGAGAGTTTATACATATTTCTAAGTGTTCCCATATCCATTCCCTATAAGCACGTAAAGAGAATAACGCTCTTAACTTACAAGAAAGTTAAACTATGGGGTACTAGGAATCCATAGAAGTTCAATAGTAAAACTTCTCAAAAAATCAAATAAATACCATCAATTCTAAACTTTACTCAAAGAAAATAGGGTTCGATTTTCCGTGAAGTGTTTAAAGTGTTAGCAAGGAAGCGAAATGGTGTATAAAGGGATCAATTACGAACAACACAGTTGCTGAGTGATACGGGTTTATTTACAGTGGCCAGTATTTATTGATATACGGCAGAAAAGGGAACTAACCTTAAATGTACTGAATCTGACACTTCATCTGAACCAGCAGCGCCACCCCGAAATGTAAAGACTTATTGGACACTGTATGTAAACTGAGCAGGAATGCGTTATGGTGTAAAGCAGATAAGCACGCTTGATTCGATACGGTTTTAATGAAAATATAAACATTTGTTCAAAGGTAAATGTGGTAGAATCATCATTAGGGAGCTGTTATTGCCTATGGTAACGTTTACTAGAGGTAACTCGCGCCCATTTGTTTATGTTAGTGAGACTGAAATATTCTGTGAGAGCTAAGATAATTATTATGTAAATTATGGACGGAAATCCGTAGACTATAAGAATTCCGATTTTCATTTCTTTGGAACCTTAAATATAATGACAAATGCACACTACGGAAAACAGGGGAAAGATATGTCATACACACACCACACTCAAACAAAAAGTGCAAACGTCAATCAGACCTAATAAAAAAACAAAACACAGTTGAAATTAAATGAAAAAAATGTTTATTTATGTAAGTAGAACTTTTAGGACACTTTTGCGTCCATATTTTGTAGATCAATATTAAAAAAAATTGATGACATGACACGGAATAAATCCCTGAGAAGAATGCAGAAACAGACTCAGAGGCCATGGTCTCTTTTGCAGGCCAAACATTATTTTATTAGAATTGTATGTGAGTATAACAATGCAGAGCCATGTCTGGAAGGGTCTTTTAAAGAAAGAGCCATTGCCGCTTTTAGCCAGTTGACCTGTCCCAACAAACGGCCTAAAAAAAGAAAAGAAAAAATAATTGTACTCCTTTGTTTCTGCACAAATTTAAAGCAGAAAAATGATCTAAACAATAAGCAATAACATCCTTATTCCTAAGCACAAATCACATACAAGACGTAATTAATATAATTCGTTCCTTAGGACAAATTCGAGTGTTATAAAAATCGTTCATACGAGTATACTGACCGGCAGGGTCTTCATAATCGTGTGAACTGAGTGCCCTCCATCTGACACATCCGTCTTGTAATAACCCGGCCGTAAACACCCTGACAGCCCTGATGATGGAATTTTTAGGGTTGCCAAAGGTGGGATTTATTTGTTTTAATATTATGACGAGCTATGAACAGCGTTTTTGAATGATTTTTTAATAATAATAGCAGTCAGCCTGTATTGTCCCACTGCAGGGCAAAGGCCGCCCTTTCCTTTTCCCACTCAACTTCTGAGGCAATATGGACCAATCAATCTGCCTGTATGTGTTCAGTTCGTCCCATCATCTACTGGACGGTGGCTGGATGTTTTAAGGGACCCATGTTGTGGGGGTCTTAGCAATGTCTTAACAATGCATCCGACATGCTTGGCTGGTTTTTGGGTGACGTCGGCGATTTGTCTTATTTTTTTCTTGTTAATTTGGAACAAAATTATCCCCCTGACTTCCAGATTCAAAATGTTAAAGTGATTGACTGATCATATCTCTCGAATGTCGTAGGAACAAACGAGTCCTTGACCGTAGACTAGAGTCCGTAAATTAGCAAATGTAACGTGGATGGACTGCCCCCTAGCTGAATTAAACGATGGTCCTTATGTCGAGAAGACTATGATATTGATAGAATATGTTGATTTGACTGGGTCACGCAGTCGATCAACGAGCTCAACATTTTACCCGGGATACGGCAATAAGGTAACCTCAAACGAGACCAAAACTAAAACCTTCAACTGAGAGGCAGAGCACAAGAAGAGGTGTATAGAAACCAATTGTAAGTACTAGAAGAATGTAGGCAATCGCTCCATAGAAAAAACTAGTATTCAGCAACCCCAGCATAGTTGAGAAAAGGTAAGGCAGATGATAAGAAGAATGTAGGTATGATAACAAAAAACAACGTGTAACGTGTGTGATCGTGGTGATGGTCTCATGAACAATTGACATTAAATTGAAGAATGTCATTGTGCGAGAGTATGAGCCGAATACTTTGTGCATGACCGCATGACCAAAGTGACAGCAATGAGCAAACGATTTCATTATGTCACGTCTTGAGAGTTTCTCTGCAAGTTCTGAGAAAGAGACATTTTTCCTTGTTATTTTGTGTTCTGACTAAGCGTTTTGCATCGATAATAAGATTGAAACTAGCTTGGATTCTTTAGGTGTTATTCACTACATGAAAAAAGCCTTATTTTTTACTCAAAATACGAGGAAGCAGGTCACAGCTATTTTAAAAAATTCACTGTATCAAACTATCTATGTTGTTATTCTTGAAAGTGGCAACCCTGCTTCAAATTCTAGTACAAACGATATCCCTCCACGGTCACAAACGAGCGGCCGTCAGGGCTGACACACCCGATTTGTCCGACAGCGCTTGTCCCACCATCCGGTGCCAGCAATTGACACATTTGTCAAACCGACTACTGTCCCAAGACGATCCAAGGTACGCGTGTAGTCAACTAGGCTGCAGAAATATCGACGGGAAAATATCGATACGTAAAAAAGTAGCGATTGATGACTGCTAATTAGAGTCCCACTACGATATTTTGGCGCCTGAATGTCATTTACAGGGGGGTTGTTGGTAAACATTTAGTCAAATGGTCACAGAAATTGTATTGACAAACCAAGATGGCGACATTAGTTCAGACTTTGACCACGCGCCCAAAGGAACCAGCGTTATAATTATTATGGTCATTTTATGTCATGCAAAGAACAAAGATCTAAGTTAGTACGTATTTGGTTCAATCAATAATTTCACTAGAGAAAATTATTACAATTGGGTGCTACTCAGCTGTCAATTTGTAAAACTATATACCTATATATGGTCATTTTTATTGTATTTTAGATGTTGCACTTATACTACTACCTACCAATATCTACACAAATTTTACAGATTTTATTTAAGTATTTACTTATTTGCTCCCATGCACATCACTCATTAATCAGATTCGCGGATTGATTAATTATTACTTATAACTTTTTTATTTTTCAAAGTGACATTTAAAGCACCTGTCATTTGACTGTAGGGAAATTAAATCGACTTTACTTTCTACGAGAGGCAGAACTATCGATATAAAAATATTGATTGAGGTGATGACATATAAGTATCGATTAATGAGCTGTGGCTGCTAATTATGATAATATCATGTAAATTGTAAATTAAATACCTTTGATGAGGTTGACCAGGTCATCAGTGATTTATTGGCTTTAATTAGACTCATATTTTAATATTGATTCATGTTTGTTATTAATTATGCAACAGTTTTTGAGAATCATGTTATTTATATACCAGGCTGGTAACAGTTTTTGATCATGAATGAGATTAGAATGTAGAACGACCGAGTTGCCATAAAACAACACACCAATCAACCTGCCTAGGCTTTTTCCAACTATGTTGTGGTCGGCTTCCAGACTTACCGGGTGCAGCTAAATATCAGTATTTTACAAGGAGCGACTGCCTATCTCACCACATCCCGATACGTGTAACACGATATCCTCTGGTAAGACTGGTTGTCAGACTTGGCCTGCTGACTACCAGTAACGACCGTCAAAGATCTACGAAAGACAGCCGTTACCAACAGCTTAACGTACTTTCTAAGGAACGGAGGGGTCTCGATATGCAATGGATGGTCACCCATCCACGAACCGATCGCGACAAGGGTTGTCTTGTGTAGCGGGATCGTACGAAAGGGTTACCGCTGCCCTGGACACTCCCTTCTGCTCCACCCAGAGCGGGAGGGGTCATTTGATGATTTCCCATCCTCAAAAAAAAAAAAAAAAGGGTTGTCTTGTGACCATGCACATTAATTAACTAAAGCGTAGTCAGTTTTAGTTATGGTAAAAGCAATTAAGTATATAGAGCGCTTTCGGCAGCTTTAGTCTAAAAATAAACAGTCTGTGTCCTTCATACCAAAAAATCTTTACATAGAATCAGTGCAAACAAGGAAGTTGTTCGACAAAACCATCGAATAATACAAAACATAAAAAATCTTTGTAGAAACCGAATCAAATTCAGACTAGGGGCAAATTTAGTCTAGCTAGAAACTTAAACCGGACGCGAAATAGCCACAAAAACGATTGGCAACGTCTCGTACAATGACATAGGTTTTTGCTAATCGATCGCAGTGGTTCGACCATTTCTTTGTATCCCAATTGGTTTGCAACTTCATAAAAAATGTCTACTGACGTCCGGCGACACGCACCAGTAAACATAAAGGTGATTGTGACAAAAAATGCTTACCGATGAAGCAAATTATTTCTTCTCCAATTTTTATTCGAAGACATTTTAGTTAGTTTTTCGCAATATACTGACCTGAAACAAAATGGGAAAAAATTAGACGTTTGTTTTGTAATAT
Organism: Apamea epomidion; assembly: GCA_947507525.1. NCBI lineage: Eukaryota > Metazoa > Arthropoda > Insecta > Lepidoptera > Noctuidae > Apamea > Apamea epomidion. Next base: position 6,074,307 of record OX382232.1, read on the forward strand.
CTTGTTGACAATAGGAAATTCTATCATTTGCGTTTTATGCAAACGCTTTGAAATAGCAAAAATAAACAATATACAGGATGGCAGGGACATCGACGCGCCAACTGTAACCATGAATTCAGCACGATGATTCTAGCGTTGAAAATTTTCGTAGGATATTTAAAATAAATTGCTCTTCCATACATTTTGACCTCTTTGGTTTTGCACTTTTATTATGTAACAGCTGTTTTGTTTTATAATCGACAAAACATTTCTACGCTATCATGTGCTGTATTCATGGTTACAGTTTGCGCGACACCTTGTATAGAGAACAAAGATTTTAACGTTCAAAACTCTACATTCATACCCTGTACTTTGCAAAACACAGTAATTTAGTCAAAGAACATAATTCCAAGTAATTCACATCTAAAATCGGTCTCCATAAACTTTGTTCCAGCCTTCAAAGCGACTCAACTAATCTTGAGAGTATCAATCATCGAGCTCCGAGCTCTCTCAGATAACGCACAACATAAACTCCGGGAGAAAATCCATTATCACTTTTCATTGAACAAATTAATCGAAACGGAACTCCGAGACTCCTACTAAGATGCATAAAAGATGCAAATAAATTCACAATTATCACAAAATGGGTTAGGAAGCCAGCATTTCCAGTACCACCAGTCCTACAGACTGCAGATAGACAAAATAGATTTACACAGATTAGAAAATTATTCACTGTTTTCCCTACGCTACTGTTGTAAATAATATTTAAATGTTGCCGAGGAAAATAGACTGTGTTTTATTGCAAGTTCTAGATAGTGTTGGAAACTTGTGGAATTTGATCTGGGGTTTTAAGTTGCTCTCCTGCTGTTTTCTATTATAATTTGTAGATTGCCTCGTTGGCTTAGTCGCAAGCGCTACTTCTGAGCGCGAGGTCCCGGGTTTGATTCCCGGTTCGGGTACAGTGTTATTGGGTTTTTCTATCTGGAATTTCTCAGTAGCTTTTAATAAAACTGGAAATGTATAGCTTGATATATCACCGTGTGTACAGCTCCTCTATGACTATAATGACGTCAAAGAGACCCAGAGACGGGCGCGAGTGTGTAAACACAGTTATTCTTTTCAGTTGGCACTTTCATAACTAATAACATAATAAACAACAAACATAATAAATAACAAACATAATATTGCATTCACGTGTTAGAGAAACATCTAGTCAAATAACTTTAACTTAATTTTCAATGTCATGTAAGAAACTCTCTACTCCAAAGAACCATTTTGTCTTCTAACCATACAGTTTACTTTTCTCCTAGAAATACTTTATGATCATTGACGCATTTCTCCATTTCTATCGGACAATAGAATATATAGAAACCCGGTCTCATTAACATTTCAAAACTCGTATACAAGTTAGCGAAATGAATAGCTTATTTTAATATGAATGCCATTGAAACCAATTGACATCTAACATTGAAAATGAGCTGCACTCCATTGGTACGTCATCATAATTTTAGATTAACAACCCACTGAGGTATTTAAGCACCTTTTTATGTCCAAAAATGACAAATTGGACGATAACTCCTACTAATATTATGTTAAAATATTTATAACGTAACAAAATATCGATATTTAGGTGATAATTGAACGCTGTCATGCCATAATTTGATGGCAGAATACGCGGTAAGCCAGTGTTAAAAAAAAACATTTAAAAGATGGCGATGATTTCTTGATTGCAAACCTTTTTGGTGAGTAAAAAATGTGATTTATCGCCTTCTGGGTCCTGCAGATATGCAAATATATGAAAAAATAAACCTTATTTAGTGTCTGTCGTGATCATGAGTCATGTGAGTGATCGCATAAATTAAAAAAAGGTCGAACAGATACCCAGGTTTTTAAAAGGCAACATGATTTACAGTAGATCATATTGTTGTGGCAGTAGCGATTCTCGGTTTACACGAGTCAGTAGGAGTCCGAGAACAGAGATTGGTGTACAGTCAGGGACAACAGTCGACCAACTCTTAAGTTTTTAATATACAGTTTCAAATATTGGATGAACTTCTACCTAATGAGCTTGGAAAGGTAGCGAAAATATGAAAATAACATTTAAATAGAAAACGGTAATAATATGCACCGTTTTGATGTAATCTTTACCATGCTAGGGAGTTGCGCCTTTTCTTGTGATTGTGATGGGCGGGCGTTCCGGCGGACTGTCTTTTGTAATTTTTGCGTTCGAAAATATTTTCTTACCTTTTTATTTTGATAGATGATATATTCTTTCTCTACACTATCACAATATTAAAATAAATGTTAAAAACCTACCAGCAGTACAACCTTTTCAACGTTTTAATCTTTGAGGATCTTTAAGTTATCCACAGTAAAGTAACCCCATGACATTAAAAAGTTAAACACACAAGTATCGATGTCAAACTACATAATATTATAAATACGTAATCAAAAATAAATATCGTTGTAAACCACAGACCACACTCTCGGAGTAACTTGAGTGTGGGGGTATAATGACAAACCGACGTATAACGTGATTTGACGACCCGAGACGGTAATAACTACTTTATATTAAACAGTTATCGGTACTTAACGATTTATAAATTATGTTTCAAACAGTCTAAACTTTATGGTAGTTTAACACTTTAACGGATAGTATACTTAGTATAGATTTATTTAAACTGATATGCCTTTAGTAATTATTATAATACTAGCGACCCGCCCCTGCTTTGTATGGTTTTAACGACTTGATAAAATATCGAGATTTCATTACCTAATTAAACATAATCAGGCTGTACTTAATGGGCCTCCAGGGCCTGCTTTTGGTGAGAGGGAGTGGGCCGTAATCCACCACACGGGCCCAGTGTGGGTTGATTTCATTATTATATGTAAGTTTAATATTAATGTATTAAAGACAATGCATAAACCTTCCGGATTAAATTCTCTAAATTATAGTGAAAACACATCGAAATCCGTTGCGTAATTTAGAAGAAAAACGCGGTCTCTCGCGGACTTTCATTTAAGTATAATAATATAAGTATATGTAAGTATACGTTTAAAAAAAGTATGTGTGGTATATAAATATTTAGTGGAATATTTTTTTCATAAAATGTTTTTTTATCCTTTTATCAAAGTTATTAATAAATTCTTCAGGGATCTCCGGGGCTCCGGATATTTTATTTATTGTATCTCATTCTCGAATAAGGTCGCGATTCATAAACCCACATTTAATATAAAGCTTAATGTTTCGTCTACTAAGTAAGAATAAAAAACAACGCCGAAATATTTCTCGTAAAGAAAATAATATGAATATTGCATGAACACATCAACAAAATTGCTCGCTTAATAAAATTTTATAGAAAAAAAAGAGAATTAGGCGAAAAAGATCCCAAAGCGGGTAGTCCTTGAGTCCTTCCCATCATTCCCTGGGCGAAACAAAAATGCAATAAACAGAAAAAATATAATGATTTTCCGCTCTGTTTGGCGGGAATATATTTTTTACGCTGGCAACAATAAGCCAGCTACCTATGACGTCATTTGAGCAAACTTCCCTTTGTGTGTAGGTCACGCTACAGGTACTGGTACAGGTCTTTATTACTGCAGGGGCAGGGGGGCTCTTTGTCCACTGAATACACACGTATTAGCGAGTGTAGATGGAGACTGGATAAATTAAAATAGAATAATAAATTTAAATTCGCCTCGAGGTCCTCTTTTGTAACGAACTTTTTATATTAAATGGACCGTGACAATCTTTTTGTGTTTTTATCATTTATTTCGGAATATTTTAGAGTTTTTTTTGCTACATATTTGATTGTGAAACCTAATTGTTTGAGACAGAATTGGTTTTGGCAAAATTTAATAGCAATTTATTATTCAAAAACTGCTTTATTCGCAGTTTATTACACGATTATTTTACTTTAATCAGCTGTCTCTAAATATTATAAAACTAAGTCGCTTTTCTGTCTCTCTATGTGACCGCGTTGCTCTTCTAACTAAAATATGCTGAGGATTTAATTGCGGAAGATTTATATATACTAATGTATCATCATCTGCCTAGCCTTTTCCCAGCTATGTTGGGGTCGGCTTCCAGTCTAACCGGATGCAGCTGAATATGAGTATTTTACATGGAGCGAGTGCCTATCTGACCTCCACAACCCAGTTAATGGGTAATACGATACCCCTTGGTAAGACTGGTTGTCCAGCTTTCGGGCTGCTGACTACAACGACTGTCAAAGATCCACGAATGACAGCCGGGACCAACGCCTTATCGTGCTTACCGAGGCACGGAGAAGTCTCGGTATGTAAAGATGGTCACCCATCCACAGACCATATACTAATGCATTTATATTAAACTAAAACGTAGTAAGTACAGGAGATACAAAAAAAAACCGTTTGGATGGGACAAATTGTACCACTTGCCAAGAAAAACTTTCCAGAATTGTAAATGCCATTAGCATTTAGTTTCAGCAAATAAAACCCAAAACTAATTTGGCTAACGTCTGCAAAGATCACAACTCCACACTTCAAAGAGATTTAACGCTACTAACCCGACCGAATTCAATCGAACGACGACAGATGACAATTAAACTAATCCTGGCAGCAGTGGCAGGCTCTGGCACTCTGGGAGCCAGTAAATCTGGCAACAACACGGTTCGCTCCCACTACACTTTTTGTGGTTCAGTACCTAAAGACTGCCAACGGGACCCTATTAGTAAGGTTCCGCTGTCCGTCCGTCTGTCATAGAGCTATTATCTTTTGAACCGTAAGAGGTAGACACTTGAAATGTTGACTGAATGTGTACGTAACATAACGACATATCATAAAAAACCCCCGACACAAAATAATAATAAAAATAGTATGAATGTGAAAACCTTAAAACAATTTTTTTTAAACTATTGAAAAAATAACCACAAATAGAACAAAAAAGGTATAAACGTAAAACCCTATAAAAAGACAATTATGACCCTACGTAAGAACGTATGAATTTTTTTGATTAAATGTTGTCCCGTCGGGGGACCGCTCTAATTATTAGCCTAAAGTTCTGTTAAAGTTTAAAATAGTAGCGGTCCCCCGACGTATTCTACTCGTCAAGCCCTTTCATTTGATACCCATATTGAGGGAGTTGTGAATAAATATGTAATCCGCCATTTTGTGGCGGCGGCCATCTTGGACCGATTTTCATCAAACATAGCTAAGAACACTCCCGACAAATTCACCTTTCAAACAAAAAAAATCAAAATCAAAATCGGTTCATCCGTTCGGGAGCTACAGTGCCACACACACACCCTCACACACACCCACACACACACAAAAAAATTAAAGGGAGAAACAACATACAAGAAATGTAAAGTATTTTTTTTTTTTTTTATATGTAGGGTAAGTATTGTATGGTATTACGGAACCCTTCGTGTGCGAGTCCGACTAGCACTTTGCCGCTTTTTTGTCAGTATCACAACCCGGTCGGCAACGTGACTCCTGTAGTGTTACGCATTGAATTTTGCTATTCTCGCACAAAACCATTTTGTACTGCAATTTTTCCCCGAAATTGAATCGGCGGTGACAAGGTATTTTTTTCGTCCAAAAAAAAGTCGTGTTGGCTTTGGCTATTAATTTTGCTGGGCGCACGTTTTTGAACGGTCGGAAACTTTAAAATTGTTTAATTTTTAATCGTTTTGTGGCTAAAATGCAAATTTGTAGTTAGTTTTGACTCCTCTTTTAACTCGGCAACATCCGAGCACAGAGAATGAACCAAACCCAAACTGACAAAAAAAACCACTACAAAGCGAAAAATAACTTTAGTTTCGGAAGTTGCTGGCAAAAAAGGAAACACAACTAAAGACAGAGACACCGACTTCCGAACCTCGCTGAATAATCTCCTTCATTTTTTGAAGTCGATTAATATAAATGACTATAGTGGAAACTGAATCCCACCGCACTTGAAACTCTATCAATATCGATGAAATTCCACCCTTCCCCCGTTTCAATCTCACAAAAGTAAACCTACATAATGACAATAAGCGTTCAACTTATGGAGTTAATAACAGTTGTGGTTAGTTCGGGCCCAGAATATTTAACAATTCCGAACTTTGGAACCCTTGACCGTACTCACATGTAAATAGTTTCTTTGAAACTAGGGCCATTTAAGTATATAAAGGAAACAGTACGTGCACATAAATCGAACAAAACAGCTTTTACAAAACAACACTTAGCGATCACGGAAGGAAATGATGACGTCGAGTGCGTACGAGTCGTTTAAGTTGTGTAGTAAGGAAGGACTTGCGAACGGTCTCAAGTTGTTCTGTAACTAAAACGTCATGTAAGGCACCTATCCCACCGACGAACGGTGAGCAACAAGAAGCGCGTAGAGCTTGCAACTAAAAACGATTCGGCGAGCAACGAGCAGCGAATGGGCGACTGCGACGAGCGATTACTCACTGGTAGGCGTATGTATCTACGTGGTGTACTTAGACTCACTCTTGGTACAGACGCCAGCAGGTCAAGCTACCGGAAACTGACCAATTTTCCCAATCAACCTTGAACGTTAATGGTTTAACGATAAAGTTGAAAATCTATTAAAGAAATTTGCCTCCCAACGAGTGTTCTGCCCACCAAGGGTGCGTTGCTGAGCGAGTACTCTTTTTGATAGCTCTTGTCACTGCGACAAACTAGTACTCGCTGGCGCGGCGGCAGCGGTGTGATCAGTCAACGATCAACTATTAATATACAAGGTGGAGACGACAGTACCGCAATCAATTAAACTGCGTATACCTCATGCCGTTCCCACTCTGCTTACAAAAAATCAATTAAATACATTCAATAGTTTAGTCACTATATAGCTAGTCAAAATTTGGCATAGCCCATAGTCGGCCCATCTCATCTCATGAAAAAATTACATTTTTAATTTAGATGAAACTATTTATCTGATAGGTCCAAAAAACTTTGATGCATTAGTAGGTATTGCCAGAATTTTCATTTATCATCATTGTATGTACGTATCCTATCTTTTATTTTTACGGGACCTACAATCTTTTGTACGTTTCCTGAGCGAGAAAATCGTTGTCAACTAGTCGCTTCCTCGTCGGTGGGGCAGGTGCCTAACTCTGGTGACGGAGCGTTTTATTGAAAGAGACGGAAAAGTTATCGAGCGTTTATGACACAAAGTTTTATGAAGACAAGAGGAAGGAAGTAAAGAGTTTTGGAATGTATTGAGTGTCCGTGTGTTACAAGTAGCTTGTTTGCTAAAACATTTTCAAGTTATTTGCAAACCTCACTTAAAGTAGCGTTTTGAGGTTAATAACACTCCAAAAAGACTAAAATCACCGTTTAAAATCACAATAGATTTTCAAACAACCAACTTATTTTTATTAGGTACCTCGCAAGCTGCAAAAAACTACCAACGCAAAATCGTGATTCAAACATTCAACAACGTCGTAAAAATCACAACAGATCATTAGAATTGAAGCACCATCAGCTGGCAACATTCCCATCATTGTGAAGTATTGCGTCACGGTAGGACCACACCAGTGGCTGCGCGTGAGTTGATCAATCATTCCGATCGAACACTCGATAACGCAACGACGCTCAAAGTTTGAACGTCAGTCGTAAAACATCCGATAAATCTCGAGAGGTGCTTCTGCAATTAGAGTTAGATTCGTGAGTTTAATATTTGTTTTCAATTTAGAAGGTTCCTTATTTCACGCCAGATGGCAATGACGTCGTCGCCGAGTAGGCCGAGCAAAACGGTGGCATGATGACTTGAAGGTGTTTATGAGAGATTGGCCGGATAAGGCAACACACAGGGAAGAGTGGACAGCTGTGGCGGAGACCTTGGGAGTGGGAAAATACAGATTAAAAAAAGTTATTCTAGTTGATGGGCGCTTCACCGTGTATGCAAATTTAGACTTATTATTTTCAAAAGATCTTGTATATTCTTGCCTAGATGTATGATGTATCATGGATGGGTGTCGTAAAAAGGTACGAAGTTTCCGTTTAGAGGTCGGTTACGAAAAGTCCTCCGCTCTGCTAATACATAACAACAATGGTCAGTACGCGGCGATCATAACCTGCGGAGTAACAGCGTAACACACTATCACTAGCAATGGCTTTCATTTTGACAGTTCAACAACATTCATTGCGTTATTTACGTTGTTGAGCAGACATATTCTTCGAACATATGAAGCAATGGAATAGCAATATCCTGTATATAATATAGTGTTAAGCAAATTGGGTGCTGACCCTTGTACTATTTCATTTAACGGTCACTGATGACGCTATGGTCTCCATTTTTAGCAGTCTCATAATGGCAACTAAAAATTGTGTAAGATTTTGGGTACTTACTTAAAAAGCAAGTCATTTAAAAGTACACATCACTTGAACTACATACTTAAGTTTAAGACTTAAGCTTGGCTTAAGTTAAATGAAAAGTCAAGAGGCACTTGAGATTAAGGCGCACTTAAAAAAATGCCAATTGTAAATGTGACTGGGCAAAATATGCGAAGCGGTCTTTGGACCAATAGCAATACGGTTTCGATGTTTGTGTCATCTCATCGATACCAAAGCAAAGGGGTATCAAAATTTAACCCAGCAATTTTGAGAAAAATGTTTTTTAATTTCAAATAGCCTTCCTTACTCTAGCTATACATTGGCGCCGATTCCCCTTTCCACAAACTAAACTAAATTTAAGTTCAGTGCACCTTTTTCTTTCTATTTCATTACGAAAAGGACAGAAAATAAATATTAGATTAGTCCTGTCAAATTACTCAGCGTCTGACGTAAATTGACGTATCTTTAGTAGCCATGTTTTTAATCACGTCTAAACTGTTTATGAAGTATCTTAATTTAGCAGGACTAAACTAATGTTTATCTTCTGTCTTTTTCTTAATGAAATAGAAAGAAAAAGATGCACTGAACTTAAATTTAGTTTAGTTTGTCAGCAGGGGAATGGGTGCCAATATATCTATGAGAGAAAAATATATACTTTTATAGTATACAGGATGGATATTCGTACGACTAGTAAGGACAGGTAGAGTAGATAGGTAAGGTAGATAGGTACTTCAATCGTTGTAGCAACAGGAAACATTCTTAAGACACCGTCTTTAACTTTTGTTTAATCACCTATAAAACGATTGAACTTACACGGAGGTAGTAGGACTAGCAATAAATCTTTAAGAGAGCAAAATTACCGTTACCAGTCATCACGAATTTAAAAGATACAACATAGGAGACATTAACGGTGTACTTAACCTAGTTCTCCAACTATTAAACTGCTTCCCCGATTCCTCGGATTCAGTGAGGAAGTCAACTCTTCTATCATTGAAAACCATGATACACTATATAGACTTTAAACGAATATACGGAACGATTCTAGAAAGCTAATTGAAATATTTATGCGAGTAATAAAGATAGGTACAGAAACAAATCTAGATAATGTTTAATGATCTAGTAGTTTAAAGTAATGCTGGTTTTACGGCTTGGAGGAAATCAATTTAGTAGCGCGAGCAGTTCAACATCTATAAAGCCTGAAATGAATTTCCATAGCATCATGTCTGTATTCCCCTAAGGGCCAGGGGGAAGGAACACGGGTGGGTTTTAGTCAGTAAGAGTCTGACACTCCCTTCCGCTCCACCCAGAGCAGGTTCCCATCCACAAAAAAAAAGGGGTCAGGCAGAGTTGCACCTATAGTTACGTTTTGCGAACTATGAAGAAAGAAGAGAGAAGTCCAATGTAATGGGGGGCGAGCCTATTGCCATCAGCTAGACACACATCCAGACCCCAGGCTGCTACTAAGAAATTCCAGATGGAAAAATCCAATAGCCCGACCCGGTAAACGAACCCAGGACCTCATACTCATCTCTAAACATAGGATGAAGGAACTCCTTCAGTAGCCTGCTCTAAAAGACCTCTTATTAATGACTATTTGGCAACATCAATACCAACCACAAGAAAGTAATTCGAAAAAGCTCAAAAAAGAAAGTGTACTTCAAAATCTGAACAATATTATAAATCGACAGAATCCGTTAAGAAACAGGCCGGGAAATAACAAATAAAGTTCTAACATTTTATAAAACAGGGATAGACACTTACATAGACCATTAATTAAAGAAAACAGCATGTATTAAATGTTAATCGTCCGAGAAAGTTGTAAGTGTCAAGTGGAGGAAACGAGTTGAAATCAGCCGGACAGAAGTTATAGACTCGAGCGTTCCTTACGAGAAACATGAGATGCTACTACTGTAGGACACCGATTAGCTTGCCGCAAGACGCCAGTTTATACATTAGAAGCAACATTACTTGTATTATCTCGTTAGTTCATCAGTGGATCAATACTCACTCAATACTCAATAGTTTATTGCGTTCTACAATGTGTACTTAGGTGGTACCTTAAAAGGAGGACCGGACAATATGGTCCCCACACCAATAACAACCACACATATGTCATTAGGTAGGCATTTTAATATAGAGCTATAACCACTATGGCGGCTCATTTCAAATGTCTGTGTGAAAAAAGTCATGGCGATGTTTCATAGGACGCTAGATAACGGAAACTTTTAATAGTTAATCACTACCGGTGGTCTTAGTTTGAATATTTGCAAATATATACATTCCGAAGATAATAAAATAATATGGTACCATCGAGGTGGTCTGATGGTGACTGACCTGGACACTAGATAACGGAACTCTTGAATAGCTACTAGTAAACATATCGAATGTGGGCTCATTAGTAATCATTGTAGACCCAAAAGCTTTGAAAACTCAAATTCATCATCAGTCTTCTGAACTAAATCTAATGTTTTATTATAAAGCCACAGAGAAGAGAAGCTAACAGAAGCCTGGCTGAGAGAGACAAGAGAAAATCTGATTTAAGTTATTCAAATCCGAAATTGCTTGGGTCTCTTGCCCTTTTGACTACCCAACTATCCGTAAAGTCAATTATGAAACCAGTTACTAGCACAGCAGTAACACAACAAGACAATCTGCTAGAAACCAATTTGTTTATACTAGTTAAAACTATGACACATCCAAAGAGGAAAAAAGAAAAATTGTTTATTCTGCACAAAAAAAAACCCACATTACAAATAAAATAAGACTTAATACACACATACAACTTAGTCAAAAGCCTCGTACTCAAGCACATAAAAAGTTGTAAATTTTATCCATTGTTTGATGTCAGGGCCAGGGACCACAGACAACACACATTAATTGACATTAACAATACAAATTAATCCTTGATGCGCCCGCGACACTGGCAGATGAAAACAAAACAACAACAATCAAAACAAAAACAAAATGCCAATTGCAGAGTAAGAAGAAAGAAAGAGGGTCGAGAAAACTGACATAAAATAGGAATATGATCTGCCAAAGGTTGAGAACCATCGACAGCTGACATATCACTATTTTATTGAAAGTTAATTGATGTATGCGGGCTCTGAAAATGTGCTACGGCTTCAACAATAAACACTCTATATAGATACACACGAATAACCCAGTTGTCCCCTTCTTTCGTATCGTGGTAGAACTTATACGGGTGGAAAGTTAGTAAATAGAAGAAATTCTATTCCTACAACAGTCGGCGAATACCCTAGATAGTTTTCTGGCAAACCGAAAAATACGTTTTATTTTCTTTGTCGGTTAATTTTTTTGACAGCGTCTTAGAGAACACAAAATAGAACGCAGTATTTCAAGTTGGTTGAGTTAATACTTTTAACAAAAAAATTAAACCGCCGAAAAATCCGAAAAGCAAAAAATTATAAACCTTTTTTATTTAACTTTAATAACTAAGTTCTTAAACTAATGTAAGTATACCTAAGTAATTTTGAGTCGGCGCCAAACAATCAATAAACAAAGAACACTAAATTGCCTTAAATTTAAACGGCGGCGACTCAAAATTATTTAGGTAGACTTACATTCGTTTAAGAATTTAGTTATTAAGGTTAAATAAAAAAGGTTTATTATTTTTTGCTTTACAGTTTTTTCGGCGGTTTAATTTTTTTGTCAAAAAGTTTTTATTTTATAATTCTTTGTGGCTTTAATCTACTAATTGTTTGCCAAAGGGCGCCTGCATATGTGGCACTGAGTAGAGTAATAATACACAACTCAGCATTCAAATCTGTGAGTGACAATAAATCACCCCCATTTTCCCACCCTTAGGGTTGGATTTTTTTTTTCAAATTGATATGGGACCTACTTTGGGTTATACCGTTTCCAATAAAAAAAGAATTATCAAAATCGGACTACTCTGTAAAATGTTATGCGTGGTCATATATAAAAAAATATATATATATACGCGTCGACTTGAGAACCTCCTCCGTTTTTTTTTCGCCAGTTAAAAATGCTCGAAGACTTTATGAAAATCATAATCTATCAGCCTAGCTTTTTCCTAACTATGTTGGAGTCGGCTTCCAGTCTAACCGTATGCAGCTGAATACCAGTATTTTATATGGACGACTGCCTATCTCATAACCATTTACTGGGTAACTCGATACCCCTTGGTAAAACTGGTTGTCGAACTGTCAAAGATCTAATTATAATGTCTGAAAAAGGTCAAGGGCAGTTTTTCATAATATGTCATAAAGTTTCATTAGCAGCCTTAGAAAACCCACTTGGAGGTGGTATCAGGCATCAGGTCATCAACGCGTTTAATAAAGGTGCTTATTTGCCTCTACCATCCAACAAAAAAGCAGATAGCTCAATGGCCTCATTTCATAACACATAACATAACATCTAGAACTAGACGAAGAAACTTCGGTGTTTGCAGACAGTTATCTTGGGAACTACGACATGAGCGAAAGTTCTGTTCAAATCAAATTTCAGGAGTCTGTTCGCTTCTAATTTGAGGCTGACCTACACATAAAAATCTTAATTAAGATCAAATCGTTGTGGAACGACATTGTTTATTAATTAAGGTCTCGAAATGTTCATTCAGTAAGGAGCTTTGGACCCAAAACTCCTGACAGATCAATGCGAAACGGATTATGAACATGTATATAACTTGCCAGGTTTTGGGGCCTTTTATCCATGTTTTGATCATTATCTACCACCAAATACGCTTACTAAAATAAAGAGGAACAACTAACTCATTTCTAAAACAAACACCCAATTTATATCTAAAACAAAAACAATAAAAAACAAACAAACTATATTAACCAGCGACAATCTCCGCACTATAATGGCGTTCAATTCTCACAGTGTCAAGTAACAAACGGACAACACATACATAATGCATGACACATTATAAGTGCACCTACAGACGACCAACAAAAACACCGGCTGTGCGAATAGCGAATGCTAACACCGTTTTGGTACTGCTCTCTCGATAATGCAAGATGCGGAAGCGAGAATACGGACGACGACGACGCGCAGACGCCTTCGAGGTGCCTCTGAGCCCTGAGCATAGCTCGTAAAAGCCTTATTTATTGTAGAAACTTGTGTTGAAGTACTGTTATACTTGAAGCATAGGACGACGTGACAGGCATTATAAGGTTTTGTAATTCGTGAAGCGAGATTTTATTCTGTAGCAGGTGTATTTGTAGTTAATCCGATGAAAGTATTTCTTTTAATCTGGGGAAAGTTTACTGAAAGTCCGAAACTCATTCGGTTTCAGTGTGGTTTTCCGGAGACGTATGGAAATATGATTAACTGACTTCAGAAAAAGGAGGAGGTTCTGTGGAGGGTGTAAGTGCTGTTAAGTGAGAGGATGCCAACAACTATCAAATCAATGAAATGAAGAAAGATTTTATCAAGCCACAAATTCTTATTGATTCTGAAGAATATCACAATAACCATCTAGATTAATATCCGCAGGAAGTGAAAAAAACAACACACAGGTAAGCAGTCTGTATAATAGAGAATACAGTTCTCAGTATCTGAATTCAACCACAGTGAGTATCACAAAGCCGCGACCAATCAAACTGCATCAATGCGCCAGCACACAGCACTAGAGCAACAGTAGGTACGTAATGATCTCGGTTCATCTGGCTTCAATCACGTTCAATTCACAAGTCGTTCGGTCCCAATCCCATTCAAAGACGATAGCGGTGCACCTCTGTTGAACAAGGTACGCTCTTGATTGATGTTTTCAGTCATCTTTTTCGCTTAGAATTTTATTTATTCTTGCATGTTTGGCTTAAAGTTGGAAAGGCGAATGTCGCTGAAGAGGCAAGTCAACTATGAATTATTGTAAATGAGCTTAGCTGAAAATAAAACTATGTAACAAAATATTGTTGTGTACCTATGTTGTAACAATAGCCTATTCCTTTTCATGGCTGTTTTAAACTTACTCGGCAACAGGAAACTAGCGAATTTCTGCTTTTAAAATGCATAGACTTTTCTCTAAACTTTCATCAACTTTCTGCAACTTGGCTTGAGACCGAACTTGTCAGCTAAAAATTCGCAAACCTTTTTCCAATCATGTCAAGTCGCGTTTTCTTGCCAAAGACCATTTTTGGCGCCAACTCGACCCACCATAGAGGCGGAACACCAAGCAGCAATGTTACAATTTCAATACCTACTGGCACAAAACAACAACATTTCGAAATTCGAATGCAAGTCAGCTAGTCCCATGGAATTAGTATGTACTATGTATATGTATAGAACAACACACCAAACAAAACCAAGTGAAATACGAACAGCCCCGTTCAGGACAATAACGAGTCCTACGGTATGTCGTTGTTAGCGATACACAAAATACCTTCCCTTTTATACGAGAAAACGCCATCAGCAGACATATTAACATGTGAGGTACAGTCGTAAATTTTTATATGAACGGGTAACACGTCACTGTGATGACGTGTTACGTGAACGATGGGAAGTATGGCAACACACGTCGCATGCTCCGTTATTTTTACGCAGACGGGGGAAAATTGCGTGACGGAGTTGCAAACGAGACAGTGTTTTCGCACAAACAATGCACGCACGATTTGGAATATCTGTTTTGTATACATTATACACATAATACGTGTGATAAGACTTACATGAGGGGATTTGGGCGAGGTTTTTGTTTATTTTGCTGTTTAGTAGGTCAGGTTTAAAACGTGTAGCATCTTTCTTTGGATAGATTTTAGCGTTTATTAGAGCCACATTAGTAACTAACTAAACGTTTTACACTCTTGACAGTTACGTTTCGTTACGCGTGTTAGTGTTTCCATAGAAAAAAAAGTCTTTGTCACCAAGATGTTGATTTTCTTGTTGTAATTTGTTAGCAGTAGCTGATGTCCAGTATAATAAATCATGAATTAATTATACTTCGCACATTATCATTACAGTGTTAACAAGCATGAACCGTTAACTTTAAGATAAAGTTTCGAAAAACCATATCAATAACAATTTACGCATTAACACTTTAAAGTTCCCACTACATTCCACTTACCGTAAGTACCTAGTATACAGACATTTTTTTAAAATACTTGAAAAATTCCGGCTTAACATAACATGGGTTTACTATGTACTGTAGGCCTACAGTCAACTTTATACCTTAATCAGATATTAAAAAAGTGGAATTCGAATGAAGAAGACAGTTTCTTTAAATATACTCGGTTGGTTGAGGGAAATAATATCATGGGACATTGATCGGACATCAATCATTGACAACTGGCCCCGTAATGGGGCATCGACAACTTACCATTATATCCGTTGAAGTTTAATTATCACTTTAAAGTATATTGGGCGTTTTTCAACACAAAGAAGTTATCAACGACATAAAAATGGGCAAGAAATAAATGTTTAACGTTAATACGTTATTCATTGAATTTAATGGTCGTCTGAATACCAGATCCACAGATGCTTTCTCATTATCTTGCAACAGTACTGAGGGTCAAAAGAAATGAAGAGAACGCAAAACTGTATCGTATGCATGGAATTAGTATGTACTATAGTTAATGGCCGTATGAATATCGTATAATGGTTAATTCAATTGATTGCAAGAATAAAAAGAAACACGCTATAGAACTTTTATCAAGATCTAACTTCATGTGGGGTAGAGACTAGAGTTAAAGACTTCACAGTTGCACAACTAAATTGCATTTAGCGTTATACGACTTAAAAACATAGTTCTATTTCTGTCAATCGTTTGAAGATGACAGAAACAGAATGATGTTTAAATACAGTGATTTGTGGTACATACAAGGGGTCCTTAACTTGCTCCCGTAATTTTTGAATTTATTCTGAATGATATCGAAATTGATTCTTGATGGTCAATTTGACGACACGGTTGGCGCAGTGGCTGAGCGATCAACTACTGCGCTGCGTGTCGCGGGTTCGATTCCCGCTCGGAACAAATATTTGTACTGCCTACAGGTAGTTGTTCCGGGTCTGGCTGTTTGTGTATGTGAGTTTAATTGTTTGTGAACGCACCCACGATACAGGAGTAATTCCTAGTGTGTGGCAAAGTTTAAAAAACAAAAAAAAAGGATAAAAAAATTGTCACTAAACTATTCGAAGTAAATTCAATTTGTCTCATGAGTTTCAAGACTTGTTGGCAAACCCCTTCAGTACTTACTAATACTCACTCAAAGTACTTAGTAACTTACATACACCGAATCCCAGACGTGCTCGTCCAACATATTACAGTCTCTGTTTTCATAAGCGCCCCATGTCAGGGCAGATTAGGCATGTCAAATGTCTTATCTTTCTATGATAACAAGCCGAGTTAGTCAGAAGTAGGACATTAGAAAACTGAAGCAAATTCCACTTTTAAGACCAAAATTATCATAATCATCTTATTCATCACTATTAAGGGTTCGTAAATTATTTAAAAAGTCACTATCTGTTGTTACCACCAAGTAGTGTTAGAAGGATCCTTTGGGGCCTAAATGACGGTGACAGGAGGGCGTTGTTGGTAAACATTTGGCAAATTGTCATAGAAATTGTGTGGAAAAACAAAATGGCGGCGTTAGTTCCGATTTTGGCCACGCGCCAAAAGATCCTGTGAACAAGAACCGTTGTGATAATTTACTTCGGGGCTGTTACTTTAACTGCCACTAGTTTGTTAGCATAAAGCCACAATCCATATAGTCCTAAGCGTAAATTAAATAGAAATACTAAGTTATTTCCTAAATCAAGATCTGAGACAAAAACAAGTGTACCAATTTGTACCATTTAATTTAACATTTTCAAGACCTTGTTAACTAGCCCCCGATAGTATTTCTACAATGTAAGCCAATGAACTAGGTCGAACCTGAACTAGATTTTCCGCTGGGCAATATTTTTTCAAGCGACACTGACACTGATACGCCGCCCGCGACGCTGCGTAAGCGCAAGTCATGGCCGCAGATACACACGTATAGATATTGAATTAAAGAAATACTATACTATATTATACACACTAATTATAATTATTAAAAAAATGACACCAACTTAGGAACAAAATGAGTCGCATAATCGGTCTATCAAAATAAGCTAAAACTGTACTTAGAGATTTTGATCAAAAGATATACTTAGGTACGATTTAAAAAAAAAAATTCTAAAGGGCATCTTGTAGGTTAACCTAGGAGGTTGTCTGCTTAGCCGGGTTACCCTGTGGATGCTTTATAAATAAGGCCTAAAGGCAGGGTATATAGGTCATATAATCGTATTTTGGGTGGCCATGTGGCCACTTTTGTCTCATAATAAAAAGGAAATAGTTTAACATTCAGCTACTATTGCTCCTTGAAGTTTATGTAGTAGTATTTTGCTCAGAGCTTCGTTGTGAGGTGGTATTGTAGAACTCCAACACGCAAATGCTCTGCCAGGGGCAGAAAGTTATAAAGCAATTAAATGATTATTATATTGTTCAGGTACAGACGCAAGCAGAACTACCCGAAACCGAACCTTAATACTTTAGCGATAAATTTGAAAATCTATTAAAGAATTTTGACAGATTGTAGTAGTAGCTAGATGTGCTAGCGTCTGTACCTATTATTTACAATACCTACCTAAACACAATAAAAAATACTGTCTTATGTTATTTTCAATACATTCCATTTTATTAAGCACGACTTTTTCAACGACTGAAAAAAAATGTCCATATGTATTTTATAGGTTATTCATCTTGTCACTTCCTAGATCAGTTTGAGGTAGGTACAGATATGTATAGTAAGTATCCACATATTTTTTATTTATTTAACACCTATAATTAAGTTCAATAAACCCACATCACAATTAAAACAGCTGTTTATATATTTGTGTGTAATTTGGACAAACTATCGAAACGAATATCTTAGTTATTATCACGTTTGTGTAGTCTACATCATGCACTTGACCAAATATGTACAATTATACTATGACGTCAAATGGACCTACAATATGTTTATGTAACTAACTAAAACGGCACGCCTAACTTTTAAACAGTTAAGTAAATGACGAAATTTGGGTGTACATACTATGGGTACATCTCTAAAAAAAACTCGCGGACGAAGTCACGAGCTGAAGCTCGTAAGTCATATAAATTTTGTGTTGATTAAATACATCGATATAATATTGAGAGCAGTGGTGGCCCTGCCTGTGGTAACGGGACATCACTTCATCACCACTGCTTTCAAAACGGTGAAGGAAAACGTCGTGAGGAAACCGGGATGCCATAGAACCAAAAATTCGAAGTAATGTGACATCTACCAGCCCGCACTAGGCCCGCGCCCACTTCCTCTCACCGAGAGGAGGCCTGTGTCCCAGCAGTGGGAACATTATAGGCTGATTATGCTATGCTATGTGATTATCTCTGCCTATCCTTTCGCGAAATACAGGCGTGGTGTTATGATATGTTTAAAACGGCTGTTAAAACTTGTTACAATATTTTCGTCACTGTCTTACAACAATATCTAACTAAATCGAAAGTTAAGAACTTGGATTAAGTTGTTGTCGGCTGAAAACGATCAATCGCGCTCAGTCAAGACCGATAACAGACTTCTGGAGATTAGATTAATAGTTTGTAAGTAATGCGAAGAGTTGCGGTCTGAAACAGTGTTAGCGGATCTATTGACGTGCGCAGACGCCGTCTTACCATTTTTGGAAGCGGTCCACTCAACTGTCACGAGTACTCGCGAGCTCGTGATTCTTCGCAGAACTGAAGGGTCGCTATGCGCACACAAAACGAGAAAAGTATTCCCTCTATTCGATTCGGAGAACGTCCACAGACTTTTTAAAACAGGTTCCGTAATTACAGTGAAAGATATGAAAGCGCAATATTGACTAAAACCAGAAATTACGGCAAGTCTTCCAAATGAACGCACTGAGACATCTACATAATACTCACATTAGTATTCCGCGCTTTGTTCACAACCTACTAAAATATCTTGAAGAGAATGAAGCCTAGGAGGCGGAAAATAAGCTTTTTGGTGCTAACAATGAACTACAGAAACTCAGAGAGAGTTATTTGAGTTAAGTCTGCGTAATTAATTTTGTATACTCTGAATTAAACATGTTCTGCGGTGCGGTCCTCTGCAAAAGAGTACCTACGGTTAGAGATGGAATTTCAGATTACAGAGGCAATTTCGGTCAACAGTCCTTCATTGATTAACAGCATTCGTAATTGAATAGTACGCCTAAAGTAGTAACAGTCTATTCTGTAAAACTCACTCCGTGAAAACTTAGGTGAAGTGAGCATGACGTGAGCTGTCATTCCACCTGATGGATTGACACTATTGACAGCTCACTTCACCTAAGTTTTCACGGTGAGATTTTTACAGAATAGATCGGCTGGACCAAAACAGAACCCACAACCTATACAGGGTGGCAGGGATATCGACGCGCAAACTGTAATCATGGATTCAGCACATGAGTTTAGACCCCATAGCGTCGAAATTTTTCGTCGGTTATCAAAAAAAAATCTTCTGTTTTATAGAAAAGTGCAAAACCTACGCGGTCAAAATGTATGGAACAGCAATATATTTTTTTTAATAACTGACGAAAAATTTCGACGCTATGGGGTCTAAACTCTGTGCTGAATCCATGGTTACAGTTTGCACGTCGATGTCCCTGCCACCCTGTATTACATGATCGGGTTATGCTACGAATATTGTTCTCAAAAACTTTTTTATTTTTCAGTTTTTAGTTGTACGTACCAGCCTCACACAAATTCATATAACACTACTTACTATGTAAATATCAGTGACAGGAAGTTTGAAGCTAACTCAAAAACTAGATGCCCAAGTAAAGTTAGTAAAATTTATATGAAGCATACCTTATCCATTAAAAAAGATTTTGCATATCGGCTTATAAATAACATAGTTCTGAGGTAAGTAACAAAAAAACTACCTAATCGAGAACCGCTTCCTTTTTTTTGAAGTCGGTTAAAAGAGATGTTGCGACCCTTATGTTTACACTTGCATCAAGGAATATTCACAAGTGCACAGCTGCTACTTTCATTAACGTCATGAGAGCAAATATTTCCTTGTAAGAACATGTTCAAAAATAAAATGTCGGTACCGCTAATTGCAAAAACTGCAAACTTTCGGGAAACACCACAACAAATCGAACAAAATGGAGTAAACGCAGGTGTCGAGTTAACAGATACCAATCGGTTTTCAGAAGTACCGGTGGACACGCAATGTGCAGAAAATAATATGGCCTCCCTGACAGATGGCATTGATTCCGAAGACAATAATAATTATTAAGTGTTGTCAGAAACATTCGGGGAAGTAACAACAACAGGTGCACTAAATAATGAACAGGTAGCATTAATTTGTAATGAGTCAACTCCAACTTACAAATAAAGTAATAAATTAGGCAACAAGCACAATCATCATTAGGCTTGTGCTCTTTTTAACCCACTACAAAAAAAGGAGGTTTTATGCATTCCAAGAGTTTTTTTTTTAAATTCAAATTTGATCGAATTCTGTTCCATAGAACAGAATTCGATCAAACGATGATGATGATTTCGTAGTTATTCAAACTTGGAACCAAAAGAGCTCTAAAGCGCACTTACACCACGGCTCTAAATACTAAGTACGTTTAACTCTAAACGAATTTAAAACATCGTTCTGTTTTTGTCATCTTCAAATGATTGACAGAAACAGAGCGAAGTTTTAAATGGTGCTAGCGGGCCTCAGTGAATACTGTGGTCATCTGTTTCAAGACAGGTATAAAAACTAGCCAATTTCCATAACATTCAAAACTGGTAAGTAACTATACAAACGAGCCTTCACCACTAGTTCAGATATGCCACATACAAATGCACCAACAGCTAGATGCAGGTGTCAGGAGATACGGATCGTGTCAAACAAGTACCGGTGCCTGCAAGATGCTGAGGATAATGTTGTCGCCTATTAATAAGACGTTGCGTGAGGAAGGAGCACGCACTTTTTAATGAGGATGTGATGAAGGGACACGGGAGTAAAGACACACTTAACATCACACCTATATGTATAGCCATTTATGTACCCAGGAGTAGAGACCGACCGAATATCGTTTTCGGACTTCGCTTTAATAATTATGGTTTTGAGAGAAAAGTATTTAAAAGTTTCGTCTGATTTTAGTTTAAACGTTTGGAAAGTAATGATGAACCTATCGATAAACCTAAAAAAAAAAAAAAAAAAATATCTTCGTTCTGGTTTTCGGCCAAAAAAAAACAAAACATTTTCGGTTGGACTCTACATGAACACTTGAAACACTTGACAATCGCAATGAAACTACTGGAATGTATCAAATAATGTGACGAGTAGGTCAAACGGTCAATGTGGTACGTAAATCAAGTGCAAAAAAACAAAGATAATCATAAAGGTCATCATTAAACATGCAGAAATGTCATCTATCCACTTTTTCGGTCAACAGCGTAAAATTGAAAAATGGAGCTTAAAAAAGTGGCATTAAAAACCGTTGCGATCCGTGCAGTTTTAATAAAAATTTGATTATTATGGAAGAACCGTTAGACTGCGGGCCGCAAAGTTATTTTAGTGGTGGTTCATCTACACTAACTTAGTTCCACTTGCACTACAAATCACTAAATACGTTTAGCGCTAAACGAATTTAAAACATTGTTCAGGTGCCATAATGCCATCATGATTCCAGTGCGAAAAAGGGATAGTGCTATCGGTTATGTATAGTTCCGTCTCTCTCTTACACTGGAATCATGATGGCATTAAACCGTCATAATATGGCACGTGTTCTTGTCAATCGTTTGAAGATTATAGAGATAGAATGATGTTTTAAAAATGTTTAGCGTTAAACGCACTTAGTGATTTGTTTTGTGCGAATTGGTTGTCATAGTATGGGCATGTAATGCGGTGGAATTCGGAAAATTTTGAGTATGAATGTGGAGGAATAAGAGTGGGGAAGATCAAAGAAAAGATGAATGGACTGTGTGAAAGATGATATAGCTAGAACGGGGGTGACTACCGAGATGACGACTAATAGAGAAGTATGGAAGAAAAAGACATGTTGGGCCGACCCGAAATAAATTGGGATAGGGGTAGGAGAATTATGATGGTGCAAGTGGGCCTAAAAGTTTTTCTCTTTGTATGAAACTAGTACGCACGACGAAATAATATATCAAGCTATCTTTTCCAGTAAACGCTGCTTCTCATTGTACGAAAAGCCTATTATACAATGCGAGTTTAGCTAACATTGGAAATGTATAGCTTGATACTTATGTCGCCGTGTGTACAATGTTTAAAGGCTTCAGAGACATCGGTTGACCGACTGGATGGCATGAGAAAGACAAATACACTAATCCTATAGCAAATATTGTGCAGTGTGCTACAACCATTGTTTGAAAGTGAACGCGTGCTGATTTTTTTCGTCGTTTTGCTTTTCAAACAACTCTTTTTCATACACAAAAGAGTTCCCAGACATTAAAAATAAATTCGATTGTTGTCTACGCTTATTTTTCTTTTTATTTGGGTTAGGCATTGTTTGATCTTATCTATATTGGTATTATAACTTATGGTTGTTTTCACTAACACTAGGACTATTTGAATAATAAATGCTTTTATTTATACATTCGTATTTAAATTCTAAATGAATGTCGAAAACACAAGCATTTATTATTGCATTGTTGAATTTTAAACTCTCGGCGGTAAGCTGAGCGTTGAAAATTCAACGGTGCGCTTTTATTTAGGCCTAATTATGTGGTGGGCATTTAATTACGTGTGTGTGTCGTGTGTGTCGTCCAGTGTTAGTGAAAACGGGCATTTAGCATTTATAATACTATCTACTATCTATAATATAGATAGTAGATAGTATTTTATTCAAATAAATGAATTAATAAATTTAAAAATCTTATTGAAGATTCTTATAGATTCTATAGAATCTTCAATAAGACTACATTGAGGGCCTCTATAAACATGATTCGGCTCATAATCTCCAAGCTTGTGATCACGGATGAGCTTCCCATAACCGCGATATACTCAGATATAAAACTCCAGTTTTTTTCTGGGTCCGAACATAACTCTCGATGAAAATACACCTGTCGCCGACAAGGACTGAACGTATGAACAGGTAAGTCAACATTTGGATACCTTAGCCTTAGAAAGCGTTGAATAACGCATATCTATTCTATTTGTCATACTTCTCCGACCTCTCCAGAAAATAAAAGTAACTTTGTCTTCGACTGTGGTAAAAGAATGTAAGGATAAATTTATATTAAATTTCATGAAATAGTCATTCAATAGGATTATATGAACTTTGCAAACAAATTGCAAAAAACGTAAGAAAATTTTAATTTCGGGGATACTATTCATGTGGAACAAAACATTCTCTAATTCAGAAGATCAGAAAATTGCAATGGTTTCATAACATTTATTTACGGGTGCAGACCAAAATGACACTTAAAAATAACTTCAACTTCATCGGTATAAAATTAAAAAAAAAAAATACACTTGCTCCATCTTGGTTATCTGTCTTATTTCTCTCAAATTCTTTCAAATATCGACATCACTCCTGCTTTATGTTTTTTAGATACAGCCGGTCTATTCTGTAAAAATCTGAGTGAAATAAACGTTAGTTGTCATATCATGATTGATGCCAGGGATTAACACTATTGACAGCTCACCTAAGTTCTCACGGTGAGATTTTTGCAGAATAGGTCGGCAGGTGAAACGCATAATATCCACAGATAAAGCTGCATTCAGACAACATGCTATTTTATTAAAATTCCCACATTTACGTTTTTCTTGAAAGTCATCCGAATTTTGTGTCCCTGCACCGTGAGTAGCCATTTTATTTTCATGAAAACCTTTAAGTATATCTGAATCTCTGACAGATTTCAACAACGCTTCCTAATCGCTTGCCAAAGGTCAATCGTAAGGGCCTAAAATGTCGAGAAACGAGAACTTGTCAATTATCCAGTAGATATTTGACGGTCATATTGGCTCGAAGGATGGGTCTTGCCAACTACAAATAAGTATGGTTCCGCGCGATGTTTGCAGAGCCGGTTTCATCAGCGTGACCACTTAACATATGTTCAACTTAAAGTAGAAGCTATAAATTTGAATTGGTGTTCTGTCAAACTTGAACGGGCTAATCTCTGGAACTACCAGTCGGATTTGAAAAAATCTTTTTGGATTTGATAGCCTTATTCTTGAGGAAGGCTATATACTACTTATACGGGCCCTGAAGAGCCGCAAAGTCATAATGAACGCTAAGTGGAAACAAGAAATTTTACGCGAACGGAGTCGCGAACAGAAGCCAGTAATTTATAAGACGCGTATTAATTTTTTCTATCATTATCAGCGAGGCATACGCGCAATAAACATAACCCTTCTTAGCAGTCGGGTAAAAAAGGGAGGAAAGTATTCAATAAAAGGAATAGAACCCGCAGCCATAGTCGAGTGGATCAAAGAGGAAATAGTCTGCGCCGGGCAGCCGTCGCTCAGAACGTATAACTAACGCCAGAGGACATTTGCTCTTATTAGTGCTGGGAAACTATACGATGTCGATAAATTGACCTGACTGAACGTTTTAACATTTCCTGGGGTCAACGCATATAAATGACATGTTTTTTCAACATTTGACATATTTCAGCTTGACTTTACAGCACGGCTAGTTAAATTAGATTTAAGACGACTATTTTTAGTGGCTGTAAACTAGGGAAAGGAAAATTTTACTATCCCGTCGCTTCAAGACCGCTGGTACTTGATTAAAAGTAGGACATTCTGTGAAAGTACCTATTCAACTCTCTAATCGGGGTATAATAAAAGGAAAATAATTAAATTCAGCAGCATACGAACACTGTAACAAGTGGAACAATGGCAACGTAGTCGACCCGAGCCTTAGTGATATCTCAAATAATTATCATTAACTCAACTTACACCTGCCCTTGTTCATATTCATTCAATTTCATTCGCACGAATTTGAAACGGTGGCGTGTTCGTTCAATTGTATTAATATATTATATAATTACACGAATTCACATGGGGGAGTCCCGAAAATCGATACGCAGGTGCGGTCAGCACTAGACGGCATGGCGCCACTAATACAATCCGGTCAAGAAGGGAGAACGCTTATTGCTGAGCCCTTACATACATTACACCTTGCACTCGATTCGGCCGAGTAGTATCGGCCATGAATTTCGCCCGACGACATCCCCTTCCAGTCATAAATTTATTTCCTGTGCAAAAGTACCCGGCCTAATTAAGTTGGGATACTTCTGAATATTTCAAACGTGTTACCAGGAGTGCAATCCCCCTTTGCAGGTTATCACCGACTATAATTACGTGGTAATATTTCAAAAGGTTTGGAGCAGCTCATGAGGGTTGCCGAGACGTAAGACGGCCTGGAATATAGATCTGTGTAAAAGGGTCGTGTGACGTCAAAACTTTCCAGACTTTGCAGTAGGCTTTGTTATCTCCTCTTGGGGATTAGGTAGGTATAAATTTATAATAGCCTCGAACAGACGAAGTCAACTTCTATTGTGTGTAGGCGAGGCGGTTCAAGACGCTGCTGAGTATAACTTATTAAATGTTAATTTACTTGTAGATGCGTTTTGTTTTAAACTCAGGAGTACTAATAGGATTCCCTCGGTGGTCTTAGAGGTCGCAAGCGCTATTGCCGAGCATGAGGTTTTGGGTTCGAATCCCAGGTAGAGCAAAGTGTTACTGGGCTTTTTCCATCAGGAATAGGCTATTTTCCTAAAAAATCGAATTAGTCCGTCAGTTAGATTATCAAAAAATATTGAACCGGTATTTTTTCTTTTGTCAATTATATAAAAAATGATGAAGATATCGCCCGTTAAAGTTCCGCGTGACGTCACTTGCTTGCGACATTTTTGCAAGCAAGTGAAGTCACGACCCCCCACTCCCAAATTTTGACGCGCTTTATCTTTGTCATTTTTTGTTTGATTGACAAAAGAAAAAATACGTGCCCATTATTTTTCGATAATCTAACTGACAGACTAAATATAATTATTTTTTACCCAGTCAACTACCCTATTTCTCAGTAGCTGTCTGGAGTTTGGATGTGTGCCCGGTTGATGGTAATGGACTCACCCCAGTAACATGGGACTTAAAAATAGCTGGCGAAATGCCTGCCTAACCCTTCGGGATTACAAGTGGATGTTATGTTATGTTACTAATAGGTTCTCTTTAAGCCTAACTTAAATTAGCGGATACTGGTTTGTTATTACTTGAGGTTTTCTCCCATGCCTTCTATTGCTAGTAAGAACTGCGGGGTAATTGCGTAACACATTATCAGTAAGTGGCTTTAATTTTGACAGTTCAACAACATTAATTGCGTTAATTACGTTGCTGACCAGACACATTTTTCGAACATATGAAGCAATGGATTAGCAATATCATTCAAAATGATTCAGATTGAGATTCAGTGTGTTATGCAATTAGGGTGCTGGGTTGGAGTCCCAGGTAGGGCAAAGTAAACATAACTGGAGAAATGTGGGTGTACAATGATACACCTTTGCCTAACCCTTCGGGGTTACAGGTGTGATGTTATGGTACTAATAGGTACTTTTTAAGCTTAACTTAAATTACGGAAAACTGGTTTGTTAAGAATTACTCGAGGTTATCTTCTATGCCTACTACTCTAGCATAAGCATAGCATAATCAGCCTATAATGTTCCCACTGCTGGGACACTGGCCTCCTACTGGCCTGTGAGAGGGAGCGGGCCATAATCCACCACGCGGCTCCAGTGCGGGTTAATAGACATGTCTCATCATGTCACATGTCTCCAAATTTTTGGTTCTAAGTCATGTCGCTGTGTGTTTTAAAGGGTGTGCTAGTTAATGTATGCATCATTAACTAGCTCACCATTTAAAACATAGAACACGCTTAAGCCACATTTTCTATTCAAATAGTAAACCTTTCACAGACAAATAAGGACATGATCACACGACGTCGCAACAAAGTGTCGCGAGGTGAACGAACGACAGCCGCAAACGGCTCCCTGAGCATTTCTCGCGACGTTTCCGTTTCCTCCGGCCAATCGATAACAATATCTTCGCGAGTGTGAAGTGTCTCACTACGACCAGTGACAACTAGAACCGAACGTTATTCATTCATAGAATATTTGTCAGAACTTTAGAAAGAGTAAGTTTTTGGAGTTAACTTTTATTGTTTTGGCCAACGTTTTGGAAGCTTCCAAGAATCCGGGAAACACTCTTTTCGATCTTCATTATATCTACGCAGTTAAAAGGAATGGGAATTAAAACACTACATGTTATATAAATAATATTATACACCATTAAATTTTGATTGTTTTAATCCTTAAAAGGGGCCAACCCCGGAATCATGAAAAAAAAAATGATCAAAGGATTAAAAGGATCAAAATTTAACGGTGTATGTTGTATGTTACTGGATCACACAAAAACGGCTAAACAGATTTGTATACTTTTTATCCCGGTAGTAAGATCTCGTCGGATAACTTCCGAAGTTCCGACACGCGGGCGAAGTCACTGGCTGAAGCTAGTGACTTAATAAAACTGACTTTCGTAGATAAGTAAGTTCTTATATACTTACTTACTTATCTACTAGGTAATGGGTACTACCTATATTGTCTTTTTCCAAATCAATCCCAAGAACAAAGTACTTTTACATGGAATATCGAAACGGCTCTTACTTTACAATTCATATCTGACAAGACAGTTAGTCGAGCATACATTTTACATCAGTAAACACCCATAAACGACTCCTTTCTAGTACTGCCAGCCCCAGTTCAGAGCCATAGTTTAAATTCTATACTATTCACCAGGGATCAACAACTAGTTTCATGGGGGTTATGTGTTTAAAAATAATATGATTGTCACGGTCCGTTTGGTAGACGATAACTGGCAACCAAGATTAAACACATATTTTTTATTAAGTCACAATTTTTTATTTTTTTTATTTTTTATTTAGGTTAACCAACAATTGTTTACATCAGTACATTAGCAGCTTATTATTTATAATAGGATACAATTGTGGCTGCAACAATTAATTATAGGTTAACAGCGCTAGCACAAAAAACTGGTAAAACCATTAATTATTAAATTATGACAGATTCATAAAAATACAAGTAAATAAAATGTGAAAATTAAATTAATAAATTAGATCATAAACGAGTAAATAAGATACAAATGAAATAATACCTATTCCGAAATAAATATATATAGTAGAAGTGTGATTGTATGTACTCTAGTTGCAGTCAAATAAAAAAATATGATGTAATGAACAAAAATAACAAAGAAGGTACTTTGATTCAACTATCTGTCTGAAGTAAGGTAAGTAAGCTGAATTGAATTCTGGATTTTATTAATGTTAATATTTTTTTATTAAGTTATAGTAATTTTTAGCGTTTACATAAGGTCCCCACATAAGCCGACCCCAACATAGTTTGGAAAAGACTAAGCAGATGGTGATGACATAAGGTCCGCACAAAATAGGTCGTCGGTCCGGACCCAGACCGCGGCCTGCCATTTGGTAACTCCTGCTATACTATATAGGTACCATTGTCAATGTTAAGAGCCTATAAACTGAGCGGGTAAGGTGCTGAATGTCAAGCTAAAGGTCGTGAGCCGCGGTTCAAGCACATTTAGCGAAGCAAGAATGTGTATCGGGGACGCGAGATTAGCTACACCATTGCAGTCTATTCATTTCGAAAGACTTGGAAGCCTAGGTTTCCTTTTCATTCTAAATTTTAACGACCATTTTAAGCTTCGAAAGCGGTTCCGTCGTATTATACCGGCCGTCACGGACATCTGTCATTTTCACCAGCATTTGACATTAAGGTGTTAAAAACGCTCTGTATAATGTACAGACATGATTGGACAGTCATGATTGTGTGACCGTTTCCGCTTTCGTAGGAATCCATAGCTTTAGGGAACTATGAAGACGTAGCGTCCAAAATAGTCTTAAGATACTGTATTTTCTTCTTCGGTTCCCTTTCTGAGCTCAATGTTCTTTGCCATATCATTCCCAACAGTACCAACACTTTAATAAAAAATCCAAAAAAACGATCATACATTCCCTAATCGTATGTGAGATGAAATCAAGTAAAACGTTCCTCTTAAACGCTTAGGTGAAGTGCTCTCAACATTTTGTCGTAGAACGCGTCGCGACGTTCACATTAGGCCTACCCTTGTGATGTGTGAGCGAGCCGGAATAGGTAAAAGGTTTTCAACATCTGCTCCCCCTACAATATTAAAAGTTGTGCAAAGTGGGTGCGAGTTTATAAAAAAGCGTCGTCTGGAGAGAAATATGACGGTGTTGAAGCATGGATGTGTATTGAACGAGTCTAATACAGTGCGTATTAGACTCGTACCTTGCTTGCGACTCGGCAATAATCCTTGTACGAGGTATATAATGGTCGTCTTCTAGTTCAGTAAAAGTCACGCGTCATATTCTAAACAGATTCCCGTTTATTATATGTTTTATGTAAAACATTTCTTAGACAAAATACAGTACGATTAAAAGAGGGTTGTATTTTTCAATACATAGGTAAGTTAATGGTTTGGTTGCCTGTCTGGAATACATTCCCATAGACAGAAGATGTCGAAGATGACATGATGTCACCATGGCCAGCATTTCCATGTTTTCTCTGAAAAATTTGCAGCAGTTCCTGTCTAGTCAATTTGCAGTAAAAAATATGTGACTATTCTCAAGAAATGACTTGCAAAATAAGCTTTGAAGGAATAACCGCTATGAAACTACGAAGATAGATAATTCAACGACCTTTAGGAGAAATGTGACATGAGCCTTCTGAATACGTAAACTTCATCGCTAATGATTGTATTGTCCGCTTCATCTACGATCACTCACAGCCGCCACCTGTGAGTACAGTGCAGCAGTGTAGCCAACCAGCTGTTCCCACAGCTGGCCCACCGAGAGGAGTGGGCCGTATTCCACCACGAGTGCGTCCTAATGCGGATTGGTGGATGTCAGAGGTCTTCAAACTTTTGGTTCTAGGACATGCCGGTTTCCTAGCGATGTTTTTCTTCACCGTTTTGGTAGCAGTGGTGATAAAATCATGAAACAAAGTAAAGTGCCTGACTGTGTTCGAACCTACGACTTACAACTCGTAAGTGGCGAAAATTTTCACTTGACCACCACTACTCCCAGAATTTGAATGGAAATCGAATAAATACAAAAACTGATTAGACGCAATCTGTCTACCATTGATTCCTAAGCAAGCTTTGCGGTTAAAACCGTTGAAAAATTCACCCCAGGAGCGGCCAACTTCGTCCAATCCAATTACTGACGCGGAACTCCGGAAATTCTAAACCGATTATACGGAATTGAAAACATTAAGTACTTTACGGATTTCGACTGTCCCTCGTCGGGATATCGAACCTTATCTCCGGCGAATTGGTGTCACATTATAATGGCGAGGAAATGATTACGAAGTCAAAGATAGAATTTGAATGAAAATTATTTATGGAAAACTCTTATTTCGCACTCCAAGCAAGGAAATTACTGATTAAGAAAGTTTTAGAACTTGGCATTCTGGGGACAAACATCGTCTCGATAAAAACGTGACTGAAATTGCTTGTTATAACTTCTGAACTGCGACAGATCAGTTTTGAAAGATAAATCATGCAAAATATAAACACCGTAACAGCGAGAATCTGAAACTTATTTAGGTAACTTAAATATTGTATCTTTTCTTTTTTCTACTTTTACACCCAGGGATCTAAATACACATAAAGTTCCTTTTCATAAGAAGAGCTACTGCTGTTTTACCTAATTCAATTGGTTCGATATCGATTTCGTGGTCGGGAAATGTGTTTTGTTTTTCCATAAGGAATATCTCAGCAGCAGTTCAGCCTCTAGATTCGTGCTAGGTTGATGGAAAAATACTCGCCCTCTATTACATGGGATGGGAATGAACTATAGGAACACCTCTGCCTAACCCTACGGGGAATCACAGGCGTGATGTTATGTATGTCTTCAATTCGTTGAAATCAGCGTTTTCCTTTCCTTACCAATTATATTGAAATTCCTGACAACGATTCAAATCCTACGAGACCACGTCTTACGTTACGTCATCAATATTTCTAAAATAAATAAACACTATTCAACTTCAATAACATTCATTATCATTTCACAATTAGTATTTCAATAAATTGGATCATCTCACAAGTACAACACACCTACGAATTTACACTCGCATACACAAGCACACTAAACATTACATCAGCAACATGAATGTTGATGTGAACATTCACAGATTGCTATTAATTAGAGCACTTGCACAATACATCAAGTAATGGAACCGGCTTATTAATCGATTCGCACGAATTTACTCGCCCGGAGCGGGCGAATCGTCGATTTAAAATTTTTTTTTTTCGATAAAGCGACTCGCACGAAGTTAATTTATGAAGAGTGAATATTCTCGATCGTCATCAGTGTGGACGACCAGATGTGACTGATCGGGAATATTCGGTCTTTTCTATACTTTATTGCATAAAATACAAAGTGTGCCAATTGCATAATACAAATACTTACATGACATATTTCTGGAGTTGTCGACGCCCACAAATAAGTTAACTTATGGGAATTCGAAAAAGAGGACAATAGCGCATAGAAGTGTTGAGAGTTATATTATAAAACGTAAACTTTTTTCTTAACTTCACATTGCATAAAATTCAAAATGTGCCAATTGCCTAATACATATTTCTGGGGTTGTTGACTCGTCCAAAAATAAATTAACTTCGTGCGAGTCGCCTATAGAAAAATTATATTATTTAAAAGTGACAATTCGCCCGTTTCGGGCGAATAAATTCGTGCGAACCGACTAATAAGCCACGGAACCGCGAGTAATGCTAACGATCCGATTTGTACCTTAAGACATGGGATGGGTGCGAGGATATTAAATGCTAACTATTCGAGATTTATGACAGCAAAGTGACCCTAGCATTAGATGGAGGCAACGAAAGCTCGTTGTCTTCGTGAGTCACGACTCGAAAGTGACAACTTACACGTACAGACACGGATAAAAGTGCAAATTGCATTCGGCTGTAAAACCTCGGGAACATTCAATTTAACAACGCTCCGTGAGCGATAATGACGTGTTACATTGTACTGACAGCCTTCTGAACTTCACGGAATCACGGCTCTTCATAAGAATGTTTTGCTCTTCCATTTGTACACTACCACCAATATTTCATCCAAGATTGTCTTTAAATGATCGGTTGTAGCAATACGACCACCCATTGTGTATCTCTTATATTTCTACTATGGATTTTCCTAGCATTTGTCCAAAAGTCTGAAATGAAATGTTTATTAACGTACAGTAGATCTTTTAAGAAAAATTTTCACGTTATTATTTTGTTGGTCAATATGTTAAAACTAGATGGCGCCGGCATTTCCTAACTGACTGATCCCCGAGAAGAAATGCCAAAACAAACTCAAAGGTCATGGTCTCTTTTATAGTCATTCACCATACCGAAGTGCATATTAAAAACATTCTTGTTTTCGTTCCAATTTTCTTCTTATCCAAGCTGTCCTCGGAAGTACTTTCACGGAGCGTTGTTACCTGTGCCATAATCCGTATCAAAATTATTTAACGTCACTTTTGACGCTTCTTATTAGGCGCCGTTGACATTAGTAGACTGTTACGATAATCTATGAAACAGCTCTTTCAGCGACCGGACGACATTGTTGTAACAAGCACCCATTGTTTTTCTCCTCCTTATTAAATTGTATCGATTTAATCTCGGTACTTTCGATTTCTTTTGTTCGAACGGAACAATTACATCGGAGTGACGCAACATTTTTTTTGCTAGCCAAACTTTTAACACTTAACCTTTTTCGAGAGCCCAGAGATAAGTTCTAAAGTCTGTAGACAGAGTAGCTGTTGATAAGTTATCAGTGGGTGCTTGTTGTATCAACTTGGTTAAACTTTGTTGTTTTAAGACTCTTTTCAAGAAAGTTAGCACTTACAATGATTTACTGTGTGATAAAAAGTACATAATTTATGACATTTCTTGTCAAGGGAACTTTCGCACCTTAATTTAGTTTTAGTCAAAATTTTAGCTGCTTTATTTGTCAATAACCTTTTACATTGGGCATTCGTTTGCAGTGTTAACTAGTCAGCCATTTTCCAAAATGCAAAAAAGGAAAAAACTGCAAA
Source organism: Apamea epomidion (assembly GCA_947507525.1). NCBI lineage: Eukaryota > Metazoa > Arthropoda > Insecta > Lepidoptera > Noctuidae > Apamea > Apamea epomidion. The sequence continues at coordinate 6,107,749 of OX382232.1, forward strand.
AGTTATGTGAAAATCCTTAAATTATCTGTGGCTCGCAAAAACAGCAAAGGTCAGCGGCCATACAGCCTATCAAGTGACTCCTACGCGAACTTTCATAACAGGCTGAATGTAAAGTTTCCTGCGTCTTTACGTAAGACAGCGATGACGGGGTACCACCGTGCACCGCGCGGTCGTGATCTTGAACCGTGGGGCATGCCATTGTCTCATTGACTTGTACTTTGAATGACTCCGCTGTGGTCCCTTCAGACCCTTTTGAAGTTTTTGAAAATGTTAATGGAAGTTATCTCAAGACGCTGCAATGGCAGTCACACCGAGTAAGTAGTTCAATTTGTTATGCATTTTTAGCACAAAATAAGTATATCAAGTTTTCGGAATCCAAAAATCAGTAGGTGACGGTGTAGACGAGAAAAAGGTTTGAATTAGAATGCAACAATGCAGTCCTACAGGTAGATTACATAGGTTTCCTCCTGATTTAAAAGAAATTATTGCAAAAAAAGAACTTGTTACTTGCCAGTCAGGTAGACCTCCTCCTGATTTAAAAGAAATGAAAGCAAATATTGTTACTTGCCACTGTAACATCCAAATATTACGCAAGATCAATAGCGATAATTCTGCATTACTCCACAACTAATTATACATAGTTATTACAACACATCGAAACACATCCGATAAAGAACGCTCTTTCAACTCATGACGTGTGGATTAAATGAGATTAACTGCCAGTGCCGAATGTGTTGTTCAACCTATTTTTAATCGAATAACACCTAAGTAGGCAAGTTTATTAGACACGTCGTTGAGTAATATCGCATCTTCATCGACTTTCCTCACATAAATACACAACGATTTTCAGAATAGACTTTCCGGTAAAGTTCTAAGATTATAATGTTACGAAACGTGGAACATGGCTTCGAAATGCCGCCATTAATAATGTAAGGATCCATAGGTTATTAAGATAGCAAAACAATGGTTTTGTGGAGTTGTATAGTGAAGAATGGTGCGGGTATGTGAGTGGGACTGTGTCGCGATTCCCACCGTCCCGAGCTCGGTACCACGTGGGCTGTCGTTTGAAATAAACATGACAAGCTAGCTCTCCCTCATTATCATTGAAACTGTGGACCTAGGCCGAAGGAGTCGTCCATATACAAAGAATTGGTTTCTAATTTGTTTACTCTCCCTTTCTTTGGACTTCTTTGCAGTCGTCGCCTTGGTTACAGCTTAAGCAATCTTTTCTTTCTTAGTCCACAAAGAAAGCAAAGATTGGTTTAAAGTTTCATCCTGGTGGTGGTAGGTAGGTACTAATCCTGGTGGTGGTAATCTTGCACATGAATAAATTTGGATTCTTCTCTTGACGATTTTTCGTCTCTCCCAAAGGTTCTTTTAGTTATACCCACTTTTCCAACCGGCCGGTGCTGGTCATTAATCGGTCCTAACGGATCACGTAGGCAACATGTCCTACCAATTATAATATTGTATCTCACGCTATCATGGTATTATTATGGTAATTTAATAATAGTACATGATACAAAATTCGCCCGCGTGCGACAGACATGGCGCGGTAAGCAATTACACGGACAAGCGAATCGCGTCCAGTCTGCCGGTTACAAATGCTGTGATACAAATTTTGGACAATAGGAGACGAGGACGACGTATCAAAATTAACGCCTTTATTATTCAAATGCCTGTAAAACATGCTGGGCAATCAAACGTTGATGGTGATGAAAAAATAAGAATAAAACTGATATCGCTCTTGAAGTAAGAAGAAGAAAGTTTTTCTAAAGAGTTAAGACCTTACATTTTCGGATTGAATAAATTGTCACTGCATTGTAACAATCGTTTCCAGTTTTGTGAGGTAGAACAGCTTCTGCACAGTCATATAACGATACCATGATGCGAAATATTGGAAACGCGCTATCGCTTAAGTATATCCGTTTCGTGATTGCATCCAGTCCATCTATGGTGCTTAGGCAGAGTCATATTGATGCTTCTATCTATTCTGTGTGCGATATCAAAACGGCCCAAAACATATAAGACTCAACATAGACTTGGATATTCGGACAGTGTCAATATTTAGAGGGTAAGTAACTTCTACCTAAGTCTGTTCGACTACTAAATATATAATTTGTTAGAGCTCCTGGTATAACTTAGGCCATGTACCTAGCTTTCTCCACTTAGTTGCCTTACTGCAACAAAGTACGATAATTTTATAATAGTAACTAAATGTGAGCGTGGTTTGTGGGCGATCCTTGCACCTGGCAGGAGTGAGTTTGTCAACAAAGCCCCGCTAAACCTGTTATAGTAAACGCGTAGACGGTATTATTACGTGGAAAACAAACAATATTTCCTAGGATTACAAGTTTCTACTAGTCTTGCACTCTAACTTCATGACGCCATTATTGTTTAAGACTTGATCTTGTCTTGTTTATAACCGTTGTTTTTTTTCTTTTTCAACAAACAAATATGAAAAGCATGAATTGTGAATTGATTTTCACCATCTCATTTCACAAGAGAGGATTTTAATCAATGAAGATCTATTCTAAGACGCTTTTGAACCAAATTATGTTTGTAAATATCCTAATTTTATTCGTATATCAACGATAACTTCAACATCGGTTGCATTATTTATATCTAGGGCACACATAAGTCACTCATCTCCAATAGTACTTCATGTCCTATTTCTCTTCCTTTGAATACAGTCAACACTGAGTCAATAGCTACTTATTCGAAAACCGCATAAACCGCAAAGAAAAGAGACACAAAATTATGCACTACCCTGTACGGCTACTAAACAGTAGCTCTGCCGTATTTATGCAAACATGTCGGACAAGACAAAGTTGACTGCAGCGATCGTCTCTCAATGAAATATTATGAAGTCAATGTCGCCTAACAACGGACATTTCCTTGTCGAAAGTCCAAACACACATTGTTAGAGTCGGGAACCAAACATCGCATTGTGAACTCGGTAGCAAGATGGCTTTAGACAACCTCGTGACTCACGACCTACGCTTAATCAGCGAAGAAAGTCATACAAAATGTTTATTTATTTGTCGAACATGACCCTAAGGATGCCCTAAGGCTAGACTGTGAACTATGGCGTCTTTGTTCCAAGTGACATTGATTTTTGCTCAAAGCAACATAATGGCTTATCAAGATCTGCAAAATATTTCAACCTGGTCTTGCGTGGGTGTCTTGTTTGAAGAGGATTGATGGCTTGAAATATTTCATTACGTAGATAGAATATAAGGTATCTAAGATAAAAATAAATTAAAAGAGCTTTTATGTAATTTATTCAATATTGTTCCTTAGATAAGAATATGAGAAATGATTCATGGTGTTTTTATTAATTCAGGAAATAAGTAAGAGCACTGCAATGTGAATTTTTATGCTTTTAAACCTTAAGCAGAAACAAGGTATTTCAGTAAAATCTCTTTAAGAAGCAGGCAGTTATATCCAAGTGGCATCTCGGCCTCAAAACGCGAGTCACAATGACAAGCTCTAAAATCAAAGCGGTTTGAACAAAAGAGACAAAAGTACTGTTCTAAGGCTTTTAGGTGAAGGTCGAGAAGACGTGCAGGAAACGTGTGTGAGGCCATGCGGTGACGTCATTTCCTGGGCCGATGAACGACTTACATTATGCTAAGGCATTCGACGCGATAACTCGCAGTGTAAACTGGTAATAGAGTTAGAGAGTTAAGGTTTCAACGATTAACGTAGTAATTTTAACGCCGATGCCGATCGCCGCATTCCTTCGGGAATCGGGATAATGGACCGACCAAAGTTTATACCTTCCAATTTTCTAAAGGTCAGTGTGGGCGGCCATTTGGGTACGAGATTTAAGCGCTCTTTTTTATTGTGAATTTTATAACCAGTTACAACATCAGCGCTGGATCGCGGAAGATCGATACTGGCTGGTCGCAGACTTGTAGCCTGAATTTGCATTCAACTTTCGCCTTTAACGCAAATTGAATTAACATAAAGTTTGCCATAACTTTGACTGCATTGCGAAAAAAATAGTTTCTTTCGCTGTTTTGTATTCCGCACAGAAGATTAAAAATCGAGTAAGACGAACTTGGGAAAGCAACCTGCATTTTGAAAGGGAGGAATTAAGTAACTAAAACTCATTCATATTTTTAAAAGTGCAGTTTATTTTCAGAAAGTGTATTGGTTTTATTTAAAGCTGGATGATAATGATGATTGGCAGTTGGATGCGAAAAACCCTTCAAAGATAATAGAGGCACTAACAACCACAAAATCATCAATAAAGGCTACGGTAAATAACAATCGAGCACATCAATAGTTCTATTGGCCATGATAGTAACACGAGTCAATTTGTATGCTGACGTATCTATTGGGCACTAGGCTGACGGGTGCACGGTTCAACGCGCCGCAAGTTTATCGTCGTTCATAAACCCGTAAATAGATCGAATGCAGTAAAAGCGAGAACGCTGCATACACTCGGGGCACTGTACACGTCTGTTTCCAATTTCACTGCAATGCGATCAATGGAATGCAATCGATATCAGAGAGAGAGATCACCAATAAAATGTCTGCTCATTGAGGAAAATTGCATTGCTAAGAAATCTTTCACTGCGACAAATGATTTACGAACCGTGATTCGTAAATCATTTGTCGCAGCTACTAGAACTCTTAAGGAATGAAATACATTCATTTAAAAAGAATTCTCTCATAATGCACAAGCCGTTCCACATAAATCAGATAATTTTAAAATAATAACCGATACTTGAATAGTAAATCATAAGCAACATTGATAAATAAGGCAAGTTTATAAATTCAATGTCAATGAGCAAGCACCAGACTGCATAGAAATCGTTGCGTCCGGATCGTAAGTAATTACGGAAAGAAATAAAGGAAATATCTCAATACCTGTAGCTCTGCTGCGGCCACACGGTAGCTGGGTCTGGTCTGGTCATTTGTTAGAAAACTTTCCACTCGTTAATTAAGCTATTAAAAGTCTTGTACCTGAGCAACAATGTGAGAGTAAAGCTAGATGCTAATGCGAATGTGACATGCCTCGAATAAACTGTGCCTAGGACCTAGGTACGTGCTATGAAGTTCCGTGTATTTTCACTGAAAATTACCGCATTTCAGTAATGTGTGATGCTGAAACCGGCCCTTTATCTCCATATTCGTTTTCAATCTTAACCCCAAAATGAGCCTACAATATTCCAAAGTTCACCGGCACCATATCAAGAGTGCTCCAGATAAATGGATCACGTTACTTGATTAACCGGCGCACATCCCTTCCCCTTATCACCCTTGGGAATATTTAAATGGGCCCTGAATATATCACACCACCCTCTCGAGGTAAACGAGCCAAGTAGACTCGTTTACCTGCGCTCTAGATTGAGGATGTAAATAACGGTATCTTCATTAACGAGTCGCACAATATTAAAACTGTACAAAAGTGATACAGTCGCGAGAATTCAAAGGAAGCCTTTAATAAGCTGGTTACGATGAACTTTCTGTGCATAAGTGCGTATTCCCGTCACACGCGAATTGGAGCGACAATTTGTAACATACGTGTGATCTCAATCAACATGGCAATCACGCGCGGCGCCACCACAACTACTCCTAATGCGATGCTATTGAAAATCAGCATTCACGCCGTCGACGCCACACTAACGCGCCTAGTTACACTCATTGATTTCACACGGAACCATTTACGTGTCGCTGAAAGTGATAACTCGTTTTGACAACGTTATCACACAAACTCATCAACGTTTCGTGATCGTTCCGCAATAATGCCAATTGTATTATAATGCAGGTCCGGAGCTTGGCTCTACCGTAGTGCCACTAAAACGTTTATTCCGCTGAATAAGTAGGCAGTGAGTAGGTATGCACAGAGCTTGTCCGGGCACTCGTAAAGTGTTTTTGTAACTATAAATCCTGCCCCCTAAGATCCTTGTCTTCGAGCCAAGGTCTGCAAACTCATTCACAAGATCAAGTGGCAAAAAACTGGAGCAATGAACTGGGAGTCACGTACCATTCTCATCAACTCCCAAAGCACGTAGTGGCGTCTAAACTACCGCTCATTGTCAATATTGGAGTGCTGTTCCGAGCCACTGGCAAAATCAATAAAGGCATTATCGGTTATTAGACGTATGATTGCTAGAAATTGTTTTATGAGCTAATGAATAACAAACAATAGACTTGAATGAAGTACCCTCGGGAGACAATAGACAGAGACTCACATTACTCACATCTGCGCTAAGGACGTAACGCAATAGCAATTTTACACGGAATGCTATCAAGCCAGCGAGGCTTTATTACCTTAAGAAATTAACCCCAGCTCATTAAAGGTAAACAAGATAACTGCTCAACAATTAAAGGAATTAAAACTTTAATCAAGCCCTGGGGAAATGCCAGTGAAGTGTACGCTTTTTATGGTCGGCAGGCAATGCAAATTAAATAATCGATATGAATTGCAATTGAGTCGGCAACCTCGAACGTCTGAGTAATGGTCGCTGCGACTGAACAGTTGTTCACACACACAAAGTGCAAGGCTACCAAGTGCATCGCCGATAAACCGGAGATGAAAGCGACTGTTTATTTGATTTTGTGCCGGTACGAGCAAGCATATTAACTAAGCTTCGGCCAACGACCCCTGCTGCTCCATTCTTCCTTGAGCTCGTAAAACTGCCGCAAGTTTGATGTTCGCACCACGTTACCGTAAGGTTGAGGAGATGTAATTAACTCTGTCCGAATTTCTGTTTATTGGCAGGTAAAGTTTGATGGACACAGTTTATTTAACCATCACATCAGTAGGAACTGCTTTTATGACTTCGTCTGAACGACTCTGGCCATCAAGTTGTCATGTAACATAAAATAATGTGTCTTCATCGTGGCATGTTATTAAAACAAATAGATGTTCTGCGCCGTCTGCGTCGCAATCTTTAAACAATAAATCTCGCTGCGCGTCTAACGCAGACCTCACAATGTGTCACATTCACAAAATAGAAACTGTAAATTATTTATGTATGAAAATTTCAATTTGCTTCTGTATGGAATATTAATTAAACAGCTCAATGGTGGTCAATGCTATTCGTTTCCTTTAAGGCTTTGAACCATTACATCATCGGCTTTGTCCTCGGTAGATAATCTTTTAACGATATTAATTGTGCTTGCGACCTTGACCGATGAAGTCTTGATATTTAGCATTTTGTTTTAGGAATTTAAAATCTATCTTAGAAAAGATTATTCATAAATGATGCTTTACGGTCTCGAATCTCGAATTATCTCGATGTCACACGCAACTTTTGTCTAGGCAGTCAGAGAATGCCGGTTTCGCAATCGAACGGCCGCCCGGCAACCGGCAACCCATCAAACATTGTCGGATTACGTTTATGGACCATTTGTATGGGATCTGCTACGGTTAATGATTTTCGGTCGTTCCTCCGTCTCTTGTGCAATTCTATTTCGTTCGAGACCGATATTTAATATTTTTTTATTACTTTAAGTTTTTTTTCTGTCCACATTCTTTGTGTAATTACTTACGAACTTTTCTTGGTCAGTCAACTTAGTGGCCTTGGTAATCATAACTGAATATTACAAAATAATGTTTAGTTGTGAAAGTTAATGTGTCCGAGATGATAAATTCAAGGACAAAAGTTCGAACCCTACAGCTATATTACGGAGGCACACCGGTCCCCTATTAAATTACAAGCACCCCATGTTCTTGACATAATGGCTACGAACGGCAATCTTCTGCGATAAACTTTAAAAATTATAAATTCTTATTAGTTCTGAATATTCAATCTACCTAAACTGTGTTTTACTTTTATCTAGTGCTTTATCGTTAGCGTTGGACACAACCCGGTGACATTTTCACATCCTCATAGCTGTGTTGTTATCTAGTTGTTTGAGCTCATGCGCTGCAGGCATGCTTATAAGCATCTCAAATATTCGTGTCCTCACCGTTTATTTTCCTCATGCCGGCCCTAGACCTTCACTGCACGGCCAAAATCCTGCCCTCGGTATCGGCAACAACAAAACACTCACACATACGAAACACTAACAAGAACTCCACAATACGCACTTTAGTAAACATTCGTAGATCCAATTATGTTGTTCAGCAACTCGCAAGATAACTTGTGTACACTACTTTGATTAGTTGATAAGGAAGAAAACACATAAATTGTTTATCGCGATGCGATCTACACCCACGCAAACATGTTGCGACGCGCGTCAACGCCGCGTGACTGCAGGCGTGTCGCCGGCTGACACTTTGGCGCCACCAATGACGGCAGGAGCGCGAACAAACGTTAGTTGAATAATCCTACCCAGAGATGGCGCTATACTCAGCTCGCAGAAAATTCAGTGTTTACCTCTACGAACTACCATAGAATTTTCAACATTACTACGGTACTTGAAATAGTAAACAAACACTTAGTTAATCATATTAATGTAAAAGTTATTCATTCATTCATGAACTGATTTTTTATCTAAAGGTTTAAACAACAATTATATACGTATTGAATATTTTCTTAAATATTACTTATAGCTTATTTTTTAGACTAGGTTAAAACTTACCTTAATGACTTCTATGATAATGTTCAATATTTAGGACTAGATAAATAATTTAACTTCACCTCACTTAAGCCACAAGAGCACCACAATTTTACTCAAGAACTAAGTAATAGGAAACTGTATGTATGACAATAGTTTCCGCTTATCCAGTTGTAAAATCCGCATTGAGAGAAATGCCGGTCGCTAACCGCTACAACCAAGAAAATCACTGAAAGAACACTGTTCACCACAATTTCAGGTTAATGTTGGGTTTTCCACGATACACTGTAATAATAAATGCACGAGTTGAACGCGGAACACCATGAATAGCGACCGATAACACTATCCATCACCCCATTATCCTACGCGACTTGAAGTTAGCAGCGAGCGAGCATGTCAAAATATACCATAAATAACATGGTACGTATTTGGGGTGCGCCACCCCATCCCCGCCTTTCGGTCGTCTATAAACAGAAGGTTCGTTTTCGATTCGAATAATGAAACTTAAAAATTTTAAATTCTTTAAATCGATGCCGGCCGAACCTCAGCGTGCGTGAACTGGCGACTATCATTGAGCTATGGTATTAGCTTGAAGGCGTCGGGCCGAGGGGGACAAACGTCGTATAGACTTACATTGCAACACGTTAAATCGCCTCCAGCCCTCGCCGACTGCGGTCGTAGCTCGACGGGAACTTCCCGGCGACATCCCGACTAGGCTCACCATACAGCCAATTAACTACAACTTTAATGACGCTTTTCCATTAAAGAACTTGGGTAGCTTTCGCAGTTATAACAGGGTGTCTTTGTTTTAAGTATGAAAAGGAATTTTTAATTTTACAGCAGGTACTTAAAAAAAAGTTTCTAAGTGGGTACCTAACTCCTAAATTATAATATGATTGTTATTGTTTTTACCAAATTTAAAAAGTGAACTATGTAGGTTCACTTTTTAAATTTGGTGAATGACTTATGGATTTTAAATGCTTTGTCGTCGCTCCTCTGTCATCTTTGATATAAATATCCATTCGTTACAGCCTGAAGGCGAAATGTGCTGAAAGGGAAAACCGACAAAGAAAGCCTTTTTAGGGATCCGGATAAGACGCGACGTGAAGAAAAAGAGACGAGAGCGACAATTTTTCCGGTTCATATCTTTCTGTACATTTCATTACTTCCGCTATGTATGGACGTAGATCTCGTGCGAAGTCGGAAGTGTTCGGCTACGGTCGTCTGTCGTCGGGTAATTCCGGGAGACTAATCGATACGCGTTTAGCCATGCTACCGACGACGTGCTACGTTACAACGTAGCTACTACGCGAGTCTACAACTTCGTAGCTTACGCTACGGTTGTGTTGTTGTTACCCAACTAAATTAAAAAGTCGGCGAACTTGACTCTACGAGTGGGGTTGTCGCACCGTACGTCTTTGGGTGGTGTTGTTCCGGTTAATTGTTTTTGCAGCCAGCCAATGTCGCGGCGCCGCTGCACCATTGCAGATACATAATACATTTTAGTTGATAAACTGTGATGGTAAATGGCGCTGGGAATTGGGTCCACGTTCCGTTTTAGTTATTATTAGTGTGAACAGTTTTCAATTAAATTGTTCACGGCAATTGAACGTCGATTCATTTATAGAGCTTCAACCATCCCATTTAATTGCAATCTGTAATTCTCTGTAGGTACTGATTTTATAATCAGTTTTGAGCTAATAACTCAGCTATGATTTATCAACAAATAGGTAACTTTTGATTTATAATTTCAAATGCTTTGCAAATCTATATAACTTTGGATTATAAGGAGTTGTTGTTTTTGGTTGTAAAGTATTGGTAATGGGGTTACTACGGTCTACGTAAGTAAGTTAAGTAAGCACCTACTACCTATTCGATTTGCGTGTGTTGGTACTTCAAAGAACTATGATAGGTAGGTAAATTAGGTAGTTAGGTACTAGGACCACTGCACATAAAAGTAGACCTGTGCTTGTGGTACAGTAGGTACAGATGCAAGCACACCAAGCTACTACAATCTGTCAAAATTTCTTTAATAGATTTTCAATATTATCGGTTGATTGGGAAAATCTGACAGTTTCGGGTAGCTTGACCTGCTGGCGTCTGTACATTATAAAACCTCAAACACCGACTGACGAAGACCTAGGTATATTCTGCTCATCTAAGTTAGCTTCAACCGCCTCTTTTAAATTCCCACACACGATCCAATAAGTATGTGATCTATCCGTAGACACAGTCAACCGCACGTCCATGTCAATAATTTGACTTTGCCTTTATTCCGTAGCATTAATAAATAATAAAAATAAATAAATAAAATAATAAATATTAGCGTAGCTATCAAGCATTAGCATTAGGTTTTCAAGTGTTATTACTTACGTCCAGTTGACTGCACCTTTAAGTCGTAATGATGTCATGCTTTTAGTTTGCACCTACATTTCCGAAGGTGAATATAAATGGACAGCCGTATGTCGATACAAAAAATGCTACACCGCCTTTCTCGTACGCTACTATGAAAAACATCGTAAAGCTACAATACACAAAATATTGAGACGGTATTGTCTTAATGAATCACTTACTTTAAGTACCTACACCTCTAACGATTTTTATCGCATTCAAAATAAAAATTACTTCTTAAGTTATTAGCTCTTCTTAATAAATCATAGGCTTCCATATTAATGGTGTATCAACCATTATGTATCTAAGTCGTCCCGTACCAAAAACAGAAGCAACGTCATCTACAATTGGACATTTTTGGCTGACTTTCTTTAAGTTTGCAATTGCTTTTGCTTCCTAAATCTAAATCATAATTCATAAATGCCTTGTAATAAAAAAAAACTAATTACGCCGAAAGCACTTATTAATTTATTAGTCCTCTCTACCTACTTCAAAAATAAGGCGCCTCCTTCTAATGATTTATTTAAACAAAAATAATTAATAACAATACAGCCATGCGGATGAATTTTATTAAGTGTTTTTTTTTTTGTTATCCTATAATGTCCTACTGCTGCGCAGAGGCAGGACCTCTTTTCCCGCGCCACCTCGTAATTAACTTAGGATATCATAATTATTGTTTTTAAAATTAATTAATTAGGTAGACCCTACGGTGTCCGGCCCCCTGGTCCTATACCATCCTATACGTTATGTATTAAATTGTTTTTAAAGAATGATGGTGAATTAATAAAAAAATGTACTTAAAATATTTTTTTTATTCAAATATGTAAAAAATGATTTATTTGTGTATTTATTGAATAAAGGATCAAAATAAAATAAAAATATTAAGGTGTACTTTTTGACTGCAGAAAAGCTTTCGGTGCTTGATTCGGAACTATTCACGCCATCTATCGGTGAAATCAAAAGTTCCTTCTGTTTTGCGCATATTGCTACAAAATTTTGTAGTATTGCAATAATTGATTAATTTTAGCTATATTTCTGACGTATTTAAATTCGTGAGTAAGTTATACCCAGACTTCTTCTTTTAATTTAATTTTTACTTTGAAAAGATTCAGATTTTTAAAAGCTTTTTCATTTTGTTTAATTTGTTTCGCCAATAGAGACATTTCGATATTTGGTATATTTGGTAACACCGTCGTGCATTATGTCAGTCTTTGACTTTTTGTGTTCCTTGTTATTGATATTTATGGCATCAAGCATAATTGTTTTCTCTATCTTGTTAGTAGGATAGATATAGCGCCGTCTCGCTTAGTCGCAGAAGATTTTGCATTTGTGAAATGCTTTTTTATTTCCAGTCCATCATTTTCCTTAAACGTCAATAACAATTTGATGAAAAGTACACCCGATTTTAATGTTTTCGGGTTTAATTACTACGAATATTAGCTATGAACCGAGTGTAAACCACGATGGAGAAACCTAGAGTATTGTCGTAAGTAAAACTATTCCCATACAAACATAATTTATCCGATGGCCATAGTTTACAATTAAGGTATGTACTCGCTAAGTTTTCGAATGCGGTGTACACAGAAATCTAAACAAATATAGGAAGTATTCACCATAATTTTCAACAGAAAGAATTATAAGGCTTAAAATTTCAAGATTTCAGTAGATCGTAGACGCCAACACATTTTATTTAGCTGATTACTCACATCTTGCTAATCAGCTGTTACTTCCCAGAAAATAATTAAAAAACTAACATACTGAGCAGCCAGACTGGTTTTGAATCTCCTAAACTCCTTGAACAAAGATTAGACCCATATTCCAAAATGACAAGAGGTCTAATAATGTATTGCAATAAACCAGACCAACAAAACAGTTGAATGGATTAATTTGATATTTTTAAACAATGTTAAAATTAATAAAACATCAACAACATGTATTACGCACATTTTATTTGTCTCACTAGTGTCATTCTGCTTTTTATTTATAGCCTTTTTTCAGAACAAAAACAACACACAACATCAATGAATAGAGTTGTAGTACAAAACATTTAAAAATCAGTTTTGAATCTCCATGTACCCTTTAGCAAAGGCTTCCCCCAACCCCTTCCAATTCTCCCTGTTCCTTGCCTGTCTAGTCTAGTCCAAGTCTTTCATCCCGCCATCTTTTCAAGGGTTTTCCTTTCTTTCCCTTCCCGTCCCTAGGGTACCATAGGGTCACGTTGTTATTCCATTTCTCTTGCCCCCCGGCCCTATTGTTAACACACATTTTGTTTGTCAGTCTGTTTTAATAACTAATTAATTAGAACCCCTAGAACTTGAAGCCTTTTATCAATGTCTTGTCTTATGTACAACATAATGTTTCTAATTTTCAGAGGTGAAGCTCTGGTAGCAAAAGGCATAACAAAGATAGATGCATCCTTGCCCGAGGTAGGTTTGAAAGATGTCATGCCTAACGGCTCCTGGCTGGAACAGAAACAAATACAAGCCACCTTAGAGGCTCGCAAGTACTTGATAGAGGTGGAGAGGATTGAGAAATGGTATGTATATTGATCAGCTTTTAAAAAACTCATCTTAATCATCATCATTGGCACCCTTGTTCCACCCACTGCTGAGTATAAGGCCTCCTGTTTTGTGCCATGCTTCCCTGGTCCCTGTATGAGTCTCATCCAGGTCTTCCCCACTCAAAAAAACTCATATCACCACAAAAATACTTAGAAGATATGTTAAATACTAGCAGCGTCCCACAGTTTCACCCGCATAAGTGTCAATCCCATGGGAATATCGGGATATAAAGTACTTTGCAGGAAGTCCATGACATTTTATGCAAAAATATAACATGCCACCCAAACCTGAACATCATATTAAATAAGTGCACCCTATGCATCTTCATATTTTTGCGGGCAGGAGGGTGGTGCTGCATTCTGCATTAAAACCTGGACCTAGTTATTGTGGAATTAAAACAAAATATCTTTGCATAACATTTTACCTTGTTTTATATTTAGCAAATTGTATTGTAATTCCAGTGGCACACTTAGTCATGCTGAATGGCGTGATGATTTGATGCTTGCGGAAGTTACACAAAAGGCTGGCAGTTATTGGCAGTACCTTGGCCACAACGTTGGCAAGATATTGTACCTTCGACCTGAAGAAACCTTGTTTTTAATGGAAGTGGTAAGTCATTTGTAATTACTTAAGCATAGACATGCAATGTCATTCATATTTTGCTTCCATAGCAATTAGGGTGGTCGCACATCTGACGGAAGATGCGTCACGTCGTCGGTCGCGTAACTCTAGAATGGAAAAATAGATAGTAAAAATTCAACTTTACACACTCAACAGATGATGCGACAGTGCGTCGAGTGTACTAACGAAGTTACGCCTGACCCATCTTGCGCAAGATGTGCGACCACTCTTAAATTACTTACCTTTTATCTTAAATGTTCACTCTTAATGTCACTTTGCCAACAAAAACAAAACTTAAATTAACATTATCAAATTACAATTTGTTGCAATATAACTAACTCACATTCACAAAATCAATTTAACATCATCTGCCTAGCTTTCCCCAACTATGTCGAGGTTGGCTTCCAGTCTAACCAGATGCAGCTGAATACCAGACCACAACCCTCCTTGATAATACAATACCCCTTGATAAGACATGGTTGTCAGACTTTTGGGCTTCTGACTGCCTGTAACGACTGTCAAAGATCTACGAATGACAGCCGGGACCAACGGCTTGACGTGCTTTCCGAGCCACGGAAGGGTCTCGATATGTAAAGATAGTCAACCATTCACGGACCAACCGCGGCAAGCGTAGCTTAACCTGATCGATCGACCCGTACGGCTGTTATTACTTAGCCACAAGCCCCTTCCTCAAAATCAATAATATGAAATAAAGAAGTATTTATTCTCTTTTCAGAACTGTCTGTTACTAAAACACAATGAGGTGACAGTTTCATTACAAAAAGCATACTCCTTACTACTTAGCTCATCAACAACAATGATACAATACAAAGTTTATGCATCACTCAGTAGACTGGGCTACAGAGTATTTAGACACACAGGCACAAAAGTCAATGGTGAGACAAAAAGTTTTGACCAAAAAGTTAACGAAGTTGAATTGAATATTGACCCACCAACAATAAGCATAGATGATGAATCTAAAGATGTTGGGTCACCTACCGCTCACACTAATAAATCTGGATGTGTTAATTCACCAATAGTTACCACAGTAAATGAGTCTGAAAATGTTGATTCCCCAATTGTCAGTAAAGAAAAAGAATCCGAGAATGTTGATTTAACTATAAATTCTACACTCAGTAATTCTGATAATGTTGATTTAACTATAGATTCTACACTCAGTAATTCTGATAATGGTGGTTCAGCAATAGAGACTGTAGTAATTAATGTAGATTCTTCAGTAGTAGCTGTTGAGCCTGATAAAGCTGAATCTGATGGACCAATAAATATCACAGTCAGTTCAGATACAAAGAGTGACAATTCCACTATAGCTGATACAGTTCCTGATCCTGAAATTGTTGAAACTCCAAAAGAGGAGGACACTGTTGAGAAGTCTAAAAATCATGAATCACCAATAGATGCTCAGAGTAATAAATTAAATGAAAACTTACAAGAACAAGTTAATGATCTAAAAGTTAAAGAAACAAATGGGAATATTGTTGAAATGGTTGACATTAGAGATAGTGAAACAATTGCTGACAAATTTGATGTTGAAAATAGTGTTGCAAAAGAGAATGAATCTCCAAATATAATGGAAGTTGATGACACTGAATTAAAGACAGCAGATAATAAAATGGAAATTGAAACCATCCAAGAAGTGTCATCCACAATGATAGAAATAAACAAAAATTTTGAAAACATAGTAAGTAGTATGGAGATATCTACCGAAAATCAAGAAACTGCAGGTAATGTGTCAATTAATTTTTAAATTTCATGTTTTTTTAACTATATACACTATATAAATCATCATCTGCCTAGCCATTTCCCAGCTATGTTAGGGTCGGCTTCCAGTCTAACCGAATGTAACTAAATACCAGTATTTTACATGGAGCGATTGCCTATCTACCTCCACAACCCAGTTAGTGGGTAATACGATACCCCTTGGTAAGACTGGTTGTCAGACTTTCGGGCTTCTGACGACCCGTAACTGGTGTCAAAGATCCACGAATGACAGCCGGGACCTACGAAAACGTGCTTTCCGAGGCACGGAAGGGTCTTGGTATGTGAAGATAGTGACCCATCCATGGACCAACCGCGGCAAGCGTAGCTTAACCTGATCGATCGACTCGTGCGGCTGTTTTTACTAAGTCACAAGCCATAGTACTCATTAGACCGTAATGTTATTTTTAGGTACCATTTTAATTATTGAAGAAAGTGTTGATAAATCTAATAATGTTAAAGCTACCCCGGCTGAGGAACCAAATAAGATGATAACATCTGATGTTCCAATTGATATGTATCACATTTAATTTAAATAATTGTATGCACATATTCCTATTCATATGCAGCCTGCCACAACAGGCTATTTTCCTAAAAAAATCGAATTAGTCCGCCAGTTAGATTATCAAAAAATATCTGTCGCAAGCAAGTGACGTCACGACCCCCCACTCCCAAATTTTGACGCGCTTTATCTTTGTCATTTTTAGTTTGATTGACAAAAGAAAAAATACGTGTCCATTATTTTTCGATAATCTAACTGACGGACTAAATATAATAATATTTTTTTTACCCAGGCAACTACCCCATTGTGCTGGAAATACATTTCTGGATACCTGAATCGAGCCACCCTGTATTTTTTAGTATAAAGCTCTGTATCTTTTTAGATGTTCGTGAATTGAAATTTGGAACTATGGTATATACCAAAAAAATTATGACCAATATATTGGCTGAACCTGGATAAAATCATTTTTTTACTCATGATTATTTTAATTTTTTTAGACTTTTATACATGGAAATATGCACGTTGACTCTATTTAGGAGTCCGGGAGTGCACTTTACAGTAATATAGCTTTATACATCAAAATAACACATGATACTTTTTATCCCGATATACCCACGGAATCGACACTTATGCGGGTGAAACCGCGGGGCGCTGCTAGTAATATTATAAATGCGAAAGTAACTCTGTCTGTCTGTGTGTTACCTTTTCATACCTTAACGGATGAACGGATTTCAAAGAAATTTGGCACAGGTAGGCCATGGAACATGGTGGTACTGGTAGGATACTTTTATCCCGGTAGTATGTAATACCAACACTTGTATCTTTTTATGATTTCTTGTTTAGTGTAGAATCATCCTACAATGGCAATGCTTCTGATGTTTCAGTGGAAGTGGTTGATACAAATGAAGACGCTGTTTCTGTCACCAACTCAGAAATCGAGAGAAGGGATACTGGTAATAATTACAAGATATTATGATATAGTCTATCACATACATCGACTCAACCTATCACAGTCCACTGCTGGACATAGGCCTTTCCTAGGCTGCGTCACAACACGTGTTTGTTTCATTTCTAACAAATTAAAATTCAAGGTCTAAATCTAAGGAAGTGTACACATGAATTTATTTTACATTGACATTAACGTTTTTTCCACAGGCACCCAGACTATTGAAGATAGCACAAAAAGTTTAGAAAATGTACCAAACAATAACAATCCGAGTGACTCAAAGATTAGCACATCAACTGAAAACAGCACACAAAAAGCTTGCTGTAGTAAAGATAACAATTCATACAATTATTCGGACAAAATAGAGAAACTTACAAAGAGGCAGTTAAAACCTAGTGACTCAGAAGCGATGCAGAGGTATTTTGAAAATATTCCTGATTTCTCTAAAGAACGCGTAGTCACCATAAATGTACCAGAACAACAATTCATACCGAAAAACATATTTGTCAATAAAGCATCCTACACATTGAACTTGCAAAATATTAAAATGAGATCCGTCCGGTCTGTGTCATCTGAGTCACCAGATTACACAAGTTCTGATGAAGTCAATGGGACTAACATCAGAAGAATTAGAAGTAGCTCGGAAGTACTCGGCATCGAATATCCTCAGAACCCTAACTTTTTCCCACAAGTAAGATTTCCAAGGTATCACCATTTCAGACCGTACGGATTTTGGCGGCCGCAGAACAATCATAACTTCTATCAAATGATGTTTTTCCAAACCCGTATCCAGTACCATCAAAGGCCACATCCGTTCTTAAGGCCAGCTTGTTTTACTATGAATCCAAACAATCTCAATGTAAACAATAATGCTAGAAAAAGACTGAGAAGTGGAAAGTCAGCCCATTTTCAAGGCATAAAGAATTTAGCAGTTCGATTGAAACAAAGTCTTATCTCTGGTAATACTGACATGAGAAATCTTGAAACCCTTCATGGTCTACTACACTCATACAATTTGAGATATAAAACTAGGTTAAGACTAAATGAACAATTCGATGTGGTTAATGAAGAAAAGATTGTCGAAACCATAGATCTGGATGATGATGAAGAATCTAAGAGTAAAAAACCTAGACTAGAAAACGATGATGACGACAAATTTGATGAAAACCTGCATAGGCTGAGACAATTAGCATTGAGATTAAGAGATCTCGAAACTAAGGATAAAGCTACAGCTAGTCATAGAAGAGCTCTTTCTAAAGCAATCAAAACATTCAATACATCTTATGATGCGGATATTTATTTAGACGATGATAATTACGAAGTCATCGACAGACGATGTATAACGCTCGACTCTAGTTCAGAATCTGATTGTGTTGTAGAAGAACAACCGCAAGCTCGTCCGAAGAAATTGAGGAATCCATTCAATGTGTTAAAACGTCGCAGAGAGAGGTCTTTGAACAATCCAGGTACAAGCAAAGACGATAATTCGTCCGATCCTGGCCGCGCAGACGCTGACGAACACAGTAACAAATATAGTGAAGTTACACCTAAAACTTTCAATGAATCTTGGTTGCCGAAGGAAAATGAGTTCGGAAGAACAGAAATTGTTCCTAAACGATTAATGAACTCTCGCCTCGAGTTTAATAGCAAAGAGCAATTCCTGTATGAGTACATGAAGGACCAATTTCAGCAGTATCAAAATTGGGTGGAAGCAAAAGTATCTTTTCTAAGGTATTTAGAAGAAACAAATAATGCATTTAAACGTGAGAACGCAAGAATTCTAGCGGATGCTGAACTGTGTAACAATGGATTAAAACCACTAATCGATTTTGAAGATAGCTCGGATATGCCCTCCGTGCTAGAAAAGTTAAGAATCATAGAGAACAATAAAGAAATCGATACAGAAACTAGTCTGAGAGTAGATTTTGATGTGTACAATAGGAATGTACAAAACTTTAGGAAAAAGAGTCCACCGAAACCGCATTTCAGAATTATTTGCATAGAGTAAGTTCAGTAATTACCGTATTTACGCCTTCAGTAGTTTGTTTTTTTTAAATCCTTGAATTTTATTATGCCGGGACATTGACGCGCAACTTGTTACTATGGTTTCAATACATGATTCTGGACACCCCTGCGTTGAAACTTTTCGAAGTTTATTTTTTTTTTTAATTGCTGTTCCATACATTTTGACCACGTAGGTTTTGCAAGTTTCTATGAAACAGCAATTTTTTTTTTATAATCGACGAAATTTTTTTTCACTTTAGCCTCTCATTAGGTAAACCGTTTTTTGACAGATGGAACTAGTGATTGCAGCAACACACAATACATTGATTGATACACATACGGTATTATAATGTATGTAAGAAGCCATAAATAAGATAATTCAATAAGATAAGCAGTTTATATATTTATATTATTACGCATGTTAAAGTTCACTTTTACGGAATCTGGAATCTGTACGTTATAACCGAATGGACAAGGTATAGGGTTTCTAGAATCATGTGCTGAAAAAATGGTAACAGGTTGCGCGTCAATGTCCCTGCCGCCCTGTAGATAGTTTCTTGACGATTTATTATATTAATTTCCTATAATTTATTTCAGTGAATTATCAGGGGTCCCATCGGCAGCGCATGTGATGTCTCTCCATTCAAAATACAAGGATAACGTACCCATCGTCTTCGCTGTAGTCAGCACAGCATCCATTTCCTACTTACAAATTAATCCCATAGACTTGCCGATTTATGTTCCAAGTAACGATGTAGTATAAAATATTTAATGGTAAGTCTGATGTATAATATATTTTGTACAAAATATTATGTATAAATATCCAACAAAATGTAGGAACTAAAATATGTTTAAGATATTTAATTACTCCTTCAAAGTCTTTGGTGTGATTTTTTTATTTTTTTTTGAATTGTGACTATGCGTCCTAAACTGAATAAATGTTTATTACTTTTATTAAGACTGTTAATATACCAAGACATTATGTGTGACATAGCAGGCTTTTTGTATGTAATACGATGATGAGAATAGTACTTACACAGATGTCAACTTTAGGTATCCCATATAAAATTAGGTTGCTCTAAAGCTGTCCCCTGCGCGGCGCGTGTTTTTTCGAAACATTACACAAAAAAACCTTACACATAAACATTTGTTTTCATACACAAGATATCTCCTGCGTATTTAAATATTTTTAGATTAGTGTCAACTATTCACGAGATTAGAACCTCAAAACCTGTGTCAGCGCATGGCGGTTGAAAATGAAACAAACCCTTCCCCTCTTCACCCGCGCGGGGAATGTTTTCCATACAGCTTGAAAAACAAAAACATCACGTTTCATACACAAATGTGTATGGCCACGCCTCTTAGTTTTGACGTTTTTGTGTAATGTTTCGAATAACACGCACAGAAGACCGGCTTTAAAATGACAGTACTTTGCAAAGATCAAAACAACCATTTTAAAATTCATTCTAGGTAATATTTAAATTGAACTATGTTTTATAGGGAATAAGGATTTATATGCCAAAACTGAAAGCATGTCCATTCTATGTAACTGATGTTTATGTATTTTATTCTGCGCTGATTTAAGTTAGCGTTAAGCGTTTCTTTTATACGGCTCAGCGTTTTTAAGTTAAAAAAATATGTAAAAAATATTTATTAAATAAAATGATCACCACACATTTCTCGAGTTATCACTTATCCCATAACACAGGTCAGGTAGCTAATAGTCAAGTATTTGCCTTCTCTCTACAAACAAAATCTCATCATTACCATTTTCTTGTCCAATTTACATATTTGGGGTCGGCGCAACGTGCCTTATTGCATACTTCTCTACAACGTGCCGCTACAATTGCGATAGTCATTTATCACACGGGTAGTGCTAGTGGCCAGTAATCATAAAAATTATAACAACATATTTTAAATAATTCGTAATTTGAAAACTGCCGCCTGCGCCGCCCCCTCTCTTTCCTTCAATTCGCCTACTCTTTGCACGTTATTCGTTTTAATTTCATTAATGCGATGTTATGATCTGTGACCCCGGCGCTACTGTTCTTTAGGTACAGGTTGCTGCAAGATGTTATTTTTGAAAATTGTAAATAAACAAATAATAACGTTTAATGAAATTAAAATATGTTCATAAAACGAAAACACGAAATCGTATGCGTGTGTTACATTAATGTCGCCATTAAAGCGGCTAGGTGTATATCTCGGTAGTCAAACAAAATCTATTACATACCTACTCATAGTGTCATAAAATGATTAGTAAACGAAATATTTAAAGGTAATTAAAACATCCGTTTATTGTTGTATGTGTATTTTATTTAAATAACTTTAAAACAGCCTTATTATGATATATTTAGCTATCTATACTACTAAGCGACTACATGGCACAAGTGATTCGGAGGGCTCGGTGCAAATATACCTAAGACTAAACACTACATTGCATTATTTATTTAGACTTCTCTCTACTTTGAAATAGTTATTTTTTTATTGATGAAGGTACACCAACAGCCTCTGTGTATAACATAACTTAAGTTCTATAGATAGCAATAGCCTCGGACTTACATAGTCGCCAATTACAGTTAAACCAGCAATCTTAGAAATAG
This sequence comes from Apamea epomidion, assembly GCA_947507525.1. Taxonomy (NCBI): domain Eukaryota; kingdom Metazoa; phylum Arthropoda; class Insecta; order Lepidoptera; family Noctuidae; genus Apamea; species Apamea epomidion. Next base: position 6,129,676 of record OX382232.1, read on the forward strand.
GTAATAACGATAATAATAAAGTATCTTGACTTGGCTCGCGAGGTTGTCGACATGTGGACTCAGCAACCGATAGTCGTGACAGAAAATGGGTTAATAGCCAAGAGCCTGGACCAACACCTGAGGAGGCTCTTGTTGGGCAGCTGAATCAAGGACTTGATTCAGAAAGTGGTACTTCTGGACACGGCTCGCATTATCAGATGGTTCCTCTCTCTGGAGCCCTGACCGCCGGTAGCTTGGACCCTGTTCCCGATACCGGTGGGCTACTACTTTTTATATTTTTAAATGTTTTTATATTCGCATCATCCGCACCTTCTACCTAGTTTTTTCCCAACTATGATAGGGTCGGCTTCCGGACATTTTTTATATTGTAATAATTACAAATAGGTATAATTTATATGTATTAAAAAACTGAAGGATCTAGTATTATTACAATATACCATATTACAGGGGGAAAAAAATTGAAACCAACTTTGGACACGACTTACGAGTAGAGAGGAGGCCATATAAAGGCTTGTGTATAAAATTGTATCTAATGTATGTAAATTATCTACCTACGTATATGGCACATTATTCTATACTCTATCTCTCATTCGTTCATAGTACACAACCTTTGTGTTCATATCATTAATGGCAAGACTTTCAATTAATTGGAGAACGTTCTTACAAAATATTATGTTCGAGCAAATTTTGGCATAAACAAATTTTGTTTATTCGAAATTACAGGATTTTGTATAAATATTCTTGTTTACAGGAGTGGAAAGAACATGTAATATTACATGTTCATATTTTGGCATAAACAAATTTTATGTTTATGCGAAATTGTATTAAGTACATGTTTTAATTTAAATATTCTCGTTTTCTGAAATGGAAAGAACATGTAACATTACATGTTCAAATTATTTTAATTGGCCCGACCCATTTTAGGCTTCGTTATTAATTAGTGGGCTCATGTTTTTCGGCTCACATATCAGCCATCCGAGCTGTTACTCAATCTTGCAGCTTCGAACTAGGAAATTGTTAGTTTAGCAGTAAAAATGACTGTCGTACATACTCCACTTTACATTTTAGAGTTTCGTATAACCAAATATTCTCATTTAAACAACATGGAAGCCTAGTTATTTTTTCCCCTAAACAAGCATGCTAATTATTATACATAATGATATATTTAACTTCATAATCGTATAAATTATGAAGCTATCATAAATGATATCAAATGGAACACTTTTGTAAGGAATGCCGACTAGGAACTATGAAACAACTACTTGCATAACTATAGTTCGAATAAAATTATTATGCGAATTATTCGATAACGCTAAACTTATAAAATATTTTTTTTATAGAACTCTGGTAACTTTAGTGGAATGGATTCGATTTGGTTGTTTTTTAACTAAACAATTTTAACTTTATCATAACTTTTGATACATTGCAAACATAACAATAAAATGTAACAGAGCACTTAGTAGAGTTACGGCTGATTTTTCCATCGCCAGATAACTTTAATTCGACGAATAAAATTGACGTTTGACAGTTTTTGTATGAAATAACTTTCAAAGTTTCAAAATTATTCCTCGAATAAAGTTATCAGATGATTGAAAAATCAGCTCTTAGTAAAATTAGTAACATAGATTGATCAATAGGAAGTAGGAAATTACTAGGTAAATAGAGATAAAATAACAATTTACTTAGTGTGCATACATACAACTCATACGAGCGACACGCGTCGAGGACAAGGGCAACTGCAACCGTCGACGCGGGTCAGCGACAGCTGTCGACGGTTGCAGTTGCCTCTGTCGTCGATGCGTGTCACTCGTATGTATGCACACTTAGAGAATATAGAGCGCAAAAATATAAATAGTAAGTAGTTATAATATTATAACGCAAATAGTCAAAATTATGTTTACTTTAAATTATCTAGAATATTTATATCGCCCGAGTTTCTCATATTAAAGAGCATTTTACTCACAACTTTATTTAGCACGCAATACAGTCCTTAATCGTACAAAATACTGTTCTTCCTCAAACTGTATACCAAAAATTCAAAATCACAACAATTCAAGGCCATCCGAAGTTCATACCAGCCAACTGGTAAAATCTCTCATTGAATGGCCTGTAGAAATCTCTCAGTCTTTCTAAAGTTCTAGGATCTATATGTGGGTGGCTCCGGCCTTTAGTCTTGCCTAGACAGTGTGGCGTAGACCGGCTTTCAGATTTCAGGAGGCAAGGGAAGCCTTTAGTCGAATTGAAGTAGAAATGCTTCTCAGTTATCACTCGCTTCAGGCCTAAAAATTCCTGCAAAAAAACAGAGTTCTTCAAAACAAAGTACATACTAGGGTCCTATGCCTAGCCTATCGCATGATTCAGCTGGATATAAGCCTCTAGTATGTTAGATCAATACCAAACAGCATCATAAGTCTCATCTTTTTACGTATGTACAATCTGTCCCAGCTCCAAGTTCTCCACTTCAAGTTCTACTAAAGTTAGGGTTTTGTAAGACTGCGGTGACTGCCACATAGCGTCCGTAATTTACTGTCGAATAACGTTACAGACACGTTCTTTACTATAGTAAATTGGTGTGACCACTTTCACCTGTACTCTAGTCATCTCAGCAGCAGGATCAGCGACGAGCCTCTCCCCGCTGATCAGCAGTAACCTCTGCCTCGGGAACCGTCTCAGCCATCGTCTTAACGGCCTCGCGTACACGCCCAGGCGGACAGGCGGCCATGACGCGTCCACCACTGTGGGAGCGCCACCCCAGCCAGCCGAACTGTTCACCAGGGCCAAGTCTTCGAAACGAGGAAGGGATGGTCTTTTACTGGAACGGAAGGTGCATAAAATAATTAAATGCTTAATGCAATTTTCGCCATAGCAGTTGGGATTAGGGCAAATAAAGCCAATATCAGACGCTTCACTCAAGTGAATGGTTCACTGGAGTGAACATTAATTCGTTTCATTCCACGTTCACATGACACCGACAAAATTATACAGGTATGAACATTCATCTGCTCCTTTCATTTCATTTTTAGGTCATTGACTAGGCGAGTGAAATCCAACATCGTTGGATTTGATTCTTTTTATATTTAGACGTCTCACTTCGAGTGCAAGATCGGTTTGAAGAATTTATTCTCAGAATTGAAACAGTTCACTTAAAATATGAGCGAAACAAATAATCGTGGGTTTTCTTGCCACTTCTTCTTCATAGGACACGACCAATTGGAACCGTGCACCTACCTTCTGAAGTTTCATAAGTGCCCATGTAGGTTTATGATAAATAAAATATTTTGAATTTAACAAGTATGTGCGTGGTGCAGGTATCGACGCGCGTATAGATGTCGAATTAAAGGCAAAAATGAACGAAAAGTGAATCATCTGATATCGGCTTAAGGTCGCTAGGATTACCTGGCTGACTGCGTATAGTCGCTGATGGCTCTAGTGACCGGATCCCGCACGACTGCCAACAGTTTAACACTTGGATTCATGGCATACACTCGTCTGGGGGCCGACCTCGTCACCCAGTATGAAGGGGTCTTCTCCATCGTAATCTGGCCCTCAAGCGTTGGTGGCATTCTAGCCCTGCAAGTTAATAATGTCCCTGATTGACGTGTATACCTACGTGTCGTGGCCCGCTCTGTGTAAAGTATTTTTGGTGTGGTGGCAATATTCACAATAAGTGAGTTTAATAGTTTCGAATAATTATTATTCGAAATGAATTCACATTTAAAAAAAAATTAAAGTCTGCTAGGTATTAAGATTTGACTCCTACCTAATGAATAAATATCTTACCTATACCATTCGAAGCCTTTGTGATAGAATTTATCAAAGAAGTGAACCTCTGACCCTGCAGCCCTGACATCTGGGTGTAATCTGAAGTTTCAAAACAAAATAATGGTGATTAGGACCTTTATGATTAATACAATAATGTAAATTTGAACCGCGACATATTCGTCAAAAATTTAAACAAATATGAGTATGGAAAATAAATTTAATTCCTACAAAATAAAGTTCAGTTTACGCTACAACTTCAAACATTTTTATAACTTTTTAAATAGTGTTAGTCACTCTGGAATCAATTTAATTACCATTTAAGTAAAGTTAATATTTGTTTAACTTGAAACAACGTTAATTTGAAACAAATAAAATTTGAATATAGGTTGGTAAGAAGTCCAACCAACGCATCAGTCAGGTCTAGGTAATAAAAACAAAAGAAAGTAGGGATGAAATAATTAAATTATTGCCATTTGTATTTCTGCCAGTCCTATATTTTTTATCTGGACAAAGTCCTAGCACTCTGTTTTTTTTAATGAACTTTCAGTTTCTCCAAAAAGTTGCAACAAATTATTATTTTTAGCTTCATGTCCCACAAACCCTCAGAATATTAAACCACTGAGTAGAGGCCGTACAAATAACACACTACAGAAATCTACCCAAACCCACCTCAAAAACTCCAGTAAGGCCCTCGTCCCACATTTCTTGACGCCTATGATGAGTGCGTCGGGCAGTCTCTTCACCGGAACTTGGTTCTGCTTCAATCGCCTGTACTTGTAGTTCTCGGCTACGTTGAATCCTAGGAGCGAAGCGAAGCGCACACTTGCTGCTCTGTACTTCGAAATATGTTGCTTCATTAATATGTATTTTATTGTGAACTGAAAGAAAATGGTTTTCTGGTAAACAAAAGACAAAGTAGTAAGCTCTGGTAGACTTTACAAGAAAATGTGCCTACATTTTACTAATTTTTTCTTTCGCTCATGATTATCTTATGATTAATTTAATTAAAAATTAATTAAATTAATCATAAAAAATTAAAGGCAAACAACTTTCACGTGCTAAAATCACCACTCACCTTGTTTTCGTCAACTAAACAAGAATTCAAAGCATAAAATAAATATAATAGAAATAATAATATGAAACAAATAAACATAATTCGCTTTGATAGCACTGGTACCCATCTCATTGCTATTCTTCGGATTCATTTGTGGTGTTTTGTTTTTCCTTTCGTCAATAAACGAAATACACTTCACTCAACATTTTACACGAATATTTTCAATAGAAAAAACTAAACTATTATTATATTTAACTCTATCCTTTAGCATGTTTCCAAGTTAATTGATATGCATAGTACTGCAGAGTTCACACTGAACAAGCAGTGTTTATGAACGATCGATGTAACTTTCTTCGGAACCCGCACGAATCACGATGCGCACAATCGGTGTCGAATCGACACGGAGTAGGACGGAAAATCGAATTTTGCGCGAAGGTAATTTACCGCGCCGACCCTAATCCCCCCACCGCCACTAACGTATTTCCGGTCTTGCCGCTATAATAATCCGAAAACATTCTCAATGTTGGTACTGAATGAAAAACTTGCACAATAATTTAGTGGGTAGGTACTGAAACTAAATTTCATAAAAGTAAATGATGCTTACTGTTTAATACTCATTGTGTCAATACTACCCCCCTGGGGAAGAAAACGTGGGTTTATGGATGTATATAATTAGTGTTTTTAAATTTTTGTAAATAAATCATGCTTTTCTCCTAAAATTATGACAAGCATGGAGTTTAGCTTAAAAAAGATGGCAACATCGCTTTGTTAAATTGGCTAGAGCATGGAATTAGTATGTACTTTAAAGCAGGCTAGAATGAAGAGAGTTTTACAAAATGTCTGTTTTTGTTTCGTGCAAACTGCAACAGGAGTTTTAGAAGTAGTACCAACATGAAGATAATTTAAAACCAGTTGACAGCCGACAGCTAAATAAAAAGAAATTTGATCGCGTTGAACTTTGAAGCTGTGAAATAAATTAAAATGACAGTCCAACAGATTAACTCGAATATTTCTGACGACTCTGATGATATGGTTAGTTTACCATCCGAAGAGGAAATTTACAGGCGAAAATACCAACTGTTGTTGGAACGATGTGAAGTCTTGCAACAGGATAACGAAAGAATCATCAATAGGTTTGTGTTTTGAGATTGTTTTCTGTTGCTAATCGGTATTTGTGAATGAGCTAGAGTCAGATATTGTTGCAGAATACATGAAGCGAAGAAAATAACCAAGCGCTACCGGAAGGACATTAAGTTGTTGGTGGACAGACTGGATAGGCATGGCGATCAGTTCAGAACTGCATGTTTGGAGGTTGAGACGAAACCCGAGGTGATAGTACGACCACCCCGCGCGGGAGGGAAAACACAAGCTGTGTCCAAACAAGCCGACAAGCAGAATGCTAGTGGTGCCAAGAAACCTGGACCTAAAAGGAAAAGCAAAGCAGATAAGGTACTTGCTGAATGTTTTTTTTTTCAAATCAAGGTCTTTGTGAATGTAACATACCATTCTTAGTTTTTATCAGCCACTGTTTATCATTGTTTATTTTGAGATACTATTTTTTTTTCTGCGGTTATCCACGATCAGTTTTACTTTTAGTGGATGAGTTGGGGGTAAACATTGGCGGGAAGAGCGTGACTCAAGCGAGCCATCTACTCACACGAATTCGCGCTTAGGTCCACACAGGTGTGGGTGGACTACATAATGTCTTTCCTTTTAAGTCTTTTCCTGTAACTTCTTGTTACAAGTGTGGCAGCCAGGTCATCGGGGTGCCTTTCCCGTCTTTCCTGATACCATTTTGTGATGTTCTTGATCTCGTCCATGACAGAATTCATAGATAACTCCTTGTGTATTTCAGCGTTTGTGACAAGCCAAGGAACGCCACTAATTGACCTCATAATAGCGTTCTGCATTCTCTGTACAATGCTAATGCTTGAGTTACAGGCGCTGCCCCAAAGTTGGATTCCATAAAGCTACACTGGTTTCAAGATCACTATATATTAAAAGTTTGTTGTCGGTACTCAGTTTACTGTTTCGTATCATGATCCAGTGTAAGTTCTTGTAACAGATATTAAGCTTGTGTCTCTTAGTCTTAAGATGTTTCTTCCACGTTAGACGTCGGTCAAGATGTAACCCTAGGTATCTTATGCTTTCATGATGAGATAGTGTGACATTCTCGAGATGTACTGGTGGACAGTCACCTTTTCGTAGCGTAAATGTGACGTGGATTTGGGACACTTTCCACGGAAAGTACTGGATTCTCAAAATTGCATTAAAGAGTGATGTAAGAAACACAATGGCTTTTCTGGGCAGCTGTTTCAATATTTCTTTGGCGAGGAGATCGTACCTGGGAGCTTTCTTGTCTTGAAGCTTTGCTATAAGCCGCCAGGCTTCGCTTATTCTAATAGGGCGCGGGGGTGGCGACGTTTGGAAATCTTGATATACGACACTATTAACTATTTCCTCATTTGCCAAGTCTATGGCTGGATTTGGTGTAAATACTTCTTCGAGGTGCCATGCAAATGCATCTACCTTTTCCTGGGATGTTCGCGCCCATCCTGAAGCGGTCTTAAGAGGAGGCCTATTTTGAGGTCTGTTATAGTTTTTAGTGATTTTCCACAATGAATAGTTTGTTGAAGCAGTGGCTGTTAAAGACTCCAGTTGGTGTTCCAACGTCTCATCGTTGCAATTGTATAGGATTTCTTTCAGGTCTCCAGAGGCTTTATTAAATAAAGTTTTGTCCGCTGGTAGCCTACTTTGATGCCAAATTCTTCGACGTCGGCGTTTACCTAGTAGAGCATTTTTAATAACTAGTGGATAGTTATTATGCCGATTTTTTATTTTGTTCTCCGTGGTATTGATCCAACAAGCTTCCTGAATAAGTGTTGTTATATATTTTGCCGCGTCTTTTATATCATCTGGAGTTTTAATGGTATATTTAGAGATATATGAAACAATATACTATGAAATACAAACTTATAATGTGGTTCATAAAATGAGTACTGTGTATGCATAAATATTCATCCCAACTATGGAACCATTTACTGTTCATGATGATACTTATGGGTCTGGTGGTTTTTTAATGTATATTTTTATTTTTAGCCTGAAAGAGATCCTAATGCTCCAAAAAAGCCTTGCAATGCATTCTTCCAATTTTGCCAAGAACAGCGGCCTCTGGTTGTAGCTGAGGCTAACTCCGAGTTAGGTTCCGAGCCTTCTAAGCAGGAGGTCACCCGACAACTGGCTTCACGCTGGAGAGCACTCAATAATGAAGAAAAGAGGGTAAAATATTTAAGATAATAATTTATTTTCTGCCACAAGTTACTCTTTGTAGTAAGATTCTTAGAACATGTTTGAATTATAAAAATGTTATCTAAATAACATAATTAGATTTTTATTTAATTGGAATTTATAGAAAAAGACAAAGAGTTTACATTGACCTATTATAATCAGAAGGCTAATTCCCATAATTATAAACGTTCAAAATCTCAGCAACCATTAATCTAAAAAATATAGGCATTTTAGAGGTATTTTTGACAGATTGAGACAGATCAGACTGAACATTCTTAAAATTACGAGAATTACCCCTCAGATGGTTAATTCTTACAACATTTTATTCTTACTCAAACATCAATATTTCAATTAATTATTTCTTCTAAAATCATATTGTATTGTTCTAGGTATACGTGGCAATGTTTGAGAGATCAAAGGAAAAGTATGCAGAACAAATGTCAGCCTACATAAAGAAGGAACAATGACAATTACTAACACCGGCCAAGAATAGCACTTAATTTTCTTGTGATCATCAGCTTTAAGATTAGGTTAACTATTAAACAGTAACTCGTAAGAAGAAATTGTTTTATTTTCTCTGACCTCGATCAGAGAAAATAATTCACTATGACCACTCAATGATTCCTTACTTCGAAACCACGTCAATTCCTTAGCTAATCATGCCAACTTCGCGTTCATTTCGCGCGACTTCGTTCATTGTGTCATAGAGAATATTGCCTCTGAAGAAAAATTTTTGAGTAGTGAGATAATTTATTTAATAGGTACACCAACAACATATAATTAAGTATCATCATCAGTCTCTTGCCCTTATTCCAATTTAGTTGAGGTCGGCACATGTCTTTTTCTTCCATCCTACATAATATCTCTATTAGTCAGTCATCTCGGTAGTCACCCTGTTTCTAGCTATATCATCTTTCACACAGTCCATCCATCATTCGCTTGTTTATTCTCAGCATATACATACATCATTAGCAGAAAACAGTATTTAAGTATTACTTCTAAGTTTACACAAAATACTTGACATCAAAGAAAAAAAAACATTGGACAGAAGCTGCATAATAATAATAATTGGTTTCTTTTGAGCATTTTAGTTTTGTTGCAAATAAATTCTTTCATACCTAAATATATAATTATATATCAAATCATATAATCTAAGATAATTATATACAAACTACACAAAAACCATTCTTATTTACACAAAATTAAGTCATGTCATGTAGAAAAACACAAACAATTTTTTTTTATTTGACTGTTTCAGAAAATATTTGAAAAGAAAAAAAACTCAATTAAAGCAGATAAATTGGTTGGACAATAATTTATTATTAATTCCAATTTTATACCACCACATATAAATAACAATTTAAAAAAATAAAAAGAAGCTGTTTTGAAACATAAATAAATACCCTGTCCATATTATCGAGATGCCACATAAATTCGCGCTTATTCTGTTGTGCCCGAAATACTCTTAATTCCTTACTAATATTATAAATATAGTTGATGGTTTTATGACATCAGTTTCTCAAAAACACTTAGTATAAGAAACACTGGTAGAATGAATAAAATGTGCCTTTGAACGAGTATCGGAACGGTATGTTTGAAGAGTTAAAAGTAGGTACAATATTCCAAGACATTGAGACATAGACAATGTTTAACTTTAACAGCTGAAATGATATCAATGAAATCGTGCACTGGGTTAAGGCAGGATACTTTTAACCCCGGCAGTACGTTCACGCGGGCAAAACCGCGGGTAAACGCTAGTACTAATACAGGGTGGCAGAGACATGGAAGCGCAAACTGTAACCATCAATTCAGCACATGAGTTTAGACCCCATAGAGTCGAAATTTTTGTCGGTTAATAAAAAAAAAATTTGGTGTTCCATACGTTTTGACCGCGTAGGTCCTCACTTTTCTATACAGAAGATTTTTTTTGATAACCGACGAAAAATTTCTACGCTATGGGGTCTAAACTTATGTGCTGAATTCATGGTTACAGTTTGCGCGTCGATGTCCCTGCCACCCGGTATACGATGGAGAGTTGTTTTGGTTTATGTTTTTGTATAACTTTATATTATACGAATATTTAGCCTAAATTAATGATGTTATAATATCTAGTTCAACCTCACTCTGTTCATTCTTGTTTTTTCTGCAAGTAATACACGAGGCAAAAGGAGTAGGTATTTAAGGATCGTGGCAAGTCGCCACCTGCCCACTTACCCCTTTTTCCCCATGGGGGTAGACAGACACTACAGAAGGCGTTCTGTAGTGTCTAACACACCCCCATGGGAAGAAGGCGTAAGTTTATCTATGTATATTGAATTTAGCTGTACAGTCAACCGTACACCAGTGTTAACTATTTGACAGTGACAGCACGTTTATCTTGTAGCAGTAACTACGGTTTCCGGTGACCGCACTTACAGGCCGTTGGGACAGCTGTCATGAAAATGATGACAGCGGCAAAGATTTAAATCGTCAAATTCGCCCTACCACGTCAAACGATAGTCGCGCTTCTGTTTCGTATTGACACCTCTGACACACAATGACGCAGTGACTTGATTTGATTGTCATGGAACTCATGGAAACGCTTCTCGCGTGACTTAAGTAAGTACGGTGAGAGGGAATCTAGCGATTTAATTCTTTGAGCAGCGGGGTTTGACTTAATGTCAAATACTGGTTTAAATGACAGATTTTTATGACAGCCGATAAAATATGACGGAACCTCTTTCCTAGGAAACCAAAGCTTAAGAGCGATTTTTGTAGTGCAAATGTTACCACAGATGTACGGTTGAATGTACCTATGAACAATAACAAAAAATATAATGGAATTTATGCGCGCCAGCCATCTTTCTCAAATCGAATATTCTTCATAGTCTCGACGGGACCAGTCGACTTGGCATGCTTCATGACGTCCGCCTCACATACCCTCATAAAAGGATTGTACTTCTTCTCTTCACCTATTGTTGAAGGCACCTGTGGAAAGAAATGAGGATTTTATAAGAGTGGTGTCGTACTTATTCCAATTTATTTGGGGTTATCTCTAGTTTCACCCTTGTTTGAAAGGAAATGCGGGAGTAGCAAATTGTTTCCGTGACCACCCGCCATTTTATCCATCCAGTGTTAATGTTTAGGATTGTTGTATTTAATGTAAATCTATATAAGAACGCGCTAATCGCTAGAACTACCAGTCGCATTTGAAAAAATATTTTTGCTGATAGGCCAATTCTTGAGGAAGGTTATAGGCTATTTAACATCACACAACGACCCCTAGGAGCCAGGTAAACAAAAAAAAAAAACTGAAAGAACGCTAACGAAGTAATAGCGCAGGCGGAAAATGTGGCTATTATTTTAGTATATTGTGCACAATACAAATTACAAGCTCCGATAGGTACCCATGCTGCAGTTTTCATTCAGTAACTTTATTATGAGCAACAGCACTTGTCTGTGGCACTGCCACAATTTAAATCTTTGGCCTCAATTGATCAACTCTGATTAACCTAAAATGATGCTTAAATGAGGCTAGTTACCGTTGGTTTCCCCTCTTCCCGCCTCTGCTGCGACCAAGCCAGTTTGTCTAATAACTCTTTATTATTTGGTTCGACGTGCGCCGCGAAACGAAGATTTTGTAACGAATACTCATGGCCACAGTACACCTTAGTTTCGTCTGGGAGATCGCCTAGAATACTCATTGCTCTGAACATCTCTTCAGCAGTGCCTTCAAAGAATTTTCCACAACCGCCTAAGAATAAGGTGTCACCTGGAATTGTAATCACAGTTGTTTACAAGGCTGAGTTGCTGTTGATGCAGTGCAAATTAAGTATAAGAGATGAGTTTGGATGTTGGTGGTGTGATACCGCCGTGCCTCGGGAAATACGTTAAGCCGTTGGTCCTGCGCCTGATGTCTCTCCGATCGTGTCGGATTGCGTGCCGTCCTATCGGACTATGAGAGTGAGGGAAGAGTGCACCCTGCACCTGTGTTTGCGCACACACTTGTGCACTACAATATCTGCCGCGCCGAAGGCTAGTCTCAGTTGAGATAGGCCGCCCTGGCCGGAATACCGCCTGGAGGACTATTAGTATAAAGAGCTCAGTAGAGATACTAATATTAAAAAAAAAAAATGCGGCCTCCTAGCTTGGCAGCCCGGCCAGACGTTCAGCCGCTACATTACTCGAGTTGAAACTTTAGCTCTGATGGCCGCTTCTGGTACTGCGTCGCGGTTGCCTGTACGCGTATAACTACAGCCAAACATGTTAATTTTACCTGTAAATACTACAGGCTGTGAGCCTTCCTCGGGCGTAGTTACAAAGTAACACATATGGCCTTTAGTGTGGCAGGGAGTGAACAGGCAATGGACTAACAAGTTTCCGACATGGAACATCGTATTGTGCTCCACTTTCTTTGTCAAAGCACCAATACGGTCATCTGCTCCGTAAACTTCGAGGCCTTGAATTTGCTTGACTAGGTCTTCATTGCCGCCAGCGTGATCCCTGGAAGATAAGCAATACTTTATAGGTTTTTGTTGTTTTGGGGTCCAATAGTAAATTTTTTAAGTTTTTTAATTGTTATCTAAGACTACCTACTTTTGGTTTTGCTTCCAACAGATCATCATCATCTGCCTAGCCTTTTCACAACTATGTTGGGGTCGGCTTCAAGTCTAACCGGATGCATTTGAATACCAGTATTTTACATGGAGCGACTGCCTATCTGACTTCCACAACCTAGTTACTGGGTAATACGATATGATACGATGATTTGCTTTCAACAGATATAAGTAAAAAATATATGACTGCATAAGTACATTTAATTAAAAATATAAACATCCAAATTGAGAACCTCCTTCTTTTTTGAAGTCGGTTAAGTACAACGTGTATCAGAATGGTGTGGTTAAATTACTCACCGGCGGTGTGAACGGTCAGTGATCAAACATAAATAAATATATGTATCTCTTTTACTTTATACGATCCTACCTTCAATCTTTTGTAAATTAGGGATAAGGTACAGATCTGCTGTATAAGTTTGGAAGTACAAACAGTGGCGTAGCTCATCCTAATATTGGGGCCCTATATAAATGTTTTTTGGGGGGCCTTTTTACCCAACTGTAAAGCTACAGAGAGTATTGTTTTTACAAAATAAAGAATATAGCATACTGACTTAGAAGGTAAGGGGCTCGTGGCTAAGTAATAACAGCCGCACGAGTCGATTGAAGGTTAAGCTACGCTTGCCGCGGTAGGTCCGTGGATGGGTGACCATCTTAACATACCGAGACCCCTCCGTGCCTCGGAAAGCACGTTAAGCCGTTGGTCCCGGCTGTCATTCGTGGATCTTTGACAGTCGTTACGGGGCGTCAGAAGCCCGAAAGGCTGACACCCAGTATTACCAAGGGACATCGTATTACCCAGTAGCTGGGTTGTGGCGGTCAGATAGCCAGTCGCTCCGGAGGTAAAATACTGGCATTAAGCTGCATCCGGTTAGATTGGAAGCCGAGACCCAATAACACTTTGCCCGATCCGGGAATCGAACCTAGGACCTCATACTCAGCAGTAGCGCTTGTGACCACTAGACCAATGAGGCAGACACAGTTTTCTATTTTGTTATCTAAATCTTTTGCTTATAAACGTGACGTTGGACGATACGTATCGTCCAACGTCACGTGTATAAGCAAAAAATTTTAAAATAATATCCAGAACCTAAAATTCTTGTTGATAAATGATATTTATTTCTGTAAATTGGTACGGCTGATACAGCGGTAGCTACGCCCCTGAGTACAAAATAAATCATAACTCACCAGTGATGATGAGTGGTCAAAACTGTAGTGAGTTTGGCACTACAATTAGTGATAGCTTGTATCACCGTGTTGGGATCAACTGGGTCTACAACAGCGGCCTCATTTGTGGCTCTATCCACAAGCAGGTACATGTAGTTATCCTGAAGAGCTGGCAGTATCTGCACATCCATGGTTGGGTATTGATGAAGTTCGGGATAGCTGTGTGTTCCTCGCTGGTTTCGAGCTAGTACTGAAACATTTTTTTTTCATACATTTAGCTCACTAGCTTTACCATTCTCTCTCTGATAGATAGGTAAATTAATAAATAAGATTTGAAATCTTATTACACCTGCAAGAAAATTTAATATGCACACGGTTTTAAAGTAAGATTTAGCTGGTACATTTTATTGCTTGAGACATGGACAAAAATAGGCTAACTATGAGATTGTCACTTTTGCTTAACCTGGACCATAGAAGATTAAAGTCCATGAACTAGAAGTGACATATGCCCAGTAGCAGGGCACAACATGCAGCATGCAGATAGTACTTATTAAAATTTGAACAACAACAGCTTTACAATCAAATCAAAGTAGTTTATTTCACATAAGCCTACTTGGGCACTTATGAAATGTTTGAAGCTAGGTGGTTCTAATTGATTGTTTCCTTTGGAGAGATTGATTGTTTCTAATTGAGAGTTTCTTGCTGGCAAGAAACTCTATGGTTTACAATTATTGGCTTTTACAATGTTTTCAAATTACAGTGCTATCAGGTATGGGAGGACAGTGTAGTCCCATACACCAAGACACTTTGACAATCACCAGATACTTAAAAAAAATGGAATTGGCCAATAAATCAAAACATCTATTAATTTAGATGTCTACAACATTCTTACATTCACAAAATAGAAGAGAAACTATTTAAAAGAGATTTTTTTTTTATTTTTTTTTTTCAACCCAAATTCATGATTATCATTACAACTGTAACAAATCTGAGTGGATGTCATGTCCACAAAAGCTAATAATGAAGAGTCGTAGTTAGAATAGTATATAATGTCAAATCATTGTAAGATTTTGTCATATAGGTACGTAAGTATGTAAAAAAAAACATTGTGATGTGATGTGGGTGCAGTTCATAGACTTTTACATAATTATGAATCTCAAAATCATTAATGAAGTTCCAGGGAAGCCATATATGTGCAGACGATATTATTGCTTGTCTTCAACATAGTTTTTAATCTTGTATATAATATGTTTTTTTTATAAAGACACTTATTTGATGTGAGTTTTGAATGTGCATTTGGATTAAGTGTCATTTTTTTATTTCGTGATAAAATCTGATTGTACATTTAGGGCTGATTTTTCCATCGCTAGATAACTTTTATTTGAGGAATAAAATTGACGTTTCTGTTTTTGTATGAAATAAGTGTAAAAATTTAAAAATTATTCCCCGAATAAAGTTATCAGATGGTTGAAAAATTCCCTAATCAAAAATAGTCAAAACTCATGGCCCAAAAGCTTACCATAGATAGCTAAGTTCTGTAAACGACTTTGGCAACTATTTATTTAACCTATATAAATAAATGTTTGAATAGTGAGCTGTTGTTGTTCAAGTTTTAACTATAGTGACATATTCCCCGCAGCAGGATTCATGCAGCATGCATATTAAAACTTGAACAACAATGGCTCTACATTCAAATATTTATACTTAGGTACATAAGATAAAACTATGAAAAATAATGATATTATGTTCAATGGGCTGTCATATCTATACAACAAGCTTTCTATGCTAACAACTACTTATTGGGTTTCATAATTATGACTTTTCTACTAAAATAGCTAGGTTCAATTGAATTTATACTTTTACTACTTTTCCGCCATTTCAATTTGTTCATTTTGTTCATATCTGCAGCCTCAATAAACGAAGACGTAACAATAATGAAAAATTAAAAAAAACGTGATTTTGATATCCGCCGGCAGTATTTTTTTCATTTGTTTAGAAGTTCCTGTTATATTAAAGTGGACATATGGGATACGAATAAACAGTTTCACATTAACAATTATGTTGTCATCCATAAGATAAAAACGTAGACAGAGAATAGGTTAAGAAATAATAACAGAGATATAAATCGATGAATATTATAATACCTCGGAAATACAACTTCGTGATTTGCTGTGACATGCCGTTCGGCAAGGAATTTACAAACCTGGCGAGCATCTTGTTAATTTATCAAGAAAAATAGTTAAATAATGCGTATCTTGTTAATTATTTTATTTTTTTTACAAAAAGTGATAACATGGAAAAACAAAATACCTTATCAGTCAGCTGATGTTGACAGCTTTTTGTGCAGACTGAAAAAGAAAATGTTTTTAGTTTAGTTTTTGTAGTAGGGCTGCCATCACATAAATTGTCGACACCGGTCACCGGACAGAGAAACACTTCAAAAACCCCGGGTAACATTGTGTTTTTGTCCCGGACACGATTGAAAAATATTGAAAGAAAGAAGAGATTATTAATAAAAATAACATTTTTATTAATTGGGTTCGCCCATGTGGATGTCGAAGAAGGTCCCACAGGAATGTAAGATGTGAGATTAAATGCAGGTTATAAACTACCTGTGTGCCACATTTCATCCAAATCCGTTCAGCCCTTTTTGCGCAAATCAGGAACATACATCCAGACAAATAGACTAACGGACAAAAATTCTAAAAACTATATTTTCGGAATACGACTCGTTCCCACATCTCGTAGTAATAATTTTTTATACAGATATTAATTGTTTGGACTTTTTTATTGTATATAAGTAACAATGTTTGTCAAATATTGACAAAATCGACTGCTAGTATTTGCATCACGAATTTGTTTGATGGACATTTGTTTCGTAAGCTTTTAAGAGCTTTTTAAGAGTTTAAAAATACAAATTCTAATAGATTTAAAAATGCAACAGGGCAGGGTTCCACAAACCGGGTGGAAGGAAATTTAACGAAAAGGATGGCAACGTTACATTACATCCGTCACTGTCATTCCTTCCATAATTTTTTGTCATGCTGCCAATGTCAAAATTTGACATGTGTTTGTGACAAACTTTCATCGGCATGTGGATTTATTTACAACAGTTTTCTAGCGTTTTTAAAGTAAATGAGTTGGTGAAATCTTAAATAAATATACTCAAGATGAATAGTAAACCTGTTAAACATAAGACAACAAATACTTTCCGTGTAAGTCCTAAAACAAATTGATATTTTGGTGTTTTAGGTTAAGTGCGAATTTTATATAAAAATTGTTTTGATTTATCGTATTTTATTCGTTTCGTATCACATTTCTGCTGAAAATAGATTGTGAGAATATCTATAAACTATCTATAATTACTACCATCATCATTTTCTTGCCTTTTCTCACATGATAAAGTAACTACTAATAAGTATCACGGGCATCACGTTCAAAAAAGCTAGCAGCTACATTGCTTAAATAAATATAAAATAATGAATATCTATTGAATCCTAGCCTAAATAGTGTCCGTCATCCTCCTGCCCTTGTCCCAGAATTAAATAAAAATGCGATCTATTTAATAGCATACTTTTTAATGTACTATTTTATCAGTTTTCATTAATTATGTTGATGTTGATTTTGGACCACAAGTTTAGTTTTGCTTCATTTTTTTTTTACACAAAGTTCCCTAACAAAGTTTTTTTTTCAGTTTGTACCTTTTGCTGAACGAATCAATGCTATTGATATCCGCCATGCTGCTTTATATCACATTGAGCATGCATATGCACAGCAGCCCACAGAGAATGAAACTCATTTCTTTGTGGCACTACAAAAATGGCATGTGCTTAATTTGACAGATAACTTTAAAAAGTTCAGGAAGGAAGTCTTTGGTATTATAACAGTGCCACAGCTTGTTCACAAGAAAGATGAAGTGGTTGAGGTGTTGGAGAAATATTTGAATCTAGAGGACCAGCTGTGTTTACAGCCATTGCTGGAGTAAGTTTGTTTATTTCGTAATTATTGAATAATATTCACAGAATTGGAACATTCTTTGAGTGTGTTATTTTTATTGTAAATACCATTACTTATATGTAATAGATTATGGCAACTAAACACATTAGCACTAATGATGAACTCTGTTCTGAACGATCTAAGGCCTTATTTCTATGTGCTAAAAGTTCTTATGAACTAATAATAGAATTCTCTTTCAGAATCCTAGTATCAGTAGCAAAGGATCTAAGAGAGGACTTTTACCCGCACTTCCCAAGGTTTCTGGACATCCTCATAAAACTGCTAGACACCAAGGATGCGGAAAGACTAGAATGGACCTTAGTCTGCCTAGCGTTTTTATTCAAAGTGCTCAAACCATACCTAAAGAAAGATATCGCTGTTGTACTAAAGAGGATCATACCTCTACTGAGTGAATCTCAGCCACAGTATATAAATAATTTTGCAGCTGAAAGCTTTGCTTTTGTTGCCAGAGATATAAGGGATAAGAAAAAGTTTGTCAGTCTTGTTCTTAACTATTTACAGACTAATGATGATGTAAGTATTTGTCAAATATATATATAGCATAACATAATCATCAGCCTATGATGTTCCCACTGCTGGGACACAGGCCTCCTCTCTGTGAGAGGGAGTGGACTGTAATACACCATGCAGGCCCAGTGTGGGTTTGGTGGATGTAACAAGTCTTTGAATTTTTGGTTCTAGGTTCGTTTTTTTGATGCTTCTGATGCGATTATTTTTCTGGTCTCACAATGTTTTCCTTCACTGTTTCGAGAGCAGTGGTGATGAAATAATTTACATAACGTAAAGTGCCTGTCTGGGTTCAAACCTACGAGCTGCAACTCGTATGTCGCGGCCATTTCCACTGGGCCACCACTGCAAATAAATACTATAAATTTATTTCCTCAGTCTTCATTTGGGCATTACAGAGAAACTACAATTAAAACAAATACATAATGCCTATAGTGTTGCGCATTCATGTAATTTTTTTAATGTCTTTTCCAGGCAATCACTGGCTGTGGTCATCTCATATTTGAAATACTGAGAGGTGTTACTGGTAAATTCCACAGCTGTATAGAAACATTCCTGCCTCTACTCCTTCAATACCTAAAAGAAAATAAAGAACACCAAGAAATACTGTTCAAAGTGCTGACACAGACAATAGAGGACAGTCTACAAAGTATTTCACACAAAGAGTATGGAGTCTTTTGGGCCAGTATCATAAAGTTTACTGAAGAAATCTTGAAGGAGGATGATGAAGAAAGCAAAGGGCTAGAATATATCCTCAGACTTGCTGGTCAAGTCATAGAACATCAGCAAGGGAGGTATCTAACAAACCCTCCACAATTTGTGCTCCTGTTGATAAAAGTTATATGTGAACAGTCTTCAGAAAGTGTTCTAGAAGTTTGTGCACAGATTGGTGCTGTGTTACTCCTGTCACCAAACGTGTCCTTATCTCAAGAACATGCTGGTATTATCGTCAAAGTCTTACTGCCTCTACCATTCCCAAATATACTCATCAACTTTGTGCAGAATGTCATTGAGTACTCGCAATTTGATATGCATATACTTCCTCCATTCATCAAGTTCGTTATTCAATCTAATTTTGATAATGAGGCTTTGGGTACACTGACTAAAATATGCCTGAAGAAATCACCTTTATCTATGAATGGTATAAAGCTATTTGAGTGGGTGAAATATCCCTTAGACTTTGGCAAGAATCTGCCGAACTTTATGGAGCATTTCAAAAATGTTTTGACTGAAGATATAGAAAAATATGTTGAGAATCCAGTTAAACTTACAAATGTTTTATTCTGCTTGCCGCATGTGGAGAAAATCGATGTTGGCTATTGCGTGAAAATGTTAGGCCAGCTGATATCAAAACTGTTGGATATATTGAAAAGTTATAACTTGGAGAATCAGCCGAAAGAGAACAAATTCCACTGTGACACAACTGCACTATCGAGATGTTCTAGGAAGGTTTTGTTCATGTTATCATTGGCGCTTGAAAGTGCTGTTCACATATCTAGCTGTAAGAAGCTGAAGGAGATTTGTGATATTGATACATTGTTGCCTGCGATCCTGCCATGTGCTGCAGATCCTAATTACCTCTGCTCACTGCATCTTCTTGACCTGTATTTGACAGCTTATGAACAGGAGCAGGGACTGACCTATCCATATTTATCGCTTATTGATTCGTATCTGAAAACGAATGTGTCTTCGCCTTTTCATGTGGTAAGCATTTCATACAAGTTTTCAGCCTTATATCGTGCGGATCAATATGCCATAAAATATTTTATAAACGAAAAATATTTCTTTTCAGGTTCGTCGACTGACTACTCACATTTACAAGTTATTCGAAAATGTAGAGGAACTAAATAAAACAGTGGAAGTGGGGGGTACTGTTGAGAAATTTTCAATATTCAGCATATGTTACTCAGTGGAGTCCATCAAACCATCTATACAGGAGTACAGAGCTCAGTTGAACATGCTGCAGAAGATGACCTTTAATACAAGTCAGTATGCCCTGGCTAAGGGTACAGACTTTCACCTCTTTGCGTTAAATTACATGTTAGGTGTCTTGTATGTCAACTTCAAGCTGCTGTGGGAACCCGTGACTGAATTTATTGCGGGTTACGGGAATTCCCTAAGTGTTGACGATTTCTGGCCCACTTTTCATGAAGCTCTTGAATCCTCATTTGTAAACGCCAAGAAAAATCTTAAACAGTTTCATTTCGATGATGAAATCGATACAAATTTCGAAATCCTTCAAAAATTGTACTCTGATTACAATAGCATATCTGAGAGACCTGATTTATACAATTATAGGAACTTGATTCTGAAGGTTATGACGAATTGTATTCAAGTTTGTGAAGCGAGGAATCGTGATGTTGTCGTCTTGTTCTTGAATTTCATTGAAGAAGAATACAGGAGGAATGATAGCATGAATGCTTTAAAAATTGATATGGAAGTACGAGAGAATAAGATGGAAATTGATGATGAAAATCCTGAAGAAAGTACCGAGAACATTGAGGAAATTATTGAAGAAATAGACGATGCAAAAGAAACTGTTTCTGGAAAGATAGTATTTAAAACTCTCATTAACATTATGCAAGTCATATCTCAGTTTAAGAACCCAAGGGCTTTGCATAGAGAACCAGTTTTCTGGGAACTTTACATGGAATTTTTAAAGCACAAAAACCCAGGGCTTCAAAAATATGCTTTAGACTGTGTCCTAAACTATAAGAACAAAAATGTTACGCAATATAAAAGCAATTTGTGCAACTTAGTAGATGAGAAGAAGTTCAAAGATGAACTGACTCTGTTCAAAATAACTGAAGATGCCAAAAATATTCAGCCTGAAGACAGAGAACATGTAGTGCCAATAGTATTAAGAATACTTTATGGTAAAATGACGTCGAAACTCGTAGCGGAGAAGAAAGGTGGTGGTCAGAACCGACGGTCACTGGTAATGAGATATTTAGCCGGTTGTAACGAGAGCGAGATTAAAATGTTCATTGAAATGGCATTTTCGTACTACAAACAGTATTTGGATATGAAACCTAAGGAAATATTTGAAAAAATTGCGTCTGACGTAGATTTAAAATCTGTTACCAGTCCTGGAAAACTTCACAGTGTTTTAAATCTGTTTGAAGTTGTCAGGGAATATTTTGGAGGATGTATGAATGAAGAGGTGTTGTCTCAGCTCTTTAACATATATTTCGCTATCTGTTCTACCATAGCAGTTGTCCTAAGTCAAGGAGAAAAGGTGCATGTTGGATATGTAAAGGTTATGAAAAACCTTCGCACGCTTGCTTTGGGGACAACAAGGAAGCTCTTTGAACAATTTGTCAGATATGCTTGGAATAAAGACCAGTTGTTTGTTATGTATGAGACATTAATTTGGCCTTTGATGCCAAAGTTACATATTGAAGGTATTCATAGTCCAACAGCACTGTTAAGACTTCTAAATGCGTGGTGTCAGAATCCCCGATACTATATTTTGCTAATCACTTGCTCAGAAAAATATTCTATTAGTCCATTCCCAGCTATTTTCAAACTTCTGCTAGCTCCTAAAACAAGTCCTGGTGTGGTCAATATGATATTAGATATGATCGAAAAATTAATAACTTTAACTGAAGACGAAGAAGATAAAGAAATTCCTAGAATAGAATCTTTCAATGTTTTACCAGTTCAGGCTCCACAAAATGTAACCGGTATCAATTTCGGAAGTAAAATTCTGGTACCGCACATACCGAGCATACTGGAAGTGATGAAAAGACGAATAGCAAATTCTGCAAAATCTAACACTGTGAACAAGAGAGATTTGCTGATTCTCTCAAGAATCACAGAATTGGTAGCGTCACCAGAACTATGTGACGAATTATTGAATTTGTTACTGCCTATACTAGTAAAGAAAGTATGTATGAACATGGCGGAAGAAAATATGGAACATGCTGTGAACACAATAATAAATTTGCTAGGACACAGCACGAATCCACAAGCATACATAAAGAATATAGCCGTTTTGTTCAACAAAGTTGGTCCTGTAGAGGTAAGAAAATTGCTGATGAAATTGCTTACGTCGATAGCTGAAAGTGCATCTAAGAATAAAGATACACTTACTAGAATGGCTAATATGGTAGCAGAAATGAATGCTTTCAACAAGAGATGGATCGAACAGCCTGATTTTGACCGAAGAATAGACGCGTACAAAGAAATATATCAGCTACTAGAAAAGGACGAAATTGATGTAGACCTTGCAATACTTATTGTCAACAATTGCTTCTACTTCATTCGCACTGATAAAGATATTGGTCTGCGTGACAGCGCTGGCTTGTGTTTAAAACGGATTCTGCCAAAACTTCTAATGAAATACAGATCAACACCTGATGGCCAATTCTTAGTAAGGGATACTGTCTTATCGCTAATTTCCGCTGGTATAAGAGATACCAAAAATGAATTATTGAGAAATGAATGCATCAACTTACTAGGAGAATTGGCAAGAGAATGCCCAGATGCAGACGTAGTAATATCCGATTTAGCTCATTTAATTAATAAAGAAGATAGAGAAGTAGATTTCTTTGATAACATGTGCCATCTTCAAATGCACAGGCGTGTGAGAGCACTGATGAAATTTTGTAAAGTGGCCAGAAAAATGACGAAATGCCCTACTCCTAGGACTTTAACTAACTTTATTTTACCATTAGCATCTATGTATATTTGTGATGATAAATATACAGATAAAAACTCTTTGATAGACGCGTGTATAGAGGTCGTATCTACTTGCTGCAGATTGCTGCCTTGGTACCATTACGAAGTTATACTCAAACTTTACTTGAATAAAATGCGACATTCTTCCGAACACCAAAAACAGTTGACTCGAATATTGGTTGGAATTATTGACGCTTTCCATTTTGATTTCTCAAAAGTTAACCATATTGAACTGCCGAAAGCACTGGTCACAAATGTACATAAGTTTAAAATGGCTAAGGCAAGTTCGGATAACAAAGAAAATATAGAAAAAACAAAAGAGATAGTAGAAGATGGTGATAAGGATATGGATGATGAATCAGAAATAAAAGAAAATGTAGATTTAGATGAAGAGAGTGAACTTAAAGCAGCAGATGACGAAGCAGCGGATGAAGAACCAAGTAAAGAGATTACCAACGTACCTGCATTTGACAGAGTAACGAACGTGTCGCCGTCTGTAGCTAAGAGAATTATCAAGTCTTTGTCGGCTGGATTGTTACCACAATTGAACCGGTAAGTCAAATTATCGAAAAGGTATATTGTGCTATATACAGTATGTTAACTAACAGAGGGCGTTCCCGTTAACCCGCAATAGTATAGCATACATACATGCTAAAAAAAATATTACGATTCGAAAATAAAATGTTTTTATATTTTTTTATATTAAAATATTCACTAAAAATCTTAAATTGATACGTAAAAGAAACACTCTGTACACGCGTACTTGAAGGACGGCAACGTCGCAATTTATTTATGAATGACGGGCCGCGCGTGCGGCGATATTATTGATGTGCCTAGCCCCGCCCCCTACCCCCGAATGTCCACCTAATTTTAGTCGGAACTAATCTCACGCGCTGACCGGACGTGCATTAGTTTCGCATTGCAACATCTTGCGTCATTCTTGAGTGAAAAATGCCGCGTTATCAGTTCAGTGCTCAGGAGTATGTGAACATGGTGCTCATTTATGCTGAGTGCAATTATGATGGTGCACGTGCTCTGAGGATGTATGCTGAGAGGTACCCCAATGCACATCAACCGCGGAATTCTCGTGTTATTGTGAGTGCCCTAGTGCGTATTCGTAACAATGAACCGGTAGTGCCGCGTCGTTCTGGTGGCCCCCGACCCGTGATCTCTGTGCGGCAGGAAGAGAACGTGCTAAGGCATTTTGAGGAGGAGCCCGGTTCAAGCACTAGAAGAGCCGGCCGCCTGTTAAACATGAGCCACGTCGCAGTCTTTAAAATTTTAAAGAAAAACAAGCAGCATGCGTAATCACTTCAAAAAGTACAAGGTTTGCTTGGTCCAGCTGACTTCGAGCGCCGGTTAACTTATTGCCAGTGGGCACTGCAGCGATGCGCGGAGGACACCCACTTCATCGAAAACGTCATATGGTCAGACGAAAGCCTATTTACGCGCAATGGCATGTGGAATCGGCGTGTATGCCATCACTGGGCAGAAAGAGGCCATAATCCGCGTGCTACTCGGCCGTTAGCACATCAAATACGGTGGTCACTAAATGTGTGGGCTGGGATAAAGGGAAACCAAATAATAGGACCTGTCTTCATCCCAGGGACTCTAAACCGTGTGAGGTATCTGGCTCTTCTCAACGGCACCGTCGCGCGCTACCTCTACAGATTGCCGCTAGCCGAGCTCCGAAATGTGTGGTTTCAACACGACGGAGCACCCCCTCACATTTCAACAGAAGTGCGGTCGCGGTTAAACGAGTTGTTTGATAGCCGCTGGATCGGGAGGTACGGTCCCGAGGCGTGGCCACCACGGTCACCTGACTTAACGCCACTTGACTTCTTTTTTTGGGGTTGGGTCAAACAACTCGTTTATAAAAAAGAAAGCCACTCGCAGGAGGAGATGGAAATGCGAATCCGCACAGCATTCCGTGTTATCAGGAACCGCATACGCGAGGACCCGCTTTTAATGCGACGAGTGCATCAAAATAACCGTCGGCGATTGCAACAATGTGTAGACAGAGGAGGTCAGCATATTGAGCAGTTCAAAATCTAGGTAAGTTTTTAACATTATTTAAATGTATCTTATTACCTAAAACATTTCGAAAACATTAAAATAAAAAATAACACTAAACGACTGTGCCACAAAATTAATAAGTTCAGAAGGCCCACTCTTTCCTAAAACTGCTTTTATACTCAGGATGTACCCGTTCAACGAACGTGTAACTACTGTGACGTTACACGATTGCTATGAATAATCGCAAGTACTTAGGTAAATTAAATTTCTGTATTGGAGAAAAAATTCACTTGCTAACGTGTAATACCGTCATTATCATTTAATTCCTAGCCTAAAGTGTGGTTTAAATAAATGAAACTTTCTCCAAACTTAACTGCACACTATTTATTAGCGGTACATTATTTTTTAGATACAATTAATTTTTCATATTAACACCACCGCCCGGTCTGAGTGGCTAGGTAAACAAATTCGTGTACTTGTTCCGTGAATGGACCTTCTGTATTCGTATCTGTTTATTTTGTGGCCACGAGCCCGCGACGAGCGACGACGTGTCGGCAGAAGCGCTGCCACCACCCCGCGTTCATTACTCGGCCGTTGCGTGCAGAATAACTGTCTAATACTCTGTATTTTAATTTTAATGTTATTGAAACGTGGCATAAATAGGTAGGTACATGAATTTATGTTTTTTTTATTTCCTTCCAAGCCCAAGGTGTCTCAGTGGCGTTCCTTTGTCAGCCGGGCATTTGAGACGGGTTGTTACCTAGATGTTATTGCTAAAACTAAACATACTTACATAAATGTTTTATTTTACTGATAACAACCCGACGACGTCGCATGCTTAATGGAATACTGACTTAACTCAAAAAATACTATTTTTGGGAAATCGCAAAAGAAGATCTTGCTATGAAGACTTATCCTACTTGTTGATGCATAAAAATAAAACTGATTTTATTAATCATGAATGCTTGTATTTTGAACGTCTATGATTAACTATTGATGAGATCTAGGTAAAACAAAAACGGAAATAATTTCTGACCTATCTAATAACGGGTCAATGGTCCATTAAGCATGTGACGTGTCTTTCTAAGTCGCCGCTCGCCATTCATTTCGGCGCGCGGCGCCGGCGCGGCGGCGCGGGCGGCGGCGGCGGCCAGTTCGCTCGGCTTCGTGAGTATTCGTGAGACGCTCGGGATCGTACGCATTGCGACGTTGCCGGTTTTCGGCAATGCTACTACGCTAGGTACTATTCCGCGCTACTATTTTGATTTTAAACAGGAGGTTTCGAATGTATCGTCAATTAATTATTTTTTTTGAATTCGGATTTTTTATGCTTATTTTTCTAAGCTGATATTTTTATTTTAATCTATTAATGATATAGATTAACGAGTTTAAGGGAACGCCCTCTGTTATTTAACATACTGTATATACTACATGGAAAAAGAAACATTAACTAATATTTTATTTCTCTAGTGCTATCGGAAAAATGACAGAACACGAAGAATCCCATAAGGTGAATCGTCGTAAAACCGGTTTCGAACGGCAGCAAGAGGACATGCTTCGGGTACCGATAGCTCTGGCGCTCGTCAAGTTGTTGCAAAGATTGCCTGGCGATCTGCTTAAACATCAGCTGCCTGGGTAAGTTCATATAAAATTATAATTATATAATATTTTCTATCAAATTGTGCCTCAAATATCGTATCCCAAAGATCTCATTGTGCTCTAAAGTTACATTTACTTTTATTTTTTCCGAATATCAATAAAATCTTTCGTAAATTCAATTTATTTCAACTATTATTATTATTATTTTATTGTCTATTTTTTTTTCTTTTAGAATAATTATAAAACTCACCTCGTTCTTAAAATCACCTCTAAAGCAAGTTAGGATAACTGCGCGTGATATTGTTAAGAAGATCATGTTGACTGTTGGAACCTCGTACTTAGGAGTTCTACTGGAACACTTGACTTTGTTGCTAACCAGAGGATACCAAGTTCATGTCTTAGTCGCCACAATACATACAGTTCTAGACGCTTTGAAAGCGGAATTTAAACCTGGAGATCTGAACGACAATCTTGATTACATACTCGATGTTTGCACTAACGATCTTTTTGGAGCTTTGTCAGAAGAGAAAGAAGTGGACAAACTACACTATAAGACACCCGAAGCTAAGCCCAGCAAGAAAAGTTACGTAACACTTATGATAGTGTCCCAAAATATAACTGAACGGTGTCTGATAAATCTAATTATACCGTTCAAAGATGTTCTCCAAAAGCATCATTCGAAGAAGATTGTATTAAAAGTTCAGGAAGCTCTAATGCACATTACAAGTGGACTTGTCACTAATAAGTTTATAGATATCGAATCTCTATTCATATTCTTACACGGAGTGGCCTCTGAGAGCATACCAGAATTTGTATTAGGTGCTCCAAAGAGACAAATAACTGAAAAGCAGAGAGAGAAAATGCTTAGAGCGAAACCAGATTGCTTCCTAATTGCTGAAACGCCGAAACGTAACAAGGAATCCCAAGCTAAAAATGTTAAAACTTCAGGGAAAGCCAATGCTCACGTTTTGGTTGAATTCAGTTTGAATATTCTGTACGTGATCCTCAAAAGGGAGAAAGTGCCAAGAATGGAATGTCGAGCGTTTGTAGACCCTATCATACCTTTACTAGTTGATGCGTTGAAAAGTGACCATGTGAAAGTGTCGACGGTTGCGATGAAGTGTATAGCTACTTTGTGGACAATCAGAGTAAGCACGCCAACGTTAGAAGAAATGGTTCAAGATATTGTGAAGACGATATTCGTGACGCTGCATAAGTACGCAACGTTTGAAATTAGTAAACAAAATGATAACTTCCATTTAGTTAGGACTGCTTTTAAGGTAAGATTTTTTTGATGACTTTCGTTCCTGGTAATATTCTGCTGTCAATTCTCAGTTTCGTGTTGCCATTTATTTAACCTAGAAAATACCTACCTGAGATATAACAACAGACTGAAAACTGGTGATCAATCATTTATAATCTAATACACTAAATTATGACTGATATCTATTTTGTGTTTACAGGCGGTAACAGTACTAGTGCGCAACGTTAAATATTATAAACTAGAGGCAGACCAACTAAAAACCCTTCTGTTATATGCAGAAGAAGACTGTCAGAATGACGAGAAGCAATCCAACTCGTTCGCTCTGTTGAAAGCTATATTAGAAGCGAGGCTAGTATCCAATGAATTGCACGAGGTTATGGAGAAAGTATCCAAGATATGTATACTGAGCGAATCGGCTAGATCTCGGTAAGTAGCTTTTGATATCCTTTAAGTTCTTTATTCAGACACAACACTTTTATTGTACACCATAACACAAAACATGTATTGCTTGCATGCATGTACATACGTTGTGTTGTCAGGATAAGAAATCACTTTGGCGTTATAAATGACTGACGGAACTCGTAATATGCAGTTGGTATTTCCGGAGCGTCCAAGGCGTTTGACTGCGTTCATCACAATACCTTTATTTTTTAAGCTGAGCATTTACGGTATCTGGTAAAGGAAATACGTGCTAGTGCTTTCTTATCTGTAATGGAGCTAGCAAAAAATAAAAATATGTGGCACTACTTTTTCTGCGAAACTAGTTTTAGTGGAAGTCCCGCAGGGATCAATTCTAGGACCCTTTTTGTTTATCTCAATATATACTTTTTAAAAATTGTATTGGGTTAAATAAGAATAAATATCTCGAAATTATTAGCGAGTATAAATGAAGGTTATTCTTTTAGGGAGGAAGCTCGCGTTATATTCGTCAACTACTTAATGCACTACTCTCCTGGCAAACGGCTGGAGAAGTACATCAACTTCTTCGTGTCCCAGCTCAACTACGAACTGCAGCACGGTAGAGAGTCTTCACTTAAGTTCCTAGAGATGATCATTAATAAGTTACTTGTGGTAAGTCATTTGAGTTTTGTATATTTCTTGTATGTTCTAGAATTATTGTTTGCATAACATTATGAAACTGTAATTGAAAAATCATCAATGAAAAGTTGAGTTTTTTAAATTAACATCGGCCTCGATTTTATAGTCAAATGAAAAACATCTTTAAGGGGATTAAAAATTTGGGGTTTAAGCATTCAAATAATAAATTCAATGCACTCGATTTGTAAGTGGCCCAACATATTGGCATACATTTGGTTTACATTTTCATCAGATACTTTTTTGTAACAGACCATATTTACGAAATCTTAAGCTTACTTTTCTGATATTCTAGGCACAACTATCAAAGCACGGAGCCCACCTCATGCTCGCACTGGGCGCGAGCATGCTCAACGACAGCGCGCCTGAATGTCGTGCCTCCGCCGCCTGCTGCATAGAGGCCATGTTGAAGAGGTTCCCTCTGCAGGAGAAGAACAAACTGTTTGATCTGGTGATGACGTTCTTCCAGGATAATCAGGTAAGTGTAATTTTTTTTAATAGATTTGTTGTTGAATTTGGATAATGACGTGTCGTGTTTGTGCATAGCATATGGTTGATTTTTGACAAATTAAATGCTAAAGTGTTTTTAAAGACGTACGTGATACGGTGTGTTTTTATAATATTTTAAAATAATGCAAATAGAACAGAGGCAACATGTTTATATGACAAAAAAATCGGATGTAAGATGTTCAACCAACATTTGCTTAAAAAAAGTTTTATCGATACATAGAATCGCTTCCCACAGAATACCAACTTAACAAGTTTACATAATAAAACCTTGTTTCCATCTCCACAGCCAGTACACTTCGAACTAGCGGCACAACTGAGCACACGCTTCGTAAACGTAGAACAAGACGACTTCAAGAATCGACTCAGTACTGTCCTTTCACTAGTCAGTGGCAAAATCCTTTTACTTAGCAACGACATCACTGAAGGCAGATTCGTGAAGATAAATCTGGACCAATCAGAGGAAAAGACTGATGAAGACAAACAAAAAGAAAAAGACCACAGTTTAATACAGATACTAAACCTTATAGAAAAAATAACGTTCCATTGCGCGTCATCTTTGACGAATAAGAAGTTCGTGAATGAGTTTGACGAGATAGCACAGCAATGTAAAGCGTTGCTTGCCTACCCGCATTCGTGGGTGAGATTGAAATCTGCTAAGGTATTGGGGCAGTTGTTATCAGTCGTTGATGCCGAAGAGTTGGATGGTATTGTGAAGAAGAAGGTAGAGAGTGATAGAGGGTTTGTTTATGATGACACGGAAGATGTTTTGAGGAGCCTTGTGCTGGATTTGTGTGCGCAGTACACCACTGGAGCTTCGAAGGAAATGGTTGAACAGGTGAGGAGAATGTTTTTGATTTTATTTTCTTAGCTGTCTGAATAATGTTCAATAATCTGTTTTTTTGGATATTAGCGATAACAGGGTTTTCAAAAAGCGCAACCAAGTTGTATAAGATGGTAGTGCGAAAATCTGATTGATATCAATACTCGTAAGAGATTATTGGTATTCGTATATTGTATTGTATTTCGTACTTGCCAATCTGTTTGTTGATAATTAATGTTTATCAATATTCTTCAATAACGGTGTATTCTGGTTATTATCAATATTAAATTCATTATTTACAGCCCAAGTTCATCCTGTGCTGGGCATCGGCCTCTCTTTTCTCGTGCCAATCCCCACGGCCAGGTTCAGCGTCGTCCAGGTTTTGCCCGCGACAACGTCGTCTGTTATTTCGCCGCCGGACGACCGACATCAGTCTTCGAGTCCTTGGACACCACTCTGTCACAGCCTTAATCCTTCACTATAACATTATTTATTTAAATAAATTTTCTTATTTCAATTTGCAGACAACAGCAGTGTTATTCGTAATATTGAAGCTGGTCCACTCGATGTCAAGTTTCAAGGTCGACAAGAAGACTCAGGCAGATGGCGAAGACGCTGATGGTAGCAGGATGAACATCCGCTGGATCCTGTTCAAACTGAGGAGAGCTATCAACGTTGAAGTAGCTAGAGCACCTAGTAATATGGATATTGTAAGTAAATTATATTCTTATGTACTTTCTGAGTTTATTTTGGACATTACTGATATCGGCGAAACCGAGGAACCGAGAGGAAACCAGGAAACCTGGACTTACAGTTATTATAAGTCTGAAATCGCTAACCCGTCTTGAGCAAGCGTGGTGATCAATGCTCGTGCCTTCTCTGTATGGCAGGAGGCCTTTGCCCTGCAGTGGGGCAATAATGGGCTGCTGTAAAGTAAAATATATTATGTCCTTTTTTATTTTCTTAATATCAGTAAAATGTTGGTTTTCATGACCTGTAATAGTCACCATGCTAGCTGGTTGTGGATTTTCTGAGAGAACACGCCGAAAACTGCTTCTCTTACACAATCTATAAATGGATGTAAGTCATGCTTTAGTAAAATTTTGCCCAATCAGAGAAGTTGTTAACGGGGTTGACTTCTTTGGGTGAGCCACACGCTCATTTAATAATAGCAACTCGTGTAGGCTATTCAAATACAAACAGAAATGAAGTGTTTTATTTTCTACTTTGTGTAGTTCATCAGTTTACGCTTGCCCTACTTAATTAATTAATTATTCGATTTGAAACAAGACCTTTTGTACTTCCACAGAGAACATCAATATTCACAATGTGGACGCACGTCATCAGCTCCTTAGAAAATGAAGACGTAAATAAAATCCTGGACGTGATTCTCCCGCCAATAGTCCGGGAGCTCTCAACCGGTGACGCGGCCACTCCGGCAACCGTTGCCAAGCAA
This sequence comes from Apamea epomidion, assembly GCA_947507525.1. Taxonomy (NCBI): domain Eukaryota; kingdom Metazoa; phylum Arthropoda; class Insecta; order Lepidoptera; family Noctuidae; genus Apamea; species Apamea epomidion. The sequence continues at coordinate 6,161,506 of OX382232.1, forward strand.
CTGGCTGGCAGACTGGGCAAGAAGCTACGAAGGAAGATAGGGGAGATAGAGTATAGTAAACTCGTTGCTGAGGCACAGATGAAGCTGAATATTAAGAGGGCTGAGAGGAAAAAGGTTTGTATACGTTTAATTAATACTTTTTCCCGATGCAAGTTTTTTGCCTGTGTGTGGCACACAACAAAAATGAAGCAATATGAATGACTTGCATTGTGCAACTTTCATTGGTGTTTCAACTTAAGGTCAGCCACAGGTAATTGAATGTCACCGTGTAAATCGCTGCGGGAAATGCGGGAAGCACAGAACCGGTCGAAGTGGCGGTGCTTTGGCCTATGTCCAGTAGTGGACGTCGATCGGCTGAAATGGTCATGATTATACTGTGTAAATCGGCGTCAAGGCATTCAAATCATACACGATCAATTTTTCACATTGAACAAAATTGTCATGATTCTCTCGAAGAATTATCCAGTGGTACACCTCTTGCAAATAATCGCGTGTTTGTGGTGGACACTGGACAGTTCTTGAAAAATGTGCAGACAATTCGTTATTTAATTTTTGCTGTACTGCACTGACTGATTAAGGTGCAGTTTTAACTCATGACAGAATCACCAAAGAAGTAAATACCTCGACTCTTTACTAAATATAACATTATTTTCCAGTTACTCCTACAAGAGAAAGTAACCAATCCAGAGAAGGCAGCCAAGAGGAAACTGCAGCTAAAAGAAAAGAAGAAACAATCCAAGAAGGTAAAAATGGAAATGGTCACTGGCAAGCGACCGCGGCCTAAGAAACGGAAGGCTGAGGACTTTGACATGGAAGACCAATTACTAAAAGATGATGATTAAGTAATGAATCACTACTTTTCTTTAAAAATATAGGAAAGTTCAAAGAAATAGAGTCTATTGTCGTTTACTATCGGAATTAAGTCATTAAAATAGAGGCACTTGTTTTCAAATGCTTTTTTTTTTTTTTTTTTTGTGGATGGGAAATCATCAAATGACTCCTCCCGCTCTGGGTGGAGCAGAAGGGAGTGTCAGACTCTTACTGACTAAAACCCACCCGTGTTCCTTCCTTAGCCCTTTATGTACCAGAGCAGCGGTAACCCTTTCGGACGATCCCGCTACCCCGGCAGGCTTCGGCCCTATCGGGTCCCGTCAACTATGCTGACATCTCTTTGAGGCGCACGTGGAACACATACGCGCCGTCCGGCACGGGCCTGGTCCTGATCGGACGGAGAGCTACCCATTGCTCTCCGCCCGCAGGCCCGCGCCTACGGTGGCCGGGAGTCGTCACGCGGCTCCCGACGCCCGGAGCGTCTCCCTCGGCGGCTGAGGCGTGAGGATCTCTCCCTCGCCCATCCCGCCACCTCCTTCGCTAGCATGACTGCTTCGCAGAAGGAGGTGACCGCCTCCCACTCCCTCTCGCCCCGGACCATGGCTTGCACCAGGGCCGGGCGCGAGAGGTCGCCGCCGCTGCCGATCAAATGCTTACGGCATATTCAATGCGGTAATTGAAGATTACTCGGGCAATTACAAATGCAAAGTTAATCATAAATCGTTTTAACGGACCTCTCGCTCGCACTTACGACCTTATGGAGCAGTGCTAGTGTTGTGCGTAACTGTCTTATTGTTATTCAGATAATGATTTTTGTCTCTAACTTTGAATTTCTAATGGTGTGACGTGCTATTATTACGGTTTCGATAACTGTTAGTTATCGAGGTTTACCTTTTTGTTTGGCAAAAACAAATATTTAAATGACTTGTATTTTATAAAGTCAGAGATATTTTCGGAGATAAAACTTTTTGTAAATATAGGTTAAGATGTTATTACGAAAATAAACACTGTTTTTTCAAAACTACTTTTTTACCTGATTTTACATACCTAATGCTTACTTCTCAACTTATTGTAATCAAGATTTTTTGGGATAGTATGGACTATGGGGTTAGAAAAATAAAATAACATTTTATAAACAAAATAAATATATTGCTTTATGCATTCAAAGTATAAAAGAACAATTAACAAAAACACCGAACGAACAACATTCATTGAAATGAACTGACATCACAATGGGAACGATGCTTCTTTACAAAATGTGCTTTTAAGCATAGTTGTAATATTTTATATCAGCAACTGCATTGCTTATGCATAAGTAGGGTTTTTCTTAAATAAACTATAATGTTATACAGGGGGCAGGCACATCGACGCGCAAGCTGTTACCATGGATCAGTACATTCAATAAAGATTTTTTGATTGAGATTAAATTCATTCAGAATTACAGATATTTTAATCGTCACTTATTAAAAAAAATGCAGTTCCATATATTTTGTACGCGTTAGTAATGAACTTTTGCTGGAAACAGCAGTTTTTTTTTTTAATACCCCGCAAATTTTCTTTTTCGTCTCTTCATGTACTTACTAAATCCATGGTAACCGGGTGGGTGTGCGTTGATATCTCTGCCACCTTGCATTAAACATTTCCATACAATTTGTATAATTAACTTATCTCATAATGCAAACCATTATAAAGGGTAGGCCCACTTTCGATCTACGAGACTATTATTTCGATCTTATTTTAACTTATCGCACTGGGTAACTAACTGTGGCTTTAAGGCCTAGACTTAGCTTAATATGCATATAATTTATTTAATAATAAATAATTCAAACTCTTATAAAGAAAATGTGCGTAAGTAAATATTAGTTTAGTTAATTCCAGTTTATAATTATACTTAAGTGTTTAATCAATATCGGAATGAAAAAATCACAATTTAATTCGTATTTCTATAAAGTAGGGTTCTTGTTTTGTGTGATATCAACACAGGAGAAAACCTGATATTAATTAATTACATACTCAATTAAATAGATCATATTTTTGATACTCAAAGCACCATAACTCTTTAAAACACTAATATTATTTTAAAAATAATATTTGTAGCATTAAAATTATCGTTTTAATTATGTCTGAAACTATTTTTGTTTATCTTTGTGTGTCTACAACTACCAACAGTGAGATATTGAAATATTTAAACGTTAGGCCGGGAGCTGATACCTCGAACATTAAAGTCATCTTGAATTATTTTACTGTATAGAACTTTACTGACTAAGAAAGCGTCTAATTCGTATTTCTGGAAGATAAGGGGTTTATTTATTAACGTTCAGTATTAGTTAGAGACTGTTTAGCCGTACATTTTCGACGTTTAACCGTACATTTTGACGTTTAACCGTGCAGTTTTGACGATTAAACGTCTCAAAATGTTTATAGATAAAGGGCTAAGTTGGCAGAGCGAATACCTAAAATATTTAAAACGTTTATATATAAGTTCGTAACATTGTATAATTTTAAAGTATATAGCGATATTAGGTAGGTCGTGAAATACGTAAAAGTATAATTTTAGAAAGGAGAAGTATAACAATAACATTAATAGCAATGGACGGCAGCAAGCTCGGCGATTATCTAAAGCTTATAAAAATTCAAAAGCGTAACGTGGGAGAAAAAGTAAGGTTCGTAAGAATAAGTTAGGAATTTCAAAAGATCACGAAACGGCACTCTTTATTGCGTAACACACTATAAATCACAATCTGAATCATTTCAAAGGATATTGACAATCCATTGCTTCATATGCTCGAAAAATTTGACTGCTCAACAACGTAATTAACGCAATGAATGAGTTGAATTGTCAAAATAAAAGCCATTCTTACTGTTAGTGTATTACGCAATTACCCCGCGGGTCTGAAATAGGTACAATTGTCTACAAAGCTTTGGAGTATGTAGCAAATAATATCTCTGTGAATTGTTCTTTTTAAAATGCTTAGTTATTAGTAGGTAACTATTTAAAAAATGCACATCAAATGAGATCTTCCCCGCACGGCTACGCCTGCTAACCAACATTTCAAAACCTTAAAATTGGTAATTGACTAGTTACTTGTAAGAAATTAAATTCTAGGGAAGATTTCAGATGGAATACGATTAGATTAACAGTAGCATAGCGGATATAGGGTTGTATCTCATGATTTTTGAGAGTAGTATCCAGAGGAGGGATGTTGTTGTCGCTAGGGCGACTCCTCCCCAGCCGAGTTCGAGCGACCAAGCGGTGGAGAAGTCTCTCGCCGCCAGCAGCGCCAGCGCGGGCCCGCGCGGGCCCAGCACGCCGTCCGCGCTGCCGTCCGCGTGCGACGAGCCGCGCGCCGACACGCGCTGCACGCGCTTGAAGTGGATTATCATAAGTGTGAACATGGCGAACAGACCTGGAAGGAAAAGTAAGTATTTGACCTTTGTAAGTTGGAGTAAAAGACGGCACCCTAATCGTATCACACTTTCAATCACAATACGAGGGGTTTGAAGGAAATTCCTAACCCATTGCTTCATAGGTTTGAAAAATTCGTCTGCTCGACATCGTAAATAACGCAATTCATGTTGTTGAACTGTCAAAATGAAAAGCGTTTCCGTTGTTGTGTGTTACGCCGGTCGCCGGCCCGCCGGTCGCCGGCCCGCCGGTCGCCGGCCCGCCGGTCGCCGGCCCGCCGGTCGCCGGCCCGCCGGTCGCCGGCCCGCCGGTCGGAAACCGGGTTTCAGATGTCTACACGAGTACTTATAAACTAAAAAATAATATCCAGCACGTCAATAAGTGAGTTTGCAAGAGTTAGTCTCAGAAAGTAATTGACGATCGGCTTTGATGACGGACCGCTAGATTACCATTCAATTTGCAAATCCGATGCGAAACGGAGCCAGGGAATATCTGCGGGATTATTTTCCATCTTTTACAGTACCGTAGGGACTCCCAGCACGAATGTAGTTATGCGATCTAGGAGATTTAATTTGATTGGAAAATTGTCGTCCCTCCTGAAGAAGGGGGAGTGACGCTCGGTCTAGGCTGAGACAGTCTTTGCTAGCGGGGTAAAGCCTTCGCAAAGTGTGTTGACTCAATTGGTTCAGATGATGGTTGAGAACCCAGAGTTCAAGATGCAGTGATAGTAGGTGGAGATTGACATTAGTAAAATTCGGAGGTGTGGGGATTCCAAAATTAGTTGTCGTGGTAAAAAGTTTAGCCAAAATATTTAGTGGCGGGGCTGACTGTCCAGGGTCCGCCGAATACCTTCACATGACCATCACATACGTACCGGCTAAAAGATACATGACGCCAGTTATGAGTACAGCGCTGATCTGATGCTTGCAGATGCCGAACGCGCCAACCAAAGCGGCGCTGCCCAGCACTATCAGGCAGACTAGGGCGCATGATATGGATAGATTCTGCATTCCTGAAAGAAAAATTTTACATGTTACTTAAACTTCAAGTTTAAGAAATACGAAATGCGGTCTACCTCTAAGAATCCAGACACGTTCCTAGTGGGAACTAAGAACCTTCAAAAGTTTTAAGGGTGCTGAAATGTCATGTCCGACAACTCCCCTAATGCCCAGACCACAAAACAAAAAGGTATTCCCAGAGTAGGTAGTTAAAATACTTCAAGTTCCCTCGAAAGTTCCAAGTAAGATTTAGTTCTTAACCTTTCAACAGCCGATTCCAAATATTTGTACCTAAGTACCTACTGAAATTCAATTAATCTCGTGAACCCGATCTTGTAGTGGTACATAAGTATAATATTATTCAAATATTTACGGGCCCACGTCAAAGGTTGGAGCTGCCAGCCTCTTTAAACATGTAAGGGGTTAGAGGGATTAACGCCGCTGCAGAAAATATAAATTTCCGCCTCGAACTAGCTAAAAATATCGCAGCTTCATTAATATTTAGTTTGAATATAGGCCAGAAATATGACTTAGAGGAAAATATTTCTGAGGTGAAAATGTTCATTAAACATTCAAAGAACGTTTGTCGGGCGACTTCTGGTTGTGATGAAGAAGGCTCTTTTTATCGAATTAGGTACTAACTACTTATAATAGACACGTAAACATATTTTTGAAAAATTTAGTTTATAAAGAAATCGGCCTTAGGAACACTGCTACAAGAGTCTTTTGTGGATAGTGACGTTGACAGGGGGGCGCTGCTGGTAAACATTTTGTGCATTATTTCTATTCATAAAACAAAATGGTGGCAGTAGATCCGATATTGGCCGCGCGCCAAAATGACATTGTAGCGCTATAGGTACAGTCAAACTGCTGGTACCTGACGGCTGTCTGGTTTTCAAATTCTGTAAAGGGCAGAGGGCAGGGAGACGGTATTAAGTGTGCAAACTTAGTATTTTGGTAAATTAAAAAACTTTTCACTCGAACGGAGCAATCGCCCTAATATCTTTCTTTTATCGAAAGCTACCTACCAGAAAAAGAAGGTTTTACAAATGTATTTTCGGTAAACTTTTTCTTGTAGGTACTCGCGAAATACGTTGATAAATGAACTTGGCGGAAAGCAAATGGTTCTCCAAGGTTGAATCACCGAGGGATGAAAAGGGCGTTGTTTATGCATACCTTGACTTATCGCCGTTGAATATTTTAACATCTAGTTTTCATATTGTACACTGGTTTTATTATCGTGAAAGGATAATTATGACAGCTTTATGGAGCGTTTACAGCTCGTTTAAATTTTAAATAAGTATTTGTTTTTTTTTTCATTATTTGCGAGTGCTGGGTGGGGCTTTAGTTTTCATGAGAAAAGGTACCGGTCTATTGGTATACCTACTTTTAGAAATAACGGGATTTTTCCAAAAATAACTTACGATGCTGCCAATCAGCTCGGGGTTCTTCATCCTCACTGTTTGCTAAATAATTTGTGCATACCGGCTGCGAGGGGAAACCAGCCCTGGACAATATTGACACCTCTTCCTCTGGAACCAAAAACATGCATTAAATGGGCAATCCCTTTTATAGTTTATAAAGAATTTCGTAAAAAAAATTAAGAACTACCTTCAAGAGACACGCACATCGTCCAAATACCACCATTCATCGGCACTAAAAAGGTTCCCCCACCGCCTTTTCGATGACTTGTATCTTCGATCTGAAAAGAGGAAACAATTGAGCACCAAACACCTCAGATTTACGTTATACGGAAGATCAAGGTTGAACCGGGAAGACTATCGTAAATCGAAGTTAAGAATTTATGTGAGTAACAGGCAATCTTAGTCTGCCTGGCCTTTACCAAACATATGTAGTTGGGATGGCTTCCAATCTAACCGGATGCAGCTGATTACCAGTGGTTTACATGGACCGATGTCTATCTGACCTCCACAACTCAGTTACTTTTTAACACGATGCCCGTTGGTAAGACTGGTTGTCAGACGACTTAACGTGCTTTCTGAGGCACGAAGGGGTCTTGACATGTATTGAATGGTCACCCATTCACGATCCGACCGCGCCAATCAAACCGTGCGGCTGTTAAAAAATAAAAAGCCAAAATGTGACGACTCCCGGTCTATCGTGTTAACACAAGGCTTAATTAATGTAACGGCGTATTTGCTAAGCATATTTGCTAACACATGTGATCGCATAATTGGAGCTAATATGTGAAGTTAGTGTTTAAACACCGGATTAAAAGCGGTGTGACCTTTTAAACGGTTGTTGGCACATTTTTGTACGGCACGAACTCTTTTTCGGTCTTCTTCATGGTCTCATCGTGAGCCTATCGTATTCTACTTAACGAACAGATAATTAGCCAAATATAAGACTACAATAAAATAAATAAATAATAAATAAAAAGGTTTATTGCAGAAACTTGTACAACTTTTACAGTAAATCTTACATATGGACCTCCTTTTAAGTAAAAGATATACCTGTGTTATGAGACCCCGAAAGAATACAATACTCTTTACTATGTACACCATAAAAATTATATATACTTATAGAAAGAAAGAAACAAAAAGTATTTATTGCGACTCGCACAGGAAGATCATAAAACTAAACTAGATACAATCAAAAGTAAAAAAAACTAATTATATAGAAAAAAAAGTATCAAAACCTATAACCCAAATATAGAAATTTTACAAAGTTTAGTATTCATCACAGTATTTAATTTTAAGGCCTCGTAAGCCTGGTGGTTGCAAGCGCTAGTGAGCATGAGGTCCTGGGTTCCGATTCCCAGGTCATGCAAAGTTTTATTGGGTTTCTTCATCAGGAATTTCTCAGTAGTAGGCCGGAGTTTAGATTTGTGCCGGTTGATGGCAACAGGCTCGCCCCCAAACAAATGGGAGTTAAAATAACTGGTGAAATATGGTTGTACTATACTCGTAGTTATACCTCTGCATAACCCTTCGGGGATTCCAGGCGTGATGTTGTGTTATGTTATTTAATCTGATTGATTTATAGTCAGAGAAATTAATTGTTTATTAAATTGACACACTACGTCAATTTCCCGTGTTATAGAGTTTTCATCCTACTAATATTATGAACGTGAAAGTTTGTATGGATGGACGGATGGATGGATGGATGGATGTTTGTTTGTTACTCTTTCACGCAAAAACTACTGAACGGATTTGGATGAAATTTGGCACACAGATGGTTTATAACCAGGATTAACATATAGGATACTTTTTATCCTGATATTCCCACGGGATCGAAACGTATGCGGATGAAACCGCGGGGCGCAGCTAGTACAACTATAAGAATGACAGTTATGATTCGAATAAACGCACCACTTAAGTTGGTAGTCAATTTGATCTTTTTACAACAAATGCCCCCATTGTACATAATATATGACTACTTCTAAGTAAGAAATTAAGAAAGTTTAAGCCTCTTGGTAAGTATTTTCCAAACAAACCGAGCTGAGTAAGGATTAGCGAGGAAGACATCGAGGTATAAGCTTCTTATGACTCCTATGTTGCTTTATTTTGTGTAGCGATTTATTTATAGCTACAAATATTTCATATCTGATTTAGAGTGTCTGAGAATTTGATAGGCTTCATTGCAAATATATCTATGCCAAAGGATTTAGACAAGCCTTTTAGATACCTTCGCATAGAAATCCTGCACACTAGGTACGTAGGACTTTTGTGCACCCATCTAAATATGCTGAATAAAAATGCCAAAATGCTGTTGGCACCATAACCGCGTTGGGTTGTGTTTAAGAATCATCACGCAGTATCACGCATTCTAGGTTTAGTAATTTATGAATCACTTTACATCCTAAAACAACTTGAGCAGGATACGCTTAGGTAGTAATTTGTCTTCATTACATCATATTTCATCAGAATAGATGAATGTGCATTGTCGAATCCGCTGTTTTACATGACCACTCGCCGTTTTACAAAACAGTTCCGTTATGTAAAACAGCTGAATGACATTTAGCGATTTTCCCTAATTACTGAACTCTAATATGCAGAATTGTATAAACGTTTTGCATTTATCAATGCAGCGGGTCAACGATTATAAGTTATATAAAACAGCGTGAAATGAAATGTCAGATTGTAGAATTTAGTTCTAAATCTCAAAATTCTTGAGTTTAGTTCTAAATTTTGACGCTCGTGGGTCTGTATAAATAATAACAACAATAATGGCGTCCAAAATAGAAATAAAGAAATGAGTAATATGAGTGAAAATAACTCAAGTGAAAACAGTGATTGATCTGATTTATGATAAACATGTGCGGTTATGTAAAACAGCGGATTGAAGAATCTATCTACGAGATCTCTACCGTGTTTTAACCTTATAACTTGTCTTTCATTCACCGTCATTATTCTGCATTGCATACCTGCCTGCATCTAGACTATTCTAGACTATAGTAGATTACGTAACATAACATCACGCTTGTTTTCCCCGAAGGGTAAGGCAGAGGTGTATATATAGTACCTACACCCACATTTCGCCAGTTATGTTCAAGTCCCATGTAATAGGGGCGAACCTATTGCCGTCAGCTGGTCACAAATTCAGACTCCGGCCTACTACCGAGAAATTCCTGATGGAAAAACCCACATAGAAAGTGCTTAGATTACAATTTAAAAAAAACCTAGAATGTTCTCTGTAAATACTTACAAAAAATAAAATCAAAAATCAAATCAAATTTATATTTCAGGTACACCCTTATAAAATTTAACCAGATTACAAATTATTCATTAATCAAAAATTATTACAATACAACAACAAAGGAATAGATAAGTGTTATTTTAGCTGGAATATTGATTGCCATATACGAAGAAATAGGTTACCTCGTATAATCCTCGGCCCTCAATAATCTATTGTCAGATTTATGTATTCTATCAGATTTATTTATGTATTTAATTACAAAGTGTTCTTCGATTTTCTACATTTTAAGCCCCTTTTAAAGTGTTGTAACTTTCGTAACTGAAAAATAACGGGCAACATTAAACCAGCCAGTTCTACGTAGATACCTAGATTCAATAATCTCACCGCATCGCTGGGTCGCGTGCAAAGTTTAGGTGCAGTCCCCACGGCGATGCTCACGTGATTACGGAACTGTTTTATTCGCTGCCACAGCCTTGACCTGCCTGCTTTGTACCAGTATCAATACGCGGGGCTATGAAATGCGTAATCCCGGAACATATGCTGGTGTGCGGTGTCAAAGTTTCTTTTGTGAATAATAATGAAACTTGATAAAGGATTTTTGTTGGCCGAATTTCGTATTTGTTTTTTTGCTAGGGCTTTTTAACGTGACAACTATTTTACTAGCTTTTTTGGGGGCCATCCATAAATTCCGTCACACGAATTTCATGGTTTTAAACACAGAACAGTTAAAAAAGGTTAAACAACAGTTAAAAACCTCTTTTATCTGTTCTGTGGTTTTAGAGCCGTCTCTCGTCCTTGTGACCTGTCGTTCAGGTGGATATTTGTGGAGTCCCCTGGTTTGCCGTCAGAATTGAAAAATATGTGACGTCACACCAGGGGTGGGTTCTCTGTTGTAACGACATATATTTTCCAATTTTAAATCAAACCTTAGAGGTAATAATGTTGTTAGAGTCGGTAATATTTTAAAGTTCTTCGTTACAGTTCAAGTTAACAGTTTGAATACTTTAGATTTAGTACCCTCGCACCCTCACACACACACACATTCATTCATACACCCCCACCCATACGCCTTAAGCAGATATTGTATAATGTAAAATTGTTTAAATCTTATTGCATAATTTCTGTGTAAACTACTGGGAGAAGACACTGATTCCTGTAACACAGGTTACTACCTAGCGCAGGAGTCAGGGTTTCCATATAATAATGTAACATACTTTTATGTCAATAAAGATTATTATTATTATTTAGGCGGTTATTACACTGCACCGGACACCGCACCGTGTGCGGAGTTGCGGTTTTTAATGTTGCAGACCGCACGAGATGCGTTGTTACTGTGTTAAGTGTATCCGGGCCCTATCAGAATACCAGCGCTGTGGTATTTATTTTTTTAATATCGCAGCATTATGCTGAGATAGGAGCCTTTTTGGCCTAGCACAGGTCTTTTTTTTTTGGTAGTTTGTAATGTAACTTTGTTAGTTTTAAATGCTTCTTTTTTATTATTTGTACTTCCTGTGTGTTCCAAATAAAATATTTTTCTTTCTTTCTTTGTGTGTTTCCCTATGGTTTTTGTACACAAATCAAGATTCTACAGTCAAAGCTGGTGCAGTGTGAAAACAGCATTATACATGTGACGTCGCGAGTCGTCCCTCCCTTGTCACATGACGTCACACTTTATTGACCTTCTCCCTCTCCCATAACGTGTGATGTAATTTATGGAAAGCTCCCTATACCTAATCGTTGCACGTTATTATAGGAGAGCACTTCCAACTAACTACTAAAGTCGTCGAGTTTTGTTTACACATTTAGTCGACCACGCATAAGTTTAAAGCTTCCATATAAAACAGAGATAGCAATACAATATTAAACTATCTACTTTTTTTTCCTTAACTTTTATTGTCCCACTGCTGGGCAAAGGTCTTCCCCATATTTTTCCACTTTTCGTTGTCCTGTGCCTTCTCCGTCCAATCAGCTAGGAACGAGTCCATATGGTCACGCCAGCGTTTCTCGTCCGTTTCGTAAACTATACACATAACTTTTTTTTAAACCTACTACCTACATTTCTAAAATAGGGTGTATACACACGAGCGACAGCTGTCGACGCTTGTCGACGGCTGCAGTTTACTCTTCCGTTGACGAGTGTCCCTCGTGTGTATGAGCACTTATACGGTGGACCTCAACCTCATTTCTCCTATTTTGTTTTTTTTAACGTTTTGTGATCAAATAAAATGTAATAATTCCAATCCAGCCCTTCAGGTAGGCAGGTCGTCTGATGTAATTGTATCTCCCGGCTCCCCAAGTAGAAGGAACAGGGGGGTTTTAGTCCGTAGGAGTCCGACACCGTTCTCCCTTGACGGAGGAGGACGGATGCCCCACGGAAAAAAAAGGTAAGTACCTATACGTCTGATTAATGTCTGAAACCTTTAACCTTTTCAGCAAAGGTTTCCATCGGTCCAAGAAATTAAGGGAAATTGGACTCGAAAATTATATCGAACCGAGTCATTAAACATCGATTTAAAATAAATTGTCGTCATGTTCTCGATTTGATTGATGGCGTGGGCGTCGAGGGGTGAACCCCGGCGGAACTATTGGGGCGGAAACTTGACATTGAATCGAGAAAATTAACCGAAGGGAGAGTTGTCGTGTAAACCATTTTATCTATGTTATTTTGTAACCAGATCGATTAGGTTAAAAAGATACGTTTGCCGCGGTTGATCTGTGGATGGGTGACCATCTTTACATACCAAGACCCCTCTGTGCCTCGGAAAGCATGTTAAGCCGTTGGTTCCAAGTGTCATTCGTGGATTTTTGTCAGTCATTACGGGTGGTCAGAAGCCCGAAAGTCTGCGACTGCCTATCTGGCCTCCACAACCCAGTTACTGGTTAATATGATACCCCTTGGTAATCAGACTTTCGGGCTTCTGACGATCCGTAACTAAATTGTTCAAAATCAATTTATTTTATCATTTTCTTTTCTAACATCATACCTCCTTTTTTTAGAAGTTTTCATAAGCCAGTCCCGTAGGTACCTAAAATGAACTTATAATTCTTAGAAAAGCTTCTACACTAATATTTTATACAAATTAACTTGTACCAGCATCCCAAAAATTATTCATCTGACCATGTTTACATTAACATTCGAGCATTAACTTGTTTAATTTAAATTTTAATCGCTAAACATTTTCATTAATTTGGCAAGCGAAAAGCGTGTACCTAACACCCAATTGAATTATAAGAACTGGGGCCGAAGTAAAACCAATTACCGAATGGGTATCTTTAATTAAATTAGTGGGTTTATCATCAACTCTCGTGTCTAAATTGTGTAGGTATATGTAATTAGTGTGGGTAGTTCTGACACTGCATGTCTGTTAATCCATGGACTCTAGTTTGTACCGAATCTGTCTGTTGGCAGTTTGCACTAATGCATTTTGGTAGTTATGGCTGAGAATAGTAGAGTAATTTGGTTGTTCAGTTATGATTATGGTGTAGATGAAATTAGTAAATAGCAGTACCCCTGTGCTTTGGAAAACACGACAAGGCTTAACGCACTTTCTGAGGCACAGGGGTACCTACTGCTGTTTTAGAGATCATGCGGAGGATCAACGGCTTTAAACGGTTAAGCCATTGGTCCTCTCTCTGATCTCTCACCGGTCATGTCAGATTACCGTTTCATTGGACTCTGAAAGTAAAGAAACAGAAAGTGCACCTGTGATTGTCGTCCCATAGGACCATGAGAGTAAAGGAACAGAGAGTGAGCCGGTGATTGCGAACACACTTGTGCACTATAATGTTTCCTGCTTTGTTAATCTCCGTTGAGATTGGCTACCGTGACCAGAAACGATCGGGAGGATATTAAGTAGCAGTAATATTTCGATACTTGCAACTGAATCGTGTGTCATCAGAATTCGATGAAACTTCGTACCTGCTGAAGCGGAATGTGTCCTACCCGACCAGAATAGGTAAACGTTAGGTAAGTAGTAAATTAAGGTGTATATAGGGCTCGCTGACCTTGTGCATGTGGGCGGAGCTAAACGCTCTACCCCCGAATACGTAAAACGCGCGCGGTGGCGCGCTGCACTAAAACGACGATGCACTAAGACGCCGCACGCAGGTCGCCTTTTTTGCCTACGATTCCAGAAGGGAATGGCGGAGGCAAGGCTGATATATTTTGTATAGATTGATACTTATGTTACGTATATTTTATGTTTTTACTGGACATTATTTATTAGAATTTTTTCATTTTTTTGATTTTGTTTAAAATCATACTTACGTGAGAACGAACTTGGTTCCCGACGGGGGTAAAACTTTAAAAATGATATCGAGTATTTTCTTAGGAATGGAATAACATTTTATTTGCATAGACTGTAGGTCTTCTTAGGAGGACTTACATAAAAATGAGATTTTATAAAAATGAGAACCTGTTTCATCAATTTGAATTATTATAAATCAGTAATAAACCTACCTAACTAGCACTGTACCTAAATGGCATTTTTAGGATTCCGTAGCCAATTGGATGATGTTATAATCAACTTTCTTCCTGTCATTGTTAAATAACAATTTTTCAACAAATTAGAATACCACTACCTGCTATGTAAATACATAGCAGGTAGTGGTATTCTAATTTGTGACCGGTAGGTGCCACAACTAAAATGTGCAAAATAATTATTTTTTCCAAAAAAAAAAAATAACTGACTTCCATAAAAAACTACAAAATGAACAATAACTTTATTTCGGAAGTCTGTAGCAAAAAACGTAAATTCAAAACCAAAGACATCGACTTCCGAAATAAAGTCATTTTTCACTTTGAAGTGTTTTTTTAAGTGTTTTTCATGTAAAAAGTTTTTTTTTACTATTAATCGTACGTCAAAAGTAACAGTTGAGCTACGAAAACTGTTACCACTGTTATAGTATAGTAAAGTAACAGTATAATGTCTCGTTAGTGACCTTGAAATAATCACCTACGGCCGCTCAGTAGATAAACCTTCCGCGTTCGTGCGTAACAGCCGCGCGCGAATACTCAGAGTATATCAGTCAGTGGCGTGTATTGCATAAAGGCATATAAGCAGTGCCTACCTCGATAAATCACCATAGGCCTTAGTTACATTTTAGTGTGTGTGCCCAACTATGAAACTCACTAAATTATCATACCTAACAAAAAACAAAATCTTCATACAAATACGCGCGGCAGTAGGCAGTCGCAAGACGGCCTACGCGGCTCCCGGACTATTCGATTTTTATTTTGACCTCACTATCGGCTTTATCACCCTCGAAAAGTATGAAAACGACACCCATGATGAAATATTTGAAATTTTTTGCAGCCGCCATTTTGGATTTTTATTTTGACCTATCTATCGGTTTTATCACCCTCGAAAAGTATGAAAACGACACCCATGATGAAATATTTGAAAAATTTTGCAGCCGCCATTTTGGATTTTTATTTTGACCTCACTATCGGCTTTATCAGCCTCGAAAAGTATGAAAACGACACCCATGATGAAATATTTGAAATTTTTTGCAGCCGCAATTTTGGATTTTTATTTTGTCCTCACTATCGGCTTTATCACCCTCGAAAAATATGAAAACGATACCCATGAAGAAATATTTGAAAACTTTTGCAGCCGCCATTTTGGATTTTTATTTTGACCTCACTATCGGCTTTATCACCCTCGAAAAGTATGAAAACGACACCCATGATGAAATATTTGAAAATTTTTGCAGCCGCCATTTTGGATTTTTATTTTGACCTCACTATCGGCTTTATCACCCTCGAAAAGTATGAAAACGACACCCATGATGAAAAACTTGAAAATTTTCGCAGCCGCCATCTTGGACTTTTATTTTGATCAAATTCAATATTCTCTTTTTAATATTAGTTAGATAAGCCTTACTACTTGTATACTATCGTAAGCGTCCTGACGCGCACAATAGAAATGGGCCATCTGCAGCGAGCTAGTCAATAAACGCACACTGATACAATTCGTTCGTAAATATTTGCACTAACACGCAAACGCGCGTAGTCGGTCGATAGCCGGAGCGGAGCAGCGAGCGACACAGCCCTTCCGTCTGAGTGCTAACGCACGACTGCCGCCCGCGCCCGCGCAGAGCACCTCTGAAGCTCAATCTCAAAGTGCGGAAATTTTCTTTGCAAATGTTGATTGATTTACATAAGCTGTTTCATTTCTATAGTACCTCTAACCATCAATTTTTCAGTGTAAAAATATTTGCAAACATCAAAGCCGTTTAGAAGTAATATGGAATACTAGGAAAAAATAGCGTTTAGCTAAAAAATTTTTTAAGGGAAAAGTATTAGCCATACGAAAAAATCCTGTTTCAGAAATGTTGTACATGAACCTATACCAACAATATATTTTTTTCAGATCTTCTAATCAAGCCGTTAATGAGAAATATTCTTCATAAAGTGACCGTTTTAGGGTACTAAACGAGAGTAAGGCCCTTAAACCTTTTCATCCCCACTGTCTAAATTTGAATCGCGCCAAAAATGTAAACAAATATGAGTTTATGGAAAAATAACTTTAATTTCTACACAAAAAGTTCAGTTTACGCTGCAACTTCAAACGATTTTATAAATTTTTTTAATAGTGATAGTCACTGAAATCTACTTAAATACCATTAAAATAAAGTTGATATTTGTTTAACTTGAAATAACGTCAATGTGAAACATGAATAAAATTTGAATATACACGTGGACGAAGTTACTGGTAGGTATTAGATTAAAATATGTAGGATTTTAAACTAATATTATAAAGAGAAAAGATTTGATTTTTTGTATGTTTGTTTGTTATACTTTTTCACGCTTAAAGGGCTGAACGGATTTGGGTGAAATTTCGCACATGGGTAGATCATAACCATCAATCAGAATCTGAAAAAATTGTCTGCTCAGCAACGTTAATAACGCAATGACTGTTGTTTATTTGTCAAAATGAAAGCCATTCCTACTGTTAGTGTGTTACGCAATTATCCCGCTGGATTAGGACATACGATACTTTTTATTCCGATATTCCCACGGGATCGAGACTTATGTGGGTTAAAATGCGGGGCGCAGCTAGTATGAAATAAAATCCAACAAACTTTAATTAAATAACTATTATGGACGAGTGTTGAAACTAAAATTGCACAGATAAAAAAAATACACCGAGGCAAAGGGTTCCTACGGATTCTAATTACGAACGTGAACCTACATCGCATGTTATTTTAAATCTTATATGACTGAAATAAAGTTCACTTTCGCGTGCCAAGAACTAATTAACTCTCTACCATGTTATAACTGGATTAAAACCTTAAAATTTTCATTTTCAGAGCTTAACGAAACATTGTAAAAATATTGAAGTATTTTATAACGAAAACACCGACTATAGCTGAACAGTCACGATGTCAACACTTGGAAACTTTCAATTGTGATTTTTGCGTGAAATAACGATATTTTTGTTATTTCACGCAATCGCAATTGCGGCAGCTGCGCCCCGCGGTTTCACCCGCATAAGTTTCGATCCCGTGGGAATATCGGAATAAAAAAGTATCCTATGTATTAATCCTGGTTATAAACTATTAGTGTTCCAAATTTCACCCAAATCCGTTCATTAGTTTTTGCGTGAAAGAGTAACAAAAATCCATCCATCTATCCATCCATCCATACAAACTTTCGCATTTATAATATTAGTAGGAAATAGGATAGGATGGATTAGCAATATCCTACAAAATGATTTAGATTTAGATTAATAGTGTATTACGCAATTAGGGTGTTGTAGTTTCAGCACACTCTCATGGGAAAAAGGCCAGGTTTATTAAGCAGAAATTCCGTTTCAAACAATGAAATTGGTAATTCTATTTACTAACCCAGTAATTTCTACTTCGCTAATGAAAGAGCAACCGTCAATGCATAGCTATAAAGGCTAGCCAATAATTTATTCAACAAAACCATTTACAATAATGAGTCTACGGCACTTGTGACTTGTTCCCCGTTGTGTATTCTAATTATTTATGTAGGTGTATAATCACTAAGGGTTGAACGGAATGAAATCAATGGCGGAAAAACTGCTGTGGGTGGTCGGGTGACGTTGCATGCATAATGGTTCGGTTCAAGGCAACGTCGGTTGGTAATTGTTGAAGTAAAAAGCCATGAAGACTGGTTTGTACGATCAGCCACTAAAGTCCATTCTCTTACTTTTGCATATCTTCGAATTTGACACAAACTCATATAAAAACTAACAGTTGATTTCTGAATTGACAATTTAAAGTTGAGAAACTTGAAGATGAGGAACTTTAGTATTATTTACGAGTATACAGGGTGATTTTTTAAAGACCAGCCAAATTTAAGGATGTGGTACAGACCATCAAACTGAACAACTTTCTCCATGGGACCAACATCGTAATCGCGAATAAAAATTCAGCCGTCCCATACATTTAGGTCGAGTAGGTATTGAAGTTTTCTATGGGACAGTTGATAAAATTTTCGCGATTACGCTATTTGTCCCATGGAGAAAGTTGTTTAGTTTGATGGTCTGTACCACATCCTTAAATTTGGCTGGTCTTTAAAAAATAACCCTGTATAATACAGCAGTGGGACAGTAAGGGCTTCATAAAAAAAAAACAAGTGAGTTTCAAAACTGAAGTGTTTTTGTTGTTGTACCTACTAAGTGCCTACCTATGATTTACGTCTATAAGGTGACTATTCCTTACTATCTTTAAGGTCGTGTGAAACAGAACACGCTTTACTCTAAGGAATTCGTTTTAGTAATATAAGTCTAAAGTGATTTGAATTCGCTCCCAAGGATTTGAAACACGTGCTGCGGATTCCGCATGTAAGCTCTATGAGATAATAGGGTACAAGTAGGGCTACGGAACATACATGCTTTGCTTTAATTAACAAACAAATTACAAATTCATTTTTCACATGTATTTAAAATACAGTATTTACAAAATAACCAGTTCAATTACAAAATAAACCCTGAATTTTTGATTGCAATAAATTGTCGTAAGTCTAAATCTAAGAACGACTTTAACTTGCAAGCTAGGTGTTTCATATTGCTTTAAATATGTACTAGATACAGAGCCCTATGTCACAAAACTTAACAAGCGTAGGTACATTTTGACAAAATTGACAATTTTTTCTATGGAAAATTATAAAAAAAACAAAATTTGTCACATTGCTCTGGATTCTAGTTTTTTTCGGTTTAAGTCAGCTTAATTTTAATTATCATTAATGAGGTCGATAAATGTATTTTGAAGCCGAAATATTTTATTTTATTTACACTGTCCCACTGCTGAGCAAATGCCTCCCCCAAATCCTTATAAGCATCCTTTTCTAGTATATATGTCTAAAATATAGTAATTCAAATACTGGCCAGCCCTGGTTACAATAAAGTGGAGATAATAATATTATTATGTTGCCCTAAGAGGTTGGTAAAGGCAAGACATACTAATAAAAGGCAGCATTTCGATCGAATGATCACGTACCTAATTAGCCATGATTGCTAGAGTTGGTATAACTGGTAAACTTTCGGCACATTTATAGGAGGTATAGTATTTTTACCTCACGAAGCGACGCGTGCTTTATTTGTGGTTTCCAACTTACCAAGTGTACAAACACGCTGTGAATGTGTAGTAGCTGTGTGTATGCAGGAGCTTTGGGTATCGTCCGTGACAATGGTGAAGTCGCAAGAGTGTCCGTGCGTGTGTGTTATGAGCTGACGCTACTCGTGTTCACTAAAATTTTATTGATTATTTGGCTTATGTTATTTAAATATTCCCATATATTCCCAGTTTAACGCGCAACTGTCGTAGGAAAGGGAGGGACATTTTGAGAAAGGGACATTTTGGGAAAGGGACATTCTGGGAAAGGGACATTCTGGGAAAGGAGCATTCTGGGAAAGGGACATTATGGGAAGGGGACATTTCGGGAAAGGGACGTTTTGAAACCAAGGGACATTTTGGGAAAGGGACATACTGAGCCTGATCGGTGTTCACGCACACATTCACAGCGTGCTTGTACACTTGGGTACAAACACGCTGTGAAGGTAACAGACAGACAGACGGTGTTACTTTCGCATTCATAATGTTACAAGGATATACATTGGCCTCCAAAAGTTGATTAAACTTTTTCCACTTCAGATGTGACACCCCACATTGTAATTTAAAATTCTAGTGATCCAAATGTTTTAGCTGCTATAATGTTTTTGTTAATGACTAACATTTGACTTATAAAAAATAATCAAGTAATCTCTTAGGAGTACCTGATTATTTTTTTACTTAAAATCAAAATGTGGCATCACAGCTGAAGTGGAAAAATGTCAACTAACTTTTGGAAGCCAATGTACTCGTAAGTATGAATGCTAGTAGCCTATGTCCTTCTCCAGGTCCCAGGACCTATCTGTCGAATTTCATTAGCGATCGGTTCAGTGATTAGGGCTTGAAAAGGGTTACCTTTTTATCGAAGTTTCGAGACAGAGCGAGTTACTTTCGCATTTATAATTACTATAGAATGGTTTTTCTGGACAAAAAATTATGTTCAGGTCATTATAGTTTATTAATTGTATGATTTGTTTTCTTTCTTCTTACGTGCCGTGGGTTCATACGTTCTCAAATAAACACACTCACTCAAACAACGTTTGTTGGAACCTATTTGTAATTTAATTATCAAGTTTTTTGCAAAACGCCTGTCTGAACAACATAAAGATAAAAAAAAAGTTTTCTATTGTTTTTGTTTTATATAGCGTGTTTATTAAGTTTAACTATAAAAAAACTCTATGTTATACCTATAAAGATAAAATGTTATTTTGAGGTTTTAAGTTTTGTTATGTGTGTAGGTGTACTATTCTACCATCCATCCTATTTATATTGTAACCGGCAATTTGTCTTAATTTAAAAAATATTTTAGAACATAAGGTACTTTTATGTTAGGGCTGATTTTTCCAACCCCAGATAATATTATCCGAGGAAGAATTTTGAGTTTTTGAGAGTTCTTCCATACAAAATCGGTCAGACGTCAATTTTATTTCACAAATAAAAATTATCTGTCGATTGAAAAATCAGCCCTTAATAAAATAACTACATACCTATCAGTAGTATTCATTTAAAATTAATTTGCATGCCCTAAACAGGCCAAATATGGAATGTACATTAAACCACCAACTTTTACAACTGGTAACACCTATATTTACTGCACATAAATGATTCTTATCAAGCCATGAAAATAGAAATTAAAAGCAAAAAACTATAAAACTTTCAGTCTAACTAAGCTCCTAAATTAATAAATAAATAGTACTCATTTTGAGTCGGCGCAAAATAAAACAATTACGAAGATCACTCAAGCTGCCATCACTTTATAAACATGGCGCCTTTTATTCATCCGTTAATAAAGAGACCAAGTTTTGACATGACAGTATCGACCGATATTAGTTGTGACGTGATCGTAATCTCTCCCGATATGACAGCTGTTGAACAAAATACGTATTGATGGTGATGGATGGGCAAAATGGGTTTTCGCTTTCAATCACATTAAGACAGATAGAGACTGGCCGCCGCCGTGCTGTACCCAATAAATCCTATCTGGAAGAATTAATTTGCAGGTTACACACAGCTATACAGACTGCCAAACTGTTACCATAAATTCAGTAAACGATTCTAGACAATGTGTTGTAAGTTTTCGTTAGTTACAAAAAAAATATGCTGTTCCAATTTTGACTAAGTCACGCCAACGTCAACTTCACTTTCACCTTCACTCCAGCCGATCGATTCTGTAAAAATCTGACCGTGAAAAGTTAGGTGAAGTGACCTTAGAGCTAGCTGTCAATAGTGTCAATCCCTAGTATTAGTTGGCATGACAGCTCACTCCACGCTCACTTCACTTAAGTTTTCACGGTGAGATGGTTACAGAATCGCACTGCAGTTTCACTTATGTATGAAAAAGGGGATTTAAAAAAAAAATCTTGTGAAAGAAATCTAGAATAATAATAGTTTGAAGATTTTAATCTTGGCTGGCATACCTATTGTCGCGTCATTTTGTTTATTTTTCAAAATAGCGGTCACGCCTGAAACCTACATAAAACGACGTAAACCAAACCCCGTAACGTAAAGTGTCACGTTTCCGAGATAATTTAATAAATTAATATTCAAAGTTAATCACGTGACATCATCGATCACAGTGATCGATGCGTGACAAACACATTTTTTGAACTTGTGTACATCTTGTTGCTTAGATGTTTGCTTGCTTGTTGCTTTGATTTTCTTTGTTAGTAAAATATTATTATGTAAGTCTAAGGGCGAATTACACCAAATTTTTATATCTAGAATAAGTGTTAGGTATCCTGAGAATAAATTTTGAATTTTTGACAGATTTTTCAGACAAAAACTATAAGACGTCCATTTTATTTTAGAGATAAAAGATAACTGACTTTGGTAGGTCGGCCCTAAGTATAATAATATTAACCAATATTAGATTACAGAATTGTGATTCTATTCTTGTCCAGCAGCAATCAGTTTACAAAGGTTCCTGTAGATTTTATTTATAAATAGAGTAGAAAGGTTGATTTGTTTTGTCAACATACGCTTTAGAACGACATTACTGTTTACCTATTCTATGTATGAAACCCACGTACGTATATACAAAAACTCGACGTAAAACATTTTTTACGGCCACCATACTGGTTCATAAGGCACTGTCCCACCACCGGCGATAAACGAGAGGCGAGTAGAGCTAGCTACTTAAAACGAGTTTAGTCAGCGAGCAGCGAGTGCACGACGGCGGCAGCGACTAGTGATTACTCGCTGAGAGACTCACACTAGGTACATGCGTGAGCCTCTCGGCGAGTGTTCTGCTCGCCAAGCCATGCTGAGCGAGTATTTTCTTTTAAAGCTCTAGTCGATAAATAAATAAATAATAAGTTTATTGTACAAAGAAAAACACATAAGATTAGACATATATTAAACATGATTATACAAGCAGTGAGCAAAGGCAGATTGAACAGCTGGCTCCTGAACTAAATAAAAACATATTTGTATCTCAAGATAAACTAGTGCACAGAGAGTTCTCGTCGGCAGTGTGAAGCTATCAACTACACGGGACCTACAATATTTTGTCCGTTTTTAATCAATATTTTGAGCGAGAAAATCGTTGATACAAGTAGCTAGTCGCTTCCTCGTCGGCGGTGGGGCAGGTGGCTAAGCGTCACTCATCTTGTTATGCGAGTCAAGTTATGGTAGCCGAAAGTAAACGAAAGCCCACAGACTGGAGACCGTAACTTTTTATTTAAGTATGAATTATAAATGGCTAAATAATAACAGGCGCACGTGTCCTTTGCCGAGGCCGGTCCGTGCAGGGTGACCATCCATTTCAGATCGAGACCCATCCGTGCCTCGGAAATTACGTTAAGCCGTTAGTCCCAGCTGTCATTTGTTGATGTCCGACAGTCGTTACGGATAGTCAGAAGCCCTAAAGCCTGATAACCAGTCTTACTAAGGGATATCGTATTACCCAGTAACTCGGTTGTGGTCATTGTGGAGGTCAGATAAGCAGTCGCTACATGTAAAATACTGGTATTCAGTTGCATCCGGTTAGACTAGAAGCCGACCCCAACATAGTTGGCAAAAGGCTAGGCAGATGGTGATGAGACCCACGTATACAAACACTCAAAGAAAGAAAGAAAAAGTATTTATTGCGACTCGCACAGGAAGATCATAAAACTAAACTTAACTAAACACAATAAAAAATAACGTTAAACAAACATCTTTATGGCCACTGTACCGGGGCTCCATAAGCGCCACTCATCTTGTTATGCGACTTAAGTTATGGCAGACCGAAGAAAGTAAACGAAATCCCACAGACCGGAGACCGTAATTTTTTATTTAAGTGCGAATTATAAATGAAAGAAAAACCCCTTCATATACATATACACAGCTTTATTTAGGGTTGGTTGGTATTATGGGGTATTACGGTATTACCAACCAACCCCAATTTCCCATTATTTATGGGAAGTTATTATGTAAGGGTAGGTATTTTTTTTGCATATGTGTGTCTTTTGGGTTTATGCCTCTCATCTCATGGAATACTATTGTATAGGTAAAGCATACACGCTTATACCATTTTACAGGTGTTGTGTATTATTAAACATCTTCTAAAGAACCTGCCATCATTGGATTTCTATCTGAAATTTCTTAATAGGAGCCCAAAGTCTGGATTTGTGCCTGGCTGATGGCAATGCGATGGATGCTGATGGCGAAAGCACTAGGAAGTTGTGAAGGGCAGCGTTTTGGAGGACTGTCTTATGTAATTTTGACGTTCGAAAAGTGTTGATTCTCAGCCTAATTTGAATAAATTACTTTTGATTTTGAATAGGCTCGTCCCTACTAAGTATATGGGAGTTTAACATAACTGGCGAAATGCGAGTGTGCCGATTTTAGGTATGTACACCTCTGCTCAAACGTTCGGGGAAGCAGGCATGATGTTATGTTATGTGTTTTACACACGTTCGCCCTTGCAATCGGATTCGAAACCTTATAAATGCGACACCAAACATATGTTTTAACCAAAACAAATTCGATGAATTGACCTAGTTTTAGTAGTAATACTTCCGGAGTTCAGCAGTGCGATTCTGTAACCATCTCTTCGTGAAAACTTAGGTGAAGTGAGCGTGGAGTGAGCTGTCATTCCAAATAATGCTAGGGATTGACACTACTGACAACTCACACCAAGCTCAATTCACTTGAGTTTTCACGGTGAGATTTTTACAGAATCGACCGGCAGGACCTGTTTCAAATGTTTCATTTCAATCTACTCTGAAACCTTTAGGGGACGAATTTAAACGTTGAGAAGCGTCTCCAGAGATTTCAAGTTGTTTGTAAGGTGACGGTATTATATCTTGGATATTCTAAATCATTCATAATATTATCCTATTTCGTACTTCCTCCTAATATTATAAACGTGAAAGTTTCTATGGGTGGATGGATGGATGTTTGTTACTCTTTCACGCAAAAACTACTGAACGGATTTGGATTAAATCTGGCACACAGATGGTTTATAACCAGGATTAACATTTATAGGATACTTTTTATCCCAATGTTTCCATGGGATCGACACTTATGCGGGTAAAACCGCGGGGCGTGGCTAGTATATTATAAATTAAAGTCACTTTTTGTGTCTGTCTGTGTGACCGCGTTGTTCTTCTAAAATACGCAACGGATTTTGATGCAGTTTTCACCATCATTTTAGATCATTTATATGATTTACGAGTATAATAAATTAATATTAAGCTTACATAATTATAAAGAAATCCGGATGTTTTGTCAAGTCGTAAAAACCGCGTAAATTAGGGGTGTTCGCTAGTTGGGATAATAAATTGATGCTGCTGAGTCCCGCAATAGACTGATGGACAGCAGATCACCAAAGGTCAGTCACGAGAAACGTGATAAACAGTTAATTACATTAACGTAACTGTAGGTATAGGCAAATAGCAGTTACACCCTTCAGAGTTTTTTAAAAACAGTTTCATCGTGTCATCTCTGCCTAAAATCCACAAAGCTTTCTCAACATCAACGCTAAAAGGACCACAAACACAAATCTCACATAGCAATACATATCATAGTAGACGCTTACACGGTCCAATTACGTTTGGCAATCCACTTCCTAGTTACAGTCGCATAAGATATGCGAGCCGGGTCAGCCGCAAGGGATTAGCGGCCGTGTTGACTCTGTAACATTAGATTAGGAATTAGAACTAACCCGGCTTGGTTGGCAGCTTGGTACGGGCAGTTCTGTCCTTTAATTAGGTAGCGTGGTTTGTGGGTTGGTCACGACAACTTTTTAGTGTAAACGATCGGTTTTGGGCGTGTTGGCACGAAAGTCGAGGTTAATGGAAATAGTTGATTTGGTATAATCTACTGACCTAATAAAAATCTTAAATTCAATCATTCATTCATTCACTGACAGACCACACACGGCCTGAACCATTGAGTAAAGCTTAATAGCATAGCATAGTCAGCCTATAATAGGTCTCACTGCTGGGACACAGGCCTTCTCTCTACAAGAGGGAGTGGCTTTAAACTAACACGCGGGGCTAATGCGGGTTGGTAGATGTCACATGTCTTTGAATTTTTGGTTCTAGGACATGCTGCTTTCCTCACGATGTTTTCCTTCACCGTTTTGGGAGTAATGGTGATGAAATTGTTTACATAAAGTAAAGCGACCGCCTGGGTTCGAACCCACGACCTGCAAGCATAAGTCGATGTCGTTACCATAGGGCCCCCACTGTTCTTTGATACTTACTTAACTAATAAACTTACCTTACCTT
Source organism: Apamea epomidion (assembly GCA_947507525.1). Lineage (NCBI taxonomy): Eukaryota > Metazoa > Arthropoda > Insecta > Lepidoptera > Noctuidae > Apamea > Apamea epomidion. Next base: position 6,187,698 of record OX382232.1, read on the forward strand.
ACTTACCTAATAAAAATACAAGTCTTAGGGTCTAGAAACATGCAATATTGCACAAAAGGTCCTTATTATATACCGAAAGTGAGCAATACGGTAGGATTTTTAAAAAACCCCCTAATAGGGTTACATAGCGGATGAAAGTTTGTATGGAGTTCGACATTTTTGCCGATGGTAAATTCAATCGCTCTGTTACAGGATAAAGTGTTTTGTATTATTGTCATGGAAACAAAGAATAAAGAGAAACCACTCGCAATCCTTGCAAATGTTGTCGGGGAGAACGGTTCCCTGCGCTGAGATATGATTTAGAACAGGACAAACTTTCCCTTCCTTCCCTCCATAAAAAATATTTAGGAGCAAAGTCACTTAAGCTTCCAGAAAAAAAGACAAAGAAATCACACTTTGAATGCAAATAGAGAAATTAAATATAATAATGGTAACGAACGTTGAAATTGAAACAAAAACCTGAGTCCAATTTGTATATGTAATTGTAACTTTGTTTTTGACTAGCTTCTTCTACCCGCAATTTCTACTGCGTACATTTTTTTGGTTTTATCATATAACTAGCTGCGCCCCGCGGTTTCACCCGCATAGGTTTCGATCCCGTGGGAATATCGGGATAAAAAGTATCTTATGTGTTAATCCTGGTTATAAACTATCTGTGTGCCAAATTTCATCCAAATCCGTTCAGTAGTTTTGGCGTGAAAGAGTAACAAACATCCATCCATCCATACAAACTTTCACGTTTGTAATATTAGGAGGAAGTATGTAGCCCATGACTCTATGACTCTCGGCAATACTCTAGCTTCACATTAATGGAAGAATATTCGGAATCGGATCAGGAGTTCCGAAGATTACCCCCTACATATACTTCAAGCTCACGAATTTTACATGTTTATAATATTAGTAGTATAATTAAAATATGGATAAAGGGACATTATAGGTATACTAAAACTACAATGCTTAGAAGCGATTATGTAGATATGTACATCAGCTCCAAATTACCTAGATTTAGGTGCTGAATAAACAATTAGCTCGGCTGTATAAATGATTTTTACCCAATGAAATATTTCCCTCATTTTCTTTATTTAATTAAATGTTGTTCGAAGGGCACAAGACAGGTCATTAATATTTCCTTTCTTATATATCGCGTGTTCATAAATATTTATGATATTGTATAAAATGTTGTCAAGAACATTGTTGTTGAAAAAAAATAATTATACGCGTCGACTTGAGAACCGCCTACGTTTTTTCGTCACAAAATAATTAAATTCTTTAACACGTGTACCTCACAACATTTTCGAGAAAAGTTAGGTAGAAAGGTTATATGGTTTTGGCAAGTACCTTTGTCTGTCACCTGGTGATTGGACAGGGCAAGCAATGAAACTAACCATCCAGTTTATTGTGGTCTGAAATCAGCTACGATAAAACGGAGACAACTCCATCTATTTATAGTCCCACACTTTCTCCACTATTCAATTTAAACACGTCGAAGGCAGAGTTTTCTAACAACCTCATACATAAATGTTGCCACCTACATTCAATTTCTATTGAATTTTGTATGAACTCTACCTACACGCAATTTGTGTTATTATCATATTTGTATGCGTGTGAACATTGCTCTAGCAGCAGAAAAGATAAAACGAAAGAGGTGTCGGAATGTTCTGAACTTTTATTATATAAAATTTAAGAAAGTCTGGAATTTTTACGGCGAAGACAATTGGAGCAACAATTCAGTTTTTGAATGGAAAAGTCAGTGTCGTTGCTCAATGTGCTTATTCCACTAAAATGGAGGAAAGACTCAAACTCAGCTTTTCAATTAAAACATTTACATTTTCCATTTACTTTTGCATTGTTAAAGAGTCGATCAGTTAGTCAGAAAGACGAATCTAATTGCCTCTTCCAAAACATAGATCTCTATGGAGAAGAACGGGCACGAAAGTCCAAGGACACTCTTTTAAATCAAGATATTACAAAATCCTGGGTATACATTCTTGTTGCTTCTGTCTCAATTTCTTTTGAATTTTGAGTTGCTTTCGTGTGTATACTAAAAGTTATTCCTTTCCATGGGTGCACCTTGGCTAGAAGTGGACAGAACTTTGCCCTGAAAAGTGTCACGCACCGTTCTATAGAAAATTCAGCTTCACCATCTCCTTTGTGTATTTACTTCTTGATTATTCTTTGTCATGGTCCCTTTCGAAGATGGTGCTTTCACATCCTATAACAAGGTTGTTGTAGATGAGTACTATACGAATACCTAAAAAGATAAATTACGTTAATCTAAGTTCAGGACATTCCCCGCAGAGTTTTAACCCACGTTGATTAAAATGTACAATAGGTGCGCACTAAACTAAGCTTTTGTTTAACTTTCAACAATGAGTACCTGACCTAATTTTACCTACAATGTTGAAACCCATTTGCAAGCTCTAAGGTACATTAAGTTTCATACCTGGGTAGTTAGATTGTACTAAAACTAAGTATATTCTTTAGTAAAGTATTGTAGGAAATAAAATGGGAAGCTATTTTATGTTTGAGAGCTGTTCTGACCCCTTTGCTCTAGTTAGGCTGATACGTGGGTAATCACGAACGTACGTTGAACCTTGGTGACGTCATTCAATGACGTGAACAAGAAATCCGAGAACATATTGTGAATATTTGATCAAATGTTCAGTCGTGTTTACGGTAGGTGTTGAAGTGTTGGGGTGGAGTGGGGGGTTCGTTCGGTCGGAGTCGCGTATGCGCCTAGAGATAACTTGAAAATCGTTCTCGAAAACGGGCTTATAAAAAGAATTAGAAAACGGATTTGTGCCAGGTTGATGGCAATAGGCACGCCCCGTGTAACATGGGACTTAAACATAACAATAATAATAATAACAAAGATATTTATTGACATAAAAACAGTTGTTACATACTTTGATTGAAGCCCTGACTCCTGAGCTAGGTAGCAACCGGTGTTACAGGAGCCAGTGTCTTCGCCCATTTGTGGTACATTTAATAACAGTGTCCAATAAAACAATATAAAAAAAAATAAGAAAACGAAATGTAAGATGCACACATAGGTACTCTTAGGTATACAAAATCTTTGTGTGTGTGTGTGTATGTGGGTGAATGTGAATTGTTGTATGAGTACTTACTGATATTGTAATAGATCTTCCGTCTGGTGGTAATCAAGTGTTTGAAGCCATGCGGAGATTTTTAATTTAGTTTCTTTAGTTGTGAGCGGATTAAGGTTAAGGGGGTATTGTTTAATTTATTGTAAATGTAATAACGTGGGTGTACTACAAGTATACCTCTGCCTAACCGTTCGGGCAATACAGGCGTGATGTTTTACAATATGAATTAGAGAATTGATTGTCCTGCCTGAAATTGCAAGTGGTTTCACCTTTTTAGAGCTTAAGATTTCAATTGCTTGCGTTTTGCCTAATTGCGTAACACACCATCACCTCGTTCATTTAAAAGGATATTAATCTATTATAGGTAATCCATTGCTGCATATGTTCGAAAAATTTATCTTTTCAACAACGTAAATAACGCAATGAATGTTGTTGAACTGTCAAAATGAAAGCCATTGCTACTGATAGTGTGTTACGCAATTACCCCGCAGATATTTAATAATAACAAAGGAAATAATTGCGATCGCTAAAGTCTGGAGGAAGCTTACAATTCATCAATCAACTCAGCCTAAAATATTATTCTGCCACAAGGCATAATATTTTCCCAAAAAAAAAAAAACAACAACAATGCCAGTAGGCATTCAATAGTAATAATCATTCATGGCTAAGTCCTGACTAAAATATACGAGTATTTACTAAGGCAAAGTGATGCAAGCCGTTAATGATCGATCTGTGTCTGCGAAATTAGACACAAGCCCACAGCCGGTAACCTCGCGTCAAAACACCCACGTTCAAGGTGACTCCGTTTAGTTTAAAACAGTTTTAGCTTTGACATTTTAACTTTAGGTAACTATTGACGAACACTGAACGTGCTTTTTTACAGCATGGATTTAATCGAACCTTTAATAATTCCCATTTTACGTTCCTAAAATATTATTGAACACTTTAATATAATGATTGTGTCTCTTTTTGTGAACCTCAAATAATTCCTTGTACCCTAAAAACAGTGATATTCACAGTGTTAACACTAGAAATAAGGGCAAACTACTTGCCCCCTTTCACCGGCTTTTTTTTTTTTTTTTTTTTTTGTGGATGGGAAATCATCAAATGAGTCCTCCCGCTCTGGGTGGAGCAGAAGGGAGTGTCAGACTCTTACTGACTAAAACCCACCCGTGTTCCTTCCTTAGCCCTTTATGTACCAGGGCAGCGGTAACCCTTTCGGACGATCCCGCTACCCCGGCAGGCTTCGGCCCTGTCGGGCCCCGTCATCTATGCTGACATCTCTTTGAGGCGCACGTGGAACACTTACGCGCCGTCCGGCACGGGCCTGGTCCTGATCGGACGGAGAGCTACCCATTGCTCTCCGCCCGCAGGCCTGCGCCTACGGTGGCCGGGAGTCGTCACGCGGCTCCCGACGCCCGGAGCGTCTCCCTCGGCGGCTGAGGCGTGAGGATCTCTCCCTCGCCCATCCCGCCACCTCCTTCGCTAGCATGACTGCTTCGCAGAAGGAGGTGACCGCCTCCCACTCCCTCTCGCCCCGGACCATGGCTTGCACCAGGGCCGGGCGCGAGAGGTCGCCGCCGCTGCCGATCGCCTCTACGAGGACACGGCGGTGCTCTGCCCAAGCGGGGCAGACCTCCACCGTATGCTCCACCGTGTCCTCTGGGCGATCCTCGCAGTGGTGACACCCGGGCGTCTCCTCCCGCCTGATTATGTGCAGGAACCTCCCGAAACATCCGTGTCCGGAGAGGACCTGCGTCAGGCGGTAGGTGAGAGCGCCGTGACGCCTCTCTAGCCACTCCTCAAAGAGGGGTCTTATCGCCGCTATCGTGGCGTGCCCTGCGCTGGGTTGCGATAGTCGCGCCTTCCATTCCACCATGAGACCGCGCCGGAGGTCCGTCCGCTCCGCAGCGATTTGCCGCGGGTGCAGAGTTTCCCCCCGACGTAGTGCCTCCGCGCGCCAGTCATATAGGCGCGCGAGGACTATCGCCTCCAGATCCCATGGTGGCAGTCCGGCAAGGAGGCTTGCTGCCTCGCGCGAGATCGTGCGGTACCCCCGGATCAGCCTTACGGCTACCACCTTTTGGGGCGCGTTCAGGTAGTGTGCGGCTCGAAGCCGCAGTGAACGCGCCCATACCGGGGCCCCATATAGGGCCATGGACCGCACGACCCCTGCGTAAAGCCTCCGGCAGGAGGCGTTTGGCCCCCTCAGGTTGGACAGGAGCCGCTTTAAGGCGGCCCCGGCCCGTTCCAGTTTGGGGGCCAAACGTCGGAAATGCTCGACGAAGTTCCACCGGCTGTCGAGGACGAGACCCAGGTATCTCATCGTCTTCTCGACGCCGATGTGAACCCCTCCTACCATCAGTTGGGATCCCGAAGGTGGCCCGTACCGGGGCCCATGAAAAGACATGGCCTCGGACTTGTGCAATGCCACCTCGAGACCCAACTGCCGGATCCTTTCCACGACTATCGCAACCCCGCGTGTCATCGCGTCGGCCGCCGCCTGATGCGACCTCCCCTGCGCCAGGACCAGCGTGTCGTCAGCGTAGCAAACTACGCTGACGCCATCAGGGAGGTCGGCCCGCAGCACCCAGTCGTAACCGGCTTCATAAGGTTCATAACTCATTTGTTGGGCTTGGTATAACCTTTTATAACAATATACCCTCTTTTTTGCTAGACTTGCCTTTTAATGCGTTTAAAGCTCAAGTAAAATCCAACCTTTGTTCAAAGGCATACTATTCCATCAACGACTACTTACACGATAAGAATAGTTGGTACCCTGATTAACTCAAGACAATGTTTACGAGTATGTTCTTTCTCAAGAATTAGCTTACTGACAGGTTACGAGTATATGAGTTCATATAACTCTTTATTTTTATTTGACTTTGAGTCAATTCAGTTTAATTTTAATGTATTATTGACATAATCTACTCATTTTAATGTTTTTTTAATGAGTTGATTGCAATATGTGGTTAGCTAGTAGTGACCTTGACGATTGCTCATATTATTCTTGCCTGAACAACCGGCAGCAAGTTCGTCATGCTCCCTTAGTTGTCACTGCTTGCGGTAGAGTCGGGGGTCGGGTTGCCTCCTTCCCTCAAATATGGCGAGGGGCGTAATGGCTGATCTTTGCGTTATGCTCGTGAACGGGTGCTGCTTGTGGTGACTGGTCGTCTTGCTGACCATGGTTTTATTGTTGTTATTAGTATTAACTTATTTATTTATTTTACTTCGATGGTCCTAGTTTATAATTTGTGACTTAAAGTCACAGCTAAATCCTCGCATTGTCTGTGCCGCGAATATTTAGAGGAAGCGAAAAGCTTCGTGTCCAAAACAGAAATAAGGCAGTCTGCTGGCAACACTATATCTGTAATTCACTCGTATGTGAACAGAACCCAGCAATGCATAAATATGTAAGCTGTCACGCCCTTTATGCCTGGAGGCTTTTATTTAGGTAGTAAGTTTTTATTTACATTTTAATTAATTATTTTTTAGCTTGAGTACGTATAGTTTTTATTATATTTGTTGGTTTATTGGCGTGGCTAGCCGACATTGGCAAATAATTTAATTTAATGTTCTTTGTCTTGTAATGTTAATTACTTAACATACCTATCATTGTATACAATCAAGTATTTTCTAATTGAACAGACAACTGTGCTGCTGGGGAGTTTGTTGCGCCACTTCTTCTTCCCAGCGATAGCACTAGGAAGTGGTGAACGGCGGGCGTTTTTGGGGGACTGTCTTTTGTAATTTTGACGTTCGAAAAGTGCTGTTTCTCACCCTAATTCGAATAAATTATTTGTGATTTTGATTTCCTGTTTTGGGTCCTTAAAATATTACACAGTCATGTTACTGCGACCGACCTGTATGTAGCGTTCGCCGGCCGATTTGAGCCAGAAGTTCATCATCTGCCTATAGCTTTCCCAACTATTTTTGGGGTTGGCTTCCAGTCTAACTGGATGCAGCTGAATACCAGTATTTTTGGTGGAGTGACTGCCTATCTGACCTCCACAACCGCAGTCACTGGGTAACACGATACCCCTTGGTAAGACTGGCTGTCAGACTTACGGGCTTCTGACGACCCGTAACGATTGTCAAAGATCCACAAATTACAGCCAGTACTAACAGCTTAACGTGCTTTCCATTCCGAGGCACGGAGGGGTCTCATATGTGTAAAGATGGTCACCCATCCACGGCCCGACCGCGGCAAGCATAGCTTAAGGTGTATATAGGGCTCGCTGACCTTGTGCATGTGGGCGGAGCTAAACGCTCTACCCCCGAATACGTAAAACGCGCGCGGTGGCGCGCTGCACTAAAACGACGATCAAAGAATATGCGGAGAGGCAGACATGATGCCAGATTGATCGACCCGTGCGGCTTTTTTAATTAGACACGAGCCCCTCATCCGAAGTTCATTTTCAAGAAGAAGTTCATTTCAATTTTTAAAACTGCCCATCATTAGAAGCGCAAACGGTTTTTTGAGGATCAGTGAAACATTTCCCTTTTATTGCTAGAGCAAACGTTGAACTAAAAGTTCTTTGATTATAAAATGTATTGACGCAGCACTCGGTTTGTGATTGAAATATTATTTTGGTAGCTCGGGTAGTTTTAACCACAAACAAGTTTGAACGGTTTCATTTAATCTGAAAGGTTGTTTGCCTCAATGTTATGTTTTCTTTTACTTTTTTCTGAAAGGATTTGCATTCATTCGTTTCGTTGATTCAATATTAATAAAGTCATGTCAGTAGCCTATACATTTTTGTGATCGACATGATTGATACCATTCACGACACAATGGAAAATGTGATATGAATAAAATTATCACCCATTATCAGATTGATTTTCCGGAAAAGGGGTTGGTGTGAAAATGGAATGATGAAAAGGACGTCACAGGTGTGTATATTCAAATTTTATTTGTTTCAAATTGACGTTATTTCAAGTTAAACAAATATCAACTTTATTCTAATGGAAATTAAGTTGATTTCAGAGTGACTAGCACTATTGAAACAGTTATAAAATTATGTTTGAAGTTGTAGCGTAAACTGAACTTTTTTATGTAGTAATTAAAGTTATTTTTCCATAAACTCATATTTGTTTACATTTTTGGCGAATATGTCGCGATATTAGATTAGGTGTAGATCGATTCGATGAAGCCCAAGATTGAATAAAAATATGAAAGGCTCCAAAAAAACTTGCAGTAGGTAATATTTACCTTCACACGATCCCGACCTCCATATTTCCTTTTAGAAAACTATACCACCTGCACCCTAATTGTGTAACATACTTTCAATCACACTCTGAATCATTTTGAAGGAATCCATTGCTTCATAATCCTACTAATATTATAAACGCGAATGTTTGTATGGATGGATGTTTGTTACTCTTTCACGCAAAAACTACTGAACGGATTTGGATGAAATTTGGAACTTTTTATTCCGATATTCCCACGGGATCGAAACTTATGCGGGTGAAACCGCGGGGTGCAACTAGTGATCGATAAATTTCTCTGCACAATAACGTAAGAAACGCAATGAATGTTGTTGAACTATCAAAAAGCCATTGTTACTGTTAGTGTGCTAGGCAAATACCCTGCTGTTTAGGTGCTGCATCATTTTAGCAGACGCCGTTTCCAGGACATTTATCTTACAAAGCGTTTTACAAGCTGCTAACATGACGTCATTAAAGGCATATAATAACATTCTAGTATACGAGCGGTTCGTGCCTGTAGCTCTAATAACAGCTTTAAAGTATAGAAGAAATACGTGAAGCTATTTTCAAGGATCACATAAAATATAAGAGAGATTGGGGCCAACTAGTCCGCCCTTAATTAGAAGATAAGATAATGAAAGTCGCCGAATTTATTACGATAAGTAATTGTCATTGTATATGCGTTGTGCGGCTCAAGGGAGAGTAAATTAATTTTAAGTGTTACGTTTTTATTCATTGTAAATATTACAATGGCGAGATGTGTCTCGAATTTTGCCAGAGACAGTGGCACGTATGTTGGGACTGTAGTAAAGTTTTTGGCCATCTCTGAAAGTAGGTGGTTGTGGATGTGATGGATGATGGTTCTCTTTGCAAAGAATAGAAAATATTCAATCTTCTTCTTCTCCTTTTCGAGTCGTTGGTAAATACAATACAAACAATACATCAATCAATCAACTCAGCCTATCGTAGCCCACTGCTGGACATAGGCCTCTTCCAAGCTACGCCACAACACACTGCCCTCCACCTTCCCCATCCAGTCTGCCACCTTTTTAAGGTGTCGGTCGATCTAGCCGGGGGGCGTCCCACACTACGCTTGCCGATACGCGGTCTCCACTCCAGGACTCTTCTAGCCATAAATACATGTGTTTTGTTAAATGCATTGGGCCATGCTAATCGCGACATCAGTGCCGTGTTTTCAGAAGTGCAGGTGTATGGACACTTTGGACAGTCTATCATATGGTACATGGTTTGGTCAGGAGCACCGCATTCGCACTGAGTATCGGTTTCAATTTTCTAAGCTTTGGCCATTATATGAAAGGCCATAAAAGTTCATTTTTTCCTGACAAAAGCTACCTCCGCCTTCTGACGTAATTGCAGACACAAGTATTAAGATACAGCGCCTAAGGGTGAGAAAGAGGTGGCATATTCTTTTCCAGCTCGTCCAAAATCCCACCGTGCAAACTTAGGTTGAATTGAGCTGTTATTCCACCTGATACTAGGGATTGAAACTATTGATAGCTAACTTCAAGCGTCTTCAAGCTTACTAAGATTGGCAGGCAGTTTGGACTAGGTAAAGTCGCAGAACAGTAACGTTACAGTGACCTAATTCTTCGGCGTAATTTTTATACAGTTTTTTTCAGTAGCCTGAAATATATTTTTATTTCATCCATAAACATGTTGGCGTAGTTAATTCGGCAAAAAATATTTTGCGACTTAATGGGCCTATTTTACCCACATCGCGTGAGAAATAAAAATCCGTCAAGGTGACTGTAGAAAGTTTTACACTACCTACTAATAAATGGGGTTGCAAATATGCCAACATCATTACATATAACTATGGCGATAGCAAGTTTCCAGATTTCTAAGGCACTAAGCTCTTGATGAGCTCGACAATGTGTCTGGACAAAGGAGTTTGTGACTCACAAAAAAATCATGGATCGAGGAAATAGATCCTTGGCAGGGACACGTAAACTGTAACCATGAATTCAGCACATGATTCTAGGCCCTAGCGTAGGTATCAGGTAGCGCGTCGATATCACCCTGTATTTTGTTTAAATTTAATCTCTTTTACTTACCAACGAAAGGAACGGTGTGAAAAATATGGGTAGAAAGGAGGTGACCACCGAGATGACGACTAAAAGCGTGGAAGAAAAATATATGTAGCTCCGACCCCAAAATTGGGAAAAGGTCAAGAGAATGCTGATAATGATGACGTACTTATGGCTTTATAACCTGTTTATTATAGCGTACTAGCTTTTGTCCGCGCCTTCGTCCGCGTGAAGCAACTTTCTTTAAAAAAATTCTTAAGAACCTTCTACAAAGTATTAGAAAACTTAAAAAAAAAAGATTGATGAAATCGGTAAAGTCGTTCTCAAGTTATGACGTGACCAAGGGAAATAGGGATTCGTTTTTATATATATAGAAAATTACGCCATATTAAAAGTAATGTCAAACTTATTTTCGATTTTGTCATGACTATATTAATGCTAAGAAACCTCACCTCGCATTTCTTTCTACAAAATTAAGGGTAATTTATCATTCCGCTAACGATGAAACTGGGGAAAGTTTGTATTGTTTCAAAACATCAGAATTTCCCTAAAACGTCCATTAATTTCACTCGAGCCCATAAATTCAAGGGCGGCCGACAAACAGATAACGAAAATTTGAATTATGTACCTTCAATATTACGAAAACTTTACGAGAACTTTTCTATTTATTACGTAAGAGCAGAAAAAAAGTATTATTAAGTTTGTTTGCAGATTAAAATTTATCCTAAGCCCTATTTTCTTCAGTGTTTTCGAGTAATATCTTGTTCGAAAGTAGCTTGTTTTTGAAGCTGAAGTTTATCAAAAGTACCTAGTTTGAATTTGGATTGTAAACCTGATCTTATAAGAGCGGAGTATTGATGTTAAAATTCGCAGTAAAGGTTATGTTTGAGTACCTAATTTAAATAATACAGGGTTGTAGAAAATAACTTTGTTTTCGTACGTATTGTAAAGGTTAAGGTTATTAAGCACTGCAAAAGTCCCGAAATAAAAAAATAATTCGGAGTCAAGTTAAGGGGGGTCTACAAAGCACATTTTAAAAAAAGGACATTATGAGAGGTACATGGAGCCTTCAATTCTTTGAATGTCACCGGAAAGATTTAAACGTGAGAATAACAGCCTAACTTAGACGAAGATATAATGGATCGGAATAGAGTAGATGCGGGACCCGGATAACTGGCTCTCCTGACCCAATTTGAAGCAAGTCTTGTGACCCACTGAAGACTACCAACTATCTGTATTTAGGTACACTGCTTCTACATTTTTTTTTACTTTGCAGTATATTTGTATACTTTATAGTTAGCTATGTACTTCTTGTACGAGAACATAATGGGAGGTCTGAATTATCTTACGTATTATATAGATTACCCTTTATACTTTACACATAAATAAACAGATTAGTCTCCTTTCATCTCCAGATTTTCGCCTGTCCTTAAAAAATGTGTTCATTTACGTAAGGTGATTGCATAAGTACTTAAATAAACACATTTTTTCAAAAGGTGATTCAAGAAGGGCGGAAAGCAAAACAGTAAAAATAAAATAATTTACACATAAGAAGGATATGTAAATATACATACACCCACCCACGCACCCCCACACACACCCCCTTGCACACATATACACACATAAACATACAACACATAAATGTTGTTTTTATTTATCCTTTCATTTTACCAGCGAAAATCACTGACGATTGAAATAAAAAAAGTAAAAAAAACAAACAAGTGATACGATGCTGTGATGATAATTTCAATTAAATTCTACTTTGTTCCCGCAATCCCAGTCCCCGATACAAACGAGGTAGGCAGCTTTATTACGATTTCCATTAGTTTTTGCAGCTTTTACAACTTCGAACATTTTTAAATTGAATGTTCACGTTGAAGAGGTAAATCTGTTTCAGACAGTTTATACCGACGTGCATTAAAATTTCATATTTCATTTAATAAATGTGAAAAACATTTTCACTCCTCGCTCTTGAGATGAACAATTTTTTAAATGGCATAACTGGCGAAATGTAATATACAGGGTTATTTTTTAAAGACCAGCCAAATTTAAGGATGTGGTACAGACCATCAAACTGAACAACTTTCTCCATGGGACAAATAGCGTAATCGCGAAAATTTTATCAACTATCCCATAGAAAACTTCAATACCTACTCGACCTAAATGTATGGGACGGCTGAATTTTTATTCGCGATTACGATGTTGGTCCCATGGAGAAAGTTGTTCAGTTTGATGGTCTGTACCACATCCTTAAATTTGGCTGGTCTTTAAAAAATCACCCTGTATATATATATTTTTTTTATAAAAAAATGTGAAACCCTGACCCCAGAGCTAGGTTTGAGAACCTCTATTTCAAAAGCCCAGGAAATGTAGTTGTCACTTCTGCCTTCCTCTTCTGACAATACCTATAGTCGTAATGTTATGTATGATCGATATAGGTATTATTGTCTATGCATGGCATGTTACGACTGGTTGGAGGCGTGCGGCGGCTGAGCGGGCGCGCGTTCAGCGGCATCAGCATCGGGCGTCGGTGGCGGAAGAGGGGGTGCACGGGCGGCGCGGGCGCTTGCGCGGTCCTCCCGCTCCGACCGCCGCCTCACTCAAAATCTTACCACGACGAAGGCACTGCGTCTCTTTAAATTTGTATTTTGCATTACATCAGATTTTACACTCCACGTATTTTATTTATGGAACTGAGCACCCGACGTAACAGAGTCAACAATAGGGTAGTTGCCTGGGTAAAAAAATAATTATTATATTTAGTCCGTCAGTTAGATTATCGAAAAATAATGGACACGCGTTTTTTCTTTTGTTAATCATTTAATCAAGCAAAAAATGACAAAAATTAATCGCGTCAAAATTTGGGAGTGGCGGGTCGTGACGTCACTTGCTTGCAAAAGTGACGTAAGCAAGTGACGTCACGCGGAACTTTAACGGGCGACATCTTCATCATTTTTTATATAATTGAGAAAAGAAAAAATACGGGTTCAATATTTTTTGATAATCTAACTGACGGACTAATTAGATTTTTTTAGGAAAATAGCCTATTATCATCATCATTCTCCTGCCTTTATCCCAAGTTATTCGTGGTCGGGGCAACATGTCTTTTTCTTCCATATTTCTCTATTAGTCATCTTGGTAGTCACCCCAGTTCTAACCGTATCATCATTCACACAGTCCATCCATCGTTTCTTTGGTCTACTCCTACTATTATAGTAGATATCGATATATCAATAGAAAATATTCAGTTGTAAAGACACCTTTTAGGAAATCCAAACTTTTTGATGGAATGGGTACAGTACCGTCCGAACCGTGTCAGTGAGTCAACCCAGTTAACCCTGAATAACCATTGGTATTTCCTACCGCTCGCTATCCGTTATGGCTACCTAGTACCTTCAAACAATTCCAATTACCACAAAGTCTGCCTCGTGGGAAATAACATCAGTGATGTGGGGCATAGCCGTCTGCTGGAAGTTTCCGCCATTGTCAACTGGAATCCCGATTTATAATGCAACCTACTGTGTACTGGCAACTTCGAAGGAGCCAACATCAATTTGAACTTTACCAATTTGTACTGTTACAAGTTTTTTGACCTTGGTATTGTCGGGACCTTTTTTGTTTGAAATCTGTTTGTCATGCAAGACTTCCATTATTATGGTGACTACGCGATTTTTTTTTTGTATTGTTAAGTTTTTTTTTGTTTACTTGGAATTACGGTAGTACCTAGTTTGGTATATTATGTTAAGTAAAAGCAGCATCATAGAATTTGAACAAAGCTGATTGCATTTATTCAACACCGTTCCGTTCCGTTGAAGTTGCCTCTTCCGTAGCTGTCTAAAGTCGGACGGAACGCTTGTTGAAAGCTGATATTTTCCTGTTTCTCGAGAGCGGACCAAGAAAGCTGGTTCATAATTTTAGATTAGATTCCAAATGTATGAAGACTTTAAAGTCTTACGTAGCTATAAAGCGTCGCTACGTAAGTTGCTACGAATAAAACTCGTAGAGTGCTACGTGCTACGAGATTAAAGAACTAAGTTTCTTTAATAGTTTTTTTTGTTTTTGCAATTTGAATTCCGTTGCGCAAAACTTTGAAGATTGTGTAAAAACAGGTTACTGATGGATAGCCTTGTCCTGTCATGTGTGTTTTGGCCCTCGAGTGACGTTGACAGGGGGGCGCTATTGGGACACATTTATGGCAATTATCTGTGAAATGTATTGAAAAAACTAGATGGCGGCGTTAGTTCCGATTTTGACCACGCGCCAAAAGATCCTTTTACAGGTATATGTAAGTTACCTTGGCGACTTTCGCGTCGAGCAGCCACTGCAGCGCCGTGTTGGAGGCGTTAGCGAGCGCGGCCAGGGCAGCGTGCTCCCACACCACGTGCTCCCAATGCTCTGTCATGATGGCCGCGCACAGCATCGCCGTCGAGCAGCTGGGGCAAAGGAAAAACAAATGAAAATCGACGCCTTTATTCTTCTTTTTTCTGGAGGGGCTTGTGGTTAAGTAATAACAGCCGCACGGGTCGATCGATCAGATTAAGCTACGCTTACCGCGGTTGGTCTGTGAATGGGTGACCAGCTTTACATACCAAGACCCCTCCGTGCCTCGGAAAGCACGATAAGCGTGGATCTTTGACAGTCGTTACGGGTCATCAGAAACCCAAAGTCTGATAACCAGTCTTACCAAGGGGTGTCGTATTACTCAGTAAAGGGTTGTGGAGGTTAGATAGACAGTCGCTCCATGTAAAATACTGGCATTCAGTTGCATCCGGTTAGACTGGAAGCCCACCTCAACATCGTTGGGAAAAGACTAAGCAGAGAATAATGACGAAGATTTTTCAGCATTATGAAGGTCACATTGATATTCGCCTCTCTTAGTAAACGGGGCACATTTTTGCGCGCGACATGTCCAGGTAACCGTGAAGTTAATCCTCTCGTAAATCAACCCCACATAGCCATTAATCAGACACGGAGTAAATCCTGACTTGAATAACTGACAACTTAGCAAAAAAACTGTTACAGGACCTACATTTTTACCCGACCGATCGATTGAGCTCGACTCGAGAAATTTTAGAGAATGAAGAGGTGTAAATTGTAGGTATATCTGTTCATCGTTTAGCGGGTAAGAGCCTTCCTTTAAGGGTTATTATCCAGCGAACATAATTTGTTAATCTTAGGAGATTTGAAAGCAAAATGAAAACGGACAGCTCCACAATTTTAATCTCTAAGTACTCAATTTCTCATCATTAAAGGAACCGTTGATCTAAAATGGATAGAGCATGAGTGATGCATTATTCTTTTCACTGCATCGCTTAAGAAACGCTTAGGGTTCAGCGCACACGCTTCGTCTTCAATCACCATTATAACTTCATGCAAAAAGTATTGAGCTCGAAGACGAGACCAGATGGGAGTCTGGAAGATTGATGATACGAAAAATGCTGCTATTTTTCAACTGCCAAATGAAATTGCTCGCATTGTGTGGAATCACCTTTTTAGGGTTCCGTACCCAAAGGGTGCCAACGGACAACGGGATCCTATAACTTAGGCTCCGCTATCCGTCCGTCCGTCTGTCACAGGGCTGAATCTTTTGAACCGTAATAGGTAGACACTTGAAATTTTCACACAGTGTGCACTACTATGACCGCTATAATAACATTTTTTTTAACATATTTTATTTTACTTGAAGCTGGTTTTTAATATGTAGTGTTTAAATATTGTACGGTGAAACAGAACCTTTCGTGTGCGTGTCCGACTCGCACTTGGCCGGTATTTTTATTATATACAGTGACAGCTCTTGAATTCACTTTCGATTTTTGTTTTTTCAATAGCTTTTTTTTTTTTTCAAATTAATCAAAGAGAATGTAGTCATTTGTTTTATTTCAGTGATTCTGCATTGTCTTTGAACTTGATTGTATTTACTGCTTCAGAGTCGGGTTACCCCTCAGGGAAAAAATGGGACACAGCAGTTCTTTGACTAAAAATTCTGTGTGACACAAAGAAAGATTGCCTAAAGTTTCATCAAGACAAACGTCAAAGCAATTCTCAAGTTTCAAAAGATGTTTCGATTCGAAAATTCAGTTAACTTTTCACAGTAAAGTTATGTTCTAGAAAGTTTGTAGCAGCAACACTTGCATATTTCATTACCCCTGGGGCGAGAGAGCTTTAAAACATGTTCAGTTTAACCGTCCATTCTGTTTTATGGTGTATTTGGAGATTTAGATACAGTGCAGTATCCTCCATTTAAGTCTCCTTCGATAGTCAGAAAATTGAGGTTTAATATCAAAGACGTGAGAGGAATACGAAATCCGAGCAAGACGTAATAATTAGGCTCGCTGACAGTTTTGGCGCCGAGGCAATGAATATTAAGCAGAATATGAGAGTCAAATGTGTTTGATATTGTCTTTGACGATATAGAGCACCAAAACCCCGAGTGTCTTTGCAAAACGAGATTTGTATTACTCGCTGGGATTTTCAACCCTGTAAAGTGTATTTGAAGAAGGCTTACAGTAATAAATCCTTTAGGACAGACAGCCTATATGTCCTATATGTCATAACTTTCAGTGTTTTATTTCAGCCATTGCTCTTGCTAGGCAAAGTTATGAGCAGTGATCGGATAATCGGATGCATTTAATCAGATGCAGGAAATTATGGAAGCGGCTTCTTAAAACATATTTTTTTAAATATAAAGCCGGGATTTTTTCGATACAAAAGTGCATTCCATAATATTATCCAACACCTTAAACTAAGTAAATATTCCTACACCCGATTTGATTCTATAGTAAAAAAACTAAATTTGTCGATTCCGAATTCCCGGGATTTTTCGATACAAAAGTGCATTCCATAATTAACCAACACCTACACTTTAGGTAAATATGCATCCGATTATCCGATCACTGGTTATGAGTTTGTAGATACGAGTAGTTTTATGTATAGGTCTGTATTTCATGCTTTTACGCTGCTTTGCAATAGGCAACATAAAGCGAGTGTGACAGAAAAAAGTCCATAAAAGCCGCCAGTGAGAAATGTGGAACACATTTTTTCACAAACAATTTTTGTGAATATTATACAAAAAAATATTTGGCAATACTACAGAATTATTGTGTTGAGTTTTTTTCGCATAGAAATACCAACGTACAATAATTATGAAAGGATATAAAAGTAACAGAGAAATCTTTACTTAATAAGTACGAGTATGTTCGTAAGTTGTAACATAGCTGGCGATAGCGTCGTAATGTAACATAAAAACCAATTGAGCTATTACAACTATAATTACGCATTATCCTGAAACACTATACGCAAGCTAGACTTCTATTGATCAGAAACACAGAATCAATAGCCTTCAAAGTTGAAATTGATAGCCAACCGAACATCGACTGCATAATCAGCCTGTTCCCACTGCTGGGACACAGGCCTCCTCTCTGTGAGAGAGGCTGGGCTGTAATCCACTACGCGCGAGGGCCAGTTCGAGCCGAAGGTTAGAGGATATCACGTCTTCGAATTTTCGGTTCAAGGTGATGTATTCCTTCACCGTTTTTAGAGGTAGTGATTAAATAATTTTCACAAAGTTAAGTGCCTGTCTGGGTTCGCATCGTAAGCACTTATTAGCTCCAAGTAATTATTTCTGCTAGTAAAATTATTCGTATGAGATCCAACCATTATTAACTAAATATTTGTAGCTTTAGTTGCTTCATCTTTAATTGGAGTTAAGTTGATGTTTAAGCCTTGGGCTTTAATTTATTGCGCACTATTCATCAATTAGTTCAAACCAATGGGTTACTAATTGCATTAGTTATGTACCATTAATACAATCCTACTAATATTATAAACCCGAAAGTTTGTATGGATGGATGGATGGATGTCTGTTACCCTTTCACGCCAAAACCACTGAACGGATTTGGATGAAATTTGGCACACCGATAGTTTATAACCACGATTAACACATAGAATACTTTTTATCCCGATATTCCCAAAGGATCGAAACTTATGCGGGTGAAACCGGGTGGTGCAGCTAGTTAAATTATAAGTACCAGCCTTGCCGCTTATTGCCCCATTGCAGGGTAAATGTCGCTTCTTATACAGAGAAGGCACGAGCATTGATCACCACGGGCTCAAGACGGGTTGGCGATTCCAAACTTAGGTACTGTTAATACCATTTTTCATGCTTAAATTAGTATTTTACTAGCTGACCCGGCGAACGCCGTACCGCCATATTTTTTTCTTTTAATTTTCTTCTTTACAAACCTTGTCCTGCCAATAACAAACACAAAAAATAGAATTATCCAATTTGGTGCAGTCGATCGGAAGTTATGCGCGTACATACATTTCGGTGATTCATTTTTATTTATATAGATTATACAATTACCATATCTAAAATTCAATATTGCTGTACAGTCTGAGAATAATTACTGGATATTTTATTCAGTAATATCTGTAAATGCGATGTCATTACAGATACTACATATATCAAAGCTTTTAAACTGCTATTTATGTGTTTCAAAAACATTAGTTCAACTTTTAACATTTTTTGAATTTTTATTTGAGTGTTAGTAACACTGTTTCTAACAAATTATCAGATGGCCGCGGGTGGGCCTTAGCCTGCAGGGTAATGGCGTAACACGCTATCAGAAGCAATGCCTTTTATTTTGATAGTTCAACAACATTCATTGCGTTATTTTCGTTGTTCAGTAGACCAATTTTTCGAACATATAAAGCAATGGATTAGCAATATCCTTCAATATTATTCAGATTGTGATTGACTGCGTTGTGGGTGCTGGTCAAGTATATTTCTGCAACATTACCTATTTCTGGCTTTTTCTCTGCAATATTAAGAGATAGCCTATGATATTTTGAAGAAAATACTTTAAAATGTGAACAGTATTTTCAAAGACCAATTTGGAACACAGCATTTGCAGCTGAAATACAGTTAAGTAAGATAGTACATTAAATAGTAAAAGAAAACCAATTAAAAGTTTCCACAGCTAAGTAAAAGAGAAGTATCTACTTAAAGTTGTCTTACAGAATTGAGTGAGCTTTACTTTTGACGTTTCAATTATTTTCTATGTCTCGTGGAATATTATAGTAACCGAGTAGTGTGAGCTTCGTAGATTATAGTTTCACTTACACTGACACTTTAGGTAGCTACAAGTCTTGTCTTTGTGTCTGAGATGAATTTGTAAATATTAATCAGTACTGAGTTATGAATTTATAATCATAGAAACTTCCTACTAATTTATTATAAACGCGAAAGTTTGTGAGCATAGATTGATGGATGTTTGTTACTCTTTCACGCAAATACTACTGAATGGATTTGTTTATAACCAGGATTAACACCTAGGATACCCATTTTTATCCCGATATTCCCATAGGATCGAGTCTTATGCGGGTGAAACCGCGGGGCGCAGCTAGTCTATATTATAAATTAAAGTCTCTTTTCGTATCTGTCTGTGTGACCACGTTGCTCTTCTAAACTACACAACGGATTTGATGCGGTTTTCAGTATCATTAAGAGAATTTATTCCTGAAGGATGACTGTAGAATACATTTAGGTATATTAAAATTACACATAAAAAAATTAACAACCGTGTGAAGCAGGGGCAGGGGCAGGGGGCGCTTGATCTACGCCATTTTATACATTTTGCTTATATACCTAGTTGTTTTTCTTATTGAATTAAAAGAAGCTCGAAAACTGTCAATACTTATGTAGTGTCTTTTGAGCCAGGTGTTATGTACATCCTCAAATGGATGTTCAACTCCTCTATGATATCTTACATCTTCGCCGACTAGGAAATCATTTTACATAGATATGCTATTGTTAGAAATAGTTTGTCCCAACGCAAAACGATCCAGAATCATCATCATCAGACTATAGCACTCCACAGCAGGACACAAGCCTCTCTTATTGCTCGCCATTCAACTCGATTTTTGGCAACTCTCATCCAGCTGCTACCAGCCTTCCTGCGAAGATCGTAACGATAATAACGATCAAATAAGCCTATATCTAGAACCGGCCTGTGTCCCGGCAGTTGGAACTTTATCTAGTGCAGTGAAATATGCCCGCAGTCATTACTGCAACTGCAGTAGACTTATATTTTTTACCTAGCCTAGGTTCGATGTCGATATATTTCCGAAACGAAGTGAAGCAAAGTTGCTGACATTCATAATAAGTGTATTCTCCTTAAAAATAAATAAAAATATGAATTCTGCACATGATTCTAGACCTTTCTCGTTGCGTAGAAATTTTTCGTCGTTTATTACTTAATAAAATCAACTGTTGCATAATACACGGTCAAAATGTATTGAAGAGCTGATTTCGTTATTTTAGATACACTATTTTCGTTATTTTACCGTATTAGTCTGCCCTAATATTTAAAACGTGCAGATACTGATTTATGAACAAGAAACTCCTACCGCGGCGGATTTAAAACTGCCAACTGTACCTACAATCGAACAAAGTAAAGTAAAACCATATGCAAAGGCTGTAAAACCCGATATCGCTGCTTCGTCGTAAATGTCGTTTCGAAGAGTTTCTTTAAACTTTGCTGGCAACCTCTCGCCGAACTTACATAATATGAAATTTTCAGCGTTATGACGTGCCCGCTGTATCGCGCAGGAAAATGAAAACCACTGTCATAAGTTTTGAGAAGCGTTGCAGAAAATCTTTACATAGGATTACACCTAAAACTGCTTAGCTGTAAAGAAACGTAGTCATTTTACAGAATGATTAGGTAAAGTCACTGTTAAAAGTAACGATAGAGTTAATATTATCATAGCATAATCAGCCTATAGTGTTCCCACTGTTGGGATACACGCCTCTTTTCTATGAGAGGGAGTGGGCCGTAATTCATCACACGGGCCCAGTGCGGGTTGGTGGATGTCACATGTCGTCGAATTTTTGGGTCTAGGACATTTTTTTTATATATTTTCGTTTTCTCACGATGTTTTCCCTCACCGTTTTGAGAGCAGTGGTGATGAATTATATTACACAAAATAAACTGCTTTTTTTTTTTTTTTTCAGGATGGGAAATCATCAAATGACCCCTCCCGCTCTGGGTGAAGCAGAAGGGAGTGTCAGACTTTTACTGACTAAAACCCACCCGTGTTCCTTCCTTAGCCCTTTATGTACCAGGGCAGCGGTAACCCTTTCGGACGATCCCGCTACCCTGGCAGGCTTCGGCCCTGTCGGGCCCCGTCAACTACGCTGACATCTCTTTGAGGCGCGCGTGGAACACATACGCGCCGTCCGGCACGGGCCTGGTCCTGATCGGACGGAGAGCTACCCATTGCTCTCCGCACGCAGGCCCGCGCCTACGGTGGCCGGGAGTCGTCACGCGGCTCCCGACGCCCGGAGCGTCTCCCTCGGCGGCTGAGGCGTGAGGATCTCTCCCTCGCCCATCCCGCCACCTCCTTCGCTAGCATGACTGCTTCGCAGAAGGAGGTGACCGCCTCCCACTCCCTCTCGCCCCGGACCATGGCTTGAACCAGGGCCGGACGCGAGAGGTCGCCGCCGCTGCCGATCGCCTCTACGAGGACACGGCGGTGCTCTGCCCAAGCGGGGCAGACCTCCACCGTATGCTCCACCGTCTCCTCTGGGCGATCCTCGCAGTGGTGACACCCGGGCGTCTCCTCCCGCCTGATTATGTGCAGGAACCTCCCGAAACATCCGTGTCCGGAGAGGACCTGCGTCAGGCGGTAGGTGAGAACGCCGTGGCGCCTCTCTAGCCACTCCTCAAAGAGGGGTCTTACCGCCGCTATCGTGGCGTGGCCTGCGCTGGGTTGCGATAGTCGCGCCTTCCATTCCACCATGAGACCGCGCCGGAGGTCCGTCCGCTCCGCCGCGATTTGCCGCGGGTGCGGAGTTTCCCCCCGACGTAGTGCCTCCGCGCGCCAATCATACAGGCGCGCGAGGACTATCGCCTCCAGATCCCATGGTGGCAGTCCGGCAAGGAGGCTTGCTGCCTCGCCCGAGATCGTGCGGTACCCCCGGATAAGCCTTATGGCTACCACCTTTTGGGGCGCGTTCAGATAGTGTGCGGCTCGAAGCCGCAGTGAACGCGCCCACACCGGGGCCCCATAAAGGGCCATGGACCGCACGACCCCCGCGTAAAGCCTCCAAAAAAAACTGCCTTGGTTCGCATCCACGATCTAAAAATCGTAAGTCACGGCCGTAGCCATTCGGCCACTATTCCTCCTATCATAGTGTGTGCATAATAAATTAATTACTAAAGCTACATACAACGCTACAAAGTTCTTCTAGCAAGTGGTCATAATCAGAACTAACGCAGCCATCTTGTTTTTAACCGACGAAAAAAAACGGAGGAGGTTCTCAAGTCGACGCGAATATATATTTTTTTATTTTATTTATATTTTTTTTAATGTATGACCACGCATAGCTTTTTACAGAGTAATCCGATTTTGATAATTCTTATTTTATTGGAAAGGCCCCAAAGTTGGTCCCATATAAATTTGGAAAAAACATTCCAACCCCAAGGGTGAGAAAATAGGGGTCATTTATTATTCACTCACAGATTTGAATGCTGAGTTGTGTATTATTACTTTACTCAGTGCCACATATGCCTGCCCTTTTGCAAACAATTAGTAGATTATAGCCACAAAAAATTATAAAATAACAACATTTTAACAAAAAAATTAAACCGCCGAAAAAACGGAAAAGCAATAAATAATAAACCTTTTTTATTTAACCTTAATAACTAAGTTCTTAAACTAATGTAAGTATACCTAAGTAATTTTGAGTCGGCGCCGTTTGAGTCAATAAACAAAGATCACTAAATTGTCTTAAATTTAAACGCGCCGACTCAAAATTATTCTCAAACTTAGACTCAAAGTCTTTTCTAAATTCAATTCCAGTGACAATTTCACTAATGTTTACCAACAGCGCCCCCCAGTCAACGTCATTCGGGCGCCAAAAGATCATTGTAGGACTCTAGCTACACTAAAGTTATTTCACAGTTAAGAGTATTTTACCTGTGACGGCTGAAACCCAACAGCAACCTTATTGCGACGAGAATAAAGATCACAATGATTATTACAACATTACAATGGCAGCAGCCCCACAGTAACCTTAATGTCACGAGATTAAAGTCATTGTTATATTGCCAGTGATGCAAAATCAGAGGTAAAATACTTAATTGTGAATAGACTGTACATAGAAACAAAGATTTCCGTAAAAACAAAAAATAAGACAAAGAGAAGAGAACCACCAAGGAGGCCATGTTTCATGCGTCAGAAACTGCAAAGCAGTAAACGTCAGCATTAAATACATCGCACCTTTTAACAGGTATATAAACACAGACGAGATTACACGTCTACGTGAAGGGAATTAAATTACCCCGATTATCTCGGATCGTAAGTTGTTTGCACATCAAATTGTCTAACATGTAACGAAGATTAACTATATCACCTAATCAGTAGGTACTGCCTCAGCGATTTAATGCTTACGTGATTTTAATATATTTTGTTGGAGAAACGTTGGACTTAAGTCGACGGTCCACTGCGAAGTGCGAAAGAAAAGAAAGAAAAATGCGTTTATTCGGAAAAGTACTGTACGCAAGTAAAGTATTTGAACTGCTACGTAAGTTGTGCATGGAGAGGTTTGCCATGGTTCATTTGTTTCGTGCTTAGCGTGACCGCGAGTCGCAGTACTCGCAGTAGACCATCCCGCATACTTTTTATACAAAGCGAAGCTGTGATACACGTTTGTGTGTAGCATATCCATGGGCCGCTGCGACGCCTTTGTACAGACGCCAGCAGGCCAAGCTACCCGAAACTGTCAAATTTTCCCAATAAACCTTGAACCTTAATGCTTTACGATAAAGTTGAAAATCTATTAAAGAAATTTGACAGATTGTAGTAGCTTGATGTGCAGGCGTCTGTACTTGATAAGAAACACGAAATAAAGAAAAGAAAGACAGAAAATTCAGCACAAAACAAAGACAACACAGAGAGCGAAATTGGGATTCTTTTATAAAGGTAACAAAGAACAAAGCAAAACAAACATGATATACTCGTAAGTCGGTATACACATAAGTACCTATCTAACGTGTGGCTAGCACGACCATGTTGAAAGGCTTATTATTTTGTCTTTCACCATTGTGTAAGTAGACTTGTCTGCCCATATAGAATGAAATATTATTTCTCTTTGTCGCTTGAGCTCAACAGAATAATAATATTATTTCGGACTGTACTTTGATGGCGTGTCGAAAAGAAATATTTTTTGTTAAAGACGACAATGGCGCTGATTCCCTTGATCACAAACTAAACTAAATTTAAGTTCAGTGCATCTTTTTCTTTCTATTTCATTAAGAAAAGGAGAGAAGATAAATATTAGTTTAGTCCTGTCAAATTTGTCAGAGCCTGACGTAAATTGACGTATTTTTAGTAGCCATGTTTTTAATCACGTCTAAACTGTCTATGGAGTAAAGTAATATTTGACAGGACTAAAGTAATATTTTATCTTCTGTCCTTGTCATAATGAAATAGAAAGAAAAAGATGCACTGAACTTAAATTTAGTTTAGTTTGTGAACAAGGGAATCGGCGCCAATATTGTTATTATGGTTTTCCGAGAAAAAAATCTTGTTGTAGCCAATATAGGCTCGCCCCCTGTTATATTGGACTGGCAAAATGTGAGTTTACTATAGGTCCACCTCTGCCTAACCCTTCGGGGATTACGGGCGTGATGTTATGTTGTCTGGTTGTTTCTAAATATAAAAGAAAATGTATTGTAGCAAACGTCTAACAACGCTTATTATTTTATACTTTGGATCGTGCAGAAAAGTAATTTTGGTCTCATAAAAGTCGAGTACGCCCTCGGGCTGCGGACATTATAAGATACATATCTTGAAGTGATGGTTACTACCCGCCATCAGGTGGGACCGGCTTTATTCGCGTTAAAGATAAAAAAATAACAAAGATTATTTCTTTACGACTTAAGGGCCGTGAACTTTGTTTTTGTGAACGCCAATGATAGATATTGCTATCTAAATAAGCATCGTGCCTCGGGGACACCGTGGGGAAAGAATGAATACTCACGTTACTTTATTCATCAGCATAATCATCCTATAATGTTCCCACTGCTGGGACACAGGCCTCCTTTTTTATTGACAGGAAGTGGGCCATAATCCACCACGCGGGGCCAGTGCGGGTTGATAGATCTCCGTCTTCGATTTTTTGGTTCAAGGACATGCCGGTTCCCTCACGGTGTTTTCCTTCACCGTTTTGAGTGCAGTGGTGATGAAATTATTTACACAAAGTAAAGCACCTGGCTAGGTTCGAACCCACGGCCTACAACTCGGTAAGTCGGGGCTGATACCACTGGGCCACAAGTGTTTCTTTTGTACTTTATTCATGGCTCCTTAAAATACATAATATTCATTACTGTTCCGAACTGAAATATTGCGGCCATTTCCAGAAGAATAAAAGAAATATTCAAGGGAAGGAATTTGTTAGCGGAAATATATTTGATTTAGTAATAAGGGCATTATTTCCCTAAGATATTTGTATGCAGAGAGGTGCTATGCGAAGAAAGAAAAAGAAGAAAAAAGGAAGAGAGGTGAAGGAGAGGTATGGTGAGGCGCTATGAGGTGAAAGTTGAGCTTTTCTTTGCTGATTTCGGCAGTTTTATGGCAGAAGTTTTTTGCGGTACTAATAAGTACTGTTTTGCACTTCATTACTCCAAGCATATTCCAGACCAGAGATCCCATTGCTTTATTTGGTAATACTTGAGTACTCAGGCGACTGGGACCGCTGTCAAATTGGGACCATGTTCTAGAAGTGTAACTCGTAACGCGCGAGCGAGCGAGTTGGTCGCAGTATCTAAGTTAGGGCCCAGTGGGGCAGTACCCGACCAAATTGGTTAGGTTAGAACTGTAACAAAGCGGTCGCAAGCCGAGCGAGCGAAGTAAGCGACCAGCGAGCGCTACATCCAAGTTGGTCGCAGTTACTTGGCTATGTAGTATTTTTAGGATACCAAAATGGGAATTGGGAAAATCGTCATGGACTGTCAACTTGTCAAATGTCGATGTCGACTACAAATGACAAGCACAGCAAAATGTAAACATTTTCCCATGACAAAATTAATCGATTTGATTCGTTATCAAGAGCTCTGAATCAGGAGACAGAACCAGTAAGGAGTAGGAGGAGGGGTTCCATTTCACCTCCACAACGGATATTACCGGTGGATACCAATAATCTAAGATAAGATCGCTGCCAGACTGTCGAGTTCTGATTGCCCATAACGACAGTGGTTGGTTTTCGATTTACATGTTCTCTGAAATAAAGTGGGGTCTTAATGTGTAAAGATCGGATACCTATCCAAAACTTACCTGCTCAATAGCTCAATGGTGGGAAAAATACAAAATCTGGATTTCGGAAACGTCTAAGCGAGAGTTGAGATGAGGTTTAGGAATAGGTCATCACCATCATCATCATTTCAGCCGTAAGACATCCACTGCTGGACATTGCTAGGCCACCCACAAGCATCGCCACTGAAACGGGTTCTGTACTTCTCACATCCAGCAGATTCTTGCGGCCTTCACCAGGTCATCGATCCATATTTTGGAAGGCCTTCCAACGCTACTTTTTCCGGTACGCGGTCACCACTCCAAAACCAAAGAAAGAAAATGTACATCCATATAAATTTAAAAAATCTTCGTATTCAAACACAATACAATGAAAATGGAGTTAGAAAGCCGAGATTTTGTGTATTACGTGGGGCCGATAAACTTCCATTTGAAACGTGAACGGGTCCCGCTTACCCCTATAACTTCGAAATATACATACGAATGAAGACAAAGTTATTCGTAGCCGTTTTCAATGTAGCAAAAGCTTGTTTTGAAACTCTCCCTTAGACCTGATTTATGCAGGTGAAGTAGACTCGTAAAAACAAAGTGAACGAATACCTTTTTCGTGTAGGATTACCCACCCGTCCCAATGGCCAATTTAGTGCCACGTAAACAGAAATCACTGAGGCACGGCAATCTTGTCCACTGGATTTGAATATATTTTTCCATTTTACCTTAAATTCATTTTAGGATATATTTTGTATATTTCATACCTCGTGGATTGGATTGGACCCACTGGGCTCTAAGAATCGCTAGATATAAAACGCTTTTGTTTTCTGCCGATCAATTCTGTACATAACTCACAATAAAAACTTATTAGTTCAAGTGAGCTGTCAATAGTGTAAACCCCTAGGAATTACAGCTTACTGTACCGAAGTTACGGTGAGATTTTTAAAACAATAGCGTTTGTCTGTTGTTTGACTGAAAATTGTTTGCTCCGTGGAATTTGTATGGTGTTACATAATAAAGAGTAGGTATCATTCTATCCTATTCTATTCTCTCCAGAATGCATCAGAACGGTATTTATGCGGCTGTGTCCTATATCGACGATACGTAGAACAATACTCTGGGGCACAATGCCTCGTGCTAGAAAATGTACACTTCATGATTTCACTATAAGCACTTCTACAATTTACTGTATGGTTGGACAACTAGCTAAAGCTAGTCTATGAACTTGCTCTGACAACGGAAAAAATCCTTAGCAGTATCATCGTTGCTTCGAGTTGGAGCAATATTGCCGTATACCAGTCTAAACTAATATTATACAGAGAAAAGATTAGGTTTTTTGTGTTTGTTTGTTACGCTTTCACGCTAAAACGGCTTATAGGTAGCTAGTCTATTATATTATTATTATCATTCAGAAAATGAAACTAGGTAATTGCATTTTATTGTAAATAAAATATCTTAGTCATGTTCTCAGCTAAGTCAGAACATGTTCTAAAAAGTCAGCATCAGGCTACATAAAAATAAATTAACATATGTAAAGTGTTACCTACCTAACTTATTCCGCTCTATAATGTCTATTCAGTTAACTTGATAGTGGGATGGGAGCTCCATCGATTGTCGGGCGAGGCGCCAAAGCGTCTGGTCTAGAGCCTTGCCTCCATACATCACGATTATTCCTAGCGTTATATTATGTTGCCAATTTCAGTTGCGGACGGCCCAAATGGCCCAAATGTTTCTAACTTTGAGGATTCGCACTTAAAGGACACCAATGAACACCGCACACCAGAATGCGACACCGGTACACCAGGCACCGCAGGCTCCGCATCCGCCCTCCGGATGCGGAAGCCACGGAGGTGGAGCTATACGAGGGGTACAGAGCGGCGAAGACCGCCCTCCAACAGGCTGTTCAGCGGGCCAAGGATATGGCCCGCGAGGAGATGCTGGAGACTCTGAACAGAGATCCATGGGGGCGCCCCTACAGAATGGTGCGGAATAAACTCCGCACATGGGCCCCCCCGCTGACGCAGAGTCTCCGCCCACAGCTGGTGGAGGAGGTGGTGAGCGCTCTGTTCCCTTCACGGGGGGAGCATACTCCCCCGCCTATGGCTCCGCCACTTGCGGTGCCCGAAGCGGACCACGCGGACGACGACGACGACACCCCTGTAGTGACCGGGGTAGATCTGAGAGCGGCGGTAGGCAGGCTGAAGGCCAAAAATACCGCCCCGGGACCCGACGGCTTGCCGGGTAAAGCCTGGGTCCTGGCCTCGAGGGCTCTCGGGCCTCGACTGGAGGCGCTCTTAAGCGCATGCATGGAGAGAGGCCAGTTTCCACTCCGTTGGAAGACGGGGAAGCTGGTCCTCATTCAGAAGCCAGGGCGCCCTGCGGACTCTCCGTCCGCATACCGGCCCATAGTGCTGCTCGACGAGGTCGGCAAGCTCTTTGAGAGAGTGATTGCGGGCCGCCTCGTCGGGCACCTGGTGAGGATGGGGCCGGATCTTGCGGAGTGCCAGTTTGGCTTCCGCAAGGGGCGCTCGACGGTGGACGCCATCATGCGCGTGAGAGCCCTCACGACGGGGGACGCGGTGTCCCGGGGTGGGGTGGTCGTGGCGGTGTCACTCGACATCGCCAACGCGTTCAACACCCTGCCCTGGAGCTGCATAGGGGAGGCACTCCGGTATCACCGGGTGCCGACTTACCTCCGTCGAATAGTCGGGGCGTATTTGACGGACAGAGCCGTCATCTACCCCGGTCGCGACGGGAACTGGAACCGGCGAGAGATGTCGTGCGGTGTCCCACAGGGATCGGTTCTGGGGCCGCTCCTGTGGGACATCGGTTACGACTGGGTGCTGCGGGCCGACCTCCCTGATGGCGTCAGCGTAGTTTGCTACGCTGACGACACGCTGGTCCTGGCGCAGGGGAGGTCGCATCAGGCGGCGGCCGACGCGATGACACGCGGGGTTGCGATAGTCGTGGAAAGGATCCGGCAGTTGGGTCTCGAGGTGGCATTGCACAAGTCCGAGGCCATGTCCTTTCATGGGCCTCGGTACGGGCCACCTTCGGGATCCCAACTGATGGTAGGAGGGGTTCACATCGGCGTCGAGAATACGATGAGATACCTGGGTCTCGTCCTCGACAGCCGGTGGAACTTCGTCGAGCATTTCCGACGTTTGGCCCCCAAACTGGAACGGGCCGGGGCCGCCCTAAAGCGGCTCCTGCCCAACCTGCGGGGGCCAAACGCCTCCTGCCGGAGGCTTTACGCAGGGGTCGTGCGGTCCATGGCCCTTTACGGGGCCCCGGTGTGGGCGCGTTCACTGCGGCTTCGAGCCGCACACTATCTGAACGCGCCCCAAAAGGTGGTTGCCGTAAGGCTTATAAGGGGGTACCGCACGATCTCGGGCGAGGCAGCAAGCCTCCTTGCCGGACTGCCACCATGGGATCTGGAGGCGATAGTCCTCGCGCGCCTGTATGACTGGCGCGCGGAGGCACTACGTCGGGGGGAAACTCTGCACCCGCGGCAAATCGCTGCGGAGCGGACGGACCTCCGGCGCGGTCTCATGGTGGAATGGAAGGCGCGACTATCGCAACCCAGCGCAGGGCACGCCACGATAGCGGCGATAAGACCCCTCTTTGAGGAGTGGCTAGAGAGGCGTCACGGCGCTCTCACCTACCGCCTGACGCAGGTCCTCTCCGGACACGGATGTTTCGGGAGGTTCCTGCACATCATCAGGCGGGAGGAGACGCCCGGGTGTCACCACTGCGAGGATCGCCCAGAGGACACGGTGGAGCATACGGTGGAGGTCTGCCCCGCTTGGGCAGAGCACCGCCGTGTCCTCGTAGAGGCGATCGGCAGCGGCGGCGACCTCTCGCGTCCGGCCCTGGTGCAAGCCATGGTCCGGGGCGAGAGGGAGTGGGAGGCGGTCACCTCCTTCTGCGAAGCAGTCATGCTAGCGAAGGAGGTGGCGGGATGGGCGAGGGAGAGATCCTCACGCCTCAGCCGCCGAGGGAGACGCTCCGGGCGTCGGGAGCCGCGTGACGACTCCCGGCCACCGTAGGCGCGGGCCTGCGGGCGGAGAGCAATGGGTAGCTCTCCGTCCGATCAGGACCAGGCCCGTGCCGGACGGCGCGTAAGTGTTCCACGTGCGCCTCAAAGAGATGTCAGCATAGATGACGGGGCCCGACAGGGCCGAAGCCTGCCGGGGTAGCGGGATCGTCCGAAAGGGTTACCGCTGCCCTGGTACATAAAGGGCTAAGGAAGGAACACGGGTGGGTTTTAGTCAGTAAGAGTCTGACACTCCCTTCTGCTTCACCCAGAGCGGGAGGAGTCATTTGATGATTTCCCATCCTGAAAAAAAAAAAAAAAAAAAAAAAAAAAAGGACACCAATGAAGCTATATGTATGTGGCCCACTAGGAAAACTTTTCGGCATCGAATGAGAAGTATATTACGGATGAAAGGTCACTGTACATAACCCAATAATGATAATATTCATTAATGTTCAATGAATCACCGATACATTATTTTCGAATGAGAAAACACGTCTTGCGAATTTACATAGAATTCCACAATTTCTACATCGTTTTTCAATTTCTATTGCAAAGAATTTTCTTTAAAAAATATGTCTGACACGTAACGTCCTTTCGAACCTGATGGTAGATGGTATTGATGTACTACTATGTACTCGTAGCTGTAGTAAAAGCGAATAATAAAATTTGCCGAAATCTTCGCCAGATTACGTGACCCACCGCACTAATGAGTTCGTGGCCTTATTTACAAAGACCTGCAAGCAAAAAGGCTTAGAAAATATCGCTCACCTTTAAATAACATTGAAAAAGTGATAGAAAAGCACCTTTTGAACATTTCCTAAAATTCAACGCGATCCCGATATCCGATTAAGGATTATCTGAGTTTATCTGGATACTCCTTTATGGAACGAAGTGAGTATATAGAGTGTTTTATTTCACATTAAATCTCTCAAAGGGAGGGACGAAAGCCCGGCCACGTCAAAGGCTTGCCGTCTAGACTTTAGATAGATATTTACCATCTATTACGCTTAGGTACTTTTATATTGGGTTTGCAATAAACGAGGAAAGTAGGTAAGCTTGCTTCTGTTTTATTTCTTTAACGTATCCAGATGCTAGCTCTCTGCCGCTCTCTGTTCAATAGTTTTTCATGTCGCCTTTTGCCAACTGCAACCGTCTCTATGTGTGATTTTGCGGCAACACTTTTGTTATCCATACAATAGGTGTAGTTTCCAACAAATGAAAGGAAAAGCAACGCTCTCATGTCGAGTTTTCAGTGTTGTTTCACTGCGTAGGCGATCGACACGTCATTGAAACAGAAGCATTGTTATTCTGTCCATGAAAAAGCCCGAATGCATATTCACGGGCTACACAGCTTTCGAAACTTTGCTTTTGTTACACAACTACCTAGATAACATAACATCATGCCTGTAATCCCCAAAGGGCTAAGCAGAGATGTACCTATAGTACACCCACATTTCGCCAGTTATGTTTAAGTCCCATGTAATAGCAAGCGAGCCTATTGCCGTCTACCGGGTACCAATACAGACTCCGGGCTGCTTCTCATAAATTCCTGATGGAAAAACACGATAAGATTTTGCCCGACCTGGGAATCGAACCCAGGACCTGATGCTCAGCAGTAGCGCTTGCGACTACTAGACCAACGAGGCAGTCCAACACACTTTTCCGTGTATCACCACTAATGCTCAGCATAAAATCCTAGAAAATTGGGCTGGTGTGTTCTTTATAAACACGAGAGAAAACGGATTCGACACGGAATGGCTGTTTACCACATAAAATTTAATATTACATCGAACTACAGACCTAACACGTAAAAGCACTAAAGTTTCACGCTGAGACCGTTTCGGGAAAGCCCGACCCATAAAATAAAATACTCAAGTTTACGAATACGTTTATATTTGGTATTTAAAACGGATTTATATACGAATTCCTGGACACGAATGATGTAGTTGGTCAACAATAAAATATTTGCTAACCCATTTATTTAAATTCAAGTGGACGGTACAAGGTACAAGCGTCTTCGTCACATAAGTATATTTCCATACATTTTACTTCTCTGTGTTATTGTGATGCCGTGACGTGGACGGGGGACGTCCACGATAATATTGTGACATAAGGAATTACAAAAGCGCATAAACATAGGTATTTATAAACTAACCACCAACTAACTACGTATGTATGTGACATCCGCCAAACGGCACTGGGCCCGCGTGTTGGTTTATGTCTCACTCCCTCTCACTGAGAGGAGGCCTGTGTCCCAGCAGTCGGAACATTATAGGCTGATTATGCTGATGTTTACTATTACTTATTTTAACTTGGCGAAAATTAAGTAGAATTTTATAGAAAAGATCCATTAACAGTCGCCATTTAAGAAAGAAAAAAAAAACAAAGATAAATTGCGCGAACAGCACCTTACCTACACATAATAGAAGCGAAACTTCTTCAAAACAAAAGAATAAGAGAGATTTTGTGTGAGAGAGAGAGAGAGTTATATCTTTCTTCTCTGTCATGTAACGAAATGTGCATAAACGTGACGCCTCCTGTTTTCAATCTCAATATCGAATAGCCGCCTAAAAAGTTTCACTTCAAAAATTCAAGATTAAAGTTTACCAAAATGAGATAGGTACAGCAATAAATAAATTCGAGGGACATGTATAAGAAAACTCATTGAATTCCAATCACCGATTTAAAAGGAAAATAATGGACGATTTGAATTACGTAATTATTCTTAATCTACCTTACTTTCTTGGAGAGATTCCAAGAAAGTAAGGTAGATTAAGATTAATTTATTTTCTAAAACATGTGCAGATAATATATATGGTATGATGCTTATATAGGTGTTACAAGGCATTTTTTGGCTCAACATGTTTGACGATGGCTGGTGTACAAATTAAATAATAAAAGATAAGAATGCTTGGAAACATGCTGGTCTTGCTCCATAGGACAATCTCTAGAGTCTAGACAAAATCAAACTGGTTGCTAATGTAATTGTATAATTTATTCTTTTTTTTTTTTTTTTTTGACATTGATTTACATTCTGTAATTACTTGGGGTCACACCCGGACTTATTACTCCTTATTTATTTATGAAAATCGTCTACGTTTGGAATGTTTGTGAATATGTGAGCAATATGTATCTATCACATAGTTGATCTATATGTCATGGTTACATTTATCCATTTTAATTCTTTTACCTATTGTGGTATAGTAAGTTTATTTTTGGGTGCATCGTCTTCACATATAATTATATAAATAATGTATGCAATATATTGTAAAACATTTTAAAAGAGTAACGGTGGAGTTTCTTGCCCATTCTTCTCCATACGAAAACTACCTTTTGGAAGGGGCGACTAGAATCAATTTTATTCTAATTTTATTTTTGACGTTCAAAAGTGCCTTTTATGTGCCTATTTGAAATAAATGATTTGACTTTGACTTTGAAATCGAAAGACAATAATATTTCAAAATAAAAATACAAAGAATAATAATATAAATAAATCTACAATTAACATTAAATTAAAAAAAATAGGTCAATAGTCATGCGATTCAAAATAAATAGAATAGATTCAGTCAGTATCTTCAGAGCGATTTATCATTTAAAAATAAAAGGTAAGTTCACAAAGGTTGTCAACTAGACATGTAACTGAAGATTCTAAAGAGGAATCGGGACAATTAATTGTGTACCTATTAGTATAAATGATATGGACAATACGGTATTAATTGGAGTCCCTGTCATGTATTGTTGTCGGTACTTGCGATGAATGAATTATAAATGCTTAGTAATGGTCTTTGCGACGAACACAATATGCTAATGGTTGGCTTTCCCAGTGGCTTTGTTTATTCAGAGCCATTTTGTTTGTAATTGATACCTACTGTCGATAACAATTTTGTGGGCAGTACTCATATGTCTGCAGGATAACTACTGGTATTGACGGATTGTGAAACCAAAGAGTTTTTTCTTTATTTGGATCTCTATTGTCTTCTTCCCTTATATACACAGTTAAATTTTGATCGTTTTAATCCTTAAAAAGGGGTCATTTTACTCATCATTATGAGCAACTTTTACTACGGGACCACCCCTGTAATCGTGAAAAAAAAATCAGTTGACTGTCGCATAACTCGACATAATGTATGGAACATTATGTCGAGTTATGCGAACATAAATCTTTGGATTAACTGATTTTTTTTTCACGATTTCTGGGTTGGTCCCGTAATAAAAGTTGTTCATAATGATGAGTACCTTTTAAGGATTAAAACGATCAAAATTTAACGGTGTATAACTAGTTTCTGCCCGCGACTTCATCCAAGTGAAATAAAGAAAGAAAATACGTTTTTTTGCGGTAAACATGACGAAAAAAGAACATGTAACACAAAAAAAAAACAATAAGAAATGGTTGACATGCGTCACATCCACGTAAAACGGCTATCGCTCAGCATTATGCTGCGACCCTATGCAAGGCAGAGCCCCAGCGCTGGCTTCAGAGACAGCCGGCGCCGACGTAATGACGTCGTCCGGTGCAGCAAATAATTATTCATCAACAATTATTAAAACAATTATTTTAATTTTTTGTGAAATTGATATTACTTCGTTTTCGCTTAGCGAGCCTTATGAGTTTTTCTTTTTGTTCGGCTCCTTAGGGTCCTAGCGTGAAATCCGACTGATAGTTCCAGAGATTAGCGCATTAGACAACAAACAAACTCTTCACCTTTTTTATCAGCATAGAGTATAAATTTAAACACTGAAGGATTATGTTTAAAACTACGCAATTGTCTTCTAACTAATAATTCTGTTATTAAAAAGTTAGAAATAATAAATAATTTGCAAATCATCATTGTCATAAACTTTCCAATGCTTGAATAATGAAAAGGCAAACGCAAGACCCAAAGTTTCTTGTAACATTAATTACAAAACTTTTACTGAGCATAGAAACAATTTCATAAAAAATAATACAATATCGTGTTTCTACGCTAACTTCGAAGGAAAAACGTGACACGTCCCAGTTACTTATCTTTCCTAAGCAATTTGTACAAGGCAATTGAAGGAAATGAATCCATTTACCGTGCACTGACAGGGTGGGAACATGCAAATGACGACCTTTAAATTCCTATACCAAATATCGATTTCTATAAAAATGTCTTACCGCAAGTGAAAGCCGTTATAGCGGCCGTAAAAATAATGAACCAGGGATATTTTGTAGACATAATGTGCCAGTTTATCAGAATTTAATTTAGCTGGAGTGTGCGCAGGAAATTGAGGCGAAATCTCTCAAAGCAAACGCAACCGAACGTAGTTACAGAGTGTTGAGTTTGCTGCTTTGAGACAGTTTAATTCAATTCTCAGTTGCCAGTTGAAAAGGGTAGATACTTCACTGTTGAAATGAGTTGCTACTGCAACTAGTCACTATCATTTTAGGTACATCTTATAATATATATATACCTCTTCTGTGCGTCTGCTTGTGACCTAACTCCTCCTAAACGACTGGAGCGATTTGGATGAAATTTTGTGTGTATATTTCAAGGGGTTCCTGGATGGCTTGAAAAGACACTTGGACCTGGTCAGGCAGGCCGACGTCTGCCGCGTCCACTAGTTCAGAATAAAACTTTTTCAATACAAATTTGTCTTTGGAAATAGATGACATGTTTTACTGCTGCCAAACACTAGCGCAGGCCTGTGTGTTAATCTGATGTATGAAGATTATACTAGTAACCTATACTATGTATTCGAATCACGCCGATCGACCACCTGATGCTAGGGGCCCATCAGGTGAAATGACAGCTCACTTCACCTAAGTTTTTGCCGTGAAATTTTTACATAATAGATCGCCAGTATCTCTAATGTAAAGTCGGTACAGCATATAGCTAGCTTCCTTGATTTGTCCAGGGCTTTTGACCTGGTTTCGTACGAAGTGCTGTGGCAAAAGCTACGTGACCATAAATTTGCACCTGAAATAGTCACCATCTTCCAGCACTGGTACGGCAACCAGGTCAATAACGTGAAATGGGCGGGAGCTCTGTCGGACTCGTACAGGTTGAAGTGCGGGGTGAGGCAGGGTGGCCTGAGCTCACCTACGCTCTTCAATTTGTACATGAATGAGCTCATTGTCGCGCTCAGCAGCCGCCATGTTGGATGCCATGTCGATGATGTTTGTTTTAATAACATCAGCTATGCGGACGACATGGTGCTGCTGAGTGCGTCTGTGGGTGATCTCAGGGAGCTCATAAGCATATGCGAGACGTACGCTCACTCACATGACCTCAAGTATAACGTCGCGAAGAGTGTGCTTATGATCTTCCAAGCTGGGACCAAAGTTCTGACGGACATTTCTCCGGTCAAGTTATGCGGCGTGCCCTTGGAGCGCGTGCAATCTTTCAAATACTTAGGCCATATTGTGACGCCTGACTTGAAGGATGACGACGATATTGAACTGGAGTGGAGGGCGCTGTCGGTGAGGGCGAACATGATAGCTCACAGGTTTGCTCGTAGCTCCAAGGAAGTCAAAGTCACCTCACCTCATTCGAGCCTACTGTACTGCATTTTATACGAGCAGCCTGTGGGTGTCATACTCGCAGAAAGCCTACGGAGCCCTCCGAGTTCAATATAATAACGCGCTGAGGGCATTGCTGCGGCTGCCTCGCTTCTGCAGCGCGTGGGGGATATTCGCCAGTGTGCGCGTAGACTGTTTTTAAGCCACTATGCGCCCTACATGCGCCCATATTTAGGGCACGGGTGAGATAAGTCGTTTTAGGATAGTAATATTACTGTGGATTATATTTATTTATTATTATGTTTTATTATTTGTTTTATGATTTTAATGATTTTTTTATTTTGATTTCCATTTATATTCATTTTAATTAATTTAAAGATGTACTTAAATTATTTTAGAGATTTTAACGAATTAGAAAATGATTGCGATTTTAACTATTGAATTTATTTTACAATTTGACATTATATATTTCAGTTATTTAATTTTAGTTATAATGGTATTATTGGCATGCATCTTTGGTTACTAACATAATTTTTAAGTATACTAACATAACTATGGATCACTGTATCCGACTTAAATAAATAAAAATAATATACATAATTTCCATATGATTTCCCATCGAGTTTCATTAGTAGGCACCCTTGGTCAATATGTTTATACTGTCAATTTGGCGTTAGCGTTAGTTTCATGTCTTTTGTTCTATCCTGTTTACATTTGCGTTCTTGTGGATTCAGTCCCATCGTATTACCAAACAAAACGTTATTTTATTATGGAATAGGATTGTCTATGTCAATGTATGTTGTGTGTAGGTTCCTACGCATTTATTCGTGCGTATATTTTATCTCTGACACAAGGATTTAGCTTATTCTATCGTGTTGTGTCTCTTTTTTCGTAGAAATGTATTCTGCTTCTGTATATATTAGAACTCTTTAGACGTGAAACCTTCGTAAAGTTTAGGAAACCAATGGATTTTGTTTTACCCGTCCATACCTACTTATTCGAAAGTAGAAAAACATACATAAACAATGCCGTAGGTACTCGTAATATACTTCGAATTAGGTCGAATATTCCCTAGCGACCATTTTATATCGTATAATATGTCAAATGTTGCGTAGTAAATTTTGTTATTGTATTAAAATATGAGTAAAACACGTAAAGGTAACTCCAATGTTATTTTGTTCAAGTTAGTAGTTCCTATATACATAGAAAGTTTAAAACCAAAGTCATTTCGTGTTAGTCTGTGTGACTGCTTAGAGACCTTCTAAACTACACAATGGATTTTGATGCGATTGTAACCATAATTTAGATAATTTATTCCGTAAGATTTATGTAATTACTACGAAATAGTACTGAAATAGCAGTGGAGCAGTGGTGGCCTAGTGGTAACAACCGAGAGTGGTACTTATCTACGAGTTGTCGAAGGTTTGAAAGTAAAGTAAAGTAAAGCGCCTGTCAGGGATGACAGGCGCTTTACTTTGTGTAAATTATTCCTCCACTATTGCTCTCAAAAACGGTGAAGGAAAACATTGTGAGGAAACCGGCATGTCCTAGAACCACAAATTCAAAGACATGTGACCTCTACCAACCTGCACTGGGACCGCGTAGTGCATTTCGACCCACTGCCTCTCACGGAGAGTAGGCTTATTCCCAGCAGTGGGAACATTATAGGCTGTTTATGCTTATGTTAGCACTGATATCTCGATGGTTTGACATTTCGCTATTCCATCCGTGCGAAGCAGGAGCAAGTCGCTAGTTAAGAGTATA
Source organism: Apamea epomidion (assembly GCA_947507525.1). Classification (NCBI taxonomy): domain Eukaryota; kingdom Metazoa; phylum Arthropoda; class Insecta; order Lepidoptera; family Noctuidae; genus Apamea; species Apamea epomidion. Next base: position 6,226,650 of record OX382232.1, read on the forward strand.
ATATTGCGCGTCATACAAATAGGTAGGTACCACTGTCTACCACAAGCTTGCGGCATTTGTTTATATAAGAAACAATCTACTGCTATAGGCAAAGTTTTTCCGAATTACTGAAGTTATGTTTCTGCTTATTGACGATCGGTCGCTTTATTTACCAGTTCCATATTCTTTCCTTTTGTATCAAAACAGACGTTTTTCTTACAATATTTTTCTTCTCTGTTAACAGGCTTATTTATTGGGTAAATAAACTTTACGATTATGTCAATCTATTTGTTTTATTGAGGAAATGTATGTAAATAGGTATTGTCTTATAAAGTTCTCCTAAAAGCGAAACGAAAATCTTTGAGGCGGGTATCACATCTCGGCCGCAAAACCATAGCAGCGAAACCGCAGTAGTTGCCATTACTTGTCCGTTGTACGACAAGCGAAACAGAAGCGAAACTGCCTATTCTAACGCACAAATTTGATTATGATTTTATCTCTTTCCCGCGTGATTTCGCCGGTCTGCTCGGAAACCAGTTAATCCTCGTCCTACTTGGTTGCGGGTTCCGCATTTGTTTCGCAGCCCCCAATGTGTGGCAGTCGGCAAGTTTACAAAGCGAAACTTCAATTTTTTTTGTAAAATGATGTTGATTTTACGGACAAACTAATCTAAGACGTCCGAAGCATAATTACTGTATTTACTAAGTCGAAAGCGACGACATTTTGCTCCGATAGTTATAGCTTAACATACTCTCATGATGTTCCGCTACTCGACTCGCGACTTAATGTCGTAATGTTTCATAATGGAATTTGTAAAACGGTTTCCCATAATTATTTTCGCGGCGGAGGTGTGCTAAGGCACTGAATGCTAGGATTTTTCCTCTTAAATGTTTGTCGTTAACCACTGAGGCGTGAAAGGGTTATGTTAATGTAATGGAAAGTCACAATGCGAGAATTTTAACTAAGCTAAGTGCTGAATATGGGTACGAAATAGATACGTTTCGATAAAGAAGTAGGTACTCATACATACCATCTAAAGCTGCGGTTTTGTACATTTCAGTGAGTAGGTACTTAAAACTATTTTCGTGTTTTGTTAGATCCTAAGTAAATCCTACTAATATTAAAAACGCGATAGTTTGTGAGGATGGATGGATGTTTGTTACTCTTTTACGTAAACACTAATGAATGGATTTTTGATTCCCACGGAATTGACATTTATGCGGGGGAAACCGCCGGGCGCTGCTAGTTATGTAATAATTCAGTCGAAAGTCTACAATGTTTTCACTTGATAATACTTACTTCATACGGAAAGAAATCTAGAACACGAAATTGTAAATGGTGTTTAGTATTGCTGTTTCACAAAGTATTACTTGTAGCTTCATTCCGCGACTTCGTCCGTGTGAAATTTCAGCCCCCGACCCACCGCGTCGAAATCCATCACCCACCCGCGCTATTTATTACTTAGGTACTTCGTTTATAGCGCATAGCGTTTTTCTGACTTTTTTTCTTTTTGCCCGGCTCTTTAGAGTCATAGCGTGATATTAAGTAAATTGCCTATAATCTTCCTCAAGACAAAAAGCGATTAAATGCAAAAATACTTTTTCAAATCCGACGGTACGTACTTATCACAACTTCACAAGCTCAGTTTATTACAATGTGTAAAAACACATAAAAACATACGGAAAGTCATGTTTGCAGGTAAGAAAGTCTTCATATTATAGGGCTAGTTTATGTAGTTTAGTTATTTGGTTAGGTAGAATTTACCTTCGTAGGAAGGGCCCAAGGAGTTCCATTTCGTAAATAGAAATCTCCTCACGAGCAGTGACAGAGAAATCCCATTTACAAAATAAACAGTCCGGCTGCGTAATACAATGTGTTATTATAACTCAGATACATTTTGGTATATGTTATACGTGTGTAATTTGTAGGTGACACACAAAATGCCATTAAAAACGCTGACATTAAAAATCAACCTTTTGAAAAATGTTTTCGTAGCGTTTTTTTAGAATGGCGAGTCTTTTTGTAAATGTAAGCTCGTAACTTACCTACTGCATTAAATATAGAAGAGTAGTTTGAACTATTATCTTATAAACATTAAGTACCCATGCCTTCTGCAGTCTTCGTAATATACTTAGCACATTGAAATGATTGAGCATAACAAATTTTATGAATAATTGAGAAATGTTTAATATTTACAAAAGTTTTCAGCGAATTAAAGCTGTTTCGCAATAGTTAAGTACCTAAGTAATATTAATGTGTAAGTCGAATTGAAACAATTGATGCCATCAATTTTAGACTTTACAAAGAGCTAACGGACGTTTAAGTTAAATCCGCTTTCAGGAAAAGCGAAAAGGGTAGCGTGCTAGCCCGTATTTTATCAAAGTCGATTCAAGCTTTTCGCTCTTTTCGAAGATTTAAATTTCTTTTTAACAACGGAAACCTCGTTTTTCTTCGTCCTCTAAAGTTTTATGAAAACATATTTAATTTTCCGAGGCAGTTGGCGTCGAGTGGCAATTTTAACGCGACGTTTGTCACAAGATGAATATTGCCTGCCTCTTGAGCAATATTTTGCAATTAGCTCATGTTCCGACTTTGGCAATATTTATAGCCAGTATTATTGTGCGATCTGGTAGCGACAATAATAAATGTCGGCGGAATGATGTTGATATTCGATAAACATATTTTTATGGGGCAATCCGATGGAGATCTACATTAAATTGGTTCGTGGCATGCGACTGCCTAAATTACATTCAAAGTATTTCAATATTATGGAGGGTTTGAAGGTTTAGTATCTCCCTGAATGTACCTTCTTGTCAATGAATGTGTATTGTTTATGAAATAGACCCAAAACAGATTTGTTACATAGGTAAATAGTACCTACATATTTGCAATTCAAAGTGGAACCTCAGTAATAGCTGAGTTAGACAATTCGCTTGGGAAAATTTTAATAAAAATATTTGTTTAACAAATGGTCGTGTCTGTGTCTTTGTTTAGACAACAAAATAAGCTTTGTAGGAATATTTTACCGCCCTGTAGACAGTTATGTGTACATACAAGGTACATATTATAAAGGTATCTAGTGTAGCCTATCAGTTATATTGAGTAGAGGAAGGTTACCAATAACTTAGGAAGAGGTACCTACCTACATTTTTTTTTTTTTTTTTTTTTTTTTTTTTTTTCAGGATGGGAAATCATCAAATGACTCCTCCCGCTCTGGGTGGAGCAGAAGGGAGTGTCAGACTCTTACTGACTAAAACCCACCCGTGTTCCTTCCTTAGCCCTTTACGTACCAGGGCAGCGGTAACCCTTTCGGACGATCCCGCTACCCCGGCAGGCTTCGGCCCTGTCGGGCCCCGTCATCTATGCTGACATCTCTTTGAGGCGCACGTGGAACACTTACGCGCCGTCCGGCACGGGCCTGGTCCTGATCGGACGGAGAGCTACCCATTGCTCTCCGCCCGCAGGCCCGCGCCTACGGTGGCCGGGAGTCGTCACGCGGCTCCCGACGCCCGGAGCGTCTCCCTCGGCGGCTGAGGCGTGAGGATCTCTCCCTCGCCCATCCCGCCACCTCCTTCGCTAGCATGACTGCTTCGCAGAAGGAGGTGACCGCCTCCCACTCCCTCTCGCCCCGGACCATGGCTTGCACCAGGGCCGGACGCGAGAGGTCGCCGCCGCTGCCGATCGCCTCTACGAGGACACGGCGGTGCTCTGCCCAAGCGGGGCAGACCTCCACCGTATGCTCCACCGTGTCCTCTGGGCGATCCTCGCAGTGGTGACACCCGGGCGTCTCCTCCCGCCCGATGATGTGCAGGAACCTCCCGAAACATCCGTGTCCGGAGAGGACCTGCGTCAGGCGGTAAGGTACCTACCTACATTAGGTCGTAAACTTGAGATGGGTGAGACGAGAATCTACGAAATGGTGATTGAGACAGATTTAAGGGACGAGAAATAATCTGCTAGGACCACAAATTATGGTAATAGGTATATACGAGTATATAAAAATGTGTAAAGGTGCTGTAGATGTTATCCAAGCAATGTAGGTAAGTATGCTTTATTATAAAGTTTGATTGAGAGTCTCGAATATATGATTGATCGATCACACACTTGCATACATACCTAGTAAATTACAGCGGACAATAATTTCACTGAAAGCTATAAGCCTCCAGGGCTTGATCTAAGTATTCGGTATAGGCTTTACAAATCAAAACTGGCCAAGTGCGTGTCGGACGTACGGAACCCTAAAAACTCAGGATACTCTCAACTCATCAATCGTAATGTACCTTTGGTGAAGCTGAAAATCCAGGTGACTCATAAGGGCAAAATCAGACAAAAAAGATAGAGACACACAACACAGACATAGATAAAAACTTCTTTGTTCTTTTTAAGAGGAGTTATTTGATTAGACCGGTCCACGATTAAAAAATGAACAGTCAAAAGAAACAGACAGAAGAAAATGATGAACTGTCCAACTAACCTGGTGAGGAGCAAGGTGGCCAGAAGGTAGAACACTGAAGGGTGTACACCACATTCGCACTCGGTTTGCGGCGTGGCGGTCTGGGCCTCCATGCCTGTCCCGAGCTTATGGTAGGCGATGTACGCACGCGCAGGACTGCCGTGGGGAGCAATTTTTGTGGCCTTTCCTCGCTCCCGATAACACTGAAACTGATCATCTGGTCGCCGAGGAGACTGTACTCCTCACCTGAGAAAATAAAAACACAATAGTCACAATACATTCCTGAGAAAACATGACAAAAGCAAACCTAAGTAGGTACTTATAGTTAATACGAGTACCTATACCAACTCTTCTTTGGTTCAGATGGATCTGTATTTACTCATTTCGTTGTAAACAAAGGAAAATACTCATAATAAACCGACTGTTTATCGTTCTGGGTGAGATGTTATAGTCGGGTGGAGGACAAAGGTCAGAATAGTGGTCATAAACAGTACTAGCCTCGGAAATAGCTAGTTTGTGAGGTTTACTGCAGACCCAGAAGTTTTGCTAAACGCGGTTTACAAGATCAGAGAGTGATCTTTAAAAAAGAAAAAGAGAAAATAAAAGCAACACGAGAACCAAGAGAAAAAAAAAAACGAAAAAGAGAATTGCGTTATTTATTTAAAAAGTTTCTCATCGTCATTTTTACAGAACTTATATTTATTTACTAGGTGCGCCCCGCGGTTTCACCCGCATAAGTTTCGATCCCGTGGGAATATCGGGATAAAAAGTCCTATATGTTAATCCTGGTTATAAACTATATATGTGTGTGCCAAATTTCATCCAAATCCGTTCAGTAGTTTTTGCGTGAAAGAGTAACAAACATCCATCCATCCATCCATCCATACAAACTTTCACGTTTATAATATTATATAGTAGGATAAAAGCGTCGCAGATGATGTTCTCGTATATTTTCTAGAAAAGGTACTCAGATATCCAGTGAAAAAAGAGAAGTTTTCAGTAAAGTGCAAGATTAAAAAAAATCGGATACTGCAAAAGCACATTTCAATATACGGTTTACATAACCAGCACCCGAGCCTGGTCTACACGAATAAAGCTGCATGTTGAATATTAAGCCCGATGGTTGGTAATATTCACACTAATCCCATATATTTGCGTGTGGCAAACGCGTTTACACTTCAGAAAATACCAAATAATTCATACATTCTGTATAGAGGACACAGGCGTGACGAGAATTTTAATACTTTTTGTAATAGGCTGTAGGACTAAAGAGTAATGTTGCGACTTTTTAGGTCAGACACGTGAAAATAACTCTGATAAATCGGCTTAGCTTTGCGACTTGGGTAATCACGCTCTACCAAGCCAAAATTAATCTCCTACATTCATAACCTACTTATTTCGAAGTGCTGATTTTGGTATTCTTGGCACGCCCACGAAATATTCTTCCCTCTCCCTAACTCCAAAACACGACTATAAGCTAAGGGGAGAAATGGTCAAGTGTATTCGTTTTGGGTTATTTATTTTCCGTTTATTTGCAAGTGTTGCGGATATTCGCGCCGATTCCCTTGTTCACAAACTAAACTAAATTTAAGTTCAGTGCAACTTTTTCTTGCTATTTCATTAAAAAAAGGACAGAAGATAAAATATTAGTTTTGTCCTCTCAAATTAAGATACTCCGTAGCAAGTTTAGACGTGATTAAAAACATGGCGACTAAAAATACGTCAATTTACGTCAGGCACTGACTAATTTGACAGCTTCAAACAAATATTTATTTTCTGTCCTTTTCCTAGTGAAATAGAAAGAAAAAGATGCACTGAACATAAAGGACATTGACAGGGTTTGGACCAAATGCTGCCCAGACATGGGAGTATTTCAAAATGATTTCCTAGATCATCTACTTAACAAAAAAATTATAAAAATATAAAAAATCCCAGGATTTTTTTTATGGTTTTAGATACTTATCAATTTTTGTCAATATTTTCATAAAGGTAATGGAGTGTGTATAGTTTGTCTCGGTCACATACGGTTTGTAACTGTGCGCACGCCTCTGACATACATATTATAATAGATAGGTATATCCGGGCCGCATGCTGCGACTAGACAAAATCAAACTGGTTGCTAATGTAATTGTATAATTTATTCTTTTTTTTTTTTCTTTTGACATTGATTTACATTCTGTAATTACTTGGGGTCACACCCGGACTTATTACTCCTTATTTATTTATGAAAATTGTCTACGTTTGGAATGTTTCTGAATATGTGAGCACCATGTATCTATCACATAGTTGATCTATATGTCATGGTTATATCCATTTTAATTCTTTTACCTATTGTGGTATAGTAATTTTATTTTTGGGTGCATCGTCTTCACATATAATTATATAAATAATGTATGCAATATATTGTAAAACATTTTAAAAGAGTAACGGTGGAGTTTCTTGCCCATTCTTCTCCATACGAAAACTACCTTTTGGAAGGGGCGACTAGAATCAATTTTATTTTAATTTTATTTTTGATGTTCAAAAGTGCCTTTTATGTGTCTATTTGAAATAAATGATTTGACTTTGACTTTGACTCAAAATGACGCCTCTATTTTGGATAACCATTTAGATGGTGTTGATAGGGTAATTCACTGGTTTTTTCAACCTGGTGACATATTCATATTGGACAGAGGATTTCGCGACTCTATTTTTATGTTAGAGTCGCATGGATATGTTAGCATTCTCCCAGAATCACAAACAAGGGGATCTCCTCAACTAAGCACAATCCAAGCAAATAAATCAAGGCTGTGCACTACTTGCCGATGGCCCGTTGAGGTGGTAAACGGTAGACTAAAACGGGATTTTAAAATATTTTGACATGAATACTGCAACATAGCCATGTCACATTTTTTTGCAGACCTTAAAACTGCTGCCTCTTAGCAAATGCTTTTCATGTGGATATATTAGATAATCCTCATGCACGTGATTTCATAAATATAGCCCGACAGCGGTTGAATACTAATAATGACTTAGCAGTTTATGTCGATTCTAAAAGACTTAACCGAAATATAGTTTCTTTTCAAAACATTAATGTTATTCAGGACAATGTTAATGTTTTTCCAGTCCTCACAGCTGAAGAATTGACTTTATTCGTAGTACTACACTACAGTTTACAGATTAATTAGTTAGTATTAATAGATTACAGTGATTACTAATAGTTTATTGTCAGTGATGATTAAAAATCGTCAATTATAGCTGTTATTAATAGTTTATTATCAATAATTATTAAAAATAGTCCAATTATTTGTTTTAGTTAATTTTTGGTCACTAAATAATTCACAACGAAAAACTTGTTTTTCTCTTGACTCCCTGAACAGAATTTGGAGCGCTTCGGTTTACATGTTAATAATGACGTATGGAACAAAATGCACTATGTGTTCATTCTGGGCAGCACTTGGTCCAACATCCATACATAGATTGTCAATGTCCTTTAGTTTAATTTGTGAACAAGGGAATCGGCGCCAGTTTTACTAGATGGGCCATCTTGTGCTATGAGAAGTTTATTCCTGTGGGGCCTAAAAGAACATCTTTATTTCTCTTTAACATAGGTATGAACTTATTCAAAGTGGTGCTAGCTAGATGAAATGCTGGTTAGGCTAGATGGCTAACACTAGGGGGTTTATTTATAAACGATGATTAAAGTTAAGTAACGTTTAAACGGAGATGGCGGGATGAGCTGGACTCCTTTAATAAAAATTGATTCTTGGCAGCTCTGGACAGAGAGAGGAGGAAGGAGAGTAGGGAGGCCCCTTTGCCCAGCAGTGGGACATTAGTTAGTTAGGCTAGTAATAAAAAGGCGAAGTGATGATTTGATGATGATTTCGGTTTCAGCCTGAAATCATCAAATGTTTATATACCAGAGGGGCAATTCTCGTAATTTTAAGAACGTTCACAGTCTGATCTCAGTCTCAATCTGTCAAAAATACCTCTAATTTCCCTTCATTTTGACAAGTTTTTGACATTTGCTTGTCGCCGAGATGAGACTGCGACTAGGTTTTGAACGTTTTAAATAACGAGAATTTGCCTTCTGAAATCTCTTCAGCTCCGTCTTGTGTCCAAACCCTAATAAATCGACTCATAAAATTTAACGTCGGCGTTTACCTGTAAATACCTTTACTGGCATTAAAACATTTTAATACAGCTTTGTGAAATGTATGGATAATGTTTACAAGTTGTGGTTTGCACCCCTGTTTGTGTGTTTTGTTGTCTAGTTTACCTACACTGGTAATTTCGATCTCATACTGGAATTACGACATAAATGTTCCGTTTGTTTTGGTTTCTGATAAATATTTTTTCAGTGTTGGATAAATAAGTTGATTAAAATCGGCTTCGAAATGGGGTTGACAATTTCATCATCTTTTAAAATTGTTTCTGTACGAGCCGAGCGAGGAGAACTGAGATGGCTACATACCTACCTCTGTAGAAAGGTTAGCAATTTGGTAATGGTAGCAAAACTCACCGAAACAGACTGCCTAGGTGCACTGTTCGAATCATCGTAATTGTCGTCTATTGCCACTCTTAATTGAGGATCATATAAGGAACCCAAAATATAATGATAATAAATTGCCTGTAAAAGCTTTAGGGCGGGTTCAAACACATGAATAAAAACTTTTTGGTTGTTTTGCCTTAGTGACCCCTGGGCCGTGGACTAAGGACTCCTTATTTTTTATCGTCATAAATTTGATTAGGCGAGTTTAAGCAGCCTGTTGCAAACAACCTTTGGGCTTATGAAATGGCTGTATATCGCTGCAGTGTTGCTGATGATGATCACCAGCTTATATGATTCGCGACAGTAACAAATATGAGTTTACATAATAATCATTAGCATCAGCAATACAACTCCTTGAGTCAGAATTGGCCTCAAATGTCATGAGTGAAATAGTCATTCAATAGGGTAATATGAACTGAGTTGTATTGTTGATTTTTTTTTATTAACATACTAATATTCTAAACGTGAAACTTTGTATGGATGGATGGATGTTTGTTACTCTTTCACGCAAAAGCGACTGAACGGATTTGGATGAAATTTGGCACACAAATAGTTTATAACCAGGATTACTTAACACATACGATACTTTTTATCCCGATATTCCCACGGGATCGAAACTTATGCGGGTGAAACCGCGGGGCGCAGCTAAGTAATTTCATAAATAAACATTTGGTACAGCCGCGAATTATATTTAGATCAACATACAACCTGATACTGACTTGCAAATTTAAAAAAAAACTTGGAGAAAAAATGAATTTCGTGGGCTACCCTGACGCTCAAAATGAGTTCATAGATAAAGCGCATTCTTTGTAGCCACCCTTGAGCTTATGAAATCGCTGTACTTATTTGATATTAGTGAATTCGCTTTAGGGCTAATTTTTCAACCAACAGATAATTCTTATTCGTGGAATAAAAATAAAATTGACGTCTGACAGGTTCTGTGTGGAAGAACTGTCAAAAATTCAAAATAATACCTCGGATAAAATTATCTGGCGTTGAAAAAATCAGCCCTTAGTGTTGTTGGTGCTGATCAGTGTTGCTGATACAAAGGTAACTAACATTTCATGGGGCATTAGAGTAGCAAGGTACATTATTAAAACTGAAAGTAATAAGACGTAATCTAGTCCTTAAGTGTCTATAAGGTTCAAGTAATTTCCATAAACAAAATGAGCTCATAGAAAAAGCGCATTATTTGTGGTTTTCAAACTCAATTTTCATAACGATTTTATAACAATTTTGCTCAATAGTCTACCTATTCGTGAAAGGTACGTAGTAGTACGGACCTACCAATTTACACAATAGCTTGGATAGGTACCTATATATACAAGCACTTATACCGAACTAAACCTTCACTAAAGGTCATTTGAGTAATTAGTCATCATGGTGATACTGTAGGGCGATAATGATACGAGTAATAGTAGGGAATATAACGAATAGAAATAGGTGTAGGTATCAATTTAAAAAAGGACCTGTAGGTATACTTATTTTATATTGTGTGAGTAGTTGTTAGTACTACCTAAGTACTTCGGTATTATATTAAATCGTACGGGTTCATTGAACGAACTTAATTTACGAGTATATTGGTATAGTGTACCACAACACAAATTTATCGTAAGTATATGGGCTTTAAAGAAAAAACATTACAAACATTGCAATATGCGAGTACAGTAAATATTTGTAAGCTTTCATTAGTTAAAGCAAACGTAACATAAAAAATGCTGCTAATAAACAAATAGGCAAATCAAAACTTACGTTTAGGGGTTAACACCACCTTGCGTGAAAAATAGTCTTTTATCACATTTTAAATGGTAACGACAAAACTTTTTATTTAGATCTCGCGTGATAGGTATGTCAATAAAGGGTTGTAATAGGTTCGCGTAGGAGGCCGTACGTGGGCACGAACTGCCGGTCCCACCGTTGCAGGCAAACTGAGGGAAAGTGGGAAAATGAAGCGGTACGTAGTGCTGGCGCTACGGAAAACTGTTTTATCGATAGTTAGTAAACTGTGATTGTGTCTGCTTGGTACTTAGACGGGAATTTAGGTGCGTAGAAGATTGATTGGGTTGACTATAGCTGGACATTTGGAAGATGGGTTATAATGGTGTCTTGGGTCTTTCAAACAGGTCTACAAATTGTTAGTTCTTAGAGAGAGTCATTTGTAGGGCTTAATTTAGGTATAGTATTAGAGGGATCGTTATCGTCACCTACAAAAGTACTCACAAATCATGTGGTTAGTTCCATTCAACCAGAAATTCTATCTTTGAAATATGAATATAACTTCAATTTATCGATATGTATCTCGATAATGCACAAACATTACTAAAGTTTGATTGGGCGGGTGACCGCTTTGGGTGGGGCGGGGGAAAAGTCGATAGCTACCCACCCTGTGTTATTACACGATGCAAGCTGCACCGTCATTAATTAGATATCGAACTTAATAATTAACTAAAACGTCGAAATAATAATAATAATCATTTATTTATCCAGATATTTATTTTTATTTTTTGTTTATTTATTCATCATACAATCCAATTGCCATTGAAATGGTCATTCGCCCAATATTTCCAAAAACAAAAGACAATTTTCATTAAAAAACCTAATCACGTACCTACCGTGTATTTACTGAATTAGGTAAATAAATTAATAAATAAATTCAGTAAATACACGATAGGTACGTGATTAATTATTATTACCTACCGATTAATAATAGTAAAACTAGTTAGAACTTCAAATATTAATCAATTTGCACTAGTATTGTCGTATCATGCTGAAGTAGATGTAGATTTATTAAAACTTTATGCCCAGTACCTAGTTACTTCAAAAAAATGCTGTTCCTACAAAGGCGGACTTAATGCCTGAGGCATTTTCAACCAGTCAACCTTAGGGTGATGTTGATACAAAACGTGGCAGATGCACTAGAAGGGATAACTCGAAAATAACTATAAAATATAAGAATAAATACTAATATATACATACTTACTTAAACAAACAAAACAAACTTTGTCAGGAGAAAAAACTATCGGTAGAGGAAAAAAAGAATCCAGCAAAGGCTCTCTTCATCTTCTTACGACGATTCACGATTAGATTTGCCTATAGTCCTAGCTTTCGTCGAAACACTTACCTACTACTATCTTGCATATTTTCCGTGTCTTGCATGTATCCGAATATAATGCGATATCCACGTGCCAAATAAAGAGAAAGAGGAGTTGAGCCTTGAAACTATCAATAATAACAGCTAATAATTGATAAATAGATTTGACAATTTCGAATTTGCGCGGCAATACGTCCATAGAGAAATGCATTTTGACAGCTAGTTGACGTTTCTTTTTGTGGTCTTTTGTCACTTGTCAAGTTGTCAGTCAAGTTCATTGGTTACTTTTTATCGGTTTTAAAACGGCAAGAAAACGGAATCGGTCGACACGCGTGCATAATTCCAAGTTTTATTGGTTTTTGCTTTGAATTTACTAACAGTCTTGTATTAAAATTGTAATATTACTCGAAAGAAACCACCAAAGTAAGTATTTACCTTGTTATTTACTTTCACATGATTACTCATCGATTGCGGAATCTAAAATTTTGGCGCGGTTCTTGCACTATTCGTCGATATTCATTCTAATAATTTATCATTTGAAATGTAAATCTACAGTATTTATTAGCGTCTACAAAATAAATTAGTCGGGAGCATCATTTTGCGCCCATCCACGTGGAATTTGTTAGTTGCCTATTGTATTTATTGATGTAGGTATTGTATATTACCGCCGACCGTTACATCGTGGAAAGGAAGAAAAGAAAGTTATTGTCTCTTTCACTGTGAGTTTTTCGATAGTATCTATCGTAAAACAGCTTTATTGCGGCAAAAAGTAGGGCACAATGCCCTATAATTGACATTCGTCGAGTGAATGGCTCTTATACCATACGGCGTGAATACTCGTTTGCCGTGCTCGCTTGTGTTTAAATCTCAAACTTGATAAAAGTCAACTAAAACTTGTACTTGATGATACTTCATGAATGATTACAGTGTTGATTTTCCAGATTCTTCTAAAAACACCATTCTCTCAATTGATTAGACTCTAACAATTATCTTTTGTTTGCTTTTTTTTGTTCCTACTGGTTGCATAGATACTGATTTCTCTGTAGGTACATATATGTATACTAGAATCTTTAAAAAGGGAAAAAATCACCACTATGCTGACCTGTAACATGAATTAACTATTGTATTTGCCTCTAGATGACTGAGGTATCAGAAGTATCAACATCGTCCCCAACAGAGCTGCTAGCCGAGGGCCGCAGGCATCTGGCCGTGAGAGACTTCAGTGCAGCTGCCAGCACCCTTGCTGAGGCCTGTGAAGGGCTCGCTAAAGAACATGGAGACACTGCCGATCAGTGTGCAGAGGCTTACTTGTGGTTAGTTATATGTTATTTACTAAAATGTTTATCTAATTGTTAGGAAAACTTTGAGGTTTGTTACAACAGGTTAAGAACATTGATTCAGTTTTGTAGTTTATAATTCAAATATAATTACTGTTTTTTCCCATCAAAGAAAGTTTCCAACTCTATTTTGCACTAAATTAGTCATATCTCCATATGGGATTTTAAATATAAAAAACAAAAGATAAATCCACTCATACAGCAACTCATATTTTGTTGTACATTTGATGTATACATATATATTTTTTTTTACACAGGTATGGCAAAGCTTTACTTGGCTTGTCAAGAGAAGAGAGTGGTGTCCTTGGTGATGGTGTGCCTGGTTCAGGCAATGCTGATGAGGAGGAAGAGGATAATGAAGGTAAATGTATGAAAATAAGAATCAAGATGATTTCCAACAGCATTTCATACAATTTTAATTCTAAATGTTTTCTTTAGAACAAGAGGGGACTGTAGAGAATGGCGAGGCAGATGCAGAAGCGGAAGCAGAAGCTGCGCCACAGAAAGACAAGGAAAATGGAGAAGTAGAGAAGGTTGAACCTGAGTCCACCACTAAGGAAGAAGAGCCAGGCAGCAGTACTGCTGCTGAGGAGAATGAGGAACCTGTGAGTCTTCACCATAATTTTGTTTGTTGTTATTGCAAAAAGAGTCTACATTGCCGTAGGTCGTGTGCTTCTAAACTGCCTGGTGGTCGCCACGTACAGGGTAAAATACTTAAGTAATCCTGGTACCCTATGTGAGACGGTCAGTCAGTCTTCCTTGTGGAGCTGGGCTGGATCGAATAATTGATTTTACGCAAAATACGCGCATTGACGTGGAGTTGCGTACACCAGCCCGTATTACCTATTACCTTGCCATAGGTTGTGTGTATTATGACTTTTATTATAAGTACATCCCTTGCTGCCAGTCCTAGCTCTCTAGCACGAAATATATATTGCAAAATAGAGCTAGAAAATATTGGTATTTGCTTTTGAGTTATCATTAATTAATTCACACATATCATAGCATTACGGCTGTAATTCCTGAAGGGTTACGCAGAGGCGTGCCTATAGGACAGCATGTAGTACATTTCGCCAGTTCCCAGTCCCAGTCAAGCCTTTGGTCCTGGTTGTCATTTGTGGATCTTTGACAGTTGTTACGGGTCGTCTGAAACCCGAAAGTCTAGCAACCAGTCTTACCAAGGGTTATTGTGTTATAATAGGGGGGTTGTCGAGGTCAGCTAGGCAGTTGCTCCATTTAAAATACTGGTATTTGTCTGCATCCGGCTAGACTGGAAGCTGACCCCAGCATAGTTGGGAAGGCAAATTCATGTGGATACCATCACCTTTTTAAATGATCGTTCACTGATATTAATCTTTTATAACAGGGAACCACAAATGGCGATCATGACGAATCTACAATGAACGTTGATGCGGAGGATGACGTTGATAACCTGCAGCTAGCATGGGAAATGCTTGGTAAGCTTAAACCTTCTCCATAATGAGATAGAACAACTCGTAAATTATATGAAGAACGACAATCGAAACATGTATTATAACCTTTAAAATTAAAGTTACTTTAGTCCTGATTTGACAGTATGGAATATAAATTGTGGAATGAAGCCATAGTTTATCTGTTTCTGTTCTTAGCGTGTCGATGGCAATCTTATCTGATTTTACCCAGAATGTAGCTACGCTTTTGGCGCCGTCAATAGCATCCATCAGTTTTGGTTCTATAAAATTCATTTCATACTGTAATTATTATGTACTCTTTTTTATACTATTCAGATTCAAAGATGCAACAAATCGTCAAAATCGACATTTTATGTAATTTATTTAAAAAAAACTTGTTTCTCTCCATAGACCTCGCCCGCAGCATCCTATACCGTCGCGTGCAGGACTGTGGCGGCGACCCGGCGCGCGCCCTGTTGGCCGACGTGCATCTCGCGCTGGGAGAGGTCGCGCTCGAGAGCGAGACCTACGACAAGGCGGTCACTGATATGCGTAAGTAGTATTACATGAAAATAAGTATTGCTGTAGGCCAAAGGGTTCTTGATACCAGTAGTTAGGACTCTACAGTTGTCATGGGTAATTTAATATATTCTACCTAATAAAAAGCTTAAATTCATTCACTGACAGACAACGCACAGCCTAAACCGCTGGGTCTAGGATGACATTTTACAAAAGATTTCCTTATAAAGAAGGTTAGCACTAAGGAAAGTTTCTTGAAAATTAATCCCCTCAATTGGTTAAATAGGGGATAATATAAATTTTGAGTTCCTCTTTTTTGCCGACGGGAAATCCCCTGGGGAACGAGGCTTTTTATGAAAATAATATAAAACTGAATCTGTTTTCAGTAAGGCCTGTATGATGATGAGATGAAAAGTACTGATAAGATTGTCAGTACTTTACGCAATCACTATAGTCTTCAAACATGGGTTAGTTGCTTATGCCACACAAGCCACTAATCTACCCCTACTTTTAAATAATTGGTTAAGTAGTAACAATAAAATGCCGTATGTACTGAGAGTACTTCATTAAACCATTTATTTTATAACTTGCGTGGGTTCGTACTTCTCGCATGTGATGTTAGCGTTTTTATTTGTTCCCAAGTAGTAACAATGATGTAAGATGGGTATGTGAGTAATATATTTTCTGTGAATTTCAGAGAGTTGTCTGGACCTCCAGAAGGAATTGTATCGCAGTGACGACAGACGTATTGCTGAGACACATTATCAAATTGGTAATAATGTTAATTCGTAATTTCAATGTCAAAACTTGATCATTATTCATGATATATCTCTCAAAAGATTAATGTATGATCAATTAGCCAAAACGTTTCAGTAAAAAAAATGGAAGTTCATTTATTGCATGGTCACAATTTCATTGCTATCTTACAGGTCTGGCAAATTCTCTGGCATCCAACTTCGAAGACGCGATCACACACTTCAAGAATGCAGCGAACATTCTGGAAACACGCATCAAAACCTTGGAGAACCCAGCAGCCGTCATTAACGACGCCACTGTCAAGAAATTCACGTCTGCAGACCCATTCTACTCCGTCGAAGGCGAAATCAAGGAGTTGAAGGAACTCCTGCCAGAAATTCAGGAGAAGATCCAGGATATGATGGACTACAAGGCTGAGGTAAGACCTTGTGAATGCATTGAGGTTACTAGGAAGATGCTTCGCAACATGATTATTAAGGAGAGGAGCCATTGTCAGCTGGAATGTCAAGCTTAGCATGCTTTGATGAATTTTCGCATTGTTGCAATCGTCTTTAGATTTGAAGTAACTTTTTTTATCTGTGACGACCATATAGCGAAAGATGATTATGACAAGAACAATTTGCAACAATTTTATTTTTTAAATAACATTCCCTCTATATTCATAAGCTTTCTTAATAATAAGAGTAGAATGTTGACATTCCATGACATTGTGATAATTGTTAAGTAAAATTGAAATTGTTCCTAAATTATTAAGTGCCAAATTGCTAAATCCATGCCACCGTTTGTGACATTGTGATTGTTAATTTTAATATTTGACTGTTAATAATAATCAGTATTATTTTTTGGAGCTTTCGGAGTGAATGTGTGCCTTACTTTAAAAATATTGATGAAAATGTGATTTTTGAGAGACTACAAAATGAACCGTTGATTTTACCCAGTTTTGACTGAAAGTATGGACTGAAAGTTGTTAATTAATCATTGTAATGTTAAGACTTGTATTAATTTGGAATGTGATATTGTAATTGTGTATTGTGAAAATTCGAGAATGTATACATCACTATCGTAATGTGAATTTGAAGGCTGTATACGAAATTTTCTTGCATATTATCCATACGTAAACATATTTAGACTGACGCTAATATTTCTGATGAAACTATAATCTCATCAACCCAGACTGGCAGCTATCTCTAGCAGCATTAATTATAATACAATACTCCTAGTTATAAGCTCAATGTACAGATGCCAGCACATCAAGTTACCCGAAACTGTCAAATTTTCCCAATCAACTTTGAAACTAATGCTTCTGTGATAAAGTTGAAAATCTATTAAAGAAATTTGACAGATTGTAGTAGCTTGATGTGCTGACGTCTGTACTAATTTAATTTTGATCTGAATCATGTTAGTTTTAAGCGAACATTTTACCACAAGGCCATTTTTCTATTGTGTTTAGCAACATTTTGAAATAAATTTGTTCAAAATTGTACCCTGTGTATTATTTCAGATAGAACCCAATACATGAATGGCCATGTGGTTGATTTGTTGCTTATTTCTGTTGTGATCATGGCCATTGATGTTATATTCATGGTTTTAAATGCTTTTAAAAACTTTAGGGTTATCCACTCCATAATCTAAATGTCTAAAGTCCTAAAGTCACGACAGCACAATACAATGCTTATTGCAAAGTTACAATAGTTTTTTAGAGGTAACGAACATGGTCAACTTTGTTGAAGACAAAGCTTTTTATGGGCTCAACTTCTGGAAAGATAAACCTGATTCGAGTAAAATTTTAATAGTATGAAACAAATAACACGAAAATCTGAAACATCTGGATATTAACCCTTTAAACCCAAATTAACACCTTTCACTAACCTATTACATCTACCAACCTACCCATGCTCATTAAGCATTGCGGAATAATCTTAGTAAAAATAACCATCATGTAATATCAGTGGGCAAGAGGTTAAAAACAAGATGTTCAACAAAACATTGATTTGATTACAGCGAATTGCATAAAGGTCTGGACTATTTATATAGGCTACGGTTAGGCCTTCAACTTTTGTTAAGTACTAGAACCTCTTTTTACCATTTCCACAGACAATAAAACGAGTACGCGAAACTCTTTGCTCCACGAACGGCGAAGGTGCGTCCACTTCCAACGGCGCTGGAGCCAGCTCAATTTCCAGTTCTTCAGCCCCTAAACCTGCTGCCTCCGACATCTCGCATCTTATCAAGAGAAAGAGGAAGCCCAGTGAAGGGGAAGCGGACTCTTCGGCCGCAAAAAGGGTCAACACGTGAATACCGCATAGCAACACACTTTTACTAACCTGTAAGGGCCTCGACGCGATTGTAAATTACTTTAAGAATCGACTTAAATGGGATGTGAAGTTCTTTGAGCCGGTTAGTTGATACTTGTTTTTTTTTAGTTGAGAGTTTTGACAACCAAAAAGGTGGTTTCAGTCGCCTAATTCTTTTAAAAATCTAATTTTCCGGTCCTTCTACCGAAAAACAGTATTGAATATATTTTTTAAATAAGTAATTTAAAGTTTAACAAATATGTAATGCAAACTGCGATGACCGTGTCCGGATTTTATTAATGATGATGTAAAATTTCAAATATTGATAATCTAATCGTGTAATTAGAGACAAAAAAGAAAGAATAACGTTTATTTGGACAAAGTTCGTGAAACACAAAATAATAAAAAAATAAAAAAATGAAAATAATTTTCTAAACAGTAGAAGTTTTATTTTTATTACGTCTGGGAGCGTTTAGTGTCCCGCAACGTGAATATTAACGCAGTTATTACGTACCTACTAGCTGCGACCCGGTGTTTCACCCGCATAAGTCTCGATCCCGTGGGAATATCCGGATAAAAAGTATCCTATGTCCTAATACAGATCATGGTTTGACCATGTGCCAAATGTCATACAAATCCGTTCAGCCGTTTTAGCGAGAAAGCGTAATAACACATAAAAAAAATCTTTTTATAATATTATACAATGTGTAACCGAATTAATGCACACTATGAAAGTAGTTTTTTCAGAATCGTTTACTGAATCGATTTCTGTAATTTTGAATATAGGTAATATTTTATCCCAAAAATAATTAAAACTACGTAAATTATTGGCACACTTCCGCTGTACAGTCAAAACAAACCAAAATGGATGAAATACCCAATAAGCTAGACCATTATACGAGTGCGACTGTGTGACCATAATTTTCTCGCACAATCAGTATAACTAATTTGTTAAAAAAACAATGTTTTTTACATAATAATAAAAATTCAGTGTATGTATTATGATTATAACATAATATTCTAATTGGGGTGTCTGGTGGTGTGCGTTAATTCCGGGACATGTTTATATTATATTATACGAATAACTGCCAGAATAGAATTGCTCAAAAATCTTTCTTCATTCATTATCTCATGAGGTTGTCGTTAGTTGGCTGAATCAAAAACCTGATACAGGAAGCAGTTCCTCGACACAGCTCGCATTGCGAGGAGTCTTGTTTCTGTTCCAAAAAAACTGATCTGGCTCAAAGAAATATAAATTAACTTTAAATTATTTAAATAAATATTCGCGTTGGTGCCCAAATATTGTGTAATCTTGTGTACAAAACGTGATGGTCAAATGTTTAGGTGAATCTACCGTCTGTCTGTAATGGTACTGACTCATTATTATGAGGATACTAAGGTTGCCTGGCCATTGGACTGAGTAAGTGTTCATACATACGAGCGGCACGCGTCAACGGCAGAGGCGTTTGAGGCGCAGAGGAGAGATTAACTGCAGCCGTCGACACGCGCTGGCGGCTGCCGTCGACGACGTGCCGGTCGTGTGTATGCACACTTAAGTCGAAAAAAGAGGGCAGTAGCGTGTAGCAGTGTCTCTGTCCACTGAAACACGTCCACTGCTTACTAGCAGGGAAATACCTCCCCCAAATGTCGACACACCAGCGTAAATTCCGTGATTTCAGTATTGGAATTATATTTTGGTTAGTTTAGTTATAGTTTAGTCTAAAATTTTGGTCTAACTAAGGCGAATCTCACGCGGCATGCGACTGTGCGCGTCAATTTTTTTTTTAATGATTCTGAAGTCACGCGAATATGCGCGCCAGTTTTAACACCTTCATACAAGTTACAAGACGAGAGAGAATGCGTTCTTGACATCTGTCAGTTTCAATGTCAAAGTCAAATAATTTATTTCAAATAGGCACTTTTGAACGTCAAAAATTACATTAAAATAGAATTGATTTTAGTCGCCCCTTCCAAAAGGTAGTTTTCGTATGGAGAAGAATGGGCAAGAAAATCCACCGTTACTCTTTTAAAATGTTTTACAAGGTTTTTTATACATTCTTTATATAATTATATGTGAATACGATGCATCTAGAATATCATACAAACGAATACGTGTTTTGCGAATTTGATCTTTATTCGTTACTAGAATTGTCGCATTGACAGGTGCCAGGAACGCATTCTCTCGACGGCCGGACTATAGATGACAAAATCGGCGCGAGCGAATTTCGTCCCACATTCACTGTTTGATGGTAGACACGCCGCCGTAATAAATGTATGTATCGATCGCTACTTCAGCGCAGTCATCTCGTTCTCGTTGACGTCCTGTTGACTTGGCGGTGGACAGCCGGCCATACCGCGTGACACTCCACACAAATAGGCAGGCAGCCTGATACATAGATGTATATTTTGTATGAGTCATGTTGTGTTTGTCAGACAATTGTTAGCTTGATTGTATGGGGCACTTACGTACCCCAGATTAAATGTTAGCGCCATTGTTTGCAGCGCTTCCATATCCCAGAAAAATACAACTTCCAGTGAGACTAATCTAAAGTAAGTAATTTGAGGCTTTTTTTTTTGAGAAATGATTATAATATCGTTAGCATTACACATTTTAATACGTTTTGTTACAAGTTGACTGAAAAATCAAAGAATCTATATCCGCTCATGTTAGTTGGTGTAAGTTTTACTTGTAGAAATCTGATGGACTAGCATTACTTTTAAAGTTAAATCAATGACTGTTATAAAAACGTAAACGTATTTAAAAATTGATAATTATCTCCATGTTAAATTATACAATTACGGGCTGATTTTTCCATCGCCAGTTAACTTTTATTCGAGGAATAAAATTGACGTTTGACAGTTTAATAATATTTTTTAATAAACTGAACTGAAACTTCCCTTGATTAAGCAGTTTATTATTATTGTCTGATGAACATTTGAGTGTTATGCGACATGTGACAGACTGAATTATTTAAGACCTAATTACCTACCCAGTAAGATTAGCATTGTAAAGCGCAGTACCAGTAGTACACACCAAAGTTGCTCACAGTATCATTTAATAAAATTATCTAAGCGTAATAGATGGAAAATACCTATCTAAAGTTTACGAATAATATACTAAAGTAGACGATGTTTTTGTGTGATGCTTTCGTCCCTCCCTTTGAGAGATTTAATTTTAAATAAAACACTGTCTACTTAATTCGTTCTTTTAAGGGGTAACACAAGGGGATGCGCTAGATAAGTTAAAATTTTGTTACGTTTTTTGCAATTTGCAGATCAGTGTCGGGTTGTATGTTGAACAAAAAATAATTCGCGAGCGTAACAAGTGTGGATTTACAGAATTATAATCATTAAAATCGTCAATACAAGTATTACAACCCTCTACGTTCATATAACCCCATTGATTGATATTTTATTAAATATTCATTCAATAGAATTCAAAAGAAGATTTGAATTTCGCAGGCTAACTAGCGCATCCCCCTTAAGTTACGGTTATCTAGAAGATCGGTGGCCGCCACATAACGGCCGCAGTGACGGCTGTCATGAAAATGATGGCAGCAGGGCACTGACCTATAATAAACAAGTACGCTGGACTTCATACTAACGATAACAAAATGGAGATATTTGATTCTCGCCATTTTGGCGCTGATAGCAACGTGAGCGTCCGTGGAATTAATATTTTAAATAGCGTTTTTACAAGATGCTCAAGATACTCTCAGGATAAAAATGTTCTAAATATCTCGTAGTAAACATAAAATACACAAAAAAGTCTTATTTCACGATTCAGACTTAAATCATCAGAGACGTACAAAAACAAAACGACAGCCTTTTGCGGCAATGTATCAATTTTAGTCCATGAGACGCTTTGAATCGACACAAAAACAACTATCATTTCTAATAGTATATTTAGTTCAGCGTACTTGTTTACTATAGTTCAGTGTAAAACGCTCTCTACGAACACACAACCTACTTTCATAAATAACGTGTCAATGACAGCGATCCTCTGGGAAAACGTAGCTTTAGGTAACGTACACGACAAACAGGCAACTTAGTTTCAATATTAAAGTCACTTTAAACTTCCCTAATTGAGCTTGTATAAACAATGCGAGTGCGAAGTTCCCAAAACTAAAGTTAGAGATTCTAAGCTTCAAGAGACCGCACCTTACACCGCGTCTCTACTGCGGATAGTGTCGAGTGTCGACGTCATTCGAGCGCCAAAAGATCCTTGTAGCGATCTATGTACACCGATCTCTATCGAAGGCCAGTCGAAAAAAAAAGAAAAAGTGTATAATCTACATTCGCGATTTACTTGCCAAAAATGTAAACAAATATGTGTTTATGGAAAAATAACTTTAATTCCTACACAATAAAGTTCAGTTTACGCTACAACTTCAAAATTTTTTATAACTTTTTAAATAGTGCTAGTCACTCTGAAATCAACTTAATTACTTTAAAACAAAGTTGATATTTGTTTAACTTCAAATAACATCAATTTGAAACATTCGTTTGAATAGACTTTAGGTCTTCTGTAGGATTTATTTGGTTGGATAACAAGTTGAAACCCCGTTGTTACTTTGGTGTGTATTGCCACAAACAAACACAATAATTTAAAAAAATACGTTGTCACAGTGTTATACGAGCACACTCTTTATACCGACATAATATTTTAAGTATCTACCTACATCTTAATCATTAATTACACATTATTACGATTATAATCAGATTGAAGTTTTTCGTTAGCAACTGATAAATGAAACGCTTTATGATACAAATCAAGGTAATTTCATTTTTGTGTGTGTTGTTTATCAACATAAAATATTATTATGAAATCTGATATTTTGTTCGATAATTTGGACTGTAAAGTAGGTAAGTTGGTAACGAGTTGCAAATAATAATGTTAAGCCTGTATGTTAGTTCTTGATAATTTACGTTGTAATATCGTCATTTCAGACTTTGGTTACAATAAAATTAATAATTTTGATATACTTTGGTATTTTATTTAGTGATTGTGAGTATTGTGACACGTTGAGTGATTTTCTTACTTGATATCTACATTTATCTGATTTCATTGGTATCCTTATCGTATTAAATAGTCTTCAGCACATGATTCTAGCATAGATTTTATAACTCGAAAAATTTCAAGGGGGTTCAGAATCATGTACCGAATCCATGGTAGCAGGTTGCGCGTCAATGTCCCTGCTACCCTGTATAAAACAAATAATATCGGTATTCGCAAGTACCTAGTAGGTCGCCACTGTTGACGGTACAAATAAATGGCTATAACCTGAAGCTATAACCTCATTGCATTTTATAATATCTGAGGACTGGGTGGGTTATGTACTCTATATTTCCAAAAGAAGAAAGCCGAACGAAATCCCCATGATAGGTACTCTTTTCACCCAATAAACTTCATTCCTCCGTCTTGAGACTTGTCAGTGGTCACAAAAGAAAAGGAAATCACAGCTGTCAAATTTAGAAGTACCTATCCTGCAACAAAGTTTTTAGAAATTTTTGTGTCATACAAATTAAGATCAGCAACAGGCATGGCTACCGGCGCGGACCCACCGAACGTCTTACCGAAGCATATGACCTATTCGAACTCCAAAGTGCCGATAATAGGCGCCTTGATTGACTATGTGGATACTAGTGTCCAGTATTTGAGGAGGAAGACTTTTGCTCAAGCAGAGAAGCTTAATGAGAAGGCCTCAAGAGCGACGCTCTCTGCGACGTTTCTAGCCGGAGTATGCCTTATGTTAGGCGTCGCGTGTAACGTCAAGTTTGAAGTAGTGACTGTTGATGAGGAACCACTCCGCAATGACTTGCACTTCATGCTGATGAGCAGGGAAGATAAGCTATACATCGACGATATCGACGTGACGCGTAAGTGTTTGATAATATAGGCTTTATATTGATCATTTCCATGATATTGGTTATGATAACAGGATAAGCATGTTTTTGTGATCTTTGGATGTTATGCAATACGTAAGTAGTAAGTGAGCTCGCAGGTAACAAGTCTCAAGTGCTAAATAAAAACTTACTTACTCATTCATTATAATATATAATTATCTAAACAACCTTGGGAGTTCAAAGACCAATGATGTAGCATTCCATTAGAGTCCACAGTCTGTTATCGTTCTAAAAATAGAATTATGTCTGACAATTTATCAATTAAGGTCCACCCACAGAATGATGCCAAACGAGCCTTAGGTTGGTCTGGAATCAGTCTAATATCATAAAATACCTATGAATCTACCTAAAGCAATAATATTCTATACTGACTGTAGGTAATTTTTCCTATTCATTTTGGAAGTCGTTAATGGATATGATATGAAAACGTATAAAGATAAATTACAAACACCTACTAGTTTCGTATGCATAGTGCGTATAGTAAATGTTTACTACTATCTTATTAAATTCCACAAAAAATCATGTATCCTCAATAAGACGATACAATCATAATTTTTTGTATGTTTTTTTTGTGCATTAATATTTTATACCTACTTAGTTATAAAATAATAAAGTAATATTTTACAATAACATGTTGTTACAGGAGTGAAGTGGTGCGTTGAAGCGTCCGACAGTCTCGTTATATTAATTAGCAGTCTGCTCATATGGAACTCTTCGAACGTGGTAACATACCAATAAGTCTTTTAGTACCTAATAAGTAGACTGTAATGTAGTAAGTATAGAATTCGGTTCCTAAGAAAGAGCAAATGAAATACTTAAGTAGGTAGGTTTCAACAAATTGACCATTGACTTTAATTTGAGAGATTACATAATACGTGTTGCATTAATATTAACTTACAATTTAATAACAGCCTTTCCAGAATTTTCACCATTCAACATTCCTACAAAAGCGTCGAAGATATTTTCGAAACCTTCAGTAATGTGTTCCCTTGGCTTCAACTGTCCACTATGAATCCACTTGATGATCTCAGCAAATGCCTCCGGTTGTCGGTCCATCCATCGCCACACTAGGAAACCTTCAATTTTCAGTTGATGGAATACTAAAGCAGGTTGTAAGATGCTTGCCTTGGGCATATTAACCTCGTTGTACGAACTGATGGCACCGCAAACTGAAACCCTTCCATAGTCGTTCATTTGGTTTATGATCGTCGAGCTGAGCTCTCCACCAACATTGTCGAAGTAACAATCCACACCCTTGGGAGCTGCTGCTTTCAGAGCCGTTGCGATGTCAGCAGTCTTGTAGTTGATCGCCTTGTCAAAGCCGATTTCCTCGAGCCACTTCACTTTATCATCAGAGCCAGCGAATCCGATGACTTTGCAGCCCTTGATCTTCGCAATCTGTCCAACAAGAGAACCAACCGCTCCAGCAGCGCCGGACACAACGACTGTTTCACCAGCTTTAGGCTTGCAAACTTCCAGTAATCCAAAATACGCGGTAGCGCCCGGCATACCAACAGCGCCAACTCCCAAAGAATTTGATAAACCTTTCATGTTTGGTAACTTGTACACTTTTCCACTATCGCTTTTGGTGTCATTCGTATCAATAATGCAGTAGTCACACCAGCCTTTGTGGGAGACGACCCTGGTACCAACCGGGAATCTGGGATCTTTTGAATCTTCTACTAAGGCGACTTGGAAGCCAAACTGGTCATAAGGCGGTGGGTAACGAGAGCTGTATGCGCGCATGTACGGGTCCACACTCACCCACTCAACTTTGACGAGGATCTCTCCATTCTTGAGGGCTGGTAATTCGTATTCCACTATATCAAAATCTTCACGTTTGGGCAAACCCTGGAACGCTTTCTTAACCACGTACTTCCGTGCCTTCACCATTATGATCTATCGTTCACAAGAGGTTACGAGTGACTGAGTTTATAAACAAGTGGAACATAGTATATAGGTAGCCGGCCTATAGTGCGTCGTCATTGTGATTTGTATGTCAGGCGGAGCGCTAAAAGTCAATATCATGCTTACTCACTCACACGCGCCGTGTATCAGATACCTACATAGTTGATAATGACCGGTGTGAAGTCCAGCGATATTGCCGCTGGAGCCGCTGTTTTTTTGACAACGAAATATTGATCCACCGCAATAAATTCTATTTGTATATTTAATGATAATGAAACATTATCTAATTATGTCGAATATTTAATCGTAAATGATTCATAGATGCATTCGTAAATTATAATAGCTAAACACACTTACTCAAATTATGTACCTAGTCGGTGTTGCAGATTGCACTGCACACAGTGGTTAATTATGTGTCAAGTGTTTCGAAGTAACTACTTACTTAGATATTTGGAACTAATTTTGAGACAATTTAACGTTTGTAAAGT
Source organism: Apamea epomidion (assembly GCA_947507525.1). Taxonomy (NCBI): domain Eukaryota; kingdom Metazoa; phylum Arthropoda; class Insecta; order Lepidoptera; family Noctuidae; genus Apamea; species Apamea epomidion. The sequence goes on from OX382232.1 coordinate 6,253,343, forward strand.
AACTTGGATATCCGTCTATTAAATTTCATAATATGGATTGTTTATACGCACTTTTGGTTACAATACAGGTTAAACAGTCGATGTTATCTACCTAAATTAGGTAGCATAAATGAACATTTATTTCTCTTCCACAAAGGCGCCTTCAAAATATAAAAGTTATGACATCTGATAAATCCTTCGTGGGAGATTGGAATCTGCACTAGGAAAACCTGTCACACAGATTCCCAAAAAACAAAGATGACAAAATATTCGCCGTGTTTAGTCTAGTCTAGCCGCCCGTAGGTACGGTCAGCAACAGGAGCAACACACACGTCTGCACAAATATTTTTATTTCTAATCAAAATAGATCTCAAATTATTCGATGCGCGCATGTACGGGTCCACGCTCAACCACTCAACTTTGACGAGGATCTCTCCATTATTGAGGGCTGGTAACTCGTATTCCACTATATCAAAATCATTACGTTTGGGTATACCCTGGAACTTACGTGGCTTCACCATTATGATCTATCGTTCACGAGGCGCTAAGAGTGACTGAATTTGTAAACAAGTGGAATATATATTATAATACATTATAGGGAATCGGTCAATAGTGCTATCGTCATTGTGTGTCATTCGCAGCTATGGTGGGTAACTTTTTTTTAAAGAATTATAGTATGTATTTCTGATTTCAAAAAGGTTTAATAAAGAGTTCAAACTTTCAAAAAAGAGTTAAAGAACACTTTCACCTAGCTTTCAAACTACGACGCTTGAAGGTACTAGGGGACACTTGCTTAGAGTGTAAAAGACGGCCCTGGCCGAAAAGACTCGGTAAATACTGAAGTGATAGAAGTTTGTTCAATTCAATTTAAAGTCACAGTCAATACAAATAGAATAGTTTAACGTACGCTATTGCTTTTGTAGATTATTATACATTACAATCTTCTATATACATAACTAAAAGGAGAAATTGACTGACTGACATATCAACGCACTTCGGAAACAAATAGGCCTAGGAATGTGAAATTTTTGCACAAGGTTACCTTTTATAATGTAGGCGAGCGCTACGAACGGGGTTTTTAAAATTTTACCTTAAAGGTGGTAAAAGGGGGTAATTTGCTCAAAAAAAAAAATACAGATATTTTACATTGGCCCCAAACTAGGCAAGCCTGTATCTTGGGCACCAAATGCTTGAGGAAGTATTAAAGTTTGTTATAATTCGTTTTTCAAAACTACCCATCAAAATCTTCCATACAATAACACCCCTAAGACCAGGGAGCGCTTGTATCACCACTGCTCTCAAAACTGTGAAGGAAAACATTGTGTGGAACCCGGGATGTCCTAGAACTAAAAATTTGAAGACATGTGATATCTACCAACCCGCACTGGGCCTTCGTGGTAGATTACAGCTAATCCCAGCAGTGGGAACATTAAAGGCTGATTGTGCTAAATAATTAATAATAAAATATTAAAACATATTTTTTGAAGGCTACCTTTTAAAAGGGGTAATTATTTTTTTTAGAGGAAAATACGACATGGATAAAGTGATGTACCTACTCTACCAAATCTACCGGTTGGCAACCCTACGTATCGATAAAGTCAATAATCATGCTTGCACACTCACATTTGCATCGTATCAGATAGTAGGTGCATACCGTTGTGGTGTCCTGCGATACCGCAGCATGAGTCGATGTTTTTGTACATAAGCAAGTATAAACTTATCATAAAAAGTGTAATTTGTATGTTTGATGATTTTAAAACATTAAATATGAAAATTTATTAGGTATTAAAGTATCCTTAGATGAATCAGTTTATACTATGCATGTTATACATAGCATAGCATGCACATCAAAGCATAGTATAACATAGCATAGCTTAGCATGCTTAGCATGCAAAGCATAGCATAGCATGCATAGCATAGCATAGCATGCAAAGCATAGCATAGCATGCAAAGCATAGCATAGCATGCAAAGCATAGCATAGTATAATATAGCGTAGCGTAGCATGCATAGCATGCGTAGCACAGTATGCTTCGTAAAGCATTCATAGCATAGCAAGCACAGCAAAGCATAGTATAACATAGCATAGCATGCATAGCATAGCCTGCATAGCAAAGCAAGCACAGCATAACCGGCATTGAATAGCATAACATGGCATGCATAGCATAGCAGGCATAGCAAAGCATGCATACTGCATAAAACAATATGCATAGCATAGCATGCATAGTGTAGCATAGCATGCATAGTACAGTATGCATAGCATAGCATTCATAGCATAGCATGCACAGCAAAGCATAGTATAACATAGCGTAGCGTAGCATGCATAGCATAGCATAGCATGCGTAGCACAGTATGCATAGCGAAGCATTCATAGCATAGCATGCATAGCATTCATAGCATAGCACAGTAGTATAACATAGCATAGCATGCATCGCATAGCATTCATAGCATAGCACAGTAGCATAACATAGCATAGCATGCATAGCATAGCATGCGTAGCACAGTATGCATCGCAAAGCATTCATAGCATAGCACAGTAGTATAACATAGCATAGCATGCATCGCATAGCATTCATAGCATAGCACAGTAGCATAACATAGCACAGCATACATAGCATAGCATGCGTAGCACAGTATGCATCGCAAAGCATTCATAGCATAGCATGCATAGTACAGTATGGATAGCATAGCTAGTATTCATAGCATAGCATGCACAGCAAAGCATAGTATAGCATAGCATAGCATGCGTAGCACAATATGGCTCGCATAGCATTCATAGCATAGCATGCACAGCAAAGTATAGTATTACATAGCATAGCATAGCATGCGTAGCACAGTATGCCTAGCGAAGCATTCACAGCATAGCACAGTAGTATAACATAGCGTAGCATGCTATGCTATGCATGCTATGCTATGTTATACTATGCTTTGCTGTGCATGCTATGCTATAATGCAAAGCAAAACGCAGTATAACATAGCAAAGCATGTATAGTATTCATCGCATAGCATGCACAGCAAAGCACAGTCTAACATACCATAGCATAGCATTCATAGCATAGCATCCACGGCAAAGCATAGTATTACATATCATAGCATGCATAGCATGTATATTGCCTTTTGTTGCTGGCCGTACCAGAGTGAGACACGTCTGTACAATTAGTAATCTGTGTTTGTGTCGAGCTAGCAAGGACGAGCAAGGCCAAGAACTAATACATGATACGAGTATGTATCCTACCTAACCTACCAGGTGGTCTATCACCACCTCTAATGACAGTGTGGGAAACAGTTGGAGCTAGGACGTATAGGTACTGGTAGACCCCCTGATGCCGTTGCGGGTCTTAAGCTCCGGATGCCGTATCTTTTTGCGGAGGTTGGTGGTGGTTGACACGTCCGACAATCGCGTTATAATAATTAGCAGTCTGCTGATATGAAACTCTTCGAACGTGGTTTCGTCAGTTTAGAAAAAAATCTTTATTAACATAAAAATATACATAACTGTAGTACTTTTCACTAATACTAATAACAATACATTTACAGGGAATGGTAGGGTTTTTGTGCAAGCATATGCAGGGCGAAAAGTTGATAATTGGTAGGTGCGGTATGATGAGAGAACACCAAAAATATATTTGAAAAGTTTCAGATACGAGGCTCGTGGTCTGGGATCCACTTTCAGATTTCCAAAATGGACAAAAAAATAACGTGATCTTCTGAGCCGTTGATTTTAGTATGATCGTGTATGGCTTGACTATAATGACTTAAATAGTCAAATCTTATGAAGAAATTGTGGGCTTTGAAAACTCAGATTTGGAAATTTTTTAAAGGATATTCAGGGTAAAATTTAAAAGTCATTTTGTGCAGTAGTGTAACATGTCCTTATAGTGAATATAAAACTATATGACGGATTGATGAAGCCTTTTGGCAAATATTAAATAACGAAATTTCATTGATTAAGGGCAATACCCAACACTGTAATAACTTTGCATTTACCTCTAAATCCACAACTCCAATTTAAAGCTGACATTTTTTTTAAAGATTTGTTGGTATTCAAAATTGTAAAATATCAAACACAGTAATGGTAATGATTAAAAGATAAGTAGTAAAATTAGAAAATAGTTGGAATACACCATAAACAAGGTTGATCATTTTCAAAATTGTTCTGTTTCAATAAGCAAACAAATTATTGTCTTATTATTTATAAAAATATTCAGAGGTGCTGTTACTTGTCTCATAAAGTCATAAAGCTGGCAAAGATGACCACAATTTCTAATAATTACGAAAAACCATGAACTAAAGTTCTTATTTACGTCGTAACTTATTTCTATTCAAGGTTTTATTGTAACTACAAACATCTGCACTCGATATCGTGAAAGAGATTAATTAAAAAAAAAAAATTCTTTGCAACTTTTCTTCGCATTTCCTCCAGTTTGACGGAATTCCGATTGTTTTCTTTTCTCCTCCTTTTTGCCATCCTTTTTCTTCTTCAAGCACTCTGCGTGTGTCAACCGTGAATTTTGGTTTGTCATTCTGGAATACAAACAATACATAAATTAATATTTTTTTAAGTAATCGATAACCTAAGCAAGCAAATTTAATTTTTGCTCACTCTTTAAACTAATATATCTCGTAAAAATAAATATTTCTTTGTTCGTTCGTTCCTCTTCCATGTGTTTTTAACCATTTATTTGATTACGATGAAACTTTGGTGCGTTATTGTACACACGGCTACACATCAAGCTATATATTTCCAATTTTTGCTGACCTCGCATTGTATATTTTATTTGTATAATCAGAAGTCAGCTTATACTGGTTATGTATAGCTTGATGTGTAGCCGTGCGTACGCGCCCCCAAAATAAATTCTTTATTATAGAAAGCCTTTTTCGTACAGGCGTACAGTACACGAACGTCTTACTGTGCAGAATGATAAAATTTCTTGTTTCTTCATCACCTTGAAGCTACTTACTCGTATAATATACATACTATACCTACTCTACTTCCAAAGCGAGTTATCTTATTAGATACGGTTCTTTTTTCGTTTTTCTTTGATGTACGTAACTCGAAAAACTAATTACCTATGGTGTAACTAAGCAATTTTTGTGATTGGTAAAGTACCGCCAAAATTGCACCACCAAAATTAGAATCTTGTTTAATATTTTTATTTAAAAAAATACTACTAATAATATAATAATTATATTTGCATCATTTTTAAAGCATACCAAACCTTTTTATTATAAAACTATATTACAACACCGAATTAGTTATAAAACATCAACACCAAAATTGTACCTACTCAAGCTCATTTAAAAATCAACTTAAACGCTTCTTGTTGAATAAGTGTCTTTAGCCTGTTCAAGATCTATAACGAAATTCCTATACATGTTGTATTTATGCATTGCTGTAATATTTAACGTGTTTTTTTCCTTATGTAATGTAATTTTCTTTTTTTATACCATGTAATTTCAGAATGAATAAATGACTGTGTAGGTTTTTTGTCCGATGACTAAGAAAAGACTTACTTACGTTTTTACCGGGAAATCACAACAGGATGGCTCAGATCTGTCACTGCTGCGTGAGCGCCTGGCTCAAAGAAGTGAACGATGAAAGTGTCGAGCTTCTGGGTAAATTCTATTTCCGCGACAGTTATTTTCGATTTTCTCTAGGATAAAGTATTGCAGAAGAGAAAAAGTGTTGCAGAGTTTTATTTAAGAATAAAACTGTTATAAGATAGAGAAACTAATATTGTACCTATTCGAATAATATTAGTAATGTCTAGTAAACTAGTGAAGTTTCGTTTAAGCGGCGGTAATTCCCAGAAAAACAGATTATGGACGCGTCACCAAACTTAGAATAATGCTAAATAACATTTATTTTTTATAACTTATGATGTGTTTTCTACTAAAATATTTACGGCCTGATCAATATGTAGGTACGTCTACTTTCTTTAAAAACATTAAACTTTATTGTACGTTTGGTTTAAGATAGTACGATTTTCAATGGCGCCGCCTAAAAATTACGCTTGAGAAATTCACTCATATAATAAGCGTTGTATTAATATTAACTTACAATTTAATAACAGCCTTTCCATAATTTTCACCATTCAACATTCCTACAAAAGCGTCGAAGATATTTTCGAAACCTTCAGTAATGTGTTCCCTTGGCTTCAACTGTCCACTATGAATCCACTTGATGATCTCAGCAAATGCCTCCGGTTGTCGGTCTATCCATCGCCACACTAGGAAACCTTCAATTTTCAGTTGATGGAATACTAAAGCAGGTTGTAAGATGTTTGCCTTAGGCATATTAACCTCGTTGTACGAACTGATGGCACCGCAAACTGAAACCCTTCCATAGTCGTTCATTTGGTTTATGATCATCGAGCTGAGCTCTCCACCAACATTGTCGAAGTAACAATCCACACCCTTGGGAGCTGCTTCCTTCAGAGCCGCCGAGATGTCAGCAGTCTTATAGTTGATCGCCTTGTCAAAGCTGATTTCCTCGAGCCACTTCACTTTATCATCGGAGCCAGTGAATCCGATGACCTTGCAGCCCTTGATCTTCGCAATCTGTCCAACAAGAGAACCAACCGCTCCAGCAGCGCCAGACACAACGACTGTTTCACCAGCTTTAGGCTTGCAAATTTCCAGTAATCCGAAATACGCGGTAGCGCCCGGCATACCAATGGCGCCAACTCCCAAAGAATTTGATAAACCTTTCATGTTTGGTAACTTGTATACCTTTCCACGAACACTTTTGGTTTCATTTGTATCAATGATGCAGTAGTCACACCAGCCTTTGTGGGAGACGACCCTGGTACCAACCGGAAATCTGGGATCTTTTGAATCTTCTACTAAGGCGACTTGGAAGCCAAACTGGTCATAAGGCGGTGGGTAACGAGAGCTGTATGCGCGCATGTACGGGTCCACACTCACCCACTCAACTTTGACGAGGATCTCTCCATTCTTGAGGGCTGGTAATTCGTATTCCACTATTTCAAAATCTTCACGTTTGGGTAAACCCTGGAACGCTTTCTTAACCACGTACTTCCGTGCCTTCACCATTATGATCTTACGTTCACGAGACGTTACGAACGACTGAGTTTATAAAAAAGTGGAACATAGTATATAGGTACCCAGCCAATAGGGCGTCGTCATTGTTAGTGATGGTAAATTCTTGAGAATATTCTTCTAGCGAGAGCTTTAAGTTCTCGAGAAAATTCTTTTGAAGTGAATTTATGAGAATTTACCTAATCCCTATCGTATCGATATTTTTATAGCATTGGTTTTGAGTGCATCCGAATGGGTTTCAAAGTTGACGTCAAAATAAACGCAAAAAAAGGTTTAAAAAACATTACGTACGGGCAAGGTATGTACGTTAAAACATTATGTACAACAAAACATTACGTACTTTGTACGGGAAAGGTACATAATTAATTTAAAATAAAATAATTATCACGATTGTTTTGAAACAGATATTGATATTTTAATTTTACACGTTTCAGCCGGTTTATTCAATAAAAATCCATCCCACCGTGAAAACTTAGGTGAAGCGAGCGTGGAGTGAGCTGTCATTCCAACTGATGCTAGGGATTGACAGCTCACTCTAAGCTCACTTCACCAAAGTTTTCACGATGAGATGGTTACAGAATCGCACTGCTGGTCGTCACTTGGTATAAGCACTTGCACTTATTGCCTCTTGCCCATCATAGTTAATTACTACAGTAAAATTATTGAAATTTTCCATGTTCCGAGAAAATTTTCCGTCGAAAAGGATATTGCAGAACGTTCTCTCACGGAGAACGTTTTCTCGACCCATCACTAGTCATTGTAGACCGGTGTGGAATCCAGCAATATTTCTGCTTGTCAACGTTTTTTTTTGACAAGATAATACTTAACTACCGCAATAAGCTCAATTTGTTAGTTTTATGGTGATAAAGCATTTATTTATTTATACAGGGTCAAATTAGATTAGCTAGCGAAACTCCACAGACGTGCTGGGTTTCAATACGTAAACATGATAAAACAAAGAATAAATTAATGTAATGAGTTTTTTTTTTTGGGGTCATCACAAAAATACATTGCAAAAACATAATCAATCACTACAAAATATACAATGGGTGGTCTAATCGCTTTCTGCGATCTCTTCCAGGCAACTTTGGAACGGACAGTGATTTGCCTGGACATAAAATGGGACTGTCGTTGGCGCAAATAATAAGTATACAATATACTAATAAATACACAGATGTATACATATCATCATAGATCCTAAACAATAGATACATAAATAAATACTGTAGCAAAATAAAAAAGAAACATCACCACTTTAACACGTATTGTAATAATATTTAATTATAATTTATTTAAAAACTTGCATCCAAATAAAAATAAACATAAATAGCTATTATAAAAAAATAGTTACTTATTAAACGCTAATATTTAAAATAACAATATGTACATGTATATTGTATATGAAAAAGAATCAAAAGAATCATAGGGCATCAAAAAATTCATCCGCTTTGCGTCAACAGGAACAGTGCCCAAAAGGCTGGCAGCATTGCCACGTATATGGCGTGTATGGCGATGCTAATTCTTTGGCCAAGAAATATCCCTCTGGTCGCGTGAAAAGTCGACTAACGGCTTGGCGATATCTCGAAAAACCAAGTGGGCAATTGGACTCCATAGCCCTAGTGTTTCAACCACAAAAGTCTCGAACATATAACTCCCAATCAGGTTGGTATATTTTCCCCGTTTAAGGTTTTCTGCACTTGCAGCAGCCGCCCCAGCACAGCCCACCGCGCTAGGAAAATGGGACACCAAAGGTCTGCCTAACTTCCAGGGCATTATGGTCATTCCGTCTGGTCTCTTCCCATCGTCGCGTGCCAGGCCGGTGGGTTCTAAAACAGCTGGCACCCCGCCCAGTTGTTAAATAGTTGCTAAATCACGTAATTTGGTTTAAATTAAAAGTGAATACATGGAAACTAAAGGTACACCGGATGGTAAATCTTACTAGGACTCCATTAACGAAAAAAAAAAAACTGAAAAATTATGGATATCGAATGGTCTTGATTCACATGTTTCCGCATCTCAATTTTTTTATATCTTTCAAATGTTTTTACGTATCGATTAAAATTTGAAGAATTCTGTGTTAAAAATTGATGACCAGACATATTAATTAGAAAAGAAGGTTGTAACCGCAGAGGTCACCCTGCAATACTTAGTAAATATATAAGCAACGAAAATAAATGAAGACTATAGATCACATCAACAAGTTATGTTTCTTCACAGTGCATTTAATTATGTCGATTATTTAGTATTAAAGGATCCTTAAATGCATTTGTACCTAAATATAAAAAAAAAATTGTTAATAAACACACCGACTCAAATTGTGCAGTAGATGTTGAATCTTAGACCCAGCTGGTCGATTCTGTAAAAGTCTCACCATGAAAACTGAGGTGAAGTGTGCTTGTAGTGAGCTATCACTCCACCTGATGCTAGGGATTGGCACTATTGACAGCTCACAAAAATTTACAGAGTACCACTGCAGGTGGGTGATTCTGCACACAGTGGCTAATTATGTGTTTAGTTAGTTTAAAAAAAGTAGGTAAGTACTCACTTAGATATTTGGAACTCGTCTTGAGACAATTTAATGTAGACCGAAAATTATTCGATGGTCTATTCCATGTACCTAATAGCTGATATGCGGTATGTCTGATGTCCTAGAACCAAAAATTCGAAGACATGTGACATCTACCAACCCGCACTGGGCCCGCGTGGTGGATTATAGCCCACTCCCTGTGACAGAGAGGAGGCCTGTGTCCCAGCAGTGGGAACATTACAGGCTGATTATGTTATGTTAATACAAGAGTAGATACTTGGCACCTTTCTCATTATAAAATCCCACTGAATAAGTTTATTTTGTACAAAAATTTGGGTTAAGGGTTTGGGCTACGAATAAGCTTTTATTATTCGTTGGGTTTGGGCCACATTTATTGTCATTGGATGTATGTATTATACTCAAACATTGCTGTAAGTTTTTATTGAGGTACAGATGCCAGCACAGTAAGCAACCCGAAACTGTCAAATTTTCCCAATCAACATTGAACCTTATGCTTTAGCGATAAAGTTGAAAATCTACTAAAGAAATTTGACAGATTGTAGTAGCTTTATGAGCTGGCGTCTGTACTTATGTATGATATCTATTGCGTCAGTGAAACTATCATCAAAAATGATTAATTGAATGAATACTTATTTCGTAGTTGGTTAAAACGTTGTTTTTTTTTTTTTTTAACTATGACACATGTACCGCCACTGTAGTCAAAGCCTCCGCTCTGTCATTAGGTTAGTATAAAATTTACTTTCTCTCAATGTGCTTTATCTTTACTCTTTCCCTATTATAAAAATGTACTCTGTGTCTTACAGACAGGTGATCAGCTGTCGAGAAATGTTTAAAAAGGTTGTAATAAAAAAATAAATCAAATTCCATTATTCCATTAGTACAAGAAAAAAAAAATATTTCCAGAAAAAAAAAATGTAATTTAACAATTGCTTTATCAATCTTTCAGCACTCCTACAAAAGCATCATAGAATTTAGCAAAACTTTCAGTGACGTGTTCTTTAGGCTGCAACTGTCTACTGTGAATCTATTCAAGATTTTGATCAAACGGTCGAGCGACTCCCAGACCGCGTAACCTCTGATTATTAATCGTTGAAACAATATAGAACGCTGTACGAGGGTTGATTTAGGTCCGTTGCGTCCTCGTGGCGGCAATCGGCGGCGGCGATCTCTCGCGCCCGGCCCTGGTCCAGGTCATGGTACGGAGCGAGAGTGCATGGGAAGCTGTCACCTCCTTCTGCGAAGCAGTAATGCTCGCAAAGGAAGAGGCGGAGCGCGTGAGGGAGAGGCAATCTCTGCGCCTTCACGCCCCTAGTCGCCGCAGGAGACGCCCTGGACGTCGGGAGTCAACAGCTGACTCCCGGCCACCGTAGGCGTGGGCTTGCGGGCGGCGAGCAACGGGCAGCTCGCCGCCCGGTAAGGACCAGGCCCGGGTCGACGCCGCGTTGTGTTCCACGCGCGCCTCAAAGAGATGTCAGCACGAACTGACGAGGTCCGCTAGGGCCGATGAGGCGCTAGGGCCGCGGGTTATTCGAAAGAGATTCGTTGCCCGGAATGTTACCACATCATTATATTTCATGTTTCACCATCTTTTTTTTTTGTTTTAATTATGTTTATTTTATTTTATTTCATGTTTTGATTTTTGTTTTTTGTTTTGTGTCGTATCATATGTTGCAATGGTTTATTTTATTTTCTTGTTTTGATTGTTGTTTTTATTTATTTATGTATAATTGCATGCTGCACTGGTTAGCGTAATCACGTCAACGCCGGCTGCCGCTGAAAACCAGCGCTTGGGCTCTGTCTCGTATAGGGTCTTAGCATTATGCTGAGCGATGGCCGTTTTGCATGAATGTGACGCATGTTTACCCCCAACTTGTTTTTTTTGTGTATTTATGTCCATTTTTCATGCGTCATGTTTGCCGCATATAAATGCATTTTCTTTCTTTCAAAGAGATACCGTGGCCCCTGGAATAGGCAACTGAAGGAACACGGGTGGGTTGTAGTCAGTAAAAGTCTGATACGCCCTCCCGCTCCGCCCAGAGCGGGAGAAATCATATACATATATAATTTCCCACCCAAAGAAAAAAAGGGTCGCTTTACGTTTATTAGTGGTGTCCGCGTTGTATGAACTGATGCTCCCAATGATTGCGACACGTTCAAGTTCATTTGACTCAAAATCACACTGCTGACCGACGTTGTCGAAGTAACAGTCTACACCTTCAGGAGCAGCTTCCTTCAGAGCCGCCGCAATGTCAGCGGTCTTGTAGTTGATCGCCTTATCGAAACCGATGGACTCCAGCCACTTCACTTTATCATCAGAGCCAGCGAATCCGATCACCTTCCAGACTTGATCTTCGCAATCTGTCCAACGAGGGAGCCTACTGCCCCAGCAGGGCCCGTTACTACACTGTTTTGCCAGCTTTCGGTTTGCAGTTTTCCAGGAATCCAAAGTAGGTAAGCAGTAGCGCCTGGTATTCCGACGGCACTAACTCCCAATGAATTTGGTAATTCATTCATGTTTGACAACTTATACATTTTTCTGGTCATCGGATAGGTATCATTAGTTTTGAGGATGCAGTTCTCACACCAGCCCTTATGGGAGATGACTCTTGTTCCGACCGGGTAGTTGGGGTCCTATGGTTCTTGCAGCCGACCTGGAAGCCGAACATGTCGTACCGCTCAGGTGAACTTTTTGCCCGCATGTACGGGTCCACACTCACCCACTCAATTTTGACGAGGATCTCTCCATTCTTGAGTGGCGGTAACTCGTATTCTACAATTTGACAATTTTCTCGTTTAGGTAAACCCTTGGATTCGTTGATGACCACGTACTTCCGTACCTGCACCGTTGTGATCTATCGTTCACGACTTAACGAGACATCATGAGCGACTGAGTTTATAAACAACAACATAAAACAACATTTATGCACTCGGTGAATAGAGTGGGTCATTGTCATTGCGTATGACGCGGAGCACTAGAAGTCATTATCATCGCAGCGTATCAGATATTATGTTTAGACCGGTGTAGAGAGTAGCAGTACTGCCGCTTGAGCTGATAATATTATTGATAAGGGAGTATAAATTGTATAAACCAACCGCAAATGCAATCTGAATGTTGGTGATGATAAAGCATTATTATGTCGAATATTGTAAACATCGTCGTAATGCATCTAATTGACCTTCCCAAAGAAAAGCATGCGCTTCGTGAATCATCGTCTATTTTCGGAAATACGAACGCCCTATGATGAGATCTCTAATATGGTGATAATTTTCACAACATTTGGGGGTTTATTATGATTAGTTGAAAAAAATAACTTGAACTGAGTTGTTATAACCATGGACGTACCTACTTGCCTAAACTGTATTAGCATGTTTACAAAATTATGGATTAACAACTCTATGCCATTCCAAAAATCTTTCCAATTTTTTGGAAAGAAATGAAATGAATAATGAACACGCAGTGATAGGTGCACTACTTGGCTACAAAGCGCGGTAGTACAAAACTTTCGTCTCTGTGGCGCGACCATCGTGCTAATTCGGAAACACGAAGATTACCGAAGCGCATACTTTTTCTGGTTGACCTGTATTAAGTTTAAACGGTTTTATTTTGTTTTTGAATTCGTATCAACACTTTTTACTCACGTCAAATTGACTATCTACATTCTCATTATTGTGTTGTTACCTACAGCAATGTTGTATATCCTAGAAAATATAAACTAGCTGCACCCCGCGGTTTCACCTGCATAAGTTTCGATCCCTTGGGAATATCGGGATAAAAAGTATCCTAAGTGTTAATCCAGGGTTTCAGCTACGTCCATACCAAATTTCATCAAAATTGGTTCAGCCGTTTGCGCGTGAAGAAGTAACGAACACACACACACACACACACACTCACAAACTTTCGCCTTTATAATATTAGTGTAACGTGAAGAAGTAACAAACATACGCACACACACTTACTCACAAACTTTCGCCTTTATAATATTAGTGTGATCCCCAAGTACACTAGTATTGGAAAAATTTTGAGTAAGAAAGAGATGGGAAATCATTGCTACATGGGAATGAATGAAAGGCAACGCTTGTTTCTGTTTGTAATTTTATTAAAACCTACATAATAGTTCAGTCAACGAATGGCCCAGAAGAGGGTTTAGAGTGCATGAGCAGAGACCCAAGCGATTCCTTCAGAAACTTGTTCAGGGTGCATAAGGAGTGAACACATTTTTCCGGAGCCTGTAGCGTAAAAACCTAAGAGTGAGAATTTTGTGTCCCCCCACTCCGGCTCACCTCCTTTACATCAGGACGTTTAGTATGTTCACTTCCTAAGCACCCTGAACAAGTTTCTGTAGGAATCGATTAGATCCCTGCTCACGCACTCTGGACTATATGAGAAGGAAGAAAGAAAAATTTAACACACAATAACTTTTATTCAGAGACCTTGACCACTGCCTTTCCGTAATTGTCACCGGCGAGCATTCCCCTCATTGCATCTACAATGTTATCGAAACCTTCAGTAACGTGTTCCCTGACCTTCAACTCCCCGGTTTGGATCCATCTCGTCAGCTCCTCAAATGCATCATTCCACCGAATGAACCATCGGAAGGCTAGAAAGCCTTCAACTTTGAGCTGCCTTGCCAGAATGGTCGGTTGGAAAACGTTTTGGTGGAACATTTTATTAGGTTTTTGGTCATGAGCACTTATACACCCGCAAATTGCAACTCTACCATACGTTTTCATCTGTTTCATGATGGCATAACTTAATTCTCCGCCTACATTGTCAAAGAAGCAGTCGATGCCCTTTGGAGCAGCTCCTTTTAAGGCTTTAGTGACATCCACAGTTTTGTAGTTAAAGGCATGGTCGAAGCCAAGTACTTTAGTCAGCCACTGCGCCTTGTCATCTGTGCTTGTGAAGCCTATAACCTTGCACCCCTTTATCTTTGCTATTTGCCCAGCTACGGAACCGACCGCACCAGCAGCTGTCGTAACCACCACTGTGCTCCCTCTTCTAGGTTTACAAATCTCGAGAATCCCGAAGTATGCAGCAGCACCCGGAAAGCCAACGGCGCCTATACCCAAAGATGGAGGCAAATCTTTTAAACCTTCTGGCAATTTACTGGCAACAGTATGTGGGATACCAAAATAGGGGCTTACTATGACTGTGTCAGGACTCATCACGCAGTGAGTACACCACCCGTAGTGTGATACGACCCGAGTGCCGACTGCGTGGTTTTCGTTGTTCGACTCTTGAACAATTCCGACCTGGTAACCGTATTGGTCGTAAGGTAGATCGAAGTTATTTTTATGCTGTCGCAGATAAGGGTCCACACTTATCCATTCCACCTTGACGAGGATTTCTTCTTTTTCTAACGGAGGCGTTTCGAACGTCACGATTTCGAAGTCAGATTTTTTTGGGTTTCCTTCAAAAGGTTTAATGATGACATATTTACGTGCTTTCACCATGATTTATTATTTATAATACCTTTCTTTCTGAAAAAATACAAAAATTTACATTACAACACATACAGTCATACACATATATCAACATCAATAAAAAATCGTGTATTTGCATAAAATCTGGTATAAAAGATAGTGGGTTCAAAAGATGTTTCATAATACCTAATAATTAAATTCAGTGCAAAGACACATTACGCCATGTAGTGATGGCATGCAAATATTTAATAGATTAGGTATCTAAGTGATTTAGTTTAACAGTGGCCTAAAATACAATTTTTGGCAAATTAATAACAATTTTCTGGTATATAATTGGAGTTTAAGCGTTAAGAATTCTATAAACAAAAAGAACAATTTATTCAAGTCAATACTAATTCAATTGCTGTGTCGCGGGTTCGATTCCCGCACGGAACAAACATTTGTATGGCCTACAAGTAGTTGTTCGGGGTCTGGCTGTTTGTGTATGTGAGTTTAAATGTTTGTAAACGCACCCACGATACAGGAGAAATTGCTAGTGTGGGCAACGTTCTTATAAAAAAAAATAAAAAAAAATAAACGTAGATTACATAAATAGTAAGGTAAAAGTAGGGACTGAGCAACTAGGTAACTAAATGAACAAAGTAACTTAAATAAGTAAAAGTCACTACAATGCGTTCCAGAAGTGGTTAAAATACAAAAGACAGTCCCCCAAAAACGCCCACCCTTCACCACTTCCTATTGCTTTCGCTGGGAAGAAGAAGTGGCGCAACAAACTCCCCAGCAGCAAAAAGGTTTAAAAAGTAGTTCTGTAATCCAGTTAGGTACTGAGTTGTACATATACGTGGCGCCATATTTACGCAACTGCATCTCTACCCTCACTCTCTATTTCGTTCCATTTCGGTTTTCTATTATTCACCATCAGCCTACAGCAGTCCACTGCTGGACATACTCTCCTGCCTCTCCTATTGCACACCATTCAACTCGATTTTCGGCAACTCTGATCCAGCTGCTACCAGCCATCCTGCGATCGCCACACAAGAACACGTCTACCCCAACGGTCATTATCGGTTCTACGCCTAATATGGCCGGCCCATTAAATTATTATTATTACATTTCATTATTCATTGATGTTAATACCTTATATTTTTAAGGGCTGATTTTTCAATCACAGATAATATTTATTCGTGAAATAAAATTGACATCTGACAGATTTTGTATGGAAGAACTGTCAAGAATTTAAAATTAAACCTCGGATATAATTATCAGGCGTTGGAAATATCAGCCCTAAGGAGAACAAATTACTATCTGAGACTTACTTAGATATCCGTGTGTTTGATTGAGACCTTTTTTACGCGCCCACGCTTCTTGCGCCTGATTCGAAATGTAATAAAATTCTCAGATTGGCTCGGTTTATTCATACAAGTAGACTAGATTGTAATACTACTAGTTTCCGCGTTACTGCTTGCGTCTCATTTTATGGAATTCAATTACTGGCTACCTAGTACCTATAACAATACCAGTACCAGTACCTATAATAATTTAACCCCTCAATTTAGACCATGGAAAATAGTCTAGCCCTTCAAGTAATCCTGCAAAGTATCTCTTTCTCTAACTTTTCTTTTATGTATTACCACGGCGAAGATGGAGGGACGAGCTTGACTCCTATCGAAAGGACCGGGCGACTAGAAATAGACAGAATTGTGTGAAAAAGGGAGAGGGAGGCCTTTGCCCTGCAGTGGGGCAATACAGCACCCCCAATGGCGTGACTCACTATCAATCTCAATCTGAATCATTTTGAAGGATATTGCTAATCTATTGCGTCATATGTTGCAAAAATGTGTCTGCTCAACAACGTAAATAACGCAATGAATGTTGTTGAACTGTCAAAATGAAACCCATTGCTAGTGATAGTGTATTACGCAATTTCCCAACAGGCTAGTTAGATTAGATAAGATTAGATGTATAACCATATTGTTGTATTAGTGACAACAATACCGACTTCTTTATTGTTTCTGTAGTTGTGTTTATTCATAAATAATTGACCATTATGTTACCAGAATTGATTAATTAAAGTTTTGTGACTTGATAAGAAACATAATTGTGTAATAAACATTTTTAAAATGGTATTGTAGTACTATGAAAATAGGCAAAATGCTTACTTAGTTACTAATTAAAATTGAGAATGACGTGCAATTGAATGGACATTTCTGTCATTGCTTCTCGTAGGTCACAGACTACAATAGAATATAAGGTCGTAGGTTAACTATTAAACCCAGGACCGCATGCTGTTTGTTAACACAAACACACACCTGATTTCCACGCAGGTTTAGGCAGAGGTGTACATACAGGGTACCCACGTGTGTTGAAATTCTTCGTCGGTTATAAAAAAAAATCCTTGTTCCATACATTTTGACCGCATAGTCACTTTTCTATGAAACACTAGGGGGTCTAACATCATGTGCTTAAGTCATGGTTACAGTTTGCGCGTCGATGTATGCCAACCGGTATAGTCTGTTTTTTATTAATCTTAAATTTGTACATTCCAGCGTTCTCCATTAAGCGAGTACCTATTCCTGCCATGGCTGGGAGCGACCCTGCGCGGCCTCTTCCTGCGACAGGCTCCCACAGCTGGGGCGCTCCTTTACACGATGGCTGTCATCAACGGCAACATCAACCCCCTGTTCCTTACCGCCTTCTCTTTCCTGTTCTGTGAGTTATTTTTACGCGATTGTTCGACAGCAATGCCAGGGTTATGTTTTTCATTCACGCCGATCTTTCATTGCCGACTGAAAAGGCTAAGAAGATGGTGATAGTACAATATCAAGCCGGTATTCCTCAAAGGGTTAGGCGAAGGTATAACTATGATACACCCTTTTTGGCCAGTTAGTCCCATGTTATAGGGGGCGAGGCAATTGCTATCAGCTCGGTACAAATCCAGACTCCGTGCTGCTTCTGAGAAATTATTATTAATTTTCCTACGACTTAAGGTATTGTCTTGCCACAGTGTTGGAGGCGCGACTGTGGCTCGAGATCGCTCGTCTGGTGCGTGCGCGGTGGGAGCGACGCCAACATGGCATCATGTCTCGTGACTCCGAATACGAAGTTCAAACTCTTTGGAGTAATGAAGACGTGCAAAGCATTGAAGTACGCAACTATGTTTATTAGCAAGATCTGATGATTCAGCACTTGCTTCATGAATTACTTAAATAAAGTAATGTAAAGCTTAATTTTGTATTGAATGGATTGAGTGTTGCGTCATCCTTCTATATTATATACAGACCGATTTCATTTACAAAGGGCTGATTTTTCCAACGCCAGATAATTTTATCCGAGGAAAAATTTTGAATTTTTGACAGTTCTTCCCTGCAAAATCTGTCAGAGACAATTTTATTCCACGAATAAAAATTATCTGTCGATTGAAAAATCAGCCCTAAAACAAACGGGCAACTAAAAGTTGCTTATTTTTCCATTCATTAGTGATTAACTTGGTGTTCAGAAAGTCTTCGGTCGTTCCTCGTCTTAAGCCTGATTTACACGATGCAATTTAATTGCCTGCAATTTAGTTAAAGCAACAAAAAAGTTGCATCTTATAAACAATGTTTAGACGGTGCAAGTCAGTTGGTGCTTCAATTTTATTGTATACCACAGGCAAGAAAGTTTCATTAAGTAAACGGGGCTATAGACTTGTCGAAACTGCCTTATATCTAATGATGCTGTTATTTTGTATGAAACAAATTTTCGTATTTTGTTATATTATTATGTTTATAGATGAACTTTTTTGAATGATACTTTTTGATTAAGTAATAAAAAAATAAAGGTCATTTGTGTGTTCTTTCTTTAAATGTTTTTCAGCAACTTCTTCGCCGCTTTCTAGGACAACGGCCAGATAGATTATTGTTAATTAATTACTTAAAGTATGGCTATATATCGTTTCGTAAAGTATTATGAACGATTAATTTTTAATTACTTTTGCCTAAATTTTAAATACAACAACTTAATAGATTATGTGCTCTTGGTCACAGAGGAGGCTGCTAAACGTGTTGTTTTGGGGTTAAGGCTTATTCCCAGGCAACGAACCATTTTAAATTAGCTTATTAAACAAAAAAAAGTCGTGTTAGTTTCTTATGGTGTACTACATCTTTAACCTCGAGACGTCCCGGTGGCTGCATGATTGGGTAATTCAAGAACAAAATCAAATTAAAATAGATAGCGAGAATAATTTTATTTTTTTGCTTTTTCATGATTTGATGTCGATACGTACTCATAGCCTAGAGCATAGCATAGAGTTTTGCTAGCTACTTAACTTGATCTTGTGTAATTGTCTTGTGTCTTATTTCGTTAATTGAGGATTTGAGCTCCGGTTCACCCAGCGTTTTTTCATCGCGACTATTTTTTTTCACGCCCTGGTTTTTTAACTTTCGTTATTGAGCCGAGCATTGAGAATCCAACAGAGCGCACCCCAGCGCGCCAAAACAACACAGTGTTCGATTTTCAACTCTCGGCGCTAGGCAGAGCGTTGAAAACCAAGAACGCGAAAAAAAAAATCGCCGCGATAAAAACACGCCCGTGCGGTAAGAAAACAAAACTACATATGACATAAAATTCTTTAATCCAAAGGCGAAAACCTATTCTCATAAAAGCGCTTACAAATAAATACTGACCTAGAAAATGTAACTACTAAAATAAAATTAATACTAAACTTTAGTAACAAAATACAAATAACTAAAAATATTAATATCACAGTCAGCTTCCTGTTTTCTGTGTTTACGAATACAAGGTGGAGATGACAATATGAAAATAAATTAAACTGCGTATATCTAATGCCCTACCCAGTCTACATACGAAAATTCAATTAAATATATCCAATACTTTAGTCACTAGCAATAGCTAAATCAAAGATTGGCAAAACCCGTAGTCGGCCGGCAAATCACTACTATTTATTGTGTTTGAAAAAATCGCTTTTTAATTTAGATGCTAGGATTTATTTAACAGTTCCACAAGACTCTTATGCATTAGTATTGCCAGGGTTTTCATTTAGTGTCGTACTGTTGTCTCCACATTGTATATTCGATCGATATTCTTTAGGTTTAGGTATCATCATACACAATACCTATTCATAAATAGCGTTAAGTGATTACAAGGTTAACAAAGTCTATATTGATTATTGATAAGATCCCGAGATTTACATTCAGCTAAGTAGGTACAGTCACGGTCATATATAGCGTATACTTACGCGAAATTCAAAAGCGATTTAAAAAAAAAATCAAATGCAGGTTTGAGAAAAGGCCTATTTAATAATAGTATGTTTTCTATAATACTAAGGTCGTAACAAAATAAAATTTATATCAAAACACTTTTGAATCTTGCATAAGTGTAAGGTATTTATTCTCGTGCGTGGCTGTACCACACGTGTGCGTGTGTACAAAAAGCGCTCATTGCTAGTTTCGATTCTGTTCAAAAACAGAGACGCGGAGCGTCGCGCGTCGCGTGTGGCGTGGCGTCTCGCGGCGCGTCCTACGAATTTTCTGTTTACGGAGCGGCGGCGCGTCAAGCGGCACTTATCATCGCACGCGTAAACACAAACGCATGGTAAGGCGTTGTTCATAGAGATGCGGGGCGGGAAGCGTGGCGGTGCCCGCCGCTGCGCCCGCGGCGAATCCTCAAGCGTGCAGCAAAGCATGCGGCGGGCATCGCTGCGGCGCACGCGGGATACTCAATCAAACCGACCAGTTTTCTAAAAATCGATCATATCGTACTCCATTGTGACGGTGACTACGTCTGCCTTCTGCAATTTCCAAATATGACTGGCAGAAGTTTCCGCCGCAGGCATAACTTCATCGAGCATTGCCGCTGCGTGCGCCGCCGCGATAAAGCGGCTTAACGCGACGCGCAACGCCCCGCGTCTCCGTAAATGAGGCCTTAAAGTCAGCGAGTTTAAAGTTGGTTATCATATCAAAGAATCAGTGATGACTTTTGTTTATTGGTTCGGTCTATCGCAACACGTCATGTGTTGAATGAATCTTGAGTTTTTACGTGAATGATGGTGAAACGATGAACAGTATGATTTTATATTTCGAGGCGATGATTGGACAGCATTTTTATCTAAAGTGAGTATAAATATTAAGATAAAAATTTGAATTTAGATTAAATGCATGAACAGGCAAATGAGTTATCATCATTTGCATTGTTAATGAGTAGTATTAAATACATATTACACAATAATATAAAAAAAAAATGTGAAGGGTTAATTTAGATGATCTCTACGCTACGCAAGTGTAGCCCTTTTGTACGACACTGTCTGATTTCGTAGCACTCGTAGCGGCAAGGCATAATATCGTAGCTACGAGCTACAGGGCATCGCAGATTGTGGATCGGTTACGCTGTACCACTGTTTTACGCACCGTTACTTGGGTTGAATTAGATTATTTTGCGCATGTCATTGAAAATACCTAATTTCCCTAATGATTACGAGCTCTTATGAACAAACTTATTAACGAACCCTACACATCAGTGGCATCGTGGCTACATACTAAGGGCGCATTTCATCTATGAAACTGACCGCGATCAGCACTATTTGTATTTGTGCTGCTAAACCGTGATTTATCACCAAACAGTGCACTTGTGTGTAGGGTTCATGGGTGTCCCGGGCGGGCACTGGAACTCTCGTGCGAAGTCGTGTGAGTTCGAGAGCGTGCCGATGACTCGGAATCGTCCCGGGGAGTGTACGGCCGTCTTTAGTTTGTTGCGCATCGCTTCTGGACGCATTGCGCCGCACCACACCTGAAAATACCAAATAAAGCCAGTTTAATGCCAGAATTGATAGTGGTGGAAGAGAGAGTGGTCATACTCTTGTGCACTATAATACGTCACGCGTCCATGGCTAGTCTCCGCTGAGATTAGCCGTCATGTCCGAAATTTGGTCAGGAGGCCTATTTTTTTTAATGTCTGATTTTTTACTCGAGTAGGACTTTTGGTTCTTTGTTGGTTTTCTTGGTTATTGGTTTCTCGGTTTTTGCCGATTCACCATTGACGTCTATAATATAGCTAATTTTTTTTAAACAACTAAGATTTTTTTAACGTTCTAGGCGATTAGAAGGCTCTCTTTAGCCCTTGTAATTATTATTCTTGTTTCACCTGTGCAAAGTTGAGAAAGAACAGCTGCGTATGAGTATGGTTGAGTCCGGGCAGGGTTTCACCCTTGACGCCGTGTCGTTGCACCCAATGCAGGTACGCGCGGAACGCCTGCTTCACACCACCGTTGTCTGCTATGTTCTCGCCCTGACGACAAGAAGGCTTACATAACATAACGCCTGTATTCCCTGGAGGGTTAAACAGACGTATATAGTACACCCATATTTTGCCAATGTTTAGATCCCATAAATTAGAGGCGAGTCCACCAACTTGACACTAATTCAGACTCCGGGCTACTGCTTAAAAATCAATGAAACCCAATAAAATAGCGCTACTTGGGGTTGGAACAGATGCTGAGAAGTCCCGGTTTCGGCCACTGGACAAAAGCGCCTATAGGTGAGACGATAGTTCTCAATCTCGTAAATGTAACTTTTTCGATCTATTGAGTTATGAGGAACAGAGTGTAAAGTTCCTCTATAGAAAAGGGAGGATTTTCCGACCAGAAGCGTGTCGTGTCTGAAGGGCTACTGCGCGACGATTAATGTCGGGACGTTGTATATTTGCTAGTTGCAGTTCAGTGTGATGCATAGTTCTTATGTTCCGATGTAGATGTCGCCACAGATCTAGATCAGTCTAGATTCGTGTGCTGAATTCATGGTTACAGTTTTTGCGTCGATGTTCCTGCCTTCCTGTATAGGCGCCGAACCCGAACGAGTGGTCCGACAGAGGGCGCTTCCCGGTTTTCCGAACTAAAAGTGACGTATTACCCCGCGTCCTAATAAAAAGCGATTGCGTATATTCGCGCGAATGATAATGTTGGTTAGGACGCGGGGATATGTATGTATTTTTTCAAACAGAAGGTATTTAAAAAAGGTTTTTTTCGACGATGCGGGTGAAGCTGCCGGCGAAAACGAAGTTATAAAGCCAAAATGTATCACCTGAGTATTAACACCATCCAGCTTCATATTGACCTCGGGCACGACGTATCGTCCGTACTGATCGATCAGGCACTGCGCACGATGATGAAAGGCTTCTATTGCGGAGTCAGACCACCAGCGGTGAAGATTGCCGTCGCAGTCAAACAGACGGCCTTTGTCGTCGAACCCATGGGTTATCTCGTGACCTGGAAACATAGGGACGTAGCTTATTATGAAATGAATGGAATGAAAAGCTTAATCACAAGAAGAAATGCTAAAATGAGAGAGTGGAGAACGTAACGTAACAGCACGCCTGTTTTCTCCGAAGGGTTAAGCAGATGTGTATCTTGATATAGCACCCTCCACAACATAGAGAAAACATTTTAAAGTTAAATCAATGCGCACGGATTTTATTGGTTATCGGTTCCTCTTAAAAACGATAGGGTACTATCCGCACTTGGTTGAGATCCCGACCAGTTGTACTCCGCGCTTCTCCTCCACATTTATTATGCGCGCAGCCAAAGTGTGGAACTCTCTGCCAGCGTCTGTGTTCCCTTCCACACTTAACCCGTCTGTCTTCAGAGCAAGAGCGAACAGGCATCTTCTGGGCACGCTCATTCCATCATAGACCTCATCCATCGCTTTCCATAAGGTATGATCGAGGTCAAGAGTAGGTTCATTCAACAAGAAAAAATAAAAATATAACATGTTCCCATGCCCGGTTTAAATATTAATAATTGTGTTTTGATTTTTGGATTTTTTGTAATAATTTGTTTCAGTAAAGCTAATAGGGATTCCTATTGCCTTTACGCTCCTTGACATAATCATGAATCCTGAATGACGCTTAATAAAATTCGAACATAATTATCAAAACATAATTTCACCTATAACAACTCCAATGCCGCCGTAGTTCAAAGACCTGGGGAAGTGCCTGTGATAGAAGGGAGGTTGCAGGATCCCTGCTGGGAACATGATCTGGTTCTTGTTGCGGCTGTAGTACGCATTGACCACAGCTGGAGCCGTGTTCCATAGTGTTTTGTTAACCGGCTGGCCAATACTGGAACGAAATGACAGAATAGATGATGTAATGAGGTAGAATATGCTTTATTGGACACCAACATTTTACAAAGCTATTAATATTCAGAGTAGAATAAGAACAAGGGTAAGGGGAATATATTTTATTACAGCTAGCCTTTTCACTGCAGTAGGAGTAAGGAGATGCTCAGCAAGGATAACCCGAAACGCAAGGAAAGTAGTTAGTTTCGCATAGAGAAGAATGAGCAACTCAACCGTTACTCCTTTAAAAAGTTTTACGATATTTTGAATACATTAATAATTATTATGTGTGAAGACGAACAGAAGACTGTAGAGATGGTATTCAGGCGAAAATTTATGTCACGAAGCATTTTACATGATCGTCGATCATCATGTGTTGTCGGCTTCCAGTCTAATCGAATGCAGCCGAATACCAGTATTTTACATGAAGCGACGGCCTATCTGACCGACAGAGGCTGTATTACGAAATTTTGTAGCCATCATTGTTCCAGTTGAAGAGAAAGATAGAACTATACAGGACGTACTAGTACCATTCCTTTTTCGCAGCAGAACAATGATGACTTTGACACTTCATCAGATTGAGACAATATGTCCTAATAAATATGCACGTGTATATACGATACGCCGTATACACAAGCACGTATCTGATTACTTGATTACCTACATTACTGGTTTAGAGATGAGTTGCCTCACTGAATACTGGTTTTATTTTACCTGATTTGTTACTAACCGTGATTGCTCCATCTTCGTCAAATGTTGCAATATATTCAGAATGTTCTCGAAGTATTTGTCTGGGTGTATTTTTACCTCTTTATATCTGTCGTCCAGTTCCTTCTTATTCAATATGAAATCAGGGTACCCTATTCTCAGCATCATGGCGTCCACTTTATGTGCTGCAAGCTTCTTCGTTTTATCATCAATCCAATCAGTTATATGGAGCAGTTCTCTGAATGACTGCTGGATCTCTCTTGTCATGTATAATGTGTCGTTCTTGCTCATTTCGTCGAAGTATTTCCTGACGAACATGGAGCCTAATGCCATCCCCATGTTGGAGTTCACCTGTGACACACAATTCTTCCATCGAGGAGGTGCTTGCTCTCGTCCGAATAGGATGAAGTAGAATCTGAAATATATTCAAAGCTTTTGCGAATTCTCCAATAAAACTAAGAGCAGTGGTGGCTCAGTGGTCAGGGCCCCGACTTACGAGTTGTAGATCGTGGGTTCGACCCCAGACAGGCGCTTTACTTTGTGTAAATTATTTCATCACCACTGTTCCCGAAACGGTAAAGGAAAACATAGTGAGGAAATCGATATGTCCTATGACTAAAAATTTTCCAACCCGCACTAGGCCTGCGTGGAGATAGCAGCCTAACTCCCTCGGCTGATTATGCAGTAAAACTATTGACTTGCCGTTAACCAAGGCAACTAAAAGGTTTACATTAGTATCTAAAGGTTACAATAAAGATTACTCACTGTTGTTTGGCAGATTGGAATCTGTCATCAAGGTTGTTGACCCGGTGCCTCACGAATCTCCAGAGCAGGTAATTTGCCAAAATGCTCGGGTCAGTGTCATGTATCAATTGAACTAAATGCTGCCAATGAAAACACAGTACATCCAGAGAGTTAAAGAAAGGTATGGTTCGTCTTACGTTTAATCTCTTTTGTTTTTGAGAAATTTATTTTGCATCAATAGGTAGGTATTGAGCTTCTTTAATTTGGACCAAAATCAGCCCATCATCGTCATCATTTCAAGCGAAAAACATCCACTGCTGGACATAGGCCTCCCCCAAGCACCACCACCGCCCACACCGGTTCGACAAGTTCGTGCTTCTCGCATCTAGCGGAGTCCAGCGGCCTTCACTAGGTAATCGGTCCACCTAGTGGGAGGCCTACCAACGGAAGAGATATCAGCCCAATTGCAATAATTTCTCAAAAAAATTATAAAGTTTTGAAAAATATCTTGCACAAAATCCAAATTTTGATTTCCTGAGTCAGTACAAAATTTCAGGGTTCGCAAAGTAGTCTCTGTAGTGGACAATCGCCGTGATGTATACACAGGTCCCTGGACTGGAATAGGATTAAATCATGTAACTGTACAGTAGAGGGTTACTTACCCTGACGTAACAAAGAGCAAACAGCACAACTGTTTCATTAGGGTGCACGGTCCTGTTCATCACAATGCACAGGTATCGTCTCCACTTCACTTCAGGCACCAACTCCTCTAGCTTCCCTAGTGGCATCCTTCGGTACAGTTCTGATACATTCCTCCTGTCTTCTGGCGCTGACGTGATCTTTGCTAGTCTGAAATATTTGAGAAGACTAATAAGTGTTCGACGTTTTTTATATTATGACAATTATCTACTAATTCGATTTCCAATGTTTTGAGATAAATACTTTGGAGTGAAAGCTAAAAATAATAGATATAAATAGATAAAATAAATAAAAGTTTTATTAGGAACAATTTATAATATTACAAAAGACACTAAGATGAAAAAGTAAAATACTGTAGCGCGGCTATCAACACCGCACACAAAATACTGTAGCGCGGCTATCAACACCGCACACAAAATACTGTAGCGCGGCTATCAACACCGCTTTAGATTTCCTTAAAGATATGAAAGTCTAGTACATAATAAGAATAGGACTCTTACTTTATTTCAAATTCAATCAGTTCATCCGCGCTTTTTTTAACGTGGTGAGCGTCACCTCCCAGTAATATTGCAATTTTAATTAAGTAATTTTTATATGCGGTCAAGTACACTTTATTTGATTCTTGTAAGAAATAATCCCGTGTTGGTAATCCTGCAAGTACACGTATATTTTTAGAAACGAAGTAAGTTTAATAATAGCAAAAGTAAGTGAGCTCTGCTCTTATTGTGCCGATTGTCGTATCAGTCAATGGCTGAAAGCCTCGATCAACATCTCTCGAGGCTCTCGTGAGGCGGTTGGATCAAAGACCTGATTCAGAAGGCATTACTCCTCGATCGCTCGGCTTGCATAGTGAGGAAGTTCCTGTCCTTGCAGCCCTAACCACCGGTAGCTTGGACCCTGCTCCCGATACCCGCGGATCACAATTTTTTACATTTTAAAATGTTTTTAATAAATATATTTAAAAATATATTGAATAAATAAGAAATGAATAAACGAGTAAAGATAAAACGAGGAAACATGACTTTACCTAAGCTCGTTTGGTCAAACTGAATAACAAATTCATCCGAATTTTTAATATCGGGGCCAACCCATTCTGATATAAGAATATCGTTGTTATATAACCTCAGTTTTGCCATTAATTCCAGCCAGTCAAAATTGGTGGAATTCCAGGCAGGGTTTAGGATCGGCCAGCCACCGAGAAGGTCCAACAAATCCACCAGCGGGTTATGTGCACGCTTTTCTAGGATTGCATAATTCATGCAAGACTTGAAGAGGAATCTAGCTTTCAGAGCAGCATCGCCGTTTGCGGGGTCGTTGCCCGAATGAGCTCTAGTACCAGTTTTAGCCAACGTGGTTCTTGACGACAGTGTCTTTTTTCCTTCTAAAACTATAGTTTCCCTTTCACTTCGTCTTTTAAATCTTGCTCTGTATGCCATTAATCTTCTGCCATTTTGTATTTGTTTAGACTTAATGATAAACTTTTTTCTAAATACTTTATTTTTAGTTGCTGCGTCAGGTTTCTTTACAAATCTTTTCACTCTTTCTTGTTTAAATTTATGATTACGTGGGAAGTACTTTCGAAATTTCGTTTTCATTTTAAATATTGGTTTCATGACTTGTTTTGTTTTTTTGTCTAAATATCTACGAATGCGGTATACTATTTGCGTTTTTTCCTTATCTTTGGAATTATAGCGGTATTCTTCAGTGGCGGTCTTATTTAATAAATCGTTTGAATAAGATTCCAGTGTGGCCGAAACTTCAGAGTGAAACGGTGCCATGGACTCCTCGTGCGGAAGCTTCATCGTCAGTAAGAAATTATCTTCTAAATCTAAATTAGATCCTGGATATTTGCAGGGTATCTTATCCTTACTTTTAAATTCTAATAATTCTTTTAAGACAGTGTCTAGATTTTCTCGGAGCATTTCAAAGGTGTCGTATCTAAAAAGGATGAACGTATTATTAATTTGTCTTACTTCTTGAATACACAACAGTATATTACAATGGCAATAACTAACCCTGCTTTATCAGCTGGGATGGGATTGAGCGCAGGCCAGTTCCCACAGGCATACTGATAGAAGTCGTGACACGGATCTGCTTCGGCGTCCATGTATTGTTTCATTATATTTGCTTGTGTAGTTCTGATCTGATCTTTGTCACCTTGACCCTTCCAGAATGCATGAATACCTGAATGAAAATACTTAGGAAATATTTGAACATCGTCAGTTTAGACGTAGGTACATATATACCTAGCTATGAACTTGCGATGTTCGAATTAGGTACCTTGTTGTGTAGGATTTGAACGTTGTCGTACGACTAACCTTGGCTCGTTTTTACAAACAAGAGTCAATTGGATAATTCGTGACACAACGCATAAATTATTATCGAATTGATTTAGCTCTCTATCATACAATGGGCAGGAGAATTGTTTAATGGTTCTGGAATAACCTGTTAGTGACAGGGAACTAGAAATAAACTGATTGCTCATTTGACCATTTGAGTCGATAAAGCAGAGGAGAACCATGTATAACTTTATATATTTGAGCTTGGCCTCTTGTCTTCTTAATTCATTTAAAAACTACGGCCAAAACATCAATATATTCTCTTCTTTTTTGTTTAGCTTACACTGTCCCACTTCTGGGCAAAGGCGTCCCCCAAGTCCTTCCAGGAGTCCCTGTAAGAACTTAAATTTATGGCGCGCTTATTTTTGGTGGCGCGGGATAACAGTCGTTTTCCAGCGCCACCTCGTACCATAAATTTAAGTCCCTTTTCGTGTTTGTCTGTGTGACCGCGTTGTTGTAACGGAGTACGGAGGTTTATTATTGTGTTTAATATTTAAATTACATATAATAATGTAATCTCAATGTTTCTTTAGGTCGTAAAATCCGTGCAAAGCAGGGCGGGTTGCTATATAAATAAAAAACTGCTTTATTAAATTACCTGCGTAAGACCTGGATGGTTTGTATATGTGTGCGGAGGAGATCATCTCAGCCTCTTCCAGTTCAGGCTGGCCACGGACCTGCTCCACGACGTCATCTAATGGGCCTCTATCCACGTGCATCTCCGGACGAACTATGCTATTCAATCAAGCAGTAATATGAACAATTTGTACAGCAGACGCGTGTCAGTTTAGTTCAGTTTGAGAACTGGTGTTTAAGTGATGTTTCGCAGGATCACTTCTGAAGCCGGTTATATTTTAGAAGCTACAAAAATGGTAACTGTTGGTTCATTACAAAGTTTGTATTTCGTACTGGGGCAGTCGCAGTTTAGAACGATAAATTAAAATTACAATAATATTGGTCATGCTGCTTTTTATGAATGGAAAATATCTGGCTGAAAGGGTTACGGCAATATTCAGAAAAATCAGTTAAAATAGATACCGGTTGTAACAAAAACATCGTAAACTATAGGTATTACCCGAAAACCTTAAAAGCATTTGATATTTAACACTTTGCAACAAAGATTCGAATTAATATATTAAGTATAATATTGTATTGGTAAGAGATTTAATCGAAGCTTTTATGGATTAGCTTTTATGTTTTATGGTTTTTTCAAGTACTCCTAAGGATCGTTTTTCTGCAGAGGGACAACCCGGGCTGAATTATTTATTTATTTCAGGACCCTTATTTTAAGGGGTTACCTCTCAATATCTGTATCTTCGTCGTCATACTGATCACTAGAGTCCGAATTCTCGTATTCCTCTTCAACCTCACTTTCACTTTCATTGTCTTCGTCATTGTCCTCACCACCCTCGTCCTTATGCATCCGATGAGGTCTCTCTTTACTAAAAGTGAGTAGAACATTCTTCTAAATT
Source organism: Apamea epomidion (assembly GCA_947507525.1). NCBI lineage: Eukaryota > Metazoa > Arthropoda > Insecta > Lepidoptera > Noctuidae > Apamea > Apamea epomidion. The sequence goes on from OX382232.1 coordinate 6,283,420, forward strand.
CACCAGATAGTATGCAATAAGAAACTTTGACTAACATGGCAGTGGTGAACATTTGATTCACAAAAAAATTTAACAGAAAACTTTTATTTAGTTTGAAAACTTACTCATAGTCTTGTGATGTGAACGTGAAATGACTCAATCGCTTCACCCTGGTCGGTGTCGCATGCTGCTTGTCTGAAGAACCCCATATCAAAATGTCACTGGTCACATTACCCTCGTAATATTCTCGTTTAGAATTTGCATTCGACCGAGCATGCACTAGCTCTTCAGGCGGCAGGAACGACGTACGGAACCCTTGAAACACATCCCTCTCCTCAGGATCCACCTCGCCCTCTAACCGGGTGTAGACTTTCGGGACGTTTTTAACAATATATTGATCAGAAGGATCGCCTAACGAGTCATACGGTCTTCTGACAAGGAAGTATGTAACTGCGACGAACGCCGCGAATATAACAACAGAGATGAATCTACAGAAAGTGGCACTTTTCGCACTTGATTTGACTGATACAGTTTGTGATAGGATCCGCGTGTCGTCGCGCGTCATGGCAGCTTCTGACTGACAGAGCATCGCCGGACATTCGTAACTGGAACATCACACGAACTGCGTAGTGGTCGTCGCGTCGTAATCTTGACCCTGTTGTTGCAGCAGAGTAAATTGCTTACAATCAACAACACAATTATTTATGTACGCCAACTATTTTTAGCTTACCCTGTATGCAAAGATTTTTTATTTGATAATCAATATGTTGTGTAGGTAGGTAGGTATGCACTGGCAATGAAAGGTGACCTGTTTATTTGTAAAAAATAAATAAAAACTTTTGTGACAGTGACAAAGTGTCAGTTTTGGACAACGACATTTTTTTGTGAGTATGCATCAGGTAGCCTATATTTTTGAAAAGCAAGTGTTATAACACAACAAAGCTGTAGAATGACTTCGTTTGCGGAGCTAACGAAACAAGTGCATTTAATCAACGATTTGATTTTAGCCGATATGACTTGTGGTATGATTATTATTATTTCATCCACTTTTTTAACAAGTGTTATCGCGCTACAAGATACCTTATGATCACAGGGTATTTTAGGAACTAACGAGCCATGGAAAATCCCATCGGGCACGCGGCTCGATTCATCCCCTATTATATCTATTTTTATTTTTTTATTTTTATATATGCTAGCTTCTGCTCGCGACTTCGTCCCCGTGAAATTTCTTGCTCCCCCGACCCACCCCGTCGCATTGCATTGCGTGCCTGCGCTATTACTTTGTTTACGCTTAGGCTCTGTCTAGAGCCTAAGCGAAAACAAAGTTGACACGACTGCATCTCTGCAATCTGTGTCAACTGCATTCAAACTGCATCCGAACTGCAATTTGCGGTTGGATTGCTGTTGAAATGCGGTCCGTCTGTCTAGAGCCTTAGAGTTCTTTCTGACTTTGTTTTCTTTTTGCTCGGGTGCTGAGGGCCCTATCGTCATGTTAAATAGCCTTCCTCAATGCAAAACGAATTATCCAAATCCGACTGGCAGTTCCAGAGATTAGCGCGTTCAAACAAACTCTTCAGCTTTATTATTAGTATATAGAAATATATTTTTAGATTGCATCTCCTATTTATCCTCTTGAAATCCTTATTTAATGCCACCTTCAAATTTATCGTCATTATTTATAATTCTCTTGTGTACTTAGGCTGTGCTTTGTCTTTCAGTGAGTGAGTGAGTGTTTTTATTATTTATCTATATCGCATTCGGTAAGATAAGTGCAGAAGCTACAGAACACCACCTGCTACGATCCTTATACAGGAATCAAAAGTACCTACCTAGTCTTTAAACTTAGAGAAGCTTAAAGACTAAGGCTTTAAATGCTTGTTTTAGGTCCCTAGTCCAGCGGGACTAGGGACCTAAAACAAGCATTTAAACCCTTTTCTACTTAAACACAGACGAATTCGACAGTTCAAAAGACGCCCTCACCTTCAGCAAGCATCTCCTGGCTACCAAGTATTGGTTCGCGCGCATATCTTACGCGAACAAGAAGAAATACCTACTCGCTCTGATTCACGACGTGCGCAGTGCATGGGCTCTGTCTCTGCTCCTCAAGTCTCTGTGGAACTGCTGGCCTAAGGATGCTGTACTGTCAGTTAGCGAGTTAGTTACAAACTGCTGTATTGTTGCTTAAGGGTGGAGCCTGATGAGCTTAATATAGCGTGGCTCAAAATCGTCATCATCATCATCAAATTCTTGCCCTTCATCATCATCCACAGCCTGACTTCACCCACTGCTGTCTAGCTGCTATCCGTGGCTTAAACTCATTTTATGAAATTTTTGTTTGACACGATTTGCTTTAGTGGAACCAGCTTTAGGTTTGAGCTGCACAAACTAAAAGGTGTAAATCAAATAACTGAAAACCTGAAGGGGTTAATATTGTGCCTATTTATAATTAAAACAACTTTGGGACCAACATTAAAGTCGTGAAAAAAATCTGTTCATCCATACATTAATGTTCACTCCTTTCTTCTTTTCTTCGTCGTTTTCTCAATGCTGAGGATCGCGACCATATACGACGCGTCTCCAAGGTATACGGTCTTCTGCAATGTGGAACGTTCGGTAGATGCTGCCTCCAATAGCCCTTTTGATCGCGGCTGAACATCATGATCATAATATGTCCACATAACTCGACATAATGTTAATCACTGCTGATTTTATTTTTTATTCTTCTGTTACAATAGTTGTAGATGCCAAGGGCGAAAAACCGTCTGTTATAGGCCCAACTTTGCAAATGTCTATGTCTAGCAGTGGTGGCCCAGTGGTAATGGCCCAGAGTACGAGTTGTATGGCGGGGGTTCGAACTCAGGCAGGCGCTTTACTTTGTGTAAATAATTTCATCACCACTGCTCTCAAAATGGTGAAGGAAAACATCGTGAAGAAACAGGCATGTCCTAGGACCAAAAATTCGATGATATCTACCAACCCGCACTGGGCCCGTGTGGTTGATTACAGCCCACGCCCTCAGAGAGGAGATCTGTGTCCCAGCAGTGATCATAGGTAAGTTGAATGACCAAGATTTATAATAATTTCTAATAATAAAAATTATATTTCCACCGCAGGCGCCACGTGTATACCAGCTACGACCAGGTGCCAATGGATCACAATAGAACTGCCATGCCAGGCCACACTCTAGCACAAGTAATGAAAAACGACCGCATTTGGATTTATTCACTTGATCCGGTTAGCTAAAAACATTATTTAAAAATAAAAATTATATAAGCTAAAAGCGTCTTAGCTTAGCTAGCTATCTACGCTAATAAGATATAAATAATTAGTCGTTATAACAATTACTAACAATGGCTACAATGTTATATTCTGGACTGATGTTTCAACAATTTTGTTCAGCCTTTCTGAAAAAGTATAGTTACAGCACTTACAGCAAGTCAAATACCTGGTAGACCATTGAATTGTTTGGGTTATTCCGTAGACCTCAAAAAATCTACCCTAAGGTGTATATGCGAAAACGCATGTTTGCTATGGGCTTAGGGTGGATTCTCGGTAGTCCTCTGTTCATCCTAGTTATAAACTATCTGTGTGCCAAATTTCATCAAAATCCATTCAGTAGTTTTTGCGTGAAAGAGTAACAAACATCCATCCATCCATTCTTACAAACTTTCGCGTTTATAATATTAGTAGGATAAGTTTTAAACATTACCTACTCCTATGTACGAGCATTGCAGATGAATAAGAACATATTTTGTTTTTTTCACAAAGTTGAACTTACTGATCGCTTCTTTAACACTTTCAAGGAGCCTCAAGCCCTAGTGTTATCAGAGTTGACGACAGTAGCTGGTGGGCCTGCCATGTGGGAGGTGCTGCGATACGCGCAACGGCTGTTCGAACGCAACCGGGATCTGATGCTGAAGAACCTCCTGGAGTGCATCGTAGTCAACGACCAAACTGCTTCACAGGTAAGTATGGCATTAAATAGCCCATACCTAATAATCACAAGCATATTCAGCCTATAATGTTCCCACAGCTAGGACACAGGCCTCCTCTCTGTGAGAGGGAGTGTACCATAACCCGTAACCTACCACGCGGGCCCAGCGCCGGTTTGTGGATATCACATGTCTTACATAAGTATATAAAAGAAAAAAAGGGAAGATATCAATAGGCATCAAAAAATTTGTCCGCATCGCTCTCAGTGGGAAAAGTGCCTAAAAGGCTGGCAACTACGTTGGAGTTGGAGTTGGATGGCAATGCCGATTCTTTGACCTAAAAATAGCCGACTACTGGAATATGTAGCTCTTATGTACCTACTACTTCGTGCACAATGATGTCGTATTATTGTCATCAGAAAAAACTACTACTAAACTTGTTTTTTTTGCAGTGGTCTGACCGGTTTTGGAATTTGCTGATTTTGAGTCATTTTCAGCCAATTTGGCGTTGTATTTAGGTACAGTTAGGTATAGTGTTGTTTATTATTGTAATCATTAAAATTAAAATACCGGCCTGTCATATTCGGTTTTAGAAAACGGACCAGTCACAGAACCGTGATGCCGCAGCAGGTGGTGACGCCAAACAAGCTCACTCTAATACTTCTGTGTCGCCGCCGCCGCCGTCAGAGGCACAAAAAGCGGTTGGTATACTCTACTCTATTTTAGTCATATCTAATCCGATTACCTACTAAAGTAAAACGTACGATTTTTCGGCTTAGTACGCACTGATAGATGGCTTGCTTAGCGAGTCACCTTGTGAGTAGCGATGTGAAACCAACGGTTTAGAATAAGTATTCGCAATCGCCCGCACTGTGCACTTGGCGCCTTCGCTAGTCGTCTAGAGTTGTATATAATGATGTTGGGTCACTAGGCTTTAGGCACTAAACAAGCCACCTGTCAGTGCGTACGTAACCTTACGATTATGGTTACAAGAATAAATTCTCTCAACAGTCCGGCCGTCGAGAGAACCCGTTCCTGACACCTGTCAGTGCGACAATTCTAATAACTAACAAAGATCAAATTCACAAAACACGTAAGTATTCGTTTATATGAAACTGGCGGGCATCAAGAACGCATTCTCTCGACGGCCGGACTGTAGAATTTATAACTCCATGCGCCCGTAAATGTTCTCGTTTTAAAAGTTTTTGTAAGAATGAAAAACGAAATGAAATGAATTTATTTATTTTGTAAATAGGATATCGGAACCACTTTTACAAGTCATATTAAATAAATAAGCTATAATAATGTGGTTGGCGTTTCCCATCTGACTACTCTGCGAAGAAAGGCTGAAACAAACTCAAGGTCACAGTCTCTTTTAAAGTCCAGACATAATGGACAGTCATGTGACGACCATGTAGATTGATGTCTGAAATGGTCTTTAGAGGAAAGTACCACACAGATTAGAGTCAACCAGTTCAGTCAGTACAAACATTTGTCAATCATCGTGTAGCTCAACTCAGAACTTGAGGAGCTCAACAAAAACGTCATTTGAAACGCTCGAGTGGTTATCATTACACTGCAAACTATTTCACAGTTGGACGCAAACTTGACGATGTGGAATGGAACAATCAAATCGATGCGCGAGAGTTTGAAACTGGAGGAATTGGAGATGACTTTCAACGACGGCTCCAAGCGAAAGATCTGGAAAGTTAACCGACCGAAACCTGAAAATATCGAAACTGTAGACTTAGTTAGTATTATCTATTAAAAGTATAAAGGTATTAGTTCTGATTTTTCAATCAACAGATCATTTTTATTATACACACATCAACACTGTCTAGGGATATTATGGATTTACTCAATTTATTAAAAATAACATACAACATGCATATATCTTTTTAAAGCCCATTTATCAGACTTACACTCCAGAATAAAAGAAAATATTTTTTTTTTTGCGTAAACAAATTTTTATTAAAACAAAGAAAAAACGTGAAATAATGGTAATACTAACAATGAATGTGTTTCTCAAGACAAACTGAAAAATAAGGAAAAATTAATCTGTTTTTAACAGTTATGTGAAAAATCAGTAGTCAGTAAAACTACCCATGACGTTAATAACGATCCTGCAACGGTTTTTCATGCTTTGGATTAAGTTGTCCAAGTCTTGCTGCGGTGTATTGGCCCAGGTCCGGCTAAGATGCAAAAAAAGTTGCTCTTCCGTTGCATTGTTTGCAGGGAAATTCTGCGAGCATGAAGGTTAGCTTCATGCAGCCTTCTCCTTACAGTTTGGTCACTCACAAGCAACTGGTGCTCTGACTGGAGCCTCTGAACCAACTGCATGGCCGTAACATTTGGTTGTCTTCTCGCGGCAAATTGCAAAAATCGGTCTCGTCGTTGAGTGGTTATGCGCTTCCCGCCTGGGTGTCTTCCAGCCACATCACCAGTAGCACGATAACGTGACCATAACCTTGATATCACGATTTGTCTTGTTCCAATGTCCTCAGCAATACTCCGTTGAGTAGCCCCAGCTTTGAGCATGCCTACTGCCCATAGCATTTCCTCTTTCGTTAAATGGCGCCGCTGCATGATGCACACAATAACATTAATTCGAAATTAACCGATAACTTGTTATAAAACTTAAATTTAACACAAAAAAATAGCCAAAGACTACTGTAGGTAAATGAAACCTTCGGACTTCGCTACCATTTCTTTTGTTTTTAATTTATTATTTCAAATTCAAATTTAGAATCGTTCAAAAAGTTTACAAAATAAGCTTTCTTCAAAAGAATTTAAAACAGGCCAGTATTTTTTGAGTTTAAGAACTTTATACAAAATATCCCTAGACGGTGTTGATGTGTGTAGAATAAAACTGACGTCTGATTGATAGATTTTGTATGGAATAAAAAATTATCTGGCGTTAGAAAAATCAGTCCTTAGACCTATACAGAGTGGCTGGGACATCGACGCGCAAACTGTAGGAACTCGGCGATAAATTTCAGCGCTAGGGATCTAGAATACTGAATCTATGGTCACAGGATGTGCGTCGATGTCCCTGCCACCAGTATATTATATTTCTGCTGACTTATTGACATCATCACCTGAAAAAGAAAAATAAATGGTACTGCTTTCGTGCTCTAAACCCACACACGTAACAAACTTAACATCACTTGTGTATTTCTAGCAGAAGTGCATATAACACCCACATTTCACCAGTTGAGTATCTTAAGTCCCCTCCCTCCTCTATATAATAGGGACAAGTCTATTATGCCATCAACCGGGCCCTACTGAGAAATTCATAATGGAAAAAAATATATATATATACGCGTCGACTTGAGAACCTCCTCCGTTTTTTTTTTCTACGAGAACCACCATATCACCAAAATGGCAATTGCAAAACCTGGGATTTATGAGTTTAATATTTTTTCACTAGCTATCTGTGATTCATACTTAATTCTGATAATACCAATAGATACCAATAGCAATATCAATAGTATTTTTTTTTTCATGTATTTCCATTAGCATTTCTGATATACCAATAGCATTTTTTTATGTGCTCACTACAGCGCAATAATATCAATGATTTTCTTCTCCAGGTGCAGCTCCTACCATCAGCCATCGGCAAAAAGATCTTTGCTTACCTCCCTCGTGCCCAACTCGGTGACTATGCCAAGGTCAACAAGTACTGGGCGTATCTGGTGGACGAGCTCCGAGCCGAGTTAGCAGCCAGGACGAAGATCAACGCCGATCATGAAAGATTACATGTATAAACGAACTCCTCCCTTTTCAATCCCTTAATAGTCGATTCTCCTTCGTTTTATCAATTAGCAAACAAAATGTTTGCTTGTTAATTTTTTTTTGAAGCCGTTTTTAAGGTCAGATAGGCAGTCGCTCCATGTAAAATATTGCTATTCAGCTGCATCCGGTTAGAAATGGAAGCCGACCCCAACAGTTGGGGAAATATGATGCGGTTTGTTTTAAAAAAAAAACTGTCTGTATTTTGAATCAATCTTCCTTTTTTTTTTTTTTGAGAATGGGAAATTATCATATGAAGGGGTCATTTGATGATTCCCGCTCTGGGTGGAGCAGAAGGGATTGTCAGACTCTTACTGACTAAAACCCACCCGTGTTCCTTCCTTAGCCCTTTATGTACCAGGGCAGCGGTAACCCTTTCGGACGATCCCGCTACAATCTATCTTCCTTAGTTCAGATTTCTGGTCGGCTGAAGCTGTGTGCACGCTTTACCGGAAAGCACAACCAAAACCAAGACCAAGCTCCCAAGTGTAGTGTTATGTTTTTTATGGTTTTTTTAATCATATAAGTTAGTCTAATAAGGTATAATTATGTTATGGGTCTGCGTTGCCTGAATTAAATGATTTATTTAATACAACTTACATGATCTCATTACTTACAGGAACTGTTGCTCCGCCATGACACTAGTCTGGAATTCTTCGATTCAAACGATCAAGCTCCACCAAGCTCAATAGGGATGAACGTAACGGTGCCTGCGCCGAATGTGCGGCAAATGCAGCCCAGCTTGAGACCCAGCGAGAAATCCGCGGGGGCTTACTCGCATAGACAATTCATTTCTGAAAAGCTCACCAAGCCGGCCATTGTACGTACACATTTTTTATTTTTTTCGCTTTTTATCGTACTAATATTATTAATAACGCGAAACTTTGTGAGGATGGATGGATGGATGTTTGTTACTCTTTCATGCAAAAACTACTGAACGGATTTGGATGAAATTTGGCACACAGATAGTTTGTAATCAGGATACTTTTAGGAACACATAGGATACTTTTTATCCCGGTATTCCCACGGGATCGAAATTGGAAACCGAAACCGAAATTGTAAAACCGCAGGGCGCTGCTAATAAAATATAAATAACATTTTGCCTGTCAGTGTATTTCCCGAAGGGGTGACACCCACGTTTCGGCTGCTAAGTTGATTACAGTTCCATGTAAAATAATTAGGGAGTGAGCGTATTGTCTATTATTCGGGCAAAAGTTCAAACTGCTGCTACTGAGAAATTCCTGGTGGAAAAACCTTGTCCGACATGACAATCGAACCTGCGACCACTAGGTCAAATAGGCAGTCAAGTCTTGTCTGATATCTGTTTATGTATTTTATTCAATATTTCGGTAAAAGTACACACAAGTACACACTAAGTATACGTAAGTGGTACTGAAAGCTTTATCCAGTCGAGTATCCGAATACTGTGATCTTAAACGAGGCCAAATTAAATTATCTAGCGAAACTCCGCCGACGTGATGGGTATCGATACCTGAACATGATAGGTACTACATTTAAAAAAAATGGTAGTGTAGTTAATCGAAATAAGAGTTTTAAAAATCTTTTTTTTTTTTTGTGTAATGTCCACTGCCGTGATCGATACTTACACACGTCAAAACAAAAATAACTGATTTTCTCAATTCATGTCAGTTGCACGTTACAGGAACTGATGGACGCTGGTGATAGTGCCAAAGAAGTGGCCGAATTTAGATTGCTATCGACACGCTAAGAAGAACTCATATTTCCAGTAACTACACTAAAAGTAGTCACTCAGCTCCAAAAAATCATGTTTTTTGTTTCTTTTTGTTTTAAGTATTATGTTTAGATATCGAAACCCATCACGTGTGTCGAGTTTTGCTAGCTAATTTAATTTGACCCTATATAAAGTGAATTATTTCATATCATACCTACCTACATAAGTCTATACTCCATTCGAAATAAGATTAGACATTTAGATAAACCTTTTTTACAGTCCGCTCAACCGATTTTGACTTCTATTTCGTTGGTGACATGACAAATGGCAGCTGTAGTAAATAGTTGGTATTGTCACCATTTTTTTGCTTTTAATGCCATCCTTATGCCTGTCGAATAGAAGTTAAAATCGGTTGAACGGACTGTAAATAAGGTTTGTTTAAGTGTCTTATATTATTCCGAATGGAGTATAAGTTAGGAGCCACGATTTTAATTGCTTTTATGATTTAATTTAGATTCAGAAACCGATACGCAACTTGGCTGAACTATCAGAGAGGCTGCAAAGGCGTGGCGCTGCAGACGAGAACATTTGGAAGTGGTGCGACTGCGTACTGGCACATGCCAAGAAATACAAGAAGTTCAGACAAGTGAGTATACTTGACCGGTCTGTATAATCACCCTACACTGTTCCCACTGCTGGGACACAGGCCTCATCTCTGTGAGAGGGAGTGGACCATAATCCACCACGCGGGCCCAGTGCGGGTTGGTGGATGTCACAATGTCTTTGAATTTTTGGTTCCAGGACATGCCTCACTATGTTTTCTTTCTCCGTTTTGAGAGCAGTGGTGATAAAATTGAATACACAAAGTAAAGTTCCTGCTTGGGTTCGAACTCACGACCTACAACTCGTTAGACGGGGCGTATACCACACTGCTCTTAACTGATTTAATCTATGAATATTCACAAGCAAAAGATTACGCCCCTCACCCTGGGCGAAATCTTTTGCTTGACGGTTGAATCCTCAAAAGATTACCTCGGGTGGGTTCTACCTTAGAGAAATAATTATATCTATGTGAGATAGAATAAAGTTGAGTACATTTTTCATGAAGTCATTTCACCACAAATAAGGAAGCCCACAACATTTTTATTTTTACATTTCTGTGAACCGAATGGGATCTTTAGTAAGTTCCTTTGTTACCGTGTTATGAAATTACACTGGACTTAAGAGGTAAAACTTTGTCTTTATTTCATTGTCCTTTACAATATACACAGGAATATATTCACGACTATAACCGACCCAATCTAAGAGCGCACTACCGGCCCCTAAGCAGTAAGCCGAGCGGCCGCACCGTGAAGTAAAACTTAAGCTTAAGCTACGTCAGCGATATGCAACATTGTGTCACTACAGTATTCCTTCCTTCTTTTTATAATTTGTTAGAATTATACAAAATAAAAGGTATATTTTCTTTACGCTTGCTTATTACATTTGATGATATAATATTGTCATTAGGTTACTTCTTATTACAGCTCATGTTTACACACTATGTTTTGCTGATAAGCAAAAATTCGCGACCGTCAGTCCGGCGCTTCAAATAACTAAATACATTTTACATGACTACTTTGTTACATATATTAATTACTACATTGGTAACAATATGTTTCGACTTAGGTACATTTATTTTTATAATCTACACAATTTTCTTTTGCTTGTCTGTAGGCTTTCCACTAGAAATTCGCCATTTTTTATTTTTCATGTATCCCGTTATTTGTATGTATTTCTTGCACGGGGGCCTGCTGATTTGACGGTTGTTGGGACACTCTCCCTTGTTCTAAGGAGGAAACAATATCTTTCACCAGTACCTTTTTTTATTCTTTGACCGCAACATTTGCACGTCGTCCAGGCTATTATTGCGACAATGCTGATGAGACAGCGATATGCAACATTGTGTCAGTACAGATCTTTACGTCAAAAAAACTCTTAGAAGTTAAGAGGTTGACGGGGCCCGACAGGGCCGAAGCCTGCCGGGGTAGCGGGATTGTCCGAAAGGGTTACCGCTGCCCTGGTACGTAAAGGGCTAAGGAAGGAACACGGGTGGGTTTGAGTCAGTAAGAGTCTGACACTCCCTTCTGCTCCACCCAGAGCGGGAGGAGTCATTTGATGATTTCCCATCCACAAAAAAAAAAAAAAAAGTTAAGAGGGAGGGATCTTTCCACATTCTACCTACACCCATTCCATATCCCATCAATCACATAATTATGATTCAGGTTGATTGTTTAACTTCTGTGTCTACTTTGTGGACACTGAAAGTGTTAAAGACTTTGTGAAGAAAAACTTTTTTTCTTCTAGAAAACGGATGAAGGTGGCAGCGGCGGTGTGCTTTCATTGGGCCGCGTGCACTTTCCATGTCCCCTAATGAAAGTTACCATGCAAATTCCTCTTGATCCTCCTATGTATAAAGATCCAATCATGACGTGAGTGCAAATCGATTAATTTCATAAGTACCTAGATAGTGATTTGAGGACCTTGTAGGCTTGTCAGTTGTCCGCCAGTCAAACCCGCTGTTGCTAAGTTTTCATGATTGTCTTGAAAAATAGGTAGACCACATACCAGAGGGACAATTCTCGTAATTTTAAGAACGTTCACAGTCTGATCTCAGTCTCAATCTGTCAAAAATAACTTTAATTTCCCTACATTTTGACAAGTTTCTGACATTTAAGGCAAAATTGTATATACACACTACTATAACAATGTACTTTTATGAGAGAAATAAACTGTATTATTATTATTATTTTGTTTGTCACCGAGATGAGACTGCGACTAGATTTTGAACGTTTTAAATTACGAGAATTGGCCTGCTGAGCTTGATGTGCCGACCGATAAGGTCTATGACAGTTTTTAGCTCAGCTTTTAGTGACTTGGCTTTATAGAGGTATGAGGAACAGTGTGTAAAATTCACTCCATAGAAAAAGGAGGATCCTCAAACCAGATAGGTGTCGTGTCTGGTGGGCTACTGCTATATCGCAGATGGATTGTCAAATCCGCTGTTGTACATATCCGCTATCCGTTTTTACAAAACAGCTCCGTTATGTAACTTCGCTTGCGCCATGCAGGATTTTTATCAATTAATCTGACTAACTACTTTTATGTTTCAGCACTTCTGCCAAACCTAGAAGAATTATGTCGGATTATAATTTGGTGCACGCTCCAAAAGAAACAGTAAAGCGTTACAGCCTCTGGACTAAAGACCTTTCGAATATTTACCGTGTCTTTAAAATACCGTCCTACTTGAGTCCTGAGAATATGATCGCTGGGGCAATGGCGGGAAAGCAACCATAAAGAAACATGTAATTTTTGTTTGTTAACCTACAATCATAGACATTGTGCCCCACTGCTGGGTTCACCTCTCTGTTTTATGCGATCTCTGGCCAGCAAAAATAATTTATTAGTTTTTTTTTTCTAACTTGTCCGCATTAATTGGCGTATTATCATTCGGGTTTCAATTTAAATAAACTGCACTTGGTTTAAAGCCTCTCTATTATAAATATTCATGACCCTGTGTATCCATGACCAATTCTTAAAAGAGATCGACTAATTTAAAATTGCACGGCCCCACTAAAATTTCTATACAATCATTAGAAATGTGTATGCAACAAGCAATTTTAAATCAGGTGATCTGTACACAGCTACAGATAGTATAATAATATTACAAGGAATACATACTTATTTAACATTAAATAGTTAATTCTTTCTACTGTTCCTCCACGGGCTCCACTACTATACGGGTGGCAGCGACACCGATGCGAAACCATAAAATAAAAAAATGCTGTTCCACCATACGTTTTAACCGCGTAGGTTTTCTATGAAACAGTTGATTTTTTTTTAATAACTGACGAAACATTTGTAGCTAGGCTAGGGGGATCTACAATCATGTGCTGAATATTCATGGTTACAGTTTGCGCGTCGATATTCCTTTCACTATGTCCTGTATTTTAAATTACACTTATCAAAGTAGGGACCATGGTTTTGAATATTTTTTCGAAAGTAAACTAATTTAAAAAACATGACATTTAATATATACTAGGCAACCTTAAGGTGGATGCTCCAAGGTAGCACGCGAAATTCAAATTTTCTTACGTTTTTTGCAATTTGCTGGTCAGTACTAAGTCGTACGTTGATTAAAATATGATTCGCAGCAGTAACAAATATGTATTTACAGAATTATAATCATTAGAATCAGTAATACAACTTGTTAAGTTAGCATAATCCTAAAATGACTATTTCATGAAATCTTGACGAGTTCATGAAATAGTCATTCAGTAGGATTACTTGATCTTAGAGAGTTGTGTTGATGACTTTAGTGATTATAATTCTGTAAATATTATATACATATTTGTTACGGCCGCGAATCATATTTTAATCAACGTACAACTTAGTACTGACCAGCAGATTGCAAAAAACCTAAGAACATTTGAATTTCGCGGGCTACCTTGGAGCATCCACCTTAAAACTTTTATTTGGTTTACTTCTGGATTTCGCTTCTCCATCGTTTAAACTTTAACCATACCTACTCGCATTGGCGAAGTATTCGCCAATGCGAGTAGGTATGGTTACAGATTTGGTTACAGTACAGTATTAGGAAGTTAAGTTTCAAGGTTACAAGTCCGTGATGGGCTGCAGACTGCAAACTGCAAGCTACACCACTGGTTTCTATGAATCTCTATGAAATTGATTCCGAGCGCGGCAGCACTGCGTTCTGCAGCCGCGCCACGCAGCCGTCGGCCGCGGCGCGCGTGACCGCAGACTGCAGAGCTAGTGGTGTCGCGAACCGCAGAGAGTTCGAGGCTTAGAGTAACAAGAAGTCGTCATCATTTTCCTTTTCTAACAAAAGACACATTAGTAAACTATCGGTAGCGTTTTTCGACAGTCTGTCTCGTCTCGCACGAAGGACTGTGAGGCATGGTTCTATGCATTATGCAGCACTGCGCTCAACCACAGCCGCTAGCCTCAGTATCACCTGCAGTTGTAGTCTGCAGCCCAACTCGGACTTGTACTTTTAAACGGCGTAGGTAACGCATGTTTGTCAAGACTGCATTACAACTCGCACCAAATAAACCGCCAGGGTGAAGTAAAGGCTCTTTTACACAAATGTAAAATGTTGCCAGCCCGGAAAATATAAATAAAATCATTCGTTCTAACGAGAATGTCGCAATAAATAAATCCGACTGTCAAAAACAAAAATATGCAAATGTCAAAAGCTGACAAACATATTTTTCTAGAAGAAAAATAATCACAATTTTTTTAATCTTGTGCAAATAAAAACAGTTGCGTAAACTCTCTACAATATCGCCTGAGTTGAATAATGATATTTGTGACAAAATTGACTTAGAAGAAGTGAGAATATAGCAAGAACAATGAGTAAACACACGTATACCACGGCGAACCTTACCGATAAAGAACTGAAGGAGCAGGGTAACAGAATGTTCAGTCTGAGACGTTTCGAGGATGCTATGGCCTGTTACACAAAAGCTATTGTGAGTAATAAGTATTTTTACGACAAACCCAAACTCTTCACCATGTTCACTTTTTCACACAAAGTAAAGGAAACCAAGACATTCCACCTTTAATTTTTATTAGATTCTGACTGTACATGCTGTCATATTTCTCTATCAATTTACCTATCAATTTACCTTTAATTATCCAGTTTATATAGGTCAGAAAAAATGCTCTAATTTATCATTCAATTGTGACTGTTGCATGTTGAAAAACTATGCTATGAAAGACTATCCTATATTTTCCTATTTCCGTGTGTGTAGTGTATTTATGATTATTTCCTTAACCACCCTGCCGTTCCTATCTTCCAATCCACATTACACCACCAATAATACATTTTCATTGTCAGAAATGAAAAAAAAAAAAAATTTTTTTTTGTTACCTTCAGTTGTACAAAAACACTTATCTAAACACTATGCGGCATTACAACTAAGGATAGAGTGTTTTCGATGAACTCTGGCACCCACAGTAAGATTTAACTTGTGTTTAGGGTACCAGTGTCCTTGCCTATGATTTGAACATATCAGTAGTTGTAGGACGAGCACTGTATATTATTATTAAGATAACTACTTACTAGTAAAGGCATATATGATGTGGCCTATGAAGTATCTATGTGGGGGTATGTGTACGTATTGAGAGAGAGATAAATAAGGTAAAACTTTGTGTTTATGTAAGTCTGTTTAAATATAATTATAAATCTATGACTTTAAAAATAGATACTTTTACTTTACAACTTAAGTGGACTTAAAAAAAACCATTATATGAACGATTTTGTTTAAATATGTTGCGCTATTATTGTGCACATTAACTTTGTTTAGTTTTGAATATCTATTCATGATTCACAAGCCCTGCTATGTTTATTTGTCAACGGAAAGTATGATAATGAATAACCTTTATTTTTCAAACAACATGTTTTACATTTGTTACTTGTTTTTTCAGAAAGGCTAATGGAATCTTATGGGCGATATTGTAATATTGCATCTTCACTCCCTTCTCTTTAATTTGCAAGCATGGTGTGAGATTATTTTGCAGCATAATTAAGTATATCTTACTAAAGAAACAAAACTTAAACTAGCTAGTCACAGTCAACTACTCAATTAAAACAGAGTTTGCCAATTTTTACATTTTTGTAGAACATTGAGTTCACTTTTTAGTTACACTTAGTCCACTTGGCCTACTTTCACAATTTGTGTTGGGTCCATGCAGTGTGCATGCACTTCACCTTATTAGTAAATCCATATCTTCATCATTCCATAGGTCTTCTATTACGTGTTTTCGTTCCACCCTTTTTTGCGTTTCGTTAGTAGGTTCTACTTAGATTATTTCAGCATTTCCTTAATATATTTCTATGGTTCATTTGTCAATACAAACCCTAATTGCATAACACACCATCATTCATAATCTGAATCATTTTGAACAATATTGCTAATCCATTGCTTCATGTTTGAAAAATTTGTTTGCTCAACAACTTAAATAACACAATGAATGTTGTTGAACTGTCAAAATTTTATTTATTTATTTATTCCCAAATTTCGTAAATAACACCTTAACAGCTATAACGCCAATACGATGTTACTACCCAAAAATTCAATTAATAATAAATCATCATAATTACAATTAAAAATACAATCCTAATTACATTAAAACAATTAAAAATACAATCAAAATTACAATAAAAAAAAAACAATTAAAAATACAATTACAAATACCATTAAAATTAAAATACTCTTACCATTATTATCACTTCTCAACATTTTCGATGCACTTCACTGCTACTCCTGAGAACTTCATCAGGCTGCAGTGAAATATATCTACCTCAATAGAAATCAAATTTAATAATCTGAAAAATGAAAGCCATTGCTACTGATAGTGTGTTACGCAATTACCCCGCTGTATTTATGTAACCTTCAAACAAAACTAAAGCCTTAATAAATACCATGACAGATAAAAAACCCATCCGTAGCAACGTACTTCACAAACCGCGCACTATGCCATCTGAAGATGAAGCGGTGGGAGGCTACGTGCCAGGACTGTCGCCGTGCACTGGACATAGACAACAACCAGGTCAAGGGCCACTTCTTCTTGGGACAAGCCCTGGTGGAACTGGACTGCTACGATGAGGCCATAAAACATCTGCACCGAGGTAGGTAGCATGTCTTTCTATAATAGTAGTTATTTAAAGTACCATTTTTATGATAATAAATTATCCAATAAGCCCTTTGAACTCTGTCATCATGTAATTTATTAATTGTTTATTTATTTATCATATACATTATAACAATTTATTATATAAATTTATTTAATATATTAATTAAATTGTTATGATCATAAATGACTAATTGGACAAGCTATAAATTGGAGTTATACTTCATATCTTTTAATGTTTCCAAGCAAAATGATGCTTAGCGAGTTTTATAATGTATACTAATGTTATATTTATCATCTATACCTTTAATAATGGCGTTTTTGCAATGCTGATAGTTATTGACAACTAGCTGTTACACACGACTTCGTCTGCGATCCAGGATGAAAAGAAGCCATGTCCTTCTCCAGGTCATGGTCTACCCATGAGCCAAATTTCTCCAACTCTGTTCAGCCGTTTTAGCATGAAAGCATAATAAACAAACATACTCACTTTTTCATTTGTAATGTTAGGAAAGTAAATGATAGTTCGATAGGTTCATGAGGTAAATCATTAGGCTAACAAGATCCTTTATTAGAAATCTAATAACTATTTGGACATCATCAGTAGGCCTAATGACAAAATCAATGCTGGTCTATTTTTAGGGACAGTCCAAAGGATTCACGTCAAATCTACATATCCAATTATCATAATATTTTAATTAGTAATTCAAGGTAATGTATTATTAGACTGAGCATGGTAAATTATACATATTTCTGACAGAGTTTTTTTAGGTAACTTATAACGAACTTTACCACAGAATTTAAACAGGGTATTGTAAAATAATATTAAAAGAAATATATAGTTATTTCTTATTTTTGTTGTAAAATAACATTTAAAAAAAGATGAAAGAAAGAGAGAGGAGGTTTTGGTTTAAATGCTGATGCTATAAAACATTTTAAGTCCGAAATTCTTTAGAAAAACGTTATGTCGGTTTTGGTCTCGAAAACCTTGCTCTACATTTTTAAATTTACTCAATGTCACTGGTAATATTACAGTGCTAGCGTTTTATTAAAACAAAAAAAAAAAAAAAAACTCACGGACTAATTGCGTAGCACACTATCAATCTCAATCTGAATCATTTTGAAGGATATTGCTAATCCATTGCATCATATGTTCGAAAAATTTGGGCGGAGGACAGGGTGTTGTGTTATGGCGCAGCCTGGGAGATGCCTATGTCCAGCAGTGGAATGCGGTAGGCTGAGTTGATTGATTGACATAAATAACATAATACAGTTATTTACTTGTAGTGACTATTTAAATTCCCTTTCTCGCCTATGGTGAGCTACTCAGTAGATTCCCTTGCAGCACATTAAACTTGGTTTTTGGCAAATTGCCATACTTATTCAAAACGTATGATTAAAAAATTGTTACTTCGGAAATAAAGTAGGTATCTGAGCCGTTCCCGAAAAATATAGTAGGAGTTGCTCTAAAATTTAGATATGTGAATCACAAACATGAGATTTCTAATGCAATAATAGCATACACGTAAAATTGTTATTATGTTTAAAGTTGGTTCCAGCTGTCATTTGAAGGTATTTGACAGTCATTATGGGTATAGTTGGGAAAAGGGTAGGCAGATGATGACTTTTAAGTTAAGAAAAATATTTGAGCTCCTGTACTAAATCTGAACTGTTTTTTTTTTCAGCAAATGATTTGGCCCGTGAACAGAAGCTGAACTTCGGCGACGACATTGCAGCACAAATCCGTATCGCCAGGAAAAAACGATGGAATCTACAAGAAGAAAAGAGAATATCACAGGAGATAGAACTGCAGTCCTATTTGAACAGGTAGACTTACTGTCTCTTATGTCATCATTATCACGTACATAAACCTACCCCCAAAAGTCGCCACATCGACCAGTTCTGTGCTCGTATCCAGCAGATTTCCGCGGCCTTTTTAAATATGGAGAAAATCTTTCTGTCATCTCTGTAACAATGTAGGGAACTATATGAACACAAAACTATAGATAAACAATGAATAGCTAGAACATCATAATCAGCCTATAATGTTCCCACTGCTGGGACACAGGCCTCCTCTCTTCGAGAGGGAGTGGGCTGTAATAAACTACCTCGCGGGCGCAGCACCTAGATGTCACATGTCTTCGAATTTTTGGTTCTGGGACGTGCCGGTTTCCTCACGATGTTTTCCTTCACCGTTTTGAGAGCAGTGGTAATGAGAATGTTTTACACAAAGTAAAGCGCCGTAAGTCGGGCCGTTACCACTCAGGCACCACTGCTCTCAACATGAACATGGTAAACCATATTTAATATTTTGAAGAAAAACTACCACTGCCGCTGAAAACCAGCGCTTGGGCTCTGTCTCGTATAGGGTCTTAGCATTATGCTGAGCGATGGCCGTTTTGCGTGAATGTGACGCATGTTTACCCCCAACTGTTTTTTTGTGTGTTTATGTCCTTTTTTCATGCGTCATGTTTGCCGCAAATAAATGCATTTTCTTTCTTTCTTTCTTTCTTTCTTTCTTTCTTTCTTTACCCGCAAGTGACCAGTATAACAAAGACTAAAACAATATAGAAACGTCACATCAGCTGTTTATTATGCTGCAGTGGTGACTGTAGTTTATTTACGTTGCGTATTACGTACGTTTGTTGTCAAGTTTACATTGAAATATTCAATCAGACACAGTTCCTTGCACATCACGGTTGACTGCCCAAGATGGTCGTCGGCCCAAGATTGTTTACTTACAAAGGGACACAAGGTGAAACCAACAATGGGAAAAACTTTTGCTTTTGCTTTTGTTTGTTTATTAATCAAAATTTGTCTGTTTCAACAGGTTAATAAATGAAGATATGCAGCGCAGAATAGAAACAATGAAACTAGATATAAGTAATAAAGATGATGTTAATATTAAGGCATCTAAAATTGAGGACGAATGTGTAAGTTTAGTTTTATAATATTTTAGTCACCCATAGGTGAATGAAATATGTATTACCTGCGGTTTGACCTAAGTACATAAGATTGGATCTCGTGGGAATATCGGAATAAAAAGTATCATATGTCCTAATTCAGGTCATGGTCTACCAATGTGCCAAATTTTATCCATATCTGTTCAGCCGTTTTAGCGTGAAAGTGTGTAAAATACAAACATACAAAACATCATCTTTCCCTTTATCTTTTCTCTTTATTATAGTCATGATTCTCCTGCCCTTATCCATTGGGATGAATGAAGAAAAAGACGTTGCACCGACCCCAAATGAATTGATATTTGGGATCAGTGCAACATGTCTTTCTCTTTAATATAATATTAGGTTAGAAAAGTGTGTCTAAACTATGCATTCTTTCGTTTCCAGAATAACTACAGGAGTGAACTAAATATCTTATTCTCTAAAATGGACGAGAGGAGACGGGTATGTAGTCATTCAAAACATAATTTAATTACACATCAGTCTCTACTGGAAAAATGTAGCTAACTGTAATATTTCTTCTTCAGAAACGTGATGTACCGGATTTCTTGTGTGGCAAGATAAGTTTCGAGATACTGAACGAGCCTGTGATCACGCCTAGTGGCATCACCTATGAGAAGAAAGACATTGAGGAACACTTGGAGGTAATATTAATCATCATAATAACCATAGACGGAATTTATTATTTGTTAGCCTTAAGGTTTCATTAAAGTCTTCAACACAACTCTCTAAGATCAAGTAATCCTACTGAAAGACTATTTCATGAAGTCTTGACATTTTAGGATTATGCTAACTTAACAAGTTGTAAGATTCTAATGATTATAATTCTGTAAATACATATTTGTTACGGCCGCGAATCATATTTTAATCAACATACAACTTAGTACTGACCAGCAAATTGCAAAAAACGTAAAAAAAAAATAATTTCGCGGGCTACTTTGGAGCATCCACCTTAAATAAAATTGTTGGTATGATTGCCTGCAAATTTGCAATAAAAGTCAAATCATTTACTTATTTCAAATAGGCAACTAAAAAGCACTTTTGAACGTCAAAAAATCCAGTAACATAGAATTGGTTCTAGTTGCCCCTTCCAAAAGGTAGTTTTCGTATGGAGAAGAACAGGCAAGAAACTCCATCGTTACTCTTTTAAAATCTATGATCTAGAGATTAGTGAGTTAAATGATTGGTGACAGTTTTTTAATTAATTAGTAGTACTTAGTTGATAATTTGTAGATTTAGGGCATTTCGATAAGGTTCAATAGGGTCATCTAGTTTGTTAATGGGCTTTATCTACAAAAATCATATCGATTTAATTAAATATTTTTTATCATCACTACCACTATATCTCTAGAACTTTTATATGCTCAAGTCAGTGTACCCATGCTATATGCAAACGTTTCATACGCTTTACGAAACGGATATGGAACCAACCAACAGCACAAAAAGAAAAATGAGAATGTTTATCATCTGCTTATGGCCGAACCCAATAACCTATTGACAGATCGCTACTAATGGTAGCCAGTACAAATTGTAACTGCCAGTATAATATAATCGTACAGATCGCTGCTGATATAGATTATTGGGACTTTAAAACTAGAGGTTTTATTGATAGGTTTTTCTACCTCCAGAATGCCAAAACTGGTGATAAATAGGTAATTTAATTCGGCCGTTATAGCCTATTGGCCAACTGGCAGTCAGTTCCAGTCTAACCGGATGTAGATGAACAATGTGCGTATTATGTCTGCTGATAGCAGCATGTTTGTACATTTGGTGAATACAAGTAAAACGCGTGTCGCTTTGTGATATAAAAATACTGTAACAGCAAACATAATACACACATTATTCACCACTGCGATATTTATTTTCAAATGTCTCAGTATCATGCTGAGATCATGACATGCCTTTTGACCTTTTTTTTTTTATCTTTTTTTACTGTTGTTTTTATTTATTTTTATATTTTCTATGTTTGTGTCGTACACAATTCATAATATTTAGTTTGGTTTTTTCCTGTGCGAGTCCTAATAAATAATTTTCTTTCTTTCTAATTTTTATATAACCTAATATATATAACCCATATTTATTGTAACCTTTTTTTTCCACAGCGTGTAGGCCACTTCGATCCAGTGACCCGCGTGAAGCTGACGGCCGACCAGCTGATCCCGAACTTCACTATGAAGGAGGTGGTGGACGCGTTCTTGCAAGACAACGAGTGGGCGCTTGATTATTGAGAGTGATACCCCATTACGTGCTCAGCTTAGTTCGTTTTTATGTTGTATTGGTAAATGTGAAGTGCAGTAATAACCTGAGTAATACCCTGAGTAAAGACCAAAGGCAGTACTGTAAGGCCCTTTGTGCACGGCACGGTTCCTTTACGGTACGGCGTATAAACGTGTCCGTGTACAAGCTTCCGTAGTGATAGGTACATACCACACTGACGAACCGTGCCTACACACGGCGGATAAACCGTACTTTTTCACGGCAAGAAAAATGAGTGTGTACAAAGGGCCTAACACTCTGAATGACGATCCTTTTCATTTTGAAAATATAAAAAACCGTTTCCACCTGTGTGAAAGATTATATGTAAGATTGTATTTCTCAATGGAATAGCCTTAAAGCAGGTTAAAACTTTTAAATATCTGGGTCACATTGTGACAGGTGACCCCAGGGACGATGAAGAGATTGAGCGGGAGCGCAGAGCTCTGGCGGTGAGAGCCAATATGCTCACACGCAGGTTCGCACGATGCACGAGAGAAGTGAAAGTCACGCTATTTAAAGCTTATTGCCAGTCCTTCTACTCAAGCGGCCTGTGGGTGAGATATACGCAGCGAGCCTACAGAGCCCTGCGCACTCAGTACAATAATGCATTCAGAATGTTGTTGGGTCTGCCGTGGCGGTGCAGCGCGTCTGGGATGTTTGCTGAAGCGCGCACTGATGGTTTCCAGGCCATTATGCGCTAAAAAGCAGCTTCCCTGCTGGTTCGTATACGGGGTAGCAACAACGGCATTCTGAACGCAATAGCGGTATGTTTTGACTATCCCTTTCAGAATCAGTGGGTCATGTCGTGTGTAGGTGTGGCGAGTCATGGCAAATTATAAAAGTTTATGTAAAGTGTACTAGGTTAAGGTTTCTATGGGTCTATGCCACCCGAAATAAAGTTATTATTATTATTATTATATGGCTAGAAAGGAGGTGACTGCCGAAATAACGACTAATAAATTGACCCTAAATAAATTGGGATAGGGGCAGGAGAATGTGTGTGGTGTTTAAAAATTTGTCTGTTTGACAGAAAAAGTAGCGGAATGAGTTTTTTTGGATTGTCAAAAGGATCGTCATCCCGAACGTTGCGCAATTACAGTCCGGCCGTCGAGAGAATGCGTTCCTGATACCGGTCAGTGCGACAATTCTAGTAACTAATAAAGATCAAATTCGCAAAACACGTATGTATTCGTTTGTATGAAACTGACTAGTGTCAAGAACGCATTCTTAAGACGTCCGGACTGTAGTTAGTTGATTTCTTTTAATATTCCGGCTCTTATTTACCGCGTAGTCCTCGATAAGAAATAAGAATGTCGAGGAAAGTAATTCTATTCAGATTTTTAATGATTTAAAAAAAATGCAGATTATGAGATAATTATCAGGTTTTGGGACAACAAACTCAATGTCACACATGACAGAGTCCAAATTATATTGCAACCTTAATTTGTTAGGACCTTTCTATTACAAAAGGCCACTCAAAAATTAACTTAGAATACATAACGCTAAAGTAGATAGTTGAGTAAAGCTATGGTTTCCTAGAAGAGTTTTTTTATTTGTAACGAACGTCATGAAAATCTGTCATTTTCACCAGTATATGACATTAAGGTGGTAAAAAACGCTGTGTATTTACATTACGGCTGTATGTGGCGGTCGCCGTTCGTCTAGGAAACCGTAGCTTAAGCGGCAATGGAATGTACTCAGTGTAAGTAGAAGCATTTTATCACATATTTGATCGCTATAATTAGAATTAACTTGACTTCTAAGGTTAAAATAAGTTGGGGTATTACTGCTTATGATTGTGTCTGGTCTCATTAACGTGCTTGTTTTACATTTGCCAGTCTAGTTTCGGACTAGAACGGAACCCTTTATCATGTACATTCGTGATCATAGCGTATCGATGGCAAAAAGTTCAAACATCTTTGGCCCAAAATTCAGCTGCACGAACTCCGTTCACCGACGCATTCGTAAGGTCATCGAGTGCACAATGTATGAACAACATTGTAGATGTAGGCATAAGGATCAGCACAGACCGTCGGAGTGCTTTACTATTGAAAAATATAATACCTAAATGCGATGGATATTTTAACCTTACGTAAAAACAACTGAAGCCAAGTTTCAATTGAACTGGTCGCTTTGTCGGCAATCCGATGTCCTGTGTTGTCCCTTATTTATACAATGCTGACGTCGAGAATAGCTTGTAATATAACTAGGACGTACCCATTGCGTTTATGCCACGATTCGTCACGGAATACTAAAGAATGGAGTGGCAATCGAAGAAAATAATCGCTTGTATCTTTAAGCCTGAAATCACTCCATACACTTACCGTTCCGTTTTTACCCCATGTTTATCATAGATTTACCCTTGGTCTCTGAAAGCCTATTCGGTCTGAAGCTATTCGGTCACCACCATAACAAATCCATGAGTATGACAGCTGATTAACTTATCAGGCTTTCGGAAACCCTTTAACAGTGTACTAGGCTAGTTCCTAATGTGTCTATTTAGAAATAGTCCATGTATCAATATGTACCTAAGATTTTAAAAGCTGGCGATAGAATCTTAGCCTAATTTAAAATACGATTCAGATTAGTTACGGTTTTACTCTCGTGCGTTTTCCAAAGGGTTTCGAACTCATAATTCACCCTTGTTATAATGCGGCGGCCGGCATCTGCGACGCTACGTGTGAACTACCAATGGCACCTGACGTCACGCAAATGCTGCATCGTGCAAGCAAACATCGATGCTCTTTTCTATGAAACGCAGAATTTTTTCTGCGCGTCGATGCCCCTTCCATCCTGCATACAACATCCCATCATCAACTGTTAAGACAGTAGCCCCCAGACACAATACCAGTCTGGTCGGAGGATCCTCCCCTTTTTTATAGAGTATGAGGGACTTTCCACTCTGTTCCTCATGCTTCCATAATAAGTTGAGCAGTTCCTATTAAAATTGAACTAACACTTGCACAGAAGTTAAACCAGTAACTATCAGAATCATGAATGTGTCAAGAAAGAAGTATAAATAATAATTAGAAAGATGAGCTTGCTAACATTACTCACAGATTTTCTAGCAGACTTATTCGGATATCCCAGCAGTTTCCTATGCTCCTAATTAACTTAAGTCTCTTACAAAAAAGCTTTGATAAAAATCCAGCCAGTTTTCTTTGAATTTTCTTCTTTAGTCTCTTACAAAAAAGCTTTGATAAAAATCCAGCCAGTTTTCTTCACGTTTGCAAAGAAAACTAAGCTTGGAACAGACCAGTATCATTCGGCAAGTCGATTATCATCGCGCTGCGTCGAGCATTAAGAGTCTGTTTCTGACTTAAGTAGTATTTATTCTCTCACAAATACGGGCACTTTGCACAACATTTAACTTAAACTGTTTGTCAGTCTTGCCTTCTATGTAATAGAAAATAATAATAACATCATAGTTTAGGAACCTGTAGTATAGATAGGAAAAAATGCACACTTTCAATAACAATCTGAAGGACTGAAATTCTTAATCCATTGCTTTAAATGTTTGAAAAGGTCGTCTGCTCGACGGCGTAAATGACGCAATGGATGCTGTTGAATTGTCAAAATGGCATTGTAAGTGTATTAACGCAATTAGCCCGCAGGAGAACAAGCTTTTTATAACGACCCATAGAAGTGACATTCTCTCAGGGCAAAATATAATGTAGTTTATTACTTAAAAAATTGATATGATACTGATGCAACCGTCAAAAAGCAGAGGTTAGTTCATAACTAATTTTGTTTAGTTATAACTTGATACTGATAAACTGTCTGATGAAAAATTGATGTGGAATGTTCACAAATTAATCGGTGTTGTTTTAATAATAATAATAATGGTCTAGCAAATTGTAACACTTTATTTTGTCTGGCGTTACTTGGGCTTTTGCTAGACTACGCCCAATTTAATAATGTATAGATCTTATAATAATACCAATAAATAATTGATGTCTGTAACAATTGCATTAGACTGCACTGACTTAAAAAATACTAAGGCTACGTACGCACTGACAGGTGGCTTAGTTCCTAGAGCCTAACCTTGTGAGTAGCGAAGTGCTACGAACGCAACTGGCCGCACTGCGCTCTTGGCGTCTTCGCTAGTCGCCTAGTATGTATTAAAGGATAAGTCACTGGGCTCTAGGCTCTTAGCCTGCCAGTGCGTACTTAGCCTAAGGCGATCGAAGCCTGGAGAAACAGGTTGAGTTATTTCTTTATCATGTTTTTTACATTAATTACATTAATATTAATAAGACTCTGAGCGTTAAATGTGGATTATGAACTTAGAATACACTGCAGTAAGTAATTGTATTTATTCAAGCATTTTATTAATTATGTCACTTTAATCTTTACATAGATTCCTATCCTGATGTTGTCTAATAAAATTTTGTATGAAATATTCTGTATTATATTTCGTCCGTGGATAGTTTATGATTAACGATTTTTTGATTGATTCGCGTATATGTGTTATCGGTAAAGATCTCAGTAAAAATAAAGTACTGAATTGACCGTTTTGGTCATTGTGTAGAACTATATTAATAATTAATATGCTGTTAGAAAGGAGTTAAAGCTGTACCTTGATTTTTTGCTTTGTCAATAATAATATTTCGATTTATGCAATAAATAAACTTTTTACGAGGAGCGACGAAGTGAACGACGAAGTGACGAAGTACCAAAAAATGGACTATTAAATGTATCAAAATCGCATACGGCGTGTGAACACATTTTTATGTGATGAATTGTTATTTTTTAACACTGAATCTGTTTCGCCAGTTATTCTATGCAGATGTGACCTTAGAGTACACGTTGTATGCGCTATGATTATAGAATTCGAATGTTGAGACTTTAGACATTAGTTAATTCATGTAATAGTATTGTTTTTAAATGTGATAAAATGTAATTAGTAATTATAGAGAACTGTAGTTGTTTTCTATTTATTGGTCATCATTAATTGATGTGTAAACTAATCGATTTTTTGCTTTCAATGCGGTCTTAACAAATCATGCACACTTTTCTGGTATTTTCAGTAAAAAATACTCAAGTGTGCACGCTTTGCTAAAACTAAGTGTAAATAAAGGTTTTTTTTTATTTGAATGAACGTCGAACTTGTCGAAATTAAATGTAATGTTACGTATATTGTACGTAATTTTGGTACTTATAAGAAGTGTTTTCTAAATTGGTAAATATCCAGTGATAATGTTGATTACGAATTCTCAACAAATAATTCTTAGACACAGCATATTATAGTCATAATCTATACATTTTTGGATAGTTAATGATAATGATTGGTAGCGTGTACACGCGCGTTTTTTTTATAAGTATTATATAGAAGCACGCTGTATATCGCGTTTATCGTAGGTCACACGCGTGGCGACATTTTCTTGGCCAATCTATGTTAAGACGTACGTACGTAGCGCCACCATTTTTCAGTCATCTTTGAAGCTGGTCCACACTGAATAAATCCCCGTAACAAAAGTTGCAGCAACATGTTTTTGTGTTGCGAAAACTTGTTACAATTTCACTGTGCTTTGTGAACAAATTAAACATAATGTCCCCACTGCTGGGACACAGGCCTCCTCTCTGTGAGAGAGAGTGGGCTGTAACCTACCATGCGGGCCTACAGTGCGTGTGAGAGATGGTACGTCTTCGAACTTTTGGTTCTAGGACATGCCGGTTTTCTCACGATGATTTCCTTCACCGTTTTGAGAGCAGTTGTGATGAACTAATTTACACAAAGTGAAGCGCCTGTCGGGGTTCGAACATACGACCTACAACTCTTAAGTCTCGGCCGTTGCCACTGGGCCAGCACTGATCCTCCACAAATGGACACAAAATAATGTTGCTGCAACAATGCTTCACAGGTTTCCTACCACGCATACGGGACTTTGGGTACCTGTCCCAACGGTGAGTAGCTATCACTCGCTCAAAATCTCGCAATCGCAATAGTCTTCACCGGGGGTGTGAACAGTCAGCTATCAACTATTACCATAATGTATCTCTTATACTGACACAGGACCTACCTCTTTTGAACGTTTCTTGAGCGATGCCTAGTCGGTTCCTCGTCGGCGCTGGGACAAGTACCGGAGACACATGTGTACGGCCTACAGTAAAGACGCGAAATATCATGTAAATGCATTAGTTTTAGTGTGGCAATATACAGTTTTCTACATGGCTCGCGTCATTCAGTGTGCGCTTGTCTTTAGTTGGGTATGTTTAATAGCAATTGTTGGTGTGAAAGAGCAATGTACAGTCAAGGAATAAAATGTTTATCATGTTTAAGATTAGGTTTTACTTGCCTCTATGTCCACGTATTGCCAACATTATGAATGAAAATGACGATCCGAAAAGGTGACGTGCGCTCTCCATGTTGGAGAGGAATTTGTTTGAAAATTGCCTAAAGTTTTCGCTCCCTGACCGTACCTACATTGAGCCGCTAGACGAACATACTCACTTGTATGTCGCAACCTAACACTAATTGTATTATGTTACGTTTAAGTAAATGTTATTTTGTACTCGTGATTTTTATTTTGACTTTACCCTAAGTCCTATCGTTCAGTTCAGAATTTCGGGCTCAATCATAGAATGGGAGCCAGTAAATTAAAATTACAACCCAAAAGAGTTAACTTGAGACTTCGCTCGGATGACGTAAGCGCGGAATGTGACGTCGATGGCGAGAGCGGTATCAGCGCGGGGGTCGGGAGGGTCCGCTCTGGTCTCAAGTCGCTTATCTACCTATTATTTTTGACTATTTATAAAAAAGTTATAATCTCACAACTAACTATGATTATATTTTTAAGGGTTCGTTGATTTGCAACCGACGACCCTGCTACACTCATTTAGCAAATTTACGCCCATTAAAAATACACAAGAAATGAAAAAAAAAAATACACACTACTTAACGCAAATGAATGCAAAAAGGGTGCACTCTAACAAGCGAGGCAGGCATTAGATACGAAAGCAACCTGTTACCGTGTTCAATTGTTTATTAAAGGCACACGACACGAGCACCTGTTGCGTTGCGCTAATGCATAGCGATACCGCACGGAATGTTTACACCGGAGTTACGTTCACGATGTTGAAAGGGCTGTGAAGATGGCAGAATAAACAGGCTTGTTGCAATAGAGTACTTTAATGCTAGTGTTTGGTCCGTCAGTGTTCGGAACAGTTCGTAATTTGTATTTTTGTGTTTTCTTGATCTCTCCTCATGATATTTTAGACTGTTTGGTTGGGCTAGTGGTTATAAGCGCTACTGCTGTTTATTTTCTGAAGTTCTGGGTTGACTCCCGGGTCGGGTAGTGCTATTCGATTTTTCCATTTGACATTTCTCCGTAGCAGCTCGGAGTCTGGATTTATGCCCGGTTGATGTAAATAGGTTTACCCCCTATTTTAGTGACTAAAACATAACTGGTGAAAAGTTGGTGTGTACTATAGTTACTCCCCAGCCTAACCCTCCGGAGAAATACAGGCGTGGTGTTATAATATTTAGAGTAGGTACTCAAAGCTTGACAACCGGATTGTTTTTTTGGCTGTACAAAACTGTATCCTTTCAACCGTATTACCGTCGCTAGTTGAAATTTTACCAGACCCTTAGTACATACCTACGCGAGTCCGACACGCATTTGGCCGGTTTTTCATTTTTTTTGTCGGCCGAGCTTTGGATCGTTGGTCATAACGTTGAGAACACGGTCGTGAGCGGTCGATTGTGACAGCGAGTGTTTACCGGCTATGAATTAGTTATTGCGCCCGCGTTGATAGTAAATTCGTTGAGAAGCGAAGGTTTCGATTGCGGATCCCACGGTGTTAGTGTTTACAATTGTTCAGTGTTAAGTGATACTCAAAGAACGACGTTTTCTGCAACGAAAGTCTACCCGAAAATATTAGAGTCCGTCCTAGAAAGAAGTACAGGCATGCGACGGAGCCATCTTTATTTATTTATTTATCTCAACTTCATATTACAGGCACTGGTTAATAAAATGCACAATATTAAATAGAGGAGGGCGTGTGTGGTAGGAGGGTTGTTATAGGAATGTTGCTAACTATATAATAATATTAGTTTAAGTTTAATAATATTATAATAATAGTGTTTAGGTTTTATTTAAATGGCCGCGGGACTTCTTCCGTGGGACGGACTCTAGCTTACAAATTGTCAAATGCATGTCAACTGCTGTGATTTTTTAACAGCTAATCAGAGGGGCAATTTTATAAACAATCGCATTTAATTTTCAGTCTCTATATCTGTCATAAATACGTCTTACTTAGTAACATTTCGAAAAGTCGTGGTTTTTTTTTGTCAAATTTTTGACATTGTTGATCGCTCCTTACAAAGATTTTTACCGTTCTATTTAAGTATATATTTTTTCATATATAACAATGCACACTTGCTTTGTCTAGAGTGTGTCTAGAGAATTGGCTCTACACATTGGCAAAATGGTCGACATCGGCTTTGCCTCCCATAATAAAAAAGAGAATAGAATAGAGATTGCGACTATTTTGAACGTTTTATTGGTCTGATCACTTGACACGAGATTAATTTTAACACGACTTTGATTTTCGTCTCAGAAACCGAGTGTTAGTGAAGTCTGTGGTGAAGTGTACGGTGATATGTTGTGGAGAAGTACCAGGCGGTCGCAACGTGGTGGACATGATGCTGGGACCACAGGTGGACAAGAACATCGTGCGCAGGTAGGTAGGCTTGATTTTCTTTCTAGATTTACCGATATTGTTGTGTTTAAGTTCCTACATACTATGAAGCAGCTCTAAACCTCAACAAGAGAGATAAAGTAGGGAAGAAGAAGTTATGTTATACTTTTTTTTTCCTCATGGATACCCTCCGTCTGGGGAGAACGCAGGGTTATGTCGGACTCCTCCCGAATAAAAACCCACTGTTCCTATTACTACCATAACTGGGAGGCCCGGGAGATACATGTACATTCAACGCACCCCCGACTGTTACAAATATACCTACTGGCTACTAATGTAAAGTTCTATGCCTCTAGAAGAACGAAAAGGCTGTTATGAGATGAATTTGGTATTATAAGCACGGTTCTATAAAAGAGTTTATACATTCAGAAACCAGATAGGGAACTACAGGGAATTGAACTAGCTGAAACTAAAAACTAGGTGGTCTGGTCTCTACCTACTTAGATGGCGTAGTCGTTGATCGGTAACGACCCATGGCTAAATGAAATTAGCTTAACGAGTTCCATCGAAGTCCCTGATGCAAGTTCCCTTGCAATTTACGAGTTATGCGGTCACGGTGGAATAGTTATAAGCTCTGCATTGGTTTTCTTATTAATGACTTACCCATTTAAGTCTCCTTCCTCATGTCCTCCTTCCTCCTGCCACCGACGGTGCCGTGGAAGCGGCGAGTATTGGGCCAGCAAACTTTTGTTCAGTTATTTATGTTTTAGTCGATATCGGATCTTTCTAACAAAATTGGAACCAACGGAGTTGTTAATCCCACTTAAGTGGGTACTTGAAAGAAGTACGATAGTTACCTATTTGATGTAAGGTTACCTATGTTAATTTATTTACCTAACGATTTGGTAGTCTGTTGAGTATTGATTAGCTACGTATAGTGGAGATATAGTTATCTACGTGTTGCCAATTTTAAAAGTACCCACGGACGATGTTTTTTGTTCAATTTAGCCTATCGACCAATACACCGTTAAATTTTGATCATTTTAATCAATAAAAAAAATCTGTTGATCCATAGATTTACGTTCGCATAACTCGACATAATGTATGGATCAATTGATTTTTTTTTTCACGATTTCAGGTTGGTCCCCTAGTAAAAGTTGTTCATAATGATGAGCACAATGACCCCTTTTAAGGATTAAAACGATCAAAATTTAACGGTGCATAGTAAAGCGTGGTATGGCATACCTACGTAAGTTGGCTATTTGTGTTTGTCCTAGCCATGAAACAGAAAAATACCTAATGCCCTTGTTTTAATTTCTTTAATGGTCGATGTAATAAGTTGGTTCCTTAACAGTTATGCGGGTAAAGGCATTCGCGTTTGTAATGACTTACATGCCGCTGCCATACCTGCCTGCCATGCACGAAGGAATGTGAGCTTGGTAATGAGCGCATGAATAATTTGCTCATAGCTAATTTAAGGGGCCCATGGGTGTTTAGGTGAACTTAATTTCAGCCCCAGTTCCTATATTGACAAACGAATGTTTTTTTTACCCATCCTATTTATTTATTTACCAAGCAAGGTACAATAACGATGTAGGTATTAACAAGTATAGGAACACAATGTTAATATTGTGTAAATTACATATAAGCATGCACAACAAGGTAAATAATTAAACAATTAAATTATTTAATAATTACAATATTAACGCATTACGTACGACTAAATAATAGGATCTTTTATCTGTACACTTTACTACAGATCAGAGGGAGGGCCAATTCTCGTAATTTTAAGAAGGTTCACAGTCTGATCTTAGTCTCAATCTGTCAAAAACACCTCTAATTTCCCTACATTTTTGACAAGTTTTTGACATTGATTGTCACTGAGATGAGATTGCGACTAGATTTTGAACGTTTTTAACTACGGGAAGTGAACTTCAGATCACGAGATCAAGCTATGGGGACTGTTTCATTATTGGTAAAGATAAATAATTAGTTATAACTTGGTTCCTACGGTACTAGGTCAGCCTGATAAAGGCGATGCAACTGCAATGTTCTGTAAAATAAAAGCAAAAGGAATAGAAGATATGGCGTCTGGCATAACTACTGACGCGCCATTTTTTTTTTTTCAAAATGGTGGCCACGCATGGAACCGATATGAATCGATAGCTGACATAAATGCAAATAGAAAACATAATGAAACCAAACCCCTTAAAGTGTCTCGTTTCCAAGATATTAACGTTCAAAGTTGATCACGTGATATACATATTTTTTTAACTTGCTTACATCGTGTTGCACGGATGTTTGAAATAATCACTCTGAATGTTTAAAGTAAGCAAACATCTAAGCAATACGATCATAGCCCTTTTTTAGATATAGAGAAACATTTAGTAGATCTTTCTAATTCTATTACGCGAAACCTACTATAAAGAATTCTCAAATATGTCGTTGATTTAAATCAAATAACACACATGAATGCGTTTGGCTCACGAAGCAGAATTGGCGACAAAATCTATAGAGACTCGTGTTCACCGAGAATGCTGAACAAGAGTTCTAAAGTGCAATACATATATTTTGGGGCAGACTATTTTGTCGATAGGCACCTTTATAATATGTGGCAGTAGTGTAGTGTGGTAACGTGAGAGCTTTTCTACAATATTTGAGTATGTTTGGGAGTTGTTCCGCCGCCAACTGTGGTGTTTGTCTAATCTATGATTTTTAATTTGCTAGACTAAAATGACAGCTGCGATCGTTGTACAGCTGTCAACATGACAAAAAAAGGTCGATCGCAGTGTAAATAATTTAATGTCTTTGATCGCAGTAAATAATTTAATGTCTTTGATCGCAGCTATCATTTTGGTCTAGCAAATTAAAAATCAGAGTGTAGTCTTATTACAACAGTATACTTAAGGTAATAAATTGTGCAAATAAAATAATAAATAAATAAAAATTACCAGAAAAAAACTAGACAGTGTATCTCGTGACATCATAAAAAAACATGTGTTTGCTACGATTGATACGGCGTAGCCTACTTGCGTAGCTGCTACGACGTACACTACCTGCGTAGCTGCTGCGCGAGTAGGCTGCTTGTTTAGCTACGCAAGTAGAATAAATATAATAATGTCACATATGTTTGCTACGATTGCTACGGTGTAGCCGACTTTCTTAGCTGCTACGCGACTAGGCAGCTTTCTTAGCTACGCAAGTAGAATAAATATAATAGTGTCGTGGGTAAATTAGAAAGAGGTGCTACCAATGAATATGCTAGATAAATAAAAAGAAATACTAACTGAGAGATATGTAGTATAAACTGCAATTTGCGTGATGATTTAACTCCTATAAACTTATCAGATTGGTCAATATATTAGTTGCTATAGGTAATAACTGCCACTGCACGCGCATTGGGACTTTAGCACATCTAAGTGAAATGAATATCTATCAAACTGTATAACAATGCCAAGCTCTTTTTTTCAGCCCACGATCCGCCCACACGTTAAGCAATTACCTAAATCGCCAAAATTTTCGCGGAAACTAAAAAGAGAATCACTTAAAGTGATTCTTCGTCCATAAATCGCGTTGTCATGCCGCGTATCGCGTTCATTCTGCAGTCGACTGGGAACGAGTGTCGCTAACCAAATAGACTGTGTTCAAATAAGACGGCGATTTAAAGAGCTGAGACTTAGTCTCATAGAAAACAGGGCGGACAGCTTTCACGAGCCATGCCAGGGTAGAAATATGAAAAAAAAAAGAAAATTTCAGTTTAAAAAACCTTCAATTCAAAATAGTTGTACATAAGTTTGTATGTATCAATCAACTCAGCATAGCGCAGTCCACTGCTGGACATAGGCAGCTCCCAGGCTGCGCCACAACATCCTGTCCTCCGCCTTCCGCACCACCGTGCACGCGTCTTTGTATGTAGGTAACGCTAGTGACTAATTTATTAGCTAAATGAGTAAAATTGTATCTATGGTAAAATCGATTTTCTGGCGACGCCGCTACTCAGCGGCCACATTCAGTGGTCGCATATAATAAAGACAACAGATTAAGGGTTCTGTTGGATCATAAGCAAATATTTATTGAGTTGTTTACACAGCGCTTCTTTCGCTGCAATCGTGCGCCGCTTCTCGCGCTCTACACGACATAGCCTTACCCAGATCCCCTGCCAAAGTATATCCGTAGAAAGAAAGAGTATATTGTTACAATTGCATCGAAGCCTCGTAAAGAACTGTTGCTCCTGGCTAGCGTCCAGGACGCCGACGTTAGGTGCTACCATTCAATTACACATTAAATAAAACTCCACTTTATCTCATATGATGAATGTTTTCACTTTCTGTTGAGATTTGGCTGAGAAACCGGTGAAGCGGTCGGTTTGTTTGCGATTTATATTTTATATTAAACGATTTTAGAGGCTTTTTAGAACTGCTAACTAAAAAGTTATAACGTTTTAAATGTGTTATCTAACAGAAAATTATAGCTCCACATTAGGATAAGTATTCGTAGCGTAATTAAAAATCATGCATCTCCATTATCTGTGTTTCTACCCATCATAAAGTTTTTAATTTTTCGGAATGGAAAGTCTAGGTACAACCTATAGGTATGTTCATGAAACCCTTTATGCTAATCCAACACGTAAAGATACACTAACAAATCCGTTCATCCATCTAAACAGACAAACTTTCGCGTTGATAAGACATCTAATTATTCAAATTTCCGACCTTCCCGTCCCATCCATTCCGTGCATCCTATCGTGTACAGGAACGTGTCTCATTGTAGATACTCCGTCGTGTGTCGTGAGGTCGCCGCAGCGGTCGCCAACGGACTCGTGATGGCTCTCGGGATGCGGAGGCAGTGCCAGTGGCATCAGGACGATATCCTGCACGCACGCGCCGTGCACACCGCCCGCCCCTTCCGAACTAATGGTAGGATGTTCAGCACAAACATGTGACGGGATTTGTAGTCTCGCACTCAAAGGGCTTATACAGGGTAAATAACTTATGTCTGTTAAGTGAAGAGAAAACCTGATACTTTTTGTGTTTTGGGTTAAATGTGGTCAAATGTATCGTAGTTTCCCAACATAACAGCATCTCGTGCCAACCAGTTGCGTTATTGCCAACTTTATCCAAAAGTTGGATTATGAAACACTCTCGCTGAGAGACTGCACCGTGTTTGGTTGAACGTTGTATGGTGTAAGCGTTCGCGTTCGGCAGCGCCCTGCGCAGAGTAGGTCAGGACAGGGGAGCGCGGGGGCGTGCGGCGCAGGGCGCGGGGCGCGGAGTGCAGGGAGGGGTCCCGATTCATGTTTACGGGGCTCGGCCGTCAGCTGTTCGCGCGACATGAATGTGCCGCGCCCGCGACGCGCCCGCGCCGACGCCGCGCATCGATTGATTGATACCTGAGCGGCCACGTGCGGCGGGTGCCGGGCGCCAGTACCGCCGCGCTCGCCGGCCCGCGCGCGCGCCCGCTCCATGCGACCCCGCCCGCGCTGCTTGCCGCCTCAGCTCATCAATGGAGTGCCCGAGGTGACCGGCCCCCGGAGCCCGCGAGCCGCGCGACACCGCCCGTCTCGTAAGTACCGCGCCTGCATCGCGCTGTGCCGCGCCACGCGTCAACACGTACACGCACTAGCACCCCAATCCGTTAGTAAATAATGGTTTTTCCGATAGCATTAATACCCGGAGACAATTTATGCGACTGCGCCGTGTGATGTTTACTGCGAGCCGTTCCTCGAGCCACCTTCTCATTACATTAGCGGCGGAAATTTTCTATATAGAAGCGTTTTTCTTATCGATCGTCCAAAGTTTCGTCCGTTTCTGACGAAATATTTATAAAAAATTCTCTATCGGTTTACGTAATCGAAGGACAGTGTGATCGTTTGTTATTGAAAGCCGCGGATATCTGCGAGGTGTGTACGAGACACGCACCCCATTCATTACATAAAACATTCCAATCGGTTTCTATCGACCTGTGTATCTGTCGTTATGTGTCCCCTGCTATCGCTTTCATAAGAACCAAAAGATATCGTAAACTTTGAGCTCCGAACATATTGGTGGTTCGATAGCAACGTACACCCCATGGGATTAACATAAACATAATCATAACAAGCGAGCAGTTTATTCTGTTAGGTTAAAACGTGTAACATAACAGTTTTGCCAATATTTACTTAGCAACAAGTCATAATGAAGTAATAATACGCAGCGTTCAATTTTGTTCATAAGCATATTGCCAGCTTATGTTACAGTCGACGGGGCTGCCAACAAACTGTCAATCATGTCGTTACAAGCACTCGGTGTAATATACAATGTAACAACTTGCGATCCTCGCCTAATTGAAGAGCATCGCGTTGTGGAGTCGATACTCACTGATAAGTGATATTTACCTTAACGATGCTGCTACTGTGAAGGTACTTAACTCAGTGTCGAAGCATGACGGCTTGATAATATGATTGATTGACGATTTGAAGCAATCCTAATGTGGAAGTTTATAGAATGATCATACACAAATAGGTGAGAAGTGAAAATCTGGCTATAAAACGTTTCAGAAAACGCGCAGACGAATCAATTAATTTCAATGTAGTGCCTTAAATTTTTTATTCAACTTTAATTGCTAAAAAGACTGTCGTCAATTGCTATATTAGCCTACAAGTGGTGTCTTTTTAAAACGCTGGTTTCTGAAATAATTCGCTGCGTACGAAGCCGCTGCATTCCTGTAAAAGTCATCGTTATTTGAAACTTAGGTACATTTTTATCGTAGTTCTAGGTTTTTGACAATCATTACGAGATTTAGGAAATGATGTGTTCATTTATTTATTGTGTTCCACTAGCCTCATCTTTCTGACTGACCGACCCCTTCACAATTCAAAAGTGCCTGTAATTGGTTTCATTACATTAAATAAATGCTTTCATTTTGAGTTTTGTGATAACTTTGTGGGTTTTGTTATAATATAAATATACGAATATAAATAACTAATATTTTGACTCGAAATACAAATTAAACAAGGTTGCATAACAGTGTATTTAATGATTTGCATGTAAGATGCGTGAAGGAAAACATTAACTCTGAAATCGTTAACCCATCTTCGAACCCTCGAAATCGCAAACGTGGTGATTAATGTTCGTACCTTCTCCTTTGCCTTGCAGTGAGACAGTAATAGGCTGGTATTTTATTATTAGGTATAATTATAACCTATTTATGTATTTGTGTACCTATTTTATTTATAATTCAATATTTTTAATAGG
Organism: Apamea epomidion; assembly: GCA_947507525.1. Classification (NCBI taxonomy): domain Eukaryota; kingdom Metazoa; phylum Arthropoda; class Insecta; order Lepidoptera; family Noctuidae; genus Apamea; species Apamea epomidion. Next base: position 6,321,602 of record OX382232.1, read on the forward strand.
TTTTTTTATCATTGTTCCTCTCAACCAAAGCACCTGTCATCTAATCTTCAACACCCTTGGTTGACTAGTAGAGAATGCCTAAGAAGTCCGCCGTTGTACCTTTTTTGTGTGCGAAAAGAGTTTATAAAAATGTATCGAAAAGTCGTGCCAAATAAAGTCTAATTCAGATGGATTACTGTAATAGCTGTAATACTGCTATCAGCTGTAATGATTACTGTAATATTGCTCTCAAAACGGTGAAGGACATGCCGGTTTCCTCACGACGATTATCGTGAGGAAACCGGCACTAGAATCAATACAAATTCGATTTTGAAAATAATTAGGAAACAAGAAAACTAAAAACAATTGTAAGGGAGACTATAGTAGGTTATTCAAAATATGTACAATACTACCAGTTAGCCTTAAACATAAATACCTATTATTAGTTAATAACCATGGCAATCGGAATAGTGGCTTACTAGTTTCTAACAGGTATACTACCAGAAGGCCAATTCTCGTAATTTAAAACGTTCAAAATCTAGTCGCAGTCTCATATCGGCGACAAACAAATGTCAAAAACTTGTCAAAATGTACGGAAATTAGAGGTATTTTTGACAGATTGAGACTGAGATCAGATTGTGAACGTTCTTAAAATTACGAGAATTGCCCCACTGGTCGATGACAGCAGGTAAATATGATGTACCCAGAGTTAGTAATTACTATGGCGACAGAACCTTAATAAAACGCGTTCCCTATTTATTGAACACTTTGCCTGCTGACATCCGACAACAAATTAGTAAAGTAAAATTCGCACGTAAACTTAAAAAATATTTGTTAGATTCTATGTAGGTAAGTGTATGTATTAAGTATATATAGGTTATAGATGTACTCGATATTAAGTTTACTGTAAGAGACACTCAACGATCTCACAGTTAAACTGCGTAAGCAGTTTTGTGATGTATGAATGTACCTACTGTTAAGGATTTTTTGAGTGAATAAATCATTCATTCATTCATTCATGTCCTTCCACTTTAACCAAAAAATCCACTTTAACCAAAAATTCCACCTTAATCAAAAATTCGAAGGCATTGACCAACCCGGACTGGGCCCGCGTGGTGGATTAGGTCCCACTCCCTCTCACAGAGAGGAGGCCTGTGTCCCAGCAGTGGGGACGTTTTAGGCTGATTATGACTGTAATAGGACTTTTACCACGGGATATAAAAGAATACAAGAGGATTTATGTCAAAATCATAATCAAATTATTTTATTTCACTTAAACCGACATGGCACTTATGAAACGTCAGAAGCTAAAGTTGTCAAAAAATAAAAGGCCCGTTTTGACATTTGAGAATGCGTTCTTGACAACTGTCACTTTCATACAAACGAATACGTGTTTTGCGAATTTGATCTTTATTAACTACTAGAACTGTCAATGTCAAACCGGGCCTTTTATTTTTTGACAACCTTAGGTGCACGGTTCCAATTGGTCATTTCTATGGAGAAGAGCCGGCAAGAGACACCACGGTTACTCTCTTAAAAATTCTTCTTTTAACTTTTTATGTCAAGAGAATGGGCAGCAGCATCCCCTCCCGTACGCTTGTAATAACAACGCAGCGCGATTATCTCATTTCCCATCGTTAACTATGCACCATGTGTAACCAACGGGTTATTATGGCAATAAACCGGAAAAACCGATGACTTTACAGTTGTGTTGAAACATGTTCAGTTAGCTAGGATTTTACTGCTGCTTTTATTATTATTATTCTTTTTAAATACACCATTTTTAAAATACTTTTCGAGACAGGGCCTAGTAACTATAGCAAACCTGGATTTATATTTAATGTAAGTCAGAAATCGTCAACCCGTCTTAAGCAAGCGTGGTGTTCAATGCTCGTACCTTCTATGTGTGAGAAGAGGCTTTTGCCCTGCAGTGGGACAATAACAGCATAATCAACTTATAGTGTTCCCACTGCTGGGACACAGGCTTTCTCTCGGTGAGAGGGAGTGGGCCGCAATCCACTACGTTGGCCCAGTGCGGGTTGGTAGATGTCATATGTCTTCGAATTGTTGGTTCTAGGACATGCCGGTGTCCTTACGATGTTTTCCTTCACCGTTTTAATAATGATAGGCTGGTATTATAATCATAGGAAACTTAAGTTGCACAACATTGTAGCATCAACATTATTTTGTGAAAACGGGACCTTACCATATTTACATCAGTGTCTTAGCTTTAGGGATAAGCTAGTAATATATTGTCGTCGTCTGTAGGTACCTTAGTGTGGGCCACTCTCCCACGGGATGCTTGCCTTAAGACGTGATTAAGGGATTTTACCAAATGTGTAGGGTTCTGGTATTATTGCATCCGGCTCAACACTGATAACATCTATCTTATAACAGAGAGTTGCGGATGGCGGTATTTTTGTTCGATGGAATCCTTTACCTACTATTATTGTTACGAAAATACATAGGACGTCTTAGCGTACGTGACTTCGTTTAGTTATTTATATCTCTTGTTTACCAATTAAATGTATAATATCAGAATTTTTCCAGTGTTTAAAAACTTATATTAAATGATTTACCAAGACTGGCTAAATATAGTAAAAGCTAATTAGCCATGTGTATTTGGATGTATAATAAATATCCAAGTGATTTAAAAACTTTAGATCTTAGATTGTTTAAAAAAATGTACATAAATACACAAGTAAAATATGTATGCTCTATAATGTATTTTTAAAACAACTTTATATACCATGTTTTATGCAAATAAATATTATTTCTATTTCTAATTCACAGCGTTAATGTAGCATCGGTAAACTATTACTTGAACGCAGTCAGGTAAATACATTCACCTAAACCTTGTTTTTTATTATTAATACAGATAAACCGAATCTACACAATATTTATTTACATATCTTCTTTAAAGTATTAGGGAAAAATTATACCTACCTACAAAGAAGTAATTTCTATTATTTCACGATACAAAACTACCTACACACATTTCAATTTCCTTCAAACAAATTCGTTCGCACAGAACCTTTTTAGTGTTAGACAAAAGCAATTTGAAATCTCACTACTGAAAACACCTTAGAGATGCATTTGAAATACAATCTACACTGAAACCGCACAGATTTGCTGCAGATGTCAGTCGTAGCACCAAAGCAAATCAAATAGCTCGTAGCCTGTCATCGTAGAGGCGCTACGAAATGGCTACGAGAGTGCTACGAGATTGTGAATAAACGCTACGGTGATGATAGTAGTTAGGTGATACAGATTTTGAACCTAAAAAAGTTTAAGTAAGCTGGTTATATTCCTTATAAAATAAGCTAGGTGAAACTTAATCATGCTATTTTTTTTTAAAGTATAATTACTCTAATCAAGGTCATGGTGTCAGTTTTGCTTCTCCATCCTTCGAAAATATGATATGCTGTATTTTTTAACTAGAAAATTTCAAATAAGCAGCTAAATTAGCTTAAAAACGAAACTATGTGAAACATAATCATGTTAAGGCTACCAAATCGATAAAAACATCAATCAAGAAAATCGTGTAATTTTCACTTTTACTTTTCCGTAAACAAAAGTATTTTAAAATATAATTTCTGAAAACACCTAAAAATTGCATTTCACTGTAACCGCACAGATTTGCTGCAGGATGTCAGCCATAGCACCAAAACAAAATAAACAGCTCGTAGACTGTCATCGTAGAGGCACTACGAAACGGCTACGAGATTGCTACGAGATTTTGAACAACTGGGATCATACTTTTTAAATATTCGTGAACTGATTATTTTTAAAAAAACCCTCTTAGAATAGGTTGAAATAACTTAAAAACCTAAGTAATTAAATCATAATAGGTACCTAATGTCATCGTAGACTTTACGAATCGTTACGACATTTTGAACAAAAGCTACTGAGATGGAAACATCGAAAATATTCGTGATAAAGATGAGTATTTATACAGGGCGTATTTTATAAATTTAAAAGCTTTAATGAGCAGCTTATAAGTATACATTGAAAAAAATATTATAGGTGTTTTAATTAACCCTGAGCAGTTCATCAAAAACAATAACTCAAAGAATATTGGTTTTGTGGACTTTTTCGTATCAATCGTGTTCCATATCAACTGTCAAATTCACATTGTAAGTAACCACATAGCCTTAAATAGAACCTCCAAAAATACTTAGATTCAACCATGACACAAGCCAGTAAAAACCGGTCAAGCCATTTATTTCTCCTAATCAAATGTAGTCGCTCTGTATGTATGTATGCGCGTTACGCCACACTGCTTCTTTGTAGTTGTTTATACAGTCCTCTATTTACGAGGCACGGCCCACAAACGAATGCAACCGTTTCCAATCTCACTCCGTGTCAAAGGGAACACTTTAATTCCCCTCTTAAAGGGATTCGCCGCAAGCTTTTTCTTGTGCTCGTTTCAGGCGGGCCGGAGTCTCGTTATAATGTTCGCAATATTTCAGGCTATAATAATTTTATAATACTACTAAAATGGCAACTAAAATATCTTTTTTGTAAAAAAATTATCATTAATAGAAAAAAACCCCCACCCCTCCCATCCTTCTCACCGAGAGGAGGCCTGTGTCCCAGCAGTGGGAACATTGTAGGCTGATTATGTATGTTATGTCATAGAAAAAAAAAACAAAAAAAAATAGTTTGTGTTCCTTATTTGACATTATGAATGAGGACACATTTTAAGACAGTTTATTTTTCTTAAATTTCGAACTGGCCAGTTTTATGTTTGATTTTATTAGAGGCTATAAACTTTTTGGTTTATTTGTTGATTAAAGGATGAGGGGCTCTTGATTAAGCTTAGTTTTCAAGCCTCATTCTTTTAATGACGTGACTTTAATAAACTAAGTGTTTTGAAATGGACTTCCTTAACTGGTTAATCTTGTTTGAAAGTTGGAATTTTGTAATATTGCGATAATACACCTAAATAGACACGTTTAGTACATACACTGGTAGCGCAGTGGTAACAGCCACGACTTACAAGTTGTAGGTCGTGGGTTCGAACCTAGGCAGGCGCTTTACTTAGGGTAAATAATTTCATCACCACTGCTCTTAAAAACTGTGAAGGAAAACATCGTGAGGACACCGTATATCCTAGAACCAAAAAAAAATAATTCGAAGACATGTGACATCTACCGACCCACACAGGGCCCGCGTGTATCCTTCTCGAAGAGAGCTGGCCTTTTTTTTTTTTTGGGTGGGAAATCTCTAAATGACTTCTCCCGCTCTGGGCTGAGCGGAAGGGCGTGTCAGAGTTTTACTGACTAAAACCCACCCGTGTTCCTTCAGTTGCCTGTACCAGGGGCCACGGTATCTCTTTCGAACAACCCGCGGCCCTGGCGGCATCGGCCCTAGCGGACCCCGTCAGTTCGTGCTGACATCTCTTTGAGGCGCGTGTGGAACACAACGCGCCGTCGACCCGGGCCTGGTCCTTACCGGGCAGCGAGCTGCCCATTGCTCGCCGCCCGCAAGCCCGCGCCTACGGTGGCCGGGAGTCGGCTGTTGATCCCGTCCAGGGCGTCTCCTGCGGCGCCTAGGCGCGCGAGGGTACAGATAGTGCCTCTCCCTCACGCGCTCTGCCTCCTCCTTCGCGAGCATTACTGCTTCGCAGAAGGAGGTGACGGCCTCCCATTTACTCTCGCTCCGTACCATGGCCTGAACCAGGGCCGGACGCGAGAGATCGCCGCCGCCGATCGCCGCCACGAGGACACAGCGGGGCCCCGCCCAAGCCGGGCAGACCTGCACCGTATGCTCCACAGTGTCCTCCGGGCGATCCACACAGTGGTGACACCCTGGCGTTTCCTCCCGCTTTATCCTGAACAGGAAGCTTCCAAAACAACCGTGTCCGATGAGGACCTGCGTCTGGTGGAAGGTGAGGGCGCCGTGTCGCCTCTCTAGCCACTGCTCAAAGAGGGGACTTATCGCCGCAATTGTGGCGTGCCCAAAGGTAGGAGGCCTGTGTCCCAACAGTGGGAACATTATAGGCTGATAAAGTAGTACACAGATGGTTTTTATTACTTGACATACTGTAGTGTTATTATATTTTAATAATTCAATATGTCTCCTGATTTGAACAAACGGTTTAGCCTCTCATCTACATTATTTAACACAGCCAATCCCAAACAAATGTTAAGTTAAAATCACACATCATATTAGATCCTTAATTTAATCCTCTATCCAAGACACTAATTAAGGCTTAAAACAGGTTCAATCCTATGGAAGCATGGTGTGATATCCTTAATGCTTGCCTTAAGAATTGTAACTGTAACCGCCCTATTAGAATGTGTAAAATAGTTCTGAACTTTATGGTGCCGACGGAAATTGTACTAATGGTATAACGAGAAAAGTTTGTTTGTTTGTGTGTTCGGAATTCATGCGGAACTGCTTATCTGATTGACGGGGGATATTTCAATTTTGGATCGATTATCGCTGGTGTTTAATATTATGTGAAACGTTTCGGTTTATTGTATGGTATGTAAATGTTTTGGGCAACGAAACATGGTTTATAGAAGGTCATTTTTCGGCAGTGAATGATGATAATTTGCATAACCAGCCTATACTGTTCCCACTGCCGGGACACAGGCCTCCTCGCTGCGAGAGAGAGTGGGCCATAATCTACCACGCGGGTCTAGTGCGGGTTGGTGGATGATAATTTTATATACAGATATTAAATTTTTATTACCAAAAAACTTCTGTGGTCTGTTCCAAAACTATCTGATTGAAATGTAAACAAATGGATCAGAAAACGTACCTTTGGATGCCAATTTGTAGTGCCACCGACAAATTGAGTGCTTTGATTTGATTATATTAATTCTTAAGCAGGAAATGCTAATTTTAAATCACATTGACGGTATTTTTCATTTGACAATTGAGGTTATTTTTAATAACGTAATTTTTGTTGCCGATTTTTCAAATACGATTTAATAATGTTATTCAAACAATTGGAAAAGATGGTGACACTTAACGTTAAAACCTTTTAAATACGGTTGCATAATGTAACTTATTTCTTTTAGTGACTGACTGCGTAAGAATTTAACCTAACCATGGTTTGTTTACACTTCTGTCAGACACTTTCGGAACATAGCATAACTAATTAGATCAAAGCGTTTCCTTACACAACATTTCTCCTAATGTATGTACCTATGTATTAATGTAACCTATAAATTGTTAACATTGCTTATAGAATTGATATGAACGGCTCGCCAACATGCAGATAAACCCTGAGAGGTTTTCTTTGTGTGGCTAAAACTAAATATGGATTAAGTTAAGTGCTTTAGAAATAAAACAATAAAAAAAACATAAACCCAAACGATCTTATTACAAACTGAGGTTGATGTTTAGACCCAGGTTTAGACCATCGAGCCATTTTTAAACTTGGAACTTCATTCCAACTAAGCTAAAGTTAGAATTACAAAAAATACGTTAAGACCGAGTCTGAATTGTCAGTTTTGTATTAAGAACTTTACCTTGCTCGGAACAAAGGTCAAAATATAATAACAGGCTCGATGGTTTAAGCTTGGACTAAAGGTAGAACTCGTTATGTAATAAGACACAAACAGTTTTACAATGACATACATAAATTGTCGCACGTGTGCATCTGATTGAATAAAATATTCAAATAAAATGTTCACATTCAGATACATCGCATATACACTACGATCCTTGAATCGGGGACACGGATTTGCGAACGATGCTGTGTCTTTATATCGGACGGATTTCTGTACGAAGCTTAAGATCTGGTGCAACCCACGCAATGTAACGCCTTTGTATCTTAGCGGATTTATTTTACACGTATATGGTACAATATGGCCTTAAAAGGGACACGACTAGGTTTTTTTTATTCTACGTTGTATTTATTTGGATAGCAGAACTTCGCCCGCCTGGAGGTCGGAAATTATCCCACGGGAACGTACTACCGGGATAAAAAGTATGTTCTAACCCCGGTCATGGCTTATCCTTGTGCCGGGTTAATTAAAATCCGTTTCAGTCGTTAGGTTTGGCAAGGAAAGAGTGTCCATGGAGTTTCTTGCCCGTTCTTCTCCATAGGTACCTACTACACCGACCCTTGACAATTCAAAAGTGCCTGTAATTGGTTTAGTTGAAATAAATAGTTGGAGTTTGAGTTTGAAAGTAACACACAGACAGACAGATCGACAGACATGCAGAGTTCCTTTCGCATTTTAAATATTAGTTTGGATGCTTTATGGCAATAGACTCGCCTATCACATTATGCGAAGAGTGGGGAACCATACATTTGCTCACCCTTTCTGGAAATGTAACGGTGGTGTTGAGTAGTAATTAAAAAACGACAGAGTTTGTATCTTGAACAACGAGGTTGGAAGAGTATTCATTGTGTATTAATGGTTGAAATGACATGGGGATGTTATTATATTTATTATTTAACGCTTTTTCATATGCCTCACGACTGCAAAAATCCTGTATTAATGTAATGCGCATTTTTACTATATGGTAATACCACCCATGGACTGACTTCACGAGACAGGCTCGACCTAGTGTGGAGTTCATAAGCAAAATGCTTCCTTTGTGTCTTATTTTGTTTATTTTTTGTAAACCTTAGCTATTAATGTAGACTATAAGACGTAACACTGTTTTTGGCAAATAAACATTATCTTATCTTATCTCCAAAATCTCAAGTGTCCATAACTCAAAATACACAGGTATATTATCATTTAGACAGCACATTCTGCCACATCACGTAATAACATGAAACAAACAACGAAACCCAAAAACATGATATGAGCGCGGAAGTTCCAAAACCGCTTGTTCATCAGTTAACTAACAGGCGAGTCCGATCACAAATCAGTTAAGCGGAACAGTCCACACAACAATTGTAGGCAGCCATCCATCATATACCTACCTACCTCGGGCCTTCGTTATCGTACGAACACTTACGAACTCGCGATAGAAACGGGTGTTACACACATGATCGGGTCGGTATTATTCGGCAAAGTCAGTAAAATCAAATATAATTTATATATAAACATATCCAGTTTCTATTTTGTTAATTACCTAAGCTAGTACTGGTTGACAGGCATACACTGTCCTCTCATACCTATTAACAGTGTAATTTGAAAGCATTGTAAAAGGCAATTATTTTTAAAAGATTAACCGTGGAGTTTCTTGCCAGCTTTTCTTCATAGGACACGACCAATTAGAACCTTGCACCTAGGTTCTGACGTTTCATGCCCATGTAGGTTTATATAAAATAAAATATTTTGAATTTGAATTATGTAGACGTATGTTCGAGAAAAGCCGAAACTTTGCTTGTACCGAACGAAGTCAGCTAATCGGTACTGTGACGGCATCTACATTGCCACATGTTAACTATGCATCACACTGACGTCACACAAAATCCAGCGTGGCGCAAGCTGAAGTTAACGCGTGACTAGCATATAATACCTATACAACGTCCCGACATCAATCGTCGGGCAGTAGCCCACCAGACACAACTCCCATCTGGCCGAAGGATCCTCCCTTTTCTATGGAGGATGATTAAACTCTGTTCCTGTCACCCTGTTCTTTATACCTCCATAGTACAACCCGAATGAAAGTGAAAGCCGAATATTTGTAGTAATTGCTTCGGTACGGCTTTTTTATTCAACAAATCCTACCGAATGTCGGCACCCGAACATGTGAGTAGCATCCCTAAGCCAATCCCATCGAATCGCCCTCTCATTTCATTAGTCGAAGTAGAGAAATATCATAACAGTGACAAGATAAACAGAACAGATCTTTGTTAGAACACGGTATATTAGTATCGAGTTGTTTGCCAAACATACGTGGGTAAATGAACCGATGAACCAATGCTACTGTTTATAGTATACCCAGTTCTACCTGTCCGGCGTAGGGGATGTTGTTGTAATAAAGATTTGTCCGTAATCAATATCGTTTCTTGTTGATTGCACCTTAATTACGTTATATTCTGCGATGACAATGAAATATTGTTGTTGGTTGAACAATTAATGTTTTTATGTTAGTCGGTACGTTTATCTATCATGCCATTTGTTCGTATAAGAACGTGTTTACTCGTAAAAGGAGATAGAGGGGAAATTTTAAAATCCACTGCATACTTTTTCGCCTTAAACCTTTAGTAAAATGTTCCATAAAAAAACTTTTTGGACAAAGAATCAGCACTGCCATACAACGTGGCACGTATATGTGCATATAATTATTTGAGGTCTGTTAGCTTATATATTAAGTAAACATTATCTTTTTTCAAAATAAAATATATAACCATACAAAAAATATTCTCTTCTATGTTACATTCGAAACCACCTTCAGCTACCTGCACCAACCAAAATTTAAAACTAATTTAATATGCAAGATTTAATCGGCCGCCAACGAAATGCAGGTTCACAAAACAGAGTCGGGCCACAATATACCGTGCCTCTAGTGGCGTGGCGTTCTGACAACCGCGCCATATATCAGACTCCACCTGTCATGGACACGCCACTATATGGCCAAGACAATGGCTGCCCGACTGTGTTAATAATATAGTATGAACAGATTCGACTGCCTGATAGTTTCGAGTGCTATTCAATTGTTTTAGAACAATCATGTGGAGTGTGATGTGAATATTTCATTCTAAGGTGAAATTAAGGAGTTTGAAGAATCTATTGATTATGAGAGATTTAGCTGAAAGGTCTTCTGTTGACAGAGACCCCTCATAATGCCTTCATATTGGCTATTTGAGTTGATCCTTTACTAACCCTTTACGTATATGAAAGCGTAGTTTATGATCTGTCATTTTATTATGTTGTGTTAATCCATAGCATTTTGGCTTTTATATTTTTGCTTGTATTATTTCATCGTATAATTATGAACATCGTTAGTTTATAATATATCTCGCGAGCTTGTAAAGTATCGAAAATTTGTGAACTGCAACAAACCATTTACTAGATTATAAACTATAGAAAATTAGTAAGTTTTTTTGTAAGCGGTATGGTACAGTTCACAATTTATCGACAGTTTACCATCTCGCGAGATAGATTAAATATAAAGTAACGGTCGCGGTGTTCACAATTATTCGGTGACATATACGAACAACTTCTCTTATTGAGTCAAAATAAACTCATAAATGTACGTACATAACTGTGTTTCTGACCTTGTCAACTCAAGGTTTTCAGTTTCGTAAAGGGTTCGGGTTTTTTATCACACTTCCCATCAACCTTGTATAATTTAAATTTTAATAGACCGTTGCAAGATACTTCTCACCCTTTTCGCAATAATTTGGGACAACACAAAAGCAATAAACATCTGCTTTGAAAAAATATCTTTGTTAAGTACTGTATTTTATTTTAGGAAACTTACAGCTAAACAGATACATTAATAGTTTATACAAAATATGGCCAATTACAAGTTTCCACATGTATTATATAAATCATATGAAACAGAAAATTGATAATAGACTATATATAACACAAAACAGAAAAATTACTATTTACGCTCGAAGAAGCAATTAGATAAAATTGTCAGCTTCATGGCAGGTAGCGTTGTACAGATGCCAGCACAACAAGCTACTACAATCTGTCACATTTCTTTAATAGATTTTCAACTTTATCGCTAAAGCATTAGCTTCAAAGCTGATTAGGAAAATTTGACAGATACGGGTAGCTTGACTTGCTGGCGTCTGTACATACGACTCGCTCTCACTATGTATTTCTTAGTAATATTTTTAAAGTCTTTATTACGAACAATCTTCCCATACCTACATATGAAGTATATTACAAACGATGCTCGGGAAAGTATTAGATAGTAAGGCTTCTTAATTTAATAACTTCTATGACTCGACACAAAACCTGAGTGGTATTGGCTTAAGGCTAGCTTCCGACAGAAACTAATATTTTTACTAGCCCCTGAAATTGTTCACTTCAAATAATTTGTGGATATTTTTAGAAATAAAGACCTTTTTTATGCTAATGACGTGGTCTAGAAAACCCTTTGTCTATTACACACGGTATTATTAGTAAGCCGTAATTATTTTTATCGTACTCAATCTGACATTTCCGGAAAATAGGTTGGCGTTTTTCCGGAAATGCCTCAGTGTTGAACAAATTACTGATTAAAAATGTACGGTCGCACGATCTTAAATTACAGTTCAATTATGGAGTTGGAATTAAAATGGTATTTTCACCTCCAAGATAACTCACCAAGAATGACAATATACCTACGCTACAATGAAAGCTTTTTTCCAAATGGCAAGTACCAGACAGACACCAATATAAATTATTCTCCAAACCAGTGCCGACACACGAACTAGATGAAATAAACCAATAAATATATTCCGAAGCTTATTTCTGACATACGGCTTGACAAAGGCGAGCCGGCAACAAATGGCGGTTCCTCAGCGGACGGCGAGACCATTGCCAAAACTGTGTCCACGAAATATCAGGTACGTCCCGTGGCGAGGACGAGCGTCTAACTCACATCCGAAATGCTATGTAGGTCACGGTGCGTCCTTACTCCGTATTACATGCAGTTGAAGTGACCACACGGCACGGGATCTCGACACGCTCTGGAACGTTTTGCATTTTAAAATTAATAATGCATTTTTGCTCCCTCCTATTTCTCCTTAATTTTTCTTTTGTTTTTGCTCTAATTAAGCGCTGTCTTCTGGAACAAAGTAAACTTAAACAAGACCTCATAGGTACGTAGGTGGATCATAAATATTGCCCCTCATTGATGAGGTCATTATACATGAGTCTCATTAAGTTGGTTGACCTTTAACAACAGCTGAGTCAACTTTGTGCCGTCTTTTGATAGGCACAAGTAATAAGGTTTGAGGAAAACAGACAGGTTTTTATTACTGTAGCGAAAATAATGCCAATCTATTAGAATAAAAAATAGTTGCTGACACCGAAAAAACGACATATTAGGGGTCTTATAATGAGAGTGCTTAACTTTTATTAAGGTTAGTAACACTGTGACGTACCTGCAACAACAGGGCTGGTGCCTATCAGCGACGTCGACGTTAGTAAGAATCCATGAGACTGTTAAATTGATTCGAAGACGATAATAATTCTCAGTTTCAATTCTGTAGTTTATGATCAATAAACAAATGAATGAAACGCAATGTAAGTAGTAAAAACAAGTGACTGTCAAGAAAACAAAAGCGAGTTTAGTAGAGAGGCAACCTCTGCATATTCAATCGCACAAATCTCCTCAGATCATACATCCCAAGTCGACACATCAATTCATCACTATGCGCACAGTATAATCTATCAGAGAACATGGTAACACTATCGTTGACATTATTGTATAGCCCAGTGCAGTAGTATTTGAACCGTCGCGAACCGAGGCGGGGTGAAGGGGTACAGCGATGTAGAATACTCAAGATGCTTTCTTAGTAAGAGCAGTGTATTATTAATTTTCTTGTTAGATCTTGTAGCAGGATACAATTTGTGTGGAATATTAAGCGTTGGTATGGCATGTGATATGTTTAAGTCGTGTATAATGTTATACATTTAATTGTTTCTTGTGTAACGTTGGTTTTTAGCTCTGTTTCATGATTTTATCTGAATTTATTTGACAGCAAACTGTAAAAAGCTCGCCCAGAATTCACCAATAGTTAATTATTGAGATACTGTCTAGTTATTAAACGGTTTTTATAGGATTACTTTCATCCTTTGTTTTTTATCTCTCTCCGGATCAATATGGCAGTAATTTATGACAAAATGGAGAGGGATAAAAGTGGCCTTTAGCGTGCAAATGAGGTCAGTGTCAAGGGCCCACGTCTCAGCTTCAAGCACGTATTGGACAGCCTTTTGTCTTCATTTTGAAGCATTTTGCTCCACATAAAATGCATAAAAATATAAAAACACAATATAGGTAATCTAATATCGCGACATGTTCGCCAATAATGTAAACAAATATGAGTTTATGGAAAAATATCTTTAATTCCTACACAATAAATTTATGCTACAACTTCAAACATTTTTACAACTTTTTCAATAGTGCTAGTCACTCTGAAATCAACTTAATTGTACAAAATAAACATGAACCTGTATAAATAGTGTATCCTTAAATAAATTTAAAAGTACCAATTTCCTTTTGGCAGTTAATTGTGATCTTTATACCCCCATAAACCCAAAAACATAAAATAAACATAAACTTAAAGACCTAAAGTCTACGGAAAAATCTTTCACAAAAATTTTCGAACAACTTTGCAAAGAAATAGTTGTAGCCGATTCTCCGGCGATAGTTTCCGCCCGAGAGCATCTCTGCTCCCGGACTGAGATTACATAATCAAATAACATGTTGATAGCACAGACAAATTCCTCTTATTTACCGCCTTGCTCCGAGGTCGTGCAAACAGGCCATGGGAATAAAGGCAGGTACACTTGCCACCATACTTCACTGGCGTACTTTGACTTGCGTATACTTGAACGAACCTTTTACGTAACTTGGCGTGCGAATATTTTTTCAACTCCTAATCAGATTGCGTATGGAAATCTGTCCAATAAAGTACAAAGTATTGACGCAAAGTCGTAAACTAAGTCGAAAGTCACAAAGTTTTCTTCGTGTTCCAGTTAACCGAATCAGGTGTGTTTCTAGGTCTACTATTAAATTAAGCTCAGTCTATAGTTGTGACATTTCGTGATAAATATTGCGGTGTTTTCGCGAAATATCACAGGGGTATAAAAACAGGCGGTTTAATTCATGACATTATGCTATCAGGGGTATAAAGCATGATGTGTCCGATCATCGCGCCGCGGCGACACCACTGATTTGCTCTGAGGATATTGTGATGGACTGAGAGATCGCGAATATTGATGACTATGTGTCAAATATTTTTATAAAAAAAATATTCGAAATTCTTCTTGTTCTTGCGGTTGCTCGATTGCTCAAGGGTGCAGGCCGTCAGGTATACCTACACGTATTTCTCTCATTCTGTTTGTAACTAGAAAAAACTGTTTTTCCGAAATTATAGATATCTGTATCTGTCAGGCTCATCATCTCCCAAGCCTTTTCTTCCAGTCTAAACTGATGCAGGTGAATATACGATATCTGTCCAGGCTTTGAATAAAAATGCGGATTTATTAAATGCATGCCACAACAAAATCCTTCCACAACAGCGCATCAAACGGTTCGTGATACAACAGAACCAATATGCAAAAAAATCCTTCGCTTACATAAAAAGAGAACCTTAGTTATGATTTAAATACTTGTATCCATATTACAGCCCAATAACTGACTAGAAATAAAACTGGTATTTGAGCTACATATTTGTTCCCGTGCTCCACATTAACGCAAACAGACTACTTCGGTTTACTTAGTATCGTTAATTTAGAACAATATTTGCGTCGCCACAACATTCGTATTTGCTTCGTCTAAATTACTAACACTGTATCGTTCCACTAGTTTGCATCTTGCATAGATTTAGTTTGTATGTATGTAGTTTGCAAACGTCACGAGCAAAAGTTACGTTAACTTCAGAGTGAATCGCTTCCGCTGTCGCGCCGCTTATCACTGCGAACTTGGGCTTTGCATCATTTATTCAGTTTCACAGTTCGGCCTATTAGGTTACGGAATATTCCCGCTCTGAACCATTAAGATAATGATACCTCAGTTTGCTCATAATACTGGGCGTGCCTGTACGCAAATTAGAATAAGGAGGTTGTACGATAGTTCACCTATACTACAGTGCGGCCGATGAGTGAAATGCGTTTTTGACACCTGTCAGTTGTTGTCATGTTCATACAAACGAATTTGATATTTATTAGCTACTTGAATTGTCACAATGACAGGTGTCAGAAACGCAGTCTTTCGATGGCAGGATTGTAATTAAGTAGGTAGGTAATTTTTAGGTGTAGACCGGTTGAGTAAGGTAAATTTTAACTTTAAGTGTCTTACTACAATAATTTGGATACGTGTTCAACGCGTGTCTACTGTCAGTCTAACGTCAAACTCCATACATTAATCTCCAGTATAACAGTTGTTTAGCCTAAACGGCTGAAAACCAGGGTTTTGTGGTAATACAGTATGTGGTTACGGAAACTGGTTAAAAACACAAGTTTAGTTTTTGGACGGGATATAAAACAAAATAAAAACATAAGTTTTTTCCTGCAAATATTTTCCTAGTTACAGATACTAGGCAGTTTAATTACATAAGTTGTTTTATAAGGGCTGTACCTTCAGTATCATACCTACAGTACTCAGGGGAAATTACAACACGTTGACCTAATTCTGTAACAATTAATATCGAATAGTTAATTGGAAACCATCATCTCGGCATATGATTACTTTGTGAAGGTTTCATAAGTTGTTAGTAGTTAGAGTTTAAATTAAACGTTAAGTTAGCTGGTCGACTTTGAGCAGCGAATTTTCTCCAACCGCGAGGTCTTGGTTCAATATGATCATACTAACGTTTGGCCGCGCCTTTGCCTGCGTGGTGGCTGTGGAACGTACTACCGGAATAAAAAGTATCCTATGTCCTAAGTCATGGTCTTCCCGTGTGCCATATTTCATCGAAGTCCATTCAGCCGCGAAGGCATGAAAAGGTAACATACAGATAAACAGAGTTAGTTTTGCATTTTTTATTTATTAGTATTGGTATCTATGAATCATTAAGACTCTCATCTATAAAAGGATGGTCAAGCGTTACGCCTGGTGCTCACAGTCGGATAACTTAAAGCTTTATTTATACAGGGTGGCAGGGG
This sequence comes from Apamea epomidion, assembly GCA_947507525.1. Taxonomy (NCBI): domain Eukaryota; kingdom Metazoa; phylum Arthropoda; class Insecta; order Lepidoptera; family Noctuidae; genus Apamea; species Apamea epomidion. Next base: position 6,338,281 of record OX382232.1, read on the forward strand.
GGACATCGACGCGGAAACTGCCCCCCCCCCCTTTTTTATTTTTGTGGATGGGAAATCATCATATGACTTCTCCCGCTCTGGGCGGAGCGGGAGGAGCCCCCCAGCGTTGACATTTTTCGTCGAAAATAAAAAAGACGCCTCCATACATTTTGATCGCGATATTTATTTTTAAGCTAAAATTATTCTGGCTAGGGTGTTTAAAATCATGTTCTGATATCCCTGCCACCCTGTATTGTGGACGTAAAGTAGATTCAAATTAATCAAAAAACCGAATGAGTATATTGTTTAACTGATCCGAAGTTATTTGGTTTTATATTTTTGTGTGAATATTGTGGATTTAAGACGGTATCTACATCCCTCGGTCCCTTTTTGTATCCCTTACGTACAAATAATCTTTAAATAGTCTGAAACCCATTGTTGAACGTAATCCGCTCAAAGCAAGCTCCTGTAAGCTGGATTCAGCTTCACATATATAAGTACATAACATTGCTTTACAAGATATATAATTCAGTTGTAATTTATTTAACATATTTACATAATATATGCTAGCAAACTTAAAATAATAATAATGTACATGTACCTGTATGAACAAAGAATCATAGGGCATCAAAAAATTCGTCCGCTTCGCTGTCACCAGGAACAGTGGCAGTGCCCAAAAGGCTGGCAGCATTGCCACGTTGAATAGTGATGCTAGTTCTTTGCCCAAGAAAGAGACCAGCCTTCTGGTTGCGTGAAGAGTCGACCACCGCCTGGTGATATCTCGAAAAACCAAGTGAGCACTTGGACCTCATGGCCCTAGTGTTTCAACCCCAAACGGCTCGAACATGTAACTTCGCTTCGCTCGAACATATAACAGACATTTTCGCCGTTTGAGTTTAAAATGGTTGTTGATGTGCTGTGATTAATTTGGTCCAACAGATGTGGCTGCCTCCATAGTGGGGAAGAACGTAGAAAATATATAAAATTTGGCCCAAAACAACAGTATCTAATCAGAGTGAATGCTGAATGTAAATTAATTTTGGAGAGTCTGTCCGAAATGTCGTTGACATTTTTAATTTATACTTCGATGAAAGGAGAAAAACTGTCTTCTAAAATTGGGGAACCTAGGAGGTGCAGTGAACTTTTGACTAAAATTTCGTTTTGCATTAAATCTGTCTACAGTAAATTGTCGGTCGGTAATGTCAGAAAGGTAAAGTTGACATTTTGAGGGGTTAAGGTCCAAGCCAATAGATTTAAATTCCTGTTTGAGGAGTTGTAGATCTTTCAAAACAGTTGAAAATTTTGAGTTTAGTTTCTGGATAATTGGATGAATAGCCAAACTGAAAATGACTGGCCCGAGAGGGTCACCTTGATGGCATCCAACTGCAGATTCCAAAACATTGTCCTTGTATATTACAAGATATTCAGTGAAAAAAGATTAAATTCTATTTTAGGAAAGCATTCTAAAAGTGTCGTTCTATTTTTGTACAGTGAAGATCTATTTTCATCGCCTGCGGGTGTGCATTTTGATTGCTTTCCGTATGCAGCCCCAGCAGTCTCGACATTCATAGCGATCGCTTTACGACCGAATTCGGTCGCAAAGTCCTGTCACTCCATACATACCTGTCAATCCGGGACTTTGCGACCGAATTCGTTCGTAAAGCGATCGCTATGAATGTCGAGACTGCTGGGACAGTTCTCGGGATGGAACGAATATACACAGGTATATGGAAACGACAACAAATAATGAGAATAGTGTTTTGTAGTTTTATTAAAAATATTTCAGTTTTTACTAACAATTTGCCTCTTAGTTTTACTTCTTCAGGCATAGTATTTGTTCTAGAAATGAACGAATTTAAATGTCTCAATTTGATAATATATTGCTTTTGCTTTGCCTTTTGCTTTTGCTTTTTTTTAAAAAACTTTGCTGTGGGGCAACGTTTTCTAGGAATTTCTCCTGTATCGTGGGTGCGTTTACAAACATTTAAACTCACATGCACAAACAGCCAGACCCGGAACAACTACTTGTAGGTCATACAAATATTTGTTCCGTGCGGGAATCGAACCCGCGACACGCAGCGCATCAGTCAATCGCTTAACCACTGCGCATCAGTCAATCGCTTAACCACTGCGCCAACCGTGCCGTCGTATTATAAAAAGACTGTATAAGTTCTAGTTTTTTAATTAGTGTGAATTATCAGGAGGATAGATAGGTGCAGGACATTGGGCTCCTAAGTAGCTGGAGCTTCTTGTCCGTTCTTCTCCATAGGTACCTACTATGTTTTGGTATGGGCTACTAGCTTCATATTTTTGACTGACCAACCCCTTGACAATTCAAAAGTACCTCTAATTGGTTTATTTGAAATAAATGGTTTGAGTTTCAGTTGAGCTTCCAGAAGGCCATTTCCCGTAATTAAAAACGTTCGAAATCTAGTCGCAATCTCATCTCAGCGACAATCAGTTCCAAAACCTTGTCAAAATTGTGGGGAAATTAGAGGTATTTTTGACAGATTGAGGTTGAGATCAGACTGTGAACGTTCTTACGAGAATTGCCCCTCTGATCTCTTTCAGATACGACAACAAATTGAGACGTTCTATTGAACGTTACAATTTACGCAATGATACATTGAATATAACTAGATTTTACTGTATATCTGGAAACAGAACCAACAAATTTATCAGACTCGTAGGTAGGTTAGGTACATCCATTTGATGACAATACAAAAAAAGAACATTAAACACAAAATTATTTAGTAACAACGCGTCATAACCCACGTCCTATAAAAATATGTGTCGCGTTCTTTATGAGACATTTAGTGTAGTGCAAACAAAATTCGGCTATGTAAGGTCGCCCTGATGAATAAATGATACAAAACGAAATGTGTAGTGTCCTTGTGTCAAGGACGCACGTGTCAAATAATTACAATTTATTGTCATTTACCTACTGATGACTTTATAGATGCTCTTTGTTGATTAAAATAATGTTTTATTTGAAAACTAGCTTTTGCCCGTAGTTTCGCTTGCGTGGAGGTTGGAAATGATCGCATGAGAACGTACTACCGGTATAAAAAGTAGGCATCTTTATCCTAACCCAGGTCATTGTCTCAATTTCAACGAAATCCGTCCAGCCGTTAAGGCGTGAAAATGTAACAGTCAGAGAGACAGACAGTTACTTTTGTCTTTATAATATTAGTAGGTATACATTGTTTGGCTGGTGAAATTGGTTCGCCCCCACTGCAAATCTACTTACTTGGTAAGACATGGGAGTTTGTACTCTACCGCTTAACCCAATTGTGAACACAGGCGTGGTTTTTGCTTTACGTTGTCAATTTACTGTTTAATAGTTAAAAAGATTAGGTTGCTAGTGATATTGAATTTGTTTTAGTCGAAGGAGACCAGTTTTAAGTTCAAATTCTTTTAGCAGGAGAGTAGAAGAAATTGAAGGATGACTGCATTGTTATGGCACAATACGAAATGGAGAAATGATCTCTGTGAATCGTGTGCGACATTAAAAACAAATCTATCTACAAAATAATATAAGAAAACAGATGTTCCTAAATGATAAAGATTTGTTCGAAACTGACTCTACGTAAAAGTTTGTATACGAGAAAAGCCGCAGACAGCAGCTAGATCCATATAATAGGTAATACAATTATGTCATAAGTAAGCTCATTTTTTTTTTCAAATTCGTTGAAGGATAAACATCATGAGAAAACCAGCATGTCCTAGAACCAAAAAATCGAAGACATATGAGATCTACCAACCCGCGTGGTGGATCACGGCCCAGTCCCTCTTACCGAGAGGAGGCCTGTGTCCCAGCAGTGGAAACATTATAGGCTGCTTATGCAAGCTTCAAATTTAACTCACGAGCGTACAAAATGTGATAACTTTTCACTACCAAAGTAATTTTTATGGTATTGTAAATATCCCAAACTATTCCCTGAAAACTACAATATGCCAGAAAGCCAACCAGCCAGGCTGTACGTGCATATACAATGTAGCAGTTGGTTGCCAGACCGCATTGTGGTCGATAACATTTGTCATATATTTTATACCAGGGAAATGCGATGTGGTTTGTATTCCCGTTACCTATATATAGCTGTAGATGTAACACATTACCTACTTATATTACGTGGCCTTTAATATGGTATATAACGTTTTAGGAAATGTTCTGCTATGTAGAGCGTCGTCGCGGTCCCTCAAATAGGTGTATAAATCAACAAGAATTCATTCGATTGATACAATAATAGATTGTAGACAACAATCTATCATTGTATCAATTTGTAGCTACAATTATGTAACCAATGTAGGGTATAAAATGTTTCGTGGCTATACAGTGATCTTATTTATTATGGAACAAAGACCTGAGTCCTGACACTGAAATAAATTTTTATGGATGGGTAATTTTTTTGAGGCTAACTATCTCTTTCTAAATGTACCTGTGTGATTATCTCTTTTTAAATCTCGATGTGCCATATTAACGCCCCCGGGCGATGAGGTGTTTAGACATATAGGTTGATGGGTTCAGTATTTGTAATCTCCCTACCTATATGCCTTAATACTTTACACCAACAGTGCACTAGCAGGTACTCTGATCATTATACCATGATGACATGAGATGACACATACAATAGTAGTAACCTTTTACGCATATTTTACGCAATTACAAATCCTTGTAAAAAAGCAATAACTGTTTCACTACAATTTAACTTCCTTTACTCTGACTTCAAAAGAGACGATAACCTCTGAGATTGTTTCGGCATTCCTTCGCAGGGGTCAGTCAGCTCGCCATGGGATCTGGAGGCCAAAGTCCTCGCCCACATATGGGAGTGGCGAGAGGAGGCAAAACGCCGGGGCGTTGCTCCGCTGCCGCGAGAAATCACGGCACAGCGGACAGAGCTCCGGCGGGATCTCAAAGCGGCATGGAGAGTGCGATTGTCGCAATTGGGCACGCCACAATTGCGGCGATAAGTCCCCTCTTTGAGGAGTGGTTAGAGAGGCGCCACGGCGCCCTCACCTTCCGCCTGACGCAGGTCCTCACCGGACACGGTTGTTTCGGGAGGTTCCTGTTCAGGATAAAGCGGGAGGAAACGCCAGGGTGTCACCACTGTGGGGATCGCCCGGAGGACACGGTGGAGCATACGGTGGAGGTCTGCCCGGCTTGGGCGGAGCCCCGCCGTTTCCTCGTGGCGGCGACCGGCGGCGGCGACCTCTCGCGTCCGGCCCTCATACAGGCCATGGTACGGAGCGAGAGTGAATGGGAGGCCGTCACCTCCTTCTGCGAAGCAGTAATGCTCGCGAAGGAGGAGGCGGAGCGCGTGAGGGAGAGGCAATCGCTGCACCCTCGCGCGCCTAGCCGCCGCAGGAGACGCCCTGGACGGGAGTCAACAGCCGACTCCCGGCCACCGTAGGCGCGGGCCTGCGGGCCGCGAGCTATGGGCAGCTCGCCGCCCGGTAAGGACCAGGCCCGGGTCGACGGCGCGTTGTGTTCCACGCGCGCCTCAAAGAGCTGTCAGCACGAACTGACGGGGTCCGCTAGGGCCGATGCCGCCGGGGCTGCGGGTTGTTCGAAAGAGATACCGTGGCCCCTGGCACAGGCAACTGAAGGAACACGGGTGGGTTTTAGTCAGTAAAAGTCTGACACTCCCTTCTGCTCCGCCCAGAGCGGGAGGAGTCATTTGATGATTTCCCACCCAGAAAAAAAAAAAAAAAGGGGTCAGTCAGCTAGGAAAGACCAACCGGCGCCATTAAAATAATAACCAAAAAATTGAAACGGAGAAGGAAGGTATTCTGAAAACGGTGAAGGAAAACCTGTGTGCCAGCAGTGGGAACATTATAGGTTAATTATGTTGTAACCAAAAAGATGTCCTGAAATGTGTATTAGAAGATCTACTTGCAGGAATAGTCGTAATTTTGAACTGCATCAACACATACCTCAGCTTTAAAAGCGAGAGTGTATGTTCATTATTCAACGTAGCGCCAGCACTAACCCTTTTCAGTGAAGTTGCTCTTAGGAGAGCGTGCTGTCCGATTGGATTTGATTCTACCGTTAGTCAATGATTAGAGCTACGCAGTCGTGTCGACGTGTGTTATCAAATCTAGGAGCCTGGATTTCAGCTAAAACCCCTCTATGCACTAACAAAGTCAGACAAGTATCTGACGTTCAGTTTTATGTCATGTTAGTTTAGATAAGCAGTAGGTATCTACTCGGTAACAACTATTGTTTATCAAAGCAAATCTGTCGGTAGGTACATATTAAAAATTAAAGTCGCTTTTATCGTGTCTGTCTGTGTGACCGCGTTTTTCAAAACTACGCAGCGGATTTTGATGCGGTTTTCACCATTGTTTAGAGAATTTATTCTAATATTATAAACGTGAAAGTTTGTATAGATGAATGCATGGATGGATGTTTGTTACTCTTTCACGCAAAAACTACTGAACGGATTTGGATGAAATTTGGCACACAGATGGTTTGTAACCAGGATTAGCATATAAGTTACTTTTTATACCGATATTCCCACGGGATCGAAACTTATGCGAGTGAAACCGCGGGGCGCAGCTAGTACGTTAATATATGAAAATTACATAATTTTAAATTTATTTTATTAAATTTGATAATGAAATCTCGATGTTTTCTCAATTTGTAAAAACCGTGTGAAACAGGAGCTGGTTTTCAAGCGTAATCTAAGTTAAAATAACATTAGGAAGAACAAGAATAACCTACAAAAATCACGCTAAGAGGCTTAAGTACAAGGAATTATTCTTGCTTAAACACGTAACATACTCAAGTGGTTTTCTCATAATTAAACGTTTGCTCGCTTCGCAGCCTCCCCATTCTACCCAGTAACGTTTATAAGAGGAATTAAATCCGAAATCTGGGATAAAAAGGTACCTTCGTATCCCAAGGGGCTAACGATGCATTCACACTTGTGTGGTCGTGAATTATTTGCTACTGAAACCTCAAAAATTTCAACATACCTACTACTTTAGGCACCTGTCTCACTGCCAAGAAACGTACAAAAGATTGTAGGTATCGTGTGATTATAAGAGATACTGAATATATATATACTTATATATTTTTGTTTTTATTGGAAACTTGTAAATGGCTTTTAATTGCGTATTGTTTATGAACAGTGTATAAATTAGCTGTAAGTTTCACGAATAGAATAAAATAAAATAAAATTTATAGTCGTTTGTCGTTGCAACAAACAAGTACTCGCGCAGTTGCAATGACAAGAGCTGTCAAAGAGAATACTCGCTCAGCAACGCTAGCTCGGTGAGCAGAACACTCTGAGGGACTCACGCTTGGTACATACGCATTATCATCATCTGTTCAGCCTTTTCCCAACTATGTTGGGGTCGGCTTCCAGTCTAACCGGATGCAGCTGAATACCACTATTTTACATAGAGCGACTGCCTACACAACCTAATTACTGGGTAATACGATACTCCTTGGTAAGAGTGGTTGTCCGACTTTCGGGCTTCTGACGACCCGTATCGACTGGTATAACGACTGGTACCAGACGCCAGCAGGTGAAGCTCCCCGAAACTGTCAAATTTTCCCAATTAAACTTGAACCTTAATGCTTTAGCGATAAAGTTGAAAACCAATAAAGATATTTGACAGATTGTAGTAGTTTGATGTGCTGGCGTCGTCTGTACATAGGCATACCAGCGAGTAATGGCTCGACGCCGTCGCGCACTCGCTGCTCGTTGCGCACCAACTCATTTCTAGTTGCTAGCTCTACTCGCTTCTAGTTAATCGCAGATGGTGGGTCAGATGCCTTACAAAGGTAAATTTTTCAGTTAAGAACTTTACATTTTATCCACTAAAACGTGCTTTCTAAAAGCGAGTGTTTATGCAACGTTTTTATATTTAGCGTTTTTGTGTTACTTTTAGCTTTTGATGTATGTTTCGGAGCAGCTGCATCAATTCTTTCCTTTTATAGAAAATATTTACGTTAGTTGCATCCACATTGTTTACGTTTATTTATTTATTTATAAAGGTACACTAACAGGTTCTGTATACAAAATTTCAATTAACAGTAGATAACAGTCATGTTATACAGTTGCCAATGACAGGTGAACCAACATTCTCAAATACAGTGATAACCTAAACCTAATGAACCTACGTTCATGGCACAAAATAACCAAGTACAATATATTAGCCACCTTTTAAAAAAAATTTAATTGTACGTATTTAGGCTTTGAAAATACCTATGTTTGGTTTGTATGTTTAATAAATAATGCATGAAAAAAGCAAGCAATGATTATAGCCGTGTTGGTATGATTAAGATTACGAGTTGTTATAATAGATGATTTTATTAATCTTTTTCACTTAAAACTAAGATTACTAAGGTTGACTGGTAGAAAATGTCTCTGGCGTTAAATACAGTGTATTTTTACTCGTGCAAAAAACTTTAAAAAACAAATAAAATAAATTGTTGTTTCCTCTGTCTAACATTTAGGAAAATACAGGCGCGTTGTTTTTTTATTTATTATGGTTTCCCAACAGATGTTACAGCGATACATACATATAAAATACATAACAATAGATCTTAGTAGTAGAACTAAGATCTATTGTTATGTATTTTCTACACACCTGCACACCCAATTACAGGTAAACACAACATGCAATTACTCTATTTTACTAAGGACAACAATTTTGTACAATATAATATAATATAAACGACAGTGTCTGCATGAATATTGGCTTAGACTATAACTTAAACTTGTTATGTTATGTTATCGTTGTTTAATGACCCATAATAAGTCCTATTAAAAAATTGCGGGGTAAAACGATTTTGTAATCATGTACCGCTAAATTAAAAAAAAAAAAATCAGTTGATCCATAGATTTATGTTCGCATAACTCGGCATAATGTAGGTATGGGTCAACTGATTTTTTTTTCACGATTTCAGTGTTGTTCCCGTAGTAAAAGTTGTTCATAATGATGAGTACAATGACCCCTTTTAAATATTAAAACGATCCAAATTTAACGGTGTATAGTTCCAGATTTTATTATTCTCTTATCTGTAAAAACGTAATTAAAATATAATAGCACATTATGAACGCTATAATCATTTATGTACGACTGTTCTGCTTTATTTACAACTTGGTCAGCACTTATATAGTCATTTGGACGCGGTGACAAAGCAAAGCGGAACAAACGATAATTATAGAAAAAACAGATGTAACAAATTGATCCACGTGCTGGCCGCAATTATGAAAATATGCTGTAAAATTTTTTCTACAAGAATTTTGCTTAATTACCCTACATAGGTACTGTAGTTGAAAATGAACACTACTTTAAAACATGAATACCTAAAGTTTTTGTTTCCTAGAAATGCGGTTTACGGTCACACACATGTTGGCTGTCCAAGTGCAGACCGTGTTTTGACAGCTTAATGTCAAAAACTGGTGAAAATGACAGATTTCCATGTCGGCCGTTAAAATATATATGTATAATAAATACGGAGCCGCGTCCTTAGGAAACCAAAGCTTACCTAAGGTCTGGTCGGCAGCGGCGGCGACCTCTCGCGCCCGGCCCTGGTGCAAGCCATGGTCCGGGGCGAGAGGGAGTGGGAGGCGGTCACCTCCTTCTGCGAAGCAGTCATGCTAGCGAAGGAGGTGGCGGGATGGGCGAGGGAGAGATCCTCACGCCTCAGCCGCCGAGGGAGACGCTCCGGACGTCGGGAGCCGCGTGACGACTCCCGGCCACCGTAGGCGCGGGCCTGCGGGCGGAGAGCAATGGGTAGCTCTCCGTCCGATCAGGACCAGGCCCGTGCCGGATGGCGTGTATGTGTTCCACGCGCGCCTCAAAGAGATGTCAGCGTAGTTGACGGGGCCCGACAGGGCCGAAGCCTGCCGGGGTAGCGGGATCGTCCGAAAGGGTTACCGCTGCCCTGGTACATAAAGGGCTAAGGAAGGAACACGGGTGGGTTTTAGTCAGTAAGAGTCTGACACTCCCTTCTGCTCCACCCGGAGCGGGAGGGGTCATTTGATGATTTCCCATCCTGAAAAAAAAAAAAAAAAAGATCTGTTTTTTTAATAGCTAGATAACTTTTATCTGAAGAATAAGTATGACAGTTTGACATAGTATATCTTCTATATAAAATTTGTTTATTAATTCTTCTATACAGGGCGACGTCGACGACTGTAACCATGAATTCAGCATATTATTCTAGACCCTAGCGCAGAAATAAATAGTCGATACTCAAAAAAAAAATCGGCTGTTTTATATAAAAGTACCTAACTAAAGTACCTACGCGGTTAAAACTTAAAATGTATGGAACAGCATATTTTTTAAAAAAGATCGTCGTAATATCTCCCCGCCGGGGGTTCACAATTATTTATTGAATTCATATAACAAGTTGCGCGTGGATGTCTCTGCCACCATGTATAATAAAAATCAGTTTCAAATCAAATCAAAAAATCAAATTACAACTAAACTCCATAAAACAAGAGAAAACCAATAAGATTTCCCTACTCATTAAGTAAAAAAAACTATGAAACCTTACCTACAGCAAATTGAATTTTCCCTTCCTCATTAGTTATCATTTCCTACCAGCGAGATGTAATTCCCCCATCTTCTATGTACTATGTTATAAAGTTCATATGTAAAACAGGATTGCAAGCGAGTTCCGTGCAAAATTAATGTAGAACTAATCCCCTGGAGACGCCTGTGTCTTCGTAATAATTAATTAGGTGAATATGCACCTGCCCTATGTTATAAGGTATTAGCTATATCCTATTAAGTTCTGTTTAGTGTGCAAGCACGTCATTATTGATGGCAAGTAATGTTACGCAGCGTTTGAGATGTGCACTAATTTGATACGAGTAGGACTATCTTCTTGGGTCTTCCACACACCTATAGGTGGAAGATCCAAGAATAATTGCAGCCACTGTTTCCATGCACAAGCACCTAAAAGCATTCTGAAAGCGACCACAAGTATTTTATTTAACAAATAAACTACCGAGAAATACGTTAGGTACCTACGATAATGTTACGCAGATTCCTAGGCTCGAAGTACAGTTGTGTCGTCAAGATATTTATAAGATATTAGCTCCCACCGCGACTTCATCAGTGTGACATTTCGGCCCCCGACACATCGCGTCGCATCCCATTGCTCGCCCGTGATACTTTGTTTTAGCGTTGCGGTTTTTCTGACTTTTTTTTACCTTTGCTCGGCTCCTTAGGGTCCTACCGTGACGTTATATAACCTTTAACATTCCTCAAGAATTGGGCTATCAAATGCAAACATATTTTTTCAAATCCGACTGGTCGTTCAGGAGATTACCCCCTACATACAAACTTTTAAACAAATTTTACCCCTTTATAATATTAGTAAGATAAGATATTCGGTTTTTGTACTTGCGCTTCATATAGTTTTTAAAATAGTTTTTTGTAGAAGCGGCATAGGGTGCATTTAGCTCGAAACTACTCTAACTAAACTCGTGATATTTTCGTCACATTTTCCTTTTACAAGTATCTTCAAAGTGAGCGTCGTCGACGGTCCAACATGATTAGGTGCAGCGAGTCTTACACTCCGTGCGTTGAGAGCTAGCCGTACCTCATATATTGTATTCGGGACTAAGGATGTACCCAAGTAGGGAAGGAAGACAAATCCGAAGTTTTAAGGGGGCAAGTGAAGGTCTGGAGTTGTTACGTTTGTTCCAGGTTCTTATTTTGAAACTTAGGTAATGCATGATTTTATGTAAGGGAATTAGGATGTGCTGGTTAATGTTAGAAGCGAATACGAAGCTGTGCCGTATAATGAAGACGAGAAAATGTTAGAAGCAGCTGATTCTTTTGGGTAGTGTCTGTACATTTTGATGAAGTATCTAAGAGGTACGGTTTAGTAATATTTAGAAAAATAAGAATGATTTAGCGGTTTGCAAAGTGTTGGTAACGGGCGTTGTTTAGGCTAAAAGAAACAAAGCAGACTCGACAGACAGAATAGTGGTGGCCCAGTGATATCGGCCACTGGTCTCAAAACGGTTAAAGAAAACAACGTTAGTGAAAGAACCCGGCATGTCCTAGAACCAAAAATTCGAAGACATGTGACATCCTCGGGGCTCGCGTGGTTGATTATGGCCCACTCCTCTCACAGAGAGCAGACCTGTGGCTCAGCAGTAGGAACAATATAGTGGGGTTGTGATAAGTAAGACAATATACAAACATAGTCATGAATGAAAAGAGAATGTAACAATGCAAATGTATTTCGTGAGTCGATGCAAAAGAGCTGAGAGCCCGTAGGTACTGCATTCGTGTTGTTGGCATAAAAACGAAGCATGTACTTACAAAAAGAAAAATAAATATTTAAATTCAGAGACAGAGTGGGGCTAGGCTTCTTACGGGCTACTAATGTATTTTAATGAAGCGAGAAGGTCTACGATTGAGAAGTTGTTGAATGTTTAAAATGTCAACGGTTTCTTTTAGACATCGAGGTTGCGAGAGGTCCACACTTACCTACATTTATAGCGTAAAAGGGATTGTTTGGCTGAATATATAATAAGGGTTTAATATCAGAACGATTGAAAGTGGTGATCACTCATGTCTTGTAATGTTTTAACTCAGAGATGCAACTAAAATCTTCGGACGTCCTAGATGGAAATGGATATGTGAACCAATATCGTCTACAGCACATAAAGTCGTCGACAAAAATGTTATACTTAAAAAAACAAAAATACACAAGTGTCACATACTTCGCGTTCGCAGTTCTTTCATGAGAACACGTCCCATCTCTAAGTCACACAAGTATCTATCGGCGGCCATCTTGGACTGGGGCTAAAGCGATAAGCTGGGAAAGTCGAAAACGTAGCGTGGCTTCCTTTCAAAGAGCTCGTAAGTATGCTAAATTGTTGTTTATGCTTATGATAATGTTATAGCCTGTACTTCAGACTCGAAGGCCCATTGAGGCCGAGCGCAAGTGGCCTCACCCGAATTTTTGTGTAGGAATTTTAATTTATAAACGATTTACTGTTTGGAATGTGATATTTGAGAACGGAAAGCCAATGATTAAATTAACTTTGGAAAGGAATTGCATGAATGTTGTGTTTATGGTTTGTTTAGTTAAAGTAATTCAAGGCTTTTTTCCAAGATTAGGTTTATGAATTTAGTGCAGCCTCTTTCGTATTTAATGAATTATTTCAATACCTCGAGATGGTGCTGGTAGATACTCTGATGAATAAAACCTCAATTGAATTACCATATGAATAACATACTACGATATTTCGAAATCTGGAAAGTTGCGAAAAGGTAAAACCAATGACGCCAAGTGTTCGTCAAGCCATTAATTCCGCCGCATATTTATAAGCGCCTTTACGACGTGTATGTAATTATGCAAGTCCCTGTTTTTTGATATCGTTATGTTAAATATATTGTCGGTATAATTTAACGGTTATCGTTTTAACTATAACTAAGATTTATGGTTTTTATATGCATAGCGGTTTTATAAGCCAACCATTTTTATGAAAATAGCTCCTTTTTCTTTCCTTCAGTAATCTATGCCTTTTTTAAAAGCATAAGATGTTTCTGAGCTTGTTTAGAGTTGATAAGTAATGGTCATACAAAATTACTCGTCTCTCTGGTAACCCTTTGGAGTTTACAGGCGTATGTTATGTTAGTATGTATGCAAAATTACTCGTGAAATCTACATTCGAACTTGACAAACTTGTAAACGGTCCAACTGATTTTGCGACGAGTGTCACGCCACCCGTTAAATTGTACAAAAACTTTACTCCACTTGACTTTCAGCCGTGTTCCAGTCGCAAAACACTCACTTCACTCCTCTCTAGTAGTTTAATCGCAATAAAACCAGCACCGTTCAAATTAAAACCATGATAAACAACAACTTTCAATTAGAAGCTCGATAATAAAACCTATAATAAACAAGCAGCAACTGAAGCTAAACAACTGCACTCGGTTACAAACAAGTAACATGAGCCCCATCTTGCATAGTTCATAACAAACCCGTATTTATCTGCACCCCATTAATTCGTGCAACGATTACGCGCGCCCGGACGGATCCCGACACATCCGTTCTCCTAATGACCCGGATTTATAGCACTAGATAGTATTAACTCCATGAGGACTAAAATGTAGATGTGTGGATGTAGTTACGACTGTTTGTTGTTGTAAGTTGTTCTTGTTAGGGCCCGTTTACATGTCCAACAACCACACCTCATCGCAGCGACAGAATGTGGGCAAGCAGTGGTTACGTGTGGATAGTGTCGCAGCAACTCCTTGCAGTTGCGTTGTGGTTGGGATGTCGTTAGCAGTTACGATGTGGTTAGGTTGTTGTTTGTGTTTGCAGACAGATCGACTCCGGCTGTGACAGCGTCGATGCAGCAACGCAACGTTGTGGTTCCGTTGTGGCTGCGACGTCGCTTTGATGTGGTCAGTATCACGCACACGGTTGATTTTGACGGCTAAATGTGGTCCGTGTGAATAGACTATTCATTTCCATACAAATTAGCGCCCGCACACGTGATGTCGTTACGTGTGATCGGCCTAAGTTAAGTTTTTGAAAGAAGTATTTTAATGTTAATAAGCAAGTAAACATTAAAACACAGATTCTGCATGGTTCTGATGGCAAAGGTACACATCCGTTATCTTAATGTCCTGGATTTATAGCACTAGATAGTATTAACTCCGTGTGGACTAAAATGTAGATGTGTGGATTTAGTTACGACTGTTTGTTGTTGTAAGTTGTTCCTGTTAGGTCCCGTTCATACGTACCACAACCACACCACATCGCAGCGACAAAATGTAGGCAAGCAGTGGTTACGTGTGGATAGTGTCGCTGCAACTTCTTGCAGTTGCGTTGTGGTTGCGATGACGCTAGGAGTTGCAATGTGGTCACATTGTGGCTAGTGTTTACAGACAGATCGACTCCGGCTGTAACAGTGTGACAGAAGTACCTACACAACGTTGTGGTTGCGTTGTGGCTGCGACGTCGCCTTGATATTGTGGTCGATTGATTTGTCACCCACATGGTTGATTTTGACGGGCAAACATGGGCAAACAATAGACTATTCATTTTCATACAAATTAGCGCCCGTCGACATTGTGTCCTTGTGGTGTGGTTGTTGTAGTTGAGGCGTGGTTGTCGTATATGTGATCGGGCTGTTGATTGGTTCATGAAAAATTGTGTAGGTACACTTTTATGTCTGTATTCTAAGACTTGAAAGAAGTAATTCAATATTAATAAGCAAGTGAGCATTAACTCATTGTGGTTCTGCAAGGTTCTGATGGTAAAGGTACACATCCGTTCTTCTAATGATCTGAATTTATAGCACTAGATAGTATTAATTCCGTGAAGACTAAAATAAAGACGTGTGGATGTACTTACGACTGTTTGTTGTTGAAAGTTGTTGCTGTTGTCTGTGGATTTTTTGAAGAGGGATAATGGATCCTTCATTTTCTTTTCTTTTGGTAATTTTCTCTGGTTCTAGCTGCTAGTAGTAACATGTACGTTGGTAAAAGTATTATTAATGATGATAATATACTATATTTTCTAGATAGCTTTCCAATTTAACTTTAATAAGCATTTTAACCAATAATTCAGTGATACTGTAAAGTTCTAAAGGCAGAGTTACATCTGTTCTTCCAATGACCTGCATTTATAGCACTAGATAGTATTAACTCCGTGAGGACTAAAATGGATGTAGTTACGGCTGTTTTAGTTGTTAATTAATTGTTGCTGCCACTGTTGGTATCTTCGGTACCTACGTTGGAAATAGTGCAGTGAGAAGAGTGCAATAATTAAATGTAATTGCATTAGCTGGAATTTCAGAGCACACCCGAGTAATTATTAACCTATATTCTTAAATGTAGGCATGAAAGAAACTGTACAAATAGTAGTGTTATTTTAAATTGCAGGACACAGTCTTTCTTAGACAGCTTTCTAGAGTTCCGACCTTAAAAAAAAACGGAACCTTTACAAAATCACTCTTTTTCTGCAATTTCCTTTGAAGACAAAATAACTTATTTTTCATCTTTTTTCTTTCACGAGAACCATATTAACTTTACTCTATACTCAGGCATCGCTCAGCTTCAAGCAGAATCTCACTAACAAGCTAAATCAACCGATCCTGCGCTAATGAGCGCTCACGCGTCAATTACTCCAAAGTCAAGGCTGTGATGTTTCTGCACCATTTGCTAAAATACCTTACCTTTTATACTTTATATGCGAATAATACCGGCAGTGAAACCAACTCTATTTATAATTTACCTTTCGTTTTAAGTTAGACTATTTAAAGGCACTTTTGAATTCACTAGGAGTCGGTCAGTCAGATATATGAAGCTAATTGCACATTCCAAAGCGTAGTAGGTACCAATGGAGAAGAACGGGTAAGAAACTCCATGGACATTTTTATAAATTATATTGTTACAAAATTAGTTAGGTACATCATTACTGTTGAATTTATAGTTATATGTGAGAACAATGTACAAAAGACGTACAGTCACGAGCAAAAGTATGTATACACGCGGCTTTATTCAAAAGCGATTTACTCCTTTATTTTTTAATGAAATTTTATGTTGTTACGAACATAGCATTTTCGAACCCATAGGTTTATGTAATGTGTCGTATTTCAACGTTGCATTCGTTATTTCACGCAAAAATCGAAATTGAAAGTTGCCAAGTGTTGACATATTGGTGCACGTGACTGTACACGTTAAAATCGTCCAGAGTAGAGCAAATAACAATCCAAAAAGAAGTAATGATGTATTCGGAATTGCAATCAAGTCTGCACTCATGGAACGGTTCGGCAAATACACGGCTCTTTTAAAAGCGTGGTCGGAGATATACCGTAAGCCTTTGTAGCTGTAGGAGTCTAACATAACAATTCATCAAACTCAAACTCAAACTCGAACTATTTATTTCAAATAAACCAATTACAGGCAATTTTGAATTGTCAAGGTCGGTCAGTCAAAAAGATGAAGCTAGTGGCCCATTCCAAAGCATAGTAGGTACCTATGGAGGAGAACGGGTAAGAAACGCCATGGACACTCTTTTAAATCATAATAATATTGTTACAAAGTATTGGTTACATCATTCATGTTCAAAACTATGCATGTGAGAACGATGCAGAACGTTAAAAGCGTCCGTAATGAAAAGAAAAAAAAAACAATTCAAATATTAAATTAAATTTAAATAAGCCATGGCAGCAAAGAGTTGACCAGTCCCTACTGACGGCGCCCGTTCACGAACATGACGCATAGATTAGCACAATTCAACTCAACCATTTTGAAGGGAGCTAAATGATCCAACACATGTGCCACCATCAGCGAGACATTAGAGTGAGCATGACATACTCTCATCGGCCAAGGCACATTCAAGTCAATGAAAGACGTACCCAGTAAATGGTAGCTTTATAGTATGTAACATAGTACTCACATACGTTCTATGCAATTATACAATACTAGGAGATTGAATTTATATAATGCAAACATAGTATTTTAGAATCTTCAGCAGCTCCAACAGTATGTAGGTTGGGTAGGCGGATGTGAAGTATTTTCAAATGCTACTCAATTTATTTATGCGTCCTGTGGAGCAGGACCAGCGTTTAGCCAAGCATTTTTGTCAGCGATGTAATCCCCCAACTTATAATATGCTTGGCTGCATAGTGTGCGTTTTATGCAAGATTTGAATTTCGTTTCATTGAGTTGGAGTATGTGGGGAGGTATTTTATTGTAACATTTTAAACAGTACCCCATGAAGGAAGAGTCTACTTTAGCCAGTCTGAAACCTGGTTGAACTAATTGGTCCCTATTTCTGGTTCTACAGGTGTGTCTGTCACCTCTTTTACTGAAAAGATTTAGATTTTTCCTTACGTACATAATGTTTTCATAGATATATTGACAAGGTACCGTCATGATATTAATATCTTTAAACAGTTCCCTTAGAGAATCGCGCCTGCGTAGGCCATATATTGCTCTGATGGCTCTTTTCTGCAGAATAAAAATAGACTCGATATCTGCAGCCCGTTCCCATAGTAAAATACCGTAAGACATGATACTATGATACATCGATAAAATTATTAGGATTTATAAAAAAAGGCGTCGGAGTCAATGCTTTTTTTAATAAATCTTAATATCCGAACATCAGTAGTAAACATTTGACATTGACAGTGCCTTTATGCCGTAGTAGTTGTGGTGATTTCGGTATTGCAAGTGTTACCACTGATGTATAGTTGACTGTACTAGTCTCAAAACTCTATTTACACTTTTTACTACTTGAAAATCAGATTTCAGACTAAGTTTACTTAGCAGCCATACATTTACACCAAGGAGATTCTATTATAAAGAAATTCACTAACATTTCCGGTCTTAATGTTAACTCCATAACTCTAACTCTATAAGCCCCAAAAACTACTAAGAACCCAAAACCAAACAACCACCCCAACTATTAAAAAGGTAAAGTGCAGTCCTTGCTTTTAGAGCAATCCTTTAGAAGTTTGCAACATTTATCAATAGTGTTAGGAACACTCCAATGGGTAGTGAATCTCCAAACTTTGGGTTCCGTACTTTGCCATTCGGCTTACTAAAACTATTCGCTGGTATCTGGTCTTGTTTGTAGCGTTTAGGCTTTACCTAGCCTGTGGGTTGGTCAAAGGAATGACCTTTGTGGATGAGGTAGTGTTTGTGTTTAATAAGCCAGAGGGTGCAATAGCTATTTACGAAATTGTGTTTGAAATGAGTAAATACGGGGTGGCAGGTATATCAACGCGCAAAATGTTACCATGGATTCAGCATATGATTCTAGTCTAGCATAGAAATTTTTCGTTGGTTAGCAAAAATAAAAACTCTGAAAAATACGTGGTCACATGCGCTATTTTACTACATGGTCAGTACATGATTATGGAAATAACGAGCTGTTCCGTACATTTTGTACTTCGGTGTTTATTACCCGTAGTTTAAATATAACAATTATCGTTCGTTTACTTAAATTAATATCAGATTGCAAAAGATGATTTTCTTATAATTAGTCCTGTAACAAAATACCAACAAGTCGTACCAATAGCTTGAAGCATTGTCCGTGGGTGACCAAGCCAGTATTACTCTTTACTTAACATCAAACACTAAGCAAATAAAATGTAAATCATACACCTACTTACAAAGCAACATTCAAATACCCTCAAGTGATCAAACGTGACCTTTTCAACCACCCACGTTATAAAATATTTAATTAAAAGAATCCTTAGAACCTATGCACACGCCATTAACGCGAGCATAACGCAATAAAAAACGCGCTGTACCTAGTTCTGCCTTTTCATAAATGATAAATGATTTTATTTTGTAAGTAGATTTGTACAAACACTTTTACACATCGATCATATTTTAAAAACTAGATGAGACCGGCGTTTCCCCTCTGACTAGTCAGAGAAGAAAGGCCGAAACAAACCCAGAGGTCAGTCTCTTTTAAAATCCAGACATAATCTTGGTCAGATCATATGAAGACTATGTAGATCGACGTCTGAGATGGTCTTTTGAGGAAAGAACCACACAGATTGAGAGGGCCTGTTCAGTCAGTGCACGTATTTGTCAGAAATTGTGCAGCTCAACTCAAAACTTAAGGAGTCCAACGATTCGATGAACAATACCAAAGAAAGGACATATCGTTTCAAGTTTAGCAGCGCAGATAAGGCGCCCTCGACGCCCCGTCGTGTGCATAAACCCTTAGAATTAAACCCCCACTGATGATCTTTGAAAGAAAATTGGCGAAACGAAAGGAAAATTAAGCTCTTCAGTGAATGAAAAGGTGTGAAAGACTCAGTTTCACAGTGCGCTTTAATTGCTTAGCTTTCAGGGATTTCGGAGACCGACTCATTCCGACACAGAGTAATGGGATGCAGTAGGTTAATGCGTCCTCGTCTATCTTGATGAAGTAGGCTTTCATTTATTGAAGCTTCTGGTGTAATAGAGCCTATGCGTGATCATAAGGATGTTGATTTTATTTGTAGTTTATTATTTTTATAATCAATACCTACGTGTATTTGTTCATAGCAATAACATTAGTTTAAAAATTAATAATGGTGACCTTTTGAGTGCTTCTTATAATATTAATTTGTTATCAACAATTTCCCACGTGGTTTTTTGTCAAAAATATTCCCTAGTACGGCGCGACCATTGTATGAACAACAACCATATCAATATTTATACACTGTTCTGCACATTCTGTTAAATTTCAACGCTGTGGTTGTAGTTTGATCTACTACTCACTTGTACTCTGTGGCCTGTCACTAACGAGTGACGAGTGAGCTCTCCCATCGCCCGGTGACTCATTTTCATTTCGATTTTAACAGATGACGTCACGCCCGATGTCACTCCAAACCTCTTTACATTAATTGGTTTTTCTGTTATTTACTGTTAGCTATTTAGAATGTAATTGCTGGTTACGGTTTTAATTTCGCTGAAAACATTTTACTTTACAGTTATTTTTATGACAATCAATACTTTTGCATGTGTAACTGCAAACAAAGTCCTTTTAAAAACCATCTTCTGCCCGCGGTTTCGCTCGCATGGACGTCGGAAATAATCCCACGGGATGCTGCGACTGGGACAAGTAGTAGCCAATATCCTTCCCCAGGATGACATCTATCTCCTTGCTGAATTTATTGAAATCCGTTCAAGGGTTTAGGCGTGAAAATAACAAGGACAGACGGAGTTACTTTCGAATTTATGATACTAGCTGCGCCCCGCGGTTTCACCCGCATAAGTTTCGATCCCGTAGGAATATCGGGATAAAAAGTATCCTATATGTTAATCCTGGTTATAAACCATATGTGTGCCGAATTTCATCCAAATCCGTTTAGTTGTTTTTGCTTGAAAGAGTAACAAACATCCATCCATCCATTTATAAAAACTTTCACATTTATAATATTAGTAGGATTACTAGCTTTTCCCGTGTTTTTCATTTTAGCCCGTGATTTAGTCCGCGTGAAATTTCTTGCTCTCCCGACCTATTGCGTCGCATCGCATCGCCTTTTTTTTTTTTTTTTTTCTTTTCTTTTTTTTTTTTTTTTTTCTGGTTGGGAAATCATCAAATGACTCCTCCCGCTCTGGGCGGAGCAGAAGGGAGTGTCAGACTTTTACTGACTAAAACCCACCCGTGTTCCTTCAGTTGCCTGTGCCAGGGGCCACGGTATCTCTTTCGAACAACCCGCAGCCCCGGCGGCATCGGCCCTAGCGGACCCCGTCAGTTCGTGCTGACAGCTCTTTGAGGCGCGCGTGGAACACAACGCGCCGTCGACCCGGGCCTGGTCCTTACCGGGCGGCGAGCTGCCCATAGCTCGCCGCCCGCAAGCCCGCGGCTACGGTGGCCGGGAGTCGGCTGTTGACTCCCGTCCAGGGCGTCTCCTGCGGCGGCTAGGAGCGCGAGGGTGCAGCGATTGCCTCTCCCTCGCGCGCTCCGCCTCCTCCTTCGCGAGCATTACTGCTTCGCAGAAGGAGGTGACGGCCTCCCATTCACTCTCGCTCCGGACCATGGCCTGGATAAATTAAAGAAGTACCTACACAAGAATAGAGATATACCTTTAGAACTGACATAATAAAAAATTTGAAGGATCAACAGTAGCTTCTAATCTTTTTACATACCCTGGCTACAATTAACGTTTGCTAATCAGTTTGTCTTAGTGTATGTAGTAAGCTGTGTAAAATGTAGTGGGTAGTATATTTTTTAAGTCATATGTTTAAGACACTTTGTATATTTTTAGTATACTACTGTTTGTTTTCCCTATGAAAAATAAATAAATAAGAAAAAAACTTGTCGAACAATAATGTGAGTTTTGGGAATTGAGATCTAGCAGATCACTACTTAATTTTTTTTTTACTGGACATTATGTTGGTCAACGTTGCGGTAATGTAAATAGGCTACCAGCTTGTCACAGCCTTTTAGTTAGCGGAATTCGTAGGTTGAACCGTAGTTTACTAATTATAGCTTTGACTGCTGTCTCAAAATTCGAAGGCATGTGACTTTTACCAACCTGCACTGAGCCCACGTGGTAGATTACAGCCCACTCCCTCTCGAAGACAAGAGGTATGTGTCCCAGCAGTGGGAACGTTATAGGCTGATTATGCTTATGCTATTAGTTTTATTTAAGTTTCTTTTATTAGAGGATACTGCCAAAAACTGTTGTCGCTCCATGTAAAATACTGGTATTCAGCTGCATCCGGTTAGACTGGATGCCAACCCCAATATAGCTGGGAAGAGGCTAGGCAGACGATGACTGGCAAAAGCTGCCTTTAGTTTGCAAATTGATTTGTTTACATGGCAGGCCATATGGGAGCCGTATTAATACCCACGTTGCGTCCGACAGTTTCCAAGCGTTCATTAAATATTTACGAAAACGGGTAAATCTGGTGGCCCATTTGTTTTTGGCTTTCAACACCTTTCGCCGAGGCATCAAATTAAAGTTTATTAAATGGACAATCTCCTGCCAATATATTTTAAATTTTGAAGCGTTGTAGTAAACTATATAATTATATACCGAATTATTGTTTTTGCTGTAAGTCACAAGTTGAATAATTGATGAGTTATAATGAAAACTTTGAGTTAAAATATTAGAATAGATTACTCTTTATTATGTACATCATATAAATAAACACACACACACACACACACGCATATTTTTATTTTTGTCCTTAAATATAAGATAAGTACTTTGTTCGCCCACTGCACGTACCAATTATTTTGTACCCGCTACTAAGACCCATTATAAATGGAGACTCTTTCCTAACATACAGACAGGTTTTTCTGCATAGCTTAGGAAAAGGGAGTCCTATGATCCCTGTTATTGTTGTGCTGGTTCTACTTTACAAAATTTTAGTTTATAAGACAACTCTGTATGCTATGTACAAACTGCTTATATAAATAAAAAAAATATGATTATTATATTATTATTAAATACCCATAAAGTACCCATATTTTACATAAAGTAGCTGAAATATGTGAGTTTTACAAAAAAAAAAGGAGAAATGATTTTATTTTTCGACTAACTAATGATTGCCTCATTGGTCTAGTGGTTCCAAGCGCTACTGCTGAGCATTGGGTCTTGGGTTCTATTCCAGGATCGGGCAAAGTGTTAGCAGCAGTGTAGCAGTCTGGAGTCTAGATTCGTGCCCGGTTGATGGGAATCGGCTTGCCCCCCATTACATGGGATTTAAACATAAACACTGGCGAAATGGCGACACTAACACGACGAGAACTGGTGAATGAAAACTATAGGTACACATCTGCCATCCCTTCGGGGATTACAGGCGTGATGTTATGTTATATTATGACTTTATTTCTGCATTAGCTGCAACCCCCGCGGTTTCACCCGCATACGTTTCGATCCCGTAAGAATATGGGGATAAAAAGTATCTTATATGTTAATCATGGTTATAAACAATCTGTATGTCAAATTTCATTCCAATCCGTTCTGTAGTTTTTGCGTGAAAGAGTAACAAACATCCATCCATCCATCCATACGGACTTTCACGTTTATAATATTAGTAGGACGTTTCCTTTGAAAAACATGAGATTTCGACGAGATCTCAAATGCATCGTTTATGTTAGTTGTACATTAGCTTCATTAGATTTATTCGTCATTGGAATATAATTTTGTAAAGTTATTATTTTAAAACACAAAGAAGCTGAAAGTTGTGAAAGCTTTCAAAGCTTTAAAGTAATTAAATAGCCATCAGGCGGTTGCAAATAAAAAGGTTTCGACTTAACGTGTCCCTTTATTAATAAGTTAAGTACATAATCTAATGGGTTAAGCAGAAGGGTTTCTGTGTACCTATTTTATTTTCTAGTGCAATACGCTCGAACAATAAAGTTCTGTCAAATTAGTCAAACGGTACTTCCGAACCCAAACTAATGCGATTTGAGTTTAAACGTGCTCAGGCAGGAATTGACAGTATTAGGAAAATGTAATAACTTGAGAGTGAAGTGAAGCTTAAGTGGCAGTGGGCAGGGCACATTGCTCGCAGAAAAAATGGCTGATGGGGCCGAAATGTTCTGTAGTTGCGACCGCATACCAGAAGATGTAGTGTGGGAAGGCCTCCCAAGGGGTGGACCGATGCCCTTGTGAAGGCCGCAGGAATCCGCTCAACACAGGAAGCACAGAACAGATCAAAGTGGCTGGGGAAGGCCTAGTCAGTAGTGGACGTCTTTTGGCTAAAATGATAATGTAGATGATAACTGAAGCGAAAAGAGTCGATTGTTATTTCAAGTTTTGGTGATTCGATTAGTTATATCCTAGAATCAGTTTTATCGGCTTGATTGATACAGAGACTTACCGGTTGTGGGTTCAATTCTCATTCGGAGAAAATATTTAGGTTCGTGGCCTACATATTGACCTGGATTTCTGTAATTTTTAGAATTTTGCAACGTTTTTACTAGAGAATAGTATTCCTGGAATGTACCGTATCTACTACAAGTACTGTTTAAGCTTTTGGTTTTAGTGGTTATATACACGGGCGACACGCATCAACGACACGCAGTCGACAACATGCGTCTCGACTCTCGTGTATTTGAGCATCGTTCTCAAATACACGAGCGGCACATTGTCGACGGCTGTCGGTGCCTCTGCCGTTGACGCGTGTCACTTATATGTATGTACACTTACAGGCATGATATTTCAAAGTACATTTCCTTATCAAACGCCCACCTTTTTCTTTCCTCCATACATGAAATAAAAACATCAACTCCAAATATAGCCATTAGTCCACACACGCGATTTCTAAGACATTATTTATAGCCGTGAATGGCAGCACAACACATTAATAGCCGGTGAAAGGGAAAGTGTCTTACGCTTACATAGTTGCATGTTACACACAAGAAGTGGATGTAGACCTTTATTTAAGGATGGGAGAAAGGTGACGAATAAAGCGGTGAGCGGATTTTTATTGGTATCGGATAAAATATGAAAGACAGCCTCGTTCGGCCAGTTTTCGCAAGTGCAACTGCTCAGCATGATTCTATCCTCAGGTAGGGCACAGTCAGTGTAGTGCATAATCAGCCTATAATGGTCCCGCTGCTGGGACACAGGCGACGACGTTTCCTTCATCGTTTGGAGAGCAGTGGTGATACAATAATTTATACAAAGTAAAGCACTTGTCAGGGTTGAAAGAAATAGGGATTCTCAAGATGAATAAAAAAACTGTTTGAATAAAATATACAATGTATTATATAGATTTTACTTTAGTTGCTGTACAATGCTTATGACTCATGGTATTTAAATACAACTCAAAATTATGCCACTAATAAAATTGACAAGATGATCTTATTTTGATCATCTTATCAATTTTCTCATGTTTTATTTTAAAGCAAGTTTTTTAAGCAAAAACAGTAACAAAATATGAAGCTTAAAACATGCGTTAATAAACTGTTTTAAAACCCTAGATTGCTGATCATCTCTGGCGAAATCTACTCACAAATCTACCTACCCCTCCGGAGAATACAAGCGTTATACGTGAATTGGTAAAATATATGAGAAGTATAATAATAAGTAAAGGTAGGGGCTGAAAGTGTATTGTATTGCATAGTGGGTGGTTACAAGAGAAGCCTCGCACGGAGACCTTGATGCAGGGAGCGGTTATGTTAGAGAGCGGCTCGGCTAGCAGAGCGGGAAAGAAATATCCTAAAATTCATTCATTCACTTACAGGCATCCCACAGCCTCCACAGGGTTTGAATTTTTGCAGAAGAGTTCATTTTCTGACGAAGGTGAGAAATAAGGAAGTATTTTTGACAATTCAACCTGTAAAGGTGTTTATTACGGTATGAAAGTTTGTACCGAAGTTCTTCTTTTTTTCCGGTGGGCAATTCCATCGGGCACATGAGTATTTTTATTAGGATTTTTTATATTCGACCAAAATTAAATGTAATTTTATTTTGTGGTAGCTAAAGTTTTGGCGTATTGATCGTTCTTTCAAAATCTACGGTTGATGTTAAAAATAAACAGTTATAACACTACATGTCATTTATTATTGTATGTTAGATTAATAAAAGTAATCATAAATAAAATAGTTTAGTGGCATAAGATAGTAATTATTACTATAGATAGTTGAGTGCTACATTGGCGTAGCAAGCTTGTAGCACCGTAGCACATTGTCGAAGTGGTGTAGCACACCGTCGTAACAGGTACACGGTCTACATTGCTTTGGTTTGAGATCATTTCCTATTAATTGCTTTTACTATTGTTAACTATGGATTGTTCAGAACTAAATTAGTTAGTTATATCATCATTTAACGCGATTGCATCTGGATACTTGACTCTTTGAGGAGTGGCTAGAGAGGCGCCACGGCGCCCTCACCTTCCGCCTGACGCAGGTCTTCACCGGACACGGTTGTTTCGGGAGGTTCCTGTTCAGAATAAAGCGGGAGGAAACGCCAGGGTGTCACCACTGTGGGGATCGCCCGGAGGACACGGTGGAGCATACGGTGGAGGTCTGCCCGGCTTGGGCGGGGCCCCGCCGTGTCCTCGTGGCGGCGATCGGCGGCGGCGACCTCTCGCGTCCGGCCCTCATACAGGCCATGGTACGGAGCGAGAGTGAATGGGAGGCCGTCACCTCCTTCTGCGAAGCAGTAATGCTCGCGAAGGAGGAGGCGGAGCGCGTGAGGGAGAGGCAATCGCTGCACCCTCGCGCGCCTAGCCGCCGCAGGAGACGCCCTGGACGGGAGTCAACAGCCGACTCCCGGCCACCGTAGGCGCGGGCCTGCGGGCGGCGAGCTATGGGCAGCTCGCCGCCCGGTAAGGACCAGGCCCGGGTCGACGGCGCGTTGTGTTCCACGCGCGCCTCAAAGAGCTGTCAGCACGAACTGACGGGGTCCACCAGGACCGATGCCGCCGGGGCTGCGGGTTGTTCGAAAGAGATACCGTGGCCCCTGGCACAGGCAACTGAAGGAACACGGGTGGGTTTTAGTCAGTAAAAGTCTGACACTCCCTTCTGCTCCGCCCAGAGCGGGAGGAGTCATTTGATGATTTCCCACCCAGAAAAAAAAAAAAAAAAAAAAAATACTTGACTATTCCAAGCTTTTCATCAAAACATTCCAAGTATTTCACAAAAATTACTATAGGAAATGATGGTAAAATGTGTTTTAGAGCGATGTCAATAGATTCTAAAGATAAATGTTAATGCTATGAACGAATACGTCTTGTACTGATTATAAAAAAAACTATTTATTTATTTATCCGTTTATTTCTGGCATCAAGGCCCATATAAACACACACAATACAATATTAATATAACTTAAAAATACTATAAATACGTACAGCATTATAATTACTTACTAACGCACACGAAGTGTCTGCGTCATGTTTCGCTTACTGGTGTCTTCTCGCTATCTTGCTATCTCGTTGGTTTAGTGGTCGCAAGCGGTACTGCTGAGCATGAGGTCCTGGGTTCGATTTCCGTGACGTCAAAAGTGTTATTGAATTTTTCCATCTGGAATTCCTCATTAGCAGCCCGGAGTCTGGATTTGTGTCCGGTTGATGGAAATAGGCTCTATTACATGGGACCTAAACATAACGGGCGAAATGTGGGTGTATTATAGGTACACCTCTGCCATCTCTTAGAGAAAACATGGCGTGATGTTATATGAATAGATTCAAAGTCTCCTTATTTTGAAGGTGGTCAAAATTACCGCAATATCCAACAATTTTTGTAAATTGGGCGGCATTACCAGCTTATAATCTCACTGCTGGGACACATGCCTCCTCTTTTCGGGAGGGAGTGGCCTGTATCAGGTTAGACTGGAAGCTGACCCCAACATAGATGGGAAAAGGCTAGGTAGATGATGATATATATGTAACTATTTCCAGACGTCCCACATAAACACAGTTCACATCGCCGCAGAATACATTCAAGTTAGGTTTGCATTACAGCGCATTGAGATCACAGGGCTTCCCGAAGCGTATGAATGGTGTAACGAAGTCAGTAATGCAGCAGTCGCGAGCGCTCTGACGCACATGTTTGTGTCTATCTGTATCTGTTTATATGGGGATGTTACCTACTTCCAATGTCTTTTCGAGCGTGTTATTTAAACTGGGTTTTAGATAACTATAGATATCTTATGTTTGTAGTTTTAAATGTGTAGAAGGATTTTCTATCCTCGTGCCTGTCTCATTAACCAATCATCATCATGATCATCATTTCAGCCGAAAGACGTCCACTGCTGGACATAGGCCTCCCCAAGCACCTCCACTTCGACCGGTTCTGTGCTTCTCGCATCCAACGGGTTCCTGCGGCCTTCACAAGGTCGACCACCAATCACTCAACCAACCACCAACCAATCGTTATCATTCAATTGCTTATAATAATTATAAAACACAAATTCTGAGTTTTATTTGATTCAATTAATACTTTTGAATTTTCAAGAAGTCGGTTAGTAAGTCAGAAACTTGAAGCTAGTCACTCGTTCCAAAAGGCATATCTCTATGGAGAAGAACGGGCACAAACTCCAAAAGAACGGGCAGGAAATTGTAATTTTATATCTGACTATTTCTTGTATCTTTTAGCTGGAATGGGAAGTTGCCATTTTGCTGTACATTATCGTAAAATCTTGTTGTGAACACCTACATGTTACTTTCATTTAAAATAAATCACAGGGGCAATTCTCGTAATTTTAAGAACGTTCACAGTCTGATTTCAGTATCAATCTGTCAAAAATACCTCAAATTTCCCCACATTTTGACAAGTTTATGACATTTGTTTGTCGCTGAGATGAGACTGCGACTAGATTTTGAACGTTTTATATTACGAGAATTGGCCTTCAGATTGCTGAAGCCTACCTGATGGTTCTGGGATCGATTCCTAAACCCAGAATTATTAAATCGCTCCGCTTGATTCGTACACACGACCTTCTAAATCGCCCATGCAAAATTATTTGAAAAAAAAAAAATCGCTCTTCTATCCGCTACGCTTTGCTCCTATAAACATAGCCTAATAAATGCAGGGGTGGCAAACGTGCGCCCCACGTTATTGAATATCAATACCTAATGTGTTTGCGGACGAATGGCCGAATAGCAAATCCACGTAACAACTGTGTAACCATTTTGTGTGTTACATTATATACTAAGAATAGAAGACAATCTTGTTAGTATCTCTAGAGGACGGTGAGTTGAGTGTATTGCTGTGGTGTTTTAGTAATTATACCTTCCACTAATGTAAGTGGCTAGTGCTCATTAAGAAAATAAGTTAGTAATCATCAACTCGCTGTACCTAGGTACTCGTTTCGCTTTACATGCAGGATTTAGCAGCTAAAATAAAAGTGGCAAACCTGCAGCTGCGTGGGAATCATTATCATCATCATTTCAGCCGAAAGACGTCCACTGCTGGACATCCCTCTTCGACCGGTTCTGTACTTGCCGCATCCAGCGGATTCCTGCGGCCTTCACAAGATCATCGGCCCACCTTGTGAGAAGCCATCTAACGCTACGTCTGCATGGGGATAGATATCATTAAACAATATGATCATCAAAACGAACACAAGGGCGTACGAAAGAGCAACATCGTGCCACGTGTTATTGGACAAACAAACAAAACATATCTTTAAACATACATAGCCTTATGAATGCAGGGGGGCAAACGCGAGCCCCGTACTGATGAACCGTACGCTATGGAAAATACGGATTATTTTCCGTAACACGAAACGTATATTAATATCTGTTATTCATACCTGTTAAATATTAAAATTAAAAATTCGTTTGGATGGAAGACTGTCTTGTGAGGTGAGCGAATGACTGTAAAAACACTACAATTGTGTCTTCAGCTTAATGTTATTAGTTGGTGACAGATTTTATATTTAGTAAAGAAATAAAAATAATAAAGTTGCAGTTGTAGTTCTTTGTGTCCAAAATGGGAATATAAAATCATTATAAGCCCGCTCTGCTACCCGCTTCGCTTGCTCCAATGTCCATGGCCTTTTTTTTGAGGATGGGAAATCATCAAATGACCCCTCCCGCTCTGGGTGGAGCAGAAGGGAGTGTCAGACTCTTACTGACTAAAACCCACCCGTGTTCCTTCCTTAGCCCTTTATGTACCAGGGCAGCGGTAACCCTTTCGGACGATCCCGCTACCCCGGCAGGCTTCGGCCCTATCGGGCCCCGTCAACTATGCTGACATCTCTTTGAGGCGCACGTGGAACACATACGCGCCGTCCGGCACGGGCCTGGTCCTGATCGGACGGAGAGCTACCCATTGCTCTCCGCCCGCAGGCCCGCGCATGTCCATGGCCTTATGAATGCAGGGATGGCAACCACGTTGCCTGTGTAATTAAAAAAATATAATATCACTATAGTAGATACCACTAATAGATAGAAGATTAACGAATCTCCGCTTCGCCGACGATATTGTCCTTTTCTCCTCCACGGCAGCCGAGTTAGGCCTAATGGTCGACCAACTGAGCAGTGCCAGCATCGAGGTCGGACTCGCGAGAAATATGACGAAGACCAAGGTGATCACCAACAGCACCAAGCGTAACATAGGAATTGGGGGTGTGAGGATTAGGTAAATATGTCCATGAGTATATATACCTCGGTCAAATAGTCTCCTTCCAGGCAAGACACGATAAAGAAGTTGCTCGACGCACCGAGAACGCCTGGAAGAGCTATTGGTCGATGAAGAAAATAATGAAAGGAACTCTCCCTCTCTCACTGAAGAGAAAACTCATGGACTTGAGCATTCTTCCTACCCTCACCTCTGGAGCGCAGACCTGGTCAATAACCAATCGTCAAAACTCCGCATTCGGGGTCTGTCAGCGAGCAATGGAGCGCAGTATCCTTGGAGTTAAACTTTCTGATCGTATAAGGAACTCGATACTGCGTTCTAAAACTCAAATTGCCGATGTACAACATGGCTGCCAAGTTAAAATGGAACTGGGCTGGTCACATCTGTCGCATGCCGGAGGAGCTATGGGCTAAAGTAACCACACAATGGGTCCCAAACAGCAGCAAACGACAACGCGGCAGGCCCCGAATGAAATGGCGGGACGAGCTCGACTCTTTCCACAAGGATTGGCTTTTAACAGCACTTGATAGGGATAAGTGGAAGGAGGGAGGAGAGGCCTTTGCCCTGCAGTGGGACAGAAATAGCTGAATAAAAAAAAAATTAAAAAAAATGTCACTAGTTTCTGTCCGCGAATTCGTCCGCGTGAAATTTCTTGTTCCCCGACGATCCACGACGACGATCTGACCCACCCATCACATCGCCTATACACGCTACTACTTCGTTTCCGGTTAGCGTTTTTTTTCTGACTTTATTTCTTTTTGCTCGGTTCCTAGCTAAGTGAGAAATTAACAATTCACCATCATGTTTGGACAAAAGTCTAGCTTAAGATTGCGAATTTACGGATCACGAATAATATACATTTCTTTTATTTTCAAGCTCAAATGACTACTATCGGTTCTTATACACGAAATTATCCCGTGGCGTTACCCATTTCGCTACACTACGCTTCAAACAATGGGGTTAAAAAATATCGCTCAGCTACCCGCTTTGCTCTGCTTCTATACACACAGTCTTACGAATGCAGGGGTGGCAACCGCGCGGCCCGTGTAATTGGCAGTAATAAACGGCCGCGCCGGGTTTATTACGCACCGATCCGGCAAGCAGGCCGCCCCGATGGCCGTTTAGCGTATCAAAAGTGAATTGAGCCCGCTTGCGGCCGTTTCTGATATGTTTATTTTGTTCTGATTAAATTCATTGGTGGAAACACTGGAACCCTTTGTTAATTTGAGTTAAATGTTTGATGATTGCTACTGGTGGGGCAGGGCTTGAGTTGAATTTTTAGATTGATGGAATAGGACTTTAAAAATGGATGCCTTTAATGTAAGTGCTATACAAACAGTTATTATTTAAATTTTATTATTCTAGCTAGACCGGGATTTTTTGTTTTTTAATTATAATTATTAGACCACGGCGAAGGTGGTGTGGTGATCTAACGAGGTTTGCAGAGCCAACATGATCACAGATCGCTCAAGACAGGGAGGTTTGGTAGAAAAAAGGGGGAGGCATTTGCCCAGCAGTGGGACACAATATAGGCTAAAGATTTAAAAAATAATAATTATCTAGGTTTTAAAAATAATGCGATAGTTACAAACAGCATCACGGTACGCACCAGCAGCACGGTTGGCGCAGTGGTTAAGCGATTGACTGCTGCGCTGCGTGTCGCGGGTTCGATTCCCGCACGGAACAAATATTTGTATGGCCTACAAGTAGTTGTTCCGGGTCTGGCTGTTTGTGTATGTGAGTTTAAATGTTTGTAAACGCACCCACGATACAGGAGAAATTCTTCGTGTGGGGCAACGTTTTAAAAAAAAAAAAAAACAATGTCAACTTGTAACCTGCTTGAAACGTTATAAAGAAACGAGATACGAATAAAGGATACGAGATACGAGTAAAAGATACGAGATACGAGTAACAGATACGAGATACCAGTAAAAGATACCTACGAGTAGATACATTAAATAGTTGACTATTTAATGTATCTACTCGTATCTTTTTTATTCGTAAACCAACGACATATTTTACCGTAACCGTATTGTAACGTATTTTTTTTTCGTAAACTAATTAACTATTGATAGTTAGTTGGTTTAATAGTTATTAGTATAATATTGAAATATTTATAGAGGTATGAGGAACAGGGTGTAAAGTTCACTCATACTCTATAGAAAAGGGAGGATCCTCCGACCAGACGGGTGTTTTGTCTGGCGGGCAATTGCCCCACGATTGATGTTGGCAAATTGTATCTATGCTAATTGCGCGGTAAACTCTGCTTGCGAGATGCAGGATTTGCGTGACGTCAGTATGACGCGTTGTTCGCATGTGGCGTTGTAGATACCGCTACATATTTTATTCAATCAACGACAATACAGCGCGCAAGAATTATTTATGAGCAAATAATATTTTATGATATTAAAATGAGTATTTACTATTTTATTAAAAAATATTTTAACAGAAATAATACAACAGCAATGGACTAACTCATCTATTTAGCCTTCTCGCAATTTATGTTGGAGTCGGCGTCCAATGTAACCGGATGCAGCTGAATACCCGTATTTTACATGAAGCGACTGACTATCTGACCTTCACAACCCAGTTACTGGGTAATGCGATACCCCTTGGTAAGACTGGTTGTCAGACTTTCGGGCTTGTGACGATCCGTAACGACTGCCAAAGATCCATGATTGAAACCCTGGACCAACGGCTTGACGTGCTTTCCGAGGGACGGAGGGGTCTTGGTATGTGAATATGGCCACCCGTCCACGGATCAACCGCGGCAAGCGTAGCTTAACCTGATCGATCGACCTGTGCGGCTGTTGATATTTAGCCTGGGGCTCCTCCCAGCAATGGACTAACTATCAACCAAAAAGGACCATCAAAGGACTATCAACCGAAAACCTACACAAAATTAAAACTTCAAAAGATTAAAAAATAAGACCCGTGTCTTCCTTTATCCTCAAAGCGCCCACTTCTTTCATAATCAACTAATTAACTAAATCCTCCTTAACTCTTAAATCTCCTAGTTCATTATAATTTCATGTGAAATACCGCTTACCTCGCCAAACAATTGAATGTTAAACTCGTAGTAATTAAAAGTAAACGGAAGGAGGTAATTTGCAAGTTCAAGTCTACGGCACGCTAACTGAGAAACGTATTATAAACTACGTGCCGTTTAGCGTCTGGTTAGTTATTACAGCTCAAGATTTTTAAGGTTTACTTAGAAAAGTTTATTAGACCCTTGGCTAAATAATAACAGCCGCACGGATCGATCGAAGGTGTGACATCCATTACATATTGAAATCCCTCCGCGCCTTGAAAAGCACATTAAGCCTTTGGTTCCGGCTGTCAATCTTTGACAGTCGTTATAGTCGTAGTCAGGAGCCCAAAAATTTGACGGGATTGGATGGATTTGGGGTATCGTGCTACCCAGTTTCTGGGTTGTGGAGGTCAGATAGGCAGTCGCTCCATGTTAAATACTGATATTCAGCTGCATCCGGTTAGACCGGAAGCCAACCCCAACATACCTATAGTTGGGAAAAGGCTAGTCAGAGTGACTGGCTTAGAAAAGTTTATTAGAACATTTTGTTGAGTAGTTCTGGGAAAGCGCCGCTAGATGGCGCTAGAAGCGTTGTATGAACGTAGCCGTGAGTCCCTGACATAGTTTTTGTGGAAAATTCGTTTGATGTTTTGTCTTTTTTGTTAATTCAAACGGCTTTAAACTTCCTTATGACCTGTCTCCTTGTCTCCGGGTAAGTTCCGGTTGACTTATTAAGCAGATAAGTTTAGACCTACGATTCATTATTAATTGGTCTTGGGAAACAGGTCCTTAAGATGTTATGAATGTATGGCTTGATATAAACAGGAAAATGTACAAGAAAAACAAACAAACAAACAATAAATTAATAGTAAGCTTGCTATGCGTATATGCGCGTAATAACATATTAACCTCCTGACACAATTATTTGTTACGTGCAGGGCATGTGAACTGACGAGCTTCGTATTTTTCTTTCTTTCTTTCTTTCACAGACGATGATTGTATTTGCTCTTTTGTTTCAAGCCAGCACTTTGCTCTCGCGGTCTCATTAGCGAACGTTTCAGCGTTTCGCTTGTCAATGAGTTTTTGTATTTGCAATTTTAAAGTAAAGCTGTATTTTTATACTGTTGTATGATAAATGGTAAATAATTATATAAATTTTTATTTCAACGAGTCAGCGACGAAATTCGCAGGTTATTTCGAAAGTTTGTAAATAATTTTAATGGTAGGTTTAATTATATTTATAAATACTGTAATACTCGAAATTATAGTGTTCCTTACGATTCAATCACGTGTAACACACTACTCGTATAAGGAAATTATAAGTGGCAAGTGTTCATTCATAAAAATCCTTCATCATCAACAAATCATCTTATTAGTTCCACAAGTGAAGACAAGGGGGTTTTATTTAAGGGTCCATACACACCCACACCCACACTCGCTCACTTACACACTAACATACTCACTCGTAACACACGCACCACACGTACTCGCGCGACTATTGACAATGTATAATGTGCCTTTGTATAATGTTAATTTATCTCTTTTATTTTTATTTTATTTTTTTATCCTTAGTCTTGCTTGTTTACTTTGCGTACATTTCAATTGCATAGTAATTAATGATAAGTGGAAGTGCGGAGACTCCTAATACAAGCAATTCCTTGCTTAAAAGGAGATCTCCAAAAAACATGTATCTAAATGCCCATTGTAATTGAAATAAACTTTTTTTTTTTTTAATGTACTCGTAGTCTGTTTTCTGTAGTAATATTATAAAGAGGTTAAATTTGAAAAAAAATAAAAATAATAAAAAATACATGCGAGCAACTCGCGTCTATTGCTACGCAGGCAACCGCAGCCGTCGACGCGTCGACGTCTGTCGCCAACACAGTTGGCTCTGCCGTTGACGCGTGTAGCTCATAGATATAAGCACTAACAGAGCAACCATTCGTCTGTAAGTGCATGTTTGGCTGATTTATTTAAAAGTAAAAAAAAATCATTTATTTCCACACTAATCAAAACACAGTACTGACATTATTAGAATAGATTGACTGGACTGGAGCCTAAACTTGGGCAGCCCTGTATTTCAGGACTCCAGGTCTTCCTCCCGCGGCGAGTGAGTTGGTACAATTTATTAATGAATGACAACTAGAGGTGTAATTAATATATATTGTGTGTGTTTGTGTGAGTGCGTGAGTGTGTTGTGAGTGTGTTCGTGTGTGCGTGCGTGTGTGTGTTGTGTGTGTGATGAGTGAGAGTACGGTTGCACGTATCTGTGTTTGTGGGAGAACGTATATATGTATATATATGTTTATTTATTTATATAACAATTGCTTGCTGCACTTACAGTAAACACCAAAGCGCGCAGGAAGCCAAAAACACATTTAAGTAAAAAACTTCATACAAACATTAAACATAGATTTTCTGCTATACATAAATATGTCAACTTTGAGCTCCTAAGCAATCAGGGCGTTCAGCAGATTGATCGCCTGGGTTGTGGGAGCATAGCGAGCAGTATGGGTACGCACTGGCGGCGCTGCGAAGAGGCACCGCGAGGCAAAGGCGCGCGAAACACTCATACTCATTTTCCTTGATAGTCACTTTTATTTTCTTTCGTAGTTTGTTTGGTGCGGCCTTGACTGTCAGGCCTGCTACCAATTTTACAGTAATTTATCGATTTAATGTGCCAACACGAGTGATGTAGATACTCATCTACTACTCCTACTTTCCCCTCCACTATACGTATGGCACGTTCCCCAATATCAACTGAACCATATGGACTTAAAGACTCACATGTGGTTCTACTGGCCCCTCGCCAGACCCAGCTATTAAGAGAGCAGTGCATCACTACGTGCCAAGCCAATACACAAGAACATGATACTCCGAGTTTATATTGTTCTGGGAGTAATTTATTAGGACTAATAAGCTGTTGCTTTGGACGGGCCACTTTGGGCGGCAGATGCAACATTTGACTGTGGTTGTTCTGTGATACTTACTTTATACAGGGTGACTGGTAATTTGACGTATTCCTTCCAGGACGTGACAGTGGGACCCAAGCACCCCATAATGCCTAGGCGAAAATTCATGGCATTCGAGAAAACCCATTTTTTATGTATTTTTGAAAATTCCCCAGAATTCGTCACTAAATATCACTTTTCTTTAAATTCTCTAGTTGAATGGCTTTAATTAACTGGTTTATGTTAACCCTTTACTTCCTCACCACCCAGCAATCATTCAATACTCGCAAGGCGAGGCGTTACCACTGAGGCAGTACTGTTACCCTTAAATATGATTACAACTTTCTGTTGCTTGCTGTATATACAAGATTTTTACCCTTTTTTTTTTTTTTTCTGGTTGGGGAATCATCAAATGACTCCTCCCGCTCTGGGCGGAGCAGAAGGGAGTGTCAGACTTTTACTGACTAAAACCCACCCGTGTTCCTTCAGTTGCCTGTGCCAGGGGCCACGGTATCTCTTTCGAACAACCCGCAGCCCCGGCGAGATCGGTCCTGGCGGACCCCGTCAGTTCGTGCTGACAGCTCTTTGAGGCGCGCGTGGAACACAACGCGCCGTCGACCCGGGCCTGGTCCTTACCGGGCGGCGAGCTGCCCATAGCTCGCCGCCCGCAGGCCCGCGCCTACGGTGGCCGGGAGTCGGCTGTTGACTCCCGTCCAGGGCGTCTCCTGCGGCGGCTAGGCGCGCGAGGGTGCAGCGATTGCCTCTCCCTCACGCGCTCCGCCTCCTCCTTCGCGAGCATTACTGCTTCGCAGAAGGAGGTGACGGCCTCCCATTCACTCTCGCTCCGTACCATGGCCTGTATGAGGGCCGGACGCGAGAGGTCGCCGCCGCCGATCGCCGCCACGAGGACTCGGCGGGGCCCCGCCCAAGCCGGGCAGACCTCCACCGTATGCTCCACCGTGTCCTCCGGGCGATCCCCACAGTGGTGACACCCTGGCGTTTCCTCCCGCTTTATCCTGAACAGGAACCTCCCGAAACAACCGTGTCCGGTGAGGACCTGCGTCAGGCGGAAGGTGAGGGCGCCGTGGCGCCTCTCTAGCCACTCCTCAAAGAGGGGACTTATCGCCGCAATCGTGGCGTGCCCAGCGCTGGGTTGCGACAATCGCACTCTCCATGCCGCTATGAGATCCCGCCGGAGCTCTGTCCGCTGTGCCGTGATTTCTCGCGGCAGCGGAGCAACGCCCCGGCGTTTTGCCTCCTCTCGCCACTCCCATATGTGGGCGAGGACTTTGGCCTCCAGATCCCATGGCGGCAATCCGGCAAGGAGGCTCGCCGCCTCGGCGGAGACCGTGCGGTATCCTCTAATGAGCCGGATAGCCATGACCCTTTGGGACCCTTTTACCCTCTGACATATTTTTAATCACTGAAACACGGGCGTAAAAACTCATTTTATTATCGAAGTAAAGCACTTTACACCGCTTTCAAAGGCTAAAATGTTCAACTTCGATGTTTTGTTCCCTGTTTTCAAACATTGTTCTCTTAATAGTTGCTATTGTTATCTGCAGCTAAAGAATGTTGAGTGCAGCCTGCGTGTGGCTTGCAGAGTGCCGATGTAATTAAAGTTGTGCTCACAGAGTTGTGCCTTGTTCGGGAATGGCGAGAGTTCCGGCTTTCTCTCGAAAAGTTAGCCATTTTTAGGGTGGTTCTTTGTGAATGATAAAATGAGAATAAGTATTATAGGTAGTCAAGTTAAATACCTACCTAATTTCGATTATTTAAGATAAATAATATTAAACATAAGAAATGATTTAATTTAAGAAATTATAAAATAAAATACATATTTTTTTGCTTGCTAATTTTATTTTATTTATTTATTTCTACCTATTTATTAGTTAGGTACTTTTTATGCGACTTTACTTTTTTTTCTTCCATCTTCAGACTTCCATCTAGTTTTAAAAGTCATTGTATAAAAACATCCATCTTTTCTTCATCCAGCTACATTCAATACGAGAACTTGTTCTTTGTTGAATAGAATTTAGATTTGGAGGTATAAACTCAACAAGTACCTAAGCATTCCATCCATACATTATATTAAAAACACCGACTTTAAACTGTCCGATAGCAAAATTGATCGTCTTGTCGCAACATCGCCAAACAATAACAGCATTTGAACAAAAGACGATCAGATCCATGCGCCATCAACCTTCGATCGTGTAGCTCCCACCTTGATTGATTGACTCAACTGTTGATTACCCCGCACCTACCAAATATTACGTGGTCTCTAACAACAAGCAATTTTTCAATAGACGGGGGTCAAAGTATTCTGGTGGGGGCTATTGTATGGAAAAGAATGGGAAGGATGTCAAAAAGTCTTTTTAATGGAATGGCGTTTTGGTGTTGTGAATTTATAATGCTGTTTAAAGTGAGGGTAGCGGTGATTTTCTTTCATATTCTGTCTTGTCATAATGTGGGCACCCCTATAATCATAATATTCTGTTTGACTTTTATAGGTATAATTTTTGTATTTAGCACAGGACTGTTTATATTTTAAGGGCTGTTTTTCCATCGCCAGATAACTTTTATTCGAGGAATAATATTGACGTTTGACAGTTTTTGTGTGAAATAACTGTCAAAATTTCAAAATTATTTCTCGAATACAGTTATCAGATGATGATAAGATAAGTTTTATCTGAATAATAATTATGACAGTTTGACATATTTTCTATTAAAAACCTGTGAAACCGCAATATTTAGTCCTCACATAAAAGTTACCTGAATATTGAAAAATCAACCCTAAGTTAATGATTTTAATGTCTGATAATTTTTCATGCAATAAATAAATTATTGTTTTAGGGAAAGGTTATACTAGTAGCAGATTTTACCATTAGCCTATTAAGGTGAACAGTTTGTACAGCTGGCTCCTACATCAATCAATCAATCAACTCAGCCTATCACAGTCCACATCTGAACATAGGATTTAAAAACCGACTCCATAATTATTACTATGCAATTTTACTTTAAAAGAGTTCACCCAATCAAAAAATAACAAAAAAAAAATATGCGAACGGCAAACAGCAGCACGTCCATTAAAAAACATTCGTTATTAAAAAGCTTTTCTCTTCCATCAATTTTCCCTAGAATAACAGTGTAAAAATATGTATATCCAGTATTTTCCTGCCATACATATAAAACCAACTAGCTTCATATTCATAAATCATCACGAGACCGGTAGGCTATACCTTGCCTAACAAACAATACGATGTTCGATCACTCCCCATGAATTGCGTAGCATAAAATCATATTTCTCTTTACATCACCCTTGTGTCCTTTCCAAAAGGTTCAAAATTGCTCTGTAGTGTTGTTTGTGGGTTGTAAGTGTATGTTTGTCAACAAGAGCGTAGACTGCTGTTAACACCAGCGACCCTGATTGATGATTCATGATTGTTTACGAAGTCAGTTAATGGTGGAGAGAGTGTGTTCCGTTTTCGGCTGTAGCAAGTCTGTTTGTTGACATTTTTGTCGTTGAGAAAGGATTTGTAGGTTGTAAGAAATGGTAGAAACTAGGAAATAAGATATAAATAGTTAAAGAAATAAATTAGGGTTGTTTTGTTTATAAATTATGATGAAACTGGGACTTTTACGAGTTGTATGGATTTTTCAGTTATTGATGGTACACTATAATCTCACAGGTAAATCGAGGAGTTTATACTATATTACAGAGTATTTAATTTTCAGTGTAGGTACTTCCCGTTCACTTCTAAATGGTCCATTTTGGTGTACAAAAGTGCGTCGGTCTTATAGCTTGAAACAGTCATTCAGTTACACTTAGAGTATGTTGTATTGAAGAATTTCGCGTTACCCTGGAGCTTTCGGCTTAAAATACAATTTATTTTAGGGTGATTCAGAGATACTGAGTTACTACTAGATTTTCACCCAAACCGCAGGCGATTTTGCAGCCAGAGAAGTGAAATTCTAACTAGTTTAAACTGTCACTAACTCCTACGGCTAACTTTATGCCTAGGGATAGCGTGATTGAGCTGTGTGTCGGTGCCGCTGAAATTTCAATTGTCGGGTACCTTGCTAACATGACACGTTACACAAAAAAAAAATGCAAGAAGAGTCAGAATATCGGAAGCACCTTGGCCGGGAATCAAACTCGTACGTAAAGTTGGTACACATTACCTAATGTATTGTTTGCATCGGTAATCGAATGCCAATCATCAGTATGAATACATGTCCCTCAGTGTGTCCACGGTCTGTCGGTAGTTCATGCCAAACGCGGTAGATGGCGCTAGCTGCTACTATTGTTCAGGTAAAACCAAGTTAGATTTGTGTTGTTATCGCTGAGAAGAATCATAAAAACTTTCTTTTGTTTCATTCAGGTGTTATTCAACTGTAATTACAAATGTTCATTTCTTTAGACACGAATGAAAATTTCTACGTCTTAGTTAAGATCAGATTTTTATCAAGAAGTACTCGTACCAGCTCTTTAGATTTTATGGAACACATCTTTCACTATAAGTTTTTTTTTAACACAAATGAGCAGAAAATAATCTTTTTGTATAAAATATAGATGAGACCAATTGAAATCGAAGCTTCATATCAATGCTTGGTATTTCTTGGCAACAGCAACCTACATCATAAATAATTCAGCCAAGCCAAGTCAGTTCACATAACCCTTACGTATTAAATATTTATCCGGTAATTACCACCTGTTGTTCGACTACAACCGGCTCTGTCCGTTGACCGTCCAGCGCCGACACGGGAATAAAACCGGTGTTGATCACGTCGACGTGTTTGAGGGCTGAGGTGCGTTGTGTGGACGAAAGTGGTATCGGCGTTTCGATAATTTTGAACGTAACATCACGCTTGCATCCCTCAAAAGGGTAAGTAGATGTCTATACTGTGTAGTACACGCTCATTTTACCAGGTTTGTTTCAGTCTCATGTAATGTCTATTGCCATCAACCGGGTGCAAATCTAGACTACTTGATGCTACTGAGAGGTATCGATGGGAAACAACGAATTACACCTAGGTATCCCGATATGGGCATCTATTCATTGGTGACCCGCGGCGTTACCCGCGTGGAAGCCGGAAATTATCCAACAGGAATGTAGGTACTACCGGGGTATAAAGTTTAACCTAGGTCAACCCTAACCCAGGTCATGTGTGCCAAATTTTGTCGAAATCCCTAAAGCCGTCAAGGCGTGAAAAGGTACTAAACAGACAATTATTTTAGCATTTATAATAAAGTAAAAAGTAAGTAAAGTATTAAAGTAGCATAAATCAGCGTATAGTGTTCCCACTACTGGGAGATAGGCCTCCTCTCGGTGAGAGGACCGTAATCCACCACGCGGGCCCAGTGCGGGTTGGTAAATGTCACATATCTTGGAATTTTTGTTTCTAGAACATGCAGGTTTCCTCACGATATTTTCTTTCGCCATTTTGAGAGCAGGGGTGATGAAATAATTTACACACTATAAATTGCCCGTCTGGGTTCGAATCTACGACCGTACTCTTAAGTTGCGGCCGTTACCGATAACGGACTCTCATTAGTGTTTATAAAATGTAGGTTTTCCCAATTTTCAATTCTGACTAACACAAAGTAATGAAAGAGTATGCAAACGTATCATGTCAGCCGTCACTCAGTACGCTCAGTTCTGAGTACCTATCTTTCAATAATTAACGGTCTTCAGACATGTTAGTACAGTTACCACAAAAAGTAAGGAATGATTACGAATATTTTATATGTTATTATGACTGAAAACGTTACGTTCATCTTAGTGTTTTTTTTAATGTGATAAAAATATAGTATCGCAAGTGTGATTTACTTTTATTATATAGCACTGAAAACTGTAGGTATAATTAGCTTTAGAAGAAGGTATATAACTTTATAATTCTAAAAAGTAATTTGATTTTCACTAACCATCAACCCATCGTAACAATACAAAGTTAACATCATAACGTTATCTATCTGTTATACTCGTATGTGTATTATGATGTTTTTAGTGAATTGTTTTTCTTTATTTCAAAATTTAAAAACTCTTCTCTTTTTATTTGTTTAACCATTTATGTACACACACATATAAACAGACAAAAAGAAAGGAACAGAAAAATACGTATACAGTGATGCTTGTTTCTAAAGAAATGTCTTCCAGCATACCTGAGGATACCATAAAGATATGCAGACAGCGTGTGTAAGAATACAACAGAAAACAAAATACATAAAATCAACACAAAAAAATCATTAATTATAAATAGTGTAACTAAAGGCTTTAAATTAAGTTAAGTTCTTAAAAAAGCTGAACTTGCTGACTGTACTTGTTCAACCGCCCACCGACAGATGGCGATAGCAGCAACGTTCTCAAGACGTTTAATATTTATTATTTACGAAGTTTATGTAGATACTTAGGTACTGTTTTCCTTCACTGTTGAAAGACAAAACTTACAAAATGTTTAGACCAATTACGATCATCACTCTAATAGTTCGGATAAGTGACGAGTTTAAAAAAAACTGAAAAGCCCCTGTAAAATAATGTTTTGTAATTTTGACGAACACATTACATTAAATATCTTTAGGTCATCTGGTTTACATAGACTGGCTAATGAAATCAAAACTGGCCCAGTCACTAAAGAAACACTTTTAGTTAAACAGTATTTCCTTAAAATTTAAAAGAGGAAAAGTTTCGACACCCCTTTAAAATGCAGTTGAAATTATTTTACAGAAAAAAATTCAAGTTGAAACTGATTTCATTCAATTTAATAAAAAATGAACCTCTATGAATGTAATGTAATCATATTGCATTTTACTACGGCTGAATGTGAATGGGCGTTGATTTTTTAACGTCACCCCCTCCCCGTACCTTGGCGTGTCGACACCCCCTCCCGTCTACTTGTTACTAGAAAAACCGAGGTGCAGAAGGTTTATTCTATGTGGCCAACACACGTGTCTCGGATTGGTTCGTGTGAATTTTTGACGAGATTCCTATTTGAATCAAGTTCTTATTTGTCGATAAAATAGTTTGAATTGACAATTAATTGAAGCAGACCAAAACAAGCGTTAAAAAAAAAATTAAAACCCGATTCATGAATACATGTTCTCCAAAACTATTCAACGTTCTACACTTTCATTGAAAATGCTTTATTAATGCTCCTCACATCC
The DNA here is from genome assembly GCA_947507525.1 of Apamea epomidion. Lineage (NCBI taxonomy): Eukaryota > Metazoa > Arthropoda > Insecta > Lepidoptera > Noctuidae > Apamea > Apamea epomidion. The sequence goes on from OX382232.1 coordinate 6,381,906, forward strand.
CCCAAACATGACCATCTGCTTTCCTCCAAGAACGATGTTAATACCTACGCTTCATTTAAAAATACATTACCCTCCTTTACGTCGCGCAATCGGATAAAAACCTACTGCTGGTTATTGCGTAGAATATTAGTTGTTTTTATAGGTAAGTGCCTCAGCTTGTTTAGTTGTTCCTACATGATCTCTCTAGATAGTCTTTCTGCAAAAAATCCTCTATAGTGCCATCACCACGACCACCCCATCCGCGTCCAACACACCGATGCATTTAAAATGCAATCGAGTTATCAAGTTCGGACTCGATTTGCACGGAACCGATGCGCGTCGGAATATCATTCCGCTGAACAGAATATCATTTTGTCCCGTAACAGCACAATTTTGTTCTACATGTGGAAAAAATTAATCGTTTGCGGTGTGGAGAATCGGAGAACAAACGATTCAAACACGTGTATCGGATCTTAGCATAATCCTCTTTGGTAAATTAAATTGCATAGTCCCGCTTTGCTTCCTGCTCCTAATTGAATCTTCTATCTGGTTTGTGAACAGAAAAAAGATAATTGGGCGCAGTGGAATCTTTACTATGTTTTTTACTTCCACATGGAGTAGGTGCAGTTAAACATTATGTATGTAAAACAGATTTTACATATGATGCTTTCTGGTTCCAAAAGATTTGATATAAGATTTGGTACAGCGTGTTACATCGTTTACCCTGTGGAAAAACGTTTCCTGTATGGAAAATTGTGTATAGACAAGTAATGTTCAACCAAAGACAAAAAATGTGTTTGGAAATGTAGCAAAGCAGATAGGTACGTGTTTAAAAGTCATTTACTAAATTCAATAAATCAAAGGCAGAAATAATAACAGCACAAGAATAGTGGAAGCCTTGAGTGCGGCGCCATGTTGTTATTATTTATGGTTGCTTATTGCCATTAGTCACCGATGCTACAAATTGGCTACCAAACTAGTAAATTGTCTTATAGATAAACTAGCGACCAGCTCCTGCTTAGCACGCGTGCAATGACGTCACGTCAAAACATCCAAATTTTTGTGTAAGAGCTTACTTGAATACTAATATAATATACTCATAAACCTTCCGGAATAAATGCTCTAAATGATTATAACAGCATTAAAATCCATCGTGGAGTTAAAAACATCTACATAAGCGGTCACACCACAGAAAGCGCCTTTGTTTTATACTGTGTATGGATTAACGAAAACATTTTCTAGTACAGTTGTGTTTTTAGTGAAAAAGGACCACCTGGTAGTTTCAAAGCCTTTTAAACTTTCTAAAAGGTTCAGAAACTAGTTGGTACAGACTACTTTAGCTCTACAACTTTTGAAGAAGAAAAATAAGAATCGCCCAATTAAAATTATTCGTAGCCGCCACGGCTGGAAGTGGCCCTTTAGTATAAAGAAAAAGTAAGTAGTGTAGGTAGGTACTTATACATTTAAATAAAAATTAAATGCTTTTCGTTTGTAAGCGCATCACTTGAAAACGGCAGGACCGATTGGGTAATTTTCTTAATGTTCGTAATTATAGCCCGAATAAGGTTTTAAGTTAAGGCCCGGAAAATTAGAAAATCTGCAAAACTGAAAGTGCTTTTTATTGAAAGTTGGACAAAACAACGTCTGTTCGGTATTAAAGATAAAATACAGTACATAGTTTTCAGTGCAAGTATTTAAACGAAAAACATTTTCGAAGAAAGGTATTTTCGATTATTTTTCGAAGAAATTATTACACACGACTACCAGTCATAACATTATCTATTAGAAAGGCTCTGAAGAGAATTTTATCTGTGAAAGCTTATAAAAAAAAATGTTTAAGCTAATTTATTTGTAAAATAGGCACCTAAGGAATGAATTGTTACCTAATAAATCCAGTGTGTTATGCGTACGAGAGAGAGAGAGAGAAATAACTATTGCTATCACGTGAGCGTGAGAGCAATAGTTCCTGGCCGGAAGCCAGATACGAACAAATGAAAGTAACCACCTCGCTGTATCAACATGTCCCATGTCCTGAGACCAACACTTTGTCTTTATACACTGTCTTTTGTTTCAAGATATGTGTTGAGCCATTTATTAGAACATAGAAATTTTTACGAACATTTTGTTAACTGTTACATAAAATTAAAAGTGTTTTTAAATTTTCATAGATTAATAGATCTCATTGTAGGTTTATGACTATTGCGTGCATGCCGTCTATTAGGACGGTTGTTCAACTTGAGCCTGCAATAGCTCTTTCTTCAGAAGGACATGGCCCTGCATTGTTAGACTCCTTTGAAGTTTAAAAGAGACTATGACGGCTGAGTTTGTTTCGGCATGTCTTCTCAGGGATCAGTCTAGGAAATGCCAGCGCCCTCTAGTTTTTAAAATATTGGCCAACAAACTACTTATATATAAGATCTACTTACATAAATAAGCATTTCATAAACAACCATTTCATTTCATAAACATATATGTACCTACCTGCGACTTGTCCTAGGCCACTATTATGATTCGAAAATTGTGTTTGCGTTGTTCTAATACAAGAGAAATATCTTAGAGATTTGTGCTTACCTTGCTTTAACTTCACAGTTCGCACTAAACGAGACACTATGGAAGTTTTATTGTTACTACGTCTAATTATAATATACGTTTAGTGTTCCGCTACGTGTTAAGTATTCTTAATTTATGACTGATTATTATGAAAGATTCAATCAAAATTAGTTATATCTAATGAAGACCTGACTAATGCAGGAACTATCTTCATTTAGAGATTCCATCTTTCACACAGCATCAATCATAAAATCTCATTTATCATAATAATGTCTGCATTGTCAATGTTTGCAGACGTTAATACTTTAAAACGCGTTGCGGATGATAGTTATCCATCCATCCACTTAGGGGTGGACAAACAGACCGCTTGCCCTGATAGCCGGTGGAACCTTCAAATATTCACCACTAATTACTTGCACCCCTACTATGGCCAACTCGATTTCATTTTGGAATTACTGAGTTTTAAAAAGTTTGTTGAAATTGTTAACACTCATGAACTGCATCATATTATTGAAGTGTAAAAGTGATTTTATAAACCTAAAACACCGGTACGTACGATCAAAAATTTTTTTTTTTTTATATATTATTTAAGTTAAGGTAAGTTAATTCAAGAGCTGCCTTTGAACTCAGTAGATATAACCCCGTCTACCTTCTAACATGCAAGTCACTTCGCGGATGCATTTAGTAGTAAAATAAGTACCTACCTACTGAAATTGTTACATGTCTAGCTGAAATGTATAGACATGTCTAGAGTAACTACCTACAGACAAATATTTTTTTATAAAAAATAAACATTTTTCATACACATACTTAGAATAGAATATAGTGGAATACTCTTAGCCCAGGTTCGCATGGACGGGAAAATATCGCGGCGTGATTTTATTGCGCATTGTGAATCACAATAAAAAACCACACTGTTGGCTGTTGGATTTTCTACTCTCGGCGCTAAACAGTGCGTTAAAAACCCAGTGCGGTGAAAAAAAAAACGCCGCAGGAAAAACGCACCCGTGAGAGCGCTAAAAGCTACTAAAATTTAGTTCGTTTCAAAATGTAGCTTATCATCTCGATACCGCTGACCTTTAACCGCATCTGATGTAGCTGAATACTAGTATTTAAAAATTATAATAAACTGCAAAAAAGGGATGTACCTATAAAGATACTTTTTGAATGTTCAACATTCAAAAATTAACCTTTTACACTGTACCCTTTTTATCACCTTTTCCATTACGTTAAGATGTGACGTAGTTTAGATTTAATAAATGCAATTCAGAAACATAAATTCATGAAAATTGCAGGGACGGACTTGTACCGATACTTTTCTAACTTAATTTCATATTTGCCGACTTTTAGTGGGCATAAAATAGCGCTATTTTGCGTCAAAATCGTTTAGCAGACAATTTGAATTTAATAGGATGTAAAATTCGACGAGATGAATATTTGCTGCTTCGTCGCTGTCATTATTAATTAATAAGCTACTTCGCGTATCTTTAGCGGCTATTAAGAGGGTGAATATTTCATTCAGATTTTATGAACTTATTTGGGAAGTAACTTTGTTGCTTCCAGGACATTTGCCACGATTTTTTTGAAAGCCTGATCCAGTTATTAATTTTCTTGTGTAGCTTTTGTTAAAGTTCGTTTTAAAGCTTCATCAATTCTCTGATCAGTTAGTTGAATGTCAAAACTAATCGCTATTATGTTGACATGAAATTTGAAACAGTGGGGCAATTTCGTAACACACTATCGGTGGCAATAGGCTTCATTTTGACAATTCAACGACATTCATTGCGCTACATACGTTGTTGAGGAGACAAATTTTTCGAACATATGAAGCAATGGATAATATAATATATCATATCCTTAAAAATTATACAGATTGTGACAGTTAGCTTGCGCAATTAAGGTGCAGATTAATTTAAACTCGAAGGCTTTCATAAGCCAGGGAAAGTCCCAAAATTAAATTACATTTTAAATTACGGCACTGATGTTGTGTTTAAATCTTTAAATTTTTATCAAGAGGAATGTAATTTCAGCGCAGGGGGCCAACAAATTACTTTTGGGATCGCCGGTCGCTGCCTAGCTTCACAGATTCTTCTCTTCTTGTAAATTCTTCACTTGTTCTGAAGCAGATATTTTTAATTAGACACTTTCACTTGACGAATTTATTTTGCATGAGGATCGCATACTTATAAACGGTTAGTGTCAAGTCCTTCAAGAATTTTGCTTACACGTTGGGTTATTTTTAGGTATATTGTCCATAAATATTGTTGTTCAACGTCTAAGTTTGGCTAGTGAGTTAAAATTAAGTTACAGTAGTGGTATTCTGGGATAATCTCACCGTGAAAACTTAGGTGAAGTGAGCTGTCATTACGTGTGAAGCTGGGAGTTGATAATATTGACAACACACTTCAAGCTCACTTCACCTAACTTTTCACGGTGATATTTTTGCAGAATAGATCGGCAGACTCCTCAGCTTATAAACAGCCCATCTGCACACATCTGCACCATCAAGGCGGTGGTTATACCCGTCATACGAAACCGCTGTTACTAGAAACCTCATACTTGATTCGTAAAAAAATAACTTTTTATACTTCCTCCGAAATAGTCTGTCTTCTGTGGTACAGGTTTTTTTTTTTTCACAAATAGGTAATACCTCCCGCATCCCCTTTTTTTTTTTTTTTTCAGGATGGGTAATCATCAAATGACCCCTCCCGCTCTGGGTGGAGCAGAAGGGAGTGTCAGACTCTTACTGACTAAAACCCACCCGTGTTCCTTCCTTAGCCCTTTATGTACCAGGGCAGCGGTAACCCTTTCGGACGATCCCGCTACCCCGGCAGGCTTCGGCCCTGTCGGGCCCCGTCAACTATGCTGACATCTCTTTGAGGCGCACGTGGAACACATACGCGCCGTCCGGCACGGGCCTGGGCCTGATCGGACGGAGAGCTACCCATTGCTCTCCGCCCGCAGGCCCGCGCCTACGGTGGCCGGGAGTCGTCACGCGGCTCCCGACGCGTGGAGCGTCTCCCTCGGCGGCTGAGGCGTGAGGATCTCTCCCTTGCCCATCCCGCCACCTCCTTCGCTAGCATGACTGCTTCGCAGAAGGAGGTGACCGCCTCCCACTCCCTCTCGCCCCGGACCATGGCTTGCACCAGGGCCGGACGCGAGAGGTCGCCGCCGCTGTCGATCGCCTCTACGAGGACACGGCGATGCTCTGCCCAAGCGGGGCAGACCTCCACCGTATGCTCCACCGTGTCCTCTGGGTCCCGCCCCCCCTTCACCTATGTTATTACAAAAAGGGTCATCACCAGAGTGTAGGTATTTATAAAACACACTTATGTGAAGTTATTGGTAGCTTTTTGTGGGATCCGATGTAACATACCATGTTGTGAGTGATCAATTCATAAGACCTTAGTGAAATTCTCATGTTAGCCTAGTCCTCATTTTTTGCCCCAACCCTAAAGCGAAGTGCATAATGACACAAAACTACATAAAAAGCTTTAATGTGAAAATGTAATCACAAATTATCATTTAGTTTAGAATGTTAATGTTATATTATCCAAGGTGAATTGTTGTATGTCGTGTCCGACTTGAGTACAATGTCGACATTACGTCACTGAGGTGAAACGCCCAAAGTTTTTTCAGTGGCGTATTAGGTATTAGTGAAATTATAATAAAACCTTGTCGCATTATATTGAATTCCAAAATAAAAATTGCAATTTGTAGTTCAATATAACTCTGGAAAAAATTAAACCAAAATGCTACACGAATTTTGTATTAACAAACCGTTCGAATTTACGTTACGTTTAATAATATTATTATCAATAATAGAGCGAAATAAGCGAAAAATATGTTTTCATTTTCAAAACTTCTGAGTCGCTTTTGATATAAATATAATCGACCTGCGTTACTGCAAGAATAACCCAATCTCGTGTTAACTTTTGTAAGACCAAAATTATAACAACGAATCATTATAAGTATAAAATAAAAAGATTTTTTGTTATAATTTTGGTATTTATTACATTAAACCGATCAGACGTTTTAATAAGGCTTCTATCTGGAAGTCAACAACAGAGACAATACTAGATCACATCCTAACATTGTTATTATTACGTTGATTACATTTAAAGAAACATTACACGTGACAGAACATAACATACGCAGAATTTATTCAAAGATTTTTAAGTAATGCATCGCATTTTGGACATCACACATCTTGATCCCTGTTTACACATCTCACTTCTTGGCTCGACCAATAAAAGCTCACGAGCAAAACTTAACACAACACTCTGTATTCCCTTTTAAAACACCACAAACAAGCCCAGTTACAGCAACGTGCTTCGTATCATGTTGCGCTACAAACAAGGTCTTTGCAGGCGCTCGCAACTTCCCTGGGGCTGCGATGTAAACTCGACAGTGGATTGACTTGCGGCTGCACTAACCCGTTTACTCCACCTATATATGTACAATTTCGGTACACAAACGGATATAATGGAATTACTTAGCGAATGTAACCGTTTGTAAGGGATATTCGGAGTGTTTGGCTAGCATAATGACCGTTCAGACGTTTCTACAATTGATAACGTAAACGGGTTGCTAGCTATCGCTTTGTGGTTTAGACAGGTATTGGTTTCTATTGCACTTCGGTAAAGCTAAAATTTGGGCTTTGAATCTCACAGCATAGTTCTGTGAGATGGTTCGCTTACTCATACACTCTGACTACAGAATCAATTTCAACAATCGACGTCGATGGATTGGTTTTAATCCAAAATTATTCAAACTATGCTTTACCTATGAGACGTGACGTCTTAGGCAATTCAATATGGCGGATGCTAGACGACGTTATTTAAAATTAAATTCGTTTACCTCTACTTTTGTTTGAAAAGGACTTGCTATTAATGTTTCGGGTGCCATTTTGAATAGATAAACAGAAAATACCTCTATGTATGAATTTCACCTATTTGCTTAGTGGCGTACTAAATAGGTATAATACGCTACCTTACGTATCAGCTTTTATGTTAGTTAAGGGTGAATGTTGGTGCCGCGAATTTGTAACCGCAGGAGAAGACTTAGAAATTGTATTAGATAGTAAGGCAGCCGTATCTTATGCCTTTGTACGAGGCATACATATTTATATGATCGTAAGGCAAAAGCTCGATTTCCCCAAAGAGTTGCATACCGAATTCTTCTGTCTATGATCTAATGTAGTGGAAGGAATCATTTGCTCTAGTGCAGTTTTTGTGATACAATTATTTGAAAGGACTTTATCGACAAGAAAATCTGACGATTTAGAGGAATAATTAAAAGTTTTTACAATGACTGATTTATAATACCGTATTCGTTTTCAACACTGAGTCTAAGAAGACAACTATGAGTTGAAACCTTAAGTAATAAAATTACTAACTTAAATTAAGAATCAAATTTAAATTATCGAACATTTAAGTATACGTAACAACCCCTATAAAATGCACCATCACGCAGCAAAATGTTCCCGTAGGTAGGTACCTTTCTTCCATCACTGCGGTTACAAACGAATCTATCACAAAATAAAAATAAAACTTTGACATGTAACACGTTGTTATTTTAATAAAAATTCGGACGCTCTGGAACAAATATTTTTTTAACGGGAAAATAAATAGAATGCTGCCCGACTGCTATTGGCACCCAACATGGGACTAAAAGTTTCGCGAATGAAGTTTTGAATTCACATATAAACAAATAGGCTTTGACGGACAGTGTGCATTGAACACGGCTTTATCTTTTATCTTTGCTTTATTACTGTGTGACGTCATAAAAATTGAAAAGCGTCAATTTACGTACCTATTGTTTGCGGAAAATGTATTGTTTCGTCATAGTGCCGTTTTGTTGAATTTGTTCACTTTCATTCAAATCATAAGCTGCCTAGCCTTCTCCCAGCTATGTTAGAGTCAGATTCCAGTCTAACCAGATGTAGCTGAATACCACTATTTACATGGAGCGACTGCCTTTCTGACCTCCACAAGCCACAGCTACTGTGTAACAAGATACTCTTTGGTAAGTCTGGTTGTCAGACTTTCGGGCTTCTGACTACCCGTATCGACTGTCAAATGACAGCCGGGATCAACGGTTTAACATGCTCTCCGAGGCATGAAAGGGTCTCGATATGTAATAAATGGTAACCCATCCACGGCCCGTGCTTAACAGCTGCAAAGCTTAGCTTAACCATAGACGAACCCGTGCGTGTCATTATTTAGCCAGCTCAAAAAAAGGTAAAACATTGCTTCAATAATTGTATCACGATGACGCAAATTCTGAAGGACTGGCAATATATTTTTAAAAAGACTCGAAGAGTCAACAACGTCTTGACCTCGAAATCTCTTCGATAGGTTCGTGAACGAAAATATAAATCTTGTGCTAATTTATAACATTTTATAACTTCGTGATCGGTAATATTATTTCATCTTTGGAGTCTCGACCCAAAAGAGAGTGCTATTTACATGGTGCTAGTTTCTTGAATGCAGCTTGTGTTGAGGGGCTTCGACTTAGAGCTGGCCTAGCGTAGTATGTATATGTATGCCTTTTTTTTTTTTTTTGGGTCGGAAATCATCAAATGACCCCTCCCGCTCTGGGCGGAGCAGAAGGGAGTGTCAGACTTTTACTGACTAAAACCCACCCGTGATCCTTCAGTTGCCTGTGCCAGGGGCCACGGTATCTCTTTCGAACAACCCGCAGCCCCGGCGGCATCGGCCCTAGCGGACCCCGTCAGTTCGTGCTGACAGCTCTTTGAGGCGCGCGTGGAACACAACGCGCTGTCGACCCGGGCCTGGTCCTTACCGGGCGGCGAGCTGCCCAAAGCTCGCCGCCCGCAAGCCCGCGCCTACGGTTGCCGGGAGTCGGCTGTTGACTCCCGTCCAGGGCGGCTCCTGCGGCGGTGTATGTATGCCTTATATTTCTATAGAATATAAGGCCAGCTAGCGAGGGGGTTGTTGCTTTAACTTAAAGTATGCCACAGCCTTCAATCTCTTTTTTTCAAAAATCTAAAATGGACTTAACTTAACAATAAATACTATAACTCTTTTGGGCTTTCATACTAAAACAAAAAAAAAAGAAATTAATCTACAAATATTATGAAAAATTACCATATACTCTACGCGCAAAAATCAAGTTCGTAGCAACATTCAATTCTTTGATTGAATGCATCGGCCGGATTTAATTAAAGGATTGATTGTAAAAAAAAGAGACATTTTTATTTTATTGTTTGTGAAGAAAAAAGAGTTTCTTGTGTGATATGCTTCTACTCCATTCGCTTTTTATACCCTGTTTTTGTCCAGACGGTGAAAAACGTCAGCCGGTAAATGTAGTAGCACCCGTTTTTTTCATTCATCGTTCATCGCACAAAGTGACAATAACTGCATTACGTTCCCCTTTTAAACGCATTTCGTAGTCAAAAGAATGCTCATCCGAATACACGCGATTTTTATCATACAAGCGATAGAGCGAAATATCGGACCAAAAATTCATTTCACATTTTCTAAGAAACTTTTTATTTTATCGTCAGAAAGTTTGTTGGCAATTAAATTTTGCGCCATCACGTCAAGGCTTTAAAGCATTTTGTGTATAAAATGTATAATTTGTTAATAAAAAATGGAATTCGATCGTAATAGCTTGTAGTACACGGTAGCTTGGAATGTTGCCAGGTTTCTAGTGTTTAAGTAGCTCGACTTTCATGATACCCACTGTAATGTAGATTTAAACGTCTGTAATTTTGCTTGTAATGTATGAGCACTTTCATTTCTCTTTAATTCGTCGACTTTATCAGGCGAAATTATAGTTTCTTTTGCCAACGAATTTGTAGAATGCACTGGAAAGAAGTGCGGAATTTCAGTTTGTAATAAAGCCTTTTTACTCGAGGTTGAGAGCAGTGGTGGCGTAGTGCAACCGTCCGTGACTTACAAGTCGTAGGTTGTGGTGGATTACGGCACACTTTATAGCTTGATTATGACTTTTATCATGGCATTTATTGCTTTTTTGTTGTAAACGTAGAGTTAAACCAGCTGTTATTTTTTACATGAGTCACAATGTAAGTGGAATTATGCTATCTACAAGGGCAGTCATTATCAAGCCTATATTTACAGGGTGGCAGGGAGATCGACGCGCAAACTGTAACCATGAATTAAGTGCATAGTTCTAAACCCCTAGCGTAAAAACTAATCGTAGATTATAAAAAGAAAAAAAATGTTGTGTCAAAGAAAAGTACAAGCAAAAAGAGCTACGCGGTCAAAATGTATGGAAAAGCTTGTATTTTTCCATGTAATCTAAATCATAATCTAAATTGAATCCATGGTAACAGTTTGCGCGTCGATTTCCGTGCTACCCTGTATATTAAATAATTGCTTGTAAAATCATAATCCAAATTAAACTGCTGTACCTAGTATGAATCTAAGAATAGAGCTTTACAAAGTTCAGTTTGCTCTAATAACATCTAAGAATTCAACCCAAGTTTACGTAATATCAAATTGCAAGCTGGTTGAATGTTGCCAATTAAATGTCGAGTTATTCAGCCATGGTTTCCAGGAACCTACAGTTGCAGGTTTCTCCTAATTGCTTCCTTAATATGCAGCGTTTTGACGGTATATTTTCCTAACAAGATCGTCTTTATAGACATTGTTAGGAATCCTAGAGTAAATTTGCCTGTAGCATCTTCCGCTTTGAATTTTTAATAGGATATCTCATACATCATTGCACTGTCATAATAAGATACTCAATTTGTAACTTAGGGGGATCGGCGTTAAAGGCTGAAATACAGGCTATGCCTAGTTTGGCCTGAAATCCTAATACTTTTGTGTACTGTAAGTTTAGATTAAGCACTCTACTTTATAAAAAATGTACATTTTTATGTAAATAAACATTATTATTGTTATTTATTTTTATATTTTAACATATCTCGGGACCACGGGGTCCTTTGGAAGGCGTTCGAGGGGCCGAAGCCAACTCGCAGAAGCCCCTTAGAAAATTTCATTGAAATTTGGCACCACCCGACGATTATCCCTGTATGCACTATGCAAGTGCACTTATGGATAACCCCCGGTTAATGTAGGACTATTGCAGGAAAAACAAAAATTTGGACTATGGGTTTGGGTAGCTAAAGTGGACTGGTTACCAAAAACTATGGAAGAAGTATGGCCCCTGCCTGATCAATGTTTTATATATACACGGATAAAATGGCAGGGGGTGACTTGCACACTCAATAATGGGCCCGCAAAAACGGTCGCTTGCACATAGTGACGTAACAATAAGGGGGCAACATGTCCTGAGGTGCTTATGAGGAGTGGAGAGGTATTCCACGGCTTTCAGAACAATCCCAGAGCCCGGAAGATGGTCAAGATCCCTACGAGCACTTACTGGAATACTTCCTTCCCCCGAATAAGTTTGCTCTTGCGAGTCTCCACTCAAGCTGCCAGTAAAGGCAAGAATGAGATGGGAGCTCTGTTCCTCGTCATTGTTCACTCCAGCCGGCCAATAAAGGCAAGCCAGAGGTGAGGAACAAGATTTCTCCCGGGAGATAGGTCCGTGGGGTCGATTACGATGTTGGTCCCATGGAGAAAGTTGTTCAGTTTGATGGTCTGTACCACATCCTTAAATTTGGCTGGTCTTTAAAAAATCAGCCTGTATAGGTCCGTCTCATAGAGTACCTTTTTTTACCTTTTTTGTGGTACAAAACATATTTTATTTTTCTAGTGGTCGTACGTGCTACTGCTCAGCACGAAATCCTGGGTGCAATGCCCGGGTCGGACAAAGTGTTATTAGGATTTATAATCTAGAACTTCTCAGGAGCAGCCTGGAGTCCGGATTTGTGTCCGGTTTATGGCTCGCTCCCTATTACATGGGACTTAAACATAACTGGTGAAAAGTGGGCGTCCTGTAGGTGCACCTCTTCCTAACCCTTTAGTGTTCCAGGCATGATGTTATGTTATGTATTTTATTGTACTTGTAACATCTAATTTTGCTGATAACTTGTGTTGACACCTTCTGCCGTTACATCTATTTTCAGATATACGTTTTGCTCTTAAAAACGATGTCCAAACATTGCACTGAATTGCACTTCGAGAGCACACGAGCAATAAAGCTAAACGGAGGTTAAACCAGCGAATAACCGTCAAAGTTGTCGCGTGTGCTGCCAACCCCCTAACTGTTAACACCGGGTTGAAGACTTGGCAGCCGGCCGCACTGTTATGACGCTTCATAGCACTTCATACAGTGCTTTATACAACGCGTTTCTTGAGGTTATTACACTAGTACGGTGGGCAAAAACTCACAATAAGTGATTCCATTTTAGAGAAAGCTATTTTATAAACAAAATGTTAATGTTCCAAACTAATTAGAATAGAATAATTTATTTAATAAAAACGTTTACAAAAGGTGTACAACAGAAAAATAAACTAAAACTAAAATATTTTTTATTACAGGCCACTTAGTCTACTTGAAAAGTTCATTTAATCAGGACGACTGTTTTATGATTCAATGTCATAGTTGAATCGGTTTGAACGTTAAGAAAAACTAAGTGTTATGATTACAACAATATTTCAATAATAAGAGCGAGCAGGTCGAAATGAGGGGAGATCGTAAATTCGATCACATTCTTCTGACTCCTTGCACCATTTGACTTGACCACTTTTGCATCAATCATGAGCTAGTTAGGGTAACATACGTTTTTGAGGGGTAACAGGTAAACAAGTTATTTGCAACCTACAGTTTTAGAAAAGAAAACTTTTATATACACAGTAAAGCATTAGCAACGACTTCTCCTTCCTACCCTACACGATAAAGATTTAGGTATTTACTCATTTGCATAGTAATTTTCAAGAAAATTGCGCTATTTTCTGCGTGCAAAAACTATTCAAATTTTTTACGCTCGTTACGCTTGAAATAGTTACATTGTTGAGTTCATTGCAGTTTAATGTTTGAAGAAAGATAAAATAATTATTTTTGCCGTTTCAAGTTTAGGAGTTCGGTGAATAAACATAACAACATTGTTTTGTAGGTAATTTCAGCAACATCGCCTACGTTTCTGTAAGGCTAAACTCCTGTCAGCCAAACTTGCTACGTCTTTACTTGTTAGTTAGTTAGTAGACTATTGAATTGAATAAGTTTTTATTTTTTACACTTTACGGGACACAACGCCCCTCGACGTAATAACAGTAAAACTTCTATCGTGTCTCGTTCAGTGTCCGTAGTTTTTTGAAACATTGCCCCAACGATGGAATTTCTCCTGTAACGTAAGTGCGTTTAAAGATCAATTAAATTCTCACGTTTACAAACTACATGTCTGTAGGTAGATCAGGCAAAAACTTTTTCTTTGCGGGATTCGAACTTGCAACCCGTAGTAGCGTCTGTACCACAGAAACGAATCGCGCAACAGCTAAACCAACGTCGGTAACACTGAAAATATAAATCTTCTGATTCTGCACTGTTGACTGCAAAAATAACCTTTCATAAAATAATTTTAAACATATTTATCAAAACTTTTCACGGTCTTTAAACTTTAACTTGACATAAAGTTAAGTTAGTGTTATCGCGAAATCTTTAATTTGTAATATTATAATATTTTCATGTCTGCAAGTATATGCCGCGTGCGTTGATGGCGTGAGGCAAATTTATTCTTACTTCCGTAGTATTGGCCTAATGGCCGCACACTCCCATCAACTAAAGGTTCTTGGTGAGAACTTAAAAGATGTAGGGGTTAAGTGAAAGCACGGTAAACTAACGGTCAATGACAAACACCGTGATTTTTTAAGTAGAAGTTGCCTAAACTAAAATCCAGTGCCCTCCCTACCTAGTTGAAAACTTTGTACAAAAACAAAACTTAACTCTAAACTCTGTTTATATTTTTCTGAAGGTATCATTATGAACTGCCTTTGCGTATTTACAGCATTTTGATAATCAAATATGAGCGGATATGAAAAAAATCAAGGTCAGAACGAGGAGGTCGTTTCGCAAAAATCGAAATTTTGCGTGATCGAAACCCTTACCACATTCATACCGTCTACGTCGACCAAAAGTGTCATAAAACATTTGGAATGATTACAGTTACAGTAAAATGAACGTGCAAAATCAGCGGTGGGTAAAGCAGCAACTATTCATGTGGCGTGCAGTTCGATCGTGGCGAAGCAAGGCGCGGAGGAAACGTCAGAAAAATCGAATTTCCATGCCCGGCAGTCGAGGCTGAGGCGGCGTGGCGGGAACACCGCGCACAGAGCGCCCGCGCGCGCCCGGCACAACGCGCGCTGTCTCACGCGCCCGCGTCACAACACGCGCCGAGCTCGCCCAGCGACATCCGCGACAACCGCGACGCCCGCGCGACACTGCACTGTCACTCAAATCCTGATTAAATCCTACACGGTGGGCTAATTAAGGGATTATGGGTTTGGCAACGGCCGTCCCGATCGCGGGTCAGTTTGTCGCCCGACCACATAAATTCGTGCTCGTTTCTTTCTTCATTAAAAGGTGACGTCACTCCCGCGGTCGATTTTGTGTAATCGCGATTAATTCGCGATTGTGTTAGTGGATAATAAAAGTTTGTTGGTCGGTTAATGGTTGCATTGTCTCATATTTAAGTGGTGTCTGTTGATGCGGACGTAATCCGCAGGACTTCGGCCTTCAGCGTTTATTGATTGCTAAACAATATTGCATTCTATAACCCTGTGTTTAAATAAACATATAGCGTACTGTCTGCATTATGATTCATTCAGTTTTTGCTGTTCATGTTTATTGACGTTCGGAGAGCGATTGTACTAATTTGAAAACTTTTATTTTGACGCTCATCAACTCGAACTTTTGAAAATTAAACTTTTGATGAATATCTGGCACCTTTTATGGACGATAAACTTATTAAAATTAGTACTAAACCTAAAGGTTTAGTGCTAATTTACTGCGTTAGTTAGTTCACTTTCAATAGAATCCGAGATCGAACCTGGAAATCTTACCCTAACTTTACCATTTTAACTTCTTTACCCAACGAGCAATATCTTCTCTTCAAAAGTTACTAAAAACAGTAAGAAAAACCTCTCCTATACATTTCGGAAACCCATCTCTTTGTCATAGTATTACCTACGCACCATCCAATATTTCATTGTATTAGTATCTCACATAACCATAAGACAATATATTACTGACAGCAATAAGACATTTCTGCGTATTCGTTAAGATAACATGAATATATCGCTATCCTCTCATTACTTGCACGACTTTTTTCGCGGTATTTTTCCCAAACTATCTTTATCTATGTAATAGATCCTTCATTTCTTAATAAATTGCTGACAATGAGGTTCTATTTGTGTTGTCTTGAGTTGTATTTGCGACTCGGCAACATAAGGTTTCGGTAAATGCAAATTTATAGGCATAGTAGAAGCAGAATGTAGGTAACAGGCACGGTAAGGTATACAAATAAAGTTTGATCGAAATCTGAAATGTTTTTGGCTAAATTGGGACAAGTAGATTACATTCCATGCAAACAATAGGCACTTTTAACATAAGTTCTCGCCACAATCCAAAGACTTTTAGATCAATTTCATATGAAGGTAACCGCTACTGTCCAATCCATCTTTGCCTAGTGGAAAACACTGAAAACATCAAAATAAAAATACATTTTGAACTTTAAAGTTACACAAGACAGTCCCCCAAAACGCCCGCCCTTCATCAGTTCCTGGCGTTTATGCTGAGAAGAAAAAGTGAAGCCACAAAATTTCCAGCTGCATAATGTGTCTGTTAAGTTAGAAGAACGTAATTCTATACAAATAGTATGCAAAGTGAATTCAATTAGCACAAAATAATATTACCAAAAATATCTCATATCCAGTACTTAGGCACCTACATTAGCTCTGTATAGATTTTTGTATTATAAAGGCTGTTAGGTTGCTCAATTGAACTAAAAGGTCAAACAAGTAATATAGCGGTCATGGACAAAATTTGGCCGTCATTCGCAGGTTTTTTTTATAAATAGAAACCTGAAAATTACGCAGCAAAAATGTGTACTTCTTTGCATCGCAACAACATTGTCGTACCTTCGTATAAATCAATGTTTCTTTCGAATTGAACATATCGTTTTCCCATCGTAACTACGATCACTTTCTAAAAGAAACAAATAGTTTTCAAAACTATACCTACTTACAAAAGTTCGATTGACGTTAACTTTGTTACTAAACTAATTTTCCCTTTGTTTGAAAAAATTAAACTCATCCGACTTACTATGAAAGTGCCTTCAAAATCGTTAACAGTTCCAATTATATAATAAATACGAGAAAAAAATTACTAAAATAAACATAAAAACTAAATGAAACTGACCCCTAAAAACCCCTACCTCTAAATCCTCACTGCAAAAATCCGACCTGCTCTAAAAAGGCAGTCATTCTATCATTGTCCGTTTCTATGAACCGGATTCAGTTGTCCGAACACTTTACAGTGACGGACGGTCGGCAATTATAGTGCCACGTACCAGCTTCGAACTCAATTAATCTGATTTTTGGTCTTGTGCCATTGTGCTGCTACTTGATTTGGTAGATCTACAGGTTTCGTCAAGTAACCGAGAGCCAATTTAAAAACCTACCGTTCTTCATAAGTTCGTGTGTCAAGTATTATTTTTAACTTGTATTTCTCCTGATATGTGAATTGTATTCTTTGTCAGTCGTTACGGGTCGTCAGTAGCCCGAAAGTCTAACAACCAGTCTTACCAAGGGGTATTGTACTATACGCAGTAACTGGGTTGTGGAGGTCAGATAGGCAGTCGCTCCACGTAAAATACTGGTATTCAGCTACATCAGGTTAGACTGAAAGCCGACCCCAACATAGTTGGGAAAAGGCAAGGCAGACGATGAAGTGAATTGTATTCTTTTTGAGAAATAAATGTCTTAAACCGGAATCATTTCGTAGAAATTAAATATGTCAAAAAAAAAAACACACGGTCACTTTTGACCTTAAGTTTTGCCCACCGCTGATGATTAACTCTACAATTCATGCATCTATGACTAAAATAATGAATCATTATTTCCATAACCTAAATTGGCAGGCGAATTGTATTTCATAAGTATGATTAGGTAGATTAGTTTACGAGTTTTCTTTATTCCAATACATAGGCCACCCATATCCGGTATAATTGGCGGTCGAAAGGAAAAGTACAATAACCTCCTTTATGACCAGACGGATTGGTAATCACAGTGTGTTGTTATTAGCAGACAGGGTGACGCCATTACCGTATCTTACACGACCGTTGTTTTATGAATGTGAACCTTATTGATATACGAAAATAGAAACTTTTATAACAGTTACCGAACAAAAGTTTTAATGAAACGTCCCGTTCCGATCATTACTCAAAATATTTATCAATATTAATGATTTTCCCACAATTTATCGTTTGAAACCAACATTGAATGTATCGACACTCGTTTTTATTTACTTGCCTCGTTATATCGAATCGTCACTCCACATTTACCGAACATTCTTTATGTCCTACCTACAGGTTGTTTACTTTTTACCGACGGATTAAATGCTTTGATAAGTAACCAAATATTATTCTTACCGAGTGGTATGTTTACGGGTAATTTTGTCAACATTTTTTTCTACGACTGCTCAAACAGATTTGATACTTTATAATATAAATTATTTTATTTAAATGGACATTAGTCAGAGTTATTTTGACAGTGTTCATGGTTACTCATTCTGTCCACGTAATGCCTCTTCGTGTTGTGTTGTGCAAACAGTGCTGTGGATCGGACTTATGGGATTAAATAACTGGACAAGGTAATAGTTTTATTCTAGCTTAGTTTCACGTAGAGTCTAAACTTTTTGCAAATATTTCTGAAGTGCATTAAAATTAAATTGTTTTCTATGACAACAATATACGATAAAGTTATCTTAAATATTACGCACCTTACTTAATTTTCCTTGTGTAGTCATTTCAATAGCAACTTTAGAGTATGTATTTTCTTTTTACATTTCTATTTAATCGAATGAATATTTTTTTCTTGTCAGATAAAACTACTAGAGTCTATCATTTTAGTGCTAAGGAATAGATGCTAGCTTCTCTACTTTTCAATTTACTGACCTAAGCTAGTTTGCAAATATACATAGATATTACTTACTCTAACTAAAACTGAAAGTTCGTATTTAACTTTGTAATATCATCAATACACCTGATGCCCTTAGCCACCTTCGAACAAATAACACATACAATAATGCCAAATAAATGTCTGTATTTCATAATTATTCGGTCACTGTATCTTTCAATTTAATAACTTTTTAAAGGACAATATATGAATGTCAAACGTAGGTACACATGCATTATTTTGACATCTGTACATCTTTACATATAAAAATAAATAACACTATAATCTAATAATGATCACACCTTAATCTTAAAGTATATCACTATCGTTCTGGGGTACATTCAGCCTGACTTATATTTATATTTATTATTAACTTTTGCTGTGCTTCACCCATGTGGACGTTGGAAAATATCCCACTGGAACGTTCTTCCGGGATTTAAAGTAACCTATGCGTTAATCCGGGTTATAAAGTATCTGTGTGCCAAATTTCACCAATGTTTCCGCGGCGCATGCCAGAGAAGCTCCCAATCAGCACGATTTTTACCGACGTCTTTAACAATCATCGTTATATTTCAGCATGAACTCCGTCCATTAGTGAAAACCGTATAAAAATCCGTTCCGTAGTTTTTGAGTTTATCGCGTTCAGATAGACAGACAGACGCGGAGGGGGGACTTTGTTTTATAGGTAATAGGTTAGTATATGAAATCTCTACAGCCTGTAGGATTGTTTGGAGCAAAAAATACATCAACTACTATACAAATCAATAGTTTATATACTAGAGAAATTACACACGCAGTCTGGACATCAACAAACCATGTTTTTATGTATACTTAAATACACTATGTGATTAAAACCACATTACTCCACTCCGATGTAAACTATCGAATCTATGTAAACTGCTTTTGTTTTTGTCGCTCGGCTCTGCAGCCTTTGTGGCAACGAATATTGTTTTAAATATCATTTGGGTTATTTTGTAAGTCAAAAGAAAAAAGGAATTTGTAATACGATCGTTGTTAAGTCAAGTTTCGTTTCACCTCTTTGTTGTTTGATGCCAATGTTAATTTTAGAAAGTTGTAGTGCCCTCAGTAGTAATAATATGTTGTTCTAATTTCACTAGGCTGAATTCAATTGGCCTAATTCTGTAGTTTTCATTCATTATTTGGAATAGGTAACTTTTGGGCATGGTTGTTTTGAACCCCGTGACGAATACTAAAAGTATGAAAAACATTCTCAATAATCTAATTTCACGTAACATAACGTCACGCATTCGTATTCCCCGAAGAGTTGGGCAGAGGTGTACCTATAGGACACCCACATTTCGCCAGTTATGTTTAAATCCCATGAAATATAGGGCGAGCCTATTTACCATCAAACGGACACATCCATGCTCTAGGCTGCTACTGAGAAAATCCAGATGTTAAAACTCAATGACACTTTGAACAACCTGGAAATAGAATACACTAGACCAATGAGGCAGTATCAAACGTATTAAGAGCGTTTTCAATACTGTAACTTGGTTAAATAAAATCTCAGCAAGCAAAGATAATGCACTGAAATAGAAAAGCTTTTCTAAACTAACCCTCTCGGATATTGAACACAATATTGTACATTAAAAATAAAAGCCCGAGCATTGCCTCCATTTACCTCCATACAAAACCATACGAGGTAGAACCTCCTTTGTTAGTTTATTCTAAAGCTGCACGTAAATGTTGAATCACGGTAGGATTGTGCTTATTTTCAAAATTCAATAGTGCGAGTCTGTGCGGGATTGTGTGGGTCTGTGCAAGTATCACTGGTACTAGTACCACCGTGGGTAGATACCTAGGTATCTACCCACGGTTTGGGTCGGGCGAACGCAATCCTATATTAATATCGCCAGAGTAAAGGTACGTTTACATGTGAAATAGGAACGAGAGTTACTGCTGTTCTGTAAAAATCTCACCGTGAAAACCATGGGCGAAGTGAGCTTGAAGTGAGCTGTCAATAGTATCAAATCCCTAGAATCAGGTTAAATGACAGGTCGGTCCAAGCTTACTTCATCAAAGTTTTCACGGTAAGATTCAAACAGAATATATAGGCTGGTAAATAGGACCATAGTTAGTACTTATCAGGTTAGCCAAAGAGGCCCGTCAAATTATAGTCTCTTCAGCTGCAAACTACTGAACTTGATTTTCTACATTTTCATGCAACTTGTACCTACTCGTATACTGGTGTTGGAGGTAGCTGCAACTTCAAAACGAATCACTTTTGCGTTTGGTTTCCATTGAATTTCCAATATTGAAGAAATCAATCATTTGAATTTCATAGAAAGCACCAAAACACTGAAATGGTATGAAACTGGAACTCAAAGTATTTATTTAAATTAAAACAATTACAGATACTTTTGAATTGTGAAGCTGGTCAGTCAGAAAGATGAAGTTAGTTGCATTTCAAAGCGGAGTAGGTTATCCTATACAAAATAACGGACAAGAAAACCATCGGACACTCGTTTAAAGCAAAATATTGTTACAACAGAATATCATGATAACATAATATTTATAATGTTTATTTCAATCATTGTTTACAATGATACACAAAATCTTATAGGCTATAATTTCTTGTTACAAATTAACTAGACGTCTGTAGCTAAACTAGACGAAAGCCTGTATAGCCATCAGTACCAAAACCCACAAAAAATAAACGCAGAGAATACAGTAATATTTTCTTTATCTACCCGTACTCGACCGCTAACTAACTCAATATGAACGCGCCTCAAGGTACAGCATAGGCTCGCTTATTGCCGCATTCACATCAGCTATTGTGCACATTTTATATGATGCTCTCTTCTGTAATGAACGTCGAGATTACAAATGTTACCTATTGTACGAGAAAATGTTCGCGCAAACTAGTTTTAGTATTTATGCCCCGTTGTAAGTTATAACTCAAGGCAGTTATGTTGAATAACTTTGTTGCTTGGAGGTAATGTGAGCCTATAACAATTGCATAGAATATTCCGCTAGGTAATGACTTTGTAGCAGCAACAGATAGTTTGTAAAGTTTCAGTGCATAGAATAGACATTCCGCTTATTAAGTATATTTTACTTCAATGCCTTCTTTTAAAATGCCGAGCTTCTCATGATCAGCCTATAATGTTCCCATTGAATAGTATGATATCCAGCACCCCAACCGCATAGTTTCGATCGCATCACAACTTATTAACGGTTTAGTGACAGCACCCCTGAGAAGCATAATCAGCCAATATTGTTCACACAGGCCTCCTCTCTTCGAGAGGGAGTGGGCTATAATCTACCACGCGGGCCCAGTGCGGATTGCTAGATGTCACACGTCTTCGAATTTTTTGTTCTAGGACATGCCGGTTTCCTCACGATGTTTTCTTTCACCGTTTTGAGAGCGAATTCCAAGCTTATTTTATAAAAATAATAATCACAACAAATCAATACACTTACTAGAATTTGAAAGCCAAAGTTGATCCATAAATTCATTTAAATATCAAACAATTAAGGATCGTAGCAGGTGGCTTTATGTATTTTGTGCCTAGCCACATGGGAGGAACGCGTGAGTGTATGTATGTAATGCTCAATTAATTTTTAACAATGCTTTATAGGTACGCCTTCACAAGTGTCAATCATAAATACCACCTCATTAATCACATACAATCCAAACGCCAAAGCACAAACTTAGCAAACGTTCTATGCCAATATATCCAAACTACCCTACACCATCTCAAAGAAAGCCGTGACCTATAAAACGTCTGTACAAACAACTAGCCCACAAAACAAAGTACCGGTTAAAACAATTGATCCAGACTGTCAGATGTTTGACGTGGCTCAAAGGGCAGTGGCTCGATGACGTCACTCGCCTATTTTACCTTACGCTTGCCCTGCCCGACAGACGGGGAACATGGAATAATAGGGACAGAAGGTCGTCTGTTTACAGGGGAGAGACAAAGTATTTTAATCCTTAATGCCGTGATTCTATGTCTGCTTATTGAAGAAATAAACATGCCAGTTTTACGCTCATTATGACAAAAGACATTAAAATAAATGAACAAAAAATTTTAACTGAAACTTTGTTATCATCATAACAAACTATGTTTAAAAAAAATCTATTCGCAAGTAACTTAATTAAACCCAATGAACCACTCTAAAATATTGTGAAAGCCCTAGTTTTTCGTTAAGCATAATCAACCTATAATGTTCCCACTGCTGGGACACAGGCGTCCTCCACGCGGCCAGCGCCCAGCAAAGGCCCAGCGCGGGTTGATGTAACATGACTTCGAATTTTTGATCCTAGGACATGCCGGTTTCCTAGGGGCTGTTTCCAGTAGCTCAGCACTGCTTGTTTTTCCTTCTGTTTTATTTTGTCTACGACTGTAGGCCTGTACCCTCACGTGCCTACATAATACATTTGTCATAATTTAAAGGTAATCTAGAACTGTCAGACTGTCAGTGATTAATTTAGAATTAGGTACACAAAACACAATTCCGTATGCTATTAATTGAGTACTGAAACCAGTTTACTTTAGATACACAAGCGGAGTTCATCAGCCTTTGTTTGCGTTTTATATAAAAAAACAAATACGCATTATGTTGCGTGGAATAATCCTTAGTTAATTATAGATAGCATCTGTGCATTGTGTGTACTCAGTTAATTTCTTCTATTATAACGCGAAAATACTTTTCATATGCGCGAGAAAGAAGTTCATGATTAAGATCGTGATAATAATAGGGTGTGTAACGTTTGATATAATAACAAAAGTTCTAATGATCATAAGACCTATTTCGTTTAATATATATATTTTTTAACATAACGATCAAATGATATAATGAATTATTGATATAATTTCATTTTACCTAATTTCATATGGTCTAATGAACAGTTTATATAATGCACATTTGTATTCAATCATAAAATGATCGTTATATTTAAAAAAATATATATTAAATGAAATTAGGTCTTATGATCATTAGAACTTTTGATGTTATATCAAACGTTACACACCCGTTTTAACAGCCGGTTTCTGAATTGTGACTAATCATTATATAGGGTTAGATTAGGTAAGGTCATTAATTAGCATTACTTAAGTTGATTTTTAAGATAAAATCCATATGTTTTTTTGTATCTGACCAAGATTATGTCTGGACTTTAAAAGAGACTGTGACCTCTGAGTTTGTTTTGGCCTTTCTTCTCAGACTAGTCAGATAGGAAACGCCGAACTATCTAGTTTTAAAATATGATTGACGTGCAAAAGTCGCACTCCTGGGCGGTGTCACTTTGTGAATTACATTTTTTATTTTTTCTGTGGATTTGTTGTTGTATGTGCTAACAGCAGTTTTTTAAGGTTTTTTTGTGTTACTAACAATATATGGATTTCGTCTGAAATAAATTTCTTATTATTATCTTTACATTTTTAAATATTTTTATAAACAAAAGGATAAAAAAAACATTTAAAAATATAAAAAATAGTAGCCCACCGTTATCGGGAACAGGGTCCAAGCTACCGGCGGTCAGGGCTCCAGAGAGAGGAACTTCCTGACAATGCGAGCCGTGTCCAGAAGTACCGCTTTCTGAATCAAGCCCTTGATCCAGCTGCCCAACGAGAGCGTCATCAGGTGTTGGTCTAGGCTCTTGGCTATTAAACCATTGGCTGTCACGACTATCGGCACAATGATTGCTGAGTCCACATGCCATATGTCGACAACCTCGCGAGCAAAGTCAAGATACTTGATTTGTTTATCTTTCTCGGCTTTCACGAGGTTCTCATCATGAGGGACGGTTATGTCAACAATCATTGCGCGCCGCTCTGATCGATCCACCACCACTATATCAGGCTTATTGGCAACAATAGTCCTGTCAGTGATGGTGGATCGATCCCAGTACAATGTGATATTTCCATTTTCGAGAATTGGGTCGGGCACATACCTGTAGTACGGCACCTCAGATTCCACAAGGCTGTATTTCAGAGCAAGTTGCTGATGGATTATCCTGGCTACAAGGTTGTGTCTATGCAAGTACTCTCCTTTAGCTAGACGAGAACACCCGGAGATAATATGCCTGATTGATTCTCCCGGCCGGTGGCAAGCGCGACAGATGTCAACCGTGCCGTCTTTCACAATAAATCTCCGGTAATTGTTCGTCATCATAACTTCGTCCATATTTGCACAGACAAAACCTTCGGTTTCTTCAAAGGGGTCACCGAAATGCAGCCAGGCTACGGACGCTAGTAGATCTACATCGGGACTCTGCCATACTTCCATGGGATCATTAGTATCAAGCACTACTGGCTTGCGCCAGTTCTCTTTAGCCAAGGAGAGCGGGGTGAGGCCCTTGTCCACTGCGACCACATCTCAATGCATTCCCACGTTGGTTTCTAGGAAATATTCCCTGAGACTGCATATCTCGCGATTGTGGAGGGTCTTAGCGTTTAAAAAGCCTCGACCTCCACATTTGCGCGGGATATACAGCCTCTTTACCGATGACCATGGGTGATGCATTCGATTTGTAGTCAGCAGCGTACGGACCCTCTTATCCAGGGCCTCGAGTTGGTTCAAAACCGGCATGACCCAACTATTAAAGGCGCGCACCTTGTTTCCGCCCGATAAAAGACTATTAAATACTTTTTTCAGGCGGCCAAAGCGCTCCTTCAACGATTGCTTCATGTCAGTAACATTGCTGCCCAACGCTTCCGACATACCCAAATACTTACAGGTTTCGGCTGCGGAGAGGGTTCTAAGGTTTGTGGAATCCGAGAGTTGGGTTATTATTATTATTTATTTTTATATTTTAACATATCTCGGGACCACGTAGTCCCGGTCCTTTGGAAGGCGTACGAGTGGCCGAAGCCAACTCGCAGAGGCCTCTTAGAAAATTTCATTGTAATGTGGCACCACCCGACGATTATCCCTGTATGCACTATGCATGTGCACCCAAGGATAACCCTCGGTTAATGTAGGACTATTGCAGGATATGGAAAAATACAAATTTAGACTATTGGTTTGGGTTGCTAAAGTGGACTGCTTACCAATAACTATGGAAGAACTATGGCCCCTGCCTGATCAATGTTTTATATATACACGGATAAAATGGCAGGGGGTGACTTGCACATTCAATAATGGGCCCCCGGAAACTGTCGCTAGCACATAGTGACGTAGCAATAAGGGGGCAACACGTCCTGAGGTGCTTATGAGGAGTGGAGAGGTATTCCACGGCTTTCAGAACAATCCCAGAGTCCGGAAGTTAATAATTATTATTAAAAGTGTTTGTACAAACCTATTTACAAAATAAAATCATTTATCATAGAATTTGCCCACGGTTTCGTCTGCGTGATAGCCGGAAATTTTCCCACGGAAATGGTCCACCGGGAGGAAACTTTTATCTACCTGTGTGCCAAATTTCATCCAAATCCGTTCAGCCGTAAAGACAGACATAGTTAATTTTGTGTTTATAATATTAAGTTTGGATACTTAGCGCTGTACAAAAATGGTAAACCCTTTCCTACACGATATACTCCATGTCAAGACTCATATTCCAGTATCCAATACACAACAGTCGGCCATTACAGAAATGCAACAGTTAGCCTAAGTGGCTAAGTTACGTCAAGTTAAGTCCTCAACCGATGGTGACTCGGATAAGCACGGCACAGTCGAATCGATTAAAACAGTAGTCGAGTTACTTCGATATGCCGATATTAAAGCCACTAGTGCAATTAGAGAGCAATGGTCGGCACTTGTTAGGAATGAGAGGTAGGCGTGGCTTTTGGTTAAAAAATTGACGATCCATTTGTGAAGTTAAGCTGCGTTTGCTGTGATCGATTTATTGAAAGAGTACTCTTTACAAAGGTATTGTCCATTCTAAATGATGAAAATGTTAACAAATGAATCAGGAAATGTACACATGTGGATGCCAATTTGTAGTGCCAGTAACAAATTGAGTGCTTTGATTTGACTATTTGAATCATCACCATAAATATGTTTTTCATTTGATAGTTGAGATTAATTTACTAACCTCAATTTATGTCGATGTATTTTAAATTATAATCTAATATTGGTATGCAAACAATAATTGTTAGAAAAAGGGGTGAGAATTAAAGTTGAAATCTTCTAAATACATTCTAAATATATGAATGTGTTATGCAGTGTTACTAATTTCCTTTAATATAACCTGAACAGGTAACCTGTTCAGGTTAAATTCTTATACCTTTGTTTACACTATTATCAGATACTTTATATTATTTATATAATAGACCATAAGGGGTCATACACACGAGCGACACACGTCGACGACAGAGGCAACTGTATGCGTCGACGCGTGTCGACTCCCGCAGTCAACATGTCGGCTTCCGTCGAAAACGTGTCGCTGATATATTTGAGTACAGTGCTCAAATACACGAGCGGCATGTTGTCGACGGCTGCAGTTGCCTCTGTCGTCGACACGTGTCGCTCGTGTGTATGCACTCTCGTGTTTTAGAGAGTTTGTTAAACAATCGTTTTGGTTGCCAATCAGATACCAACTTAAGTCAGAGGTAATAAATGGATCCAGGTTGATAAACGGCCGATGCTTCCGGTATTACAATGTTATTTAAATACTGCAGTCGAATGAGTACATTATTATAATATTTAAGTGTTAATTTTGGCTATGAATTATAAAAATACATAAAAAGATTTCCTTATTTATAACCGCGACTTCGTCCGCGTAAAGCAACTTTCTTAATTTTTTCCGTAAGAACCTTCTATAAAGTATTAGAAAACTTTAAAAAAAAAGATGGATGGAATCGGTAAAGTCGTTCTCAAGTCACGTGACCAAGGGAAATAGGGATTCATATTTAGATGAAATATTCTCAAACAACTTATAATCATTGTAGTTAAACTATTAGTTAATTACTAAGCTAATATTTATATCATTATAACTTTCATCAATGAAAATATTTTATCGTCTTTAAATATAACTTATATGTATGTATATGCCTAACAGTAATAATGCTAATGGTGGACTTTTATATACTACCGTACTAAATATTACCAGTCATAATTTGAGGGAATTAGAAGGTTTTATGACCACCGTATATTTTTACACGAACCGAAGTAACATAGTAGCAAACTACCCCTAAACGTTAATAATTACTTTTTAATATGCAACGTACGAGTACATATAAAAATACTTTGGTTTGTAGGGACACAATGTACCTACTCAGCGAATTTATTCTTAGTGACACACGGCTGTGCCCGTGTGAGAAGAGTGAAGAGAGAAGTGTGAACTTTAGTCGCAAATGAACTGCAGTCGTAACTGGTCGTTTCTATTGAACCTGCACACTCAACACAAACTAGTAGCACACATAAATCAAACATTACCGAAGTAACTTAGTAATATTAAGTATCAATAGCTAAAATAGCTAAAGAAAGAAAGAAAAATAATTTAGGTTAAGTTTCTTGTTATACAAGAAACCAGCAAACTAAATGTAAATGTTATTTTTATTTATTTATAATTTATAAACAATTTATGTACACATAACCGACTAAGAAAATGAGACAAGACAATAATATGCAAGGCATTAATTTCAATGACGCGGTACAGGGAAATGGTTTTCTTAAACAAATGAGTGCACAAAATAGCTCAAAAAGTCTGCTTAGTACCAAGTTAGGACAATATAGCAACTGTAAAACCTAGAATTACGAAAGTTCTAAGCTAGGAAAATACTAGGTTGAAGATATCTATCGACTTCGCAATGCAAAAAACAATATTGGTGAAAATAAGCTTACGCGTAAATGTCGTAGCACCTGCGTAGCACAACGTTACGACCGCTACGGCACAGGTACGCCACAGCTACGCCACTGTTTAGTCAAAGTGCCCTATAAAATGAGTCCTAGTATCTTTTCGTATATTAACAGTAACCAGTAGAACGTTATTCTGGCAGTTTTAAATGTACAATAATGGTTGTTTAATCTTATTTCGCTTTGGTTAGTAGCGGCGTCACGATATTTCTGTGTTATCGGTCGATCTAAACGCTCTTTGAAATTTTACCGACCTCAGAATGTAAAGCAATTCTGAATTCCAATTCAGTTCCTAAACATAACAAAAATATTAAAATGACTTCGGTTATTGGGCTGGTTGCGTAATATCGGTTACGAAAGGTTTTGTTAGACTAATCTGAGTATGATTTTGGGCTTAGATGTTTCAAAGTTATTTGTATTTGTGAAAGGTGTAGGCCAGCCATTAAATAT
Organism: Apamea epomidion; assembly: GCA_947507525.1. Taxonomy (NCBI): domain Eukaryota; kingdom Metazoa; phylum Arthropoda; class Insecta; order Lepidoptera; family Noctuidae; genus Apamea; species Apamea epomidion. The sequence goes on from OX382232.1 coordinate 6,410,723, forward strand.
GTTAATATTAATACATATTTCCAGGAAAGTTCGAAACTTTTAGTAACTTTAAACTATTTATTGAGAATTGTAAAACTGATTTTCCAGATGGACGATGTGTTATTTATTTACATTTATGCTTTATTGTACACCAGAAAATACATATAAAAAAAATATACGACTATCGCTACAAAACATACAGTTGGTTATTGAAATTTTTCTTCACAAATTTCCAAACAGCAACCTGGAAACTAGATTCTTTAAGATAAGATAAGATAATTTTTATTTGTCCAAAACATGAGTATACATACACATGGCATGCAAGATGTTACATCAAATTATCTGACAGTCATGTTTTGCCTGAACGGCGTACAAATATAAGACGTAGGACGCTACACAGCATCAAGTGATTTTAAATTCGTCCATTACACATCAAATATAGCAAATAACAATACAATTTAGACCATAACTTAAAACTTAAAGGTGCAATTAAATACAATCAAATAGTATCATAAGCTCATCATAGTCAATAATACAAATCAAAAAAATCTAATGTTAAAGCAATTATTAATAAAATTAGGATGTCTTTATACAAGTCAAATTAATTTGTCAGTTAGAAATTCGTCAGTGCTATAATAGACTTTCTCTAACAAAAGGCCCTTTAATGTATTTCTTAATTTTTCATTAGTTAATTCCCTCCAATGTTTGGCAATCTATTATAAAGAATTGGCGCCATACAGAATATACTTTTACGCATTAGAGTTGTCCTGGATCTCGGGATACATAGATACTATTGTCGCGTCGATTTCGAACTACTTAATCTGACACTAAGGGGAGTAGGTGTCCTGCCGGGGTAGCGGGATCGTCCGAAAGGGTTACCGCTGCCCTAGTACATAAAGGGCTAAGGAAGGAACACGGGTGGGTTTTAGTCAGTAAGAGTCTGACACTCCCTTCTGCTCCACCCAGAGCGGGAGGAGTCATTTGATGATTTCCCATCCACAAAAAAAAAAAAAAAAAAAATGGGTAGTAGGTGTGGATTCGATTTGACAAACATAATTCGTGCATCCCACGACACAGGGAGTCCTAGTGTGGGATCCAGGGAATTTGTAAAAACCTAGCACCTAAGGCTCATTGTAATTTACTACTAGTCTTGTTTTTTTCTATATGTACCGTGCTTAGTTTCTGAACTGAATAAAGAAAGTTTATTATTATTTGTTTATAATGGTCTCTAAAACAAGGTCTCTCTGGTCTGACAACCAGTCTTACCAAGGGGTATCGTATTACCTAGTAACTGGGTTGTGGAGGTCAGATAGGCAGTCACTCCATGTAAAATACTCGTATTCAGCTGCATCCGGTTAGTCCAACGTAGTTGGGAAAAGGCTAGGCATATGATGAATGGTCTCTAAAATGTACATCGACGGAAGGGTTAATATTTTATATGCTTTAAAAAAGCAACTCTCTGTAATATGAAGTCCAAACATAGCCCTCAGGCACCTCTTTTGCGTTGTAAAAATTACATCCTTATTTGTTGAATTTCCCCAAAAAATGAGTCCATATCTTAAGTTAGAGGACACTAAGCCGTGATAAGCACATGTGACATAAACACAACTGGCGCTGAACACCTCTGCCCTACCCCTTCAGAGTAAAGCGTGATGTTGTGTACATGTAACAGTCGATTCATCATCCTCATAGTACATTAGGTAACATAGGTCGGGACCTCCCCGGGGAGGTGTTCCATGTACTACAAGATTCACCAAATGCCTGTTAGTTGTTCACTGTTAATTACAACTTTAGTTGGCTTACACTATTAAACTTGGTCAAATTACACTTGTTTATGGGCTAGGCTATTGGGGGAGGCCTATGTCCAGCAGTGGACGTTTTTCGGCTGAAATGATGATGATATGATTGGCTAGGATCCAAAACTGATGAGTATGGGATTGAATTAAGAAATACCGTAATTCCATCTTTATGCCTCGGTGAAAAGAAGTCAGCCGGTTGGTCACGGGGCTGCCCAAGAATTTAAATCATTTGATTATAGTAACCCGTAAAAGCTAAATTGACTCTTCATAAGATGAATAAAAGGACACGTAATGCACCTATCAAACGAGGACTCTTAACAATGAACATTTCAAATGACGTCATCATTCATAATATTTGAAATTGTATTTGACTTCATTTCACGCACGTACCTTCATACGTTCGACATGATTCATTAACTTCATATACCTATTAAAAAGTTGACCTTGCGTTATAATTCGAGTGTTATTGCACGACTTGGGAGAGGCTAAGTCCACCTGTAAATAGATGGAAACTATTAATTTAACATGATTTTAAAGCTTTTTAAATAGCAAATCCTACTAATATTAAAAAACGTGAGACTTTGTATGGATAGATGGATGGATGGATGGATATTTGTTACTCTTTCACGCAAAACCTACTGAACGAATTTGGATTAAATTTGGCACACAAATGGTTTATAACCAGGTTTAACATATAGGATACTTTTCATCCCGATATTCCCCCGGGATCAAAACTTATGCGGGTGAAAGCACGGGGCGCAGCTAGTAAGCTTATAAATTAATCAATAACAATTGCTCCTACAACTCAGAAATATTTATACAACCAGCCAATCACCAATACAATGCACACGCAAATGTGAAACATCTCTTGCTACAAGATTCACCGAACGCCTTCCGAGCACGTCATTAATTTAGATTGGCGGCGCACACTTCGATTGTTTATTCCATTAAACTTATATTGTTGTTGGAAAACCCCCGCGGTTTTCACTCCCACAAAGTTCGGGTTGCGCGAGCGACGGACACAGTATGAACACAGTGCACGAATTCACCTTACACCAACCTTTTAGGTAAATAACGCTAGGTTCGTCGGTAATTGTAATTAAGGCAATTTTGTTATTCGAAATTGATTTTGCTGGAAAATTCTAGAATTAAATCGGTCAGTGGAGCCTGTTGAATTGGTTAGTAGAGTCAAACAACATTATGTATTTAAGTTTAATTTGTTCGGTGAGAGCTACTCGCGGCTTCGCTCGCAAGTAATTTTTTTTTACTTTACAGGGTTTCCCTACTAAATTCCATTATAAGTTGCTAAGCTGAAAAGTCGTGAAAAAAACCGAACAGATCGAGAAACTAATCAGTTTTTTTTCACAATTACGATCTGTCAGTCTACTTACTATCAAATAAGCTAATCAGACCTTATTAGATAAATAATAAAGTTAAAAAAAAGCTTATTAATCAATTATTTTACAAACGAATGTAAGAGAATGTGACAGTAACCAACTAAACAGCTGATTAGTTATCCGCGGGTTATAAAAGTCGGTGGGAAACGGGGTCAGGGACTCATCGTACTGCAGGTGATGCATTGGCACTGAGTTAGCTAATCGTATACATCGATGCGGCTTAAACCATGGTTTAAATACAGGGTGTTTTGTAACTGCACGGTTTTAATGGCTGTGGGATATTTTATGGTCTTTAGTCATGTGCTGTTAATAGGCACGTATAGGTGTTTAGGGGAGGGTAGGTCGTTTGTGGGGTTGTTTATTAATCTTGCTCGTAAAAAATGTGTTGACTTAGCACCGTAATTCAAAGTAATAATGTTTTTAAGTTTCTGAGTTTTATATAAAAATGGGAGCTTTATAAGAACACTTTTTTGTCCGTCTGTCACAGATGTTTTTCTGGAGATCTGCAACGTAGAAATTTGAATTTTGGCAAAACGTCTCGACGACGCGCGCACAGCGCCCCAAGTCTGCTATTTTTTATAAATTCGTCATTCCAACACGATCCAATTGTCATTTTGCTAAAAGTTCGTAATCTGCTAAATTCTAATGGTCGATCATTGGTCGGTCAATGGTCTCGTAATAGAATTGTGTCATAATGACATTGTCGTATTGCCATTATTATAAAACCCGTTAGTAGAAAGGATTTTAGAAAAACTACTACTAAATTTGAACATTTATTCATGCCAGATTTAATTTATATATATTTTTACATATTATTTATTAGTGTTTTATGCAATCTGAAGTAGTAAGAAGTTCGTAAATAGCAAAAAACATTAAATTATGTCTAACGCGGATAAATGTGAAACTATACAATTCAATAATATTTTATCTGTTTAGCTGTCAAAGTCAAATGTGACAATACTGCTTACTGACGTTTATTTGTTTCTATTTCTAGCGGCCAGTGTTTTGAATTTATTTTCATTTGATTTTCATTTAATTAGATTTTTGTTCGTTCCAATATTTAAATTATCTTTACTAGCAAAACGTCGTCGCTTTCGATTTAGTAAATACAGTAGGTATAGGTCTAGTTCGGACTTCTTAGATTAGTTTTTCCGTAAAATAAACATCCACTTTCGGCACCATAACAAAATAGCGGGCTGAGCGCGGAGGTTGAGTAACTGGCTTTCGAGCAGATCGGCGAAATCACGCGCAAGATATAGAATAATATACTATAGAATCATATAATCATAAATCTGTGCGCCGGAACAGACAGTTTCGCTTCTATTTCGCTTGTCGTAAAACGGATAGGAAGCCTTTAATTATTTATTTTATACAAAATGGTGCTAATTGAGCAAATTTCAGCTCTAATTGATTATTTGGAAAACCACCAAGACCTGGCGCTTGGCCACTGCCGCCGCACCAATGAAGGGCGAAGTTTATCGAAACGATATTGGACGGAGTGTGCCCAAATTTTAAATTCGGTATCGGTGGACTGCCACAATAAAATGCCGGCAGAGTGGCGCACAGTAAGTACCTAAATACAGTATAATTAGGTACCTATGCAATATAAAATGATAAAATGTATCTGTGTGCACTTGTTTTAGTTCTACAATGAATAAAAACACAAACACGATACTCGTCGTAACGAATTAAAAGCAATGACTGCACAATGACGTTCTAATTGTAGGTCACTGATCAAAGGAACTGTCAAAATTTTAGCAGATTACCGCCTAAGTCAGTCATTCTTTTGTCATTATGTACGAGATTACCATTCTATGCCATTTCTTTCAATGGAGTGTCAGTGGTTGACCACTGGAAAGTCATAATGGCGCCATTATATTAGTAGATTACCAAACTTGTCAAAATCAACAATTATGAAATCAATGATAGACAATTCTGACACTATTGTATTAGCAGACTTGAGGCCCAGATCGCCAGTGAACAACAAAAAAAAAATATTTGTACGGTCACGCCAATCATAGAAAAAAAAAATTGTTTGAGTTAACGTATTGTATCTTTAAGGATTCTTAAAACTTCTTTTTTCTCGATATCATTTAGTTACGGAAAACATGTTGCATTTTTTAATATTTTTTTGATGTGTGTGCATTTGACCACTGTCTCACCTGATTGAAAGCGAAGATGAAGACGTCTAAGTGTCGAGATTAATAATGTTTCTGGTAAAAGTAGGTTCACGTCAACCGTTCAACAGGAGGGTGGGAATGAACTCACGAACTTCTCGCCAGTCCAATGACCTAACAAGTTGGACTAGTGTGAAATATACTCGTTCATTCTTTTTTATTTTCATTCAAACAGATACTTATCAAGACTCGTGGTAGTAGGTCAAACAAAAAACTAAATAATACATTATAACCTGACTGAGAGGCTCGTGGCTAAATAATACCAGCCGCACGGTCGATAAATCTGGTTAATTTAGAAACGCTTGCCGTGGTCGGACCGCTGATGGGTGACCACCTTTACATACCGAGACCCGTCCGTACCTCGGAAAGTACGCAACGTTAAGCTGTTGGTCCCGGCTGTCATTCGAGGATCTTTGATAGTCGTTACGGGTCGTCAGAAGCCCGAAAGTCTGACAACCAGTCTTACAAGAGGTATAGTGTTACCCAGTAACTGGGTTGTGGAGGTCGGCTGCATCCGGTTAGACTGGAAGTCGACACCAAAAATATTTTGAAAAAGGCATGGCAGATGTTTACATTATAATCTGACGGTGACGTGTTCGCGGACGAATGGAAGACGATCATGCCAGTATGTCTGGAGTTTTGTGAGATGAGTGTATGAATTTTGTATTTTTTTTAAACTAATGTAATTGGCGAACAGCCGTTTAATGTTAAAGTAAAATAAATCATTGAACAAATCAACAAATCAAATTGGTTTCCTAATGCCAACAATAATTTGCATACGTAAAGCCTGCAAACTAAATAAATTACCTAAATGTAATTGAAAATTGATTCCCATTAAAGAGTTAATTTATTTAAATTGCATCCCCACGTTAGTTGAAAATGTTCCAAACTGGCTACTGGTTGCTCAGTTCCAATTAATTTATCAAATGGACGGCCGATGTAATTACATGCGTCTAGGCTATAATTAATTAAGTATTAGGACCCTGAGGATTATTTTGTAAGCCGATATTTTGTATCCGCGAAATGAGTGTGTAAAGTCGTGTTGGAAACATGTTGTTTTGAGCTTATATTTCAATTTAATATTTTGCCATATTGTGAATTTTTGTTATTGTAAGTATCACGTACCAACTCACAGTAGCAAAAGGTATTTTCTCTATTAGTTTCTGCTTATCTCCTTAACATTTTTGAAGTACCACGAATCCACACACGAACGTTTCACACAGATAAAAGTGACTCTTAGTAGAGATCATGTCTTGTGATTGACGTGTAAAAGTGTTGGTGCAAACTTTTACAGAAATAAATAATTTATCAACGTAATTAAATAACCCTTAAATATATTTTTTTAGTTAAAAGGGTAATTTGGTGACTCGGAAGGACGGCCGTATACGTTTAGCAAGCTGTTACTAACAAGCTTTTACAGCTATAAATTTACGAACAAGCACTTCAATTCAGTAGTTGAATTACTATTACTTATTGTGACGTTTTCGGCTTTAAACTTTAGAATAAAGCAAAAACTTTCCAGTCACATAACCATCATTGTCTCTTTTAATATTTTAAAACGGAACCCTATTATTAAAAAGGGGTGCTGTGCACAACGATACACGTCACACGATCTCACTTGCTTAAGTTTTTGGTAATAATTATCGTTGCCGGGTATTTTTCACTACTTGCCAATACTTATAAGCGGCTTATCAAGCTACCTACATATTCATTAGTAGATATTCCAATATTGTCACATTTACATGTGCAAGTCTTCAAAAGCCAAAGTTATAATGATAAGACATGCTTTCTTATTGGCGAAATGTGAAACCATTTCTACACACATTTTTGATTGAACACACCCTAGTTTTCCTTATTTTTCCGCACATCAAAATGTCCTCGCACCTTAAGGAGAATGCGCTGAGGTAGCACGCGAAATTCAAATCAGTGTAGGTCAGTGTCAGGTAGTATGCTGATCAGAATATGATTGGCGACCGTAACAAATGTGTATCTTTAGAATTATAATTATGAATACGAGTCTCTATTAAATACATATTTGTTACGGTCGCGAATCTTATTTGGATCATCATTCAACCTCACACTGACCTGCAAATTGCAAAAAGCTTAAGAAAATTTGAATGTCGCGGGCTACGATTTCGAAGGTTTTGGTGAGTAACCCGGAGCGCGCATGGCCCCGCCCCCTGTAGCATGAGCTGGTCTGCAAATATAGAATTTAAAGAGGAAGCTCTTCATTAACAGCACCTGTAAAGGAGCATTTTGAAAGTTGGCAACATTGCAAATAGCTGTCAAGTATTTCACTGTTTTGACTGAACACATTTTTTATTGAACACACCTTAGTTTATCTTATTTTTCCGCACACCAGAATGCCCTCGCACTGACGTTAATTGTACCATGTCCTACGATGTCCCAGGTGTTGGTGAGTAGCCCGGATGCGGCGGCGACGAGCGCGCATGGCCCCGCCCCCTGTAGCCATGCGGTGCGCTAGCTGAACGCCGGCGCCGGCGGTGCATGTACGCGGCGGCGGGCGGCGCCTCGCTCGCGGGCCGTAAGGTACGTACACCCTTTGTTTTTATTTTATTTATTGTCTTAAAATATCTGCTGTATGATATTAGGGTTTATCTGACAAGTATAGCCGCAATGACCATAATTTTGGGTAGTTTCCCAGCAGTTTGCAACTGCTAGGAAACTCCTACTTAGATTATAGAGATAAGAAACTGGACGTAACCTAGAAGGGGCGACAAAACCCTGAGCTTGTCTGAAGGTATTAAATAGAGACTCCATTTGAAGAGCATGACGTTAATTCCCTAGACTAAGTAGGTACAGCAAACCAGCAACACTTATATCTTAACTTGTCGTGTCTTGTTGGCCAGGCGCGCCAGCACGGCCGCCAGCCCGCGCCGTCGAGCCCGCGGCCGCACAGCCCCCTCCACCCCGCGCCCTCCGGCGTACGCGCATACTCCTGCCAGCACTGGGAGTCCCGCCTCGCCGCGCCGCCGTCCCGCGTCAACCCGCCCCACGTCGACGACCCGCCATCGCCATGCGAACTCATCGAGGTATACAACTATAGTGTGTTTCTTTTTACGTGTCCGTTTTGGTAAACAAACATGGCGGACGAATTCTTTGAAGCATTTAGCAGCTTTTGATGCAATTGCCGTGTAACAATACGTTCACTCATTATTTGTGTGTGATTCTGATCATGCGACTCGCATAGTTTTCATACTATGTTTTTTTACCAAATATGACATAGTAAAATAAACAACACAGTACAGTACTCACCGTTTGACAACATCGGGCACGAGATAGAAATGATCGGAACAAGTCGATTACAAATTATATGCAAAGGCAACAAGCAATTTTCCGTAAATAGTTTCAACCTAAGTAGTAGTGTTTACATTGGGTATTGCAAGTTGTTGACAAGTCAACTTCAAAGCAAAGGAGTTGTATTTTGTCTTATGGATAAAACAGAATCAAGTTGGTGATCAATTTTATACCTAATACAAATTGGAAGACGATGAAACTGCGCTGTAAATGGTTAATATTATTGCCGATAGTCTCTTTCTCCTGTCCGATATTTCTCAATCTCTGGCGAGTACTGTACCAACATAAGTGTTACATGTAATAGCGTAAGCATGGTATCTCATTTATATGTGTTGTGTATGTACAGAGGCCCTTTGCGCCTCGCATCTATGCTCTAGAGGTAACCATTCGTAGCTGCGCCGCTATTTAGGTATGTATTCAATGTTTACTGTATTCTATAGCTAGTAAATGTAAGCATGTAAGTATTGAGACAATGCAACACACGGGAAACGTCACCTTTTATATAACGCGGGATATATCCTTAATATCTTTAATTAGCCTCTCTTTGACGTGTATGTTGTGTTCAGTTTGTGTTAGTAACCGTGTAACATGTGTTACTGTGAAGTGTTATTGAGTGAAGTGATAAAAGTGGGCCGGCCATGAAACTGCGACACCCGGTGGACACTAGCGTCCGATGGCAGGTGTCGAAGAACCAGAGACTACGGCTCGACGTTCGGAACGAAACATGAGCTATACGTGGGACAAATACTCCGAACTAACCAAGTAAACAACTCAACGCCAAATTGCGCTTGCTTCCATAACGTATTCTCTTCTCACATATCGTAAATCTAAGATCGACCACTTTACCTTAATAAATAAAATTAGATATAAATTACAAATAGTTTCGCGCCTTTCTTGTGCCTATCTCAATCCAATTCTAAAAAGTTCTATAGTGAGACTTAATTGAAATTAAATAATTCTGTGATGGGACTAACTTAAGGGTGATATCGACGTTTGATGTGTACATAGTCTTTGTATCTCTTTATCGCTAGTTAGGGGTAGTGTAGACGCGCTAGAAGTAGTTCTTCGCTGTAAAAGATAAGACTAAAAATATAGTGTGTCGATCCGCGATAACTTTGATAACTGTATAAGTGCGTGAAACTGAGAGAGACAAAGTGCGCGTTGTGGATAGCTGCAGAGCTATCAGGGGCCCCTGGCTGAGTTTTGTGCCAGCGCTCACCAACGGCCACAAACCTGGCAAGTATGCAGGCAGCTCTTATGCTAAGAAGCAAATCGCGGGAGAGAAGAAAACAGCGTTTAAAAAGAGGGTACAGGCACGACCTGCCGAGCAACCTAGCTACCAAGTTGATCGCGCCCTTCCCGAGATACCCTCCTGCTTCATGGGTATGTCTTATGTTTTATTGATGGTGTGTGTGGTTGCATGCTGAATGGTAGTTATGGTCGTACTATATTCTCGATGTATTGATAAGATAGTGCCTTCAAATTTACCTCATTTTTGTCGATTTCTACAAATAATTCTCGTGAACACTAATATCGACCAAATGCAGTAAATTGTTTGCACTATCGAATTTTCTTAACAGCTGGTGTAAAGCGAGGTAACTAGCAAGAATGCAGCATGAAAGTTACCCTTTATTCCCGTTGTCCCCGTATGCCATATCCCCGTCACGGAGACAGCGGGAGGTGATTAAATTTATTTCCCGTTGTCCCCCACTGCATTAGCGGTGTTGTAGTTTGCCGATATAATTGGCTGACTAAACTGTGTAAAATGTTGGCTTGACGCTAAAATCGTTTTAGAAAATCTTCTCGTCTCTCTTGAAATAGTCGGACATATCATTTATCACCTCTACACCCTACCACCAATGCATAACTTTATTACTACTCACCAAAATATTATTAAAATTATCATTTCAACGAAACTAAAATTCAGAAACCGTTCATTTTCCGGGAACGAAATGTGGCTTCCCGGTTCAAGTGTATTTTAATTAAAGTGCAATGCCCTGATATTTATCTCATGCAACCGTACATGACATAGGTACGACCAAACATATATGAAACGACCGTTATATATTACTGGCTGTTCTATGTTGGCTTCGTTCACATACCAACTTCAAAAATACGTTTGACTCTCAAACTATCTGCAGGTTAACTAATGCTCTTTGGGGTAATGGATTATGACGACTTCTATGGTGGTATGGTCCTTAAGCTAATGGGAAGATCAGACAGATCTTCAATTCTGCATTCCCTACGAAAAAACATTTCTTACATACCTCTCGATCAGGAGGTTAGCAGGGGCCTCGACGCACAAACTGTAACCATGAATTCAGCACATGATTCTAGACTCCCTAGAGTAGAAATTTTTCGTCGGTTATAAAACAAAATCTGCTGTTTCACAGAAACGTGCAATACTTACGCGGTCATAATATAATAAACAGCAATTTTTTTGGTTCAGATTTTTTTTTTTTTTTTAACTTTGCCCCAGACTAGGAATTTCTCCTGTATCGTGGGTGCGTTTACAAACATTCAAACTCACATACACAAACAGCCTCGGAACAACTACTTGTAGGTCATACAAATATTTGTTCCGTGCGGGAATCGAACCCGCGACACGCAGCGCAGCAGTCAATCGCTTAGCCACTGCGCCAACCGTGCCGTCAAGTACGTCATATACACCGTGACTTTTTTACAGAATAGCAATGAATTGCTACTCTGTAAAAAACTCACAGTGAAAAAAACTACGGTGAAGAGAGTAGTCATTCCACGTGATGTATGTAAGGGATTGCCACTATTAACAGCTTACTTCACCTAAGTTTTCATGGTGAGATATTTACAGATTAGATCGGCTGGTTGTGCGTCGACGTCCCTGCCATTCTGTATTTACTTTATGGAGCAGATTATGCGCCTATATTCATTATCAATGTACATATTATGTTCATCAAGAGTTAAAAGTTCAATGTCTGCTAGTTAATGTGCGCTTTTACAATTTCTAACATGACGATATTATCAGAGACGTCCACGTCCACGTCATGGCATCACGACAACACACGGAAGTAAAATATATGGAAATAATATTATGAAGACGCTTTTAAATAGCCGTCCACGATAACGTTATAACGTGCACGTATTTCCTTTTATTTTATGGACGTGGACGGGGACGTCCGAGATATTATTATCGTGACGTTAGAAATGATAAAAGCGAACTATCAGTCAATTTGTCAGTAAATTTGTCCGTCATTCGGTCATTTTATTACATTAAAGCCTGATTTTTCAATCGTCAAATAACTTCCATTTGGAGGATTAAAGTTTTGAAATATATTTTCGATACAAAAGTTGTAAAACCGACACTTTTTAACTCGGTTAAAAAAATATTTTACTTATTTACCATAAAAAAATGACCCTTAGACTCTCAATTATAATCTTCTGTAAGGCTTCGTTTTCCGTGTACTTTTTGCGTTTAATGAACCGCTCTCATTAATAACTGCAGGTATATACTAAGTAGGTCAAACGTTTCCCAAAGTTCCACGTAGATTAGACAAAAAACGTTTTATACACCATTTTTTAGCAAAAAGTTTTTTAGCTGTTCCGGTTCAGAACTCTCATAACATCGTTTGTAGGTAGGTACCTACATAATTATGTAAGACTACGAAATAAAACCTTTTTTTAATGCTTTTACGTTCAAGTTTCTCATTCTTGTTATTTACAAAATAATCGGATGAATTTCATCTTGATATACAGCAGCAACAAATTGAAAAATAAATAAGAAACTGGTGTGATTGTGACAAGTACATTGTTATATCAACTCAATTTACAAATGCGAGTGTATGAATTATGTCTTATTGTACTGAGGTAGGAGTAACTATATGTATGAGTATTTCAGTCGATCAAATCTTCAATTATATTAAGGTGTTGTGTTGCTGAATATACCTACTTAGACCTCTTTCCTAAAAATCCGAAAAATTGTGATCAAAACATATATTTAATTATTATAGAATAATGATAAAATATGTTCAATTCCTAAAAACCCACGATAATTATTTCCAATAGGTACTTCATTATAAGAAACATCAATCTTATCACGAAATTCCTATAAAAAAATTATATGCACATCTTACAAAAGCACCAATCCATAAAAAAAACAGTAAGAAATATATAAAAAACAATTCCAACACAATATAATTATATTTGACAGCCGATATATTCAAAGTTCTCGGCTTACGAAGATAAAACACAGAGATTTGGAGCGGGTAGACTATACAAATGACGGATGGTTGGCCAGTTAGAATGTACGGCGAGTGGCTCGGCCATTTATCAAGCGTTGTCCGCGCCCCGTGTTTCAAGCCTGTTCCCAGCTTTGTTCGGTGTTTCAAGCGTGTTTCGAGCTTTGTTTCATAGCTCGCGACTCGCAGCTGGGACACAATACAAATAATTGTACTCGCTGCTAGTTTGTACTCTTTGTATGTGACGCCCCACTTGCCAGGCTTCCGAAGTTATCAGGTATGGAAGTTTGTTTTGTGATTCTGAAGTAGCAATGTGTACAGTGCGTTCATAAGTACCTACAGGTTTTGTGAGAGTGGGTTGTTATCTCTGCTGTAACATTATGTTCTGGTCTTCTTATTTATAGTCGATTGATTGAACCATGTTTGACCTTAAACATAGGTAAAAGAATATAGTATTTTATTTTATATTCATTGTTATACAATACTTATACATTAGTATTAGTATTAAAACAACTTGAAACTTTGCCCTAAACACCCCGTAAGTATCATGTTTTCGCAACGCGAAGAGAAAGCTAAATTCCTCCAAATAAATCACTGTTCTTTCCCGAAATACAGACTACAGAGCATCCAATATTTACACTAAAAACACATCGACATCGTATTTCAAATAAAACAAATAAACACTGCAATAAAGTTGGAAGCTGTATTTGGTGCAGCAATCTCTCTCCGAGATAAATAATGCCTTTCCCTGAACCGGAGTTGACACCATTCTAAGCGAACGCACATAATTATGTAGGTAAGCAGGTAGCTATATACACACACAGTATAGTTCTCCGTGTAAGGAAGGACGTGCACTCGGTTGCATATTCCATCACGCGGAATGAGGGCAAGTAATTAGAGAGAGTAGATTCTCAGAAAAGTAAATTGAATAATCTCTCTTCTTTAGTTTTTGGCATGAAGCTTGCAGCAATCTTTGAAATGTGAAAAATGACCACTTTAGACCTATATTACACTTGGACACCATGGTTGCACAACTAATTGGACGCTGGGTAAGATATTATTGCACCATAAAGCTGTTTAAGGCGCCAGGATAGTGCGAGAAATTAAAATTTTCTTACGTTTTTTGCAATTTGCAAGTCAGATTCAGAATCATTGTATATAACAAATATGTATTTACAGAATTACAATAATTCAAATCATCATTCAACATAATTATTTAAATTCAAATTACCCTATTTGATGACTATTTCATGACATTTGACGCCAATTGTAACTCAGAGAATTGTATTGATAATTTTAATAATTATAATTCTGTAAACACATAATTGTAACGGTTGAGAATCATATTTCGATCAATATACAACCTGACGCTGACCTGAAAATTGCTATAAAAAGCAAGAAATTTAAAATAAATGTGGGCTGCTTTAGCACATCCCCCTTTTGTTGGCAAAGCCACCATGGTTGCTCCGCCATGGTTTTCTAGATTAATTAAACTCTTGAAGTTTTGTGTTAATGTCTCGAAAGTTTTGTTAAATTATTGTCCGCTGTTAATGTGTTTAACTATCTACCAGCGATCGTGGCATCGTTCACGTGACCTTCAGTTTCGGCTTCACTGTACCTGGTTTCAAATGGTACCCCACTTAGCTACATAACTACATATCTCGTAAAAGCAACGGTTACAATTTGGCTACAAAGTTTGAATACAAAACATTGAGAAATACTGTAAATATTTATAATATTATTATAGGGAAATGTTGAATTTAGGAAGTAGATATTGTTATAAATAAAAGAATGTCTTCTAAAAGAAGCGTAAAGATAAAAACTCATTAAACATGCGCATTATACCGTAATTACATCATTTCCTCTAGGCGACACCCCTTAAATACATGTACTATGAAAAATCATTCAGTTTGCGAGCGCGTTTATAAAGCGAGCGAGTGCTGTCAGGGCCCATTCAGATATCACGAGGAAGCTATTATCGCTCTCGGCCCCACGAACGCTCCTTCCAGCACCATCAGTCAACACCCGTATTTTAAAACACGCTTTAATACGTTACCAGTAAGGCACAAAGTTCGTTGTATACAATATTGATGGGCGCCAATGATAAAGTCGGCTCGTGTTAGGCGCGAATGATGCGGCAAAAGTTTTACTTACCGGCTGACTTATGTATTACCGTGGCATACATTTTTGCAGAGGAAATGACAGAATTATTTTTAACAAAAAAAAAAAAACGTTGAAAGAGTTTCTATTTATACTTTTTTAGCTCTCCAAGACAGAATTATTATTTGGGATCTGATGAAAGGACAAAGTGGTTTCCTTAGGCTGATTTTGGACGGATTGAGTTGAAATACTTAGACTTCGTATTTGTCGTGTAGTCTAGAATGAGAAAGACTGCTCTATCTTTTAAATTTGCACTTAGTTTTTCTTCTAAACTGAAACTAACATAGTACAATAGTGCACAACTACTGAAAGCCTTAATTAACCATTAACCGTATAATATAAAGGGGAAAGTTTTGCACTCTTTATTGGAAACCTCTGTTAAGAAAACCCTAGACTGAAGCAGATTTGTTTACCAAACTAATCGACCTAGAAAACTTTCATCTACATATTAGGAATATGACGAGGAACATTACAAAGAAGCCGGGAACATGAAGGCTGTTAGAACAATGACGTATAGCGATGTGTTTTCGGTGTGAAACGCGGTATTCTTTCATAGTGGTACTTTACATTCATCTGCCCAAATAACGCGAAGGAGAGTTGACACCTCCAATGCTTTTTCAAATAAAAGCTACAAACCAGTCGAAAATTGCATCGCGTTTGATGTAAAAAATATTCAGAATTTCCACTTCTTTAGCGTAGCATATTCAGCCTATAATGATGCCACTGCTGGAATGTAAGCCTCCTTAGGTGAGAAGGAGTAGGCCGTAATCCACCACGCGGGCCCAGTGCAGGTTGATAGATGTAAAATTTCTTAATTTTTTTGGTTCAAGGACAAGGCTGTCCTTGAACCAAAAAAATTAAGAAATTTTATCTTTTATAATATAATTGAAATTTTATATTTTTTCTTTCCTCGTTTCCTCACGATGTTTTCCTTCACCGTTTTGAGAGCAGGGTTGACGAAAAAATTTACACAAAGTAAATAATTTGCAATCGTAAGTCGCGGCCGTAACCATTGAGCCACCACTGCTCTCACACACTTGGGCTTCCTCTTCTTCGCATTTTGTTTATTATTTGTGATATTAAATCAAAAAATCAAAATCAAAAGTCATTTATTCAAATTAGGCTGAGAATCAGCACTTTTCGAACGTCAAAATTACAAAAGACGGACTGTCTTTTGTAATTTTGGTTTAGTGGCACCAAAAACGCCCACCCTTCACCACTTCCTAGTGCTATCGCTGGGAAGAAGAAGTGACGCAACAAACTCCCCAGCAGCACAGCTGTCTGTTCAGTTAGAAAATACTTGATACTTGATTGTACACAATACTAGGTCTTTAGTAATTAACATTACAAGGCACAGAACATAAAATTAAATTATTTGCCATATGTCAGCTAGCCACGCAAATTATTATTATCAATCGAATACCTACGTCGAAACGTCCTTTTAGCTACCCGCATCTTCACTGTGCTAACAGCGGAAAAGCGCAATTTTTTCGAGAAACCCACAACTAAGCTAATTAAATTACGGAAAATGCAATTGCTGGCGCAAAATGAAAATGTTTTCGTAGCACTAAGGAAGGGAAGCTTTTTAGACGACAATTATTATTTATGCAACCGTTTATGACCAATTTGTTTACTTAACTGTCCGTTTTTGTCCCGACCGTATCGTTGGTGATAAGGAAGCGGTTTATAGCGGTCATGATGACCCGTTTTTGAGAACCCACGTTTTAGGATTCAAGTTGCTCTGTTTGTTTTGCAAGTGTCAAAGGTAACTTTTATTGAAAATTCCGTGAAATATCACGCCTGTATACCCCGGAGAGTTAGGCGAACCTGTACTCGTACGTGTAATCGTGGGTCTAGACCACAGACCATAAAAACACACTTCTTTCTAAGATCTGTGGTCTAGACCCACTTAGCACGATCAAGCAGTGCGATTCTGTAACCATCTCATCGTGAAAGCTTAGGTGAAGTGAGCGTGGAGTAAGCTGTCATTCCAACGAATGCTAAGGGATTGTCACTATTGACAGCGCACTCTAAGCTCACTTCACCTAACTTTTCACGGTGTGATTTTTACAGAATCGTTCGACTGTTCTTTTTCTTTGCGAAAGGAAACATTTTCCTTGAATTTGGATGATTCTAAGTCTGTCTGTTTTGCCTAACCTTCGGGGATGTTTTGTCCACATTACATTATAGAAGACCCTTCCTTCATTAAGTTTAACATACTGCCACTGTTAACCAAAACGATTAATTTCAGTGTATAGGGGTAAAGTGACTGTATTATAGTAGAACGTGCTGTAATTGAGTGTAATAGAGCAGTTATCGTGAGGTATCGCTTAAGTAACCATTTTGTTTGCTTGGCGTTAACATAAGCTTGCTGTCTATGTAATGATTAAACGTACGTGTTTATGTTACAAGTTAATATTAACAGGCTTCTGATTCATTCAAATTTTATCACACTATCAATCTCAATCTGAATAATTTTGAAGTATATTGCTTATCCATTGATTCATATGTTCGAAAATTGTTAACAACGTAAATAACGCAATGGATGTTGTTGAACTGTCAAAATGAAACCCATTGCTGCTGATAGTGTGTTACGCAATTACCCCCCTGTTGTCAAATCTCGTGACAAGATATATTCGGTTGGCTAACTATTAGTACTTTGATAAAAAAAAATGTAGTTACTTTGTATTTTATGCGCTGCCATAACGTTAATTCGATTGCGATAAAACTTTGTCATCTTATTGCTAGCACTTGCGCGAAGATTATAGGCATAAAAAAAACTCGCGAAGTCGCGGGCAGAAGCTAGTTAGTTTTATAAGTATTGAGTTAATTACATCGATATAATATTCCCGTAGATTAGCTTTTCAGGAACCGGTGGTAACGTTTAGACCTCCAGACCGTATTTCGGCCATGGCAGACAATCTCAACAGTGACTAGACTTCGACGCGGAAGATATTATAGTGCAGAAGTGTGTGCGCAGACACAGTTGCACTCTGTGTTCCCTCACTCTCATATGTAAAGACTAACTGTTATAGTCTCCTTACGTTAAACACGAGCAAAACTAATTATATCTGTTTCTCAATATATAAAAATAACCAACCGGAACCTAATTTCAACATTAAAATACATGAGTGTAGGCCAGTTGATTACGATTGCAATTGTCCAACCATCAGTAAAGTTAACCACGTTAAGTACTTAGGTGTAATGTTGGACCAAACCCTGTCCTGGTATCCTCAAATTGAACGAATTACTGCGAGAATACGAAAAGTTATTTGGATTCTTAAAACAGTACGACATAATAGTCCCAAAGAATGGCTTAGCAAAAAATCTTCTAAATGAAGTGTATATCTCGCTAGTTCAATCTGTAATAATATATTGTATCTCCATTTGGGGGGAGCGCGTAAAACACGTTTCCTTGATGTTGAAAGAGTGCAACCAACGTACATTAATAAAAGTAATGTACTTCAAAAAAAGGACGTTTCCCACCTATGTGCTATACCCAATGAGTAATTTATTATCAGTCCAAAAATTATATATTATACACATTGTATTAAAAAAATATAACCCTTAGATCCTACTGTATTGGCTAGAAGAAGGAAACACATAATTGCTTCCACCCCTTTTGTAAAAACAGAATTTGCAAGTATTCAGTACGACAAACGCTCGTCTTTCTTATATAATAAAATAAATAAACAAATATATATACTAAATCTTTTAAAGAATGCAAATCGTTGCTGATTAAGTGGATAAACAAGTTAAGCTACGATGAAGTAGAGAATCTTCTATTAAATACAAGGTAAAACCGCTTCCGTATAAAACAACACACGCACTTACACATACCCCCCCCCCCCCCCACACACACACACATACACAAACGCACCCTCGCTCACATATACACACTCTCACAAACAGACTAATGATAACAAATAAAAAAATTAAAAAAAATTATTCATAAACTTTTACATATTTAGTAACATGTTACACTAATTTAAAGATATAAAGTAGCGGCTCCTCCTGGCACAGGCATTTATATGCTTAAAAGGAGACGCCACCAACTGTATGTACAACGTGTAATAATGAAATAAAACATTTTTGATTTTGATTTTTTTGATATAGTAATCATTAAAGTAGGAATTTACCAACTGCCCGACTTATGTTATTGTTGCTTCTGTGAACTTTAGTAAAATAAGGAAGTATTTTTGAACGACTTTCGCTCACGGTCACTGAGTCGCGACCTTGAATTTTGAACCATTTCCCCGAAACCATCAATATGGATCAAAAGTTTGTTCTTTTGTTTACAGTTACTATGCACTCTTTTTGATCGTCTCTTTAATATAAACTCAAACTCAAACTATTTATGCAGGCACTTTTGAATTGTAAAGGTCGGTCAGTCAAAAAGATGAAGCTAGTTGCCTATTCCAAAGCGTAGTAGGTACCTATGGACAAGAACGGGCAAGAATAAAGGTACCTTCTGACTACCTTTTCCAAATGACAGAAACCTCTAATAGTAGGTATGCAGTTCAGCACCCCAATTGCGTAGTTCCATTTCATTCGCAATCCGAAGGATTCTTAATCCATTGCCTTATATGTTTGAAAAATTTGTCTACAAGACAACGCAAAGAGCGTAATGCATATGAATGAACCACTTTCACATTCATTGCGCTATTTACGTTGTCAAAAACACTGTCAAAATACACCCAGTATATGAACGAACTGAACTGCAATTTATTAGCAGTTCTGTGACAGTGCCCATGAGAAAGCCTTAGAGACATTATTTTTCTGGGTCAATTTAAATGCACTATCACATAAAACAACAAAGTATTACACTGTGGCTGCACCAGCCTGCACTAAACTTTAGAATTGCTTCGTTTAACCTGTGTTTCTAACAAACATGGATTTTTAAATTGCCTACAGTACTTAAATGGTTACGGTCCGTGCTATAGGTGATAACAGTTTGAGTTAAGATAGGTTTTGTTTAAACTGTGCAAGTTTATTGAATGCAGTTTTAATATTTAGGCTTTCGTGAAAATTGGTTCTTATGTAAGTATTCAGCGTATATGGGTAGTTGTTTAATTGTCAAATTTTAATGAACAATTTGGGTTCAGCTTAGATCATGCTTTATTTAAAATTCAACTCAATTACAATTTAAAATCAAACGACCAACAAATAAATATACCCATTACCACCTATACACTATTAAAATCAGGTCAACCTTCTACACAGAACAAAAAGCATTTAAACTAATAGTGTTATAATTACACAGAGCAGCTCCTGCACGTAACAGATGTTAAAATATTCACGAAACCAATATCAAAGCGAGCATAGATTAAATAGAAATCTGACAGCTAGTGTAGTGACACGGCCGGCCGTGTCAAGGACTGCCTATGCAGATATCGACGTGGCGATCGATACGATGACTAGTGACGTGCCGCGATGACGAACACTTGATTAGCTGAATTAATCATGTTAGGATAGGTTCTATTTTGTGATTGTGGGCTGTTTTTTTGTTGGAGTTTAGCCTTGGCTTTTAAGCAGAGAGTTCTATTCAAACGAAATGGTGTTAAGTTCTACGACAAGGTAAAAAATGTGGAAATTGTGGCATCTAATACCAGCTATAAGTTCTGTTGCTGAAATACAAACGCTATAACGTAGGTAAATGTCATTGAAATTTTGCGAATGTTAATTTAACTTAACCTGTTAAGTCACAAGTTTTAGTACAGTCTAGATTTGTTCAGTTTTCTCTTTCTGCCTAATAAATATAGTCATCCTTATTAACTGATTGAATGCCGTAATTACAGAAACAATGAAAAAGCTTTTGTATCTTGCGTGGATCCATGTTCGGGATACGAAGGCCTTATATTCATAGATTAAGTAATACAAAGATGTTCCATTAGTGCAGAAATGCTGGCTGCTTATGGAATAAGCGCGAAATACCGTATCGCGATAATAGCAGGCGCGGATATAGCAGGACGGATGCAGTTGCACCCCCAACTGGGCTTAGACTAAACAGTGTATAAATTAGACATGAACATAGTTTTAAAACCCGTTTTTTACTTCGTATCTTACTAAGGGCTGGCTTTTCCAACGGCAGATAACTTTATCGCACGAATAATTTTGAACTTTTGACAGTTCTTCCATACAAAAACTGTCAGACGTCAATTTTATTCCACGAATAAAAATCATCGGTCGATTGAAAAATCAGCCCTAAGATATAAGTCGTAGTCATCCTCGAGAAAAGGGCCACATTCTTGAGTTTACGTAAAATTGGAGCCGAAGGTTTTTTTAATAGGCTCACGGCTTGAGATTTGCCCCTCCTTGAGCGAAGACCTAGATTGGCGGCTGGATAATACGGTTGCATTCAACACTACTCTTTGACTGACTGTTGACATTCGATTTAAAACAACAATAGGGAATGCACATCAGAAGAAGAGTCTGCGTTTATTTGAATAGTCCCGTGTCATGTAAGAATTGCTATCAAAGTTCTACTTAGGGCTGATTTTTCAATAGTCAGATAATTTTTATCTGAGGAATAAATATGACGGTTTGACAGCTTTTGTAAAGGAAATATGTCAAACAGTCATACTTGTTCTTCAAATAAAAATTATCAGACTGTTGAAAAATCAACCCTTAATAAAGATGTTGAACCAGTTACTTAATTCACTGACAAACAACGCAAAGCCTAAATCTCTGTATCTAGAAATACGAAATTTTGCACAAGACTTCCTTTTGTAACGAAGGGGAGCACTAAGGAAGAATTTTTGAAAAATTCATCTCCTAGCAGGGTTAAAGTTTGTATGATAGTTCTTCATTTTTGCCGATCGGAAATCCCATCGAGCACATGGCTTGTTACCTAATAAAGCTGTGTTAAATGTAGATATGAAGTATAATAATGACGTAATTATTTTGAAAAATAAAGAAAATATAAAAACCATGTATTTTATCAACATGATAATTGGTTAGGCGCCGTCCATATTATTTTAATCGGTAAGGTATGAAAGCATAATTATTTAGCATAGCAATACTTAAACACATTCTTCATGGAATTATATTTTCACATAATTTTCAATGCGTCATGGTACTTTAGCAGAATTTCTATTTACTGACGACATAGGTACCAACTTTATTTATTGCATACCCAAGTACAGACGCCAGCACACCAAGCTACTACAATCTGTCAAATTCCTTTGATAGATTTTCAACTTTATCGCCAAAGCATTAGGTGCAAGGTTGATTAGGAAAATTTCACAGTTTCGGGTAGCTTCGCCTGCTGGCATCTGTACCTAGTGGATAGAGAAGGATAGATAAACTTAGGGTATTGTTTTAAGTTACCCTTTAGCATTTTTATTGACGTAGGCAGGTACCTACTTCATTTATTAAATACCTAAGTACTTTGAAGCTCTCTACGAGCTTCAGGGTACCGGGAGGAATAAATTAAACCACGGTTTATAACGTATGTTCAGTAATTATTCCTGGATATCATTCTACGTATTTTTCTACTGTTTAATTTGGCTTGTCAGCCAAATCTAACGCCTAATCTCTTCTAATCTTAAAATATCTTAATATTTGTCTATTATTTCATGCCAATAACTTTTAACTGACTCGCGAAGGTTGCATGGAAGCACCAAAGAGGCCTTTACAGTACCTAGTGGACAAGGAAGGATATAATAGACAAACTTAGGGCAAACTTTTATGTGAATAACTGAATACAACAGTTGGAGCCCATTTACATGGACACTAGGCAAACATTTAAAAAGCATTTTAGTAAGCCATAAATAATAAAGTCAGAGTTTCAAGGAAATTACCATAAAACCTAAGTTTTTAAAAAACTTTGCGGCTGCATTCTGAGAAAAGATACAGAGTGGTATGTAATTTTGTTCATGCCGTATAGCCATTCCGATATACCCTGTCTCCCAAACAAATCAAAATCAAACCTGCGCCTCGAAAGCAGTTGGAATGTTGGAAAATCCCTTTATCTAAAGAACTGGCACAGCAGCACAAATAACTTTATATACATTTACGACGAATACAAAAAAGAACTCTGGTATATGTACCCACATTTGATCTTTCAGTCTAGACTGGGTCAACGACCTTTAATTAGCTTAATGCAAAACCTAGACAAGAATGCGAAATTAACAGATTTTATAATGGCGAGTCTGATTGTCAGTTTATTTACAAAAACTATTAAATCTTATCGCCCAATGACACGTAACACGAACCCGTAGTTCTATGTTGAGACAGTTTAATGAAAATGTCATTGAACTGTAGGTGTATTCAGTAAAAATCTCACCGTGAAAACTTAGGTGAAGTGAGCTGTCATTTCTCTTGATGCTAGGGATTAATACTATTGACAGAGCTCACTCAAACTCACTTCATCTAAGTTCAGGGTGAGATTTTTACAGAATGGATCGGCTGTTAGAAAACTTGCTGCGGTATACGACATAATCAAACTAAACATTACCAATACAAACTGACCTCTTATTGTACGGGAAGCTTAACAAATGCTAGGTCCGCTTATACTGAAAACGTAAAGCTTGATATGCAGCCGTATGTGCTTACTAACTGTAATTAAAACAACTAATTAAACTGAAAAAATCTGGCGAGCTTAGCTTACATGCTGGCCCTGGTCTACTTCCCTGTCCAAGGAGAGGGAGAGCAATTAAAAATAAATGACATTTGTATTTATGAATTTTTAAATTGAAAATGAGGTATTATTTACATAATATATGAGACTGATAGCTTGTTTATTATGTAAATAATATTATTAACAGTATAAAAAGGAGGGGAAGAATCATAGGTCGTTAATAAATTCATCCGCATCGCTGTCAACAGGAAAATTATTTAATTACATACGTATTAATTAGTTACGTAATTAGGTATTAATTACTGAAACACAACTCTCACAACGAAACTAATTTGCTATCCAATGATAGTAGATTCGTTTCGTTGTGAGAGTTGGGTTCATAAATTACCTTATAATAACAGCAATCCATCTTCGAGCACCTAATTTGTCAGTTTTTATTTTCCAAAAACTTTCGAGTTTCCACCTAAATAATTTTCGACTCTACATTATCTCTTGCATTATTATGCATTCACTACGCTATTTTCAAAACTGTCTCGACCGTTGACGTGACGTTTAACATCCGCCATATTGGATTTCAGTTTAAAAAAAGAGAACTTAGGTAGTAACAGTCAACGGCACGTAGGAACCAAAATCGATGACCGGCTTTGAACATTCATTCAGTGCTTTGTAGACTTAAATCGAAGTCTATAGCGTATTGTTGTACCTTAATAGTCTGACATTTATGCCAGTCAAGCAACGTCTATAAACATGAATGAATGGGTAGTAGATAAACGCTGCTGTAACTGATCGTTTATCAATAAATATTTGGGATCCCTTCTTTTCGCATAATATTCTTTTTCCTAATATACTTTGGCATAACGATTTTGGTATAATTGGTTATGCCATAATAATACTTTGCCATATTTTTTTTTGGCATACAGATTATGTTGGTATAATTATATTGAGGGCTAATTTGTTTTGGCCTAAGTTTAATTCGCATAATGTTACTAGGCCTAATGACTATTAGCATTGTAGTATTTAAGCATACAGTTATTAGGTATGACGTTTCCTGATAGTTACTTATTCATTACAGAATTTTGATTTTTTTTAAAAGGTAAGTTACAGTTTTTTAATAATACACTTAGTGACACAATTGTTTTATGATACCGTCCACTTAGAAAAATTAAAAAATGATTTGTTCTACCTACAATGTGAAGTGCCTACAAATTTCATTAGAGCAATATTGTATAAAAATGTGTATTAGTGTCTAACATTTTAGGAGTTAATTATTATGCTTATTTGTTATGCCTATAAAAATATGTTTTAATATCATTATGCGTAAATAAGTTTATGCTTTAGAATGTTATGCTTAATCATTATTATGATTAGAGAAATTATGCTTAAAACATTATGCGTAAGCTGTTATGCGTAAATAATGTTATGCGAAAATATAATTAGGACAAACAAAAGTATCCCAAGTTATATTAGGTCTTAAAATGTTATGCAAATGGATAGGGAACCTAAATATTTTCGTTGTGTCGAAATTTTTGAAATTTCAAATGTTTTTCTAGTAGGAAGGTAGGTACGTAATGCATTTTAAGCAGAGGTCGACTACCTAAACATTTCTTTTTTTTTCCTGCTGGGCAAATGTCTCCTCACAGCCGTCCACTCTTCCCTGTATATTACCTTCTCTCGGTCAATCATCGGCTAAGCAGTTAGAGTAGACAATTTCTGTTCTTTGTGTCTTCAAAGAAATTAAAGTTAACATTATTATAAGTCCAATTTGGTACTTCAGGGTGTAAAAACTGAAAGTGGGTTATATTACACTTATAAACCACAAAAAACACATAAAAAGAAAAGTCAAACTAAAACCGTGGTAAAAGTTTTTTCTCGTTAATTGATCCCCATCCTAACACATTACGTGCAGAGGGGCAATTCTCGTAATTTTAAGATCGTTCACAGTCTGATCTCAGTCTCAATCTGTCAAAAAATACTTTTAATTTCCCTATATTTTGACAAGTTTTTGACATTTGTTTGTCGCCGAGATGAGACTGCGACTAGATTTTGAACGTTTTAAATTACGAGAATTGGCCTTCAGTAACTACTAAAGAAACGGATATTTATACCACTATAACTATAGTGGTATAAATATCCGTTTATAAAGATATGTGAACGCTGCAGCAATGAGTCGGTGAAAGAATGAGGTTTTAGATCAATGGGAAAGCCGTTGAGCGTTGTTTTAATCTGTTTATACTCTATGTCTCTCTTTTGTTTTACGGGTTAGAAAAAGACAACAATATGTGAAGTTATTTACACTACATAGTATACTATCATCATAGCTGGCAGTAAAAAATGAGACATCTAATCTAAGCAGGGTTCCCGTAACAACCCCGTTTTTTCATCACATTCTGAATTACATGTTTTTTATCTGCTAAAATGAATTAAGGTTGAAACATAACCCGTCCAGTTTTTCCGCAGATCCCAACTCAATGTTATTGCAATTAAGCCAGACCCGCAGAAGATGAGGTGTAGTCGCATAATGAACAGCAGCGGGGTAATTGCGTAAGACACTAACAGTAGCAATATCTTTCATTTTGACAGTTCAACAACATACATTGAGTTGCGTTGTTGAGCAGATAAATTTTTCGAACTTACGAAGCAATGGATTAGCAATATCTTTCAAAATGATTCAGATTGTGATTGATATGTGTGTTACGCAATTTTGGTGCAGGACACAAACATCTCGCTATAAGGTACAAAGGTACATAATAATTGGTAGGTACCGATGAAACTTGTAGACCATGATTTAGATGTGCCAGGTTAAGTGGTTTACGTGATATAGGGCTTCATTACTACAGGGTAGCAGGGACATCGACGTGGAAACTGAAAAAAGAATTGAGCACATGATTTTACCCCCCTTACGTAGAAATTGTTCGTACGTTATAAGAAAAAAAAAAACTGTTGTTACATAGAAAAGTGCAATACCTACGAGATGAAAATGAATGGAACAGCGAATTTTATTTTTAATAACCAAGGGGGGGGGGGGGGGTGTTCAGAATCTTGTACTGAATCCATGGTAACAGGTTGCGAGTCGATGTATAGGTTTAATAGTTATCAACATCAAGTAGACAAGTTTCGTACACAGCTACACATCAAGATTCCAGTTTTAGTTGACCTCCGATTGTAAGGGTTTTTCGTGCAGTCAGAAGTCAGTTTATACTGGTTATGTATAGCTTGATGTGTAACCGTGCGTACTAGGATGGTGGTATGGGATGTTGTTAACATCTGCCTGAGCATACTTACTAATCGTGACTTTTGCTGGGTCCGTCAAAGTCCAATATACATACATACATAATCAGCCTATAATGTTCCCACTGCTGGGACACAAGCCTCCTCTCTTCGAGAGGGAGTGGGCTGTAATCCACCACACGGGCCCACTGCGGGTTGGTAGAAATCACAAATCTTCGAATTTTTTATTCTAGGACATGCCGGTTTCCTCACGATGTTTTCCTTCACCGTTTTTGAGAGCAGTGGTGATGAAATAAATTAGACAAAGCAAAGCGCCTGCTAGTCCAACACAACATCAGATTTAAAAAAAAATAAGTTATGTCGTATACAGAAAGATTCTCAAGAGCGTTTCGAGTAGGTATTCAGGATAAAGCAAAACAAGAGAAAGATTTTGTTCTGAAAAAAGTTACGTGGCCACAAAATCTGTACTTCATAATCGTTTATTTGCTAAGAACGTGTAGGTACTTAAATCAATGGAAAAACACGCCGCACAAATCAATAAAAACAAGCCGTAATTTACACGTCAGACAGATTACTGACGAAATCACCTGTTGATTACAAAATCGATATAATTTATACTCGTGCCTTCTCTATAAAGCTTTAAATTATTGACATTTAACTAAGTGCCGCCTCGAAGTTACCATCAGGTAGTAATTTTCCTTTCGGTATGTACATACAGTTAACGACACACCAAAGCTTCGAAAATCATCCTTACTGCTATGACGTATATGCGCTGTCAAATTCAAAATGTTACGACTAATGTGTGGTTAACTATAGAATAGAATAGAATACTCTTTATTGTACACCATATAAATACCACCACCCACCTATACCTTCGTGTTACCTTATCAGCTGACGCTCAGGCATCACCGGACTTTTTCCATACACTAACGATATTTTAACACCTCCTTTTATTTTTTGAAGTTTAACTCATCAGTCATTGTGGAGACTGCTTAGTGGATAGTGTTATTTTTATGGAGTTTATAATGTGAGGGTCAAAGGCTCGACTAGCGGGACTTTTTGTTAATTAAGCAGGTTTTTAAATTGGGAATTACATGAAATATTCATCAACTGCCTAGCCTTTTCCCAACTATGTTGGGGTCGGCTTCCAGTCTAACCGGATGTAGCTGAATACAAGTATTATATAATTATAATCAGCAACTATAACAGGTAACCTCTTTGTATAATATTAATCCTCCACAAAATGATATAATTATCTGCATATTAAGAATATAATAAAAGCTAAGTTAAAAAAAAAAAACAATGGATTGTTGAATAAATCACTCGACTCAACAATCAATAATTCGCTGTGGATATGACGCAGTGGCGCTAATAACCGGCATTGTATACAACTGCCGCTTACATACACGACTCGCCAAGTACAGTGCGCTCTCATTAATCAAATTACTGGCCGGTGATGCGGGCCACCCAGTAATGTACTTCCTAAGTAGTAGGTAGTAAGAGTCATAGACGAACAGTCACTCATCCTCATAGAAAAGGGAGGACCCTCCAACCAGACGGGTCTTGTATCTGGTGGGCAACTGCCCGATGATTCATGTCAGGCCGTTGTATGCTAGTTGCGCTGTAAACTCTGCTTGCGAGATGCAGGATTTTGTGTGACGTCAGTACAAAATCCTGTAAAACGCTACACGCTGTGTACGCTTTTCAATTTATGTCACTTAATTAGTGGACTGGTAATTGTTAATCGGTTGAAGGACACTGAACCAGACACAGAAGTTTTATTGTTATTGCGTCTGGGGGTGTTTAGTGTTAAAATGTTAGTTCACCTAGTGTAAGTACTGCAAAGGTTTTAGCCTGCGTGGCTTTACCATGTAACCTTGTAACCTGTTCTTCATACCTCTATCATCATCCTTATCAGCCTATAGCAGTCCACTGCTGGACATAGGCCTCTCCTATTGCACGGCATTCAACTCGATTTTCGGCAAATCTCACCCAGCTGCTACCAGCCATCCTGCGCAGATTGTCGCTCCACCTAGCCTGAGGGCGTCCCACCTTACGTTTACCGATTCGCGGTCTCCACTCAAGAACACATCTACCCAATGATCATCGGTTCTACGGCTAATATGGCCGGCCCATTGCCACTTCAGCTTGCTTATTCTGTGAGCTATATCGACAACTTTGGTTCTCTGCCGGATCACCTTGTTGCGGATTCGATTGTAGAGATTCCAAGCATTGACTGTTCCATATCTCGTTGAGTGACCTTGAATTTATGGACCAGCCGTACCGTACTTCATACCTCTATAACCTTTCCGAATATTTTATAAGTTAATGGCCTGTTTGATGAGATAAAAGTGAGACTCAAATTATATCGAAACTGTCACCTGTCTGAAACATTCCCTTAGTTTAGCTAAACTTTTTAAGCCAAATTTTTTAAATGATTTTACACGTTAATTTTCTGCTTGACAGAATTCGCTGGAGTCAAAACCTCCCACTCAATAATCAATACGTCGGAGTGACGCTAATAACCGGCTATTGTGTACAACTGCCGGTTACATCACGACTCGCCAAGTGCGGTGCGCTCTCATCAATCAAATTACTGGCCAGTGATGCGGGCCGCCCTGTAATGTTTGTAAGAGCTCATTTGTACGTTTTAACACTTGTCAATTTGTGTCACGTTAATCAGAAGGCCAATTCTCGTAATTTAAAACGTTCAAAATCTAGTCGCAGTCTCATCTCGGCGACAAAAAAATGTCAAAAAGTTGTCAAAATGTGGGGAAATAGGAGGTATTTTTGACAGATTGAGACTGAGATCAGACTGTGGACGTTCTTAAAATTACGAGAATTACCCCTCTGATGTGAACGTTCTTAAAATTACGAGGATTGCCCCTCAGGTATAACAAGTAAACGGTTTATGGTTAAACAGTCGCTAATCACTACTTAAGCAATGTTTATGAATAAAGGAGTAAAAGTCGGAATAGCAAAAATGGTGGTGGTGGTGTCAAGTGTATCGCAAGGAGGATTATTTTTTGCTAAAGCTCTACTGTTTATCCACTATAGATTTTGTGAAGCATCTGTAATTCTAATTAGTTAATAACTATCAGGGAATACATTTTACGTAAACAAAATTTTACGAAGATAGACAATTTTTTCCCCCCAAAATATGAATCAGTCAGCAGAAACAAAACTCGCAAAAAGATACGGCATGTCAAAATTAATAACTCCACATTTGCAAATTGAAACGACTTACACAAATTGAATATATTTCATCAGAATAACCGAGTCTCGAGCTCAGCGAATATAATAGATTTATTACCTTGTGATAGGTCAAACGTAAAATGAGCTTCATATCTTTAAAAGTTCTCTCCGGAGTTGTATTTCATAGTGAAAAGTTTATACGAACTATAGAGAATGATAGATGTTGGCGTTGGCAGATCAAAGCAACGCTACTCCCTCGCAGTGCACACTGTACACAATAAATACCAGTGACCTGAAGAGTCAGGTCGATCGAGAGCGATATCCATTCGTTTGCATACCTAATGCGGGCATAACTAGCCGCTTTACATTCTCCATAATACGTGACACGTTCAAAGATTTGTGCGCTTTCAACTACTCAAAGAACGATTTGAATGGGTAAAACATTACAGGAACACGTATAGTCTGGTTCAAAAGTGTCTGTTTGAAATTTAAACAAATGGATCAGAAAATATACTTGTGGATGTCAATTTGTGGTGTCACTTATGAATTGGGTGATTTGATTCGATTATTTGAACACTTAAACCCAGAAGTTCCAATTTTAAATCACGTTAAAGATGTTTTTCATTAGCAACTAATGTTGATTTTATGACCTCAATTTTCGTCGATCATTTCTCGTTTTCAATTCAATAATATTATTCACAATAATTAGTGGAAAAACTGGTGAGATATAAAGTTGAAACCTCCAATGTGTTTTTAATTCCCTTTAGTGCGTGATTTCGTAAGAATTTAACCTAAACAGTGTTTGTTTACACTCTCATCATATAGTTTTGGAACTGACTACGTATTCCTATATACGTAGGTACATATTTGCAACAACAACTCTGAAATATATTTCTTTAAAATATTTTCTCTCAATGTTACATTGCTTATCATGCGGTTAAACTTATGCAAGCGCTATCGTAAGCTCTTATCTTTGACACGTAATAAAACACGAAAGTCCAAGTGTTGGTATAGCATGAAAGCACGTGGGTGAGCTTTTGAATCTTTCATGTAAAAGGTATTGCAACATGCTTGGAAACTAATCTCTTACCTACGTGTGAATTTCGGGATTGCGAACGTAGATTTTATTTTACATCCACCGGCTATATAGGCTTATGAATTGAAGATGATTGATAAGCTTTTGAATGAGTACTGGGTGTTCGGATACATTCCAAAAAAAAAAAATACTTTTATGTACTCCTATTGTGCTGTAGATGTTCACCAGTACAAAGTATTTTAATCTAAAATTCAATAATCAAAATGTTTGGATACCAGTAATTATGTGCCTAATTTAGACATGCATTGATAATTGCCTATTGATACTCTGGTGGAGATTACACAAATTAATCGGACACACGAGGCTCACAGTCTTAACTGACGAGTTTACATTACAAATTAATTTTGCACCCTCATTGCGTAACACCCTTTCAATGACAATCTGAATGATTTTGAGGGATATCTGCTAATCCATTGTTTCATATGTCTGCTCAACAACGTAAATGAATGTTCTTGAACTGTCAAAAAGGAAGTCATTGCTACTATTAAGTGTGTCACGCAATTACCCCGCGGTTTAAGGAATGTGATTGATCGGCATTTATTATTTTGGGGTTACAGTTGCCTATTCGGTTTGCAGGTTATTAAGTTAAAAATCTTCGTCAATCTAACTAAGGGCTGATTATCCAACGCCACACAATTTTATCTAAGGAATAATTTAAATTTTTTGACACGATAAAAATTATTTGTTGATTGAAAAATCAGCCCGAAATCGTTAAAAAATATGGGTTAAA
Source organism: Apamea epomidion (assembly GCA_947507525.1). NCBI lineage: Eukaryota > Metazoa > Arthropoda > Insecta > Lepidoptera > Noctuidae > Apamea > Apamea epomidion. The sequence continues at coordinate 6,442,597 of OX382232.1, forward strand.
TCATATCTGCGTGTGTCTCTTGCATTTAAGGGTGTGGCAGGTACCTACTTACTCAAATAAGTTTTACAGATAGCTTAACTACATAGGTTTAGATTACACAGTAGATAACTATTATCCTTTTTTTTTTAATGTTAAAAAAAAACTAACCTAAGGCATTTTTTTCTATTAATGTTTTGAAATCTCATAACGTTCACTCGCCTCTCTACAGTAAAATAAGATCCCATATCCCAAGCAGAAGGACAGATACACTGCCATAAAAATGTGTGTAAGCTGTCGCAGGTTTACGGTTATCGATCCTACCCCGATACAATTCGCAAAGCTTGTCGTGCTTGCCTGCGTCACCGCCAAAATGTCACTGACGTGAAAACGTAACCTTTCCTCTACAAAAATGGACCTAAGTAGGTAATGTACAAAGGAAGTATAGGAAGGCACTCCGTCTATAGTCAGTCTTGCGTACGGAAATATCAGTAGAAAAATCTAGGCATATTTTCTCGCTCGCTATGCGTTTTGTCGCTCGAGTTCCGTCGCCGCTGGTGATATTGTAATGATCGGGTTTTTGAATTGCAAAATATAAAGACTTTTGTGTTAGAGAATATGTTGTTGCTTGCTTATTTTCCATTGTTATTCTTTTAATGATGCAGACAGGTTTTTATATTTTAGATACGGGGTTAGTAATGCCCCTTTTTAACCGACTTCAAAAAAGGAGGAGGTTCTCAATTCGGATGGTTAAGTATATTTTTATGTTACTAAACTTACCTAAGTCGGTATGTAAAACATAGCAACGCACCCTGTCTATAGTGAATCTTGTGTACGGAAAAAGTAGACAAGGAGGGGCTCTGTATGTAAAGAAGGTCAGTTGGTCACCCATCCACGGATCGACCGCGGCAAATGTAGCTTAACCTGATCGATCGACCTGTGCGGATGTTATTACTTAGCCACGAGCACCTATAACAAATTTATAAATTAACAAAGATTCACATCAATGGAAAATGGATCCTCGTTTTGAACCCACCATATTTCGGAGGTCGCAATTCAGAAAGCGAAAATTATCAACGGTGCGTTATGCAGAGAATATGGTTGAATGGGCCTAAACATTCAAAATGTGGTGTGCTCCACGTTTTCGGTCATCGAGCATGTTTGATCTTCGAGCTCGAATAAACAATCATGTGGTCAGAAGCGGAATGTTCAAACTGAATTTGTATTCTACAGCGTTATCTTTGGTTGAATTTGATATGTTATTATTTTCAAGCTGTGTTCCCGTTTTATTTCCGATCGGTAAAAATGACGAAATTCTATGCCATCTTTCATCACTTATTTAACCTCTTTAGACATTCTTTAGGGCTATAAGAGTAGGGGAAGACCAAAGAAACGATGAATGGACTCTGTAAATGATGATATGGTTAGAAAGATCGACACAACCCACAAATTGTATAAATCACAACACTGTCTCTCAAGATACAGGTAACCCTAGTTTGAGAGGCAGGGCTCACCAATTTATAGTATACAGATTTCTGTAAATTAGTCCACTTGTTGTGTACTTACCTCCTACCACTGGATGTAATAAATAATACCTTTTTGATAACCTTTTAAATTAAGTCTGTAACCTTTTGGAAATAAATAAAATTTATTTAAAAAAAATAACAAAAAAAGGTGTGACTACCGAAATGACGACGAATAGCGAAGTTTGGCAGGAAAAGATATATTGCGCTGATCCCAAATAAATTGGAATAAGGGCAGAAGAATGAATATCAGACATCCTTTAGAGTTTAGGGGATGGATTTTCAAAAACCTTCCTTTGTGCTGCACTTTCGTTACATAAGGAACCCTTGTGCAATTTTTTCGAGACCTAGTAGTTTAAGTTGCACGTTGTCTATCAGTGTATAAAGGACATCACTCAAGGAAAGGCAAGGAATTCATTTTATACCCAAAAACTAAAGTGGCGGCCAGAAAAAAAGTACTACTTTCTTATGCGAAATAACATATTGAGCATTTTTTACTTTAACAGCGAAAGTCTAAAATTAACCCCCCGGCTGCTATTTGAGATTGAAAATGCCAGAAATCATATTGTTTTATAACAAGGGTTTTAATAAAAAATACCCACTTTTAATTGAATTTAACATCATGAACGTGTTTTAACTATGAACTTGTTATTAAAATATGATTATTGGCATTAACAATCTCAAATAGCAGCCGGGGGGTTATTGGTAGACTTTCCTTGTAATAGTAAAAAATGCTCATTTTCCATAACACAGCAGTACTTTTTTTCCCATAAGACAGCGGTACTTTTTTGAGATTTTTATTAAGTAGAGAATACTAACAATGGCGGGGCCTGGGAACCTTGGAACTAGCCCTCTTTAAAGCATAAGGGTGTCATTCAAAGGTACAGTCCGTTTACAGTTATTTTACCACTGAAAGCATTAACCCAACAGCGACCTTATTGTGACGAGAATAAAGATCACAATGATTATAACAGAATTGTCAATGGCAGCAACACAACAGCAACCTTCTTAACATGAGAATAAAGATCACTGTGATTTGGACAGTGATGCAAAATAACTGTGAAAGAAAAGACTGTTGTGTTGCATGTTCAAAATGTAATTTGACATAAGGTAACTATAGAAACCATATATACCCTGTCCATTAGGTAAACCGTTTTTTGACAGATTGAACTACTGATAGTAGCAACACAATACACTGATTGATACACGTACGGTATTATAATGTCTGTAAGAAGCTGTAAGAACAAAATAAGATAATTCAATAAGATAAGGTAGTCTATATATTTATTTTATTACGCATTTTAAAGTTAACTTTTACGTAATCTGGAATATGTACAGATGCTAGCACATCAAGCTACCCGAAACTGTCAAATTTTCCCAATCAACCGTTAAGGTTGATTGGGAAAATTTGACAGTTTCGGGTAAAGTCGACAGTTTAGCGATAAAGTTGAAAATCTATTAAAGAAATTTGACAGATTGTAGTAGCTTGATGTGCTGGTCTGTACGTTCTAAGATAGCTGTCAAAAAACGGTTTAACTAATGGACAGGGTATAAAACCTAACTCCGGTGTCTTATCCAGACCAATTTAAAACTCAATAATAGCCTACAGCATGGCGTTGGTAATTGATCACCACACTTGTTCATTAAATTTGACGATGTTAGACCATTTTGACCTAGTTTGCTTACCATCTTTTCCTAGACCATAAATCAGTTTCGCCCGCCCATACAGCTTTAAATATTGAATTAAGAATTAAGGGCCCTTGTCCCCTAAATTTTGGAAACCGAAGTTATTTACGCGCTGGAATAAACTTTTACTCTGACATTTCGCAACTTCAATATGCATAGTAAAGTTGAGAACTTAGTTTTCGCGTCGTGAATTTTTAAAGTAAAGCTATTTGTTGGCATGCTCATTAGCATACTTGCTTTCCGTGTCAAAGATTTCAGGTTCTAATTTTGTATCACTAGAGGTTAAAGGTAAGGTAAAATATAAACACACTAATATTTAAACAAACGTAGGATAAAGTATTTTTTAACGACCAATAAATTAACTACGTATAACAGTTAATATAGGTAATAAAACTTTGAAAACAACGAAACTTCTTCAGTAAAATCAGAGCTATTTAAACATGAATCGAGTTTTTCTTCACCAGTCGGTAGTTACTGCCGTTTCCTCTTCCTGTCTTTGACCTGACTTTTACCTAGAGGAAGCGAGCCGTAGTGGTGACTCGCTACGACCGTAATCGTAGCGAAAGCGTAGCAAATATTTATGTTTGAAATGTGCTACGACCTGCTACGGTGCTACGATGCTACGAATCAATAGTTTGTGGGATTTGTTTATGTTATTTTGATGAATAATCAAAAAATATTAGCAAACTCAAGCATAATAATGGAATAGGTAATAATATAGTACTTTGCGTTTTGTTTGAAAGGTCTGTAGCATTAACAAAATAAAATGAAGTAGGTACCTACAAAAATTCATACACATTGATTGTTCCAGAAGGAAATATTTAGGCTTTTATAAGTTTATTGAACCCTAAAATCAATTAGCATGTTTAATTTATGTGAATGCTAATCTGCTTGGAAATTATGAACCGTGGCTTAACTAAGTACAGCGGCGATAACCGCAACGGAAAGCGTGTCGACATGCTGTGACTGAGGGAAATATATATTTTATATTATTTTGTACAGAATTTGTAACTTCTTTTAGTGAAACTACATGATAGCGGCCAGTCTATCCATCATAAAAAAGTAAGTTGAAGTTTAATTTCCTTCGAAATGTATGGGAAAAGTTTTTTGCGATTTCTGACTTCTCTAGTACTCCACCCTCAGTTGGTCCCATAGAGATTTTTGATCATAATCATCACGGCCGGGTTATGTTTGGAAACTCCCGGAGTATGTCGTGATAGAGTTAAATATAGTTATAGCGTTGGTACTCTATTGTGAGTCACCATAGAGTAGTTGGTGACTTGACATGTCATCAAACGTCAGTGGCTTTTCTCTTCTCCATAAAAAATATATTTTCCTTAATTAATTATATCGATTCAATTCATATTCCTTGTACAGACATTCACCTTCCATCATAAATTTTATATCGTGTTACTTATATATTATGTGGACTTCAAAAAATATAAAACCTTGTAATCTATCATTTGTGTCCCATACTTTCACACTTCACTCATACGAAGCAGCATCGATTGGCATAAATAAAAATTTGGAAACATTTCCCCTTTCTTACTGACTATACAATAAAAAAAACATGTGAATCCAGACCTAAACATCTCAAAGAGCTAAGGACCTAAGAACATTTTCTTGTAGCTGCAACGGTTAATTACTGCCTCATTTCAAATATCCACACCATACCTATAACTACAATAAACACGATCTTTTACAATTTGATATTCTGCTAATCCATGCATCATGAAATTGTTTGAAAACAACTGTAAAACCATCATAATTTTTCCCAACTTTGTTGGGGTCGGCTTCCAGTCTAACGGATGCAGCTGGATTTTACATGGAGCGGGTGACTGGGTTGTGAAGGTCAGATAGGCTGTCTATCTGACCTCCACAACCCAGTTACTGGGAAATACGATACCCCTTGGTAAGACAGGTTGTCAGACTATCGGGCTTCTGACGACCCGTAACGACTGTCAAAGATCCACGAATGACAGCCGGGATCAACGTCTTAACGTGCTTTCCGAGGCACGGAGGGGTCTTGGTATGTGAAGATGGTCACCCATCCACGGACCAACCTCGGCAAGCTTAGCTTAACCTGATCGATCGACCCGTGCGGCTGTTATTACTTAGCCACAAGCCCCTTATCACCACAACTGTAAAATCATATCAGTGAAATATCTGCTGTCGCTAAAACTGATGCTTCACAAACTTTCATTCAACGTAGATAAGGCACTGCGGTTTTTGTCGACAATCGCTGAACAAATATAAGGGCTCCTCAAGAACAATGCTTAGGCAGGCATAAATTACAAGAAGTTGTTAGAATAACAAAAGAAAACACTTCAATTTCAACAGATAATTAGAACTCGTTGAACTGGGAACCGAGGGCGGATTTGAAAGGGTCGTTCTGGGGGACAAAAAGTGTACTTTTCACGTAGGTACTTCTTGGTACAGTAGGCCGAACGTATTTGTCACTGATTTCTTTTCTGTATTACGGAGTTTCAGTTTGAGGGGCTCGTGGTTAAATAATAACAGCGGCACAGGTCGATCGATCAGGTTAAGCTACTCTTGCCGTTGGTGGTCTGTGGATGGGTCCCATATTTACTTGGAGACTCCTCTGTGCCTCGGAAAGCACGTTAAGCCGTTAGTCGGTCATTCGTAGATTTTTGACAGTCGTCACGGGTAGTCAGAAGCCCGAGAGTCTGACAACTGTGGAGGTCAGATAGGCAGTAGCTCTATGTAAAATATTGGTATTCAGCTGCATCCTGTAAGACTGGAAGCCGACCCCAACATAGTTTTTTTCTTTTTTAAAACGTTGGCCCACACTAGGAATTTCTTCTGTATCTTGGGTGCGTTTACAGACATTTAAACTCACATACACAAATAGCCAGACCCGGAACAACTACTTGTAGGCCATACAAATATTTGTTCCGTAATCGAACCCGCGACACGCAGCGCAGCAGTCAATCGCTTAACCACTGCGCCAACCGTGCTGTCGTTGGGAAAAGGCTAAGCAGATGATGAGTACGGAGTTTCAATAGAATAAGAAGCCAGCTTATACAGGTTTTGTTAACACAGACGTACAGCCTGCCTTGCCTTATTGTTAGCACAGACGTACAGCCTGCCTTGCCTTATTGTTAACACAGACGTACAGCCTGCCTTGCCTTATTGTTAACACAGACGTACAGCCTGCCTTGCCTTATTGTTTTTATATTACGTACGTAATTTTACTAGAAATTTTATTCAGTTGTAATTAATTTTACGAGCTATTTCATACCTACATTTATTATCATTATGAGTTATTACTTTATTATACTGTGTAAGTGTCTGGGGCAGCGCAGCCAAGACATGCGTGCTGGAGCTGGAGCGGGCCCAGCGTGTCGTCCTAGGTGCTTCTGGGAAGGCCGCGGCGTTTTTCCACAGGCGAACTATATAAGGAATCTGGGGTTTTACGCGTACGTCAACTGTTCATCCTAGGGCCACTACTAAACCTATTAAAACTCAAAAGAAATTGCTGTAGCTGCAGCATGAGGGGTAGGAAATTACCCGAACGAATCCCACTTCCGAAAACAAACACCCTATTCGCGAATAGATTTTCGTCGTTTTTACCCATAAGAATGTTCTATGCTATAAGCAAAATTTTCACTGTGCCGAAAGTCTACTCTGAGGCCTAAACTAAAAAATGGCTACTGGGCCGGACTTATGACGAAACAGGAAGTTTACTCTACTGCTTAAGTTAATACCCACCACGCTCTGATAACATACACAACTACACACACATTACACCCCACATGTACTCACCTCAACTATTTTTGTTTCGTTTATTCTATGTAGTTAGCTTCTCTTTACTAACTTTTTTGTTTAATTATGAATTATAAAATTAAATTATTAATAGTTAATTATTATGAATTTATCAATACCAATCTTGCGCTAACAGAACTGATTCAATTAGTGACTTTGTGTAGTGTTTGTGTCACCAAGATACAGGCTGGGCCTAGTTTGGGACCCGCTGTTAAATCAGTCTAAGTTTTCTGTTGGTTAGAACTGCATGCTAATACTTGTATGTTTGTGAACTATGTGTAAGTTTTAATAAATGAATTTGAATTTGAAAATTTGACTATAAAATATTTTCATAAATTTCTATTTATTCAATTTAATTTAATTTTTATTAATTTTTATTTTTCTATTTATTTAATTTTATTTTATGTTTTTATGTGTAATTATTGCTTTTGACATTGTATGCCTAATAATTGTAAGAGTCTATGTTACTTGATTGATGAATAAATAATAAAAAGGTTTTATATTTTAGAATAAAGCTTCAAAGAAAACTTTTCTTTTCGAATTCAAAAGCTTTCTTTTACAAAAATATTTGTGCAAGGATGGAATAAAACCGTCAAATAAAAACAAGAATGTTTATTGCAACCCTTAAACGTCAAAACATTGAATTTATGACGTCTCTCGGTTTGTTGAGTCAATTCGCAACGTTATAATAAAAAGCGTATTTATCATCATTTTATTACTTCTTTACTGAAACGAAAACTGCAAGTAACACTTGATTTATAATACCAGCTATATTTTTTGAACGCGAACTTAACATTGTTGTACGTTTAGTTAAAATATGGAAATAATTTGGCGTGCATGCGACGGAATGAAAGAAAGAAAACAGAATATTTTCAACGTCCTGCAAACGTTGAGTGAAGGAAATTAATTTATTACTTGATGCAATCTTCTGCGGCTTCTCGGTGATAAATTAAACTGTGGCAGGCGTAGACAGGACTTGCCACGATTGTTTTGCACAATAAGAATAAGTTGAGCAAAATTCGTTTGAAAATACTGGAATTGTTTTATGGCTTTTGATAGAGGTTGGGCAAATGCAACTCAATCTTAATTTGTTTTCGAAATCCAACGATAACTGGCAGCGAGTAAGGCTTGTTTGTTGGTACAATTGCAAAACAAGTTACATTAAATAAAATGATGTTATCTGTAATTAAGATATCGGAATCACTTTTACACCGTTTACACATCATGTTCAAAAAAACCCAATAATCTACATGGAATCGACATTTCCTATCTGACTATACCCCTGAGAAGAAATGTCAAAACGAACTTGTGTCTTTTGCTGTGTCTGTTACTTTAATGTGTATTGTATCGTATCATACAAAAATAATTGTAATCTTTGTTGTTCAGGGGTGACTCTTCTAATTGGCAAAGAAACAAAAATGTTACTTTTAGCCAATAACAATAAATACAAAAACTTGTGGCTAAGTACTAACAGCCGCACGGGTCGATCGATAAGGTTAAGCTACGCTTGCTGCGGTTGGTCCGTGGATGGGTGACCATCTTTACATACCAAGACCCTTCCGTGCCTCGGAAAGCACTTTAAGCCATTGGTCCCGCCTGTCATTCGTGGATCTTTGACAGTCGTTACGGGTCGTCAGAAGCCCGAAAGTCTGGCAACCAGTCTTACCAAAGGAATTCGTATTACCCAGTAACTGGGTTGTGGAAGTCAGATAGGCAGTCGCTCTATGTAAAATGTTGCTACTCAGCTGCATCCGGTTAAACTGGAAGCCGACCCCGACATAGTTGGAAAAAGGCTAGGCAGGTAATTAATAAATACAAAAATCACGTTATAACAAGCCAAAAAACTTTTAAAAAATTGTTTTGAAATCCAACAATAACTGGCAGCGAGCAAGGCTTGTTTACAATTGTAAAACAAGTTACAAAACAATCGAACGAACAGAGAGTACACGTGGGCGAGTTATAACTGAGCTAACAATCATATCGGAATTGTTTACCAGTCAGTATTGCTGCTACCATGTTGTTTTTGGTTTTGTTACAACACCATCGTTAAAAGTTCAATTCATATCAGTCGGATTGTATAACGGGTGTAAAAAGATTCTTAAAGAAGCCGAGAGTCACTCAAACTCCACGTCAGTGTGAACATTTTTCGTTCTGGACCACACCTGGGAGCCGTCTGGTTACTACGAGATATTGAAGGTCAAAGTTCCAAACATCATTCAAATGTCGTACATTTGATACCCAAAAATTAAAGTCCAGAAAAAAAAGTAATAATTTCTACGAATATATATCATAATCAACATCTTGAGCATTTTTTACTATTACAGTGAAAATCTAAAATTGACCCCCCCGGCTGCTATTTGAGATTGAAAATGCCAAAAATCATTTTTTTATAACATAAACAATCTCTATCAATATCAGTGAAATATCGCTGTTTATGGCAAAAATAAAAGTCGTATCCCAACAATAATTTGTCACTTAGTTTGCGTAGTTAACGGCTATGTGATGAGTTATTTACACCCTGTATTAATCTGTCCTGGCAGGACCTTTTAATTAGATTTTAAAAAAATATTTCAGGGAAGCGTTGTCTAAAAGATGGCAATTGGAAAATTGGGATAAACTTTCTTTCTTTGATTTGTATCTTTAAATATTCAGTCCTTTCGCAGTTACTTGACCCCTGACAACATCCTTATAGTAACGAGAATAAAGATCACTGTGAGATCTGTTGTGTGACTCTGAGGTAAAAAAATAGAGACAAGACTGTAGCTTAAAAAAACTAACTTTTAAATCCAAACTAACTTAGAAAACAACTGATTTATGTCCGTAAGTACCTACTCGTACTTACCTATCGAAGTCGTATTATAGTGATCCATCACTGATTCGCAGCGATAAGGTGGTTATATCATACCATTTGACCTAGCTGCCCCCCTATATTGACGGGGAGGTCAATGTCCTATTACACCTTCCCCCACTGGCTGTATCATTACCATAATATACCTACTATTGAGATATGTACCTACACGATGCAGTCATTATGAAGTACTGAATCAGTATTCATGCGTGTTAGCTGTCGGGTACGGATGGTCGTTCGACCACACGCTGCAATGATATTAACAGAAATCTATAAAAATCAGAGGGGCAATTCTCGTAATTTTAAGAATGTTCACAGTCTGAAGGTCAATTCTCGTAATTTAAAACGTTCAGAATCTAGTCGCAGACTCATCTCGGCGACAAACAAATGTCAAAAGCTTGTCAAAATGTAGGGAAATTAGAGGTATTTTTGACAGATTGAGACTGAGATCAGACTGTGAACTTCTTAAAATGACGAGAATTGCCCCTCTGATCTGTCTCTATCTGTCATCCTACATTTTTGACAAGTTTCGACATTGATTGTCGCTGAGATGAGATTGCGACTAGAATTTTAACGTTTTTTATTACGGGAATTGGCTTTCTGATCATAATCGTCATTATTTCGATATGCCTGTAAAATAATCCTTGGTAACATATCATCACGCATGTATTGTTCGAAGGGTTGGGCAGAGGTGTGACGTAAACCCACATTTCGCCAGCTGTTCAAGTCCCATGTAATAAGAGGCGAGCCTATTTCCATCAACCGGGCACAAATCCAGACTCTGGGCAGTTACGACAAATTTCTGACGAAAAAAACCGAATAAGACTTTGCCCGACCTGGGTATGGAACCCAGGGCCTCATGCTCAGCAGTAGCGGTTGTAATCACTGGACCAATAAGGCAGTCTCCTTGCAGAATCCTTGACCTTTGATTGTCTTTTCAGTAAATGTCATCAAAACATTTAGGTACCAACTTTTAAGTTGTTTAAAGTAAGTCAATAATTATAATTTATTTTCTCTTCATACTCGTATACCTACATAATTATTCATGTATATAAGTAGTTATTAGAATCCTTTGCTTTTATGGATGAAAACTGCAGTAACTTTTAGACACCTAACCTTTGCCCATTATTATTTCCTAAAACTAAATCCACCACAGATTTTCCTTTAAACTTTGATAACAGATGTTAACGGTAGTAGGTACTACTGCCGCGTTAGCCATAATACCCACGTGTCAAACATGAATATTACAAATAGCCCAGGATCAGGGTAATTTTACACAATGAAACACACACGATTTACCCTCGAAGTATGGAGTAGGTATATGTAGGTGCGTGACCCAAATACCTGGGTATAAACATTTTTCTTCTTAATTGCTTTGAAAAATTCGCGTTGTTGGAAAATGTTATAGAACTTTTAGTTATGACCGTGGAGATGAATATTATTTTGTATGAGTTTGATGCTTGTAAATATTCAAAAGTTATTGTAACTGAATTTAAAAAAAAACAGCCACTTCTTCCATGGAACTCTTTTTACAGGTACCAATAAATTGAGGATTTACGTGCAAAATAGTTATAGAATGGAAAAAAAAGTAAGTTGTGTAAGCAAACTTTTTAGGATTTAGATAGCATTGTCCTAGAAGCATAATGCCCTACAAAAGTTGAATTTTCAATTTGTTACCTACTAAAGTACCTACTTGACGACAGAATCATTGCATATAAATTGTATGCTTGTAAAAGATAATAAGCAACCGGAGTTTCCACGTAGCGAACCACAGTATAATATGAAATTCAGTATAATTTTAAAACATTTAAGCCACTCGCATGACGAGGTGGCGTGTGCCGCGCCCACCGTGTAATAACATTTTTGTCCACATAAATCAAGTTGTAATAATTTGCACAAAGAACTTCAAATTAACATAATGTGAGCTTCGATGTCGCAGGGACTAAGACTATTATCGCAAATGTTTTTCTTGAGTTTTTATTAAAAAGAATGAGAGGTACCTTTTATGTTACCTGTTATTTACAAGATTACCTATTTAGGGACAATAGATTGTGAAGCAGACGAGACTTTGTGCCAATAATGCATGTGAGATGTAGCGATCCTAAATTCTAGTCCTATTTCTGTCAAAAGTTTAATGGAGTCTTCTATGTTTGGTAGAAAATTTCATATATTATCATACTAACCGAACGTCTAAATGATTCTACGCTATTTGTTACCGCATAGACAATTGCCGTGTTTGAAAAATGACGGCTCGTGGAAACATCGCCGCGCGATATATATTTTAGTAGGTTCGGTTAACCTAACTATTAGACGCAATCATTTCAGTATTTACGTTCTCTATTGACCCAGAAACGGACGATTTGCATAGTTACGATTTTACCCGTACACAAGCGTGGTGTGGGCTTATAAAATAAGAGTAAAATGTCCATTATATAAGTCAATAAGTAATCCACTTCCGTAAATCAAAATCCTACGAACAATAAGACGCGAATGCGAGGGACATCGGAATAACTTGTTTGATATATCGATAGTCTTCGATTCTGAGCTTCCTTTCGCTGTTTGTAAGACTTGTTTATAGCCACTTTTAGAGGATTTTTATTGCAGTCAGTGTTTCCTTGTGTGCACGACATGATATATCGCGGGTAGCCTAATACCCCGTCTAATATGCTCTCAAATCCACTGGCTATTGCCTATATGTCCTCATTTTCTGTTTATCGAAATCGTGACTTGTATCAACAATTTTTTACCGAGGGAAGGTAGACTTTTAATGTAAGTATTTATTGGGTTTACTATCGGATGTAATTATATTTTCGGTTTACAAGACAATATGTGGCCATGTTGTTTTTGTATAGGTACAAAACCTTCAAAGAAAACAAAGAGGCAAGTTGGTAAACATGTTAGGTAGGCCTCCGTATCTAATTTAGTTATGGTTTAACGAGAATTTCTCTTTCACACGATATTTTTACCTACAGGAAATCTACCAAAGTTAATGAGATCTGGTAATTGCAACTCTTTATACGAATAGGTACAACCCTGCCTATACTTACCTTGTCCGAAACTGAAGAACGAAATGCTCTATTAAACCATCGGCGTCCTGCACTTGACGCGGTTCAGCACGGAGGAGATTGCTGTGCATTAAAATCTTCAATTGAACTGCCATTTCTATAAAAACGAGCAGATAAAATGGCTGCAAACAAAGCCAAATCTATGTCATGGCTTGAATATTTTTATGTAGATGAGGATGCATGTATACATCTGAAATATTTCCAACTTGGCGCATAAGTCCCGTGCTGTTTGCCTTCGATTAGGACAGGGCCTAAGCCGTAAGCAATGGAATTTGAACTTTTTCATATATGAAATTGGGTTTGTGTTTCCAAAACTTGGAAATTATTAAGTATCTTAATGGTTCTGAATTTTGAAGTTTACCTGTGTATGTTGTATTGTGCAGTGCGCGGCTGGACGCGCGGCCTGGGCGGAGGCGGCGGCGTTGTCGGTCGGCGGAGGGTGCGCGGGCGCAGGCGGCGCGGCGAGGCGCTGTTCCGTGCTCGGCGACCACCCCGGCGCGCGCCAAGGCAAGAACCCAACCGGCAAATGGCACAGGAACAACCGGGTACACTTTACAGCCTGCCTTTCATACTAACCTTTTTGAGGGCCCCTAACTGTGTTACATTACCTTTATTGTCACAACTGTCTTCTGAAGCGGTGTTGATGATGAATTAGATATTACTCTGCCAGTGAAGTCTACAGCCACAGTGTCCTGCTCTGTGGTTGGATACGGATTTAAATCAGTTCTCATGCTAGAGCTAGACGCTAGAAAGCTACGTATGTAATTTAGTCTGTTTACAATGCTAAATGTTTTTGAACTGGTTTTTGCAAAGAAAGCTTGATGATCATTTTAGTATAATGGATTCCATAAAAAACTGGTATAATAAGTCCATTACTAAGCCATGATTGCTAATATTTCCAGGTGCGAGATGCTTCGTATGGTTCGTCGTCGGAGTCGGACGGCGAGGCAGACCGGGAGCCCGGCGACACGTGGGGCGTCGCGCGGCTGCTCTACGCAGGCCTTGGCACGCTCGCGCTCGGCCTCGTCGTCTACTTCGTCGGCACCGGCGACAAGGTACGCGTAAGTTGCAACTTGTCTTAATTTTGAGACGTAGTTTGTTGATTTAGAGCTCTCCTGACCATTCTCCATTTTGACATGAACCGCTCCTTCGTAGCGGGGCTTCTATGGGATGGCCTGCTTTCAATCCGTTCAGTTACCTACTTACTGATGGATTGATCGAAGACCACATCCGCCAGTTGGCTAAGATGACAGTCAACCCCATTCATTAAAGCTTGGGTAGTAGTAGGTACCTAGGTACCTACTGTGGGTGGTCAGGCCCAGCCCTGACCACACGCTGCGCGCTGTAGTGGTGTAGTAAAATACCAAATAGGTGCTCAGATAGTTTTATAGTAAATATTTTGACAACTCGTTAATGCAACATTTGAACATCTCGAGTTGATATTCCTAAAACCCGTTACACAAAATGCTTATCATCATAAACTTTCAACGTTGCTGCAAGAGGGTGCCGTTCATAAAAGTTTCAAAAGAGCACAAGTTGTCCTTTGTGTAGCGAGTGACAATAGGAGACGTCGACAGGCACTCGCAGATTCGTCCTTTTATGTCCATTTGCCGTGCACATTGCGAAGTCTCATATATTAGTGCACTAGCAAACGTGATATAATGCTGGATATGATGCCTAGGTATTTAGTACCAACCTGTTTAGGTAAACCTATACTTATAATGTATTTCCAACAATGTCGATGTCAATTTCCAATCTAATCAGCTTCATTATACATAGAGATGGTAGATGGATGGATGAAGTGTGGAGTGGATGGGAGGTACCCAATGATTTTCAACTGAATTCCACAATCCAAACCATCATTATCGCATGTTGGTTAGCGGTGTTTCCTATACACTTATTCGGGTCGGCAGAGCCGGGCGGCAAATTAATATAATATTCGATTTTGCCACCCGGCTGTGCACGCCTTTACGTTACCCTACTAGTAGAACGGAGTCATAGGCGCCGTACCACATTTCTGAGTCATACCATTGATGTTCACAGGCTTGCTAACATTTTGGCAGTACTTTGCAAGTAGTGTTTCATAAACAAACAAAAATAGTAGACATTGAAAGTGATGACGGTACGGTACGAGATGTTTTAGTAGAAAACAAATAAATCTTTCAATAGAACCTAAATTAATTTCGAACGCGTCGGAGCGTGGCTGCGATGTCAATAGATATAGTAAAATCGCAACTGGTCGCTGTCTGTACAGGGTAGATATATAAGAAAAACTATATGGGGGGGAGGGGGGGGGGCGCTTTATGAACGAAATAGAACCCAAAACCATGATTTTCAGAATTTTTGTCTGTACGTTTGTGCACGCTAATCCCAGAAACGGCTTTTAACCGATTTGAATGCGGTTTTCACTAATGCGTTTTGGTTTGCTCCACTTAAAATTTAGTGTTGTTTCATTTCAATCGGTTCGTAAATAAAAAAGTTATATCAATCTACTAAAGAATAACATATAAAATGCTATAAAATAACCGATCAGTTCAATTGGCTGAAACTTTACGTAGGTATTACCTAACCATTGAAGTACTTATATAATACAATGAGGAACGAGTGAGAAGCTCGATGGCTTTGTGGTCGTAGCGCTAACTCATGTTAAGCAACCCCGATCGTGGTTCCAACTAGGATGGGTGACCACAATTGGCACAAAAAATATAACAAGTGGCTCAGTAATAATTCTGTTTGCAGAATTGATCATCGCCAAGTACGACCTGTATAGAGGGTGGTTGTAACGCTTTCACGCCTTAGGTACTAAACAAATAATATTGAAATTTTGATGTCTGATATACGGAGAAGCACATAGGGTGTCTAACGTCCCGTAGAACTAATAATATGTATAATAATAAACTTCATGCTTTTTTAATTCTTTCGTTTTTAATTTTTTAATGTATTGTAAGATTTGCATTCTGGAATTTGTTTATTTTTAATAAAAAAATTTGAATATCTGTAAGTAACTACTTAAAGATTTTTTACACATTACTTTTTGTTGTTTAAATTACTTTGTGTTAGTAAGTAGTATTAGTTGAAATAATAGTTGTATTATTATAGTGAGAATGCCTCGAAAAAAATACTAATATAATTGAACGCGAAAGATTTGTTTGAACGCGCCAATCTCACAAGCAAGCCGAATTTAAAAAAAAAATGCATTTGATAGCCTAATTCTTGAGGAAGGTTGTAGGTTATTTAACATCACGCTACAACCCTTAGGAGCCAAGAACAAAAGAAAAAGTCAAAAAGAACGGCATGCGAAAACGAACCACCGACACCACCGTGTCGGACTGCATCGCACGTCCATGCAACGGACGTACGATGCAGTGCGACGCGGTGCGGTGGTTCGGGTGCCGAGGAAGTCTTATCAAAAATTGGCTGTTATATTAGTATATTTTGTATCCTACGACATCCACGCGAACGAAGTCGTGGGCAGAAGCTAGTAAAGAAAGAAAGAAAGAAAGAAAAGAAAGAAAATGCATTTATTTGCGGCAAACATGACGCATGAAAAAAGGACATAACACACAAAAAAACAAGTTGGGGGTAAACATGCGTCACATTCACGCAAAACAGCCATCGCTCAGCATAATGCTGCGGCAGCCGGCGTTGACGTGAGTAGTCTACTATGTTCAATCATCCAATATTGGACCCAGTTAAATCCTGACTGGTGGAAGTAAAAAGTGACACGACTTTGAACGCGTTCGACTCTGTAGCAATTTTTTCTACAATGTTGTTCTTTAACTACGAACTGTCGCATTAAATACAACAAATGATAAAAAGTGGTAAAAAACACTTCCAGGGTTTCAAGACTCCGGCCCTGCGGCTGGTGGGTCCTTCGCTCATCGTGGCAGGTCTCGCGTGCTGTCTGCTGCGTATTCTCTTTTGCATATTTGCGAAGCCTTGCTGTCGACGGCGAAACATCTACAAGGAGAACAGAAGGTAACCTACCCCACCCAGAAAATAGCTTTAGGACTTGTTAAGAAGACCAACAGACCGCAGCGGGAATACTCTCTGTGGCGGACGGATTCCCGTCGCCAGCACGACACTGTCGCAAGCTACAGACATCCACCCGCCGACGCCTGGGCCGGTTCAGCGTAGGGAAGTCAGTAGCTTGCAACAGTGTTGTGCTGGCGACGGGAATCCGTCCGCCACATCTCCCACAAAATGGACAGATGACCTGGTCGAAGGAATCCGCTGGATGCGAGAACTGCAGGATCGGTCGATGTGGCGGTGCTAGGAGAATGCCTCGTCGTTTAGGCTTTCAAACTAAAGCTGAGCCCAATATACCCTTTTTTGAATATTTTATTCAAACATTGCTGTTGTTCCCAGACTGTCCGGGTGCGGGGAGGGCGAGGAGATGCCGCTGGCGGGGAGCGTGGGGGGCGGCGGCGGGGTCGCGTCGGGGCCCCGCGCCGGGCCCGCGCAGTGCTCGCCCGCGCGCCGCCTCGACGCGTCGTCCTGCGACGTGTCCTCGCTGTCCAGTGGCGAGGAGGACGAGCGCCTGCGCCGGTACCGCACCGCCTCGCTGCACCCACCACCACTACACCAGGTGATTTCATGACCCAATTTTAAGTAATTCAGAATAGAGCAATCGTGGAGTTTCTTGACGACTCTCTCCAATAGGAACCGACCAATTAAAACAGTGCACCTTGTTTCTAACGTTTCAGAAGTGCCCTAAAGTGAAAATAAATATTTTTAATTTATTCAAGGGAATCATAAATTAACTTTTTCTACCACGAATACGGAACTTTATCACGTTGCCAGCAACACCAACAAAATAGTTACTGAAACAATGTTCTTTAACTTTCGCTTCTCACGAATGGGACTTGATCTTAGCTTCTCAGTTAGTGTATCAACTTTAAACTTAAACACGAAGTAATATGGATAACTTAAGGAACACCCAAAACTAATTTTGAACTGTAATACAGGTCACTGCGCATCAGGGCGCAAGCTCGCCAAATGGGTTACACCACAGCGGGTCCAACCAAAGCGCGTTGCAGCGAAGCGGGCAACACAGCCCGGTGGCGGGTCCGGCTCCGATGTCACCGGGGTTGGTGGCGCCGGCACCGCTCAGCGGGCCCCCGTCGCCGGCGCCGGGCGCCCGGGCCCCAGCGCTGCCACCCAGCGCGCTGGCCGGGGCCCCAGCGCTGCCACCCAGTTCGCTGGCCGGGGCCCCAGCGCTGCCACCCAGCGCGCTGGCCGGGGCCCCCGTCCGCCGACCGCCCCCGCGCAACGTTTCCTTCGCCGGCGGACCCGACGGCGAACTCGTGCTTAGCCCCGCACAACTGCGCTCCTAACCCACAAGCAATAAACGTCTTCGCAATACCCCCTTTTTTACCAAACTCTTCGGACGATGTGACTATATCGATGCGA
Source organism: Apamea epomidion (assembly GCA_947507525.1). NCBI lineage: Eukaryota > Metazoa > Arthropoda > Insecta > Lepidoptera > Noctuidae > Apamea > Apamea epomidion. Next base: position 6,460,893 of record OX382232.1, read on the forward strand.
ACCGCTACGGATATCGGTTATGTGATAGCGTGAGACTCTTGACAGTTTTAACAAGTTTTTAAGTGAATTTTCTATTCGATAAGCTACGAGGTCGTTGATTTATTTGCACGTTTGGATATATTCTCGCAAACTCCTATCGATACTCGTAACTAATTGTAAGTATAATTTGCTAGAACTAACTTGACTGTTTTTGGAATGTCTACATTTGTGTATGTGACGTGCAACAAATAAGGGCTCTAGAGACGAAGAATGGTTTTGTTTCAGGCGAAAAATAATTATTTTAAAGAATCACTCATACGATATTTGTCTGAGAACTGCATGCAAATCTGGATAATTATTAAAAGTAAGTTGTAGTAAAAAAAAAAACAAATCATCTCATAAACATTGCATTATAATTTGTAGAGTGGTTGACCGTATTTTGTTGCACGTCATGTCTCTATACTCAGTTTCTGTGGCAGAATGCTTCGACTGCATTTTCATTGAGCAACGAGTGAATAAGGGTCTGCCAGACCAGACATACGTTACCTGTGTGGTTGACTGGTTGTCCAACTAGACGGGCTATCCGACCACCCGTCTGGCAGATCCTTGACTATTTTTACCGTAGTACTCGTATCATGTAACTGTAAGCGTTAATTCTAACTGTGTAGCAAATTACTGAATGTGTTAGATCCATCCATCTCAGCCGGCTAGTAGACGTCACGCTGCACAACGAGGTGTGGTGCTGACGACCAAACTTTTTGTAATTAATTGTAAAGAGCTAATACTTATACATACTCAAGCCATTTCATCAGGTTAATGTCTATCTCTTTAAGAAAACATAATATGTATTTCACCATGGTTTCATCGCCAGATTTCTAAATAATTTTAATTTAAGCATCAATATTAGTTAAATTACATGTTTTAAAAACATTAAGAACGTTTATATCTATCAAAGTGTGTTCTTAGAATGTGCAAACGTTCCTGCACTGATGAACGAATTAGATGAAAAAAGCTAATGAAGTTGGCTGAGTGTCCATTGAGGAATGAGAACAATATGTGACAGTCCATCCAAAGATATATAGATATATAGTTCATTGTAGACAGTAGAATAATTTATTAGAACTGATACAACACCACACCTCGTAGCAGTTGGGAACTAAATAGTGAATATAATTATAAACATAATTGTTTTAAAACTGCCTACTACTAGACGCGAATTTATACTTAAATATAAAATTCATAAAAATAGATTTATAACTGACAATAATGATTGTTAACTGATGTATAAAATGTTATGGCGTATGTGCGTTGATTTTATTTTGATTATGTCCAACAAATCGTGAGTAGTTCAAGCGCCGAGTGCCGACCGAGGAGTGACGTCACGGCTCCTTCGTGCGTGCCGTTGACCAACTCGTCGCAACGGTCACAACAAGTGAGGAACCTTACTTTGCAGCTTAATTAAGCGTTTAATTTTATATAATAAACTTGGCGTGTGAACTACGTATAGACACCAAAGGATATAATATAATAGTTAGCTAATTACATAAAGGTTGGTGTATAGCAAGTGATACTGTCTAACAGTAATGTTTTTATGTGTAAGTAACTACGGTAAATTAATAATACATACATGTGTGTTACGCGTGCATTGTATATGGCACAATATAGTGAATACTGTTTATAAATATATAATATATTTTAGAAATATTTGCACCTTTAGTAGTGAAATATTAAAATGTATATCTGCAGATTTTAGCTAGACTATTGTGGAAGACACTAAATGGAGTGTCATAAAAACATATTTTGAAAATTATGTTTCTGTAGACGAAACAGAAAATTATTGTAAAAGTTTTTGATTAGTTTTTGTCAATTATATATTTGTAATCAAATTAAAGTGTAGTTACTTTGAATTGTTTAAATCTAAGGAGGGTCAATTACTTACTGATTATTTTCGAGATAAGATTCGCTTTGTTTTACTTGCTGTCTGTATCGAGCACTACTGTTCTACTAACGCTTAGAATACTCCATTTAATTATACAATCATCGTAACCGTTAATATGCTTTCTCGATCGCTAAATTCTGAATGCATTCATATTTTTTACATTTTCTTGTCGTCTTTATTTATTAGTAAATACTCGAAACCAACACACCTTAGTCCGATTATTGCGATTGGCGATTAGGTAACTAGAAAAACACGATACTACGGACATTCATAAAAAAATCACGTTGCCTAAAATACTCGTAAAATTCGTATAAAATATTTTGAACATCACAATAACATAATAGACGTATACATATTAGATGTTAAGAAAAATATGAGCTTCGTTTAGACTAACTGGCTTGTGTAACAAAGTGTTGTGTACATTAACGAAATAGAAATCCATTACTAACATTGTCACTCCTTGCATCTCTTCATACTTACTAGTAGTAAATAGGTTTCGTCGTGTGTTACTCCTTACTTTGAACATCACCTGATATATAACATTGTTTTCGCTTCACTTTTGATTAATACGATCTAAGCGCACATAAAACTGGTGACAGGGTTCATTTATTTTTGTCTACCAGCAGACGAGTTTTCATTTACTTGTTAGAAATCACATCACTTCTATTTTACGAAGGGGAATTCGTCTGCTTATTTACGTATATAAAATTATATAGATCGTTTTATAGAAAAACTGTAATACATATTAACATATTAAAACTTTTCACTTCACAGTTCGTACTGAAAACACCAATGTTTAAAGTTAAGAAATTAATTTCAATTTCTAATGAAATTGTGTAAATAAACAATGAAAAGGTCGAATCTTTGTGTGACGTCATTGTAAGCGTGATGCTATACACCAATAGACATTTTGTTCCTTTAGATCTATCTGTAAAGTAATCATTTGCGCCAATTGCTGTAATTGAAATTTCTAGTTAACTTTGTGGAAATTACTAAAATACTCAGAAATTAGATTGAATATCCAGGGTTAAGAAGAGCTAGTGTTTTCACATGGTTAATATATTTTAATATTTTAGTCTATACGTGCTTCCATTTAAGCTTGCATTGAACATGCTTTTTCGTATTTCCTAATAAGTGCAACTGCGTAGCGTGAACCTAGATTTATTTACCTAATGAGCTAAGCATTTAAGTTCCAGGGCCTAATGCGACTGCGTTTTGATGGCAAACTATATTTTTTCATTGATTGTAATTAAATGCCGTGTTCAAAATGTCGTAATTTATAAGTTTCACGTAACTATAATATTCCTCGCATCACTGTAGGATGTTATCAAAACGCAGCTTATGGAACCTCCTGACATTATTTCGTAGATAGATTTATGTACATATACAGTGTACCTGCTTTATGGACAACAAATGTGAAAATGATGAGTGATTTATGAGTGAGCGTCCCTATCTTACTCCCGCATTTATTTTAATACTACTGCTGCTACTGTTATTACCAAATCCCAGCAAGTACCAGTTTATTTTTGATTAAGAAGTGATAAATCGACTGTCTTCTCTAAATATATATTTTTTTTTTTTCTATTTTTACTGGACACAAGCAAACTGCTTATGTTCAGTACAAAAATATAATTTTCATTTGATCTATTTTAGTTGTAGTACAATTCATGATAGTTGCGTACTTGGATGGTGTTGTAATATTAGCGAGAAATATCCCTGCCATTATTGTGTGAATAAATAAAACTGTAACGTTAGGTAGAAATGTTAACGACAACGTTATTTTTTATCTCCAGAGTGTTATTCTGTTGGTCTGTGTTTTATTTGCCCTCGCTTATAAATTGCTACATTGTGATTATTTGCGACGACCAAATCGTAATGCTATAAGTTACATGCTGTGTTGTTAAAGTTAACTAATATTTTATTGTAATAAAGTGTTCCGTTATCTAATGTACTGTTCAAAGATCGTTCTTTTAAATTTTAAGGGTAGTTTGAAGTTTTGTATGTATTCTATTCCTGTTTTCTGCTCTTTCTTAATTTGGAAAAAATAGAAATCAGAAATACTTCCTAAAAAAAGGAATTTATAATGGTAGAACAAAAACTCTTTTGATACAGATTAGCTTCACACTTGGAATGCTGACAGAACAGTCGTACCTTCTCTAAACTAACTTTGAATGAACTTGACGAGACTATTTTCTGACTTCGGAAGTTTTCAATTTTCTACATCTGTGTGCGGATTCTACACCTTCCTATATTATAGGAAAATAATTGCGGTGCAAAACATAAAGGACAGAACTGTGATTTAAATGTTATTGTTAAAAGAAGGATGTAAAGACGTGTTGGGCAAAGATGAATGTTAATGTTTAGTTCCAGAGGATATTGAAATAAAATTAATGACATAGCTCAAGGGTTACCTAAAGTGAATTTTTATTATAGAATTTTATAATGATAAAGAGCAATGGTATGTAATATTGTTTTGTTACGTTAATGTAAATACTTTATGTCATAACCGGTATTGTTCATCATCGTTTATATTATTTATAGGCATTGGTGCATATCATGTGTATAGAGCAGATGATTAATCAAATAAATTAGAACAAAAATATAGTTGACGATGAAGTTTCATTTCTATTTGACCCCATTTTACCTGAGTAAAGGACTTTAAATTACAAAACATATAAATGTAACATGTGATATATTTCATTTCAACACTACAATATTTTCATTTAAGAACATAAAAATACATTTATTTACATCAATTATTATTGCAACTCTTAAAATAAAATAAAAAAATCACAACATAAAACTTCTTAAATTTTTATCAATAGAATATTCTAGTTAGATCTGTTTCGTAGAGTCAAACTTAATCAGTTTGTTTTTTAGATTTTTATATACAATTTTGTAAATTCAAACACATACAAGGAATGATTTTATTGCAAGTTACTGACAGTTTTAGAAGTCATAATTTAAAATTAGCAAAATTAAACGTTACGAAGGATTCTGATCCTAAAGATCACTTAATTTGTTAGTAAAATATCAATAACAATTGTTAAATTTTTGATGTACGTGAAATGAGCAATACATAAGCAAGCTTCGATAACAAATTTTACGTACACATACGACCGTCGAATTAATTCCTGGTTAACCAATGGGACACATAACACCGAATATGGAATAAATACTTTACTAAGATACATAATCCATACAAAATACGATACATAAATATTTAATAATACATTATATTTTCTTTCTATCTAACGTTAGAGTTTGCGTTGTCAATTGATTTGTAACATTTAACTATATTTTATGGTACTTTAACATTAAGATTGTTTATCCATACTGTATCAAATAGCTAGTTCAATTTGTTATTAGAAATATTTTGGACTTTTGAAGAATTATTTAAATTTCTACTTTAACCTATTCTGATTAAGGACTAAAATACTTATAACCAACGCAAACTCGATCACAGATAGTTTCACACACTCAGCAATTGAATTTCTGATACCGTTTGTGTGAAACCACTTTCTATCTCTCTTCATACACTACGTGGACGTAACAAGAGATCCAACCCGTTAATTTTTTAGAAAAATAACCACTATGAAATTTCCTATAATTTATATTTTCATGTTATTTTGTCAATTATCTCGTTCAAGTTAAATGCTACGTGTTCACATACTGTCAAAGTGGTTTTCTATCTTTTAAGCTGCGTATTAATTTTAACATTTATTTATCTGTATTTCTTAGTCTTTTTTTTTACAAATTGATTATTTTACTTTTAAAACTTCATAGCTTCAGCTTTGACAGTATTTAAACACACGAATGGAAGTGTCGATACGAAGACTATTCTAGGACAATAAAGTTAACATACCCTAGTATTGAAATAATTAAGAAGGACCTAACAAATTAATTATTGTTTTAGTTGGTAACTGAAATAATACTTACATGAGTGTCGAAGGCAGAAAACCTTAATTTTTGATGGCCTATGTGAAACCTAAGGCTAAATATATATTTGACAACCAGTAAAGTTCGAAATGAAACGTCTATGAAGTTGTGAAAATCCTAGATTTTCATGAAATGTGTATGATATGATGTCATTTTCCTCAGCTTGTAAGCTGCCAATTCTGTATATGAAAATCTTTAAGAATTTGCGCTTTGGCCAAACGTCAAATGAATACATACTTGAAAGATGGTTAGCGATATTTTTTTATTAAAAGCTTTTTTTAAAACGTGATCATGTATAGAGGTTTAAAGTGTAACTATAGACAATCCTTTCTCTCACATATCGGAATTATTGTCAACTAGAGTATGTCCATGAAACGTCACTAATTTACATCTATATAAACAATACTCCACAGGATTGTCAACCGGAATATGTAAACAAACATCTATTACTAAACTACGTTAAAATGTTATAGCCTTCAATCCAAACAGTAATTCGTCAAAATTGTAAATAAAATACAACAGTCAGTAAAATGTAAATAAATAAAAATAAAATCTCACATGACATCACTGATTAAAACGGTAAAAATTTAAGTAATGACATCAACTTTTACTGTCATAATTTAGGGGACCAAAGAGATCCTTGACCCAGAATTAATTTTGTAGTACTAAACATCCGTCTTTGAGTCACTTATTCATCCCGCTACCCCTTGTAACTCCTCACTACAGTTTCTAACTTTCTTCTTAATACAAAAAGGTTTCAAAGGCCCTTGTCCATAGCGTCATAATCATCTGACACGTTTTCTTATCACATCTTTTTTGCTTAACTTCGCACAATTCCTTACTCGTTCGTTTTGATCATATTAGTTACTGACATAGAGATTAAGTGCATTTACCGTGCAATTCTCCCAAAGGTCGCGTGTGCCAGCTAATATCAAATGGTTTCTACGAGCCCCTTGATGCGTTTCGGTCGTGAAGGCTCGCTCGATATGAACGATGTTTCTTCGGATGAGTGGCTCGGCTTAAGGAGAGTGGCCGATGTGCTTGGTTGACTCTGAAAAGGAAATAGGGTGGATTTATGGAGTTGCTAAGACATGGACGTAGCCAGGATGATTTTAAGCACAACTTTAATGAGATGTCTCGAATGGGGCAGCTGTCAGAAAAATGGTGGATCAAGTAACAGGTTACCGTAAATTTAATTTGGTGAATGATGTGTTTGTTCGAGTGTTTAAAGTGTATTTTGATTCACAATATCTGATTCTAGCACAGAAGCCATAACAAAAAAGATGACACAGCCTTCTGCTCAAAAATAAAAAATTACTACTAGTCACAAAACGGTCTTGATGGTACTAAAAGAATATAAATTGTAAAAATGTAACAATAAGGAATACGGAGAAAATTAATTTAATCTCCCTTCGCCACGTTTGCTTGAACTTTGGCTACGTCCATGTTTTAATATAATAATAATTGTTACAATGATTACAGTTAATACATACATTACAGAATATGGATGTTCGACTGTTCATGTAAACTCATCTGCTCGTCTGCATCGTTTGATAAGTTCTTGTTTCGATGAGATTTGTTCGGAATCAAAAAGAATATCTGGGTCAGTGGGTATGTGGGTAGGATAAGACTTTTTATCTAGCCGATAGATGTCCACTGCCGAACATTGACTGGGCTAAGAAAAATATAGATGGTGTAAGAGACTTTGACGTGCAAACTGTTACTATGAATTCTGCACAGGATATTAGACCCCCCAGTGTAGAAATCGTCAGTTAATGAAAAAAAATACCTGTTCCATACATTTGGACCGTGTATGGTTGTACTTTTGCATGAAACAGCATATTTTTTATAACAGACTAAAAATTTCAACGTTGGTGGCGCCCGCAAGGCCTTATTCTTATTAACATTAAAATGAAGGACTTTTTTAAAATGGTTTGGGAATGTCATGTCCAGCAGTGGAGTGCCATTGGCTAACATTTATACTTGAACTCAATAATCTCAGATAATTTACATTTCATTCCTTACTCAACTATCTACTTTAGTGTTTTGTATTCTAATTTGGTTTTTGAGTAAGTAAGTTTGTTAAAAAAGTCCTAAATAAATTTCGATTGCAATGGAATTTCAAATTTGTCATGTACGACATTGAGTTTGTTGTTCTAAAAATTGATAACTATTTGAGATTCTGAATTGAAGTTTAGACAAGACAAAGACAAATCAAGGTTAACGTAGGTAGATACCTGTGGTACGACGGGCGGGGCTGCTAGACTGGAAACTACTGCGTTCCTCTTAATGTCTTCCATCGGTATTTCTTCAGATCGCGAACGAGGTGAACCTTCCCGAGATCCGTGGGCGCTGCTGCTTCGTGATACACTACTATAATATTGTAAAATATCATAAAATTAGTACATAATCAGCCTATGTTCCCCCACTGCTGGGACACGGGCCTCTTCTCTGTGAGAGGAAGTGGGCCGTAATCCACCACGCGGGCCCAGTGCGGGTTGGTAGATGTCACATGTCATCGAATTTATTTTTTTTTGGTTCTAGGGCATGCCGGTTTCCTCACGATGTTTTCTTCACCGTTTAGACAGCAGTGGTGATGAAATAATTTACACAAAGTAAAGCACCTGTCTGGGTTCGAACCCACGACCTACAACTCGTAATTCGCCGCTGTTACCACTGGGTCACCACTGCTCTCACTGATAAAATTAGTAAACTTTGTAATTAACATGTATTCAAAACTTAAAATATTTTATTTTGTGTTATTTAGTTAGAAAAACATAATAAGATGAATATAGTTATTTAAAAGTGCTAATTGTGATTATGAGTTCATTTCTCGTTTTATGTAGTAAGATCGAAAACCCCTTGGTTAAAATTAACCAATAAGAATTAAGTAAGCAGACTGTTGTTATGAGGCAACATGCATCCTCAGCATGCTTGATGTCCTAAGGGGAATATTACACTACTATCATGTATCTATAACTTATAGATATTAATGATTTAAGTAAGGAGGATTTAATCTATAACTTATACATACACACACATATTATCTTATACATATTCCACTAAGGACTGATTTTTCCATACTCAGATAACTTTTATTCGAGGAATAAAATTGACGGTTGGACAGTTTTTGTATGAAATAACTGTCAAAATTTCAAAATTATTCCTCGCATAAAGTTGTTGATTTTTCAATCATCTGATAAGATGATTAGAAAATCAGCCCTTAGTGACATATTATGACAACCACAAAAAAGGAGGTTTATAAAATAATTATCTTGATGGCATACCTTTCTCTGCTTGTAGTACGTTCCCGATAGACAACGATACCATCTTTAAGCATGTGTCCGCTCGGCCTGCGCAGGCGTCGATCTGTGTCATCTTCTCCACCTACCGAGACAACTGTATAGAGTGTGATATTGATTCCTTATAGAGGTTAGTTGTATGCAGTAGTTTGTTTGTTATTTTAACTAGATTTTATGTAAACTTTATGATAGTTATTTTATTTTATCATGTTAGTAACCGTAAACTAGAGACTTGAACTGTTTTTAAAGTTCACAATACGTACCCATTCGGATCTACTAGTAGGTATAGAAACTTAGACTAAAAATAGACAAGGCAGAATAATTAAGAGGATTTCATTCTAAAAAACTCATATTGAATTAATTTAACGCCAATTTTATTAATTCGAGATTTGACGATACAATCAAATCGCTTGGCAACAACCTGAAGGTCAGTTCTCAGACGCAATCTCATCTCAGCGACCAACAATTTCAACTTGTCAAAAATGTAGGTAATTTAGAGGTTTTTTGGCAGACTGAGATCAGACTGTGAATGTTCTTAAAATTACGAGAATTGCCCCTCTGAGGTTAATGGTAACGTTCTTCAAAATCCGGAAATTGGCTTCTTTATCGATTCTCATTTAGAATATTATTAATTTTTTTAATACTTTTCTAAATAAGAATGAAAAATAAATAAGAGTTTTCGTTTTTTCATCAGGTTACTAAAATATTTACCTGTGGACCGTCGTACAGTGGCTAATGCTGGTCTAGCAAACAATGGTCGATGTCGGGGAGCCATTGAAGGTGCGCACATGCCTGACACTTCTAGTAACCGACCGATTTGCTGCATCTTTTTCTGACGGGACTTCGTGCGACCCTGGTAACAAAAGATTATATGGGGAATGGACAGAAAATACGTTTATTTATGGTAAACATGACGCTTAAAAGAACAAACACAAAAAATTACAAGTGGAGGGAAAACATGCGTCACATCCACGCAAAACGGCCATCGCTCAGCAGACAGAACCTCAGCGCTGGTTTACAGCGACAGCTGGCCCCGATGCTTTACATACCTATATTTGTAAACGAACTGGGCAAAAATACTATTAAAACCGGCGAAAAAATACACAAAGAACTTGTTACTTGATCTAACTGTAAGTAGGTTTAAGTCAGTGAGCTGAGTTCGCGCAGCTGAACTTTTGGGCCAAAAATATATTTAAACTTTTTGCCGTTGATACGCTAAGAAGTAGGTTTAGGTTAAATCATCATCTGTCTAGCGTTTTCCCAACTATGTTGGGGTCGGTTTCCAGTCTAACTAGATGCAGCTGAATACCAGTATTTTACATGGAGAGACTGACTATCTAACCTTCACAACCAAGTTATTGGGTAATACGATACTCCTTGGTAAGATTGTTGTCGACTTTCGGGCTTCTGACGACCCGTAACGACGGTCAGATCCATGAATGACAGCCGGGACCAACGCAACGGCTTAACGTGCTTCCCGAGGCACGGAGGAGTCTTGGTATGTAAAGATGGTCACCTATCCACGGACCAACCGCAGCAAGCGTAGCTTAACCTGATCGATCGAACCGTGCGGCTGTTATTTCTTATCCCTAAAATATTTTACCCCACGGTTTTTACAAACCTAATTAAGTCTCTGAATAGTAAATCTACTGTCTATCAAATCTCATTTAACTGTTACGTTGATCAAAATATCATCATCCTATCAAATAACTACTATAAAAATACCTTGACAAAAGATAAACAGAATAAATTCAATTTAGATCAGAAACCCGAGGTCAAGAACAGTCTGTAGCCAGCACGTAGAATGGAATGTTCTAAATAATCGTACCTTAGTAAGTCGTTGCTTAGCAGCCATGCTGCGTATATGATCGTCAAACTTGAACTTGGCTCGTAACAGTACGGTGCGCGGCAGTGCGCCCGACGCACCTACTCGCGGCTTATGTATGGTTAGGTGCAGACAACGGGGATCCTCTTTATCACCTTGTATCTGATAGGAAAACACAATAAATCCTATTTTAGATAGAATAATATTGTTACAAGGCACTAAGTAAGCGGAACTATGTACTTATTAAAATTCACTCTATGAAGCTTCAAGTAGTGTCGAAGCTTGCGATAGTGATAAGCAAAAAAAAAAGTGAAGAATGTACTTATATATTTTTGTTTCTTTAAGAAAGTGCTAAATACGAAATCAAAGAAAGCGAACTTAAAATTTATTTAAAAATTCTATGGTAAAAAATAATAAGTAGGTAGGTACTAGAAAAACTAAAATTACATTGATTTGGTACCTGATTTATCTAGAACGCAAAAAAACACAATGATAACGATTATTTTTTGAAAAATCAACTTTTAACACGTAAGATATAAGACTGAATGAACATTACTTTTATTTTATGAAAATGTGAACTTACTTCCAAGTCTTGAAGACTTCCAACAAGTTTGGCGACACCCCATCCTAGCCTCTGCTTGTCCGGTTCAACTAAAATTATTTGTATATTGTCTACTGCAAGAAACCTATGCTGCCATGTGCCGTCCTTTTGTATAATATCACAAGAGATGAGATCAGAATCATCTGTAAAAGGAAAAAAAGCAATTTGAAATAAAATCCCGCCATTTTCAAAACTCGTTTTCCAAAATCGAACTCGTCGTGAGCCATGTATGTGCAACATACAGCCTGATTGCATGAACAACATTGAATTTTAAATACATTTAAAAAAGGTTTACATAAAAACTAAAAAAATGAACAAGCAGTGCAGGCCTTTTTTATCAAAAAATTTCAGATGCCATATAATTTTATTCTTAATTTATTTTTTCTTTTTCTCATTAATGGTGATGCCATATTATTTTTTTCTGCTAACATGGTCAGGAGTTGGTGTAATAAACAAAGACGGTTTTATTAAATAATAGTAGTGCTTATGAAATTCGGCTTTGCTTCAGTAATATAAAAGAAAATGCGATGCGGATGAATTAGGAAAATGTCGTGAGGAAACTTTTGAGAATGAATGTGGATGGCTATAAGAGTAGGGGAAGAACAAAGAAACAATGGATGGACTGTGTGAAAGATGATATGGTTAGAAACGGGGGTGACTACTGAAATGTCGACTAATAGCGATCGAAGTAAGGAAGAAAAAGACACGTTGCGCTGACCCCAAATAAATTGAAATAAGGGCAAGAAAATTATAAAATATAAAAGAAAATATGTACTTACTAAGGTCCAAAACGTCCCCAACTTGAACGAACGGCACTGGGTTAGTTAGGGGCAGCTGTGTTTCAGGCTTCCCGGTCAGCTTCAAATATAAGTCCCGGATTAGAAAGAAGGTGCGTATTGCTCTTCGCGCTCTTTCCATCTGTTTGAAATAATAATGATTTAACGTGTTATATTTTACTACTATAAAAGATAGTTACATAACATATTTGATTGCAAAGTTAGAAATAAAACTAAGGCCGTATACAGAAAGAAAGCTGGTAGCCGGCGCCGATCTACCAGCGCTTATCGGCGCTGGTCCATTCTGGAAACAGTTACATAAAGCAAGCAGATTGAAGCAGAGCGAGCAAAATGTCGTACTCATCGGACGATGATTTGGTTTTGTTAGAAAACGTGTAATAAAAAATGCGAAAACAAGCTATAAATCCTATTAATAGAGAAAGGAAACGTTTCGGAGAATACCATCATTTATTTGTAAAACAATTGAAATTTGATGATCAAATTTTTTTATATATACACAAGAATGACTCAAGAAACGTTTTATTACATTTTGGACTTAGTGGAAAACCATTTGATGAAAAATTGGTGTAATTGGCAACAACCAATCCTTCCAGAAGAAAGACTTGTTGTCACCTTTCGGTAAGTACGAAAAAATATATTTATCGCTTAGTTATTAAAAGATAAAGTTATTATTAGATTTATAAAAAGTTTATAATGAATAATATATTTAAGAAAAAACTTGAGAGGTGTCAAGGGACACCCGGATGGAACGAAGTTCCTTTCGATTAATTAGTGAAGGAATTGTAATAAAATTTTATTTTTTTTAAGTTATAATAATATTTTTTTTATTATTAACAAATATAATGTTATATAAACTTAATCAGTAGGCTCAATTTTCGTAATAATTGGCTTGTGGTAACTGAAGTAGCACAGCTTACAATAGCTTACTATAGCAAAAAGTGTCGTGACAACTTTTCGTAAGAATTTTTTTCGTCTAGCCCCCTTTCACAACGCGCGATAAGGAACTTCGTTCCAAAATGTTTATTTGTCCATTAGTCAATTTTTACAAATATTCGCCTTAGAACTGTAAAGCTTTCTAATGAATAATAATTAAAAATGTTTAAACGTGGTTTAAATATACACTTGTACAATCAACAGCAGATCAAGCGTAACACTTAGAGATTTGTACCGACCTTATACTTTTGTAATAAGAGCGATTTTAAAAAGTATCTATGCTATGCCGTCTTCCGTACCACATATTAGCACAGATTAAAGTTCCAAGCTAACCAACTGAATGTTGTTAGTGTAACGAGTATATTTTAAAACTCGCTACAATACTCGTTAACGTATTTTAATAACCGAGTCACGGTAACGTTTTTGGAATTAATAGTGTTGTTACAAGCTTTATGGTTCATAAACGAATATTAGTAGAACTGATCTTAGTAATAAAAATTGACGAATGGAAAATAATCACCGTATATAAGTAGCGTTATTTTATTGAAAAAAAAAAAACAATAGTTTTAATGACAATTGTTTTAACAATATTTTTATTTCTGATTCACATTTTTATAAAAAGGTGTTCTTAATTATAATTTACCCCTCATTTAAGTAATATAACATGCTCTCAGAGAAAGATTGAAAATATTTGTTAAGATCTGAAGGCCAATTCTCGTAATTTAAAACGTTCAAAATCTAGTCGCAGTGTGATCTCGGCAACAAACAAATGTCAAAAACTTGTCAAAACGTAGGGAATTTAGAGGTATTTTTGACAGATTGAGACTGAGATCAGAAAGCCAATTCTCGTAATTTAAAACGTTCAAAATCTAGTCGCAGTCTCATCTCGGCGACAAATAAATGTCAAAAACTTGTCAAAATGTAGGGAAATTAGAAGTATTTTTTGACAGAATGAGACTGAGATCAGACTGTGAACGTTCTTAAAATAACGAGAATTGCCCCTCGGGACTGTGAACGTCCTTAAAATTACGAGAATTGTTCCTCTGATGTTTGATGTGTGATTGGAGTGTGGCTGACATCAATTGAGTGGTGTGTGTATCTGGTGATTGGTGGTGATTGCTGCGTGGCTGATATCAATTGAGTGGTGTGTGTATCTGGTGTTTGATGTGTAATTGGTGGTGATTGCTGCGTGGCTGATATCAATTGAGTGGTGTGTGTATCTGGTTTTTAATGTGTAATTGGTGGTGATTGCTGCGTGGCTGATATCAATTGAGAGGCATATATTTGTGGCGGTGTTTGAGGTATGCTGAGCGATTCAATAGAAGGCGTATACGGTGAGTACCTAGAGAGAGATGAATGTGAAGAAAACAGCAGTGACTGATATGCATAATCGTCTACTGTTTTTTGAATATTATTACGAAATGAAAGCAGTCGTTCTTGAGGGATCTTGCGAATATGAGGTAGGAGACTCTTTAAAAATAATAAATTATCATCATCTTCATTTTGAGTTTTTGCCTCTCTATGTCTAACATATTTTGGTTGAATGTGTTGTTTTTTTTTGCGTGGTACTGAGTAACTCTCTCTCGGTAATTCGGTGCTTGTGCTGGCTTGATCAGGATTTGAATCGTCTTCATCGAGATTTGAATCGTCTTGGACATCATTGGCATCATTGGTTAGGTCTACAGATTCCACTGATGTCGATTTTGTCAGATTTCCCGAAGATTTTTTTGTCTTAATGATATCTTTCAGAAACAGCAGGGATTTGTAATCAGGCCATTTTGGTCCATAGGAAGTAGATGCTCCATCCCCAGAACGTGAAACGGGAATTTTTGAATGTTCGCTTGAGAATTGGTCTCTCAAATATTTCCATTTCTTCTTGATTTGTTTTTTGAAAAAAATAAAATATTATATTTTTATTTCAGGTATCTTGCATCATTTGCACATTTGGCATCTGAATTTAGAATGGGGATTTTTACAGTAAAGGCGATAATCGAAGAAACAGTCAATATAATATTATGGCATGAATTACAACCAATACACATGTCTATACCTACAAAAGAAATTTTCTGCTCTATAGCGAACGACTTCAACATTATTTGGGATTTTCCGAATGTTTTAGGGGCCATCGACGGGAAGCATGTACGGGTAATCTGTCCAGATAAGTCAGGATCTATGTTTTTCAATTACAAAAAAAAAATCTATTGTTTTGCAAGCAGTCGCAACCGCAAATTACAAATTTACAATAGTTGAAGTTGGTGGATTTGGTAAACAGAGCGACGGTGGAATATTCAAGGCTTCCGAACTATATCAAAATTTAAATACTGGGGAGATGGATATTCCAGAACCAGAATACTTACCAGGAACGAATGTGAAAGCACCGTATGTTTTTATAGGCGATGAAGCATGTCCATTGCTAAAATACTTATTATAACCTTTTGGAGGCCGAGATTTGTCTTCAGAGCAAATGAATTTTAATAAGCGTCTATCGACAGCTAGAAAATCTGTTGAGTGTGCGTTCGGCATAGCAAACTCAAAATGGCGACTACTTTCCAAATGCATTGATGTAATGTTGATTTAGCAGAAAAAATTGTTAAGTGCATTTGTGTTTACCCAACACTATAATCGATAAAGAAGGCATCGACCGAAACTTTACTCCTGTAAATACAGTACATTCAAGGTAGAATAGGAGAAGTTGCCCTACAAATGAAGAACTCTTAATTAACTGTATCTACCCTCACTAACATTAAGATACCTATTTATGATTCTTATAAGTACCCTTATCTACACTAGAATATATTGTTAATTTAATTAAGACATAATATTTAAATAAAGTACTCCTAAAACTTAACCGATTTAAATGTTCGTTAACTTTATCTAAGTCGACAAACTAAAATAAAATCAATTAATACTCACCGTCTACATTCATTGCCTCGCTTATTTCTTTCCAACATTTGTCAATCACATATCTATTAGAATGCCTTTTATCCGTTTTGTCCCATACAGGTCGATTACGAAAAGGAAATCAACACGTCACTATTCATTTATCTATTTAACAAAAATATATGCGTGTCGTAGTTGTACGTGTTGTCGTAGTTGTTCATTAATTTTAAATGGCGGGCGGCGCCAGCGCTGACCGGCGCGTGTCGTAGATTGTCGGAACTTGTCGGAACTTGTTGGCGACGTTCGGCGCTTATCGGCGCTTGTTCATATAAATGCCTGCGCCGGTTACCTGCGTGGACCGGTCCCTATTAGCGCTGGTAGGCTGCCAGCTTTCTTTCTGTATACGGCTTTAAGAAGAATATGTTTGTCTAAAATAATATTATAAAGAGAAAAGATTTGATTTTTGTTTGTATTTACGCTTTCACGCTAAAAAGGCTTAGTTATACTGATTGTGGAAGAAAATTGTGGCCACAGAACAAATCTACGCACGCACTCATTCGCACACGTGTAGCGTAGTAGGTAATTCGTCCATTTTGGTTTGATTTGACTGTACAGCGGAAGTGTGACTATAATTTAGGTAGGTTTGATTATTTAAAAAAAAAAAAAAAAAGACTATAAAAAAATTACAGAAATCGATTCAGTAAACGATACTGAACCAACTACTTTCATAATGTGCATTAATTCTGTTACACGTTGTATATCTTAATATATATAATTCTCCTGTAAGTGTGTTTATCACCTAACTCCTAAATGGCTGGACCGATTTGGATGACATTTGTATGTATATTTCAATGGGTTCCTGGATGGTTTGAAAACACAATTGGACCCGGTAGGTGGCGCTGGTTTTTCGGGTAGGACGACGTTTGCCGGGTCCGCTAGTAGTTATATAATATCAATAGTTGTATGTTTACATCATACATGATTTACCTCGCCACTCGGCAGTCTCTTGGCGAAGGCGATGCCCGACATCGGCGTCCTAGTAGGCGGTAATAATATTGCCGCGTCCATACACAGCCATTCCACGTTCAGTGGTCGTTTGCTCGTTTCGCAGTATCTGTACAAATAAGATACACATTATTATGTTAATACAGGATACTAGTATAGTATAATCAACTGGACAAAACGGCAAGACTTGCACTACGAAAATCACCCTTACTGCATGAAAGATTTTAAAAAATTCAAAATGTTACCACCGATTTGCGGTTGAATACCTTCATTTACATAATTTAGATTATATAATCAGGAATATAGCAGTGTAGCAAATATCTACATCGCCACATGCGAACTACGCATCATAATGACGTCACGCAAAATCCTGCATCGCACAAGTTAAGTATATACAACGTCCCGATATCAATCGTCTGGCAGTTGCCCACCGGACACAACACCCGTCTGGTCGGAGGACCCTCGCTTTTCTATAGAGGATGAGTCAAGTTTACACCCTATTCCTCATACCCCTTTACATGACACAAGCCAAGGTCGAAACTTATTGATGTCAGAGGACTGCTACAGTCCATTCACAGTTATTTTACCTCTGACAGTAGCAACCCAACATCAACCTTAATGTAACGAGAATAAACATCACTGTGAATTGTATGTATATCACAATGTATGGTGCTAGTATGAAGTTACATAATTTTTGTAATGGTGACGTCTTTGTCTAGCAGTTATTTTAAAACGTTTATAACTTAGCAATTTTTTAAGCTTTTCGACTTTTTTATAATATTTGCACTATTTGCAAACAAATATTTTTTGAGTTTAAAATTAAAAAATGTTACCTATTACAACAATAGCAAAGTAGCATAAGTACCAAAAAGGTTTTTTTTTTGCTGTTATAGACGGAAAGTTTAGTGACATTCGTTTCTTAACAGATATGATAACATTTGCGGATAACAGTGTTTATGGTGTATGTTTGGTAATTGATAATGACAATGGACATCTGCCATTACTTGTGTGTGATAGATAAACGAATTTTATCGAATAATTGGACATTGTGATTGTCATTTTGATAACATGCCACACACGTAAAACTATTGCCTTAGTCCAGCACCCCAATTGCGTTATATCTACTATCAACCACGTCTTTAATCATTTTAAAGAATATTGCTAATCCATTGAATCATATGTTCGAAACATTTGTCTGCTAAACAACGTACTTTTAAAACGCAATGAATGTTGTTGCACTGGTTAACGTCATCACGTCAACGCCGGCTGCCGCTGAAAACCAGCACTTGGGCTCTGTCTCATATAGGGTCTTAGCATTATGCTGAGCGATGGCCGTTTTGCGTGAATGTGACGCATGTCTACCCCCAATTTGTTATTTTTTATTTTGTGTGTTTATGTTCTTTTTTGTGCGTCATGGTTGCCGCAAATAAATGCCTTTTCTTTCTTTCTTTCTTTTACTGTCAAAATGAAAGCCATTTCTAGTTTTAGTGCGTTATGCAATAACCCCGCAGAACTAATTTATTTCATTATGGGTCCTCACACACTACATAGTTTTTTGAGATGTGCTTGGCTCCATAACTTCACCCTAATTGAGATGGATAAAAATAAGAGGTACATTACTTTCTAGGATATTATCGAGTCTATTTACTTTTCAAATTGCATTATTAATCGCGAGTTCAATACAAGGTACGACACGGTTGGCGCAGTGGCTGAGCGATCGACTGCTGCGCTGCGATTCGCGGGTTCGATTTCCGCACGGAACAAATATTTGTATTGCCTACAAGTAGTTGTTCCGGGTCTGGCTGTTTGTGTATGTGAGTTTAAATATTTGTAAACGCACCCACGATACTGTACATGGGGAAACGTTTTTATTTAAAAAAAATAATAATATAAATGAAAACCAGAAAAGAGAGTCATTGTATTCATCACTCGCTGTTCGTGCCTGGCGTTGCCCGGATGCATTTCCGACTTTTCAGGTGGATTTTACATAAATATACTTTCATACAAACCTTGTCCTAACAAATACAAGCACGACTAAAATCTGCCAAATCGGTCGAGCAGTTCACAAGTGATGACGTTTCAGACAAGCGACAATTGATTTTTATTTATATAGTTTATGAACTTTTACTATGGACCAAACCTGAAATCGCGACAATAAAAGTTATGTATGATGAAGAGTAGAATGACCCCTTTTCAGGTATTCAGTTATTTTAATTACATAAATACATTTATTATCTTCTAAACTTATCGCGTGCGGCACGGATCTAAATGCGATGGCAGCGCTGTTTTTAATGGGACGTTGTCAAAAACTTGTCAATTTCATGTTAGTTCTCTTTTCCGCCACTTTCACTATGATCCGTCTCACACTAGGTATTTAAAACGTTGACATTTGATTACTTACTCATCCTCAAACATGTCAAGGAAGATGTCGTCGCACTTGTAGAAGTTCCGCGCGAGAGCGGCGGCGCGCGCGCGCAGTGCGTCGGCCGCGGGGGCGTGGCGCGCGCTGGCCCCGCCCCCCGCGCCGCACATGGCCACGCGCATCAGTGTGACGCTCAGTTCTAGGGTTACTAGGCGGACTTTTGATGCTAGAAGGAAACAAGGCAGTTATAAGTTTAAAAGTATGGTTTCCGAAAGTGACTTACGGATTACAAGTTAGAATAATAAGCACATACACATATCGTAGACATCAGTGTAGGTACAGATTTTTAGTGTCCTGTGTTTTTGATCGGTGGACGCTAGTTTTTTTTTGTCTACTTCTTGTCCCACAGCTGGGCAAAGTTCTCTCCCTTAGCTTTCTTTTTTTTACATGTGCGTTGCCTTCGCCAGCCATACTTCTATAAACGCTAGGTTACTCTAGATGTTTTGGAGGAATTAAAAAGGAACTACATTTTTCCTTTTCGTGTGCTGTTACGTTGTATTTCCTTTCGTTCAAATACCAACAAAAACTGTTATTGGACAACGCAACATTCACCTGGACAAAACTATTAGTTACTAACCAGGCTTACAGCTCAAATTCGCGATCGCCATCAGCTTCGATATCAGCAATGCATTGAAGCTCCGTAGCGGGTGCTGTTTAGGCGGTGGCGACATTGTATCTCCAGAGGGCGCTGCGCTCGCAATCCCACTGGGCTCATGTGAACCAGACGTTATCTCTTCTTCAGGACATAGTAACGTGTCTAGTAGTTCCGTATTCACCCCTAGAATAAGTAAGTAAACATTATTAGTTTGTGAGACGAAGTAAACATCTATTTTAAAATGTTATCAATGAGTAAAAGTAAAGTGACATTATTGCAGCCTGAACACAGGCATTATATTCACGGTGTAAGGGACATCGACGCGCAAACTGTTACCATGAATTCTACCGTACGTAAAATACGCGCATTGACGTGGAGTTGCGGACAGCAGCCCGTATTACCTAGCCACCATACATTTTAGACCCACTAGAGCATAAAGGGGTTCGAACCTTAGTGGCGTATCGAAACGTGACAATTTAGGGTACCATATTACTTGACATTTTTTGTTTGTATAAGTGGCCGTGTCTCCTACCCATATATAATACTTTGGCCGAGCGCGGAAACTTTGAAAAAAAAAAAAACAAAATAGCGGCGGGTGGATGTGCCAGCTTCCATAGAAAAATGTACAAACCCCTTTACATAATCAGCCTATAATGTTCCCACTGCTGGGACACAGGCCTCCTCTCTTGTGAGAGGGAGTGGGCCGTAATCTACCACGCGGGCCCAGTGCGGATTGGTAGATGTCACATTTCTTCGAATTTTTTGGTTTTAGGACACCGTTTTGCCCCCCGAACCCCTTTAACACTGGTTATTTTTTAAAAATCTGATGTTTCATACAAAACTGCATCTGCATGCACTTATTGTATAAGCTTCGATAGTAAAAAAAAATTGGTAGTATGATCATGTCATTTTGACCTTTCCGAAATATACCGTGACATACATTACTGAAGGATATAATTGCGTGCCAAGCCGCTCTAAAGGATAATATTATTGTATATGTTTCGCTAACAATGTGAGTAAAAAGATCGAAAATGAGACATGAGTGAAACTAACTTACCCACTATTTTATAATCCAAAGGAAGCAAAAGACAGAGAATAGATCAAATTAGTAAGTGTTAAGAACAAGCATTTAAAGTTTTAGGTACAAAATGATAATTCGAACACGTGAATCTAAGCCTGGGCCCAAATAACATAAAAGAATATTTGAATCGAGCATTGCAACGTGCAATAACCTTGGTCGAGCGGGCATTAAGGTCAAGCTTTTTCGGAACTTGCGCTAAGTTAAGGTTCAAAATGTTCATTCCAAAAATACCTTGTAAGTCCAGCTGCCTTTACAATTCTATAACAACTACAGCATTCAAGTATTACTTTGACCTCAATTCAAACAAAGGGAAAACTAAATATATAATCTAATAATGTAAGGTGAATGGCATCGTAAAGGTCGGACCATATGACGATATTATCTACAAACCGGCCACACGTGATGTTTACTCACCTTTATTGTTGATCAATGCGAACAGCAAGCACAGAGCGAACAACGCTTTGTAATCATTCTCACTGCAGTCCAAGGAGTCCAAAATTGTCTTCAAAAACGGCCTCTTTTCAATCTCCTTACTTTCTCTCTCTATTATACTGTCTAGTGTCGCTGACCTTTCAGCAGAAGTACTCGGTGCTACACCAAGCAGCTTCTGTTTCTCTTCATCAGTAATGTTATTATATTCGTTCGTTTTCGACGAACTCGATTCGATACCTGAATCCGGCAAAGGAGAGTCGGGCATGTTCGCTTTGAGGGTCCCCGAGCTACTAGTTTTTGCTGGATGTATTTGAGTAACTAAATCCTCAGTGGAATCGTGACCGATACTCGACGACTCGCTAATTTGAGAAGTGGACGGAAGAGATGTCGAAACTAACTCGGGATCGAGATCACAACTCGAGTGATCGGTATCATATCCGAATGTTTTAGGACCAGCGTATTCTGGGGTAGTGTAGTCCCTCTCACTTGACGTATTTTCTAAAGCCTTCTCTAGACTTAGTTGCGGTTTAGAGAATTCTAGTTTGACATTGGACTTTGCATTGCTAATGTACATTTCTAGTATCTTGGTCGCGCCGTCCTCGAAAACTGATAAGTCTGATTGTAATATGATCCAGGCCAGCGCGTGGACAATCGGACCGTGCGTTATAATAAGGAACACTTGCGATAACAGAAACAGGGACACTACGCACGACACCGATGGTTTGGGGTCGTCCTCTGAGTCCAGTCTTTGTCTGGGGAATGTCATTCGTGATGGAGATTCCGCGTTTTTTCCTTTTAGTATAGCTTCTAAGTTTCTCGTAATTGCTTCTATGCTTTGAATGTGATCTCTGTTGTACGGTGAGGAGGATTGCAGTCGTCTTACACTTTCGGACGTGAGTGAGTAAATGTATAGAGGCACTAGCAGTTTGTGCAAAAGATGCTCCGTCAGTACATCGTTTAGGTCAGGAATGTTTAGACATAAGATGTCATTGATATAATGAAGATGGTCAAGGTGTTCAGCTACCAAGTCATCCAGTTTCTGTTGTGATTGATGGCTGGAAAAAGAATTTCTGAATTTTGAGTCGTAAATATTGTCTGTGTTCGGATACTGCAAAAATACGATTTTGAATTTGGTACATTTAGTATGTAACCGGTTGATTGAGAAAGAAGTTTTCAAAATAAAACGAAAATTCAATAACAAATTCTATCTACGATCAAAAAAGCTATTGTAAATGAAAACCGAACATAACAAAACAGACCAAAACAAAATCATAAGTAATATGATAGCCTGACTTACTCAGCATCGGTCCTGACACACGCGTCCAGTTCCAGAATGTGTTTGCCGATAAACCAAACGAGATTACTGAAGTATGGGGCTGCCGTCCTGTGGGACAGCAAAGTGTGTTAGCATATTACTGACCACTAATGAAACGACCCAGATATCTAAATAGTTTAATATGCATAGCTTCTCAATGGAGAGCTACATTTATCCCAAGTAAAGTCAAATTATTATTACTATAAGAAACACGTACGAAATACTAGACTGCAAGATTTTATCGTTCATATCTTTGAGCCTCATTTTTGATGATCGCTCTTTGTTTTGCCTCAGGTACGCAACGCACTTATCACCGACACAGTGGCGTGCATTGGTTTTCAGAATAGGTAGGCAGGCATTTAATTTCGTCGTATTAACTTGAACGAGTAAAGACCAATGACAATGTGCGAATAGTACGGGAGCCGAGTAGGCCGTCTGGCGACTGCCTACTGCCGCGCAAGTTTGTATGAAGATTTTGTTTTTTGTTAGGTATGATAATTTAATGAGTTTCTTAATTGTGGGGCACACACACTAAAATGTAATTGACAAGCTTATGGTTTATCGATTTATCGAGGTAGGCACTGCTTATATGCCTATATGCAATGCACGCCACTGCACCGAACACAGTTCACTTAATCTTACGAGGCGTCGAAAGGTGACCACAGATTTACTACATTAAGACTACAAGCTACTAGAAAGTAGTACAGAATGAAAGTATCAGTTTTAACACAGTTCGAGGCTGTGCATAGTTCACAGTCACTGAATAGCTGTCGAAGGCAACTGAAACCAGTCTAAGTTTACCCAAACCGCGCGACATCGCGACATTACGTCGAAATCGAAGCAAGACCACGTCGTAAATTGTAGACTTTTCAAGTTCAATGTCAATAGAGCTTTGACACGCATCTAGATAAAACATCATAAACCGTACACCAGCCCCCACGACAAAGTCAGTTCGTACAAGCGAGTATCGGCTGGCTTATTATCAAAATCTTTCGGTTTTTAATCTAATCGAAATTGATTCGGATTAGCGTACATTAGATATTTTATTTGTAGATCACATCAAATTCAATTTGAATTAGAACTCGAAGTTGTCGCCACTTTTCAATCCCAGAAAGTCACCAATGCAAAAACGTCGGTACGATGTGACCTTGTCTGGGGGGATTTACTTTTAGAAGAATTAATCTTACATACCTATCTCTAATGAACCTGAGCATGCTGGCATCCTGTACTCGGTACACATTGAGGGTAAGAGTCCGCACGGCAATGCGCACCATAGACTCAGAATGGTTGAAGAACTTGATCGCCTCCGTATACAGCGGGAAATCCTTCGTGTGCTGCCAATATTAATAATATGTTAATCGATGATTATTATGAACTAGCTTTTGTTCGCCAGTGTGGAGGTCGGAAATTATTCCACGGGAACGTACAACTGGTATTAGAAGTATTCTAAGAGACCCAGGTCTACCTCGTCATGGTCTACCTGCATGTGGGCCAAATTTCATCAAAATCCGTTTTGCCGTTAAAGCGTCAAAAAGTAACTTGCATTTATAATATTATAGGAAGTGTCCATACTATAATATTATAAAATAGTATTATGAATGTAACTGTCCATATGTCCTTGATTAACTGACATTTTAAAACCGAACTGGAATTGTCGTTTAAATGTGATACATACATGCAACGGATATTTTAGGTGATGGTTTCAAACGAAACACGCTATAGTTCGTGACTTGAAATTGACACCACGTGAAAACGCAACCTTGAACTTTGTTCATCTGTTTTGTAGTAAAATCATGGACATGTTTCCAAATTAGAAAATAGACCAGGGCCCAATACTACAAAATTTTACACAGAAAAGAAAGATCAAAATTAACCACGTCCTACAGCAAAGAACAGTATATAAAAAAATGAGGATAAAAAAAGTCCTCCAGACCGTATTTCGGCCATGGCGGCCAATCTCAACGGAGACTAGTGAGAGTGAAGACAAGTGAGTGCAGACACAGGTGCTCAAAGGTCCTCTTCCCTCACTCTCATAGTCCGATGGGACGACAATCCGACACGACCGGGGAGATCAGGCGCAGGACCAGCGGCTTAACATACTTAATGAGTATAAAAAGATGGCATACTTCGGAACGCCATCCTTACAGTCTGACATGTACAAAACTTGCTATGAAAAAAACAAACTCGTTCAGAGGCATTAATACGAGTATGTACAAGAATATAGCTGCAATATTGAGAAATACCCACGTCCTACAGCAAAGAGAACTTTGCTGTAGGACGTGGGTTTATTTTGTATGGACAGTGATTCTTCTTCTTTGTAAATCATACAAGTGTCTGTACCACAAAACTCTAAGGGTCGATTTTTTTCCAACGCCAGATAATTTTATCTGAGGAATAATTTTGAATTTTTGACACGTCAGTTTTATTCCACGAATAAATAATATCTGTCGATTGAAAAATCAGCCCTAAGTCAAATAATTATAACCGAAAAAACCATACAAATAATATACATTGTAGTGACAAGTCTACAATTTACATATTTGTTATTTCTGTTAGGCAATATTTTGTACAATTAATAATTTTCTTGACTCGTAGACTAATAGTAGGTATAATGCTATTTGTATAAAATACTTTATGTTTGTATTTGTCTCTCCTTCCCCTTTTTAATCCATCCAAAGGTTGTCTTTAAAAGATCGCTCTTAGCAATAAGACATTGTGTCACCCTTTGTAAAATTTCTATATTTATGTCTGTAATTTATATGGTGTACATAATAAAAAATATTCTATTCTAAGTTTCGTGGCGTAGGGCCCAATTGTACGTAAAATCAAATCGAACGAGGAAAATTGACATTTGCATATCCGCATTCGACACACAATCACCAATGTACTTCTGCAGCTGTTAATGGTATTATCACAGTAACATAATTACTACTTGATAAGGGAAATAGTTACATGTAGTTGAACTAGACATGAGGTCTTATCAATAAATTCCTTTCGCCAATGCGTGATCTGTAGGTAAGTGCATATTTTTGTGCACAGGCAATACCAAACTGCCGAAGTGGGATATACTTGGGAAAACTGGGAAGCATTCCGGTTAAAAAAAAACGTAGAAAGATCAAATATGTGTTGATTTAACTATTTAAAGTTAACTGTCGTAAAATGTTATCCTACTAATATTATAAACGTGAAAGTTTGTAAGGATGGATGGATGTTTGTGACTCTTTCACGCAAAAACTACTTAACATATTTGGATGAAATTTGGCACACATGGCTTATAACCAGGATTAACATATAGGATACTTTTTATCCCGATATTCCCACGGGATCGAAACTTATGCGGGTGAAACCGCGGAGCGCAGCTAGTACTTATATAAAATTCAATTGCGGTTCGTTAGTCCCGCAAAAACTCGAAAATGGCTTGACCGATTGTGATAAAAGTTACAATTAAATGAGGGTTATTTTATTGTTTTGTAGAAACAAAGATAATACTTATGAATGTAAAAAAGCATGTGGTGTAGGTATAGATTACTCGTTCCTTTTTCTTACTCCTCAATTTGATTGATCGGGTATTCAGCTGTTGTTACTATATAGCCCAATAGTCAATCAATCTGCCTGGCTTCCAGGCTAACCGGATGCAGCTGAATCCCCGTATTTTACATGGAGCAACTGCCTTACTGAGCTCCACATCCCAGTTACCGGACAACATGATATCCCTTGGTAAGACTGGTTGTCAGACTGTTGGCCTTCTGACTGGGTAGTCAGAAGCTCAAAAGTTACGGTTGTAACGACTGTCAAAAATCTACGAGTGACAGCCGGGACCAACTGCCTAACGTGCTTTCCGAGGCACGGAGGGGGTCTCGATATGTAATAGATGGTCACCCATCCACGAACCGACCGCGGCAAGCGTAACTTTACCTTCGATCGACCCGTGCGGCTGTTATCATTTAGCCACGAGTATTGATATACTATTGGGCTATATGTAAGAATAGCTTATATGGCCGGTATAGCAAATATGGGTACCAACCCATATTACGAGGCCTTTAAGATCACAATTGCATTGCATCAAGGTATATGTCTATGTATGGGAGACCTTAAACTAGTAACTTAATACGGCTGCCCATCGGCAGCCATACACACACATATATTTAAGACAATAATGGTGATTACATTGTCCTTATAATCTAGTCAAGTTACACTAGGTAAATTAATTATCTGAGAAAACAACTGGTAAAACAACATCCTCCAACTATATTATTAACAGGTTTATCAAAAGAAACATTCTACAAAACACTAGAGGAAAGTATGTATTTAACACTTTGTGGGACATTAAAAACCCCCAGATGTTATAACAATAAAACTTCTATAGTGTCTCAGTGTCTTTTAATATGAGGTTTAACAGGTTCGATGACCACATTATTAGGTGAAGGTTTACTAAAGTAGTTATTTAGTAACCAATGACTGAGTAATTTGTGACACTTAGGTACTACAATCGATTTCTAATTAACATGGTATGTCACCCGATGCACGCCCCCCAAGAACGAACCACCTCCTTGTTAGTGGAAGCAAAATAACAATTACATTTCAGTGTCCTTTAACCAATTAATTTGAAGACTTACCTCATTGTAGAAGAAATGTATGGTATGATTGTTGAGCTTTAAACTGAGCGTCTTGAGGAAAGATATGTAGTAAGCCATCACCTCCTCATCGGAGAAGTCAAATTTGTGCACTATTATTGAGTTCACATGGTTATTACTCAGCAAATAATCTGTAACAAGTATGTAGGTTGTAAAATTATGTAAAAAATATAGGGAGAATGACTTTCATTCGTGCACAAGTGAGGTCTAAAAAACTACAGGAAGATTTTCTTGTAATAGCAATACCCAGAATAGAGAGAGAATTATAGAGCAAAGTGCAACCCAACTTGTCAGCTAATTTCCTGATTACTGATTGGGTATTGTATTCAGCACACAAAGCCTATCAGTAAACAGAGTTCAACAGCAATAACAAATTACAATTCTAACATAAACTACATACTTAATAATGTTTTGTGTACAGCACATGTCATAATGTTTTGATTCATAAAAGCCAAAACATGTTTCCAAATGATTAAATAACTTACACAGTGATGTTTCATTTCTTATATTCTCAAACAGTATATTAAGTGTTTGCAACAGCTGCACACAAACATATGACGATCCACCACACTTCTGTCTCATGATCTTCAAGAAGTATGACAGCATATTCTTTTCCAAGAAGAAGCTGAAAATTAAAGTTTATTATAGTAGATAATACGATTCAAGGATAGGAATGAGACTTCCATAAGTTGTTACAAAATTTATAACATAGAATGAGAACTACTTGACCTGAACAGTTAGCTAAACTGGCACATAAATTAATAAAATTTTATTTTAATGTGTAACCACTTTATTTATAAACATTGCTGCATTGGACATTTGCATTTGCATTTTTGACATTTAAATGTCTCTAACTTTATGCAATTTTTATGAATAAACCACTTAATGCGTAAAATATGATGTACTTATAGCATTTATAAAAATAAATTAAAAAAATACATTTTTATGAACAGTTCCGATACAAGATCGGGTGTCCCAACAAAAAAGAAGAAAACAAAAACATAAATTGCTAAACCTGTATTGCGACTTGTGTAGTAGGTACCTAGTTAAAACTTGAATTTTAATTTTTCTCAACCTATCATTCATTAATATTTATGCTAGCATTTTGGTCTAGCATATTAAAAATCATAGTTTGGAAAGAACAGTCAAAAAACTTGAGACTTATTTCAGAACATGTACCTGCTTATATTTTATGTGTATGGAATTTACAGGTACAGTAATCTAGCCATTGTATGTTCTGCCTGGAAATTAATAGGTACCAAAGATTAAGTAATGGAATACTTAGAATACACATCTTGGATGAATCAGCACATGACCAAATAGGTAATCAGTTTGTTTGAGTTATGGGTAATAAAAGATGCTGTATAATTAGGGACTTATAGGGTATCTTCAGAAAACCTTCGTATGAAATTAACTTGTCTTTCTAATTACGAATTTTTGACTTACCACTTTTTCTAATATACTGTATTCTCCAAATAAGGAAGCATTTTTTACAAATAATGAAATAATAATCACTAGGTGATACTTACTCAAAAACGGAACTGTCATTCTGGTCGCCCCATATCAATATCTCTGCTATACACCTCAGCGATTCCACCAAGGTGCCCCGATTACTTTCGGATACAGTTGTGTTTTTACACAGGATATTATGTAAATACTTCAATCTTTCTAAGGAATGAGGGTTTTTTGGACGCCCCCATGAGGCGCCGAACCAACTTCTGCTACGAAACATGACGGTATCAGTATCCTCTACACTTGATCAAAGAAAACAACACACTTTTTCATTTTTTTTAGTTCATTGAGGCACGTCGTCACACTAAACCATTAGCACCATGTTTGCTTTTTATCTTGTTTTATTAAAGTGATTACTTTATTAGGTCATTGCGTTAATCGCGTTAACTTTGGATTGTATTTTATTGAATAATCTGCAATAAATTGCTGAATTGTATTATTTTTATAATATATTACTCGTACGATTTACTTGGCCAACGTAAGTTTGACAGTTCACTGGTTGTTCCGAATGACAGCTTTAGTTTCGTTTAGTTTGGCCGCAATGGTTTGTTTCTAAAAATTGTTTATATTTTCGAATTATTATGAAGTGAACCAAACGCTCAAACATTAAATAAATAAAAAGAGAACATTTTGTGATATCTGTGAACTGAAATATTTAAATTTAACTTTTTGCCATAACTATATGCAAAAGGCGTTTGCAGAGATAGCTACAATAAATTATAGGGTTTGGTATTTGAAGCGAAGATGAATATTAAAATGGAGTCGGGTTCGACAACCACATTGGCGTTTCACTCACGCCAATGTGGTTGTTGAACCCGTTAAACTCCATTTGACTAAGTTAGTTATTTAGTAACCTAATGACAGTAATTTGATTGTTTTTTTTTTTTTTTTTAATTGTTGCCCCACACTAGGAATTACTCCTATATCGTGGGTGCGTTCACAAACATTTAAACTCACAATTTAAATGTATAGACATAAGTACTACAATCGACTTCTAATTAACGCGGCATGTTACACGCCCCCAACTAAGAAAGAACCGCCTTCTCTTTGGAAGCAAGAAATTATATCCGAAATTCAGAGAAATGGTCGTGAGGCTCGTGGCTAAATGTTAAAAGCCGCACGAGTCGATCGATAGTTAAGCTACTAACACTTGCCGCGGTCAGTTCGTAGATTGTTGGTCCCGGCTGTCATTCGTAGATCTTTGACAATCGTTACGGTTACTCAGAAGATCAATAGTCCGTCACCCAGTCTTACCAAGGGTTATCATTTTACCCAATAACTAGGTTCTGGAGGTTAGCTGCATTCGGTTAGACTGGTAGCCGACACCAATATGGTTGGAAAAGGCTAGGCAGATTGGTCATGAGAATCCTTCTTAGGCATTACCTATTTATAACACAGATACATCAATTATACCAATAATTGTTTGCCAAGCGTGCTAATTAGGTACTAATTCATGATGAACAGATAAATATAATACATGTATATCAGATTGCAAACACAAACAATAGAACACTGATTACAAAGGATTTTCCAGTGTGCGTGTGAAAGTAGATTCCTACGCGATAAACAGGTACCTTTTTCTCTCATTGTTTTTGCATAGAGGTATGCTTAGAACTAACTAAGAGAAATGACGGGTAGGTAATAGATACTTTTGAAATTTAAAAAATGCCTGTATTTAATTAAACCAGCCTTGTACCTAAGTTGTAACAGAGAGATGAGCATTATGAATATTGAAAATAAGAAAAAGTTTCCAATCGAGCGGAAGCTGGCTTTTTATATCATTTTGATTTTAGTTTTACTACCTTAAGAGTAGACAACTCATTGGTCTCATGCCCGCTGCAAATAAAACTGCCAAGGGTCCTGAGTTCGATCGGGAAAAGTGCTATTGGGTTGTCAATTAAGAATGTCTCCGCAGCAGTCTGGTGTATGGATTGGTGGTCTACATGGAATTTATTTTTGTTTTTTCATTAGGGACACAAGCAGTTACCTACTTATAGATATTCTAAAGAAAATACAAGATTTCTTTAAACATAACTGGCAAAATGTGGAATATCTATTCACTAATATTATAGGAATGGTCAAAAAAAAACACAAAGAAATTATAAAAAAAATATTTATTGTCTTAATTTTCGTAATTCTATATTGCAAATTAATGATTTTGTTTACATCTACATCAAATAATGAGCAGTAGGTACCTTCACTTTTAGGTACAATATTGGGAAATCCCATAATTCTACGCACACGGACGGAACAGTCGA
This sequence comes from Apamea epomidion, assembly GCA_947507525.1. Lineage (NCBI taxonomy): Eukaryota > Metazoa > Arthropoda > Insecta > Lepidoptera > Noctuidae > Apamea > Apamea epomidion. The sequence goes on from OX382232.1 coordinate 6,492,342, forward strand.
TATTATTCATGCCTTACACTAAATTGTGACATTCTGTATTCTAAATAAGTTGAACCATAAACATTAAAAGGTTGGGTATTATTTAATTACAAATAAGAAAAGTTATATTCATGTTACAATACAATAAGCGAAAAGGTGGATAATCATCATCCTCATCTTCCACAGCCCGCGTTAAGGGGGATGCGCTGAGGTAGGTAGCCCGCGAAATTATTTTTTGAAGTGAAAACTTCTTTAGCAGCGTTGTGCACTTTTTTTCTGATGGGTAAAAAATGTTAAACTCGCATCAGGACACGTGACCTGATCGAAAATTCGTAAGACGGAGCTCGCGTTAGGACACGTGACCTGATCGAAAATTCGTAAGATGGAGGGAGAGTAGACAGCATTCCAAAATATTAAAAATGCACAACGCTATTATTCAAGTTTTCACTTCTGCCGGCACTCCCGGAGTGCAACCCGTTTTTTTTTATATTATGTATTATATTCTGTAAATACATATTTGAAACATTTTTATTTTTATTCATTGCGAAACAAACAACAAAAAAAAACGAATTTCGCGGTCTAACCTGGCTCTTTCGCCATAAAGGTCTCTCCTTGTTTGTCCTTTAAGAGTGGATAGCTAATGTAAATTAGCTACTTACATGATACGTTTTACGTGCCTATTTACAAAATTTAAATTAATTATACAGGCATCGACTACTTATACAAAATGAAAAGGATTTCTTTTTAATATTAGTTATTTACTTACTAGTTTCCGTATTTTAAAATTACCCTTAAGGTAATATGGAATAAATACAATAATATCAATAAAATATATAATTACATGGTGATTTTTATCTACTGTCCTCGATCAACATTACAATGTAACCGAAGATTAAAATAACACCAAAGATAAACTTACTTATTTATAAAGAAATGTCACACAATCTGTTGCATTTAAAATACCTAAAATAGGTATCTTTCACGTTTACGAAGTTAGCTTCTATTAAAAATATTTTTACTATTTATTTAACACTATTTTCATGGACGTTCTATTTTTTATTTTTATTATTTGTACCTAACAAGAAATCTTAGAACTAAGTAAATAATTTAAAGAATAAATACAAGCTCAATAAATTATTATTTGATTATTTAATTTAAATCTAGCGCTGACTCAAAAAAAGTTATTGCTCATAATAATCACTTAAGTTTGGGGCTCAAACAATCAACGATATATCGACTGTAGCGATACAAAGCTCTTTTGGTACGTGGCAAAAAATCGGAACTAACGACGCCATATTGTTTTTTCAATACATTACAATATTGTACAAATATTAACGTCAATGTGTGTTTATGTCAACGTCATTCGAGCGCAAAAATATCGTTGTAGCAATGTAGGTATTAATTAACCTCTTGAGAATTTGCCTCTTCTCCGCTCGAAGGCTCCAATGGACAGGCAGCCAGTTAGTATCTGGTAAACCACCGTTAAACTACGAAACAACTACCCACGTAAGTTATTATGTACTGTCAAATTCATATTTTATTTGGGGTAGTATTAGACGTAAGTTTTTTGAATGGCAAAACGTTACACATTTTCTTTTTTCTCTTCGTCTGAAAATCGATCGCTTGTTTGAGCCATAGATCGTAATTTAATAGCAGAGAAAGCATTATAAGTACGAATTTATTCTACATTTTGACTTCCTTAGATACTTATTTTAGTATTACTATGATCAGCGTCACAATTATATTAAAATAAATAACTATTAAAAAAGTTTATTAGTTTTTTCCTTAATTTTCTAAAGCTACCTATATCGGAAAAGCAAGGAAGTTTTTTTAACATATTAAAACACTACCTTGCATTTGGTAAACTAATTTAAAATAAGTATAAAACGTATTAGAAATCTGAATCTGGCAAAATGTGAGACGCACAGGTCTTTAAAGTTGAACCTATAAGTAGGTAGGTATAAAGTACTAAGTCGGTAAGTACTCGTTACAATCAATATACACAAATAGCTTTCAGATAAATTTTAAATTCGTGTTCATATTAAATTCATTAAGCAGCAGATCTCACTCATAATTCTTCGAGCCTACGTCAGCCCGACTTTTTCTTGGCAAGTAATTGCAACAATTGGCAGCTTGTAGTTATTGGTCCCTCACGTTTCTTAAGCATATAATTGTTTTTAAGATTTCATTTAACATCATTATGTTTCATGTGGGGGATAATTAACTTTCCTTCTCATAATGACTGATCATTGACTTGTTGTAAACTTTCCCTTTACTTATTTTCGTCCGCACGTTGGTCCCTCGAAATTCGTTAATTACAGCAGCTCGATACGAGCCAGACACAATCCTATCCTACGTATCTCAGGCTTTAAGGGTAGAAGTTCTGGAGGGCATCCGAGTATATGGAGTTGTATGTGTCTCTTAGAACGTACACGTTGTCTCCTGGTTTCCCGTTGAACATGTACTGGCCCTTTAGATTCGTAACCTTCGAGTTTGATGGCGCAGGCTTGGGTTTGGGTTGCGAGTATGAAGGCACGTTGTACGTCGGCCTTGCTGGCATCATAGGCTGACCTCCATATCCGTAGGGATCCACTTGGGGCATTTGAGGGTATGCAGGCGCACCGCTCCATTGGTACACTCCAGTCGGTTTTCCGTTAGACACAAAGTCAATAGGCAGATTGATGAAAGGATCAGCCATTTGAGGCGGGGCTTGAGGCATCATCGGCGCCATGGGGGGTCCTAGGCTCGGGGGCTGAGACACGTACCCTAAACCAGGAACAAACATGTACGGTGTAGGGGGCAGCCTGATATAGAAGATGGGCGAGTTTTCGTACTGCAGCGAATTGATGTTATCATTCTGGTACTGTCCGTTACCATTCTTCTTCTTGTTCTGTTGTCGGCGTCTGGTGGGGATGGTTCGCGAGAGTTCTTCTTCCTCGAAGTTCTCGTCGTTGACGGTGAAGTTGATGTCTTCATCATCTTCGGAGTAGTCTATGCCCGAAGATAGGAAGGAGGGGTAGAAGCCGAAGAGGTTGAGGGCTTTGTTCCTCCTACTGGTGATGGGTGCTTCTGTGGTAGTAGTGGTCTCCTTGAACTCGTCCTGTAGTTTGTTCTCTCGGACCGTGGTTGGTTCTTCCGTCTGCAGGGCGGCTGCGCGTGACCTCCTGGTCGGCGCACCGTGACTGCGGCTCAGCAGCGCCAGGAGAACCACGACTAGCAGCATGTTTCTTGAGTATCCCATTTTCAGTCTGAAAACCAGAGAACATCGTATTTAATAAAAGTTTGGGACTTTGGATTTTCGTAGATGTACCCATCAGTTATTAATAATAATTGGTTTAAAATAAAGAACCATTGCCTTTTTTCATACTAGGTAGAGTACGTAATGTAGAATGCAATAACAAACGCAAAAGTCAAAATACAATCATAATTGTTGATGCAGTCCATGAAGAAAAAACCGTGGCAAAAATAAATCTCTCTTTAATTTCCATGCGTGTAGAAACTGTGAAACAAAACACTGCCCAAAGGTAATGATTTACATTTTTAAATTACCGAGAGGTTCGAGCGAATAACACATTCACACATTATGCTGTGTATTTAACATCAATCAAGTTTACAGGGCATTCATTAAAAAACAATAAGTATCAATATACTGAGACGGATGATTAAGTAACTTGAAACTATCTTACTTATTACTATCGACTGCATCAATAATAGGGACGTGGTTCTTGTGCGTGTGACTTTAAACAAGACTTAAGTATAATTTGTGTGAAAATTTACTCTTCATTGGTTTTTATGTGTGATGTTTTATTTTTATATTCAAACAAAACAAACGGAACGTTATGAAAAAAGAAAGTTTCTAAGAGGAAATCAGAAAAATCAAATGAGGCGATTTTAACAAACAAAACTTTTACAGGTCGGTATTCTAGCAGTGTACACTGCCCAGGAAAATTTTACTTATAAGCCAAGGACTTTTTTTTAACACTAAGATCCTCCAAAATATTAAAAATTAATGGTAGGTAAATCTGCGGAAACAATCCTAGGTATAGAGACCTAGGATTTTTACAAAAAAAAATAAAAAAATAACAACAATTGGGAAACCATAACAAAATAGGTATCTATGTAATAATATGTAAAATTAATGTACGAGTTTCAAATAAGTAATTATGTTGTATGAAAATTAAATTAAGAGACACTGGCGAAGCGTTTAAGTAAACTAACTTAAACTGTAAAAGCTACCCACACACATGGAATTAAAACCGCTGCAAAATTACCAATGAACATGTTCAATAAAATGGCTTCCTAAATTGAAACAAACTTAATAATATTCTCTCAGACATACATCTCGAAAATACATAAAATAAAACCTCTTTATGATCACTGCATAGACACTTTCTTAGGATGTTATTAATTATGAAGAGCCAGCCAGTCATAAGTCCGTCAGTAGGATTCTTAGCAAACAGGATACATGTAGGTAAGTAAAAAAAAAACACTCATGTAGCCGGGGCAGTTCTCAAGGTCGGTTAATACCCCATACCACTTATATCCAGTAATCTATTCATTCTTAGCGTTTACTTAAGACAGGCGCAAATTAAATGGCTTTTTTTGGATGAAATACGAACTGGATGGCAACAGCGGTGAGTGAAGTTTATGGTCTTTACTGATTTCAGATAGGCTGGCACGTAAATAAAATATTTAAGTCTACTTTCTTTAGTCAGAATCTGTCAGGATATAATATATAGCAGAGTAGCTATGTATAGACAAGAAATGATAATGGAAAACAGCTTGACGTTAGTATAGTTTTTGTTTATTTTTCTGACAACGTATGCCAAAATTTTTAATCCAATTACAGTTCGAAAAGATGGCATGCACTCTCTAAGTACAAAAGGTATTTGCTTGAAACTACTCTACAGGGTTGTTTTTAATTGACTAGCTAAACTCCGCAAACGCGATGGGTATCCATATCCAAACACGATTTTTATTTTTTAAAGATTTATATTTTTTTTTGGGTGATCAATGACCGCTGATAATGTTGTTACTTGGAGTATGAGCTGAGAAAAACTGTTTCTTATGTCTTATCTGGTGAAGATACACATACGTCTGTAAAACAACGGACTTTTGTAACTGATATTTCGAGTGACATAACAGCGGTCGATGACTCCACAAAAAAAAAATCATCAAATTAATTAAGGTTTTGTTTGATCATGTTTAGATATACAGGCTGATTTTTTAAAGACCAGCCAAATTTAAGGATGTGGTACAGACCATCAAACTGAACAACTTTCTCCATGCGACCAACATCGTAATCGCGAATAAAAAATCAGCCGTCGTCCCATACATTTAGGTCGAGTAGGTATTGAAGTTTTCTATGGGACAGTTGATAAAATTTTCGCGATTACGCTATTTGTCCCATGGAGAAAGTTGTTCAGTTTGATGGTCTGTACCACATTCTTAAATTTGGCTGGTCTTTAAAAAATCAGCCTGTATATGTATTGTAGCGATACCCGTCGCGCATGCGGAGTTTAGCTAGACAATTTAAATTACCCTGTATAATTAAAATTTTCTTTTCATTATTGTAATTTTAACATGAATATTAAAACAGATTGGCTATCTAGCACTAGTCGTGTTAGCAGATAGCCAATTTGAAATATAAAAAATCAATTAAATTAAAATTTAAAGTTAAAGGCGTTTGCCTTTAACTTTAAATAAGATTCCTGGGAAAACTGCCCATGAAATCTCGATACCTGGTAAAGCTAGTTAACAGAAAACTTAACCATACTCGTACCTGTAGGAGAAAAATACACAAGTTCGTTACGATTAACATCCGGATAAATAAATCACATTTTAATAGAAAGACATTTATTATCTAGATATTTACAGCACGGATGTGCAGACACTTGATCGATAACAAGCAATAGAAAGTTTATTGCAACTGCGCGTACGCATCTACGCATTTTGTTAAGGGCGTATTCCACTCGGCTTTTATTCGACTAAGGCCCGGATTTCGGAACGTACATAAGTCAACAAACAAATTAGCTAGCAAATTGTTAAGCGCGCGTAACCTGATATGAGTGGTTGACTGAATTATCAACAGCCAATCGCATCACTTGACTTGCGTTCAATTTTGACAATGACAGCTCTTGAACGCGGTATTTATGTGCTGAACGCGTTTAGTTTCTTTGGAGAAATCCGAACTCAGGAACTGATGCAATAACTTATTTGGTGTAGTGTGCAAAGAAACTTTCTAAATGACCCTCTCTTCCTAAAAAGACGATTAAATTCAGACGACTTGATTCAGTTAAGTGGAATAGCATCTTTATGAAGTGCTCTTTCGTATAATACCCGCATACTAATAAAAGTTTTCTTGGAAATGGTTTTATTGACCTATTTTATGTCAGTGCAGGATGCATATATCAGTATTGCTAGTGTAGCAATACTAGCCTGCCTTCGTCCCACTGCTGTTAATTAGTATTGTTAAGTTTTATGCGTTGGTTTTAATTTAATTGGTTTAATCTATATGTCACTTTTTATTTATCGGCTACTGGTTTGCGGTTTAATGCTTTGTTTTTAATTATTTTGCAACTGTGTCTGGTTTAGTTACAAAGTTTCTTGTGTCGCTCAAGGCTAGGTATATAGTAATTTATTTTCTCGTGTTTACCCTGTGACGCTTGCATGTCTGTAATGTCTTAATGTTGGTTAACTGCTCCTCTTGCCAACATACATTATTTGTATTAAAAAATATGTAGGTCTGGGGTCTAGACGAAAGTCTGGTTTGCATACAATGTTGCAGATACTCTGCTTCTAGGTACGTAACACTTCAGGCGATTGTTATTTTAATTCAGTGTTCATCTTAGGACTGTTATAAGAATATTTTAATAGTGATAAACTGGACCAGAACGGTTTACTTACACTGACATTGTGGCATAGCTATCATTCTGTGTTACATCTTATATATTTTCATACTTTTATATCGTCATCTGCCTAGCCTTTTCCCAACCTATTTTTGGGGTCAATTCCCAAAAGTCCCAACTATGTTTGGGATGCAGGTGTATACGAGTATTTTACACGGAGCGACTGCCTATCTGGCCTCCACAACCCAGTCACTGGGTAACACTTTAACCCTTGGTAAGAGTGGTTGTTAGAATTTCGGGCTTCTGATGACCCGTAACGACTGCCAAAGATCCACGAATGACAGCCGGGACCAACAGATTAACGTACTTTCCGAGGTACGGAAGGGGATCACTCATCCACAGACTGACCGCAGCAAACGTAGTCGATCGATCCGCGCGGCTGTTATTACTTAGCCATGCGAACCCCTCATTTTAATACTTTCTTATTTAAGTATAAAATCTCCGAGTTAATAAATGATTTACGAATTAATGGGTGGCTTTTCGTATTCCTATTCCCTCTGTGTCCCAAAGCATGCAGTCAAAGTAACCTCTGCGGTGCCACCGACAGCGCCGTGGAAGTGGCTAAGTTTTGGGAAAATAAGATTTAAAATACAGTCGTGCAGCGACACGAAGAAGATTCCTCTATAAGACATAAACGAGTGACAGTACCGAGAAACTTCTGTAAAATGCAAGATTGCTTATAAAATTGCGGGTAGGACTTGTAGATTTTTATTAACACGCCCAGCGCCAAGCCCCATATGCCAATACCGCCAATATATATTTTTTTTTTTGCTTTTTTGTTTTTATTCTCTAAAATTATGTAGAAGTTTTGATTTAACAAATAAAAACACAATACTTTTTTTTTTTTTAACCCTACATAATATACCCTTTCCTTTATAATTTTTAAACAAATTATCCAATCCAAAACCCAAACACACCAGAAAAATTCCCTCGGCCAGGGCAACACTCTTGTATACAAAATGTATGGAAAGTGTGCGCGTTAGCGATACACGGCGCTTAGACTGGAATGGTGCTTGTGTATCAAAAAGGATACACAAGTGTTTAGACAGTGTGTATCGCAAAAGATACACATGGCGCTGAGCGTGTTAAGTAATGCTCCACTCAAAAGATACACATGGCGCTGAGCGTGTTAAGTAATGCTCCACTCAAAAGATACACATGGCGCTGAGCGTGTTAAGTAATGCTCCACTCAAAAGATACACATGGCGCTGAGCGTGTTAAGTAATGCTCCACTCAAAAGATACACATGGCGCTGAGCGTGTTAAGTAATGCTCCACTCATTTAGAAATTGTCTAAATTAGTTGACGACGCCATAACTTTGATAGACTCCGGGCTATTTTGACGGTCTCAATTTATTTTATGTCGTCATACAATATTTATTTCCTAGAGATGTGAAAATACAAAATTGACTACGTAATCGCATGAGTTTGCCATGTAAAACGAAAGTGCGAACATTAAAATACAATTTAGGTAATCTACGTTTACAATGTGAGAAATGAAAGCGCTATTTTCTACTAATGTGCCCTTATAGTATAGTCTTGTCTGCTATTATTGTATTATTTTATTTTTAGTATGGTCGTATTTTATTCAAAGTCAAAGCATTTATTTCAAATATGCACAAAAACGTCAAAATTGTACGTCAAAATTTACAATAAAATTGAATTGTTTCAAGTCGTCTTCCAAAACGTAGTTTCGTATGGAGAAAAACGGGAAAAGAAACTCCACCGTTATTCTTTTAAAATATTTTACAAAATTTTCTATACATTAATTATTATTGTATGTGAAGCCGATGCACCTAGAATAAAATTACTATAACACAATAAGTTAAAGAATTACAAATGAAGCTATGACAGATAAATTAATTATATGATAGATACGTGGTGCTCATGCTATGAAACTCTTATTTGTGTCACATATTGGCTGACGAAGAAGGTATTCAAAACTCTCCCTGACATTTCATAGAGGAAAATTTTCATCAAAATGTAATCAAAACAAGCAGACAGCTACTTTTTTATATAGAATTTATTTCTCAACCCTCTATTACTTTCGTTTTCCTCAACCATGTTCGTACTCATGAAAATTACACACGAGGCCATAATTAGCTGCCATTTGAAGGCTATTTTATTTTAATCTAAATCTGTGGTACGTTCCCGATCGTAATATCATTAACGTGGGTTCTAACACTTGTGGATAGTTACACCAATTTGTCCAACAAGTTTAAACCGGCAATAAAATTATAATACACTGTTATTCTTGTTAAATTAAGTAACGTTATGTCAGAATCATTAGAGCACTGGCTTTACGGTGGTTGCACACTGCCCAATATCTTTACGAGCTAATTTACATACCTACAACTATCTTTGTTTCGACGGAAACACGTTAGAATGCACAAACAATTATTTACCATAAAGAGAAGTAATTAACTACAGCTATTTCCTATCTTAAAACGTAGAAAACTGCCAGGTAAACCTACAGCTTGGTAAAGGTAGAAGCGGACGCAATCAATACCTTAGGCATAAAAACGTAGTTGAAAGATTTATTGTGCGTCAATCTTTTCACATGCCTCCACTTCCGTGTAGATGTCTGAGCTGTTTATATAAAACGCTTGACACGCTGAGGAACTCCGTCTCGAAAACCATCGGTAATAAGAAAACAACCACAAAAGGATTTTACCTCTATCGTTCGAAGACTGCACATAAATATTGAAACAAATATATCCGAGTGAACTGGATGCTTTATTGTGTCCGACAGTTTACCTTTTTAAAGTGACCACTTATCGAGTCAGTAAAGGAGACGATATTAAATTAAAATACAGTGTCGTGCAAAAAATAATGACTAGTCTGTGATCGCAAACCATTTTATTAGGTGTCGTTAAATTCCTATATAATATTAACTGCTTAAGTTTTTGTAGTTGTTATGATCAATTGGTGAACTGTTATTTTTTATTGCGATCGGAATAATTTCTTGATCGAGTTGTCGTCTTGGAGCGTATGATTCATCTCAATGCAGTTATCATGCTACGGTTAAGTGCTAATTAAAAGACGTTTGCAGAAATCATTTAATTGTAGTAAATGTATTTGTACTTTTTCCTGTTTTTTAAGTAGGTAATGAAAAGTTTGTAAGTAAGGTCAATGTCCTAAAATACAGTGAGTTTATGGTAAACGCAGTTAGAACTATTGGAAATATACATAGGTACATAATCAGCCTATAATGTTCCCACTGCTGGGACACAGGCCTCCTCTCGGTGAGAGGAAGTGGGCCATAATCCACCACGCGGGCCCCAGTGCAGGTTGGTAGATGTCACATGTGTTCGAATTTTTGGATTCTAGGACTGGCCGGTTTCCTCACGATGTTTTGCTTCACCGTTTTGAGAGCAGTGGTGATGAAATAATTTACTCAAAGTAAAGCGTCTGTTTGGGTTCGAAGCTACGACCTACAGCTCGTAAGTCGCAACCACTGCTCCTGAAACCTGGACATAACATTATAGTTTGAAATTGCCAAACCGTCTTGAACATGCGTGGTGATTAATGCTCGTGCCTTCTCGGTAAGAGAAGGGGCCTTTGCCCTGCAGTGGGGTGGGGGGTAATTTAATATATATCATCGGGTTGATGCTTCTAAGGACATTAACATCATAGTTGCATGTTTTTTGCTTTCCTGCATATCTCTGATGGATGTGCGGATGTCAATGTTGTAATCAATTTAATTAATTACTTGAGTGATATGTTTATCTACAAAACAAGAGCAAAAACTCTTACGGGGCAGTTTTTCTGTAGCGTTCGAATAAAAAACTTCACGCTAAGTAATTAATTAAGTAAATAGATAGTCATCTACATAGTTTTTATATTGTTGTATCTTATTTTCTGCTTTGACTATGACGTCTGTCAATATCGGGCAAAAACTGTAACAGCATAACTATATTCAAATGGCTTATTAGTCCAATCGCACGAATTTAGTCACCCAAAACTTATCTATAAATGACTCGCACGAAGTTAATTTATTTGTGGGCGAGTCGACAACTCCAGAGATATGTATTAGGCAGTTGGCACATTTTGAATTTTATGCAATAAAGTATAGAAAAAAGGACAGTAGCGCGAAGTGATAAAAGTTAAATATTATAAAACGTAAACTTTTTTCTTAAAACTGTCGATTCGTCCGCTTCGGGCGAGTAAATTCGTGTGAATTGACTACTAATAAGCCATTAAAATCTGTAGGTAACTACTTTTCTTCAGAATATTCTACCTAGAGGTTCTTTATGTTTTAATACTTTGATGTAAGTGATCTAAAGAGTAACTAACGATTCGTAAGAAGCTGGCAGTATCATCACAACGATAATGTTTTCCCATTGTTCGTCTTTGGTTCCTGAAATACAGATACCCTAGCCTAGCTCTGGAGCCAGGTGATCTCACATTTTTCTGTAACCAGTTTTATGGCAATAAAGTTTCTTTTTAGTATGTTCATGTATTTATGTATATTTATTTGTGCTTATATTTAATTTGGTATATTTACTATATTTATAGTTTGTAATAGTATGTGTATCTTTATATTTATTTCTCTAATTTTCGTAATTGCACCCACCACTGTTTGTCTCTGCATCACCCAAAGATTGACTGGTAAAAAGTGTCTATGGCATTAAATCCGCCACTGTACATTTCTGTGCTTGAAGTATTAAATAAATAATACTATACTATACTTGACGACATTTTCCTTATGTTACAAACACTTTATTTACTTAAAGTTTCAGTATAAAAAAAACAAAGAGACACGCAACCGCAAGTCATCTTTAGCGTGTAGGCAGGTATAAGGCCATATCAAAGTATGTACCCACATAAAATAATGTATCTATAAGGCCCATAGCTGCAAAATGAGCAATATCAATAAATATGACGTCAATAGCCTCGTTTTCACTAGAGCCCATAAATCTTCCAGATTGATCACGCGGTGGTCTCGTCAGCCGCTGTCAGCTGACAACGCATTACCCTATAATGTGGGCAATTTGCAACCTTCCAGGCGAAAGTTGGACCATCACTACAAAGAAAACAAGCCGCAGATGCAAATTGACCGGTTAATCACGATAATTTGCTTTGCAGACGCTGCAAACGGTGTAACGGGCAAGGTAATGGTAAGATAATATCGTCAATATTCATTTAATTTTTATTCTTATCAGGGAATTTGATGCGTTATCTTCTTTATTAAATACAGCTTCCTTATTTGTGTTAAGGATCACCAATAAAAAGGATTTGTATAAAGAAATTACAAGCGTGTCCCACTCGTACCAATACGTATTTATTCTTGCAAAGAATGTTTGCTAACAATTTTTATAGAGTCAACAGGAATTTTCACAGGGTTTTTCAAGACGTAGAACTTTCTTGTTTTTTTTGTTTAGCCTAAACTGTCCACTGATGGGCAAAGGCTTCCCCAAGTCCTTCCAGAATGATGATGGAGGACTTACGAGCGTGAATCAAAAAATTCTTGGAATCAATATTAAAAAGTGCAAAGATTTAAACAAAAATATTTTATTTTTCTACATAATCTCCCTCCAATGCAATGCATTTAGAATAACGCGTTTCTAACTTCCTTATTCCTTGTGAAAAAAATTGTTTTTCTCGACTCTCGAAAAACTCCTCTACGGCAGCCATAACCGCGTCATTATCGTAAAATTTTGTTCCACGAATGTCCTCTTTTAATTTTGGGAATAAGTGAAAATCACTTGGGGCTAAGTCCGGAGAATATGGTGGGTGGTCAAGGAGATTGAAGCCAGCGCAGCGGATTGCGTTGAGCGCAACTTCCGATCGGTGAGTAGGAGCGTTATCTTGAAGAAACAACACGCCCAACGATAGTTTTCCACGACGTTTTTCTTTAATCGCTTCACGCACTTTCGGGATTAAATTTGCATAATAGGGTCCAGTAATCATCTGGCCTTTTGGCATGTAATCAATAAAAAGGATTCCTTCACTATCCCAGAATACTGAGGCCATAACTTTGCCAGCGGTAGAGCGGGAGAGGATGGTCGTTTCCAAGACATGCTTTGTCTCTTAGTTTCAGGATCGAAATGGTGGACCCACGTTTCATCCATGGTGACAAGGCGACGGCAAAAATTATCCGAATCACGCTGGAACATTTCGAGATTACGCTTAAAAATTTCCAAACGTCGCTTTTGGTTTTCGTCGGTTAATATTCGTGGCACCTACCTTGCCGGCACTTTTTTGAATCAATTAAAAGTGAAGTGAATCAATTAAAATGGATTGAACGCTACCAAATGATATCTTTAGGATCTCAGCTATATGTTTTATAGTTATTCTTCTGTCTTCCAAAACCAGATACTCAACCTTTTTGACATTTTCTTCCGTAACGGAGGTTGAATGCCGCCCAGAACGCGGGTCATCTTTACAGCTTGATCTACCTCTTTTAAATTCAGCCACCCAGTACGCAACCGTAGAATGGGTACAGCATCATCCCCTAATGTCTACTGAATGTCCGAAAAAAATTCCTTCGTAGACATTTTTTTCAAACTGAGATATTTTATCACCGCACGTAACTCACTTTTATCCATAATTTTGGGTTTTTAGCAACTCGTTGCACAAAACAATTTATAACGTGCGAACGAACTGACAAAAACAAATGACAGTTTGCATAAATATTGTGTTATAGACTTTAATTTGAATATCGAACTTCTCCCAAAAAGGTTTTATATATATGCAATTCTAAAAACTTTTTGATTCACCCTCGTACTACTTTATAAACATTTATATAATATCTAGGCACGGGTCGCCAAGATATCACATAATTCTAAAAATAGTCCAGATAGCCCTTTATATCCCTGTGGTACCCGTACTTTGAATTGGTACATCGCGTACATTCTTCAAATACCCCATCCGCGGTAGCCCTGCATATTTGTGCAGTGTCGATGAAATCGCAATTATGAGATAAGCATAAATGCTCAAAGTAAGCAACCGTCTACTTGCTCTCTCCAATTAAATATTTAGAAGATCTTGTCTTTGACCATTTACAGGTAATAAACCAACTATTTTACACTGTAGACTCATCACAACTCTATGTCATCTATGCAAACATAAAGTGATAATGTTTAATTTTCGTTCCCTGCAATTTACTGAACTGAGTTCATTTTAGGGTTTCGTACCTAAAGGGTGATAAAGGAAGCCTCCGCTGTCCGTCCGTCTGACTGTCAGCGGATGTATCTCGTGAACCGTAATAGGTAGACAGTTGAAATTTTCACAGAGAATGTATTTCTATTGCCACTATAACAAAAACTAATAGAGTTAATAAAAATTAAAGTGGGCCTTCCTTTAATTTTTATTAACTTTATTAGTTTTCCTTTTTAGGTTTTTTTTTCTCTTAAAATCACTTTGTTTGCTAGTCCGACTCGGACTTGTCCAGTTTTATTCTTAGAATGCTCACTCTTCAATGTAACTAGCTGTTCAAGCGTGCAAATATTAATGAGTCACAAACAGTTCTAAAACAGACTGTTGACAATTACCGAGCAAATTCAGTTAAACGTGGAAAACTGTGGACTTCAGAAAACTGACCTAAAACATGTTAACTAGCTGTGACCAAACAGAGTTGCCAACATTGTTTGTGACAAACACTTTTTGTCGGCGCCTTATCTCGGTTAATTTGACACATGACGAGTTACCGGCGTATAACATTAAGTGACTACATACATAGAAGAGATCACTGACTTATGATTGGCAGTTCTCGAAGATAATCAGTAATGGTTAGTCGTCATTTAATGAACTAAACATGTAATCGTATCGGATTTGCGAAGATAGGTGACAAAAACTTGTTGAACCACTCACGCCCACCGCTTGCGACTCATTAGCGATATAGCTTAATACTGTAAGTACCAAAAATAAAGCAAAAAGTACCAGCACATTATATTAAATTAAATATAGTAGTGTGTCGCACGAATTTTTTAGCGTGGCAACTGTAATTATGGCAATAACGTTGTTGTTGACCGCAAATTAAGGAAATCAATGTACGCTACATTGATTTCCTTAATTTAGAGCGTGGTAAGTACTCAAAATAAGAGGAATTTTAAATAAATTCAGTTAGTTACATGCATAATTAGAGGTGCTTGGGTTGCTTTCCGATTTTTCGGCAAATTATGGCGAGGTCCGTTGAGATTTAAGTGGGTGATGACATCGGTGCCCCCGTTATTCGTTTGCTTGCATGTATGTATCGGCTTTACAAATTACAGGCTACCGAAAAATTATGATAATTACCGAAATGTTTCTTATAATGTCTATATACAGAAAACACCACAAGGTTGATTCCAGGCGAGCGTGGTTACAGAAACTTTCCACAAACCAAATAAAAAAATCAATAATATTCATCCTTATTTCAAATCACACTCTCAACGGTGTTACACCAGAGAGATAGCAAAGTATACATACTAGTTACCTGCCACAAATAACAAACTCCAACTTTCAATCCTTTTAACAAGCAGTAAGGAATTCTAGACCACTAAACGAATCAATCTTACCCAGGAAGCTAGTCGGGCAGTAAATCGGAACATATGACATCGTAAACAGACAATGGTTACGCGGCTGCGTTGCTCAGAATTGATGAGGTAACATATTGTATGAATCAAAGGCTAGCTCCAACCGTTTGGCTCAACGATATAATGGTTTGTCAGGAAAGACAGGCGATTTGTATCTTTAATGTGATCTTAACAGAACAAGTGCAATAATGAGGGCCCGTATTCCCGTAATTTAAAACGTTCAAAATCTAGTCGCAGTCTCATGTCGGCGACAAATAAATGTCAAAAACTTGTCAAAATGTAGGGAAATTAGACGTATTTTTGACAAATTGAGACTGAGATCAGAATGTGAACGTTCTTAAAATTACGAGAATTACCCCTGAGAAGGTTTCCTTGATTTATATAAGAGCGGTAAATTGTTGAGGTGTGTATTTTATTTTTATTTTATTCTATTCGTGAAACTTCCCGTCAATATAAACGGTGTTCTTAAACAATATGCATTTGAAGGAAATTTACAAGTTTCCACTACAATTAACACTTGAAACAAAAATGACAATAAAAAAGGTCGGTACAAAATACCTGTAACATAAATTAGAAAACAAAATAATATGAAAGTTATCACATAATTAGATATACTTAGGTAAATGATTATCTAATTATTTTTTCTTATTACTATTTTTTCTATTTTGAGTAAGTAGGTATTTTGAAAAAAAAAAAAAACCCTTACTTTTAATAAAAAAATGATAGCAAAACATGTTCCAATAACGAACTCAAATTTCAGTATATTTCTCGCCATAGTTTATTAAAATCTTTCAGTAATGATAATCATTCCGAGGTTACAAAGTATCATAAAACGAACATAACGAACCATCTATAGCTTTATTTGCATTAGTGTAATTTTCGCATGGATATCGAATTACGCAATTGAAAAAAGAAACAATAGAACATCGACAAACATCAACACGGCTTCAATACCGTTTTAATGAATAAATAGTATCGAAATCAGAGTACTATTGCCCGGAAAGTAAATCGAACCCTAATAATTTTGTATTCAACAACACTTTGCCGAGACAATGATGGTTAATACTCATCGTTAAACTGAACGAAACGCATACCTGGACATATAAATAATGTAGCTGTTCCTGCTACTAACTCTAATTATATGCAAATAGGCCAATTTAGCTGCACGTGTGTGTGTTCGTCTAATTAGCAAATAATTACGTTAGTGGCATTTATTTTGCGTTTGACAGAGAGTTTTAACATTCACCGTTAGGGTGCTGTTCAATTAGAGCGTATCTTGATTTGGATTAATTGGGATTACTACAAAATAAATAGAAATACTTTATTTCAGACCTTGATCCATATACGGAGGCCTCCAAAAGTTAGTTGACATTTGTCCGCTTTGACACACCACATTATAATTTAAAATTGTAGTGATCTAAATTTATGAACTGCTATAACGTTTTTATTGACTAATTCAACTACCTTTGACTTACCATAAAAAAAAACAAATAATCCCTTAGGAGTACCTGATTATTTTTTTATTTTAAATCAAAATGTGGCATCACAGCTGAAGTGGAAAAATTTCAACTAACTTTTGGAGGCCACTGTGCCTAAAGAAAGAATATTGTTTTTTCAAAAGTTGTTAAAATTCTGACGGTGATTAGTGTATTTTGAAATTGATTGTTAATTATATCAGACAGATAGGTGTGTACTTTTCAATGCCAGTATAATAATAAATACATATACAATATACCCTACGGGCTTATGGAAGTCACAATGAAGTAGCATGTTGCAAATCTTTATAGCATGCTATATCGTCAAAGGTGTTTCCGCAGGCTAGCGTATGCCCTAGCAAGTTTATTTAGAATAAAATAAACTATTGAAATAATTGGAAAATCCCAAACAGGCATGGTCGTATGATCGTAACAAAATTCTAATTGGTAGCACGACGATCACGCTACCCTTCACTGGATAAACCCAATATGAAAATAAGAAATTACCATATTACACAATCGTTAAAGTTGATGGATGAGTACTTCAGTCAGTAAACAACTTTTCTTTCGTATATTTATTTGATCAAACTATGGAATGTCGGTAATTTTAATGTTATTTAGTGACATTGCTAGTCGCGTGCGCAATCGTCTAGGGTACTTTCGTGCTGTTGTAAATGTTATGTTACAATTAAGAAGCTTTACATTGGTTTCCTAATAGAGTATTAGATGAATGTTAAAGCGACGTCAAAGTTTCAACAGACGAAGACGAATCCTATAAACTAAAACTATAAATGCGAAAGTAACTAAGTTTGTTTGTTTGTTAGCTTTTCACGCCTAAACCCCTAAACCGGTCATCCTGAAATATTGCATATACGTTGTCAGGTGTACAGAAACGGACATAGGGTACCTTTCATCCCGAAAAAAGTGCTGATCCCGAGGAAAACCACAATAACGTTATCCGCTATATTACGCATCCCCCAAAGGGGTAAATAGTTTGTATGGAAGTTCGACATTTTTGCGAATGGGAAATCCTATTGGACACATGGCTTTTGTTAAAGAATTCTGGAGAAACTTAGGATATTCTCATTCAGATATAGAAAGAGAACTCTACCATTAAGCCATATAATCAATATGAAGAATCTGATCTTTGGCTTATAATACCCTATTGCAATCCATTATTACCGCGTTCGAATCTGTGCAGAACATTGTCACATCCTTTATTAATAAGATATTCATTTCGAGCCCATAACACGAAGCCAGTTCCAAAGATACTTGTTTGTTATCTTCAGGAAGCCTAAAAAGGGAACTATTCTCGCGAACTAACCGCTCGAGTTTCAAACCTCGTTTATCAATATTATGAATGCGATACCACAAATAGAACTGTTTATTGGATATTGATAAATGACCCCATAGAGGGAGCTTGCATAAATATCGGCTAAATATAATAAACGTTCACGAGGTGCGTGGAAACAGCGACTGAGGCGTAAGTCTATGCATTGAAGCTGGTATTATTTAAATGAGATGTTCAGTGAGAAGGCGAACATAGAGAAGTGAGGAATTGAAGCACTCATGCGCGTGAAAATCTTCATTCGATCGCACGCACAAGAGCTTTGCAGCCAGGAGTGTAGGTACGGACGCTTATCCTAAAGAAACTAAAGTTTATAAAGATAACTTGGGAGCTCGTAGCTCTCCATCTGCTAATTACTCTGTGGCAACGGCGATTAAATTCTTGAGCGCCCGCGCCGGTACCGCGACAATTGCAAGCGCATACCTTTTCTTTTTTTATGGAAAATCATATTTTTATATTCACTTTTAATTACCTAGGTGGGTCTATCTTGTAAATTAATGCTATCATGACGCGATCCCTAATATATTATCTACTTATTAACTACCTCGTTGAACTAGTGTCCTGGGTTCGAATCCCAGGTTGAGAAAATTGTGTGGTGTTATTGTGTTTCTCCATCAGGAATTTCGCTCGATTTGTGCCTGGTTAATGGCAATAGGCTCGCCCCCTTTTACATGGGACTTAAACATAACTTGCGAAATGTGGGTGTACCCTACTATAGGTAGGTACACCTCTGCCTAACCCTTCGGGAATTACAGCCGTGATGATGTAATGTTATCTACTTTAAAGTTCGCGTTTATATGTATGGTGATTAGCAATTCATTAAACTTTACAAGTATTCCGTGTTTGTTTGCCAGTTCGGTGCAGTTGATTTATTCAAGCAGTTATAAACGAGGGAAAACCTGAATTACAGGACTACTGTTGCTATAAAATATATTTTACTTGCCATATTCTGGTTTATTATGCCTGAACACCGTGTTTACATGAATTACGGGCCAAATGGAGCTCTTCATCTCCATTGCCATGTCATAATTAAAGTTTGATAAATAGATCTTCATTAATCTTAATGGTCTTGAGTGTGTCAAGAATTTATCCCGCAAAGTGGTTTTAAATACTTCTGCTGCAGAAGGAAAAGTTGAAAATTGGCCAGTTTTCTTCCCACGTGATACTTAAGTACTTAGTCAATTATGTTGATTGACTAACAGCTTCAAAAGCCATAAAGAGCTTGAAAACTCTGGCTACCATTTTTTTATGAAGTTTATGTGGGTGCACGACTTCAATAGATACGTACTATATATTTTCTTGGTACTTACTTAGGACAGGTAACTGGTTTCAAGAATTATAAGTATATTTTTGTTCAACGTCATTCGAAGCGTTGAAAAAAAAAATCAATCATCGAAGAAAATCAATTAATTAACCCTTTGTATCGAACGTGGATCCACGCGAGACACAATAGCTTTATAATTGTTTCTGTCATTACGGAATTTAACCGATTAACTTATTTTTGTTCGAAGAATTGAACTATATTCTCACTTTAATGCATTTTATCTTGTCTGGGAAGAGCTCCAAAAGACAGCTTCAATCATTGAAGAAAATTAATTAAGTAAATGAATCTATGGTTTCTGTTCAACGTCATTAGGTAAGTAAATAATAGGTGCAAGTCTAAGTATACAAGGTATTAACATGGTCCAGGAAATGCATTCCTGCCAACAGGTGAATGGGACACAGCAAAAACGCATTCTATTGGACATGAAGCGACATATCCCATTTATTATAATAACTAAGTATGTGTAAATATGTACAGTCCTACGTGTTAATTATATACGTGTTTATTTGAATTCTTGCTTCATTAATGTCGTTAGAGAATTGTTTCTTGTTTTATGTAGTTTTCAGTGAGCTTTGGTTTAGTAGAGGGTGATTCTGTTCCTTTGTATTGTAGTGTTGACTACTTTGCATACTATTGTGTAGAATCAAGTTCATATAACTTAGCAGAAGGCCAATTCTCGTAATTTAAAATGATCAAAATCTATTCGCAGTCTCATCTCGGCGACAAACAAATGTCAAAAACCGGTCAAAATGTAGGGAATTTAGGCGTATTTTTGATAGATTGAGACTGAGATCAGACTGTGAATGTTCTTGAAATTACGAGAATTGCCCCTCAGATAGCGATGCTGCTGGGGAGTTTTTGCGCCACATCTTCCCAGCTAAAGCTCTAGGAAGTGTTGAAGGGACGTTTTGGGGACTGTCTTATGTAATTTTGAGGTTCAAAAGTCCTGGTTCTCAGCCTAATTTGGTTAAATGACTTATGATTTTATATTTGATCGGATTTGATTAATATTAGCTTACATTCTTAGAAGACATAGGTAAATGTTAAATTTCTTAGGGAACAACTACTACCTTTTGAGGCGACATTAGGCAAGCTATTACAACGTAAGCCCTAAAATAAGTTGGTTGAGAAGTAACCATACACGTACCATATACGTAGTGATCTTACATAATTAGCCTATGAAGTTCCCACTGCTGGGACACAGGCCTGTTCTCTTCGAGAGGGAGAGTGGGCTATGATGGTCTTGCGCGAGTCAAGACTAAACTAACATTATGGTAAAGCACAAAAGTACAAATTCCTACCCAACAAAAACACGTTAAATTCCAACAAAATGAATCTATTTACATGCACCGTTACGTCCTCATAAAGCAACATCGATAAAAGTCGAGCACCACCTTACAATTTGCTCACTATCTAATTCGAAAACGCTTAAATATACAAGACGTAATGCTTACGTTAATATTATCGGACGTTGGCAATAATAACAGCTCCCGGTCATGCGATCGTGGCGGCGTGGAGCATCTCTAGGGATCTACAAGGTCAAATTAAATTGCTTAGCGAAACTCGTGCAGACGTGCTGGGTATTGATATCTAACCTGAAATATCAATTGTTTTTATGTAAAAAAAATCCGGGGTCTATGAAGTGTAGTTACTTAAAATACCAGTTTATAAATCAGTTTCTTTTTTGTGTAAACTTCACGGTCGTGATGGGTATCGATGTCTGAACGCAATAAAATAAAAATAAAAAAACAGATTTTCTCGACTCACACTTCAAGTAACTATACCACCAGCGGTCGTTGACCCCAAAAAAAGAGATTCAAATAAGTTTATTTTTAGTTTTATCGTGTTTAGATATCACTACCTATCACGATTGCGGAGTTTCGCTAGCTAATTTTATTTGACTCTGTAGAGGTGTGCTGACAACTAGCCGTAGGAAATAATCATCTCGCCTCTGTAATGCGGAGTGCACTCCCCTACTACATGTTTTTAGCAAAATTGCGGGAGTTTGCATTACTGACACAACCTCCTTTTTTATATTTCTTTAAAAGACACTGAAGATATACCTACTGAAGCCGTATTTACACGGCGCTAGGTTCTTGCCTGTGGCATACAATAAAATTTAAGCAACACTTGACTTGCATCTTCTAAATACTGTTTAGACGGTGCAACTTATATTGTTGCTTCAACTTACCACAGGCAATTAAATCACACCGTGTAAATCATCTACCAACCCACACTGGGCCCGTGTTGTGGATTACGACCCATTCCCTTTCACAGAAAGGAGGCTTATGTCCCAGTAGTGGGAACATTATGGGCTGATTATGCTGTGTAAATCAGGCTTAAGTAGAAAGTAATTCTTATTTCATTGGTGAGGTATTTTCGAATTATTCCTTTCTCAATGACCTGAATGACACAATCTCCGCTTACTGGGGTCAGGATCCCGTATTGAATGACCGCATCGCATATTTTTGTACAGCCTATAACAATACTGTATCTATACCTACTTAGGTTAGGTATCCGTTTGTCTGAAACCTGTTGCCATGGTTGCACCATAATAAAAAAATAAAATAAAAAAAACATAATAAAACATTTTTTTCAGGCTATAACGGCCCATAGAACGCAACCAAAAAATATATGAAACTAACTTCTGCTCGCGACTTCGTCCGCGTGAAATTTCTTGTTCCCCGACCCATCCCGTCGCATAACATCGCCCGCACGCGCAATTACCTACGTCGTTTTCTGACTTTTTTTTTATATGTTCGGCCCCTAAGAGTTCTAGCGTGATGTTAAATAGCCTATAGCCTTCCTAAAGAATTGGGCTATCAAATGTAAAGAGATTTTTTCAAATCTGACAGCTAGTTTTCTGAAACTAGCTGTCAGATTTGAAAAAATCTCTGCTTTTACAGCAACGGAAGCTCTCAAAAAGGAATGATTTTTCCCGTTTTTGCAACATTTTCCATTGATGCTCCGCTCCTATTAGTTGCAGCGTGATGATGATCATAGCCTAAAGCCTCCCTCGATAAATGGACTATCCAACACAAAAATAATTTTTCAATTCGAACCAGTAGTTTAGCGCGTTGAACCAAACAAACTAACAAACAAACTCTTTGGTTTAGATAAATCGGGTGGGTCATCAATCCGCATCCGAAGAATGAAGGTTGAATTCGTGAATGTTTTACGTTTTTTTTTTATTTTGCGTTTTTAGTAATTTTATATTATCTCCGAAACTATATATGACCAATTGACATACTGTAAAGGGCAAATCTTATCTCTATAATATCCTTGTGATTATAAAATAATTTATTTTAATAAGGATTCATAATTAAAAATTATATTTTCATCCATACGTAAGCATGTGAAAAAAATACTTTTTTTTAAACATAAAAGTGATATTAAAAGATAAAATATAAAAGATAGTGATATGGTGTCGCGGACTTCATTGTAGACCTATTTAAGGCGGAGTAGATTGCTATACATTGTTTTTAGTTATATACAACTGTTGAGGCAGCGCATGCAAATAATTCTGTTTTAAGAGGTATTTCTTTCCGGCTTGCTAGACAAAAGTTGTGATAGCTTAGCTAAAATGCATGATGTAAACACAATTTATAGCCTATAGCACTCACACATAATGTAGCTTTCTACTAGTGAAAACCTTTTTAGAATTGGATCATTAACTCCGTAGATTACCCCCTACATACAAACAAACAAACAAATTTTAGATTTTATAATATTAGTATAGTAGATATACATCAGACACGCAATACGCGTATGGCTTATTATTCATGCGCAAAATAATATTTATATTTCTCAGCAGACGAGTAGAAAAAACGAAAATCTATCCTCGTAGTGATATTAAATTTATCAATATCGTACGATCCAAAAGTTAATTATTTCTTGTAATAAACCTATAAAAGTATAATGACATTAGTTACAGTTCATACCAACTACTGATGACTTCCAAACACAACACCGCAATATATTACATCATCCAATAAGAATTCTTTAAAATAACGCAATTAAAATTCACCACACCTGTAGCAAAACCATTTGAATTTATTTTATTAAGTTTTTATATATAAATATAGGAGAGAAACAAAATATAACAGACCTTGGTGTGAATGGCCGCTGTGACAATAATATCGGATATGTTATTCAAATAAATCACAAGTTACTTAGAACTTTATGTAAGGCTCATGTTCCTGGCTTTTGCGTTGCCTCGCGTCGGTCTACGACTTCAGTTCCTACTGGATCTCCACCTCAGCCTCCTCAACCCACCTATCGCGCATCGTCATCTTTACACCCCACCTCCACATACTACACACCACTCTTCAGTCCATCTCCATCTTTTGAATTTCTTGTAAATATATCTTTAATTGTTTACCTCCCTTTCTTTAATTTAATTTTACCTTCGACTTTAAAAGTTAAGCTTTTCTTGTCGCTACACGATATTTTGGCAAAGCAAAAAAGCAACAGCAATTTTATGATCATGTCTAAATACTGCCTTATTATTGTTTCATAACAATATTGGTACAGTGTATACATACGAGTATATGGTTCAAATTCAACAACAGTATGAGGTCAATAACCTGATTGCTTAGCCATCCTTCTTGGGTTCTTGGGAGATTACCGTCATCGTCAGTGGATTCCGGTGGACTCCCAGACAAGATGTCGACTTAGGTTCTTCATTTTCACTACTTATTAATTATTTAACCGATGTTTTCAATACGTAGCCAGCAGTTAAATAACGGTTTCAGAAGCTAGCTTAAATAAACTTAAAAACTAAATCAGCATAACTTTTAAACCACCTCTAAAGCTGACTATGAATGGAGCCAAAATCCACCCAGTATGGTCAGAAAACAGAAATACACGAACAAAACAGAAAATCCTGTTTCAATAAACTGTAAACCCGACAGCAAACATAAATAGACAAGGAGCTACCTTATTGTCATATCGTATTGTTAAACCATGTTAAACCTACGTGCGCCCGCATGCGTGGTAGGGGCTTCGACGGGTCGCTCAGCTACAGAAACTGTTGGCGGCTATGAAGTGGTTTAGGAGGAATGCAGCCACTGGCACACCACGATAACCTTGAGGTAAGATTGCAGGTAAGCATTAGCGGAGCGATTTGGAATGGTGAAGAGTTTTCTACCTAAGTAGGTAGAAAAGTATGGGTGTAATAAAATGTGGTGGTTAAAAATTTACTGTTGAAGAATTTGATTATAAAGTTTGTTACTTAGATATGATTAGATACAGTCCATATAAAAAAAAAATTGTTGCTGCTCGATGTCAAAAACAGACCCATTCAGGAATAAAAAAAATTGTTACTTTCATTACTGCTTACCAACAAATGAACTGATATTAAGAGTATCTCTATTATTAACGGTTGTCTTTGATTTAATTCTAATGATGATAAACCCTTATTTGGTAGTTTCTCGTCGAAAAAAATTGTGAGCTTTGTTCTCATGGCAGTAAAATGTTAACTAAGTAGAGACAATTTATGAGTGAGTGGTGTGAGCTTATTACTTTTTCCTGCTAATAAACTGCCACAATAAATATAATAATCACGGTTATAAATCATTTTCATAACTAATAAAATATGCTTTCCATTTTCTCACGTTCCTTGTCAACAAAATGTATTTATAATTTCTTTTGCAACGAATTAAGTACTGAATTATCTAGTTAATGGAATTATAATTATGAAAATTATTGCAGTTAGGGAATATTAAATTACTTTTCACTTTTGCGCGGACACGGTTTTCACAAACATTAGGTTACCTACAATAATATTGTATGAATTTGACGTAGATATTAATATACGGATGCATAAATAATTACCCAGGTCCGGTGTATTAGACATATTCATTATTTCCGAAGAAAATACGACTTTGAAAATTGAAACATAACACCAACAGAAAGTTAATGATTTTTGCGCTCGAGCAGTTCACAGAGACTTCAAAATCCAAACAAAAATATTTAGAAATCTAAATAAATTTGGTATTCTACCCACTAAGTGAGCACCCTAACAACCACAATATACCGGGCAGACCGTTGTAGAATAATATCAGGTGGATAAATCCGACGTTACAAACCCACAGGTAAATCAGCCAAGTTTAGTAACCACCGGTAGCTGATGAGCCTCGTTATTACGGTTCTACGGGACTTTAGTGAGTTTGTCATGTTCTCTACTCGCCACACTACCTGCGCTATTTTTGGAATGAACGGTTTTCACCTGGTGTGGTCAAGGAAACGGGGGTCAAGGCCCTGGGGAATGAAGTTTGTCAGATTCTCTAGTGCGATTTCTAGACTGGAATAGATTATGTTGACTATTTATAGCGTATGATTACAGAATATTGGACATCAGTCATGTAACACGATACTAAAGTAAATAATGGTTTTTGAAATATTTATTCTGGAGCTAAGATCGACACTGATATTTATTTCATTTCATTACATTTATTTGCATACCATAATGTGAATTAAGTTGTTAAAATAGGCTTAAAGCTAAGATACACTTATGGACCCTTTAAGGGCACAGCAACATAAGTAAGGATAAATAATTAAAAGTAAAAATATTTAAATTAAATTAAATAAGTAATTGCATTTAGAACATTAATAATTCTTAATTAAATTAGATGTATTTAGATTATAATAATTATACAATACAAGAGTTTAGATTAGAGTCGAATTAATTAATTAATTTAAGTAATTTTAAATAAAAGAGTCAAAACTAACTAACCGGAAGGAGAACGCGCGGGCTCGCAAACGATAGAAGGGGTCGAGGGAGATCCTTGCCCAGGAGTGGGACAGTGTGGTCTAGTATAAAAAAAATAAAAGTAAATGAAAATTGTTTAGTATTCTACAGTTGTTACTTGGGACGTGTGTGTGTTTTCTTAATATCATTATTTTTTTATAAAAATATCCAGGACGATAACTAGCCTGTCATGTCGTCCAGGTTTCAGGCTATCTATCTGTCAAATACAACGGTCGTTCAGTGGTACGGTGTAAAACAGACAGTTACTTTCGCATATAAAATAATTATTAGTATGGTTATGGATTCATTACTAAAAAGTTGTGACTTATTAGTCGATTTGCACGAATTTACTCGCCTGAAATGGGACAATCGTCACTTTTAAGTAACTTTTTCTACGATTTGCCCGTTTCGGGCGAGTAAATTCGTGCGAATTGACTAATAAGCCAAAGTTCTGAGCCATAAAAAGTGACTTCCGAAAGGAATAACCGGTCAGACATACATACGATAGACTAGGCATTACGACATAGGTGATTAAGCCGATAATAGTTTTACTCAATGTCACTTTTACTGAAGAAATGCCATAATCTTTAATTACCAATAATAACAAGCAAGTTGACATTAACAATAATATAAGGTTAAAAGTGGAAGTCGTATCACTTTGCTAGCAGGAACAGATTTATCTACCTAAGTATAAGGCGATAAGGATCTTAATTAAGTGTTTAATTATGTAAATATGTAATGCAGTAGATAGCAATGTGTGTGGCATATGGCTTTCTCGAACGAATTCCAATTTACAAATAACTGCGATGAATCATCAAATTACGTACATTAATATTAAAATGATTCTACGAGAGAATCTATTAAAATTCATCGGTATTCATTAAAAAAAGTGTTAAATTACAATCGTAAAACAGTAAATTAGGTACCAGTTACGATATTGATACCGAATTTTTTGGAGTATTCAATCAAAGTTAAAGTAAAAGTTAAATTGAAGAAAGTACGATTTCAGGGAAAGTCAAAATAAACGACTATCGAAACTGTCTACAAATCATAAAATACACAAAATAAAACTTGCAATGATATCGTTCGCAGCTTCTTCTCCTCTGGAAGCCATGTCATTCCATGGATGGTAATATATGTATTGTAACTTTTCATGTTCGGAAAAAATTACTAACTCAAAATTTTACGAACATGTACACCCTTTTATTTATAAAATATAACCATAAATTGTTTAACGTTAGTTAGTTGTTGATTAGCGACTGTTTAACCATTATATTTTTGATTTATTTTAGTGAACTGCGATGATAAAAAAACTAATTTATAGAGTCGAATGACGTATGTAAATGTTATTACTTTAATAGTTCAATATTTTATTGATCGCAGTATAGGTAGGTATCTTGCGAAATTCGATACAAACACAATTAATTTTGTTTTACTATGCCTTGTATAAAACCAATGTTCAGATGCGTATCGGCAAAGTTACGTGCAAGAAGTATTTATAATTAATTTGTTTATGGGATTAATTAAAAATAGTTTATATTAATTGTAGCGTATGCAGAAGCTTGTTTAATCTTGTTTTATTAATTGTTAATTTATTTATAATCCGTCGTCGTTATCTTCGATTTCTTGACTGTTTTTATGTCCATGCTTATTAAACATATTTAATTAATATTTAAATTGAGGTTAGTAAAAATAAATTGACTATAATTTATCGTTTTATATAAAAGCACTATTATTAAGTTGAAGGGAATTATTTATTATTACGTTGAACTTGAAAAGCCCCCCTTGGTTTTACATGAAAGTAACAAAAATACCACACCCAAAAAGTTAATGTCTTGGCTCCCGAGGTGCGCTCCAAAAACTTTGTCCAACAGTGGACTGGTTGAAAATAGGCCTCGTTTTTCTTTTTTTACTTAGCCTATACTGTCCTACTGCTGGGCAAAGGCCTACTTAGGTCCCTAATTAGGTCCACTCTAATTAGGCAATCAGACTCCCAGCAGTGATAAATCTAAATATTTCTAGCACCCCAGCTGCGAATGTGCGCGGGAACCTGATAGATTTCCTGGCGACCCACGAGTGTTGTACCAAGCAAGCTATCGAGTCGCATTGTAAGACGGAGGCGCAATCTGGCGCCCGTAATGGTCGGTATGCACATTAGCGCTGATTAACTACGGCGCCCATTGCTAGTAGGGTTGCCGACTTACCGCCTTCTTGAAGAACGGTTTTGAAACACGATAACTTGGGCTGGAGGAGGCCCGAGTTTTGAAGATTTTTTATTTGGCTGCTTTAAAAAAAAAGACTTTTGGTCAAAGTTAATATAGCTTTAAACTATGAATAGCAAGACTTAAATAAACCTTTAATTACACCAAATCCATTCATTTGTTCTTTCCAACATAGTCTATTTCTTTTTTCAACATGGTAAAACTATTTCTTTCAGTTGTGAACCATCTACATTTTTCTCATTCAGCTACTTAACGTTTCGTAAGAGGCAACCCTACCGGTTGCGGGTACGCAACTGCACATGATCGCTCGATGCGCGAGCGCAGAGATTAATAATGACGAATAGTTAAAGATAATAGCTAATTAACTTGGTTAATCTGTTTCATTTCCATCTTGTTACTTGTTGCTAACACATCGCGGTGGGAATACGATGAAGGTTTAGTTTAACTATTGTACAGATGCCAGCACATTAAGCTACTGAAATCTGTCAAATTTCTTGAATAGATTTTCAACTTTATCGCTAAAGCATTAGGTTCAAGGTTGACTGGGAAAATTTGACAGTTTCGGGTAGCTTGATGTGGTGGCGTCTGTATTTAAAATGGCGGTGAGAATAATTATAGAATTAGTGCTGTCACGAACCATGCAGCGTGCTTAGAGCTTCGAGCTTATCAACTTTACACTCGCAATAATCATAGAGACATATCAATACTTACAGGAACGCTAAGATTAGTTCTTTGAGAGATTTCTTTAACTGATAAAAATATTTGTTCATTTATTATTGCTGTTCAGTAATACATTAAATCCCAGAATTGTAATTTTTTTTTTTTTTTTTATTCAGCCATTTCTGTCCCACTGCAGGGCAAAGGCCTCTCCTCCCTCCTTCCACTTATCCCTATCCAGTGCTGTTAAACGCCAATCCTTGTGGAAAGAGTCGAGCTCGTCCCGCCATCTCATTCTGGGCCTGCCGCGTTGTCGTTTGCTGCTGTTTGGGACCCATTGTGTGGTTACTTTAGCCCATAGCTGCTCCGGAGGATTTGTAATTATATTAATTAAATATTATCCTTTATAGGATAAGCAGATTCCTAGCGGTATTAACTGCGTCGGCGTGGATCAAAGCTGTGGCAGTAAATGTTGGGTTAAAGATCACAACAATTATTATGCTAAGAAGGGACATGTTGCCACCCCGTCACCAACAAATGCCGGAGTTTTATAGCGGTCATAAAACGCTCGCTATAGGCCTAATAAATAACACTTTAAAACACAAAAGTAACGTTCAAGGTTCAAAGTCGAGACAAGAGTCTTACTTCGTAATGGTATGGGAGACTATTACACTAACGCATAAAAGTGCTATTTATTAAAACGTAGTTAAATTACCGTTACCTCCAATGACATCATTCATTCATTCATTCGTTCATTTTTGAAACAATAAGCCAAAAAGAACCAAAATTTAGAAGACATGTGACATCTACCAGCCCACATTGGGCTCGCGTGGTGGATTACGGACCATTCCATCTCACAGAGAGGAGGCCTGTGTCCCAGCAGTGGGAACATTACAGGCTGATTATGCTGAAGCCAAAAAGGAGACACAGGCAAGATTTACAAAACACTTATGACGTCTACATACGCTCTAGATTTTAAACGCAGCCGTTAAAATTAAATACATTAAGCCAGACCAATTTGCCAAAACAAGATGTAATGTATATTACAGCCAGTAGGTGCTACAGACAGGGTGGCAGGGACATCGACGCACAACTTCTACAATTCAGCACATATAATGAAACGTCCTGCGTTGATATATCCGTTATTAAAAAAAAAATTGTCTGTGATACATTTTCTATGAAACAGCTGTTTTTTTTTTTGATGACCGTCGAACAATTTCTACGCTAAGTCTAGTCTAATCATGTGCTGAATTGATTGCATGAACCGAACATGACGACTGGAAGGTGCATAATAACTACCACCGTCTGCCTTCACCTTTATCTTCTATCGGTTCAAGGTTCAGTTGAAAACCAGCGTCAGGCACTATTGTCTGGCATTTTTGCTGAGCTGGGACATTTGTGCAGCCGTGAGGCACACTTTCCTACCAATTTCTTACATCGGTCTTTATACTTTCTATTTGTTTTTTTATTAGTTCTTATCTGATGTATGTATGTGGTGTATTGTGTGTCTTTTAGTCTGTGCTAAATAAATGTATTGTTTTTCTTTCTTTCTATCAATCAATCAACAGGAACCACTGAATTGAATGTTGTTAAACACGTTCATGACATTAATTTATTCAATACTACTTAGCAGCTGCCCGCGACTTTGTCTGCATGGAAGAAACATCCTATGCCACTCAGGTAGTAAGTACCCACCCGTGTTCCTTCAGTTGCCTGTGCCAGGGGCCACGGTATCTCTTTCGAACAACTCGCAGCCCCGGCGGCATCGGCCCTAGCAGACCCCGCCAGTTCGTGCTGACATCTCTTAGAGGCGCGCGTGGAACACAACGCGCCGTCGACCCGGGCCTGGTCATTACCGGGCGGCAAGCTGCCCATAGCTCGCCGCCCGCAAGCCCGCGCCTACGGTGGCCGGGAGTCGGCTGTTGACTCCCGTCCAGGGCGTCTCCTGCGGCGGCTAGGCGCGCGAGGGTGCAGCGATTGCCTCTCCCTCACGCGCTCCGCCTCCTCCTTCGCGAGCATTACTGCTTCGCAGAAGGAGGTGACTGCCTCCCACTCCCTCTCGCCCCGGACCATGGCCTGTATGAGGGCCAGACGCGAGAGGTCGCCGCCGCCGATCGCCGCCAAGAGGACACGGCGGGGCACCGCCCAAGCCGGGCAGACCTCCACCGTATGCTCCACCGTGTCCTCCGGGCGATTCCCACAGTGGTGACACCCTGGCGTTTCCTCCCGCTTTATCCTGAACAGGAACCTCCCGAAACAACCGTGTCCGGTGAGGATCTGCGTCAGGCGGAAGGTGAGGGCGCTGTGGCGCCTCTCTAGCCACTCCTCAAAGAGGGGACTTATCGCCGCAATTGTGGCGTGCCCAGCGCTGGGTTGCGACAATCGCACTCTCCATGCCGCTATGAGATCCCGCCGGAGCTCTGTCCGCTGTGCCGTGATTTCTCGCGGCAGCGGAGCAACGCCCCGGCGTTTTGCCTCCTCTCGCCACTCCCATATGTGGGCGAGGACTTTGGCCTCCAGATCCCATGGCGGCAATCCGGCAAGGAGGCTCGCCGCCTCAGCGGAGACCGTGCGGTATCCTCGAATAAGCCGGACAGCCATGACCCTTTGGGACGCGATCAACCGGCGGGCTGGTCGGCGCCTCAAGGATCGCGCCCATACCGGTGCCCCGTAAAGGGCCATGGCCCGCACGACCCCCGCATAGAGCCTCCGGCAGGAGGCGTTTGGTCCCCCTAGATTGGGAAGGAGCCGCCTCAAGGCAGCCCCGGCCCGCTCCAGTCTGGGAGCCAAACGTCGGAAGTGCTCCACGAAATTCCACCGGCTGTCGAGGACGAGTCCCAGGTACTTAATCGTCAGCTCGACGCCGATGTGAACCCCTCCCGCCCTTATTTGTGAACCCGACGGTGGCGCGTCCCGAGGACCATGAAAACACATGGCCTCAGATTTGTGCAATGCCACCTCGAGTCCCAATTGCCGGATCCTCTCGACGATTGTCGCAACCCCGCGTGTCGCTGCTTCGGCCGCCGCCTGGTGCGACGTCCCCTGCGCCAGGACCAGCGTGTCGTCAGCGTAGCAAACTACGCTGACGCTATCAGGGAGGTCGGCGTGCAGCACCCAGTCGTACCCGATATCCCACAGATGCGGCCCTAGGACCGATCCCTGTGGGACACCGCACGACATCTCTCGCCGGTTCCACTCTCCCCGGTGACCGGGGTAGATGACGGCCCTGTCCGTCAAATAGGCCTCGACAATGCGACGGAGGAAGGTCGGCATCCGGTGATACCCGAGTGCCTCCCACCGATGATTACCCTTACATACTAACTCACAATTTTTTACCACTTTATAATATTACTAGCTGCACCCCGTGGTTTTAACCGCATAAGTTTCGATCCCGTGGGAAAATCGGGATAAAAGTATCCTATGTGTTAATCCAGGCTATAAACTATCTGTGTGCCAAATTTCATCTAAATTCGTGTAGGAGTTTTTGCGTGAAAGAGTAACAAACATCCATCCATCCATCCATATAAACTTTTGCGTTTATAATATTAGTAGGATTATAAGTATTGATCTCAACACTAAGTACATTCATCATAAATACTCGTATATGTTACATTATATAAGATAATATTTTAAATAATAATATGTACATGTGAAAAATAAGCAAAATAATCATAGTGAATCAAAAAATTCGTCCGCATCGCTGTCAACAGGAACAGTGCCCGAAGGCTGGCAGCATTGCCACGTTCTATGGCGATGCTAATTCTTTGGCCAAGAAACAGGCCAGCCTTTCACGTGAAAGTCGTCTCTTCACGTCACGTGAAGAGTCGACTACCCGCTTGGCGATATCTCGAAAAGCCAAGTGGGCACTCGGACCCTGGTGTTTCAACCCCAAACGGCTCGAACATATAACTCCCAATCAGGTTAGAATATTTTCGCCGTCTGAGGTTTTCTGCACCAGCAGCAGCCGCTCCAGCACAGCCCACCGTGCTAGGAAGATGGGATGGCGCAAGGGTGTCGACACATGTTGCATCCCATACACTAAGTACTAAATTACTTACAAATAAAACCTCTAAATTGAAAATAACGAAGTGAATTACATAAGATAGTCTTCTCTGCCTACCGGTAACACCATAAAAGCGAGAGCGTCGTTTCGCAAAAATATTAAAATAATTGGCGAAAAAATAGCAACAGTTAACTAGGTAAAAAGTAGGAAGGTAATAGTTGTGCGTGAGATTATAAACAAAATTATGGATAATGGCGGCTATAGGAGAAACTTTAAATTTTTAAGTAGGCCTTACCGTTTTAAATCTATTAGTCTGTGTACAAATGCTAGAATTACTTTTAAGTACTCTGTGGAAGCTGTTGTTTGGTAGGAATTTGTTTCAGCTTCTCTGAATAACAACAGTCTCTGAACAATAACAGCAATTTCTCATTTTAAACAACGTCTAGTTGGACAGTAGGTACATACAATCAAAATCATAAGTCATTTATTTAAACTAGGCTGAAAATCAACACTTTTTGAACGTCAATATTACATAAGACAGTCCCCCAATATGCCCGCCCTTCACCACTTCCTAGTACTACTTCTGATGGGAAGAAAAAGTGGCGCAACAAAATCTCCAGCAGCACAGTTGTTTGGTAAATTAAAAGAACTTGACTCTATATATTAGTAAGCAAAGTAAATTATATTACGAAACACAAAACATTATATTAAATTATATGCTATATGTCAGCTTGCACTACGCTAGTATACCAAAAATTTCAGCACAATCATCATAAGTTATAATTAAGCCTAAATTAGTTAATGCAACAATAATTTATTCAACGTCATTGGTTGCACATTCTACGTAACAACGAGCCAGCACTCAATAAACCAGCCTATTATGGTCACACTGCAGAGCAAAAGCCTCTTTTCATACAGAGAAGGCACGAGTATTGATTACCATGCTTGCTCAAGACGGGTTTGCGATTTCAGACTCATATTAACTATAATTTCAGGTTTCCACCACCGATATCAGTAAAGTCCAAGATAAACCCGGAAAGAATTGAAAAAGTCACAAATGGTACTTACCCGGATTTAAACTCACAACCTCGTGCATAAGAGGCGAGGCCTAAACCACTGGGCCATTACGACATTAGTAGTACTTATTAGTTGGTATTGTTTTGAGTGATGCAGACAGCCTTAGACCGGAAATGCTAATAATAGAGAAGAACTCCCACAACTTTAATAGTGAGAGGAATAATCTTCAACCACTCTCAAGAAATTCCTAAGCATCTATACAGACATAACGTGCGAGATTTAAAGATTGCATGTGCATAAGTAATGATAGCCTAACCCATCGCTCGAAATCACGATACCAGCCGATTAACCTCAGTTAACTCTAATAACTCCCGAGGCCTGATTAACGACCCGCTTAAACTAAGTTTAAATAGTTCTTCAGCCATTCCCAAGTCAGCATGAAAATAAAAATTAGTTATGAGAGGAATAAAGTTACTTGAGAATAACTATTACGCGTTATCTCTGGAATCGCAGCTGGGATGGCGAAACGAGTGTTTAACACGCCGCTGAACTAAGATTAACAATAATTTTTCTATCTGATACTGCAGTCCGTGCTAAAATTAGAACGCTTTGAATAATAAAATCAAATCATAAACTGGATTATATCCTTCACAGTGCTCAAATGGGACGCGTATCTATTTTTTAACTTGATGTTACACTTAGCATTACCACTTTTGCTTAGACAAACACTTATCTACATGGGTAGCATTAAAAGTTATGATGCTTTACTTAAAAGTAGTTCAGAATAAGTATCTCAGAATAAATTCCTGTTTATTTTTGTTTAGATAAGTATCCAACATACAGAAAATTGTAGGATGGTTAAAAAGCGACTTAGAACACCTTATAGGCGTTGATTTTTTTTAGCAGCCCGAGCGAGAGGAGCCCTTAATAGACCGCTACGAGAATGAAACCAGTCTATTAAGGGCTACTCAATTACGACAAATAAATATTAAAATCTGCGCTATATTTATATCTAATTCTATCGCTCTTATT
This sequence comes from Apamea epomidion, assembly GCA_947507525.1. Taxonomy (NCBI): domain Eukaryota; kingdom Metazoa; phylum Arthropoda; class Insecta; order Lepidoptera; family Noctuidae; genus Apamea; species Apamea epomidion. Next base: position 6,527,576 of record OX382232.1, read on the forward strand.
ACCGTGAGAAATCAGAGTGGCAATTCTCGTAATTTTAAGAACGTTCACAGTCTAATCTCAGTCTCAATCTGTCAAAAAAAAACTTCAAAGTTCCCAAAATTTTTACAAGTTTTTGACATTTGTTTGTCGCCGAGATAAGACTGCGACTAGAATTTGAACGTTTTACATTACGGGAATTGGCCTTCAGTTAATGCTCACAAAGGGCTATAAAATTAAACAAACAATTAATCCAAACACGCTTTCTTTGTTTTCCAATTTGACTTAATTTAAAATTTCCGCTTATTAGAAACAAACTAGACAGCAGACACATGCACATACAAAACTAGAAAGCGTGTAGTGAACAATTAATTCGACATGTTATTGTACATGACATACTGATATCTGATTTTAGTATTGTAACGTGCTCTCTAAGTCTTTAGTGTGACTATCTGATCATCAGAATAGACTGGTCTTGCTTTGCTCTTTATTCTATCGTTTTAAACGTAGTTAATCCTAGATTAAATTGGAGAAAACAAGGTTGTTAGCTAATCGTTTGCGTTTGCCATTTTCCAAGATAATGTTGGTCCATAATCGATCTGACCTGAACTATATTATAAAATGAAATTATCCTGTGGCATATACCTAACAATAGTGTAGCTTTCTATCAGTGAAATAATTTTTGTAATCGAATCAGCAATTACCTCTTACAAACAAAAACACATTTAATCTCTTTATAATATTCATTTATATTAGGGTTTTTTTTTTTATTTAACATATTTATTTAATAAAAATAATTACTATTATTATCTATACATTGCCGCCATCTAATAGGAAGTTCATTTATGCCTTTGCGATAGAACTCTCGTGATCTAGATTCGACAAACTGTGTGAAAGCATTTTGTACTGCCTTCCGAGAAGAAAACTTTTTATCACGTAGAAAATTGTCCAAATCACGAAAAAAATGGTAGTCCGTTGGAGCAAGGTCTGGCGAATACGGAGGGTGACGAATGGTTTCTAATTGCAGTTCCTGTAGAGTTGAAACGGATTCTCGTGCTGTATGAGGTCTCGCGTTATCATGGAGCAATAATGGTGAAGATCGATTCATGAGTCGGGGCTTTTTGACTGCTAGTTTTGCTATCATTGTTCGGAATTCGGCACAGTAGATATCACATATAGTGAATAACACCATGCTGAGACCACCAAACAGTTACCATTACGGTATTGGTAAGCTTTGCTTTTCCATCACGAAAGCGTTTAAACCAAAATCGCACGGTGCGTTCATTAGCAGTCCCCTCTCCAAACGCAACATTGATATAGCGAGCTGTTTCTGCCGCGTTAGTTCCGCGTCGGAACTCGTATTCAAAAATAACTCGAATTTTCGAAGTATCCATCTTTCTTGTCTAAGCTGAATAAAAAAAACAAATGAAAGTCGATAATCGAATGTTGCACATTTTTTAAAAGAAGAACTTCATAGGTACCATGTGAAAAAAGTTTCAGTCAAAAATTTCAAACCATGAAGGTTCTATGTCAATTCGAAGTACCTATATTACACTGAAACGGCAATTTCATACTTTAATCCCTATTATTTAGATAAGATTAACAGGTCTATGCAACTTGCCATACCTAGTGACAAAACAAATACAAAATTATCACATAGGCATACGAATAATTACTAAGGTATTCTTATTTTATGGCATAAGTATTTTTTACAGATCTTAAGCTTGATACGATAGTGTGGCAATCAACTTATTTCAGATATATTTATAACGAAAGTACCTAATTATATTCCTACAGTCGGAGAAATTAATTATTTAGTTTAACAGATGGATACGCTACGTTAGTTTGCCGTGTTAAAGCCATTTCATACGACTGTCAAAGAATTACAGTTGCGATTTGAATTTACGGATAATTTAAGTTGATAGGCAATTTGTTAAGCTATACTTTTCTCAGACTTTGATTACACTATTTATGTTAATGAAGCCAGATGGCCATTAATGGCTAGATCGTAATTAGAAGTAGTATACGTATAAAACTGATTTTATATGTTTCACGAAGGTAAATAGTCAATTAACTTAGCAGAATGAAAGCGTATAGCATGAAGACGGACACACAGATAAATTAATTAATTACGCCTTTTAATTACGAAATATAATACATTTTACCTAACTGCCGCTATTAGCCGGTAAACCTTATTACCCCCTAATAGATTAAACCATAACTAAATGCATATTTATAATTGAAATTAATTATAACTGTGTTTTATCATTTATCTTCAAAGCTAAGCTACTAAGGAGCATGTGAATACCTGCGTTATTATGGCAAAGTTTAATTATCAATCAATAAGGTATAAACTTAAGTCTATTAATATGAGAAACTTGACGTGACCCGCTGTAATTACCCACGACTGTGCTTGTATGTGGATACATTCTCGTTTTAATCTATTATTAATTGATAGCTCATTAATTATTATGTAATCGTGTTTTAAGTAAGTAAATAAATTACTCACATAACTGGCGAAATGTAAGTTATACATACTACTCCCGGGAAATTAAAGTTATCAAAAAATAAACGGCCCGTTTTGACATTGACAGTTCTAGTAGTTAATAAAGATCAAATTCGCAAAACACGTATTCGTTTGTATGAAATTGACAGGTGGCAAGAACGCCTTCTCAAATGTCAAAACGGGCCTTTTATTTTTGGATAATTTTAAGACGTCCTATTATGCTACGATAAAATAAATTGCACAGACTAACTAGATAGCGCTTTGAGAAAAATAATGATCTACATAATTTTTGACATAGTGGTTAAGCGATTGACTGCTGCGCTGCGTGCCGCGGGTTCGATTCCCGCTCGGAACAAATATTTGTATGACCTTCAAGTAGTTGTTCCGGGTCTGGCTGTTTGTGTATGTGAGTTTAAATGTTTGTAAACGCAACCACGATACAGGAGAAATTCCTAGTGTGGGGCAAAGTTTTTCAACAAAAGAAAAAAAAAAATTTTTAAAGAAACCAAACTCTTAGGTCAGTGAATCAGAAACGAAGTTATCCGGAAAAGAACCGCAGTTACCGACATAGCTTGCAGAGTAAGCAAGCTGAAGTGGCATTGGGCTGGCCATGTTTGTCGAAGGACCGATGGCCGTTGGAGCAGACGAGTCCTGGAGTGGAGAACGGGAATGGACAGACGACCTCAAAAAGGTGGCTGGGACAGACTGGATGCGGAAGGCGGAGGTCAGGGTGTTGTGACACTAAATAGGTGAGGCCTATGCTGAGTTGATTGAAATTCTTAAGCAATAAAACATTCTGAGTTATTGTTTATCTTGGACATTACTGACATCGGTGATGGAAAACATCGTGAGATAATCTAGACTTATAGTAAAATCGCCAACCCATCTTGCTCTAGCATGGTGATCAATGCTCGTGCCTTCTCTGTATGAGAAGAGGCGTATGGCCTGCGTTGGGACAATAAAAGGCTGGTATGTCATAAAAATGTGAATGTACCCCTACTACCCACTGGATAGTTTCACTTTTGCTAGTAACTGTACAACCAAAATGAAAGGAAATGTGCCCGCCACACGCATGAGGAAAAATCCATGGATTTTACAATGAAGACGTTACAGACGAAGGGGAAAGCGTTCGAAATGAGCTTACGTGTAAATTGTAGTTTAATTACTTTCTCAGTTACGATACTTTAATAGGTTCGATCACGGCCTATATGTTACGTAATAAATATATCAGAGACTTATACAGATTATGGCTTCATAAAGTTCAATCAAATCATATTGTTATTTTCGATAAGCGCTGTGTTATAGAATATACAGGGTCAAATAAAATTAGCTAGCGAAACTTCGCAGACGTGATAGATGTATCGACATGTAAACACGACCAAAATAAAAATAAATAAAAGTTTATGACTTTTTTGGAGTCAATTACCATTGTTGTTGTGTTTTGTTACTGGAAGTATGAGTTGAGAAAATCTGTTTTTTTTTCTTGTTTTATCGTGTTAAGATAAAACACAAAAAAAACAGATCACGTCTGCGAAATATACACAAAGAAAACTGATGTTTTTATGCTGATATTCCAAGTGACTACACTACCTGCGGTTGATAACACAAAACAAAACTCACCAAATTAATTATTTTTTGTTGATCATGTTTAGATTTCGATACCCATCACGTCTATGGAGTTTCGCTAGCTAATTCAATTTGACCCTGTATAGTGCTTCATCATCTGGGGCTGCAGTCTCGACATTCATAGCGATCGCTTTACGACCGAATTTGGTCGCAAAGTCCTGTCACTCCATACATTTCACCTGTCAATCCGGGACTTTGCGACCGTAAAGCGATCGCTATGAATGTCGAGACTGCAGCCCCTGGCTAGCCTTTTCCTAAGTATGTTGGGGTCGGTTTCCAGTCTAACCAGATGCAGCTGAGTACCAGTATTTTACTTGGAGCGACTGCCTGCCTGTTTAGTGCTTATAGGGACCATATTAAACCGTTATTGTAAATGTTGAAAATGTGACATTTATTGTTTCCATGATGGACCATTAAGTATCGCTAGGCTTTGTAAGTTAAATTCTATTTCATAATAATAGGTTGAAGGACACTGAACGAGACACAATAGGAGTTTTATTGTTATTACGTCTGGGGGCGTTTAGTGTACCGCAGTGTTAAAGAACACCTGGCTTATATATTCCCACGTAAACAAGAATATCTGGTCCAATAAATTGCTCGAACATAAAGATTATTATCCAATAAATATACTATCACAATGTTTTTACAAGTCGTTATGCTTGTTACTACAACTAACATTATTTTAAGATCCTCCTCATGCTCACTTTACTATTCAACGGTTTCAATATAAAGATAATAAAAACTATCTATTAACGAGTCACTACGCCTACTATGACGTTCTCTTATGCAGTGTTATAAGTGTGGTATAAGCGCTAACTGGCTAAACGAGGTCGTAACAAATGGCGTCAAATGCACAGCAGATAATTATCATATTTTACGATGAAGTTGTGCATCTCAAAACTAACTATTTATAATTACTATTATGTTGTGGGAACGGTGTAAAACAATGTATCGTAAGCGCGCCTTCGCAAATTCAGTAGCGATTAAAGTTGATGAGTTATGTTGTGTAGTTAGAAAGACAGAATGCTGTGACGTCAAATAACCAATGGTTGTCAAAGGCTTGACTCTTCCTTATCTTATTGTAGACAAGTTATCATGACGTAACAAAATATTACCATATTTTTTGGCATGTAAATAATTTCAATATTTATGTAGTATATTGTACAAGAAAAAATTAATACTAATATATACAATTATATACAAGTATATAATATGAAAAAATATATAAAAAGGCAGGAGCTTATGTATTTCAATTAACTATGCTCAATATCACAAATGTATGTTTGTTATTCCAACTCCAATACCCGTGATTAAAAACGTTCAAAATCTAGTCGTAGTCTCATCTCAGTGACAATCTTAAATGTCAAAAACTTGTCAAAGTTTAGGGAAATGGGGGGTATTTTTTACAGATTGAGACTGAGATCAGACTGTGAATGTTCTTAAAATTACGAGAATCGCCCCTTCAGACACTGCTGTATTTATTTTCTACCCAGATGCGAAATAAAGTTTGCAACAGATACCATTTTGTTTGCTATTACTTCCTTTTTATTTGCTGTGCAACAACGCAAATTACATGTAAACTATTACAGAATATGCCCTGCACCCGCAATAGCGCAACACACTTTCAATCACAATCCGATAGATTTTGAAGGAAATTGCTAAGTCTTTGCTTCATGTTTAAAAAATTCGTCTGCCTAGCGGCGTAAATAACACAATGAATTTTGTTGAACTGTCAATACGAAAGGCATTATCATTGTGGACACCCACAGTTTTCTCTAGCAAAATATTATTATTTATGTTGTCAAAAAATAAAAGGCCCGTTTTGACATTTAAGAATGCGTTCTTGACACCTGTTAGTTTCAGACAAACGAATACGTGTTTTGCGAATTTTATATTTATTAACTACTAGAACTGTCAATGTCAAAACGGGTCTTTTATTTTTTGACAACTTTAAGTACCTAAAGTTCTAAACTGTCAATATAAATTTATAAGTTATGCAAGTAGGTATTCAACTCGTAACACTTTTTAGGACATTGAAATGTCTATAGTAAAATACATAAAATGAATTAGATACTAAAAAACATAATTTTAAAGTTTATAGTCTAAATATTGGTTTCCAGCAATTACTTTTCCTAGATTTCTCGCAGCACGCAAATAAATGGAGTTTTAAGACACATTACTGTGCTATCATGTCCTTTATTAAAATGCTTGACGTTAGTGAGGTGGAACACCTACGACGCAGATGTTTTTAATGCATAATCTGGACCTTCCATACAATTAATGTGTCAGTCCTTTCTGTCATACCATAGCACTATTGTTTCATGGAAAGATGACGTGAAGTTTGGAATATTATCATAGTCTGGCAGTCAATTATACTCCAGGGGCTGCAGTCTCGACATTCATAGCGATCGCTTTACGACCGAATTCGGTCGCAAAGTCCTGTCACTCCATACATTACAACTGTCAATCCGGGACTTTGCGACCGAATTCGGTCGTAAAGCGATCGCTATGAATGTCGAGACTGAAGCCCCTACCCTTTCTCAAAACCTACTGAACTAATTTTGATAGTATTTTCACTGATGCAATGATGGATGATTCTGGAAGGCTTTTATTTAATCCATATAAAAAATAAAAATGACATGTGGTTCCTTGGTAAGCGCGTCAGTTGAGAACGGCAAATTTTTTGTTGCAAAATGTTCTAATAGTCCGAATTGGGTTATTATGTAAAAAAAAAAATGCAAAACTTGCCCTGAAAATTTACAAATTCGGTGAAAACTGTCCTTTTTTATAGGATTATTGCATAAATTATTGAAATTTGGACAGGACAATGTCTGTCGGGTCAGCTAATTTAATCTGAATGCGATTTTATTAAAAATAAGCTATTGAAACTTACCTTATTTATATTTTTCTTAAGTAGTTGTTGTTGCCGTTTTCAGTACTGGCCACTTTCTTCGTTACACCTGTAAAGACAGAAATTTTCTTTTTAGATGATATAATTAATTTAAGAGGCGCCCCAGTAAGTGGAAAAGTTACAGGCTGATATTATTATCAGAGTTTGAACCCACCGTTTCTCCGGACCCACTGTACATACTTTTAGGGATTTCGATTTATAAGGCTCTACTGTACCGTTAACTCGCGGGTATGGACTATAAAACGTAAGGTACCGCTAAAGTTGGCAATGTGCAGATTACTGGGATAATCTGAAGATTTACTGGATGTAACCTTCATGATACCGTTCGTCTAGTTGGTAGATACTTAGGTATAGTAGAAAGTTCCATTTCTCATATCAAATACACATATGAACAAGTGGGTTTTTTGTGTAAGTTACGGACGACATGGAGCGAAGAAAGAGATTGAGAAGATATGGAGATGGATATGGTGGATTTGGGATGCATGGAGTATGTTACTTATCTATCATTATTTTTAAAGTATCTATTATGTGGAAGGTAAAGTTAGGTGACACGTACTTACGAGTCTTTGTGCAATGGCAAAATTATAAAATTATTTAGTTTCATATCGAAGTACATTCGTTACAGGTTTATGCACAGCCGGAGACATCAGGTAATGGAGAGATTAACTTATTAATGTGCGCACTAACTCCTCACATTAGGGGAAACATAAATATCACGACAAAAATTAATGGTACACCTTGCCCCAGAGAGTTGTGCAGCCATACTTTTATGGAATCCATTAAACATGAACTATGGGTCGAATGGACATTAAATTTGTCTAGACGCGGAAATCAAACTTGGAACACACAATCACAGTCATCTAACACGATAGAAAAGACAACTTGCGCTTGCGCCGGCCGGCGGTACATTTTACGAGTATGTCACATATCACCAGGTTATAGTAATTTCACGCTGAAATATGTGAATATGTAAACCTGGATTCATGTTCATTAATATTCACGTCACGGGTTCACACTCGAAGGTGTTTGAAACGTTGTTGGTAACAGTTATGCTCATATTGCTTTATAAGGTGATTGTCCTTATAAATTATAATTGTTTATAGGCATTTGATTACGAGCTTTGATGATACCGGCAGAGAAGAAACAAATGGATACTTTTTTATTTATCTATTTTCACTTTAATCTGAAGTAGGTCTCTGAAGTGCTTTTTATTAAGATTGTTGATGGTTAAGGTTAATAACTAACGATCATAAAAGTGCAATTTGCTCATGATAGGTGCGAAGTAATATTCATTTTACTACGATTCACAAGAAAAGTTGAAGACCGCACAAAATTATGAGACATAAAACCTTTCTTCTTCTCTTAGAATAGAATTTGTACATATGTTCTAATTAGTTTTATAATCATTACATAATGATAACGATGGCGTTTCTTCATGTTATAAGTTTTTATGGTGTTCAAACATATAATTATGGACAATTTGCATCGCGTATGGTCTTGTAATTGCACTTTATGCCTGGCTTCCGTTTCATACTCGTTACGGCGAGGATGCGGCGAATTTCGTAGTCTCATCTAATAAGTAATAACAATCATGTTTATAGTTTAGTGAGGTTCATTTTTGTTGTTCTACATTATATTGTGTTACAAAGAAAGATGAGTGTACTGAAATTCTTAATTATTTTCATGCGAGGCTTGACAACATAAGGGCCACTTTTAAGTAAAAGGAAAAATTACTGCGTCGTTGGTCCAGTGGTCGCAAGTGCTACTGCTCAGCATGAGGTCCTGGGTTCGATTTTCAGGTCGCGCAAAGTGTTATTGTGCTTTTCCATGAAAATTATCAGTAGCTGCCCATGCCCGTTACATGGAACTTAAACATAACTGGCGAAATGTGGATACCTACTATATACCACCTCTGCCTAACTCTTTGGGGAAACAAGGCGTGATGTTATGTTAGGAATAATGTCTATGAGAAAGGTCATCTCTAGTCTAGTCATCCTCATTTGCAAATGAACAAAGCAACACAGACTATAGATAACTAACTGAAATCCACTTGCCATTAAATAATAGATTTACTGCAAATAGGAACTCGCATTCAACAATCAGATATTAAAACAATACGGACTTCGGACTAACTGTTAAATTAACCTTTACCGATACCAGTTAAACTCAATTTGCTATCATGTTAGTTTAAATATTCAATCAGTTGAACCGGAATCCTTACTAAATAGGAAATAGTTAACAATGTATGGAGTCTATGGAGTTACAGGCAAATCAAACGCGCTGGATATCTTCGTACTAATCTATAACCGTAGGCAATCTATTCAGATAAGATAGGAATAAATCTTATACCAGCTTGATACCCATTAGTGGTTACTACTGGTTACCGGTATGGGTACAATGGTCATCGACGGGAATTGGTATTGGCAGGCAAACGGTACGTCCACCAGGTCTAATATAGCTCAAGAGGAATGGAATTTTCAATTTCGAGATCTATGCAGACATGTAGTGAAAAGCTGGCTAGAGTTGCCTTGATAAGTTTAGATTTATTTAGTCTTTCTCTTGTTTCTGTAGACTGTCATAGGACACCAGTAACATAGCCATCCCTGTGGTAGGTAGGTATTTATCTACACAGGATGGCAGGGACATCAACGCGCAACATGTTACTACGGATTCAGTAAAATATTCTAAATCCTTGCGATGAAATTATTAGTCGGTTATTAAAAAAAAAAATTGCTGTTCCATAGATTTTGACCGCGTAGGTACTAGGTAGGCGTACTTTTCTATGAAAAAATTCTACGATCTAGAATCATTTGCTGAATTAATTATTTTTCCTGTTTAGATAATATCTATTGTTCCAGTATTTAAACTTGAGCAGTCCATTGCTAGTCTATTTCGGCGAATTCCTATAGTAATGTTTACTACTTAATAATTAATACTTAATAATTTATTGTACCACTAAAAACTGTTTCAGACTTTTATGGTATACAAAGCATAAAATGCAGTTTCTCTGTACCAACACGTTTTTATCCTTAACTATGCACTATTTTAACTTTTTATGTGAGAATAACATTAGACTATGATTTTAATTTATTGTTTTAAAATAATTAGCTCGCTATTATTATACCGCACCATAAAACTAGCTTGAATTAACATAAATGGTGCTTTATATAATTATAGTGTTCTGGTGCTTCTCTGGTACAGTTAACCCTTCATTTTATTTGCACTAATTTCCTGCCGCTACCGTAAAATAAACAGATGAACTCAAAGCTATTATTATTCGATATTAATTATTTTTTTAATGTTAATAATTATATTTTATTTATTGTTGAATATTAAGTATTTATAATTAAACTTAATAATTGTAGCAATAAAAACGGCTTCAGACATTTATGGTTGAAAACATAAAACGCGATTTCGCTAAACCCACGCGTTTTTATCATCTCACTGTTTTCGTATTTTATGTGAGAAAATTGACTTTACGCTAAGATTCTAACTGTTTTAAAATAATTAACTCACGATAAAACTTGCTAATCGTTCTTTTGGTGTATCTACTATTTCAGATGCCACTTGGTGCATCCGAAATAAATCCTTAGGAAGTACTTAGGCGTAGCTACATGGCTCCCATTGCAAGTCTTAAATTCAAAGCCCCAGTCCTAAGTCAACACTAAATGGGTACACTCGATACAGTCGCGATCATTGCGATCGCACCTAACGGTCCCACAGTCCCACTGAATCGCAAGGTGAGCAAGCGTGTAAGGAGGCTCTAATTGCAATATTTACATTTAAATCGAGAGCTTTCGTTGTTCAGTTTGTTGGTCACCAATCGATGTTAACACGAGCACTGCACGCGAAGGTACCGGCCAAGATTTATCGGTGCAGTCGACGGCGGCCTGACCCACAATATGTTGTATATAAATAGTCCTTATATACCTATGTAGTTTTTGTCTGAAAGCTGTTTGTATGGGGAATGTCATGATAAATCTGAGGTTGACACTGTAACATGTTATTTTAGGTAGTAACTTCAAGTTTCAGTGCCATGATTCAAATATTTAGATTTGAGCATTGTCGCCATCTGACAGGTGTCAAGTTTATGCATTTGTCACGTCGCGCCCTAATGTTAGAAGGGACAAGTGGACCAGAGCACGTGTCAAGGTGTCATACATTTTCGTCATTTATAAAGTCAATGAATTATAATAACTTGAAGTAGGTACCCACTTAGTGTAAGCTGATTTCATTTTAGCCACTTAGCCATGGCGTCCGGCGACATAAATGTTGTTCCTTCCCTATTCAATTTTTCATCGTTCCACGCTAGACTGCGACACACACTGATCATGACGACAAATCGTTACTTGTAATGCGACAAGTCGACAAATCGCTCGCTGACGGTATCTTTCAATCGCAGTTTTATATTAACACTCCGCATCATAAATTAATACGCTACATGGAAGGGCATTTTAAAAATGACTTGTATGCTTTGTCACGGAGACAGATGAGTACATTACGCACATGGGGCGAGATTATTTAGCATAATGTAGATCTTTATCGAAGTTTGAAAAAACACAACGTAAATAAAGAAAAACAATGCTTGGTAGCAATTCGAAGGTTCTTTTGAAGACTGTTCAAAGCAGTGCAAAGACCTGTTCAATTAAAAATACCGTTAATCTTCACGCCTATTTCTGAAAACCTGAAATTCATACCCATTTTTCTTATAAGAGGTAACAAAAAGCTGAATAACAGGTTTAAAAAATGTCTCTATAACGCTTTACAATTTTTGCAAGCGTTCATAAGTGCGATTTAGCACAGTAGCGCACTATGTAATAGACTGGCCGGTCACCGAGGATCGTGCGCCCCCCGTGGAGTGCAACCAACAGGGGCAACAGATAAGATTTATATCTTTACATTGTACTTAAAACTATCACGGAGTAGGAAGCCAATGGAGTGCAGTAGTACGAATGAATGGCGTGATCGACAGACCACAACAGTTTAACGATATCTAGCATACCGATCGCTATTGAAGTCTCCATTTTTAATGTTTTCAGTATTGAAATGATAACATCCATCTTACTGCAGTAAAACGTATGACTAAACTAGCAGCGCATCGCGGTTTCACCCACATTAGTTTCGATCCCGCGGGAATATCAGAATAAAAAGTATTCTATGTGTTAATACTGGTTATAAACCATCTGTGTGCCAAATCTCATCCAAATCCGTTCAGTAGTTTTTGCGTGAAAGAGTAACAAACATCCATCCATACTAACTTTCACGTTTATAATATTAGTAGGATTACTAACTGCCTCATTTCACTTCTACCTACCAAGATGGCCAAAAACTAAAGCAGAATTTGGCATTCCAATTTTTCCTGCTATTCAGTCCAAGGGCTCCCTTGCCAGTTGGCCGAAAACACATCATTACTAGACAGAAAAGCAAGAAAAAGTTAACAATCTTTAACGGTTTTCCGCATCTACGAACGAACATATCAGTCTATGGGCCGTCATAGGTACTCTAGATTTATATCTAAGTTAGACTTGGACGTAATACGTCGACATTCCGCCGTCGATCTATCGCGGTAGTACGTCAGGCAGCCGCCTGGCTAGTGCAAAACTAGACGCAGCCCGTCACTTACTAGAAAACTCTGCTTCATTTAAAATGAGTCCTGCTTGAGGAGCTGTCAGTTTGTAAATTGTAGTTATAGAGAAATAATGAAATAATTTGGTACTTAGACAATTTTCGCTTAGAGTAATAGCTAACATTAAGTACATATTTCCGTTCTAAGTTAAAAAAAAACGTCTGAATAATTTCTAGCACGTTAACACTGGCTGCTAAGAGAGTCCTAATCACACCTGCAGGTCTATTCTGAGAAAAATTTCACCGTTAAATTTAAGCAAAGTGAGCTTACAGTGAGCTTTCATTCCACCTAATGCTAGGGATTGTCACTTTTGACAACTCACTTCAAGCTTTCACGGTGAGATTTTTTCAGAATACATCGGCTGTTATATAAGTGTATGCATACCTAATACCTTGATCTTTGCAACTCTCTAAGTTATTTAAGGTCACTGAAAGCGATATTGGTTCTCATGTAACTCACCGTTTTAACGCCAGATCTTTAATTTCAATCTTAAAGACCGAAGAAAATTATTAAAGTCTTTAAACTGAAATTCACAGTCAGACCTCACACTTGAAGCAGTCATGCTAGCGAAGGAGGTGGCGGGATGGGCGAGGGAGAGATCCTCACGCCTCAGCCGCCGAGGGAGACGCTCCGGGCGTCGGGAGCCGCGTGACGACTCCCGGCCACCGTAGGCGCGGGCCTGCGGGCGGAGAGCAATGGGTAGCTCTCCGTCCGATCAGGACCAGGCCCGTGCCGGACGGCGCGTAAGTGTTCCACGTGCGCCTCAAAGAGATGTCAGCATAGATGACGGGGCCCGACAGGGCCGAAGCCTGCCGGGGTAGCGGGATCGTCCGAAAGGGTTACCGCTGCCCTGGTACATAAAGGGCTAAGGAAGGAACACGGGTGGGTTTTAGTCAGTAAGAGTCTGACACTCCCTTCTGCTCCACCCAGAGCGGGAGGAGTCATTTGATGATTTCCCATCCTGAAAAAAAAAAAAAAAAAAAAAAAAAAGACCTCACACTTGGCAAACGAAGCACGAAGTCAACTAGGGGATAAGATTTATTATCAATGTTACACTCGGACGTAATGCGTCCACATTCCGCCGCCGACTATCTTTGATACTCCGTGGCAGAGGCAAGTGCTAACTCGACACTCGTCCATCACTTAATAGCATTAAATAACTTACAATTAAGGCTGCTCTTAACGTTTCAAATATAGATATGAAGAGGCTGTTGAATGCGGGAGATTTTTGTACCGCATGCGGGGATCACTGTGCTTTTTTGCGACATCGGTAATGTTTAGCTTTTTAGAATCAATAATCGAAGTTACAACTAAGTATGTCATCTGTTTTGAAATAGTTACTTTGCAAGTGTCTTATCAATAGTATAATCGGTGCCGTACTTGGCCTTTTCAATGGTTAAAATAAAACAAAACAATTGGTTGTTGTCGCATGTTGGGTTGATTTGATTGGTTGATACCGAACGCATGCGGGGGATATATTCACCCCGCTTCCGGCACCGCACTACAGCACTCCCTGCATCTACTATAAACTAGTGAGAAAGACCCTTTATAGATTTATTAGTCGGATAATTTATAGCTCAGACGTCAATCAATTTTACTAAGCTCCCCATAAAATGATGCAGTAAATATTTTTAATTAAAAAACTGATGCTGTTAATTAATATTTTATGATATTTTTAATTATGTTTATTGTCTATTAAATATTTTGAACGAATTATACCTATATCGCGTGATGTTACGTCTTTGTACAAGATAGCAATAAATAATTTACTTTCTAACTATGGATATATTTGTAAAGACAGTGAAACTTATCAGATGTATTATATCTTGACTGCCCCGTTGGTCTCGTGGTTGCAAGCGCGACTGCTGAGCGTGGGGTCCTGGGTTAGATTTCCAGGTCAGACAATGTGTTATTGAGTTTTCCTTAGGAATTACTTAGTAACAGTCCGGAGTTTGGAATATGGCGGTTAAATACCCCCATGCCTCGGAAAGCACGTGAAGCTGTTGGTCCTGCGCCTGATCTCTCCCCGGTCGTGTCGGATTGCCGTCCCATCGGACTATGAGAGTAAAGGAACAGAGAGTGCACCTCTGTTTGCGCACACACTTGTGCACTGTAATATCTCCTGCGAACCCTGGCTAATCTCCGTTGAGATTGGCCACCGTGACCGAAATTGGTTGGGAGGCTATTATACATATATCTAGATGCAAAAAGAAATAAAGAAAGATGTTTATTTGGCACAGTAAGTACCGTATGCAAGAAACACACTCGAACGAAATTAAAATGTGACATAAAAAAAATAATGACCTATGTATATGTGCCTCACGGCACAGCAGTTGCCTTGGTTTTGTGTTTTGTTATTTCATTTGTTTTCTAAGCAGTACTGCTTGCAAATTTTATTCATTTATTTATCACAAACAACTATGCCGTTAAAATTGTAGCATCAGCACAAGTACTATAATTATGTATCACTGTATCATTAAGTATAGGGGACCGAGACTGCTTCTCCCTAACACAGGCTATTTTGTAACCTAGCTAGGAGAACAGTGCTTCACCCACTCGATTGTAGACTACCTAACATATTCTGTAAGAACCTTGCATACGTACGAACCATGTACACCTACTACAATCTGTCTGTTCGAGTAAATAAATTTATTATTATTATTATATTCTTTATTTTAATGTAATCATATAAATTGTATTTTTAAATATTAGAATATAAAAAGTATAAAAACATTTAAAAATATAAAATATAGTAGCCCACCGGTTTTGGGAACAGGGTCCAAGCTACCGGCGGTCAGGGCTCCAGAGAGAGGAACCTCCTGACAATGCGAGCCGTGTCCAGAAGTACCACTTTCTGAATCAAGCCCTTGATCCAGCTGCCCAACGAGAGCCTCCTCAGGTGTTGGCCGAGGCTCTTGGCTATTAAGCCATTGGCTGTCACGACTATCGGTACAATGATCGCTGAGTCCACATCCCACATGTCGACAACCTCGCGAGCCAAGTCAAGATACTTGATTTGTTTATCTTTCTCGGCTTTCACGAGGTTCTCATCATGCGGGACGGTTATGTCAACAATCATTGCGCACCGCTCTGATCGATCTACTACCACTATATCAGGCTTATTGGCAACAATAGTCCTGTCAGTGATGATGGATCGATCCCAGTACAATATGATATTTCCATTTTCGAGAACTGGGTCGGGCACATACCTGTAGTACGGAACCTCAGATATATATATATATATATTATTATTATTAACTAACATTACAGGGAATTCCTAATGCGTTAGCGTGGTCCTTAATTAAACTGTCTTATTTATAACTATTTTAAATAACATAACACATAGGTACAATATTGTTTTTGTGAATTCCTTGAGAGAGCAGGTAAATAGATCGATCCTTTCAGCAGTGTCATTCAGTGCGTGCACAGGTACATACAGATAAAGTTCGATATCGCTACAAAAGTCATGACCATAAAGGATGCAAGTGACAGTAATAACTTCAACATGTAATTACTGTCATTACAACTATTAACGCGTACCTACAGCAAATTACCTACTGAATTTACAAATTGTCGTCATTAAACGAAGAACGATTGCTAACTCACCGGCACTTTGCTCGTCAAATGTATATTCACGGGCAATCATAACTGACCGCCCATATTACTTAATCTATGATAATTAACATGAGGGGGCTTAAAAAGGCCACTTTGGCAGAATCATAATAGGATAACAATATGAATCATATTAAAAATCGTCAAATGGTCACAAACTGACAATTCATAATATGATCTGTGTGCAAATCATACAGATCATGATTGAAAATTAAATTAAATAAAATTTATTACACTCGCGTAATAATTATCGGTTAAAACATGCATATTTAAATTATTATATTATTGTAGACTTGTATAATGATAAAAACCAGACTATTTAATTCTGTGATTTCATAATTGATAAAACTATTTCAACCATAAAATAATGATTATATAATCAATCAATGACTATAATTATGTCCCTCAGAAATTACACCCATTCAAAATCAATGTGGCGCATTTCACCAATTAGGTACGATACTGGCTATTTACCTAAAAAAATCTAATTAGTCAGTCAGTTAGATTATCAAAAAATATTGAATCCGTATTTTTTCCTTTGTCTATTATATAAAAAATGTTGAAGATATCGCCCATTAAAGTTCCGCGTGACGTCACTTGCTTGCGACACTTTTGCAAGCAAGTGACGTCCCGACCCCCCACTACCAAATTTTGACGCGCTTTATCTTTGTCATTTTTTGTTTGATTGACAAAAGAAAAAATACGTGTCCATTTATTTTCG
The DNA here is from genome assembly GCA_947507525.1 of Apamea epomidion. Taxonomy (NCBI): domain Eukaryota; kingdom Metazoa; phylum Arthropoda; class Insecta; order Lepidoptera; family Noctuidae; genus Apamea; species Apamea epomidion. Next base: position 6,544,554 of record OX382232.1, read on the forward strand.
ATGATCTAACTGACGGACTAAATATAATAATTATTTTTTTACCCAGGCAAAATCCCTAAAACTGTACAAATAAAAAACCAATTTGATTTATATAAACTGTAATGAAAAATTTACCGATAAAATTACGGTTTTTATTTTTGCATGCGGCAATGTTCACATCAAATATGAAATGAAATTTTACGAAAATTAGAGGAATTGCTAATGATCTGCTGGGAATTCAGGAAATGAATAGAGGGATTGCTTAAAGTGGCCTTTTTAGGCCCCCTAGTCTTGGGTTCGATTCTCGGGCCTCGCAAAGTGCTATTGGGTTTATGCATTTGGAATTTCTCAGTAGCAGCCTGGAGCCTGGATTTGTGACTGGTGGATGGCAATAGGCTCGCCCGATTACATGGAACTTAAACATAACCGGTGAAATGTGAGTGTACTATAGATGCACCCATACCTCTGCCTAACCCTTCGGGGAATGCAGGCGTAAGGTTGTGTTATGTTAATTATGACTAAAAGCAAGAGTGACGTATGGACAGTTGAATGGTATGATAAACAGCCAATAAATCAACCTTTTAATGCCCCCATCATCACGAACATCAGTTATTAAAACAATTACGACGATACCTTTCTCCATGATGTAATCTAATAACTATTACAATTTCGGCGTCTATCAATCAAGTGGTAGCACGAAGCAATCAGTGGCCCTGCTAATTAATAAGTAACATTTGTATCATGTACTTCATTCAATTTATCGTCTCTGTTCTCAAAGGCATGTATGTTATCGAACCTAGAATAATTCCCATTTTAAGCTCCTGAAAATATTATTGAACCCTCTAATATAATGATTGCATCTCTTTTGATGAACCTCAAATAATTCCTATTTTGGAGTTCTAAAAATACTAAATAGCCAAGTTACTGCGAACAATTTAAAAAGTTTGCATCAAAAGAGAAAAAAAATTTTAGAGGTCCATTAATTTAAAAAAGTATCCCTTATTAGAAGTTCAAAAACAAAAAAAAAACAAAATCAAAATCGGTTCATCCGTTCGGGAGCTACGATGCCACAGACACACACACAGACACGTCAAACTTATAACACCCCGTCGTTTTTGCGTCGGGGGTTAAAAATTGTTTTGACACACAGTTAAATATTTGCCATTCTCTATGCTCAAATGCTCGGGTTATCAGAAGCCAATTCTCGTAATTCAAAACGATCAAAATCTAGTCGGTGTCTCATCTCGGCGACAAACAAATGTCAAAAACTTGTCAAAATGTAGGGAAATTAGACGTATTTTTGACAGATTGAGACTGAAATTAGACTGTGAACGTTCTCAAAATTACGAGAATTGCCCCTCAGGTGAAAACCCACACAATTTCTAATGTAAATCGTTTCTAATGGAGTAGGTATCGCTAATGGGTTTACTTACAGTAAAATCAAAGCACAAGACTTATTTACCTTAGTATAAGAAACGTAACTAAGTGTTATTATACCTAGATATGCTGTTTTCTAATGAATTTTGCAGTCGAAAGCTTCACTAATGTTTGATAGATAAGGTAATGGCCGTATTGAAGGCAATTGCAAGCTGTCTTTAGACCTTGAAGTTTCGAATACTTTTCGAGATAAAACTTGTCTTCTTTTACTTCTTGTCCTGCTTTATACATCGGACAGAAAATTAATAGAAACGCGGAGAAATTACAATCATGAATAATTCCATAACTCATGTGAAGTTGGTCATAACAATTCTTTATTATGATATTTCTTGTTAAATGTGTTTATTTATATCGTAAGATTATTCGCCGTTTGAAATACACGTTACGTTTACGATACTTAAAAAATAAATAGGTGCCATATACGCATAATGGAGTGCAGTCATCTCTTAGGACACCTACAGCGATTTATAAGTTGAGTTATAGGATTATTTTCCGAACAGCCCTGAAGGTCCTCCGTTTTATAAAAAATATATTTCAGGCTTAACTTCAAACACATAGAGTTCAAAATACCGCCTCTCAAAGTGTATCATTTATATTTATCGAAAAGTAAATTGAATTATTCATCGGAATTTCGAAGTTTGAAAAGGAGCCAATATTTACGAACTTGCGCAGACAGGTGATTACGAAATATTTATTGATTTTTGGTCGTGATGTACAGTTGGCGCCGTAATTCGCCACATAAGTGCGCCACCGAAATCATTGCAATCAATTTTACAAAATTGATCGTTATCTAATTTGTAAAGGTTACTAAGATCGCTGGATATAATACGTTTCAAAAACCGCAACGTTGTTATAGAAATTGCAGGACGGATTGCAGACCGCAGTTATATTATTTTGCCTTGTTAGTATTGCTGTGATTGCATTACCTACAAATAAAATGTGTAGACAATTATCCGTAAATGAAGATGGGGGTTGTAAGTATATTCAGAATTAAAATTATGTTGTTATTAATGTACATTTCGTACATAAATGTCAACGTAAACGTAATTAAATCATAAAAATAACGATATATTAAAATATTGAACTTATTTAAGCTTTTAGTCCGTAAACTCAATAAATAAATAAATTACTTATCGTAATTACTTACTCGTCATAAGGAGCCCTTGGAGTTTCTTGCCCGTTTTTCTCCATAGAGATCTACGTTTTGGAATTGATAACTAACTTTAACTTTTTAACTTTCTGACTAACTGACCGACCCTTTGACACTTCAAAAGAGACGTAATTTCTCTTCCTTTTAAAGAAATGGAAAGAAAATAAAAGTAATGAGCGAACTCGCGAAGTGTTTAAATAGCTATTAAAATCGTAGCGTGTAGGAACGTAAAGGATTTGCCGCCGCGAAACAGATAAAACTTAGTTATAAAAGGGCAAAACGAAAGCTCAGATGTATTACTTTCTTTTCCCTTCTTACTATTTCTGCCTTAAATTCTATTGCCAGCCCTTAAGGTTCCTTATATAGGGTGTGTAAAAATAGCCTCGATACTGTGTTGACGATGTTTATATTCGTCGGTTTGTCACCACGTAATTAGCGGCCATATTAGCTAGTGTGGGGAATAAGAATTAATAGTGACGAGACAAAAACTTGCCTGCAGTCCCATTTGTTGAATGTCGTGTCGATAGAACTATGTGTTCGATCGCTACTCTGTTCTTTCTATGTGTGAAAATGGTTATAACAATAATTTAATTAATTGAATTTAAAAGTCATAACGATACATTACGGTTTTATTCTGCCTTTAAATAAGATAATTTTCCATTAAAAACAAATAAAAAGTAGACATAAATTGATTTCCATAATCCAAGTATCTAACTAATGAACAAAAATTATAACTTAACAATGCAAAAAAGCTACCGGAATTAAGCCTTCAAAAGCCGTAATTATTAAACGCTTTAAAGCGCTTCACAGCCTCATTAAAACAGCGAAGCCTCACGAGAGGCTAAACACATCTCATTTCTGCCCAATGTGAAATGAATTGCTATTTTTTGTTCATATTACATCGGACATATTAAATTTCGCCGTTCATTCATTCATTGTCGTACATGTAGAGAGTGAGAGTTATCTAAATAATTGAATTAAATTGATGTAATAGTTTCAGAGCACGTGACCGGATGATATGGTTTCCTTCTTACTTTTTGATTAAAAGTTTGTTTAATTTTCTAAAGATAATAGTTTGGGCGAGCAATTTGGGTGGTTGGAGATATAAGATCATTTTTTTTGTATTTCATTGGATTTAAGTAAAGAAACATAATTTTTGGGGTTACTAAATTGCAACTTGCATGTTCTTTTAAGAGAATGAACTAATTCCAGAGAGAGAGTTAAAAACTCGAGCTTAAACTCAGGCATTTATTACTAATAAACTAATTACAGGCACTTTTGAATTGTCAAGGGGTCGGTCAGTTAGAAAGATGAAGCTAGTTGCCCATTCCAAAGCGTAGCTATGGAAAATAACGGGCAAGAAACTCCACGGATGCTCTTTTAAATAAAACAAGGTGCCTGTTTTTTTTAACAGATGACTATTTACTCCTTGAATCAAGTTAAGAATATCTTTCCAGCTAGATCGTGACTCTTCCACTTAAAGCCTAACTTAGGTCTTGTGTATTTGCTGTGACTTACACAATATATTATTCGTTATTTCAGAGATACGTTACGTCGCGATAATTTTGATTTGTAGCGTTTCCTGTATCCCTGACAAAAATACAGTTACAAGCCTACGGTTGCATGCCACAATCTACCAGATAATCTAAATCTCTACAATTACTAAGGCCCTTTCCGGATCCCAAATCAATAATGCCACCCTTTAGTAATAAATTTAACAAATATATAGATATAGCACGTTATTATGCACAAATTTGTGTTATTATTTCCTGGGCTGTCATTAGAGTTGCGCAATGCGAACGATTTCAAAATCCACTCGCTGGTGCACAATTGTTATTCATTGCGCTCCATAATATTATCATTGTACTACAATCAGATCATTTTCTGAGCTATTACAATGAATCGAGTGATTCTAAAGCATCGATAACAGCACTTACCGACGCGATTTGCCGTCTGGTTCCGTTCTAATTTCACCCACAAAGAAAATCATGTTTTCATCACAGACAATTTAAAATTGTGTAATTATTTTTTTAAGGAAATGAGTGTGAAATTATGGTGTGGATTCCATTGTCTTTTAAATTTTTGATCGTTAATGAGCCCTTTAATAGTGTTTGTATTGTGTGGGGTCACACTGTTCTCAATGTTTTGTTTATACTCAATTTATTTATAACAATACGATAAGATTCTTAATAGCAACAATCTTTGTGGGAAGCGGTTATTGTATTCGAATGACGGCTTAATTGCATCGTTTAAACGTCAGACAACAATTCAATGTTGCTTACTTTTGAGGTAAAACTTGACGTCTTGGCAACAATGTGTGGGCACTAAAGTTCTTTAGTTTTTCTTGGGCCTTTAAAATTCCCATCGTAGATACTAATTAAACGGCTTTATTATCCATTATTACCGTCTGCAGTTTATTTGAACGTTTTCAATGAAGGCAAGGATGCAAAAAAGACAGCTTTATAAGTTAATAACGTCTTTGCATGTAATCTTAATATTGATCTACAAACTCGTTTATCTAGTGGTCGCAAGCGCTACCACTGAACATGAGGTCCTGGGTTCGATTCCTAGGTCGAAAGTGTTATTAGGTTTTTGCCTAGCGAAATGTGGGAGCACTATCTATAGGTACACCTCTGGCTAACCCTTCGGGGATTACAGGTGTGATGTTATGTAATGATCTATTTACAATAAACAGTTTGACAAGGTATTTACCGCACTAGTTAACGCAAGACACACATGATTAAATTCATCATCATCACCTTCCTGTCCCTATCCCATGTTACTTGTGGTCGGAGCAATACGTTTTCTTCTTCCATTCTCCCCTGTCAACCGTCACGCTATCATTCACTCCCTTCTCTTTCATATCATTCCTCACACAATTCATCCATCTTTTCTTCGGCCTTCCTCTCCCTCTCCATCCATCAACATGTATATTCATAACTCTTTTAGTCACATGCGTTTCGTCCCTTCTCATCACATGCCCATACCAAGCCAAACGATTTCGTTTCAACTTTTCTGTCACTGGCGCCACTTTCAAACTTCCTCTTAAATACTCATTTCTTACTTTATCCTTTCTCGTCACTCCACACATCTATCTCAACACACATGATTAAATTGTAAGATGGTAATTACCATTCGAGTGGCTTACTTGGTGCACGCCCCAAATAAAAAGGTAATTGCATATCGAGGTAACTGATAAGGTTTGGACAGAACGAGTTAATTATAAAAAGTTCTCTTTTTCGCCAAGCTGCTGTAGAAAGGTACAGTCGTGGGCAAAAAACTTTTGCAAGAAGCTTTATCGGCCAGTCTATTCTGTAAAATCTTACCGTGAAAACGTAAGTGATGTGTGCTGTCATTCCACTTGATGCTATTAGGAACGTTGACTTCAAGCTTACTTCACCTAAGTTTTATCGGTAAATGATTTACAGAATAAATCGCCTATTGTCCTAAAACAAGCTAAATTTGAAGAATATTTGGCAGGTAATTAAATCTAATTAAAACCAACTCGCACTGGGCCCGCGTTACCTAACCTCACTGAGCCCTCGTGGTGGATTTTGGCCTACTCCCTTTGCATGGAAGGAATCTAAAACGTTTTATTCATCGCACCTTTTATCTTAAAATATTTCGTCAGTGTTTATCTCATCTTACACGTTATGTACCAGTTTTAAAGATCACTTTCCACAATTCTGTCTTTAACTTCCCATCGAAATCACATAAACTCTGTTCATGTATGTACTCTGATAGTGAAGTTAAATGTCAGTTAGCGAACTAATTAAATTACGATTAATTGTTCGTGATACACCACATAAGTACATCGAGATCGGAACTTTTAATTATAGATAGGGCTTCATTATTAAGAGCTGGTTTTATTTCTTTGTTCACGAGCTTTACTTTTCCCATCATTAACATTTTTTATACAGGTGCAGGAGGTGCGAGTTAAGACCAATGGAATTCATTTTTTTTCTTGGATTTTTTGTTCATTCAAACAATTTTCCAAGAGTTTTTACAATATTTCCCTACGTATATGTAAACTAATATTATAAAGACAAACTATTTTTTTAAATGTTTATTTGTTTGTTATGCTTTCACGCTTAAACGGCTCAACGGATTTGGGTGAAATTTGGCATATGGGTAAACTATGACTTGAAGAAGGACTACTTATATAAGCTACTTTTCATCGTATCATAGTTGAAGGTATAATTCAACCAATATCAAATCAAACACCCTATAAATCTGTTAACAGTTCAAAAGCTGATTTGCTTGTTGTTCCGCAGGGCTCACCAGTCATCACAATAAAATCTTAATGTTACTGACTGCTATGCTTTGATTGCATGCTGTCAATGCAGGTGTAGTGGTTGATTATACACAACGTGTATCAATAATAGTATCGTGGTATCAATAATATAATGTTTGGACTTAGAAAGAGACCATGACCTCTGAATTTGTTTCTGCATTTCTTGAAAGGGAACAGTCAGCTAGGAAATGCCAGCTAACTAGTTTTAAAATATTGTCGTGTAAAAGTGTTTTAAAAGATCTACCAGATGTAATTTACCATTTAATTTCATAAAAAAACAATAATTTCAGTACTTAAGTATAATAAACTACAATTAAAATTAACCAGTCTCATAGTAAATTCAACCAACGCAATTCATTGAAGGCATATCGAATTGATCAGGTCGCTTATATCTTTAAAAGGGTAAAAAACCGTGTAAATTAAATATAATGAGCGATGAGTTACGATCTGCGAGTATCGGCAGCAATAGGCGCCAACTGTGGTGATTATCACTGTATCATCATTGCGCATGTAGGTACTACAGAACTTAAGAGAAAAGTGGGATAAAGAGAGTTTTTTTCTACTCCTTCTTCGCTATTTATAACTCATCTGCCTAGCATTTTCCTAACTATTTTGGGGCCAGCTTCCAGTCTAACCGAATGCAGCTGAATACCAGTATTTTACATGGAGTGACTGCCTATCTGACCTCCTCCAATCTAGATACTGACAAGACTGGTTGTCAGACTTTCGGGCTTCTGGGGACCAATAACAACTGTCAAAGATCCACGAATTACAGCCAGGACCAACGGGTTAACATGCTTTCCGAGGCACGGAGGGGTCTTGGTAGCGTCTTGGTATGTAAAGATGGTCACCCATCCACGTACCAACCGCGGCAAGCGTAGCTTAACCGGATCGATCGACCCGTGCAGCTTGATACTACCTAGCCACAAGCTCTCGCTATAAATAACATTCGCAAAAAAAGAGAAAAGTAAAGTTCGTATAATATGTAATACATTCTTACACTTGTGATATCAGCGATCAAGTTGTATATTGTCATGTTATTATACGTACATAGTAGATTCTTCTCATAATACGAGAACAATGTAACATTATGGGCTTTTAAAAGAGAAGGACAGACAAGGTAGTTGACACGAAATTAAAATAGTTTTACTTAAAAGCTATGTTTAATTGCTTTCATTTATCACTGCTGTTTTAATGGGGATGAAGATTTTTAGTGTCGTCCTTTTTTATTTTTTTTTCAAAATGGCGGCCACGAATCATACCTATATAAATCGATAGCTGACATCAATGCAAACAAAAACCATACTAAGATCAAACCCCGTAAAAGGTCACGTTTCCGAGATATTAACGTTCAAAGTTGACCTTCAATTTTGGATTTTTGAAAATATTTGAGAGACCAATCATGTTTATAATTTATTTTCTATAGAAAAAATAAAAACTTCAGTCTTGAGAATTACCTACTTTAATGTAAAAGAAACCTTAAGCGATAAATTCTCTTAACTAAGAGGTGGCCATTTTTCAATTGGTAAAGAAAGCAACTTCAATTCAAGATCCAATTTAGATCTACTTAACAATAATAGAGAATACTTACTCTGTGAACTAACTTCATTTAATCGTTTTGTAATCAGCATTTTAGATATGCAATAAAATTCTAAAGAATTTAAATGACTATTATTTGATTTCAACGAAGATTAGGTTATTTGCATGTAAGTACCAGAAATATGTATAATGCATAAAATTTGCATTTAATAAAAAACTAATTTGCTCCTTCCTAAAAAGGTAGTGCAGTAAATAAGGGCAAACCCCTAATTATAAACGTCGTTCCAAAAAAAGAATGCGACATTTTTTAAATTATGAGGTTTGTTTGGCCTCGCACCTGACATGTCAAGTACGATGACACTTTGACATGTCGCGTTCATCCAGAATCTTAGAATAAGTACAAAAAAGCAATGCAGTTTAACTTCTGCCCTGCTATAAGAGCTGGTGGTCAGCTCCCTAGAAGAGGTGTTTCTGAAAATTAAAGCAACTTTAACAGTGATAATATTAGGTATGTTAACGATCTTTCAAAAGAGCCTGAAGAGGCTTATTTCAAATCTACACTAATATAAATTAAAGTGACTTTTCGTGACTCTCAGTTTGAAATGCGGTCGTTCTTCACAACTCTCGGTAGTTCTTCTTAACTACGCAACGGATTTTGTTGCGATTTTCACCATCATTTAGAGAATTTATTTCGGAAGGGTTATGTGTATCGTACATTTAATAAAGAAAACTCGACGTTTTGTTAAGTCGTGAAAACTGTGCGAAAAAGGAGCGGGTCACTAGATTAGGTAATAGAAGTTTGACTTTCATTTTGACTTTGACTTGACTGTTCTCTGAACACCCATCACAGCTCTAGGAAAACTGCTCCCAAAAAAAAAGTCCTTTTTCTGCAACAACATACATAGACCGTGTTTTGTTTCCGTGGTTACACTTGAAGCTTCTTCTCATTACTACGCTAAGTCCAGAATCGGACGGGCAGCCGGCGGCCGGTGCTGGTCCGGCCACTGTTGGCATGGACGTAAATAGCGCGGTCGACGACCGGCCTCCGCGCGGCCTTCACTTTACCGCACGCTAGCCGACCGGCGACTCAGCCGTCATCGCCCGCGAGACAGGGTCCTCACGTAGGGTTGCTCAATGTATTTATTTATTTAGGATCTCCCACAAGAGATATACACAAGACATATGAGATAAATAATGGGCAGCATCATATGTGCTCATAGAGTGCGACAAAGATGTTTTGGCGCCTGAATGACATTGACAGGAGAGACGTTGTTGGTAAACATTTGTGAAATTGTCACAGAAATTGTATTGACAAAACAAGATGGCGGCGTTAGTTCCGATTTTGGCCACGAGTCAAAAGACCTTTGTCGTGTTTACTTAGACTTACATGCAGAGCTACTCCATGTAAGTAGTCAGATTGATGGCAGATCTTTTTTTTATTATTTTGTGTTGTCGAGGTGGGTATTATAGTTTTTGGTTTAATAGGTCAAAGGCCATTAAGAAGCTGTACACAATGTCAATTTTCAAAAAAATAGCGTCATCGGAAAATAGCGAGTCATCTCAACACCTCTCTCCCTTGATTTTGTATAAATATATATATTAAAGTAATAGTATGTATGTGTATATAACCTATTTATGTATTTGTGCACCTAGTTTTAAGAGTTTTTTTTATCATTGTCCCTCTCAACCAAAGCACCTGCCATCTAATCTCTTCACCACCCTTGGTTGACTGGTAGAGAATGCCTTTTGTGCGAAAAGTTTAAATAAATAATAAATAAATGTCAAAGTTTGCGTTGAATTTGAAAGCTTCAAGTAAGAAAGATTATCTTTTTGGCTTGTCAGCGTTACATATCTGCCTGTCTTCGATATATGTAGGCAAGTACGTCATATTATTCCGCTTTAGAAAAATTCTAGAAATAAGAAAAAAAAAAAACTCAGAAAATATTTATATCAGATCTGCCTTTTCCAGAATTATGTAAATATGAAGACGTTGGTCATCCCTAATCCTGGCGCCACAGCTATTGTTTTGGCCTATGCTAAAAAGAGAGCCGTAAAATCTTTGCAAAAAGATATGTACATCTCTTTTTAACTTGAAGAAAGCATGCAATTTTTAAAAAGCGTAATGCTTTTTACTAGCGGTTTTAGTAGCGGATGGACAAATCGACGCATATTTCTTTAGTAAATGAACTTTAGTGGCGTTAGATGTATTGGTTGTTTTGACTTGATATTATGATGGCTTGTGTCAGTTTGCTAAAAATATGACTCCAAATACAAAACATCACGGCTGTAATCCCCGAAGGGTTAGGCAGAGGTGTACCTAAAGTACCTACACGCAACTTTCGCTAGTTATGTTTAAGTCCCATATCATAGGGGGCGAGCTTTCTGTCATCATCCAGGCATAATCTACGAGCCGCTACTGAGAAATTCCTGGTGAAAAAAAAACTGACCTGTGAATGGGACCCAGGACCTCATGTGCAGCAGTAGCGCTTGCGACCACTAGACCAACGCGTCAGTCAACTCTGAATACACATATTATACAGCTTAAACCTAATAACCCAATGAACCACAAATCTATTGCCAGATCTACTAGACAAGAAAAAGGCCTAATAAAACACCTGAACCGCGTTCCCAATCACAGATTTCTAAAAAACTTTCCAGATCGATGGACGCCAACTAAATTAAGAAAAAAGAAAAGGAAGCCCCCCCTCCCTCTAGCGTCCCCTAGCAACGACGGCTGCATTGTAAATAGTTTTAATCTAATTTAATCTTACTTTACGTCGTTAAGTTGCGCTTGAATAATTGTATTGATACCGAGAAGGTCTCGGATAAGCCCTAGGCACAGACTAGATAGTGCCTACAGAAGATAAGCTGCATAAAACGAGCGTAAACAGGCGCACGCACATATACACGCGTATACTACATACTGTACCATGTGTATAGTTGCCTTCGTTATTGGTTTACCATCCTAAGATTAAATGTGCTTTGCACGTTGAACGTCGTGGGTTCGAGCCCTAACAGGCACTTTACTTAGTGTAAAGTATTTCATCACTACTGCTCTCAAAATGGCGAAGGAAAACCAGTATGTTCTAGAACTAAACATTCGAAGACATGTGACATCAGCCAACCCGCATTGGGCCCGCGTGGTGGATTACGGTCCACTCCCTCTCACAGGAGGAGGCTTGTGTCCCCGCAGTATAAATATAATAGCCTGATTATGCACGTCATTAAATAACAAGGTTTAATTTTGCTTTCAAGAGGAGTGTTTTTCAAAAGTGACAACGAGCGCGCGAGCGCCAGTCGCGAGTACGCTTTCAATCGTTTTACGCGTGTGTCTATTGTTAGCATACACGATAATCGACTATTTAACTAATATTATTTGTGGGTTGCAACATCGTCATTTTTAACATTTGATGGTTTTGTAGTTGTGGCAGCCCATAAATAACCTTTGATGAAAAACGGCGTGAAAGGTTGGTTGGTTTTTCCTGTCAGCTAGAGATGATGAAAGTGGTCTCGAGTTAAATTACTATTTTACTGTGTAGAGTTCCAATAAATTGAATTGTTTAAGTATTCGAGTTTATATTCTTAACACTATGTGTGCGTGCATTTCCGCTCGTTGTATAAAACTCTCCTTCTGTACCTACCTATTCTGTGCCTTCGGGTACACGCACCCACTTTTATTTCCACGACTTGTTTATATGGTAATTGAATCGCAAGCGCATGTAAACACTGAGGATATTAAAAACTGACATCGTAAATCTGCTGGTCGCTTATATACGAGCAACGTTAGTAAAGCTATGAATGTGAATAATAGTTTCAAAACCTTTCCTATAATAATATAGGGTAAGTTGCTAGACCAACACCAGAAAGAAGACTTAAAGAAGAAAAAAAGGATGTCTGTCGTTTTATAAACTGCAATTCTATTACGGATCTAAAAATTGGTTTCGTTGAGTGGAATCTTTTCAATTTTGTACTTCTGAAATCGACTCAATATAATATGCTTCAGTAAAAGTCACGACTAATTGAAATGAAACTGTTAATATCGATTAGTTAATACCTATCGAGGCCCAAGAAATATCGGGTATTATAGTATGGTACTGGACATAGGGTCTCTCTCAAGTTACCTTAAAGTGAGTCTGTCCTAACAATCTTTTTAAGGTAATCAAGCTACCGTCACTGACATCATAACAGGCTATTTTCCTAAAAAAATCCAATTAGTCCGTCAGTTAGATTATCAAAAAATATTGAACCCGTATTTTTTCTTTTGTCAATTATATAAAAAATGACGAAGATATCGCCCGTTAAAGTTCCGCGTGACGTCACTTGCTTGCAACATTTTTGCAAGCAAGTGACGTCACGACCCCCCACTCCCAAATTTTGACGCGCTATATCTTTGTCATTTTTTGTTTAATTGACAAAAGAAAAAATACGTGTCCATTATTTTTCGATAGTCTAACTGACGGACTAAATATAATTATTTTTTTTTTACCCAGGCAACTACCCTATTGTTCGTAACTAAGATAGTCACCCAGAGTGCACTGAAGCCTGCTACCATACAAACACAGGCGGTGTACATATTATATAGTTAATATAAAAATAAAACAATCCCATGAAAATAAATAAAACCATTCTCAAAACACACGATATTCACTGTAAGACCAACTTTGCTCCATTACCTTAATCTAATCCCTCTTCTCTTAGCTTCCAACGACAATACGGATGAATAAAATATACCTTTCGCAAATACGAATCCCAGTTTAACTTACTACTTCCCAATTCGGACGTGTTAAGATAAGATTGCAAGTATTTGATCATCTCTCGTGACGTGAAAGTAATGTCTGCTGATTTTTCACGAGGATATTAGTCTGTGAGACTATTTATAACCCTAGCAATGGTGCTCAATTCTATGAGAAAATTAGATAGGGCTGCAGAGATTATTTGTAGATGCACTGCACTTACAGTGATCAAGAACAAACAAATAAAATGAGAAGAAGTTTCTCGAGTGAGCTCGTAAAGTGAAGTAATTATACATAATAAATGTGTTCTACCTTATTTTCGATCACGCCTTTAAAACTTAATTTTCTTGTAATAAAAACAGAACTATAACCTTTTATAAACAATTCAAAAGTAACTACGACGTATAATAATATTATTACAGTTCCATTTTCGCAAGCAGTTAAATTAATTCACGGAGATATGTGGATAAAGAATCTTTCTACAAAATTAAAAACTATTTCGACAAAATAGTCAGTGTAGGAACCAAATCTACGAAATTAATTTCAACTGCTACGCCGTAGCTTCGCCGCTCCACAAAGAGGACCGCCTACGACCAAAATGTTCTTAGAAACATAGATTAATAATCTGTTTTACAATAGACCGGTCATTTTGTTATGGCTCCTAATCTCCCGTTATTACATGGTGCAACCACGTTCCGAGTAGAGTAGAATATTCAACTTCCATGCGGCCCAGTAATTGTATAAATACAATTTATGAGTGCCATACTTCAAGTTGGTTCTGTTGTAATGTTACTTGCACCGATTAATTAACAATGACATGCAATAGTCGTAACAATTTTAATGATAGGTACACCACGACACAGAAGTGGTGTGTTGTTTGTCGGTTGTGCGCTGATGGGATGTGAAAAATTAATGGTTTTGTCCTGTGTGTACCGTTTGTAACTTAAATAATGGATGTAGTAAGCCCTAAGTGGTTTCATGTTAGCAACGTGTGTCGTCTGTACTATTTAAGGTTGTTATGATTTTAAATAGCTTCCTGTCATAAATAAGTTTCAATTAAAAAGAGTTATCACCATCCACAGCCCGACTTCACCCACTGCTGGGCACGGGTCTCTCTTTTCTTGTGCCAATTCCCACGCTCCTGTGCCAGCCTCATCCAGGTCAAACAGAGTCTATTCACACAAATTCATATCAAGGTATACAATATTTTGGGCACGCCACAATTGCGGCGATAAGTCCCCTCTTTGAGGAGTGGCTAGAGAGGCGCCACGGCGCCCTCACCTTCCGCCTGACGCAGGTCCTCACCGGACACGGTTGTTTCGGGAGGTTCCTGTTCAGGATAAAGCGGGAGGAAACGCCAGGGTGTTACCACTGTGGGGATCGCCCGGAGGACACGGTGGAGCATACGGTGGAGGTCTGCCCGGCTTGGGCGGGACCCCGCCGTGTCCTCTTGGCGGCGATCGGCGGCGGCGACCTCTCGCGTCCGGCCCTCATACAGGCCATGGTCCGGAGCGAGAGTGAATGGGAGGCCGTCACCTCCTTCTGCGAAGCAGTTATGCTCGCGAAGGAGGAGGCGGAGCGTGCGAGGGAGAGGCAATCGCTGCACCCTCGCGCTCCTAGCCGCCGCAGGAGACGCCCTGGACGGGATTCAACAGCCGACTCCCGGCCACCGTAGGCGCGGGCTTGCGGGCGGCGAGCTATGGGCAGCTCGCCGCCCGGTAAGGACCAGGCCCGGGTCGACGGCGCGTTGTGTTCCACGAGCGCCTCAAAGAGCTGTCAGCACGAACTGACGGGGTCCGCTAGGGCCGATGCCGCCGGGGCTGCGGGTTGTTCGAAAGAGATACCGTGGCCCCTGGCAGAGGCAACTGAAGGAACACGGGTGGGTTTTAGTCAGTAAAAGTCTGACACTCCCTTCTGCTCCGCCCAGAGCGGGAGGAGTCATTTGATGATTTCCCACCCAGAAAAAAAAAAAAAAAAAAAGGTATACAATATTTTTCGAAAGAATTTATAATCAGGATAATATGTAGACTAGTATAACGCGCAACTCCAATCTATCTATAGGTACTATATAGTATTACAGTCTGTCTGTTACTTTTTCACGCCCTAATGGTTGAAAAGATTTGGCAAACAGATTGACCATGATCTGGAGATAAGATTATTTTTATCCCGGTAGTAAGTACCTACATTTCCGTGGGATAATTTCCGAACGTCACATTAGCTAGTAAATTATATTGCTTGCACTAACAAAAAGTATTCTTAATTAAATCAGCATTACACTTAAAATAGGTACCCAGAATCTTACATCCAGTTCAGTTCTCACTTAATTAATTAGGCTCAAAGTATAGCAAACCAGATCAAACATAGTTTTTCTAAACTAGAAGAAACCTAACATTTATGTCAGTAGTAAAGTCTGCGGCACTTACCCGATATCCCTCGTTAGCCGTGTGATGAGTGCTTCCTTCACAGAATACTCGTTATCTCGGAAATATGTGTGCGTAGGTATAAAAATTGCATCATAACCTGTTGATGTTCAACATGGAATCGGTGGAGATCAAATTAAGAGGTTGATTTATTGCAACAGCATGTATAGTATGAATAAGGCGCGTTTTGCACCATGTCACACACGACAAAATATCAAGCTAAACATTTCCAGTTTCAGCTGACCTCGCTTTTCGTACAAAGAGAAGTTAGCTTATATTGGAAACGTATAGCTTGATATGTCTAAAACCCGTCGCACCGTTCAAAATTCGTCTTAATAAACTATAGTGTGTACTAATGTTTAATGGTTTTTTTACGCACTTTCCTTTGATATAGTAACTGTCGATAACTCCAAGATCTTAGTCGAATGCGACTCACGAATACGTTTTTATTTATAATCTGCAATGCTTTCTGCATAAAACCTCAACTCACTTTCAAATGCGGCGCCTTTACGAACACAAATCTGTTGAAGCTTTTATGGATACTTCAAGGTATAATAAAACACGAGGAAAGCAATACAAGGCGCATAATAATACCTGTTTTTATCTTCAGTAAGTGTCATTTTACAGGGTATGTCTATTTCTAGACGTGCTCTCGGAAACATTTTCGAGTGGTTATCTTTTCTGGAAACTGTAAGTGCGGTTGAAATGGTGTAAGCTCATAACAGAATAGCTGCCTTTACTAGACGCCTACATACTCCTAAATATAAGTAATATGGAAAAGGGATATACAGGGAGGCAGGGACATCGACGAGCAACCTGTTACCATGGATTCAGCACATGATTCTAACTAAACTCCCAGCATTTAATATCTTCAACGGTTATTTTAAAAAAAAGCTGTTCTATACATTTTGACCACGCAGGTATTGATTGCATTTTTCCATAAAACAGCACTTTTATTTTTGGTAACTGACGAAAAATTTTTACGCTAGAGGGCTTAGTATTTGCTCAATTCATGGTTTCAGTTTGCGCGTCGATATTCCTGCCAGCCTGTATAAACAATAAAGGTAACATAATAATATTCTATACTTTGGCATATATCATCTTTTTATGACATGATTATTACTTGTGAATACCAACTCAAAATCTATGACTCGACAATTTCGTATATTACAAGCACTATCACTGTAGCTCTGAAATTACAGATAGAATACTAGAAAAAGACTTAAAGAATGGTGGAATATCTCTGCCGAGGGTATTGGAAGCCGTCCGTGATTGCTATGACGCAAATTGTCGACGTAACCGAAGATTATTTTAATCGCTCGGTGGGAATCCTCGATGAATCCTCGATGAAACTGAATTACTACAGGCTATTACTCGTACTTGCTTGATTTCTGCGCCCTTGGGAAATGTGCCGTATTCTGGCGTAGTGATAAAGTGCTTAAAACTAGAATTTTAATTAATAGACGTTAGAGTTAGGGGTTAGAGGCTCGTGGCTATAATATAATAACAGCCGCACGGGACGATCGATCGGTCCCGTGCACACCCGTGACAGTCGTTACGGGTAGTCAGAACTTTAGAAGCACCAAAGGCTGATAACCAGTCTTATCAAGGGGCATCGTGTTACCCAGTAACTGGTTTGTCGAGGTCAGATAGGGAGTCGCTCCACGTAAAATACTGGTATTCAGCTGCATCCGGTTAGACCGGAAGCTGACCCCAAAATAGTTGGGAAACGGCTAGGTAGACTGATTTTGGGACGTTAGAGTTATGCTCTCTTGAGTTTGTAATATACCTACGTATTTAGTAAAACTTTTAAATGTATTCTGAATTTTGACCCTTATAGGATCTTTGGTCCTAAAGTAGGACGCCGCTTGCATTATTAATTGGTATTTGGTACACCAATTGAATATCTCTTTGTTTTTAGGTATAAACGGTGGTAAAGTTGTAGCGATATATAGCTTTTCAATTTCCGTCTCTTTTGTCACCCAATCAATAGGCACAATTAAATGATATTTAATGAAATTGTTTATAAAAAATAAGCTAGATGTAGTCATCATTTCCTATCTGACTACCTGTGGTAGAAATGGCAAAACAAACTCAAGGGTCAAGTCTCTTTTAAAGTCCAGACATAATCTTGGTCAGATCATGGGAGGACAATGTAGATTAGTGTCTAAAATTGTCTTTTGAAGAAAGAAATTTAAGTGAGCGAGTCCAGCAAGCATTTGTCAGTAATCGTGTAGCTCAACTCAGAACCTGAGTTCAACTCAGAAATAATAGTGAAATAGAGATCCGAGTTAAATGTACCAAACCTAAGTTGCATTATACAGACCTGTAGGTAAAAAAGATGTTCTGACTGTGATGGGTCAATGCTCGACGGCCAACTATAACTATGGTTGGTTACATTATCATTAAAAAAACAATGCTCTAGAATGTACATACCATCTGCTAGATTTCGAAAACTGTGCTCATTTTTTATTTGCCACAGATCATAAAATAAAACCATACTTACGCAGGTTTTTCCACTAAAATATTTGTACACTGTTATGTAGAGCCATACCATTAATTAACGACACGCTAATTAATTTTTATCTTTGCGCTAACAGACACACTCGTAAGACTAATTAGGTACGAATTTTATTTAAAAATGAAAGTTTTCATTAATTAATTTGCGTAAAAGTTCGCTCGACGCAAATTAGCCAATTTGTTTGAAAAATATTTGAAAGGTAACCTGACAGTGACATTTATAATTTTGTTTAAGTAGGTACTCAAGTTACGTAGCATTAGTAAATATTGTTTTGTAAAAATATCTCGACGATTGATCATCACCTGCCTAGCCTTTTCCCAACTATGGGGTCGGCTTCCAGTCTAGCCGGAAGCAGCTGAATACCAGTATTTTACATGGAGCGACTGCCTATCTGACCTCCACAACCCAGTTACTGGGTAACACGATAACCCTAGGTAAGACTGGTTGTCAGATTTTCGGGCTTCTGACGACCCGTAACGACGGCCACAGATCCACGAATGACAGCCAACACCAACGGTTTCACGTGCTATCCGAAGCACGGAGGGGTTTTGGTATGTAAATATGGTCATACATCCATGGACCAACCGCGGCAAGCGTAGCTTAACCTGATCGATCGCCCCGTGCGGCTGTTATTACTTAGTCACCAGCCCCTCTATCTCGACCATTGATCTTCCTAAAAAATCATGTCGACTTTTTTGTATTCTCAGTTCTCACAAAGCCAGCACATTAAATAATTGGATCATAATAGTATCTACTTACCTAACAATTAATTAAATAATTATACTTTTATACTCAATCAAGTTAATGACTAGTTTTCGGCTGATCCCTTACGAACACACACACACACTTAACATCTGGAAATGTATAAAATGTACTGTGTTGAGCAATAAATATTTTGAATTTGAATTTGAACACTAAAGTATACAGTTTCCCACTACAATCTTCACTTATCAATCGTAACAAAAAATAAAACTTTATCCAGCAACCTATGATTAACCATCATAATAATTATCATTTTAATCGGCAAGTCATTGACCCTACACAGCTTCTTGACTGCAAGTGCAACATTGCACAATGTGCGGGTAAGACTGCTAGACCTCGTGATCGCAATGACAGGGATGAGTCAGCTTATCCCGTCTAATAACCCACTTAGACCAACTGAGATTGATGGTTACGTAACTAATGCAATGATAGAAACCGATCATGGGAGAATGGAACTGAGGAATGTTTGATATCAGATTCATAAAAGATTAATTAAAGAATTTAATTTAGTAAGAAGATTGTTGAATTATCATTGATAAGCTACTTCTAAACATTGTCTAGTTAACCAAGAAACGTCAATTGAAACTTGAAGGAAACTGGAGCTTACAGCTTTCATGCTAAAAGTAAAAAACATAACTAAATATACATTAATTTGTATCACCACAACCGCAAATCAAATTGCAATTTGTTTAATCAATACAATGAACAGTAATACACATTCTAGTGAAAGCGAAACCGAAATTCTGTAAAAGAAGCAAGAGACCAATTTTGTAAAAAACGACTGTTACAATGGTAACATAATCGGCGGTCGGGTGCGCGGGCGACGGACGGCGGCGCGCGACGTCTCGCCGACAGCCGTGACAATTAAGTTAGGTTTTTTAATGACTTTTTTACAGGTCCAATAAATTGTGCACTTTTTACTTGGAAGAAAGTTGTTGAAAAACGTTCATTATGTTAGCGAGCTTTTGTGGGAGCCGTTACGCTTGTTGCTATATAATGAGCGCCGGCGTCCGGTTCGTTACCGGCTCTGTGCATATTTAATCAGCATCTGTGTCTGTTCAATTTATAGGACAGTTGGACTTCGGGTCAGTGGTTTTAAAGACTCATTCATTCGAATCATTACACATCTCCTGATAAAGCTAATAAGAGCAAAAGTGTGAAGAAGCATCTGTTTGTAGTGTTAAAAGTGGCACGGAAAAGGTTCATGTTGTTAGTCACGTCATCGTGATTGGTCCTCAACTTTCATTTCTTTCTCATAACTTTTTTAGTACTTATTTTATAACTAAACAAGCAAATAATGACGTCACTAGACATTACTGAGCGTGAAAATTGGTTCACAGAACTATGAGACGGCAAAAGTAGTCCAAACCGCATTAGGTATGACTCTAGGAGTTTGCTGACTTATTGCATTCGACTGGTATGCTCTTTTACCCGGTGATCAGTGAGAAAGTTACCACATATATCACTAGTGTCAAAACAAGCCACCCAGGGAGAAATTGCGGATAAAAGCCAGATGGAACAAGCTATACATCATTGGCTAGCCTTGTCGCGGACATAATAACACCCTTGGCGGCTACAAACAAACAGCATGATGCGAAATAGTCCTTACACAATACCGGTGTACATTATCCTTACACTCGCATAGATTAAAACCATGCAACCCCGCCTCTATATGTAACGGGCTACAGGGCGTGTTGGGACATCTCTAGCACGCCATTGTTACGTCCCACTTTGATTTATACCCCAAGGTTCCGAACGCCTGACAACTCTATACCGTGAGCACACTCGTAAATATTTCCCGTAATAAAACTAAAATAAGTAGAAAATTGAAAGAGGTAGTGTTGATACAAAATATTACGCGGCTTTTGAATTGATATTATGTTCCTTTGGGTACGCAACTCTGTGTGTTTATAACACAACTGGCGCGGAATTAAACGGACGTTTGCAACTGTTGTCAGTGTCGTGAAATATCGCAGCAAACGAACTAGACTCAACGTTTTCATTCTAAGATTACTTTGTAGTTTGTACCTACATCAATGAATATTCAATTAAATAAACCAATCCATAAATCAATGGCTGAACTAGGCAACCAATTAGCTTTATGCATTTATCTAGGAGAAAGATCTTCAATTAGAACTGACCATATAGAACGACAATCACACGTAGGTACTATAATTTATATCATAAATAAACAATCATAAGTCACAGTTTTCAAATAGATTTCACCGTTAGCTCCTTATACGGTTACAGTTAAGGTCGCGTACCTATTAGCATGACTTCATAAAAGCTTTACTACGGGCACAAATTGGTTCTGAAGGTACCTAATAGGTAGCCATGTCCTGTAATGATTTAATATGGGAAAGTACCTACTTATGCTTTGATACATTTCTACTTTAAAAGTTATTAAACCGAACATAACCGACCAATTGAATAAAATAAAAATAGTTTATTTAAAAAATATGATTTGCAATAAAGTAAGTAAAGTTGTGTTGTTGTTGTGTTGCAGCCAGTAATACCTAATCTAAAATAACTTAATATCTTGTAATTATTGGTATCAGCGCCCACCCTCGATATCATTATAACCTATGTTATTGTGCCTAGCTTGTAGAATAATTTAAAACGAATGAGAAAATCATCTTGCAGCTAATTGAAAAAGTCATTGCTTTTTTTTAACCGGAAAAATCAAATTATCTTTGAACGAACCCACGAGGCTCATCACTATACCCCACATTTACTCCACCAACACTCTTCTGAATGATAAATGTCTTATTTCCTGTACAATCCTTTAAAATCAAACAAGGCAATCTAAGATTAAATAGCTGGTACATAATTAATTAGGATGCCATTTATTTAATCTCGGCTAGATTACATGCCATCAATTCAAAGTTTTCAATCCATTGATGCCTGCGGGGCAAGCAGGGGTACACACTAAAGAGTGAATGCTATCGGGCATCAGGTAGAAAATTAATCGCGTCTAGTTTCTATTAGGACCTCTGTTCATGGTAGAAACGATAAATTATTAAAGTTATTGAGTACACTATTTGAATAACTGCAATTCAATTTGCTACACAGTACAGTCACGAGCAAAAGTATGTATACACTCGGCTTTATTCAAAAGCGATTAACTCCTTTATTTTTTAATGAAATTTTATGTTGTTACGAACATAGCATTTTCGAACCCATAGGTTTATGTAATATGTCGTATTTCAACGTTGCATTCGTTATTTCACGAAAAAATCGCAATTGAAAGTTGCCAAGTGTTGACATATTGGTGCTCATGACTGTACCTACTGGGAGCGACTCATCTGCTCACAGGTAGGTTCTGTTCTTCCTAATTCTTAATCTCGGGACCGGTGGGTCAAGTGGCTTGGATTATAAGATCATAACTATTTAAAATTGATGTGATTTGTTTTTTATAGAAGTCCATCAACAATTTGACAGTGACAGCTCAGTAGCAGTAAGGGCGGGTAAGGACTTTGAGCGATATAATAATAATAAGTTTATTTCTCTCTCTACAAATATCTAGTCTTTATGAGAAAAAAATTCCTGAAAGAAAATTGCTCTATTGAAAAAGTATACCACATTACTTTCACACTTTCACGTGGTCATTAATGCAGGTGAAAATCTTTAATTGTTTGACACTAATCTGTTCTATACCAGGAGCGTCTTGCCATTATTAATTACCGGCTTCAATAGTCGAATCATTAATCAGACGAACAAAACAATATACGATTAATTGTATCGATGCTCATTTATTTAATTCGAATGCTCTCAAGAACAATGGACATTCATCTTTATAATCTAACTAGCTATTGCTCGGGGCTTCGCTCGCGTGGAGGCCGGAAATTATCCAACGAGAGCGCACTACAGGGGTTAAAAATAACCTATGAATTAAACCAGCACCCTTATTGCATAACACACTATCAATATCAATCTGAATCATTTTGAAGGATATTACTAATGCATTGCTTCATATGTTCGAAAAGTTTGTCTGCTCAACAACGTAAATAACGCAATGAATGAGGTTGAACTGTCAAAATGAAACCCATTGCTACTGATAGTGTGATCCGCAATTACTCCGCAGGTAATTGTCTACCTGTGTGCAAATTGTCAGCGAAATCCGTTCAGCCGGTTAGGGCCGCTTAAAGTAACAGACCGACAGACAGACAGATTTACTATCGCATTTATAATATTACTATATGGATTCTATCCGTATCATTTCAGACCGCGAGCAATGTGCGCGCGGGACATAACCGACTCTTGCGCAGTGGTTATTACGCGCGGCTTAATTGGCGCACATTGAGACCGTTTAGTGATAGACAATATTAATCGCCACAGTGTAATTGGTGCTTGCTCTTAGAAAATTCTTGTAAAGAACATAAAATCTTATTTTATGTCTGAGATTTAAATGGATATGGGGGTTTAAACTTAGTTAATTTTACTGTTGAAGGAAAAGGATGTATGTTGGTTAGTGACAGAAATAGACCATTTTATTATTCTGATTGAAAATCAACGTTCTGTTTTTTACACTACAAATAAAATTTATATACATTACTCGTATACGCAGAAAATTACTTGGGTTGAAAGTAAATTATTTTCTGTATTTATTCAACACCAGCTGCGCTCCGTAGTTTCACCTGCATAAGTCTCAATACCGTGGGAATATTGGGATAAAAAATTCTATAACCTAATTCAGGTCATGGTCGACCTGTGTCAAATTTTATCCAAATCCGTTCAGCCGTTTTAGCGTGACAGCGTAACAAAGAAACATACAAAAAATTAAATCTTTTCTTTTCATAATATTAGTTTAGCTTCCATATCTTACGTGGGAATCATAAGATTATTAAGATGTGACCTCGAAAATTACACCTCACTATATGACATTTTTATGATAAATGGATTAATAATTAATCTCTTTATTAAACCGTTTTATCTCCGACGTAATCTTATCGGGGCGTACAAACAGCAGCTCCTAAATTGCTAAATGGACTTAAACGAACGGCGTGTCGCAGAAATTATAATAAAATCATTAATATCTATGAATCCGAGGTCTGTAGGAAGGTTTGTCAACCTACGCGGGCTCTCAGAGTTCACAACGGTCAATATATTCGTGGATTATAACTGTTTTGACATTGACATAAAAAACTAATCCGTATAAATTGATAAAGCACGATTGACTTGGACCTGTTCTGGCGAAAATATTGTTTGGTGTTACGTTACCGGGTTTAGAGTTCATAATATCGCTTTTTCTTCTTTTCGACTCGATGGTACTCTTCCTCGTAATTTTTTTTATAAAGTTTGAGCCAGGCAAAACAAAGAACGACCACGACCCAATGGGTCTCTCTTAATAGCAAGAGACACGCGGAAGACGTAGGGATGGCGGGATGAGCTGGACTCCTTCAATAAGAACTGGTCCTTGGCGACTTTGAACAGAGATTGGGAAGAGAGTAGGGAGGCCTTTGCCCAGCAGTGGGACATCACAGGGTGATAACAATAATAATAATATTGGTCCCAGGGCATCAGTGGTATTTTTAGGTTATCCTAAGTGCAGGTTAATGGACATTAAGGACACTGATCAGAAGCACCGCACTCGCACTGGGTGTTGGATAGGTCAGTATCCTCTACTACGACCAATTGTGTCTGCAGCGGCCTACTTGGGTACGCAATCGATTCATTACACAATAATATCGCTAAAGCTACGGTTATAGAAGAGCGGTGGCCGCCACATATCGTCCCCAGTGACGGCTGTCATGAAAATGATGACGGCGGGGTTTGACTTTACTATGTTAAAAAACGTTATCTAGGAAAAGACACCAATTTACTTTCATAAAAATTGCCTCTGGACCGATTTCGGTCACAATCACAGGTGCACTCTCTGTTCCTTTACTCTCATAGTCCGATGGGACGGTAATCTAACATGACCGGGGAGACATCAGGCGCAGGACCAAAGTCTTTACGTGCTTTCCGAGGCACGGGGGTATTAAAGCGCCAACTTCCAAACTCCAGGCTGTTACTGAGAAATTACTAATGGAGAAATCCAATAACACTTTGCCCGACTTGGGAATTGAATCCAGGACCCCACGCTCACTATTCGCGATTGCAACCATGAGACCAATGGGGCTATTAAAACTGTCATAAATAACATTTCAGTGACGTCATTTGTCAGTAAATTGCAGACGGTATGTGAGGGCGATCTAAACCCTAGCTTCACAAGAATTGTAATTAAGGAAAGCTCATGTGGTACTTACGCTTAATAATCTTACAATAGTGATTTAATTAAGGGGGTTAAGTTAACGTCGCCATGTTTTTGTTGGAGGTAAGTTAGCAACGGCTTCGATTACGCGCCTTAAGTGACAGAATGTTTTATTGTCACTTTCTTAAATGCTTTTTATTTAACGTTACTGACGTTAAATAAATGAAATTCACTTATCAGTCTTTAAATGGAAAGTTAATATAAAACTTGATTACCTACATGAAGATGAAAACCATTACCTAATAATCATTATTTAATAGTTTCTTCTTTAGTTTCGATTTCATACATCGCATTACATAAAGTCACGGCTTCTTCCCATGGGGGTAGGCAGAAACTAAAGGACGCAACGTGCTATGACCCCCTTATTACTCCTTTTGCCTCGTTGGTTATACACGCACGCCGATTGCTAGTACCTAACCTTTCTGAAGAACATTTTTTTTTTCGATATTGCATCTCGCAGTTCAACCTATGAGGTTGTCGTCTGCTTAACCGGGCTTGCCTGTGGATGCTTCAATAAATTAAGGCCTCCAGCCAGGGCTTAAAAAACTTAAAAACTAAGCGACTACACGCTAAGGGCAGTCCCTGTGGGGTACGGACCTCGACTTGGCCATCGCTGGGAGAGGGCAGCAAGGGACAGGCTGGATCGGAATTAATTGAAGAACATTAGGAATAAGTTCACTATAATTATGTCCTCCTAGGGCATCCCGTTTCGGCGTTTCCACTCACCTTGTAAATGACCAATTCATCTAAGTATACTCTTTTCAATTCATCATCTAATAACATTCCCATCCATTTCTATTCCTATCTTTAGTCTTTATTTCCTGTCAATCAGAACTTGTGTCATACTCATTACAAAACGTACCTAATCACATACTCGTTAATCTATTTAAGGCTGTATCTCACTATCGTGAGTTTGTTTTGACTGACATCAAACAAAAAAACGATTACTTAAGCCGAAGTTTGGAAGTCATTTATCAAAATGAAGAGTGGTTACTCCGCCTCCTTGCATGCTCCGACATTATATCTATTACCGTTACTATTTTGTAATGGTGTTAAGAAACTAGATGCATTGGTAGGCCGGCAGTGTGATCACGTGTTTATGGCATTTTAATGTGCAGCGATGTGGTTGATATACTGTGCGAAAATGAGGGGAAAAGTATTCGAAGATACTACACAACAGAAAATGTACCGCTAGAATTTAATCTAATCTAACTAATAATAAAAAAGTGAAAATTTGTATTTTTGGATGTTTGTTACCCTTAATAGATGGCACATACCGGAGCTCCAAAGGAACTGAAGTGTAGATTTGAGACTAAGCACTGGAATGACCATAAAAAAATTCCACCTCAGACCACATCTAATTATGGCTAAGCAGCCGATTGTAGATAAAAAGGAAAAGAAAAAAAAAATGTTTGTTACTCAATCACGCCAAAACAGTTGAACGGATCGTTGACAGAAACTTGACAGATAGCTAGCCTGGAACCTGGAGAAAGACAAAAATGCTACATTTCATCCTGGAACGCAGACAAGGTCAGGACCAACAAACTCACCTACTGCTTGTTTAGATTACAAAACAGCAAGGAAAGAACGGGAGACGGAAGATCACGCTCATTTGTTTCTTTACTTAACAGGAAACTTTAATCCTGCGCATTTCCATTAGACATGTTTCAATCCTATCTTTCTTCTACTTAGGTTATTTACAACTTATTTCAACGTTATATGCCGTCGATTAAAAGCTTAGCATCAGTCTTTAATCCAAGACAAGTTCCAGTTATCTCAGTCATTACATCTACTAATGTTCGTTTGTAACTAAAATAAAAGAACGTATCGTAAAAAACATTAGCATTAATGTGCTTACACCAGTTTACAGGCGCATTTGCATTGAATTCATTCCGAAAACTTTATCACTTCGGAATAATGTATCTAGTCAAAGTAGTGAACTCGCTCTCACCTCAGCGTCCGCTATCTCGCGATCTGAAACAGAAAACAACACAATTTAACAATAGCTTATTAGCAGGGAACCGAATAAATCGGCTAATCAGATGGAAATGAGAGAAATTACCATGCAATTAAATGTGTGTGAACTTCAAAGATATATCTAACAGAGTGATACATTTCAGTGTAATGTTAATTTGTATATTTGCATTTGTGCGGTAGTTACACTTTTTGCACAGTGGCCCGCGTGGTAACGCTCCCCGCTTTTTGCGTACGCGCAAGTGCTGTTATAATGAGTTCGAATGAAAACATTGTGGTCATTAATCCGGTAGCGACTTGCTAATTCGCATTTTATTCGGTCAGTTTAATTTCAAGGCCAAATGGCGTCAGGATAACTTCGTCAGGTTATCTTAAACAGAGCGGATTATGAATCGCTTCGAGTGGTTTTAAAAGTAAATGTTCGCGTGCATGTAATAATTACAGCTTAATTACAATTATCTACTAAATATCGTGTCTTCGATATCGTTATTTTAATCGATCGAACAGTTGTCTCCTCATAGCAGATTTAATTAAGCAGCAACGGTTTGAAAATGTTGATAGTATCCATTTCATAATTACGTGCATACTGCACACGAACATTTCTATATTGAGCACGAATAACATTATACCTAGACTAGTCCCATCTTGACACAATTTACACCATTCTAGGTCACATACTCTAGAAAATTCACGGCCAATAAAATTCAATGAATTGTTCGTGCAAACGTGTGAGCTTCAACGATGTCACACATTATCGATTCCGCACATGTGTGGCACCAGACACCTCACACTAGTTAACAATATCGCTCACAAAAAGCTGCTCATTAATATTGATTGTAGGTAATTTCACCTTCGTGACTTTTCTATGATTTACACCGTAATATTTCACAATATAAGTGACGTTTTAATTGGGCTCACTTGTTTGTTCCGTGGCCCGGTCGACACTGTAGGCGGGGAACATTCGCACCCGACCCTCAACACTCAACTATGCTGATTTATCGAGTTTTATCGAGCAGACTAACGGACCTTCGAAATGCTGCCTCCGAGGGCTCGATAAATAATCTGCTATAATAACATAATTCGGATATTTATCTCATGTCTAGCTCCCGGCCTATTAAATATTCATCTCTGACAGTCAATAAAAAAAATGAACGCTGCTTATATCGTTCGTAGTAAGTAATAGTGGTATGTCGTGGGAAATTAGATGCATCAAGATGTAATTTAAGACTGTGAGAGTAATAAATTTGATCTTGTTAGAGAACCGTTTTTATGATTTATGAACAAGAGATTATATAAGTTAAAAAGAACATTTATTAAGACAAGTGAAGTTTTAGCTACCAACTGGAGGATTAATTAATTATCATCAATAAATGCGAGAAAATAACATGTTACGCTGGTCTCTACTATCGGTACCGGTAATAAATCTGGCACAAAAAACGTAAGCAGCAATCTATACCGTACGGGGCCTAACACACAACACGACCAAGTCATGCTGATCCAGCTACAGAAAAACTTCATAAAATTGTTTCTATCTGACCATCTGCCGACGTTAGCGGTCGCGTGTGCAATCTGATACCGATGAGCAATGAAAACAAATCAATTAAATCCTCGATTAATATTTATCAACAGTTTTTTTGCACGAGAATACGTAA
The DNA here is from genome assembly GCA_947507525.1 of Apamea epomidion. NCBI lineage: Eukaryota > Metazoa > Arthropoda > Insecta > Lepidoptera > Noctuidae > Apamea > Apamea epomidion. The sequence continues at coordinate 6,573,268 of OX382232.1, forward strand.
CCAGTCAAAAGTAGTTCGGAAAGATGATGTATCATATTTGCTGAAGTGTACCATAGCTACTTTTTATTGTTTACTAGCATCAGCCGGCGACTTTGTACGAGTGAAATTTCTGGTTCCGTCGACCCATCGTTTCTCGACCCGTTTTCGCTTGGCGTTCTTTATTTTTACTCGGCTCCTAAGCTACGATAGGACCCTAGCGTGATGTTAAAGAACCTATAGCCTTCATCAAGAATTTTTCAAATCCGACTGGTAGTTCCAAAGATTTGCGCGTTCAAACAAACAAACAAAAAACCAAACTAACTCTTCAGCTTTAATATTAGTATAGATAGATACGAAAGAACTACTATTTTTTATTATTTTTACCTACTGTAATGATAATAATGCAATGGTTCTAACGACACCATGAACATCTAAATCCATTCAGTAGTTTAGAAGTTACAGTGGAATAAAGAAACTCACACACCTATGTACTTACACGAACCCGGAATCATAACACTCCTTTTTTTGCCCAGTAAAAAGTGAGATGATTTTTGCGAATTCGGCGTCCACTTTCGCTCAAAGCTATTATAAAACATACAATCATAATTTAAATGTATGTAAGTACTCAGGTTGAACAATGAAAACTCTTTCTACAGGAAGTGCCCGATGTGAAGCAATTAGAAAAGATCATTAATCATTCGTCATCGTCAGCTGTATATACACTCTATGTGGTGAAGCCGATCCCACCCGAAGTTCGTGATTCGGACATTATCGTGATCAATAACCTTTTATTGAACAGACAGAAGGTCAAGTTACCCGAAACTGTCCATTTTTCCCAATCTACCTTGAACCTTAATGCTTAAGCAATAAAGTTGAAAATCTATTAAAGAAATTTGACAGATTGTAGTAGCTTGATGTGCTAGCGTTTGTATATCAGATAATAACTCGTGCCAATCATTGATCGATTATATCGGAATATAATAGACTGATCATTCGTTTTATGGCGCCATCTTGCTAATAAGTCGTTGATAATCTATACATCTATACACATCAATAAAATTGAAGTGTCTGTTTGTAATGTCAAAATAATAGCTTTTTGCTAAATGCATATGAAAGTATATACGGTACCCACTTACAACATTTTTTTTTTAATGTCTATATATATCTGTTTGTTCCGGTTAATATCCGAAACGGCTGGACTGATTTTGATTAAATTTGGTATAGGGATACTTTGAACATTGGGGAAGGACTTTTTATCAACATACCACGCGGGTGAAGCCGCGGGAGGGAGCTAGGGATCAATACATATTAAAATAATAATCCTGACAAAGTGACTCATCAACGCCCAGACCAATCCCTTTGACCAAGAAAGCTGAAATTTAGTGCAGGGGTTCTATTATGGTGTAGATAACATAAAGCTCGCCCCCTGTTACATGTGACTTAAACATAACTTTGACAACTCTGTATGCCATGTACAAACTGTTTATATAGGTATAAAATAAAAAAATATTATTATTTAATTTATTATTTTTATAACTGGCGAAATGTGGGTTTACTATAGGTGCACCTCTGCCAAACCCTTCACTCAATACAGGCTTGATGTTAATGTTATGTTATGTTACATACGGTCCGGATTCCCACAAGGTGGAGACATAAATCACGAGCAGACAAAGTCGTTGGCAAAGAGTTAGGTTTTTATACAAAACTTCGCACACCACAAATGAAAAGGAAACCCCTATGATTAATGTTAAAAACTCTTTAATTTATTTCCTCTTTTTTTGGCTTTACAATAACAAAAAGCAACACGAAAACACGGAATATGAGTGACAGTTTGACTGAACATATCCGGCGAAGCTTTTGTCAGTAACGTTTTGTGGGCAGAAATCATTCACATGCATGTTTTACAATAGTTAGCTGTCAGAGTTTGAAGACTAAATTGTTCATAAATGCATTGCCAAATTAGGCGGTACAAAAGAGTACCGTCACAAGCTTGAATACAAGTAAAATTGAAAGAAATACATGTTAAACACCCACTTACGGTACGAAGCGAGTTATTTTTTCTTCAAAGTCAAATCATTTCAAATAGGCACATAAATGGAACTTTTGAACGTCAAACATTACATTAAAATAAAATTGATTCTAGTCGCCCCTTCCAAAACGTACTTTTCGTATTGAGAAGAATGGGCAAGAAACTCCATCGTTACTCTATAACATATATTTTTTTTTAAACTATTATTTTAAAAGAAATATATAATTATGTATATTGTATGTATCATACTTCAACGCCTTGAATATACCTACGTGACTTTCCTTAAGTTGCTTCCAGTAACCGTTTACTACATACATACATAATGACACACATGGTGGTTGACAGAAGCTACAGAGCTACAGAACACCACCTGCTTCGATCCTTACATAATTTATAGAATCACATTTTTTGCATACATCGGAGGAGCAATTCTCGCATTTTTAAGAACGTTCGCAGTCTAATCTCAGTTTCAATCTGTCAAAAATACCACTAATTTCCCTACATTTTTGACATTGAGTGTCGCTGAGATGAGATTGAGTAGTATTTTGAACGTTTTTAATTACGAGAATTGACCTTCTGGTCATACACGCATGCCGGTTGCGCGTAGGTACTACGCACCTGACCTTTCTGAATAACATCACCAATAAGGTCACCATATTATTATGACCTACTAGGGTGTCCCTTCAACCACTTACACTGTGTGTGTGTGTGGGTGTTACTTCCACTTCTTAGAGTGGCCTGTGTCCCAGCAGTGGGAACATTATATGTTGATGCGTGTCCACTCACATCTACTTTTCGTTTATTATATTCTTATCTAAAGCGTTTTTTAACACTTCAACGTCAAATACTAGTCGAAAATGACAGATTTTTATGACGGAACCGCTTTTCTATGAAACTAAAGCTTAATTCAGGAGTGCAAAAAAGACGTTCCGAAGTTCTCCATATAATCCATAGTTGAATCTTTCAAACAACCCAAATCACGCTCACGTTTAAAACCGTAAGTGTTCATTGTCAAAAATCGGCGGGAATTCTCCAAAATATTTGAAAACAAAACCTTTTCGAGATCGAGCTGTATGCTTTTGTTTTCAGGCTTACTGTTCAGATTGATTGTCTTCGCTGAATTCACTTAGTTGCAGGCGGCATTGTCTAGCCTCCTTATTAGCCTCGGTTGAGCCGGTCACGATTAGACATTCCGTTATATAGTTGTCAAGATGCAATTAGTAGCATCTACTGCGTAGGCGTTTGTTTATCATGAGTATATAACTCGGACTGCAAATTAATTGTTGAAAAAACTGCAAGGAATTTTAAATTATTCACACTCATTTGGTCTATCTCGTCTTTTTACTTCTGCACATTTGGCGAATGAGAGCTAGATCAATATAATAGTTGCATATTGACTGTCACAACTCACAACACACTTGCTACAGTAGATATGCATCATCCTTCCGCTTAGCCTTTTCCCAACTATGTTGGGGTCGGCTTCCAGTCTAACGGGATGCAGCTGAATACCAGTATTTTACATGAGGCGACTGCCTATCTGACCTCCACAACCCAATAACTGGGTAATACGATACCCCTTGGTAAGACAGGTTGTCAGATTTTCGGGCTTCTGACTACCCGTAACGACTGTCAAAGATCCAAGAATTACGGTTTAACATGCTTTCCGAGGCAGGAGTCGGTATTTGCTATAGTATGTATTAATTTTTTTATTTATTTAGTTACTCTCAAACGCTGTTTTTTATTTCATTGTACCTGTTATTTAATACTAAAGGAACTTCGTTAGAACCAGCACCCTAATTGCGTATCACACTATTAATCACAATCTGAATAATTTTGAAGGATATTGTTAATCCATTGATTCATATGTTCCAAAAATGTCTGCTCGAACCACGTAAATAACGCTATGAATGTTATTGAACTGTCAAAATGAAAGCCATTTCTGCTGTTAATGTGTTACGCAATTATCTCACGCGTGTACAACGACATTTCGCGCCTTTTTGGAATAAAAGAGAGGAATTGTTTCCTTTCCCCTTGCAGCCTACCGATCACTGCTTACTCTGTGACAACCACTCAAAATTGTATATTTTTATGGAAAAAAAAATGCCAAGTCCCTCAAATAAACACATAACTACATGTATCTCATTCCGTGTAAAAGGAAATAAGTGCGATGAGTGTGGCGGCAATCTTCCGAATATTTTACACTAAAATGACTTTATGATTGATGTTAACAGTAAAATAATCTCCAGTGTGAAATCACTCTTTTTACTACTCCTACTTTTTTAATGTTTATGTAATAAAAATAAATGCACATGTTACTGAAAATGATTTAAGATAAGGTGGTGCAAACAAATATAAGTTGTATGGTATTTATATACGGATTAGTTTTGTTTAAAAGGCGTTAAATATTATATTTTTTGCAATTATGCGAATCACTGGGGTGTAAACGTAAACTCAAATATCTGTAGATTCGTTAACAGCTTAATTCATTTTTTAATTTAAGGCCAAAATTACTTTCTGCACTGTTTCCTAAACGCAATTAAAAACAGATTTGGGAACTTAATTTAACGTAAAATTGTACAGTTAAAAAATACAAAATATCTTTAAAATATAAACGGTCTATTTATATAATAATTGCTTACTTTATTTGCGAAATGCCCAAAAGTTGCAAAAAGATCTTAATCATTAATTCATAAGAACTTCGACGAGAGGGGAATAACCGTAACCCTTTATTTAGTACCTTTTTGGTGTAGCGGTCGTAAATGCTAGATACTGTTAAGCATGAGGTCAAAGTGTTATTAGATTTTTCATTAGGAATTTCTCAATAATAGGCCGGTGTTTGGATTTTTGCCTGGTTGATGGCAAAAGGGTCCTACATGAGACTTACATAATTGGAAAAATGTGGTAGTACAGGTACACCTCTGACTAACCCTTCGTGGATTACGAGCGTGATGTTATGAGAGTAACCGTTGTTTGTTAATACCAGCACCCTAATTGCGTAACACACGATCAATCGGAATCTGAATCATTTTGAAGCAAATAGCTAATCCATTGCTTCATAAGTTCGAAAAATTTGTTTGCTCAACACATAAATAACGCAATGAATGTTGTTGAACTGTCAAAAAAACATAATACTAACTTATACATTAAATATAAAATCATAGATAGGGTTCTTTGTTTTAACATCATCATCTGCCTAGCCTTTTCCCAACTATGTTGGGGTCAGATTCCAGTCTAACCGGATCCAGCTGAATACCAGTATTTTCCATGAAGCGACTGCCTATCTGTCCTCCATAGCCCAGTGGTAATACGATACCCCGTGGTAAGACTGGTTGTCAGACTTTCGGGATTCTGACGACCCGTAACGACTATCAAATATCCACGAATGACAGCCGGGACCAACAGCTTAACGTGCTTTCCGAGGCATGCCCATCCACGGACCAACCGTGGCAAGCGTAACTTAATCTGATCGATCGACCCGTGCGTCTGTTGTTATTACTAAGCCGGACCACAAGTCTATGTTGTAACATAGAACCTTATTTAGTGTCATATGCAAGAAGAGAACCCCTGTAAGGTAACGTAACCTATAATTAAGGGCTACATCATAGCTTAGTTACTTATCTTGAAACTAAGTCGTCGTCAATATTTTATGAATAAATTAATAATATCGTTAAGCTTTGTAATTACAGTTTATAGATGATGGCAGCGATAATTCTAGAGGTACTAACGATAAATGTAAATTGTATCGCGAAGTATCCGGTGAAGTGATTACGGGCGGAAATCACGTGATCACAACATTTTTAAGACTAATTGTGACCATTAATAAAGGCTTAAAGAGCCTGCGCGTGCGAATGTTTCTTAAACAGGTTTTGATGGATCAATATCGCAGATTAACAGGGAGATTTCCAAGTTCAAGTTCTTTAGGTTGTTTCTTTAGATAAATCTCTAATCTCGACCACGTCGGTTTGCTAAAGCTAGCCGAATCAATATAGGCAATTATAAAATAATAACTTTATTGAACAAAGAGAAACATATACTTAAAGTTAGTCATACACTAAACATGATTGTACAGATGCCAGCACATCCAGCTACTACAATCTGTCAAATTTCTTTAATAGATTTTCAACTTTATCACTAAAGCTTTAGGTTCAAGGTTGATTGGGAAAATTTGACAGTTTCGTGTAGTTTGACCTGCTAGCGTCTGTGCAAGTGGTGATCGAAAGCAGTTCGAACAGCTGGCTCCTGAAAGGTAGCATCGCAGTCTTGTCAAGCCTTGCCTTACACGATTGTGTTTACCTATAATAGGAAATACATTTCTTGCCCTACTTGCATATTGCACTTAAATACAGCATTCTTTTACAACTAGACCGTCTTCAAACCAAATATTTCAACCGCCAATTATATCTGCCATCCGCGACGCTGTTAGCTAACATGTCTCACCTACGGCGTACGGAATGCGAACGGTAAATATCCCGCAGGACTTGCCGGGCCCGCAAATCGGCCGGGATGCCTGCGGCGGCCGGGACCGGCGCATGCGCATGATTCTAACGACGATCGTAATCGCCTGTATTACTTTTATGAGCGATAAGATCGTTTGTTGGTTGAATTGTTTTTTTACAGGTTTGTTACGGTGTTTGTGTGAAATATTTTGAAAATGGCGAGATAAATTTTTGGCATGAGCATCGTTCCTAAAATAAGCAAAAACTACTTTAAAAAAAATGTAATGAATAGTTTTGATTTCGCTACGAGTTTATTTATATATTAGCAATGGTTTTACATTAAAATACTTTTTTAAAGCGCCTTTACGAATACCTGTACCAAATGCAACAAAAACCGAACTTTATTTTTTGTAATATAATATATTGTTATGTCTAATTTTAAGGGAATCCTAAAACTTTCCAAAACCGTAGTAATTTTTCATCATCAGCTTATCTTTTTTATATATCTGATATCTGTAAAAGATAGTGTTGTTTCTGACACTTGATATCAATCAAGTGTCAGAAAAAACACTATCTTTTACAGATATCAGAACATCAAACACCGTTTAGCAAATAAAACACGACACCTAACATTCTTGATAACATAACTCGGCACGCACTTGGCCATACATCTGATCACCATGTATTACACTATAAACTCCACACGGCAAGGCACATAGAAGCGTAAAAAGTTTTCAATGTGTGGTATGTCAAAGTAAATAAGTACTGTACACGTTGTTTTTAACAACCAGGGGCGGAGCAAAGGTATAATATGGTGCGTTTGACAGGATTCCGTAGCCCTTTTGTTTTACAAAATGGCAATTTAGTCACCTGCATCCGTCAAGAGAATGATTCGACCATACTAAACAACTTTCGCTATGAAACGCATATTCGATTCGTGAATTTTTAATCAAAATCCTATACAGCAGTAAAGTCAAAGTCAAATAATTTATTATAAGTAGGCACATAAAAGGCCCTTTTAAAAATTACAAAAATATGTCCTATGTAGAAGAATTGGCCAGAAACTCCACCATTGTAGTGTTAGATAGTCGATAGGCTTTTTTTCGATACATGGAGATCAAAGGGTTTTTATTTAGTTTTTATTCGGATATTAGTTTTATAGCATATATGTTTAGTATAACAGATAGAATCACCTTCTTGACGGACGCAGATGACTAAAGCCACAATGTGGTTTGAGTTGCTAGTATTCCCGAATTACTCTTCGTCATGTCCTAACAGATCTTGGAGTCTCTCCGATAAATCTATGACGGTCTGGAGTTGACGGTTTATCCTACAAAGCTCTCATTTATCTTTCTTCATCATAAGCTACTAAAATGGCGTGTTGTTGGCATATTTACCAGCACAAAAAAGGTCTCCCTCCTCGTCCCTTTGCATAAGAAACTCAGTCCCGAATTGCAAAAAACCCAGATCATCCCACCTCCAGTAACATAACACAGCTAAAAACGGCATCTAAGGCCTTGTCCACACTTGTATCATTTTGGTGTATCAGATTGTTACGAGCTCCACCTTTTACTATTATCGCTAGTTTGGACGCAACGGAGATCTGATATATGCCGAAATGAAACAAGTGTGTACAAAGCCTAACCCTTTTAACAACATATTCCATCAAATGCCCGGCTATAGACCCACTGATCACAACTCAGTAGCCCATAAACTGGAAGATGTTCCTCGAGGCGTGAATAGGGTTACCATCCGTCCGGTTTTGTCCAGCCTTGTCATTTGTACGGAGTTTTTTATATAATATTAATTAACACACATAACATTACACCTGTATGCCTCGAAGATTTAGGCAGAGGTGTATCTATAGTACAGCCACATTTCGCCAGTCCCATGTAATTAACCTATTTTTTTTTTATAAACTAGTGCTTGACTGCGATCCCCCCTGATGGAAAGCAGTGATGCAATCGTTGATGGTAAAGCGCACTAATTTATTATGAGCCTATTCACTCTAGCTTTGAAGACACTTAAATTATAATCGGACGGGAAGACCGCTGCAGGCAAATTGTTCCAGTCCTTCGATGTACGCGGTATAAACGACGAGGCAAAACGCTTCGTCCATGTCAACAACGTAAGGGTGGACACTCACCGTACGACGGGTTGTCCGATGATAAAACGGTGATGGCGGAATTAAGTCATGTAATTCCCGCGAACACTAACCAGAATGCACCCTGTAGAACACCGAAAGGCTAGCTACCTTACGCCTGTGCCATCAACCGGGCACAAATCCAGAATCAAGATTGCTACTTAGAAATTCCAGATAGAAAAACCAACCAATAATACTTAGCAATGTCCGGCTTTTTGTCAGGAGATTTTAAATTTCAACATGGTAACCCTAGGCGTGAATAGCTTTCAATGCGTGGTGTCTTAGCGTAATTTGTTTGTAGCCTGCGCCTGCGCCGACCGTGTAATCCTACACGGACAAGTAACCGCCTGTCTGCACTTAATGTTACATGTTCATATCATTTCTTTTATGTTGTTTTTCTTTTATTATGTTTGTAGTTTTTATTTGTTTGTTGTTTCATGATGAATAATTGCTGTAGAGAGTCAGAGTTTTTTGTTTTTGTAATACAAGCTACTGCAGGTTTATCGCTTGAAAAATTACACAAGAGAGAGAAGCCAGAACAATTTTGTGGGCACTTAATTATTTCTGAAAATTAAGCGAAACCGTTTTTAACTTTGCCTTCGCTTAACATGGTCCTAAACTAACTCCTAGAATAAAAAAAAAATTAACAAAAAAATTAAACCGACGAAAAAACGGAAAAGCAAAAAATAATAAGTAAACCATTTTTATTTAACCTTAATAACTAAGTTCTTAAACTAATGTAAGTAGGTATACCTAAGTAATTTTGAGTCGGCGCAAAACAATCAATAAACAAAGATCACTAAATTGCCTTAAATTTAAACGGCGCCGACTCAAAATTATTTAGGTATACTTACATTACTTTAAGAACTTAGTTATTAAGGTTAAATAAAAAAGGTTTATTATTTTTTGCTTTTCAGTTTTTTCGCCGGTTTAATTTATTTGTTAAAAAGTTTTTATTTTATAATTTTTTGTGGCTATAATCTACTAATTGTTTGCCAAAGGGCAGGCATATGTGACACTGAGTAGAGTAATAATACACAACTCAGCATTCAAATCTGTGAGTGAACAATAAATTACCCGTATTTTCCCACCCTTAGGGTTGGAATTTTGGGGTATAACCTTTCCAATAATTTTTTTTTATCAAAATCGGACTACTCTGTAAAAAGTTACGTGTGGTCGCTCATAAGTACATAAAAAAAAAACGCGTCGACTTGAGAAACTCCTCCGTTTTTATTCGTGGGTTAAAAAATAGTCTTAAGCATAAATATAATTTTACTTTGCTAAGTTTTCATAGGATATAATATATATAGGATTCCCTGTGTTGTAAGATCCAGTTAGGCTCCTTCGTGTCGATAAGAATTTTATATAATAAGGTAATTTTTTAAAAGTTAAAACAGTCATAAAATCTACTAAGCTAAGCTGTATTTGGCACTTTTCATCACCTTGAAGATTTTCACTGCTCGTTCATTGACTCAGTTTCAAGTTTATAAATTAAAAAAAGTAATGTGTATACTTTCTGCGTCTGCAAAAGTTGCTACCGGATTGACAGCTGGCATAAAATAATAGTGTTGATAAAAACTTATATCAATGAACATGTTGGTAGATAACTGAACATGTTTATTAATAAGTAGTAATAGATGTTTGTGCTGTGCTCATGGTCACGCTTTTTAATTATTTTCTATTAGATAAAAAAATTTTCTCATTCGTAATTTATTAGTTTTATTATAGAGAATGATATTAGGTAAATTATTATTTGAAATATCTGCACGTTGGACAACGCAAAGGCGTGGCGGATGTTATCCTTTATTTTCTATGTAAAACCACAAAGTATGGGATAAGGTGTATGTGGGGATCCCAAGCTTGGTTAGTGGTTATGAAACATGAGTAATATTTTATTTTCGCTCTACTTTTATTAAAATAAAATTCACGTACAGACGCCACCACATCAAGCTACCCGAAACTGTCAAATTTTCCCAATCAACCTTGGACCTAATGCTTTAGAAAAGTTGAAAATCTTTTAAAGAAATTTGACAGATTGTAGTAGCCTGTTGTACTGGCGTCTGTACATTTCAATCGCAAAAAGTTCAGCAACAAAATCATTAAATTCCTGGACTACTGTGAAGAGTTTTAAGCTGATCAGTTTATGGTTTAGTTGAGCGACAGTTCATAAAGCAGACTTAATTTTTTTTTAATAATCAAAAAGTTCCATGGTATTTTTTTTAAGAGATTGTAACCTTCCATCTTTTTGGTCTCTTTCACTGACTGCAGTATCATACCATACTGTATCTACAATTCTACATGACGTGTTGCCAATATCAATCGCTACATAGAAACAGATTCGATATAATTGCATCGATCGATGTAAGTCGCACGTGTGTATTCAACACTCGCCATTTTTTACACGCCTGCGCATCCACGACATTATTAGGGCTGTAAGTGATTTGAAAAAGTAATATCGACACTCCAAGCGAGTAATTTGCAAAATGGCCGCTAATGATGCCTTGAAGGCGTTATTTTTATAAAAATAACAACTAAGTTTAAAGATGCTATCACGTAATAAAAAAACTAGTTAATAGCAAATAGATGGGACTGATAGATTACGTCAGTCTAAAAGTAAAGCTAATGTTTCAATGATCGAAGTAATGTTATCAGAGGGCAATTCATTTACTGGACCTAAATAATTATTCGCGCCAATCCAGTTTCTCGACGCCTTTGCGGGATTCGAACTCAATACTACCATTCGATATCAGATCCAAGAAAGGACAGACGTGCATCTCAAATAAATTCAATTTTCCCGAGTTTTAATTGCAAACAAGTTTCGTGTTCGCGACAACCCTGCTGAAGACGCGGAAGTGACTCCTTAGGTTTATCTCCATTAGTGAGAATCCAGGAGTTTATCGAATTACTCACTGGAAACGAGGCACATTAATGTAAGTGAGAACAAATGTTTTCCAAAAGCCCATAGAAATCGTTTAATAAGGAAGTTCATGCTTATGAACTTCCTTATTAATCCTTATTTATGTCAGAAAACTGAACACAGATCTGATTGATTTACACGCCCATAAAACAGTTAGGCAAATAAAGGCAAACCCTGACGTATGATGAAGAATAATAGGTACCTCATAACGATAAAGTTCGTGAGAGAGTAGTAGGTATGGTACACAGTACACCAACGACCTGTTATTGTCCGTCTGTAAGTAGGTTAAAACCCTCTTTTCACACAGAGAAGGAACGAGCATAAATCACCACAAATGGTTTCTTACAAGCCTAGGTTTCCCCACGATGCTTTACTTGACAGACAGCCAGTAGGTTAATGATGAACTAAAAACAAGCGAAAAAAGTCCCTTAGATACTTTCCGAGTTCCGTTATTAGCTGGCCATGCTGCATATAATTACAATGGTCCCGGCTATTACGTAGCATATTAGTGGTGAGTTCTTGTAACCGACTACAACCAACCACAACGTGTCATTACACAGGAATGATGACATTACTACTAGAACCGCCGCTTGATAAGTTTTTGTACATCTTTTTGCTGGCAGATATCTCTGAGTTTCTCTGGGTGTGGCCACTGCAGCTGTTGGGTATGTATGAATTGATGGATCATAGCAAAACCGAAGCGGAACCAACGGGAGCCCTGATTCTTTGTATAGAAAATATTCTATTTCATTATTCTTTATGGCAATCAGTGTCGATGTCGACCATTTTGCCAATGTCAGATAGAATATTGTGCGTTAAAAATTTAAAGAAGGAATTTGTTACTGCTTTTGTTACTCAATCATTACCTTTTTTGTCTTTCTCTCTAATAGAAATGAACTTTAACAAACAACCTTACATTTTCACTCCAAACTGCACAGAACTCAAAAACTATAACTTTAAAACAATGCACGAACGATACCTTCCCATACTTTTTACTCCACGCATGTCAGAAAACAATCCTCATAGATTCATTGATAATCTATTATTCTATTATCTAAACATAGGAACAAAAGCTCGAACGCACGGTAAGAAGATTCTCGCGCACGCGCCGTCCGTCAGATAGGTACCTGCGCGTGCTCAGACATAACTACTTACGTGATACAAATCGCTATTAATCTATCACGAGACACCACTGCTAGATCTGTATGGATTTATTCAGGTTTTATGCTGGCTATAAATATTTGCAAAGAAAATTATTTTATTTTGTTATTGTTTGTTTTAACGGAGAATTTTGTTGTTTGGATAGTTTAGATTTCAATTTCAAGGAATTAAAAATATTTATGTTTTTAGAAGAGGCGCAGATTTTTAAAAGTCGTTGTAAATTATAAACTGAGAAATTTACCGTTAATTATTTTATTTTAGTTAAGTAATTTCAAGGGATTGTAAATTCGGTATAACCTGGAACAGTCCAGGGCACACCGTCCCGTTTTAAAACTTGCTGGCTGGATTTACAGTTTTCATCACAGAAGGGGAAGACTAAAGAAACGATGGATGGACTGTGTGAAAGATGAAATGGCTATAAAGGGGGTGACTACCGAGATGACGACTAATAGAGAAGTATGAAAGAAAAAGACATGTTGCACCAACCACGAATAACTTGGGATTGATGACGGGCTACTTTTTTCACGACATGAAAAAAGAAGAACAAGTTACTACGCAAACTTTCTTTTCAATTTCGTTTGAAACCATGTAATTCTAATAATAAAATATATCGTTAAAAAGAGCCAGTAAACAATCTCATTCATTCATGGTCATTGTTCATTATTTCATGGATTGTGCTTTTTTCTCGGTTGTTAGTGGCGTGTCATCGCGATTTGACGGCTTCACGGATTAGCGAGATATTCTGTACCGTTTTAGAACTACTACTCCACTTTTTGAATTTGGCACAATTTTTCATGTATCGAGTGCTTGCTGAAATATTAAATTGAAGACATCTCAGACTAAAATCACACCCCATTAGTGTGCAAATTTTTAACTTAGAAATCTCAATACCTATTTACACAAAAGCCTAGAAAATGGTAATGTTCAAAACCAAGATGGACTTAGGGCGCTTCCACCAACTAGCCAAGCGCCACATACTTATTCGTCAGTGCACGATTTTTATTGTACAACTATTTGTGCTATTTATGTACTGGACCTGATTGACCAAGATCGCATCTGTTTCGACGGCACCCACAAAAAAGGCATGCATTTTTGATTGTTTCATCGTATTCATACATCTTTATCAAAAGCCTCATCTGAAAATTTCCATGATCACACAAAAACATGTGCTCATATGAGTACACCATTGTTTGTTGTTTGATGTTTATTCATCGCAAGTTGAAAGACTTAACGGTCGGTTCTGGTCAACGATGACACAATGCTGTGTAAGGCTCACAGCGGTACCGACATACCTAACTGAATTTTAACTACTAGGTAGGTAGTTGTACTTACAAATGCATTGTCAGTTACATAGTTATCTTTCTGTGTTCAGCTTTTTGAACAGTGGTACCACGACAAGTAGCACACTGTACCGAACAAAGGCAAACCATTTATTTCAAATAGGCACATAAAAGGCACTTTTGATAGTCAAAATTTACAACAAAATTAAATTGATTCTAGCTGCCCCTTCCAAAAGGTAGTCTCGTATGGGGTAGAATGGGCAAGAAACTGAACCGTTACTCTTTTAAAATGATTTACAGTATGTATAAATTGTTTAATTATTATTAATCATCAGATAATATATCTCTGATGAAATGAAATATTTTTTACCTACATACATATGTGTATATCCTACTAATATTATAAACGCGAAAGTTTGTATGGATGGATGTTTGTTACTCTTTCACGCCAAAACTACTGAACGGATTTGGATGAAATTTGGCACACAGATGGTTTATAACTAGGATTAACACATAGCATACTTTTTATCCCGATTTCCCCACGGGATCGAAACTTATGCGGGTGAAACTGCGGGGCGCAGCTAGTTAAAAATAAATGCAAGAGGAATCTGCTTAGAATAATTAGACCAGGTGAATGCCTGGATTATAAAAAGGTTTTTGAAAAGAGACGATACGATGTTCAAACTGACTGCATAAAAGTCTTAACCAATTGTCGGAAAGTTTATAGAGGTAATATATATATTGACTATGAAATGATAAACGTGATGGTGTACTTTCACTCTTATTTATTGAACCATAAAGTAAATAGTGATCTTATCCGAACATTACTCTCATTTTACCTTATGGAAACTAAGATAACTAAACTATAAAGCTTTCCTTTCAAAGTTCCATGTAGCCCAATAATCAATTTAAATGTAAATTCCTTACAAACAAACATAAAACTTTCCTCCATATTACTAACACTTACAAACCACTCACTTACAATAACATGGGCTTAAAGAAACAGGGACACATACGGTATGAATTTATTCACAACAGCGTCGATTTTACTTTATAACAACGTGGTACTGAATATTTTGCAGTTGCGACCATAACTGGTCCCTGTACTGTTACAGGGAGACGTCTTGTTGATAAACATACAAGTGTCCGATTGTACATTTCCGTATATTTATTGAATAACTGACAGCGGAGTAACTCTTGAAATTTTGACCTAGCACAAATATTTTTATGAACTTGACCATGCTTACAGTATCTTTAATTTTAAGGGTACATGGGGGTCTTACTTATTTGCGAATCCATACTCATTCAAAGACTTCAAAGGTAAAGATAAAGATTACCTCCTCCAAGAATCGTTATATTGTGTGCGTTTTTAACGGAGATAGTATAAACACGAAATGTGACATCTACCAACCCGCACTGGGCCCGCGCTGGGTGGTAGATTATAGCCCACTCCCTCTCAAAGAGAGGAGGCCTGTGTCCTAGCAGTGGGAAAATTATAGGCATTAAGAACATTATCATATGCTTTAAGATAGCTAGATTTCACAACCCAACATCCTTGGCTTTTTCAAAGTTGCGTTCATGCAACTTCTCATCATTCCTTCAATACTTACCAAGATCGTTAATATTTACAGCTACTTCTGACATTATAGTCAATTTAAGATGCTTACCTGTGGACAAAATACAATTTATTATTAATTTTGATAGCTCATTAGTAAATTTTTTTTATTGCAAAGTGGGCCAGCCTCGAGCAGACCTCGATCTCGCCTGATGGAAAGATATGGATGAGGTTTATGATGGAACAAGCAAGCCCAGAAGATGCCGATTCAACCTTTCCTTTGAAGGCTGATGGATTATACATGAAAGGGGAACACAGACGCTGGCAGAGAGTTACATACTTTGGCCGTTCCGGAAAAATGGCAAATTTTGGTTTAATGCTACAATGCATACCACATAATATATAGGTATACGATTGAAAATTCGCTTGCACGTCAAAATAATGGAGGCTAAATTGAACCCAAGCCTGCACCCGGGCTGCATAAATTTGAAAAAAAAAATGCTTCAAATTTTTTATTGCTGATCAATTTCAAACCAAGCTTCCTTATAATTGTGGCCTCAAAATAATTATTTTATTTATTTCAACTGACCGTTTGCATAATCGGCGTGGAATCGAAAATTAAATATTTTTGCCGCTTGCACCGTTTGAAGATTGAATAGCTTTTGTATGTAAATATTTCGCGTTTCCCATTTTTTATTATTCCACCATTATAAAATGTTTACTGTATGGTCACGGAAGAAAACCGCGTTATAGGTTGAACCTCGTAATATTTCAACAGAATCTTTCCTCCTTTCAAATATTATGGAATTCAACATAGCGCGGAGTCGTTATTGTCTTATTGCGGAGCGAAGGCCTCATACTCTCCATTCACCTCTCTCTCACTCTCTGTCCAGAACTGTCAAGGACCAATCTTTGTTAAAGGAGTCCAGCTGACCCCGCCATCCCCGTCTGGGCCAGCCGCGAAGTCGTTTTTTTAAATATAATTAAATAAATATTTCAAAAGCAAGATTCTGCAGGAAATACCATATTTCAGTCGAAACTTTCGCATTTTTTGCAACCATTGTTATCTATAACTAATCTTATTGTGTCACGACTCCCACACATTTTAACAGCTGCCATTCAATTTTAAACTCAAAAATTGTTTGTAAAGCATTATTTAACCTAGTGCTTTCAACACCTTTTTATATAGAAAAAAAATCAATGCACTATTATTATAAGATACGGCAATCTAAAAAACAGTATTCAGAGTGCTGTATCTTAAATAATACTTTTGAGATACTTTTGACTGACCATACTAACAGAAGTATGGTTTGTTTGAAAATTATCTGATGAAAATGTAAACAAATGGATCAGAAAACGTACTTGTGGATGCCAATTTGTAGTGCCACTTGAATACTTTAATCTGAAATACAAATTTTAAATCACCTTACCTTTAATAGTTTTTCAGTTACAATTTAATTATGTTAGAACTGACGGGGTCCGCTAGGGCCGATGCCGCCGGGGCTGCGGGTTGTTCGAAAGAGATACCGTGGCCCCTGGCACAGGCAACTGAAGGAACACGGGTGGGTTTTAGTCAGTAAAAGTCTGACACTCCCTTCTGCTCCGCCCAGAGCGGGAGGAGTCATTTGATGATTTCCCACCCAGAAAAAAAAAAAAAAAAAAAAAAAAAAAAAAAAAAAAAAAAAAAAAGGTATCCAAACAATAATTGTTGGAAAAAATGGTGAGAGGTTGAATCCTTCTGAATACAGACGAATGTGTTACCAATTCCCTTTAGTGCCTTTTTTTTATTAGCCGTTGTTGTCCCACTGCTGAGCAAAGGTCTCCCTACTCTCATTCCACCTCTCTCTGTCCAGAGCTGCCAAGGAGCAATCTTTATTAAATAGTGACTGATTGCGCAAATAAATTAACCTAAAGAGGTCTTGTTTACACTTTCATCAGACACACTTGGAACTGACTTTAGGTACCTGTACCTAGTCTAAAAAGCAGACAGTTCGAAAGGGGCTGAATCAGAACAAGCTCAGAATCTAGCGATTGTCTGGCCTCTGACAAGCGACAAGCGATCGACTCCCGATATTCTGACGAGGTTTAGTTTCAAACGAGTTGGTGCATTCAATTCTAAGTTCTACTGATCCTATTTGCAAGGAATTTCGAAAGCAATCTAAGATATTAGGTATGTATGAGGTGTTTTCTTTACCTTATTTTGTCCCAGTGAGAGGAAATAGCAGATTTGAATTTTATTTATTACAGATGAAATGCGAAATTGCAATAAAATTTGTTATGTAAAATTCTACTGTTGGTCCGGCTGTCATTCGTGGATCTTTGACAGTCGTTACGGGTCGTCAGTAGCCCGAAACTCTGACAACCAATCTTACCAAGGGGTATCGTATTACCCAGTAACTGGGTTGTGGAGGTCAGATAGGCAGTCGCTCCATGTAAAATACTGGTATTCAGCTGCATCCGGTTAGACTGGAAGCCGACCCCAACATAGTTGTAAAAAGGCAGGCAGATGATGTGTTATGTTAAATTCCTTGTTTTCCGGTTACCGAGAATTGCTTTCGAATAATGTTACATTGTTGTATCATTTTTAAATATTGCTATTTTATGATTTAACTAGTTTTTGCGCGCGACTCCGTCCGCGTGAAATTTCTTGTTCCCCCGACCCACCGCGTCGTATCGCATCGTCTGCCCGCGCTATTACTGTGTTCTTTCTGACATTTTTGTTCATGTACGGCTCCCAAGTGTCATAGCGTAAAGGTAAGTAGTCTTCCCCGAACTAACCCTTCCTCAACAATTGGGCTATGAAATACAGAAATAATTTTTCAAATCCGACTGGTAGTTCCAGATATTAGCGTGTTCAAACCATAGTCTCCTTCCTCAAGAATTGGGCTAACAAATGCAAAAATAATTTTTCAAATGCGGTTGGTTGGTTAAAACAAACTCTTCAGCTTTATTAATAGTATAGTTAAAAATGTTCAATCTTAACAAACGAACAGCAACATAAAAAAAAAACTACATCAACTAGTGAACTCCAACAGCAAAAAAAAACAAAAACTAAAATATAAATCTTTAAAAATAAATCCAGCTGTCGATTACACTAACGTCGAACACTAATACAGCCATCGAAATCGCATTTAACTAATTAAAATAATCATGCAATCGTATTTAAAACATTAATAGTTTATTCGAACATCTCTATTAGCATGATCGGTGCGTTTTTCCAGCGTTTTTGCTGCGTCTTCGTGTCAAGCAATTATTCCTTACACGGTACCGGCTCTATTTGCATGTCAATAATACTATCTGCATTTCGAATGATGTCGGACACATCACTCGCAATCATTTTGTTGTTGTAAAAAAAATTGTGAAGTGCTGCGTTTGCGGTTCTAAATTATGATGACGAATGTAGATCAAAGATTGTACACTTCACACTTTTTAGTGTACGTCTGTCTGTATATAATGATGGATAGAAGTTCCCTCCATTGTCTAACTATACATACATATTCAGCCTATAACGTTCCCACTGCTGGGACACAGGCCTCCTCTTTGTGAGAGAGAGTGGGCCATAATTCACCACGTGGGCCCAGTAGGGATTGGTAGATGTCACATGTCTTTGAATTTTCGGTTCTAGGACATGCCGGTTTCCTCACACAGTTTTCCTTCACCGTTTTGAGAGCAGTGGTGATGATATAATTTACACAAAGTAAAGCGCCTGTCTGGGTTCGAACCTACGACCTACAACTCGTAATTCGCGACCGTGACTACTGGGCCACCACTGCTAACTATACCGGGTCAAATTAAATTAGCTAGCGGAACTCTGCGGACGTGATGGGTATGGAAACTAATTCACGATAAAACAAAAAAAAAAATAATTAGCCGTTTTTTTTGTGGGTTCACCGACCGCAGATAGTGTTGTCGCTTGAAATATCAGTTTAAAAATAAGTTTTATCGTGTTGAGACCCGTCGGTCTCAACACGATAAAACTAAAGAAAATATCCAGCTGTCGCTGACCCAAAAAAAAAAAAACACATTTTTTTTGTTTTTATTTACTAGCGTTCAGATATCTCTAACCATCACCACTGCAGAGTTTCGCTAGCTGACATAATTTGACCCTGTAGATATAAAGAAGTTAGCCACTGTGGTAGCGACAGATGAAAATACATATTAGCCATAGCTCTACACTACGGTTAGTCTGGAAGCCGACCCCAACATAGTCGGCAAAAGGCTAGCCAGATGATGATAGCCATACTCTACACAACGGTTAGACTGGAAGCCGTCCCCGACATAGTTGACAAAAGGCTAGCCAGATTATGATAGACATAGCTCTACACTACGGTTAGACTGGAAGCCAACCCCAACATAGTCGGCAAAAGGCTAGCCAGATTAATCATAATCTGGCTAGCCTTTTGCCGTTATCAAGCCCTCTACAATATCCAGAGGTAACATATATTTGTCTGGTAGATTTAATTATAAAACTAAGTCCTAACTCAAGTTACAAGTTTTATTAAACCCCAAGAATGCTGTCCACAACTGGTACACTTAAAGAGGAAAGCTGCAATGAAATAGCTTAACTAAACAATATTGTGTGTACAATTACTTAACAGTAAATTATGTACCAATTGCCTTCCAACGCCGCAGGAGTCGGACACAATATCCAATCTACGGCTAATAATCCTTTAACATTAGCCACTTAACAGCCACCGTCAGCTTTAATACCGAAATACGTCTGTTTACAAAAACAACTAGAGAAATAAACTATTTTACACCGCACATTACGGTACTTGATAATAACAGCCGCACAGGTAGATCGATCAGGTTAAGGTACGCTTGCCGCGGTTGGTCTGTGGATGTGTGACCATTTTTACATACCCGTGCGTCGGAAAGCATGTTAAGCCGTTGGTCCCGGCTGGCGTTCGTGGATCTTTGACAGTCGTTACGGGTTGTCAGAAACACGAAATTCTGACAACCAGTTACTTATCGTGTTACCCAGTAACTGGGTTGTGGAGGGTAGATAGGCAGTCACTCCATGTAAAATACTGGTATAAACTGGAAGCCGACCCCAACATAGTTGTTTCCCAACTATGTTGGGATCGGGTTAGGAAGGTGATGATTACGGTACTGGGACAAAAACATTAGTTGTAAAGTAAGTATAAAAGGCGACACAGAATGGAGTGTAAAGCAAACACTTCCCACTTTGTTTGCGTGTATACAAACAATTACAAGACTATAAACTAAAGCATGAAGGACTACTTCAACCTCAAATTGCTTTTGAAGAGACTCGCGACAACTCAAACGAGCCGGTACCGTTAATGTAGCCAATTGCAAAAAAAAAAGATATACTTATGAGAATATTAAAATGGTCAGTGAATATATTATTTCGGTTTAAAAATGTACAGTGGCCTCCAAAAGTTAGTTGCCATTTTTCCACTTTAGCTGTGGCACACCCCATTTTGGTTTAAAATTCTAGTTTCAAATGTTAGAATGACTAATTCAACCTGTGACTTATCATAAAAAATAATCGAGTAATCCCTCAGGATAACCTGATTATTTTTTATATTAAACGATAATGTGGCATCACAGCTGAAGGGAAAAATGTCAACTAACTTTTGGAGGCCACAGGCAATTAGCATTTAGAGATGATATCGATTATTGGTTTTAAATCGAATTAATTAATTGGTTAATTAAGTTAATTTATGAGCTGATCAGATGTTGAGATTAGATAACATATCTTCCTTCTATCTACATCATTATTTATGAAAAAAGAAATCGCGAATATTTCCAAAGACATCAACCTCCACCGCTAGTCTTGTCTCACAGGATCATAATCACAACTTCTTGTAATTTATTTTGAAAACTGGAAAGTATGAAAATAGCAACAATTGCTGTAAGCAATTAGCTATTTCATTTTATGATAATCGTGACTTAAACGCGATTTTAATGACGAGATAACGATTACTATCACTTGGACCTCGTGGTGGATAACTAGTTTTAATTTAATAGCTGAATATCAAATTACTACTACTTAAGTAAGTAGAGATTCACGACTAGGGAAACGTCATCTCGCACACACAAATAATTATCTAAGTAATCGATCCCTTAATCCGAATCCTGTAACGTTTTAAAACACAGGATTTGTACTTAGTGGTCCATGTCCAGGTCATGTCATGGGCCAGAGACGTAACAGAATGGTATTCCAGAGAAGAAAAGAGGAAGACCCTTTCAAAGATGGGAAGACGACTTGAAAACTACTGCGGGAGGGACATGAGCAGTATCCCGCAGGACATAAGCATGGAGGAGAGAAACTCAAGACCGTGATCTATGGAAAAGCCCGGGAGAGGCCTATGCTACAGAGCAAAGCAATCTCGAGATTTCTGATGTCTAAACCTTTAATTTAAATCAATTCCAAAACTAGTTTTAAGATAGCGTAATAAAGGCTATTTAAAATTAAAATCGAAATCTCTATATTGCCTCCATTATAGAAATACACTTATTCAAATCCAATTCTCACAACCAAATATTTCATAATCAATTAAGTAGAGCAAGTTCCCGAAGACACGTGAACCGACAATGTTGCCAGATCTCACAGAATAATATTACCAGCAAAACTCCACTAAGTACCCATAATTATATGCATCCAGATCATAGATTCTCCAGTCCTGCCTTTAGTCGTTACGTGCAAATCTTGACAATGAAAAAATTTGCATGAAACCAGAGTATTGGAAATTCTGACGAACTCTTTAATGCGATCAACTTGACTTTTTACTGCCCTATATGCAAAGTAGGCGCCTCGTTTGCACGATAGATTACCGCTTTGTTTTATGTATTGATGGAATATATAATTAAAGAGTAAAAAACTGTGTTGTGTGCTGAATTAAAAGCACGAAGTGTTTGTGTTCCTGTATTTTTGCTAACTGAAGCATGCGCAGGTAAACTAAAAAAGTCGTCAGGTAATAATATATTTCTTTGCACATTGTTAGCAGTTTAGCACGAAAATTACCTGGATTTATATTCATGAGAATATTTTGTTTATTTTTACTTTACACAGATTTAATAGCTGACATCATAATAAGCATATTCAGCCTATAATGTTCCCACTGCTGGGAGTCAAGCCTCCTCTTTGTGAGAGTGCGTGTGTGTGTGAGAGAGTTACTGGGCCACCGCTGCTCCTCTCATCATAATAATACCTACTAACTCTATAAAAAAAGTAAAGTGTACATATAAACTAATTAAACATTAAGTACATGATTTACCGTACCACAATGAGAAACCAGAACATATACCTAGAATGTGCATACTGAGACAAGTTCAAATAATTCATTACAGAACGGTATTATACTTAAGAATACCGTTCCTAACCAGGACGCATTGAGGCTATTGAATTCAAAATCATTTCAGAGCTAAGCTCCTTCGAGGCTAGAAACGGGAACGATTAAGCTAACAAGTGAAGGTAGACTATATAAACCCTTAAATTGACGTTAATAGACGTCTAACATCTTAGTTTAACCCGAGATCTTATTCTACTCGCGATCACGAACTCTGAAAGGACTTGAGAGGTAGCGAAAACCGAATAAGAAAATGTAAAATAATAGCGGGTTTATTTTGAAGAAGGTTTGGTGATTTAAAATTTTGATGGATGGAGAGGGAGAGGATGGCCAAAGAAAATACGAATGGATTGTGTGAGGAATGATATGAAAGAGAAAGGAGTGAATGATACCGTGACGGTTGACAGGAGAATGGAAGAACAAAATTTATGGGGTAAGACAGGACGAGAGCAAGAAGGTGATGATTTGGTTTGGGTTTAAAAAACTGTTTCATTACTTTTTTCTTCGATTTATCTTGAAAAACTGGACATTATTGGGAGATTGAATTCAAATATTGAAATTAAAGCATCTAAGTGTGGCCTCGCCTGCCAGGGCCGCGGGTTGTTCGAAAGAGATACCGTGGCCCCTGGCACAGGCAACTGAAGGAACACGGGTGGGTTTTAGGCAGTAAAATCCGCTCTTCGTGTCAGACACGAAGAGCGGGTGAAGTCATATGATGATTTCCCACCCAAAAAAAAAAGTATGGCCTCACCAGATAAACCTTTGGATTGGGGATACACACAATGAGTTCTCTCTCGTTTACACAGACCATGCCGCTGGCGACTTGCCAGTCTGTGCAGCAGTCTGTTCATTCATAAAATCTTCCCAAGTGCTCGTATACTGCATTCGTATTAACATGTCTTTACCAACAAAATACTAATTACTTAACACACATTAAAAGCGTCAAAACCTTTATGATTTCTATGATGTTTCAAATGACTACCATGTTGATCCCATTGCGTGTTTATGACGAGCCCGGAGGCTGCAATGGCTTCCGTGTTGCTTTGCACTGATTATACACTGCCCCTATTATCTGTTGTAGCATATGCTTTATTCACGGATTCGCTCGCTGATTAAACACTACTTCATACCTTTGAACGTGTCAATGGTTTATGATTATAGTGATGAATGAGATTACTACTGAGCTCCGTACGTAACGGTCCGTTGCAGGCTGTCTTCCGTTTACCTTAACGATGTTAATTGCCTTTAGTGTCTTTATTACTCTCTAGGCTTTCTCCACAATTCAACGGGATAAATTAACAATCCATAATATATTATATGATACATATTATATATACTTAATATTATAAATGTGAAAGTAAGTCTGTCAGTTTGTCTGTAACCCGTTCACGCCTTAACGTCTAAACGGATTTCGATAAAATTTGGGACACGAGTAGGCCATGACCTGGGTTTGCTTTTTATCCTGATAGTACGTTCCCGTGGATAATTTCTGATAGCCACGGGCAAAAACTAGTACAAAATAAAGCTAAAAAGACTCGAAATACATAATATTATTATCACAGTAATGAACTACATTATTTTCAACCGTTATAATTTAAATGCCCATCGAAGTAAGTACCGTTAAGTGATTGTAACGACCATACCGCTTGAGAAATATATCTGCACCTTAGGCGTCCTCTAAGAAAGCATGCACTACATAAAGCAATATTTATTTAATAACAATATTTCTTAACTAGTGCAGCAAGTGATCTCCGATGCATACTGAGTTAAATGACACTTGAGGCTGCGCAGGCGCAATGAACACTGTTTAATTGTTATTGGATTTTGCTTCCTTATCGAGAACTCTTTGGTTACACTTACTATTTCTAGAAGCTCTCAACACACTGAAGGCGGCGCGAGCAAATATATTATAGCCATAAATGTTGGAGGCACCTGATTTATATGAATGGTGGAAGTTCCTTATAGGGGTGAACTCGAAACATATATAGAAGATATGATCTGATATCACTTCAAGTAGAGCAGTCTGGAACGAAGTCGTCGGTGTTATAACTAGTAATTAGTTGGTACTATAAATTGGATTTATGAATGTATAGCGAGAGATTTAGAATTTTGCTTGCCACTGTAAATATTCTCAGTTCTGAAACTTCTGCAGACTATTTAGACTAGATTATATATCGTGTGATATTATCTGGTTTCGCGTTCAGTGTGTTGCGCTCCTAAAATGGTAATTTCTGTTATAAATAAATGATTTTTTTCAGATGCATAGGTACAGGAAATAACTACCTAATAAAATTTATTTAGTAAAGCTTAAAAGAAATAAGTTTTGATCGTTCTCTCATATCCTTATCCATACTACAGAACAGCTGTAAAATACCCTTGCGGTTCATAATATTTTATTATATATTTTTTTGAAATAGCCTATTTATATAAGCTACAATATTATATTATTACGACCTAGGGCGATATTTTAATCAATCACTACCAAATAACTAGATTGGCTTCCACCGTAACAGATGACCTAATTCTCGCTGAAAGATTTTGTATCTCCAATCGTGTAAGCAAGTATTATTTAACTTGCAACACTTATCACGTTGTAAAATGTTACGTGAGACTCGCTTTCTGTGTAGAGAAATAGATAAAGGCCTAACCCTGAGAAGGTCACACAATAGATAGTATGTTGTAAACTCCAAGTTGATTTTTACTATCTGTTTTGTGACCCTCCGTTCCACAGTAAATAGTAAATTCAACTAAGAGTCTCATGATAGTCCTGCCAATAGATTGTCTATTAAAATTATCAATCTAACGAACGAAGCAGACTAAAAATTGATACTGATAATTGAAAATTCCCCATTACTTCTGGGAACATTTAATATTACAAAGTTACCTACAGCACTGCAACACATCGTATTGGTGATTATCGCCTTCAATATAATCAAAGATTTTAAGGATACAGTTAAGTTTAATGCATAAAATAATATTCCAGATTGACGTTAACGGTTCGGTTATTGAAACGCTTTGGCTTTCTATAAATATTGGAGATAATATTCGCCTAGTTTATAACCTTGTTATGGTAGGTAATATACTCAAAAGCTGGTCTCAATAATACTGCCATTTAAATTGCAGACATGCTTTAGAATTGTAAGTTTAACTTTCCTTTTACGGCATTGGAAATTATATTTCATAGCTGATTTGATAAATATCATGTTGTTCACTGAGTAAGTTGAAGGGAATTGCCCACAATCTGTGCAAAAAAATCAATCATTGTAAGTAATAAGTATTCATAAAAAAAGCACAGAAGATTGCCAGTCGGATAAAATAACGACGCAGAGACATTCCGATTTTAAATAAAAACCGCGAAAAATAAAAATCTCGAAATATTAAGGCTCATTGCTACATTTCATGCTTAACTTAAAGGATGACTGTTTGCACTGGCCAGCAGACAATTATCGTATTTTTTCATCTTAACTCCAGAAAATAAATCGCGTATTTTAATTTTATCCGAATAGACTCGTTAACTTTAACTACTTTAAGTTCATATTTTACGTCGAATGTTGTTTATAGAACAGGTTTATGGGACTCCAATAAACTGTGGCAAATTATTTGCACTTAAAGAATTAAAATTGTTCGTACTTTGTTGGTAATGATTTTTATCTTCTAAAGAGCATTTTGTTTACAGGTGATTTGATCTATCAAAATGTTACTTATCCTACTAAATATTTTAAATGAGAATGTTTGTATGTTTGTTACTCAATATTAGTTAAAGAACTTGGATGAAATTTTTCCCACAGATAAGTTACATAACCTCGATAAACACATAGGATATTTATCATCCGGGTAGTTGGTACGTTCCTGTTGGATAATTTTCCACCACCACGCGGGAGAAGCCGCGGGCTTAAGCTAGTTTACTTGGTGGTGGTTTAGTTAGTACTGTTAATGTTATTAGTTAATTCAGCAAGTATTGTTAAACTGAGGAAGATCAATAAGAACTTTGTGAAATTAAATGGTTCTAATTTCACACCACCTCCAAGGTCATTGCTGGTGTGTTTTTCACCTTAGTTTGACATTAGGTATAATTTCATTTCCAAGAACTTAAATCATTAATTTATAACAATAAAGAAAAAAGGTTTCACCCAATATCACATTGATTATTGATTGCTTATAATTAACGACAATCAATAAAACAATTTATAGGTTTTTCAAAGTTGAATATTGCCATTTTATTATTGTTTTGTGCTGTCTAATTACTTCAAATACCAAAAAGAGAACACAGAAAAGTTAACAGCTTAAGATGAATCGACGCTAAATATAGAATCCAAATCAACTTCGAGCATTAGGCACTTCTTTAGTTAATGGCTATTTACAACGGATACTAAATGACATATACATAAACATAAGGATACTTAGGCGTCGAAGTACTCGTCCACATCGCTGTCATCCGGAAAAGTGCCCAGAAGTCTGGCAGCAAATTTTTTGACGTATTCCACTTAGCGCACTGATTTCAACAGCACTTGCCCGAACCGCACTTGAACACTCCCACTAACCACACTGAAACAAAATTTCGTAACGTGCGGTTTGGAGGAACAGTTTATCATGGCCAAAGAACGGTCCAGCCCATTGCATAGATGTTTACAATCATCCAGGCTATCCTATCGAAAATGACCCATTTCGATAACCTGGGGGTCTACTCCGAAGTAGTATCGGCCGAACGTTCGGCCGTTTCCTGCTACGAAGTTAAGTACTATTTGGTTCGGTCGGTTCCGATCCTACACTCCTACACTCTTTCGAATATTGACTATGGTCCCGACCCAACTGAGCCGATCCGAACTTTTTTCGCATTTTTCAATAATATTCGGTTCGGCCATGTGTCGGTCCGATCCGAACATTCGCACTTTGCACTTCGGAGTAGGCCCTCTGACCAGCAACAGCTGTCGGAAGAAAAGTGGTTTTCTATTTGGTTTTGGACTTGTGAAGAATGTTTGGAGGACTCCTACGATGATAACATTGATTGATGTTTGGTACGGTACGGAAGAGTATCGAGTGATTGTGAATAGTTTTGCTGGTCACGTGAAGCGTCGACCAGTCGCAGTCGGCGAGTAATTTCATTAAAAAGGAAACGCGCACTCGAGCCCCCGTTTTGTTAATCGAACGTCATCATAAAAAAAAATAATTTAAAAAATACTTGGGACCTTTAAAGAATCATAGGGAATCTTATCCCTCGGATGAACTATGGCCAACTCTTATCGGTACCTTATAAGGGGACTTGGATGCGTAAAGGCATTTATTTCGTGTCAATTATAAAATAGCTATCAAGATTGCTGTTTTAAAAACATATGTAGCTGTAGCTGAACTGGAAGAATACGCAGCTGACATTTAACTTGGAGTCGGAGATCGTAGAACAATTCGTTTAAATTGCAAACAATGATTGTCTGTCCTTACAAGAGGTGAAGACTTTTTTCTTTGGAAAATAAACATTATTTATTATTTGCCTTGCCTCGTATGTCTAGAAGGGTCGCAAGCACTACTGCTGTACTTAAAGAAAGAAAGAAAAAGTATTTATTGCGACTCGTACAGGAAGATCATAAACTAAATTAAACACGGTTAAAAATAAAAAAATAAATTGTACAAAAAAGTAACAAAGAAAAATGAAACAGAAAGTCCTATACGAGGCCAAAAGGCCCTGCCCTGCCATGGCCCTGCTTGGGGTTATTGGGCTTTCTCAGTAGCAGCCCGGAGTCTGAATTTGTGCCTGGGCGTTAAGTGTTCAACAGTGGTGCAAAGACAATTTGTGCCTGGGCGTGAAGTGTTCAACAGTGGTGCAAAGACAATTTGTGCCTGGGCGTTAAGTGGTGGTGCAAAGACAATTTGTGCCTGGGCGTTAAGTGTTCAACAGTGGTGCAAAGACAATTTTCCTGGTTTCATCAGCTTCAAAGAATGGGCACCCTACTCGCCTGATCTGAATGCGATGGATTGCAGTCTATCTTAGGAGCAAGGTCCTGTGTTACGCGTCGTAGATATGTTGATGAGCGAAAGGCAAAACATAACTGGCGAAATATGGGTGTACCTACTATGGGTACACCTCTGTAAAAACCTACGGGGAAACAAGGTGTGATGTTATGATATATTATTGTAATGGTACACACTTGTATAGGATCAGCAGCCGTGTTTTCATATTATACACCACTAGCTTCTGCTGAAATTATCCCACGGGAACGTGCTACCAGGATAAAAAGTATGTCCTTCCCCAGGATGCAATCTATCTCTTTGCCAAATTTTATCGAAATCCGTTTAGTGGTTTAGGCGTAAAAATGTAACATCCAGACAGAGCCAGTTTCGAATTTATAATTTTATATAGTATAGCACATTGCCCGCGACTTCGTCCGCGTGTATTTCGTACTTTACTCTAAAAATTTCGTAGATGTATGTTTACGATATTTATCATTTATTTATTTAATTCGGGCTAATTTTAAAGTTTATAGATCAAAGGAATAAGATTTTTGAAATAAACCTTGGCGTCCCCTTTTACCACAAGACTTTGTTTTTAAAAAAGCGTTTGGTACGTTTGCATTGTATGACTTAAAGATTATTTATACCCATTTTCGAGTTAATGGAAGAAAGCAGTAAAATCCACCCCTTGAACTTTATTACCCTTTTCCACCCCGGAAAGAGACGATTTTTGAAAAACCCTTAAAACATATATACTTTTTATTTTAAGTATTAGTACCGAGTTTCGAGTTAATCCGTCCGAGCGGTTTAAATGTTTTTCTTACCTATTAACTTTATCACCCCTAAATTCTCTGCGAGAAGTTTTATTGAACTAAAAGTGACAATCTTTATTAATTACTAAGGCAAATATTGCCAAGTATCAAGTTTAAAACCAAAGGAAAAAGATTTTTCATATTAGTTTTACTGTATACTGTGTCTTTTCCCCCCCACATGGGCGAATCCTAAAAAAACTATTGGCATGATTCCTTATTTTGACTCAAAGATGATTATACCAATGTTTTAGTTAATCAAGCCACGTAGTAAAATACGGGGAGTATTTAACTACGTGAAAAAAAAATTACCCCTTTTCGCCCCGTCAGGGGTCGATTTTCGAAAGACCCAAAAACTTTTCATCGTTTCTTTTCTGTCAAAAGTATTAATACTGCGTTTCAAGTTAATCAGACCGCGTCTTAAAATTCTTAGGTAAGAATTCGTGTCAAGTTTCAAGTTTATTAACTAAATGAATAAGATTTTTCATATAAACTGTGTCCCCACTTTTCACCCCCACAGGGATGGAATATTGAATAATCGTTTGGAATGTGGTCATAACTGGACTCAAAGACCTGTAAAACTGACTACCCCTTGTTCGCCTGTCAGGGGTAGATTTTCGAAAAACTCTGATACACATTATTCTTTACTTTCAATCCTAGGTATAAATACTGAGTTTCGAGGGATAGTTTAAAAAAACAAAAAATGGCAAACTTCATCGTTTACTTAGATAAATATTCGTGCCAAGTTTCAAGTTACTTAACTCAAGGAAAAAGATTTTTCATACAAACAAAATACCCCCATTTCACCCTCTTAGGTGTAGAATTTCGAAAAACCCTTTCTTAGTGGATACCTACTCTTTACGAAGAACACACCCTCCAAATTTCATGTCTCTAGGACCAGCGGTTTAGGCTGTGCGTTGATGTATCAGTCAGTCAGTCAGTCTCTCAGTCTTTGAATTTTATATAATTATATAGATAACTTGAAGTAAGAAGATACGAATCAGATGAAAAAAGAAAACAAATTCAACGCATCACAGTTGATTGTTTTATTTACCTCACTTATCTTACATATGTAAAACAATCATGGGAACTCCGAGTGAAAACAATACACGTACTGAATCGAATAAAAATATCGGTTAAGAGGCGTCCCAAACGATACAAGGTGAGCCCAACGAAAACCTTGAAAGGAATGTCGGGCCACGAGAACCGACGACACTAGGTCCGTAGATATGGGCCAATATTATCATCATTTACGTATGCATATTTAAGTAGACTTTTCCACACCTTTGCATTTAGATAACTGAAGATGTCTTGCAATATCGATTTTATTGTCTAGTCTGCCGCAAAGCCATCACCATTATGTAAATATTATAGTGTAATTCAGGTAGGTCTCCAACCTCTGCATAGGATTTATAAAGTACAGTAGAAGATAAAAAATATTCATTAAATTCAGTCGTGCAGTACTCATCGTGCACTCGGTTTTTTTTTTACGATCTAGACGGTGTCCCAGATCTCATTGCTATGCACTGATCTGCATGAGTGTTCCGCTCACTTCGGCGCCCGTCTATTTGGTGGACAGTTACTTACGTTGAGCAGTCATCTCACGTGTGCTTTACGGGTATTTTAATTTTCAGTTCACACGCCAACCATGGTCTTCTTTCAGATGGCGGCTGCATTAATATTAATAACGTGGAGCGGTGTATATTGCCCATATGTACGTAACAGTAACGCCATGGTTCCTACAAGACGTCATTGTTGCATGCACCCATAACGAGATAGCAGGTATGAATTCCAAGTGGGTACGTACAGCTACGCAATAAGACTTGATAAGCCACGGAAGTAGTAAGATAATCTCGATACATGCATTTCAACGTCTACTTTGATCTTCAAGTTGAATCAGCAAGCAGCTTTCTGAGTTATAGTGTCAGTTAACGATCAGAGCGGCAATTCTCGTAATTTTATGAACGTTCACAATCTGATCTCAGTCTCAATCTGTCAAAAATACCTCTAATTTTCCTTCATTTTGACAAGTTTTTGACGTTTGTTTGTCGCCAATGAGACTGCGACTAGATTTTGAACGTTTTAAATTACGAGAATTGGTCTTCAGGTAGAAAGGTTTGCTGGTGATTGTACTTCTCGTTCAGTTTGAATACCCAGTATTCACATTACACTCATTTCTATCTATGGATGTTGTATTGAGACAAATGGGGAATCATTTCAGGGGTTGTGTTTAATGACATAACATAGCGCCTGTAATCCCCGATGGGCAGAGATGTACTTATAGAAGGATGCACCCACATTGCGCTAGCTATATTTAAGTCCCACGTGATAGGGGGCGGAGGGGTGTTAAACGAGGTCAACAATTATTGCGATTACCAATCCAGCCAAGCTTGGACAACCAGGGGATATAAAAACAAAAATTTAATCAAAATAGGCTTTAAATCAGCATTCCGCAAAGATCACAGCTTTCACCGCTATCGTAAGAAAGAAAGGGCCTACGAAATCACCCGTTTATGACAATCTCCATCTTAATTCATTTCATTTGTGATTTAACGTTCACTGGCTGAATTATGATGGGATATATTGCCACCCAGGTAGCGAGACGTGTCACGACAGTAAACCAAAATAATTACAAGTATACCGGAGTGTTAGCTGATGCACAATTACACACGGCGCAGTTCTACATAAAAATTATCAGATTGTTGATCGTATAATTAATTTCAATCTCTCGGAAGCAGACGCCATTCGTGTAATTTTCTATGAAAATAACATACATATCGTAATAATTGTACTTTCTATAGAACTATGAATGTATGCATAAACTATTCAATTATGTTCATTAAAGGCGTGTTATAGGTTAATATCTGTTTTTCTTGGCGCTTCTGTCGACTAATAGCGCCACGGCACTGAATGTTAGGTTTGTACGCCACTGTAAGGTAAGCGATCTGTAATATATCGCGTGAAATTAATTGGGTTGGATAAAAAAACCTGTTCATAATATTTCAAAGTAAATGATTGTGTTGATTGCTGCGTCATATGTCACAAAATACAAAGCATATTTACTTTATGCAGCAAAGAGAGACTTTGTAGACCCCACTTTATGAGAAACAGAAGCATCGCTCTGAGGGGCAATTTTCGTAATTAGAAGAACGTTCACAGTGATCTCAGTCTCAAACTGTCAAAAATACCTCCAATGTACCTATATTTTTTACTAGTTTTTGACATTGATTGACGCTGAGATGAGATTGTGACTAGATTTTGAACGTTATTAATTACAGGAATTAATCTTCAGCTATACTTGGATTATAGAACACAAACCATTATAAGAAAACTTCAAGATCTAAGTAACTCATAAACAACGCATCCTTATAAATTACACAACTATCAACAAATATAACCAGCCATTAAACAATATTATAATTAAGTAATCATTTTCGCGAAGACATAAAAAGATTTTCTGTAACAGAACTGCACATTATCGCATACAGTGGACGACAGAGCTTACACCTACAAATGTAATTAAAGACTATTAAAATAGACAGGTCTTAAACATGTAATTATTTACAGCATTTTTAAAACAATTATGTGCTACGTTTTGATAATCTATTTAAATTATCCGTTCACAATTATACGTCTGTTCGACGTAAAAAAAAGCTATGGCTGTAAGCATGTATTAATTATTCTAATTCATTCTATCCTTGGTGTAAGTAATAGGTAGGTTGGACATGTTCAATTGTAGGTTAATCGTTAGACATTTACACGGCATAAAATCGATAATAGTGGAATCTGGCTCGTTTCTCACAGTTGATATATTGTGGTTTATACGAGCGTACGTCGTCGTTCATTTGTTTATTAATATTACATCATCTTGGGGTTGTGGACGTTTCAGATTTCTGGTTTTACATAAGATAAGAGTAGGGAAAGACCATAGAAACGATGGATGGACTGTGTGAATGATGATATATAAACACATATCATATGTCTGATATGATATGTGTTTTTAATTTGTTAGAAGGAAACAGTTGGTAAAATATTGTTTAGTGGAAACAAAACCGCTGTACCGCGCCTTCGGTATGTGCGCGGTACAGCAGTTTCGGTCAAACTATATCATGTCACCACTAAACAATATTTTACCAACTGTTTCCTTCTAACAAATTAAAAACAAAATCAATGACACACAAAGAGCCTCGGAACACAAAAAAAAATCAATTAAAGTGCGGCCCACTAACGTACATACTGTACAAACACAACTGGCTCATAATTGTATAGAAGATCACATGTGCGTAGTATGTACAAACATCGAGTCAAGGAGAGAGTAGACAATATAGTGTTGATTTTTTCGCGAATTTATTTAAGTAGCTTGCTGACTTCTGCAATGTACATAACATTGAAGAATGTAGAGGAGTGGTTTCACTGTATATAGTCTAAAAAAAAAAGCTTTTCTAATACTTTATTATTGATCTTACTTTCTGATTAAACTCACTCAGGTACTAACCTGGTGATATTTTTTATTTGATGGGTACTTGTCAGATACGCAGTCACTCCATGTAAAATACTGGTATTCAGCTGCATCTGGTAAGACTTGAATCCGACCCCAGCATAGTTGGGAAAAGGCTACGCAGATGATGATGGCTTGGAATATCATCTTTAACTATCGTTTATGGTTATGTGATTTATCGATATAAAAGGAAGTTCTCATAAAATTAAAAGTATACATGAAAATTGAAAACTCAGAATTCTGAGATGCAACCCGGAGTCTGGATCTGGGCCCGCTGGATGGCAATAGGCTCGCCCCTATTTAAATGGGACTTAAACGTAACTGGCGAAATGCGAGTGTACTGTAGGTAGGTACACCTCTGTCTATCACTTCGGGGAATACAGGCGTGATGTTATCTATATAATGTATAAAAAAGAACTACCTTTTTGTCTGGTCTTGAACATCGTAATCGACTTCCGTTGCTGACCGTACTTACCATATAAGTACGGTCAGCAATGAAAGTCGATTAAAACTGTGACTTTTACAAATACGTACCTATCCCAATGGGTGATACAGAGGTGGGATGTACGGTCATGAAACGAAAGAAGATGGCTCCCAACACCCGTATTAACATCGTGTAATGAAAACGCACTCTAATGAGATAATTAAACAAAGTGCCGATTCGCAATGCTAATGATACTGGTACTCCTTTCACCGACACAGCCTCTTATGTACCTACATTTGTTAATGAGACGAAAAACTATACCGAATGAAGTCATTGATGACTAATTAGAAAATTGTAAGGATATTTCTTAAGTTGTTATGTCCTAGTTCTTTAATTTGCTGGCATCCTAGTTATTTTTAAATCAACCATCAGTACAATCCAACTCAAATATGTTCACCTATACCCATGTGTTATCAACCTACATCAGTAATCAACAACAGAAAAACGTATTGAATTATTGATACTTAAATTCCATGTATTATGAAGGGGCTTGTGGCTAAGTAATAGCAGCCCCTCCGTGGATGAGTGACCATATTCACATACCAAAACCCCTCCGTGCCTCGGAAAGCAAGTAAAGCCGTTGGTCCCGGCTGCCATCCGTGGACCTTTGACAGTTGTTACGGGTCGTCAGAAGCCCGAAAGTCTGACAACCAGTCTTACCAAGGGGTATCGTATTACACAGTAACTGGGTTGTAGAGGTCAGATAAGCAATCGCTCCATGTAAAATACTGGTATTCAGCTGCATCCAGTTAGACTGGAAGACGACCCCAACATAGTTGTAAAAAGGCTAGGTTGATGATTCCATGTATTATATATTATTTTCAATATTTTTATATAAACGTAAGAAAAAACTCCCTTATTTCACGATACGTACAAAGCTAAGTAATCTATTTGCCATTTAAATTAAAAAATAACTGTAAAGTGTAGTGATTTCAACAATATTACACAATAACTGTCGTTATTTTGCTGTTATTTTTCTAAAGCAAATTAAACTACTTACTTCTTAATCAATATGAATATCACGGTTAATGACACGGGAAAAATCAATTTAACATATTTACTTATGGCTATCAGTACCTAGTAAACCAGTCATGATCAGTAACTAACCATATTATGATAGAGCAATAGAAAAAAAAACTTACATACCGTTCCTATGTAGGAGTATTAAAATACAAAATAGATTTGATTAGCATAACTGTGCGTAAAGACATCAAAGTAGGCTTGAAATAACTTTGAATTCCTTTTAAAGCCAACTGAGTAAAAAACTATAAAAAACATTTTAACGAAACAGTTTTACAAAAGAATATACAAAAACTGACACATAACTTAAAAAGTACCGAAACGTTTATGAGAATGGAAAGTTAAAGAAAAAGAATTCAATGATCAATTTAGATATCTCAATTCGTAAGTTATGCACACATAATGACTTAATACCACCCAGAGGTCAACGGTCAGGAGTTACACGACAATTTGTCTATCATTATAAAACCATGATCATGACTGGACCAGCGAAAGTGTTCAGCCCTAAAGTAACAACAAACTGACAACAAGCTAAAGAAACTCGACTCTTGTCCGTCACAATAGAGGTGAACCAAAATTAGAATTGAGCACAGTACGGTTCGCGTGATCGAATGGATTCGTAAACCAATTTCGGCAAATCATGATTACGGACAGCACAGACTGAATACAGACGAGCACTTTTTAGATAACTACGCACCTACTTTCATACAGACGCGTGTGAACTGTATCGTGACGAATCTGTCATTCCTAGCAAGTGACATAAGCCACTGACTAGGTCCATTTCCGACACAAATTTATTAACAATTTACTTTCCATAACTTTTTTATTTTAATGTTAGCGGAAACAATAATTAAATCCAATTTAACGGATACATCGATTTTACAGTCGAATGAATCGATCAAAACGTTTACGGATCTTTTCTCACGTCTTATTAAATTATGGCTTATTAATTAACAACTCTCACTAACGAAATATTCATTATTTATGTTACGGTTACGTAATGAAGAACGGGCCTTGATTTTTTTCATTGAAACCGTTTTCGGAAGATCGATGATTGTCCTGTCAAATTGCATCGGTCATGCATTTTTTATTGCTGCACATGTATGTTCACGCTTTCTGGTGCAAATTCTGCCGATGCCGGCGAAGCGGAAGTCACGTCTTCAAACCGAACAACTTTCACACCTTGTTTTATTTTCACACAACTCCCTAATTTCATCACGTCTAGGAGATAAAGACAATTTTTATTACAGCGGATCTGAATTTCGTACAACATTGTTCGACTCATAGTGTCCACTTTTTTGTGAACGCTACTTGCAGTTTCGCTTCGACAATAATAGTGCAGATAAAAAGATTAGAAAAACATTTGTTAGTTCAGCTGCATTTTCGTTCCGGTGGTTTAATTTACAGTAAAGTTCAATGTCTAATAATTTTATTGATAGAATTCGGTTTCACTACTTACGGTAGGAGAAACCTCTCGATATAATTTGGGCTACACGCCTGCATACAGACAGGTACTCGGCAATTGAATTATAAAAAAAATTTTTTTTAGAAATGACGGATTTCGTCAATCCGCGTCGCTCTAAATATCTGCTCAGGGAACAGAAACTTATACTATGTTGTGATTGTATCCTACTTATAAAATGCTTAGCTTATATATAGACCACAACATCCGGTATGGCTAATATCGGCAATAACTGTGCATAATATAGCCTGAACAAAAAATACGACGATAATGTACGCGAAAAATCCGACATGCTCTCGGGAATATTAGTGTTAGCCTCGACCAAGAAAATGCGAAACATATTGATTTAAAATCTGCATATTAGATATGTAATGTGCAAATAAAACAATAACATGCGTGCAATCTCTACGGTCGCAGATTTTACGGCTATCAAAACAGCGCACACGTCGACTTCATAAGACTTTTGAACTGCAGTGCGATTCTGTAACCATCTCACCGTGAAAACTTAGGTGAAGTGAGCGTGGAGTGAGTGGTTATTCCAACTAATGCTAGGGATTGACACTATTGACAGCTCACCTAACCTAACTTTTCACGGTGAGATTTTTACAGAATCGATCGGCTGTAATAGTTGAGACAGCACAGTGGCGCTACTCTGTCCGTTCCTAGAAAAAACTTAAGCACCCAAAGAATAATCGTAGAGTAACAATTTGCTATCCAGCATTCATACATGTTCAGAATAATTTGCGCGTTTAAATTCCCGAGGTATGCGAGTGGGACTAAATTTAATAGCAGCTGTTTAAGGCCACTCAGCATCCATTAGGCGGGCTCGTGACGCCGGTGTCCCGGTGTCTCGAGCCTTATTTGTACCAGCCCGATATTAGTACCGTTGCGTGTCGAAATGATCCAGAATAGGACGAAAACATCGCAACTGAAGATAATTAAAGACCGCGGAGGAAATGTGTTAGCTGATAAAAATATGTTGCCAATATTTTTTCTAAGTAGCATAATTTCATGAGTAATTGTGTCATATCAAGTTTCTAGCTAAATACTTGCTGTCGTGTGAACATGTACTTGTTTGCGGGCTGGTATTTCATCTCGAGCGAGCCGTAACTAAGTATATCGACAGAGTAAAAGAGTGCAACATTGCAATAAATAAGTGATGGACCATCCTGTCAGGACGTGGAACAATTTTTTTTTTTTTGTTATTTTTATTAGAAACATTTTTCACAATGTATTTATTATATATATGCTGTTTCTTATTAAATTAATGGTTTAAAGTCCCCTTAGGCGTTTGTAAGAAACCGTTAACATTAAGTAGGTAAATAATAACGTGCAAAAAAAAATAGTGCATGCTAAAGCTAAGTATTGTATCGCAATAAAAACAACAGAAGCGTGTTGGATAGCAATAACACTGTCTGATTAGATTACCATCTATTCAATATCCGCAGTTCCGTGGACTCCGCGACGGTCTGAGGCTAATTCTGGACTGACGCCATTATCGATTTTCCAACTATGGTTTGTCTATTTTTATGATACTTTACTCGCTACGCCATTGCGCTAAGTACACCGTAAAAAGCTCCCCAAGATTCCTCTATCTCGTATTCTCGCCAAACGAGTTGCAAGGACGTTGAGTGTAAGGTAATTACACTATGAAGTTTCAATATCCACACCGATCAATTCATTACACGGTTGTAACGCATGAGTTTAATATAAACGTCTTATTGATTAATTGTACAGCATTATCGGCGCCGGCTGCTCGCTCACAACCACGAACCAATTTATCTCCTCACTATTCACATTTGCATATCAGTCTATTCAACTCGATGAATGTCATCGTGTGAAGCACTCATTTAGTTTACGCGACATTTGACCGAATTGAATTACGCTCGCGTGATAAGGCAAATAATCAGTACAATATAGTTCACCAAATCATCACTTTCTACGTTCGCAGTTCGCACCCACAAATGGCGGACACTTTCACGGAAACGTGCGTAAAACGATTTCTTAATCGATTATCGTCAAAACGGTAACGTCTACGAATGTAGAATAATTGATTCGGTTTTATTATTTGTAACTAGGCAAAAGCAGCAATAATTGGTGTCATTTCCGCACGATGATTTTTGGGATACATGCGAATGTGGATTTTCAAATGTTTTTAAGCACAACCCTATTTTTATATTCTTATAACGCACTGTTTTGAAATTATACCTTCTGTGACTTGTGTATTCCCTAGAATTAAAAAATAAAACCATAATCTTTCATTCTTTATTTAAATAGTGCAGAGCTGAACAAGAAAAATGAAAAGTATATTTTTATGGCGCGTTCATTGACTACACTCCGAGTTTATGGTTTCTTATGTAAAAGTTATGCGACTTGAATTGCACGGGTCGTTATTAAGATATCTATTAAAGCTACGTTAAGTAGCCGAAGCTAGCGTTTAGCATAATTGAGATATTTATTTTATGCCAGCAGCTGTGCGTGGAAAACATGGATATTCTTTTCATGTAGAAGAATATTGAAAATTTATTATTTAATGATGCGGCTTGATAAGATGCGATTATTTATGATCGTAAATTTTTATGGGTAAGGCAATTTTTGTCCACCGATATTTTTTAATCGAAACACTAGCCAAATGGTAATTTTCCGGCTGTAGGTGCAAATTCAATAAAATATTTTATATCGATTTTTACGAAAATTATAATGTCATTTAAATTTTAAAATATTTCCATTCTTTACATGTACTTAGTTAAAATATTCGACTAATATTTTCTGTGTACCTAAGTAATTTTATTTATGTTAAAATATTTGATTTCATTATTTCCTGTGTAATTTTTAAATTCATAATAATATTAGCTTAATTATTTTCTTTACAAATGTTTATTTTTACATCATATTTTTTGCATCACTTGATTTTTTTCTTTAATACCAAAATAGCTAACAATAACTGAAAAACTCACCAAAAATATTTTCTCAGCGCTATCACCCGTAGAGAGCAATAGAATCTATCACAAACGTAAAGAATCACTGCATCACACTAAAGTCGCGTGCGTGCGTGCATGCGTGCGCGTGCGGTCGTGTGCGGACGTGTGCGTGCGGCGCGCGCAGCTACGGGCTCGGTACTCGAGTGGCGCGCGGCGTGCACTGCGCGCGTTTATACGCCCCGCTCGACGCCCGGCTGTTGCACTTTCGCCGCCCGACGTCTAGGAAACATCCCAGAGGCTGTAAGGGTGCGTCCGATTGAACTAAAGTTTATGTTTATGAATTTATTGGTTTTACGCTGATGGATGCCTTTAGAATATTTTATAGCTGGTTTATCTTCTCTTTCATGTGTGTTTAATTGTTTTCGTCTCGGCTGAGCTGGTGATGGCAGTTCCTGTCAATTGATATGTCTTTTATAATCCAAAATTATTGCCCTTCATAAATTACACAGGACTTATTTCCTCATTCGTTTCCAACTTCATCACTAAGCCATTTAAAGTCGGACGGCTGCCCAACAATTTAGAATTTAAATCGTCCAATAGTTTAGTTAGTTACACCATTAAAATAAATGGAAGTCGCACACGTCGTACGATTTAAAATTACCTTAGGAAATAGTTAACAGACTCTTAGCCACATTACGACTAAACGATTGGTCGATAAAAATCG
Source organism: Apamea epomidion (assembly GCA_947507525.1). NCBI lineage: Eukaryota > Metazoa > Arthropoda > Insecta > Lepidoptera > Noctuidae > Apamea > Apamea epomidion. The sequence goes on from OX382232.1 coordinate 6,613,945, forward strand.
CACCGTGAATAAGAATGTGCGAAGAAAATAGAAAAGGACAACTTTTGTGATTGGACGACACAGTTTACATTTTATTGGAATAGCTTATACAAACAAAAGGAAATATGGCCGCATATTGCTTTTAAACAGCGTGAAATAATTTATGAACATTTGACATTTGAGAACTATGTAAGTATTTCGCGATTCGTCGCTGCCTATGCGCATCCTATAATGTATTTAATTTACGATCGCTGTAAATTATTGTCTTCTTAACACTTTTGTGAGTTTATATGGATCTATAAAATGTATTGCCAACTATGAAATCGCTGTCTTTTTTGCGGGGTGTTAAAAAATTATTATGCGTTGTAAACATCTCGAAGTCAGGAGTATATTTGCCTCTGTAAGTACAACCTTCTTTTATGTAGTTAAGAACCAGATTTGATTTTGTTTTTAAAAATGTAAGCTTCATCAAATCATCAAGTAGGAAAGCAGGCCAAATTTTATTTTTTTCTGTGTTAGAAGAGAATGAACATGAATGTGCTATGAACACCGCTACAAACTGATGCTGCGGGCGTCATCATCTGCCAAGCCTTTTCCCAACTATGTTGGAGTCGGCTTCCAGTCTAACCGGATGCAGCTGAGTACTTTACATGGAGTTACTTCCTATCTGACCTCCGCAACCCAATAAATAAAATAATAATATATATAGGGGCAATACGTTACCCGGTGGTAAAACTGGTTCTCAGACTTTCGCGCTTCAAACGCTTGTAACGACTATCAAAGATCCATGAATGACAGCCGGGACCAACGGCTTAACGTGCTCCGGAAGGGCACGGAGCGGTCTTGGTATGTTAAGATGGTCACCCAACCACGGACCAACTGAGGCAAGTGCAGCTTATCCTGATGGCTGTTATTACTTAGCCACAAGCCCCTTGCTAGGATGCAAGGATGCTGCGGACGTGCGGTTGAGTGTATCCCCATCGCCCATCGCAGTCTAAAAACGGTTTTAGACTGCAATGGGCGATGGGCAAGGATAGAGGAGGAAGGAGGATGGGGATAGTGTTCCAGTGCTCACAAATAGGGGAAGGGAAACATCGTGAGGATACCGGCATCTCCTAGAACCAAAAATTCGAAGAAATGTGACACCTGACAATCCGCACTAGGCCCGCGTGGTGGATTATTGTCTACTCCCTCTCATAGAGAGAAGGGCTGCGTTCCAGCCGTGGAAACAACAGGTTGATGACACTGGTCGTTCGTATTGTGCTCCGGATCACCAATCTATACTAGTTTAATAAAGAGATAAAATTTGTTTGTTTATAAGTTTGTATGTAGGGGGTAATCTTTGGAACCGCCAGTCGGATTTGCGTTTGTTAGCTCTATTCTTGTGAAAGGCTATTTAACATCACGCTATAACCATTAGGAGCCGAGCAAAAGGATACAAAGTCAGAAAGAACGCTAAGCGAAAACAAAGTGAAGAAATTTCACGCGGACGAAGTCGCGGCCTGAAGATAGTATTAATAAAAAGGGCAATATTAAAGAGGTATCATTATGAATCCTACTATACCTAATATTATAAACGTGAAAGTTTGTATGGATGGATGGATGGCTGTTTGTTACTCTTTCACGCAACAACTACTGAACGGATTTGGATGAAATTTGGCACACTGATGGTTTATAACCAGGATTAACATATAGGATACTAGGAACTTTTTATCCCAATATTCCCACGGGATCGAAACTTATGCGGGTCAAACCGCGGGGCGCAGCTAGTACAGACATAAATTATCATACTTATAATTTTCTAAATAAACGGTTTAATTTAAACATAGTAAGTATAAACAAGTTTTTAACCATAATATAGCTAAAAATGCCGGTTATCTATAAGGCTTTGAAACTGAATTTACGTATCTCGTTTCCCAAGGAAGCTGGGTATTAATTTTATGAGCGTCTAGATCTTCGTCTAATCGTTATATGACGCAGCCAGTCCTGTGGGACTTCCTTTTATCCTCGTATTTCAACCAGTTTTTAATAATTTTCCCATGAAGACACGAGGCTTGAGTTATTTAGCATAATAAGAATGTACTAATTGACGCTAGAATAGCTTGTTGTTTGTTTTTATTATGAAGTAATCTTATCTTAGAAATCTTAGCCCCTGTCATTTTACAATAGTTAAAGTGACCATGTGTGTCTGATATATTTTAAGGCTGGAACTACAACGAACATGATGCAGTGATGAATAAATAATTTTATTTTGGACAATTTAAAATATCCATAAATTGTGAGTTGTACTTATAACACTATTTTAATATACTAACTTAAACTAAAGATGAATTAACGACAAGACCACCCATCAACTAGACACAACGAGATAAGGAAACTAGGGTCGTCTCATAAATTGCCTTATTATGACGCAGGATGTGTCAGGTGCTACAGCCTTCCGGAGTGATGACTTTGGTGTTTGTGGAATGATATAGACAATTTTCTATTCCGGAAAAAAAAACAATCAATTGTTGTCTGTCCCTCGAAAATAAAAACTCATAGATAGGTACTAACACAACTGTTATTTCATGACTTTTAAAACAGCTGAAACAATGATGTGTTTGTATCGATAAAATTCAGCTTGGATTTAGCTCTAAATATCGCAATGAAAACTTGTTTACACAAATTTTTGGGTTTGACAAAATATTGGTAAATTATAGTATTCAAGACGGGCTCGTGGATAAATAATAACGACCGCAAGGGTCAACCTAGACACAAAAGAGAGGGGATAGGGGGAGGGGGGAGAGGGGAGAGGGGGAGGGGGGAGAGGGGAGTAAAAGTCTGACACCCCCTCCCGCTCCGCCCAGAGCGGGAGACGTCATTTGATGATTTCCCAAAAAAAAAAAACAAAAAAAAGGGTCGACCTTCATGGTTAAGCAACGCTTGCGTACCATCCATTACGCACGAAGACCCCTCCGTGCCTTAGAAAGCTCGTCCCGGCTGTCATTTGTAGATCTCTGACGGTCGTTACGGGTAGTCAGAAGCCCCAAAGCCTGACAACCAGTCTTACCAAGAGGTATCGTGTTACCCAGTAACTGGGTTGTGGAAGTTTGGTACACAGTCGCTCAATGTAATATGCTGGTATTTCAGCTGCTTCCGGTAAGAATTAAAGCCGACCTCAACATGGTTGAGACAAGGCAGATGATGTAATTATAGTATTTTAAGTCTGGTGGGTATTTCGTTCGATAGAACTATCAGTAGTACTTGTATACCTCACGTTCAAACGACCAGAGGGGCCATTCTCGTAATTTTAAGACCGTTCACAGTCTGATCTCAGTCTCAATCTGTCAAAAAATACTTCTAATTTCCCTACATTTTGACAAGTTTTTGACATTTGTTTGTCGCTGAGATGAGACTGCGACTAGATTTTGAACATTTTAAATTACAAGAATTGGCCTTCTGCTTTAAAGAAACAAAAGAAGAAACAACAGAAGAGAAGAAGAATAAAAACAGAAGAAGGACAGAGTGGCAATTCTTGTAATTTTAAGAACGTTCAGTCTGATCTCAGTCTCAATCTGTCAAAAATACATCTAATTTTCCTACATTTTTGCCAAGTTCCTAACATTGATTGTCGCTGAGATGAGATTGCGATTAGATTTTGTACGTTTTTAATTACGGGAATTGGCCTGCAGAAGATTCAGTACACGTTTGAAGCTACAATGCATGCCCAATATTTTCTCCGTGGAAAAACTACTAAGAGACAATAAATATTCCGCGGTAAACTAAACACATAACTAGCTACGCAAGAATATTATATACGACTGCTTCTAAATACGCAATTACGCGTCTATAAATATACAATAAAAGTGATTGCTCGCGAGTCGCGCCATAACTCGTTCGTTTTGCATGTGCAAGCGCATATACCGGCCGGTATAACGACCCATGTTATACGACCTTATGGATGAAAGTTAAAAGTATATTAGTCATGTGTTGTTGATTGGATCTTTCCTACTTGCAAAGTGAGGGCTTAATTTCGCTAATAGCTGGAAGTGTTGAAGTTTGCATGTTTTCCCCAACTTGTTGATTTTTTTTTGTGTTTGTGTTCTTTTTTGCGTCATGTCAAACGTATTTACTTTCTTCATCTACTTTTTTTTCTGAGTTGTCCTCAGGAGGTCTACTCCGTAAGCACTAAATTCGTAGTTTCGATCTCAGTTACCGGCATTTTGTACTTCGTATCACTTAGGGATATAAGATTAGTTTGCGGTCCCATCTAAGAACGAATGACAACACAATTTGACAGTTGTCCTTACTCCCAAAGCGATGTGTTTATACTCATCCGAAAAAGTTAATTAATCGGCACTTGGGTTTACTCCGAAGAATCGAACTACTTTCGGACGCGTATCTTCGCTTAGGGACTTAGGAGAGTTGGTCCCCTGATCCGCGGTCGGCTTGCCTGCAGCCTAATTGCGTATAACTCTCACAATCACCATAAACTTTGTTTTTGAATTGACAATTTAAAAATAATTCATGTCGTTCATTAGGTACCTACGTGGTCTAGCCGACGAATTTTCAAACGTGTAATGCGATTAATTATATGTATGTATCCCCTTCGAAATGAAGGGGATTGTAATTTGGGGTGCTGATCGTCAACCATAATTCGGTAAAAGCTCCTTAGTATTTTGTGCTTAGTCTATTGAATGACTATTTCATGAAATATCAATTTCGCGGGCTACCCTGGCGCTTTCCCCTTAAATAAAACGAAAATACGGGTTGGTATCAGAATGACTGGAGACCACGTCGCTCATAGTCCAAATCTCAAAATGTCTAAATCTCAAAATACTGACCTCCTCACCCTAACTAGTGATGTGACCGGTAAAACTTAGAAAACCCAAGATATATTCAGGGTCACTAACCTTACAGGAAAAGATGTCAAACTGTCAAGTTTCTCATGACGATTGTCATAAATATTCGCGTTATGGCTGTGCTCGACGACGCGACAGTGATAGTTACGTCCTCCCGGAGGCACAGAAGTCTCAATAATGATATCAAGTGTCATTCACTCCATAATTGATTGAGGAAACATTGCATTTAATTCCGCAGATTGATTGATATCTGCGCCAGCCAATTAGCAATGAGCTGGTGAGTATTCTCAATGAAATATCGCGTAGTAATAATGTGTTGGACGTTTACTTACGAACGTAAACAAACGGTGAGTGTCAAATATCTTTAAAGCCAGACATTTTTGCTGCTTCAGATTTACCTAATCTTATTTTATTTTTATTTAATTATTCTAATACAGATCGATACTACTTCTTCTCGACTCGATGGTAAATAAATGTACATCCACACTACTAATAATAAAGCTGAAGTTTTTGTTTGTTTGTTAGAACGCGCTAATCTCTGAAACTATCAGTCGGATTGGAAAAAATATTTTTGCATTTGATAGCCCAATTCTTGACGATAAGCTACAATGCTACGCTATAACCCTTAGGAAAGGCCGAGCAAAAAGAAAAATAGTCAGAAAGAACGCAAAGCAAAAACGAAGTACACGATGTGATGCGCCGGGATGGATCGTGAAGCAGAAAATTTCACGCGGACCAAGTCACGGGCAGAAGCTATTTAAGACACGTAATATATTATCATATAGATGAGTTGGGCCCCGTGTAGGTGGCCACACCACTCAGGGCATCAGTGGAGTTTTTTAGGTCCTCAGAAGTGCAGGTGTATGGGCACCTTGGACACTCCAACATATGGTACCCGGTTTGGTCAGGAGCATCGCATTCGCACTTGGTGTCAGTGAGATCTATAATCCCCCATCGATACTAAATTACTGCTTGGAGTATAAGCCCATCACTATTAAAAAATCAGAATCCACTGAAATGTTGGTGGCAAAAATGTTAACGGAAAGGAAGTGAGAGTGAATGCTCTATGGAAAATTTAGCAACTCTCCAACAGCCACATTTAATTTAATTTAACAGAACAAAAATAATTCATAGAAAGTGTGAAGCTGACACAAGCTATTAAGGTCGCATGAAACCAACCCTAATGACCTTTAGTGCTAATCTAACCGTCGTAATTGAAGTAATGATACAAAAAAATAAAACACTTACCTGCGAACACACAGCTACGACGGATCAAGGTATACATTCATTCCATTCCAGTCCAAGCTGACCTCTCATGGAACGTTAAGACTGTATCTAACATGTGTAAAAACACGCTTAACGGAGCCAAGAATTACTTATGCTCTCCGTCATTGTTATTTGTATTTGTGTGCTGGCCCATAAAACTGAGAATCTTCTGAAGGCCAATTCCCGTAATTAAAAACATTCAAAGTCTAGTCGCAACCTCACCTCAGCGACAATCAATGTCAAAAACTTGTCAAAAATGTAGGAAATTTGAGGTATTTTTGACAGATTGAGACTGAGATCCGAAGGTCAATTCTCGTAATTTAAAACGTTAAAAATCTAGTCGCAGTCTAATCTCGGCGACAAACAAATATCAAAAACTTGTCAAAATGTAGGGAAATTAGACGTATTTTTGACAGATTGAGACTGAGATCAGACTGTGAACGTTCTTAAAATTACGAGAATTGTTCCTCTGATTACGGTGATATTCAAGGTCTCAAACCTTTTTGTGATCTTAACTTTAAATACTCCCACGATCCCTGTAGCTTTGCATGCACCCATCAACACAAAGTTTTTAGCTATTTATCACACCAAAGACCACCAAAAACTCATCTCCCAGCAATAATTTTTGCACAGTGTTGCTTTTGATGTAAGTACAGAATGCTAACGGCTATCTGATGGGTTTTTTGCAGACTGCTTATAGTGCGAGGTCAGCTTATACTAGAAATATATAGCTTGACGTGTCATCGTGTGTACAAAATGATGCTACTGATTCAGCCTCCTCATACGATTTACTTTCAACACGATTAAGGAAAACAATAGGCAAAAAAGGTTCGCCTACATATCGTAATTGATTCTCTTTGGTGTCTAAACGACGGGTATTAATTGACAACTTTATTTTATTACCGTATATTTTTTAACCGTAAGAATTGAATTCATCAAATAAGACAATCACATTTCACTGTTAGATTATTCATTCATTCAGCCGAATGACGTCCACTGCTGGACATAGGCCTCCCTCAAGTACCGCCACTTTGACCGCTTCTGTGCTTCCCGCATCCAGCCGATTCCTGCGGCCTTCACAAGGTCATCGGTCGACCTTGTGGGAAACCTTTCAACGCAACGTCTTCCGGTACGCGGTCGCCACTCCAGAACCTTTCTGCCCCATCGGCCATCTGTTCTGCGAGTAATGTGCCCCTTCCCACTGCCAATTAGGCGGTGTCCTGCGTGAGCGACGAATACGACGGGACGCGACGCTGCGAACGCGACGAACGCGATCAACTCAACGGCATACCCTGCTTGCGGCCTATATGACAGTCTGCGGCGAAACGCGACGTAACGCGTACTTGTTTTGAGGGCAACCAGACGCGTCACCACGAACTACGAGCAAAATTGTACTGTACTTCTCCATGATTCGAGAAGTAATGACCAAACTCACGTAGGACATTTGTCGCGTGTAGCATCGCGTCGCATTACGTCGCGTCGTGTTGCGTCGCGTCGCGTCGTATTGGTCGCTCACGCAGGACACCGCGTTACATTTGGCAATTCGTCGGGCTAAGTCAGTTACCTTGGTTCCTTGGGGAGTTGCATTACAAACCATTTCACAGTTTAGCCATTTTTTACAATCGGCAATAGATATAAGAGGCATCGCAGATGCATTGCCAGTTGCCAACCCAGAGACAAAGCAGGAATGTCTCATGTGCCTGTGATAACACTATCAATACCCTTAAAACTAGAACACGCAACACTGCGCAGCGGCCTGCTAGACGGTATGGAGGTGGTGGTGGATGGGACAGCTGAGCTCCACTCAGCTCACCTAGCTATCTTTTAAAGCCTCCAATCTTTCGGGCATAACTGAATGACTCGTTTGCACATCCCCAAAGTTATTCAAAGTAACTTATGACGGGCAAAGTAGCGGGGAAAAACGGTGTTGGCCTCCTTGAGAAACATTCCTGATTGGACGGAAGTCACGAGTGCTGAGCAGCTGTTCCACCCCACAAAGGACAAGGAGAATTATTCGGAGTTAAAGGCCAACCTTCAAAGCAGAGGCACCAAAAGAAGAAGAAAGTTACTCCTTCAATACATAACATACACATAAAATCACGCCTGTAATACCCGAAGCGTTAGGCAGAGCTGTATGTGTGCTGTGTGTGTCAGCAGGTCAAGCTACCCGAAACTGTCAAAATGTCCCAATCGACCTTGAACCTTAATGCTTTAGCGCGAAAATTGAAAATCTATTAAAGAAATTTGACAGATTGTAGTAGCTTGATGTGCTGGAGTCTGTACCTATCCACTGTACACACCCACATTTCACCAGTTATGTTTAAGTCCCATGTAATAAGGAGCGAGCCTATAGCATCAATCGGGCACAAATCAAGACTCCAAGCTGTTATTGAGATATTCCTGATGGAAACCCCTAAAAACACCATCACCTAGGAATCGAACCGAGGTCCTCATACTCAACAGTAGCGGTTGCGACCACTTCTGAACTAGGCATGCTCCGTAAATTTAAGTAGTTATTTACATACTAAAAACCTCGAGCCTAAGTTTATTGAACTTTGATTATTGAATCCAAGTTATAATATAAACAATGGTTTCTATCAGAATATTAGAAACAACACACGATCACAAGTAACAAGAACTTATGAATAGTTAAGTAAGACTACTACTTCCTATGGGATGAACCTTCAATGTTGAATAAAGCACGGCATATGCCTTACATTATTCAACAAAGGAGAAATTTTAAAATTAAATAAGGCATGTAGACTTTAGTACTTCCTTTCTCCATTGTAATAAAGAGTATTCAGTCTATCTTTCTACTAGCTCCTACCTGCGGTTTCACCCGCATAAGTCTCGATTCCGCAAGAATATAGGGATAAAAAGTATCCTACGTTCTAATCCAGGTCATGGTTTACCGATGTGCCAAATTTCATACAAATCCATTCAGCCGTTTTAGCGTGAAAGTGTAACAAACAAACATAAAAAAATCAAATCTTTTCTCTTTATAATTTTAGTTTAGATTGCAGAAATGATTCATCAATGTGTTCATATACTCTCGATATATAATTGGTACTTGATGCTTAGAAACGAGATGCCAATTCATACTATTGTCTGTATAATATTAGCCTTAGGTAGTGTTCAGACAGAACAAAAAGGACCAATGAAGCAATTTGAGCTTTAATTGAGATACTCGTAAGTAAGGGTCGCGATTTCGACTCTCTCTTTATTATTTGAAGTCGTGCATAATAATAATGCTTTGATATAGTCATCATCGGCCTAGCGTTTCTCAACTATATTGGGGCCAGCTTCCGGTCTAACCGGAAGCAGCTGAATACCAGTATTTCACAAAGAGCGATTGCCTATCTGACCTCCACAGCCCAGTTACTGCGTATAGTACAATACTCCTTGGTAAGATTGTGTCCTAATAAAATATTGGACTGAATGTGTATATAGAATAGCATGGTAGTAGCTAGCTGGCATGGCTACCACCACGATTATTATATTCAACTAGCTGCGCCCCGCGGTTTCACTCGCATAAGTTTCGATCCCGTGGAAATATCAGGATAAAAAGTATCCCATAATTGTGTTAATCCTAGAAAACCAACTGTGTGCCAATTTCATTCAAATCCGTTCAGTAGTTTTTGCGTGAAAAAGTAACAAACATCCATCCATCCATACAAACTTTCACGTTTATAATATTAGTAGGATAGGATTTTGAGAACTTTGCCAGCGATTTCGTCCGCGTAGATTTTACTTTAATGATATCGGATTTTCGTGCTGCCATCCCGTTACTTAACACTCTTGCGGGTAGAAGTTCCAAAACTCCTTTTTCTTCTTCGTGTCGCAAGCACGACTCTCCTCAGAAAAAAACATTACTTAGAAATTATGGATTTTCACACTAAATATTATTAAACCTCATGAAAAAAAAATCCTTGTGTAAAAATTGAATGCTCAAACTTGATACGTTAAGTAAGTACCAAAGCAGAGTATCTATTTTCTTCCAAATCATTCGTAAATAGACATTTATGAGCTGATCCAATCACTGCTTAATTGCATAAATTCACATAAAACTCCCAATGCATCAAGCCGACCATTTAAACCACTTTCAATATAATTCTTTTTTAGATCTAGATGTTATCAACACATATAGTTTATCGCACCTGCCTACAATAAAAACGTTAAGCACTTTTTAACTTTTAATACCAATCCCCACAAGAAATAATCATTCGTAATATAAAAGATAAAAAAGATGGACATGGAACAACGCCTTACGTTGATGTCTATATTAAAAAAAAACGGCAGAATTACCTAGACACCCTATTTATTGCTGAACTTTAAAAGTTAATACATACTTAACATAATTATTGAGCTGTGCAATAAATGATAGCTTACCGTAGAATTACATGCTATTCTAGTCATTATCTCTACTGCACAAAGCCCGTAACCGTATGATAGAATTGACTGATGGTGTCAAAGAGTGGCTTCGTGCGACTACGTATTTGGAAGTACGTGTCGATTGCAGGCACGAGAAAGATATGGTAGCTTTCACATGGGGATGTAATGGTGTATTGTGGAGGCTATAAAACGATCATAGAAAACTTGGGAGAATGTGCTTCTCTAATGATCAATGGGCCTCACATTAACGTTATGTAACATCGTTGTATACACGAGAGCAGTGGTGGGCCAGTGGTAATGGCCTCGACTTACGAGTTCTAGATCGTGGGTTCGAACCCAGGCAAGCGCTTTACTTTTACTTTGTGTAAATAATTTCTTCACCACTGCTCTCAAAACGGTGAAGGAAAACTTGAGGAAACCGGCATGTTCTAGAACCAAAACTTTGAAGACCTGTTACGTCTACCAACCCGCACTGGGCCGCACTGGAGGGAGTGCTGTAATCCACTATAAACCAAGATTACAGTTAACTCCCTCTCGAAGAGAGGAGGCCTGTGTCCCAACAGTGGGAAAATTATAGGGTGATTATGGTATTGTATACCTACATGTGCAATCATTCATACGGAGCTTACTGCAAAGTAAGACATAAATATTTTTCTTTCGACTATTCTGTAAATCTCGCCCTCTGTAAATCGGTGTCCAAATTATAGAACAAAATGCCGATTGGGTTCGTATCAATAAAGCTAGTTAATAATTTCATAATTTTGAAGTGAGGATGAGCACTATAAATTGTAAAAGTTGTTAATCATAAGTTTGTTGCTATTTCATTCATTTATAATTACTTGTAATGATTTTTTTAGTGCTTTGTATTAAATGGAGTTAAAGTAAAAATATTTTATATTGTATTTTGTGAAAGACGAAGTCAGAGAAAGATATTTAAAAACGGCTAGAAAGGAAGCGAAATCTGACATGACGACTTAAAAGGATGCATAGAAATAAAAGGAACGTTCGTGCAGCGCTGAACGCAAACAAACAGATTGATACAATTTTGGTAACTCTTTCAAACTCATAACATCACGCCTGTATTCCACGAAAGGTTAGGTAGACGTGTATCTAATAGTACATAGGTGGACTATAAAATATTATAAGATCATTTCGATTACCGACAACGCCGTGGAAGTGGCAACATTTTGGGAAAACAAGATTTAAAATACAGCTGATCGATTCTGTAAAAATCTCACCGTGAAAAGTTAGGTGAAGTGAGCTTAGAGTGAGCTGTCAATAGTGTCAATCCCTAGTATTAGTTGGAATGACAGCTCACTCTACGCTCACTTCACCTAAGTTTTCACGGTGAGATGGTTACAGAATCGCACTGCTGTTTTGCCAGCGACACGTAGAAGAAGTACATTTCGTTAATTATATTTAAGTCCCATGTAATAAGGAGCGAGCCTATTGCCATGAACCAGGCACAAATCCAGGATCCGTGCTGCTACTGAGAAGTTCCAATTGAAAAAAACCCAATATCACTTTTCCCGACCTGGGAATCGAACCCAGGACCTCTTGCTCAGTAGTAGCACTTGCAACCACTGGACCAACGAGGCAGTCTTTTCATCTCTGATCACAAAATCTCGTTTTCTTGTACAAAGAGGAAGTAGATTTTGCGAAACTTCTTACTGCTGTAGATTATGTAGTAGTACATATTACCAATTTGTCTACTTAGTAGGTATTTATGTTTTGTTCAAGCAGTATAATGATTATAATTTATCCATTATTATGTTTTGTTACCCACTTATGTTTATAGGCAATATAACATTGTATAACATCAAATAAGGCGAATCATTTAATTTCCTGGATGAAACCGTTGTACGAGGGGAATGTGTTAGAAAATTAACGGTATTATCATGTTTCGTAACTGCTGAACATACTGAAAGTAACTATGCTACAATTGAACGATTTTTGGGTAAGTTGCCATCATTACTATGCTTATTAATTGTGCCGTTGGCCTCGTGGTTGCAAGCGCGACTGCTGAACGGGGGTCCTGGGTTCGATTCCCGGGTCGGACAAAGTGTTATTGGGTTGTCCATTAGCAATTACTTAGTAACAGTCCGGAGTTTGGAATATGGCGGTTAAATACCCCCATGCCTCGGAAAGCACGTGAAGCCGTTGCTCCTGCGCCTGATCTCTCCCCGGTCGTGCCGGATTGCCGTCCCATCGGACTATAAGAGTAAAGGAACAGGGAGTGCATCTGTGTTTACGCACACACTTGTGCTATATCTCCTGCGTACCTTGCTAATCTTCATTGAGATTGGGTGAAATCGGTCGGGAGGCTATTGTAGGTGGATGGAGACTAAGGCCGTCGACAGAACTTCACTCAAGACTCAAGCATTACTTAAAACTAGTTTCAATCAATAAGTGGCTTTAAAGGAGTCATCAGTGGAGGATCAGTGGTCACCTAGTGGTGACAGCCCCGACTTACAAGTAGTAGTAGACCGTGGATTCGAATCCAGGCAGGCACTTTACTTTGTGTAAATAATTTCGGAACCACTGCTCTCAAAACGGTGAAGGAAAGACGTGAGGAAGCCGGCATGTCCTAGAACTAAAACTTCGAAGACATGTGACATCTACCAACCCGCACTGGGGCCGCGTGGTAGATGACAGCCTACTCCTCTCACAGAGAAGGTCTGTGCCCTAGAAGTGGCAGTATTATAGACTGATTATGCACTATGCAAGTGGCTTTAAACTAGTTTTTAGTAATGCTTGAGTTTAAAGTGAGGTTCTTTTATAGGGGCCAGACACGCTGGACCCTGGACTTAACCGTAGGGTAGGCCATACGGTTTGGTTTTTCAACGCCGCCGGGGCCATAACAAAAGAACAAAAAACAATTCAAAAAAAGGTTAGTTGTAGCTTGGCCTAATTGTGAACTGCCTTGAAATCAAGCAATGGACAATAGTGGCGCCGATTCCCCTGTTCACATACTAAACTAAATTTAAGTTTAGTGCATCTTTTTCTTTCTATTTCATTAAGAAATGGACAGAAGATATTGTTTTGTCCTGTCAAATTAGTCAGCGCCTGATGTAAATTGACGTATTTTTAGTAGCCATGTTTTTAATCACGTCTAAACTGTCTATGGAGTATCTTAATTTGACAGGACTAAACTAATATTTTATCTTCTGTCCTTTTCTTAATGAAATAGAAAGAAAAAGATGCACTGAACTTAAATTTAGTTTAGTTTGTGAACAAGGGAATCGGCGCCATTGTAAGACTTTTAACTTTTAAGGTTTTGAAAACGAGGCTTTTGGCTCCATTATTCAGATAAAACAATTTTTCTTTTTTTCTTTTCTATTTTTTTAGAGACTGAAAGTTTCAGGTTAAAACGACTTTTTACTGCATCGCGGCCTATTCCTGGATTACCATAACACAGCCTCCTCGTTCCACTGCAAACAATACTTCACTATCTTCACAAAGCAGAAGTAAATACTAAGTAATGTCTTCCCTACACCGCTTCCTCGTACTTAAGCTTGAAAGAATTTGCACCAACACAATAATGTGCTAAGTTTTACTTAGTTGTTCTAATAGGTTAATGATCTTGTAAATTATGACTTAATCACGAAAGCACACAATAAATAAGTTATTTAATGAGTTAAGCGTTTTATGGTTGCCTTTATCCTATATTTATTGAGCTGAAACCTGGCTATGCGGAAAACGTTAGTAAACTTTATACTAATAATGTATTTACCGATATCTAACCAGATTTGTCTTACCTTAATATGTACCACCCTCAGCAGTGTTCTTTCATGATTTGTCAAGTTAATAATTATAAACACATTGGAACTCAAAAGGTAAATAGTTATGTACAGTGCATCAAAACGAATCTAACTGGTATTAGTAGTTCTCAATACTCAATACTCAATATTTTTATTACTTGACCATAATGTGTACTTAGGTGGTATACATAAATATAGTTTTGATCATTATGGACCCTGTAGGGCAGCAAAAAGGATAGAAGAGAGGAAGCCCTGTTTATATAATAAATATAATTAAAATTAAAGTCAGGAGATTGCGAATTTAATCCTACCATTTTGCCTATATGTATTGTTTTTTCCTGCTAAATATACCTAAATATTTTTGATTTTTTTTATGTACCAATTATATATTATAATTCTGTTTATTTATTTATATACATTGTTATTCTTTGGATAATTCTTGTAGCTAAAATATTAAATTTAGTATTGTTGCTTTTTTATTTATATATTTTTTTTAAATTATATTATTTATTCATTATTACCGTAAATATAGCTTGTCTGTAAATATGAATGGGGTCAGTAATAAAACCACTTTTAGGTAGAACCAATAAAGTCACGAATTAATCTTGGCCTTCTAAAACATCTGACTCATTACTCCTTGATGGCAAAGAAGTTAGAGCTGCTCAGTAAGGAATACGAGGAGAAGAAAAGTTCAGAATTTCTCCTAAAAAAATATAACAAAGAAATGTTCGCAGATTTTTTTGTGACAGGAGACAGCGGAGAAAAGCTAGTATAGACTAGCTTCATTACCCACAATTGTCGGTAAAGTGTTTGACAGATTGCTCGATAATCACCTCGCTGGTCATCTCAGACTGCAAAAAGCGCAGTTTGGTTTCCAGCAAGGGCTATACTCACTTTGAAGCACTCTGCCAAATACTATACCGACAAAAAACCACCTATATACGCATAGTTACTGGACCTTTCGAAAGTTTTTGATCTGGTTGATTACAGAACATTATGGAGAAAGTTACGGCAGGAACACCCCCCTGCCTAAATGACAGCTATCTAATCTTACTGGTATGCCAATTAGATTAACTGTGTCCAGTGGGGAGATAGTTTCTCGAAGCCCTTTTTTGGTCTTTGGGGATAAAACCAGGGAGTGTGGGATTTTTACCTCACTAAAACTACCCCGGTGGTCACCATCTGCACATGGAAGGGGGACCGTTACCTCTCAAAAGACCACAACCAGGTCAAGCCAGGTCTGACGTCACAAAAGTTATTTAATGTAAATGGACTGATCGAGGAGCTGAGTAACACTTATGTTGGATATTGAATTGATGACACATGCGTTAATAACATCTCAGTTATGCAGATGGCATGGTATTGCTCAGCCCATCGACTAGTGGTCAGAGAAGGCTGGTGGCTATAATAATAATAATACTTATCTTCCAACGGTCTATAAAGTTCTTACATCCATTTTGAGAGCTAAAATTAATAAACATATAGACAGCAACTCCATCATGTCTGTCTCTCAAAATGGATGTAAGAACGGGTCCCACGGTACTAAGGAGCTACTCCTCATTGATATGGCCATAAGCCGGGTTCGTCGTTCTCGAAAGGATCTGTCGACATGTTGGATAGATTATAAGAAGGCCTATGACTCGGTGCCACATACATGGCTCATGAGGGTGCTGGAGTTGTATAAAGTAGATACAACTCTGCGCCCCTTCCTGATGACGTGTATGGGGCAATGGAGGACGGTCCTTCGCTATCCAGGATGTCGAAATATCCAGAGGAATAGCGAGCCGATAAGGATCGAGCGAGGTATATTCCAGGGCGACAGTTTGAGTCCGCTTTGGTTCTGTTTAGCCTTGAATCCTCTAAGCACGCTGCTAGAAGATTCCGGTCTAGGCTATCAGCTGAGGAGAGGTGGTCAGATTATGTCTCATCTCCTCTACATGGATGACCTAAAACTCTTTGCCCCCAACAATTTTCAACTGATGAAGCTACTGAAAATTACTGAAACTTTCAGTAGCGCCATCAGGATGGAATTTGGTGTGGACAAATGTGCGGTCATGCATGTAAAGCGAGGGGAGATTGTGGAATCCGTGGGACCCCAACTCTCGGATTCCACAAGCCTTAGAACTCTCTCCGCAGCCGAAACCTATAAGTATTTGGGTATGTCGGAAGCGTTGGGCATCAATGTTACTGACATGAAGCAATCGTTGAAGGAGCGCTTCTTTGGCCGCCTGAAAAACGTATTTAATAGTCTTTTATCGGGCGGAAACAAGGTGCGCACCTTCAATAGTTGGGTCATGCCGGTTTTGATGTACTCTTTCGGCATGCTCAAATGGACTCAGACTGAACTCGAGGCCCTGGATAGGATGGTCCGTACGCTGCTGACTACAAATCGAATGCATCACCCACGGTCATCGGTAATGAGGCTATATATCCCGCGAAAATTTGGAGGTCGAGGCTTTTTAAACGCTAAGACCCTCCACAATCGCGAGATATGCAGTCTCAGGGAATATTTCCTAGAAACCGACGTGGGGGTGCATCGAGATGTCGTCGCGGTGGGCAAGGGCCTCACCCCGCTCTCTTTGGCTAAAGAGAACTGGCGCAAGCCAGTAGTGCTTGATACTAATGATCGCATGGAAGTATGGCAGAGTAAGGAGCTTCACGGACGCTTTTACCGGGCCCTACATGGAACCGATGTAGATCTACTAGCGTCCGTAGCCTGGCTGCGTTTCGGTGACCTCTTTGGAGAAACCGAAGGTTTTGTCTGTGCAATTATGGACGAAGATATGATGACGAACAATTACCGGAGATTTATTGTGAAAGACGGCACGGTTGACATCTGTCGGGCATGCCACCGGCCGGGAGAATCAATCATCCATATTATCTCCGGGTGTTCTCGTCTAGGTAACGGAGAGTACTTGCATTGACACAACCTGGTAGCCAGGATAATCCATCAGCAACTTGCTCTGAAATACAGCCTTGTGGAATCTGAGGTGCCGTACTACAAGTATGTGCCGACCCAGTTCTCGAAAATGGAAATATCACATTGTACTGGGATCGATCCATCATCACTGACTATTGTTGCCAATGAGCCTGATATAGTGGTGGTAGATCGATCAGAGCGGCGCGCAATGATTGTTGACATAACCGTCCCGCATGATGAGAACCTCGTGAAAGCCGAGAAAGATAAACAAATCAAGTATCTTGACTTGGCTCGCGAGGTTGTCGACATGTGGCATGTGGACTCAGCAATCATTGTGCCGATAGTCGTGACAGCCAATGGCTTAATAGCGAAGAGCCTCGACCAACACCTGAGGAGGCTCTCGTTGGGCAGCTGGATCAAGGGCTTGATTCAGAAAGCGGTACTTCTGGACACGGCTCGCATTGTCAGGAAGTTCCTCTCTCTGGAGCCCTGACCGCCGGTAGCTTGAACCCTGTTCCCGATACCGGTGGGCTACTATATTTTATATTTTTAAATGTTTTTTATCCTTTTGTTTATAAAAATATTTAAAAATGTAATTTGTAAGTATTTAAATGAAATAAAGGAGATAATAATAATAAGATATTAAATGAATAAACGACATAATAATAATAACTTTATTTCGGGTGGCTATGTGTGAAGGGCATGCTGAAAGATATGGTCTGGGTCTCTGTTAAGAGTGAACTGCTAATCTCTGTAGGAAAAACAAGAGCCAACGGTGATGCTTGACGGTTTAGCCTTAATATATTATGTAAACGAACCTCATAGGTACCTGCAATTTAAGAGACGAGTTATGGCAGATGAATCCTAGAATAGGAAGCAGAACACATCATCAATCATAAAATAGGCACAAAGTATCAAAAATAAACCAATGACAGATAAATTGAGTATCTACATATTATACTTTTTAATATTATAAACAGGTAAAAGTGAGTTTGTATGTAGCGGCTAATCTTCGGAACTACTCATCCGGGTCCGAAAATTCTTGCACTAATGAGAAGCTACTGTATTGCCTAGTGTCATAGGATATATTTTATGTTAAACAAAATAAGACATCTCACGCGTACGAAGTCCCGGGCAGAAGCTAGTGTGGATCGTACTTGGTGCCACATATTAACACATATCCTACTAATATTATAAACGTGTAAGTTTGTATGGATGGATGGATGGATAGATGGATGTTTGTTACTCTTTCACGCAAAAATTTGGATGAAGTTTGGCATACAGATGGTTTATAACCAGGATTAACATATAGGATACTTTTTATCCCGATGTTCCCACGGGATCGAAACTTTTGCGGGTGAAACCGCGGAGCACAACTAGTTGTAAATATACGGTAGACGATTTTCCTTAAAATAATAAAAAATATAGAATTAAGAGTGCGAGTTAAATTAATCACAGAATGTAAAATTAATGTCATAAAAAACAATTATTATAATTAAATTAGCAACCGATTAGATTTTGTATAGACTCTAAATTGACCTATGATACAAGGAAGAACCTATTTCCGGCACCGGCTGGCAATAAGCCAGGTGCAAAATAAACATCAACAAATCTCCTTCAGAACCAGGATTTATACAAAGCTTAATTTACCAGCAGCATAGCCGTGAATAACCGCCAATAAAAACAAAAGTACCTACGTGTGAATTCTGCACAGCGAAGTCGGCCTCCGCATCGCTAATCACATCAGTAAATCGCAACTCATTATTCAATGAATTATTGCTATGTAATTATGTATCTACAGTACGAAATGTAGTATAATGGGACTATTATTGAAATCAGATAAAGTAAAACCATAAAATAATGTAACCGTAACAATGCAGGCTATAAATTCACCATTCTTAACCATAGCATGTATTTCTGATGAGTGCTAAGTGGAAGTGTTCCGTGTGTTGGGAAAAAAACACCATAACACCATGTGTTTCGAGAATCCCTTGCCATGGGAATCTATACCTTCTTTCTTGAATAGGTTCCCGTATTGTTGTCACGCTCCTTCGTCATGCGAAAATAGGTGCTTAATGTCGTTTTTACTATATATGTATGTTAATGCTGGAGGTCCTCGGATAAGCTATTAACATCTCTTCCCATACATTTTATTACAGGCGATACGTCTGTCAAATGACAGCTTGATATCCGACGTATCTTGAATCATTGGGAATGTTTTCTCATGTCATCTGGTGCCAAACAAGCCCTTAGGTGGCCCAACTGACAGTTTGATCACCGCCGTCGTCGGATACTATCTCAGATATTAATCTGAAGCCTGTAAATCACACCTTCCGCTCCTACCATTCAAACCAGTATCGCTGCTTGGCTTACAAAAAGGCTGCATGTAAAAGAAAGATTGCCTCAGACAAGGGAGGGTCTTGTGAGGGAACGATAGCAGTTGGAAAATGGAAACCTCAAAAGGGAATGAGGAAATCCACTTTTACAAATTCAGATATTTAAATACTTAATTTTTTTCTACCCTACGTTGTCCCTCTCCTGAGCACAGGCCTCCTCCAGGAGTTTTCCTTACGGAGTGTAAGGAAATCTTCATCCACGAGCCCGCTAAAAGACGTAAGGTGGACTACTTTCTTACGGTCGGGATTATTGTAACTTTAGTCAACGTCCGGCCATTTTTTTCTACTTTTAATAAACCACCACACTGACATCACCTATAGTCATAAATAATTAATTAAGATGTCCGTTGTTCCTATGCCTATTTAGAAGTGGGCGTTTTAACACATACATTAAAATATTAGCAAGATTAGAATGATTGATAGTATGTAACAATAATATGGTTTGAGATAGCACAACATTTTCTGGTACTACATAAATCACTGTGGCCATATATCAGTAGCGAGTAGCAGAGTGACAGGTTACTAACGAAACGCTAATACTACGGCTAATTAATTTAATTGATGCCGTTGATATTTATCGCGATGTTTGATGTTAGGACTAGTGATTCAAAGTCATAGTAAAAGCATTTATTTCAAATAGCTGCGCCCCGCGGTTTCACCCGCATATGTTTCGATCCCGTGGGAATATCGGGATACAAAGTATTCTATATATTAATCCTGGTTATAAACTATCTGTGTGCCAAATTGCATCCAAATCCATTCAGTAGTTTTTGCGTGAAAGAGTAACAAATATCCATCCATCCATACAAACTTTCACGTTTATAATATTACTAGGATAGGTACATATAGACCACTTTTGAACGACGTTTACAAGAAACTCAACCGTTACTCTTTTCATAATGTTTTCAATATTTTGTATACATTAGTATATAATTATATGTGAAGATGATGCACCTAGAATAAAATTACAATACCATAATAGGTAAAAAAAATTAAAAAAAAAACAATGACAGGTAAATTAATTTATTTTAGCTCATAAATAAGTATTGTAAAAGTAGATTTTCCTCAAATTTAAATACGACAGCTGATCTTGGGATCCTGTGCTCAATCCTCTGATCAGGAAAAGTGCAGCAGACCTGCACCCTAATTGCGTAACACACAATCAATCACAATCGGTTTCATTTTGACAGTTCAACCACATTCATTTCGTTATTTACGTGTTGAGCAGACTTTATGAAGGTTACCTTTTTTGAACTTATGAAGCAATGGATTAGCAATATCCTTCAAAATGATTCAGATTGAGATTGATTGTGTGTTTCGCAATTAGGGTGCTGCATCCTTTTAGACTGAAGGCCGAGAAAAGGCTAGGCAGATAATGATGACGGTAGCCCCCTATTACATGGGCATAAGACATCTGGTGAAAGCCTATCAAAACTTTTGTGCCTCTACAGGTCTACAGAAAGAAACGGACTTGTCAAAGTTACATCACACAAATAAAAAACTTTAATGCAATAAAACACAAAGCAATTTATCAAATTGGTCCCAACAAAGACAGTCTAATCAATTACGTAACAAAAAATACTACACAAGTAAGCACAATAATATAAATTAGCACCTTTCTATTAGAACGATTAAATTCTTCATATCAGCGAAGGCGCAACGTCGTGCTCGATTACAACGTAATTGAATATCGATCAAATATTCAGGCTAACAAAAAAAAAGTTATATAACTAAAGAGTTGAGACACTAGGGCCTTGGGGTCCGAGTGCTCATCGAATTTTTCGGGACATCGCGGTTGGTTGACTCTTCTGACGTGACTATCTATTTTTAGCCCAAAGAATCAGCATTGCCAACCAACCTGATAATGCTGCCAGCCTTTTGGGCGCTTACCACATTGACAGCGATGCGGACGAATTTTTTGATGCCCAATGAGCTCCTGCCTTTTTCTTTTATTTTATACCTAACCGACGAAACTACTTTTTTAATAACCGACAAAAAATTTCGACGCTATGAGGTCTAAACTCATGTGCTGAATCTATGGTTACAGTTTGCGCGTCGATGTCCCTGCCACCCTGTATAATATAGGTATATGTATCAGTTGAGTGTATTTATACATATATTCAAATTAAATTCCGCATCCACTAAAGAGGCTCTATATCTTTTGTCTAACGTAGGGCCTTGGATTTCAATGTTCGATAAAAAACGGAGGTGATTAAAAAGCCTCTTTTGTTCAAAGAAGGAAGTGTAAAAACAAAGATCTTTGCAGACATCAAATTAGTGTAATACAGTTTCCATTAATGCAGAATATCGTTAGTTGAAAATGTTCCACAAGCTCATAGATAAAATAAAATACGCCACTAGCTGCGCCCTGCGGTTTTACCCGCATACGTTTCGATCTCGTGGGAATATCGGGATAAATAGTAATATTCTATATGTTAATCCTAGTTATAAACCATCTGTGTGCTATATTTCATCCAAATCCGTTAAGTATTCTTTGCGTGAAAGAGTAACCATCCATCCATCCATACAACTTTCACGTTTATAATATTAGTAGGATATATCAGAAATGCGTGGTCATATGGTAGGGTGGCACAGATCATCAAATTGAACAACTTTCTCCATGGGACCAACATCGTGATCGCGAAAAACAATTAGCTGTCCCATACATTTGAGTTGAGTAAGTATTAAAGTTTTGTACCCTTCAATATGACCACACCTGATACATGAGGTAAAGATGCAATTGAAAGAGGATGGGCAGAAGAATAGCCGCGAGTGTGAGCATGCCGCAATTGCCAATCAATTGGTAAGTAACATAGATATGGTAAGTACCTAGCATAATCAGCCTGTATTGTTCCCACTGCTGGGACACAGGACTCTTCTCTTCGAGAGGGAGTGGGCTATAATCTACCACGCGGACCCAGTGCGGGTTGGTGTATACGGCGTAATAGCCTATCTGACCTCCACAACCCAGTTACTGGGTAATGGGTGGTGGGTGGGTTTGGGTGCCGCACAGCCGAACACACCGGTGTACATCTCCCAGGAGGATATCGTGGAGTACGTGCGCCAGAAGACGAGGTACACGCTTGTCTGCCCATCGTCATGGAAGAAGACTTCTGGCCCGCAGGACGAGGTGTTCCGTCGCTTCCGCGGACAAGTTCCACAGAACAGCACAAGAGCAAGCTAGTGAAGTGAAGTTTTATAATAAAAATATATATGTTTAGGTTAAGGTATTTATCGCCTGAAATAAATAAATTATTAAATAAAATAAATACTTTTAAATATATATACCTTAAGGCTTAAAACGCACTAGCGGTTGGCCGCGATGCGGCGTGCCGTTGCGGTAGGCCGCATATCGATTTTTACATGAAACCGCATGATATCGACGCACTGATTTGCGGCCAGCCGTCAACCGGCCCGGTTGTTCTGGAGCTGCGGTAATAAATACATTGGTAAGAGTTGTAAGTCTCTCACGCTTCTGACGACTTGCAACGTCTGTCAAAGATCATCGAGTGGCAGAATCAGTGACCGACATTTGATTTAAAAAAAAAAAAACTCTTCGACCTGCACTATTACCTATTTGTATAAATCAACTGTTGAATTAAACCCATTCAGAAGTCAGGAAAGTAACCGCGCCTGGCTGCTGGCTGACACAGTCTAGTTGTCAGACGATCTAATCGATCTGATCTAGACTTGCGCAGTTGCGCAGACGCAAGAAAAATACAAACATTTCCTACCAGAATTACACGGCAACAAAAAGAGAGAATGGAAAAGTAACAAAAGGAAAACTTACATCTTGCTAATTACACACAGATGATATCTCGGTTCGAATGGTTAAATAATTGCATTTGTTGTAAGATGTAATTTAGGAACAAACAGTGGAAAAATAAATAAAAATCATTTTTGATTCGCTGAGTTTGTGTTATTAAGAACGTAGGAGATTAGTTATGAATAATAAAGAACACAGATTCATCTTATCACCTTTCTAAACCCAAGAGTATGAATAAGACAAGCCATTGATAATATAGAGCGATTCAGTAAAACAATCTCTATCAACGTAAACACCCAGTTTTTACAAGCGTTTTTAGACTCAAATAACCAATCTGAGACTAAAAACCCTAGTATTCGCTATTACATTACTGAAACACATTGGTTGCTTGCATAATGGTTAATTTGGTCGGTCAACCACAGGAATATAGATTAAGTTTTCATTGAAAAGCGAGCGAAACGAGCTCGAAAATTGGAGCATTCTGGACCTGGGTAGGTTACGCTTTCATTGTGATTTTACGATCAGAATCTAAGAGCGAGGAAAGCAAGTTAGAAAGTGGAACCTAACCTATCCTGAGTTAAATTAATGATCATATTGTTATGATTTGAATTACGGGCCTCTTATCAAAAATAATTTGAGGTTGTGGATAACATTTTACTCATTTTTGCTTGCTTTTCGGGAGGCCCCATTAGCTCAGAGGTAGCTCGGGGACCCGTATCATTGATACGGCTGAAACGGTAGCTACGTACCTGAATCAGAAATTACCTGTGCAATTACGAAAAACATAACACCTCTTTCCATTCATACTCAAAGCCCTGAATAGTGACTATGCGTGTATTATACATAATATTATATATTATTACCTAACGGAGTGTTTCACACTAGGTAACATCTAACAACTCGTAAATCAATCAGTAACCGGTACGTAACGTGTATTATGAAAAATCTACTGCAATACAACACGGCATGCGGCAGAGGAATGGCGGAAGGACATTACCATTTACAACTCCTTGGGGATTTGATAAACATCCTTGTTTATTTAATTACACGGTCCATACATAAGTTTAAAGGATGTTACGGGAAAGAAGTGTTAAAAACATTGTAAAAAAAATTACATTAAAAAATAAAGCCAAGTACACACCTATCAAAACTTTAGGTCGAATGCTAGCTGATAATGAGTAATGCTTCGATGTGTTTTGCTCGGTGACAGTCATGCTCTTAGCGTACCAACGCAAGGTTTTAAACTCAAACTCAAAACAGTAATTCCAATTAAACCAATTACTGGCACTTTTACATACCGAGACCGAGACCCCCTGAGCCTCGGAAAGCACGCTAAGCCGTTGGTCCCGGCTGTCATTTTTGGATCTTGTACAGTCGTTACGGGTCGTCAGAAGCCCGAAAGTCTGACAACCAGTCTTACCAAGGGGTATCGTTATACCCAATAACTGCGTTGTGGAGGTCAGATAGTCGCACCATGTAAACGAACAGGCTAGGCAGATGGTGATAATGACCAGCCATTATCAGATGAAGCTAGTTGCCCATTCCAAAGCGTAAGGGTTCCTATGGAGAAGAACGGGCAAGAAACTCCATGGACACTTTACTACTATTGCAATGGTCTCACTGACGCTTGAAGCAACGTTACGAACCACGACATCAAGCGACATAGACGAGTTTTTAAACGATAACAGTTATAATTATCAATGCTGCATTTAAAATTTTCAAATCTGTATTTTTTTTAATGACTATTGGAATTTATGTTTTTATCAACAACATTTATTTTTTAGCATATTTACTTTGCATGTTACTATATATATTTGTATGTCTTAACACAAAACATAACGTGCTATTTAATATGTATGACCTATTTGTATACCTATGTTTCACAAATAAACTTTATGATTATGATTAAGTGAAGGCTCCTAGTGTGGCTTCAGCCTTAGTACCTAGCTAGACTATTGGGCGTAACCGCATTTTATTCCACTGAAAATCATATGAATCTGAACAACACTGGACTTTTGTTCACAGTTGTTCAGCGGGGTAATTGCGTAACACACTAACAGTAGAAATGGCTTTCATTTTGACAAATAAACAACAGTCATTGCATTATTTACGTTGCTGAGCAGACAATTTTTTCGAACATAATATATAAAGCAATGGATTACCAATATCCTTCAAAATTATTCAGGTTGTGATTGAAAATGTGTTACGCGACTAAGGTGTAGGTTCCTACCTATTTAGATATGAACTCGAACAAAGAACATGGTCCATAATGTATGGACCAAAAACCCAGATTCGATTGGGACTAAATGAGTACCAGTAGTTTCATTATAATGCACAATTTATCCTACCGGAAGTTCAATGCCGAAATCGATGGGGTAGGTATATGAGCTATAGGCTGACAATATTTATATTAAAAAATCTTAATTAACGGGTTTTTTCGCCAGTTTTTACAATATCAATTAACGATACAGAAACGATAATAATAGCAGGATTACTGTAGTGTTCATTACTATCAACCATTTGGTCTCTGGTTATAACTCCAATCACTTAAAAAAACAACAACAAAAAAATACGAATAATATTTATTTCAACTATTTTCAATATCTGCTAACGTATAATCTAAAAAGACAGCTGGCTGGATAAGGTTTTCTTCGTACCTGGCCCAGGCCAGGTAATTAATGCTGATTACATGAGCACAGCTGCTCAATGTACGATGACCATGAATACAGCTGCAGCAGTATTCTAAAACCCTGTTCGCGTTATATAGAACATAACAGTAATACGTTCTTGTCCCGACGACGTCCTGGAATGGATTCGACATCTTAATAGCGTACCTACTTTCTTCATCATCGTTATTAAGAATTATTCTTTCGGAGTGTCTAAAAACTTCGATGAAAAAAACTCCAGTTCCTCTAATGTGTTCGCTACAGTATGACCTTGCAATTTTTACGCGATAGGTGCCTATTGCGAACACAATCAGCTGATCATAATTCATTCTTGGAAATTCCAATAAATCAGGGTGTGTTGCATCCATTCTGGTAAAAACAATTCTTTGTTGGTTTAAAACGATGTTCGTCGACGTAATCAGCTAACTGATTTGGCCTGTTCCTATTTCTTTCAATCATTTCTATAAACTCATCAGTAAATCGCCTGTCTTTATATGGTGACTGAGTTGCGTTGAAAAGCGCTGCATCTATTCTGTAATCTGTCATTGCATTGCGTGGCGCTATATTAAAATATTTATTTCTAAATATTTTGAAATCTCTTTTCATCCTGCCATTGATTGTTTCTACAACCCATCTAACCATGGTTATTATTCGTGATTTATTTTGTGTTTCATTACGTCTTACGGCGGAGGCATGTATTAGACGCCGTAACTGCATTCCTCTAGATCCGGCAAACAGTCGCGGAAACCTCTGTCATGTCATGTCTGACATGTGCCTAGTTAAGCAGTTAAGCTGTTACTTTATGACGTCCCTGAGTTAGTGTAAATCAGTTTATTTAAGCAGCAGTGTTTTCTAATTCACAGTAGTTGCTATGTCAGCCTGTAGCTCATATACCCCATTGATTTCGGCGTTACTATTTTGGTGGGGTAAATTGTGCATCACAATGAACCTATTGGTACCCAGTTTGTCCCAATCGATTCTGGATTTTTTTTGGACCATGTCCTTTATCTCCTAAATAGGTACCATATTCCACTACCTTAGGTTAACAAAAAAAAAAAAACCGCTCTTATCTCATAATTGAATCAATCTATCAAAAAGCAATCTAACAGACGAGCAAAGCAGGCTCAGAAAAATGCTGTTCAATAATACTAAAAACCTAGTAGCTTAAAATCAAACATCCAATCGAGTTAATAAACGGTTAATCATAGATTTACTACCATATCTAAACCCCGTAGAGTTAAAAACCCGCTTTTAAAATCTGACTATAAACTTCTAATAAAGGAGTAACTTTTTTCTTACGCGGTCCCTTTCATATTCTTTATATGGTTTTAAATGGTCTTAGATCTTAGGTAACTATCCCATCAAGGGAGTAAATGATCGTTGTAGGTACAGTGAACTGCACGTCCGTGATTACAATTTCATATTGGCAGCAGCTTTATGTCGTAGTGGTAAGTCTGGTTTTTGCAGCTCAATTTTTACCACAGATGTGCGTAAATCTTTGGCTGTCGTAATTAGGGGACTATTTACGTCAGTTAGTTTAGTTACGTCTGTTTAGTTCAGTCTAGATTTCCCACTTTGTTCGATAAGGATTCAAGTGAACAGTACAGGTCGTTTTTTGATCATGCTCTTACGAACAAGACACGTTGAAGAAGCAATATGAACAAAGTTGTTACATAATGAAGCCATCTAAACAATAAGAGATTGGATGTTTGCATGAGACGTTTTGGATCTTTGCAATTTGACGGCATTGACGGCACGGTTGGCGCAGTGGTTAAGCGATGGACTGCTGCGCTGCGCCCCACGGTTTCACCCGCATAAGTTTCGATCCCGTGGGAATATAGGGATAAAAAGTATACTATATGTTAAATTTGCAGTGCGATTCTGTAACCATCTCACCGTGAAAACTTAGGTGAAGTGAGCGTGGAGTGAGCTATCATTCCAACTAATGCTAGGGATTGACACTATTGACAACTCACTCTAAGCTCACTTCACCTAACTTTTCAGGGTGAGATTTTTACAGAATCGATTGGCTGGATAAAAACATACTACAACAACTAGTTTTACATAAAGGTGAAAAATGAAATATTGCAAGATCCCGCCGTAGTAATGAAAGTTTGAAAAGTAGTCAACCGCCAAGATCGCTACAGTTGAACACTCAGCGAAATGAATTAGTTATCAAATTGACACTACCAATGTCAATTAATTGTCTTATTTACTTGTCGTGTTATAAAAAATTTCTACAACTGTCAAAGAATAAGAAGAGATAGATAGGTATTTGATACTGAGATTTAATTATAATACTTTATATATCTATTATTCTTAAGTGTTCAAATAGATACAAAACCTTAATAACCCTAATAATATTATTAGAAATGTTATCATTTTAATTTTAACAAATTAATGTGTTAAATTTGTTACATTTAACATGTTTAAATATTTGTATGCCAGTCCATGGCGAAACATGTAAGATCATAATTATTATGATGCCTCATCTTTTTAATAAGCTTCAAATAACAAACAACAAAATAAATTGAATCAAAAGGGACTTAATGTAGCATAAAATGGTTTATTGGACCACCGGCCATGACGGCCACCAAATTAGCAGTCTCGAGAATTTTCAACATTTTAATATTATTCAAATACCAAGCATAATTTTCGCAATAGAAACCATTTTACTTTAGAGAGTTTGTTATTGTGAAATAAATAAAAAGATTTAGTTAGAAAGCTGGTTAGAGTAAATAAGATAATTTTATGCAAATAATACCTAATAATATCAGATACTCACTGGCCCATTGCGGGGCAAAAGCCTTGTCTTAGAAAGAAGCCTTGCCTTAGAAACAAGCCTTGACTAGAAACGAGCATTAATTAGATACATACTTACTGAATGCCTGTATTGATATCCATGAATTGGTATCCAGTAGTAACGGTTCCAACTCCCGAGTAGGTCATGGGTCAGTTGGTACCCAGACCAGCGCTATACTTTATGTAATTTGTTTTATCACCGCTGCTTCCAATAAGGTGAAGGAAATATATATATATACATATATATATACGCGTCGATTGAGAACCTCCTCCGTTTTTTTTCGTCGGTTACCAAAAATTCTAAGACATGTGACTTCTACAAACCTGCACTGGGCCCGCGTGGTGTGTTACGGCCCGCTCCCTCTCATAAAGAGGAGGCTTGTGTCCCAAAAGTCGGAACATTATTATAGGTTGATTATGCTGAAGTTCCATTTTCTCGCAATTGTTTTTGCACCAACAAACCCCTATTACAATATAAAAGAAGTCACATTCGAACTTACAAAGCTACAA
The DNA here is from genome assembly GCA_947507525.1 of Apamea epomidion. Lineage (NCBI taxonomy): Eukaryota > Metazoa > Arthropoda > Insecta > Lepidoptera > Noctuidae > Apamea > Apamea epomidion. The sequence goes on from OX382232.1 coordinate 6,643,244, forward strand.
ACTCGCAGCTCCGTGAACCGTGAAACCGACGAGCCACCAATCCATAAAACCCATGCTGATAAATTGTAGAAATTCCTACCCGTAGATCTTAAGGACCGACGGATATTGAACACAGTAGATTAGATATCTTGCAGCTTCGTTTAAGGAGCTAGATTTGACGCCAAAACAAAGTGTAGAGTCGATAATATATCAAGACATAAATGGTTGTAAGCAGAATAGTTCGCGAGGAATGCCCTTGATGTACCTACCCACATATTTAACGCTGGTATGCAGACGAGCCGACCACTGGTGGTCCTTTGTCCCTTAGAGACTACAATCACAATCCTCGGCTTTTTTTCCATTTCTCTAAGACAAAATGATTTTTACAAGGCGATAAATATTTCGCGGTTAAAGAAACTAAGTATAATGGAATGAAAAATAAAGCGGAGTGAACCCATTGTTGAAGAGACACGTTGCTAACTCCTTCTTATATTTAACTAGCGACACGCCCCCGCTTCACACGGTTTTAACGACGTGGTCAAAACATCGAGATTACTTTATTATATGTAAGTTTAATATGTATTATACACATAAACTTTCCGGAATAATAAATTATTTAAATGATGTTTATTTAAATAATAAACTATCCAACGGATTTTGCAGCAGTTATAGGTTAACCGCTGCAAAATCCGTTGGGTAGTTTAGAAGAACAACGCGATCGCACAAACATAAGGGGGGCCTAAAAAGGCCACTTTAAGCAATACCTCTAAAAGCTATTCATTTCCTGAATTCCCAGCAGATCATTAGCGATTTCTCTAATTTTCGTAAAATTTCATTTCGTATTTGGTGTAAACATTGCCGCATGAAAAAAATAAAAACGGTAAATTTTTCATTACAGTTTTTATTAATCCAATTGGTTTTTTATTTCTACAGTTTAAATGTTATTTCATTGTGATATGAATTGCACACAGATGAGTCTGTGACCATTTTACGATTTTTAATATGATCCATATTGTTATCCTATTATGATTCTGCCAAAGTGGCCTTTTTAGGCCCCCAGGTGCTTTACTTTGTGCAAATTATTAAATCACCACTGCTCTCAAAACGGTGAAGGAAAACATCGTGAGCAATCAGCATGTCCTAGAACCAAAAATTCGAAGACATGTGACATCTACCAACCCGCAATGGGCCCGCGTGGTGGATTACGGCCCACTCCCTCTCACCGAGAGGAGCCCTGTGTCCCAGCGATGGGAACGTTAAAGGTTGATTATGCATAGAAATCGGATCGATTTGATTCTTACACGTTATAATTTTAGTACCTATGAACTTACTCGTAATAATGATTTGAAAATATGGACTCACGAGAAGTATCTGCTGCTCCATACATTTCGCATAACTCGCCAAAATGTTGGGGACAGCTGATAATTTTTTGCGATTTATTTCAAATAGGTACACCATGTATTATGTTTTCTAAACGCTTTATGTAATCACAATATAATCATAATTACACACTTCTCTGTAAATTTGCCTTATTAAGTAAAACATAAGCAAGTACGTACTGTAGGTTGCAGGAATTGTAAAAGGATTGGTTTTTTGTATAGTTGTTTGAAATTCTAATTACCACATTGGCTCATCCCTTCCGCCCATTTTTACTTAGTAACCCTTTTTGAGTAAACAAATGCGCCCTTACAAGGCAAACAAATTCTTAAGACAAGGGAGATTTTTAAATAAACAGTCAGTTCCGATTGTCTTCATTTTTAACCGACTTCAAAAAAGGAGGAGTTTTTTTGTGTGTTTGTTACGCGATTACTCCGCCAATTGTGGACCGATTTTCAAAATTCTTTTTTTGTTCGAAAGGAGATACTTCTGAAGTAGTCCCATAGTCACCAAGACAGGATCTGATGATTGGATCCTGGAGAAATCGAGGGCAACTACTTGTTTACATATTTTTTTTAAATCACTTTTTAGTGTAAAGAAAGAAAGATAGAAAAAGTATTTATTGCGACTCGTACAGAATCATAAACTAAACTAAACACAGTTAAAAACAAACGTTTACGTTAAAAAAAAATTACTTACATATTTTTTTTTTTATCTGAATGCCAATTCTGATACGACTGGCCCTATCAGAATTGGCATTCTGATAGGGCCCGTTGTAATGTAGTCGCAAGCGCAGCCATCGAGTGAGGTCGTAGTTTTGAATGTCAGATGCGGCTAGGATTATTCGGGTACCTACCTGTTAATCCTATAGTAATTGCGCTGGCAGTATTACTTTATGCCTTCAAGAACAACATAAAAGTAGAGAAAGTATTTTCGCTCATTACCTTGCATATCGTTTATTGATTGATTTTATCTCACTGTGTTATCACTTAGAACTCTCTCTGGTCGATTAAGTCCTCAACTGACACCTTCGCACTGATATCGCTAATTCGATATGATAAGTGTTAGGTTTCTAAGGGCCTTTGCACCTCAACATCCGGAAGATGGTGAGAAAGCCTTCCCTTAGGAATGAGCAGTATGCGGTTCGGGCTCTCTCTCAAACACCAAAACGTGCTAATCTGACGAAGATTACCGCAATGAAGGGTTAAAAAGGTTGTCATAATCTAATCAAACATTGGGGGTCACACATATATGGTCATATTTGTGTGACCTCCCAAATACGATCATCATGATCAACAAATATGATCATATTTGTGTGACCTGTGACAAGGACGGTGGGGGAGCTACAAATATATGAAATTCCCGTGACGTAAATTATGAATGGCTCTTTATACCTACATAAATATTAAAATTCTACTTATGTTTCAAATTGACGTTATTTCAAGTTAAACAAATATAAACTTTATTTTAATGCCAATTAAGTTGATTTCAGAGTGACTAGCACTTCTGAAAAAGTTGTAAAAATGTTTGAAGTTGTAGCGTAAACTGAAGTTTATTGTGTAGGAATTTAAGTTATTTTTTTCCATGAACTCATATTTATTTACATTTTTGGCGAATATGTCGCGAATGCAGATGATAGAGACGCTGCTGATTTTATAGTAGGAGCATTCGAAACGTAATTAAATAGTTGATTTTCCCGCAGATAAGACGGCGTTTTAGGATTGTGAAGGAAATTGAATACTTAGCAGACACAATATTTGAGAGTTCCTGCGAAATCGAATGGACGTAGCCTTTCTTTTCTCTTTGTGTAGTATGTCTATCTTTTTGTAATATAGTAATATTTATGTCATCATCTACCCATTGTGTACCACCCGATACCTGTCGCTTCCTTCCATGCATTTCCCCGAAACATGTTTTTGAAGCATATTTTCCTATCGTGTTACTATCAATTTGCGCACAATTTAGCAATTATTCATAATATTCATAGGCGACACATAAATACAATCATCAAGTACATTTTGTCAGTATTTAATACTCGGTAAGTAAAGTTTTTTAGTGCGTTGAGAAGCAAAAACGCTGCTGCGGTTAATTCGCGTGTTCGACTTACATTAGTTAGTAGTTCTTCCGTTCTAGTAATGGCAAATTGTCGGTCCCAAATTATGAATATTTAATGCTTTAGTAGCAAACTGTAAGTAGGGACATACCTAAGGACTGTTTACGGAAGTTGAGTTTGATTCAGAGGGGCAATTCTCGTAACTTTAAGAAGAGTCTGATCTCAGTTTCAATCTGTCAAAAATTCCTCTAATTTCCCTACATTTTGGCAGTGTTTTTGACATTTGTTTGTCGCTGAGATGAGACTGCGACTAGATTTTGAACGTTTTAAATTACGAGAATTGGCCTTCTGGTATCATCATCAGACATCCAGAATGCTATGAAACAACCTGATATTATAATTTAAAAAAATATATAGATTAAACACATTTTCTTGAAATTTTTGAGAGATGTTCTTTACCGTATGCGTGAGTGACTTAACAGCGGGGTAATTGCGTAACACTGCACTAACAGTAGGAATGGCTTTAATTTTGACAGTTCAACAACATTCATTGCCTTATTTACGTTGTAGAGCAGACACATTTTTCGAACTTATGAAGCAATGAATTAGCAATATGCTAGAAAATTATTCAGATTATAATTGATAGTGTGTTATGCAACAAGGGAGTTGGTTCTTTCCCCCTACAATATTAAATATTTATGGTGTACCTACCAAAGGTCTAATATATGCAAGAGTTTTTCTGTGAAGAAAGAAAGAAAGAAAGAAAGAAAATGCATTTATTTGCGGCAAACATGACGCATGGAAAAATGACATAACACACAAAAAAACAAGTTGGGGGTAAACATGAAGTGGACCTTCTCCATATACCTACCATGCCTCACTCTTCAACACTCACATCACGATAAAAAGATAACGTCTTTCAAACCGTTTGATTATTATCGAGCGCCAGTCAATGATCGATTTACTTTCATTCTGACTTCATTAGATTCAATTATAATCATATTAGCTTAATTCTTTTAATCGATTAACTATTTGTGCGATTTTTTTTACACGCAAATGTAGAGAGTCGGTAAGAACATAAGCACTGAAAATATTATTTACGATTTTTATTCGTAATTTTTCACAAATTATCGACACTTACTAGTAACTTATTCAGAAAATATTAATTAGTCAATAGTTCTGAACGTTATTATTTAAGGACATTTTCATGGGTGCTGTTCATTTATTACGTAAGACTATTTGAGGAGGGAGGGGGTCCAAACAAGTCTTATTTTTTCTTATATAAGGGTGGGAGGGCTATATTATTCTTACGTAAGATTACAAAAGTAAGCAAAAATTATAAGTTTAAAGTAAATTGCAACTTTTTCTTTGCAATCTTGGTAAATACTGATCTTACGTAAGATTCAAAGGGGTGAGGGGGGTTCATTAAAGTCTTTTTTTTATTTTTTCATAAGGGGGACGGGGGTCAGAAATTGGTTAAAATTGTCTTACGTCATAAATGAACAGCCCCATGGTTGTTAATGGCTATTCCGTTTATGCACCCCAGAAAATCCACACACACACCACATTAGGCCACAGGCCTAATTGGATAAACGGAATTTATAGGCTTAGGGTGGATTCTCGGACTTGCGTTTCAGCGTATTCACCTTAGGCTGGATTTTTTGCGGTGGATAAACGGAATGACATATTGTTAAGTAGTGGTAAGTAGGTACCTATATTTCGTTTTTCTAATTGCAAAATAACAATGTTATCTTGTCCGATGAAAAAAAAAACATAATTAACCTAATTCACTTGAGTATTCCGTCCTTCTTTTAGACACAATTCAAGCATGCTGAGACACACGAATGTCAATTTTAAAAACTTCACATTAGGTACCTACACATTTTGAAATCACACCAAAACCTGACGAAACTGAATCCAAAACGGTTATGGCATAAATAGCCCAAACCTGAGTTTCGTGTCTGATAGGAGTGTGTACGCTAGGTAGTAGCACATTCCTATGGTGACGATGCTGAACATAAGGCTGCAGAACCATATGCACCCTGCGTCGCAGCATATCGGCTTGGTATCAATGGGGCGTGGCGTGGGCGAAGGACGCGTCACCCAGGGCCTCGCTGGTATTCTGTTGGATATTATATAACATTTACAATATAACCAACCTATGAGTACCTTAATAGTAGTAGTAACTTTAGTAAGAGTATTATAGTCGTACAAAGGTCGTACAGAGATGTAGGTAATAATAATAATAATTGTCGCTATGACACTATGTGCTAGCGACCGTTTTTGGGGACCCATTATTGAGTGTGCAAGTCACCCCCTGCCATTTCATCTGTGAATATTATAATTACCATTGGTCAGGCAGGGAACATAGACCTTCCATAGTTCAAGGTGACCGATCCACTAAAGCCACCCAATCCCATGGCCCAGTATATTTTGTTTCCATGTTCTGCAATAGTCCTGCACCAACCGGGGGTTGTCCTTGGGTGCACATGCATGGTGCAAACAGGGATAATCGTCGGTTGGTACCTCCTCGTCATTTAGAGTTGCGTAAAGGGCCTCTGCGAGTTGGCTTCGGCCCCTAGTACGCCTTTCAAAGGTCCGGGACCCCAGGGTCCCGAGATATGTCAAAGACAACTAAAATAATAATAATAATTTATTTTCTCACCACAATACAGTGTGGTGAGTTTAGACCCCATAGGGTAGAAATTTTTCGTCGGTTATCAAAAAAAAAATCTTCTGTTTCATAGAAAAGTGCAATACCTACGCGGTCAAAACGTATGTAACAGCAATTTTTTTTTTTGAATAACCGACGAAAAATTTCGACGCTATGGGGTCTAAACTCATGTGCTGAATCCATGGTTACAGTTTACGCGTCGATGTCCCTGCCACCCTGTTTGAGTACATTATTTCATATCAATGGGGGCGTATTAAAATCTCGAAATTTCATAATAACTATGACTGAAATACCGACGTCCAAAACCACGAAATTCAAATTACCGAAAGTTTTAAATGCCGATAGCCGTTATATCAAAACATAAAAACCGATGTCCAAATGCCCGAAAGGATGAAACCCCGAATGGATGAAATCCCGAATGGACGAAATACCGATGGATGAAATCCCAAAGAGCGGCGACGTAGTTCTCGCGATTACTCATAGATGGCACTACAACACAGTTACGACGGTGGGCATTCTGCTTAACATGTTTTACTATTTTTTTATAGCAGGGGTAGATCCCGAAAAATTATTTTATTGCGTAATGTTTTACTCATTCGTAGTTACTGTTAGCTACTTAGTGGGTACATATTTGAACGTCGTAAATTAAAATACCTACAGGTAAAATGTCAATGTTCAAAACAACGAAAACTTAAATATCGATTGTATCGAAATATCGATTGTAGGTATCGAAATATCGATTGTATCGAAATATCGATTGTATTGAAATATCGATTGTATCGAAATATGGAAAATGGTTATACCTACCTAAGCTTAAAATGTCTGAGATTGAAATGCCGAGTGATTAAAATATCGAATGTTTAAAATGTTTGGTTTTACATTCAAAAATATATTTCTGGCACTCGCCGGCCGCTGCCGCGGCACCTCTCGCTTCGCTCGCTCGGCTCGTGCGTTGTGTGGTCACAGTTCTAACCTAACCTAACCTAGCTGTTTCGATGTAAAAAAGATAAATGCGTGTTACGCATGCGGGTACAGAAACATATTTTTTTATGTAAAACCAAACATTTTTAATAATTCCACGTTGTCGTTGTTTTTTAATAATTAAAAATACATTTCTGTACCCGCATGCGTAACACACATATATCTTTTTTACATCGAAACAACTAGGTTCATTCGGCGTAAAATTTTTCGGGATTTCTTCCATAGGTATTTTAAAATACGCTCTTTTAAATTTCGGTATTGTAATACGTACCCATATCAATTGATGTATTCTGTACGACCTCTATACGACTCCCACTCCCACTGTATGTAGGTACTACAACTATCTATAAAACATTTCTCTGCAGCTCATTTCACGAATCACTCATCGATGGTGCCCAGTGGTAACGGCTCCAACTTACGACTTGTAGGTCATGGTTTCGAACCCTGATAGGTGCTATACTTTGTATAAACAATTTTCATCACCTGCTCTCAAAACGGTGAAGAAAATCATCGTGAGGAAGCCGGCATGTCCTAGAACCAAAAATTCGAAGACATGATAGATCAAACAACCCGCACTGGGCCCGCGTGGTAGATTATAGCCGACTCCCTCTCACTGAGAGGAGGTTTGTGTCCCTGCAGTGGGAACAATACAGGCTGATTATGCTGCTGCTGATTTCAAAGTTGTCTTAACAGGATACAGGAGTTGTCAGGAGTTGTCTACATTTACCTTACTAGGCATGTACTAACACAGGTTTAGCTTCTTTAATTTCCATCACATTTAGGCTTGTAGTAGCCAGGTACCATCTGCCATGTATCTTAAAATTAATTAATTAATTAATTAAAGGAATGTGAAAACCTCGTCGATTCATATCGAACATCTGGAAAAATTCTTGCAACTAGTAGGTACCTACTATTGATATAATAAAAAAAAAAAAAACATCGAAAAATATGTTTTTTGTGGAGGTTCGTGCAATTTTATTTTCGACGAACTCTAGGTACTTACTTTTTCTTAAAGTCGAACTTAGGACTGTAATTCACGTAGTTTAAACTTGCTAAATACAAGACGAAGTAGAAGAATGCTATCAATGTAAAAGCAAACGCGAAGAACTCCAAGTACCAGAGCGTATTGGCGAATAACGAATTATGCATTTTTAATTTATTATAAAATACTTCTTACTTTTTCCTAACCAAAAAGGTATTTAACAGTAAATTTGATTGTTTATTTTACTATCATTTGAATTTTCTGCCGAAATGAGTCGAAGTCAAAATTAGTCAAAATGCCAAATATGACATCGGTAAGTAATCCTGACAAGGCGCAGAGACAACGATTATTTGGATACAGATAAAAAACAGAGGAACGTCGGAGGTTCATGTCCATTTCAACCGCGCGGCCAACTCATAAAATTGGATGAAACTTTACCAGGAATTAGTGCAGTACATAGCTGCTTAGGTTTTGGTTTCCTAGAAAGCGGTTCTAACCTATTTATCATCATCATTTTAGTTGGGGAACCACTGTTCAAAGTTACAGTAAGCGTACAATGTTATTATTTTTGGAATTTATTTTGTAACAATGGGTCAGTAAATTATTCTTCTTCTTACTCTCCTGCCCATAACCCAATTCATTTGGGCTCGGCGCAGCATGTCTGTCTTAGGTTCCGACCGACAGAAGGCCGTGATGGAAAACCGTCATTTTCCTCAGTATTTGACATTAAGGTCTCAAAAAAGCAATGACCCATATTATACAAGTCGCATGCTTAATGGAATACTGACTTAACTCAAAAAAGACAATTTTTGGGAAATCGCAAAAGGAGATCTTGCTATGAGGACTTAACCTACTTGTTGATGCATAAAAATAAAACTGATTTATATTAATCATGAATGCTTGTATTTTGAACGTCTATGATTAACTATTGATGAGATATGAGTAAAAAAAAAACTGAAATCACATGTGACCTATCTACTAATGGGTCAGTGTTCCATTAAGCATGCGAAGTACTCTGGACTAAATATATTGTACGAAATGATAGGTGTTTTTTGTGCCTATTCAAAGCACCCCGCTCGAACGTCTCAGGAATTCAAATTGACACATTGCCGCAAATGGCCGTCGTTTTGTTTTGGTAAGTCTCTGACGATTTAGGTCTAAATCGTGGAATAAGACTGTTTTGTGTATTCCGTGTTTACTACGAGATATTTAATACTTTTTTATCATGAGAATACTCTCATGATGCGCATACGCGCATTTTGTAAAACTCGCTAACAAAAATATTAATTCCACGGACGCTCACGTTGCTGTCAGCGCCAAAATGGCGAAAATCAAAGGTCTTCATTTTGTCATCGATAGTATGAAGTCCAGCGACCTACAATCCTACTTGTTTTAGGTCGGTGCAAAAAGGCACTGTATTTGGACAGCCGTTATTGTGTAATCGTTCACCCTTATCCTAAGAAATCAAAGCTTTAGTACCTAGTGGGTGAAGTAGCGTTGTAACGTTCGTGGTAGTAGGGTCCTGTATTTCTTACAGAAAGATCCCCATTGTATTCAAAGCACTCCCATCCAGAAATGTATGTAGTAGCCTCCGGAATCGCATTCCAAACTCCAGACGGATGTTTAGCTTAACATAGAAAACCGGTCAAGAGCGAGTCGGACTCACTCAACTAAGGTTCCGAACCAAACTACACTGAGCAGTCAGTGGTACGTTCGCTGGCCTGCCGGTAATACTGTACTGTGCCTAGACAATACCTACATCTAAATAATATAGTGTAAGGAATAAAAAAGTTCTGCACTACCTATAATGATTCAGCTAACAATTTTTATTTGAAAAAGATTAATACTACATAGGTCAAAAAGTAAGCACCTATATTAGATTTCTTGTAAAATATATGGATCGTAATCTAAATAATTCTATTAAAAAATACTTATTATTGAAGATAACTCAAAAACTACCCAAGCAAAACTAATAAAATTGATTATATGGGATGGAATCCAAACAAAATCAATAATGTTTAATTTATGGGATCACCTCTCAGGCATACCCTAACCAATAAAATTATTTTGGAATCGATCCACAATTGCCGGAGATGTCGCGTAACATACAAACAAAAAAAAAACCGGCCAAGTGCGTGTCAGGCCACGCATAGAATAGGGTTCCGTAGTAACCCATAATGGCACGTGGATATAGAATATAGGGTTGGTATTTATTACTATGAATAAATTAATTGAATAAAACGGTTTAACCATTATTCTCCGAAACGTTAAAAAACGGGCCCAAATTGGACGATGGTAACTGAAGAAGGAGTTATAAAAACCGACTTCACAAGGGAACCTACAAAAAATATTATCTAAATAATAAAGTACCACCGCAAGTGGTTGTAGAAATGCACAACGCCATATATCGAGTGGTGTTGTAAACTTTTTAAGCCCCTAATTTTATATATCCTCTTCAGAGGATTCAAATTGAAATAAAATCGTGTCCAATAGATAATTGTTATGATTTTATTTTTAATATTTTACATGTTTACTTATTATTTCGTTATTTTTGTACATTTTACATTTTACTCCTGAACTAACAAAGTTTTCATCACATGGACTACCATCGTGAATTTTTCAGATTTTTCAAGCCAGCAGTTTAACTTTTAGGGCGGGGGGGGGCGAAAAAAAATGCGCTTTAAAGTTGAATATCTCGCAAACGGATACCTAAATAAAAAAATCGTTAAAAGACCTATGTACTGACACCCCACACTAAGAGGTAGACGCGAGAAAAAAAATCATCATAAGGGAGGTAACCCAAAATTTTTTTTTTATGATTTTATATTAGCACTTTGTCGACGTGGTAAATACACATATCCATGCAAAATTTCGTCTTTCTAGCACCAACCGTTTGGTAGGTAAGCCACGGATGGACGGACGGACATGACGAAACTATAAGGGTTCCGAGACGTGAACTACGGAGCCCTAAAAACAGTCGAATTGAGAACCTCCTCCTTTTTGAAGTCGGTTAAATATAAATTGGTATACCAACTACCTTATTTTTGGTAGTCTATTTTTGTGCAGGATGCCCGTAGCCCATCCGTGAGTATAATCACTTTTGAATTTCTTCATTCACTGAAAGTCAGAACATTTGTTGCGATGCATTAGTTATTGGGAAATTAGGACATAAGAGTGTTGTGTAGTCAATTCTTAAGCCTATGAATGGTGAAATAAAAAAGCTAAAATAGTAAAATAGAACCTATCCGAGACGAGGCGCAATTTGCGAGCTCGTTTCGCTCGTTCATGCACCCTCAAATTAAATAACGCCTATATCTAGATCACTAAGTTAAAAGAAAATCTAGCCTAGTGGAGAAAAGATGAAAAAAAATTTGAGCTCGCTTTGCTCGCTCTTGCATCCTGCGTTCTCTTAATTCTTACCTAATACCGCATAATCCTAATTTTTTTTCGTGTTTATTTCAACAAAGCTAATTCTATTTCTCTATGACTTGGAATTTAGAAGGTAGGTTTTTATTCTTTAAGCCAGCTATATAGTAGTACTGCTAAGGTCATGACGCTGATTATGAAGCCGCAGATCCATAATATTTCTCCTGCATCGTAGTATGTTGGCGTGATGTCATCGGAGCGTTGGGACACAGGACGCCACGCCTCGCTTCTCCTCAATGGTTTTCTGTCGAATAATAAAGTTTAAAAGTGTAGGTACTTTGGTAAGAGTATATTAGTAAGTAGTACCTAGAGCGCTACCTGCAGGCAGTTATTCACGAAACTGTTCATAACATTTCGTAACAAACACCTAAGGCGCTGTCTTAATAGAAAGAGATTTGTCGCTCACTAACTGTCGGAAGTCATCGCTGTTGACATCTACAACGCCACGGTACCAGGGCTGGATCAATTGGCTGGCCATGCAGGAGTGTAGCAAATGCTAAAGGCCCCACGCTTTGGGGGAACAAAGTATCCAGGTTTTAAAATTATCAATCATGTGAGTTTTCGAAATAATCTGGTTCAAGTAGAAACACGAGGAAAAGAACGTCTTTGCACATAATATTGATTTGTCTCGTTTTATATTTTATTTAAACTATTATTTGGTAGCTGTATAATAGTTTATTATAGTTTAGTTTAGTTTATATAATAAACTATACAGCTAACACATAGCTCGTTAATTTCACTATATTTAAATCAACTATTTGTTAGCCCAGATAAGCATGGGTGGTTTTTATCACACACTAGATTTTCAACTCTCGGCACTTAGCCAAGCATTGAGAATTAAAAAAAAAAACAAATAAAGACACAATTCAAAATATAAAATTAAAAATAAGCCTTGGCAGTTACAACACTCGCCAACACACTCGCCACCATCACTTCATCAAATGTCTCAACCAAAGAGTAATATAATAATACGGAAGGTCTCAACATTTAAGTGAGCATGACATATTCCCAACTACCATGCTCTTTCAAGTCAACATCAAAATATCATAATAAACGGATCCATGGTTCTTACATTCACAAAATTAATAAAAGTGCTTTGGTAGTAACCAAACAGGAAGAGTTAATTAATATTGAAGTATTCAAGAATTAAAACTTGATTGAATAAAGTAAACATTAAGTTCGTATTGTCCAAAACACTAAAAAAAGGGAAGCATCTCTTCCAAATATTGAAATTGTGATTAACTAGAGCGCCCAAGTGCCTGTGGAGCAGGACCAGCACTAAGCCAAGCATTTTTATCTACGATATATAATTATCCAACTTATATTATGCTTGTCTACATAGTGTGCGTTTAATGCATATCGAGTAGTGCCTATTTTATTATGTAGCGGTATCTACAACGCCACATGCGAACAACGCGTCATACTGAAGTCACGCTAATTCTGTATCTCGCAAGCAGAGTTTACCGCGCAATTAGCATAGATACAATTTCGCAACATCAATCGTTGGGCAATTGCCCGCCAGACACAACGCCCGTCTGGTCGGAGGATCCTCCCTTTTGCATAGAGGATGAGTAGACTTTACATCCTGTTCCTCATACCTCTATAATTATAACATTTTACACAGTAACCCATAAAAGAAGTTGTCACTTTAGACAATCTGAAGCGCGGTTGACCTAATTTGTTCCTATTTCTAGTGTTAAAATTATGCCTGCAATTTATCTTACTAAAAAGATGTAGATTTTTTGGAACGTATATAATGGTTTCATGTATAATTATATTGACAAGGGACCATCAAGGACATGTCACATGTCTTTGAATTTTGGATTCTATGACTTGCCGGTTTCCCTACGATGTTTTCCATCAAAGTTTTGAAAGCAGTGGTGATGAAATAATTTATACAAAACTTCCTAACGTCCGGCGAAGTTCTACCAAGAATTTGGTTCAAGTTCTAGTAGAATTTGCTACAAGCCCCGCGCTGGTTTAATCCGGCACTGCAAAGTGGTGTGTGTGGATGACGAGTGGGGAGGCCTTTGCCAAGCGGTGGGATACAACAAAAGGTAGTAAAGTGGAAGCATACTAGGCATGTACTTACCCAGGTTTGGGTTCAATTATTTCCATCCTCATCCATCACATCAAAATTGAAACTTTTGACACGAAATTGGTGAGATAATAATCTGAATATAGGTAAGTACCGAGTCATGGAATATCCAATGCCAAATGATTTTACTTTCAAGTATAAAACACCGTTTTTCTTTGCCGCAGCGGTTTTTTTTCATACGACCGACATATTCGACAAGCCTAATACATTATCACCGTCAAAATGCCAAATATGACATATTCCTGACCGCAGTGACAACGATTATTTGAATGCAGATAAGAAACCGAGCGATGTCGGAGGTTCACGTGCAGTAGGTACCTGTAACCCACCTTACTTTATTATAGTACAGTTCGACAAAACGCCAATTTCATATGTAAGGAAGTTACATAACACAGAAAACCTTATTAAAATACCTAGCTACTGAAAACATACTAACAGCTGTATCTATTTCCACTAAAATGCTATTACAGTGAAAAGAGAAAAAAAATGCGTAGTTTTTATTTGCTTAAAATAATGTCGTCGTGTTGTACATATCATTGTATGTATAAATTTCATTCATCCTCTAAAGAAAAGGGAGGATCCTCTGACCAGACGGGTGTTGTGTCTGGCGGGCAACTGCCCAACGATTGATGTTGGGAAATTGTATATATGCTAATTACGCGGTTAGATACCGCTAAAATTGTTTAGATTTATGTATCGTTTTCGAGACCTTATTCTAAGTACGACTTAGATTATAATAATAATAATAATGACAGCCAATGGCTTAATAGCCAAGAGCCTCGACCAACACCTGAGGAGGCTCTCGTTGGGCAGCTGGATCAAGGTCTTGATTCAGGAAGCGGTACTTCTGGACACGGCTCGCATTGTCAGGAGGTTCCTCTCTCTGGAGCCCTGACCGCCGGTAGCTTGGACCCTGTTCCCGATACCGGTTGGCTACTATTTTTTATATTTTTTAATGTTTTTTTTTATCATTTTGTTTATAAAAATATTGAAAAAAGTAATTTATAAGTAATTAGATGAAATAAAGGAAAATAATAATAATAATCTTTATTATGATACACACAAGATTCATGATATACAAGAGCAGATGTACAAAATAACATAGGTATATCTACATAAATCTACACGGATTATGTAACCCTGCCTCCTAAACTAGGTAGTCTTGTATCTTAGAAGACAGTGTTAGGCCATACTGGGCGATTAGTCATGTAGGTATAGCAGCAGCCAGGGTGTTTAGCGCAAGGGTAGTTAAGTAATACATTTGTGTGCCGGTGTATGAAAGTGTTTGGGTGTATGTGTGTGATTGAGTGATCACAAGTATGTGTAAGTGTATGAGTGGTGAGTATTGGAGTGAGTGCGTACCCCTAACGGTGCATGTGAGAATGAGTGTGTGTATGCAGGGATAAGTGATGGTAGATGAGTGAGTGATCGTGTGTTGAGTGTGAGTCGGGTAAAGTAATGATTTTTGGGATAATCTATGAATGTAAGTAACGACTCCGTGAATAAGTAGTCTTTTTCCAGTAGCCATTCAGTCAGTTTGTTTTTCAGGTTGTGGGAGTTTAGGTCCATTATTTTTATTTCATTATTGATTTTCCTCTACAGATAGGAGCCAAGAATGTTAAATTGGTGCCGGGCGAAAGTAGTTCTGTGCTGGGTATTGGGTATGATTAGTGTGCGTTTGTTCCGGTCCGGAGGGAGGAGGTATTTATGTATCATTAGTATAGCCTTGAACACAATGAGCTGCCGCACTGTGAGCACTTTACAGTCGGCATAGAGGTCAGATGTAGGGTATCTAAAAGGTTTTTTAGTCATCACTTTTAGTATTGCTCTTTGTGCTCTTTCTATTCTCAGAAAAAAGGTTTTAGCTGCTCCACCTCATGCAGTTATATAGTACCCGAGTATAGATTGGCAGAGGGAGTAATAAATTATCTTCAGCGTGGTACTGTCGGCAGATTCTGCCGACAGTACCACGCTGAAGATAATTTGCTGAGGGACTTGAAAATGTGGATTAGACGCATGGTTCTTGAGGTAAGGGTATCAATTTGCTTGTCCCACCTTAGTGCGCAATCGATCTGTACACCCAAGTACTTAACGGTGTCTGAACGAATCATCGTGGGACAGGCACAAGGTACCACGGGGTCAGGACAGGAGTGAGCTACAAGGGTGAAATCTGATCCAGGAGTACTAACAAGTCCTAACCCGAAAGGAATGTAAATGGTTTTATTTAGGTTTAGCGTGAGCAGGTTAGAGTTTAGCCATGTCATCATTTTAGACATTGCAGCTTCCGCATTTGCCCTTACCATATCCCAAGTTGAGCCACGTACTAGGATTGCAGTATCGTCTGCGTCACCGTAAATATTGCAATTTGGAAGGTTCATATTACACAGATCGTTGACATAAATTTAGAATAGGGTTGGGCCCAGAATGCTTCCTTGAGGAACGCCCTAGGATATGATTTCCTCATCACTCAGGTAAGTATCTATCTTAACGCACTGTTTGCGGTTTGTAAGGTAGCTCCGAAAGATATATAGAGAAATACCCCGCACACCTATCACTTCAAGCTTTGAGATGAGGTTGGGGACAGAGACTGTTCCAAATGCCTTTAAAAGGTCCAGAAAGATTCCGAGGCATTTAGTATTACTGTCCAAGTTTGTAGCAACCGTTTTCGTGAGTTCCTGTACAGCATCTTCTGTAGACAGCCTTGGCCTGAAGCCGTACTTGATATCGGAGATAATATGGAATTTGTCAAGGAAGCGCCTAAGATGGTTGTTTATATTCCTTTACCTTTACCTTAGAGAGAGCTGGCAATACCGAGATAGGCCTGTAGTTGGTGACGCAGTTTCTGTCCCCGCCCTTGTACACCGGGTGAATAATAGCCTTTTTAAAGGCATCAGGGAAAACGCCCGTTTTGAGGGATAGGTTACACAGGAATGTTATAGGTGGGACCAAAACTTGTCGAGAACATTTCAACAGCTGAGGCGACAAACCATCCCAGCCCACGGCACTCTTGTCGCGTAACTGGAGTATGAGGGGTACTCAACTTCAGATTCACAACATCGAAAATACCAAGGGAATTAACCTGTGAGGAAGGGGGACTATTACGGTAAGGGTGGCAATGGTGTGTTAGCAGCATGTGTAGCATGCTGTGATGTGATTTTATCTGCTAGATCGCTTCCTATGGAACTAAAGAAGTGACACACCTCGTTAATTGAAGACATGTGATCACCTTTCAATTCCAACAACTCGGAGGGACTTGTCTTCGGTTTATGTCTGTTTGTGATAGTGTTAATTGTTTGCCACAGTTTACGGGGACAATTTTTGTCTTCTTGTAACTCATTTGTTTCATAAGCGGTTCTTAGTTTCCTAAGTAAATCGTTGCAGAAATTGCGGTATCGAGTGTAGGTAGTTTTTAGGATTATGTTATCTGGAGAGTTATTGGCTTTGATATGCATTCTATCACGATTTTGTATACATTTTAACAGACCAGGGGTGACCCATGGTTTTAAAACATGTTTTTTCCTAGGGAGATTTACTTGAATAGAGTGTTTAGAGACGACCGAAGTGAAGTGCCGATGAATATGGTAGTTGAAGTGTTCACGTCGTCAGTGTTATACATTCCAGAAAAGTCGAAATTTTCGAGATCAGCTATTATGGCTGGATAATTTAAGCGAGTGACTTTGTGGGGTGACTTGTGGGGTGGGTTGTAGTAATAGCATATATAATGTAGCAATATTCAAGAGAGTAGGTCTGTGGTCTGTGAGATGCGATTCTAGGATGAGAGAGGTAGATGGTAGGTTGGCCTTGAGGAAGATATGGTCTAAACATAGGTCTAAGCGGGTAGCGATGAGATGGGTGGGCAATAGTCCGTGAGAGGCATTTAGTGACAGGTATTCGAGCGTTCTGTCATTTCTGTTGGTTATAGGTAGTAGGTAACTTTATTGTAAAACCTAAAAGAAACCGTGGCCAAAGAATCAGCATTGCCATACAACGTGGGAATACTGCCAGCCTTTTGGGCATGTTTCTTATTGACAGCGACGCGGACGAATTTTTTGATGCCCTTTGATTATTTCCCCTCCTTTTAATTTACTTGTACATGCTATTATTATTTTAAGACTGTTAGCTTTTTAAATTATGTAAATATAATATAGTTTTTCCAGAATAGAACTCACAAAGAAACCGGTATGATAAAAGATTTTATTGATTGTTTATATGCTGGTTGATAGCTTAATGAATAAACATTTAGTGGATGCAAAACATTTTAACTAATTTATTTTTACATTATTTTTACATATTTTACATTTTAAGCAATTTTCCCTTAGGGGGAACTACATTCTAATCTAATAAAGTTTTTGGCATTATGTCTCTTTCTGTATGAATTGTCAAATAAAATGTCTAACCTATACGACCCGGCCCGCAATTTTTGAGCTCGCTTCGCTCACTCTTACATCCTCAACAAAGTCACGCCTTTTTCTGTATGACTGGTCAAAAGAAAATCTCACCTAATCGAAAAGGATGCGAAAAAATTCAAACTCGTTTCGCTTGCTCTTGCATCTTGCGTTCTCTTAATTCTAACCTAAGTACTTACCGCATAATCCTACATTTATTTATTTATTTTAACAAAGTTAATTCTATTTTTCTATGCATGGACAAAAGTAAACCTAACTTATCCAAGACGAGGTGCACTATTTCCAAGGTTCTCTAAGTAGTTAAATGTGGAAGGAAGGCATAATGTGGTTCTGAAGCTGTAGCTCCCTGAAAATAATCCTGCCGGAGAAGAGATACCTACATAGAAGGATAGGTTCAAAGATCAGAGGGGCAATTTTAGTAATTTTAAGAACGTTCACAGTCTGATCTCAGTCTCAATCTGTCAAAATTACCTCTAATTTCCCTACATTTTTGATAAGTTGATTGCCGCTGATTGATTGTGGCTGAGATGAAATTGCGACTAAATTTTGAACGTTTTCGATTACGGAAATTGGCCCTCTGGTCCTGTAGTCGGATTAATAAAACATACTTTGACAGTCTTTTGTACAAGGAAAATAGGGTTAGGGTGGGGGGCATTGTTGGTTTTCCACGCGAGCGCTGAAGAGGCTAGCGGAGAGCCTGCAGTAAGAAAACTGCTACAGGCATTAGATTCAATCTAAAAAAGACGGAGGGTTTTCATAATAAAATAAGATGTTCTTAAAGTACCTAATAAAAAATTAAATAGACTTGGAATTTATAAGTTAGGTCTGGTTAAGCCAGGCAGCCATATAGTACTATTCCTACGACGGCGATGCTGTGTATGAGGCTACAATACCATAAGCATCCTGCGTCGCAGCATATCGGCTTGTTGTCAACGGGGTGTTGCATGGACGCAACAAGACGCCTCTCCCGGAATCTCGCTGGTCTTCTGTCAAATAAAAGAGGTTAAAAGCGTTATAAAATTTACAACATAACCTAAGGCGCTGTGCTAATAGAAAGGGATTTGTCACTCATTGGATGCCAGAGCTGGATTAGCCATGCAGTAGGCGTAGTAAACGCTACAGAATGAATGAAAGAAAGAAATGAATAGTCAAAAGAAATCTAACCTCTCCAAGTCGGGCTGCTAACGAGTTATCGAGCTCGCTTCGCTCGCTTTCTTAACTTAGTTTCGCTTTTCTGCATAGGTAAATCGACAAAGCATTCCTATTTCGGCAGGATTTCTCAAATAAAATGTAATTTCTCCGAGACGGGGTACTAAAAAAAATACTCTTTGTAGTTATTATTGACTCTTAAATTTTTCCCAACCAAGCTTTCGACCAACCTTTTTTTAGACTTTTTTTAACTTGGTTGACTTTAGCAGATATAGATAAGGGCCAATAGAAAACCTAACCTATGCTCATTTTCGAGCTTGATTCGCTCACTCCTACATCCAAGCAATGCGAAAAACCAATCATGTATCTAGGTTTTAAAATAATCAATCATGTGAGTTTTCGAAGTAATCTGGTTCAAGTAGGTACTTGAGTGTTAAGGAACACGAGGAAAATAATGTATTTGTATATTTATAAACATTGATTTGTCTAGTTTTATATCAAGAAAAACTATTTTGTTAGCCTACATACGCACGGTTGATTTTGTCGCGCACTAGACATTCAACTCTCGGTATTGAGCCGAGGATTGAGAATCCAACAGACTGCATCCCAAAGCGTCAAGAAAACTCACTGCTAGATTTTCAACTAAGCAGAGCGTTGAAAGTGTGGTATGCGAAAAAAATCAAAATAAAAAAAAATAAAAGATCAAAATACGCCCGTATGAACCTGGGCTCATTTTATACCTATTATATCTTAAACTTAGCATAAAGCATAAGCATAATCAGCCTATAATGTTCCCACTGCTCGGACAGAGGCCTCCTCTCTGTGAAAGGGAGTAGGCCGTAATCCATCACGCGGGGCTAGGGTAGGTTGGTGAATGTCACATGTCTTCGAATTTTGGGTTCTATGACATGCCGGTTTCCCTACGATATTTTTCTTCACAAAAGGTCCTAAAAATAAACGAAGTTCTACCAAGAATCAGGCATAAACTGTAAAATATACCGTACTATAGACAGTGTCGAGAAAAAATATATAGCTGCACTATAATATGACTCAGCTCAATAGCAGTTTTACACATTTTACAAGTATATTATTGCCTATATTACAAGTATAGCTATAGGCTGTAGGTTAAGTTTTCTTTTAACTACATATTTAAACAAAAACGGTTACTTGTCGACCAAGATATGCAGAAAAGCTTGACAATTAGGAGAATGTTGACAAGAGCGAGCGAAGCGAGCTCGACAATGTTAGCACCCTGCAATAAAAAATGTTTAGCCGGATGCTAAGGGCGCTCCTGCCGTAAGCTAGGTACTAACACAATATTGTAAATGCACATTCGGTAAATGTAACTAAATAATCTTTATTGCGCTTATAAACAGTAAAAAATATAAAATGGGTAATGTGCGAAGGGGTATGGCAGTGAGAAGAATGTGAAATATAATTTCCGCAATTTCGCTTTCTTCTCACTCGTACAAAGTGTGGGCAGAGGCCGATTACTGGTTTTGGGGTCGCAAACTGGGTGTTTAACCGTACCGGTACCATTGAATGTACAATGAAAGGGAAGTGGGATAAGTTATCAGAAAGATGACTAGTAGACTTCTTTCTGCAAGACATCAGAAAACAGCTGTTTCCGTGCTGGATTCTAACTTCTGTAACCTTTCGTCAAATAGGTCTGATTATTCTTATCTTCCAGATTCGAAGGATGTGTGCCTATTTTTGCAGCTTGTGCATAAAAAGTACTTTCGGTGGTTGCTTGAACAGGCTTTGCAGTTGTGTGAACACTTTTCTGTGCCTGTTTGTCAGGATTTCTTATTGATAATTTTATTTTTCATAATTTGCATCTCGGCTATTTCACACCCTCTGTAGTTGGCTGGATGGGGTAAACCACAGTGGACGTAATTTAGTTTTTCTTCCGGAGATTTAGTACAGTTGGCTGTAAGATACTTGCCAGTGCATTTTGTACACCTTGGTTCTTTTCTGCAGTATTTATGAGCATATAAATTTGCCTGGAATCTCTTTCATTGTGGAATGAGTTTCGGATTTTTGAAATTATGTATTCAATATAAATACACCCTAAAATGTTGTTTATGATTTTGTTGACATCTTCGTCATTATTAAACGATTCGTTCTGGCTGGCAAGAATAATGAATTTCTTCTCTATAACTCTTATTGATTTAGTCTCCAGACAAAAGATTGATTTTCTGACTGTTTTTATGAAAGCTGGTTGGTAGCTTAATAAATAAAGATTATTATCAATTATCTACTCAAAAAAGGACAACAGTTTCCTTTAGGGGGGAACTTCATTATTATCTAATAAACTTTACGGCATTACGGATAAAGTGACGTCGTCTCTTTCTGTATAAATAAGCATAATCTGTGTGAATGGTCAAATAAAAAATCTAGACTATCCGGACGGGCGTAATTCGCTCCCTCGCTTCGCTCGCTCTTGTATCCTCAACAAACTAACGCCTAAAAGAGGTCAAAATAAAATCTAAACTAATCGAGAAAGGATGCAAAAAAAATCGAGTTCGTTTCGCTCACTCTTGCATTTTGCGTTTGCTTAATTCTTACCTAATTACTATCGCATAATCCTGCATTTATTTATTTCGACAAAGTTAATTCTGTTTCTCTATGAACAGGCAAAAGTAAACCTAACCTATGCGATACGGGGTGCACTATTTCCTAGGTTCTCTTAGTAGTAAAATGTGGAAGTAAAGCATAATGGGGATCTGAAGCTGCAACTCTCTGAAAATAATCCTGCCGGTGCGAGGAGAGATACATAAATAGAGAGACAGGTTTCAAGATTTGGTCTTGTAGTCGGGCTAACAAAACATACCTTGACAGTCTTTTGTAAAAGTTTAGTCAGAGAAAATAGGGTTGGGGTGAGGGGCATTGTTGGTTTTCCACGCGAACTCTCAAGAGGCTAGCGGAGGGCCTGCACTGAGAAAACTGCTAGAGGCATACGAGTCAGTCTAAACAGACTGGACATAATAAAATAAGATGGACCTAACGTACCTAATAAAAATTTACAAAGACTAGGAATTTATAAGTTAGGTTAGGTTTTACGCCATCCAGCCACATAGTACTCCTACTACGGCAGCAACGCTGAGTATGAGGCCACAAAACCATATGCATCCTGCGTCGTAGCATATCGGCTTGTTGTCGTAGAGGCGTTGCGCGGACGCAGGAAACGCCCGGGGTCTCGCTGGTCTACTGTCAAATAAAAAAGGTTCTTAAAACCTAAAAATAGTATAATTTGCTACAGGCCCCGCGTGGGCTAATCCGGCACTGCCAGGTGGTGTGACAACTGAACCATGTGTGAAGAAGGAACGTCGTTTGAATGACGGGTGGAGAGGCCTTTGCCCAGCTGTGGGACACAACAAAAGGTAAAACATTATAGGCATACTAGGCATGTATATGTACTTACGAAGGCTGGGCAAAGGTCTGGCTGGGCTGTATAATATCCATCACATTTAGGTTTGTAGCAGCCAAGTGCCATCTAACATGTATCTGAAAATTCAGATTGATTTTTACAGCATTTTGCTTTATGGTCAATTCATTTATTTATTAATGAAACGAATGTAAAACTAATTATATAATTTTTTATTAAAGTCTTTGTTCAGACTGCTGTCTTGTATGGATCAGAACGTTTGGCCACAAAACATGCATGCAGCTGAGATGAGAATGCTAAGATGGATATGTGGTGTTACGCGAATGGACAGAATGAGAAATGAGTACTGTAGAATCCTGTTGATGCCGTATTTATGTCGAATATATCACTTCACTGGTTCACTAGGTAGTAAACCAGTGAAGTGATATTTAGTTGATATTCGACATAAATTAAGTATAGTGAAGCAGGCTATATATGATGGCACTTGGTGACCTCACCAAGTGCCATCATATATAGCCGGCTTTACTTTCACGTTTTTGTGTTTTTCCCGCCATTCCTCGTGACTGACAGATGACATAAGTGACAGCAGTTACCCCACTTGTGTGAATGAGACAGTGTTGACATATCTATTTAATAGATACACTACAAGTACAGAGGAAATTAGAAAGTAGCACCAGTAACTGAAAAGGTGTGTTGAAATCTGTCGTCATGGTATGGGCATGTGATACGGAGGAATGGGGAAAATGTCGTGAGGAAAGTTTTATATCGATGGCTATAAGAGTAGAGGAAGACCAAAGAAACGATGGATGGTCTGTGTGAATGTTGATGTTGGAAAAAGGGTGACTACCGAGATGACGACTAAAAGAGAAGTATGGAAGAAAAAGACATTTTACGCGGACCACAAATAAAGTGGGTTAATGGGCAGGAGAATGGTGATGAGATTTTTTGGTGAAGTTTGCGCAATTTTATTTTAGACGAACTCTACTCACTTTTTCCTATAGTCGTTTTTAGGACTGTAATTCTCGTAGTTTACGAACTCTCATGCATTTTTAATTTACCATAGAACGCTTCTCATTTTTTTATTTAACAATAACTTTGATTGTTTATTTCACAATAATTTTGATATTCTGCCGTAATGCCAAATTACTGACATTTTCCTGTCAAGAATTATTTGGATGCAGATAAGACCCCGAGCGATGGCGGAGGTTCTCGTGCAGTAGATACCGACCTTAGTACAGTATTTTATATCACGCAGCGACGCGGGCTTTTTTTTTGCAGCGTGTTTACACTTGGTAACCACAAGTAATGCGCGTCGCTTCGTGAGATAAAAATTACTAGTGGAGTCTGTAGCGTTGTAACGCTCGTGGTAGTAAGGTTGGGTATTTCTTAAAGAATTATCCCATTGGATTGAAAAGTGCTCACTACCGGAAAGTGGATATACCTACCTACACACTTAGCCACATACCAAAACCCGTCCGTGCCTCGGAAATCACGTTAAGCCGTTGGTCCCGGCTGTCATTCGCGGATCTTTGACAGTCGTTACGGCTTGTCAGAAGCCCGAAAGCCTGACAACCAGCCTTACCAAAAGGTATCGTATTACACAGTACCTGGGCTGTGTAGGTCAGATAGGCGGTCGCTTCATGTAAAATACTGGCTTGCATACGGTTAGACTGGAAGCTGACCCCAACATAGTTGGGAAAAGGCTAGGCAGATGACACATAGCCACATTGGACATTTTAGTGGGTGGGTATAATTATTCATATCAAGTAAGCCTAGGTTCACACGGACGTAAAAATATCGCGGCGGGATTTTATCGCGCACTGGATTTTCAACTCTCGGTGTTGAGCCGAGCATTCCGAATCCGACAGAGTGCATCCCGGCGCGTTGAAAAAACACAATGTTGGATTTTCAACTTTCGGCGCTAAGCAACCCCTAAACCCTAATTGCGTAATACACTATCGATCTCAATTTGAATAATTTTGAAGGATATTGCTAGTCCATTGCTTCATATGTTCGAAAAATGCGTCTGCTCAACAACGTAAATAACGCAATGAATGTTGTTGAACCGTCAAAATGAAACCCCTATGCTACTGATAGTGTTAAGTGTGTTACGCAATTATCCTGCTGGGATTAAAGTCGGTGAGTATGCTAAATGATAAACTAAGTAGGTACTTACCTTCTTTTGTGCTGTGCCGAATTAAAGCCTCCGGAATCGTTCTCCGGACGGATGTTTAGCTCAACACATAAAAAATAAGTCAAAAATATAAATTGATTGAATACCAAATAGTTTAGTTTAATTTATTTCAATTACGTTTTTTGTGCAGGATGTCCGTAGCCCGACCGTGAGAGTAATCACTTTGAATTTCTTCATTCAGTGAAAGCTAGAATATTTTTTTATCGTGTAAGTAACTAAGTGTTGTCCGTTGTTGTGATGCATTAGTGATAAAGAATTGCAAAAGAGTGTTGTATTGTGAATAGACTATTTTCCTAAAAAAATCTAATTAGTCCGTCAGTTAGATTATCATAAAATATTGAACCCGTATTTTTTCTTTTGTCAATTATATAAAAAATTATGAAGATATCGCTTGTTAAAGTTCCGCGTGACGTCACTTGATTGCGACACTTTTGCAAGCAAATGACGTCACGTCCCCCACTCCCAAATTTTGACGCGCTTTATCTTTGTAATTTTTTGTTTGTTTGACAAAAGAAAAAATACGTGTCCATTATTTTTCGATAATCTAACTGACGGACTAAATATAATTTTTTTTTTATACCCAGGCAACTACCCCTATTCTTAATCCTAGTCGGAACGGAGAAACTTTTCACTTTAGGCACTCGAATCAGTGTAGAGGGAACGGTTAAAATATAATAAGTAGATACCTAAGTAGCTGGTTCATCATCAGCTTAGCCTTATCCCAACTATCTTGGGGTCGGTGTCCAGTCTAACCGGAAGCAGCTGAATACCAGTATATTAAAATAAAATAGTAGCTAGCATTTTAAAATGACCTGGAATTTTGTAGTTTAGTTTTACTTCAAAACTCAAAAAAAGCATTTATTTCAAATAAACAAATTACAGGCACTTTTGAATTATCAAGGGGTCGGTCAGTCAGAAAAGAGAAGCGAGTTGCCCATTCCAAAGCGTAGTAGGTTCCACTCTTTTATTGTAAATCAAAATATTAGTTACGTCACGCATGTTGAAAATTATACATGTGAGAACGATGTAGCTTTGTGCACGTTAAAAGTGTCAGTAGTACCTAAAACTATTAAAAAAAAAAAAAACAATTCCAAAATTAAAATAAGCCGTGGCAGTTAAAAGATGACCAGTCCCTTCGAACATGATGTATGGCTCAGCACCATTCAGCTCAACCATTTTGAGGGGAACTTAATGATCCAACACTTATGCCACCACCAGCGAGACATTTGAGTGGGCATGACATAATCTCAGTCAGGGTACATTCAAGTCACTGAAAGACGTACCTAAATGGTAGCTTTATAGTAGCGTACATACCAGTACCAGTGGTTGACTGGTAGAGAATGCCTAAGGCATTAAGTCCGCCTTTGTACCTTTTTGTGCGAAAAGTTTAAATAAATAAATAGTGCTCACACATGTGCTATTCTATGCAATTATACCGGCCACACGTAAGCAGTAACGAAACTAGTAGGTATAAGCTGGCCTCTTACTCTATTAATACTCTGTACCTACCTACTACACTAGGTCAGCTCATAGTCAGTGTTAGGTTAGGTTAACCACCAACGTGAGGTCGACTGTACCTACCTAATATCCTACCGACCGAATTTCAGTCAAGGCGGCCATCTCGACGGAGACGTACACAGAAGACATTATATATATAAATATATATTTTTTTTTTTTTAAGCTTTGTCCTACGCTATTAATTACTCCTGTATCGTGGGTGCGTTTACGACCATTTAAACACACATACACAAACAACCAGACCCGGAACAACTACCTGTAGGCAATACAAATATTTGTTCCGAGCGGGAATCGAACCCGCGACATGCAGCGCAGCAGTCCATCGCTGAGTCACTGCGCCAACCGTGTCGTGACATAAATATAATCAATAATAGTGCACAAGTATGTACTCAAACACAGACGGACTCCCTCTTCCCTCACTCCCCTAGTCCGATGGGAGTGAGGGATGTCAATCCGACACGCCAAGGGAAAAATCAGGCGCAAGACCTACGACTTTACGTGTCTTCCGAGCCAGGGGAATGTCACACCACCAACTTCCAAAGTCTGAGCTGCTACTGAGAAATTCCTAATGCACAAACCCAATAATACTTTACCCGACCTGGGAATCCACCCCGTGCTGGCGACTACGAGTCCAAAAGAGGCAGTTAATCGACTATAGGTACCTATACCTACACGGCGAGCGAGAATAATTCGTAAATGCGGCCTTGCTATAAGTTCAGAAAGGTACCATAGGTAGTAACCAAGTGAACAGAGTACGCTCGAGCTACTAGGGTAAGCAGCAGTATACTACCAGCTTCGTACTGATGAGCAAAGCCGCTGAAACATGGGCAAATTGTTTGAATTTGCCCATGTCCCGTCTTTCATTGAGAAAAAAACGTTTTTTTTTTGCTGATTTCAACGTCATTTTTTTTTTGTTTGGCAACAATGGTCTCACTCTTGACCTCAATCCAGCCCAGAGGCAGGGATGAGATTTATGGTGGAACGAGCTTGCCCAGAAGAAGCCTATTCACTCTCGCCCTGAAGAGATTCGGGTTGTATGAACTCGGGAATGCAGACGCAGGCAGAGAATTCCACTCCTTAGCTGTGCGCATCAGAAAAGATGATGAGAAGCGCTTAGTGCGTCAAGCCAAGATGGGGACTTTTTGTGTTGTAAGTGGGTGTAAGCGAGAATCGTATCCAGGTTGTACAATAGTGTGACCATAATGATCTTATTTTGTTTTAGTACAGGCGCAATGTGGGTGTACCTGTATCTACACTTCTGCCTCACTCTATGTTATGATGTAATATGTAAAAATAGAACCCTTAAGGTTATAGTAAGACTTCTTCTGTATGACCGTCGGTCGGCCACACCTATAGCGCCACAAAGTTATTTTGGCAGGTGGCCAAAATCGGAACTAACGCCACCATGTTGTTTTTTGAACACCAAGCAACAATTAATGTTATTCAACAGCGGTGCCCTGCCAACGTTATTCGAACGCCAAAAGATCCTTCTAACAACAGTGTACAGACGCCAGCACATCAAGCTACTACAATCTGTTTAATAGATTTTCAACTTTATCGCAAAATCATTATGGGATAATTGGGATAATTTGTTATTTTCGGGTAGCTTGACCTGCTTGCATCTGTACATAAGTACTAGGTATTATATTCTGTTTGAAAAATAAGTCGTATTGGTTTCAGTGTTGCTAGACTTGGCTAAAAATTTATGTTTTTTTTTTCAGAATTCCTGCTAACAACAAGCGACAGTCGCAGCCCGGAATCTGGATTTCTGCACGGTTCATGGCAATAGGCTCACGCCCTATGACATGGGATGTAAACATAGCTGCCGAAATGTGAGTATGCTATAGGTACACCTCTACTGCTGCCTGACCCTTCGGGGATTACAGGCGTGATGATTCTGTTATGTTGATTTTCTATGGATAACAGCCATGAAACATAATAGTAATGTATCAAAGTCTACAATATTACAGACGACACAGCAAAATGATAAAAAAACCAGTTGTGCTTGTACCAAGTATAATATGCTAATTCCATGTAATCGTATTAATGATCGACGCCATTTCTCGTCGTCGACGTCATCGTCGTATTTTTCGTAATAATTATGTATCATTACTATTGTCATTATTATTAATATTAAATAAATAAATTATTATTATCCTTTATTTCAATGTAAACATATACATTAGGTATATTTTTAAATATTAGAGTATTAAAACATTTAAAAATATTTAAAAACGAATTATTATTATTATTATTATTATTATTACAGCTATCGACAATGCAAGCCAGGTTTAAAAAGAAGAAACATAGTTTTACAGATTAAAAATAAATAATGTGGTTGTAGCTCTGATCAATCAACAGAAAATCGACTAATATTTTATTACTAGCTGCGCCCCGCGGTTTCACCCGCATAAGTTTCGATCCCGTGGGAATATCGGGATAAAAAGTATCGTATATGTTAATCCTGGTTATAAACCATCTGTTTGCCAAATTTTATCCGAATCCGTTCAGTAGTTTTTGTGTGAAAGAGTAACAAACATCCATCTATCCATCCATCCATACATACAAACTTTCCGTTTTATATTATATTAGGAAGGATAATCGTAAAATAAAAAATAATATAAAAATGTTGAGCGTGAATAGTGAATTCTTGACAAAACTAAAATAAAATGCATTTCTTTTTCTGGAAACCAAACTAACAATCAATAAACACAAATGGTCTTTTGGAACGTATGAACATTTCTTTATATTGGTAACATTACGATAGAGTATTAAAAATTGACTACCTAGACTTGCTTTGCTTGATTTTCATTGCCATTAGTTGAACTGCAATCAAAGAGTATAACTGCAAATTAAGTTCGTTTAAAACCAGCTGGTGATTATGAAAATCCTTATCCATTTATATAGTAAGTTAGTTATAAGTTTAGTATTATAATTACAATGGTTCATAAACGTTGATTAATTAACATTTCAAAATTCTATATCAACTTAATAAATAATAACACTATTTTTCGTGAAGTTACTATAATTATTTATTGGTTGGACATGACAATTTCATTCAAGGTCGGGAAATGATGTAAAGTTTACATTAACAAGTAAATAATGTCAATTAATAACAAACGTCCATCCATGCAGCATCCATGCAGTGTGTGACAGTCATATCAAATAACCAGCAATAAAATTAGGCAAAATTAGTTCTAGCTAAAATTGATCACTTGCTTGATTGTCATTGCTATTTTGTTGAACTCCGTTATAGGCTTGTTTAAAACTACTGGACTTATTGCGATGATGAAATTCCATAACCATCTATTTATTAAGCTT
Source organism: Apamea epomidion (assembly GCA_947507525.1). Taxonomy (NCBI): domain Eukaryota; kingdom Metazoa; phylum Arthropoda; class Insecta; order Lepidoptera; family Noctuidae; genus Apamea; species Apamea epomidion. Next base: position 6,672,790 of record OX382232.1, read on the forward strand.
GTTATATAATTTCAATGATTCCTATGTTGGTTAACAAACATCCATCCATGCAGCATCCATGCAGTGTGTGACAGTCATATCAAATAACCAGCAATCAAATTACGCAAAATTAGTTTTATCCAAAATTGATCACTTGCTTGATTGTCATTGCTATTTTGTTGAACTCCGTTATAGGCTTGTTTAAAACTACTGGACTTATTGCGATGATGAAATTCCATAACCATCTATTTAGTAAGCTTGTTATATAATTTCAATGATTCCTATGTTGGTTAACATTTCGGAATAAATTCTAGATCAACTTAATAAATAATAGTACTATTTTCCGTGAACCTACTATTAATAGGTATTATTAATGCTGGACATGACTATTTCCGTCAAGGACGAGAAATGATGTAAAGTTGTCATTGTGTCAAATAAATGTCAAAAACTAATGTCAATAACCCATGCAGTGTGTGACATAGATTACTAAACAGTGTGATAATCGTTTAAAATAATTGTAATCAGCAATAAAATTATGTAAAATTAGTTCTATCCAAAATGCACCATATTCTAAACCGTAACACGTCGGCAATATCATTAAAAACTCTTCAGATGTTACATTTACCAAGGGTTTCTACACAACGATTAGTGAAATCAACTAGTGATATTATTTAGCACTAATTAAGGGTGTAAATAACACATTACTAATTTATGAATTATTCGATTCCACTAGTCATATATCGAAAGTCAATTTAAGTGAATTTATCATGCTATAATTATATTTATTATGAACGAGTATTACGAGTTTGAAGATCGTAAAATGAAAGGTACCCTTCGTGACTGGCGCAAAGCGCTGCGCACCCCGGCCACGTACCGGGTCGGCAACGCTGTGAGAGTTCAGCCACAATTCGTATTATTAATTGTTTTAATAGGAACATTCCTTCTGGTGTTGTGTTATTATAATTGGTGGACAAGCAGCCAGCCAGTCAGTGTCCAGCGATGGGCTAGTTCAGTGCGGCCATACAACACGACTTACCCGCTGACAAAACCGTTGGTTGGTGGAGATTTAGTCACATTCAGGATTGGGATAGTGGCGGACTTAGATACCAATTCTAAGAGCAGTAGTAGTAAACACACATACATAAGTTATTTTAAGAAAGGCCAACTCCATTACCACCCTGTCAAGAAGTCTGTGCAAGTGTCATGGGACATACGAGAGCCCACACTGTTGTCTTCAACATACTCTCACAAAGGGAGGGGCATGGAGCTGTCCGAGTTGATAGTGTATGATGGAAGATTGCTCACTTTTGATGACCGCTCAGGGATGGTAAGCACATTGTTGTAACAAATATGTATTCCTACTTATACCTATTAAATTTATGAAATTCAATTTGAAATCGAGTAAATATTATGTTCAGACCGACATTGTACTCAGATAAATAAAAGGACACCAGTCAAGTTTCAAACAGAGATGTGCCCAAAACCCAAAGTGGCGAGTAAAAAAAAAGTGTTGGGGAAGTCCTTTTTATAATTTTTGATTATTGTGCCGAATTTCTACGACCATTTCTTCAGTTGTTTTTAAAGTTGAAAAATCTAGTTTTGTCATCATCAGTCATTTTGGCTTTTGGGCCCCATATGCTGATCTCATTTGTTGTGTAAATTCAGACAGGAAAAAGGTTTAACAACATCTGTTGTTCAACACTGTTTATTTTTTTCCTTTAGTTATAAAACTTCATATTATTTTTTTGGTACATAATAAAAACAGCTAAAGCAAAATAATACTTATAACAGCATTTCTAGAAGTTTTATGTCAGATAATAAACAGCTGTTTTTAATGTTTTCCAGGTGTTCGAAATAATCAACAATAAAATAGTACCATGGGTGATTTTAGCAGATGGTAATGGCCAGGTTGAGAAAGGATTTAAGTCCGAATGGGCAACCATCAAGGATGATATTTTGTACGTCGGGTCAATGGGCAAAGAATGGACAACGGCCAGTGGAGAGTTCCAAACCTATGACCCCATGTGGGTGAAAGCGATCAACTTACATGGAGAAGTAAGATTATTAAAACTAATTACAAAATTAATTGTTAAAATAATTTAAATTGTCTGTTTCTAGATAATATAGAAGACACAATTCACATAAATCTATGTAAGTTTTTGTGAAATAATTAAGTATGAAATAAGTTATTACTTATTTAAGCAAATTATTTTGGTTGTCCAGTGTCTAAATGTTCATTGAAAAGGTGATTAAATTACCAGATATAGTCAGTCAGTCGGACTTTTGTATGCAACAGAAAACAATAAATAAAACATTTGGTTTCCTGTTCATCTATTTATGTAAACAGGAAAAGTTATTATATGTTCTATGTTAGTAAAGTTATCATAATTATGTAAAATTCTGCAGTATTATAGGTATTTGCAGAATACCGTAGTGAAACCCGACATGTACCTATCTTATCAGATAGGTTTACTGTCAATTCTCAAAGGTTATCTTTCTTATTTATCATATTTATATATCATGTTAGGTAATCAGTCTGGTTCCTGGTGGGAAATTCAAATAAGACTCATTTGTAATAAAGTGGGACAAAAACTTTAGCAGAATAGTCAAAACTAATACTTTACTCAAGCCAAATGTAATAGCGTTTCATATGCAAATTAACCTTATTCTTAGCGAATTAATGTCCATATTCTTATAACAGACTGTAGTTAAGCGCTTCACATGAATATGAATATTAACTATAACGGACCAAGGTTCAGTTTCGTTTGAAAGGCTGCTTTTAAGTTTGAATAAAATCAAAGTTCACTCTATTACTATACTGATCTGTTTTAATGTTTGTGTATAAATATTGACTATTCTTACTCAAAGAGAATTCAGTCTTAATACATACCTGTTTATGAAATGAATGATCTTTTTAATAAAATGGAATGAAGATCCAGTACCATTATACCTTTTTTAATTACAGGTGCAGCCGTTATACTGGGTGAACCAGTACAAAGCCGTACGTAGTTCCATCGGCATCCAATGGCCGGGCTACATGATCCATGAATCCGGAGTATGGTCACCTGCCAAGCAATTATGGCACTTCCTGCCAAGGAGGTGCAGTCATGAACCATACAATGAGACAAAAGATGAAGTCATGGGATGCAACTACTTGATCACCGCTGATGCCGATTTTAAACATATTCATGCTCTTGAGGTGACTTTTTTAAGTTTATTATTTTGTTTACTGTGGTTGGATTAGCTTTCGGTCCCGACTGTCATTCATGGATCTTTGACAGTCGTTACGGGTCGTCAGAAGCCCGAAAGTCTGACAAACAGTCTTACCAATAACTGGGTTGTGGAGGTCAGATAGGCAGTCGCTCCATGTAAAATACTGGCACCTGGTTAGACTGAAAGCTGACCCCACCCCAATATAATTGGGAAAAAGCTAGGCAGATGATGGTGGCTATGGCTGGATTAACTCATCTGGGAACCAGTGCGAACTGGTGCCGACTAATTTAGATAGGAACTTGTCGGCGGTGGTTCGCGATCATTTGGTAAAAAAGTATGAAAGCTGCCTGAGCTGAACAGCGTTGACAACCAGCGCTTATCAGTGCCGACGAATGCTGGCATATCGGCGCCGGCTACCAGCTTTCTACGTGGATACACCCTTAATGCTGAGATCTAAGTAAGGTACCGACGCCAGCACATCAAGCTACCACCGTCTGTCAAATTTCTTTTATAGATTTCAACTTTATCGCTAAAGCATTAAGGTTCAAGGTTGATTGGGAAAATTTGACAGTTTCGGGTAGCTTGACCTGGTGGCCTCTGTAGGTACTTAAGATTTCAACCAACCGTTTTCGTAAGTGCATATTTCTATTCAAAGCCAATGTGACCAAGCATTTCATACGAATGTGAACATTAACCTTATACAAATAAGGTTCATGTTTATATCGAAATGCTTACTGTGCTTAGTTTGAGTCAAGTCTCAGAATGCTCTATAGATCTCAACTTCATATCGCAATTCAAAAAAGACTGTCGTTGCAGTAAAGACCTTGAAAAAGAGAATAACTGAATTTCATACCTTTAACTTGAAAATTGAGCTCTTTCAACGTGTACCACACGTGGGTGGTCTACTGATACTTGAACTGCGAAAACCGCTCTTACTGCTACGGTATAAAGGCACTTTATATATCACATTGTTACCACCGTGCAATTGATTGTAGTATGTCGTTATAAAATTTTCAGTGCTTAAATTCCTGTGGATCAAATCAATGTTTAGTCAGTTGTATAAATAATCAACCATAAATACATAGCATGTTTGTATGCTATGTAATATTTACGTTATGACACGTTAGACGTGTTTACAGTTCCTATATATGAAAAATATTGCCCCGTTGGTCTCGTGGTCGCAAGCGCGACAGCTGAGCGTGAGGTCCTGGGATCGATGTCCGAGTCGGGCAGTGTTATTGAGTTTTTCCATTAGAAATTTTTTAGTAACAATCCGGAATTTGGAAGTTGGCGGCGTGGTACCCCCGTGCCTCAGAAAGCACGTTAAGCCGTTGGTCCTGGGCCTTTATCTCTCCGGTCGTGTCGGATTGCCGTCCCATCGGATTATGAGAGTGACGGAAGTAGAAGGGCACCTGTGTCTGCGCACATATGTATTTGTGCACTTATAATATCCTGTGCGCCGAAGGCTAGTCTCCGTTGAGATTGACCGCAGTGCCCAAAAACGGTCCGTAGGATTTATTAGAAAAAAAAACAACTAATAAAAAAAATTATAATGTATTATAGTTCTACCTATGCTACGTTTACACAATTTCTAAGCAATTTATTGATCAAGCAACTTTATCACTTTTCAGATAACAAAACACCAACCAAAGCATGGTTTCTCATCGTTCAAATTCATACCGGGAACGAATGACGAAGCCATAGTGGCTTTGAAGACCACAGAGTTTGAGGGCAAGACGGCCACATACATCACTGCATTTACAACTGATGGCACGGTGTTACTACACGACACACTGGTGGAAAACCTCAAATACGAGGGCCTGGAGTTTATATGATAGTGTCTTAGAAAATTATTCATAAAAATCGTAACTGTAAATATGTAAAATATAATATAGTTTCGTTATGTTGTGATTTATTTCTGTTTGCAACTAGCTGACCCGGCAAACATTGTCCTATCCATACAAAAATCCTACAGAAAAAAAGATGTTCAATTCTCCAGCCGTTCTGAAAAGATGTGCTTATCAACGAAGAGCATTTAATTTTTATTAAGTATGTAGACTAGCTGACCCAACAGACGTTGTCGTGTCCAAACAATATAGACTTGAGTTCATCCAAAAATCCTATAAAAAAAGGAAGTTCAGTTTTCCCAAATTTGAAATTTTCCAGGGAAACTTACATTTTTATTTCCGAAAGCACTTGACTTGGACTACAACGATAATTTTAAAACTAAAATAGCCAAATCGGTTTGAACTGTATTTCATTTTTATTTATAAAATTATATACCTACAGGTTGACTTGTAATTCACGTATTCCTTCCAGGGACGACGTGACAGTAAATAAATTTAATTTCTTTATTGACATAAGAACAAGTTACAAAAAAATTGAGACCCTGGCTCCAGAGCTAGGTTAGAGTACCTGTATTTCAGCAGCGAAAAGGAACAGTGCGTCCCCTTTGCAATATTTAAGCACCTGTATAGGCGAAAATCCAAGATTAGTGTGTTTCTGAAAATTTCCCAAAATTCGTCAGCATATATGTATAATTTTTCTCTAAACTCAAATTTAATGGTTATATCAATGGTATTTTATTTGGTAGCGACTACTTTAACGAAGCTTTCGACGTAATTCAGTGTTCTAAAACATCAAACAGTTGAAATAAGTTTATTGACAATTTTCAATACCTATCAGCTACGAACTTTGACACCATTTGGCTATACCTATGAGGTGTTAAAATGTTGCAAAGCGGCTTGTGTTTAGGGGGTGTGCGCAATACTTTCTATACAGGGTGTTTATAATTATAAGTCACCTGTATAGAAAGTATTGTTGGAAAGAGAGATTATTATAGTTACCCACACAAAGACTGAGTACCTAATAAAAGATCGAGGTTACAAGTTACGAGGCCTATATATATTTGCCGTTATCGCTTCGAGGGGTCCGACCTAGAAATGTCAGTTACGTTCATAAACCTTACCGAGAGCATTGCAGGCGCGATTTGTCCTATTCTTGTGGTAGGTAATCATGTCACTTTTTGCTAGCCTACTTAGTCCTCTCCTTCCACCACTCACCGTCCAGAGCTAACCAATCTTTATTAAAGGAGTCCAGCTCATCCCGCCATCTCCGTCAGGTCCTGCTGACATCGCGGCTGACACTGACTTTCGCCGACTGTTGAAGTCACTGACTCACCATTAAGTTGGACTGGGTCGTAAATTTGGTCCATTGATCGTCCGACATGTGGAAGATGTGTCCAGCCCACTGACCTCTAATAAACAAGTACGCTGGACATCATATAACATCGACGACAAAACGAAGACATTTGATTTTCACCATTTTGGCGCTGATAACAACGTGAGCGTCTGTAGAACTAATATTTTTGACAGCGAGTTTTACAAATTGCACATACTCTCATGATAAAAATATTCTAAATATCTCGTAGTAAACACAAAATACACAAGTGTTATTCCACTATTTAGATCTAAATCATCGGAGACGTACCAAAACAACACGACGACCATTTGCAACAGTGTGTCAATTTTAGTTCCTGAGACGCTCGAGCGGGGCGCTTAGAATTGGCACGAAAAACAACTCTTTTCGTATATTAGTCCAGCATACTTGTTTATTAGGGTCAGTTCCATTTAAGCGTGGCAGCTTGTCACTTGGTTTAGATTTAAATAGTAGCAACAATTAACCAAGTCATGTTGAATTCTTGTCATCGAATCGTGTAACGATTAATCATAGATAATTGAGGAATTTATTAAATTATTACAAGAAAAGAAAAGAGAGGAATAATATTTAAATAAATTTATTTTCTTCAGTAAAACAAAGGTACATTGTAAACTTACAACTGTATCTCAGTATAATGACACCGGTCCTTTTGTGCAGTAACATAGACTACTGCTTCCTTGTTTTTATACGTCATACAAGTTAAAAAGGGCTTTCTAAACCCTGAAATTACATTATTATTGCAACATCCCTCGCGAATACAACAGAACGAGACAGTAGTAAATAAAAGCTATAAAAAAGGTTCCATGTAAGGAGAAAACGTCAGATCAAGCCGACTTTTTGACAGCTCTTAAACTGTCACCCTCTCTGGCTCCGTCTGTTAGATAAGGATAACAACACTATTAGTTTGTGCACAACAGAATCAGCGTCAATATCAAAAATATTCCGAATAATCTATACAATACATTTTTGGCCTATCGGCTAAGGCGAGATATAGATTGGATAACAATTAAAACTAACTAATACAAAAGGTTAATTAGGTAACAATAAAAACCGAATACAGGGTATATATCACAAGGCACTAAACCATTAAAACAAATAGTACTAAATTAAGTTAAAGCATAGATAATATTCGAATACAACTAAGCAGATGCAAAAACTAGGAACATCATACCAATAAGATCTCCTTCGAACGGAATTACAAAAAAGTTTTATATAAAAACAAAGTAGGTGTAGAATCTCATTTCAAGCCAATAGTTCTAGTGACTTCTTCGAAGACGGTCCATGCCATCGCGGCCATTAAAGTGCGACGCAACATTCTTGGTACAGCACCCTTGAAGTACCCTCTTACACCGTATGTCTGTAACAAAGGAGAAAATAAATTAATATAAGAAAGACTTACACTATGGTAACAATTTAGGGGGAGATATACAGCGCTAAAAGGTTATTTTGGCGCTCGGGCAATATCGGAACTAACGCCGCCATCTTGTTTTGTGAATATATTTCAAGTGACATTTCACAAAACAACTGCACAAACTGTCAATGTCATTCGAGCGTGAAAAGGTCGGCTGGTATATAGTTTTTAAAACGTTTTGCTTGGTAACTAGCGCCTAGTAGGTCGGAAAGATAAAAAGTGTTCATTAGCTACACAAAATTCGGAAAAATCGTATTGGATTAGGTACCCTATATACAGGCTGATTTTTTAAAGACCAGCCAAATTTAAGGATGTGGTACAGACCATCAAACTGAACAACTTTCTCCATGGGACCAACATCGTAATCGCGAATAAAAATTCAGCCGTCCCATACATTTAGGTCGAGTAGGTATTGAAGTTTTCTATGGGACAGTTGATAAAATTTTCGCGATTACGCTATTTGTCCCATGGAGAAAGTTTTCAGTTTGATGGTCTGTACCACATCCTTAAATTTGGCTGGTCTTTAAAAAATCTGCCTGTATATGACACATGGTCCAGTTTCTATTGCAACTAAATCTGTTTCATTACTTGTCTAATACTGATTGTCATTCTAAACTCGACTTAGTTTACAGGTAGTCAAAGTTGACATTTGATTTATTGAGCTTCTTTGACTTAATCATCGCTAGTTATACTCTTGAATACCAACAGTAATCAACCTCGTCGACGGGGGCATGATTTGCCCCCTTGTTACTCTCACTGAGTAAAAACAGTGATAGCAACTCTCTTTATCACAATATTAATTTTATTTTATTTGTCAACAACTCATTATGTATAGTAATTTAATCATGCTATTGCAAGTACTATACTGTAGTCAAATTATATGCATTTGAGTAAACAAACTAGCGTGTCTTGTTGATAAATAGTTCAAAACAAATTTTATGGTTATTAAATTCTTTTCTGTTATTAAAATCTACATTAGTTATGATGACAGTTTCTATTCAAGAAACTGGCTATAATTGAATACCTAATTGCAACTACTGTTTGAAAATAACTCATGAAGTCAATATGCAACTGCGGTGTAATTGCGTAAGACACTAACAGTAGCAATGGCTTTCATTTTGACAGCTCAACAACATCCATCGCGTTATTAATGATAAATGATAAATAATGATAAATTATTTTATTTTGTAAGTAGGTTTGTACAAACACTTTTACACGTCAATCATATTTAAAAAAAACTAGTAGAGGTCGCCGCTTCCTATCTGACTAGTCTGAGAAGAAAGGCCGAAACAAACTCAGAGGTCACAGTCTCTTTTAAAGTCCAGACATAATCTTGGTCAGATCATATGAAGACCATGTGAGTCAATGTCTGAGATGGTCTTTTGAGGAAAGAACCACACAGATTGAGAGGACCTGTCCAGTCAGTGCACGCATTTTTCAGAAATCGTGCAGCTCAACTCAAAACTTAAGGAGCTCAACGATTCGACGTGTTCGTCGAATCGTTGAGCTCCTTAAGATTTGTGTGGCCTACCCAAATGTCCTTTCTTTGGTATTGTTATACCAAAGAAAGGATATTTGGGTAAGCCACATTAATAACTCAAACTCCAGACCATGACAAAAACTAAGCGAACAGAGAGAAAAATATTATAAATAAAATGACCCACATAGTCTAAACATTCACAATAATTATTAACGTTGTTGAGCAGATAAATATGAAGCAATGGATTAGTAATATCCTTCAAAATCATTCAGATTATAATTGATCGTGTTACGCAATTAGAGTGCTGTACCTATGGGATAGCTTGTTTTCATTAATGACACATCAAGTTTGTCTGGACTATAATGAATGATAATCCAGTGGCCCTAATTATAATTTCATGTAATTAGCAAAATGTTCATCGTAAACTTGACATGAGTTCATCATGTCAAGTACACGCAAACTTTGAATGTCTGATAGACCCAATTAAAAATAAAGAAGCGACCCCTACGGATGTCGCTTATCTAATTAATAAATGATTAAGTAAGTACGGTCACCAAAGGAGATAAGTAAACAGCGACATCGGATATAGTTAAAGTTGTTTTCGAATAAAATGTATTAATAGGAAACAAACAGTTAATTTCATCCGATAACGCCCATCGGTTTCTTACTAAACTACAACTATATCCGACGACCCTGGTTGATCTCTTTTGGTGACTGTACGTATTTTAATAATGACTCTGAAACAAACTACAGTCCTAACAAACTTAGCTTTAAGTACGCACGACGACATACCAAGTTATACTTTTCCAGTATAAGCTGACTTCTCATCGTACGAAAAGCCTATACAATGCGAGCTCAGCTAAAACTGGAAATGTATAGCTTGATGTGTGGTCGTGTGTACTCATGTTAATAATCTTCCTGATTTTAGTTATCGTGTTGAGACCTTTGACATTTGCTTCTTAGTAATTTACTACACTGACGGAAATGTTTGATACGTATCTATCTGATAGGTACCTACCTACAGTCCCAATTTATTATTCTTAATAATGAACTGTGTGATGTCATTTGAGTTCAACATAATAATATTAAAGGGGTAGCAACACAAAGGTTAGCATTATGATAGATAGTAAGACCGAATTCTAGATGGCATAGTACCTATCTATAGAGACTAAGCCGAATACTCAAACGCTATACCTAGGTTTCTACTCATTTTGAAATCCCCGTTTGCCTCATGTTGTCTCGGCCACTTTAATGTTCAGTAGTGGCGGCAAGACACACCCCTAGCCCTCGTCACACGAGCGATTTCCAGAGTTGAAAATCCAACAGTGTATTTTAATAACTCGCTGGGATGCACTCCGTTGGAATCTCAACGCTCGACTCAACACCGACAATTGAAAATCCAGTGGGCGATAAAACATCGTCCCGCTTCAGAGCGCTTTGAGTATTCGGTCGTTACACAGAATTTAAAATGTCAAGTTTTTAAAATACTGTCAGACTCAAAAAAAAAAAAAGAATTCTTACCTGCTGAACATATACGGCAGCACTGAATGCATTAGGAAACTTGTCTGGGTATAGCTGCATATTGGTCTTAAGTACGTCGGCAGGGTTGGTGGCCAACGACGCGGCTATCCCGGCAACTATACCGCAACTAAAGTGGACAGCACTGGCTGCTCCGGGCGACTGCAACCATTCTGGAAAAAGGAGATAGCTTGCTCAGTATGGGGAGGAATAATATCGGGTGGTACTTTGATGGTACGGGATTTGAATATTGATCATGCAGATACAGACATATAAAAAATACACGATTAAAAAAAAATATGCTCGGCCAATTGAAAAAGTATACTCCCACGAAGTAAATTTTGAAATGAATATATCTATAGTTGTCAAGTACAAAACCCAACTTCTGCCTATCCCTTTAGAAGTACCTACAAGCGTGAAGTTACGATAAACTTACATTAATGAATGAATGAATTATAGACGAAATTCATACTTAATCAGAGCGAGTCATACGTATAATGTGGTCAACCGGGACGTCGACATCGATGTTTTCAATACTAGTATTTCAAAATTAAAAAAAGACTGATTTCTTTTTTGATCACGTAACCTAATTGATTTACTTATGAAAAAGAATTTACTAAAAACCCTGTCTACCTTCTCAAATATTTGTTTGTTTATATTCTCTCTTCTACATCTGAAAGCTTGTAATTGGCCTTATTTTTGTTACTCTTAATCGTGCAAAAGTTTTTAGCTGCAAGTTTTCCAAAACCTGTAAAATAAATAAAATAAATCTACTTTGGCCACGTTAAACTTTCAACAGGGGGTAAAATATGTGTTTCTAATGTTTATGTTATCTTTTAGTAATAATAACTCGGTAACTAAGTAAATGATTGACGCGTTACTAATTTTGTTCACGTCATTTTAATGTTTATAAAACATTGCGCCTACGTCTCATGGCGTGATGTTTTTTTTTTTTTATAATATTGACGTACAAACGAAAAAACAACATAGATGTTATGAAATACTTTTTGCAAAACAGAGAATAAAAGTTATTGTGAATGAAAGATGTTATCTTTATATTTTCCTGTACGTCACTGAACTGCTCCTAAACGGCTGGACCGATTTTGATGTTTTTTTTGTGTGTTTGATGGGGTTCCTGGATGGTTTAGATTCACATTTGGAGCCGGTAGGTGGCGCTGCGATCGAGTTCTAGAAAATATTACGTCTGTCAGGCCAGCTAGTTTTAAATTAATTAATGGTCTCTTAACCATTCAATGAATAAGTCACAATCAATATTGTATGTGGCGATAGATTTATAAATAAAACGGATACAGTACTGAACACTTAAGTCCTATCAAAACGATTAGATTGCCACCTTTGTATGGCCTGACAAACAAAAAACCCATTTGATGACGCATTTTAACCACAAGTAAACATGATAATTTATTAATAAATCTAATCAACGATAATTTTGCTATAATAGGATTATTGACAAAACGTGGTTTTGTAATTTCCATCTGTTTTATGTTGTGACTAACCACAAACTAAAGATATCCCCTTTATTTATAAACGTTGATTAAAGTTAAGAGACTTTTGAACATCATCAATATAATGTTTAAACGTCGCTATCCCAGGCTACGTTTTCGCTCAAGGGGGCAAATGTCTCTCTCTGATTGGGGGCGATTTCTCAAGCCTTTCAAAAAACCAATGGCACCTATTTTCCGTTAACTTGAGCAACCCCCATTTCAAGGACGATTACTATGCGGATACAAAACTTGCGGTTGTAAAATTTTGTTTATGTCTAATTTTCAGTTTGATCGAAGCCCAGGGGGTAAGTGCACCCGTTGCCCCCCCTCTGTATCGGCGCCTGCGCTAGTCACTACTTAAAGTAATATTTATAAACAAAGGGTATCTGTTATTATCATTGTGTAACCCTTTAATCGAAAAATGAGGACCTAATGAACCAATAGAGTAATTAAAACATTTGATATAGCTCCTATTTTACTTACTGTTACAGTAATCAAACATGCGTACAAAGTATACGAATAGTCATTATTTATTAGGTAATCATGAATATCGAATGTTTATATGATGCAGTACAAAGTCTACTATGCTTAAGAAGATTATTAAATATCTATACCTCCTTATGTATCGTATAGAAACATGAAATGATCTATATAAAGTGTTAGAAGGATCTCGCAACCTCTTTTAATCATTACCTACCCATTTTATCAGTGTATTTCGAATTTCAATATTAACCTAATACTTTGATAAGAAGCGCCATTGAAATTACAGATTTAAATTCAAAGTTAACTGTCACTTCTGATCTATACTAATATAATAAGGCTGAAAAGTTTGTTTGAACACGCTAATCTCTGGAACTCCCAGTCGGATTTGCAAATTTCTTTTTGCATTTGATAGGCCAATTCTCGAGGACGGTTATATGCTATTTAACATCACGCTAGGATCCTTAGGAGACGAGCAAAAAGAAAAAAAGTCTGAAAGAACGCTAAGCTAATTTTTCCGGGAGAGACCAAATATCTTACCTTTAGGTACTCTTTGCTTGGCTTGCGAGTAGAACATGAGGTACAGGCCAGAGAACGGCGCATCTCTGGCTAGAGTTGGGCCCAGGCCACAGGAAAGGCCACGGAAGCCCTCTGCTTTATAAATGGACTTCAGAGCACCACCCAAGCTGTTGTATTTGTACACTCCAGATTCGTATCTGAGAAAGAAATAAAATTGAATATTATTTTTTGAAGTTTTAACTAAGTACATATAGTTATTAGTTGTTTAAAGTGATGGAGACTTTTATCAAGAGTAGACAAATAGTATAGGACCATTTCAAAAAAAGGTAAGAAAGCATACAACCCCGAAAGGTGCGTTACATTATATGTATACGTAGGACCTACGTCGTTGGTAATACAGGTGACCAAACAAAAATTTCCAAATAATTAACATATAAAGCGGAGTGCGTTGATTACAGTACCTACAGCGTAGAAAGTCCCGACTGCGCTGTAACCTCGCATTACCATAAGTATTGTTTACAGGTGACCTCAACAAGCGTCTCAACAACGTGTATCAGTCACGAGGTGGAGCACGTAATCGGAAACATTTTTGGGGACAACGTACCTACATATAATTATGAAGATGGTATTTATTGATTGTGAAGTGCTAATTATTAAAGGTGGGGCATACATATGATAATATGACGTCACAGACCAACCTACCGACAGTTATCGGTAATCAGTTTTACATCTTGGAATAACACACGATTAACAGGTAATTGGGACCTTTTTGGCAAGGTAATTTTGATAATATTATTGATTGTATCAATTCACAATCGATTTTATAAAATACAATGACTTTACTAGAAAACAGCTTAAAAGATAAATATGTTTTTTTATAATTGTCTAAGTAAATATGCCTTCCTACCAGTCTAAGTAAATATGCCTTCCTACAAGCCCAGTGATTAACTTGAGTCAACTAAGTTACTACTTAACTGTTACAGAAATAAATTATTTTTGTAAAATAAAGTGGCACTATTTGACAGTAAACAAAACTGGAGAAATTGTCGAGGTTGTACCTTTGGTATATAGCGTTCAACTTAAAATTATCAAATGAATTAAATGAGAGTGTTAAAGCGATCCTCCAAATAAGTAAGGACCAGACTCATCAAACTAAAACTATAAAATATGTTATTATAATCAACAAAATCAACTCACCTAGTTTTAATCACAGTTATAGGTATTAAAGCAACGCCGCTCATGGTCCTTGCGAGGACTCCTAACGTGATGGCTTCCAAGGCACCAAGGTCGCCATTGGTCTTTCCCATCTTGGCTTTAAGCCAGTGCAGGGAGGAGAAATAGATCCCCACTCCGGGAACGCAGCGAGCAACGGAAGGCACCATGCCCCGCCATAGCCCAACTATTTGTTCTTGCCGGATGATGTTCGTGAAGATGGTTATCATCCCGGGTTGGATTCGGCTGCTGTAAAAGGAGGTTAGGTTAGTGATTGGTAGAATTTAGAAGCACAATGTAACGCCAATAGCGCATTTTTACAAAGTATTTACTAACATCAACAGGGATACTTCAAGGCACATCTTTTGTCCTGTGCTACACCGTGGCAATTTAAGGTTTAAAAAACCTTAACCGTTTTCAAAGGTCAGACTTGTGCGCAGTTTTTGCAGTCACTGATAGTCTTTCCGGGTGATTGGGAATCAAATATAAATAAAACCGTTTGTTTATCATTGATTAATAACTTAGGCTCGTTGTGTGTCCACTTGCACGCGCCTGGGTCGCAACAATCTGGGTCCATAGCGATAGCTACTTGAGAGAATTAAGATAAAGCAAAGTAAAAGATGATTCAAAAGTAATTAAAATTGAATCAGTTTAAATATAATTAATTACGAACAATTCAATAACAACAGATAAACGAAACTAATATGTCGTGAATATTCGTGAAACTTGAACATGGAAAATGATAATAGGTCATTAGCAGTTTAGGGAAGCATCAGAAGAGTAGCAGACGTTATCAATGTCAATGTTAAGGATATTATGTCCAGTGTTAACAATAATTACACAATTATTATCTCAAGTCACAATATAGGTACCTACAATAAACAAATCAATGAAACAGCTAATCAGTCGTTGGTCATTGCTCGTTCGGCCATACCTCGTTTTTTTTCGTAGCAACAAGATATACCGTCTGCTGTTATCTAGTAGTGAACTTATTTTTCTGTGAGTTTTTGGTGATTAGCCTGTTACTGTGCGATGCTTATTTTACTGTTCAGCAGAGAACTTTTCTTATATTTGTATTGAAACTAAAACTGTTTAGGAAGCACAGGACTAGTCGTTGAGGCGATGCTAAGGGAAGCCTATATACAGCAGTTGACGTGTTTCGGCTGAATGAGGATGACGATGAGGTTTAAGGTCAGTTGATTATTTTATGTGACTTACTTGACAGTCGCCGCAACAACATGTTGGGTTGGGTTCTGTAGACGAGTCTTCACCAAATCAAGCGGCTGGAACAGTATAGTACTGAAGGTCCCGGAGAAAGAACCGGCGAGAAATGCCTTGAACACCGGGTGGTACTGTAAATATAAACATTATCTCTGTTAGCATTATAAGTTCGTTCAATCAGAAGAAAACGATACACTTTGACCCTCACACGAGTCTTGAATAAGTTAACTCCGTGATAAAATGAGACTATCATAGAGTGTTGAAACTTACGTTTGCCACAATATCCATTCTGGGTTATCAAATCCTTTTTGGTTGACAACAAAGTATCCTTTGTCAGGTAATATCTTTGGAATATACTCCGAACTTGTAATATTCAAAGTGAAATAGCCAATGACAGAGAGAGCTTTTGAGCCGAAAGAGCTTCAGGTATAAATCTAGATCGTATCCGAGTAGTCTGAATAGTAGATAGGGTTGATACGGTACATCAGAACAATGGTCATTTTTTGCAACACCTCCCTTGTCAAATGCATGTATGCTGGTACCAGTATGAATTTTAAAAGAAATGTAAATAACGCTACAATAGCGTTCACAGAAAGTTTGTAACACTTGTGAGTCCGCTTTCAAAGACACTGGATTAACTTAATTAGGAGAAAGAAAATCACGGTCGATGAATTTAGCCATGGGGACTAAACAGAAGAGAACTGAACAAAAACTGTATTACGCGGATAAAAGTAATCGAAGTTCAGCGATACGTAGGACGCGCACACTGGTAGATTGGTGAACGAACACTGAGCGAGTATAGTACGGGGTGATTATAAGCGATCATTTATATGTGTCGTTATCAGCAGTAGACGAGGGACGTAGGCATCGCGGGTGACCAGAGGTGGAAGGTCGCGCTTGGCACCCCACATGATAATAAGTATCCGTGCCTACTGACTAGGGGGTAATGAGTAGCTCAGATAATGTAGGGTCGCCACTGCAGAGGAAGGATAAGGCAACTGGCAATGCAGTTAACTCAGCAGAAAACACGTGTATGTTAGTATTTTAATGACATTAAATTCCTTCAGTCTTTATATAATTGATACTAGCTTCTGCCCACGGCTTTGCCCGCGTGGATGTCGGAAATTATCCCACGAAAACGTGCTGCCAGGATAAAAAATATGCCCTTCCCCAGGATGCCATCTATCTCTTTGTCAAATTTTATCTAAATCTGTTCAGTGGTTTAGGCGTGAAACTATAACATATAGACAGAGTTACTTTCGAATTTATAATAATATTGCATAGTATAGCACTTTGCCCGGGACTTCGTCCTCGTGTATTTCGTACTTTACTCTAAAAATTTCGAAGATGTATATTTACGATCTTTATCGTTTATTTATTTAAATTGGGTTAATTTTAAAGTTTATAGATCAAATGAATAAGATTTTTGAAATAAACTTTGTCGTCCCCTTTTACTACGACAGTCTTTGTTTTTCAAAATCGTTTGGTACGTTTCCATTGTATGACTTAAAGATTATTTATACCCATTTTCGAGTTAATGCAAGCAGTAAAATCCACCCCTTAAACTTTATTACCTTTTTCCAACCCGATAAGAGACGATTTTTGGAAAACCCCTAAAAGACATACTTTTTATTTTTTGTTTTAAGTATTAGTAAGTACCGAGTTTCGAGTTAATCCGTCCGAGCGGTTTAAATCTTTTTCTTACCTATTAACTTTTTCACCCCCTAAATCCTCTTTGAGGAGTATTTTTTCAACTAAAAGTGACAATATTTATAAAAAATATAATATCCTATACTAACTAAAACTATTAAAAAGCTAAAATATTGCGTCGAAATATTCCTCCACATCGCTGTCGACTGGTAATGTACCCAAGAGACTGGCGGCATTGCCACATTGAACTATTTAAACGGCTGGTTGACACTTCCTGTGACCCAAGGGCTGGCTTTTACCTTGGCCAGAGGCTAATCATTGCCATACAACGTGGCAATGCCGCCAGTCTCTTGGGTACATTACCAGTCGACAGCAATCTTTATTAATTACTGACGCAACTATTGCCAAGTATCAAGTTTATTAATACAAGGAAAAACATTTTTCATATTAACTGTATCCCGTCTTTTCACCCCCACAAAATATATTATGATGTTTCCATAATTTGACTCAAAGATGATGTATACCAATTTTTGAGTTAATCAAGCCACGTAGTAAAATACTGCCCTTAAAAAATTAATTACTTAACCCGTATTGCCCCGTCAGGTCGATCTCGAGTCGAGTCGGGTCGATTTTTGAAAGACCCAAAAACTTATTATCGTTTCTTCTCTGTCAAAAGTATTATTACCGAGTTTCGAGTAAATCGGACCGCGCGCTAAAATCTTCCATACAAACCTTGAAACCCCCCAATCTCCTTTTAGGGGGTAGTTTAGAAAAACAAACAATAGCAAACTTTATAATTTACTTAGATAAGTGTTCGTGCCCAGTTTTCGTGCTAAGTTTATTAACTCAAGGATTTTTTTATTTTTTCATAGAAACGAAATCCCCCAATGTCTCACCCTCTTAGGTGTGGGGAATTTCGAAAAATCCTTTCTTAGTGGATAAAGTACCTACTCTTCACGAACCCTCCTTTCACGTTTCTAGGACCAGCGGTGTAGGCTGTGCGTTGATGTATCAGTCAGTCAGGATTTTGAATTTTATATAAATATAGATTTAAGGGGCTTTACGATAACTGCAGGTAAGAGTGCTCCTATTTATAAATAGTAGATTCCTAAGAATAAGTTGGTCACTATGCTAGAATATAAAATTATTCGTAAAAAAACTCACGGAGAGAAAATCACCACAGGCAACGCTTAAATTGTTAACCATCACAAAATACACAACAATGTAACATCAACGCACTCAAACACAAATAACATGAAAACACGAGTACGAGTTTCTTTATATAGATTCTGTACCTCGTATTAAAAAGAGGCGTGCAGTACTTAATAAAATTATCAAAGTGACATTACAACGATAATTAGATAATTATCAATATACCTACGCAAATAATATTAATATACTTCGTAAGAAAAACAAGTATCTACGTAACATGCGATGCGATATTGATAAGTCGATGTGGGGTCTTGACTTATCGTGGAATTAAATCTATAAACAAGCGTTGGAAATCGACTCCAAGGACCATTCGATAAAGAAATAAGGACCACTGATTGGTTTGAGGGCCTAATTGTGGTAGCAGGTATGGGTGTGCATGATAGGCAAAAAAATCTAATCCAAGAATCGTTCGATTAAGATATAAGGACCAAAAATTGGGTAAGACTTAGGACCTATTGTGGTAGTAGGTAGGGGCACGCATGATGCGCAAAAAGTACTGTAACAAAAAAATCTAATCCAAGAATCGTTCGATTAAGATATAAGGACCAAAAATTGGGTAAGACTTAGGACCTATTGTGGTAGTAGGTAGGGGCACGCATGATGCGCAAAAAGTACTGTAACTAACCGTGCCGAGGTGGCACTCGACCTCCGTGATGTCATTGTTTGTTATGCTTGTTTTAGTAATAAAAGCGCATTTCGTTTTATGCTGTGCTGAACAAGAAAAAAACACAGATGATAAAAAATAGCCCTCTGGCAAAGTAGAAGTTTGTTAGGCCCTATATTTTTGTAGACATGTAAGAAACCGTAAGTTTTATTAAATCATATTTATTATTTAAAATCCTTAACCAATGATATGGAAAAAAAAGATGTTGCAATATATTGTTTTAATTTCAGAATAGTTAGACCCAGTATCGTGCGTTTGATAAAGTTAAGTGTTATATTTAAATAAATTACATTAATGTTATGTAGGCTAGGCTAATAACGGATCAGTTCAAAGGTGGTCAATGTTTAATTCAGTGCCTGCAGCGCAATAGGAAATAAGAATAAGTCGGAGAAAGCCTTATTATAATCTAGTAAGTGACTGGAGTTCCACAAGGAAGGACCCAAGGACCAATCCAAACTTAGTGCTTGGTAAAATTATAATAATTTAACATTCTATTAAGTACCCAAATTATATTTTGACATGTTATCTATAAACTGTACTTACGTACGGTACTTAATGATAATGAATGCTATAATTACATGTTTTTGATCATTACTAGGTAATCTACTGCATAAGGCAGGGTGGCATTGCAAGAACCTAAAACATCAATTGTAAGGAATTTAAAATTCTTAAATGGACAGGCTATTTACCAGTAATAAAAGGTATCATGTCATAGTGTGATAGAGCTTCAATAGTGAAATTAATGTCAGACTACCTACTTTTTATTTTAATAAAAGTTGCATTGGGTTTTGCAAACAGAATCCATCACACGTTCTTGAGAAAAAGGGTCTTGACAGACAGACAGACGGACGGACAAAGTGATCCTATAAGGGTTCCGTTTTTTCCTTTCGAGGTACGGAACCCTAAAAAACGAATTGAATATCGGGACAAAAAGTATCCTGTGTTAATCCGGTTATAAACTATCTGTGTGCCAAATTTCATCCAAATCCATCCAGTAGTTTTTGCGTGAAAGAGTAACAAACATCCATCCATCCATCCATCCACACAAATTTTCGCATTTATAATGTACATTTATAATAATAGTAGGAAAGTAGTATTAATTGATATTTATTAGAAACCTTCATCCTTAATTCTTAAGACAGTTAAGCGCTTGTTTAAATATGGCCTGATAATGAAATCATCAAAATGGTCTAAACAAATAAAAAGAGGTGATCAAAGGTCAGTGACTTGACGCTGTTCATTGTTCTTATCAGATTGGATGCCAATATAGGCCTTCATAGCAAGACGTCATTTAAATTTTAAAACAAAAGTTCCTTGGTATAATTTTAGAACCTAAAAAATCTATTTTTTCAGAAGGAAATCCTAACAGCTTGGATATTACTATGGAAAATATTATGTCATATTGAACTCCTACAAAAAACCCACAATCTGCCTTATCATGCATATCAGCCATCTTCCAATGGATCCATTAAAGTACCCCACAAAACTCAAAATTTATATTTTTGCAAATAGCAGTAGGTACTGTTTACCAATTTATTGTGATCAAAATTCAATGTAGATATTATAATAACTCAATCATAACCATTTAAAACTTTTTTCGAAACGGTTTATCTAACAATAGTTTTTAATGGCGATTGCTTCTAACTTTTTAAAGTTTTTCATCGAGTTCACAGAAAGCCTCATTTTAGTGTATTTAGTTTGTTCTAGTACATGAATGTGTGATGTGCAAATATAATATCTACATGATATTTAGATAATCAATTACAGTTATCATTCCAGCCAGTAATTAGTTTAGTAATGAGTAAACAAAGATTGTAAATATTTCCTTTAAAACAAATCAACAAATCCAGATAGGTATTAAGACTTTTTATAAATAAAAAAAATAACGAATGAACGTTTGTGGGTTAATTTAAGTTGGCAAAAACACGCGGCTTCGTCCTGATAAGGTCATGGAGGACACTTTATCTGTAAGACAAACAACTCTGCAGGGGGCCACTTACGTCGTTATCGGTAGAGTTCGGCAGGTCAGGCGTTGTGTCGATCGCCCATCCATTAGAAAATGCCGTTGCCGGTTGCGACATACTTATTATTTACCAATGTAGAACTAAAATATTACGCCGTAACCTCGCTAACATTTTTACGTGTTTTGGCGCTTAGATAAGAATTGTGCAACGTTTTAATTGGTTGCGTTCGATTTAACGGTGATTAATCATTTTTCTAAGGACACTCCGAACAGATTATTAACTGATAACCGTAAAAACAAGATTATTCAATCTTTTAACATGTTTACAACCTTAATTCGGAAAACATCTCGACCGTTCTCAATTGCTTTTAAACAACTTACGTCACTATCAGCTGTTGTAATGGAAATTTCAACCAATAGAAATTGCGGATCGGATGTTTATTTTTCAAAGTTACCTGACTTATCAAAGAAAACTTACTGAACAACACTGACGTGATGACGTCTGACATTGACATCGCAAGATTGTGAATTTGTGATTGCGAATATTGCGTTCAAAAATAATAAAAATACTGGGTATCAAAATAGTGATCATTTTATTACTGATAGTGCTATGTGATAAGTTTAGTATGGTAAGGTTACTTAGACGTTTTTTTACTGAACTTCTTATACAAATTTGTTACTAACCGTACTACGAAGAAAGGCAATCTCAACCCTTTGAGTCATTTATCATTTTAAAGTTACGACGTATTATTCGTTGAGGAGGGTCAGTATGAAAAATGTAAAACTGATTGTTTTATACTGATACAAGTCATTCTCAGGTAGGTAGAGTTAACCGCACATTAGTGGTAGGTGACCTTCGACATAAAGACGCTTTCAACGACAAATAAATCGTTATGTACCTACATAGAAAGAAAGAAAATACATTTATTTGCGGCAAACATGACGCATAAAAAAAAATAAACACAAAAAAAAAAGAAAACAAGTTGGGTGTAAACATGCGTCACATTCACGCAAAACGGCCATCGTAGGTTGATATGTAGTTGATTGAACATTCTGTACCTGAGGTAGAGAAACGCCATTATTTAGAACTAATAGTTTCAACAATTTTCCATTCGCACTCATGTCAACAGAACATTCTGTACCTATAAATATAGTTCTATGTCAGAGTTACATTTTTTTTTAATAATTAAGGATTACCAGAATTGCATAGTAGGTAGGTAGTATGTCCCTTCTATCCCATCTTTAACCCATCTTTAAGTTGTTTGTCCAAAAAGTAATTTCTCCCGTAATAGATACTTATTGAATATTTGTAGGTATTGGAAAATAATATTTGTATCTTTGCGTAAGTAGGTATGTCTGACGCAGGTCCTCTCCGGGCACGGATGTTTCGGGAGGTTCCTGCACATCATCAGGTGGGAGGAGACGCCCGGGTGTCATCACTGCGAGGATCGCCCAGAGGACACGGTGGAGCATACGGTGGAGGTCTGCCCCGCTTGGGCAGAGCACCGCCGTGTCCTCGTAGAGGCGATCGGCAGCGGCGGCGACCTCTCGCGTCCGGCCCTGGTTCAAGCCATGGTCCGGGGCGAGAGGGAGTGGGAGGCGGTCACCTCCTTCTGCGAAGCAGTCATGCTAGCGAAGGAGGTGGCGGGATGGACGAGGGAGAGATCCTCACGCCTCAGCCACCGCAGGAGACGCTCCGGGCGTCGGGAGCCGCGTGATGACTCCCGGCCACCGTACGCGCGGGCCTGCGGGCGGAGAGCAATGGGTAGCTCTCCGTCCGATCAGGACCAGGCCCGTACCGGACGGCGCGTATGTTTTCCACGCGCGCCTCAAAGAGATGTCAGCATAGTTGACGGGGCCCGACAGGGCCACAGCCTGCCGGGGTAGCGGGATCGTCCGAAAGGGTTACCGCTGCCCTGGAACATAAAGGGCTAAGGAAGGAACACGGGTGGGTTTTAGTCAGTGAGAGCCTGACACTCCATTCCGCTCCACCCAGAGCGGGAGGAGTCATTTGATGATTTCCCATCCTCAAAAAAAAAAAGTAGGTATGTACCTAATTATCTTATGTTAGTGAAAAGGTATAAGGGAACCACTTATTGACGTTGTATTGGTATCTACTTACAAAAGACTGGAGAGGAGACTAGGGAAGGCCCTAGTCCTAAAAACATGTAGGTGCACTTTACATTAGAGTCGTCAGAACATTTCGTTTGCTTTTTCTCACTTGAGCATGTGCGGCCGCAGAGCCGTATTTAATCTATTGGAGGACCTGGGCACTTTAGGATAATGGGACTCCTATAGAGAATGCAGGATGCATGAGAAGCGAAGCGAGATCGAAATTTATAATACTTCACCTTGGATAGGTTAGGTTTTCTTTTGACCGTTCTTTCAGAAATAAGAGTTACTTTGTCGTCTTTAAAAAACTTTTGAAAACTAAGGAAACGCAGGATGTACCTAGGAGCGAGCGAAGCGAAGTCGTGTCTTCTTTTGACATCATCTAGCCACTTGCCCATAGTTGCTAATGGAAAAGAACCGGCCGCACCTCACGCCCCTGGCATTTCGTGGCTACCTATTATGAAAATTAATGATAAACACAGTTATTATTTGCCTTTTAATGGAATATGCCTTAAAAATAAATGAATGGCCTCCATTATCGCTGTAACCTACCTATACTTACTATAAGTAGCGGAATATTTTGCGCGAGGTTATCGTTCTGCCCTGTCTACAAAGAGAATTCTTGATGATAACACGCCGTTGGGGGTATGACTTATAATAATGAGCAATGAGCATGGACATCACGTGATGAGTAGACTTTGATTTTAACTTTTTTTTTTAAGATAATTGTGTCGATATTTCAATTTGTCACGAAAAACTTTTTATTTGCCTTTATTACATCACAATTGGGGAAGTATTGGAAGGCCTCCCTCAAGGTGGACCGATGACCTGTGAAGGTCGCAGGAATCCGTTGGATGTGGGAAGCACAAAACCGGTCGAAGGTGCTTGGGGGAGGCCTATGTCCAGCAATGGACGCCTTTCGGTTGAAATGATGATGATGATTACATCATAGTGGCAGGCATCGTAATACGTATTCTGTGACTATTACGGTTAAAAAAGTGGCTTAGAACTTCTTAACCGAATATTTCTAAGTAACAAGGAGACAGCCTTGTGATAGGGTCCCATTTGATCGGTTCTTTAAGGATACGCAACCCTAAATTCGAAACATCACCCTTTATTAAAATGGTTGCATTGTCATTTCAATGCAATTGAGTGCTTTTGCGACGGCAGTCCAAGCCTTGCAGTTTTATTTTTATGAAGCAGACAAGCATTAAAGTAAGTTAATGATCAATTATGAAACGTATAAAAACTAACTAATTAGCTGTAGGTTACCTTTTTATTCCTTTTTTTTTGTTTCGGGGGAAACCTTCAAAAGGCACCCGACCTCCGGGGAGTGAGGTCGGGGAGTGTGGGATTTTTACCTCACTAAAACCACCCTGGTGATCACTATCCGCACATAGGGGTGGTCCCGGTTCCTCTTAAAAGGCCAATTCCGGCACCCCCCCTGCGCAACGCCTGTAAGGCACATCCCTGGGGAGACTGTACAGGGGCCTCCCCTAAGCCACGTTATGCACGGCAGCACGTGACCACTGTACCACCGTCTTCCCTGGGGTCACTTGGTAGGCGGACAGAGTTCCCACTCTATGCGCCCGCGACCCCAAAGGTCCACTTACTAGCTGTAGGTACCCAATGTATGAGTACTTAAGAATAGATAACGTAGGTAGCATAATTTGTATCGAAGGGGGCGTTGCATTGTCTGGCATAGCTCAGATATTCAATATTGTTTATTAAATTATTAATTTTTTAATCAGTCAATCAATCAAATGACGTAGGTATTGGCTAAATTATTAGTGAATGGCATTCGTTTTTTGAGACGCAAGGGTCAACGGCCACTGACTTACAAAGAAGGCACACTATGTGAAAGTTTCTTGCTCATTAGGTACCTAAGCGTGAAGTTGCTCTTGTCCTGACCCATAACACACGAAGCATTTCATGATGAGCTCTTGACCCAAACACAGCTGACTACAAAAAAAGGCTTCATAAATCTTGCTTGGCTGGCTCTGTTTTCAAGACAGTTTTAACAACCTAGATACTTTCCCCAAATATAGGAATTACCACGTTCAGAAATGCAATATAACATTAAAAATTACAGAGAGATTGATACCTACAAATTATATTTATGAATCTAGCTAAACTTCTACAGAATCTAGATTGTTTAAAAGTCGAGCCGTACAGTATTTTTACAAGCTTTTATTTAACTTGCGATGTATGTACCTATGTATGTTCGGGTGGACTCTTGCAACTCAATTTTGAAGCAGATGTCTTCAACCAATTGAGCTGAAATTTTGCAAGCATGTGTAAATCGGATGGCAATGCAAAATTATTATGACATGAAGCTGATCTGATGATGGAACCGGAAGGTGGCCATAGGAACTCGGTAGTTAAACGACACAACCCCATCGAGTTTGGGCTCGTATGATTCGTCTTGACGAGTACTTTGGTGCTAGATGGTAACCAGGGTCTGATGATGGAGCTGGAAGATGGCCATAGGAAGTCAGTAGGTAATTAAACGACACAACCTCATCCAGTTTGGGCTCGTATGATTCGTCTTGGCGAGTACTTTGGTGCTAGATGGTAACCAGGGTCTGATGATGGAGCTGGAAGATGTCCATAGGAACTCAGTAGGTAATTAAACGACACAACCTCATCCAGTTTGGGCTCGTATGATTCGTCTTGACGAGTACTTTGGTGCTAAATGGTAACCAGGGTCTGATGATGGATCTGGAAGATGGCCATAGGAACTCGGTAATTAAACAACACAACCCTATCGAGTTTGGGCTCGTATGATTCGTCTTGACGAGTACTTTGGTGCTAGATGGTAACCAGGGTCTGATGATGGAGCTGGAAGATGGCCATAGGAACTCAGTTGGTAATTAAACGACACAACCCCATCAAGTTTGGGTTCATTTGATTCGTTTTGACGAGTACCTACTTTGGTGCTAGAAGGTAACCAGGGACTAGGTAAAGATGAGTGCAGTAAACGCATATAACGGAAAAACAACACTACGCGCTACAAACTACGCCGTAGCCAATCTCGCATCAAAAATACTAAAAAGTTAAATAAATAAAAGCGTGTTACATTTTGATGGAACATTTAGAACACAATGTAACACGCTTTTATTTATTTCTTATGAGGTTTATATTATTTTTAACTTTTTAGTCCTTTTTATTAATAAGTAATAAAAGCTTGTTTTTAAAAAGTTTTTTTTTCTTTTTATTTTTATTTTCAAACCGATTCAACAGTCTGAACAGTAGCTGCGATGATATCTTGTTTAGGCGCTAGGTTGACTCTAAATTACGCGCCTGTGGGAATATTAATAGCAAGCAGTATCGTTTCAGATGAAAGTAATGTCTTCGAACGTATATTCAGCGTAGGCGTTAAGTCGCTGCGTTAATTAAATGCACGTTGTGCTGAGGTACTGTCGTTGCGTAGATGTAGTTGTCATAAATACGTCATGTTGTCTCGCTGCGTAAACAGATGACCATTGTTATTATAACTATCCTGTTATGTATGTACCTATTACTTCTTTGGTGCATTTATCGACACCAATAGGTACTAAAATTATTATGTTGGCTCACGGTGTCAGTAACGTTGTGGTGATGTTTTTATTGCATGGATAAGTAGGTATCTAGCTCTTGAAATGATCGTGGGCTATAAATTAAATTAAATAATCATTTATTTCAGGAAGTTGTTCCCATATTAAGCACTACAAATTACATAGAACAAATACAACACAAATTACATACATAAATCATTGATTCATTACACATTAAAACATTGCATTGTAAATAAATAAGTTATTTGAAATAAAAAATAAAATTATGGTTATTAATTTAAAATTCATTCGATTACATTCAATTATGAAGATAAAACAAAACAACAATCACTTAAAAAATGGTGATGAACTGGCATACAGGTGCAACCACCTCTCCGACACCACCGAGCCCCACCGCTCGGACAATACGCTCAGGATACTTACTGTTAGTGCTGTGTCGGAAGCGACTTAGAAGCGAGGCGGTCCGCTTCCTAATAATAGCATAAAATTCATCGGTTTGCGCCTGCGCGAACATCGTAGAAGCGCTGCAAAACCTCGGCAGCCCCAGCAGTACTCTAAACGCATTGTTGTACTGTACGCGCAAGGCACTGTATACCCGCTGCACATAGTTGGCCCATAGGCTGCACGTATAAAAAGACTAAAAATAGGCTCTAAATAGTCACCTGTACTTGTTCAGTACAGCGTGCAAATTTACGTGCCAACATGTTGCAGCGAACCGACAGTGCCTTGTTCCTGCTCGACGTTCCCGCTATACGCAGTTTTCAATCACTTGTCACAAACAGACATGTCGAGACGGGTACCTTCGTACAAGTACTTGGACTACATGGAATAGGAATTGTAAGTAAAACACGATTTAGTTTACTTAAATTTTATTATTCTACGTACTTCCATAAAGCATAGTAAATACTTTATGAAACTTACACAACTAGAATTACACGTCATCGTCAAATATATATGTAACTATACGAAAATATAGTATAGAATGTTTATAAAATCATTAATCACAGTGTGTACTAACATTCTAAATATAATATGGAATGATTAATTTCAATTTTTAAATAAATAATAAAAAAATAGAAGGAAACCCTGATTGTAAGTTAAAAGCGATTATACATATTTTGTTAGACACCTTTAAAACATATACATATGATAGATTCTCAACCCCTATGGAGTTCGAAGGCACAAGTATTTACTATAAAAGAATTTGTAATTCTAATAATTGTACTGTTTAATAACATTTCTTAAGAACATTGTGTGTGACGACATTGGCACAATTTTAATATGTTGAGAAGAAAAAACAGAAACAAACATAAATAACAACGGTTAATATGAAATGCTAGCTGACTTAAACTTATCAAAATATAAATTAACAAACTTCAAACGGCACAAAATTCTGGAATGGATTCGGAATGATTTTGTCACATAAATACTTAATTTTTAAATGACTGCAACATTGGCATGGCTCAATCCCGAAGTAGTAAGCACCGCTCCAGTATCGGGACTTTTAAGCTCCACAAAAACACGTATCAGGAAAATTCTAACCTTAAGTATGCGCATATAGCCAAAAAAGAGATTCGAAAAGAGATGTTTTACAAGGAAGTGGTCCTTTTCTATTCTAATATTAAGTCATTTGAATCTAATAAGTACTGCACTATGTATAATTTATTATTTTGTGTGTTTTCAGGGATGATTTTCATCAAGAAATCTTGTCAAAATCTTAAAAATACAACGTCAACGGCTTCACCAAATATTTTTTGCTATCAACTTTGTAGTCCACACACTGTGCGTATTTTCCCATCGTTTTTTTTCTTCTATAAAATTTAAATAGACAGTAATATATAGACGACAAATTCTTACACATTTCTAAGTAGAAGTTTTAATAAACTTTAAATATTATTCAAAGGTCGGTTTACTAATTCCTGATGCGAATCATCCCTATCCAACAAATATCGGGTGTACATTCAGGTTGAAGGCAGAACCACATTGACGAAACCCCACGACAAGAATCGCTGAACACCGCCGAAAACAAAATGTTTCGAAAATTCGAGATTCAAGCGACTTAAAAGCACACATGGAGTGACGTAGCGTGTGGTTCTGTCTTTATAGTCAGACTGGAGTTTACATGTGCCTCGTGTTTCCGAAGTTGATACCACTCTGGGTGGCTCCCTTGTTGGAGCCGTACTGCAGTGAAATGACACCCTGACCGGCCCTCAGCTGTTCCTCTGAGAAGTTTCGCACGTTCTTCTCGGATTCCTTTGGTCCTATTGAAGGCTTGCCGTAGTTACCAGCCTGGAATAGATATTGGAATTAGTTAGTTAATGCGTTTGTAGAGCGTATAAGCGCGTCGAAGGTGTGTAAAAACACCGTTTTCAGGGAGAATAAAAATGAGAATGTAGCTTAAGGGACATAAGTTTAAATACCTCATACATATACACCGAAGTTTATCATATGTATATATCATTACCTTTCTGCCAAGAGACTGAAGGCAGATTACAACAGAGTTGAGGTTCTGCCTCTCCCACAAGTCGACAGTCTGGAACGTTTCCTGTGCGGGCACGCCCAGTGTCTTGGCCGCCTCGAGGAACGCGTTGATGTTCTCCATGCACTTGAACGCCATCTTGGATACGTTCACCTTCTTTACCATGTTTGGCTGAATGTCGTTTACAAGCCTGCAATTTAATAAGATAATGAGTAATTTTTTTTTTATTTAGAGGGTTCGTATCCAAAGGTTATAAACGGATACCTATTAGTAATCCTACGCCATCTGTCCGTCTGTCTGTCTCAGGCATCACAGGGCGATATCTTTTTAATCGTAGACCTACTTAAGTAAGTACTTATTTAGCCAAATGAAAATTTCTCTGAATACGAGTAACTATCGCTTCTACCATGGCAAATACTCAAAAGAAAATAAACAGTCGTAGTTTTTGTGGTAGGTACGGAATCCTTAATCCAACTCGCTCTTGGCCGGTTTTAATACACGCCTTGTCCAGACTTTGAGTTGTTGGGAAATCATGTGTGTTCGAAGTCACTTTGGGGATAAAATATCTATAGTTGTGGTTTTCTTTAACGGCTCAGGGAGTGGAGCACAGAGCGGCTAAAGTAGATAAAACATAGGAGTATTATATGTCCAGTAGGTATCTAAGTAGGTACGTATAATATAAGCCACAAAACACAATCGTTTCGCCACGTGACATACACCCACAATAAAACGATGACGGAATTGGATGACCCATTATGTGATGAGTTTGAGGGGAACCCGGCATTACCGAGCTCGGTTACCTACTTAGATGATTGAAGTAATACAATACAGTTTCAATATTATGCCTGAAGTTTGTACACATGTTGTTCGACCTTGGGCCAAAATATCTGTCAATTTCAGCCACGAGACTCCCAAGGCGACGCTTAATCCTATTTATCAATAACACGTTTTCAACTCCGCTTGTAATGCTGAAGTTAAGAGAATGTTGGCTATAAAATATAGCTGTTTCTCAGTCAATAAAGACTTCGAATAGCCATTAAGAGATGGATGACTGATCTTTACTCAGAGACGTAGAGCCGTTGTCGGTCGGTTGCTATGCAAATACAATAGTCGTAATGGACAGATTCTGTCTGGCAAACGGTAAGTACTAGCCGCACGTCTAAATCTAATACATCAGATTTAATCTTTTTTTTTTTTTTTTTGAGGATGGGAAATCATCAAATGACCCCTACCGCTCTGGGTGGAGCAGAAGGGAGTGTCAGACTCTTACTGACTAAAACCCACCCGTGTTCCTTCCCTAGCCCTTTATGTACCAGGGCAGCGGTAACCCTTTCGGACGATCCCGCTACCCCGGCAATCAGATTTACTCTGACGTGGTATAAATATATACGAGTATATCCCCCAAAAATGTAGATGATAAATATGGATTTAGGTGATGGTAAATGATTGATCTGCAAGGTAATTGCGTAACACACTTACAATGGCCTTTTATTTTGACAATTCCACAACATTCACTCGTCGTCATCATTCCTTCTCGAGTAGACGTATTTTTCAAATATAAGAAGTAATGAGTTAAGTGATTTCGTTCAAAATTCATCGGATTGTGATTGAAAGTGTGTTTCGCAATTGGGGTTCTGGTTTTTGAGACTTTATTCACAAAGGAGGTCAGACCTGGCGTAAAGGACCTATTAGATTAAGGGCTGAATTTTCCATTGCCAGATAACTTTTATTCGAGTAATAAATTGACGTTTGACAGTTTTTGTATGAAATAACTGTCAAAATTTCAAAATTATTCCTCGAATAAAATTATCTGGCGTGCATACGCCGGCTGTCGCTGACTTTATTATCATTTTATGCGTCACATTTAGTAGAAATAAACGTATTTCTTTCTTTTACATTAAGATAGGTACTCACTTGCACAAAATAGTACCGTCCTTAAGTACTTCGTAGAAGTTGTCCATATCCCCGGAGGTGTTGGTAGGCTCGCCAATGATCGCGTTGATCCATTCTAGACACTCCTGTGCAAGCTCCTCGCTGTATTTGCTGTTGATCTGCAAATAAAACGAAAGATAGCGTTAGAAAATAATTTGTATGTGTTTCTATGCTCTGTTTGTTTCAATCTTTTGGGAAAACAGAAGCATACGTCCTAAGATGCTATTGTTGGTGATACTATACGACGATACGAGAGGATCAGTGGGAGTGGCTAAATTTGGTGTACCTACCTAAGTACAGACGCCAGCACATACAAGATACCCGAAATTGTCAAATTTTAAAATTTTCTCATTCATCCTTGAACCCTTGCTTTGGCGATAAAGTTCAAAATATATTAAAGAAATGTGACAGATTATAGTAGCTTGGAAACACAGATTTCTATTGAATAGCCAAAACGAAACAAAAATATACGTTTAAAAAGATAAATACGGTATTATCAACTAGATTCTATTAGTATATACGGGTCATTAAGTTTGAAAGGCACTTCTAACTTCATAGAATTTAATGTTTCGTCCATCTGTAATGCACATGTATGAAATTTGAAAGGAGGTTTACGATATCCAATAAAATCGACACACTTCTACATGTCTAGAAAGAACTGGCTGTCTGAAAACACGGTATATCTAGGTACTTCGGTTGTGGTATATTGCCTGGTTGTTACATGGATAAAGAAACCTTTACCATTAGGTAAAGGTTTCTTTGGTAATGGTAAGGGATTAGTATTTACTCTACATAGTAATTGATAGTGGCGCCGATTCCTTTGTTCACAAACTAAATTAAATTTAAGTTTAGTGCATCTTTTTCTTTCTATTTCATTAAGAAAAGGACAGAAGATATATTATATTAGTTTAGTCCTGTCAAATTACGATACCCCACAGACAGTTTACTTATGATTAAAAACATGGCTACTAAAAATACGTCAATTTACGTCAGACGCTGACTAATTCTGTCCTTTTCCTAATGAAATAGAAAGAAAAAGAAGCACTGAACTTAAATTTAGTTTAGTTTGTGAACCAAAGGAATCGGCGCCGTGTCACAATCGATATTGAATAAATAACATAACATAATATCGCACACGCTTGTAGTCCCCGAAGGGTTAGGCAAAGGTACTTATAGTAAAAACCCACATTTCGCCAGTAATGTTAAGTCCCACCTAATAGGAGGCGAGCCTCATGAGATCAACCAGGCACAAATCCAGGGGGCCTACTCCGAAGTGCAAAGTGCGAATGTTCGGATCGGACCGACACATGGCCGAACCGAATATTATTGAAAAATGCGAAAAAAGGTCGTATCGGATCAGTTGGGTCGGGACCATAGTCAATATTCGAAAGAGCGTAGGATTGTAGGATCGGATCCGACCGAACCAAATAGTAACTTCGGAGCAGGAAACGGCCGAACATTCAGCCGATACTACTTCGGAGTAGACCCCCTGACTCCAGGCTGCAACTGAGAAATTCCTGCATGGAAAAGCCCAATAGTACTTTGCTCGACCTGGGAATAGAACCCAAGACCTTATGCTCAGCACTAGCGCTTGCGATCACAAGATAAACGAGGCAAAATTTTAAGTTAGGTACAGACGGCAGCAGGTCCGGCTACCCGAAACTGTCAAATTTTCCCAATCAACCTTGAACTTTAATGCTTTAGCGGTAAAGTTGAAAATGTATTAAAGAAATTTGACAGATTGTAGTAGCTTGATTTGCTGGCGTCTGTATTTTTAAAGATATTTATGCGTTGCAGGTAGATAAAATTAATAGATTACAGACATTAGCCATACAAGTAGATACTTAAACTAAGTAATATCGTACAGACGATAGCAGGTCAAGCTACCCGATACTGTAAAATTTTTCCAATCAACCTTGAACCTTAATACTATAAAGTTGAAAATCTATTTAAGAAATTTGACAGATTGTAGTAGCCTGGCACAGGTACAGATGCCAGCACATCAAGCTACTACAATCTGTCAAATTTCTTTAATAGATTTTCAATTTTATCACTAAAGCAGTAAGGTTCAAGGCTGATTGGGAAAATTTAACAGTTTCGGGTAGCTTAACCTGCTGGCGTCTGTACATGTCTAAGTAGGTACTTTGAAGTTGTAGTTGGTTTACCAACTATACTATAATTGCTCAGTAAAATCAGCATTTTAAGTAAACAAGTAACTGGTTTACTCTACTGGAAAATGCAGCAGTAAATCCAAGTGGAAATCAATTCGTCAGAGTTATAAAACTGTATCCGTATTTAAAGAAACTAAACGCAGGGCTATTTTGATGCACAATGAGTTGTTTACAAACACGTAAACGGTTATAGTATTAGTATTTTGATTGTTGGAATCATCTGAATTTGAATGTCAATCTTCAAACAACTTATTTTGACGAAAACGTATAAGTACTAAGTATACGCCTTTTCCCAGCTATGTTGGGGTCAGCTTCCAGTTGTACTGGATGCAACTGAATACAAGATAAACTCGAAAGTAAGTAAACCTACCTAAATTATTTGATATTGAGATATTCTCTACAAGAGAAATCGCTTATTTTATTTTCCACGAATATCGCTTTAACCCGTTAAATGCAGCAATATGTAGGATACACCTTTCTCGTCGGTTTACGAAATATTTTGCATTTTAAATCATTTTGAGAGGATCATGCATAATATTTTTCGCTAATGAGTTCAATAATAATATGCAAGTTGTGTTGCACAGTGTTATGAAATAGACGGTGCAGAAAACAGCACCATTTTCGGAATTAACTGTGATATCATCATTACAATAGTATCATTGTTTATTATATTAAAAGGAAAAACTATTTTGGAATACAAAGGTAGGCTGTGTAAATTCCGAGGATTTTTTATATATTATGAGAAGCCCATTTCGGTTCTTTTAAAAGTAATTGCATTTTGCATTGTGGCATGCTAAACGTTATCTTATCTCCCAAAAAATTCACGTACCTACGAGCGGAAGGGCGTGTCAGACTTTTACTGACTAAAACCCACCCGTGTTCCTTCAGTTGCCTGTGCCAGGGGCCACGGTATCTCTTTCGAACAACCCACGGCCCTGGCAGGCATCGGCCCTAGCGGACCCCGTCAGTTCGTGCTGACATCTCTTTGAGGCGCGCGCGGAATACAACGCGCCGTCGACCCGGGCCTGGTCCTTACCGGGCGGCGAGCTGCCCATTGCTCGCCGCCCGCAAGCTCGCGCCTACGGTGGCTGGGAGTCGGATGTTGACTCCCGTCCAGGGCGTCTCCTTGCGGAGACTAGGGGCGTGAGGGCGCAGAGATTGCCTCTCCCTCACGCGCTCCGCCTCCTCCTTCGTGAGCATTACTGCTTTCGCAGAAGGAGGTGACGGCCTCCCATGCACTCTCGCTCCGTACCATGGCCTGGACCAGGGCCAGACGCGAGAGATCGCCGCCGCCAATCGCCGCCACGAGGACGCGGCGGTGCTCCGCCCAAGCCGGGCAGACCTCCACCGTATGCTCCACCGTGTCCTCCGGGCGATCTACTCAGTGGTGACACCCTGGCGTTTCCTCCCGCCTTATCCTGAACAGGGACTAGCAATATCCTTCAAAATGATTCAGATTGAGATTGATAGTGTGTTACGCAATTAGGGTGCAGGTTGTACATTCGATTCGACAGTATTTTTTAACAACAAAGTCGACCCGAAGCAATTACTACACAAATTCGGCTTTCATTCGGCTCGAGCCGATCAGCAAACTTCGTTCATCTACCCTCGTATAATCATGTTCAGGTCGGCACAATTCGAGCTAAGCTGAGAGGCTTTTTCTCGAACGTATTAAGTATATCTACTTACATATTCAATTTTGGCGCCAGGCAGTGTCGAATCATGCCGACCCGGACATGGACGAGGTGGTAAAAACGACAAATATTGTCGTTTTTACCGCCTGAAACTGTCTAAATGCGCCAAAAATAATAAAAAATAATTCCTACCTGATCTAAGTTTAATTCCTGAAACGTTTTGATCTGTATAATATTCTTCTATGTTACAAACGGGAAATCACATAGCCATGTTATGTAGTTAGTGAACATCAACTGACTGCGAGCTCAAGGTCGGGCTGATAAGAAATGAGAAAATAGTTTATTATAGCCAGTGCCGCTTAGTTTGCTGATTAATGTTTAAATAAAATTATTACGTAGGTGCCTATAGGTACCTACTGTTTTTGTGGCAGTAAAATTATGTATTACCCGTTTCTACCCGCGACTTCGTCTAGAAAAGTATGCTATATGATAATCCAGGTTATAAACTATCTGTGTGCCAAATTTTATCCAAATCCGTTCAGCCGTTTTTGCGTGATTGAGTAGCAAACGTCCAAACATATTTACAAACTTTCACATTTAAAAGTAATATTAGTTAGCAGTAGGTTATTGAACAAAGTGGACTGTACGATATTTTTTAATGTAAGTATAATTCCCCAGGTCAATCCTCTCAAACAAAAATAATGTTATTTCAAGCCATAAAAACTATTGTTTGTAATTAAGTTATTTTTTTAATACTATTCCGGGCATTTTTTGCACATCGTTTGTTGATTTTGCATGGCTATTAAATGGTCTGTTCCTAGTTCGACACCTGTTAATTACTAATCTTGCGCAAAAACAAAAAATCTTAATAGGTGTCCGGATTCAAATGATTCTAAAATGATGCTAATGTTTAAATGCTTGGAACGAGAAAATGTTTAAAAAATGTCTGATTTTAATGTAGGTGTTTTATTGTTTATGCAGGATTAAGATCAAGTTTAATTTAAAAAGTATAAGTCATGTTCATGACTTTATGAGTTCTCATGACTTCCTATCTATATGAAAATCAGGAAAGAAATGAGACATCTGGATGGTACAGCCGCGGTTTAGAATATTAATATCATTCTAAATTCTTTACATACTGTTGACCGTATTATCATAATTATAAATAATTTTATACGCATCACGTTCGGCTATGAAAGTGTGCGATAGGACAGTCTATAATGAAGTAACCGTGTATTTTATACGTGCACTAACAGCTGTACTAATTAAATGTGCCCGTTCTGTTTATCTACCTACTAAACGGCTTGGAAGAATACTGGCTGCTAATCAAGCCTTCGAGTTTTCAATTTATGGATAGGTAAAGAGTGAAATAACCAACCCAAATGTAGGTAGGGGCTAGAGGGATGGGCGCTTGTTTATTTTTATTATATGTGTGCACGCTTAGAAGGTTTAATTTCGCTGATGACTAAATTCTTCAGTGACATTGACATACATAGAAGTGTTGTTTAGCATTAAATTGATAAACCCTTAATAATAATTATGTGGAATTTCTGTCGATGAATGTTTGTTCAGTTAGTCATTGAAGGTGACAAGCGACTAATGAATCCTTAAGTGCGATAGAATTATAATGAAATAATCAAATCTTCCTGTAACAATGCGTAGTATTCCACCGAAAACAACTCATGCGCACGATGACGATGACGTAACCAGCCAAGGATTCAAACGTGACTCAGAGACCGGTATGTCAGACGTTTGTAACCTTAAAAAATTAAAAGCATGGTCTCTCACAACCTGCTTTTAAGGATGTACCGAGTTTCAGTTAAGAAATATTCGTTACTATGGAAGTAGACTTGTCTGCTTTTGGATAAACGAAGGTATCTGAATTTAAATTTGTCCCAGATGGGTCCAACTGATAGGCTCGTCCCTTTCATTCATATTCCGAAGCGTTGTCTAATTTGTGTTTGAAGTTAGAGGAAGTGATTTCTTGAACAGACGACAGCAGGACAAGCTACCCGAAACTGTCAAATTTCCCAATCAACCTTGAACCTTAATGCTTTAGCGATAAAGTTAAAAATCTATTAAATAAATTTGACAGATTGTAGTAGCATACTGCTTATATGTGCTGGCGTTTGTATCTAAGTAACGTCCTGTTTAAACTTTGTTGCTCAACAAAAAATGGTCTGACGTCTGCACCAAATAAGTAAACCTACTAGGTACACGTTATAAGAAAATTGTACTATATGCACGAATATAAGTATTTAACAAAACCAACCATAGGTAACAGTTATCAGCTAGCGAATCGTTTATTAGAGTTTCCATATTTAAGTTTAAACAATATAATCAATGTCATTATTTCTTATATTCAATTAATTAATTCCGTTACTAGTTAACGTCATTATCAAGCTAAAACAAAAGGTCGTTGAGTGAATTAGGTTAGTTTTGATAACTATGGCAGCTATCAATTCGTTAGTTTCGGAACTAAAATAGTTAATTTTACTGATATGAATACAGTATCCTACTCTACTAATAGGAGAGTAGGATACAAGGCATACAACTTAAAAGTTTGTATGGATGGATGGATGGATGTATGTTTGTTACTCTTTCACCAAACACTACTGAACGGATTTGGATGAAATTTGACACACAGATGGTTTATAACCGGGATTAACATATAGAATGCTTTTTATCCCGATATTCCCACGGGATCGAAACTTACGCGGGTTAAATCGCGGGGCGCAGCTAATAATAACATAAACTGGCAATGAAAATGAACAAATGTCTTGACTGAATGGTAACATTCATGGCATGTCATTTAATCCCTTCCCTTTTTAAGCTAACGTCGGTCATGAGCAGATGCGAATGGAGGCCGAGAAGGATAAGATTGCGAATATCAATACTGATGTAATGATATTAAAGCGTTCATTCACTACTAATCGCCATACGGCCATACAAGGAATCGATAACAAAAACGTTTGTGGCCATAAATAAGTATGATTCAATGTCAACGGCTTTAGTCTTTTGAAGCAGCACGTTCTCGGAGTTACGGCAGATCATAGACGATATCTACAGCAATGAAAATCTTGAGGCTAATATATATATATATCTAATATAAGCTTTGAGGAAAGTATAACTTACACTATCTTTCAAATGTTATAGGACAAACGCAAAAAGTATTTATTAGGTCAATCAACGTTGATTTAAGGTAAATTGTATAAAAATATCCAGCCTCGCTGGCCATCGTCAACAATGGCTCCAACACTGACCAGTAAGGGGACAGGAATGGGGTCACCGCGCGAGGCCGGCTGTCAGACGCGGTCAATGCAATGCAACCAGTATTGATTCGCAAAAATGGGGATAACTTCAAGTTTAAACGAGAATTCACTCCGATTATATCCTTCAATTAAACTTACGCCATAGTAAGGTCGTACCTACATGCTGCGTGTGATACCTACCTATTGTCATAGTAAAAATAACGACCAAAGTGAGGCAATAATACTATTTACATGTATCACATTTCAAGTCATGACACACAATTGGTAATACGATCTTCACCTTTTTGTTAATCTATGTATCTTAACTTGCACAACATTGCCAAGTTGCTTGTGCAAGCAAAATAGAATTCCATTTTAAATTAAACACCGAAGAGAAATTTGATCAAGTGTCAATCTTGAACATATGGCCGGTTGAAAGTGGCCTGCATTTAAGCCATATAAATGAATCCTGCGTAAAGGCCATACCTTATAAGGTGGGGTACTGTGTGGTGTAACAGAACCAAGCCTTATATGAGTCATCGTCTCGGTGAATTAGTATAAAATAAATTCTTTTGAGCTAATTGAACATCTGTTTCGTCCAAGTTATTGGTGAGGATTCGGGCACGAAACGATTCGTGACCCGTGACTAATCCAAGTTGAACAGTTGATAATGTAGCAAACATTATCAACAAGATGATAGGTCTTATTTATTTATTTATTCAAATCTTACCTACAACTACCATTACAGATCAGCGATCCAATGCGATAGCGAGGCCTTACCACCTTCTAATAATGAATTCACCTGGTTGTCACTTATCATACGCATTATGTATTTAGTCTTATTGAAACTAACTGTAACTCCGTAATTAGAAGAGAGTAACTAATACATATAAACGTCCATCCGTTTGACCTGCATACTCGTTTTACTGATAAGGCGCATAGCCTCACGTACCTGTTTGTCAGTCAGAAAACACACATATTTTGGTAGTCATTGGAATAGCGACTTATAAAATATGAATAATTTTAAAGAAAATCTTCCATGTTCTTTCCACTTGAGTGCGGTTAAGGACTCCCACAAAAATGTACTAAAACCGGTTGTAAAAGCTGTGTTAACTGATCCTCCTTGACCCACATGCGACCGGTGCGCGGGCGACGACGAGTGCAGGAAGAAAGGTGTCCTGACTGATAATTACAAGACCATAAAACTTCACAGATCTTGGGTTCGCTTTTAAAAGTAACGGAATGTAAATTAAAGGTGCTACGGTGCCATGAATTTAAACATTGTGTGAAGTCATAATTAATATTTATTTAGGTAGTTATCAAAACGACAAGGCTTGGTTGGCTGGCAGAGCGTTGCTGGAGCAATGACCGTTTAGGTATTGTTGAGAATGTTAAGTTTGAGTGGGATCCTATTTGATGGAGGTGCTTAGTAAGTACCTACCTAAATACTTAGAAAACATCATCTGAATCATGCTGTAGTTACGAGTATTATAACCAGATGGCAAATCATAATTCGAGATCTATTTTTAGAACAATGATGATCATAGTTACGTCCTCTATAAACGAGATGTCACAATAGACAATAAAATAAATTGCCTAATTAATTAAACGCGTCGATCGTCTCCTCGAAGTCTATTTATGGCCTGGAAACATTGACATTACGTTGCTAACAAAAAAGGTTTCTGCTTTTTATATGGTGCAACTTTTATTTTTATAAAAAAGGTGACAAATGATTCATCTGTAACCTTGCTTCAATGTAAATGTATGATGCGACTATACGTTACTTGTCTTTAAATGCTAAACCGAGTCATTTGTATACACTATAGTGCCTATCTACTTTAAATTTCCTTGGAATGTAGATGCCTATATCGCATACCTTTATTCTAAACATTATTGTAGATTCCATAATAATGGCTATAACAAGTTACACTTACTTTATTTTAACTAACTTCAGTAGAAATGAAACGAGCCGTATTTTTTTTTTCTTTTACAAATACTTCTACATATTATATTTTATGACCAAATACTAAACAGTCCATCTAGGAAAATGCCGTCTCGAGCCGTTAGGTTTTTTTAAAACTTTTTTACAACAATGGCAAAGGTACAATAAAAAAAATATTTTTGAATGGGTGATCGAGTTCTTTTTTAAGGCTTACCTAACCATTAACCAGTTTACTCGGCTGTTTAGGGTTACCTACACGTGTAGTCATTATGTATACCCACCTGCAACGCTACCCTACCCTCCTTGACGGTGGTGGCGCGATGGCGCCTTGGGAAGGCGCGGTGAAACGACCATTGGCAGGTAATTTAAATTTCAAACGAAAATTGCTTGCTGAAGGTGGTTACGGGCAAGTGTTACATTAAATATTAATGAATACAGAAACTAAGCAAACATGATGTGTACGCGTTAGTACAGTCTTAAGTTTCATATTCAAGACCATCTGTCCCTTGTATCTCCGCTAACGAGGTCACACCATCTGTTCCCTAAAGTAGGTCACGGCTGAGTCCTTGTAACCCAATTCTGGACCTCACAGCATCCCCAATCAATAATCTAGCTGTACAATGCGACCTGTTTACGAAGGGCCACTCCCACATCAAACTATAAAATAAAATGGAACTACAGCACATGGTCGGGTTATAGCTTCAAAATCACAAGTTCATAACTTACCTTTCTCTGTGCTTCGGCAGCAAATCCAGATTTGGTAGCCCTGTTGTTAGCCATGTTGAGTGAACTATCTAATAGCTAGCTAATATAAATAATAAATTAAATCACAGACACGGGTGTATGCCGTGCAGTCACTGTGTACGGAATGTAAACAGGCGCGCGGGTCAACACGACACGACCAAGTCACACGGAGTCCGTTGTGTGAGTGTGTGTATGAATGACATCATGCAATGCGGCGCGCGGCTGCCGGCCGGTACGAGCGAGCCGCTAGGCCTGACCGTACCCTGTCGATAGAATATTGCAATACCAACAAGAAAAATACAAAATTCAGATATTAGCTAAAAGATTAATTTCGTATAAAGTAAATGAGAATTGATATGTTGGAGGAAGTTTAAAAGTGCGGCCAATGACAGAAAAGTTGAAAGAGAACCGTTTGTTTTGTCATGGGCACGTGATGAGGAGGGATGAAACTTATGTGACTAAAAGAGCGATGAAAGTAATTGTTGATGGAACTGGAAGGGGAGACAGAGACCAAAGGTAAAAAAGAAAAGAAGAATGGAAAGGAGAAAGAGGTAGAGGGAAGAGGGTAGCAGGAGGGATTTAAGATGGATTCCTATCACCCGGTCACACTGCCTGCAAATAAAAAGGGAATGGATGATAATGTGACGGCGGACAGGGAAGAATGGAAGAGGAAAACTAATAAAAATATAATGTTCTCACTCAGGTAAAGTAAACCAGTATAGTACAATAAAAAAATAAAACGACTAACTTATTTCTCGATACCATGTACAGCCCAACACTAAAACCTCGAAATGTAAAACGAAATCCAAGTAGGGAATACAATAAGAGCGAAGGAGTAAACGGCATAAGCCCGTCCCTCTCTAACGTCTCGTCGAAATGGCGGCAACTTACCGAGTGATCCGACCTCAGCTAAGGCAAGGAGTCTGGGAGGCTTTGTACGATGTGGTTTGAATGTGCACAACAGCCTAACGTAACTAAACCTCTAACTTATGCATTTCCAAGAAGTTAATGAACCAGCCACTTACTTCCTTGTACGTATTTCTGAGAGACCTGTAGAATGCCTAGCCTAGTTACCTAGCTGCTAACAGTAATAGGCTGCAGACAGTATTTACCGGAAACCGTTCCCAATACATAAATTCTGTGAGGTATTTAGAGTTTTGGTGGACAATCATACAATACTAGCCATTAAAACAATGAATACAAATAAAAATTATAAGGCGTGAAAGCGATTAAGCACGTTCGACCAGCCTCTAACGTAATAATGAAGCATTCTTTATAGTTGAAGATCAAGGGCCTACATTCATTACTTCTAGCTTCGTTCGGTTATCATTATAACCGGTTGGTTTAACTCACAAACAGACTACAAGTAATCTATATAGTCATGTTATCAAATTTACCTAGAACATCTAGAAAGGTATGGTGTACTGTCATTACCTTCGTCAATACTAATAACAAGTAGAACTATATTGACTATAAAATAATTCTAACTAATGCAATAATGTAGATATTACTTAGGGATGATATGCTAATCTGTATGCTGTCAACTTAGTTATACGGTCTAAAATCGTACATTTATTAAGCTAGTCTGATATAGACGGGTGACGGTACCGAGGTTTTGTCGTTATTCTCCAGTCTGACGTCATTTCATGATTATGTATGTTTCTTGCATCTCCCATGTTACTATACATCATGTACATTAATAGATTCATTAATCATGAGACAAACCTCTTTAGGTTATGTCTGCGTTTTTTAATACTGTAAGCGTATGTATACCTGTATCAAATCCTCCTCTCTTGGAGCTGTTTCATCATATATGTAAGCAGCCGTTATTTATTCCAGTAGGTACTGCATTATTTACCTTACAATCAGCAAATATACCTAGCATTGAAATTGCAAGAACATGAATCAGTACGTGCATAGAATTTAGCGGCTATTCCCACTTCCTAATAGGTACCGATAAAAATATATAAATGATAGCAAAAGTAAACAGATACTTACTTAAAAATCATCAATCAAGTACTTTTAAAGTAAACAAATGAACATGCAGATAAACACCACAATGGTCAAAAATGGTAGACAGTGTTAGCTAATAGATGAATCTGTAACGATAACGTTAATGACTGGAATTAACCCGACCACCTCATTCTGTTTTGTCGACATGTGGAATTAAATATTTAAGTCACTGCAGCTTCAATTTTGCCATGGCGCCATCTCTTAGAACATACCATAAGCCTTTTGTATCAAGCTACGGTAGAGCTACGGACGCTGTATTCGTTCCTGAATACATAAAAGGTTTCGTCAGTCTTGGTAGTCTGGCTCGATTTGAGTAGATGGCGCTCGTGTAACAAACGTAAACACTGGCTGCCTATATACCATTGATAAGTGCAATAGACCTTCTATCACAGAAACGTCAAAGCAATTTGTTAAACTGGAAATTGGTTCAGTTCAAAATGTGAAACACCAAAATATGAGCTGTTAAGAACCCTTCAAAATTTTTGTAGAAATGTGAGCTAAAAAATAAAAAGCACTATATTAATAAGCAAGGGTGGCTCGCCGCGGTCTTAAAACGTTTGGGAAAAAACGGCAGAGTAAGATCAGAATGGATTGCCGTGTAAGAAGAAGTCGCAAAGGACGTGGTTACC
Organism: Apamea epomidion; assembly: GCA_947507525.1. Classification (NCBI taxonomy): domain Eukaryota; kingdom Metazoa; phylum Arthropoda; class Insecta; order Lepidoptera; family Noctuidae; genus Apamea; species Apamea epomidion. Next base: position 6,716,500 of record OX382232.1, read on the forward strand.
CTAGTTGCGCTCCTCCACCGTGCCAACCTTGGAGCTTTGTGGACAGCTTCAGCAGCTTCATAATACTATCGGCTCTCGTGGGACTCATTTATTTAATGCTGGAATATCACTGCAACACTTGCAACTCTAGTTGTAATCTAAACAACATTAACAAGAGCATTGCAGACATTGCGGTAATACTTTTTGTTAATATTGTCTATATTTTATAATAGAAGGTTAAGTTTAATAAATTAGTTACTTTTTCCATATTTATTTAATGATTGTGCAAAATGTGTTGTTACAGAAAAATGTAGCCTGCATGAAGCACAGGTACCAAGAACTAGAACTGAAAATTGCACGGTTTTCTCAAAAAATACCGAAGTTAGAAGGACAATTTGAACTTATAGAAGCACTTACTTGTGCAATCGAGAAAAAAGAATTAGGATGGGATCCAAGAAAAAATTTGCCTTTACCTAATGTTGATGTATTTCTAAACAAACCCTGTGAACTACAAAAAAATGTCACCTGCAATTGTCCGAAATGTTCTGAATAGTCAAGACATCGAGATTGACTCAAGGTATAACAAGCATAAGACTAAACTAGGTGAAAGAAAATCATGTCCAACAAAGTGCTTTTTAAAATATTTATTAAAAATAAAGTTAAATACGTATCTTCTCTATTTTCTCTTCTATTCTCACTTTTACCTCACACAACATCTGAAAAATATTTGATAATATTTGAATTTTACAATTTTGTAAAGTTTTTACGTTTAAAGGGATATAATTTAAAAAAGGGCCTTAGGACAAAAATATTGCAATAGGATAGCTGGGTTTAAAAAATCACATTGAAATCGGTCATTTATTATTTTTATCAGTCGCACCGCCACCATGGCAAACATGTTTGCAATTCTCAAAGTCTTTTTGGCAGCGGAAGTAGTCTTCTTCGTTCGATATGTCCGATGGTGTCCCAGTAGATTTAGGAGGGTTCTTTGTATTAGTTGCAGCGTTTATGCCTGAGGGCCCTGTGGCCTTATGTTCCCGAGCATGTGGATTTTTATTATTATCCGTCTCAACTTCTACATCAATTTTCATGTTATTTGTTGTTAACACTGTTTGAACTTCAAAAGCACGCTTTTTATCTAACTTGTTTTCGGCCTTACATCTAGCTTCTAATTTTTCCTTGTGCCGACATTCTGGTGTATCCTTGTGTGGTATTTGTTTTTTATCGACCTCAAAGAGCAAGTCTTTTAGTTCGGTGTGAAGATTATCGTATGCTTTTCCTATATTTCCTATAGTATCCTGTAACATGAAATTGAATGTTAGAACTTTTGAGATCTATGTTTTTAACAATATTCATCAACACATTGTGGATACGATATTGTATTTACCTTGAGTGTGTGTAAGCTATGTTTCATGGAATATAATTCATTTTGTATCGTGTATCTTTCCCAATAGTTTATAGTTATATGACCCACTAAGGCAAACATTGCAAAGAAAAGAACAGTATCAACACAAACAGTTTTGAAAGATTTTCTTAGAAATGCCGTTGGCATTTTGGGAATGTATTTACTTTGCACTTATATTTTTATCTACAAAAATAGACATTTATGTACTTGTGTATTTATAAATGTATTTTATTAGCAATTTTTTTCATTACCATTTTTATGGATTTAACTTGACACGTCTATTGAGTGGCTGCCGTGGTGCGAACATGCCAATATGCCAATTAAGCCTGATCATGGAATTAGTAAGTACTTTAGATAGGCTGCTCGGCAGTCGTATTTACCCGTCGTGGAAACGGCCCTTATGCCTTGATCACACACCGAGTATTGATTTATTATTTTTATTTCAGCCAGCGCTGGAATCCAGTGACACGAGTTTGATATAATGTGACCAAGTGCATATAATTTTATTCTTAGGCGCCATCTCCACAGTCGATAAAATCACGGCGATAGTGCCATCTAATTTAATAGAATCAATATTCACACGCGCGTTGTCATTACGGCGATAATTTGAAGGCATAGCCACCATGCCTTCAAATTAGGAAGGCAATCAATTATGAAGGCATGGTGGCTACTGCCACGATTTTCACGCCAGTGGAGGTGGCGATTTAAGGTGAGTATAGACTAGACCATGTACTTGTCGAGCATTCGCTGTTTTTAAATTTTATCGAACCGCAAATCTAACAGGACCCTCGATGTTTTGTTACAACCTGATTATATAATAAAAACCAACGAACGTATTGATGTAACATTTTATCGAGCAAAGGCACGAGTGCGGGCGACGCGGAGTGAGATGCGCGGGCCGAGGGTAGGTCATTATTTGTTCAAGTTCAACACGAGGTAAAAAGAAATGTTATAGGTAAATGCTCACTCGCCGTGAGCATTACATCGAACACAGCGTCGAGCATTCGCAGTTAGTAGTCGCACGTTTCATTACATGGAAATGCTTTTAGAAACTGGGGGATTACCACCAGGTCTTATAGCAGGGCAGAAGTTGAACTACACTGCTTTTTTCTACCTACTCATAGTACAAAAAAAGAAAAAAAAAACTTTTAAAAAACAAGCTTTTATTACGTATTAATAAAAAGTTAAAAATAATTTAAACCTGATAAGAAACAAATAAAAGCGTGTTACATTTTGATGGAACATTAAAGAACATTTAGAACACAATGTAACACGCTTTTATTTATTTCTTATCAGGTTTAAATAATTTTCAACTTTTTAGTCCTTTTTATTAAATAAGTAATAAAAGCTTCTTTTGAAAAAGTTTTTTTTTCTTTCAATTTTGTTTTTAACTTTTTATTATTTTTGATGCGAGATTGACTACGGCGTAGTTCGTAGCGCGTAGCAGTGATTTTTCGTTATATGCGTTTACTGCACTTAAGCTACCTGTTCATCTTTAGTCGTTGGTTACCATCTATCACCAAAGTACTCGTCAAGACGAATGAGACGAACCCAAACTCGATGGGGTTGTGTCGTTTAACTACCGAGTTCCTATGGCCACCTTCCGATTCCATCATCAGATCAGCTCCATGTCATGATAATTTTGCATTGTCATCCGATTTACACATGCATGCAAAATTTCAGCTCAATCGGTTGAAGACATCTGCTTCAAAATTGTTTTGAGTTGCAAGAGTTCCCCCGAACAAACATAGTTACATACATACATCGCAAGTTAAATGAAAGCTTCTAAAAAGCAGTGCAGTTCAACTTCTGCTCTGCTATAAGATCTGGTGGTAAGCCCCCTGAGCTTTTGCCTATATTGTAGGTACCATTCGTAAGAACGTTACATTACATGGAAATGCTCGAGAAAATGTTCTAGTGTATACTCACCTTCACAAAGGAGACAATTGCAGAATATATTATCAACGATTGCAGACTGTAATTCAGGTAGGTCTAAAACAAAAACTTCACTGTTCATGTTTTAATTAATCATTTATTGCAGCGTATGTTACGGAGCAGATAATATTTTGAGTAACATTTTCATTTATCAATATTTATTTGCAAGTAGTATATATTCTTGCATTGACACTGATGACTAGATCACTTGCCCTTGTAGTTCCGTTTTGTTTTTATCGTCGAATGAATCGGTGTAGACATATGACATGAGCGTGACTTCCTGCAGGAAAAAAAATCATACTTTACAACCCATAGCGTGGAGGCCGAAGCGAGGAACATATTAACCACACAACACCACCACCACACACCCCCAACAAAAGAAACCTTTTAAATGAGAAAGTCATGTGAGTGGAGGAATATGCATTTTGTGTGACGCTGGATGTGGAATAAATAATCATTAATGGAATTCCGTTATAGATCTGCCAGGGTCTTAGCATACCGGACGTGCTACTTTTAGCATCAACGATCAGCGATTTAATCGCTTTTCAGAAGTTCAATAAAGCGCCTGACGTAAAAGGAACTGATAGAAAACACGCAATTTTGAAACCGCGCTCAAACATAAACAAGCGCCCAAACAAGATGCAGCATCGAAGCGAATTTCCTAATTAATCGGTTGAAGAACAGTGAACGAGACAAATAGAAGTTTTATTGTGATTATGCCTATGGTCGTTTAGTCTCCTTCAAAGTGTTAAAAATGCCCAAATATACGGCGAATATATGTTCAATATTATACGACGGACCTTATTGGACGTGTTTCGATTGGGGAAGAATAAGCGCCGAAAAAAACCAACTTTTTTCTCAGTTTGGGCTGGTTCCGATTGCGTGAGTCGCATGCAATGGCTAGTGCACGCGGACAGGTCGTGCAGCTTTTGTTTTGACTGAAACAACGTACAAAATAAACTCGGTGAATATAAAGCTTATCAATAAGAAACTAATTTATTAGATACAATACCTTCTTGCGACCTGATACTAACAGTTTCCGTGGCGTCATCATGCATGTTGCACTGGAGGTAACAGATCTCATCAGCTACTGTTAGGCAAGCCACTTCAGCACGTTTCACTTCATTCTGGAAACAATAAATAAATATTATTTTTTTATTTCACCAAAAGCCTATCAGCCTATATTATATAACATCCTTATGACTAAATCAAGAACCCTAAACTCGATGTAAGTTCCTGTGACTTAGAAGTCAGAAAGTGAATCAAATCAATCCCCATCAGAGCACTGGTAACGGTCGCAGCTTACGAGTCGGTCGGAGGTTCGAACCCAGACAGGCACTTTACTTTGTGTAAATTATTCCATCACCACTGCTCTTGATACGTTGAAGGAAAACATCGTGGGGAAAAGGGCATGTCTTAGAACCAAACATTCGAAGACATGTGATACCTACGCACTGGGCCCGCGTAGTGTATTACGGCTCGCTTGCACTGATAGGAGGCCTGTGTCCTAGCAGTGGGAACATTGTAGGCTGATAATGATAATCCCTACCAAGCACCACGAATCTTAGCGTATTCCTCTTCACACACATGTGACTTTGGTTGCGACCTTATTTTTTATTTCGGATTATTCACGAGGGTCGAGATGATCCAACAGAAATTTAAGAGAAGTGTCATGAAATTGTTAATCAACGATGGTGATTTTATCTTGGCTCTTACCGACATCTTATCTAAAACTTTTTTCATGGACTTGAGATCTTGGGTTGCGTGGAGTTTATGTGTGAGGTCGGGTAGCAGGAAGCTGAGGATCAGCACCACCACCACGGTACCGATGGCTATATAGTTGCCGGTCATGGCGCAGTACGCCGTCCATACGTAGTGCAGGGCGGTTTTGGCGAGCAGCTCCCATTCGCCGTAGACGGTCATGGCTGGAGTCACTGCTGATTGCTGGGAGCGCAAAGGCATTTTTCCGGCACATGTCCGAAGGTAGAAACCTAGATTTAATTAGACAGTTCAGTTGATGAGTTGTCTTAATAGTTATTCGGCACGGGGCATTTGATAATGACATCGTACAAGAATCTTCAACGGGGCAGGTAAATTAAAACTAAAGAGAAACCTGACGACAAAATAATGATATCATCAGAGCTAAATTTTGCATTTCGAGGTTGGCTTTATTTGAATTTCAATCCACACGCGGTGCATTGTTTACAAAAAATATTATTATTGCTTACCCGGAAAAGAATAACGCTTCGTCATATTCGCATAATAATATGTTTATTTTTATAACATTTTTAGATGAAGTTGTGTGTTTGACAATAATTTACTAACCAAAAACCTAACCTTAAACTATGAGTTGTAATTTTTTTTGAGATGTTTTATAATAAGCCATAGATTAGCAATACCTTTATGAAGATGTTAATTGAGACTTTATTTGAATTAAGTGAATGCTTTTTGGTGTAATAAATCCTTTGATAAAGTTTTCTTTAGTATAATTTCTAACAGTGGATTCCTGTAGAAAAGTTATGAGTTTTACAAGAACCTCCTTAGACGTCCAATTTTATGGTTCAACATCACGTTCTCTGCTTTCACCCATTCAGGGTATAAAAAGACATTGTCCTTCGGCAGTCATGGAAGAAGGTCAGATCCTTGCCAGATCATTCAGTCATTTTAGTGGTTCTGTGGTGGATCAGTGGTGGCCCAGTGGTAAGTTAACGTCACCGACTGACGAGTTGTAGGTCGTAGGCTCAAACCCAGGCAGGTGCTTTACTTTGTGTAATGTATTACGTCACTACTGCTCTCATAATAGTCATGGAAAGCTACGTGAGGAATCACCACGTCCTGGTATAAAAATTCGAAGACATCTCCCGTATCAAAGAGATATGATAATATTTGATCGCTGACTGTTCAGATGCCAGCTTGTACTCGTTGGTCGCAGTGATAAGAGCTATCGAAGAGAATACTCGCTTAGAGACGCTCACTTGGCGGGCAGAAGTATTGCTGAGAAACTCGCACTTCGTACATACGCATACCTGCGAGTAATCGTTTTTAATTGCTAGTTCTGTAGACTTACAGCAAAACACACTTAAATTACTTTCATAAATAACGTTTCAGTATGAGAGGCTCGTGGCTAAATAATAACAGCAGCACAGGTCGATCGATCGATTAAGCTACGCTTGCCGCGGTTGGTCTGTGAATGGGTGACCATCTTTGCATACCGAGACCCCTCCGTGCCTCGGAAAGCACGTTGAGCGGTTGGTACCGGCTGTCATTCGTGGATCTTTGGCAGTCGTTACGGGTAGTCAGAAGCCCGAAAGTCTGACAACTAGTCCACCAAGGGGTATCGTATTACCCAGGAACTGGGTAGTAGAGGTCAGATAGGCAGTCGCTCCATGTAAAATACTGGTATCCAGCTGCATCCGGTTAGACTGGAAGCTGACCCCAACGTAGTTGGGTAAAGGCTAGGCAGATGATGATGATGATGAAATAATGTTTCAGTGTCGTCATTCGCCGGTGAACTGCAGACGCTAAGTAGCGGCCACCACTCTTCTAGGAAACCGTACCTTCACACCTATGGCAGTATATGGCTAATACAATACATGTAGGTAAACCACCGTCAGGCGATTTAATGACTTTCCAGCGATCCACCATTTCTTCAATCTATCATCATCATTTCCAGCCTATAGCAGTCCATTGCCAGAAATAGGCCTCTCCAATCACACGAACACGGGTACTCTCATCACAGCTGGATGTGAGTTGCTGAGAATGGCGTGTACTGGCGTCGATAACAGTCACCCTGCGAAGATCGTCGTACCACCTAGCCTGGGGGCGTCCTGCCTTACGTTTGCCGATAAGTCAATATGGTAAATCGGTTCATATTCTCCTGTGAAATGTTTGGATAAATGGCAGCAATAACCATCAGCCACAAGATGCGGCCTGTAGCGGGAATCGAGATAGACTGCACATCGATTTGGTTAAAATGGTTCTATAGTTCACATGCTCGTTTTGCCTAACAACTTCAATCGCCTTGAAATTTTGGATCGTTATGGGCTTGTTGCGTCAAGTAGTAGTCTATATAAGAATATTATAAAGAGGTCAAAGGACATCGTTCAAAGGTCGAACATTTTATGCCCAAAAACTAAAGCGCCGGCCAGAAAAAAAGAGTGCTATTTTCTTATGGGAAATAACATCTTGAATGTTTTTTTACGATTACAGCGAAAGCCTAAAATTAATCCCCCGGCTGCTATTTGAGATTAAAAATGCCAAAAATCGTAATCATTATTGTTGAGTGTCATAGATATTTATATGTCGGAATCATTCGTTTGACTATTCGGAACGTTAGCGCCATCTCGTGGCGCTAGACAGAGTCTAGCCTGAGTTCGTGGTAGGACGAGAATAACAGCTACAAAAGCCGTGTGAGCAGAGCTCTCGAGAGGATCGAAACATTGGACATCGTACGAACAACATGTGCTCAGAAACTGTCAATTGCGTCCCGAATCATTGAGTTGTGTGAGTGTGTGATTCGCTAGTGTGACTAACTAGTTCATAAGTTCTAATCTGATTTGAACTGTAAACCGTTTTTCTATTGTGCTATAACCAACATTACCCATAGTACGCCCACAGTAATTAAAATATGCCTGATGCTAACGAGAGACAGATATACCATCTCCGACATATATTTTATTTTAAAACAAAATATTTCACGCGGACGAAGTCTTGGGCAGAGCCAGAAATATTATAAAATTATCGTACGCAAAATAGGCACTTTGACGTGGAGTTCCGGACACCAAGCTCATATACCCTCTAACAAAATTAGTAGTGGGTGAGTAAAAATATTAATTACACAGTTTTTTTAATATGTCTCAACTTTGAAAGTCCGTCTTTGCAATTGTATTTGCGATGATTAAATAAATGAACACGTCACTTCCTTATTTAATTTTATTAAAATAGCTGAACTTGTTGGTTAATATGCATATAATTGCAAAAGGTAAAATCAAAGATGCACTTAACAATGGAAAGGAAAATAAATTTAGAACCCTAATATTTATAGTAAATAACGTTATAATAGACCATTTACAGTACAAATTAAATTAATAACAGGACATAGGAATTACACTACAAAATTAATGTTTACCTAACTTATAACTAACATTCTATGCGCACGTTATGTACTCAAATAATAAAGCATAAAATATAAAAAATATAAACTTATGAAAGAACAAATTGAGTATTTTTATGAGAATTGTGTGGTGTTTAAGGGCGAACCTATTTTACATCTGCTTGGTTCGGTCGTTGGTATCGTTCATCCGTACAGCATATTGAGCAACATGAGTGTCGCTTGGCTACCTTGGACTTGGAGCTACATCGAGAAGTAGACGAGTGATGGCTGCTGGCTGAAAATATAAAAACATACATACCTTCACGACTGTATTCCCTGAAGGGTTGGGCAGAAGTGTAAAGTAACACCCACATTTCTTCTGTTATGTTTAAGTCCCATGTAAAAGTGAGCAGTTGTGTCCCAGTGGCAACGACCATGACTTACGAGTTGTGGGTAGTAGGTTCGAACCCAGACAGGCGCTTTACTCTGTGTAAATTATTTCATCACCACTGCTCTCACAACAACGGTGAAGGAAAACATCGTGAGCAAACCGGCATGTCTTCTTCCTCCCAGCTAAATCACTCGCAAGTGGCGTTTTGGGGGGACTGTTTTATGTAATTTCGACGTCCGAAAAGTGCGGATTCTCAGCCTAGTTTGAATAAATGACTTGATTTGAATGAATTTTGCACAAATCGAAATTCACTCACAAAAGACAAACACTTACAAAAGGACACTAATCAATTATTATATGCGCTAGATTCGCACAGAATTTAACATTACATGTTTACATATATTATCTAGATATGTAAACGTGTAATTTTACGATTTTTATTATAATTTTTCACTTTACACTTACTTTTTGATAAGGACGACTGTCTAGTAGTAGTCGTTAGTTTGTATTCGATTCTGAAAAAAAAAACTTATTTAATTTCAAAGTATTTAAAATATACGAGTAGGAACTTATCTAAAGCCTGATCAGGGTCAGGTGGTACACGTTGTCTTGTCATCTGACATTATGCTGAGTTGAGGCGTTTTTGGCATTATAATCTTTGTTTTATTATAATTTTAGGTGTTATTTTTTGCTGTACTTAGTGCTAATCCTGCTTCCTACTGATATTATAAATGTGAAAGTTTGTATGGATAGATAAATGGATGGATGTTTGTTACTCTTTCACGCAAAAACTACTGAACGGATTTAAATTAAATTTGGCACACATATGGTTTTTAACCAGGATTAACATATAGGATACTTTTTATCCCGATATCCGTATAGGATAGAAACTTACGCGGGTGAAATCGCGGTGCGCAGCTAGTAAACAAATATTTCTTTCTTTCTTTAAAGTTGTTAAATGAGTGAACAAATTCTATCTCTAAGTAATTCGGAAATATGTTTTTTTTTCATTTATTGATGAATAAACGTATCCAGCTAATTTACTGCTCAAATTCAGTTGTTGTAGACTCTAGTCTTTATTCCGAAATTTATAAATATTGTAAAAAAAAATCGTTTATCGTGACAAATTCATTTGTCTGTTTAGTTCTCCTAAAGAACAAAATGAATTCTGATACGGTTTTCGACCTCATTTCGAGAAATCACCGAAGTTATTTAGACATCCAGTGCAAGTGCGGTGCTCCTGAACAAACTATGTCCCATCTCCTGGAGTGTCACAATTGCCGTTCACTTGTTCTCTTGACGATCTGAACATCGCCTTTGACGTCGAAATTAATGTGGCCACCTACTAGACCCAAACGGTAAAAGCAACATACATTAGATATAATAAATAGTCCTCCAGGCCATATTTCGGCCATGGCGCCCAACCTCAACGGAGACTTGCCTTCGACGTGGGAGATATTATAGTGCACAAGTGTGTGCACAGATACAGGCGGACTCTATCTTCCCTCAGTCTCATAGTCCGATGGGACGGCCAATCCGACACGACCGGAGAGAGATCAGGCGCAGGACCAACTTTCCAAGCCACGGGGGTATCACGCCGCCAACTTCCAAACTCCGGGCTGTTACTTAGAAAATCCTAATGAATAAGCCCAATAACATTCTGCCTGACCTGGGAATCGAACCCAGGATAGGAGGAGGCGACTAGGAGACCAAAGGGGCAGTTGATTCACAGGGGACATACATGTACCGTCGATACGAAAAGACGAAGAAGTCGGAAGGTTTATACACATAAACCAAATCTAATATCGGGACATATTCGCAAAAAATGTAAACAAATATGACTATGGAAACATAACTTATAACATAACTTTAATTCCTACATAATAAAGTTCAGTTTACGCTACAACTTCAAACATTTTGATAACTTTTTCAATAGTGCTAGTCACTCTGTAATCAACTCAATAACCATTAAAATAAAGTTGATATTTGTTTAACTTGAAATAACATCAATTTGAAACATAAATAAAATTTGAATATAGGTGTTTAATTAATAAAGTTACTTTAAAACCAAAAAATAAACTTACCTCGCACTTTTCAAATCGTCACTCACTTGTGTATGTTTACAGGTATCACAGGGCTGAAAACATAGAGTCCATTATTCCTCTTTTGTATTTCTATTGCATCATCCTCTAATTTGTTATCATCAGCTGCCTAGCCTTTTCCCAACTATGTTAGGGTCGGCTTCCAGTTTAACCGGATACGGCTGAATTCCAGTATTTTACATGGAGCGACTGACACCTCCAAAACCCAGTTGTTGGGTAATACGATACCCCTTTTGTAAGACTGGTTGTCAGACTTTCGGACTACTGACGACCCGTAACGACTGTCAAAGATCTACGAATGTCAGCCGGGACCAACGGCCTAATGTGCTTTCCGAGGCACGGAGGGACCTTGGTTTATGAAGATATAATTTATTAATGATAAAAAAATATAAAACATTGATCAGGTAGGGACCACAATCAGTTCAGTATAACCAGTTCATATCGTATTATTATAACAACCGATAACAACTGTTTCACTTGGTAGTAAGTGGGCTCCCTTTTCCGCACTTAGTCTCGATTTCGGAACGTTGTGCGCAACCGCACTGTTTGGAGGATTTGTTCTCGTTGGGAGGTCAAAGCCTCTACCACCCGGGCTCAGTGTGGGTTGGTAGATGTTACATGTCTTCAAATTTTTGGTTCTAGTTCATGCCGGTTTCCTCACGATGTTATTCTTCATCGTATTGAGAGCATTGGTGATGAAATAACTTATTGAAAGTAAAATGCTTGCCTGGGTTCGAACCTACGACCTACAATTCGTAACTCACGGTCGTTACCACTCTGCCATCACTGCTCTCGATATGTTTACGAGTATATCACAAACTAAATACATGACTACAAACTTACCTTTGAAATGATACACATTTCAATTTCCTTCGTAAAATTATCATTAAAATTAGGATGGGTATTAGGAATGGCTTGCAAAGAAACCGTCTTAGTCCCGTTTGCACTGGACAAGTACGCGTTTATAAGAGATTTAGTGTTTTTGCATGGATTTTGCATATTAGCTGTGCTTTCTGTGAGATCTTGTGTACTGGCTTGGCAGAATTTGTGAAAGTGTTCAGTGTTAGCTGAAATAAAAAAAAAAAGAACGTTAGATTAGCTCGAGCCTAGTTCCCGGTTGATGGGAAGACGCTCGCCCCTATTACATGGGACATAAACATAACTGGCGAAATGCGAGTGTACTTTGGGTACAGTTCTGCCTAACCCTTCGGGGAATAAAGCCGAACTTTTCTGCAAAAAACCTCACCGTGACAACTTTGGCGAAGTGAACTGTCTGTAGAGTCAATTCCTACCATCAGGTGGAATGACAGATCACTTCACCTAAGTTATCACGGTGAGATTTTTACAAAATAGACCGGCTGGCGTATGTTATGTTAAGTAAGTTAGATACAATTTTATGTCTTCAATCGGCATGAACTACCAATAGCCAGTAATCAAGTTGGTAGATTGGCTGGCTGTGGAGGCAATTTGAATGTAAGAAGCAAGATTGATTGCACTCATCTTTTATGCGGCCTTAAAAATATAACTGAGAAATGTAGTACCTAGTTAATTACAGTTCAAGGAGCTTCGATTATATCTAGTACTTATCTAACTTTTAAAGGCTTTGTGGTGGCACTGAAATAATACAGCCAATTTCATGCTCAAACGATCAGTTTTCTATTATTGCTATGTAGAAAAAAACCGGCCAAGTGCGTGTCAGGCCACGCATGGAATAGGCTTCCGTAGTTACCCATAATGGCACTGTACAAGTTAGGCCTCTATAACTCCTGAATTAAGAAAGTTATCTAAGCCATTATAGTTTTCCTTCAAAGTTCGTCACATGGGCTACCATCACAAATTTTTCAGATTTTTCGAGCCAGCCGTTTAGCTTTTAGAGGGGGGATGGGGACGCCCTATTTTAACAAAAAAATGCGCTTTAAAGTTGAATATCTCGCAAACGTTTACCTAAATTAAAAATCGTCTTAGCAACCTCTCATTTTTTTAAAAATACCTATCTAATGATACCCCACACTATGGGGAGACGCGAGAAAAAAAAATCCCCACTTTACGTGCAGGGGAGGTACCCCAAAAAAAATTTTTTCGTAATTTATTTTAGCACTTTGTCGACGTGGTAAATACACATATCCATTTTAAGTTTTATCTTACTAGCACTATCCGTTTGGAAGGTAAGCCGAGGACGGACGGGCGGAGATGACGAAACTGTAAGGGTACGATGAAACACTAAAAAGCCGTTTGGAGATAGAGTACCTACGATTTGTGTTCCAAATAGGTCTGTCTTACTTTTACTTTTTTTCGGGTAATCGTGGTTCTAAACAAGACAGAAATACGAGTATTTCATGCGAGCGACATCGAGGTCGACTGAAAACTTCCAAAAAGTCAAACATAACTCGGGTGTTTCAACAGTTGTTTCTCGAATTTCTGTTTAACTTGTGTCCATGTGTACTGCGGATTACCTTGTAATACCAACGTTATTATGAAACTTGTAATTAATTACACAGCTCGTGTTTCCAAAGAAAAATATTCGTTATTTTAGGCGCGGGTTATACAGAAGAGACGCTCAACATCATGGCTCCGAATGCAGCATGCATGAGACACAGTGTACCGAAGTGTCTAGCAAGCCACTCATGTCACATTCAAGGTTCGCTAATAAAGCTCTGAATACAGTTTCGAATGTCATCATAAGTGTCATCAGCAGCTGAACGAAAGACATCTACTTACAGTCTAGTTTGTCCAGCAGTTACTGGTGGACATATGCCTCCCCTAAGCGTCGGCACATAGATCGGTACTGTACTTCTCGCATGCAGCTGATGTATTGGAATCTGCTATGTATTTATATTACGTTTTCCATCAGGTGACAGCTTAGAATAAGTTACATTTATAATTTTACTAACTTGTGCCCGCCGCTTCACTCGCGTTAATTTAGAATTTGACAATCAATTCATTTAATTCAATCATGTTTCGAAAGAGACCTGGCGCCATCTATTATCATAATAACGTTATTGTTGTTTTCCTCGGGAACAGCACTTTTTTTCGGGATGAAAGGTACCCACCCTATGTCCGTTTCTGTACAACAACGTATATGCAAAATTTCTGGATGATCGGTTCAGTGGTTTAGGGGTGAAAAGGTAACAAACAAACTTACTTTTGCATTTTTAATATTAGTTAGGATACCTGTCATGATACGAGTTATCCCTCTGCTGGCAGGTCGTTCAGACATTAGTTTGAGGACGTACATCACCATTAGGACTAGAGTGCCTACTGCCATAGAGATCACCAGCATGGACTTCTTGACAAACTCCTCAAAACAGTCCACCAAGTCATCCATGTAACATTCCATTTGACCGATTAGCCTGTCGTTTGCACGTGCCGTACACATTTGTATTATTTCTATTTTTGAATGTTTATTGGTCTGAATTTCGGATTTTTTTAAAATGTGTAATAGATATACCTGTAAAAATATATAATTTTATTTCTGGATTATAGACATTTTATGGTCCACGTAATACAGTAGCAGGTTCAAAGATTAATAGCGAGTTGAGACGACATGAGCAGCTTAAAATATTACCTACAGTTGGGTTACAATACATTATTTGCCAGTGTGGAGTCTAGTGAGGTGATTTCAGGTGTAATAAAAGGTACCTACGTACTAAGAAGGAAATGTTTTTGGTGCTTTATCATAATTATCATAAACATTATCATAGTTACGTCGTTGTGTTTTATATATACCTTGACTTCTACTTTCACTATTCGTAAAGATGCCTAATAGAATAGTATATTCTTTATTATTTACTTACACCATAAATATTACGTGCAGATATAAATGTAGAAATTTTACAAGGGGTGACACAATGGGCGGTCAATTAAAGTATGATAGAAGTATATTCTAACAGAAAAGCATTGGAAACAGAAAACAATCATTGTCAGGCATACATTCGTATATTTTATTATGAAAATACCTTTATTGCTTAAGTAAATAATATGGGGTATACATATCTGTTATTGCATTGTTAACAATATTTCTAGTTTGTAAATATTTTAAGTAAAATAGAAACGCATACCACGCTATCCTCTTCACATTTTTAAAATATTGTGAATATTTTTTGTATACGAAAACTGGGCGCATAGTATGTTTAGTTTTTGTATTTTCTTTTTATAAAATTCTATTGCACATCTTAGCGATGGAAGATGACGTTATGATTTTTTAAGTCAATGATTTTATCAAAGAGATTACCGAATAACAGAATAATTTGTTTGTGGTCAGATTTCTGGACATTTTCAAGGTTTTAGTTGTTATTAGTTGATGTACTGCAGCTGCAACTGGGTACTACGGAAATATGTAGGTAAAATATACGACTTAAAATTTAAATGACCCTGCATTTAAATTTTAAGTTCAGAATTAAGTTCAAAATCAGATAATTTTGAACTTAATTGCGACGCGCAATCTGTTACCATAGATTCAGTAGATACTGAATCTATGGTAACATATTGAGCGTCGTTCCCCCGGCTACCCTGTATACTTATGGTAAAAACTTACAGCTAATTACATAAATACATTAAATATCAAACAACAACAATTTTCCTTATATTTAGGCAGCTACAAAAATCTCCTATAGAATTTGAAGAGTCGACCGTTTTTATTTGGTGAATACCATCGGATTTACATTAAGCAATCAAAATGCAATATATTCCGCGGTCGGACAACGCAACAATATGGTCCGCAGACGTGCCTGATCGCATATTGTTGCCCACTTTCCATAATCCATAATAAAATGGGCAATATTTTTCACGTGTCGCGCCGTCACCGGGCAAGAGATCGATGCGATCCGTTCACTGTGATTTATTTCACTATTATATTACAAACTTTTTATAGTTTGCGGGATTCCTCTGTAAAACAAGGAAACGCTTTAGTCTCGGCTTTTTTATGTACGTGTGTCACAGAAATGCGTTTACCCGGCGTTTAGTCGGAAAAATTCAATTCTTTTGTTTGCCTACCAAGATCAAGATCATTGATAAGCTGTTAAGTGCTAAACTTGGAATAACACACAGATAAGGCAGGTGCTGAATTATTTTTTCCTATTTTTTGTTTCCATGGAATTTATCAAGAGATAACTGAAATCCGTAAAGTTGCCGTAGTATAGTTATCCGTTTAGCACTTGGCAATAGCCTTAGCAACACAGCATTCCATTCCAACCTATTTTGTTATCACACATGATATTGGTATCTAGTACCTATAGTATGGATTTATTGCAATATTAAAACTGCTTTCATATTTAAATTAATTTATTTTACTTACGTTCCGTATAGCTCCATTTTGTTCGATATCGATACCATCACGCCCACGGAGTTTCGCTAGTTAATTTAATTTGACCCTGTATAATAGTCTCTACAGAAAACTTGGACAGATATTTAACAGTGGGTCCCGTAATAGCCACAGTCTATATCTTGGTGAGTGGTGACCCAAACACGAAGGTAATATTTTCATTCTGTGTTTGTAATAATGAATGCAAACAACTGCGAAACACGATGTTGATGAATTTTAGCTTCTTCATATTAGTGAAACCTGTTAATACATTGATATGGAATGTGACATTTCAGGGAATATAATAAGAATTTCTCTGACAGGCGGTACCTACTATCGTGTACTAATAATCTAGTGAGTGCCTAAAAGAAAGAAAGAAAAATATTTTATTTGGGGCACGCTCAATACAAGCAATAAAAAAGAACATTATGGGCTGATTTTTTAATCGACAGATAATTTTTATTCGTGGAATAACATTGACGTCTGACAGTTTTTGTAAGGAAGAACTGTCAAAATTATTCAAAATTATTCCTCTGGTAAAAATTGTATGTACTTCTTATCATGGGGACGTCAAACTTTACGATATGTATTGCCAAATATTGTTCCGCAATAATTTACTAAAAACGGTGCCGCCGGGGCGTTTTGAAAATATTAGTTGATCAGTATGGTTGGTTTGTACGAGTCCTCAGGGTACGACAGGCGAAAGTTCCTACTAAAACTAGGCAGACGTTACTGCTCATCCCCTAGACATAATCCGTTTCGTATCGTAATTAGGCCACCCATGTGTGCAAAGCTCTTGTCCTACTTTTCCGAATACGGATAAGATTCATATTTATAGAAGGTGCCTACGTAAGTATATGGGGTGGATTTTTGAGAAAGGCAGTAAGGGCAGGTACCTTAACTGTTGTAGCTACAGGAAAGCTGTACCTACGAAATAGCATCGATTGGCATCGTAAAATGAAACGTGCGGATTGACGTTTTTCTAGCTGACAGTACCATTTTTTACAAAATCTGTGAATGCAGAAAGCAATTACTCAAAAAGTTAAGGACATTCTCCTAAGAACGTTTTCCTGTAGCATTTACTGCCACCTCTCAAAAATCTACTCTGTTAAACCCGTTGTACAACCACGATTTTTTGCCGTGAAAAACTACGGTTGATTCGCCGTGTGTAGGCACGGTCGTCAGTGTTGTATGGATCAAAAGAGAAGATCTATGGAAGTTTGTGAAAGACACGGCGGCACTACGGCTCGGTACCGTCATTGTATACAATACGATCGGTAGTTTGCCATGTTATATACAAGCTCACACGATTATTCTGCGGTGCGGCTAGCGCGCCGTGCCGTAAACAAACCATGACATCTACAACGGGTCTTAAGGTACCTGGCTATAATCTTTCGATACGTATACGTGCATTCGAAGGTCGTAAATCCGGTCCCGGTCCCGGCTCGGGAGATCCGGATTAATGTCTTTTATTGAGACATGATAATATTGATATGATTTTTTATGGGATGAAGGCGTCTTCATATTTCTTTTATTGTGTAACGAGTGACCCGCCTCTGCTTCGACAACGACGTTTTACGACTTAACAAAACATGGAGATTTCTTTATTATATGTAAGTTTAATATTAATTTATTATACAAATAAACCTTCTGTAATAAATTCTTAAAAATTTTGTGAAAACCGCACAAAATTCTTTGCGTAATTTGAAGAACAACGCGGTCACACAGACAGGCACGAAATGCGACTTTCATTTATAATATGTATTGATATGGTGGTGGTGTCAGCCGAGGTGTCGGTCGTCCGGCAGCGAGATGGGCAGACGACGACAGAAGAGATATTGTATGGTACGTTCTGTCTATCTGATTCAACGAAGAGGCAGCGATACAAATATTCTACCAACGTCGTGCACGCTAGCCTAGAAGTAACCTAGTCCTACGAGACGGTTATCTACTTAATAAAAATCATGAATTCGTTCATTTATTCGCAGACAGACAACGCACAGCCTAAATCTTGAACTAGTGGTTCTAGACTCTAGAAGCATACTCCACAAGAGTTCCTTATACAAGGACAATGGGCACTAAGGAAGGATTTATGGAAATTCTACCTCTATAGGTGTAGGGAGATGGAAGTTTGTTTGTTGTTATTTTTGTCAATGGGAAATGCCATCGGGTACACGGCTTGTGATTAGCTAAATGCAAAACTTTAGGCTGGTAAACAAGCGCGGGCCTGCGGGCGGAGAGCAATGGGTAGCTCTCCGTCCGATCAGGACCAGGCCCGTGCCGGACGGCGTGTATGTGTTCCACGCGCGCCTCAAAGAGATGTCAGCGTAGTTGACGGGGCCCGACAGGGCCGAAGCCTGCCGGGGTAGCGGGATTGTCCGAAAGGGTTACCGCTGCCCTGGTACGTAAAGGGCTAAGGAAGGAACACGGGTGGGTTTTAGTCAGTAAGAGTCTGACACTCCCTTCTGCTCCACCCAGAGCGGGAGGAGTCATTTGATGATTTCCCATCCACAAAAAAAAAAAAAAAAAAAAGGCTGGTAAACAAGCCAAAATCATCCTTATTAAACCTAATTTTATAACAAAGAAATTCATAAAACACGCTCATAGCATAACCATCAGCCTATAATGGCCCCACTGCTGGAACACAGGCCTCCTCTCTCTCTGAGAGGGAGTGGGCCGTAATCCATCACGCGGGTCCAATGCGGGTTGGTAGATGCGACAAATCTTCGAATTTTTGGTTCTTGGATCTGACTCACAATGTTTTCCTTTACCGTTTTGAGAGCAGTGGTGATGAAATAATTTACACATAGTAAAGTGCCTGTCTGGGTTCGAACCAACAACTCTTATATCGCGGCCGTTACTACTGGGTCACCACTGCTCTCGCACGCAACTGCATTGCACGCAATGCACTGTTGCGCAAACAAACTATACGGCTCAATTTACACTGCCGTAGAACGGAGTGGAAGCACTTTTTTTGTACAAAGCATAATGAACTTTATGTCAAAAGAGTAACGCACAAATTAGATACAAACATATGCACAGCCCCAGCAGTTTCGACCTTCATAGCGATCGCTTTACGACCGAACTGGGTCGCAAAGTCCTGTCACTCCATACATTACACCTGTCAATCCGGGACTTTGCGACCGAATCGGTCGTAAAGCGATCGCTATGAACGTCGAGACTGCAGGGGCAGGTCGCGCATCTTCTGAAGAATTATCACGCATTCTCGGGAATGCCGGCAGTTTGTACGTTAGACAATTGACATAAAGTTCATTTTGCTATGTATAATATCGCTACCAAAACTCGCTTCCACTCCGTTCCGCGGCATTGTAAATTGAGCCTAATAAGACAAATAATATTTTTTTTTGTGATGGAAGTCTATTACTATTCTATAAGGACGACAGAGTAATTTCCTCCTCGAGTGTATGAAAGTATAATCGGCTCCTACTCACAATTGTGTCGCGATGTCTTAGGCAAGTAGGATGAAAATGGGACAAAAACAAAATTAATAAAATATTACAGATACCGTGATCGTTTGACGGTTGATCGATCCCGCCAGGAGATTCTTAGCTCCCTAGCCCCCCTGGGCCGCGTCCACATCTGTCCACGCCAGCACAATCACTGGAGTCGCCGGGCACTTGGGGCCTGTCTCTTATACTTCCATCCATAGGTTTGAACCATAACACGCCACGCTGGTCCAGTGCGTGTTGGCGGATCGCCATAGCCTCGGTTGTTTGTCGGCAGCGTGCACCACGTGCAGGCGAGGTTGGCTTGAGTTCCTTAAGATGTTAGACGGGACCCCCTTTTTTTTTTTTTTTCAGGATGGGAAATCATCAAATGACCCCTCCCGCTCTGGGTGGAGCAGAAGAGAGTGTCAGACTCTTACTGACTAAAACCTACCCGTGTTCCTTCCTTAGCCCTTTATGTACCAGGGCAGCGGTAACCCTTTCGGATGATCCCGCTACCCCGGCAGGCTTCGGCCCTGTCGGGCCCCGTCAACTACGCTGACATCTCTTTGAGGCGCGCGTGGAACACATACACGCCGTCCGGCACGGGCCTGGTCCTGATCGGACGGAGAGCTACCCATTGCTCTCCGCCCGCAGGCCCGCGCCTACGGTGGCCGGGAGTGGTCACGCGGCTCCCGACGCCCGGAGCGTCTCCCTCGGCGGCTGAAGCGTGAGGATCTCTCCCTCGCCCATCCCGCCACCTCCTTCGCTAGCATGACTGCTTCGCAGAAGGAGGTGACCGCCTCCCACTCCCTCTCGCCCCGGACCATGGCTTGCACCGGGCCGGGCGCGAGAGGTCGCCACCGCTGCCGATCACCTCTACCAGGACACGGCGGTGCTCTGCCCAAGCGGGGCAGACCTCCACCGTATGCTCCACCGTGTCCTCTGGGCGATCCTCGCAGTTGTGACACCCGGGCGTCTCCTCCCGCCTGATGATGTGTAGGAACCTCCCGAAACATCCGTGTCCGGAGAGGACCTGCGTCAGGCGGTAGGTGAGAGCGCCGTGACGCCTCTCTAGCCACGCCTCAAAGAGGGGTCTTATCGCCACTATCGTGGCGTGCCCTGCGCTGGGTTGCGATAGTCGCGCCTTCCATTCCACCATGAGATCGTGCCGGAGGTACGTCCGCTCCGCCGCGATTTGCCGCGGGTGCGGAGTTTCCCCCCGACGTAGTGCCTCCGCGCGCCAGTCATACAGGCGCGCGAGGACTATCGCCTCCAGATCCCATGGTGGCAGTCCGGCAAGGAGGCTTGCTGCCTCGCCCGAGATCGTGCGGTAGCCCCTTTTAAGCCTTACCGCAACCACCTTTTGGGGCGCGTTCAGATAGTGTGCGGCTCGAAGCCGCAGTGAACGCGCCCACACCGGGGCCCCATAAAGGGCCATGGACCGCACAAGACGGGACCCCTTAGGTAGATTTCTGGACGCGTACTTATGCAAGAGTAGTTAGTAGTTAAATTAATTATTGTATCCTACGTGCTTGCAATAAATTAAAAGAAAGAAAACCACTTGTGTTTTATTGTCTAAGTTTATGGAGTTTAATGAGCTAAATGTTGGATCTTTTATTGCTTATCTTGGTGAAAAATAAGATGCATCGCTAGAAAGCTTTGGTGGGTCTTAGCGATATGGAATGACAGAATGTATGATTCAAAGTCAATTTATTTATTTCAAATAGGCACATAAAAGGCACTGTTGAACGTGAAAATTTACAAATCTAAACAATTGCTTCTAGTCGCCCCTTCCAAAAGCTAGTTTCGTATGGAGAAGAATGGGCAAGAAACTCCACTGTTACTCTTTTAAAAATGTTTTACAATATTTTGTATACATTATTTATATTATAATTATATGTGAAGAGTTAAAAGGATTTGGCATTGGGTCATTTGGGTCAAGAAATGACCCAATGCTAAATCCTTTTAACTCTCCACCATTTTGGCCTCAAAGTGGACTCGTATTACGTTTTTATGAGGGTCATGGCTGGACATTTTTAGTAACAAACTGTCCACTAGCATGTGTGTAGTGGAAACCGTATGGGTGATTGATGACTCTTTTCAAAAGATTTTGTTTATGAATCGGTGTTAGAGGTTTAAAACTACAGCGGAGGTTCAAATCTTTTTAAATTTATCAGAATTTAAGTTACATCAACTCGAGTATTTCAGCATCATTCATTATACTAATTATACTTAATATTATCAATGCGAAAGCAACTCTCTCGTCTGTCTGTTACCTTTTGACACCTAAACCAGTAAACCGCTAATTATGAAATTTCACAGATAGGTAGCCTGGGACCTGGAGAAGGAGATAGGCTTTCACCCTGAAAAAAAATAAAATATACAAAATACACCATACAAAGTTTCAGGCAACAGCTGTGTTGGTGTCGTGGAATAAGACTTTTTTGTGTATTTTGTGTTTACTACGAGATATTTAGAACATTTTTATCATGAGAGTATGCGCATCTTATAAAACTCGCTAACAAAAATATTAGTTGCACGGACGCTCACGTTGCTGTCAGTGCCAAAATGTCGAAAGTCAAATGTCTTCATTTTGTCATCGATAGTATGAAGTCCAGTCCTGTTTTATTATAGGTTAGTCACACATTCCACAATAACTTTTGTATAGGTATAGCGTTATAAAAAAACATACTTCGAAGATAATATCCGTTTTTAGTTCGGTAAGTATCTGAAAGTGATATAAATGTGAAGGACAATCATATTCGGCAACACATCAAAGGTTTCTTTATGTTTGTCCTCCTGGGAACAGATTGTTCTGTTAAATGGATTTGACTGCTTTGAGCTTTTGCTAACATGAAAATATATTTTATTTTCCCAAAACCTTTTCAGTAAGACCAAGGAATTTGAAATTGCCCAGCATTTTCACATTATAGAGGTATAAGGAATAAGGCGGACAGTTCTGTATCTTCAATAGAAAAGGGTGGATCCTCCGACCAGACTGGGGGCTTACCACCAGTTCTTATAGCAGGGCAGAAGTGGAACTGCACTGCGTTTTTGTTCTATGACTAAGAACAATTCCCGTAATTAAAAACGTTCAAAATCTAGTCGCAATCTCATCTCAGCGACAATCAATGTCAAACACTTGTCAAAATAGTAGGCAAATTTTTGACAGATTGAGACTGAGATCAGACTGTGAACGTTCTTAAAATTAGGAGAATTGCCCCTCTGGTATTGGGTCTGAGGCTCTCGGGCTAATGCCCGACGTTATACAGGTGTTAAAAGACCCATCACGAAGCCGTCATCTACGCATTCTCTTCATCAAACTTAGTAACTTTGTGCAAAAATAATTACTGGAAAATGACTTTAATATTTGGTGTGAAAATTCACTATTTACGGTAATGCGTAATGTAAACATTGGAACATTGTGTTTATGGCAGCATGCGACGGTACAGGGATCGTGGAAGTATAGTTACTTTATATTACAACATTTAAAACTTCATCTCGTAAAAAAACGTCAAAAATGTTGGAACTTTGTCCTTCAATATCTCCGTAGCCAGGTTCCCAAGTATAGTTCAGTACAAAAAAAAGATCACAACTACGCGAAAAAATATTCGCTTCATTAGGGGTATTTTTACACCCGTTATATGCAAATCGCACGGATAAACGCATCGGATTTTACGTGACGTGAGTGTGATGCGTATTGTGCGATTTCAATGTGGCGTTGTAGTTGTAAATGCCGCCACAAAATTTTACCGTGGCCTACGAAGTCAACCCTCAAGTAAATCATTGGTTTTAGAAAACTTATTTTAACGGAATATTATTCTCTTTGGGTTAATGGCGGTCAATGCTTCCCCAGAATTATATTGTAGTCAACGATCATATAGCCCATGGACGCTGATTGTAGTTTTTGGATTTATTATCTCTTATTAACCCGGGGCAAATGACGTGAAAATAATTACGCACACGATGATACCGGGTCATCATGACCCGGATTTTATCGAGTAATTGTCATGAAATTTAAGAAGTTATCTAAATTTTAATAATTATTTATTATACATATAAGAGTTTTTTGCATATGTAGTAAAAAGAAATCCAAATATTTTATAATTCAAACTTTTACTAGATTTCTTAATAGCGCATGCAAAATCAACTCTGAAAACATAACATTAATATTTTTAAAATTTTTGTTTAATTATTCTAAATAATAATATAAATTAATAATCGTACATAATAATATAGAGCACAAACAAACTTCTTATGATAATAATAGTAACAAATCCGTCTTCTACTTCTTCATTCAGAGACATAGAACTACTGATAATATTGCAGTACGGAATCAAGTGATCTGGGCACATGTCAATCTGGCATGCATTACAATAATTAGATATCTTCTTATCCCTTTCAGACGGTCATATCTGACATCTTCTGTGAGTTCCTGGAACCTTCCGGGGACCTCCCCGAAGGTTCCTAGGTGAGGTCACTCGCAAAACCTGCGATTCTTTCGCGCAACTGTCGAAGCAGCATTTAACCGTTCTTCGTCAGACCCCGACTTGTCTAACACCGTAAATATTCTCTCAGGGTGGTCTATCAGTGCAATATTTAACAAAAAAGAACAAGGTGAATTGACAACAAATACTAAATGACCTAATAAAAGTATGTCACAAAAATACTACGCCAGCGATGATGCTGGTCATATTGACCCGTTTTGAGTTGATGCACGTATATCTCGCTGTGTATGCGACGTTGCACTTAGCGTACCTGCGGTTCGGTTAGAAGGAGGTCGTAACTCCAGCTACACAAATGCTAAAATTGCACGATCAGCGTAAAGAAGAATAATGACAGATTTAAGTTGCCTCGGGTCAATATGACCCAGCGTCATTGGCGCCGGTTAATCATAAACATGGAAATTTTATTTGTATTACTTACTTATTCTATGCCTGCTATAGTTATCTGTGCTCACCAAAGATCTAAATCGATGCTCTTATCAGTTTGATCATAGACTAAAGTAAAATATATCGGAGCATAAGGCGAGTCGATTTTTACTCTATGAGAGTGCCCTGTATGAAGGGTACTTCTCTTCTTAGTCTGTGTATCGGAGTTTGACAGAAGTGATGGTGGCAGAATGCCGTTGCGAATCACGAATGCTATCATCAAATCCTCAAATCACGATATTAAAAAAAATGAAAATTCTTTTAGTTATAATAAGAAAGATAAAGAAAATTATATTTATTTGTACTTTTATGATGTTTATAGCCATTTGGTACTCATCACGGTTTGAGAGCAATTGTTTAGAACTCCAGGAGAAAACGATACAAATAGAAACAACAATACGAATGGAACAGGCGAGGACGAATTCGCAAACCAAAATGAAATATATTTTACAATGGACGAAGTCACACATAGAACCATTCATATTCATGGAAACAGGTCAAAAGGCATTTATCAGAAGAAGTTGTGCTGTCGATAATTGCTTCGTAACATCAAATAGGAGTATTTTAAATAATTTGAAATTATTTGATGCTGTGTTATTCCATGGGCCAGACCTGAGTTATACCATCATGCGTTTGCCGAGAAAAAAATCTCCAAGGCAAAAATATGTGTTTGTTAGCATGGAGTCCTCTACCAATTATCCCGTATGTAATAATGTATTCGATGGATACTTCAATTGGACTTGGACATATAAATTAAACTCTGACGTATATTACGGATATTTAATTATAAAAAATGAGAAAGGTGATATTATCGGTCCAAAAAAAGTAATGCATTGGCTCAAGGTAGAAGAGATGAAATCTATAGATGCTAAACTCAAAAAGAAATTAAAAAGTAAAAAAATTGCTGCAGCATGGTTTGTATCACATTGTAACACGACCAATAAAAGAGAAGAAATAGCAAAAGTATTGCAGCAAGGGCTAGCCAAATACAACATGACAGTAGACATTTATGGTGTTTGTGGAGATAAATACTGCCCGCGGAGTCAAATGAAGAAGTGTTTACGAATATTAGAGACTGATTACTACTTTTATTTTTCTTTTGAGAATACGCTCACTGATGACTACGTGACTGAGAAGTTATTGCATGCACTGCAACATTACACTGTACCAATAGTGTACGGCGGTGCTAATTATACCAGGTGATATAACCTATACATATGTATATTGGATATGACTGAAAAGTTGTGTGGAAATCGGTTGTCATGGCATGGGCATGTGATACGGAGGAATGACGAAAATGTCGATGGCCATAAGAGTAGGGAAGATCAAAGAAGCGATGGACTGTAGTGAATGATGATATTAGAAAGGGGGTGACTACCGAGATGACGACTAATAGAGAAGTATGGACGAAAAAGACATGTTGAGCCTTCAAATTAATTAAGATAAGGTCAGAAGAGTGATGATGATGATATATTGGATATAACGGACAGTAAAATTAATGTTGCGAATGAAACTTTTAATAAATGAAGTTTTCATTTTCAGGTTCATGCCAGAAGGAACATATTTAAACGTTCGAAATCAAAGCATAGAAGCGTTAGTTAAACAAATGGTTGACATAATAAACGATAAGCAGAAGTTCTATGATTACTTTAGATGGACGAATCATTATTCGTATCACCTTGCAGAGGACTTTCCTGAATCAGACTACTATTGCGACTTTTGTAAGAAGATCAATGATTTCGAATTAGTAAGCCAAACTAGCTATATTAAAAACTTCAAAGATTGGTGGAACCCGCGGGGTAATTGCGTAACACTCTTTAAATGACAGTGCCTTTCATTTTATCAATTCAACAACATTTATTGCGTGATTTACGTATGCAAACGAATTTTCCAAACATATTAAACAATGGATTAGCAATTTCATTCAAAATCCGTCGGATTGTGATTGAAAGTCTGTTACGCAATTGAAGTCCTGCTCTTTACTACTATTGTAGATCAGACCAATAAGAGAATCCTGACTGCACTAGATTAACGCTGCTGACGCTAAAACACTTTTTTGTCTTTTTTAATTTTATTATGTGTATTTTTTTCTCGTGTGTGACCCGTAGTCCCTCCCGTAGACCCTGGAAGGTACCACAGGGATTTTCTTTACCCGTGGTCCCTCCGAGAAATACAGTGCTGCCGAATTAAAATGGTAGTTTCTACCGTAGTCCCTGGAAGGTACCGTCTCTCCGAGAAATACAATGCTGCCGAATTAAAGTTGTACCCCCGAGAAAATCCCCGTGGTATGTACCTTCCAGGGACTATGGGAGGGACCACGAGTCACACATGTTTTGTGTATGTTTTGTTGTTTTTGTTTTTGTTGTTTTTTTTCTATGTAGGTATTTTTTAAAAATAATATAGAAATATCGGGAATAAGTATATTTTTGTTTTTTAATTATAATAATTATATAAGTTTACTACGTCTGTGGTGGTTTTACAATGCAGCTATCAAATTTATAATTTCCCTATAGTCTCCTCGAGTTGGCGATCAAAATTATGGCATCCTTTCCAATCGGTCCTTTACAAATTTCGAGACCTTTTGGGACTGACTACCTTGTCGCTAACAATACGACACAAGAAACCTGATCGTGTACTCACACTACAGTCGCTTTCGTTAAGGACTGAAAATAAAGCATGACTGTAACCCACCACAGCAAGTGGCTAAGGATTGCCATGTAACGTGGCAATGCCGCACTTACCGGTCTTGGACCCATGAACATTACCAGTCGACAGCTATGCGGAAGAGCTGTCGACTTTTTCTACGCCATATTTTAGTTTGTTGTTGTTAAATTGATATAATTTGGATGTATTTTACTACAAATTTCAGAATTTGGCCTACAAAATTATTTGCTTTCCTACTAAATAAAGGGGTGAGTTTCCTTTTAAAATCTGAAGTGGCTCCTCAATCCATACGGACATAACAGTTTAAGTTAGGTTAGGATACTATATTTTAATAGTTTGTTAGTTTATTTAGGGCTGATGTTTCAATAGACGTTTTTGTATGGAAGAACTTTAAAAAATTCAAAATTATTCCTCCGATAAAATTATCTAGCGTTGGAAAAATCACAGCCCAAGAAGTTTATCCAGTGTATTTATTTTTATCCTCTTTAATAAATAACCACATATAATAAAACTCTCAAATATATAATTAAATGTGTCCTGGGACAACTGAATAAAAAGTAAAGTAAAAAATAATAATTACAAGTACAAAAGATAACAGAAAATTACACTGCAGACCCACCGTACCCCTTAAAAGACATATGAATTACAAACGCGACGCTTATTCAATTTTTTGATCACCACCAACGTTCCAACCATTCCACCACCTTGCTAAGTCGTGTTTGAGAATCGCTTGCTTCATAAAATGAGGATCATTTATCTTCTTACAGAAATTGCAATAGTAATCAGTTTCAGGCTCTTCATCTGCATTGTGATAAGTGTAATGATTGTGCCATCTGAAGAAATCGTAGTACTTCTCTTTGTTATTAATAATATCAACCATTTGCTTCACTAGCTCTTCTGCAGTAAGAGTTCTTGCATTCATATATGTTCCATCGGGCATGAACCTGAAAATGAATACAAGGGGTTGAATATTGTGGTGCATTATACGATAAGAAAAGCACTTTTTTCTATCATTATATTGATGGTCATCATCTGCTTGCCTTTTTTTCCCAACTTTGTCAAAGTCAAAGTCAAATCATTTATATCAAATAGGCACATAAAAGGCACTTTTGAACGTCAAAAATAAAATTAAAATAAAATTGATTCTAGTCGCCCCTTCCAAAAGGTAGTTTTCGTATGGAGAAGAATGGGCAAGAAACTCCACCGTTACTCTTCTAAAATGTTTTACAATATTTTGCATACATTATTTATATAATTATAATATGTGAAGACGAGAAGAATGCACCTAAAAATAAAATTACTATACCACAATAGGTAAAAGAATTAAAATGGATAAATGAAACCATGACATATAAATTAACTATGTGATAGATACATGGTGCTCACAAATTCACAAACATTCCAAAAGTTTGTTGAGGTCGTCTTTCAGTCTAACCGGATGCAATATTTTAGATGGAGTATATCAAATGGAGCGACTGCCTGTCTGACTTCCACAACCCAGTTACTGGGTACTACGATACCTCTTACCAATGGGTTCTCGGTAAGACTGGTAATCAGACTTTCAAGGCTTCTGACAACCCGTAACGACTATCAAAGTTCTAACAAATGACAAACAAGGGAGAGGAGGACCATGGGCCTTAACGTGCTTTGCGAGGCACGGAGGCATTTTGGCATCTAATGGACGGTCACCCATCCACGGACCACTTCGGCAAGCGTTGCTTAACCTTGAAGATTAACCCGTGCGGCTGTTCTTATTTATTGCATTTGTGATTTAATTTGGATACGAGAAGACTACTGTTGGAAGATATCTATCATATCTTCCAACAGTAGTTTTCTATACTTTATAACTAAGGGATATTATCCAACTAGGGAGTTATAATTTTCGAATCGTTGGTTAATCCTTTATTAAAGTAGACCATGCTAATCGCGACCGTTTTAATTTGCAGATTTAGGGACATTTCGGGCATGTGAAAAAGTGGACCATCGTCTGCTCAGGCGCACCACACTCACACAAGCTGTCGGAGGGATAATCTATATAATCACCCATTTTGCTAAATTGCCTATGGCCTATTTAGGTGCGCAGTGTGATTAGCGATTTCCTTGTAGACCACTACAGATCACGTCTGAGTGTAGGGCTTCCTGGGGTGGGTGGTGGTAATAATAGGTAATAGGTTCTGCGGGCTGGTGTCCGCAACTCCACGACAATGCGCGTATTTTGCGTACGGGTGGGAAAATCGATCATTCGATCCACCCCGGCTCCTCAAGGAAGGCCAGCAACGCCTTGATGTTACTTACCGTCTCAGGTAGGGTACCTGGGTTACCGAAGTACTTTGCCCTGTACGTGGCGACCAGGTGGGTGGTGGTAAATAGGAAGATGTTATTCTACCTGGTATAGTTAGCTCCTCCATAGACTATTGGCACGGTGTAGTGCTGCAGCGGGTTCAATAACTTCTCCGTCACATAGTCTTCGTTGATCGAGTTCTCAAACGACAAGTAGAAGTAGTAATTGTTTTCCAACATTTCCCAGCACGATTCATTACGTGGACATTTATTTTTTGTACAAGCGCCGTATATATCCAGTGTCATATTATATTTAGATAGTTCCTCTTTTATTTTTATTGCAACTTTTTTTCTTCCACTTTGCGTACAACAGTGTGATACGAACCAGGCAGCGGCTTTTATCTTACTGTTTAGCTTCTCTTTGAGCTTATGATTGATAGGCTTCATTTCTTTTATCTTTGGCCAGTGCATCATTTCTTTGGGACCAATTTTTTCACCATCTTCATCTTTAATTATGATGTATCCGTAAAATACGTCAGAATCCAATTTATAAGTCCATGTCATGTTGAAGAAACTGTTGTATCTTTCGTGACATATCGGATAATTTGCTGCAGCTTCTGAACAGACAAACACATACTTCTGGTGCTCAGATCTTCTTTTTTTTGATAATCGTAAGGCATGACTTGTCACGTCGTGACAATAGAATAAGATGGCATCGAAATCTGTAACATTGCTAAGATATGTTCTATTCCATGTAACATAGCAATTGTTAACAGGGCAGTTTCTTTCAAGGAAGACATCTTGACCTATCTTCATAAATGTAAATGGTTCTTTCTCTGGCTTTCTCCATTGCAGAATATATTTTATACGTGGTTTATTGTGGTGAATTGTCAGTGCAGAGGTTACATAAGTATTGTTGGTTCTACGTTTTTTGAACAGATGTGTCCAATTAAACCCACTCAAATAACACATTGTAAATATTGCAACACCGTAAATAAATGCTACTCTCTGAGATTTCATCGTTATTTTCATGTTTTGGGATGAACGGGATACTAAATGATGCCTTTGCTAATCGAAATTTCTCTAATTTGTTAAAATATTCTTGAAAAAAATCTACTTTGTTTGCGACGCATTTTCAAAATCTTCCTCTGACTATGACACAATTTTTTTTTGACATTAAATCGCAAAGTTTTTTTTGTTGAGTTTTTGTTAACTTGTATAAAAAGTATCGCTATTTTTTGCATTTGTTTAATCTGTAAAGCTGCGGTTCGGGTTTCTGAGAGCGGTTCCGTCATATTAAAACGGCCGTCATGGAAATCTGACATTTTCACACTGACCTTTATTATCTCATGTATGTCTTGTATGAATTCACGATAGTATTTCAATCATTAGTATTATGTTTTTAATAGAATTTGGATGAAATTTGACAAGCATATAGTTTATTATATTATACCTGGATTAACACATATGGTACTTTTTATCCCGGTAATAAGTTTCCGTGGGATAAATTCTGACCTCCACGCGGGTGAAGCCGCAGGCAAAAGCCCAACTCAATAACTCAATACCTCCTACAGCTTGTACATACGAATTCCGGCTGAGTATCGCCAAGTATTCTTTTATTTAATTTGTTACAAACAGGGTGGAAATCCGTAAAATGACGGCAACGTGGCATGGCAGTCCATGACTGTTTTTTTAATTTTTTATTTAAAACTGTTTAATTAATTTTTATTTAATTTAAGTTTAAGTATTGATTTAATTTTTTGATTTTAGAGTTGATTGTGATTTTAATTGTAAATATTTTGATTTATACCTATTCTGATTGAAAAAACAATTATGTTCGGAGAGTAAATGAACTCAGTCGATATCACTCGATATCTATCGACAAATAAGTAATGCATGATGTGCTTACCTGTAAGAAATTGGTACACTATTCTATAAGTATATTGGATGTATCTCATATCTTATCTCAGATGTATCCGTATCTCAATTGTTGGTGAGCCAAATAAATAAATAAAATTAAAATAAAATTACTTGTGGTCCAGCTCTAAGGTAGGACATTCACGATTGACGTAAAACCATTACTAAGTCATTGGAATGTAACTCTTATGTATAGGTAAGGTAAGGTATAAATTAGAATGATACCCGAGAGTTTTTCTCAAATTCAAGGCAATTATTCTTTACATAATATTACAGTTACATTGCAGTGACTTACGAAAGGTTTTATGTCATACAAATTTAACCGTGAATGAGGTTACTTTCTCTGTCAAAAACTTAGTAATGAGTTTTTTCCGGTAATCAATGACCATGTTGAAATCAAACCTTAAAGGATAAATTAATCAAACCATTTTATCGAAGTAGCATTATTTAATATATTTTTTTTAAATCTATTCCATAATTACGATTTTACAATTACAATAGGCTATTTTCCTAAGAAATTCTAATTAGTCCGTCAGTTAGATTATCAAAAAAAATTCAAACCGTATTTTTTCTTTTGTCAACTATATAAAAAATGAGAAAGATATCGCCATTTGCTTGCGACATTTTTGCAAGCGAGTGACGTCACGACCCCCCACTCCCAAATTTTTCGATAATCTAACTGACGGACTAAATATAATTATTATTTTTTTACCCAGGCCACTACCCTATTCTACACATTTTCGAATATAGTATAGTGTAGTGTGTAGTTTTATATAGTATAGTGCCACATCAGTGGCACTATACTATATAATAATACAATACTTCTAATTACCTTTTCCATCTTTAAAAAACGAAAAAATGCTAATTTCTACTGAATTGATATTAGCGTCGCTGCCATTTCACGGTTAATTAACTTACCTACAAGAAACCGGTAAGTGCAAGACGTACTTGCCCACAATAATTTTCTCTGACGTAATGAAGAAAAGTAATGTTGTGCAATTTTTATAATTTTCGTTCGATCGACATGCGTTCTTTCAAAAATTTTGAGTTAAAAACATATATAAAATAAAGTGCATGTATACGATGATCTTGGTTTTTTTCTCCTTTCAGTGTTGCTCATATAATATCCCTTTTAAACGCTATCCAACCGAAAAAAAAACAACTTTTTATAATTGGGACAGCCGGAGAAACAGATCGACCATCAAGTCGAAAATGTCTGGAGGAGCTACTGGTTCATGAAGGGCGACCTTCCTATCTCACTAAAGAACAAGCTCGTCGACATGGTGTATTCTTCCTATCCTAACCTATGGCGCTCAGACTTGGTCTTTGACTGAGGCTCAGAAGTCCAAACATAAGGTTTTGCCAAAGAACGATGAAGCGTAGTATCTTAAAAATCAAAGTGACCGACCAAATTGGCAACACCATAATACGCTCCAAGGCAAGTATCGCCGATGTTGGCGAAAAGTCTGCGAGGCTGAAGTGAGACTGTGCGGGTCGCACCTATAGGACGCATCAAGACAGATGGCCCAGATCCTCACAAAGTGGGTGCCTGAAGACGGGCATCGTCACCGAAGCAGACTTGTTCCTAACCTATACGCCGGAGAAGGCATTGCATAAAGAACATTAGAAAAACGTGAGGGATACCTTTTACTTTTTTTATTTTTTTTTTATTGTTTAGTTTAGTTTCGTTTTATGATCTTCCTGTGCGAGTCGCAATAAATACTTTTTCTTTCTTTCTTTGCCAGCAGTGGGACAACATAGGTTAACTAAAAAATCAATCATTGGGAAACCACATCTTTTAACGTTTCTGAGAAAATTGCGTGTGACAGACGTACAGAAAGGCACCGATGTGTTTTCTTAGTATTTCGCGTCTCCAAAGGCGGTGCGGAACACTAAAATGGAGTTATTGTGGGAAATAGGACGCAGGAGGAAAGAAAAGACGTGTGCACTGTTCAACGGTCCGATTTATATTAAAAAGAAAACATTTGAATAACCGACATCAACGAATGATCGAAAGAGTGAATGGTCTAATCGAGTGATTGAATCGAGTAATTATTTTAATCTGATAACACTGGGATTTTTGTAATATTCCAACAGTAGCCCTCAAAAATGCAAGTATACAGAAAAATAAAATTAATTTCAATCACTCAATAAAGAAAAAATAAAAAAAACTGTTTGTGTACCTATTTAGAATAATTAATATACATTTTTATTATTATAACAATTAAAATGTTGATTTATGTTAACGATCAATCTTATTTTAATAGTCACTTCTTAATCAGATGAGATAAATCTTACGAATTAAAGTTTAATACAAATTTAAATTGTGTCTTAAATCTAGAAACCTTTTGGAAGGGATCTCCTTCGTAAACATATCAACCAGTTGATTTCCTGTGGAAATAGATTCTAGCTTTATTATTTTACTAGCGATTTGTTCCCTAATGAAATTGTATTTTATATCTATGTGCTTAGATTTTTTATGATTTGTAGGATTATTTGCGATACAAATGCAACTATTGTTGTCTTCGTATATTATAATAGGCTCTTTAATTTGGACTAAAATGTTGTTTAGTAACGATTTAATCCAGACTGCTTCTCTTACAGCCCTAAATAAAGCCATATACTCAGCTTCCGTTGAATAGACGGCGACAGTATTTTGTTTACGTGTGTTCCACGAAATCGTACAATTATCAAAAGCTTTGAATAAATAGCCTGTTGTACTTTTTCTGTCGTTTTCATCGCCTCCCCAATCAGAATCTGCATAGCCAGTTATTAATTGCTTATAATCACTTTTATGATAAGTCAATTTTATACCGACTGTACCTTTTAAGTATCGCAAAAGATGTTTTAAGCATTTCCACAATTCTGCATTATTTTTAGATTGGTATCTACTCAATATACTTATAAGAGCACAAATATCTGGCCGTGTACAAAGCATTGCATACATAAGACACCCAATTGCATTTCTACAGGGTGCTTCATAGTATGTGTGTGTATTTAAAGTCAAATAATTTAATTTACAAGGTAAAGGTGATTTAGAAGGGTTGCAATCACTCATAGAAAATCTGTTTAAGACATTTTGTAGGTATGTAGATTGATCTAAAGTGATAGTATTATTTGATCTTTCGATTCTGATCCCAAGGAATAACTTTATTTCTTTTAAATCAGTCATTTCAAATTTTTGCTTAAGACTGTTCTTATAAACTTGTAATGTGTCAATAGTTTTAGTGGAAATTATTAAATCATCGACGTACAATACTATATACACATTTTTATCTATACCATTTTTATCTAACACATAGAGACAAGGATCTACTTCCGAATTTTTATAACCCATATCTATAAGAACGAGATCCAAACGTTCGAACCAACATCTGGATGACTGCTTTAGGCCACACAATGTTTTGTTTAGTTTACACACCTGATTATCTTTAGCTAAAATGCCTTCTGGTACCTCCATATAAATATTTTCTTTTAGTATTCCACTAAGGAATGCCGTTTTAACATCCATAAGGTGTACATGTAAATCAAATTGATTAGCTAAAGCTAAAATCAATCTGAATGTAGTTATCCGAGCTACTGGTGCAAACGTTTCGTTATAATCCTGCAAGTACTCTTGGGTAAAGCCTCGAGCAACCAAGCGAGCCTTATAACGTACGGGTTCACCTAATTCATTGTTTTTAATAGTAAATACCCATTTGCAACTTATTATGTTGACATCTTTAGGTTTGTTTACTAAAGTCCACGTTTTGTTGCTTCGAACGGACTCAATTTCACTCTGTACAGCTTTTAACCATTTGTCAGAATTATGTCTATCAAATATATTCATAAATGACGATGGCAATGATTGCACAGTAATTAACGACAAAAATAAATCAGGATTATGCATCCGTTGATAATTTTTCGGGGGTAAATTGAGAATTCTTACACTTCGCTTTAAATTATTAGGTTGACTTCCTAATGACGAATTTTCGTTCAAAGAATCTTGAGGTTGACTTTCTATTAGTTTTGCCGAATCATTGTCAGGCTTACTAATTTTTTGAGGGAATTACAATGTGGTCACTACTGCTACGTGAGGGACGCGATTGTGTAAAATTTAACTCATCGAATATGACATCACGAGCTATGAACACTTCATTATTTTCTACATTAAATAATCTACTACGATGCAAATGGTTATAACCATTTGCATCGTAGCCAACTAATATTGATTTAATAGATTTTTGATCAAATTTAGTTTTTCTTGTTTTAGAACGTATGCAGTAGAGCCAAACATTTTTAAGTGATTTATTTTCGGTTTTTTACCATGCCACATTTCGTATGGTGTTTTATTTATCAGAGCTTTAGTGGGTAAAATATTAGTCACATAAGTAGCTGTTAAAATAGCTTCACCCCAAAAAATTTTTTCTAATTTCGCACTTGTAACCAATGTTCGAGCCATTTCGGTTAACGTACGATTCATCCTCTCTGATACACCATTTTGCTGTGGAGTGTAAGGTACCGTTAAATGATACATTATCCCCTTTTCAACACAAAATTCTTTGAGCTCGTTAGAAAGATATTCTCGGCCATTGTCGCAGTATAGATTAACAACCTTAGAATTAAATAAGTTCTCACTCTTAGCCACAAAATCCTTAAAACATTTAAATACCTCTGACTTAGAATGCATTAAATCATCAACGAAAATAGTAAAATAATTTTTACCATCAAATGTGGGTGGTATTATAGGACCGCAAACATCAGAGTGAACAATAAAAAGTGGTCTGTTGTTATTGGATCTCTCTTTTGACTTAGCTAAGGGTAGTCGTGATTGTTTGCCAAGTATACAAGACTCACACAACTCATCACTAGGAATTACATCATTGATAATATGATTATCCTGAATTAGGTATTTTAAAATATTAAATTTTTGTCTATTCAAATGACCGAGACGTTTGTGCCATAAATCATAAGGTATAGAAGTCTTAGATAAATTTAAATTACAACGAGATCGCAGCACTTTAAAACGTAACTTAAGCAGGTTATTATTACTTACACCGGACACTAAGCATTTGTTATTTTTGTAAATATGAACTTTATTATTGTTAAAAATAACCGACATACCTGCTTCTTGAATATGATTTACCGGTAACAAATTATATGGCACATCTGGTGAATACAGAATGTTATCGATTGATCCTTGAAAACCTAGATTACTAGTAACGTTTATTTGTCCTTTACCAAAAGCGGGAATGTTAGTGCTGTTTTTAGCTACCCCAATTTTTTGCGGAGTGGGTAACTCTAAGTATGAACAGAAAAATTCCTTTGTATG
Organism: Apamea epomidion; assembly: GCA_947507525.1. Lineage (NCBI taxonomy): Eukaryota > Metazoa > Arthropoda > Insecta > Lepidoptera > Noctuidae > Apamea > Apamea epomidion. The sequence goes on from OX382232.1 coordinate 6,753,255, forward strand.
CACAATGTGGTCAGTTGCGCCCGAGTCTAAAATAAAAGAAATTGTATCATTAGTAGAATTAGACTGCAAATGAAATGACTTACATGTTGTAAACATAAAAGCGAAACTGTCCTCATCATTGCCGGAAATCTGCGTTGTATTTGCAGTTGGAGCCTGGTGACTTCTGCTGCTATCTTGCTGAATTTTCTTGTAGAAATGGCAATCCTTTTTGACATGATTTCTTCGGCCGCAATGATCACAATATAACTTCGAAATCTTATGCATTGAGTTTCCAGGACGTGGCTTCTTCTTATTATCGTGGAACTTTTTCTTATCAAAACCAGATCTTGATGTAAACTTCTTTGTAGATGCATATAATACTTTCAGTTCAGTTGTAGTATCAGCTTTTGATTTCACTTCGTGATCTAAAAGACGTGTTTTAACAAACGCTAGATTTAACTGTTCTTCTCCTAATGTATCTAATGCCGTTATAACGCCGTCGTAGGAAGTAGGTAAGGTTAACAATAAATGTGATACTTTGTCCATCTCACCTAATTTTGCACCAGCTGAAATTAGTTCCGTAATTATATTGTCAAAATTATTGAAGTGCTGGAATAACGTCACATCCGGTTGCAATTTTAAACTTAGTAATTGTTTTCGCAGTGCTAACTGTGTAGCTAAACTCCTTCTTTCGTAAATTTTATCCAAATCATCCATCACGGATTTTACCGTAGCAGACCTTTTGCAAAATTCAAAAATGCATCGCCTAAATATTCCACTATCGTACCTTTTGCCAGCATATTTTTCTTTTTCCATTCTTCATCTGGGTTTGATGGCTGTAGTTTATCAATCACACTCAACAATTGCAATTCTCCTAAAAGTGATCTAAGGCAAAATTTCCACGTGCTGTAACGTTACCGTTAAATTGTTGAATGTTTCTTTTACTTCGCGACTCCATTTTAAAATTATTTTTATCGAACTAACAGCTGATTATTTTTTGAACACTAATATAATCTTAACACTGTATTACTACGTAGCCTGGGCCCATAACCTGTGGGAAATAGGTCGCAGGAGGAAAGAAAAGACGTGTGCACTGTTCAACGGTCCGATTTATATTAAAAAGAAAATATTTGAATAACCGACATCAACGAATGATCGAAAGAGTGAATGATTTAATCGAGTGATTGAATCGAGTAATTATTTTATTCTGATAACACTGGGATTTTTGTAACATTCCAACAGTTATGTATGAGACTTTTAGTCAGTATTTTAAACAGCCTTGATAATAGCGACTCGCAGTGTGATGTCTATAACCGTTCCGATACGGATACGCTGCGCTTCCCTACGCTCCTTTCAAGGCTGCGGTGCGGTTGGTGGATTGCTTTGCCATTATGTAAATGTTGATTAAGTCATTGACTGTGGCAGGATATTCAAATATATGAGATGTGCGCGAACTTGCGATGGTCTCGTCTACGATCATAGTCTCGTCTTGATAATAGTCAAAACTTCTACCTATAAAGTGAATTTAATAACTTAAGTATCTACATACATAAGTAGCATTTTTCTTGTGAATATTTAGTGATTGACAACCATGAAGTTGCAAAATGATAACATGTGAATACCTAATATTATGTACCTATGTTTAACTGCGGCAGTTTTAATTGTTAAGTGACGTACCATACTATCGACGATATGCGTGAGTGAACCCATTGTTACCACAGCTGTAAAGATGCTAATTAGTAATAAATTTACGAAATATTTCATATTTTCCGTGATTCTCAGCGTCACTCTGGTTTCGCTTTTCTATCATTTGAATAACTTGTGTTCAGAAAGTAGCTTTAAGATTTTGATACAAAGTAAATCGATAGACTTGAAATACTTATTAGTATGGACATCAATTTATATAGATCCGATCAAGTATTTGGGTGAAGGCACGAATACGTTTATAGACAGAAAATGTTCCTTCACTAACTGTTACGTGTCGACAGATAGACAGTTGCTCAAAGATGTAGCGGATTACGATGTGATATTGTTCCATGGACCAGAACTTAACAACGAAGCTTCATCTTTGCCTCAGTCTCGATCACCTCATCAAAAGTATGTTTTCGCTAGCATGGAGTCGTCATCAGCTTATCCGATCTGTAGTCAAATGTATAATAATTATTTCAATTGGACTTGGACTTACAAATTGAATTCTGACGAATATTATGGATATGTGAGTATAAGAGATAGAGAAGGGACAGTAATTGGTCCTAAAGAAGTAATGCATTGGAAGAAAGTGGAAGAAATGATGCCTATAAATGACACTCTGAAAGCAAAATTAAGCACGAAGAAAATTGCCGCGGCTTGGTTCGTATCTCATTGCAATGCACGCAGTGGAAGAGATTCAATTGGTAAACGGCTCCAAACTGAATTAGCAATGTATGGCATGCAGGTTGACATATATGGTAGTTGTGGGAAGAAGATATGTCCTAGAGGCAATATGATGGACTGTTTGCGGAAATTGGAGACTGATTACTACTTCTACTTGGCGTTTGAGAACACACTCGCTGACGACTATGTGACGGAGAAGCTATTGCATGCTCTCAATCATTATGCTGTGCCGGTGGTGTATGGTACCGCTAACTATACAAGGTTCCTTGGTTTTATAATTTTTAAACTGCTAAAAAGAAAACAGTTATTGCATAATATTATTCACTATCATATTATAGTTGGAATCCCGGTGAAATATGATTATTTAAATGATTTTGTATCGACGTTGTATATTTGCTAAAGGAATAGGTAGAGGAAAGTACTATGTTTTAGCCTCATGTACCTATTATTGGGCCTATTGCCATTGACCTGGCACAAATCTGACTCGGAGCCTGACGCTGTTGCTGAGAAATTCCTAGTGGTAATATCCAACAACACATTCATTATAGAGATGCCTACAACTTACATGAAATCATAACTTGATCGCCATTAATTTTCTTCGTCATGAATTTACTTTACAGTGTAAATTATTTCATCACCACTTTTCTCAAAACGGTGAAGGAAAATATCGTTAGGAAACTGGCATGTACTAGAACCAAAAATTCAAAAAAACATGTGGCATCTACCAACCCGCTTTGGGCTCGCGTGGTGGTTTATGGCCCACTTCCTCTAATTGAAAGGAGGCCTGTGTCCCAGCAATGGGAACATTAATATTATGCATTCATTTTCAGGTTCATGCCGGATGGAATGTACCTGTCTGCGCGACGGCCATTGGTGCACGTCAGGCAGCTAGCGAAGAAAATGGCTGATATTATAAATGATAAACAAAAGTATTACGAGTTCTTCAAGTGGCGCAACCACTATTCTTACCACGACCTAAGAGAGTCCCGCGATACAGACCCCTATTGTAAATTGTGTGCGTTAATTAATAATAAAAAAACATTTTTAAGAACTAGTGTTTATGAAGATTTTGTACAGTGGTGGAATACAAATCATATGTCATGTAAGGATCCTAATTCTAACTAATATTATAAATGCGAATGCGAAAGTTTTTGTTTGTTTGTTACCTTTTCACGCCTAATCCACGGAACCGATCATCATGAAATTTTGCATATACGTTGTCATGGGTATAAAAAAAAAGGTCAAAGGGTAACTTTCATTCAGAAAAATATTCTATTCCCGAGGAAAAAGAACAATAACTTTCGATGGTCACAATTGTTTTAGGACGCTAGATCGCGCTACGTGTCAAATTAAAATTCATTTATTCACATTTAAATAGAGTAATTACAATCGATGGTTTCTCATGTTACATTATTCGGTCTTATATTCTATGGCGTGTGAAGTTTATTTTGCCTAATATGTATATAAACAGATAGAAAAGGAATGGGAATTTCATATTAATAATAATTTAGTCACAATGTCTCTGGAATTCGGCGTGCATGTCAATAATAATAATAATAATAATAATAAGTATTTATTTTCTCACCACAATAAACATTACAGACATTGTTACACATGATATATTAATATTTGGTTTAGTTTACTGTGGGAGACTGGTGCCAAAGCTAGGCTTTAAGGGCCTGTATTTCAGGTCACCAGGTCTCCGCCCTCTAGCAGTTCGATACATTGCATGATAATCATATTAAAAGTGATTTAACAAATTTTGAATAAGTGGTTGTATAATAGCTTTTAGAGTCTGTAGTTTAACATAAGGTGTTAAAAAAAAAATAATAATAATAAATGAATGGAAAAAACAAAATAGACAAAAAAGAGAAACAACAAAACAATGAAAAAAAAAAAAAATATGTATATATATAAGTGTTTGTATAGTGTTAGAATTGTCAGAAAACATTATGTAGTGACGACGTGGGTAAGATGTGTTTCGTGTGTGTATGTGCGAGAGTGCGTATGTGTGTGTGTGTGAGAGGGTGGGGATGAGGGTTTAATAAATAGCAGTCGGTATACATTAGGTCATACTGGTAAGTAATTTTTCGGTGTCAACGTAGTTGAGCCCCTGGAGCCACGTGGCAAGCTTCTTTTTACATTGTCCTTTATTAAGGTTAAAAATAGGTTGAGTTTTGTTGATTTTGTTGTACAAGAATTGTCCCAGATAACAAAAGAAGCGGTTGGAGAATACTGTCGAAAGGGGAGAATGAGTGCGACTTACGGGATTATATCGTCTCTTACCATGTGTCATTGATGGGTGATAGGTGAGTAGTGAGTGTTGTTTTAGTAGGGTGTTCAGGATAAATAGTTGGCGTACAGTTAGGGTTTTTGATTGCTTGTATAGCAGATCTGTGGGATAACGGTATGGGAGAAAGTTGGATACTTTTAAGATAGCCCTCTGGGCCCTTTCGAGTTCAAGGAGATAATATAGTACCTGGTTAAATACAGTCCAATACAAATACAAAGTCAGATATTATTGTTATTTTTGGTTGACGTTAGGCAATGTCACACTTTTACATACAATATATATATATTCCTGTAACCATTCGTTTACAGAGTAAATATTTTTTTTTAGAAGTAGCTCTTTAAGCACTTTCTTAAACTTTGGTAGAGGAAGATCTTGGATGGGTGTTTGTAACCTATTATAAATTTTAACACATAGCTAAACAATTCTTATTAAACACCGCAGTATTTGGTACGATTCCGAACACCAGTCGTTGACCATGTCTTGAACTACGAGGGTATATAAATGTCACGAGCCTTCAAAAACAGGTTAGGATTAGATTTTACAAACTCACAAATTTCAAAAATGTACATACTTGGTAGTGGTAATATTTTCAGTTTTTTAAAGTGAGGTTTACAAGACTCATGTGGGGGAATTCGAACAATAGCTCTTAAGCAACGTTTCTGAGATATAAAGGCCCGCTGGTTGTCCGTTAAGTTTCCCCATATTATCAACCCATATCGTAACACGGAAGCTACATACTCATGATAAGCTAACAATATCGTATTTTGGGTCGATGTAGTTCTTAGCCTATTTAAAACATACACGAAACAGTTAACTTTCTGACTCCATCAACATGTGCTTTCCAATCTAGGTACTTGTCCAAGATGAATCCTAAAAAATTCACATTGCTGGATTCTTTGATTTTTGTACCGTCGTATGAAATATGCCTTGGTACGATCTTTGATCCACGGGTTTGAAATTGCATAAAAGTCGTCTTACCGATATTTACCTGTAAATTGTTCCTCACTAACCACCCTTATAACTAAATCAATAGTATTATTTATTTCAATGTCAAAATTGTTATTAATTACGTTGTCGTATGTCAATATGATAGATATGTCATCTGCAAATAAAATACATTTATCGGTAATAATGTCAGGTAAATCATTAATATAGATAAGAAAAAGAAGGGGTCCGATTATACTTCCTTGCGGAACGCCGTAACTATTAATAAGATACGCAGACCTCTCTTGTTTTACCACTGCATTTTGCTCACAATATATTTCGACACATTGTTCACGATTATTTAAGTATTTTTCTATCTATTCTAACGCTGGGCCTCCGATACCATAGTTATCTATTTTTTTTTAGAAGCAGGTTTTGAGAAACGATGCAAATGCTTTTGACATGTCAAAAAATATCACTATTGCCTGCTATTTTTTGTCAACATTTAATAAAATATTGTGAACGAAATCAAATGCGGCAAGTGTAGTTGATTTTCCTCTTTGAAAACCATATTGTTCCTTTTTAATTATTTTAAACTTATCCAAATACGATGACTATATTTTATGCATAGCCTTTTGAAATATTTCAGAGATGATAGGGATTAAAGTTATGGGTCTATAGTTACTCATTTCTGTCTTATTTCCTTTTTTATGCAATAGTTTTACTACTGACTTTTTTAATCGGCTAGGAAAACTCCCTTGTTCGAAGGATAAATTTATTAGGTATCCTAGCACGGGCACAATACTGACGACGCATTTTTTTAAAACGTCAGTGGTGATACCATCATAACCAACAGAACTTGTGTTATTTAAGGAGATAATGATATTTCGAATTTCAATGTCTTCTACTGGTGTAAGAAATATACTATTGTTTGCACGGTTTTTATTTGTGTTTTGCATGTTGCCACTATTGCTGTTCGATAGTTGTATTGTATAGTTGTATTTGTTTGCTATCTCATAATGACTGGTTACTGTACCATTGTCAATTTTTATTTCATTTATGAATTCTTGACGAGCACTACATCCCGTATCTTCGTTTATGACTTTCCAAGCCGCTTCTTTACAGACATTTTTCGATTTGTTTATAAAATTGTCATTAGTGATTTTTTGTGACTTTGATATACAGCGCCGTAACAAATTCGAATAATTGTGATATAATCAAGTTATGATTGAAATATTATATTGACGACACGGTTGGCACAGTGGCTGAGTGATCGACTGCTGCCGCAGCGCAGCAGTCGATCGCGGGTCGCGGGTCGCGGGTTCGTTCCCGCACGGAACAAATATTTGTATTGTCTACAGGGAGTTGTTCCGGGTCTGGCTGTTTGTGTATGTGAGTTTAAATGTTTGTAAACGTACCCACGATACAGGAGTAATTCCTAGTGTGGGGCAACGTTTAAAAAAGAAAAAAGAAATATGACCCGACTTCTTACATTACTTCTTAGAGTATTCTAACAAAAAGTACTAGGTTTGCATGAATTTACGATAGTATTTAAATAATTAATATTATGCTTTTAAAAGGATTTGGGTGAAATTTGACATACAGATAGTTTATTATAACTTGGATTAACACAGAGCATACTTTTTATCCCGGTAATTATCGTTTCCGTGGGATAATTTCAATTGGACAATTTCACGCGGGCAAAAGCTAGTAGTACTATATTATACATAGTCCATGTAAATATAATATGTTTTATATTTCATTTGTAGTACTATATTATACATAGTCCATGTAAATATGATATGTTTTATATTTCATTTGTTTTATTGTATTCAATTCGTTCCACTCTATCAAAGACATTTTAGTAATTTTTAGTCTGTTTGTTTTTACTTTATTAAATATTTGACATTCAAATTGAATTTGGGGTTTTTATGTCACTACCGCTCTGTAAGGGCCGGCGCTCACTGCCGGCATGGCACGGCATGGCACGGCAGATTGTGCTGCGGCATCCCGCGGCGTCCCGTGGCATGCCTTGGCATGGCAGGTTGTGCTTCGGCATGCCGCGGCGTGCCGTGTCATCCCGTGGTATCCCGTGGCATGCCGTGGCATTTTTCTGAAATCCCAGCCACTCTGGCATCAAACCGACCGGACTGCGCCTCATTAACCGAAATGACCGCTGCACAAGTTACAACCTTATTTCAACTAACTTAGCAATCATAATTCCTCGACAAAAATTGACCCATACGTCTCGCAAGATGCAATGGCGTGCCGTGGCAACCCGTGGAATGAAACGGTATGACTCGTCATGCCGCAGCATGCAAAATAACTTTATTAGTAATAAAATCCTTTGACATGCCATGTCGTGCCGTGCCGGCAGTGAGCGCCGGCCGGCCTTTAGACGCCAGCAGGTCAAGCTACCCGAAACTGTAAAATTTTCCCAATCAACCTTGAACCTAATGTTACAGCGATAAAGTTGAAAGTCTTTTTTTTTTAATTTTTTTTAAATTTATTTTTTATTTTTATGGTGTACAATAAAGAGTATTCTATCTATCCATCTATCTATCTTTAACAGATTGTAGTACCTTGATGTGCTGGCGTCTGTACTTTCTTAACATGATTCCTAGTTTATTGCTCATAAACTATACCTACTCGTACTTCTCTACCACGGTGTATGGAGACGCCTCTGTGGGTGTTGATTTGTGCCCTCTACTATACTGTAATTAGGCGTTGAACTGAAGGTAAGTTTGCCATCGCATCCCTCGCACGAACAAACGATGATCGCACCGCATTGTTCGTACAAAGTCGGGATCAAATACATTTTCCTCCAAATTAGTTTAAAAGGGATCACGTTGATTATAATAAACCAACGTCTCAATAATGCACATGTGCTTATATTTTAGTTGGCTTACTAAAATCGCCGGATCGGACGCCATTGCCTTCTCCACTCTAGTGTTGTCCATCCATCATCCACTATCCACTAGTGATGTCCCTACTTACTAAACATACATACTACATCTTTCCATTATAATTAATTTTAACAAACACAATCTGCTGAATGTTTTGGAGGAAGATCGGTTCTTTTGATTTTTTTGCACAATATTTTTCACATATTTTGATATAATATTAATAAAATCAGTCTCAAGATTTTCAATTGTCTTATTTATTCCAAAATGACTTGAATGGACTTTTTAATGACTCTTTTTCTTAATACCAATGGCACTATAATCTTATAATATAAATAAACAATTTCATTTTCATATGTAATGTTGTTCTTACATTTATAATAAAATTTCACAATATCAGCTACTTTATTTTTGCAAAATATTAAGTACAGGCGCCAGCAGGTCAAGCTACCCGAAACTGACAAATTTTCCGTATCAACCTCGAACCTTAACGCTTTAGCGATAAAATTGAAAATCGATTAAAGAAATTTGACAGATTATAGTAGCTTGATGTGCTGGCATCTGTACATTAGGTAAGTATTGAATTTTCTTTAGGATAAACTTAATATTCTACTCACATGGTCTGTTGAGGACTTTTTCGAGTATCTCATCATGTTTTTATCTGGATTCTGCATGAATTAAGAAATCATCGCTATGTAAACAAACCTTCAAGGTCACTAAAGCAATTTCTACAGTTTTCTTGAAAAACTTCAGCCGAGATTTCAAGCTCAAATGGTAAGACATTAAAACAATAAGATCCAAAGATTGTAGACAATGTTCGGTACTTTTTACTGTCATCAGTCAACCGATTTTGCCAGTATGGTTCTTTCAGATCTAAAACATAGAAGAATTTTGAATGACATATTTGTGACTTTAAATCATTGATAGCTGAAATTTCTTAATACTTTTCAAGATTGCACTCATTGAGAGCCCTTTTTTTTTTTTTTTTTTCTGGTTGGGAAATCATCAAATGACTCCTCCCGCTCTGGGCGGAGCAGAAGGGAGTGTCAGACTTTTACTGACTAAAACCCACCCGTGTTCCTTCAGTTGCCTGTGCCAGGGGCCACGGTATCTCTTTCGAACAACCCGCAGCCCCGGCGGCATCGGTCCTGGCGGACCCCGTCAGTTCGTGCTGACAGCTCTTTGAGGCGCGCGTGGAACACAACGCGCCGTCGACCCGGGCCTGGTCCTTACCGGGCGGCGAGCTGCCCATAGCTCGCCGCCCGCAGGCCTGCGCCTACGGTGGCCGGGAGTCGGCTGTTGACTCCCGTCCAGGGCGTCTCCTGCGGCGGCTAGGCGCGCGAGGGTGCAGCGATTGCCTCTCCCTCACGCGCTCCGCCTCCTCCTTCGCGAGCATTACTGCTTCGCAGAAGGAGGTGACGGCCTCCCATTCACTCTCGCTCCGTACCATGGCCTGTATGAGGGCCGGACGCGAGAGGTCGCCGCCGCCGATCGCCGCCACGAGGACACGGCGGGGCCCCGCCCAAGGCGGGCAGACCTCCACCGTATGCTCCACCGTGTCCTCCGGGCGATCCCCACAGTGGTGACACCCTGGCGTTTCCTCCCGCTTTATTCTGAACAGGAACCTCCCGAAACAACCGTGTCCGGTGAGGACCTGCGTCAGGCGGAAGGTGAGGGCGCCGTGGCGCCTCTCTAGCCACTCCTCAAAGAGGGGACTTATCGCCGCAATTGTGGCGTGCCCATCATTGAGAGCCCTTGGGTCGAAACATAAACAGATAGAACCATAATTTTTTCTAAAATAACAATCCTATTCACCCATTTCTGTTGCCTTCTCAATTTTGGATTTTACACTTATGTAGTTTACAGTCTGTAAAAAAAAAAAGATTAAAAGAAAACTATTTGAATGTCCACATTTTTAAGGGACCCTTCCCTTCAAAATCTAAAGATAAATAATTTCCACTTACATATTATATATTTTAATATTAAAGCAATCTTGATGTGGAGATTTGGACACTGGAATAGTTTTCTTTTAATATAATTCTATATTTTTTAAGAAATTGATTATTTATTTGTATTATTGATATTGATTTATTTATTATTATTTATTTACCTTTAATGTGACTTGATTTACTAAGGGCTGATTTTTCAATCGACTAAAAATTTATATTCGTGGAATAAAATTGACGTCTGTCAGATTTTATATGGGAGAACTGTCAAAAATTCGAAACTAATCCTCGGATAAAATTATGTGGCGTTGGAGAAATCAGCCCTTAGTTTAATATTATTATGTCTATTCCTTGAAATTTTAATTTGAATATCCTCTAGTAACGGGATAGGTATTATTAGGTGAACGTGACAACCAGTATCCAGTTTTAAGTTACAATTTATGACATTTTCAAAGATTAAGTTCTGCTTCCAACAGTTAGCATTATTTACTTGACCTACCTACCGATTCACAAAAAAGTTCCTCTTTGCCGTTTTGCTCCTCGGATACGGCTTATACTTTTTTGGTTTGGCACACTTTTACAAAGTGGTAATATATTTCACATTTTGTTCCCATTGGAGGGCAATTGGTGATGTCCCGTTCATGTTGGCCACCACACCATTTGCAATGTATAGTGAGATTTTTCTTCTGCACCTTGTGAACGTCCCCAAACGTCCATCGTCTCCGTCCGTCGTTCGGCTGAGTCACATTGCACTTCTTTGATTTGTGATTTTGTCAACGCCTTGTTACAGTTTTATCTAAATCCACGTCTCCCATGCTCAACAACTTCTGTTCGGATGTATTGATGATGCCAAAAATAATTCTATCGCGGACGGCTTCATCTTCATTTGTGAACTCACAGTTTCTAGCTAGACTTTTCAATTACGTGAAATAGAAATCGAATGCCTCCCCCGGTCGCTGAGAGCGCTTATAGAACGTATTCATATTATTTCAATACATCATCGAATGTCGCTACCTTTTTTTTCCGTCAGTATCAATAAGCTTGTCGAAACTAAAATTATTATAGATCTGTACTCCTTCCTCGCCTTTAGGAAAATTCCAATTTTTCTTTTATCCTTTTCGCCATCAAGTCCAGAGGCAATAAAAATATATACTTAACTGTTGCTTAAACCTTTTCCAATTGCTTGGCAAATCCTCACTAAGAAACAGTCACGCGGCCATGTTTGCACACAGTTACAAACTGTACAGCGATTATCGCAAAAGATAGTACGTTGTACAGACGCCAGCAGGTCAGGCTACCCGAAACTGTCAAATTTTCCCTATCAACCTCGAATCTTAATGCTTTAGCGATAAAGTTAAAAATCTATTAAAGAAATTTCACAGATTGTGGTAGCTTGATGTGCTGGCATCTGTACATTACGATGGTACGTCGTAGTGGTTTATAAAAACCGTTAAGACTGCGTCACATATCATATTGATATTAATAAAACAATATAATAATATTGCGCAGGTGCTTATATTTGAGTTTCTTTACAGAGATCGCTATCGGACGCCATTGCCGTCTCCATACTAGTGTTGTCTATCCAGCATCCACTAGTGATGTTCCTACTTACAACAACAACAACATTCATACTACAGATTTTATTCTATACGTAAATAGGATCATAATGATCATATTACTTACTAGTTGTTGCCCGCGACTTCCAGGCCAGCTCTCATTCTATCCCATGGCAATTCTGGTATAGCTATTGCAATCATAAGTTCCCTACACGGTCTGTTTGCTTTTTCTGACAAAATGTACGTCTTCTCACATAATCCACAATATCTCTTGTTATACCAGGCTAAAATATTACTTCTCGAACACGTTTCTTACAATGATCAATCCGTAAATGCCTTTTATGAATAAGCTTTAACATCTCCCTTTACATAACATGTGGTATCAAAACTTTTTTGTCTGTAAATATTACACCATCTACAGAGTACAGCTCATTTCTTAAATACCAACAGTACCTTAAATCATTGTGTATGTAAAACTTATAAACATCTGGAACAACTGCCTGCCATAATGTATCAGGTATGCCACATCGTCGTGGTCGTCGTGGTATGGTATGGTCACTTATAAGCTTGAACCCTTAAAAATCATTCGCTGCAAGTGAGCTGGTACCGAGTTTAAAGTTTGTTAAAAAGATTTTGATGAAATCACCCATGCAGTTGGATGACGCGACGACGACGTACGATACGCACCTTTCGAATTATACTTAACTCAATCATTCTATTTAACTCATCTTGTAACGACAATAACATACAAATTTAATATCAAATTCAGAAACTGAAAAATATGGTGAATTTTTGTCAGTTTCTGAATTTTTACATTTATAATATTACTAGAGGCCCGCCCCAGCTTTACACGGCTGCAATTGCTTTGCACGAGTGCAATTGCAACATGTCCAAACAGCGAGATTTCTGCGCTATATCTAAGTGTTTTTACTATGTATAAATTATCGGGTAAGTACATATCAAATAGGGATGCCTTTTGATAATATATATGTACTTACCCGATAATCTAGGTAGAATTACATGTTGTGATTTTGTTTATGATATGATTATGTATCTAATTGAAATATCGTGTAAGTATATATAATACACGATATTTTAATTACTTAATCGTAAAACATATCACCTATTCAAACGTCCGTATTAGTGCTGGACCAAATAATAATAAGTAAATACTATAAGTCGGGATGATAAAGGCAGAAATTGTTTATTTCATTTCTAGACGCACTTAGCAAGCTGAATTAGAAATGGGCCGGCAACCAAACAAGCCGTAGAACCAATGACCGTTGGGGTAGATGTTTTGAGGGAAGATCGCGAGTCTGCGAACGTAGGTTAGGATCAGTGGGCTCGCTAGATGGGCCGACAATCTTCACAGGGGTCACCACTGTAAAGATTGTCGGTATTTATGATTGAGTAACTGGAGATCAAAGTGAATAGCGTGCGATTGGTGAAGCCTGTGTGCAGCAGTGGAGTGTTATGGGCTGATGAAGAGGTGCCCTTCTTTATCAACGGATCAAATGACAGACAAAGCCAACAATTACACGGAATGGACGGAGCATTTCGGTTAGCATTACACTTAGAAGGTTTTTGAAAGGCTAAGAATCCATACGATATTATGTGTTAAACTGTGAACGGTTTATCTTATAGAAAGAAAGAAAGGAAATGCATTTATTTGCGGCAAACATGACGCATGAAAAAAGGACATAAACACACAAAAAAAACAAGTTGGGGGTAAACATGCGTCACATTCACGCAAAACGGCCATCGCTCAGCATAATGCTAAGACCCTATACGAGACAGAGCCCAAGCGCTGGTTTTCAGCGGCTGCCGGCGTTGACGTGATGACGTTAACCAGTGCAGCATGCAGCAGCTTTCGCTGGTGACTTCACCCGAGTGAATATTGAAACGGGAACGTACTACTGAATGAAAAGTATTATATGCTCTTATCCAAGTCTTGTGTAAAAAATTTCCTTGAAATCCGTTTAGTTGTTAAGGTGTGAGCCCTTAATGAACATCAAAACCACATGGTAGGGGAGCCCAGAGGGTTTTTGAGCAAGCATATGCAGGGCGAAAAGTTAACAGCTGAGGAGGTAGGTAGGTCTCTCCTTATCTGGAGAGAACACTGAAAATATATTTGAAAAGTTTCAGATAGGAGACCCGTGGTCAGGAGTGCACTTTCAGATTTCGAAAAGGAACCAAAAATAAAGTGATCTTCAGAGCCTTTGATTTTGACATGATCGTGTGCGGCGAAATCTGACGAAGAAATTGTGGGAATTCCCTAAATCAAATGAAATTCAGATTTGGAAAATTTTTAAAAGGATATTCAGGGCGAATGAAAATCATTCTGATACAAATATTGTGTTATATGTCGTGATAGTGAATATATAAATATCTGACGGATTGATGGAGCCCTTTGACAAGACGAAGTTTCATTCATTTAGAAAAGTACCCAAGAGTGGTATCATTTTGTATTTATCTCTAAATAAAATAGCTTTCATTGGTATCTGAATGTGAGAGAGAATGGGAAAGATGCATATTGTGTCCATAATTTTTCGCTTTAGTGTCAAAGGCAGATTTCCGTTCATAAGCTGTTTAATGAACCAGTAGCTCTTCCAGGCATTTTCGGTTCGTCTTAAGACTTCCTTGTCTTGTCTGGACTGGAAAGAGACTAACTGGCCCAAATAGATGTATTCATGGACATATTGTAATTCCTCACGATTCACTCTGATCCTATATTTAGTGGTGTTTGACATCAGCTTGATCTTCGACATGTTCATCGCCATTCCAATCTCAAGGCTTGCATCACTGAGTTCGTTTAACATAAGCTCCAGTTCTGCCGCCGTGGAGGAAAATACGACAATGTGGTCAGCAAAGCGGAGGTTTGTTAACCGTACCCCGCCGACTTCAATGCCGCATCTCTCCCAATTTGCCGATAACCTTTTAAACACTTCTTCAAGAGCGCTATCGAAAGCTTTCGAGTAATCGATGAAGGCAAGATAAATTGGTATATTGAACTCTTGATTTTGAATAATTTTTTATTTGGTTTATTGCATGTAGATGGTCAGTATTGGAGGGGCTTGGTCGGAAGCCAGCTTGTTGTGGAGGTTGGTGTTTGTCCAATTGGGGCGAGATACGATTATCTATGGCTTTAATGAAGGCCTTATAGAGATGTGATATAAGGTTAATCGGTCGATAGTTGTTAAGATTTGATTTATCCCCCTTTTTATGTAAAAGTATTATATTTGAGTGGCAAAAGTTATAAGGGAATATACCTGTTTGTAAAATGGAATTAAATAAATTTATAATTATAGGGAGAAGAGTAGATTCGCCTATTTTCAGAGTTTCGGTACTGATACCATCCTCACCTGGTACCCTGTTGTACTTCATTCTACTAAGTGCGGTGTGTACTTCAAAACCACTGATGGAGGAGATGGTATCTGGGCAAAAATAGTTTATTCTAGGTGCTGGGGACTGGCAGTTTGAATACAGCAATTTGTAGTAATTTGTGCAGATTTGTAGAACTTTATTCCTACTGTGACGTTTTTGACTATTGTTGCTTTTAAGACAGTTTATCCACTGTTTACCTTTTATAGTGCCTTGTTTAGCTATTTTTAATTAACTATTAGTTTCTAAAGCAATTTGGATTAGTTGGTGTTAAAAGAAAGAACGAAAAAAAAAGTATTTATTGCGACTCGTACAGGATCATAAACTAAACTAAACACAGTTAAAAATAAAAATAAAACAAATAAAAAAAGATCTAATATATTTTCTAATGTTGCGTTTGACTTCTCTGTTTTTGTTTTTATACTGGAGGAATGTCTTATCTGCACTTAGAGCCTCTCTTTCATCTATCAGGAGTATGGTATTTGATGTTAATTTTTTAATTTTGTGTAGCAGTGTTTTGATTTTTCTACTAGCTGTTTTAATACTATTGACAATATTATTAAATGGTTCCTGTACGTCATTGGTTTTTAAGTCTAGTATACTAAAACTGTTTTTTAATTCTTAATCAAATTGTTGTTTATTGACTATGAGTGACTCTTTGTTTAATCTTTTTATTTTATCCGTAAATATTCGTTTTCTGTACAACTTTAAATCGAAAAACAGTGTCGCACGTATAAGCCTATGGTCAGAGTTGTACTTGAATTGGTTGAGAACTTGAATGTTTTTTTACAATTTGACGATGAGGCGTTAGTATGAAATCAATTTCATTCCTAATATTTCCGTTTGGTGAGACCCACGTCCATCACCGTTGCGGTTTTTTGGGGTAGAAAGAGTTACTTATATAGAGGTTTTGGTCAAAGTAGAATTGTATTAGTCGTGTGCCACGCTCGTTTTGGTTACCGATGCCATGAGGCCTTAAGTTGCTGAAATTATCAAGGTGTTGCTTTTCACCTACTTTCGCATTAAAATCCCCCATAATAATATTCCACGAGTCGCGATGATCGTCACAAGCTTTGTTCAAGAGATCGTAAAAGTCTTCTACTTCTTCGCCTTGATGTGCTGATGTTGGTGCACACACTTGGATGACTGTTAGGGTTTTAGTATCGAAAACTCTAAATTTTAGCAGGGCTATTCTCTCAGAGTATGCTATGAATTCTATAATATTGTCTTTCAACCTTTTTGCGACTATGAAGCCGACACCGTATAAACCTGCAGTTTGTCCGAAGTGGTAAAAGATATTGTTTTCGCGTTCAATCGTATCTTCACCCTCTCTACGCACTTCTGCTAAGCCAATTATGTCCCATTTGATGTCATTAATGCCGTTTTCAAATTCTGTTAGGTGTTCTTCTGTCCTTAAAGTGCGTGCGTTAAAGGTCATAATGCTAAAATAGTTATCTTTGTCCTTTTTCTTAGCCTTGGTCGTTTGATGGTATATCGATCCCACCCGGGGATTCTTAGCTCCCCTTGCTCCGTGTCGTGCCTGGGTATCGTCGTCGTCAGGAGTACCACTGGAGCTACTGGGCATTTGGGGCCTGTTTTTACTTATATTTGTCATGAGGAGGAAAATAGACAGTAAATCCACCACGCTTGTCTAATGCGAGTTCGTGGGTACACAGTAAGCCTTCTAGCTCAGCCTTCAGTTGCCGCC
This sequence comes from Apamea epomidion, assembly GCA_947507525.1. Taxonomy (NCBI): domain Eukaryota; kingdom Metazoa; phylum Arthropoda; class Insecta; order Lepidoptera; family Noctuidae; genus Apamea; species Apamea epomidion. The sequence continues at coordinate 6,770,318 of OX382232.1, forward strand.
GTTGACGATTGCTGATGCAAACGTTCATTCGCCGCCAACCAAATCGATAACCTGCACTGTTATCGGTTGTTCGGCTATCTGGACCGTTTAGAGACTGCTCAGATGCTTCAGATGCAGCGCCACATTTTTATGCCATGTCGGGGGTGATTACTACACTAATGGGGATCAAATTCTGGGAAGTAATAATACACGGCAAAGTAAAGGAAACTGTTTATTTTAAAGATTAACTGAAATCAAATCAACAAATTGATCAGTTAAGATTAAAAATGTGATAAAAATAGAATTGATTATATTAAAAGCTTAAGTGAACAAGTAAATAAAGAAAAGGTATCGACGATTCGTTTCTGGTTTCGGTATCAGCTAAAAATCGTGTTTCGCCGTACGGTATCTCTTTGTTTATCTCGATTCTGTGTCACTAATTTAAGCACATTTGGGCACTAATTTAGGTTCAGTCTAGTCCTACCCCTACTCATACGCTATTCAGTTTTTTATCCGATTGTTATATATTATAATTATATGGGTCTCTTAGGTGTTACTGACTTTATTTAGAGAGTTAGGGAATTCGGTGTAATAATTATGTACATAGTATAAATTTTCTGATAATTATTAGTTTGTGATGGACAATAATCGCGTTGGATTTTGATAAATACGATAAAATACTTATAAACAAATTTTATATTTGTTACAGCGCCAGCTGTTAGTTAGCTGTTTATTTATTTATTAATAAAGTCTTGAACCATTCTCATATTATTATGATGGTAAGCGCGAGTGTTAGTGTAATTTGACTGTTACTACAGTTATAACGATGGCTATTAGTGAGTGTGACAGATATTTCGTCATTTGCGTGATTCTCAGCGTCACTCGGATTTCAGTCTCCTATAATTTTGATTACTATGGTCCAGAACCGGGCTTACCGGTATTAATACATTCAAATACATCGTTAGATTTGAAATATTTGTTATTATGGACCAATGAAACTGAACCGATTAAATCTAATTTGCGTGAAGGCAATATTGCATTTAAAAACAGAAAATGTTCTTTCACTAACTGTTACGTGACGTCAAATAGACAGTTGCTCAAAGATGTAGCGGATTTCGATGTTATAATGTTCAATGGACGAGAACTTCCGGACGATGCTTCACTTTTACCTCAGTCTCGTTCACCTTATCAAAAGTACGTTTACGCCAATATGGAGTCCTCAGCAAACTTTCCGGTATGTAACCAAATATACATTAACTATTTTAATTGGACTTGGACCTACAAATTGAATTCTGACGAAATTTACGGATATATGAGTATAAGAGATAAAGAAGGGACAGTCATAGGTCCAAAAGAAGAGATGCATTGGGAGAAAGTGGAAGAAATGATGCCTATAAACGATACTCTTAAGGATAAATTGAGCACCAAGAAAATTGCAGCGGCTTGGTTCGTATCTCACTGTGATGCGCCCAGTGGAAGAGATTTAATTGCCAAACAGCTCCAAAGTGAACTGGAAGAGTATGGCATGCAGGTTGACATATTTGGCAAATGTGGAACGAAGGAGTGTCCTAGGGGCAGTATGAAGGAGTGTTTACGGCTGGTGGAGACTGATTACTACTTCTACTTGTCGTTTGAGAACACGTTCGCCGATGACTATGTGACGGAGAAGTTGTTGAATGGTCTCAATCATTATGCTGTACCGGTGGTGTATGGCGGCGCCAACTATACAAGGTTTCTCGACTTTAATTAAAACTTTATTTACTCATCATTCTCTTGCAGTTATCCCAATTTATTTGTGTTTGGCTGAGCGATCGACTGCTGCGCTGCGTGTCGTGGGTTCGATTCCCGCACGGAACAAATATTTGTATTGCCTACAGGTAGTTGTTCCGGGTCTGGCTGTTTGTGTATGTGAGTTTAAATGTTTGTAAACGCACCCACGATACAGGAGTAATTCCCAGTGTGGGGCAAGTTGTATTAAAAAAAAAGATGTATTTTTCATCCATACTTCTCTTTATGTCATCTCGGTAGTCAACCCGTTTTATTCACAGTCAATCCATCGTTTCTTTGGCCTTCCTTTACTTTTATAGCCATCCTCATTAATTTTCAAAACTTTTCTCACGACATTTTTCTCCTAAAACTTTGTTTACTATCTCATCATAAAATTAGATTATTGTTTCGTGTGTTTCGTTTTGAATTCCGTGTCGTGATCGCCTATAGTGCGGCATCATCTAGCCTGGTGACGGCGGCGCTCTCGATTAAAAAGACAGATCTACTCGTATCTTGGTGAATTTGTGAGTTAAATATTAAAGCCACCGGGCTAGATAAGCTTGCTGCATTTTATTTGCAGTACGGCCCGGCAGAATACTTAAGACATGTGGTTTTCTATGTCTCAAATAGGCCTGCGAGGTAGTTGCCTATCACACTATCAGTAGCAATGGCTTTAATTTTTACAGTTCAGTAACATTCATTGCGTTATTTACTTTTATTTATTTATTAAAACTTTTCGCACCAAAAGGTACAAAGGCGGACTTAATGCTTAAGGCTTTCTCTGCCAGTTAACCAAGGGTAGTGAAGAGACTAGATGGCAGGTGCTTTGGTTGAGCAGATATATTTTTAGAACATATGCAGCAATGGATTAGCAATATCCTTTAAAATGGTTCAGATTGAGTTTGATAGTGTGTTCCGCAATTTGGGTGCTGGATATATATTTATTTCGTATCTACACTGCGAGTCCTGCGTCGCGAATACCACAGGCTCAAAGAATCAATATATCGCCAGAATTCACCGCTACAGATGCTCACAGTAAACCACCCGTCCATACAACCTGAGGCTGCAGAAATGATAGCAATAAACTTAAGCATACTTATATTTACTGATTAGTTATCGTAGCTAACATCATCATATAACCCATTTCTGTAAGTTATACCTTTTTGCTGGTTCTAATTAAAATAATTTACAGGTTCATGCCGGAAGGAATATACCTGTCAGCGCAACAGTCACGCATCAGGGAGCTGGCAAAGGAAATGGTGGATATTATAAATGACAAACGAAAGTATTACGAGTTCTTCAAGTGGCACAACCACTATTCTTACCACGACCTGAGAGAGTCCCGTGACACCGACGCCTATTGCAAATTGTGTGCGTTAGTTAATAACGACGAACACTATTTCAGAACTAGTGTTTATGAAGATTTTGGTCAGTGGTGGAGTCCACAACATGACTGTCTATAAATTATTTTCATTGACTACTTTATTTCAATTTATTAAAGACTACTCGGAAGATTTTGGCATTTTATTTTACTCCCACCGCCTAGTTATAATTCCTAACAAAGAACCAGTGATGTGCGAGTCGGACGACGCTCAGTGAAGGGTTCCGTATCCGTACTTCCGTAGTCGGGATGAATATTTGCGTATGCACATGCACAATATTGATTTTAATATGGGTGTGACTACCGATTTTAATAGAGAAGTATGGAAGAAAAAGACATGTAGGGCCGACCCCAAACAAATTGGAATAACGGCAGAACAATGATGAATGATGATGCACAAAAGTTCTACGAACTTCATTTTATTAGAATTTTCGTTTTAACTTGAAAGCGTAATAAACAAACTTAATTTCGCATTTATAATCATTCATAATAATACAGCAAGGATTAGGATACTACCTTCTGTCGTAAGAGACTATATACTGAAATAACAGCCACAGTTTTGTAAAACTTTCCTGTATACTACATTTGTAGTTTTGGTCTAAGCAGCCAAAATATGAAGAGAGCCAGGACTGGTGACGCGGGAGCAAGCGACGTACAGCTGTTGTACGTGTGAGAAGCAGCTTGTCTTCGTCACCTGCATTCTTCAGTAGTAATTTCCACATAATAATAATAATAAATTTATTTATTTCAGGTAAATAACACCATTGCTTGCGAAGTTTTTCGTTGTTAGTGAATTAATAAGCCCCTGCGTTCTTATATATACTACCTAATGGCAGGACACTGATACATTGACTGCTGCTTTCTTACAGATTATTCATGACGAACAGATACCTTTCAAGTGACGGTGATAGAACAGAAGGCCGATTCTCGTAATTTAAAACGTTCAAAATCTAGTCGAAGTCTCATCTCGGCGACAAACAAATGTGAAAAACTTGTCAAAATCTAGGGAAATTAGAGGTATTTTTGACAGATTGAGACTGAGATCACTGTGAACGTTCTTAGAATAACGAGAATTGCTCCTCTGGCCATTTTATGAAATATAAATCAATATACTTTCAATTTAATTGTCAGAGTCTGTTAGTATCACATTCTTAATGTTAGGAAGTTGGCTGAATGTCATTCTGCGTATCTGCGGTTGACATTACGACGCAATATACAATCCGTTCATATTTATTTTACCTCTGACAGTAGTTACCTTATCGCAACGAGAATAAAGGTCACAATGATTTTGATAGACTTGTCAGTGGCAGCAACCCAACAGCAACCTTATTAGAATTAGAATAAAGATCACTGTTATCTGGGAAGTGATGCAAAATCACAGGTAAAATACTGTTTAGACGTATGAGGAACAGGGAGTAAAGTTCACTCATCCTCCATAGACGGGTGTTGGGTGTGGCGGGCAACTGCCCAACGATTGATGTTGGGAAGTTTGTATTTAAGAAAATTGCGCGCTAAACTCTGCTGGCGAGATGCAGGATTTGCTTGACGTCAGTATGAAGCGTTGTTCGCAAGTGGCGTTGTAGATACCGCTACAACTGTGAATGAACTGTATAACGCTGAGTCGGTAAAGCAGATTTTATCGTACAATAAGCAGGAAAAATAGCCCTTACGGTGACGAACGTATTGCTGTGACTGTACAGTTAGGCAAATAGATTAGTATACAGCACTCTAATTGCCTAACACAATTTCAATCATAAGTCGAGAGTTTTTGAAGGATATTTCTAATCTTAATCATTTTTTCATAGGTTTAATAAAGTAGTCTGCTCAACAACGTAAATAACACAATGAACGTAACTGAACTGTCAAAATGTAAGAAATTGCGATCAGTTGTCATTTTATGTGTGTTACGCAATTACCCCGCTGGTCTAACTTACAACTAATTTTAAACAATGTTTTCAGTTTGCTGAGTATGTAGTCACTCAGTCATACTCATTATCATTAACAATAATTTGTATTTGAATTAAAAAAAAATCTATTAAGTAATTAATAATTGTCAGTGTAGTAGAAGATTAATATTTTGCCTGTAGGTTTACCAATCTTTCGACTGAACCTACATAATTATTATTTGGACGCAATGTATGTCGATACCCTTGCGCCATCTCATCTTCCTAGTACGGCAGACTGTGCTGGCGCCGCTGCTGCGGCTGCTGAGACCCTTAAGTGGCTCAAATGCCTGTAGGTTTACCAATCTTTCGACTGAACTTACATAATTATTATTTGGACGCAATGTATGTCGATACCCTTGCGCCATCTCATCTTCCTAGTACGGCAGACTGTGATGGCGCCGCTGCTGCGGCTGCTGAGACCCTTAAGTGGCTCAAATACTGTAATACCTTATGACTATGGGTTACCCAACAGCCTTGAGCCATTTGGGGTCGAAACGTTCGGGTTATGGGGCCCGAGTGCGCATATCCTTTTTAAGGAAGTTTCTCGCCGGCTGGTCGATACTTCACGTGACCTGGCTCATTCTTTGGCCAAAGAATAGCATTGCCATTCACCGTGGCAATGCTGCAAGTCTGAGCACCTTTCTGCATGATGCAGCGATGCGGACGACTACTTCGACGCCTAAATGTTCTTTGTTTTTGTATCTATTTGTATAGTAAGTTAGATAGTCATTTAATTTAGTATCTAGTGTTAATAGTTAATTTTGTATAGGTACACAGAATAAAATACTATTATTATTTCGGTTTAAGGAAGTCACAAAGTCATTATTTTCGATACAGCTGTATAATTTAAATGCCATGTTTGATAAAAGTGCTGATTAGTGTATGATAAGGAAAATTATTTATGTCATTATTATTTTAATTAGATATTTTTGTAGCTATTGGGAAACTTCACCAGCTAAACATCAAGACGGCTTCAATAGGTAACTACAATTATTATTTTAATTTTATAATGGTTTTTTTTACAATGTTATGTTTCAAATGGTAGTGAAGAGTGTGGTATTGTGTACGTTTAAATGTTTTGAGGCCCCGCCGGCCTAAGGCTCCTGCAGACTGCAGAATCGCGAATAAGGTGAATTGGACCAACTGCGGATTGGACCAACTGCGAATTGGATATTCTTTTGAACATTGGACCATTCGCGAATTAGACCAATCGCCCCTAAAGGATCTTGGTAAAACGCACGTGGCTTGACTTAATAAAATACGTTTAGTATGAAATTACATCTAAATTAGATATGCCTAATAGTAGGTACCTACTACATTTTTAAGTTCTTCAAGCAATATTTACAATACTCTTTCAAAAACTGTATCTATCTGTATCATATCTGTACCAAATGAGAGATAAGGCGCGGCATCACGTGACTAGGCGTTCAATACAATCACATTATTGTGGCCAACATTACTATTTTCTATCAGCGCGTGCAGCAATTTTTTAAATTTCATTTAATTAATAGAAAACAAACAGTTCATTTATCAAACTAAATTTCATTCGAAAACATCCATCGGTTTCTTACTAAACTTCAATTATAACCGACGACCCTGCATACTTATCTCTTTTGTTGACTGTACATCATCATCATCTTCAGCCTATAGCAGTCCACTGCTGGACATAGCGCATGCTTAATGGAACACTGACCCATTAGTAGATAGGTCAGATTCGATTTCCGTTTTTTTTTTACTCAGATCTCATCAATAGTTAATCATAGACGTTCAAAATACAAGCATTCATGATTAATATAAATCAGTTTTATTTTTATGCATCAACCAGTAGGTTAAGCTCTTATAGCAAGATTTCCTTTTGCGATTTCCCAAAAATCGTCTTTTTGAGTTAAGTCAGTATTCCATTAAGCATGCGATAGGCCCATTTATGTATTAACGCTAGCAGGTCAAGCTACCCAAAACTGTCAAATTTTCCTTAAATTTTGTCAAATCAACCTTGGACCTTAATGATTTAGCGATAAAATTGAAAATTTACTAAAGAAATGTGACAGATTGTAGTAGCATGATGTGCTGGCGTCTGTACACAAGAATAACTAAAACTTTTTGGTAGTCTTACAATTTTACAATAATTTACCTATGATAGAGTATCAATCGTTTTTTTTTAATTCTTGCAGCGCAAGAGTCTAACCGTTTAGGGTTTTGTTTCAATGTAACTCGCTGTGAAAGCAGCACAAGGTTAGATAAAAAGGTACGGTAATTAAAATTACTAGTGATATGGAACGGAAATATTAATAGCTTGCGGTTTTATTCGTAACCATGGGGAACTACTTTATGTACCCGGTTCAAGTGTCCATTGTATTTAACCAGACAGGGTCTACCTGTGAGCTAAGTGTCTTCTAAATCAGAACTCGCAAAGTACCAAACATCCAAACATTTCTATTTATTATTTATTTAACTAGCTGTGCCGCGACTCCGTTCGCGTGGATGTCGGAAAACAATAATGTGTCTCGTTAGTAATTCTTTTTTTTACTAAAATAAGTTTAGTTAGTTACTCCTTATCACATCAGCTATCTGCCAGTGAAAGTCCCGTCAAAATTGGTCCAGCCGTTTCGGAGCCTGAACAAGCAGACAGACAGACAAAAATAAAAAAAAAAGATTTTTTATAAGTACTTACCGTTATACCGTATGTACTTTCTTTATCAAAGGAGCCCAGCTCATCCCACCATCTCCGTCTGGGTGTTGGATTAGTCCTTGGCAGCTCTGGACAGAAAGGGGTGGAAAGAGAGTATGGAGGCCTTTGCCCAGCAGTGGGACATTAACGGCTAAAAATAAATTATAATATATACTTTCGTATGCATTTAGTAAAAAGCTGTTATTTTACATTACAAGCAGACACTTCAATTTTATTTATTTTTATAGAAGAAGATGGAATTAATACAATTATTAACTGGCCGCCCTTAGTACTATAGAGAAATTTATGACAGTGGGCTAGTCTAAAACTCGTAAACGTAAGGCAATTTCCATGCCTTATGGACTTAAGCAGTTACCCTTGGTGCTGATCGGAGGTGTGAGATGGAACACCGGGGTGGTTTTTAGTCAGTAAGAGTCAGACCCCGTGGCCCGCCTCAGGGCGGCGGACGTCCATGAGGATTGTCCACCCCGGAAAAAAAAATGGTGCTGATCGGGATAGTTCCAAATGCTGGCTGGTTTGATTTTGGCATAACTGGCCAATGCAAAGCCATACTCATAATACCTGACAAAATAATGTCGTGAAATAGGTTGATACTGCTACCTACTGCTTTATGCTTAGTGGAAATAAAGTAGAAAAACATAAAAACGTTATAAAAATTTGTTAATAAAATTTGTTAGTATTGTTGGAATTCACTCATACACATTCATAATGCATTCAGAAAATCACTATAGATTAGACGTGCTGATAAACCGTCTCGATTAGGTGTATGACATACATATGTAGCTCTTCATAGTCAGTCTCTCCTCACACTGGCGACAGACTCACACACTCTTTTTTTGTAGGTACAACCATCCGCAATAATTAACAATGAGGACCATGTGTACCAAAAAGACGGTATTTTTTATCATATTAATGATAATGTTGCTGCTGTTATATAACGCAACAAGAACAAGAAGTGATCAAATACTTTCAGACAGTGACAAGTTAATAACTGATCGGACGTTAGTGAAAAGTGAAGTGATTCAAAATGAGACAGAAAACAAAGTGGACTTAAAATATATTTTACAATGGACGTCGCCGTCAAACGTTCCTTTCGTGTATATGGGCAACGGACAGGATGGATTTATTGAACGAAAATGTCCTTACACAAACTGTATAGTGACTGCAAACCGCTCGTACCTCGACGGCGATTATACAAAATTTGACGTCATTGCATTCGCAGGACCAGAAGTGGTAACTTATGGTACTGCACAATTACCTGGTAAGAGATCCCCCCATCAGAAGTATGTTTTCGCAAGCATAGAATCTGGGGACAATTATCCTGTCTGCTCTAATAGATTAAATGGATATTTCAACTGGACATGGACTTTTAAATTAGACTCTGAAGTAAGATGGGGTTACTTTACTATTAGAGATAAAAATAATGCTATAGTTGGACCAAATAAAGAAATGCATTGGATGAAGTTGAAAGATATGGATCCAGTTAGCGACGATTTAAAAAAACAGCTAAAAACGAAAACCAAGGCTGCGGCGTGGTTCGTGTCTAACTGTTATACCAGAAGCAAACGAGAACAAATTGCTAGAAAGTTACAAAAGGAATTAGCAAATTATGGTCTGACCTTAGATATATTCGGTACGTGTGGAACCCTAAAATGTTCACGGGATAACGAAGAAGATTGCGATAAATTAGTTAAATGGAATTATTATTTTTATTTATCGTTTGAAAACTCTTTTAGTGAAGACTATGTCACTGAGAAGTTATTACGAGCGTTGAATAATGACGCTGTGCCCATAGTGTATGGGGGTGCTAATTATTCTAGGTATGTACTAATTGATAGAAAGAAAAAATATTTTATTTGGGATACTCACAGGAAATAAATCTAACAAAATCAGTTGGGTTGTTGTTGCTTGGGTTCGAAATCAAGCAGGTACTTTCATCATAATCATCATCATTTCAGCCGAAAGATGTCCACTGCTGCATAGGACATAGCACGAACTTTACTTTGTGTTAATTATTTCATTACCACTGTTCTCGAAATGGTGAAGGGAAACATTGTGAGGCAACCGACATGTCTCATAAACAAAAATTCGATATAGGGACATTATAGACTGAATAATGAATATGGTATGTATTAATGAAGCGAGTAATGCTTGATATTATTGTTTAAATTAAATACATAAATAATCCTATCAGCCAATAACATTCCCACGCTTGGGATTTACTTAGGCCTTCTCTCCAATCCACGTAATCTACCACGTGGACCCAGTGTGACCCAGTTTTGTTTCTAGGATATGCCGGTTTCGTCACGTCACAGAACAGTTGTAATAAAGCAAATTGCAAGTAAAGGGCTCGCCTGGGTTTGAAACCAAGGCCTGTGCTTCGTATGAAGAAGCCGTTATCACCTTAAGTCAAGTGGAAATTGTAACCAGTTTATTTTAATGATTTGGGTTCATTTACTAATATTTGTTTTACAGATTTATGCCAGATGGCATTTACCTGGACGCTGGACTACAAAGTAGTAAGGATATAGCAGCAAAAATGTATAATTTGATCAATGATCCGGAACAATATTCAGAGTACTTCAAATGGAAAAATCATTACTCGTACCATAGACAAAATGAAGATGTTGAAACTGAACCTTATTGTTTATTTTGTGCCACTTTGAACAAGGAAGAAATGGTAAAAACGACCACAATTTATGACGAATTTTACAAATGGTGGATGTCTCCTCCGGGTCGATGCTGATTTGAATCAAGTCAGGGTTTGTAAACCTATGTTTTCAAAAAGGATTTTTTTTCAATTGATGTTTGTTTTATACTTTATATATTAAAAAAAAAGAAGTGTCCTTCGACTTTCGTTACTGACTATACCCACTGCGCCAGTTGACCACTATGCTCTTTCATATTAGACTAGCTCCGCCCCACGGTTTCACCCGCATAAGTTTCGATCCCGTTAGAATATCGGGATAAAAAGTATCCTATCTGGTTATAAACCATCTGTGTGCCAAACATACAAATCCCTTCAGTAGTTTTTGCGTGAAAGAAGAACAAACATCCATCCATCCATACAAAATTTCACGTTTATAATATTGGTAGGATACTAGTGGAACCAGACGATTGATCGACACACAGATAAAATTTTATCAAACAACGCAATGTGAGCCCTTGATAACAGCTATCGTACTTGTAGTTATATTTATCCTAAATGTGTATTTTAGATACAGCAGAGCTAAAACTACGACCAAGGTAATATCTGAAATTGGCGGAGAATATTTAGTACCTACCGGTGCTTGTAGTCCGGTGTTACTTTGAAATCATATTTGTACCTAAGTACAACCTAAGTACAGTACAGTCCCAAAACCAGTGTAAACTGGTTAGGTTAGGTTATTCTATTAGGTTATCCTATTATTCTATTGCAACCCCATACTACGGTAGGCCAGCTCAAAGTCAAAATGATACTAGCTACGTGTAGTCGACTGTAATGTATTAGGTAGTATACCTACACAGAGTGATAAAACTGAACAGATGAATCTGATCCGTTCCGACCGATGATAACGCAAGCACATGCACAATATCAAAAAACGATCGGACGGTTCCGTTTCAACGATTTGCTTGTAACTAATCCATCATTCTAACCAATCATCATTTCTTGCCTTTATCTCAATCTATTTGGGATCGGTGCAACATGTGTTTTTTCTCTATTTGTTGCCATCTTGGTAGTTTCCCACCCCCTTTCTAGCCTCGTCATCTTTCACACAGTCCATCTATCGTTTATTTGGTCTTCCCCTACTCTTATAGCCATCCACATCCATTGCTAGCAAATAAATGAATACTAGAATAAAAACACGCTCTTGGATTTTTAACGCTCGGCTCGGCGTTGAAAGTTGAAAATCCAACAGCGCGGTATGGATTTTGGTTCAGCTCAAACGGATCTGATGGTAGAACTGACCAAATATGGTCATCAGTCTAAGAGATAGCCGTCCGAAGTTTGGGTTGAAAGAAAGAAAGAAAGAAAATGCATTTATTTGCGGCAAACATGACGCATGACACAAACACACAAAAAAAACAAGTAGTAGGTATTGAAGTTTCAATGGGACAATTGAAAATTGATGATGTTGGTTCCATAGAGAAAGTGGTTCAGTTTGCCGATCCGTGGGTACCTCACCCTTAAATTTGACTACACCTTTCTGATAAACGCTGTATACTCAAAATGTAATAGTTTTCAATATAAAAACAATAGTAACGGGAATGAAGGACGTAATTTAAATCAACATCAAATGTGAATACTATGTGGGTAATTTATTTACTTTATTTTTTTTTATTGTTCTCTGTGTTCTGTTAGTTTTCGTCATGGTCTGGCAATTTGAGTATTTTATGTGACCTACCCAAATGTTCTTACCCTGGTATTGTTCGTCGAATCGTTGAGCTTCTTAAGTTTTGAGTTGAGCTACAAGATTTCTGACAAATGCGTGCAATGACTGGACAGGTCCTCTCAATCTGTGTGGTTCTTTCCTCAAAAGACCATCTCAGACATCGATCTACATAGTCTTCATATTATTATGATCTGACTAAGATTATGTCTGGACTTTAGAGGAGACTTTGACCTTTGAGTTTGTTTCGGCCTTTCTTCTCAGACTGGTCAGATAGGAAACGCCGACCTCGTCTAGTTTTAAAAAAATGATTGACGTGTAAAAGCGTTTGTACAAACCTACTTACAAAATAAAATCATTTATCAAATCTTAAATACTGATATGCGAAGAAGAAAAGGAAGAAGTGGTGAGACGACCTAGACGAGTACCGCAAGGGTTGGATCGATTGACGGGGCCCGACAGGGCCGAAGCCTGCCGGGGTAGCGGGATCGTCCGAAAGGGTTACCGCTGCCCTGGTACATAAAGGGCTAAGGAAGGAACACGGGTGGGTTTTAGTCAGTAAGTGTCTGACACTCCCTTCTGCTCCACCCAGAGCGGGAGGGGTCATTTGATGATTTCCCATCCTCAAAAAAAAAAAAAAAGGGTTGGATCGAGGTGGCTCTAGAAAAAGATGCCTGGAAGGATTTGGGGGAGGCTTTTCGATTTGCTCAGCAGAGGGTGTGTGTGTAGGCTAAATAAAAAAAATGTGATGAGCTGGTAAGTACACTTGAGATTAAGTAAAGTGTAACTCTTATGAAAAACTACGTCATATATCATTAACCTAGATTTCGAGCACATTGTTGATTACAGATCAAGTGGACTTAGATAAAGGCTCTCATTATTTGAACACCGATAGCACAAGCATTAGATGATTAAAATTCTGCCGGACTAACAGAGCAATCTTTAGCTGAAATAAATGATTTATAATAGCACTTCATACTTGTATTTTATGATGAGATAAACAGACCTGTTATATAAATACGAGTATATTATAACTAGCGGACCCGGCAGACGTCGTCTTGCCCGGAAAAGCAGCGCCACCTACCGGGTCCAATTATGTTTTCAAACCATCCAGGAACCCATTGAAATAAACACACAAAATTTCATCCAAATCGGTCCAGCCGTTTAGGAGGAGTTAGGTGACAAACACACTTACAGAAGAATTATATATATTATTTATATTATTTGACAGTTTTGGGTAGCTTGACCTGCTGGCGTCTCACGTCTGTACCTAACAGTATAGGGTTATTTTAAATTGGCTAAGTGAACTCCGCAGATGCGATAGGTAGGTACCGATATCGAAATTCAATAAAAAAAAAGAGTTTTGATGTTTTTTTTTGGGAGGTCAACGACCGCTGTTTTCTTATGTTTTATAGTGTTTACATATTGATATAACAATCACGTCTGCGAAGTTTCCACAGAAAAATTAACAGATTTTTATACAGTCTTACCAAGGGGTATCGTATTACCCAGTAAGTGGGTTGTAGAGGTCAGATAGGCAGTCGCTCCATGTAAAACACTGGTATTTAGCTGCATCCGGTTAGACTGGAAGCAGACCCCAACATAGTTGGGAAAAGGCTAGGTACATGATGATTTCAAGTGTGACTACAAAAACTGCTGATGACGACCTCAAAAAAAAAAGTATATACGAAAAAACAAATGAATAAATTATTTGCTTTATAATGTTTAGATATTGGTACCCACCGCGTCTGCGAAGTTTAGCTAGCCAATTTAAAATAACCCCGTATGTACATAACAAAATTGCAGTTATGTTGTAAGTTTATCCGCGTAATAAAATTCGACTTGGATACAATATGTAAAACATGCATTACTGAAATAGAAACGATAACAGAATGCCAGTTAGAGTCAACGCAGACGCGCCAAAACAATCTATCACTACATTGAAGAAGAGGCTAAACCAAATAGTCTGTGTGTGTTTAACTACCAATTAGATGTTCGGCTAGTTTAGAGAAAAGTCGTGAGTCTTAGTTTCGGGTCTACGCTCATGTTTTGCGTTACGTGTGTACTGCTCTCTAGCCGTCCGACAAATAATCCAAATCAACAAATTTAACGGAAAGATTAAAAAAAAAACAATATTATGGCTATTAGTAAAATGAGAAAATTCACTAGCAAATTATTAATTTTTGTGATGTTTTCCGTTATGATAATAACAATGATAAAAAAGTATAAGTACAACCAAAAAAGGTTTCTTTTACACGGGAGTAAAGCAAGGCCAGGCATGAAATACATATTGCTTTGGACTAAAGAAGATACCATACCGTTTGTATATATGGGCCTAGGAAGAACAGGCTTTGTCGGTAGGAAATGTACATACACCAACTGTTTAGTTACAGGTAACGAGAGCCTTCTCGGCAGTACTACCGCATTCGACGCAGTCCTTTTTCATGGACCGGAATTAATTGGTTCCCGTGTTACGTTGCCAGAAGAACGGTTGCCATACCAAAAGTTTGTATTCGCAAGCATAGAATCACCAGCGAATTATCCATTGTGTGTTCACAATTTTAATGGATATTTTAACTGGACGTGGACATACAGATTAGATTCGGATATACGTTGGGGCTACATTGCGATACAAGACTCTAACGGCAACATTGTGGGTCCTAAGAAAGACATGCATTGGATAAAATGGAAGGATATGGATCCTGTCAATAAAACATTTAAGGCTCAGCTGAAAAGTAAACATAAAGCAGTCGCCTGGTTCGTGTCTAATTGTCGTTCAACAAGTCGGCGTGAAAATTATGTTAAAAATCTTAAACACGAGTTAATGGACAAGTATGAACTAGATATAGACGTATACGGAGATTGTGGAAAGTTCTCTTGTGGTCGTGAAGAACAAGATTTCTGTGGAAAAATGATATACAAAGATTATTACTTTTACTTATCTTTCGAGAACTCTTTTAGTGAAGATTACGTTACGGAGAAGTTGTTGCATGCCTTAAAAAATACTGCAGTACCCATTGTTTATGGAGGAGCTAACTATAGCAGGTAAGTTGGACGAAGTTATCGTAGCTTATTCCTACTTACGTTACGCGTCTTTTACTAATTGCAGCTGAAAATCAATAGAACGTCATAATAATTTTCACCATGTTGCTGCTGTTTAAAATAACTCTACATTTAGTAATAAACTACTAAAGTAAAATCGATCATTCGGTCAATCGGTCACTATATAAAAAAATGCAAGTCGCTTTTACAATTGTGTGACTGTGTGTGCGCTTAGTTCTTCTAAACTACACAATAGATTAGATGCAAATGTAGAAATTTTATTCCGGAAGGTTTGTGTATATTATCCCACATTAAAATTTAACTTAGATTAAACACAGTAATCTCGATGTTTTGACTTGTCGCTAAATTAGTAAATTGAATCGGTGTGAAGCAGGGAGGGGTCGCTTTTGTTATTAGTCTGTGATGTCCCACTGCGGGGCAAAGGCCTCCCTACTCTCTTTACACTTCTCTCTGCTTAAAGCTGCTAAGGATCAGTTCTTGTTGAAGGAGTCCAACTCATCCTGCCATCTCTGTTTGGGCCTGCCGCGATGTCGCTTGCCATTAAGAAGTAGTAAGTTTGACCCATTGGTCGTCTGACATGCGTCAATTCTATTTTAGCGTGGCAGCTTTCCAAGTGATATCAGTTATCTTTGTGATGGAACGGATGGTCATATTCCTAACCTGGTCTGTCACTAGTATTCAATAAAACATTCCATTGCAGATTCCTGCCAGAACGATCGTATTTAAATGCCAGAGAGTTAAAGATCCCGAAACTAGCAGAGCTGATTGATCAACTGATCAGAGAGCCTGAGACCTATGCGGAGTTTTTCCGATGGCAGAAGTACTACTCTTACCACAAGACTACGGAGCTGAACGAAACCAATGAGTATTGCAAGATGTGCGCTGCTCTGAACGATGATAAATTGATGGAAACCACGTCAGTGTATAACGAATTCAGTGAATTTTGGGAAGTGTATAATACGTGTTGAGTGAATCAGTCTAGATAATCATTTTGCCATACCTATATTTTAGTGGATAAGAATGTAATTCTATATAAATTAGGAACATAGTTTGTTCTAAAACATTTGTTGAATTGTGAAGTGATGTTTTTTAATGATAAATAGCTATAAAAAATATGATATCGTATTATCAGTGCAGTCATTTACTGACACATTATGTAGTCATTAGAATAGAATACAACAATAGTCGCATGAGAAGGATTCATGGTTTTTGTACTTTATTAAGTAGTAAATAATGTTTTATTTTAAATACATGAATCTGTTTTACTTAGTCATAAAATTATGGCAAAAGCAAAGAGTTATTTAAAAACATGATGCATGAAATTGCACGAACGTAAAGTAACACTTTCGTACGATAAAATATAAATTCTACAAAAGCGTACATAGAGGTGAAAAAAATCAAAAACATTAACATATTTGTTTTTGATTAACACAAATAGTAAGGACACAAGTACTTATCCGATAAAGGTCAAATTATCGGTATAAATCATCTATTTTCTTACTTTACTTTTAATTGTTAAGTACCTACTTAACAGCTGGAATATACACAAGTAGGTACTTATCCGATAAAGATCAAATTATCGGTATAAATCATCTATTTTCTTACTTTAGTTTTAACTGTTAAGTGTACTTACTTGTGTATATTCCAGCTGAACTGAAGAAAGTGCGTGAGTAGGTAGGTTTATACTAGAGACTTATTGAAATCACTTGTGACTGGAATTGACAAAATAATCCATGTCCCTACAGCCCGTTCACAGATATTTTACCTCTGACAGCAGCAACCGAATAGACCCTCATGGCACCAACAGTATTTTTCAATTACAATTTATCAACGTTATTCAAAAAGTAATTATTGGTATAAGATATAAAGCTGAAACCTTCAGGATACAGATGCACGAGTTTCTAATTCTTTTAGTGAGTAATCGCGTAAGAATTTAACCTGAACAGGGTTTGTTTACATTTTCATCAGATGCTTTTGGTATAGACTATAGATTTGTTCCAAACTCCCACGTTTTCGGTTTCCTTGGGGATTCAAGTCTAAAATCATAAAACTTGAGTCCCATCACCAGTAATATGTACATATAGAATCAAATGGACGAAGAAAAAATGTGGATTAGTTATAACGTGCTGGTTGTGTCAACAAGGACGCTGCAATGTTTGTGTCGAGTTCTACTTCTAAGCATGCCCATATTTGACCAATTATCGTGTGTGACGAGAGGCCGATGACACAATATGGCTAACATGTTTCAGCTCCAAGTCATTCTAGTCATATTCGTCGTCACGCTCTACTGCTTCATATTGTGCCTTATGGAGTCAAACAGCTGCCGGTATAGTAGATTCATATTTTATTAATATGTTGTACTCAAAATGTAATAAAAATAAAGGAATCAAAGTTTCAAATGTCTACATTTAGTACCCAATGCTTACGTCTACGTCCACAGATATTAAGTTATATGTTCGATTTTATCTGACCAAGATTATGTCTGGACTTTAAAAGAGACTGTGACCTCTGAGTTTGTTTCGGCCTTTCCGCTCAGACTAGTCAGATAGGAAACGCCGACCTCATCTGGTTTTTAAAATATGATTGACGTGTAAAAGTGTTTGTACAAACCCACTTACAAAATAAAATCATTTATCATTTACTTATCATAGAAATAGTCTTTTTTTTTTAAATAAATCTACTTGGTACCTTATACATGGTGCTATTCCATTAAGTCTGTGTGAGTTAATTTACCTTTTTACTGCTACAGCCAGTACTTTTGGTACAGGTTGGTGGTGGTTACAGGTTGGCTGGAAAATGTATCTTGACCTACCAAGTGTGTACTTGTAATACCTGTTTCCACCCTTGGCTTACAGATGGACACTTCACTACGTTGTAAACAAGATTGAAAGTCACTGCGCAAAATATACAGACAAATGTATCACTCACGCATGTTTTCCTTACATGCTTGTTTTCACTAACACTAATCGAGATCTAAATAAAGGCCTAAAAAAGGGCGCTGCTGGATTTTCAACCTTTGGCGCTAAGCCGAGCGTAGAAAATCCAACAGTGCACTTTGTAAATAAGAATTGCACATTCAGTCGCGCCTTGCAGGAACTTCTATAGGAATAGAGGTAGTTAGAAACTACAGGAACGTTACGTGATACGATTCTTGCATACATACTGCTTAAATCGTCGTCGGCCAAGTGTAACAAGGTAATCTGTCGAGAGTGAGAGAGCATGCAGCCTCCCTGAGTCCCGGAGGCGCCTACTGAATCCCAGGGCCAAAAGTAGGTCACGGTCAAGGTGAGAATCGGCCTGGTTTTGTTACACATTAGAGTTCGACTGAATTTCGATTTCGGTTTTCGACTGAAAAATTGTATAAATACTGCCGAAGTTGTGGGCGAAAAAAATAAATGGCGGCAAATCAATGCTTCAATTTAAATAAACTGAGAGTGACTTGCCGACACAATTTTTTTTTCTGTCATTTTTCAGAGAAACTGTGTAGTTAACAACTAAAAGCACAATAACTGAAAAAATGCAGGAAAAAATGCTTTTTCTCGCAAATAATATCAGATTTTTAATAATTACATTTTTGGTAAAAGTTTAAAGTTTCGTGTGATATACGTTTAAACGGTTAAAGTTGACACTGTTTTTCTATTACTAATGAAATACACGTTGTCAAACAAAAAAATTTTTTTGCGTTTTCGGTTTCAGCCGAAAATGCAAATATCAGTTTTCGTTTTGGCTGAAAAAGATGCCGTTATTCGTCTTTTAAACAGACCATTTGGATAACTTTTAGCTTTATATGGCTCGACCTTCTTTTATTACTATCATTCTTATTTCCTTGAAAATAATCTAATTTCTATAAAAATTATAGCAAAACTTGAGTCTACATCGACAGGAAATCTCCATTTCCTGTTGATGTAGCTCGAACGTTCCATTTTAAGTATTTTTCCACTCTGATATGAGTAGAGGCCTTGAGGATTATCACAAGTCCTCAAGCTCTTATCAGGCTGACTAACACTCTACTACTCGACTAACCATTAGCATTAGGTATATGAGTTTCTCCATAGCCAAGCCACTGTTGTTGATTACTTCAACCCGTACCCCCACTTCAATCACTCAAGTGACCAACAGCCGACGTGGTTATCATCACCTATCAACTCAGCCTATCGCAGTCCACTGCTGGAAATAGGCCTCTCCCAGGCAACGCTAACAACACCCCGTCTGCCTTCCGCATCCAGTCGGTTCCAGCCACGTTCTTAAGTTCGTCGGTCCTTGTAGCTAGGCGGCGTCCCATGCTACACTTGCGGTCACGCGGTCTCCACTCGAGAACTCGTCTGCTCCACCAACATGGCCAGCCAACTGCCACTTCAGTTGGCTTACTCTGCTAACTATGTCTGTAACTCCGGTTATTTTCCAGATAATTTAATTTCACATCTGCAATACCAAAGGCATCGCAGATGTTGTCATTTCAAAGACCAAACTGAAATATCACTTGTGCCTAAAATGACGATGGCCTACCCATATTCATCAAAACAACAACGCTGATAGGCTATATAAATAACTATTGTAGTAGTACTTACTTTCACTAAAAGTTCCTTCACAAAGGGCAACCGGGCTATTCTGTTAAAATCACAGCATGAAAACTTAGGTGAAGTGTGCTCGAAGTGGGCAGTCATTCGCCTGACCAGGCGACACTATTGGCAGCTCACTTCACCTAAGTTTTCTCGGTGAGATTTTTATAGAATACATCGGCAGTACTTACATTCGCTAGTTTTTTTTTACATTTTTACCATCTGGAGGACTAGGCTACTATTTCAGATTTCATGTGAAGTCGCGTCCATGTAAGCAATGTCACTCACTGTACTTGCATAGTAGCAAACATTATTTAACATGCAAATTGCAAGCACTTTCGCACTTTCGCCGGGCTATCGCCGACACCAGTCGTGGTTTAATTAAAATTACCAGCTAAACATTGATATACAAACGCTTATTGTAATGAAACGATCATAGAAACGCTAATTAGTTCTCCATTGGGCATCTAATACTAATTAACATTGCCCAGCGATTATCAGATGTATAATATACGATGGAGTGTCATACTATATGTGTCCAACCTCTTTTAGAAGGTAGAAGGTAGGTACATACATAGGTAGGTATAACCTAGAGAAATTCCTTCGTAATATCAATTCAAGCTGCCTTGCTTCGCGATTTCCTTGGTAAATAAGGAATAGCTTATAGCAAGAGCAATAGTTTCGCTTTAAGAGTAGACACCTATTCTCGACCTTGACTTTGAAACCTTAAGTTAGTACAAGTGTATGGAATTAAAAAGTGAGTCGCATGGTTCGGTTCGTGAACAAGTTACGAGTATATTTTGAAAAGGCATGTCGAGTCAGTGTGGGACATCAAAGACCATGTGAGGTTTATTTCTGTACAGAATTAGACATCTAAGGCTTTCCACAATGTGTGGAATTACTGGCTTTATTGACCTGTTTAAAAAAATGCCGAGAGTTGTGGTGGGACACTCGGTTGGAACAAAGATTGTTTCTCTTTTTAACCGACTTCAAAAAAGGAGGAGGTTCTCAATTTGGACGTTTTTTTTTTGTTTCGTAATAAAAGTGTGGTGATGGCCAAATGTTACGCTTATTTCGGTCTAATTCGCCAAGTTTACAGAGTACGTGCGATAAGGAACTTCGTTCCAATATCGACTGTTTTGCAAGCTTCCTCATGTTAGCGTGTCGATTTGGACACGATTTCGTGACGTGTCGAGTGATTCGCTGTCGCTGTAGACATTAGGTGCTCAACTATACAGGTGACAGGGCAAGCAGCCCAAGAGGAAAGGTGGGCCACGGTCTGCGGGGAGACGCCGCATAGGTACACATTGAAGATCAAAATCATACGAGAAACCCCACCTGTGGAGATTGTCTTTACTGCGGTTGACCTGAGTGCGGAGTCTGTTTAATGTTTCCCAAGGTCTCTGATGGTTCAATGAAATAATCAGGAGTTGATTCCTAATAAATGATGCCAGGTGCCTATTATGGCTAGCAGAGTGGCGGCCGGTCGCTGCCAGAAGAATGACCTTACATAACCAAAGTTAATGCACAAGCGTTGCCCAATTGCACAATAGGTACCTACCTACCTTTAGTCTGAAATATTGAAATTCATGAGATTTAAGTGACATGCTAATTGATGCTTATAACCGATTAGTACCTAACTGTTACAGGCCTTTGACAATCACGAAATTGGAAATCTACACACTATTACCACTTTTGACAACAACACAGTTAGTTTCATCATAACATTGTTGGGGAATATTGAGACAGATAGCTCTTGGACGCAGTTTAGATGTGCTGCCCGCCTTCAGTTTAATTGGTGAAATCAGCCCTAAGGTTGAAAGTATGTCACGTAGACTAATAGACGTTAGGGCCTAGACAAAGTGATATTCTATCAGTGATAATGACGGAAGGATGGAAAAGTAGAAATGTAGGTATTGCCTATTGGATTGACTTATTAAGCTATGTACCGAAATGCTTATTTCAATCCTGTAGAAAGTCGTCGTAGGAATACAAAATGCTTTGAAAGCCATTGGCGCTCTTGTCGTTTTCAGCCGTGCAAAAGCCCATGTTTACGATTTTCACGCCGTTAGGAGGAAGAAAATAGCGTCAATAATGAGTAGGTGCTCGGAAGCTCCAACAGCATCATCAAAACATAAAAACATTCCGTGATAAAGTGGACAGCCCCTTTATTACGCACTTGGCACGGAGGCACGTGCCAACATGTGTTGAGCCACCTTATTATTCGTAATTGTTGTTAGGTTAGTTTGAAAAAGTTTACTAACATAATTATTAAGTCGATACTAATACTACGAGTATGTCGACTTCTTCCTTCTTCGAGGTCAACTATACTTTATTTGAATGTCGGTCGGTCAGATTGCTGTACGAATTAGCACGTATAACTACTGAAGGCTGTAGTTTGTAGTTAGCCTAAGCTGTGGAGACAGGCGTGCTTATCGGTGACACGACAATCTGATGCTGACGATGTGAAACGGTAAGTAGCAGTGTTGTCATCATACTCGTCGATCCCCTGCAGTGTTGCTAGCATATATACAGGGTGGATATTTGAGATAGGGCAGTAAAAGCAGGTAGTTTAACCGTTGTAGCTACAGGAATACGTTCTTTGGAGAATATCGTGAACTTTCTTAGTTTTATCTAACTGTATTAATAGATTTTAGAAAAATGGCACAGTCAGCTAGAAAAAGTCAATTTTCACGTTTTATTTTTGTGATGCCAATCGATGCAGTTTTTTATAAGGATTATGAAACTGCTGGACTCAGTGAGGTTAAACTTCGAGGTTAGCATTAGAAAATCACAAAACGCAGTAAAGATTGATGGGAATATTAAATATTATCTTGACTGTTTGTTTGAACTGGTGCTGGCAGTACAAAGAAGGTTATTACGCAACAACCTGAAGTCTCCGAAAAAAACTTTTGGTACAAACAATAATGAAATATATTACCCTCTTTTGGCATCTCCGTAACCAGGTGAAAACTGCCCGACGGTCCGTGTTACCTTTGCATAAAACTTTGGAACATGAGGTATTAAAACTTCAAACAACGACTTTACAACCCTTGTAGACTTTCATTTGTTTCAAAGAACGGAGAATTCGGATAAGTAAGTGTAACATAAAATTATGGCAAATCTGCGAGAAAAATCCTAGTGGAGATAAGAAACCTTCACTAAGACTAAAAATTAATGTTAATTACGAAGGTAGCAATGCTGTGTGAAAATTCTATAAAGATATCAATTTGCGAAAAAAAAACGCTTTCTCGAAAATCAGGGTTTTGCAAAATACTCGTAAAGTAACTCCTCGTAAGTATTGAGTTTTCTTCAATTTACACTGCGACAAAATTAAATTTATTCCTTAATAAATTCTTCAAAAGAAAGCGTACATAAGATTCATTTCGGATCAATAGTTCCAGAGATATCGGGCTAAGAAAATTTCGAAAACAGCGCATTGTACTAAAATCGGTGTAGTACACACAGATTTAGTCAATGCATGGCAATTTTTTTTTTATGCTCAAGAAAGCAGTTTATTAAACCCATTTGTTTGTGATGTGTCATTTTTTAAATGCCGCAGGTAATTTAGAACTGTGTGTGTGATGTTAGATACTTACCTACCTACGAAGGTATCCAGAGATAGTTCAGATCTGTGAACTAGTTTCCAGAAATACAACAGTCGCCGAAGGCAGAGATAAAGATCAAAGACTCTTGTTATCTAGGCTTGGTCAGCTGTTTGAGGGCTTACCTTTTGTGGGATAGAAGAATCGTTGGAAAAGGGGGAAGGGGGGGAAGGGGGTGACAGACTGTGAATTGATCAGCTTGTTACTATCGAATAGTGTAAAGTATAAAGCGAAGTATATTTGTAATCACTTTCGTAACGTTGTGTATAAACTATAGCATACTACAGGTGGGCCGGACCGCACTTTTTAAGAGGTTATAATATGTTCGTCCGTATGCATTTTTTTAATGTATGTTTAAATGTATTTTTTATAAACAGTGTTCTTAAACAATATGCATTGAACGCCATTTAGAAGGTTACACTGATAAAAAAAGTCCACTTTGTGTATCTAGATGATGATTTAATACTCCGTCACTGTTGTTTACATAGCAAGTAGCGAATTTAGGCCCTTTGTAGGTGTATCTCTTAAAATATTTCGTGTATGAATAAATACACCTTATATAGGTACCTACCATAACTAAAAGTGAAAAATATAAAAAATAAAAGAAAAAAAACTTTAAAAAACCCAGCTTTTTTACTTATTAATAAAAAGGACTAAAAAGTTAAAAATAATTTAAACCTGATAAGAAATAAATAAAAGCGTGTTACATTTTGATGGAACATTAAAGAACATTTAGAACACAGTGTATCACGCTTTTATTTATTTCTTATCCGGTTTAACTTATTTTTAGC
Source organism: Apamea epomidion (assembly GCA_947507525.1). Lineage (NCBI taxonomy): Eukaryota > Metazoa > Arthropoda > Insecta > Lepidoptera > Noctuidae > Apamea > Apamea epomidion. The sequence continues at coordinate 6,794,468 of OX382232.1, forward strand.
TTTTTAGTTCTTTTTATTAATAAGTAATTTAAGGGTGTTTTTAAAAAGTTTTTTTTTCTATTAATTTTTTTTTTACTTTTTAGTATTTTTGATGCGAGATTGACTACGGCGTAGTTCGTAGCGCGTGGCAGTGTTTTTCCATTATATGCGTATACTGCACTTAAGCTACCTGTTCATCTTTAGTCCCTGGTTACCATCTAGAACCAAATTACTCGTCAAGACGAATCAAACGAGCCCAAACTCGATGGGGTTATGTCGTTTAATTACCGAGTTCCTATGGCCATTTTCCAGCTCCATCATCAGACCCTGGTTATCATCTAGCACCAAAGTACTCGTCAAGATAAAAATTTTAGCTCAATCGGTTGAAGATACCTGCTTAAAAATTGAGTTGCAACAGTCCACCCGAACAAACATAGATACTTACATACATACATCGCAAGTTAAATAAAAGCTTGGAAAAAACAACCAACTTCCAAAAAAACACTACAAAGTGAAAAATTACTTTAAGTGCAGCTGTAATGTGAGCCAGCCTTTATGGTCTATTTATGCAGGTAGTAGATAATCTGTTGGTTTGGATAATCATAAATGGTTTCATAAATTAGTTTTCTATTGAAAAATATGTAGGTATAAGCTACGCAAGTTACTACCTACTGTAGCGAAATAAAAACTAAAACTCACTTGTACACGTTTAATTTAGTAAAATACCAAAATAAAAAAATGTAAACAAAAACTTAATGAAGAACACGCCACGATTCTTAATACACTAAAGAATAAAATTGAAACGCTGACGCGACGACCTTGGTGTTAAAGCCCTAAAATAATTTTCACAGTTACGCGTCGGTCACGAACCGTTTGCAAACGTTCCTATAACTTCCGCAATAAATAAAAAATCTGGAAATCCTAAATGGGTAACTTCGCATCAAGTCAATCAGTTAGCGAAGCAACAAAATAAACTACAGATTTAAATAATAAGAGACATAATGAACTACAAAATATTTAAAACAAAAACTATCTAAAATACGCAAATCCGATCCAAGACTCCAGGCTGGCTGTCGGAAGGCTCTTCACTGGCTGGTACCGGAATCCACCAGCGTTGGGTTCAAATCTCAACAGGAGACGTACGGTCGTCTGGTCCCAGACTGGCGGTGGAGGCGAATTCAAGATCCGCCTAGTCTTCGGAAAAAATCAAATCTATACCTGTCTCGCCTCGAGACAAAACTTCGAAGCTGTTCGTCGGGAACACTGTCCTCGGATTCCGTCGAACGACTAGCAAACTCGGTCGTTCAAACCTTTACTAACGTGGCTAATTATTGCTTAGTGAAGCGGAAAAAATTATATTATGGACATCCGTCCTGTGTCCAAAAAAACTTCCAATCAATCAAATCTCAGTCAGAGAAATAAACATGACACTTATTGATTCAAAATTCAAAAAACCATATCAAGAAAATTTCCTTTCTGATTAAAAATATAAGGTTGAATATGTTATAAAAGAAGGTCGTTCGTAATAAAATTATACTGTAGCATTCGCCAATGCTGCACTACGTACAGTCACGAGCATAAGTATGCATACACTTGGCTTTATTCAAAAGCGATTTACTCCTTTATTTTATAATGAAATTTTGTGTTGCTACGAATATACTATTTTCGAACCCATAGATTTTTGTATTGTCGTATTTAATTATTGTTTTCGTTATTTCACGCAAAATTCGCTATTGAAAGTTTCCAAGTGTTGACATATTAGTGCTCGTGACTGTACTCGATTACAAATGGAGCTAGGAAAATGGCCTTTTTTTTCTGTCTTTTTCTTGTATTTGACTTGACATTACAATAAAATCTACATCCCCAAATAATACGAGTAAACCAAGAGCGGGCGGCGTTTACTCTCGTTCATGAAACAGGGTCACTTCCGTCCCTGACCTGTTGCTATCCGGGGTAAGGTCGCACAAGACTCCGTAACATTACTGAATATTTTATTAACTACCTTCATATCCATGTAAATGATTATGGATGACATTATGTAGGTAGTTATGTGTAATAAGTAAGATGATTCGTAAGGTACTTGCGCTGTAGGTACAAGGATTGTTACTTTAAGGTTTTTTTTTATTTGCGTGTCTAAATAAAACAATAATTTAGTGATAATTATGCAAACATTTAGGTTGGGTTCAAGTAATTTGCGCCTGCTGAAAACAAATAGCAAAGTACGTAAATAAATGACTCAGTATAAACATTGTGTATCATTTGTTCAGGCGTCGTCGTCAGGCACATCAAGCTACTACAATCTGTCAAATTTCTTTAATAGATTTTCAACTTTATCGCTAAAGCCTTAAGTTCAAGGTTGATTGGGAAAATTTGACAGTTTCGGGTAGCATTATGTGCTGGCGTCTGTACCTACTTTTAGGATTTTCGTTTTATTTCGTAAATATTTGGATTCAAATTGAAATTGTTTATTGAAATAATTGATTTACATAAAATATTTACAAATTGGAATCTTAGGTATCTCACTCAAGTGCGTATAAATAAGGCTTATCTAAAATTCCTACAAATAGTAAATAAAAATTATCTACTTTAATTATGGTTATATTCAAATTGAGCAAAATAGTATGCTACTTTTTTGCATCATCGTAAGACATTTTTGCAACCATATTCTATTATAATTTTTACAATAAGGTCGCGTTTACTTTGTCATACAGAAAAAATTGCTGTGCCAAAAACGTTAAGATAAAAAAAAAAAAAATTGAACAATTTTTTTTTTGTCATAATAGCTGTAGTTACATCATGGGGTTGGTAGAAGTACGACATAACCCTCCGTATTTTCAAACTACCACGGATTTCCCCATTTAAGCTTTGGTTTTCTAAGAAAGTGGTGAACGGTCATACAATATACCGGATGTCCAAATACTAAGCGTTTTACGACACTTTAATGTCAAATACTGATGAAAATGACAGATTTTCATGACGGCCGTTATAGATAGGTAATGTCGGAATGTTACCGTCATATTGCCTACCTATCCGCATTGCAAGGAAACCCAAACTTTACTGAAAATTAGCGAATTCAAACAGAAGAAAACTAGCATCATAACAAAACATCTCTTCACATAGAAATAATAGCGTAGATACTTACAAAGTTTACAAACATCTCCATTGAAACATTTATGAAACTCAATAAATTGGCTGGCGTTCAGAAAAGAAGTTGTTTAACATTTAACAAGGCAAGTTAGTGGAAGTTTGCCACAACAATCAGGTGAGGCCTATTTATCGAGAAATACCTACTATAGACATTCCAGAAGTTTGGAACTTTATAGAGGCTGATCGGAAAATCAAACTCGTTCTAAAAAGGTGAAAAAAAACTTAAATACTGTGGCTGCATCTACATCGCCATATGCGAAATACGCATCACACCGACGTCGCGCAAAATCCTTCATCGCACAAGCAGAGTTTACAACGCGACTAGTATACAATATACAACACCCCGTCATCAATTCTCAAGCCCGGTTAAGCAGACGACAACCTCATATTAGGGCACATAGGCTTGTGTGTTCCGGACAGGTACGTGTGGCGACGACGACAGCCACGGCTGTTGGCAGAGCCGCGCGCTCGGACCAATCTTTTAAGTGAGGCGCTACTGACGCGTGCACTCCGCTCTCTCAACCTAGCTAGTGACATATTCTGTTGTTCTCTGAGTGAGTTCACAAAGAATGCATTGTTTGTAATAAGTTACAAAATTTAATTATAATAAGGAGTTAGTAATAAGTTAGGATAAGGGTTTAGGTAAATGTACAAGAGATGATGATGTGTGTATGTGTGTGTGGTATGTGTGTGGTGTGTGTCGTATATAGAATAGAATAGAACAATTTATTTCAGATAATTAAAATCCATATCTTGTTAGTATAATATTAGCAACAATGGTAGCTTACAATTATGTTAGTATTGTTAGTACTTATCTATACAAAACCATTCACTACCCTCACCCAGTATTTTTGAATGGGGCAGTCAAATCGAGCAGCAATGACTTTCAGAATGCTATTTTTAGCACCCCGCAGACGCTGCAGCAAAGAAACCGATTTCTTGCGAATTATGGCCTTGAAGCCGTCCGTGTGGACTTCTGCAAACATTCCGGAGGCACTGCAGTGCCACGGTAGCCTTAACAACATTCTGAAAGCATTGCTATATTGAACCCGCAGGGTGTCATAGGATCGTCGCGTATAACTCACCCACAGGCCACTCGAGTAAAAAGATTGACAATACGCTTTAAAGAGCGTTATCTTTACTTGAATTGTACATCGGGCGAACCTGCGAGTAAGCATGTTACTTCTCACCGCCAACGCCCTGTGTTCCCGCTCTATATCCCCGTCATCCTTGAGGTAATCCGTCACAATATGCCCCAGATATTTAAATTTGTCAACCAGCCTTAGTGCAACGCCATTGAGGTATACTGCAGGCACATGGGTAGGACGATGTTTGCCTGCTTTGAAGATCAGCAGCTCGTTTTTTTTGGAATTGTATTTAAGTCCATGTGCTTCTGCATATTGCTCGCAGATATAAAGCGGTTTCCTCAATGCATTTATCGTGGGACCCAGCAGGACCATGTCATCTGCATAACTAATATTGAGACATGAATGCTGCTGAGTCTCTCAAGTAGCTGGTTGACGTACAAATTAAACAAAAGAGGTGAACTCAACCCACCCTGTCTGACGCCACATTCCAACCTGTATTCGTCCGACAATGTACCGGCCCATCTCACCTGGTTTTTCTGGTTTCAGTACCAGTATCTGAGCAGGGAGATGGTATCCGCCGGCACACCCGCACCTCCTAGCTTATCCCACAGAGGGTCATATACAACAAGGTCAAAAGCTTTCGATAAGTCAAGGAAGCACGCGTATACCGTCTTCCTCTCAGTATAGTACCTGACAGTATGCTTTAAGCTTAGAATGGCACTTTCACTGGACAATCCTGACCTAAAACCAAACTGAGCATCATGTAAGTCCACATGTTGTTCGAGAATGCCATTTAGCACACTGTCAAGTACTTTGGCAGTTACAGTCGCAAGCGAGATGGGCCGATAGTTAGTTTTGTCAGACGAGTCACCTGTCCTATTTTTTACTATTGGTACCACTATTGTACGCATGATCGACTCTGGTATATGGTGTACAATAAAGAGTATTCTATTCTATTCTATTCTACACTATCGCAATAGATTTCCCTGTAAGGGTAGATGTAAGTTGGGAAATAAATAAATATTTTGAACTGCGAGATGCATTTATTAAAAAAAATGTCGTCAATCGTCGGATATTAGCGCACCAGGCACAACACTCGCCGGCGTCTGGTCAGAGGATCCTCTCTTTTCTATGGAGGATGTGTAAACTATACACCTTGTTCCTCATGCCTCTATAAAACTGTCTGCCAGCTGAATGATCTTTTCTAAGATTTCCATGTTAATATTTTCCCAATTCTAATTTGTTGTCAGTATTGTCAAAGATAAACTCAGAAAGAACATAGGAAATGAAAAAGTCACATTGGTACTCAACCTCGAGCATTAGAGGTGAGCCCTATAACTTGTAGCGGGATCGTCCGAAAGGGTTACCGCTGCCCTGGTACATAAAGGGCTAAGGAAGGAACACGGGTGGGTTTTAGTCAGTAAGAGTCTGACACTCCCTTTTGCTCCACCCAGAGCGGGAGGGGTCATTTGATGACTTCCCATACCCAAAAAAAAAAGGCCTATAACTTTTACTTCTTCGTGTCGCTGGCACGATAGTATTTTTAATGCTGTTTCCCAAACGGCAGTGGGGTGTGATTGTGGAGCTATATCACAAACCATGCTCCACCTCCTATCCTTTTTTTTTTTTTGGGTGGGAAATCATCAAATGACTCCTCCCGCTCTGGGCGGAGCAGAAGGGAGTGTCAGACTTTTACTGACTAAAGCCCACCCATGTTCCTTCAGTTGCCTGTGCCAGGGGCCACGGTATCTCTTTCGAACAACCCGCAGCCCCGGCGGCATCGGCCCTAGCGGACCCCGTCAGTTCGTACTGACAGCTCTTTGAGGCGCGCGTGGAACACAACGCGCCGTCGACCCGGGCCTGATCCTTACCGGGCGGCGAGCTACGGTGGCCGGGAGTCGGCTGTTGACTCCCGTCCAGGGCGTCTCCTGCGGCGGCTAAGTGCGTGAGGGTGCAGCGATTGCCTCTCCCTCACGCGCTCCGTCTCCTCCTTCGCGAGCATTACTGCTTCGCAGAAGGAGGTGACGGCCTCCCATTCACTCTTGCTCCGTACCATGGCCTGGATGAGGGCCGGACGCGAGAGGTCACCGCCGCCGATCGCCGCCACGAGGACACGGCGGGGCCCCGCCCAAGCCGGGCAGACCTCCACCGTATGCTCCACCGTGTCCTCCGGGCGATCCCCACAGTGGTGACACCCTGGCGTTTCCTCCCGCTTTATCTTGAACAGGAACCTCCCGAAACAACCGTGTCCAGTGAGGACCTGCGTCAGGCGGAAGGTGAGGGCGCCGTGGCGCCTCTCTAGCCACTCCTCAAAGAGGGGACTTATCGCCGCAATTGTGGCGTGCCCAGCGCTGGGTTGCGACAATCGCACTCTCCATGACGCTATGAGATCCCGCCGGAGCTCTGTCCGCTCCACCTCCTATCCTGCCCTCTGTGTCCCAAAACATGCAGTCAAACCTGACTTCTTGACCTCTCCACTGCCACCGACAACGCCGTGGAAGTGGCCATTAAAAAAAAACGTACGTGTAAAGTACATTAAAAAAAAAGAATCACCGACGCAGTTACAAACTTTTCGAAAATTTAACAACTCGTCAGTTGTTTTAAAATATTTACTTTGTGAAAACTTTTAAGAGATATTTACAAAGCATTTCAAAGAATACCAAAATTATAAATAAGTGGCATTGCTGTAACCAAATAAACTTTAAAGAAATGTTTCTCTTTTTTATTTGAATAATTCCTTTAACAAAATGCTTAAAATTTTCGTAAGTATGAACCCTTTCAAATGAGCACCAACAATGAGTCCTATTGTTCCATGTTCCCATAGAAACAGGACCCGCCTCCTAATTAGGATTCTTGCTTATTGTTCATTATACATGAATAAGTATTGTGTTTTTTAATTACGCAATGACTTACCATATTTTGATGGACAAACATCTTAAAACGTAGGGTTGCAGCATTATGCTGGGCGATGGCTGTTTTACGTGGATGTGACGTATATTTTCCCCAATTTTTTTTTGAGGTTTTGTTCGTCCTTGCTTCATATTTACCGCAAAAAAAAGTATTTTCTTTTTAGTTCAACATTTGCCTAGCCTTTTCCCAACAATATTGGGGTCGGCATCCAGTCTAATCCGATGCAGCTGAATACCAGTATTTTACATGGAGCGACTGCCTATCTAACCTCCACAACCCACTTATTGGATAATACGATACCCCTTTGTAAGACTGGTTGTCAGACTTTCGGCCTTCTGACGACCCGTAACGAAAGACTGTCAAAGATCTACGAATGAAAGCCGGGACCAACGGCTTAACGTGCTTTCCGAGGCACGGAGTGGTCTTGGTATGTGAAGATGGTCACCCATCCATGGAACAACCGCAGCAAGCGTAGCTTAACCTGATCGAACGAACCGTGTGGCTGTTATTTCTTAGCCACAAGCCCGTCTTTTTGTTCTTTCTTTGTGTTGTGAACTGGAATAAAATGCAATGTACCTATCAGCAAACCACCAAAATGTTAAACATAATTCTTTGTCATTTGTAAGTTCATTATTGCCACAATATGAAATTAGTATCATTCTGACTTACAAGAAGCGTAGATGTAAGAAATAACAGTCTCAGGTTAAACTGTGCTTGCCCCGGTCAGTTCGTGTACGGGTGACCATCCATTGCGTATCGAGACCCCTCAGTGCCTCGGAAAGCACGATAAGCCGTTGATCCCGGTGTCATTCGTTCGTTGTGTTTTTGACAGTCATTTCTAAAGCAGTAGTCAAAAGCCCAACAGTCAACCAGTCTTACCAATACGTATCGTGTTACGCTCCACAACCCAATGACTGGATACTGGAATAACTAGAATGTAGAGATAGTCGCTCCATATGAAATACTGGTATTCAGCTGCATCCGGTTAGACTGGAAGCCGTCCCCGACATAGTTAGTAAAAGGCTATGCAGGCATGGCCAATCACAACCGGTCACGCATTGGACTTTTATTAATTTTTACAAATAATTGATTCTAAGTGTTTACTTCCTTTTGCCAACATGAACAAAAGTGCACCCGAACCATTTAAAACAATACAACACTGTTTGCGGATACGTACTTTTGCTATAAATTTCCTACCACTTAAAACAGTATAGGAACCAATTAAGTGTCCCAAGCTCAGTATCCCCTTGTCCAAATGTGACGTCATACAAGCGGTCACTTTTGCAAGTCCCAGGGACAAATTAGTGCCATCTGAATTCGTAAATTGGCAATGGCCTTTACGCCGATACGTCGATATAACCGGGAGCACTGGAGCTAATTCCAATTATCGTGAACTAGGTAACTGTACGCGGAATTGTCCATCAATTTAGGTAGGTTAGTGGGTACATTGAATTGGAAGCACGTCATGGTTTAAAGATGAGTTGATAATACATCTCTTTGTGGATGCATTAATTCAGAATAGGTTAGCAGCTAAAAATGGTGCAATAGATAGCAGCAATTACCCAGATCTTAAAATTTGGATAGACGGATGAAAATATATTTTTACAATTACTGGAATCCGCTTGATGAGGCAGGCACAAGACCAGTGTGGACTGCCAGCCTGGACCTATGTCCAGCAGTGGACATTGTTCTACTGAATGACGATGATGATGAAATCATAAACGTTGGTGCAATGCCACAATGATCTTTTGACTTTTGAATGACATTGACAGTTGCTATACGAGAAATTGTTTCGTAATTTTTTTGATGATAAAAAAGATGGCAGCATATCCTTTGTCGTCAAAATATCCTTGTACAGCTTTATCAACAAAACCAATAGCGATGTCCATTTGAAACAAAGGACAATCGTTCACAGCTAATTAATTGTGGTCGCCGCACAAATGATGAATGATGGTCCACTCTAATTAGTTCACTCTAGTGTTTAAACTATGTATTATAAATCGTATTAGCGGGTAGCACAATGTGTCCAGTGTTTCTCTCTAATTATCCCGATTCATAATGTCAAATACTGATTTATTTGTGTGGAAAATTTGTAGTACCTAGGTATTACATTTCAGGGGGTTTACCAACAGCTCTTAAAGCAGGGCAGAAGTTGAACTGCACTGCTTTTTTGTACTAAGTCATAGAACAAAGCAGCGCAGTTCAACTTCTGCCCTGCTATAAGAGCTGGTGGTAAGCCCCCAGCAAACGTTCATTGCATTTTTTTAAATGAAAACTTCTTTAGGCGCACTAAACCGTCACGCTCGGGTTGGCAACACTGAATCGGGTATACTTAGCTGTAGTCGGTCGGTGACGCTGAATCGAGTACCCATACGCGGCTCCAGTCGGTCGGTGACGCTGAATCGGGTTTACTTGACTCCAGTCATTAGGGTATATATGCTCTGTGCTCCAGTCGGTCGGTGACGCAGAATCGGGTGTACTCGGCCCCAGTCGGTCGGTGACGCTGAATCGGGTGTACTCGGCCCCAGTCGGTCGGTGACGCTGAATCGCGCATACTCGGTTGCAGTCGTAAGTTTGACTTCTAGTCAAACTTACGACCTCTTTTGCGTGGTCATATGCACAAACCGAATTTTATTTGAAAAAATTGACGGGAAGGAAAATTGTACGGTGCTTAGACTCAGGCCGAAGTATGATTGGTGATTGCAATAATATGTTCTTATCAGCATACTGTTGCTTTATCCTTATAAAAAGGATCTTTCAAAATCAAGTAATTTTACTAACGAAAGTAGCAGATAATTATGAGGAGGAGGAGATAAAAAAAAAAAAATAAAAAAAAAAAAAAAAAAAAAAAAAATATAAATAATAATATAAATAATAATAATATAATATAAATCTTTGTAGGAGCTACATGGGTAAAATAATAATACCAGGGATATGCATTTTAATAAAGGTACACGAAATGCTAATATTGTACAAAATAGTGTACTATGGTTAATCCCAGTGTTTCTAGACGTGAATAAGCGAGAAAGAGGTGCGCCAAAGTTTCTCAATCTCGATTTACGACTGTTAGTGAAGCCGTAAGTTCGTATATATTAAACCCGGTATTAGTTTGAGCCTGAAACTTCACCTAGCTATAAAAGATAGGTACGCAGAATATGAAATGCTTTATTGGTATAGCGGTAACATGTACCTAAGTTCACTGCACTTTCATTTTGTGAAACTTGCAGATTCATAAAATGAAGGTGATATACAATGAATTAGGTTCTCAAAATTGTATCCCAGCATCTTTCAGTTAGAACTACAACAGTAACCTATTAACCTATTTGTGTCGTAAGCTGACTTGGTTTTCTTGCCTTTTGATTTTGTTATAGCAAATTAACTGAAACAAACATTCTATTAAACCATTTTATCTCTAATCTTGTTGAGACTAATTTGAGATTAATTTGACGCACGAGTATTCCATCCAGTTTTTTCAGTAGATTTGTAAATCCAAGTCGGCCGAAGCAAAGATAATCTCCACAGGTGAGGGTTTGTGGGTGACTCAAAAGTCGAGCAAGTATATAATTGGTGTGTTTCTGCAGCCAATGGTCCGCCTTCCATCTTGCGCCGCATCTTGTCACCCATGTACTTGAGGATCTTATGACTGCGTCAGTAAACGGAGTTCGCGTGGCTGACACACACGGACTACAAATTTCTTATTTGCCATCGATAGATTATGAAGTACCTTCTGGAGTAGGAGGTAAATATGGGACATTTCGCTTATAGAGGTATGAGGAACAGGGTGTAAAGTTCACTCATCCTCCATAGAAAAGGGAGGATCCTCCGACCAGACGGGTGTTGTGTCTGGCGGGCAACTGCCCAACGATTGATGTTGGGAAATTGTATCTATGCTAATTGCGCGGTAAACTCTGCTTGCGAGATGCAGGATTTGCGTGACGTCAGTATGACGCGTTGTTCACATGTGGCGTTGTAGATACCGCTACACGCTCAAAAAAAGTTTTTTATTTTTTTATTGCTAAATGTGCTTGCTCTTGACCACGATCACGCCAGATGGAAAGCGATGGATGAGGTATATGATGGAACGAGCGTGTCTAGAAAATGCCTGCTCTGTTCGAAGTTTGGCTTTGGGGAGTCCTGTCTCTCTCTCTCTCTCATACCTGAAGGCCAATTCTCATAATTTAAAACGTTAAAAATTTTGTCGCAGTCTCATCTCGGCGACAAACAAATGTCGAAAACTTGTCAAAATGTAGGGAAATTAGACGTATTTTTGACAGATTGAGACTGAGATCAGACTGTGAACGTTCTTAAAATTACGAGAATTGCCAATCTGTTTGACAGTCTCGTTCTATAGCTAATGATATAGACGTGTTAGTACATATCGAGCTATAGAGCGAGAAACTCGGAGTTATTAATATAACTCCCAGTTTTTGAACAAGTCAACGGGAAATTTTTACTCCGTATTAGAGAGCACTATATGGGCGTATTGGGCACTGGTGCCAAGGGCACTTGGACAGTCGGTGGTACTGGAAATGGAACAGTAATTGTCAATCTACTCGTTCATTCGGCAGCGGATATCGGCTAACGAGGCAAACGAGGGCTCTGTTTTACACATTTCTCGGCTAAGACTTAGGTAGGTGACACACATTCAGAAAACAAAAAAAGCCAAGGTAATTGACAACGGGCTTATTCTAGTTGACTTAAGTTAGTCTTCCAGCTGGATAAGTAACTGAATTCAGACGAGTGTCATTCGCATTCAGCATGTGTTAGCCTCCTAAAAAATGAAGTCATTAGAAAGAAAAAAGAATTGTGTTGTGTGATCCTGATGCCTTCTAAATACCTTCCCTGTTCTTCAAAAGACGACAAAATTCAGACGATTGAATTAAGCTAAGTGAATAAAATGTTCGTTACAGTAGTTTTCAGTTAAAAACCTGTACAAAAAACCACTTGGAAACGTCTCCTGATATCTTAATATATTACTTCTATCGACAACAAATAGTTTAGATATATTAGACAAACTGAACCTAATTCAAACATTGTGATGATTATTTTTAGGCATGATAAAGAGATAAGAGAAACTAAATTCTATGAAGGTACTAGCTGCGCCCCGCGGTTTCACCCGCATAAGTTTCGATTCCGTGGGATTATCGAGATAAAAAGTATCCTATATGTTAATCCTGGTCATAAACCATCTGTGAGCTAAATTTCATCTAAATCTGTTCAGTAGTTTTTGCGTGAAAGAGTAACAAATATCTATCCATCCATACAAACTTTCACGTTTATAATATTAGTAGGATTGGGTTTAATGTAACAGTTAATGTAAATAAAGGCAAAAAATTCAAGCATACAAATTACATCGTCGCCGTCGTCCTGAATGGATTCAGCGTCGACGAAGATTATTCATGTGAAAGTTTATGAATAAAACTCGCGCAGCTGCAGCTTTCACTCCATCAGAGCCGTGTTCCGTCGGCAATAAATAAAGATGGCAAACTTTGAAGGAACTTCCCATCTTCCCAGAGCCACCAGGAGACGCCTGTTGCTTCAGATTGAACTTTCTGAATATCTATCGAACATTTCGAAATACTTTTCGAGATATTACTCAAGGATTCTTCGAGAATTCATGGAATTCGCGCGAGAACTTTTGAGAAGGTTTTTTTGTTGGTAAGGTTTTATTTGTGTGTATTTAATACGAGATTTATTCGATTCCCTCTCGGAACAAATATTTGTATGGCCTACGAGCAGTTGTTCCGGGTCTGGCTGTTTGTGTATGTGAGTTTAAATGTTTGGAAACGCACCCACGACATAGGAGAAATTCCAAGAGTGGGGCAACGTTTTTTAAAAAAAGAAAGAAAAGAAAGAAAGATTAATATTTTATCACAACAACGTACAAGTACGTTAGTACGTTATATTTGTAAAATATAACATATTTGATTGGTTTTGGGTACCTACTACTTCAATAATTACCTTATTATTACAATTTTATGAAAATTATTTAGTTATTTATTTAGAGATTTACCAACGGCTACTATATACAATATATTTGTAAAAAGGATGTCTAGTGAAAAAAAACAATATAGCATACACAGGCTGGTTTCAAACAACACGGAACTGGTTATGGAACGGATATGGCATTTTACGTTTGCTTGACCAAAACCAGCCAGTTACATTTAGAAATCTTAACTAAAAAGGTTGTGACAGTTGTAATTTTTTCAGTTCAATTTTTTCAATTGTGGAATTTTAGAAACAATAATCTTGGCATCACAAAAATAATCATAACTTGTGAAATATAATGAAAAAAATATTATACTTATACTATACATATACTATATATTTAGAAAAAACTTTCATAAAGGCATTGAACCGTCGCGTTGTGACGTCATAATTAAAGGGACAAACCACATGAAAGGAGTCTCGGGAGCTTTCATTTAATTACGCCCGTTTACAAACGACACGTGTTCCTTTGAGTTATGTCAGCAATCCTAGCTGTTGTCGTCTGTTGAAAAACTGGACTACCCTCCAACCTGTTTGGCGTCAAAACAAGGGATTTACCAGCTAAGTGACGTGTTATTAATTTTATAACTGTAATATTATGATAATACTAATTTTATATTTTAACGAGCGACTCATCCCTGCTTCGCACGGTTTTACGATGGAGATTTCTTTATTATTTGTAAGTTTAATTTTAATGTATTGTAGATCTAAAAAATCTTCTGGAATAAATTCTCATTTATAAACGATGATGAAAACCGCATCAAAATCCGTTACGTAGAAAAACATACCTACTTAATTATCTTATGGATTGCTGCTGGTTCCAGCGTATCGTATCGTATCGTAAGTATTAACTGAAAACGTTGAGGTGTATTGAAACTCAAACATATTTCAAGGTTTTTTTTAAATTATGTTCAAGAATTTGCTCGGTGTGTTTATTTTTTAATATGCTATGCTCCATCGCTCTTTGGCATATACTGCCTGAGCGCCATAGGAAGAAAAAAAGAATATTTTAATACGCAATAACCATAGACCTATTAGATATAAGACTGCTGTGTAAATTCAGCTGGGATTACACCAAATAATTTGCAAAAATGGAACCAATTTCTTTTCTCTACAAAATATTTTATTCAAAATAATGAATTTTTGCCATAAATATTAGAGACGATAGAAGCCTTTTTTGCCTGTCTCAATTGCTTCTGTTTGCTATGTATATTTAATCCATCAATATTGAATAGCAGCTTTAATGTATGAATACAAGCGACCAGGTGTGTTCTGTATTGTAATCTATTATCGATCGGCGGGATCCAATTAGCATTATAAACGATTTCTACTCATCTAGGTCGGCTTAATTGAAAATGTAGGCCGATTGCGTCGAACTGAGCTAACTCATTTATGAAGATTATTTCTATTTTTTTGGTTGTCAATTTTAGATTCAGGAGATAACTTAATATAACATCACGCCTGCAATATTCGAAGTGTTAGGCAGAAGTGTAGGTACCTATATTACATAAAATAAAATAAAAATCTTTATTACAATTGCATACAAATGAAAAACACATTAGTTGGAGATCACCTTTTAAGCAAGAAGATGCTTGTGTTAGGTGAACTCCGCTCTTCCTCTTATCATGATAATAAGTATGCAATTATTACTTAGATACGGCTTCACATCAAGCTTGCATTGTAAAGGTTTTTCGTACAGTCAGAAGTCAGCTTATACTGGTTATGTGTAGCCGTGCGTACCACACAGATTTCGTCAGTTATGTTTTAGTCTCATGTTATAAGGACCGAGTCTATTGCCATCAACCAGGAACAAATCCAGACACTGAGCTGCTTCTGAGAAATTCTAAACCCAATCCTTTCAGTGGTTTTTAAACGCGATTTAAATATAGTTCATTTTAGAGTTTTGAAGCTGAAGGAATCCTACTAATATTATAAATGTGAAAGTTTGTATGGGTGGATGGATGGATGTTAGTTACTCTTTCACGCAAAAACTACTGAACGGATTTAGATGAAATTTGGCACAAATATGGTTTATAACCAGGATTAACATGTACGATACTTTTTTTTCCGATACTCCCACGGGATCGAAACTTATGCGGGTAAAACCGCGGGGCGCAGCTAGTATTACATACGTACCTATTAGTTAGAAAACACTGTTAGCACCAAATACATTACCAACCTTCAAATACGTACTCAAAACACATGAAAGGAATCCGAAACAAGATATCAGCTATTTAAATCCGACATTACCTTCAAACAGCAACATGGCTGAACAAGTTGGCTTTGACATCGTCAAGTTGCGGGCGGGATGTCGTCAGAGTGACGTGGCTCATCTACATAATAGGATTACCTGTAGAGACACCTCTTTGAGATATTACGGGATCCAGAATGCGACGGGCAGAGTGTGCCAACCTTATTTTAATTAACGACCGATGTATAGGAATCTGGCTTATTCATTATTATACCTGTACTAGCTGCGCCTCGCGGTTTCACCCGCATAAGATTCGATCCCGTGGGAATATCGGGATAAAAAGTATTCTATATGTTAATCCTGGTTATAAACCGTCTCTGTGCCAAATTTCATCCAAATCCGTTTAGTAGTTTTTGCGTGAAACAGTAACAAACATCCATACAAACTTTCACGTTTATAATATTAGTAGGAAGTAGGATTCCCTCTCACTGAGAGGAGGCCAGTGTCCCAGCATTGGGAACATTATAGCTGATTACTCTATGTCTGTATTCACCAAAGGTGTAAGCAGAATTTTGAGTAGGAATGTATTTAAGTTCTATGTAGAGTATTCCTATTGATGCCTAATTCCTATCGGAAACAGAATGGGATTCAGCACTTTTTTAAACGTCTAAAGTACCTAACCTGTAAAGTTACGCCAACCCTTCAGAATTTCTTTGTATTTAGACTCTGTAGAAGTGGCGCAACAATATCCCCAGTAACTCCCACTCCATGAAATCACTCTCAAACATAATCCCAGTAAATTGACAACCAACAAGAACTGTCCTAAATCCCGATGGCCAGGAGTTACAGTCAACATATCAAAGTGGATGTCGTACTCTCGTGATCTAATTACTCAGTGCTACTTCATATTCTCACGGGACAAGAGACTCTGGTAGTAAGTGAGAGCACACGAAACTGTGACCAGCCGCAGGTTTCAGGCCACTGAAAACAAAAACCTTCGGAAAATTGTTGCGTATTATTTTTGTAGTGTTTCTAGTTTTGATTTAAGGTTAGAGCTAATATTTAATTTTATTAAGAACTAACACATAATCACGTATGTTTTCTCTGAAGAAAATAAGAAAGAATGATGCACATTATAGTTAATGCTCACAAAGATCAGATATTATTAATTAAGATCCAGTATTCAGCTGCATCCGGTTAGACTGGAAGCTGACCGAAATAGTTAGGAAAAGGCTAGGCAGATGAAGATGTTGATGCTCACAAAGATCAGATACCTAACTACAAAATAATTAATAAGAAATTTATCGAAGCTTACAGAAAATATCTAGAATTTACAGGGATAACAATATTTAATTTAGACTCTAGCAAAAATAGCTACGGTATAACCTACCTACTGAAAATATAGGATAGGTAAAGAGAGGTTTGATCAAAATTATTGACCGAAACGACCTGTCGATAGTTCAACAACATTCACTGCGTTATTAACTTTGTTGAGCAGACAAATTTTTCGAACATACATAGAAAGCAATGGATTAGCAATACCTATCATTCAAAAATAACATAATAATATATTATCTTATGTCTTCTTCAACTAACGATATCTTGTACGTACTATTATTTTCTGTGCTAGTGCTGTGCACTCCTGTAAGTGACGAATTCACAATTCCTAAAACTGTATGTGATTTTTGTTTACGTGTGTCTTGTTGAAGTGCCACAAATAAATACTTAAATAAAGCATGACTTTTTAAGATGTATTTATTATTTATACCACACACCTGTAAAAGTATATTCTAATATTGCCCTTGACTCCAGTCGGTTAGTTTTTCATTACTTTACAACTTTGGGCCGGTTTTTTGATCCGTACCTAGTTAAATTCAACCAATTGTTAAAAATAGTAACTAATGGTTAAATTTTTGCAAAAGGTGTTTTTGATCAATTTTTAGTTTATCTAATTGTTATTTTTTTAACTAATACTTGATTATTTGACCATTAGCAATGATATTAGGTATATCATTAGACAAACTAAAAATTTATCAAAAAACACATTTTGCAAAAATGTAACGATGTTTACTATTTTTATCAATTGGTTGAGTTTAACTACGGATAAAAAAATCGGCCCTGAGAGATTCGATCAACGAAACTGTCTTCTAACAAAAGTTGTATGTGGGTGTGTTCACTAACTTTTTCGACATTTTCAGTTTCACCCATCACGAATCGTGGATAAACATGTCTGCCCAAAATAAAGAGGGCAGTAACTTAGTTATACCTCAATCAGACAAAATAAATTCGAAGACGTGACATCTACCAAACCACACTGGGCCCGCATGGTGGATTACGGCCCACTCCTCTCACAGAGAGGAGGCCTGTGTCCCAGCAGTAGGAACATTATAGGCTGATTATACTATTATATTATTATACTACGATAAGATAAAATAATGGCGCCGACTCCCTTGTTCACAAACTAAACTAAATTTAAGTTCAGTGCATCTTTTTCTTTCTATTTCATTAAGAAAATGACAGAAGATAAATATTAGTTTAGTCCTGTCAAATTAGTCAGCGCCTGGCGTAAATTGACGTATTTTTAGTATCCATGTTTTTAATCACGTCTAAACTGTCTATGGCGTATCTTAATTTGACATTTGATTTGTTTTTTTTTAAAATAATTTTTTGTATTTATTTTACTGTTTTTTTCTATTTTTGATAGCATGCATTGCGTAACATGCATAGCATAGTATGCCATAGCAGGGTAGGATAATATTTGGAATTATTAACGTGGATCCCTAGTGAGGTCGGCTTAGGGACCTCTCTGGAGATTGATATGCACTAATGTTACTATAATGTGTATCTGTACCTACTTGTGATGTATGTGAAGTTCAATTCTTTGAGATTTACATGAAGATTTGGTATGAGAAAGTCAAGGTTAAGGTGCTTTGATCATCACTTTAATATTTGATGGAAACAGTCAATTTTATACATTTCTAAAACGTTATCGTAATTATTGTTTATCTGAATTAGGAAGTTCTATTCTATATCTTAATTCCTTGTTTTATTGCGTAAGAACGAAATAGCTGCAAATTATGATTAGAAAACAGATTATCGAAAGCGGAAACGTTCCTAAATAGGTATAATTAACGTTGTACATACCTACATCACCCAAAAAGGAACGAACCAACGTAAAACTCAGTTACTATATTGTTTACTCTCACTAAAAATTGTGTTCCCTTTTGTACCACTAGAAATACCTAAGCAAAAACCCCGCTTAGGTCCGTTCACCTGCTCGTCAGTAAAACAAAGTTCTTGAGCTGCAAAAGCCGCCCTTACTGCTACAAAATAAAAGCGTTTTTAAGTTGTCAAAGAGGCGTTCCTTCTACAGCTTCTCTTTACGATGATACGCACGTAGCATTGCACCTACGCAAGACTTCTTTCAGCCCGCAGTCAAAAATGCGTAATTTGTAATGTACTGTAATACGCTCTGATAAGATTTCTTCTTGCCTGGAGTTTGGAAGTTGGCGGCATGATAACCCCATTCCGTTGGTCCTGCGCCTGATCTCTCTCCGGTCGTGTCGGATTGCGTGCCGTCTCATCGTACTCTGAGAGTGTGGGAAGAGAGAGTGCATCTGTGTCTTGTGCACTATAATATCTACCGCGTCGAAGGCTAGTCTCCGTTGAAATTGGCTGCCATGGCTGAAATACACAATTATTTCTAATTAACTTCATATTGAAACAGGAGATGTTCAATTCAAACCCAGAGACTCCACATTTCTAAGCTTCTCTGTACACTATTTATTATTTTAACTCCCTTTTTTAGCACAGAACATGAATATAAAGGTACAATTCGGAACAAACCTTTGTAACGAGATCACAGTCTCTATGAATACATAGTAGTTTACTCTTTTACAACCTCCCTGAATTTACACACTTGTTTGAGATGTAGGTAGTTTCTTTTTTGTTTTTCTTCGTGAGCTAAATCACTATCATATACATATGTATTTTACCTTTTTAGTTTTTTTTCAACTTTAAAATGTTTCTTTCATAATATCATGGTTTAGTTATAGTATTTCCTTTATTACATTAAACATAATACATATTAATTACATTTTTATAAAAATCATGATAAAATATAAACAATAATAGCCCACCGGCATCGGGAACAGTCTCCAAGCTATTTTATTATTATCGTATAAAGGATTTTATCACAATGTCGGAGAATATGTGTTGTACCTGTGGAGAACGTTGTTGTACAGCCCGTTACGTTCTTCCAAATAAAATATACTATAGACCATAATATTTTGTGACATTGAGTCGTGGTTGTCTTTCGATCAAATTTGACATAGTTGATAATATGATGTATCGTACCAATATGTCAACTTTAGTCATATGTAGGGGTAACAATTTCGTTTGAAAACTCCTGACAACAAGCCGGCTTGCTAACCTCCAGATATTTTACTTATTAATATTTTTTTTTTAATTATCAACAATTTTTATTTACGAAAAAAAAATAACCGTCAATTTGAACAGTTCGGAAAAATGACAAGGCTGGACCCAGTCCGGACGGGTGGCCAAACAGCCGGACATATTAGGACAAACCTTAACGGATAGACGCCCTAGACATATTCATTCATATTTATATTTTAGTTCATTTGATTCTGATACGACAAAAGAGTTGCTGCAGGGTGAAATTCTCTTCTCTCAAATAGAAAGCATGAGCACAAACGTACCAACATCACATTATTGCAGCATTATGCCGAGGTAAAGTCAAAGTCAATCATTTATTTCAAATAGGCACATAAAAGGCATTTTTGAACGTCAAAAATAAAATTGAAATAAAATTGATTCTAGTCGCCCCTTCCAAAAGGCAGTTTTCGTATGGAGAAGAATGGGCAAGAAACTCCACCGTTACTCTTTTAAAATGTTTTACAATATTTTGCATATATTAATTATATAATTATATGCGAAGACGGTGCACCTAAAAATAAAATTACTATACCACAATAAGTATATGAATTAAAATGGATGAATGAATCCATGACATATAAAACTATGTGATAGATACATGGTGCTCACATATTTACAAACATTCCAAAAGTAGACGATTTTCATAAATAAATAAGGAGTAATAAGTTCGGGTGTTTCGTTAAGTAATTACAGAATGTCAAAGAAAAACAAAGAATAAATTATACAATTACATTAGCAACCAGTTTGATTTTGTCTAGACTCTAGAGATTGTCCTATGGAGCAGGACCAGCATGTTTCTAAGTATTCTTATCTTGGATATAATCCTCTAATTTGTAATATCCTTGCTTACAAAGTGTAATTTTAATATAAGTTTTAAATTTTCTTTCATTTATTTGCAATATTTCACAAGGTATTTTGTTGTAACATTTAACACAGTACCCCATAAAAGATGTATGTACTTTAGATAATCTAAAAAAAGGTTGATTTAATTTATCTTTATTTCTAGTATTAAAATGATATCCATCACTTATTTTATTGAAAAGATGTTGATTTTTTCTTACATATATAATATTTTCATAAATGAATTGGCAAGGTACTGTCATAATATTAACCCTTTTAAATAGTTCACTAAGAGATTCGCGGCGACGTAGATTGTAAATGGCTCTGACAGCTCTCTTTTGCAAAATAAAAATGGATTCAATATCAGCAGCCCGACCCCACAGTAAAATGCAATATGACATAATACTGTGGAAGTAACTAAAATAGACCAAACGCGCGGTTTCTTCATCTGTTAACTGTCTTATCTTTCTAACAGCATATGCGGCCGAGCTTAGCCGCCCCGCAATAGATGTTATATGAGGTCCCCATTGTAATTTCTCGTCTAGCGTGATTAGGCCAAATAGGAACCTGTTTAGGTCAAACAGGCTCCGATCTCGGCATAATGCTCACAGGTTTTTTTTTTCTTGTTTGTAATGTAATTTGGTTAGTTTTAAATGCTCCTTTTTTACTGTTTGTATTTCTTGTGCGTGTTCAAAAAAAAAATATATTTCTTTCTTTACTTTATTAAAAGAAAAAACACTGACCTATGCTGAAATGTACCTTTTTGTCTCAGCCGTGACGCACACTGTTGTTTTTAAAGCATTTCACTTTTTATTTTGTATTTCGTGTTTCATGAGCTGTTGCCAAATATGGTATTCTTTTTTCCTTTCTTTATCCTTGCTTGAGAAGGGTAAAGGGATACAGATCCCCTAACCTCAAGGCCGTATCGATGGTAAAGTAGAGGATAATATCCAAAAAAAGAACGCTAGGAAACATGCTGGTCCTGCTCTATAGGACAACTTAGAGTCTAAAGAAAATCAAACTGGTTGATAATTTAACTGTGAAAATTATAATTTTGATAACATTGATTTCTTGAACTCACACACTGACTTATTACTTTTTAATTTTTCTAGGAAAATCGTCTACTCTTACAATATTTGTAAATATGTGAGCACCTTGTATCTACCACATAATTAATTTATCTGACATGGTTTCATTTTTATTTTTTTTTACCTATTGTGGTATAGTAATTTTATTTTAGGTGCATGTACAGAAAATATTGTAAAACATTTTAAAAGAGTAACAGTGGATTTTTTTGCCCATTCTTCTCCATACGAAAATTACCTTTTGGAAAGGGTGACTAGAATCAATGCTATTTCATGCCTTGTCAAAATACTGATCTTTGCAATAAATCAGATTTAATAATTGTATCTTGAAACTCAATTACTTATGATTATAGTCTAGATAACGGGGAAATCATACGAGCTCATAACTTTATCTTGCCATCACCATATTATAAGTTTTAGATAACATGAATGCACAATAAGTCCCTCAAAAAAAAAACCGATTAGGTACAGTCAACAAAAGAGATAAGTATGCAGGGTCGTCGGTTATAGTTGAAGTTTAGTAAGAAACCGATGGATGTTTTCGAATGAAATTTAGTTTGATAAATGAACTGTTGGTTTTCTATTAATTAAATAAAATAGTATCCGAAAACATCAATCCGTTTCAATTTAGAATCAAATTATCACCAGATTATCTGTCCGTTTATTTATGTAGTCCCGTATCTTATACGTATCTTTAAATAATTCTTAAAATAGAAAAATAAGTACTTACAAAAACATTCAAAAATACAAAAATTAATGGTCTGCCGGTGTCGGAAGCAAACTACCGATCGTTGGGGCTCCAGAGACAGGAACCCCATCACAATGCGAGTGCCGAGGAGTACTGCCTTCTGAATCAGGCCTTTGATCCAACCGCCTAAAGAGAGCTTCTATAGATGTTGATCGAGGCTTTCAGCCATCAGGCCATTGGCAGATACGACAATCGGCACAATACAGCCGTGCTCACATTCCACATGTCAACAACCTCGTGTGCTAAGTCAAGATATTTGATTTGTATTTCTTTCGCAGCTTTCACGAGGTTCTCGTCATGTTGGATGGTACACCGACAATCATTGCCCGGCGCACTAATCGATCCACTTTATTATCACCCGATTATTATTATTTGCTTTGATACTTTGAACGTCTAGCAACATTTGCCGATAGAGGTTGTCTAGTAGACATAATTTGTGATAACAAGAACAGCAGTTGATTTCGCACTATGATAATGGGTGAGGTGAAATATATACTTTCGGTGATTTGATACAATCCAGAAACGAAACGTGTGACTACACAAAATACATGTAATTTGTATGTTTGGTTCACATGGTTTTTTAGGGTTCCGTTTATATAAAACGTATACAATATGTAGCAAAATTAGAGTATTGAGTTAAAAGCATAATACAATGACCAAAAAAAAATTGTTTTAATGGTTACTATTCCTATAATTCATTTAAATACTTTCAAGTTTTATTTTTAAATATTTTTATTTATTATAAACAAAAAGATAAAAAAACATTTAAAAATATAAAAAATGGTAGCCCACCGGTATCGGGAATAGGGTCCAAGCTACCGGCCGGCGGTCAGGGCTCCAGAGAGAGGAACTTCCTGACAATGCGAGCCGTGTCCAGAAGTACCGCTTTCTGAATCAAGCCCTTGATCCAGCTGCCCAACGAGAGCCTCCTCAGGTGTTGGTCGAGCCTCTTGGCTATTAAGCCATTGGCTGTCACGACTATCGGCACAATGATTGCTGAGTCTTCATGCCACGTCAAGATACTTGATTTGTTTATCTTTCTTAACTCTGACGAGGTTCTCATCATGCGGGATGGTTATGTCAACTATCATTGCGCGCCGCTCTGATCGATCCACCACCACTAAATCAGGCTTATTGGCAACAATAGTCCTGTCAGTGGTGACGGATCGATCCCAGTACAATGTGATATTTCCATTTTCGAGAACTGGGTCGGGCACATACCTGTAGTACGGCACCTCAGATTCGACAAGGCTG
The DNA here is from genome assembly GCA_947507525.1 of Apamea epomidion. Classification (NCBI taxonomy): domain Eukaryota; kingdom Metazoa; phylum Arthropoda; class Insecta; order Lepidoptera; family Noctuidae; genus Apamea; species Apamea epomidion. The sequence continues at coordinate 6,818,153 of OX382232.1, forward strand.
TATTTCAGAGCAAGTTGCTGATGGATTATCCTGGCTACAAAGTTGTTTCTATGCAAGTACTCTCCGTTAGCTAGACGAGAACACCCGGAGATAATATGCCTGATTGATTTTCCCGGCCGGTGGCATGCCCGACAGATGTTAACCGTGCCGTCTTTCACAATAAATCTCCGGTACTTATTCGTCATCACAACTTCGTCCATAATTGCACAGACAAAACCTTCGGTTTCTCCGAAGAGGTCACCAAAACGCAGCCAGGCTACAGACGCTAGTAGATCTACATCGGGTCCATGTAGAGCCCGGTAAAAGCTCCGTCCGTGAAGCTCCTTACTCTGCCATAATTTCATGCAATTATTGGTGTCAAACACTACTGGCTTGCACCAGTTCTCTTTAGCCAAGTAGAGCGGGGTGAGGCCCTTGTCCACCGCGACTACATCTCGACGCATCCCCGCGTCGGTTTCTAGGAAATATTCCCTGAGACTGCATATCTCGCGATTGTGGAGGGCCTTAGCGTTTAAAAAGCCTCGACCTCCACACTTTCGCGGGATATACAGCCTCATTACCGATGACCGTGGGTGATGCATTCGATTTGCAGTCAGCAGCGTCCGGACCTTTCTATCCAGGGCGTCTAGTCCGCTTTGAGTCCATTTAAGTATGCCGAAAGAGTACATTAAAACCGGCATGACCCAACTGTTGAAGGCACGCACCTTGTTTCTGCCTGATAGAAGACTATTAAGTACTTTTTTAAGGAGGCCAAAGAAGCGCTCCTTCAGCGATTGCTTCATATCAGTTACATTGATGCCTAACGCTTACGACATACCCAAATACTTATAGGTTTCGGATGCGGACAGGGCTCTAAGGTTTGCGGAATCCGAGAGTTTGGTTCCCAGGGATTCCACAATCTCCCCTCGCTTTATATGCATGACCGCACATTTGACCACACCAAATTCCATCCTGATGGCGCGACTAAAAGTTTTAGTTACTTTCAGTAGCTCCATCAGTTGCAAATTGTTGGGAGCAAAGAGTTTTAGGTCATCCATGTAGAGGAGGTGCGATATAACCTGACCACCTCTCTTCAGCCGGTAGCCTAGACCTGAATCCTCCAGCAGTGTGCTTAGAGGAATCAAGACTAAGCAGAACCAAAGCGGACTCAAACTATCGCCCTGAAATATGCCTCGCTCGATCCCTATCGGTTCGCTATTCCTCTGAATATTTCGACATCCTGGATAGCGAAGGACCGTCCTCCATTGCCCCATACACGACATCAGAAAGGTACGCAGAGTTGCATCTACTTTATACAAATCCAGCACCCTCATGAGCCATGTATGTGGCACTGAGTCATTGGCTTCTTATAATCTATCCAACATGTCGACAGATCCTTTCGGGAACGACGAACCTGTTGGCTAATGCCAACAGGTTCGTCGTTCCCTAAATCTAAAGGACCTAAAGGAGGATCTAAAGGAGCTACTCTTCATTGAGGTTTAAGATCATTTTATTCTCATAAGAATTACACTATTCACTTACATGAGAATATTTAAACTAAATACTTTAAAAAGAACAAAAAGTTGGGGTATTACAAAAATTAGACGTCGATTATATAAATGTTTTAAGGGTAGATTACAAGTCATTATGGACAAAATGTTCGTTCGATACATGTAAACAAGTATCCGTGCCGTTAACATAGATCGACGGTCACTGGATGTGGCTCGACACTATTGAGGGGAATGTGAATTTTTTAATATAACTTGTTTAAGTAGCTTTTTAAAAGTGGTTTTGGATTTAGATTCATTGATATGGCCATTAGGCCATATCAATGAGGAGTAGCTCCTTATTACCGTGGGACCCATTCTTACATCCGTTTTGAGAGGCACACATAATGGAGTTAGTTAGCTCTCAAAATGGATGTAAGAACTTTATAGACAGTCGGTAAACACGTGATCGGCCTATAATTTTTGGGTTCCGCGTGGTACCTGATTTATGGAGCAGGTGGGTAACTCCTGTCGTTAGGAACTGGGGTAGCGAACCAAACTCCAAATCAGTATGGAACTGAGATGCCAAGAGAGCGTGTGACCTTGAAAACCATTTAATCCAAAAGTTGTGCAGCCCGTCCGGCCCTGGAGACTTCCAGTTAGGTAACGGACGGACTGCACGAGCTACGTCTTGGGGGCAGATGGTAATAAGCCTTCATTTCTGGTATTGGATCACAAGCTCGCTCGACTTCTCGAGCAGAACCACCTACGGTGTGACTGACAGGCGCCGACCAGATACTACGCCAAAAGGAACACATGGCATCATTATCCAGCAGGCACGTGTCAGCCACACCTTGGTCCGGTAGCTCTCCTTTTTCATCGCTCCGGAAGGTGCGATTCTGAGTGTATCGCTCTACTCGCAGCTTATACCGACGAATACGTATTCGTCGGTATAAGCTGCTTCAAGAAGAGAACGCATGTCTCACAAAGCGCATCACTCTAGGGCGAGTATTGCCCTCCCTGAAGCAGATTAGTTTGTTCAATCCTGCACTGCCAATCTGGTACGGCTGGTTTCGGTTGTGTAGCTCTAGAGTCATACTATAATTATTAAGAAGATCGCGTTGACCATTACTTTAAGTATTTCACTAAATGCACAAACTGGTTTCAGGACTTCCGTTTATTCTGTTCCACCTTGTACAGTCACATCCTTGAAGTATTTTCCTATTTTTTTCAAATGATATCAGTACTCATTTATTCGCTGAGCACATTACATTACTTACTGATAAGATAGCAAGTTTGCTTATAACTATAATACTATAAATAATCACAGTTAATGCAGCTCTAACGCTTGTCCGAGCAAAAAAGGATAAACATCAAAATTTACGGATATTGGTCTAAAACTCTCTTCTCTCTTGCACTCAACATGTCAGGATCTCCCAAAGCGTTGTCTAAATTCTCCGCAAAGAAAAAAGATGGTACTGTTATTAATCTACGTATAGTGGAAGCGCCTGAAACTATTTTTCAAGATGTGCTAACTCTTTACGTGAAGTATTTTGTGAACGAGGAGACTACTTTTAAAGCAGCGGGTATGTTACATTTTGTTAAATTAATAGTTCTACTTACTTCTTCCTGCGACTTCTTCCGTGTGGAATGTCTCTTTCCCACGATCCATCCCGTCGCATTACATCGTCGGGAGACAGCTGAGAAAGCTGCGCGAGGACCGCACGCGGGCGGTGAGGCGCATACCGCTTGTCGACGTTTCTTCGTGGATGGCGCGAGCTGCCCACTATTCTGTATTGTCTTCGTAACATTTACTTTAAAGCAGTGATTTAAAATCCTAGCTTAAATGACAAGTGATTTGTTGTGTCAGAGCGGTGCTGTTAAGTTATAATGAGTGATGACCGTCATGAACATCAGTATGTTCATAAAATCCAACTATGGGCGGTTAAACGTAAAAAACTTCCAATTACTTAAAATAAGTAGACTAAATGTAACACCACCAAAAAAAAAAAAAAAACTGACTGAAAACCAATCTTTACTTCCCAGTCTTTTCTACCCAATTCTAGTTTGTATTTTTTACGACGACTTTTTTCCTTGTCCTATGCATGTGGTTTCATAAATAAGATTAGAAAATAAAACGTGGATTATTTATTACAAAATGTGGGTATTTTACAAAATGTGGGTTTTTGTGTTAAAGGTGTCCCATACAGTCTGGAAGCGATGCAAGAACTACAAGGGCCGTTACTACAAGCGGCTGGTGAAGAGGGGTTACACGTTGTCGTGTGTTGTGTAGACAACGGAGACGACCAAATTAAAGACGTCGTTGGAGCTTCTGTGATGGCAGTAACTTCGAAACAAGATCCAAAACCAGAGGTAAATGTTAACGGAAAACCCGAATAGTGTAATCACCTTCTTGTTTAGCCTATACCTTCCACTGCTGGGCAAAGGTCTCCCCCAAGTCCTTCCAGAAACTCTTTCCCCGCGCCACCTCGTACCAGCCCTCGTGGTACGCGTCCAGAGGGGTAATTCTCGTAATTTTAAGAACGTTCACAGTCTGATCTCATTCTCAATCTATCAAAAATACGTCTAATTTCCCGACATTTTGAGAAGTTTTTGACGTTTGTTTGTCGCCGAGATGAGACTGCGACTGGATTTTGAACGTTTTCAATTACGGGAATACGGGCCCAGGTCACCTCGCCATCCCTTTCTGGGCTGACCTCAGCGGCGCCGTTCATCTTCAGGAACCCACTGTGTGGAGACTTTGACACTGATGTAACCCGCCTAATCCTATAATAATCACCTAAAGAATTAATTTAGAATCAAATTATTGTATAATTATTTATATTTGATCCACGATGCACTTTATTAAACAGAATATTAAAAGACAGTTGGTATAAAATTAAAATAAAGCAAACTCAAAAATCTCAAACAAACTCAAAACTCTCAATCTGTGTCAATTTAGATAGTTAGGTATTTCGTGACACTTATACCCTGTCCATTAGGTTAACCGTTTTATGACAGCTCTCTTAGAACATATATATCCAGATTACGTATAAGTTAACTTTAAATTGCATAATAAAATAAATATCAACTGGCTAACTAACCGTACTTATGTATGTCAGTATCTACTTTATTTTCGTACTAGAAATTATTGGTTAAAATCACTGAAAAACAATTAACGTTCACATTATTTACTATTTTCAGTATGACTTTAAAACGATAGAAATGCAGCAACTATGGAAAATTGCCGCAGTCTTGGAAACCTATTACGATGAAAAAAAGGAATTTGATTTAGAACGTCGCTTCACTGATAAAGGGCTCTTTGTCTGTCCTGAGTACAGAGGGCTTGGCATTGCACAAGAGTTCCTCAAAGTCAGGTTAGTATCAATACTTATAATTTATTTACCTGTTGATCTTTACCATTATATTTTATCTCCTTTATTTCAATGTAAACACATATAAATTATATTTTTAAATATTAGAATATAAAAAGTATAAAAACCTTTAAAAATATAAAAAATAGTAGCCCACCGGTATCGGGAACAAGGTTCAAGCTACCGGTGGTCAGGGCTCTACAGAGAGGAACCTCCTGACAATGCGAGCGGTGTCCAGATGTACCGCTTTCTGAATCAAGCCCTTGATCCAGCTGCCCAACGAGAGCCTCAATTTTTTATTATTATTATCACATTAAAACCGTCAGTTTTGACCTTCTGTAAACATAGTAAGCATTTCCTCACCTTACATAATAAATAAATAAATGTCAATTATAATTAATTCAAGCGATAGCAATTGAATATAGGTATAGAGGTATGAAGAACAAGGTGTAAAGTCCACTCAACCTCCATAGATAAGGGAGGATCCAACCAGACAGGGGCTGCAGTCTCGACATTCATAGCGATCGCTTTACGACTGAATTCGGTCGCAAAGTCCCGGATTGACAGGTTTAATGTATGGAGTGACAGGACTTTGTGACCGAATTTGGTCGTAAAGCGATCGCTATGAATGTCGACACTGCAGCCCCAGGTGTTGCGTCTGAGTGTGGAGTCTGTGCACGAGGATTGATTTCGGGACTTTGTATACATATGATATGCTAGTTTTCGCGGTAAACTCTGCTTGCGCTTGCAGGCTTTTGCGTGACGTCAATGTGATGCGTAGTTTGCTTATGGCAATGCAGATGGCGCCACAATTATATTGGTACAGTCGACTCTCGTTAATTCGAAACTCGAGGGACTCTTAAAATATTACGAATTATCGAGTGTTTGAAATATCAAATGGTTCGAAATTTGTGAGAGAAAATAAAGTGTTGATCAATTATTATTTATTAACTGCTATTCTATAACAATGACAAAAGTTTAGAGGTACATTCATGTACATACATGTATTCATAACGTGAATTAATTAATCTTTCGAAAGAACTCTGTTATACTGGTTTGCTTCAAAGCACATTTCTGCTGCTCAGACTGCTCAATAACTTTGAATTGTCGAGTGTTGGACGCCGATCAGTTCGAATTAACGCGTCGTTTTGGTATATAGCAATGATTTTTTCGTTCGAATTACCAAGTGCATAAAAATGTATTGATTTAGTTCGAAATATAAAGATATTTTGTAGGGAACTCGTGATAACTTTGAATTATAGAGAGGTTTGAATTATCGCAGGTTTGCAAACACTTCTGATGAAACTCGAGCACTATGGGATTAGGAAAACAGCACTTGACTTGTTAAGATCATACCTGAAAGATAGAAAGGTTAAAATCCAAGTAAATGGCGTAAACTCATTGGGTTCTGAAATGACAATGGGCGTTCCTCAAGGTTCGATATTGGGTCCATTCCTCTTTTTAGTTTATATTAATGATTTACCCCAATTACTTCAAAATCAACCGAAGATGGTGTTATTTGCAGATGACACATCATTGATCTTTAAAATAGACCGACGGTCACAAAATCTTGACGACGTGAATAACTCTATTCTTCAGGTCCAAGATTGGTTTACGGTTAATAATTTAGTACTTAATGAAAAAAAAACAAAATGCATTAGATTTAAATTACCTAATGTTAGAAGTAGCGAATGTGACATCGTATTGAATGGCCAAAAATTAGAATTTGTTAATCGGACAGTTTTCCTAGGAATCACGCTAGACGAGAAATTACAATGGGGACCTCATATAACGTCTATTGCGGGGCGGCTAAGCTCGGCCGCATATGCTGTTAGAAAGATAAGACAATTAACAGACGAAGAAACCGCGCGCTTGGTCTATTTTAATTACTTCCACAGTATTATGTCATATGGCATTTTACTGTGGGGTCGGGCTGCTGACATTGAATCCATTTTTATTTTGCAAAAGAGAGCTGTCAGAGCCATTTACAATCTACGTCGCCGCGAATCTCTTAGGGAACTATTTAAAAGGATTAATATTATGACGGTACCTTGCCAATTCATTTATGAAAATATTATGTATGTAAGAAAACATCAACATCTTTTTAATAAAATAAGTGATAGACATAATTTTAATACTAGAAATAAAGATAAATTAGATCAACCTTTTTTCAGATTATCTAAAGTTCATACATCTTTTATGGGGTACTGTGTTAAATGTTACAACAAAATACCTTGTGAAATATTGCAATTAAATGAAAGAAAATTTAAAACTTATATTAAAATTACACTTTGTAAGCAAGGATATTACAAATTAGAGGATTATATCCAAGATAAGAATGCTTGGAAACATGCTGGTCTTGCTCCATAGGACAATCTCTAGAGTCTAGACAAAATCAAACTGGTTGCTAATGTAATTGTATAATTTATTCTTTTTTTTTTTTTTTTGACATTGATTTACATTCTGTAATTACTTGGGGTCACACCCGGACTTATTACTCCTTATTTATTTATGAAAATCGTCTACGTTTGGAATGTTTGTGAATATGTGAGCACCATGTATCTATCACATAGTTGATCTATATGTCATGGTTACATTTATCCATTTTAATTCTTTTACCTATTGTGGTATAGTAAGTTTATTTTTGGGTGCATCGTCTTCACATATAATTATATAAATAATGTATGCAATATATTGTAAAACATTTTAAAAGAGTAACGGTGGAGTTTCTTGCCCATTCTTCTCCATACGAAAACTACCTTTTGGAAGGGGCGACTAGAATCAATTTTATTCTAATTTTATTTTTGACGTTCAAAAGTGCCTTTTATGTGCCTATTTGAAATAAATGATTTGACTTTGACTTTGACTTTGAATTAACGAGGATCGACTGTAGTTTACTCTCTCCCACATCATCCTCCTGCCTATATACCAATTCATTTGGGGTCGGCGCAGCATGTCGTCTTCTTCCATACATCAGCTCTCTTCGACTGAGTTGTCAATATTTTGCGATAAAATATGTATAATATACAGTGTAGTCTTGTGTTTCTGGTTTCTTTTATCACAAGGCTTAATAAAATGTTTGATGACCATAGAGCAGTGCGATTCTGTAACCATCTCACCGTGAAAACTTAGGTGAAGTGAGCGTGGAGTGAGCTGTCATTCCAACTAATGCTAGGGATTGACACTACTGACAACTCACATCAAGCTTACTTCACTTGAGTTTTCACGGTGAGATTTTTACAGAATCGCCCGGTTGATTATGACATGTTTTTTTAAATAATTTTCAGGCGACTGATATGCAAAGAAAACGGAATACCAATAAACGGAGCCTGGATGACGTCATATGGCACGCAGAAAGCTGCTGAGCGCGATGGATGGGAGACTGTCTGCGAAGTAAAATATAAGGAGCTAGCGAAAAAACTCGGCATTACAATCAATAGCGAATTTCCTTCTTCTAAATTTATGATTGCTAGAATACAATAACTTTAATAATAGGTATAATTAAAATCATAGCTATTTAAAGTGATTGATCTGGTAAAAATTGTATTTATAATTTATTGTTATTTTAATATACCTAAATCATTAAAAAATGCGTACCACGGTTTGTTGTTGTAATTTAGAAATAAACAAACACCATTGTAATTATTTACTTACTATTTTTGACCCGGCAACCGTAGCGTGGGGTGAACCGATAACCTTAGGCCCTCTTGTAGTGCGGTGTGTAGGTATGAAAACGCTGCCTCACTCCCCGCATAATAGGTATGTATTGAGCATACAGACGCAGCAACAGAGCGCGCGCCGCCGCCGGGCGCCGAGATAGCCGATGCTAGCGTTTGAACATGCCACAATGCAGCGTAAATGCAGTAGGAAAGTTGTATCGGGTTCGGGTATATTGACGGAAGAGGAAATAAAATTGCTGTTCTGCTTTGTTTGTATTGTATTGTAATCAAATATCATAACATACATATATGTATCCTGGATATAACCCTCCCCATTTCAAAATACAGAAAGAATTTAACCACCTACCTACAAATACACTTTTCTCCTATAGTCAACAATTTAATGTGAAATAGTTATTATAACATAACCTAACCAATTTTAATATGAATGCTCAATCTTGACAATCATGTAATTTTTTCCCTCAAATTTAATCATTTACTTTCTCAATGTTTATTTTTATCCTTTTTACACTATTGTAATAATTATTAATGTTCATTCTTGACATGGATTTTTTTTTATTTTTCGTAAATCTGTTTTCATCGTTCATAATTTATTTATCTATTTTTATTTTTATATTTTATTTTTATCCATATAGTTATATGCAATCTGTGGTATCATGTAATCATGTGAATAAATAAGCAAATGAATCATAGGGCATCAAAAAATTCGTCCGCAACGCTGTCAACAGGAACAGTGCCCAAAAGGCTGGCAGCATTGCCACGTTGTATGACGATGCTAATTCTTTGGCCAAGAAACAGCCCTGCTTTTCTCCAGCCCTCTGGTCACGTGAAAAATTCGATAAGCACTCGGACTCCAAGGCCCTTTTGTTTCAATCCCAAACGGCTCAAACATATAGCTCCCAATAAGGTTGTTATATTTGCGCCGTTTGAGGTTTTCTGCTCCTGTAGCAGCCGCCCCAGCACAGCCCACCGTGCTAGGAAGATGAGATGGCGCGAGGGTGTCAACACAGGTTGCATCCCACAGCAAAGGCCTACCCAACTTCCAAGGCATTATGGTCATTCCATCGGGCGTCTTTCCGTCGTCGCGTGCCAAGCCATTGGGTTCTAAAACAGCTGGCACTCCGGCGGAAACAAGAGCCTGACGGATGATGTCGTTAATGCTGGCGTGCCTTGCCATCCGTCCAGTGCTCTTGCTGCAGGATAGGCCATGGTGTCCGAGGCAGTCGACTGCTTCACCGCATTGAGAGCTCCGCAAGGAGCGCCCAGCCGCAAACATGTAGCGACCCGGAATGTGGTCTCACCCAGTATAGTGCGTATATTGGGTGACGGTAGCGCCTGAAGCCAGAGGCCCGACTCCCATTCACCCACAGCTAGCAGGCGGGCACGCTCAGCAGTATTGGTGGACGTATTAATAAGTTTATTCCGTACCAACCTGCAGAGCAGCTCACCCCACTGTCTCTGGGAAGACGGGTTCTCGGGCTGAACCGTGTCGGGGCAAGCCACTTTCCAGGCGTTCACCGCGTCGGTCAAGCACGGCACTTCAGAGTCAACCTGAGCAGGAACCAAGATTCGTAGGGTTAACCTTCGGTTTTTTATCCAACTCTCTTAATAATAATAAATTACAATTACAATTACCGGAGATTTATTGTGAAGGACGGCAGTGTTGACATCTGTCGGGCATGCCACCGGCCGGGGGAATCAATCAGGCATATTATCTACGGGTGTTCTCGTCTAGCTAACGGAGAGTACTTGCATAGACACAACCTTGTAGCTAGGATAATCCATCAGCAACTTGCTCTGAAATATAACCTTGTGGAATCGGAGGTGCCGTACTACAGGTATGTGCCCGACTCAGTTCTCGAAAATGGTAATATCACATGACAGGACTATTGTTGCCAATAAGCCTGATATAGTGGTGGTGGATCGATCAGAGCGGCGCGCAATGATTGTTGACATAACCGTCCCGCATGATGAGAACCTCGTGAAAGCCGAGAAAGATAAACAAATCAAGTATCTTGACTTGGCTCGCGAGGTTGTCGACATGTGGGATGTGGACTCAGCGATCATTGTGCCGATAGTCGTGACAGCCAATGGCTTAATAGCCAAGAGCCTCGACCAACACCTGAGGAGGCTCTCGTTGGGCAGCTGGATCAAGGGCTTGATTCAGAAAGCGGTACTTTTGGACACGGCTCGCATTGTCAGGAGGTTCCTCTCTCTGACCACCGGTAGCTTGGACCCTGTTTCCGATACCGGTGGGCTACTATTTTTTATATTTAAATGTTTTTATACTTTTTATATTCTAATATTTAAAAATATAATTGATATGTTTACTTTTAAATAAAGGAAATAATACTAATTTTATTTCAAGCAACCAGACTGCTAGTGTTAGTAACAATATACTTACAAACTATGTTAGTAATACACTTACAAACAAAACCAAAAACAGAAAAACAGATTGTGACATCACTGCTGCACGGTGAAAGGCCCAGCCGAAACCCTGCAGCAGTGGTTCACAAACGCACAATCAAGCCTGCTCGCTATCATGGACAGAATGCTGTTGGCGCTGCCCCGCACCATACGGACCAAGGATGCGCACCGCTTCCGCATCACGGTGTAAAAACAGTCCACGTGAGCTTCAGCGAACATCCCTGATGCGCTGCAGTACCGGTGCAACCCCATCAACACCCTGAATGCATTATTATATTGGATGCGAAGGGCGCCGTATGATTATTGAGTATAATGAACCCACAGACTGCAAGTATAAAAAGACATACAGTAAGCACTAAATATAGTGCGCTTGACCTCTTTAGACGCACGCCTGAATCTGCGGGCAATCATGTTAGCTCTCACACACAGCGCCCTCCGCTCCCTGTCAATATCCTCATCGTCTTTAAGGTGAGTGGTCAATAAGTGACCCAGAATTTAAACCGAACTACCCTCACAAGGGGTATCCCGTTCAGCTTAACTGAAGGTACTGCTTCCGGGTATTTACCCCTGGCCCCAAAGACCATGACCACACTCTTCTCCCCACTCTTCTTCTCTCTCTTCTCTTCTCTTCTTCTTCTCTCTTCTCTTCATTATATGCCAAACCATGTAGTCTGGCATATTGCTCGCAAGTGGCTACGAGTGTCCTAAGCCTTCATTAAGATTTGATGGGTAGCATAATCAATATTTACATTATCAATTAACTAACATTAACACTAGACCAACAAGGAAGATAAAAATAAATTTAGGTCAAATCTTTGAATAACAACATGTACATACGCCAGCTCATCAAGCTACTACAATCTGTCAATTTCTTTTAATAGATTTTCAATTATATCGCTGAAGCATTAAGGTTCAAAGTTGATTGGGAAAATTTGACAGTTTCGGGTAGCTTGACCTGCTGGCGTCTCACGTCTGTACCTAACAGTATAGGGTTATTTTAAATTGGCTAAGTGAACTCCGCAGATGCGATAGGTAGGTACCGATATTGAAACTCAATAAAAAAAAACGAGTTTTGATGTTTTTTTTTGGGAGGTCAACGACCGCTGTTTTCTTATGTTTTGTAGTGTTTACATATCGATATAACAATCACGTCTGCGAAGTCTCCACAGAAAAATAAACAGATTTTTATACTGATATTTCAAGTGTAATCAGTCCTACCAAGGGGTATCCAGTCTTACCAAGGGGTATCGTATTACCCAGTAAGTGGGTTGTGGAGGTCAGATAGGTACCATGTAAAATACTGCTTTCAGCTGCATCCGGTTAGACTGGAAGCCGACTCCAACATAGTTGGGAAAAGGCTAGGCAGATGATGATTTCAAGTGACTACAATAACTGCGGATGACGACCTCATAAAAAAAACGTATATACGAAAAAACAAATGAATAAATTCTTTGCTTTATCATGTTTAGATATCGGCACCCACTGCGTCTGCGAAGTTTAGCTAGCCAATTTAAAAGTATTATTAATTATTTATTTATTCAAAATTTCGTAAATAACACCTTAACAGCTATAACGCCAATGCAATGTTACTACTGCCACAAAGATACATCTAACTTACATTGACTACCTAAAAGTACATCAAATAAAAAATCAATCAAATATACAATTATAAATACAATAAAAAAAAAATAAAAAAAAATAATAAAAAAAATACAATTACAAATACCATTAAAAATACTCGTACAATTTAATAACCCTGTATGTACTCGTACATAACAAAATCGCAGTTATGCAGTATCGATAACTTAATCCACGTAATAAGATTCGACTTGGATACAGAATGTAAAACATGCATTACTGAAATAGAAACGATAACAGAGAATGCCAGGCAGAGTCAACGCAAACACGTCGAAACAATCTATCACTGCATTGAAGAAGAGGCTAAACCAAATAGTTCTGTGTGTGTTTAACTACCAATTAGATGTTCGGCTAGTTTAGAGAAAAGTCGTGAGCCTTAGTTTCGGGTCTACGCTCATGTTTTGCGTTGCGTGTGTACTGCACTTAAGCCGTCCAACAAATAATCCACATTACGTCATCCAAATCAACAAATTCAACGGAAAGATTAAAAAAAAAATATTATGGCTATTAGTAAAATGAGAAAATTCAGTAGCAAATTATTAATTTTTGTGATGTTTTCCGTTATGATAATAACAACGATAAAAAAGTATAAGTACAACCAAAAAAGTTTTCGTTTACACGCGAGTAAAGCAAGGCCAGGCATGAAATACATATTGCTTTGGACTAAAGAAGATACCATACCGTTTGTGTATATGGGCCTAGGGAGAACAGGCTTTATCGATAGGAAATGTACATACACCAACTGTCAAGTTACGGGTAACGAGAGCCTTCTGGGCAGTACTACCGCGTTCGACGCAGTCCTTTTTCATGGACCGGAATTAATTGATGTTATGTTGCCAAAAGAACGGTTGCCATACCAAAAGTTTGTATTCGCAAGCACAGAATCACCAGCGAATTATCCATTGTGTGTTCACAATTTTAATGGATATTTTAACTGGACGTGGACATACAGATTAGATTCCGATATACGTTGGGGCTACATTGCGATACAAGACTCTAACGGCAACATTGTAGGTCCTAAGAAAGACATGCATTGGATAAAATGGAAGGATATGGACCCTGTCAATAAAACCTTTAAGGCTCAGCTGAAAAGTAAACACAAAGCAGTCGCCTGGTTCGTGTCTAATTGTCGTTCAACAAGTCGGCGTGAAAATTATGTTAAAAATCTTAAACACGAGTTAATGGACAAGTATGAACTAGATATCGATGTGTACGGAGATTGTGGAAAGTTCTCTTGTGGTCGTGAAGACCAAGATTTCTGTGGAAAAATGATATACAAAGATTATTACTTTTACTTATCTTTCGAGAACTCTTTTAGTGAAGATTACGTTACGGAGAAATTGTTGCATGCCTTAAAAAATACTGCAGTACCCATTGTTTATGGAGGAGCTAACTATAGCAGGTAAGTTGGTTGAAGTTATCGTAGCTTATTCCTACTTACGTAACGTGTCTTTTACTAAATCCAGCTGAAAATCAATAGAACGTCATAATAATTTTCACCATCTTTAAAACATATTACAACAATCACGCTGTTTAAAATAACTCAACGTTTAGTAATAAAGTACTGAAGTAAAATCGGTCAAGGACATATTAATACTATTTAAAAAAACCCATCGTTTACAATTGTGTGACTGTGCGTGCGCTTAATTCTTCTAAACTTCACAATAGATTAGATGCAAATGTAGAAATTTTATTCCGGAAGGTTTGTGTATATTATCACACATTGAAATTTAACTTAGATAAAACACAGTAATCTCGATGTTTTGACTTGTTCGCTAAATCAGTAAATTGAACCGGTGTGAAGCAGGGATGGGTCGTTTTTGTTATTAGCCTGTGATATCCCACTGCGGGGCAAAGGCCTCCCTACTGTCTTTACACTTCTCTCTGCTTAAAGCTGCTAAGGATCAGTTCTTGTTGAAGAGTCCAACTCATCCTGCCATCTCTGTTTGGGCCTGCCACGATGTCGCTTGCCATTAAGAAGGAGTAAGTTTGACCCATTGGTCGTCTGACATGCGTCAATTCTATTTTGGCGTGGCAGCTTCCAAGTGATATTAGTTATCTTTGTGATGGAACGGATGGTCATATTCCTAACCTGGTCTGTCAATAGTATTCAATAAAACATTCCATTGCAGATTCCTGCCAGAACGATCGTATTTAAATGCCAGAGAGTTAAAAATCCCGAAACTAGCAGAGCTGATTGATCAACTGATCAGAGAGCCTGAGACCTATGCGGAGTTTTTCCGATGGCAGAAGTACTACTCTTACCACAAGACTACGGAACTGAACGAAACCAATGAGTATTGCAAAATGTGCGCTGCCCTGAATGATGATAAATTGATGGAAACCACGTCAGTGTATAACGAATTCAGTGAATTTTGGGAAGTGTATAAAACGTGTTGAGTGAATCAGTCTAGATAATTATTTTGCCATATTTATATTTTATTGGATAAGAATGTAATTGTATAGAAATTAGGAACATAGTTCGCTCTAAAACATTTATTGAATTGTGAAGTGATCTTTTTTGATGATAAATAGCTATAACAACATTTAATAAAAAAAATTCATACTTACGTAGGGTCATAATTTCAAGGTTATTTTTTTCTTTTTATTGGGTTTCACGTTTATACCTTTTTTGTTCTATTTGTGGAAATTTTTCCATTCGTTTTTTTTTTTAATTGATTTAGGTTTTTACATTCATACTATTTTTATTATTATTTTGTGTCAGGGGTTTTTTCAATTTTTAATTTATTTTTTTATTTTATGCTTTTTGTAGGGACTCATTATTATTTAATTTCTTTTATTTTCTGGCGTTTTAAGATTCAGGTAATTTGGTGTTTAATCAGGTTTATTGTAATTCGCCATTTTGTGGTGGTGGCCATCTTGGATTTGAAATTTATCATAGTGTATTATAGTATTCTACTAGTCAAGCCCTTTCATTTGATATCCATATTGAGGGAGTTGTGAAAAAATATGTACTTAATTCGCCATTTTGTGGCAGCGGTCATGTCTTGTGTCTTGGACCGATTTTCATCAAACATAGCTAAGAACACTCCCGACTAATTTACCTTTCAAACAAAATCAAAATCGGTTCATCCGTTCGGGAGCTACGATGCCACAGACAGACACGTCAAACTTATAACACCCCGTCGTTTTTGCGTCGGGAAGTTCCCGAGACACCTTTCATGTAGTTTGTCCCTTTAATTATAACTTCAGAACGATTCAATGCCTTTATGAAAGTTTTTGTAAATATTTTAAAAAGTTTTTTCATTATAATAGGGGTTAAAGTATGAAATTGCCGTTTTATTGTATAGGTACTTCGAATTGACATAGAACTTTCATGGTTTGAGATTTTTGAGTGAAACTTTTTTCACATGATACCTATGAAGTTCTTCTTTTAAAAAATGTGCAACATTCGATTATCGACTTTCAGTTGTTTTTTTTATTCAGCTTAGACAAGAAAGATGGATACTTCGAAAATTCGAGTTATTTTTGAATACGAGTTCCGACGCGGAACTAACGCGGCAGAAACCGGTCGCAATATCAATGTTGAGTTTGGAGAGGGGACTGCTAATGAACGCACCATGTGATTTTGGTTTAAACGCTTTCGTGATGAAAACTTTGATTTGAAGAACGAACCACGTGGAAGACCGCCCACACAGGTGAATAACAATGAATTGAAAGAGATGGTGGAAGCCGATCCGATCCAAACTACCCAGGAATTAGCGGCATGGTTTAACGTTACCTTACCAACAATATTGACTCATTTACGTCAAATCAATAAAATAAAAAAAATATGAGAAATGGGTGCCTCATGATTTGACTGATCTGCAGAAAGAAACGCGTGTTGAAACTTGTGTTGCCTTGTTGAATCGATACAGAAATGAAGGAATATTGGATCGAATATCGCACAAATTATATATACAGGCTGATTTTTTAAAGACCAGCCAAATTTAAGGATGTGTTAAAGACCATCAGACTGAACAACTTTCTCCATGGGACCAACATCGTAATCGCGAATAAAAATTCAGCCGTCCCATACATTTAGGTCCAGTAGGTATTGAAGTTTTCTATGGGACAGTTGATAAAATTTTCGCGATTACGCTATTTGTCCCATGGAGAAAGTTGTTCAGTTTGATGGTTTGTACCACATCCTTAAATTTGGCTGGTCTTTAAAAAATCAGCCTGTATATAATATTATATATTATATATATATAATATTTACATGTGATGAAAAGTGGATTCTTTACGATAACCGTAAGCGAAAAATGCAATGGCTGACCCCAGGTCAAACGCCGCAACAGTGTCCTAAAGCAAAGCTTACCAATAAAAAGGTAATGGTAACTGTTTGGTGGTCTCAGCATGGTGTTATTCACTATAGCTTTCTCGGATCTGGTCAAGCAATAACGGCAGATGTCTACTATGCCGAACTCCGAACAATGATAGCAAAACTTGCAGTGAAACAGCCCCGACTCATGAATCGATCTTCACCATTATTGTTCCATGATAATGCGAGACCGGAACACAGGAATTACAGGAACTGCAATTAGAAACCATTCGTCACCCTCCGTATTTGCCAGACCTTGCTCCAACAGACTACCATTTTTTTCGTGATTTGGACAATTTTCTACGTGATAAAAAGTTTACTTCTCAGGAGGCAGTACAAAATGCTTACACACAGTTTGTCGAATCTAGATCACGAGAGTTCTATCGGAAAGGCATAAATGACCTTCCTATTTGATGGCAGCAATGTATAGATAATAATGGTAACTATTTTGATTAAATAAATATGTTAAATTAAAAAAAAAACGGATTTCATTTTTTCAGTACAAATCGGCAATTTCATACTTCAACCCCTAATATTTCACAAGTTATGATTATTTTTGTGATGCCAAGATTATTGTTTCTAAAATTCCACAATTGAAAAAATAGGTTACAACTGTCACCACCTTTTTAGTTAAGATTTCCAAATGTAAATGGCTGGTTTTGGTGAAGCAAACGTGAAATGCGATATAATTTTTCTCTTAATATTCTTTTTGGCTATATTGTTTTTTTCACTAGACATCCTTTTTAGAAATATATTTTATAAAGTAGCTGTTGATAAATCTTTCTAAATAAATAACTAAATAATTTTCATAAAATTGTAATATTTCGGTAATTATTGAAGTATAGGTAGTAGTATATCTATACTTCAATAATTTCCTAAATGAAAAAAGATATAAAAAAACAAATATGTTATATTTTACAAATATCGTACACGCAAAACGTATACGCAAGACGCCATACGTGTACTATGGCGTGATACGCCATAGTACGTTGTTGTGATGGAATATTAATAAATCTCGTGTTAAATACACACAAATAAAACCTGACTAAAAAAAAACCGTCTCTAAAGTTTTCACGCGAATTCCATCAATTCTTGAAGAATCCTCGCGTAACATCTCGAAAAGTATTTGCGAAGTGGTCGATAGATATTCAGAAAGTTCAATCTGAAGCAACAAGCGTCTCCTGGCGGCTCTGGGAAGATGGGAAGTTCCTTCAAAGTTTGCCATCTTTATTTATTGCTGACGGAACACGACTCAAAGTCAAAGTCAAATCATTTATTTCAAATAGGCACATAATAGGCACTTATGAACGTCAAAAATAAAATAAAAATAAAATTGATTCTAGTCGCCCCTTCCAAAAGGTAGTTTTCGTATGTAGAAGAATGGGCAAGAAACTCCACCGTTACTCTTTTAAAATGTTTTACAATATTTTGCATACATTCATTATATAATTATATGTGAAGATGCACCTAAAAATAAAATTACTTTACCACAATAAGTAAAAGAATTAAAATGGATTAATGAATCCATGACATATAAATTAACTATGTGATAGATACATGGTGCTCACATATTTACAAACATTCCAAAAGTAGACGATTTTCATAAATTAGTAAGGAGTAATAAGTCCGGGTGTGACTTTAAGTAATTACATAATGTATGTCAATCAATGTCAAATAAAAAATAAAAATAAATTATACAATTACATTAGCGACCAGTTTGATTTTGTCTCTGATGGAGTGAAAGCTGCAGCTAGCGACACTATTGACAGCTCACTGCACCTAAGTTTTCTCGGTGAGATTTTTACAGAATACTGCGGCAGTACTTACATTCGCTAGTTTTTTTTCACATTTTTACTATCTGGTTTTTATCTACCATTTGAGATTCCATGTGAAGTCGCGTCCATGTAAGCAGTGTCACTCACTGTACTTATATAGTGGCAATCATTATTTAACATGCACATTGCAAGGACTTTCGCATCTGCCGGGCTATCGCCGGCACCATGTAACATAATGTACATACTCACAGTTATCTTCGTTCATTCCTCCAGGTCGATCTGATTATTCCTCACGACACGTTTTATCCACAATCAGCACACAGACACAGCCTCAACTTTAACTTAAGACTACGACGAGACTATTAATATATATTCTGACAGTTTTGAAAATGCTGTCGCAATAACCACTTTTCTTTTTAATTCTTAACGGCCTGTAACTTTTTAGCGGATTATACATTCATACTTCTCCAAAATTAATCATGGCCACAATCATATCTCAAATTCATATTTTCTACATGATGTTATTCTACGAGTTGACATAATAAATCCACGCAATGCGAGGATCAGTTCCCGTTTCGCCTCTAAAGCCATTGAAATATTATACTCTTTACACCTAACTTTATTTTTTTAAATTCAACAGGAAAACTAAAGGAATATTTTTACGTAACTATATTAACTTTTCAATTTATAAATATGTCTCGTCCAATTAAATTTGAATTTTTAAACAAAACTGAACTTGAATATGAAGTCAAAATTAGACTTGAGGAAGCAGTAATTTCTCCAATACCTATTGATGACGACTTATCTCAAATATTACTCTGAATTACTTGGATAGTAAAATAAAGAAACTGTCACAGGGTGATTTGAAATACTCTCGCATAGTTGATTCATATCTTAACCATTTATTTCACAGGTTGGAACGCCCTGAGTATAAACCTATACTCGACTCTATAAAAGACAAATTTGAGACGTTTTGCTCGCTTTTTTCGCTTTCAGATCCGACCTCAAAGCATCCTCTTTAAATACCTCCTCCTTCCCCTCTCCTCCTCCTAAATCCTCCTGAATCCTCTCCTCCTCCTCCTCTCATTACTCTCCCTCCTCTTACTCCTCCTCCTCTTACTCCGACTGCTCCAAATCTTAATTTATTTAAGGATCTGAAATGATGTACCTATAATGGAAAATCTTGTCCTAGATCTTTTCTACAAAAACTTGACGAATACTGCCTAGCTCGGAGTGTACCTAAAATGTATTAATCACTCAAGCTCACGAAATTTTTACTGAGAATGCCCTCCATTGGTTTACATTCAAAATAAACCAAAATCCAAACTTAACATGGGGTGACCACCAAAGTCTTTAATTAGTAATAAAGAAATCTTATTACTAATTAAAGACTTTGGTGGTTTTGACTAATATAAACCATTAGAAGCCATTAAAAGTCGTACCCAAGGTCGTGACGAACCAATTATTATTTATATTTCAATTATGTCGGGAATGTCCTCTCGCCTTTCCAAAAAACTTTCTGAAACAGAACAATTGGAAATTCTTTTGAGAAATCGTTCGCGGAACCCAGTGTGCCACAAGTATAAAATAGAAATGACACGGATGCAACGAGTGACGCAGGTAAGAGATCTAGGAGTTCATCTAACTCCAGACCTAACCTTCCGCGAGCATATTATTAAAATATGCAGAAAGGCATACAGAAACCTAGGTTTTGTCTTAAGACAGACAGACATGGGTTCACAAATATAACAACTATAAAGGTGTTGTATGATGCGCTGGTAAGGATTCACCTCGAGCACAGTGCAGTCATTTGGGCTCCACATGAATTGAAATACAGCGTCATGATGGAACGTGTTCAAAACAAATTCTTGAGACACTTGTATTTTAAATTATATGGAGAATACCCTTTTTACCCGCTGATGTACCCTACACTATTCGTATTGGGTATGGTAGGGTACAATCAGCTGGGTGTACGGCGGGAGTTAGCTCTTGTTGACTACATAATTAAACTACTCCGCGGAATACAAAATAATCCGGGAGTACTACAGCGGTTTAGTATTTGTGTACCAGATCGCTACATGTGGAGGCGGCGGCGTCCACCACTGTTGCTGGTACCGCCAGCGAGGACCAACTTACTGGCGAAAACACCTTTAACCCGAGCAATACACACAATCAATAAAATTCACATACAAATCGACGTATTTACATGTACTAGGAGTGAACTCGCAAGGGTACTATTATTTATATTATGCTACACATAAGTTGTGATGGGCAAATTTTTGTATTCTAAATAAATGTGTAGTACTATGTATTAAATGTTACTAAGGTATTTAATAGTTCTGTGTTATTGTTATGCATGAGATTTATATAATTTAAGATAGGTAGTACGAGTATGTTATAGAAGTTCCTTATTGAG
The DNA here is from genome assembly GCA_947507525.1 of Apamea epomidion. Taxonomy (NCBI): domain Eukaryota; kingdom Metazoa; phylum Arthropoda; class Insecta; order Lepidoptera; family Noctuidae; genus Apamea; species Apamea epomidion. The sequence goes on from OX382232.1 coordinate 6,839,253, forward strand.
TTAATTTAATATTGTAAGTATATAAATACCACACCATCGCATTAGGTTAATCCTGTTATGATAGTTGTAAAGGTAATAAATAAAAAAATAAAAGGCCATGCTACTCAGTATTCGTTGCTTTAAAGGATATCGACTCTATCGATTCACTTTTGGCTACTTGCCAAAATTATGAAAGATTCTTGGACCGAGATGAACAATTTAAAGTACCAAATTCTCAACAAAATCCCCTTTTTTTTTTCTTTTTTTTTTTTTGGGTGGGAAATCATCAAATGACTCCTCCCGCTCTGGGCGGAGCAGAAGGGAGTGTCAGACTTTTACTGACTAAAACCCACCCGTGTTCCTTCAGTTGCCTGTGCCAGGGGCCACGGTATCTCTTTCGAACAACCCGCAGCCCCGGCGGCATCGGCCCTAGCGGACCCCGTCAGTTCTTGCTGACAGCTCTTTGAGGCCAACAAAATCCCCTTACTGCGGAATTTAATTACAAACAAGTACGCTCAACTTCTTCTCAGCCTTCTACTTCAATTTCTAATCCAAGACCTCCTCCAAATACAAATAAATTTAATACTCCTTACAAATTCTCCCAGACAAGATAATATGCTGCATGCTTACACCAAGCGAATAACTCGCAAGAAAATATTTTTTTGCGTTTCCTGTCGTAAGCATGGGCATACTTTAAGTACTTGTACTCAACCTCACTTTGTTATTTGTTTCAAATGTGGTCTTAAAGGTTTTAAAACCTCAGGTTGTCCTGCTCACCTAAACCGAACTCTAGCTCAAAAAACTAATAACTGACTTGAAAAGTAAAACAAACATTGATGCCAATGATTGGAACGGTTGGTTTAAAACTCTTAAAAATTTCTCTTCGTGCTACAAAATTACTTTTTTTCTTCAAATAGTTGGTAATAACTCCCACTTAAAAATTCTCAAACTAGGCTGTAAACTTTTCAAGTCGGACTATATTATCATCTCTACAGCAAGTAACCAAAAATTAAATCTATAGGTTACTTTGATCTTCCAATTTACTTTAACAAACAGACTAACTTGATTAAGGCTTAAATTTTTTCACTTCAGTAGCTCAAACATGTAGGTTTTGCTGCCTGAAATCAGTGAGCAAAATGCGATTTTGCTCACTGAGTGAGACCCAGTAAGTTTTTAATTTTTTTTTTCAGAAAGCCGCGAAAATATTATTCAGCCTTGGGTAAATCATACAATTCGAAACATTCACACTCTATCTCTTTCCCGCCATTAGAAAGAGAGTGAGACAAAGACCAGCCCTTTCGAAGTTCCGATTTTGAATTCGACCTCAAAGAGAACACTCAAGAACTTATTGTTGTATTTAAACGAAAATAAGTATTTACTGCAAATAAAACTAATATTTAACCTGTAAATATTTATTTCTAGTTTCAATAATGTTACGTAATATATTTTGAATATTTAAATATCATGGGTGCTATTTCCGAACACGCCTTAATTTAAATAAAAAAGCGAGAATAAAATTTCGTGGCTAGCGTAAAGAGTTGAATAAGTTAAAAAATATTAAAATAATCGTAAAATATGAGTGAAACTAGCGACGAGAATAGTATTTTAACACCGGAAGAGGTAAAACAACAAGTTAAGAATTAAGTGCAGAATTAAGTTTCCTACCTGAGAAGTCTCGCGAGAAATATCTGAAAGCGTACCATGTCTTCAATGGATGGAGACTTACAAAGGGCGCAAGCAGTTTTTCGGAGACGGTGTTGCTATATTATTTTTTAGATTTATCACAGACGAGGCGATCATCTACAATGCGGAGTATTTACTCAATGTTGAAAGCTAATTTAAAAACAAAACATAACGTGCATATTGAAACATACCGGTACGCAAAACTCGTATCTTTTCTAAAAAGAATGTCAGTTGGGCATAAGGCTAAAAAGTCCAAAATTTTCACGGCATTTAACATAGAAAAATTTCTTAATGAAGCTCCGAACTGCAATTTTCTTGCCGTTAAAGCACCTATGAATCTATGTTGTTAGTTATTAAAATTTGTATGTAGACTGGTACGTCTAAAGGTACTTACTGCCTACTACTAATTTTTGGAGGCGCAATGAATCCTAGTCTGGCTTAGCAATACTGTTAAAATGTTTATTACGATATGTAAAAGATGCTGTAAATGTTAAATTATGCATATTAATTATGTAATATTTTCATTACAGGTTGTACTGATCATAGGATATGTGGAGCGTGTCGCAATAACGAGCTATTACAGCTAACAGTTAATAATATCGAAGAATATGTAACTATTGTAGAAAAATACCAAAATTTGCGTCCAGCCAATATAAAAACCAACCGATTTTTTATACAATACCATAATAATAAATGCTCAAGACAGCCTATGGGAGTAAATAAAATAGGTGGTATTCCGCGAGAAATTGCCACTTTCATCACTGGAAGAGCCTCAGCTATACACGGGTCACTGCTTTCGGAGAACTTCGGCAACGCTCTTGGCCGATTCCGGAGAGGATCTGACAACTTTAAAACGTCACGGCGGGTGGAAGTCCAATACGGTTGCAGAAGGCTATATTGAAGACTCAATAGAAAATAAGTCGTAAATCTGTAAGCGTATAGTGGAAACCATAAGTCTGAATTCGACCTCGGATATTTGGTCTCACCCACGCCCATCCACTTCCAATGACGCACAGTGTACTTATACAGAAAGCCGATCAGAGTCACCAAAGTTCACCGTTGTTCCTTCTCAATCCGCCACCGAAACAAAAACCTTAACCCCTGATAATCAAACTCAACTCAATGCAACTATAACGTTGCCAATTAAATCTGTTACTTTTAATTTGCAGAATTGCAGTAATTTTACTTTTAACTTTTATAATGTTCCATTTTATTGAATTGGTACCTCTACCTACAATGTTAATTATTTTGATTCACAATAAATAATTATCTCAATCTATTCCTGTTTATTATTTTATCTCCTAAAGTGTTCTCGCTGCTGAAGTGAAAAGTTATGTGTGTTACACGAGAGCAAAGTTTTTTGCATCTCGTGCCTTTGATGCCCTCGCCACACTCAGGATTCAAAATCAGCACTCGCAGCAAAAAACGACTTTGCTCTCTTGTTGCCCAAATAACTATTCCAAAAATTTCACCGTCTTTAATATTAGGCATAGACTTTTGGAAAAAATATAATCTTTTACCTAATATTTTGTCTTCAACTAGATTTACAGAACTTAAATGCTCAACTATCAAGACAACGAATATCAAAGTACACAAGAACATTTATTATGAACATGTGTAACATAATTTAATTTAATTTGTTTTGCCCCGAATCTAATACTAAGCAGTAAAGTATACTTCGTAAGGTAACAAGTGACAATGAATCAAAATACATCAAACTTGATGAATAGATTTTGGCATGAACTAAATATTCAATTTCAACATGAATGATTAATGAAATGGGCACTGATATAATTTTAGATCGTTTGAAAATTAGTCTGCAGTTACCCACAAACTGATGAATTTAACTAAACAACTGTTTGCACATATAATTTCTGCTTGTCTAAATCAAAATTTATGACCAGAATTTAAAACATCACACAAGCCCCACAGTAAAATCACAATTTGAAAACACATGCAAAGATTCCCACGAAAACCATCAATAAGATTATTAGCTAAACAATCAGTGACCACTATCACCATACACGAATACGAAATTCAATAATGACCTGCTTAAGAAATTCATCATCAGGTTTGACCAACTTGAACAGTGCGTAACCGAGGGTTCCAAACGACACCATCCAAAAAGTTGCTGGCGGGTTGGTATTAGGCTTCGAAACAAACTTTGTACAAGCTTTTTCTTGTCTTCTTTACTTTTTTTATCTTCCGGAGGTCACGCAGCCCATTTTTTAAAAATTAATGAAAGGTTAAACTCCATGCACCTGATCCACGCGTGCAACGTAGACAAACCGTATCATAAGCATTTATATTATCTGGCTTTGATTCAATCTTCTCCAAATTATTCATTTCGCTTGGTTTCACCCCACACACTGTACACACAGTTCCAGAACTTGTGTCAGATAGAACTTGTGTAACTTTTCCATCCACCATAGTTAGAAATAGGTCGTGACTTATTTAAATTACTTGCTCCTCCTTGTGTATCTTTGAAGCTTGCCAATTATTAATTTGACCCCGAATATCACCAACCACTGATCACGTTTTCTCGGGGGTTTCTTTTGCAAATTCCATCAGGATTGGTCGGCAATAACGAATAGAAGAACAAGCCGGATTTTTCCAAATTACCTCATTTGTTTCTGTGTCAGTCAGCTTTATTGGTACCAAATACGCGAAATAAGTTTGCATCTGAGACTAAGTCACTGTCATCTGTTTAAACTTGTTTATTTTTACTTTGCCCCGATGAACCATCACATCCCCACTTGGTAAACCATTTAAGAGATTTTCTTGTTGGGGTGTAAACATTTTCAATCTTTAAGATGCGAGCAGAAGTGTGATCCAGCAAATCTTGTAGATTTACTTTAGCACTTATATCGGTTATTTGCATGCTGGATGGTGGAGGATAACACAGTTTTTTGGAGTTCGTCAATATATTATATGATGGCAATATGTCGAAGTTTTTGTTAATCAGACTTGCTCGAAGTAATCCGTATTGTGATTTCGATAGATCTAAATCTGCAAATATACTTAAAGCTTCATCCACCGTAAAATCTGTTGCATTGCGACTTTCATGCAATAATTTTTCCTTCATGATCTTTTTTTCATTTCTATCACAATTCCGCATCATTGAAACAACAGTAGCTTCTTCGAATTCTCCTTCAGACCGCAATCCTTGAACGTATGCATTATGTATATACTCGAGTCCATATTCTTGTACCAACTCCATATTCTTCCATTTCTCTGACAGGTCTTCATAAGACTTTGGCGGACGTTCACTTTCTCCAGGTGTTGTAGGTGTAATATCCATCAGTGCTTCTTCGAATTGTACTCTATGTGAAGTTTCTAATCCTGAAATAAAAATTCTATACCTCCCCAGTTTTCACATAATGGTCCACTTAAATTATTTTTAAATAGAATACTTCATAACCATTCTAACCCACAACTTACAAATTTGCTTTGAAAATAATGAAAATATGACCATGTAAACTGGTGGAATTGTGTTCTACAAAATTGACATAATTTTAAGCGTCAACTTGCAAGCCTTAGTCTAATTGTAAAAATGAGAAATAGTATATTTTAACTGCTATATAATATGCAGTGGACATTCAGTTAGACATGTGCATTAACAAAATGTTCAATATAGAATACAAGAACGCATTTTTGAGACGGTACGCACGGTTCTGGCCCATAGTTCGTCGGTGCTATGCGTATTTCGCATGTGGCGATGTAGATGCAGCCACAGTATTTAAGATTTTTCACCTTTTTAGAACGAGTTTGATTTTCCGATCAGCCTCTATAATGCTCCAAACTTCTGGAATGTTTATAGTAGGTATTTCTCGATAATAGGCCTCACCTGATTGTTGTGGCAAACTTCCACTAACTTGCCTTGTTAAATGTTAAGCAACTTCTTTTCTGAACGCCAGCCAATTTATTAAGTTTCATAAATGTTTCAATGGAGATGTTTGCCAACTTTGTAAGCATCTACGCTCCTATTTCTATGTGAAGAGATGTTTCTTTGTGATGCTAGTTTTCTGAAGGCTTTCTTCTGTTTTCAATTCACTCATTTCTAGTTTTTCACTAGTGATTCACTCATTTACTATTTGTAGGAATTTAAGATAATACTTATGTGTAAGCACTTGAGTGAGACACCTAAGATTCCAATTATTTCTTAGTAAAATATTTTATGTAAATCAATTATAGTAGCCTGACGACGACGCCTGAACAAATGATACACAATGTTTATACTGAGTCATTTAATTACGTACTTTGCTATTTGTTTTAGCAGGCGGAACTTACTTGAACCCTACCTAAATGTTTGCATAATTATCACTAAATTATTGTTTTATTTAGAGACGCAAATAAAAAAAAACCTTAAAGTAACAATCCTTGTACCTACAGCGCAAGTACCTTACGAATCATCTTACTTATTACACATAACTACCTACATAATGTCATCCATAATCATTTACATGGATATGAAGGTAGTTAATAAAATATTCAGTAATGTTACGGAGTCTTGTGCGACCTTACCCCGGATAGCAACAGGTCAGGGACGGAAGTGACCCTGTTTCATGAACGAGAGTAAACGCCGCCCGCTCTTGGTTTACTCGTATTATTTGGAGATGTAGATTTTATTGTAATGTCATGTCAAATACAAGAAAAAGAAAGAAAAATGTTGTACCCTTTTTTTTTGTTTCTGTAATTTATCAAGGTCATTTTCCTAGCTCTATTTGTAATCGAGTGTAGTAACTTGCGTACCTTAAACATCTTTTTCAAGGGAAAACTAATTTATGAAACCATTTATCCACCATTTTACCATTATTTTTTTATTTCTTTTTCTTTTTTTTTATCCAATCCAACAGATTACCAATACCTGCATAAATATACCATAAACACATTACAGCTGCAGCGGGCCGCAGTCAAAGTAATTTTTCACTTTATAGTGTTTTTTTGGAAGTCGGTTGTTTTTTTGTTTTGTAATAATGTTTATTTTTCACTTTTAATTAAGGTATCTACCTCGCACCAATTCGTATACCACTACTTGCTATGTAAACAACAGTGACAGGGTATTATAACATCATCTAGATACACAAAGTGGATTTTTTTTCAGTGGAAATTTGTAAATGGCGTTCAAATGCATATTGTTTAAGAACACCGTTTATATTAGCTGTAAGTTTCCCGAATAGAATAAAATAAAAATAAAATAAATAAAATACGTATTAAAAACCTTTGCAAGCAAAGTATATATTATATGGGACCACTGCGCAAGTTTCCTCTACCAAATGAAAAAATAATTTTCGGTCCACAAATGACGAGAATATCGATTAAAACATACATTAAAAAAATGCATACGGGCGAACATATTATAACCTCTTAAAAAGTGTGGTCCGGCCCACCTGTAGTATGCAATAGTTTATACACAACGTTACGAAAGTGATTACATATATACTTTGCTTTATACTTTACACTAGCCGATAGTAACAAGCTCATCAACTCACAGTCTGTCACCCCCTTCCCCGCGTTCCCCCTTTTCCAACGATTCTTCTATCCCACATAAGGTAAGCCCTCAAACAGCTGACCAAGCCTAGATAACAAGAGTCTTTGATCTTTATATCTGCCTTCGGTGACTGTTGTATTTCTGGAAACTAGTTCACAGATCTGAACTATCTCTGGATACCTTCGTAGGTAAGTAAGTATCTAACATCACACACACAGTTCTAAATTCCCTGCGGCATTTAAAAAATGACACATCATAAATAAATGGGTATAATAAACTGCTTCCTTGAGCATAAAAAAATATTAATTTATTGGCATACATTGACTAAATCTGTGTGTATTACACAGATTAGTACAATGCGCTTTTATCGAAATTTTCTTAGCCTGATATCTCTGGAGCTATTGATCCTAAAATAAACTTATGTAGACTTTTTTGTGAAGAATTTAATAAGGAATCGCAGTGTAAATTGACGAAAACTCAATACTTACTTTACGAGTATTTTGCAAAACCCTGGTTTTCGGGAAAGCAGTTTTTTTTTTCGCAAATTGATATCTTTATAGAATTTTCACACACATTGCTACCTTCGTAATTAACATTAATTTTCAGTCCTAGTGAAGGTTTCTCATCTTCACTAGGATTTTTCTCGCAGATTTGCCATTAGGTAATTGTTTTTATTTTCCTGGGCTATAATAAAATATCATAACTTGATGTTACACTTACTTACCCAAATTCTCCGTTCTTTGAAACAAATGAAAGTCTACAAGGGTTGTTAAGTCGTTGTTTGAAGTTTTAATACCTTATGTTCCAAAGTTTTATGCAAAAGTAACACGGTACAGCCCGAAGGTCCGTGACCTTCGGGCTGTTTTCACCTGATTACGGAGATGCCAAGAGAGGGTAATGTATTTCACTATTGTTTCTACCAAAAGTTTTTTTGGAGATTTCAGAGGGGCAATTCTCGTAATTTTAAGAACGTTCACAGTCTGATCTCAGTCTTAATCTGTCAAAAATACCTCTAATTTCCCCTACATTTTTGACAAGATTTTGACATTTGTTTGTCGCCGAGATGAGACTGCGATTAGATTTTGAACGTTTTAAATTACGAGAATTAGCCTTCAGGTACGTAATTACCTTCTTTATACTGCCAGCGCCAGTTCAAATAAACAGTCGAGATTTATGGGAATACTAGCTGCGCCCCGCGGTTTCATCCGCATAAGATCCGCGACCCGCGATCCCGTGAAATTTCGGGATAAAAAGTATTATATGTGTTAATCCTAGTTATAAACCATCTGTGTGCCAAATTTTATCCAAATCCGTTCTGTAGTTTTTGCGTGAAAGAGTAACAAACATCATCTATCCATCCATCCATACAAACTTTCGCGTTTGTAATATTAGTAGCATAATGTATTTTGTTTGCGTTTTGTGATTTTTCTACTAGTAACCTCTCAGTCTAACCTCAATGAGTCCAAAAAAGTCTCACAATCCTTATAAAAACTGCAAGGATTGGCATCACAAAAATAAAACGTTAAAATTGACGTTTTTCTAGCTGATTATGCCATTTTTCTAAAATCTATTAATACGGTTAGATAAAACTAAGAAAGTTCACGATATTCTCCTAAGAACGTATTCCTGTAGCTACAACGGTTAAAGCAGGTAGTGCTTTTACTGCCGTATCTCAAACCCTATCCACCCTGTATATATGCTAGCAACACTGCAGGGGATCGACGAGTATGATGACAACACTGCTACTTACCGTTTCACATCGTCAGCATCAGATTGTCGTGTCACCGATAAGCACGCCTGTCTCCACAGCTTAGGCTAACTACAAACTACAGCCTTCAGTAGTCATACGTGCTAATTCGTACAGCAATCTGGCCGACTGAAATTCAAATAAAGTATAGTCGACCTCGAAGTAACTTTATCACCCTAAGATTATCTAATTTTTTTTCTAAGTCCATATACATACTCGTAGTATTAGTATCGACTTAACTATGGTATTAAACTTTTTCAAAACTAACCTAACAACAATTACGAATAATAAGGTGGCCCAATCCTCCGTGCCAAGTGCCTAATACAGGGGCTGTCCACTTTATCACGGAATATGCTTATGTTTATGCTTTGAGGATGCTGTTAGAGCCTCCGAGCACCTACCCATTATTGACGCTGTTTTCTTTATCATACTTAGTGGCATGAAAATCTTAAACATGGGCTTTTGCACGGCAGAAATCGACAAGAGGGCCTAGACAAGAGTGCCAATGGCTTTCAAAGAATTTTGTATTTCTGCGACGACTTTCTACAGGATTGAAATAAGCCTTTCTGTACATAGCTTAATATGTCAATCCAATAGGCAATACCTACATTTCTACTTTTCCATCCTTCCGTCGTTATCGCTGATAGAATATCACTTTGTCTAGGTAGGCCCTAAGATCTATTTTTTTTTTAAATCTACGTGACACTTTTTCAACCTTAGGGCTGATTTTACCAATTAAACTGAAGGCAGTCAGCACATCTAAACTGCGTCCAAGAGCTGTCTGTGTCAATATTCCCCAACAATGTTATGATGAAACTAACTCTAAAGTGAAGTTGCAATTTACTGGGAATTGTTGCCAAAACTGGAATCGTGTGTAGATTTCCAATTTCGTGATTGTCAAAGGCGTGTAACAGTTAGGTACTAATCGGTTATAAGCATCAATTAGCATGTCACTTAAACCTCATGAATTTCAATATTTCAGACTAAAGGTAGGTACCTATTCTGCAATTGGGCAACGCTTGTGCATTAACTTTGGTTATGTAAGGTCATTCTTCTGGCAGCGACCGGCCGCCACTCCGCTAGCCATAACAGGGACCTGGCATCATTTATGAGGAATCAACTCCTGATTCTTTCATTGAACCATCAGAGACCATGGGAAACTTTAAACAGACTCCGCACTCAGGTCGACCGCAGTAAAGACAATATGGTTTCGATCTTCAATGTGTAATAATGCGGCGTCTCCCCGCAGACCATAGCCCACCTTTCCTCGTGGGCTGCTTGCCCTGTCACCTATACAGTTGAGCAACGTCACGAAATCGTGTCAAAATCGACACGCTAACATGAGGAAGCTTGCAAAACAGTCGATATTGGAACGAAGTTCCTGAAGTTCCTTATCGCACGTTCTCTGTAAACTTGGCGAATTAGACCGAAAAAAGCGTAACATTTTGACCGTCACCACACTTTTCTTACGAAACAAAAAAAAAGCGTCCAAATTGAGAACCGCTTCCTTTTGTTAAGTCGGTTAAAAAGAAAAACAATCCTCGTTCCAACCGAGTGTCCCACCACAACTGTCGGCATTTTTGTAAACAGCAGCCTAATTGCATTACACACGATCAATCAGAATCGGTTTCATTTTGACAGTTCAACAACATTCATTGCGTTATTTACGTGTTGATCAGACAAATTTATGAAGGTACCTAACCTTTTTTGAACTTATGAAGCAATGGATTAGCAATATCCTTCAAAATGATTCAGATTGAGATTGATTGTGTCTTTCGAAATTAGGGTGCAGGTTATTATAATCAGTAATTCCAAACATTGTGGAAAGCCTTAGATGTCTAATTCTGTTCAGAAATAAACCTCACAAGCGTCTTTGATGACCTACACTGACTCGACATGCCTTTTCAAAATATACTCGTAGCTTCTCCACGAGGGAACCTCGCGATTCACTTTTTAATTCCATACACTTTGCTTCGATGTTTTGTACCAACTTAAGGTTTCAAAGTCAAGGTCGAGAATAGGTGTGCACTCTTAAAGGGAAACTATTGCTTGCTGTCTTATTTAGTAAGGAAATTCAAGCATGAGTTTGTTCTACTCATCTTTTATGAGTAGAGCAAACCCATGCTTGAATTGATATTATGAAGGAATTTCTCTAGGATATACCTACCTATGCATGTACAGTTAGGGTCAGAAGTGGAGTGACATTGTCACGAAGCAATAGATTGACACTTTTGTTTAACTTACGACCTTCTTCTAATGAGTAATTTCTTACTATAGACACACACTCTCACATTCGTTTGCAACTGATCGTATTTTATAAATTCAACCATTGGGTTATATGGCATGATAGCGATACACATCACGTCTGCGGAGTTTCGCTAGCTAATTTAATTTGTCCCTGTATATGTAGAATTGTAGACGCATTCAGACAAACAGGGAGCTGACTGCGCACTGGACATAAGAATCTTAGTAATATAGGTAAATAACAGATAGCTATAACAATCAAACTTTGTTAATGCTTGCTACTAAATGCTTGTCAAAGTCAGGCCTAAACTTGAGATCAGAAGGCCAATTCCCGTAATTCCCGTAAACAAAACCGTTCAAAATCTAGTCGCAATCTCATCTCAGTGACAATCATTGTCAAAAACTTGTCAAAAATGTAGGGAAATTAGAAGTATTTCTGACAAATTGAGACTGAGATCAGACTGTAAACTTTCTTAAAATTACAAGAATTGTACCTCAAAATGTTGACCACATTACATTATTCACCCCTGCACCTTAATTGCGTACTCTCAATTTGAATCATTTTGAAGCATATTGCTAATCAATTGCTCCTTAAGTTCGAAAAATGTGTCTGCTCAACAACTATCAAAATGAAGCTACTGATTGTGTGTAACGCAATTACCCTGCTGTTCCTCTCTATGTTTTCGATGGTATACAACTTTCAGTGATCAAACATGAAGACCTCAAGAACATCTCTCGACTCACCTAATAATAACACTACCATACCGCATGATACCAATAAAGTCGGTACAAGATATTCATAAATCCATATCAACCATCGTACCTTAGGCACGCAATAAGTCGACGACTTCATAAAACACGCTAGGTGACACCGAGTGAGCCGTTAGACGCGGCTCATGACGTAATTGTGCCCATCGAGTGCAGGCGCCGTACAAAATGGCCGTACTTTCAGAGCCTAACAGGAGTATAGTTATACATAAAACAGAGACCAAGCTTCATAATATGGTTATGTGTAACGTTTTGAATTTGATTCATGTTGATGAGATTTGTCACGACCGGGCGACGTATGCCACTTTTTCGAGTAGCTAAGCTACTTTTTCCTCTCGATAAACTATGTTGAAGTTTGTCTACTCGTTAAGCTTACTTAGCGTAGCTTACTTGGTACAACCCAATAATAAAATCTCACGATGACAACTGCACTTCCGAACACTTCTCTGTTTCCACGAAGTGCTTTTACAAAAAAGTACTGCTGAATCTGAGATTGTAGTAAGTATCAACGATTGGCGTAATCTCTCCAATATTACCGTTTAAGACATTTATCTCTCAAAAAATACAATTCACTTAAAACTTAAAACATGGATTACTTATTAAGAATGGTACCTACTTGTAAATAAACTAATAGGACGTTGGTAGGTATAAACATTACAATAGATATCGTTTGTTAAAGGCATGTCTATAGAAATTACTCATTGTTTATAGTAGAAGTAGTCAATTTATAATAATACCAATTATATTCCATGTTGACGACGATGATGGCGGTTTGTTTTTCCTAAATAATAAACACAAAGAACAGTCAAGTTACGATTATAAGCTCTATAGTTTAAAAGCCCTATATCATCTACCATGGCTAAGAAAACAGCAAAGACATGAACGATTCTTAGGAACGAGTTTGTAACTACGATGACGTTATCTCGTGAATTTATTTGTTTATATTGGCACTACGACATTCCGAGGGTGTTCTAGGAAACGGGTCGTAAAATAACCAGGAATAGAAGTAAATATAAGGGGTTTAAGAATTTATGATTCCGATTACGAATAAAATTTCTCATAAAGCTATCATAGTTCAGTTAGATGTGACTGTTTTTGTGCTGATCGGAAAAACATAATATAGATGTGATTTAAACCATATTTTTATACCAGGTACTATCTATATCTATTTTACTATAGCAGTAGTATATCTGCTCTCAAAACGGTGAAGGAAACATCGTGAGGAAAGCGGCATGTCCTAGAACCAAAAATTCGAAGACATGCGACATCTACCAACGCCTCTGGGCCCGCCTGGTGGTTTACGGCTCACTCCCTCTCACCTCCACCACTTGTAGTAAATGACAGCAAAAACCTAATACTGCGTACGAGCCCTTATAAAAAAGAATTAATTTTAAGGTAGATAACGAAAATAGACAGGTTTGAAAATATCTTATAGGAATTGATGAAAGTTACCACTCCGAGTAAACATGTTTACCCGAGAGTCGCAAATTCAAGACGTGTGTGACTCAAAGGTGGAGAAAGTTGGTGAACAACTGAACACACAGGCAACTTAAATCGCGAGACTCTTTAAGTACTTACTTTCAGTTTCCTCGAGTCTTTTTATTGTTTTTAACTCTTTTATTCTTGGTATACATGCCTGATGCCAAAGTTTTACGAATTTTAAGCTCTTCCGTAGCTTTTAACTCAAAGACTCCTTTTCGATAAACCATAGCAATGTGGTCATATGGCAAATACATGCTAATGAAGACAATAATGTGACATTTTCAATGAATTACACTCCTCGACTGTCCCGAAAGTCGTAGCGTTGGAAGGCCTCCCACAAGGTGGACCGACGACCTTGTGAAGGCCGCAGGAGCCCGTTAGAAGTGAAAAGCACAAAACCGGTCGAAGTGGAGGTACTTGGTCCCGGTCTATGTCCAGCAGTGGACGTCTTTCGGCTGAAATTATGATGATATCGTACATTTTAATATTTATAGGCAACATCAAAATAATGATAATTCATTCTCTCATCGGAGAAAAAGTTTTTATGCAGTTTTGAAACAAACATATTGGACATCATTTCGGTATCACCATTGTTCCAAATTTGAATTGACGAATTTGCAAACGAGAAGTAAATTAGAGTTTGGTCGCTCTAAAGCTTTCATTAGAGTATCTTTATGCCAACAGCTATTTGTACTGTTTTGATTAAAAACAGTATCGAAATTATTTTTTCTTATTTCTTAATCCATTCTGACATTCAAATTATGGATACTGCACCTGAAGAAGCTGCGCAAGCTGTAGCACTTCTTCAGTCTGAGCTAAGTCAGCAACGTAACTGCACAACTTCATGTAAGTTTCAGGTCGTAACTCTGCAATCCCTAGCCTTAGTCGACTACATAATAAATTTAGTAAAATTGGTATCTTTGGCTCTTTTCTTCAGCACTTCAAGCACTAATGTTTTCTAACATTAATTTAGTATTTAATTAGTAAAAGCCTAGTCTAAGATAGTTTTAACTAAAGTCACTTAAAACCATATTTACTTTGCCATGTATTTTCAGTTAATATATGTGATACTAACTAACTAAAAACAAAATTGTTTCTGGTTTTTTTGTTTACTTTTAAAGTTGTTCTTTTTATATATTGCATGTGGTGTTTACCGCTTAGTATTGTACATCTAGTATTAATTTTTTGTGCTCTTTTTATTATGTATTGATGTAACAATTGTTGGTGAACCAATAAAAAATAAAATAAATAAGTCGTTCAGCCGTTCAAAGAATTTTCAAACGATATCTGGTGACTGGCGGCTTCATGCGCCGTCCAGGAGGACCATAACACCGGGTCACCACAGCACGCAAGATCAGTTTATATTTACTAGCCTACGTAATCGGCACCTTTAAAGGTCCAACACAGCCAATACAGGTCCAAGAACAGCTTCGACACTTTCATGGACTCCATAGCCAATACAGGTCCAAGAACAGCTTCGAGACTTTCATGGACTCCACAGCCAATACAGGTCCAAGAACAGCTTCAAGACTTTCATAGACTCCCTGTTTGCACTCGAACTGTTAGAAAAAGTCTGGAAGAACGTCGCCTGAAACCTCATAAGCCCCAAATTGACAGGAGCTTACAGAATGGCGCGCCTGCAGATTGCTAGCGAACATTTGCATTGGACACAACGTCAATGGATCCAGGTTCTTTTTAAAGATGAAACCAAGATTATGCTATATAGCAATGATGGACGTCGGAAAGTCTACCTAAGACGGGGAGAACGTTTAAGTAATGTCGTATTGGAGAGAAGGTGAGTTAATAAATGCATTTTCTTTCTTTCTTCTTTTTTTCTTTCTTTTGTGGTCATAGGCAGTCTGGGGCAGGCTTCAAAAATATAAAAACTGCCTGCGTCGACCAGCGTTGACAACCAGCAATTATCGACGCCTAAAAGCGCTGACATATAGGTAGCCGTTTCCTGTATTCTACATGAATACACCCTAAAATACATTGTTTCCACGTTGTCCCTAGAATATTTATCAAACATCGTACAATTAGGGAAATGAATTTTTAAGTAGATGGACACTCTACGTCAATTTGCCGTGTCATAGTCATTTCCCAAGGTCAGGGAAAGAAGCGATGACAGTTGTATTTTGATATATGGTAATTTATGTTGGTAGTAAATTTGCATAACAATTAATTTCCCTAACTTTACCCCTTAAGTTATGCGAGCTTTGTTTACGTAGACTCGTTAAAGACAACTCATCAGGCCCCAGTAGACAGTGAAAGACAACTTGTAGGTATCCATTTTAAAATATGCAAGGCAAAGTAGTTCATACGATGTAGAACTTTATTTTTATACTAAGAGTAGAAATAATGTAACTGATGAACGAAGTTATTAGCATGATATTAAGCCATTTTTAAGACTGCCTGCTATGTAACTCTATCTCCAACAACTTGAGGACTTCGCATGGCAAGATACGTGTGTATTCTTTAACTAATATGGCTTTTAAAGTTTTTTTTATGTCTTTGTACGTTAACGCGGTTTTAATCATGTCGGGTTTCATGAGATTTTCATCATTTATAACAAATACTGCATATTGGGACGCACTACATTTTTACGGTAAAGGGAAACATCGTGACGAAACCGGAATGCTCCAGAACCAAAAATTCGAAGACATGACATCTACTAACTCGCACTGGGCCCGCGTGGTATATTACGGCCCATTCCCTCTCACAGAGAGGAGGCCTGTATCCCAGAAGTGGGAACAGTAGGTATAGGCTGGTTATGTGTACCGCATATTGAGCCATTCAAGCATATCGGTGGTGGAAACTGTCGGACAAACATCGGTGGTGGCCTTTAGCAATAAAAATTACAAATACCTCAAAGTTGTATTCTAGCAATCATGAATTTAGAAGAAGGAGGATCTTTGCCGAATGTTACTCCAAAGGTTTTAGTTAGCTCTTCACATGTGAGCTCGTAGACAGTCTCCCATCCATCACGCTCTGCAGCTTTCTGCGTGCCATATGACGTCATCCAGGCTCCGTTTATAGGTATTCCATGTTCTTTGCATATCAGTCGCCTGAAAAATTATATAAATAATACGTATTATTATTTTAAGTCTGTTAGCTTTTTAAGTTATGTAAATACTAGCTGTGCCCCGCGATTCTACTCGCATAAGTTTCGATCCCAAGGGGAAAATTAGGAAAACAGTATCCTTTGTTTATTGGTTATAAACTATTTGTGTGCCAAATTTCATCCAAATTCGTGTAGTCGTTTTTGCGTGAAAGAGTAACAAACAAATATCCATCCATCCATCCATCCATTCATCCATCCATCCATCCATCCATCCGCACATCCATCCATCCATCCATCCATTCATCCGTACATCCATCCATCCATCAATCCAGCATCAATCCATCCATCAATCCAGCATCAATCCATCCATCAATCCATCCATCCAATTCCCAGTTGAATTTTGTTCCCGATGACTGGGAATATTCGCGATTACAGTCGTTTATTAAATATATGTCCAGGTTTCCTCACAATGTTTGCCTCCTGCAATATTCGTGAAATCGCCCAACGAGCCTTAAGCAAGCGCAGTGATAAATGCTCGTGCCTTCTGTGTATGAGAAGAGCCCTTTGCCCTGCAGTGGGATAATAATAGACTGGTATTTTTATTATTAAAACAGTAACTAACCTGACTTTGAGGAGCTCTTGCGCAATGCCAAGCCCCCTGTACTCAGGACAGACAACGACGCCCCTGTCACTGAAGCAACGATCTAAATCGAATGCCTTCATTTCACTGTATTGAGCTTCCAAGCCGAACATAATTTCAAATAGTTTCTGCATTTCTGGCGTCTTAAAGTCAAACTGAAACAAAAAAAATTATATAACTTTTTATATAATGTGAATATGGTATAATTTTTATCTGAAGAATAAATATGACAGTTTGACATATTTTCTTTGAGAAAGCTGTCACAATGCGTTATTTGTTCCTATTTTATCTGACTATTGAAAAATCAGACCTAAGTTATGTAACTTAAGACACTAATTCCTTTGTATACACCGTTAAATTTTGATCGTTCTAATCCTTAAAAGGGGTCATTGTACTCATCAGTATGAACAACTTTTACTAGGGGACCAACCCCGAAATCATGAAAAAAAAAATCAGTTGATCCATACATTGTGTCGAGTTATACGAACATACGAACTTAAATCTATGAATCAACAAATTTTGTTTCACGATTTCAGGGTTGGTCCCGTAGTGACCCCTTTTAAAGATTAAAACGATCAAAATTTAACGGTGTATACTCAGCATTACCGATATAAGTTACCTCAGGGTGTGGATTATTTCTCGATACTAAAGACATCATTGATGCTCCAAAGATATCCTTAATTTCATCATCACCGTTGTCTAAACAACAAATCGTAATGTGAAATCCGTCTTCTTTTGTTGCTGCTAACAAAGGCCCCTGTAGTTCCTCTACTGCCTTTTCATTTTTTAGGAATCCTACAAACAAAAAAAAAAACAAATAATAAGAAAATACTTAATTCTTTGGATTTATAGGAATATTATTATTGGTTACAAGCCGTCTGCCTGAGGGGATTTCCGAACAAAGAAACTTTCATACAAAGTGGCGATTAGATAAATGGTACAACGGTTATTACAAGTTGTTATCAGTCAGTTATAATAATATATAAACAAACATAGAAATCTGATTTTTTCAAATAAAATAAATAGCTTAAAAATTGGCACGAAATAAACCGCCCTGGATAATAAGGCACTACACACGCGCGGGGTAATGTTATAAACAATTCAATACAAACTTTATGGTATTGTTACAAAATAATCACGAATCGAGTTTATCTCAACATCACATTTCAGGCACTGATCGATATATTGCACAATCTTATATAGAGAAAATTATATATCCGGCATGTCCTAGAACCAAAAATTTGAAGACATGTACCAACCCGCACTGGGCCCTCGTGGATTACGGCCCACTCCCTCTAACAGAGAGGAGGCCTGTGTCCCAGCACTGGGAACATTATAGGCTGATTAGATTATGTATGTTATGTATATAGAGAAAGGTGTCTGTAATAGGAGGGTCCTCAGTTACAGATCACCTGGCTCTTTTAGATAGGACATTTCACTATACACAACAACGATTAGAGTTCAGATATCACAAAATGAAAGTTAAAGTAGCAATAATTAAGTATAAGCAAGTACAACATTCAGAAACAAAACATTGAAAGAAATATACAAATTATGATTAATAATTAAATTCTATATCAACCATAATAATATTGTGGATAATCAAAATTGTGATCAACTTACCAGCAGCAATAAAAGTCTTCTCCTCTTTCACAAAATGATTTGTGTAAAGGTTTATAACTTTGTCAATAAGATTTTTAGGCATATCCACTATACGTAAATTAAGAACAGTTCCATCTTTTTTTTTCACCGAGAATTTAGACCACACTTTGGGAGATTTTGACATGTTGAAAATATGCGATATTTTATGCAGTAGATAAAACATTTTAAGGTCTACTAGAACAGTTTTCAAACAATTATTTCGTTGAACTGATTTTATTTAAAGTGAATTTTTGAGCGTCTTTACCAATGTAAGACTACTTCTAAATGTGATTATTTTATTGTATCAAATATTAAGCAAGGCTGTTATCTTATCAGGCATTAGTGTTGTGTGAGTTGATAATGTTGAGGCCATTTGGGACTATTGACAAAATACTTAAATGATTAAATAATCATTTGATTCACACACATACATACATAAACCAACGCCTTCTTCCAATGGGGGTAGACAGAAACTACGGAACGACACTTGTTACAATCCTAAAATACTAATTTTGCTTCGTTTCTGTTCATTCATCTGGTCATACACCTTACCTTTCCGAAGAAGATCAGCAATCACCAACAGTCTTCTTCTTCTTATAAATAAACTAGTTGTGCCCACGACTTCGTTCGCGTGGATATGTTAAATTGGGTAGAAAACATATGTTACTCTTTATTTATTTTTTCTTTTTCCAAAATAAAAGTAACCTAACAACATCATACTCCTTATAACATCAGCTATTTGTCAGTGATTGATTGATTTTAAAAGTCTTTCTTATTAACATAATAACGCAAAGTGCATTCAATAAGATCTTTTTCTAATTGTGTACAACCGTATACATAACAAGTTCTTAGGCTAACTTACCTTTACAAACATTTTACACTGAGTTAACTAAACATTCTATAATAAGTCCATAAAAAGCAGTGACTTTAAACGCATACTACTGTTTACCTACTAAAGGTAATGCACTCACTGACTATTTTGAGCACAGGGTAAAAATATTACAATGATATAATACAACTTAGATTTAAACATTTATCATCGATGAGGCTAAACAAAAAATGATAATTCTTAACTGAGGGTAATTTGCGTAACTTTTCGCCGAATATGCTTACTGCGAGTGGGTGAGGGCAGCATGGTCGGTCCGGTGGTGGTAGATATCGTTATTCACTCGAAACATAGTGATGTGGTAAACGATATAGATTGTAAATGTTGTTAAATAAGTTATTAGATCTACTTTTGCCTATGAATGAAATTAATGGGTTATCATGTTTGGGATTTTTACAAAACAGAATTTCCGGACTGATTTTAAGATAAAATTTTTAATGGTTGGATTTTTAATGCGTTCGTCAACTTGTTTTAAATTTGTAAGAAAGGCAGTGTTAAAAGATATTTTGATTGCCTAGTTTTGAACAACTTGCTACTTATTGTAGTTTTTATCAGTCAGTCACTAGCAGGTGATTCGACGAAAGACTTGTGAGAACTTGAGGTTCACTTACGTTGTGAGTATTGTTGACTAATATAACGTCTAGAAGAAGGTTCGTGAAAGCTTTGGTAGTGCAGTAGGGAAGGTGAAGAAGGTGCTAGTATCTCATTATCGTTAGTGACCATGTGATCGGAGAGGATGTTGCGATGTGGATAGCGGCATTCCAGTAGGAATGTTTAGCATTTAAGTCACACATTATCAGGGACTTGTGATTTGCACCTAGCAATAAGTCTCGATCAATCTTCAGCAGAGGGAGATTGTAGAGTAGATAGCCAAATTTTTCTCTGGAGTGGTTACCTGAATACCTGTATAAGTATACATTCCAAATCTATACCTATCTGTGAGTGAAAGTCCCGTAAAAATCGGCCCAGCCGTTTCGGAGATTAGCTGGAACAAACAGACAGACATCCAAACAAAAATTTTAAAATTTGTTTTTTTTTTTTGTTATAGATACCGTATACCGTGTACTTTCATATGCATTTAGTAAATTGCTGTTATTTTGACATTATATAGAGACACTTAAATTTTATTTATTTATATATGTAGAATAAAGTTTGGCTTGGTAGAATCAAAACGAAAACCAGACATGCCAATATAATGGTCTTAAAAAATTATTGAATATGCTTCGTAACAACTAATTAGTAGCTAAAGCCCTTCCTGATAGAAAAATGCTATTATACACTTAACGAATTTCTCCGTGATAAGTATATCTAGACTGTTATAACTATTAACCTTTTTAATTTTATTGACATATATAATAATATGACACCATCGTACGTCGACGTGGAAGAGGCCGACCACCGGCCAGCTTAGGACTCCGACGCCCAGCGACCTCTGATAGGGTCCCCGCTACCGGTGGAAGTGTGCAGCGCATGAGATGGACACAAACTGTCAATGAAAATGTCATGCGCGCATACTTTGGGGCTACAGAGGGGGGAAGTAACTTGACTGCGTACCGTGGTCAGCAGAGCCAGCTGTCAACGTGTCGAGTCAACGACTGTCGGGTCAGGTGCGGGTCATCCAGCGTAACCATATGCTGTATGACGTTGTACTTGATCGACTATGCCTCGAATCACGGAATAGCCACGTTACGCCTGCTTCGTCATTGGTCGCGGTGCAACTGCAAAATTTACCCAGTTTTTCATCGCGATCCAACCGCGTTGATGAAAAGGATGATGATGAGGCTATATCCGTGAGATCCCAGTGCAATGTAAGATTGAGGAGCGCTTTGGAGGATGCTTTTCGTGAGTACCGATCTATTCCGCCTGGACTCAGACCACGTTTACCTCGTTTGCCCATGTACAAGAAAAACAAGGCGCTGGATGTGTGCTCTAGACTCGCAGCTGTCAAATTGCTTTAACGACAGCAAAGGCCTCACCCGGTACCCATTCAATCTTGTACTGTGCAGCTGTTGCGGCATGTCGTGTAGCTCATGTCAAATTCCCGAACAGTGACAGAGCCACACGACCAAAACCAGCTGTACCAGCTTGGCAGTCAGTGATTGAGCGTCGTATCGGGGAGACTAGAGCACTCATCGGCAAGCTAATCTGCTTCAGGGAGGGCAATACTCGCCCTAGAGTGATGCGCTTTGTGAGGCGGGGTTTCTCGGGGACTGATATTATCTCGAGATTATTTGTCCCGCGTCACAGAGCGTATCGACTTCCTGAAGCAGAAGATCTGTGCATGGGCAAACCGTATTCGTCGGTACAGGCGAAGAGTAGAGCGGTACACTCAGAATCGCATATTCCAGAGCGGTGAAAGGTGGGTTTACAGGGATTGGGAGCGACCGGACCAAGGTGTGTCTGACACGCACCTAGCAGATGATGACGCCATGTGTTCGTTCTGGTAAAACATCTGGTCGGTGCCTGTCAGTCACATCGAAGGTGATTGGACTGGGAAGATCGAGCGAGCGTGCGAACTAATACCAGGAATGGGGCCACTTATCATCAGACCCCAAGATATTGCTCGTGCAGTCCGTCCGTTGCCTAACTGGAAATCTCCAAGGCCGAACGAAGTTATGATGACGAACAATTACCGGAGATTTATTGTGAAAGACGGCACGGTTTACATCTGTCGGGCATGCTACCGGCCGGGGGAATCAATCAGGCATATTATCTCCGGGTGACGAGAACACAAGGTACAAGGTTGTGTCTATGCAAGTACTCTTACTTGCATAGACACAACCTTGTAGCTAGGATAATCCATCAGCAACTTGCTCTGAAATACAACCTTGTGGCATCGGAGGTGCCGTACTACAGGTATGTGACCGACCCAGTTCTCGAAAATAGTAATATCACATTGTACTGGGATCGATCCATCAGCACTGACAGGACTATTGTTGCCAATGAGCCTAATATAGTGGTGGTGGATCAATCTGTACTGTACATAACTGTCCCACATGATGAGAACGTCGTGAAAGCCGAGAAAGATAAACAAATCAAGTATCTTGATTTAGCTCACGAGGTTGATGTCGACATGTGGGCTGTGGACTCAGCGATCATTGTGCCTATAGTCGTAACAGCCAATGGCTTAATAGCCAAGAGCCTCGACCAACAGCTGAGGAGGCTCTCGTTGGGCAGCTGGATCAAGGGCTTGATTCAGATAGCGGTACTTCTGGGCACGGCTCGCATTGTCATTGCTTGGACTCTGTCCCCGATACCAGTGGGCTACTATTTTTTATATTTTTTAATTTATTTATTCCCAACTTACATCTACCCTTTTTTTTTTTTTTTTTTTCAGGATGGGAAATCATCAAATGACCCCTCCCGCTCTGGGTGGAGCAGAAGGGAGTGTCAGACTCTTACTGACTAAAAGCCACCCGTGTTCCTTCCTTAGCTCTTTATGTACCAGGGCAGCGGTAACCCTTTGGGACGATCCCGCTACCCCGGCAGGCTTCGGCCCTGTCGGGCCCCGTCAACTACGCTGACATCTCTTTGAGGCGCACGTGGAACACATACGCGCCGTCCGGCACGGGCCTGGTCCTGATCGGACGGAGAGCTACCCATTGCTCTCCGCCCGCAGGCCTGCGCCTACGGTGGCCGGGAGTCGTCACGCGGCTCCCGACGCCCGGAGCGTCTCCCTCGGCGGCTGAGGCGTGAGGATCTCTCCCTCGCCCATCCCGCCACCTCCTTCGCTAGCATGACTGCTTCGCAGAAGGAGGTGACCGCCTCCTACTCCCTCTCGCCCCGGACCATGGCTTGAACCAGGGCCGGACGCGAGAGGTCGCCGCCGCTGCCGATCGCCTCTACGAGGACACGGCGGTGCTCTGCCCAAGCGGGGCAGACCTCCACCGTATGCTCCACCGTGTCCTCTGGGCGATCCTCGCAGTGGTGACACCCGGGCGTCTCCTCCCGCCTGATGATGTGCAGGAACCTCCCGAAACATCCATGTCCGGAGAGGACCTGCGTCAGGCGGTAGGTGAGAGCGCCGTGACGCCTCTCTAGCCACTCCTCAAAGAGGGGTCTTACCGCCGCTATCGTGGCGTGCCCTGCGCTGGGTTGCGATAGTCGCGCCTTCCATTCCGCCATGAGATCGCGCCGGAGGTCCGTCCGCTCCGCCGCGATTTGCCGCGGGTGCAGAGTTTCCCCCCGACGTAGTGCCTCCGCGCGCCAGTCATACAGGCGCGCGAGGACTATCGCCTCCAGATCCCATGCGGCAGTCCGGCAAGGAGGCCTGCTGCCTCGCCCGAGATCGTGCGGTACCCCTGGATAAGCCTTACGGCTACCACCTTTTGGGGCGCGTTCAGATAGTGTGCGGCTCGAAGCCGCAGTGAACGCGCCCACACCGGGGCCCCATAAAGGGCCATGGACCGCACGACCCCCGCGTAAAGCCTCCGGCAGGAGGCGTTTGGCCCCCTCAGGTTGAGCAGGAGCCGCTTTAAGGCGGCCCCGGTCCGTTCCAGTTTGGGGGCCAAACGTCGGAAATGCTCGACGAAGTTCCACCGGCTGTCGAGGACGAGACCCAGGTATCTCATCGTCTTCTCGGTATCCCTGGGCGGGACAAAGTACGGCTCAGCGACCACGGCGATGTTAATCGACCACTGCGCCATGCTCTGGAGCGTCAACAGGTCCTGAGCGCAGACGCAGTGGTTGATGTTCGCCTGGAGAAGGCGTAGAGGAGGAGTTATTACTCCTCCATTTCAGCCCCCTCCCGGGCACCCTCGGCAGTGGTGGCGGCGGCGGCGGCGGCGGCGGCGGCGGCGGCGGCGGCGGTGGTGGCGGCGGCGGCGGCGGCGGTGGCGGTGGCGGTGACAGTGGCGACAACGGTGGTGGTGGCGACGACGGCGGACGGCCTGCCTTTCCTCCTGATCGGCCGGCTTGCCAGCAGCCGCACATGCGACGCAGTGCGGCGCGGCGTTGCACGAGCCGGCCGTATGTCCGGGCTTGCCGCAGCGGAAGCACAGAGTGCTGCGGTCCTCTAAGGTACACTGGACGCCCACGTGGTGCCCCACGAGGCATCTTAGAGGTCTGGGCTCCAGCAGCTTGACCTGCGCTGACACCCAGCCCACCAGGAGCGTTCCGCCCTCCACTATCTGTAACATAATGTAGGTACATACTCACAGTTATCTTCATTCATTCCTCCAGGTCAGAACAAGCATTCTGTTACCGTTAGGCGCTGATCTGATTATCTATTACGACACGTTTTATCCACAATCAGTACACAGACACAGCTCCATCTTTAAGATGACACTACGATGATTTAGTGACATCCAAGGGTTGGTAATTTCGCCCACATTGATGGATATCATTTTTCCTATAAACACTTTACTTCTAATACAAAATAACTATAGATATTATCGTATTTTATTAATAATATATTTTATTATGACAGCTTTGACAACGACGTTTAATACGTCGCCATGGCAACCTTTCTTTCAAATTCTTACCTGCCTGTATCTTTTTAGCTAATTAGATATAATTAGCTAAAAAGATACAGGCAGGCAGGTTAATAATACTTATTATATTTAATTACTGGCCATCTTCATAACTCAAATTCATATTTTCTACATGATGTTATTCTACGAGCTGACATTATAGATCCAATCCAAGGATCAGTTCGGGTTTCGCCTCTAAAGCGGATACAATAAAGAGCCTGATACTCCAGGGCTACCTATCGCGGGAGTACCCAGCGTACCTCTCCGCTCCGGTACCTGTCGGACCCTGCCTACGCCTCCGTCCTCCGTCCTCCGTGAAGGGCTCCTGTGACTATTGGACTGCGCCTCATCCGAGGGCCGCCTCACCTGGCGGGCTGACAGCGTCTCTGTCGTGCCTCTCTCTCTTGCTGTCGAGCTGCGTCCTGCCTTGCTGCGTGGACTCTCCAACGGGTGTCCTCCGCCTGCACTTCATCTATACCTGTACCTGCGCCGGCTCCTGCTGCCGTGCTGCAGCCTGCCCTGCTGCGTGGGCCCTCCTACGGGTGTCCTCCGTGCCGCACACGCACCAGCGACCTGCCCTCATCTGTACCTGCATCTGTCGCCGGCACCTGCCTCGCGTCTACCTCCCTCCATCTGGATCTCCACCTCAGCCTCCTCAGCCCACCTATCACGCATCGTCATCCACACACCCCCCCTCCACAAACTACACACCTCTCTTAGTCCATCTCCATCTTAAAGTTATAAATATATCTTTAATTGTTTTATGACCACCCTTTCTTTATTTTAATTTTAACTTTAACTGTATAAGTTCAGTTTTACTTGTCGCTACACGACATATCTTCCTCGCCGCCGTCACGGGACAGCTTACCGTTATGGTTCGCATGCCCGTGAAGTCAGGACGTATGGTGCCCGCCTTCACCTGGTCGGCCAGACACCCGCCCGTCCTGACGACGGCGGCTACCACCTCAGCTCCCGTCACCGAGTCATCCAGGCCCACAATACGCATATCCGCGCACTTGACGGGCCTGGATACTCGAGCCTCGTCCGCATTGAGGGACGCCCTTAGCTTTTCAGCCAGGGCGTCAGCGGTGGGGCCACTCGTCGCACCGGGGATCTCTAGCATGCGGGCACCAGTTTACATCTACCCTTACAGGGAAATCTATTGCGATAGTGTACATTTACCTAAACCCTTATCCTAACTTATTACTAACTCCTTATTATAATTAAATTTTGTAACATATTACAAACAATGCATTCTTTGTGAACTCACTCAGAGAACAACAGAATAGGTCCATGTCACTAGCTTGGCACTACACACAACTTATATGTGTTTACATTCAAATAAAGGAAATAATAATAATAGACAAGATTTGAAAATATCTTATAGGAATTAATGATAGTTACCACTCCGAGTAAACATATTTACCCGGGAGTCGCAAATTCAGGACTTGTGTGACTCAAAGGTAGAGAAAGTTGGTGAACAACTGAACACACAGGCAACTTAAATCGCGAGACTCATTAGGTACTTACTTTAAGTTCCCTCGAGTCTTTTTATTGTTTTTAACTCTCTTATTCTTGGTATACATGCCTGATGCCAAAGTTTTACGAATTTTGGGCCCTTTCGTAGCTTTTAACTTAAAGACTCCTTTTTGATAAGCCATAGCAATGTGGTCATATGGCAACTACATGCTAATGAAGAAAATAATGTGACAACATTTTCAGTGAATTACACTCCCGGACCGTCCCGGAAGAAGTAGCGTTGGAAGGCCTCCTACAAGGTGGACCGATGACCTTGTGAAGGCCGCATGCTCCCGTTAGATGCGAAAAGCACAAAACCGGTCGTAGTGGAGCACTTGGGGCAGGCCTATGTCCAGCAGTGAACGTCTTTCGGCTGAAATTATTATGATATTGTACATTTTTATATATAGGCCTACAACATCAAAATAATGATAAATCAGAGAAAAAGTTTTTATGCAGTTTTGAAACTAGCATATTGGCCATCATTTCGGTACCTATCACCATTGTTCCAAAGGAGATAGTTTTATTTGGGACCACCTTTTGTAACGTCTATTAATAGTATTATACTTAAAAAAACGTAACCAATTTATCATTGAAAATAGTACACTTTTTCAATAAAGTCTAACCGGAATCACGAAACTGTAATAATAAGAAAATGTTTTCATAATGCACTCAATTGATTAAATTCCACATAAATGGTCATCAATGTCATAAATGCATGTATTCGTATAGGAGCGTTTTTTTGCGATTATAAGAAAAAAAAAAACAATATACATCCCTAATTACTGTTCGAGGTGGTAACCGAATCTGTTTCATTTAGTACAAAAATTTACCATTCACGCTGCAGCAGGTCCTCCTCAGTTTTATCACATTTTTAAGTTTGCTTACTCTCGTCTAAAGTAGTTTAAAAATCAACGTGAAACGGATTGTAGTTTTTTGTTGCTTGTCAGTTTGACTATAGTGATGTTACTCAGTCATTAACGTTCAAGCACTAGATTGACTGGATTATATAATTCAAAAATTAAGTTCCCAGCAGCTTCGTACGTTTGAAATGCACACAAAAACAAAAACTTAAAGAAAATAATTATAGCAAGATCCAAAATACAATACACAACCATTAAATGTTGATACTTTGAGGATTAAGTCAGTGACTAAGATCGGCCTTCTTCAACTTTTTAAAGAATGTCTTTTCCTACTCACATTTCACTGTCGATCTGATAATTAATCAATGACGATACAATGGATATTTTAATGACAAAATACACGTTATCAACTGGCAGCACTAACCTCTTGGTTAGTGCTGCCAGTTGATAACGTAATACGAAAAACGATAATTTTAATAAGAGTAAAAATACATGGACTCTTGTCCATGTATTTTTACTCTTATTAAAATTGTGTGAATCTGTACATCACAGCATTTTGAAGGTTTATTACACGAAATATCCCCGGTTTATTACCTACCGTCGCATTTAATTGTAGAATAAAGAATGATAGTTAACTATAGTGGCAGTGTTTGTAATATTTATCTAATCGCGAAAACATCGAGTGGCACCTTGAGAGAAAATAGAATCGGGCCTTTATTTGATTTACTCTAGTCAAGAGTTAAATAAAATCAATTCGCATCACAACTTGACAAGTGTCAAGTGACAACAAGACTTCATTCATTTAATTTTTCTTTCGAATTGCGTGAAATTGATGTTTCTGTTTCCCAGTGTGTAATTGTAGGATTACAATGAATATGGAATTTTTAAGATGGTACATATAGCATTTAGTACAGAAGGATGTTGTGTGAATAGTTCAGTAAGATTTCAATGCAATGTGAAAAGTCACTGTCCGAGACTGCTGCAGATGTGCGGTTAATTGTGTAAGCATGGATTTTTCGCTTCTTTTAGTCAAACCATCTAGATGCAGTTTGAGTATTGATGATACAAGAAAGTATTGAAACTGTTTATTAATTATGAAGATTTGGATAGAGGAATATTTACATTCCATGTTGATGTGCACAATAAACGCATACTTGCCTGTTAACTTTGCTGAAAAGAACATTATTTTGCAGTGGATTCCAGCACACCAAAGAGAAGAATAACAATATTATTACTAATGCGTTATTTTCTAAAAACAAATGTTCTATTTTTTCAGCCTTACCTAGAACGTCTTTATATACATTTCTAACACTAGAGCTACTACTCTTGCTGGATATTGTTGCAATTATCCAGCGAGTTGTTTGGTGGGCAGACGTTGGTACTGTTGGCTATTGTGCACATGTAATCTTAAGCGTGTACTATTTAAGTATTTTTATCTTAGACACGGTGTCAAGATGAGAGGTGGAGCGACCTGCGTCTTTTTTAGATGAAATAGGTACTATCTACTTCTAAATCGTCTGTGTTGACATTGATACGGCACGTTTGGCGCAGTGGTTAAGCGATTGACTGCTGCGCTGCGTGTCACGGGTTCGATTCCTGCACGGAACAAATAGTTGTATGGCCTACAAGTAGTTGTTCCGAATATGGCTGTTTGTGTATATGAGTTTAAATGTTTGTAAATGCACCCCACGATACAGGAGAAATTCCTAGTGTGGGGCAGCGTTTTTTTACCTAAAAAGAAAAAAACAAAAAAAAAACACTTATAGTAATAAAAATGCTTTGTTAAATTATGTGATTTTTTATTTCCTGAACCGTTCAATACACCCTACATTCCTACTATTTATTACAGTGCACTATTTTACTACATTATAATACTGATGAGGCCAACCGGCCAACCGTTAGATGAAGTATAATTATTACTACCACTGTAATCTAGAGATTATAAGGAACAAATCAAAATGTGTTTCACTTGTAAAGACTCCACAGCCAATTCAGGTCCAAGAACAGCTTGAAGACTTTCATGGACTCCCTATTTGCACTCGAACTATTAGAAAAAGACTGGAAGTATGTGGCCTGAAACCTCATAAGCCGGCCAATGGTCCCAAACTGATAGGAGCTTACCTACAGAATGGCGCGCCTGCAGATTGCTAGCGGACATTTGCATTGGGCACAACGTCAATGGATCCAGGTTCTTTTTAATAAACCAAGATTATGCTGTAAGGCAATGATGGACGTACCTAATAAAGTCTACCTAAGACAGGGAGATGGTTTTAAGCAATGTTGCATTGGAGAGAAGGTGAGTTATGGTGGTGGGTCATAGGCAGTCTGGGGCAGTTTTCAAAAATATGAAAACTGCCTTCGTCGACCAGCGTTGACAACCAGCAATTGTCGTCGCCTAAAAGCGCTGGCATATAGGCGCCCGTTTCCAGCGTTCTACATGAATACACCGTAAAAGACATTGTTTCCACGTTGTACCTACCTAGAATATTTATCAAACATCGTACAATCAGGGAAATGAATTTTTAACTAGATGGACAGCCTACATCAATTTGCCGTGTCATAGTCATTTCCCAAGGTCGGGATATGTCAAGCGATGACACTTGTATTTTGATAATGGTAATTTATGTTGGTAGTAAATTTGCATAACAATTAATTTCCCTGACTTTACCTTTTAAGTTACGCGAACTTTGTTTACGTAAACTCGTTGAAGACAACTCATCAGGCCCCAGTAGACTTTGAAAGACAACTTGTATCCATTTTAAAATATGCAAGGTAAAGTAGTTCATACGATGTAGAACTTTATTTTTATACTAAGAGTAGAAATAATGTAACTGATGAACAACGAAGTTATTGCCAAAATATTAAGCCATTTTTAAGACTGCCTGCTATGTAACTCTATGTCCAACAACTTCAGGACGTCGCAAGGCAAGATAAGTGTGTATTCTTTAACTAATATATAAAGCTTTTTTTATGTCTTTGTACGTTAACGCGGTTTTTTCATTTAACTGTACTTCTGGTATATTGCGAATCTAGTATTCAGAGAATATGGTATTTTGAGAATCTGGTATTTTGAGACAATCTGGTATTCTGCGATCGAGCCGTTTAAATCATGTCGGGTTTCATGAGATTTTCATCATTTATAACAAATACTGCATATTGGGACGCACTACATTTTTACGGTAAAGGGAAACATCGTGACGAAACCGGAATGCTCCAGAACCAAAAATTCGAAGACATGACATCTACTAACTCGCACTGGGCCCGCGTGGTGTATTACGGCCCATTCCCTCTCACAGAGAGGAGGCCTGTGTCCCAGAAGTGGGAACAGTAGGTATAGGCTGGTTATGTGTACCGCATATTGAGCCATTCAAGCATATCGGTGGTGGAAACTGTCGGACAAACATCGGTGGTGGCCTTTAGCAATAAAAATTACAAATATCTCAAAGTTGTATTCTAGCAATCATGAATTTAGAAGAAGGAGGATCTTTGCCGAATGTAACTCCAAAGGTTTTAGTTAGCTCTTCACATGTGAGCTCGTAGACAGTCTCCCATCCATCACGCTCTGCAGCTTTCTGCGTGCCATATGACGTCATCCAGGCTCCGTTTATAGGTATTCCATGTTCTTTGCATATCAGTCGCCTGAAAAATTATATAAATAATACGTATTATTATTTTAAGTCTGTTAGCTTTTTAAGTTATGTAAATACTAGCTGTGCCCCGCGGTTCTACTCGCATAAGTTTCGATCCCAAGGGGAAAATTGGGAAAAAAGTATCCTTTGTGTTAATATTGGTTATAAACTATTTGTGTGCCAAATTTCATCCAAATTCGTGTAGTCGTTTTTGCGTGAAAGAGTAACAAACAAATATCCATCCATCCATCCATTCATCCATCCATCCATCCATCCATCCATACATCCATCCATCCATCCATCCATCCATCCATACATCCATCCATCCATCAATCCAGCATCAATCCATCCATCAATCCATCCATCAATCCATCCATCTATCCATCCAATTCCCAGTTGAATTTTGTTCCCGATGACTGGGAATATTCGCGATTAGTCGTTTATTAAATATATGTCCAGGTTTCCTCACAATGTTTGCCTCCTGCAATATTCGTGAAATCGCCCAACGAGTCTTAAGCAAGCGCAGTGATAAATGCTCGTGCCTTCTGTGTATGAGAAGAGCCCTTTGCCCTGCAGTGGGATAATAATAGACTGGTATTTTTATTATTAAAACAGGAACTAACCTGACTTTGAGGAGCTCTTGCGCAATGCCAAGCCCCCTGTACTCAGGACAGACAACGACTCCCCTGTCACTGAAGCAACGATCTAAATCGAATGCCTTCATTTCACTGTATTGAGCTTCCAAGCCGAACATAATTTCAAATAGTTTCTGCATTTCTGGCGTCTTAAAGTCAAACTGAAACAAAAAAAATTATATAACTTTTTATATAATGTGAATATGGTATAATTTTTATCTGAAGAATAAATATGACAGTTTGACATATTTTCTTTGAGAAAGCTGTCACAATGCGTTATTTGTTCCTATTTTATCTGACTATTGAAAAATCAGACCTAAGTTATGTAACTTAAGACACTAATTCCTTTGTATACACCGTTAAATTTTGATCGTTCTAATCCTCAAAAGGGGTCATTGTACTCATCATTATGAACAACTTTTACTAGGGGACCAACCCCGAAATCGTGAAAAAAAATCAGTTGATCCATACATTGTGTCGAGTTATGCGAACATAAATCTATTAATCAACTAATTTTTTTTCACGATTTCAGGGTTGGTCCCGTAGTGACCCCTTTTAAAGATTAAAACGATCAAAATTTAACGGTGTATACTCGGCATTACCGATATAAGTTACCTCAGGGTGTGGATTATTTCTCGATACTAATGACATCATTGATGCTCCAAAGATATCCTTAATTTCATCATCACCGTTGTCTAAACAACAAATCGTAATGTGAAATCCGTCTTCTTTTGTTGCTGGTAACAAAAGCCCCTGTAGTTCCTCTACTGCCTTTTCATTTTTTAGGAATCCTACAAACAAAAAAAAAGCAAATAATAAGAAAATATTTAATTCATTGGATTTATAGGAATATTATTATTGGTTACAAGCCGTCTGCCTGAGGGGATTTCCGAACAAAGAAACTTTCATACAAAGTGGCGATTAGATAAATAGTACAACGGTTATTACAAGTTGTTATCAGTCTGTTAAAATAATATATACCTAAACAAAAATAGAAATCAGATTTTTTCAAATAAAATAAATAGCTTAAAAATTGGCACGAAATAAACCGCCCTGGATAATAAGGCACTACACACGCGCGGGGTAATGTTATAAACAATTCAATACAAACTTTATGGTATTGTTACAAAATAATCACGAATCGAGTTTAATGTTGTCAAATAGGTACTAAATAAAAGGTTCCACGTCTAAAATGTTAATCGTTGCTACCTATTTTAATTTTGTATGTTTAAAACACGTACCTAATGTAGAATACGTGGTCTCAATTAATGTCATAACCTAATAGCGACTCATACTCAGCGGTTTATACTGTGCGTTGTCTGTCAGTGAATTTAAGATTATAATCAAAAATATTTATTTATCTCAACATCACATTTCAGGCACTGATCGATATATTGCACAATCTTATACAGAGAAAGTTATGTCCTAGAACCAAAAATTTGAAGACATGTACCAACCCGCACTGGGCCCTCGTGGATTACGGCCCACTCCCTCTAACAGAGAGGAGGCCTGTGTCCCAGCACTGGGAACATTATAGGCTGATTAGATTATGTATGTTATGTATATAGAGAAAGGTGTCTGTAATAGGAGGGTCCTCAGTTACAGATCACCCGGCTCTTTTAGATAGGACATTTCACTATACACAACAACGATTAGAGTTCAGATATCACAAAATGAAAGTTAAAGTAGCAATAATTACGTATAAGCAAGTACAACATTCAGAAACAAAACATTAAAAGAAATATACAAATTATGATTAATAATTAAATTCTATATCAATCATAATAATATTGTGGATAATCAAAATTGTGATCAACTTACCAGCAGCAATAAAAGTCTTCTCCTCTTTCACAAAATGATTTGTGTACAGGTTCATAACTTTGTCAATAAGATTTTTAGGCATATCCACTATACGTAAATTAAGAACAGTTCCATCTTTTTTTTTCACCGAGAATTTAGACCACACTTTGGGAGATTTTGACATGTTGAAAATATGCGAAATTTTATGCAGTAGATAAAAAATTTTAAGGTCTGCTAGAACAGTTTTCAAACAATTATTTAGTTGAACTGATTTTATTTAAAGTGAATTTTTGAGCGTCTTTACCAATGTAAGACTACTTCTAAATGTGATTATTTGTATCACATATTAAGCAAGGCTGTTATCTTATCAGGCATTAGTGTTGTGTGAGTTGATAATGTTGAGGCCAGTTGGGACTATTGACAAAATACTTA
The DNA here is from genome assembly GCA_947507525.1 of Apamea epomidion. Lineage (NCBI taxonomy): Eukaryota > Metazoa > Arthropoda > Insecta > Lepidoptera > Noctuidae > Apamea > Apamea epomidion. The sequence continues at coordinate 6,873,223 of OX382232.1, forward strand.
AATGATTAAATAATCATTTGATTCACACACATACATACATAAACCAACGCCTTCTTCCAACGGGGGTAGACAGAAACTACGGAACGACACTTGATACAATCCTAAAATACTAATTTTGCTTCGTTTCTGTTCATTCATCTGGTCATACACCTTACCTTTCCGAAGAAGATCAGCAATCACCAACAGTCTTCTTCTTCTAATAAATAAACTAGTTGTGCGCACGACTTCGTTCGCGTGGATACATATGTTAAGTTGGGTAGAAAACATATGTTAATCTTTATTTACTTTTTCTTTTTCCAAAATAAAAGTAACCTAACAACATCATACTCCTTATAACATCAGCTATTTGTCAGTGATTGATTGATTTTAAAAGTCTTTCTTATTAACATAATAACGCAAAGTGCATTCAATAAGATCTTTTTCTAATTGTGTACAACCGTATACATAACAAGTTCTTAGGCTAACTTACCTTTACAAACATTTTACACTGAGTTAACTAAACATTCTATAATAAGTCCATAAAAAGCACTGACTTTAAACGCATACTACTGTTTACCTACTAAAGGTAATGCACTCACTGACTATTTTGAGCACAGGGTAAAAATATTACAATGATATAATACAACTTAGATTTAAACATTTATCATCGATGAGGCTAAACAAAAAATGATAATTCTTAACTGAGGGTAATTTGCGTAACTTTTCGCCGAATATGCTTACTGCAAATGGGTGAGGGCAGCATGGTCGGTCCGGTGGTGGTAGATATCGTTATTAACTCGAAACATAGTGATGTGGTAAACGATATAGATTATAAATGTTGTTAAATAAGTTATTAGATCTACTTTTGCCTATGAATGAAATTACTGGGTTATCATGTTTGGGATTTTTACAAAACAGAATTTCCGGACTGATTTTAAGATAAAATTTGTAATGGTTGGATTTTTAATGCGTTCGTGAACTTGTTTTAAATTTGTAAGAAAGGCAGTGTTAAAAGATATTTTGATTGCCTAGTTTTGAACAACTTGCTACTTATTGTAGTTTTTATCAGTCAGTCACTAGCAGGTGATTCGACGAAAGACTTGTGAGAACTTGAGGTTCACTTACGTTGTGAGTATTGTTGACTAATATAACGTCTGGAGGTTGAACGTTTGAAGGTTCGTGAGAACTTTGGTAGTACAGTAGGGAAGGTGAAGAAGGTGCTAGTATCTCATAATCGTTAGTGACCATGTGATCGAAAAGGATTTTGCCATGTGGATTAGATGTAGCGCCATTCCAGTAGGGATGTTTAGCATTTAAGTCACCCTTTATCAGGGACTTGTGATTTGCACCTAGCAATAAGTCTAAATCACTCTTCAGCAGGGGGAGATTATAGTTTGACCAAAACCGCTGTACCGCGCCTTCGGTATGCCTTGCGAGACGGGGGGGCAGTGCAGGCCGCTCATTTGTCATCGCTCACGGTGTCCCGCCCCCGCCTCGCCGCGCATTCCGAAGGCACGGTACAGCAGTTTCGGTTAAACTATAGGTGACTGGTAGAGTAGTAGCAGTAGTAGTAGAGTAGATAGCCAAATTTTTCTCTGGAATGGTTACCTGAATACCTGTACAAGAATACATTCTACATCTATACCTATCTGTCAATGAAAATCCCGTAAAAATCGGCCCAGCCGTTTCGGAGATTAGCTGGAACAAACAGACAGACGTCCAAACAAAAATGTTATTTTTTTTATTTTTTATTGGTTCCGTATACCATGTACCCCAGAGCACCCGTGTACTTTCATATGCATTTAGTAAAATGCTGTTATTTAACATTATAAAGAGACACTTCAATTTTATTTATTTATATATGTAGAATCTGAGCTCAAGGTCTGCCAACGAGCAATGGAGCGCAGTATACTAGGCGTTTAGTTAACGGATCGTGTCTAAACACAATACTGCGCTCCAATACAAAGATAGCTGACGTGGCTCAAAAGGCTGCCCGACTTAAATGGGACTGGGTAGAACATGTCTGCCGTATACCGGACAAACTGTGGGCCCAAATAGCACAGAATTGGTGCCCTGAGACAACGAGGTGAGGTGGCGGCAGACCACGTAGGAGATGGCGGGACGAGCTGGATAGGTTCCGTCAAAACTGGAAGGAGGACGCGCGGGCTCGCGGAAGATGAAAGGAGTGGAGGAAGGCCTTTGCCCAGGAGTGGGACAGCCTAGGCTAACATATATTTTTTTTAATGTGTAGAATAAAGCTTGGTTTTGTAGAATTAAAACGAAAACCAGACATGCCAATATAATGTTCTTAAAAAAATATTGAATAGGTATGCTTCGTAACAGCTAATTAGTAAAAGGTTTTTCATATTGCATCATTTTGCCAGCAAATTAATCACATTGTGTATTTTTACATGGAGACTAATTTTAATGAACGTGTGCCATGAATCATTAACACCTGCCCAATTTGATTTAGATTATAATGCATGATAACTTGATAAGTTATCTACTTTTTTGAAATCTGTTCATCCAATATCTAATCTAATCCATCATCCTCGGATTAAAAGTAGCATTTTAAATATATTCTGATAATAAAATGGAATCATTTTTATTTTAACAAAGCGTAATTAATTTGATAGTTTTCCTCAAAATTGGTTTACTCAATTAATTTGCTGAACCGATCGAAAGAAAATATGCAAGTTTAAATCACAGTATTCTTTAATTTTCTATAAATTATTTACACACAATTTTAACTTTACTTGACAAATACAACATGTCCCTGAAAAACCACCGCACCGCATTAGAATATAACGTTATATTCATAATACATACACTAAATTTAATGTGATATATAAAACATTGTTTATTTATTAAATTAATTATACTGATTGTGGAACGTTTTGGCCACATCACAAATCTACGCACGCACTCAATCTCACAAGTATAAAGGTCTAGCGTAGTAGATACTACGTCCATTTTGGTTTGTTTCCACTGTACAGTGGAAGTGTAATTTACATAATTTTAATTATTTTTGAGATAAAAAATTACCTATATTAAAATAAATCAGTTCAGTAAACGATTCTGAACAAAATACTTTCGTAACGTGCATTAATTCAGTTACATATTGTATAGTGAAAAAAGCAGGACGAAATTCTACAAAATACGATTTATTTGACTGGAAAAATATCACAAATTACTTATCGTATTTTAGCAATCATGAACTTAGTAGACGGAGGGTTGCCTTCGAAGGTAACTCCGAGTTTCTTTTCTAACTCTTGAAACTGGATCTCGTAAGCAGTCTCCCATCCATCGAGCTTAGCAGCTTTTTGGGTTTCAGATGACGTCATCCAGGCTCCGCTTAATGGCATACCGTGTTCTTTGCAAATCAAGCGCCTGGAAACATACAATGAAAAAATAGAACATCTGTACCTATTACAGATTACGTAAGGAGCAGCTATAGCTATTAGGTAGCTGAACAGTTAATATGGTTTGATGAAAATAGAACCGGTTTCATAATTATTTCATCGATTTCGCGAGACTGCTATATTATGGCAATCCTCCCACTTATGTGTGGTGGGAGATCTTTCCATGAACAAATGTATATAAAATGTTTCAACATGACATAGAAAGGTTCAATGCTATAAACTAATAGAGTATGAATGTCGATGGCTATAAGAGTAGGGAAAGACCAAAGAAACGATAGATGGACTGTGTGAATGATGATACGGTTAGAAAGGGGGTGACTACCGATATGACGACTAATAGAGAAGTATGGAAGAAAAAGACATGTTGCGCCGACCACGAATAAATTGAAAGAAAGAAAGAAAGAAAATGTATTTATTTGCGGCAAACATGACGTATGAAAAAAGGGCACAAACACAAAAAAAAAAACAATTAGGATAAGGGCACGAGAGTCACGATGATGAATAGAATATAATATGGGAGGTTTGGTAAACTAACCTGGCTTTAAGAAATTCCACTTCAACACCAAGTCCTCTGTACTCAGGCCTGACAAATAATCCTCGGTCACTGAAGAAGCGGTCAGATTTGAGCGCCTTTGCTTCGTCGTAGTAAGACGCCATTCCATAATACATTTCAAAGAGCTTCTTCATTTCCTCTGTTTTAAAGTCAAACTGAAATAGTTTAGTATATTATTATTATTAATATATTATTATATTAATAATTGTTGCTATTGTCGACGTTTTTTTTACAACTGTTTGTGGATAGAAGAACTAGGGGTGACCAGATAAAAAAGGTGAGATATATTATTCTAGCAAAAATCATGAGTCATGATCCTTTTGCTTTTGATCCTTATATAGTATATCTGGCGAGCCACTGTCCGATAGTTAATGTCGGGCACTTGTAAATCGACTCTCTGCGATGTAGGATGTATTAATGTCAGTGGAAGTAACTGAAAAATGTTCTGATTGCAATTTCTTCAAGACCCAAATGACAAACATACAAACAAACAAAATATCTAATGTCTGTTCTAAAAGTATGTATCTGTTGAAGGTGTAAACAAACCCGTTCACTGTTACGGAATCACTCACTAAAGGGCAATAGCGAGCAACAACAAACAAACATTCATCTGTATTTAGAAGGCTTAAACTTTATATCTCACCCCCTTTTCTCAACAATTTATTGTTTGAAAAATAATTATTATTGAATGAGAAACAACATTTAAGGTGATCTAAAATTTGAATTTCGAATCCAAGTATTCAAATCAAATGAAAGTACGCCATTTGTAAGTAGCACTACAACTTGGCATCCATAGGTACTTTTTGTGATCCATTTGTTTACACTTTGATCAGATGGTTTTGGAACAGACCATATGCACAAACTTACAAAAAACATAAAAGAATATACAGTTTACTATAGGTTGATATTTTGATGAAAATTTCGCTTTACCTCTGGCTCTGGATCTCCTTTTGATGTTAAAGCCATCATAGAAGCTCCAAGGACCTCTTTAATATGGTCATCACCGTTGTCTAAACAACAAATCACAGTGTGAAAGCCTTTTTCTTTAATAGCTTTAAGCATAGGCACACGTAGGTCTTCCATTGCTGCTGCACTTTTTGGTACTCCTGCAACAGACAACCACTCATATTGTGTAGATATTTAACTAGCAGTAGCAACATTCTAGACAAATTGATACCCGATACGATGCTTTATGATCTATTTATTTATGCTTTATGATCGGTTACGCTACATGAACACAGATGTCGCTACTTGTAGCATACATGAACTTTTGATATTCATTCATAATATTAATACCCCCACTACATCAAAATGTTATACAGTAAATACAACATACTAAAACAGTAAATTAATTACATTTATGTTGCACCCCCATCAGTTCCAAAAACTTATAATGTTTTACACAGCTTAAAGATTTTGTTAGAACATCTGCAGCCATATCAGCTGTTGGTAGGTACTCTACTTTAACAATGTTGTTATTAATACACTCTCTTCCAAAATTATACCTAATATCTATATGTTTTGATTTACAATGAAAAACTGTGTTATGTAATAATTTATAGACACTTTGATTGTCATTAAATATAAGAATAGAATCATGGCTAGCAGTTATTTTTTTACACAAATTTCTTAAGTAAACAGCTTCCTTACAACTTTCAGAGATACCAATATATTCTGCTTTTGTGCTAGATAGAGCTATATTATTTTCTTTTTACTACTCCAAGAAATTACACCTCCTGATAGGCTGAAACAAAATCCGGTGTTTGATTTTCTATCCAAAGTATCACTGCCCCAATCTGCATCTACATAACCAATTATATCCTTATTACCTGTACCACAATATTTAATGCAATAATCTTTAGTTCTTTTTAAATATATCAACATCCGCTTAGCATGAGCCCAATGCTCTCTACTATAGCAATTGTTAAACTGACTTAGATATCCTACTGAGAATGCAATATCCGGACGTGTAAGTATGGCAAGATACATTAAACAACCGATTAATTGCTGATATGGTAAACTCTTATCACAATTATTATGTTTAGCCAACTTCAGTCCACTTTCCATATGAGTATCTATAGTTTTACAATTTTCTAAATTAAATTTTAGCAATAACTGTTCTATGTAATGACTTTGATCTAATGTTAACACTTTTCTTCTTTATCATAGCACACTGACATACTAAGACATTGTTTTATTTAACCTAAATCTTTAATCTTAAATTGAGACTCTAATACACACTTTAACTTATCAGTTTCTTTAGAACAATTTGAAAAATCATCGACATATAACGCAATTATAGTCATATTTTTATCTTCATTCTTTACATACAAACAAGGTTCATATTTAGATTTTAAATAACCATTTTTTGTTAAACAAATATCTACTTTGTTATACCACATTCTTGATGACTGCTTCAATCCATAAATGGCTTTCTTTAACTTTAAAACTTTACTAGTATCTGAACTTACATGAACTAACAAAACCTTCAGGTATTTGCATGTAAATATTTTCATGAAGTTCGCCATTTAAGAATGCAGTTACCACATCAAAATGTCTAATGTCAAGTCCTAGTTTTACTGACAAAGCAAAAAGTAATCTTAAAATCTTATTTCTTATCCCATTTTGATCTCTTCTCTATATTGATATGGACCATGACTGGTGATCCGAAGATCCTCAGATTGCTAAGATCTGGTTTAACACCTCCATAACTCATATGGCGTTTTACCATCTAAAACAGATGAAACTGTCCGATTATGCAGATATACGGCTGTATTACAGGCTTCAGCCCAAAACTTTTTATCCATCATGGCATCATATAACATACATTTTGCCTTCTCAATGATGGTTCTGTTCATCCTTTCGCATAACCCGTTCTGCTGTGGTGTATAATGGATTCGTGTTTTGGTGAATTATGCCATATTTTTTTAAGAAAACATCAAAATCTGAATTACAGAACTCCTTTCCAATGTCACTTCTAAAGAATTTCACTTTTCTATTAGTTTGATGCTCTGACATCACCTTAAACTCTTTGAAATATTTCAAAGCTTCATTTTTATGCATCAAAAAATGAATAAAGGTCATTCGACTAAAGTCGTCTACAAATAAAATAAAGTAAGTCGAGCCTCCTATTGATTTTCCTCCATGAGTCCACATAGATCACTGTGCACCACATTTAATAGTTCTGTGCTTCTCGTACCAACATTTGTAAAAGGTAGCCGACACTGCTTGCCCTCACAACATGATGATTTGCTTATCTCAATTTTCTCAACGAAATCCATTCCTGTTACAGCATTCTTCGTTTTCATCAAGCTATCACTGTTCACGTGACCTAATCTGCGATGCCAGATGTGACCTGAGGTGGTGACCGCAGCTATCAACCTCTCTTGTGTGTTCAATCTATAAACACCATTCAAAATTGTAGCAGTACCAACTAAATCTCCATCTCTGTTGTGTATAAGACAGCCATCCTTACTGAAATACACTCTATTTTCTTTTTCTATCAATTTGCTCACAGAAATAAGGTTAGTTGTCAATTCTGGTACACAAAACACATCTTCGATGTTGATATCGATTTCACTGTCATTCACTGTAGTTGTTATCTTAACATCGCCAGCACACGTAACTGAAACAGCTTTCTAGTTCTTCTCGTGAAACCGGAATCATCAAAAAAAGACTTCAATTTTTCCCACAGCTCTTTAGTAGTCTTGACTGTCTTGATGTGCACGCACAACGACGCATCTATCGTCAAAATCAGTTTCGCCTTTGTCTTGGCGTCATCCGCAGCTGATGCAATAATTGCCGCACAACCAGCGTCCAACTCAGGTTTGATGCACTTCATCATTCCTTCAAGTATAAGAAAATTTTCAGCTGCAAACGCCCACTCGTCGTAATTTTCCCTTCCTCGTAACTTAGACACATTCACGATATAATTAGTCGCCATTACGGTGATATGCAATAGCTACCGGCTAACTGTTCACAAACGGATTCAACGTCTAATACGCGGAAACTAGCCTACCTACTAACTGCGAAAAACACTAACGTGTCGAACTGCAACATTTTAACACAAGTTAGTTCGCGAAAAACTAGTCTTATACCCAAAATTCTGGGCCCATAACCTATTAATAAAACGACCGTGTGCTTTCAAACAAAACAACAGAAGAACTATATTTATTCAAATCTCACATTCCCTTATATGGTTACGCTACATGAACACAGATGTCGCTATTTGTAGCATACGTGAACGTTTGATATTCATACATAATATTAGGGGTTAAAGTATTAAATTGCCGATTTGTACTGAAAAATTGAAATTAGTTTTTTTTTCTAATTTAACATATTTATTTAATCAAAATAATTACCATTATTATCTATACATTGCTGCCATCTAATAGGAAGGTTATTTATGCCTTTGCGATAGAACTGTCGTGATCTAGATTTTAATTGTAACAGTATTTATGGCCAGACTGTGTATATAAATGATTAAACAAACAAATTACTACAAAACGTTTTTGCTTACATTAAAAAGGGGAAAGATGAAAATAAAAATTTCGAAGTAATAGTCCAGCACGTCTTTGTAAGTTAGAAAGACTGTCATCAAAATTGATCTTACCAGCAGCTTTGAAAGTAGGGTCCTCAGTTACATAATACTTCATGTACTGATTTATGATTTCTTCAAGAAGATTTTCAGGCGCGTCCACTATACGCAAATTAATAGAAGCACCACCCTTTTTTGCAGTGAATTTGGACCACACTTTGAGAGGTGACATTTTGAAGTTAGTATCTTATTTTAGTACCTTACTTAAAATCGTTTTATTTACACTATTTATGTTTTCTTTTACGTTAATTAGGAGTGTATCTTCACTTATTACATCAATACTGTCTCTAAGTGAGATATGAACTGGTTTATATAGAGTGTCATATTGCAATAAGATGTTATCTAAAGCCAGCAGTAAAATTATAAAGATGGCATTCGGGAAAATTTTCCCGAATGCCATTTCACCAATTGGTGAAATACCCAAAAGAAGGAAAATACGTACTTAATGATCTTTATGACCTTCGTAAAACAAGAAGAAAACATGTTGTTTATCAACCCAAAATAAATAGTAGCAGAAGTTGCCAATGGGATTCACTCATTCATCATTAATTTATCTGAGGGGTTTGTAAAATTTCACGAAAACACGAAAAGTGAAACAATTCATGATTATTAGACTAGCGAACCTGACGGACCGGGTCTTAGACCCGGTGGTCTAATTGTGAATCAACACCATCCAAGGACCCACTCAAACACACAAACAATTTCATCAAAATAGGTCCAACCGTTTATGAGGAGTTTAGTGACACACACGTACAGAAGAATTATACAGGCTGGTTTTTTAAAGACCAGCCAAATTTAAGGATGTGGTACAGACCATCAAACTGAACAACTTTCTCCATGGGACAAATAGCGTTATCGCGAAAATTTTATCAACTGTCCCATAGAAAACTTCAATACCTACTCGACCTAAATGTATGGGACGGCTGAATTTTTATTCGCGATTACGATGTTGGCCCCATGGAGAAAGTTGTTCATTTTGATGGTCTGTACCACATCCTTAAATTTGGCTGGTCTTTAAAAAATCAGCCTGTATATATTAAGATAAAGATATAGCAAACAACACAAAAATGTAATAAACAAAATCAATACAATGTAGGTATGCTTTATAATAACAAGCACGGTAATTTTCTTTATAACTGACATAACAATTAAGTAAGTACATAATATTTATGTATTATGTACAATAATAATCAGGCGCTACCGTCACCCAATATAGGCACTATGCTGGGTGACACTACATTCCGGCTCGCTACATGTTTGCGTCTGGGCACTCCTTGCGTAGCTCCACATCGCTGTCAATGCGGTGAAGCAGTCAACTGCCTCGGACACCATGGCCTATCCTGCAGCAAGAGCGTTGGACGGATGGCAAGGCACGCCAGCATTAACGACATCATCCGTCGGGCTCTTGTCTCCGCAGGGGTGCCAGCTGTTTTATAACCCAATGGCTTGGCACACGACGATGGAAAGAGGCCCGATGGAATGACCATAATGCCTTGGAAGTTGGGTAGGCCTTTGGTGTGGGATGCTACCTGTATTGACACCCTCGCGCCATCCCATCTTCCTAGCACGGCGGGCTGTGCTGGGGCGGCTGCTACAGGAGCAGAAAACCTCAGACGGCGCAAATATAACAACCTTATTGGGAGCTATATGTTTGAGCCGTTTGGGGCTGAAACACTAGGGTCTTGGGGTCCGCGTGCTCATCGAATTTTTCGGGACATCGCCAAGCGGTTGGTTGACTCTTCACGTAACCAGAAGGCTGGCCTATTCTTATCCCAAAGAATCAGCATTGCCATCCAACGTGGTAATGCTGCCAGCCTTTTGGGCACGTATCCCATTGACAGTGATGCGGACGAATTTTTTGATGCCCAATGAGCTCCTGCCTTTTTCTATATTTTTTCGTATTCTATACTTGTATATAATTGTATATAGTATATATTAGTGTTAAAAATGTAATTTGTTAGTATATTTATCACTTCCTTGTGAACACTATGATGATATTATGATATTCCCACATTCAATATATCTGTCTGCACTCGAATAATCTAATCCAACGAGAATAATATGTATACTTTTACCCACACTGCAAAAAGGTCAAAGCTCCAATAATACAAGATCCCTCTCCGGGTGGGGATTTAACGATATCATTCAGCCTGTTTGTTTTCAATTAATGGGAAAGCTGCGAAACACACTGCGAAACATGTAAACACAAACAAAATGGATCATACAAGATCTGCCGCAAAGACAGGCTCGCACCAAATATTGGTGTTAATTTCAGGATTTCTTCTTTATCTATGGTGTTTTTGTTTGGATATCATCTTACCAACACACACCCCTTTATTTATAAACGTTGCTTAAAGTTAAGTAGTGATTAGCGACTGTTTAACCATACATTTTTAACGTTTAAATGTCACTTAACTTTAATCGTCGTTTATAAATAAACCCCCTATATGTTTATGGTACAGACTCCAGCACATCAAGCTACTACAATCTGTCAAATTTCTTTAATAGATTTTCAATTTTATCACTAAAGCTTTAGGTTCAAAGTTGGTTGGGAAAATTTTACAGTTTCGGGTAGCTTGATGTGCTGGCATCTGTACATCATTGACCTAGGGTCTTTTCTTTTTTAATGAATGGCCCTGCTTATGACCTCGATCACGCCTGATGGAAAGCTATGGATGAGGTGGACAAACGAAAACCTGATGGAACGAGCGTGCCTAGACGAAATGGGGTTTATGAAACATGGTATAATGTTAAGGATTTACGACTTTTACTTGAGGTACAAGAGTGGTTATGCTACTTTATTTAGTTATTTTAATTCTAATGTATTTTCCTACCATCACTCAAACAAGATGAAAAAGATCTAGTTTTGAAATCCTAATCTCTATTGACTTTAGTAATACCCTGAAAAAATCTAGGCGAACCAATTAAAAAATAGTTTGTTTTGGTGAGACTCTGTCTCTCTGTGTTTGCGTATATCACAGCTGGATATCTCAAGAACTACTAATGCTCCAAATTTGGAATAGTTTTATATGATGTTTGCCCAACTATTTTGCAAATAAGAAAGAAATAAAAATACCTATGTGTATATATATTTTTTTTTGCAATGGGGACTGAAAGGGGGTCTCAAAAATTCGAAGAGGGGCTACTAGTTTTGTGTAGGTATGCTATGGATAATCATATTAATAGGTTATAATAATGGATTTTATCTCTACAAGTAAACAAAAGAGGTAAAATTACCTTTACCTAAATTACCTAGAGAAGTACCTTTTGTCCAATCGTTCCATTGACTTTAAAGTAAGTCGCCAGGTAAAGTAAGCATTGCCTATCATGCAGCCAAATCTGGACCTGCGTCGGAATTTTATGCAATTATCCCATTTTCGGCTCCAAAGTCAGCTTGATATCGTTAGCAGATAAGAGTACCTGGATAAGCAGGTCCTTGAAGAAAAGATAAGGGCCTTTCGAACTTGGAAGTCTTGGGCCCCTGGGGTTTAACGATCTTGAGATTAAAATCATTGTTCGATCCCTTGCCGTTAATGAAAACAGAAAATAAGAACTTCTATTTGAGACGCAATCGTATGGAAATTATAGAATACCCAAAGTAAGACTATTTGTTTTTTTTTTTTAATTTCTCGCACTTACGTCTAGTGGCCGCAAGCTCTACCGCTGAGTATGAAGTTGTGGGTTCGACTCCCGGGTCGGGCAAAGTATTATTGGGTTTTTTCCATCAAGAATTTCTCAGTAGAAGCCCAGAGTCTGGATTTGCCCCCGGTTGATGGCAGTAGGTTCGCCCTCTGTTACATGGGACTTAAACATAACTGATAAAATGTTGGTTTATTTATCTTATTTTTTTAAAAAAAAAAACGTTGCCCCACACTAGGAATTACTCCTGTACCGTGGGTGCGTTTACAAACATTTAAACTCACATACACAAACAGCCAGACCCGGAACAACTACCTGTAGGCATTAAAAATATTTGTTTCGTGCGGGAATCGAACCCGTGACACGCAACGCGGCAGTCGATCGCTCAGCCACTGCACCAACCGTGTTGTCAAACTGTTTGTGACTGTGAGTTTTGTTTACTAGGTTCGAACCTTATAATTGGCCTTCATACTTTCTGTTATTTATTTATTTTTGTTAGAAAAGTCTCTATAGTTATATAAATTGTTATCCTTTGAGATTTCTTGAGTATTACTTATTATTGTTTATCACTTCACCGGATTCCAGCTCTGTCATAAAATGATTTGATCGAAAACAAAAATAATTGCTTCTTACTGTCTCCGTAATATTACAAGGCGTGACGAAAGTTTATCTATCTTATTTCTCGATCTAGATATTGACGACCTTGCCTATTGCCGGCTAGACACAATTATACTTAGGCATTAAGATTATCACAAATTAACTCATTTTAATCTAGATCTTAATTAGCCTTTTTAGTGTAATTGCCAATCCCAGGTCTACCATAATTGGTAATTGATTCCAAATTAGTGCATGCAATTACAATTAGCTTTAATGGGGAATGACTTAGTGACATAGTAATAGGGTATTGATATGACAAGGAAGGCTAATTATTATGAAGTAAGGAAATGCAATATTCCGTAGGGTAACATTTAAAACAGGATTCACTTTACAAGGAAGTTGGCTCCGGTGAATCGTATAAACTGGCGAGTTTTCTAACTTGTTATTTTGTACTCATACAGAGGTGTGGTAGCCCATTAGAGCAGTGGTGGTCTAATGATAACGGTCCTGACTCACGAATTGTAGGTCGTAGGTTCGAACCGAGGCGCTTTACTTTGTGTAAATTATGTTTTAACTACTGCTCTCAAAATGGTGAAGGAAAACATCGTGAGGAAACCGTCATGTCCTAGAATCAAAAACTCGAAGACATGTGACATCTACCAATCCGAACTGGGCAAGTGAGGTGGAATTTGGCCCATTCCCTCTCACAGAGAGGAGGCCTGTGTCCCAGCAGTGGGAACATTATAGGCTGATTATATTTAATACTCATTATTGCACATTGAAGTTAACATTTTAGTAATAGCAACCAAACCAAGGTCAAAGAAATCATAAGGACACAACGGTCAGTGTGATTCTGTAACCATCTCATTGTGAAAACTCAGGTGAAGTGAGCGTGGAATGAGCGGTCATTCCAACTAATGCTAGGGATTGACACTATTGACAGCTCACTCTAACCTCACTTCATCTAACTTTTCACGGTGAGATTTTTACAGAATCGATCGGCAGATAGACTCACCTGGGCGTGCACAGCTGTCTTAAGCTGTAATTTTTTGTTGAACTTTAATGGGAATTCCATTGCAAAATGTGAATAATCCCTGTCTTATTAAAGCAGAGATTTTGAAAAATAAAAATCTGATTTATACTACAGAATTCCTACTCGAAATAATGGACAATAATGGAAGAAATTATACAGTTTGCTGCGCATAATGTCATCGAACGTTCAATATTGGGAAAATGATATTTCTACAATCTTGAAAGTCAACCTTGCAAGCCTTAACATTATCGCAGTAATAACCATTTTATTTGTACGACGATCACCAAACTGTGGCATTTTATGAGTGCCAATGTTTGTTGTAAAACTAGATAAACATTTTTCGAGAAAATAAAAGTCAGAAAGTTACAAATGATGGCATTTTTTTGGTCCCCTTTATTGCTCTGTCTGTTTTGTTCGAGGGTTATGGATGGTTTAAGCCTTGTTTTTGAAGTTTCAGCAATTTTCTTACACACTGTGTACCTATTCGTAAGACATACAGGCAATTGTGGCAACACGATTTCTTTGTACATTGGGGACTGAAAAATCCCTATAACTTATTAAGCTGAAGAGTTTGTTTGGACACGCTAATCTCTGAAAAATCTCAGTCGGAATTAAAAAACTATTTTTGAATTGAAGGAAGGAAGGCTATAGATAAGTAACATCATGCTAGGACCCTTAGGAGTCGAGCAAAAACAAAAAATGTCAGAAAGAACGCTGAGCAAAAAACGACAAGTAAAAGCAGGTAGTTAGTGTCTTCATATGACTTTTCGTTGACTTGCTAACCTAACCTTCAGGTAGAAATAAATCATTGCCAATGACGTACGCGACGCCTGTATTTCAAGATATAGCTTACCTTTAATACCCTGACAGCAGATGGCTGGTATGAAAACCATAATAATCAGGCGCGGCGCCGCCAGGGTACCAGGGTGTCATGTGATGACGAGGGTGCGATCTACTTTAGATAAACGAACGTGTGGAAAACACGGACGTGCCTCGAACTAAAAGAGAAATAAAATCGTGATAATATTTTTATGTGTGTTTTGACCTAGCACACAAGGTTGTCGAAATGTGGGACGTGGACTCTGCAATCTGTGTTAATGGCCTTATAGGAGACAGCCTCGACGAAATACCTCAGGAGACTGTCATTGCGCGGCTAGGTCCAAGGGCTTGATTCAGAAAGCAGTACCCTTGGACACGGCACGCATAGTGACGAGGTTCCTCTTTCTAGAGCCCTGACCACCGGCAGCTTAGGCCCTGTTCCTGATGCCGATGGGCCACTCAAAGTGAAATCCTTAATTTATGTCAGGATAATCCAAGTTCTTTAAAAAAATGTTTGTATGGATCGTTTGTATGGATGGATGGATGGACGGATGTTTGTTACTCTTTCACGCAAAAACTAGTAAACGGATTTGGATGAAATTTGGCACACATGTGGTTTATAACCAGGATTAATATAAAGGATATTTTTTATCCCAACATACCCACGGGATCGAAACTTATGCGTGTGAAACCGCGGGGCGCAGCTACTCTAATATAAGTCTGAAATTGCCAATCCGCCTTCAGATTTCGATCCCGTGGGAATATCTGGATAAAAAGTATTCTATATGTTAATCCTGGTAATAAAATATCTGTGTACCAAATTTTATGCAAATCCGTTTAGTAGTTTTTGCGTGAAAGAGTAACAAACATCCATCCATCCATCCAAACTTTCGTGTTTATAATATTAGTAGGATACAAGTCCAGGTTTCCCTATGATGTTTTCTTTCACCGATGTGAGTGATGTCCAAGATAAACTCAAAAAGTACGCTCGACGCCATATCAAGCTATACATTTCTAGTACTCGCTAACTTTTCATTGTACGAAAAACCTGTACCACGCGAGGTCAAAACTAAAACTAGAAAAATCACATGGGTTGGTTGGTTTTTTGAGCATAGCTCATTTCGTTCTGATTCCCAAGAACTATGTAAATCGAAATTGCTGCTCTGAAATAAGTACCACCATAACGTGAGGATGTCTCCAATCCTAGTATAGCAGTAGTTTAGCATCTCGAACAAAGCTGTCAGTCGTCAGGGCGTCACTAGAGCTCTCTGCAGCGTTTGATTGATGCCTTTCTCTCCTTTAGTGAAGGCGTGCTTTGTTCAACGAACCCGAGGGAAGCGTTGCATGTAGAATCATTTCGTTTCAATATCAGATACTATAAAATTATAGTAGGTATAGACGTTTTCAGAACATGACTTCTCCAATCCATGCTTATGCATAGAATCTGCAAAATTAAAAAAAAAAAACACTTTCGCATAAATAACATTGGTAATGAAAACGTCGGTAACGCTGGCAAAATTCGGGTTTACAAATTTGTTGAAATACATAATTATTAAAAAAAAATATAGAGGTATGAGGAACAGGGTGTAAAGTTCACTCATCCTCCATTGAAAAGGGAGGATCCTCCGACCAGACGGGTGTTTTTGTCTGGCAGGCAATTGCTCAACGATTGATCTTGGGAAATCGTATCTATGCTAATTGCGCGGTAAACTCTGCTTGCGAGATGCAGGATTTGCGTGACGTCAGTATGACGCGTTGTTCGCATGTGGCGTTGTAGATACCGCCACAAATTGATAATCGAATTCATTAACTGGTTTATGTTATTCCCTTTACCTTCTCACCTCCCAGCAATCCTTCCTACGTTATGTAGCCATGTCGTCGCGACCAGCACCCGATCCCGTAACACTCTTTAAATCACAATCTGGATCATTTTGAAGGATATTGATAATCTGTTGCGTAAAGAACGCAGCGAATGTTGTTGAACCGTCAAATTTAAAGCCATTGCTACTGTTTGTGTCTTACACGCAAGTTGAGGCGAAACTTTTGACGTACAAACTCTTAAGTTTTTCAACATACCTACTATGGTTTTTCGGGTCACACTATCACGTCCTGGAAGGACGTGCCAGTGTGACGTCAAATTGCAAGTCAGCCTGTATGTCTATAAGTCACTTTATTTTGTAAATATATTTTTAACTAGAAAAAGCCTGAACAATTTTTGCTTTAATTAATGGGAAAGGCAACATCGGACAATTTTTTTTAACAAAAAAAGGTTTTCAATTTTTCATTGTGCTCGAGCATATTTCATTAAGCTGAGTGTGAACGGGGCGAATTTTCGGCGAAAGCTTTAGCAAAAAAAAAAAAACAAATTCAAATTCATTTATTTGTCCGAATATGTTACATTACATGGTCTTAAATTAATAAATGGTCTCATCACATTCTGCCACGTGGGGCGCGCAAATATCAGGCATACAAATAAAATTATTACAATACAAAAGTAAAAATATTAGGTTAATATTGAATTGAATAAATTATTAAGAATGAAATGTTACAACATGAGGCATGTCAGTTAAAAATATTATCTAGGTTAATGTCAAAGTATTATTCAATGTCAAACTATCAAACAGAGATTTCAAAGTACATACATACAAGAAAACTACAATTAAATTAGAATGTCAATCAAAAGGAAGTATCATTCAAAAAGTCGTTTAAATTATAATAACAGTTTCTTTTTAAACCCATTTAAATTTAAATGTTTGATTTGCTTTGGGATTTTGTTAAAAACTTGCGGAGCTATACAGAATATGCTCTTCCACATTAATGCTGTCTTAGCTCTACGTCCGCGTAACATATTATTCCGCCTGTTACGTTTAACTGTATCCGTTAGGTTTGGAAACAGGTGTAAGTTCAACTTTACAAATAAGGCAGTTTCATAAACATACAAAGACGGTAGTGTTAAAATTTTGTGTTTTTTGAAATATGGTTTACAACTGTCCGTTATTTGTAGTCTGAACATGGCTCTGATGGATCGCTTTTGCGCTTTAAAAGCGATTTCTCTATTTGTAGAGTTACCCCAGAATATAATTCCGTATCTTAGTATAGATGCTACAAGACCATGGTAAGCTGTAAGTAGTGCATCTGTGTTAACTGTAGGGGCAAGTTTATACAACGCATAGGATGAACTACTGATTTTCTTACATAGCGCTTCAATGTGATCCTTCCAATTGAGCTGCCTGTCAATTATCAAACCTAGAAATTTTGCACTATCTACATCGTGAATTTTGTTTTTCTGGTATTGGACCTCCATTTTCAAACCAGGTTTTTTATGGCCAAAGTGTATTATTTCTGTTTTGTCAAGATTAATTCTTAGATTATTATTATCAAACCACGAGATTATTGAAGTTACCGCGTTATTAACATCAGCTTCGTATGAGTCAGGTTTATCCCGTGCTATTATCATTGTACTATCGTCAGCAAAGAGTGTTATTGGGAAATCTATAGCTTTGGGCAGGTCGTTTATATAGATCAGGAATAGCAAAGGACCCAATACACTGCCCTGTGGTACACCGAAGTATACTGTGCGTTCTTTAGACAGGTATGTTACTTCTTCTTTTGTTGTTAAGTTTAAGTTTGTTATAGCGGTAAATTGTTTTCTTTTTGAAAGGTAAGTGCTTAATAAGTCCAGAACGTTACCTCTTATACCATATGAGTCAAGTTTGTTTCTTAAGATAGTATGGTCAACGCAGTCAAAAGCTTGCGTCATATCACAGTATACAGCACAGACAGGTGTCTTATTATCAATATTAGTCATAATTTTATTTAAAAAGTCATAAATAGCCATGTTTATTGTCATGTTCTTTCGGAAACCTTTTTGTTCGTTGCAGAGAATCTTTTGTTTTTGAAAGTATGTGTAAAGCTCATTATAAATATATTTCTCGTATCAAGCTCTCTCGTAACAAGCAAAGCAAGTGCTTACTCTGCAATATCTACATCACTGCTGTAGAAAATCACCTACGATTTGGTTTTTCGGCGCAATGTAGGTGTTATTATATAGCACAACAGCATAATCAGCGTATAATGTTCCCACTGCTGGGACACAGGCCTCCCCTCGGTGAGACGAAGTGGGTAATCTACCATACGGGCCCAGTGCGGTTTGCTAGATGTCTTCGAAAGTTTGGTTCCTCGCGATGTTTTCCTTCACTGTTTTGAGAGCAGTGGTGATCAAATAATGAGTCGGAGCCGCTACCATTGAGCCAACACGGCTTTCTGTATAATACCTACATCACTGCTGTAGAAATAATCACCTACGTTTCGGTGTTTCGGGACAATGTAGGCGTTATTACCTATACACTTCTGCCATATCCTTCGGGGAATACAGGAGTCATTCTCTGCCGAACCTGTTTCCAACTATGTTGGGTTCGGCTTCCAGTCTAACCGGATGCAGCTGAATACCAGTATTTTAGATGGAGTGACTGCCTATCTGACCTCCACAGCATACTGGGTAATACGATACTCCCTGGTTGTCAGACTTACTGGCTTGATTACCCGTAACGACTGTCAAAGATCTACTAATGACAGCCTCGACCAACGGCTGTACGTGTTTTCCGAGACACGGAGAGATCTCAGTATGTGAAGATGGTTACCCATTCACGGACCGACCGCGGCTAGCGTACCTTAACCTGATCTATCGACCCGCGCGGGTGTTATTACTTAGCCACAAGCCCCTCGAGGAATACAGTCGTGATGATATTTTATTTTATTTTATTTATTTACGGACAAAAAACAGTTACACGTTACAATTTGTATATCGGAGCTAATTAGATTTATTTAATAAACGTATAACCCACACTATTGTCCACGGATTCAATTAATAAATATCTAAAAGAGGAAAGGAGGGATGGTCACATATGAATTTGTGAATTAAAAGAAAAAATAAAAGGAAGTTATGAAGGTATGTGTTATGGTTTTCTCACTAGCCTATTAAGACCCTCGCTTGCCCATGTCACAGTTCTGTCCATATTGTTCAATTCTGACCAACCCAGTCACTCCTTTTCGACATGCCCGGTACTTGGCATTTAGAATGCGTTTAAACGGGAGTTTCGCATCTATACCACGTTTTTAATCTATGCTTGCGGCCAGTTCGGCGTATGTTTATGGTACATGATTTTATAGCCCCGATCAGACGCACGTAGTCGCGTTTATGCGCTAAATTAAATATTACGTAGCACCGTGTACGGCCAATCGCACATCAGAAGTAATACTTGGATTACGAAAACCATACTTACTGCTACGAAGTAAAGAGGCTGTCAATGTCAAATTGTTACATGGACCTGTGGTTGACTGTACGTTAGAATATTTTTATTTTTAACCAAAGAACAGAGAATGTGTTTCCTTGGTCATGCTATAGGTATTTGAGTGTGTGTGTGAGTAGATTTTCCCAATGCGTGCATCGCAGCTTTGTTTCAGAAATAACACTTTGTGATTAACCAAAGTTCGATTAACATTGTTAAGACCATAAGACCGACATTCGGCTGCTTTAGCTATCTTCCAAAATACGGGTCATGGACTGAACATTCCGTTTAGGAACCTTTCGTGAACAAACAAAAAAAAATATAGAATAGTTAAATAGCTCACCTGTCCTTTGTTTTACAAACTAACGAAGGTGATCTGCGTTTGCAATTTAATTGCCAAACAAGTAAACAAATATTAGTTAGTACAAGGAACAATAAAGTTCAATTTACACTACATCTTCATAAATTTTTATAACTTTTCAATATTGTTAGTCACTCTGAAATCAACTTAATTGCTACTAAAATAACGTTGATATTTGTTTAACTTGAAATAACATCAATTGGAAACATAAATTTGAATAGATCTTAGGTATTATTTTTGTTGTTGTTTTTTGTTTATTTTTTCAACAAATTAATAGTTACAGAGATTGTATACACATTGCGAATTGGCTCTTGATTAGAGCGAAAACGAAGTAATAGTGCGGTCGGGTGAAAAGAAAGAAAGAAAGAAAATACATTTATTTGCGGCAAACATAACGCATAAAAAAGAACATAAACACACAAAAAAAATTGGGGGTACGCATGCGTCACATTCACGCAAAACGGCCATCGCTCAGCATAATGCTAAGACCCTATATGAGACAGAGCCCCAGCGCTGGTTTTCAGCGGCAGCCAGCGTTAACGTGATGACGTCAACTAGTGCAGCATGCAATTATACATAAATAAATAAAAAAAACAATCAAAACAAGAAATAAAATAAACCATATGATTCGACACAAACAAAAAAAAAACAACAATCAAAACATGAAATAAAATAAAATAAAAATACATTTAAAAAAAAAGATGGTGAAACTGGGTGATATTTCACACGGACGAAGCCGCGGGCAAATGCTAGTTTTTTATACCTGTTCGCTGCATTAGGGTTAAGGAAAACTTGTCTAGTCAATTAGGCATAGCTTAATGTCATATTTAGGCTTAAAACTAAGTATTGTTTTAATATTTCAACTCAATAATCAATACTTAAGTAAAGTATTAGTAACTTTCATTATACTCGTACGGACAACATAACCACTGGTCTATTCTGAAACAATTCCAGCACAAAAAATAAAACAACAATAAAAAGGAATTTGCATTTATCTCATTACTTTTTTCTTGCAATTCATTATACAAATTGTTTGTGAAAAGCTGCAGTGTCCATAAAAACCGTTTTTATCTAACGTTTAGTGTTCCATAAAGCTGTTTATCGCATATTAACAAGAGAACAAAAGATAGCAGAAATTGTCACTTGAAACAGGTCAAGTGTACAATGCGAAGAGAAAAACGTGATATTTGAAATATTTAAATTGTGGTGCCGTGTTTGTTTTACGATTTCTGAAACGACGTTGCCAGTAGGGTGGCCAAGCGTTTAGCTTAGGAGGTACACACGGC
The DNA here is from genome assembly GCA_947507525.1 of Apamea epomidion. Lineage (NCBI taxonomy): Eukaryota > Metazoa > Arthropoda > Insecta > Lepidoptera > Noctuidae > Apamea > Apamea epomidion. The sequence goes on from OX382232.1 coordinate 6,894,797, forward strand.
TACACATCAAGCTATACATTTCCAGTTTTAGCTGACCTCGCATTGTATAGGTTTCTTGTACAATCAGAAGTCAGCTAATACTGGTCCCGTGCCGGACGGCGCATATGTGTTCCACGCGCGCCTCAAAGAGATGTCAGCATAGTTGACGGGGCCCGACAGGGCCGAAGCCTGCCGGGGTAGCGGGGTCGTCCGAAAGGGTTACCGCTGCCCTGGAACATAAAGGGCTAAGGAAGGAACACGGGTGGGTTTTAGTCAGTAAGAGTCTGACACTCCCTTCCGCTCCACCCAGAGCGGGAGGGGTCATTTGAGGATTTCCCATCCTCAAAAAAAAAAAAAACTACACATCAAGCTATACTGGTTATGTATAGCTTGATGTGTAGCCGTGTGTAGCTTTGCGTAGCGTTGTGTTGCGTTGCATTGACCATTGGTTAGTGACTGTTACTTTAGCTATGATTGCTTTCTTTGATGTCTGCATTGTCTATAGATCATCATTTCAGCCGTAAAACGTCCACTGCTGGACATAGACCTCCCCCAAGCACCTCCACTTCTACCGGTTCTGTGCTTCTCGCATCCAACGGGTTCCTGCGGCCTTTACAAGGTCATCGTTCACCTTGTGGGAGGCCTTCCAACGCTACGTCTTCTGGTACGCGGTCGGCCATCTGTTCTGCGAGCAATGTACCCTGCCCACTGCCACTTAAGTTTGGCGATTCTTCGGGCTATAGATCACAAACAGATATAGTTAAATTGATCAATCTCAAAATCACATAGTTTATTGAAGTATAGTTTCCATTATTTTAGGATCCAGCGGGTACTTGCGTAACACATTATAAGTAGCAGTGGCTTTCATTTTGACAGTACATATCAACATTTATTGCGTTATTTAAATTGTCGAGCAGACACATTTTTCGAACATATTATATGAAGCAATGGATTAGCAATATCCTTCAGAATTATCAAATTGAGATTGTGGTGCTGCTCCGATAACATTTTATTCTTGGTCTTGTTTTATGTAAGGTGGGATAATTGCATAACGCACATAAAATGGCACTAAATCGCAATGTTTTTCAAATTGATATCTATTGCTTCATAGGTTTGAAACATTGGTCTGCTCAACAACTTAAATGTAATGAACGAGGATGAACTGTAAAAATGAAAGACATTGCAATCGATTGCATTTTATGTGTGTTACGAAATTACCCCGCGGCTGACCCATTCTTCCTGAAAATTCTGTAAAAATCTCACCGTGAAAGCTTAGGTCAAGTGAGCTTGAAGTGACACTGTCATTTCACCTGATGCTAGGGATTGCCACTATTGACAACTCACTTCACCTAAGTATAAAAGCGTTGTATGTTGCGCTGGAAAGGAGTCACCTCGAGCACAGTGCAGTCGTTTGGGCTCCACATGAATTGAAATACAGCGTCATGATCGAACGTGTTCAAAACAAATTCTGGAGACACTTGTATTTTAAATTAAATGGAGTACCTATACCCTTTTTACCCGCTGATGTACCCGACACTATTCGTATTGGGTATGGTAGGGTACAATCAGCTGAGTGTACAGCGGTAGTTCGCTCTTTTTGAGTACATAATTATACTACTCCGCGAAATACAAAATAATCCGGGAGTACTACAGCGGTTTAGTATTTGTGTACCAGACCGCTATGTGTGGAGGCGGCCGCTTCCACCACTGTTGCTCGTACCGCCAGGGAGGACTAACTTACTGGCGAAAACACCTTTAACCCGAGCAATACACACTATCAATAAAATTCACATACAAATCGACGTATTTACATGTACATAGGAGTGAACTGGCAAGGGTACTATTATTTATATTATGCTACACATAAGTTGTGATGGGCAAAATATGTTTTTGTATTCTAAATAAATGTGTAGTACTTTGTATTAAATGTTACTAAGTTATATAATAGTTGTTCTGTGTTATTGTTAGGTATGAGATTTATATAATTTAGGATAGGTAGTATGTTATAGAAGTTCCTTATTAGGTTAATTAAATATTGTAAGTATATAAATACCACACCATCGCATTAGGTTAATCCTGTTATGATAGTTGTAAAGGTAATAATAAAAAAAAAAAATAAGTTTACACGGTGAGATTTTTTCAGAATAGATCAGCTTGTTTCTTTAATACTTCCACATATGTTTATAACTTATCAAATATTATTTTAAGCTGTCACAGAATTAGAAGAAAACTAAATTTTTCCACAAATTCCCGCCTCAACCATTAAATATGGCCGCCCTATCCCCGAGCGCGTCCCACGGCTATAATGTTATTTTCCTTGCGGCGTCCGGGCAGATGGCCGTAACGACCGATACCGAAACCACGTTTAATTGTCGCCTTAAATAAATGCTGACCGACACTCTCGTTATTTTTATACGACCATGGTAGCGGCTATTTGCTTATAAATTCGGAGCATTTTTATCTACCATGTACCTACCTATCTATTTTAAATCAAAACAGTTTAGAAAACTATACTCGTTTATTTTCGAACAGCACGCTAAAGCTAGGGACTGCGGTGGCCGCCACATAGCGTCCATTATTTGCCGTCGAATGACTACACTGAAACCGTTATTTATGCAAGTAATCTTAAAGGTATCTTTTGGGCTCACTCATTCCATCATAGTCCTCATCCATCGTTTTCCATCAGGCGTGATCGAAGTCAAGAGCAAGCCCATTTCGCAATAATAAAAAAAAAGTAAGTTAGTGTGTTTTCTTAGAGAGCGTTTTTTGACACTGTAAAGTCAAACACCGGTGCCGTCATTTTCATGACAGCCGTCTCCGGCTGAACCACTCCTCGAGTAATCCGTGACTTTAACATGGCCACCATAGTAAATGAAAGTAACGATACATACACAATATGGAAAAAGGAAGATATGTATATCTGTTCTTTGAAAGTTCGTAGAGTAGATATTGAAGTAGTCACATGCCAGAATCGTAAATTATTGAGAATCGCCCTAATTTCGTAACACAGTTTCAATCACAATCCAAGGGTTTTCAAGGAAATTCCTACACCATTGCTTCAAGCTTTGAGAAATTCGTCTGCTTTACAAAGAAGTGAACGTGATTAAACTGACAAAATGATAGAAATTGCGATCAATTGTCCGTTTATGTGTGTTACGCAGTTACCATCCTGTAGCGACAGTACAACTCACGAGATTTCCTTGTTTTCAGTCATATTTAGGGGGTTCGTATGAATCTGATTGCTTGCAGAGTAAGCAAACTGAAGTGGCAGTGGGCTGGCCATGTTTGTCGAAGGACCGATGGCTGGTGGAGCAGATGAGTCCTGGAGTGGAGACCGCGTATCGGCAAGCGTAGTGTGCGATGCCCCCCAGCTAGATGGACGGACGCCCTTAAGAAGGCGGCTGGGACAGACTGGATGCGGAAGATGGAGGACAGGGTGTTGTGGCGCAGGACTGAGGATGGTGGACTGCGATAGGCTGAGTTGATTGATTGATATGAATCTGAAACTTTTCAGGAAATCCCAAAACTTTACACTCAATTTCATTTAATTTCTAACTGTATTCAAAACATCAAACTATACTGAACCAGGCAACAAGTTAGAAATACCTCTGTACAGTAACCGGAGCGAGAGAAACTCGATTAAAGTGACTCGATTTACCTGTCACATAATCTTGTAGGTAATTTACATAATAACCTAACAAGAGGTGATTACAGCAGAACTACGCTGTTATTCGTTTATGTCATCACCAGTTTATAGTACCTATATAGGTAATCTTTATTCTGATAAAGAGGGACATTGTGACCGAGTTTCGTGTAGTAAAAGTAACATAGAAAGAAAAAAAACCGGTGAAGTGCGAGTCGCTCTCGCGCACCGAGGGTTTCGTACAAATTTACGGTTTTCGGATTTTTTCCTTTACTTATCCTACATGATATTGCTTCTTGCCAAATTTCATGATTCTAGGTCAACGAGAAGTACTCTATGGGTTTTGATTCCCTTGCGAGTGTCATAATATGCGGCATAAACGGAATATAAACGCCCGTATTTTTTGATTGCGTTGACTTAGAAGTTTGATATTTTCACTGCTTCAAGGGATTGCAGCCCTGCGTATTTAATATCAATTGATAACTCCACGCGTTCCTGATAAAAAGGGTCTTGACAGACGGACAACGAAGTGATCTTATAAGGGATCCATTTTTTCCTTTTGTGGTACGGAACCCTAAAAATACATACAGCCGAACAAAGAACCTCCTCCTTTTTTGAAGTCGGTGAAAAATTATGTTTTGTCATACAAACTAACTGCATGAAACTGCACCAGCCACAAATCATTACCGGTTAATCAGAGCACAACAGGTTTTGTTCATAAATAATGCAATTTGCTACAACATTGTTAAATTGTGCCATTGAATGATTGATCGCCGTGTTTCGAATGTTTACCAACAAACACACTGTTTGACAGTGTTTGAGGTCGTTATATATTTAACATACGGAACTAGGTACGGAACCCTAAAAATGATTAGGTATTGTGTACAAATAACAAGCACTTTATAAAAATTATACAAGATAAAAAGATACTAAAACCAAAAGCACAGTATTCGAAAATGACACCAAAAAGATTTCGAGATTCATCCGTCACCTCACACATCAGGTTCAGTTGAAACCCAGCGTCAGGCGCTAGCTATCTGGCATTTTTGCTGAACTGGGACTTTTGAGTGCAGCCGTGAAACATACTTTCCTGCTATTTTCTTACGTCAGTCTTTACACTTTCTATTTGATTTTTATTTGTTGCTACCTCATGTATGTGTGCTGTGTCTTGTATTCTGTGCTAAAGAAATGTATCTTCTTTCTTTCTTAAATAAAGAAAAATCAGATGCCTCTTCTTTCATAGATAAATCAATATTTGCTTCTCAGTTACCACTTACCTCTTCTATTTCGTCTTTCCTTATAAATCCTATCACTTTATGGTCTAGTATGTCTTTGGACAAGGTTAAATAAGCAAACACAGCCTATTTGCTGTATAATACAGTAATTACTGATTAATAACAAGATATTGATCCGCTCAACAGGTGCGTAAATTAATGTCAGTAGGTCAATAATAAAGTATGAACATCAGTACAATGATAAACTACAAATTAATTTAATGTTCATACGGGAAATGTATTCAAAAACTTTATCGATACTATTGTACATTAGACTATTGTGAGACCTTTTATTTGAAGTAGTATGAAGTTTGAATAATAATTTATGAAACTGGTACATAAAGCTATGCATCCTACTAATATTATAAACGCGAAAGTTTGTATGGATGGATGGATGTTTGTTACTCTTTCACGCCAAAACTACTAAACGGATTTGGATGAAATTTGGCACACAGATAGTTTATAACCAGTATTAACACATAGAATACTTTTTATCCCGATATTCCTACGGGATCGAAACTTATGCGGGCGAAACCGCGGGGCGCAGCTAGTTATAGATACATTATAGCCGCGACGCACCGCAATGCAAAAATGCGTCAAAGCATATTAGGTGCCGCGGCTAGCCGCTCATAATTGTTCCAGACAGATTCAAATGTCAAACTGTTCCCAGTCCATTAAAGCACAATTTTTGATTATTTATAACTTTACGAAATGAGGTAGATAAAATAACTTTTAAATTTTACTAGTTGCACATGGTGGAGAAATTCCGTCAACTACACTGGCCTGCAAAACCAAGTATCACACTTTTAAAATTGGAATAACTTGTATGTACACAAGATATAGGTACTTTTGAAATAAAAAGGACTCGAAAAAGAGTTTAATTTTGTATATAAAAACTTCACGAGAACCTTCTTTTATGAAATGGCTGAAAGGAGCTTTAAAAACAAAAATAATCCTTTTCGAATTACAATTTTACCATTAATTTTTTCGTTTCTGTTTTGTTTTCAATTTTTTTCTTGATCGATGAGTCTTGTTACAAAAGCTAAGTTAGACAATAACACATAAATTTTATTTCTCATGTCTCTTTCACCTGAAGATTGTGCTAGGATCATGACTTTTCTGGAACTAGGCATCAGTATGGATCATACTGCAAGAATGGAATGATGGAAGAATGTGACGGTACGAACGGTCCAGAAGGTGAAGCGAAGGCCCCAAATTGGAGAGAGATGATCGAGTAGCAAGACTACGATTCGCCCGTGAACACATACAGTGGGATGAAGAGAGGTCAAGAATTTTGTTCACAGATGAGTCTCGATTCTCACCTTACAGTTCTGATGGAAGGCGAAGTGTCTACAGGCGGCCTGGTGAGCAATACCTTCGAGACTGCTTGTCAGAAAGAGTCCGGTACGGTGGAGGCAGTGTACATGTATGGGCTGGCATATCTTCAGAAGGTCGCACAGAGTTAGTGGCCATAGAAAATGGAACTCTGACTGAGGAAACATATGCTCAAGAGATTCTCAACGAGTATGCAGGGGCGTATTTAGCAAATATGGGTGATGGATCGATGCTGATGCATGATAATGCCCGGCCACACACGGCTCAGGTCGAACAAGAGTATATTCAGGTGGTCGGTATCAGCGTGATGGCTTGGCCATCAAGAAGTCCTGATCTCAACCCGATTGGGCACGCCTGGAATGAGCTAGTGAGGCTAGTCAGAAGCCGCAGACCACCACCTACAACCCCAGGGCACTAAAATAGGCCCTGATTGAAGAATGGGAGAATATTCCCTAACATCGGCTCCGAAACCTCATGTTCATTATGCCCAACCGGCTCGAAGCTGTAGTCAGAGCCCGAGGAGGCAATATCAGTTATTAAAAATGAAATAACATGTAAAACATATATATTTATGTTAATTGAGTTTTTTGACACTAAGGTAACTAAGGTAATGTATAGTTTACTAGTTTTCAAGAAAGCTAATAAAATTTGCTATAACATTTTTTATTTTTATTTTAAGTCTCTAATTTCTATAGTTTCGAAAAAAAAAAATTTAAAGTGTAGTACTTACTTTTGCATGTCAGTGTATTTTTGATTTCATAATTAAAACTTTAGGATATGAGACTAGATAAATAGCGTTTGTCTATAAAGTTAATAGATAACTCTTTTTTAAACACTTCTTCATAATGTGTACCCATGAAGCGATACATACCTGAGGTTTTTTAAGATATATTTTTTTTTATTTTCTTTAAGTACAATAATTTGCTTCAAAATAGAACCAACAAGTCATACCAAAGATATCAGGTGTTTCAATTTTAATTAAAACTTTTCAGTAATATTCCGTCTCGCGGTGTATTTCTATTTAGGACTTAAAGTTGTTCATAACATTTACATTTCAACTCATTTAACAAATTGCAAATTAATTTGTAGAATTGGAATCATTTTCAATATTAGTTAAATTGCTTTGCTTTAATAATTTATTACGGCTTGCTGGTATTCGTACCAATTTACTCGCCCGAAACGGGTGAATCGACAACTCCAGAAATATATATTAGGTAATAGGTACATTTTGAATTATATGCAGTGAAGTTAAGAAAAATTACACGTTTATTATCACTTCGCGCTAGTGTCCTTTTTTTTTACTCCATTGAATAAATACCAAAATGTGCCAATTGCCTAATACATATTTCTTTTTTTTTTTTTTAATATTATTTAAAAGTTTCGATACGCTCGTTACGGGCGAATCGACTAAAAAGCCTTTATAACATAAATGGCCATTATAATATTCAAAACAAATTCATATTTCTGTGTAACGCAAAGTATCTGAATATACCTATATACATATTATGTCCGGAAATTCAGGAAATTCCATTGTGTGGAGTCTCTTACCCAGCTGTCATTGTGCATACGGCTGTCGTCACCCGCCCGATTCCACTTAATCTTGACAGCGTTCTTATGCCCGTTTTGAACTAGCCCTTAGAAACACGCACAGGGGGTCTACTCCGAAGTGCAAAGTGCGAATGTTGCACAACGCGCCGTCGACCCGGGCCTGGTCCTTACCGGGCGGCGAGCTGCCCATAGCTCGCCACCCGCAAGCCCGCGCCTACAGTGGCCGGGAGTCGGCTGTTGACTCCCGTCCAGGGCGTTTCCTGCGGCGGCTAGGCGCGCGAGGGTCCAGCGATTGCCTCTCCCTCACGCGCTCCGCCTCCTCCTTCGCGAGCATTACTGCTTCGCAGAAGGAGGTGACGGCCTCCCATTCACTCTCGCTCCTGTATGAGGGCCGGACGCGAGAGGTCGCCGCCGCCGATCGCCGCCACGAGGACACGGCGGGGCCCCGCCCAAGCCGGGCAGACCTCCACCGTATGCTCCACCGTGTCCTCCGGGCGATCCCCACAGTGGTGACACCCTGGCGTTTCCTCCCGCTTTATCCTGAACAGGAACCTCCCGAAACAACCGTGTCCGGTGAGGACCTGCGTCAGGCGGAAGGTGAGGGCACCGTGGCGCCTCTCCAGCCACTCCTCAAAGAGGAGGGACTTATCGCCGCAATTGTGGCGTGCCCAGCGCTGGGTTGCGACAATCGCACTCTCCATGCCTCTGTGAGATCCCGCCGGAGCTCTGTCCGCTGTGCCGTGATTTCTCGCGGCAGCGGAGCAACGCCCCGGCGTTTTGCCTCCTCTCGCCACTCCCATATGTGGGCGAGGACTTTGGCCTCCAGATCCCATGGCGGCAATCTGGCAAGGAGGCTCGCCGCCTCAGCGGAGACCGTGCGGTATCCTCGAATGAGCCGGACAGCCATGACCCTTTGGGACGCGAACAACGGGCGCGCTGGTCGCCGCCTCAAGGACCGCGCCCATACCGGTGCCCCGTAAAGGGCCATGGCCCGCACGACCCCCGCATAGAGCCTCCGGCAGGAGGCGTTTGGTCCCCCTAGATTGGGAAGGAGCCGCCTCAAGGCAGCCCCGGCCCGCTCCAGTCTGGGAGCCAAACGTCGGAAGTGCTCCACGAAATTCCACCGGCTGTCGAGGACGAGTCCCAGGTACTTCATCGTCAGCTCGACGCCGATGTGAACCCCTCCCGCCGTTATTTGTGAACCCGACAGTGGCGCGTCCCGAGGACCATGAAAACACATGGCCTCAGAATTGTGCAATGCCACCTCGAGTCCCAATTGCCGGATCCTCTCGACGATTGTCGCAACCCCGCGTGTCGCTGCTTCGGCCGCCGCCTGGTGCGACCTCCCCTGCGCCAGGACCAGCGTGTCGTCAGGGCCATCAGGGAGGTCGGCGCGCAGCACCCAGTCGTACCCGATATCCCACAGATGCGGCCCTAGGACCGATCCCTGTGGGACACCGCACGACATCTCTCGCCGGTTCCACTTTCCCCGGTGACCGGGGTAGATGACAGCCCTGTCCGTCAAATAGGCCTCGACAATGCGACGGAGGTAGGTCGGCATCCGGTGATACCCGAGTGCCTCCCTGATGCAACTTCAGGGCAGGGTATTGAAGGCATTGGCGATGTCTAGAGACACCGCCAAGACAACCCCACCCCGGGCCACAGCATCCCCCGTCGTGAGGGCTCGCACGCGCATGATGGCATCCACCGTAGAGCGCCTCCTGCGGAAACCAAACTGGCTGTCCGCCAAATCCGGCCCCACCCGCACCAGCTGCCCGGCAAGGCGGTCTGCAATTACTCTTTCAAAGAGCTTGCCCAGCTCGTCGAGCAGCACGATGGGCCGGTAAGCGCACGGAGAGTCCGCAGGGCGTCCCGGCTTTTTCATGAGGACCAGTTTCCCCGTCTTCCAACGAAGTGGGAACCGGCCCCTGTCCAAACATGCGCTTAGTAGCCCCCTTAGTCGAGGCCCGAGAGCCTCCGAGGCCAGGACCCAGGCTTTTCCAGGTAAGCCGTCGGGTCCTGGGGCGGTGTTCCTGGCATTCAGCCTATGTACCGCCACTCTCAACTCTACCTCGGTCACCTCCGGAGCATCGTCGTCGTCGTCGGTGTGGTCCGCATCTGACATCGCAGGAGGCGGAGCCATGGACGGGGGAGTATGTTCCCCTCGCGAAGGGAACAGAGCGCTCACCACGTCCTCCACGAGCTGGGGCTGGAGACTCTGCGTCAGCGGGGGAGCCCATGGGCGGAGTTTATCCCGCACCATCTTGTAGGGGCGTCCCCACGGGTCTCTGTTCAGAGTCCCCAGCGACTCCTCGCGGGCCAGCCCCCTGGCCCGCAGGATCTCCGCTCGGAGGGCGGTCTTCGCCGCTCTGTACCCCTCGTACAGCTCCGCCTGCACGGCTTCCGTATCCGGAGGGCGGATACGGAGCCGAATGTTGGGATCGGGCCGACACATGGCCGAACCGAATATTATTGAAAAATTCGAAAAAGTTTGGATCGGCTCAGTTGGGTCGGGACCATAGTCAATATTCGAAAGAGTGTAGGAGTGTAGGATTGGAACCGACCGAACCAAATAGTAACATCGTAGCAGGAAACTGCCGAACATTCGGCCGATACTACTTCGGAGTAGACACCCTGATTAGAACAATATGTTCCCACGTATTTACACTTGTAATACCTACTATCGTAGTCGCATCACGAATACAGTGTAATTACTTCGTGATATTCTAGTAATAACAGCCTCGATCCGGGGCGGTGCACATACTGATGACAAAGAAGCTAAAGGTCAACACCGACTAACTAGTGTCTATTATACAGGGTGGCAGGGACATTGACGAGCGAACTGTAACCGTAGAAATGTGAAGAATGAAGAAAGGTTCAGAATCACGTATTGAATGCAAGGCTGCGCGTCGATGTCCCTGCCACCTTGTCTTTGCCCTATAGAAGAATATTTTCCCATTGTTTTTTCTGCCTGGTAAACTCATGGTCATGATACGTTCATAGTAATTTCGTTACATTTTTGATAAATTTAGTAGAAAAACACTACTTCCACTGGTGGGGTGTAGGTAAAGCTATTATTTACGTATATTGTGTACTCTAGGTACTTACCGAAAACGTATGTTCATAATATTAAGGTCTCGTAATGGGTGCCTGAAGATGGAAGGCGCCGCTGAGGCCGACTCAGAGAGAGATGACGAGATGACCTGGACGCGCACCGTAAGGGCTGGTTTGAGGTGGCGAGTGAAAAGAGTTCCTGGAAGGATTGAGCGAGGCATTTGTCCAGCATTGGGACAGAGTAAGCTAACAAAAAAGAAATCAACAATAATATTGGCACTGAAATTACGTACATAGGAACCAGCCAGTATTACCTATTACCTTCCGGGGTCATAATTATACACCGTTTAATTTTGATCATGTTAATCCTTAAAAGGGGTTATTGTACTCACTATTATGAACAACTTTTACTACGGGACCAACCCTGAAATCGTGAAAAAAAAATCAGTTGATCCATACATTATGTCGAATTATGCGAACATAAATCTATGGATCAACTGATTTTTTTTGTATAAAGTACCATAAAGGACAGTCTCCAAAACAACGTGTGATTTAAAAGGATTATCAAATTGTTACACAACGAAATGTTTTATTACTTGGATTCAAAATATTGTTGATATCCCGGGGTGAGGCTCCACGCCGGTTTCCTTGCTTGGCGATGCTGTTTCAGCTGTTTCCTTCTGTTCGTAATTGCTCTTACTCATAATTTGAAGTTCAATATCATTATGCTGTTGTCTCATAGTTGAATTTTCGGGCTTTTTCTTACAACAGTGCGGACAGCGCTTCCTCCAAACTACCAGAAGTACCACCACGATGGCCAATATCAACAGAATATAACTGATCACGTATAGATGGACATCGTGTGTTGAAATTGTACTTGGTAGAGCTTCATGTTCCTTTTGCGTCTTGATTTTATCTTCAATCTTCGTAATTTCTAGATCTGTAGTTGTAGACTGAAGCGCGTTCAGAGCGTAGCGGTATTTCAGATTTACTAGCTGGTTTATTGATGTATCAAAAGTAGCAGGTGTTAATTTATAGTCTATTTTTACTTGACTATTGTACTGACGATGGGCATAGATAGTTAAGTCCTTTGACTGCAGTACACATCCCTGAGCTAACGTCACTAGGCTTGATGACGACATAGTATACGATGTGATGTCGTTGTTGCAAATTGCCCGTAATGGACACGTATTACAACATATCACCAACCAGCTGTTCGGTAAATGTAACTCGATCCATGCGTCTTTACATGCTGCCCGCTCTACGTCACAAGGCGTGGTATTATGGTGCGACAGCAGTTTTGCTTCGCATGGAGCATTGCTATTATGCAAGTTGTAGGTTGGTAAGTTTTTTCTGCACAGGAAGTTGGTTGACCTTTGTTGTATGCAATGCTGGAAGTCGTCTTCGGTCAATAAGATGTAAACATTTTGTTTGAGATTAACAGCAATGTACTTTGTTGATATTTGTACAAAAGTAGCTTGTTTAGTTGTCCTTATGGGTAATGGTATTGTTTTTAAAAAATCAGCCCGTATAGAGCTAGTTTTTCAACTGTTTAATACATCAACACATCAGTATCAATATAAGAAGCTTAATGCCTCTTCGAAATTGCATATTATACTCCGAGCCGGAACTGCAGATAATGTGAAAATAGATCATTAAAATAATAATTAACTGAAATTCGAAATCCATTGCCAAAAATAGCCCAGTTCGAAGTAGAAGTCATTATCTTCTCAATATAACGACTATACTAAGTGAGATGATGGCCGGTGGAATGGGTAGCATCATGAATGTGGAAATAATTTATAGCCCATAAAATCACTGGCGTACTAATTGAATTGTAATAATTCGCAATTAAAGTTTAATAATACGGAAAATGGGCTGCATCCAATACAGTATACGTGACCTTTAACGGTTTACGTGGGTTTTACTTTTAACTGTTGCATTTTACAATTTATTTTGTTTGGCACTTTTGCGGCTTGATGGTTGTAATGAAATATTTGATGAGTCTCTGCTACAGGCTTCGAAGTAATGATTGATGTATTTAATTATGGCTGGAGTTGAGAACATTTTCTCATACAAGATACTATATCAAATACATTTACTCTCTGTTTTTCGGCGGTAGCTTAAAGGCTCCCCCCCACTGGCGCGTTATATGGGTCGATAATATCCGATGCGTTATTGCGATAATGCGTCCCAATTCCTTGCCACACAGCTACGTTTTATCATACGATATTTCTAACGTGTGCGTGTAACCTACACTACATCCCTAGACGTTACTGTGTTATTAACGCAGGTGAGTGTAAGATCATATGCGTCCTAATACAAAATGTTCTAAGAACTCATATCGAACATCGCAGGACGGAGGAATGCAAGCGTCCTATTTCTATTGCATCGTTATTATCTTAGCAGTGTCTAACTTCGTAGCCGGCCTAATACAAAATGTACTGAAAACAGATATCGCAATAACGCATCCGATGTTCTCGACCGATAATAACGCGCCTGTGGGGGAGAGCCTTTAACGAGACTTTTGGAACGAAGTTGTTTAACTGAGCTTGCGGTGAGAGTAAAATTGGGCGAAATCGTTACGTAAAGAAAAAGCGTTATGCCTCTCCAAGCGCCTTTTTATTGCATATAATATAGAGAGTCAGAAAGAGTCAACATGGCGGCTGCAAAAATTTTCAAATTTTTGCAGCCGCCATCTTGGTTTTTTTTATAACTTCGTTCCTGCCGAGTGTCTCCCGACCCCACAAGTTTTTTTTAAATACAGCGAGTTGAAAAAGTAATCAAATAGTCAACCACGTGGCTATTCTTATGAATATAAGATCTATTTGAACTCCATCGTCAGAATGTCTTGACAACAAGAGCGTCGCAGGTTAGTACTTAGACATTCAATTAACGCATATTAAGCTCAACACCTTCACAATCTAACATAACATGAAACAATATCAAACTACTAATAAATTCCATTAAGTCTGCTCAATAGACGAAACACTAGTAAATTCAATTGTGTCTAAGTCTGAGCTAAAGTCTGAATAGATTACATGCATAATGGTGCTATTAGGCACACTCCATCAATAATGCTATATATATACTAAGTAAATGATGCGATATATATTAAATCACGATAAATCACGTAGACTGTCGAATTTATATAAGCTTGAAGCTTAGGTAATGTTCTACATTTGTATTTTGTCTAGAGTTTCAATTAACGTAACATAATGTTACGAGCTTCGGGGTTCGTGACAATTAAAAACTGCCGATATGAATTACCAATAATTACACTTTAATTGAACAACACTAATAACAACTCAAACCCACTAATTATAAAACACAATTGCACTTAAGTCGCACTTGAAGATCTCTTTCGATGTATTCGCTTGTATCGCTTATCCAACTCTGACCCGGTCGTGGCTTATCCTGGCCTTATATAGTGCCGCAGATAGTTCTAGAAGCTTCTATTGTAAAAACATCTAGAAGGTTCGAGTACATACCGGCCCCGACTGACCAGATGTCGATAGTTCTAGAAAGTTCTAGCAACGAAATTTCTAGAAGGATCTTGACTCTATTAGTTCTGCTACTCGATACTAGATGGCGCTAGTGGTAACTAATGTCACCATGTGCCAGGCATTAATTGTGGCGCGCAACAATAACAACACGCCTATTTTCACCGAAGAGTTAGGCAGAGATGTACCTATAGTACATACACATTTCGCCATGTAATAGAGGAAGAGCTCATTGCCATCACCCGGGCACAAACCCAGTCTTGGGGCTGATACTTAAAAATTTGAACAAACTCAAACCCAAACTCAAATCATTTAATTCAACTAAACCAATTACAGGCACTTTTGCATTGTCAAAGAGTCGGTCAGTCAGAAAGATGAAGCTAGTTGCCCATTCCAAAGCGTAGGTACCTATGGAGAAGAACGGGCAAGAAACTCCACGGACACTCTTTTAAATCATAAAATTGTTACAAAATAGTTGATTACATCATTGGTGTTGAAATTAACCATGTGAGAACGATGCAGAAAGACGTGAACCGAATAACACTGCCCGACCTGTGATTCGAACCCAGAATCTCATGCTCAGCAGTAGCGGTTGCGACTACTGGACCAACAAGGCAGTCAATAACGGTATGTTTTGTATATAATATCATTTATTTATGCTATGAAATAAATAGTTTTGTCCATAGTATAGTATAGTATAGCGGAATATCATCTTCACAGATAATATCAGCATGCCGGGTATTTAACATTATTGTATTCAAAGTAATTTTTATATGTACCCACTATGTATTAAATTTTTGCAACAGATTTTGTATATAAGGAACCGACTTTTCGAAATATATTTCATATCATATTCAACCTGCATCCGTGTCTCATTTTTGATAACCTGCATAACCAACAGCATATTTCCCGTGAAAGTAAATAGGTATTTTTTCTAGAACGAAAGTACCTACCAACAGACGAAAGAAAAAGGAAAGTAGGCCTAAGTGTTCCTTGCAAGCAAAATCCTTAATGTTTCACTAATGATAAGTACTAGAATAGAATATAATACAATACTCTTTATTATGTAGGTACACCAAACGAATATAAAGACAATCTCCCCAGATGGGGGTTCATGGACTGCTCAGATTTCTTGTGCGGCACCTCTCTACAGACAATGAGTCAATGACAAAACTTCCATCCTGGGCCGCATGTCACCTGTGCACTTGATGAGATCATCAAGTGCACAGGTCACAGGTGCAAACTCCGCTCACTGGCGCAGTCATAAGATTATGACTGCGTCAGTGAGCGGAGTTTTGGGCCAAAGATGTTTGAACTTTTTGCCATCTTTACGCGAAAAAACCGGAAGAAAATACGAAACAGGACCATACGAGTTACAGATATACTTGTACATGTAGAACTTTTACATAGGATGACACAATGGGCGGTTGTCGCTAGAAGCGATTTTTTAAAGACAACCTTAGAAGGAATACTGCAGCTACTGCAAGCTACATGCACGCTGCTACACATGATTGTAATAAAAACGATTTACCACTTGAAGTTTCAAGCCTACAACAATAATGCTATTCTGTAAAAATGTCACCGTGAAAAGAAAGAAAGAAAATGCATTTAATTGCGGCAAACATGACGCATGAAAAAAGGGCATGAAGAAACAAAAAAAAAAAACAAGTTGGGGAAAACTAAGGTGATGTGAGTTTCAAGTGAGCTGTCAATCCATACTATCCAATGGGATGGCAGTTCACTTCAGTCTCACTGCACCAAAATTTTCACGGTGAGATTAATACAGAATATACCGGCTCATCTTTATTCAGAGTTATAAAAAATTTGAAATACGTTTTCAGGACTGGAAATTGTATACAATTTATTTTTTGGCTAACCATTGTTGATTTATTGTTCATGTGTACATTTAACTGACCCTTGGTCGAATATGAAATAAAACAAGCTTTACAATTTGGTGTTTTAAGTAAACACGAACGTCGAATTTCATTTACGTACCAAGCTGTATTTTTTTGTTTGTTTTAACATCTATTTAATGTAGGAAATTCAATAATGGTTTATTCAAACAGGTTCCAAAAAAAAAACAAAATAAAAAAACCCATTCTAGAAATAAGTAAATGGTAAAACCTATTTTTATTTTCAGGATTTGCCTAGCGTTTTCCCAACGATGATCGGGTCGGCTTCCAGTCTTACCGGATGCAGCTGAATATCAGTATTGTACATGGAGTTACTGCCTATCCGACCTCCACAACCAAGTTACTGGGCAATACGATACCCCTTGTTGAGACTTTCGGATTTCTGATAACTCGTAACGACTGTCAAAAATATACAAATGACGGCCGGGACCAACGGTTTAACGTGCTGTAGAGATGGTCACTCATCCATGGCCCAACCGCGCTCGACCCGCGCGGCTGTTATTACTTACCTAATAACAAAAACCAACCCAATGAATTTCCATTTTTTACATTAATGTTTACACTACGTCACCGTATAGCCATCTCATAAAACTGTCAAGTGACAGTTTTGATTTGAATATGCTGACACTTTAGGTTAGTAGTCGATTTAGTAAACAATTAATTGCCCCTACTTTACTAATATTATTTTAGATGGAACAATGGAATCCTTTCATTAATTATTATTCTGTATAAGTGGATTTGGAGGTTGTAATTACAGCTCAGTAAGCACTTAGGTATAGAACTAATTGAATAACACATTTAGCGTATCTATTATCATTTAATTATATTATTAGTATTACCTAATATTTTATCCCCAGAATTTATTATTATGAAATGAAAGAATTCTTTTAAAATGCATCAGTTACAGAAACATAATATAATGTTATTGATTCAGTGGACAATTCCTTTGTAGGTACGAATATATTTAGTGCTTGCAATTTTAAAGAGAAAACTTCTAAAGGAACAGTGAACGGAACTGAAACGTCACGCTCGGGTCGGTGACGCTACAGCTGAATAGGGTATACTCGGCGCTGAATCGCGTATACTCGGCGCTAACTCGGCTCCAGTGATAAATTTTCACTTCGACCATGTGGCCTTAAGCATACACCCTCCTTTTAACACACAGAATGCGACCTATTAAGCATCCCAAAAAAACATGAAATATTTTCTTCCAAAAATATGTGGGTAGGTAAAATAAACAGGAAAACTTTTTCGCATAGAAATTATAACAACAGTAGGTATACATGATTTTTGAGTTATGATAAGTGTAATTTATCCCCGCGTTCCCCGTATGTTTTAATTGGTAGCCTTGAACTGAGTGAGAGAGATTTATGAGTGATGCTACACAAATATGAAGGGTATTTTGGTATTAATTGAACATGTGGGAATTCGTCTGGATTTAAGAAGTACTTTATAAGGTCAGGTGAATGTTGTATCTTTGTATCTTATACAGAACTAGCTACTCCTGCTTCGCACGATTTCTACGACTTGACAAAACATCGAGATTTCTGTACTGCTATGTAGTTTAGGTAATATTAATGTGTTATGCACAAAAAAAAACCAGAATAAATTCTCTAAATGATGATGAAACCGCATCAAAATCCATTATGTAGTTTAAATCAAATCAAATCAAATCTCACATTCAGATCATTGGAATTACAATATAGATAAAATGAAAAAAATGTCAGGGTGGTTACAGTAAAAAAAAAAGTATAATATAATTAAGTCAATCACAATAATTATGTCAATCAGAGTAACAGTATGTCAATCAGTTAGTGAATGATCATTAAGAAAATCGTCAATCATGTAATAAGTTTTCATAATCAAAAATTCGTTTAACGCCCTTTTAAACTTTAATGTAGTCATATTTTTTATAATATTAGGTACTTTATTATATGTATATGAGTGGGGGCAATACCTACCAAAAAAACTTTTTTTTCTTTAGTGAGGGTTTTACATTTTACTTGACACAAATGATTAATGTATTGAGTCCGTATTGGATTTTTTCTGACCTCTGATAGTTTTTTAAAAAGATGTGGGTTACATTTCACAAACAAAGCCGTTTTCATTATAATATATAAACAAGGAAAACTTTAAAAATTTAACGATTTAAAATAGGGAACACAGCTATCAGTTGTCTTAAGACCGCACATTGACCTGATGCATCGCTTCTGCAGCCTAAATACCAGCTCCCTATCGGTGGACTGCCCCCAAAAGATAATGCCATACAGCAAAACAGAGGCGACCAGTCCATGGTACGCTGTTAAAAGGGCCTGACTGTTTACTTTCATTGAGAGTTGAAAAAGAGCATAAGCGGATTTGCTAAGTTTCTTACATAGTTTTTCAACATGTGGTTCCTATGTAAGTTGGCTATCAATCATAATGCATAAGAACTTAGCATTAGTAACTCTCAATATCACAGCCATCGTAGGAAATGCTAATATTTGGGTTCTGACGGCTGAACCTGCATTTTTATCAACATAAAAATGCATGACTTTTGTTTTGCCCAGGTTTATAACCAAATTATTATTATCTAACCAATGTATAATGTCACTTAAGCAAGTATTAATGTCATTCTTGTAATTAGTATACTTTATAGCTGTACTGTCATCTGCAAAAAAAAAACCATTTTGTTGGTTGTTGTTTTCAGGAGATCATTGATATATATCAAAAAAAGTGGCGGACCCAATACAGTTTAGAAGAACTAAGTGGTCACAAAGATAGCATGAAAAGCGACTTGGATTTATACTACGTATAGATATCTATAGTGAAACGTTTTCTTCTTTTCTTGACGCTAGTATTAAGTGTTTTAAATTGTTTGGGCTCTTCATATTGGTTCTTTAGATCCTTGTAGGTGCAGGTCACTTGGTCACTGGTCACCTTGGATAATTTTTTCAGCAAACGTCTAGTTAGAATTGCTCAAAATATACTACGAAGGTAGTAGTAGTTTTCAGTAGTTCTAATTAGGCGTAAGTAGTATATTTTCAGAAATTCAGAGGGTTTCAGTCAGCCCTTCTAATTATCCTGATGCGGTAATGTATAGAGTTAGTCCTCTCCGAAAATAAGAGAAAATATTAGGATAGTATTGATTAGGATTAATAAAGAAAGGTCTATCAACAATTAATGAAAGATCGAACTTAGAGCCTAGATAAATTTTATGAATTAACTTAAAACTTAGAATACGTAATAGACGTTATCAAGTTATCACAAACATAGATACGGAGTGCGTAGTTAATATAACATTCAGTGACATAGTGCATATTCCTCCAGGGAATACGAATCAACATCAAAGTCTGCCATGTTCATACATGTACTGCTGCCAGGTTCATGCAGGTACTGTATATGTACCTGAACGTACCTAGTTGTGGATTTTAAAGTTATTATAAAACAGACACTACCTATTAGATAGTAATACCATTCTCATCGGATATACACAGGAGTTACCGACATAGCTTGTAGAGTAACCAAGCTGAAGTGGCAGTGGACTGACCATGTTTGTCGAAGGACCGATGGCCTGTCGAGCAGATGAGTCCTGGAGTGGACACCGCGTATAGGCAACCGTAGTGAAGGACGCTTCCCAGCTAGATGGACCGACGACCTAAAAACTGGCTGGGACAGACTGGATGCGAAAGGCGGAGGAAAGGGTGCTGTGGCGCAGCTTGGGAGAGGCTTATGTCCAGCAGTGGACTGCTATATGCTGAGTTGTTGTTGACCATTCTCATTAAAGGTGCCAATCCCAAGTTAACCATTGTGGTTCCAGAATACTATTCAAAAATAATGATTGTATCTATAGGTGGAATCCGGGACAGCGGTCCCGGTCCCGACAGCCCCACAACCCAAAATAATTACAAAAAACAAACAGCAAATTTCGTCCAACATTCTAATTCTTCTTTTGTTTTCTTTTGCAGAAGATGGCTCCAGCAAAATTCCAAAGTCCCGGAGGCGCTGCGAATAATAGTATTTGCAGCAAACTTTCTTCGTTAATAGATTCATTAGCACTGACTAAAAGTTGGCAAGTATTGTCAACTTGTGCAAGAGCTTCGTACTAGTTTCGTTTGAAATCCAGTGAATTTCGCGGCTGTTATTGTTTGATACCGCTTAGTTCTGGAGATGCAACGTTATAATTAACTGGCATTCCATGTTTAGTTGGGACTTCTCGTCTTGGAGTATTATGATTGTGTGCGTTAGGAGATGAATGCTTGGTTGAAACTATGCTCGTTATTAAAGCTGAATCGTTACTGTCATTACTAGCTTCTGCTCGCGACTGCGGCTGCTTAGAAATCGATATATACAAAACACTTAAATAACAGCCACTTTTTATAAAACTCCGACGGCCGGACCCACCGCGTCGCATAGCATCATCCAGCCACGCTGTTCGCTTAGCGTTCTTTCTGACTTCCTTTCTTTCTTTCCCTTTTTTTCTTTCTTTTCTTTTTACTCGGCTCCTTAGTATCGTAGCGTGATGTTTAATAGCCTGTAACTATTCTCAAGAATTGGTCTATCAAATCAAAGTATACGTAGATTAACCTGCCTGTAAATAAATCTACGAGTGCCTAGATAAATATTGAAATTACATTAATTTATGCAGATTTTCACATGATTGGGTAGAGAGGCTTGTGGCTAAGTAATAACAGCCGCACGGGTCGATCGATCAGGTTAAGCTACGCTTGCCGAGGTTGGTCCGTGGATCGGTGGACCATCTTTACATATCAACACCCCTCTGAGCCTCGGAAAGCACGTTAAGCCGTTGATCCCGGCTGTCAATCGTGGATCTTTGGCAGTCGTTACGGGTCGTCAGAAGCCCGAAAGTCTGACAACCAATCTTAACAAAGGATATCGTATTACACAGTAACTGGGTTGTGAAGGTCAGATAGGCAGTAGCTTCATGTAAAAATCTGGTATTCAGCTGCATCCGGTTAAACTGGAAGCCGACCCCAAGGCTAGGCAGATGATGAGATGAAGATTTCACATGATTGGGTTTTCAATTTTTAAGTTTACCTCTCTAGAAAGACTAAAAAATTCCATGTCTTCTTGCAAAATCAATTTAATAATAGTAATTGAAAGTGCACGAAACACCTACTTACCGGGTAACGGGATCGTCCGAAAGGGTTACCGCTACCCTGGAACATAAAGGGAGGAAGGGAACTAAGGAAGGAACACGGGTGGGTTTTAGTCAGTAAGAGTCTGACACTCCCTTCCGCTCCACCCAGAGCGGCAGGGAGTGTCAACTCATTGTGAATGTATAAACATTTACTCCGATTACCAAATGTGGATGTGTGAGTGGGACATAGCAAATGGCTATGTCCCACTTATTTAAGGTGGTCTGTAATAATATTGAATCAAAACACTTACGTAATTGCTTCCACGTCAGTCCCGCTTAAAAACCCCCGCAAATGAATTTGATGCAATTATTTTCAGTTATATCTGAAAGTCAGAAGTAGATAAGGTTATTTTGTAAATGCCTATTACTGAGCAGAGGTTACAATGGCGACTACAAGAATCGACCAAACAGTTTTATTCTGTGTAAAAGTAACATTTTGTTATATTCTATTCAGTCAGTCAGTTCTAGAGAGTTTGTATTGAAGATCAGTTAGAGAAATTAATGGTTAAACAAATCGACACCCTACGTCAATTTGCCGTATTACAGCTATTATACAACTGTAAAAAAATAATAGTTGTGATTTCAATATACGGACAATTTAAGTTTATAGTTAATTTTCTTTACATTTTTTTCGCTGACTTTAGGTACCTACTACTAATAAAATACCGTACTGTTAACAAACTAGACATACAAGAAAATTCAACAAGATTTTCACGTAGGTATATCATCTGCGAAATAAAACAAACGAGCCATAACTCTCACAAGTTGTCGGCAAACATCACGAACGGAGGGATCTCGCATGAATTGCTGGTAATATGATCCTGTGTGAGATCTATCTCGAACGATCCATTGTTCCCCTTCTCACGGCATGCAAACGACACCAAGTTCAGACAAATAGGCTTCTTCCAGCAAGGAACGTACACGTGGGAAAAGGGGTTGGTGCGCAGGCAAGAAATCTTTCTCCCTCTCTTCTCTCTCGATCTTTGATCTAACACGGTGAAGAAAAACATCGTGAGAAAACCGGCATGTCCCGGAACTAAATATTCGAAGATTTTCATTGGCTGTTCATCACACCCAGAGCAGATCCAGAGCAGCCATATTGAGAATTTCAGAAATGATGGTGTAGGTACTTAAAGAGGCGACATTTGGTTCATAGCTTTTACCACTATGACCACTTAACGATTCCTTACTTCTAAACCACGTCAATTCCTTAGTTAATTACGACATCTGCTATTAACGTATTCTCTAAGACACAATGGCATGGTTTGAACTGTCAAAATACATGTTGTCAGGACGGTTGACATTTCGATTCCACGATATTTATGTGGTTTGCACGTATTAAGATTTCGCGGGGAATAATACAGAATTTGGGCCCTGAGCACGCACCCAAACATTTGTTGAAAAAAGTACTTAAATTAGCTGCCAAAATACTTATTTATTTCGCCGACTGTACGCACAGGCGCGCAAACAAATCATTCCGTAGATATCTAGGGCTTGTTATGTACAAACTTTGGGGGAACTGGCGCGTACAGTGGTATTATTACCCAACCTTGAAGGGGTACTAAAGTTTGCCGTGACGAGGGGAATAGAGGAAAGACAAACTGTCCGGTACGAACTTCGAACTGCATTGTTTGGGAGGCCCACAGTGTTGGGTGACTGGACGTGGCCTAATCTGAAGAGGGGAAGTTTGTTTGTGACATCCCGACTGGTTCGAAGGAATGTGGAGCTTTTGTTGGTGCTTAACAAGAAGAATAAAGGATGGCACGTGGGCTAGATTTTCACATGAATATAGAAAAACGGCAGAATTCGAAACAAGTGACACAAATCATAAGATTTGTCTCGCTTGTTTCCAACACCACTCTGTCTACTCTCTGCTGTCTCATTTTAGTCTTACGGCTCTCGTAAACCTACTCCGTCATCGACTGAACTATGCTCGTATGTCGTTAGCCGAGCTCGGCCGATCGAACCAAACAAAATTTAGTAAAACTGAATGCGTACACCTAGATATCGGACGTCATCGGACGATGTCGGTTATTGTAGTGTATGCACTAACATAATATGAATGTTCGGTACGTGTAAAGCTTCCGATTTTATCGAAAGACTTTCCTGTTTCACACTTTCTCCCAGTATGATAGAAAACCTTTCTTTAGCCCACGCATTTCGCTCAACTCAAAGGCAAGTTATGTATAACAGTGTGATTGTTTGGCAAGCGATCTGTGAAAGTTATTGTAAACAGATTGTTCTCAGTGAACATAAAACACAAAAATTATTTTGAAAAATCTGGGGAAATTTTTATACCACCTATTTATAATAGGTGGTATAAAAATACCCTTAAAAGTCGAGTCACTTGTCCTTTCCGCTATTATGATATATTTTTTTCAGTGGGAACCTTCTGCTTACGGAGATATTGAATGGCAAAGATGCTATTTTTTTTGGCGTTTTTTTACTAAAAACAAGTTTTAAAGGTTATAACTTTAATTTAAATACTCCCACGATCCCTGTACCGCTGCATGCCATATGCACAAAGTTTTGCGTGCGTTACATTGTCCACTACCGTAAACAGCGAATTTTTTCACCAAAAAATAGAAGACGTTTCCCAGCATATATTTTTGCACAATATCACTATAATGCTAGATACTAGATAAAAATGTAAGAATTCATATTTATTTAAATACATACACAAATACGTATGAAGTTAGACTACGAATATATTATTTCAAGTGTTCTACATGAGTTTACCTACAGAAATACCTAAAATCCTTCAGACGTTATCTACGTTAATATACAGGGTTCCTCTCCATTACTATCTCAGATGTAATTATATTATTGTGTGCCAACGACTTTGTGAAAACACAACTAAGCTATTACACACTATGACGATAAGCGTACCTACCTCATTATTTATGAAATCATTTTATAATCAGTCTCCTTGCTAAATCTCTGAACCGGTTAATCGTTTGAAAATGGAATCGTTCGCTTTTACCTTTTTTTTTTTGGTCCGCAAAATACCTGCCGAGTTGTGCTACGATTTCAAGTCTTATTTTTTAGGGCTAAAAGCTGAATCGAAGGGTGGTGAGTTGGTGACAGAATCAGGATATCTCATTTTTTTTACCTGCATTTATCAGCGGTTCCTAAGAAAAACCTTCACAGACAACCTTTATTTACACAAACGATTAGATAATATTGGTTAGAAAGGGGGTGACTACCGAGATGAAGACCAATACACAAGACACAACATGTCTTGTGTGTCATGTCTTTGACATGTTACGCCGACCCCAATTAAAATGGGACAAGGGCAGGAGAATCATCATGATGATGATTAAATAATATCATTATTAAATTCATTGCACTCAGAAATAGACCAATCTCTCAACTATCTAGTAAAATAATGAGTAATGGATATAGGTACCTATACAATATAGTGTATAATGTTAATTTTCATGGGAAATCCATTAGCCCAACTATTCCTATTAATTATTCATTTCCTCAGTACATCTGATCCATTTATATTTCGTAGTGAAACCGGATGATATTCGTACAGACATTAGTATAATACAATAGGGTAATGTTTTAGTGTTTGAACCAAAATTGTATGCTATATTGTATATTATATGTTCTAAGCCTCAGTGATGTCTATAGGTTCCTGTACCTAGGACATAGGCTACAAGCCGGTACAAAGGTTTTTCTTTTTTTTTGTTCATATTGTGTCTAGTCTACGACGTCGGGGACGGAGCGATGCGCCTCAAGCGGAGTTGGGCAGGACATCTAGTTAGACGAAGAGATGACCGATGGAATAGAGCTGTTACCGAATGGTAGCCAAGGTTCGGCCAAAGAAACCAGGGCTGTTCAAAAGCGGGCTGGATTGACGATGTCGTCAAAGTAGTCGCGGGAAACACCTGGATGAGAGATAAACAGAACCGGGAAGTATGGCAGAAGAAAGGGATGGCTTATATCCAGCAGTGGGTGATTCCGGGCTGAAATGATAATGATGATCTTGAGCGTTTGCAAAATATCTGTATTCGTTTTGTTTTTAACCTTAAAAAGTTTGATCATGTCTCCAACTTTCGCAAGATACTCAAGTGGCTCCGCATTCGACTTCGCAGGAACTCTCGGATTTTGTGTCTGCTATTCAATATCCTTCACAATCCTAAAACACAATCCTATCTGCGGGAGCGGTTTTCCTACGCCCGTCCTTCAGATGCACCTTGCAGGTCGCATCTTAAAAACCTTCTCAAGTCCCCTCCCCACTCCACCGACTTCTACTCCTACTCCTTCACAGTGCACGCGGTGCGATTGTGGAATTCACTACCGCCTGACATTAGGGACTGCCAAACTATTGCGGTTTTTAAAAGAAGAGTGAAAGAACACTATCTGTCCACTTCATCATAGTTGTGTATGTATTTATTATTTTGAGTATGATATAATTGTTATCATTCTTGTAATATTTACTTTAGAAGTATTTATGTATGTTTATTTGTATGTATGTTAATATATTCTCGTAATTCTTGTTTAGTTTTTAAGTGAATTGTTTTTTTTTATTCTATGTATTATTTTTTGTCTCCTTTGCTCTTACACACGCTGTCTACATCTCTGTATCTATTGTCCTATCTCAGGTATGCTGGAAGAGATTTCTTATGAAATAAGCATCACCTCTGTACCTATTTTTTCTGTTCTGTTTTTCATTGTCTGTTTATATATGTGTACATAAATGGTAAATAAAATGGATGATGATGATTGTGTCCAGTGGGTACCGGGTGGCAGGGATATCGACGCGCAACCTGTAACCATGAATTGAGCACATGATTTTAGACCCCGTAGCGTAGAAAATTTTTTTTGGTTATCAAAAAAAATATCTGCTGTTTCATAGGAAAATGCAATACCTACGCGGTCAAAATGTATAGAACAGCTAACTTTTTTTTTAATAACCGATGAAATCTATCGACGTGAACCCGGGTCTTTAGAATCATGTGCTGAATCCATGGTAACAGTTTGTGTGTCGATGTCCCTGCCTCCCTGTATTGTGTGAGGAAAAAGGGGAAACCTGTGCCTCTCCTTTTTCCGCCTCCTGTCTTGAGCGATCTCTGGCCATGTTTGCCATGCAAACCACGCGAGATCGTCGCACCACCTTCGCCATGGTTATAGGTAATAAGCTAAAAAAAACAATAGAGTTAAGTCGTGTGTCTAAGTATACATCATCATCATTACAGCTGAAAGACGTCCACTGCTGGACATAGACTTACCTTAAGGATTGTATAATTTCCATAGTCTGCTTCTAGGCTGTCCGGTGCAGTTAGGTACTAGCTAAATAAATTCTTAAGCTATGATTTCCTAAATGAACGGTGGCCGCCACATAATGGCTCCAGTGACAGCTGTGTCAAAAACGCTCTCTAGGAAAAAAAAACACACTAACTATCTTTCATAAATAACATTTCCCTGACGTCATTCGCCTGTAAATTGCGGATGCTATGTGCGTCCAACGCTTTCCAATGAAACCGGAGCTTTACAAAAAAGCGAAACCATAAAAAATGCAAGATAAAGCACCATCACTTTATTAGCTCAGAATAAAAACCTGACAAACACGGACATAAAGCCGTGATTACACAATGCATGTCCACATTTTTAACTTCAATGTAAACCGTTGTGTCATCGGACCGACCCTACCTGGGTCTGTTACAAATAATACACTGAGGGGTGACGGCCTGATTTATCACCTGAATTCCTTACTAGCAGTTCCTATATTACAGCCTTAAGAAATCCTTTAAATAAGGGAGCATCTTTGAGAAAGTATCGTACTGTTATACGGGACCCCGAAAACCAGGTTTTAAAAAAAACACTTTTGTTTACATGAAAGAAATAATTTTAATTAGGGGTTTAACCTTGACACAATGTTGGGCTAGACTAATTTGGAACTGGCAGACACAACGATATGATACAGAGATGGTACCGGTTCAGCGATTGGAATGAGACTGAAGCGCCACGGGAGCGGGACGCAGTGCTGGCTTTAAAATGATGACAATGCAATTTAGAGAAATCTATGTAATCAATAATTATTGTTAATTAAGGGTTTTCCCTAGCATTGGGAAACCATAACAGCCCCCCGATTTAGAGTAAACTACACCCTTCAAGGTGAAGTTTATGTTTAATTAAATAAAATATGAGTCAGCCAATTCTAAGGGAAGGTCCCGTGTTTACGTTTGAGGGGTTATTGTCATCTAATTCATGGTCATTATTTTCAGGAGTATTGTTTTCCCTAGATCTCATTATTGTCTTGTGTATGCCAGTTTTATACACCTTATAGATAATAAAAAGTATAATAGAAATTATAATTACAATTGTAATACCTGAATAATATTTTTGATACAAAACAATATGTGGCTTATCAATTATATTGTTAAGGCTTTTCAGGATTTCAGGATTATCATAAGCTAAGGAATCTAAGTTAACATTCTTAAGACTAACTACAGGTAAGTTGGATACAATGTTATTATATGCTACAATATTACAACAAGAATCATTTAAAATATTAAAATTAGAAACAATTGTTTTCAGTTGAACTTTACGATTTTCATGCGGCGTTAAACGAGTGTCCTTGCAGAAGGCAACACATGCAGAAGGTAAGTACAATATACCATTTCCACTAAATTCTATTTCAGTAGATTGAGAGTTATTACATTCAATACTTATTTTAGTTTTTTCTGACATTACAAATAACCATCTATTATGGCGTAGTGGCTGCCAAATGCTAACGTGACCATGAATAAATTTGGTTTCACAAATTGAAGGGATTGAGGTAAGTACCTTTGTAATTATTTCCGTTTCGCAGGAAGGTGTCGCGGAAAAAGAGTACAATATTGATGTTTCACAAAGGTAATGGTCATTATTTATTATTTTACAATAATCAAGGTTATCTAATTTACAGTACATTGACCTGTCTCTGCTTACACCAATATATTTGGAGGATGGGATGATAGTCGAGTATGACTCTGGATTATTTCTATCATGAGGAACCAGTGAAGGTAAATTATGATATACTTTTAGTTGTATAGGGTTAATAAGAGGGATTTTTACTATAAACACAACCTTTTCCTTATTGAAGTAACTAGATATTTCTGATATATTTAAAATTGTATGCATGTTATCGAGGTTTAGGGGAACTGGAAGTTGTTTAGATTCGGGTAAGTGTCTGTAATTGTCCACCAATTCGGTGTAAAGTTCTTTGGGTGTTAAGATAGTGGGGTATAGAACATTAGATTTGCTAAACATGATGGAGTTAATTATGTCTTCAACTTTGAAAGACAAGGCTAGGAGGCTATTTTCTATCATGGAAGTTAATTCCAGCATGCGAGACCTAATACCTAATTCTTTTGAAACGTAAGTAAGATTTAGAATATCTTGGGACAGTTCATTAATTGCATTTTTCAAATGCTTTTCATTTAGTTTAATTATGGACAGAGTTTCATTGAAGGATTTAAGTGAAGAGGTAGTAACTAATATATTTTCCTTCATCAGAAGGGCTAGTTTCTTTTGGTCTGTTTCTACTTCTTTAATGGCATTGTCGAATCGGATGGCATCGTCTTCATCCATTGTGCCAAATAGTTTTTTCGATATAGTGCCTACGAATCCTAGAAGGGCAGATCTTCTTGACTGGCGAGATGTAAAGTGAAAAATAGCTTCGCTGTCATGGGCTGTATCATTATAACGGGTGTTCAATGGTTCAAAGAGACATTCCAAATAATCAAAGACCTTACCATTGTCACATACTTGTTTGGATTTCTCGAGAATAAGACGAAGGTTTAGAATATGTGGATGAATAAATGATACATCATATGGGATAACTATACTAAGGTGACTATCAATTAAACTTAAGGAACCAAAAGGGTCGAAGTAGATGCCAGGACTGTTCGTCAAGGGCGTTATGAACTCCTGACCCAGCGCAGAATTGCTGCAATAGAATATAATTAAAATTAGTATTAAGATTATAACTAAAGCTACGTTTCAGATCTAGGAGCTAGTTTGACTTCGTCATAGTGATGCGTCACATGACGTCTATTTACGAGTAAGGTCAAGGTGCTTCTACATTGACCTTTACAACTTTATACGGTCCTTTCCAAATTGGTGAAAGGGCTTTGCGCAGACGTACATGATTTTTGAGATACACGTAATCTCCTACTTTATACTGAACAGGTCGCGAACGGGTATCGTAATATTGCTTAGATCTTTCCTTAGATCTTTGTATATTTTCGATGGCTTTTTCACGTGAAAGTTTAAGACGATGATGCAGGGACTTGAGATATTCCGGATATGTAAGGTCTGATTGTAATTCGTAGACGGAATTCGGGATAAAAGGCTTCTGACCGAAGAGGAGCTCGTATGGTGTGAAATTAGTAGTGGAATGAGTAGAGGTGTTATAAGCCAACATAGCAGTATAGACATACTTATGCCAATCAGAATGATTTTCGTTAACATAAGATTTAAGGTATTCCTTAAGTGTGGAGTGACTGCGTTCAAGTGCACCTTGAGTTTGAGGATGGTATGGGGAAGACCAGATTTGTTTAATTTTCAGGAAACTGCAGGTTCTTTTAAATAAATCTGCGGTTAGTTTGTGCCTTGATCGGTTAAAATAGATTTCGGGATGCCGAAAACAGAGATAAAGTGCACTAGACACTCACATGTTTCCTCCGCAGTCGCATTAGCGGTAGGGTAAGCAAGGGAATATTTGGTAAGGTCGTCCTGTAATGTAACAATGAATTTGAGCTTAGTAAGGCCAGCTTCTGGAAGGGGACCCACAAGGTCGAGGCTTAGTCGTTCAAATGGCTTAGTTGAAGTGGTAGTTATTTGCATTGGAGATTTATTGATTTGTCTTAGGGCTTTGTTACTTTGGCATTGAGAGCAATTTCGGGATGCCGAAAACAGAGATAAAGTGCACTAGACACTCACATGTTTCCTCCGCAGTCGCATTAGCGTTAGGGTAAGCAAGGGAATATTTGGTAAGGTCGTCCTGTAATGTAACAATGAATTTGAGCTTAGTATAAGGCCAGCTTCTGGAAGGGGACCCACAAGGTCGAGGCTTAGTCGTTCAAATGGCTTAGTTGAAGTGGTAGTTATTTGCATTGGAGATTTATTGATTTGTCTTAGGGCTTTGTTACTTTGGCATTGAGAGCAATTTCTTACGTATGTTTCGATATCTATCCGCATGTTTTTCCAGAAATACCTTTCTTTTATTCGGTTAAACATTCGCGTTGACCCTAAATGTCCGGCAATAGGAATGTCATGGTTTTCGCGGAGTATTCTAGGTATCTCTGAGGGTGTAGGGTAGATTATAGTATTGTGATAAATATAAACTGTTACTTGAGTATCGTTAAAGATATAGCAGAACATGTTGTATATTTTTGCCCAGATGTGTTTGTCGAAAGGATTTTGGAAATCAGTAATGGCCAAATTTAGGTCAGAATCAGTAGGATTACGTAATATGTCGGATCGAAGATTTAGTATACTTTTATAAATGTCTTCATAAGAACTGTTATCAAAGTGATATACTTTAGTGAATAGGAAATATATTGATTTTCCCTTATGATCAAATGAGATAAAGGAGTAGAGAGTTCTTTCTCTCTCTAGGAGTTCTTTAGAGTCTTCGAGGTTACTCAGGATTTCTTCTACGTGAGGGTTGGAGTCATCGAGATCGATAGAAGTAGGTATGGCAATGACTTTGTAGTTGCTTTTCAGGATGCTTTCGTTGTGTTCTATGATTTTAGCATTACTATTAAACTCTTTGTTGCTCATTGTTTTCAGGAATTTGCTATAATTATCGTCACGAGGAGGATTTGCAGTGAGATTCGGGGATTTGTTAGAAGTAGTTGGTGTTGAAGGATCATCCATTCCTGGCGGTGAATCATCGTTTTCCAAGAGGTCTACAGAAGGTAGTTTATCATCAAAGTCTAGGGAACCAGGAGGCAGTTGGATATCAAGATCCTCGAGAGTAAGAGGGCTAAATTGAGGCGCGGAATTGTCCCCATTTTGGTTAGAAGTAGATGGAATAGGATCATATTCTGATGGTTGCATTGGGTTTACAGGATATCGGGATAAGGCATCAGCAGCGGCATTAAGTTTTCCTTTCTGGTAATCGATTTCATACTCATATTCCATTAATTTCAGGCGCCATCTCTGTAATTTGCTACTAGGATCTTTATGATTCAATAACCATTTTAATGGCCTATGATCAGTAATGATCAGGAATTTTCGTCCATAAAGATATGGGCGAAAGGTTTTGCAACCAAACAAAATAGCAAGGAGTTCTTTTTCAGTGGTATTGTAGTTTAATTCGCTTTTGTTTAGGGTTCGAGAGGCATAGGCTATTGGCCTATCTTTCCCAACTGGACCTTGACTGAGTACGCCACCGATGGCATAATTAGAGGCATCACACGTTAAGATGAAAGGGGCAGAAAAATCTGGATAAATAAGGACAGGAGCAGAGGTAAGTTTGTGCTTGAGTTCATCAAAGGCGAGTTGTTGTTGATTTTCCCATAAAAAGGGGACATCCTTTTTTAAAAGTTGAGTCAATGGTTTTGCAATTTTCGCGAAATTAGGAATGAAACGGCGATAATAGGATACAAGTCCGAGGAAGGACTTAATGTCCTTAGGAGATTTGGGAGTTGGAAATTGGGTTACAGCTTTTATCTTTTCAGGGTTAGGTTTTACACCATCTTTAGTTATTTGATGGCCAAGATACGCGACTTCACGTCGGAGAAACTCGCACTTGTCAGGTTGAAGTTTTAGATTATAATCTCGAAGCCTTTGGAATACTGACGAAAGATTATCAATGTGAGAATTCAAATCGTGACTATAGATAACTATGTCATCCAAGTAAACAAAACAACGTATGTCTTGGAGGCCTGTGAGAGCGGTATTCATTAACCGTTGGAAAGTAGCGGGTGCGTTTTTTAAGCCAAATGGCATTCTTGTAAATTGGTAATGTCCTTGAGGTACACTAAACGCTGTTTTAGGAGCGTCCTCCTCATTAATTAAGATTTGGTGGAAACCTGACGCAAGGTCAAGGGTTGAGAAGTATTTACTCTGACCCAGCTGATCTAAAATTTCGGATATCTGCGGAATGGGATAGCTGTCGCCAACAGTGATGTCATTTAGTTTTCGGTAATCGATAACTATGCGCCATTTTTGCTGTCCGGATGCATCAATTTTTTTTGGAACTATCCAAATTGGTGAAGACCATGGAGACTCTGAATGTTTAATGATTCCTTGTTCGAGCATTTGGTCAATTTGTTTGTTCACTTCTTGTTTATGTACCTCTGGGAACCGATAAGATTTTACGTTTATTGGATTTTGATCACTCGTCTTTATGTTATGTTTAAGAGCATTTGTGTGAGACAAGTTGTCACCAGGGATAAAGAATATATCTGAGTATTCAGAGCAAACATCGTGAAGAGCATTTGCTTCTTCAGAATTTAGGTGAGATATTCTAAGAAGGTTTAATACTTCTTGTGTTCGGATGTAAGAGTCAGTGTTTTTGAAATGACAAACTGTATGAGTGTTTGATGAATCAAAAGTTTTCATTATAGAACTTAAGGGGATGAGTGTGATATCAAGATTCGACTTAAGAGTTATGGGAGTTTCAGAAGTATTGATTACTGATAAATTAATTCTTTTGTTTTCTTTGACTGCGACGAGGCAATTAGCGATCAGTAAATCTTCGTGATAACATTGGTCTAGAACGAGTCCTTCTTTCACCTCAGGGTTGGAGACGGAGCATTCTATGACAGTTTCAGACCTAGGAGGAATTAGATAAGTGGGCTCATTGAAATGTAATTTTATTTCGTTTTCACCTATTTTCAAGATTTCGCGGGTGTAGTCAATTGTGCAGCCGAAAGCGATTAACATATCAGTGCCAAGTATACCATCATAAGGTAAGTGAATTCGGGGTATTATATGGAATCTATGTGTGATAATATCTTTATCATTTATTTTTAATTTAAGCGGAAAATGGCCCATGGTTGGTGAAGGTTGATCAATGGGGTCAATACCTTTCAAAAAGATTACTTCTGTTGAGATATCAACTGGTATTTGTATAGAGGATCGTTTCAGTACGCTTACAGTTGCACCAGAATCTACCAGGAGAGATAGGGTGGTATCCGACACTGAAGAATGGATAAGGATGTGAGGTAAGCGTTTCTTAAATGGACCAATATTAATTTCGTAAATTTTTGTTTCAGGAATTGGGCGAGGAGCAGTTGAGTTTATGGTAGAGTCAGTGGATGCAGAGGATACAGCGGATGTAGAGGATACAGCGGATGTAGAAGATGCAGCTGATTTAGAGGATATAGTGTTGCGGTTTGTTCGGAAGTCCCTATCATTAGGGGATACAGAGGATACAGAGGATACAGTGTTGCGGTTTTTTCGCAAGTCCCTATCGTTAGGGGATACAGAGGATACAGTGTTGCGATTTGCTCGCAAGTCCCTATCATTAGGGGATACAGAGGATACAGTGTTGCGGTTTTTTCGCAACTCCCTATTGTTAGGGGATACAGAGGATATAGCTTTGGTGCCTTTGATATAGCGATGTTTTGGAACTTGAGGTTTGGGCCTCACGAGACACCACCGTGAGCCCTTTATTCGTTTAAATCATCTTTTGATTTATCCTGAGTGTCATCCGTGTAGTCATGACCTTCGTCACTATTTATCGCATGAATTTGAGCTTGGTTGTTTTGAAAACGCCTTGGAAATGGTCTTTGATTATTTTGGTCTCTGAAGCGATTATTATTGAACTCCCGTTTTCTACAGTCCTCAATGGTGTGGCCGGTGTTTTTACAATAGCGGCACACTGGAGGACCTGAAGTCGATGGTTTTTGATAATTGGGCTCGTTTGGAAAACCTTGCTGTGTTTTTTTAAAGTTTCGGTTCTGTTGGAATCGACGCTGAGGCCAACGTCCTTGATTAAGCGAGTTGGTATTAGTTGTTGATGGATGACGTTTAGAAATAGTCTGCAATATTTTTTCTTCGGACACAGCGAAACCAATGGCTTCGTTTAAAGTTTCAGGGTCACGGCATCGGACTACAGTAGACAATCGAGAATTTAAGCCACTGATAAATGTATATAATGCTAAGTCTTGCATTGCAGCAACACGGCCAGTCAGTTCACCTTTTTTATTGTGGGTATAGATATATTAATTTCAGTTAACAGTTTAGCCAGGCATGTCTCTACGCGTAGTGCGAACTGGTTGACGGTCTCGCTATTTGTTTGACAACAATCTTGGAGGTCCGAAAGTAGTGCAGCGTAATGTTTCTTTTCGCCAAATTGATTTTTCAGAAATTCTTCTAATTGTTGCCAATTATCGAATTCTTTAATTGAGCACGCACTTTCGGCACGGCCTTCAAGTTGGCTCAGGATGTATTTTAACACAATATCTTGTTGAAATGGCGACGCAAGGCTAATTGCATTTCTGCAATTATTTAAAAATGCATTAAGTTTTTCACGGCTACCATCGAATTTATTTATAAACTTGCTAATGAAGTTCATATCTAATTCTTTTGTTTCTTTAGATATGACACTAGGCTCGTCTTTAGGCATGGCTGGTCAGACTAAACAAAGATAACGCGCAATGTGCGGGGGTGGAATGGAATGTTGCACTATTCTCGGAACTGAATGATAAGAGCTAATACACGGGAACAATTTTATCAAAATGAATATTATTAAGGAGCACTTTGGAATTTGAACTGAATTGGAACTATGATGAACTTGAATTTTAAATCACTGGCACTATTTTCACTTTTTCGCAACACGGATGGTTTCGATGTAGAACTGATGTACTTACAGGAACACTGCAACTACGACGGCAACACGAATCATTTCGTTGCCAGGCGAAATCACCCAAGGTGAGTGGTAGAACTTCGGAGAATGCCCCACAGGGCATGTGAGGGTCTGATAAGACCAGCAGGATACAGCGACGTTGAATGGAGAGACACAGCGACACAGGTGAGATTGGATTTCGGCACTTTTCACTGTCACTATCACAGCACAAATAGGTAAACTGAATTGAGGCGTTCCGAGGATTTTCTTTTAAATCCCACCGCTGCCACCAATGTTATACGGGACCCCGAAAACCAGGTTTTAAAAAAAACACTTTTGTTTACATGAAAGAAATAATTTTAATTAGGGGTTTAACCTTGACACAATGTTGGGCTAGACTAATTTGGAACTGGCAGACACAACGATATGATACAGAGATGGTACCGGTTCAGCGATTGGAATGAGACTGAAGCGCCACGGGAGCGGGACGCAGTGCTGGCTTTAAAATGATGACAATGCAATTTAGAGAAATCTATGTAATCAATAATTATTGTTAATTAAGGGTTTTCCCTAGCATTGGGAAACCATAACAGTACGAATAGAGAGTTACAAACATAGAGCATATAGTATATTAGAAATGTGTAGTCATATTTCAGGGTGTGGCACAGAACATCAAACTGAACAATTTTCTCCATAGGATCAACATCGTAATCCCGAAAAAATTATGAACTATCCCATACAAACTATAATTTTCGCTATTTATTTCAACAAGACGTACTCACCTTAACGCGCCTATCACATAAATGTTGTTTTTTTGAGAACAATCGTACCGTATTCAATTTTGAAAAATAATTCTAAATTCGCTCAAGTGATCGAATAGAACCAGAGTTTTTTTTCTACCGGCCTGCGTGATATACGTTTCCCTTCGCAGACAACCTTTACAGTACCTACCACCTAAAAACGGGAAAAACATAGTTAGTACACGGTCCGTGACTACGTAATAAGGTAGAATGCAAGTTCGTCGAGGTAAATCACTTGCTACTTTATAGGGCGTCCGGGGAATTGAGAGACGGTATTCTTCGTAGTACTTTAGACTTTATAGGAGCGATAACTTATGGATGCTTCAGAAGTTTTGCTTGCATTCATTATGTCAGTAAGAGGAGTTTATTATTGATGTTAAAGAAAAGTTTTGAATACAGAAAATGGTACCATGAAAGTAATGTCAAAATAAAAAAAATCTTTTACCGAGTTAGATAGGTAAGTATTAAAGTCGTCGTAAACAAAAGGATTTTGCTAGTGGTACTTTTTACCTTAAGTAGTGATGACATTAATTTACTAAAAGCGATAAACTTCACAAGCAATGGGAAATGACTACTGAAGGCTATCTCTCATACGTACCTCGCTTGCTCACACGTCACCAATACTGACTCTTTTCATATTTTGGTTGCCGAGACCAAAACTACAAATGTAGTACCTACACAGGAAGTTTATATCTAAAATTGAGGCTATTATTTTAGTATATTGGTGTCTTACGACTTCCACGCAAACGAAATCGCGGGCAAAAGCTGGTTAGTACAATAGTGCAAATTGAGATAGTAGAAATTCATCTAATTTCATCTCAAGTTCTAGTTATGAATAGAACCGCCATAATTGAATACCTCAGCTATTCAATCTAAATAGTGCCGGGCGGAACATTTAGCTTCTATTTATAAAGCATTTATGAATATAAATAGAAACCTAATTATACTATTCCCACCTAAATGAGCAAAACATTCAATATTAAGCGTATTTAGATAAATAATATTATGGCATTAAGTACGCCCTGGACATGTATGCGCATGAAGTATTAAATAATAATATGCACCAATAATTATCACTAATGAAGAGTTCCCATGCACGTGTTTCAATAAATGTGTTTATTCATACTCAACCAAGTGGACAAACAAATAAAATATAATGCTAATGAACAGCCATCATAATTAGAAGCTGGTTTTCATAATAAAATTCCAGTGTCTAGTGGTAAAAGATTTATTCATTTTATTGCCAGATAGAAATGTAGATTTTTTTAAAAATATATCGTCATCATCATTGGCAGCTTTGTTCCACGACTGCTGGGCATAGACAGGCCTACACCCTTTCGTGCAATGCTTCCCTGGTCTCATCCAGGCGAGTCTCATCCAGGTCTTCCCCGCGATGGAAATAGATAGTAACTACTTATTTGTGTTGTGGATGAAATCATTTTATGGGTTGATTTTTCCAACGCCAGATAATATTGTCCAAGGAATAATTTTGAATTTTTGACAGTTCTTCCACACGAAAACTGTCAGACGTACATTTTTTCCGCAAATAAAAATTATCATTCGATTGAAAAATCAACCCTTACAGGTAGATAGATAGGCGTAAAGCTTAAAAACTTGCCTTGGGTATATAATGTAACAATAATCGCACCATTTTTAAGAATTTTATTACACAACTTTATAAAAGAAACTACTGTTAATAGCTTTTAAAGATATTTCAGTAGGATTGAAAAAAACACCGTTTACTATTGTATGCTGAATAAGCCCGAATAAGCTGTACCGCGACTTACCAGTTGTAGGTCGTAGGTTCGAACCCAGACAGGCACTTTACTTTGTGTAAATTATTTCATCACCACTGCTCTCAAAACGGTGAAGGAAAACATCGTGAGGAAACCGGCATGTCCTAGAACCAAAAATTCGATGACATGTGACATCTACCAACCCGCACTGGGCCCGCGTGGTGGATTACGACCCGCTCCCTCTCACCGAGAGGAGGCCTGTGTCCCAGCAGTGGGAACATTATAGGCTGAATATGTTATTAAAGATGCCACACCGGTAGTGTTAAAACAAGATTGCTGGAAGATCAGTTAAAATGGGTTTACAAACAAAAGAAAAGCAAATGTATTCTTGTTTAAGTTATTTATCTAATTTTATGGCCCCGTACCGAGGCCATTACTAGCCCACGGTGGCGGTCATAGCAAGCGAAATGGACCATTCTGATATTCTCTTTTATTCTTTGTTTTATTTACTAAGCAAAACAAACAGTGGATAGCTTACTACAGTTCAGTAGACTCGTCGTTTTGTTGTCATCTGCCAGTGTCGCAGGCGCATCACGGATTAGTTTGTGTTGTCAATATCAAATGTCAATTGATGTGTGTTGTTGTCTTTGGTCCCTGGCCCTGACATCAAGCAATGGACAATTTTGACAACATTTTATATGCTTGAGTACGAGGCTTTTGACTACATGTCTTTTTTATTTGTAATGTGCGTTTTGTTTGTGCAGAATATTTCTTTTTCTTTCTTTCTTCTTTCTTTAAATATATCCTGGTTAAATTTCTAATACTCGTTCACTTATTCCCAACAACGCAACATCTAAAACCGATGAAATATTCAAGCGCCACGGCACCACTTTACAGCACGCTTTAGCTTTTCGTCTGCATACTCGTAGCTTGCTGCATCGCTTTAAACATTAATATTTTATATGTGTACGCAATGTACAGTCAAAACAAAAGGTAACTTTACAGGCGTCGATCAACTCCTTTTTGTTTGCTGTACTGCTGATGCTGAATAGTCAGTTCTTTGACATGTCTTTTCTGGGTAGTCTAAGAACTTTTCCACAGTTAACAATGAACACTGAATACTCAGTGCAGTAAGGCTCGCTTGCATACCAAATCACTTTATGCATTTAGCGTTAAACACAATTAAAACATCATTCTCTTTCTATCAATCGTTTGAAGATGACAGAGACAGAAAGAGGTTTGAACTATGTTTATCGTTAAACGAATTTAGTGATATTTGGTGCAAGAGGCCTAATTGTATCTCCGGCGCACCTGGGCAGTGAGCCCCGTCATCATTTTTACTGTTGGCAAGATTGACCACGGAAGAAGTTATTAATTCAATTCCTGCTGAAACGAGAGACAATGGAGATGTAGAATCAGGTTAAGTTTGTTGACTGTAACACCTAAAAATAAAGAGACGAATACTTTTCTCCCTTTGCTTAATTTTATTATTTTCCGGGAATTTCAGAGTTGCCGAGATGCGCTCGTTGACTGAGAAAAACATGCAAAAAGCTTACGACAAAGAAACCACTTTATTTATTATGTATTACATATAGTATGAAGCATTGCTCATGGTTTAAACATGCGCTCTGGATTTTATTGTAACATTTTAATTGGTCACTGCTTTGCTTGACTTCCAAACCAATAGTTGGAGAGCACAATATAACCCTGCGGGGTAATTGCATTACACACTATTAGTGGCCATGGCTTTCATTCTGACAGTTCATAAATGATAAATGAGGAGAGAGAGAGTGAAGAGAGAGAGAGTTCAACAAAATTCGTTGTTTACGTTGCTGAGCTGACACATTTTCCTCGGGCCCATGCGGGTTGGTAGATGTCACATGTCTTTGAAGTTTTTTATTTCTAAGACATGCCGGTTTCCACACAATG
Organism: Apamea epomidion; assembly: GCA_947507525.1. Classification (NCBI taxonomy): domain Eukaryota; kingdom Metazoa; phylum Arthropoda; class Insecta; order Lepidoptera; family Noctuidae; genus Apamea; species Apamea epomidion. The sequence continues at coordinate 6,934,449 of OX382232.1, forward strand.
TTTTCCTACACCGTTTTGAGAGATCAGTGGCGATGAAATAATTTACACAAAGTGAAGCGCCTTTCAGGGTTCGAACCTACGACCTACTCGTAAGTCGCGGCCGTTCCCACTTGGCCACCACTGTTCTCAGTTGTTTGTATTACAGGTAAGTTAATTCACATGGCAGCTCAATTGACCACATTATGTTTTAGACTAAGAATTTTATCATTCCTATTCAAATATTTTACAAAAACAGTGACACAAATTCAGTAATACCGACCCTGCCTCATTTACATAAAATATTTTGCAAAGGCTCTATCACTTTGAGCTAATAAGGGCACAACTACAAATGAAAATAGTGACCAATTTAAAGCCTCCAACTTACACTTCTGAAATAAGCTGAGTCTACACAAAGCCTAATTAAAACCCTCGTATATAATAACACTATACTGTTTACGGTTGTCCACAGTGAAGATAAAGCCTAATACGGTCTGTTTTACGTCGAACAAGCCTGTTGTCCCTTTTTATCCTCTTAATTCGTATAGACAAATATGTCAAATGTGTTCACCCCTTTACGTATATGTGCTGCTGTAATAAGGGCCACCATATGTCCGGATTTTGACCGGATATAATTAATTTTATGTCTTATTTGGACCAAATCTCAAAGCATGTTTTCAATAACATCCGAAAGCTTTTAATCTTTTCGCCGCTTCGTAAAAGCTGGAGAATTATTATTGGTATGTATTAATATTTGGTTTTTATATAATTACGTTTCAAATATTGTGCTTATATTTACAATGATTATTACATAAAACATGACGACATGTATTTCCCGAAGGGTTAGGCAGAGGTGTAGCCATAGTAAAGACGCCAGCACATCAAGCTACTACAATCTGTCAAATTTCTTTAATAGATTTTCAACTTTATCGATAAAGCATTAAAGTTCAAGGTTGATTGGGAAAATTTGACAGTTTCGGGTAGCTTGACCTGCTGGCGTCTGTACACCCATATTTCAGTCAGATGTTTCAGTCCCATGTGGTGCGAGCCTATTGTCATCAACCGGGCACAAATCCAGACTCCTGACTGCTACTGAGAAATTCCAGAAGATGAAAAACCTCAATATCAAACTCAAACCATTTATTTCAATGAAACCATTTACAGGCACTTTTGAATTGTCAAGGAGTCGGTCAGTCAGAATATATGTAGCTAGTTGCTCTTTTTTCGAGACGGGAATCGAACCCAACCAACGGGGCATTTTCTAATGATTATTTTGTCACTAAAACTGGTTTCAGTTTGAGTGCCTGCAAAACTAAGTATCACACTTCTAAAATTGGAATACCATTTTAAGTACACAAGATATGCTTTCGAAATAAAAAGGACTCGAAAAAGAGTTTAATTTTGTATATAAAAAAGTGTAGTACTTCGTTTTGCAGGCCAGTGTAGTTTGGCAACCCTATTTGTTTGTAGTTAGAATATTTCAGTATTTCAACTTATAAGCTCCGTAATGGAGTTTAGTTGCAATGTGGACATTTTCACATTTACTCTCTGACGTGTTTACAAAACTATTTTCTATTAACACAGTGAGTTAGTTCCAGAACATAGAGATGTAGATATTGTATAGCTACAACAACACGAATTTAGTCTATAAACTTGTTCTGCATGACTTCTACCCAATAGCGTAACACAAAGCAGTAGAATCTTCATTGTGCTTGTGATACAAAATGCAAAATAAATAAAAAAAAAAGAAAATTAAGCCCAGCTTCTTGTACACGTTGCCGGAGTCTCATGTTTGTGTATACGAATGAATATCACGTATGCGCCGCACTGCCACCGCACCGTCGCCGCACCGGAACCGCGTGTAGGTACACCAAATTGATGCCGAGTTTAAATAAACAACGATCACAGTTCAGTAAAGCATTGCCAACGAAACTGTATTTTTTAGCATGGTATTAAATAAAATATTTTAAAAAGCTGTAGTTTTGGCAGAACATATTTGATCCCAAGCGAGCTCATCAAAAATCTTCATAATATTTCTAAGCTTCATGAAATAAGCATCACCACTGTACCTTTTCTTCTGTTCTGTTTTTTTTTTCATGTCTTTTTATATACGAGTATGTGTGTACATAAATGGTTAAATAAATAAATGAAATTATTGTTTTTTTATATTTATCTCGTTCTCGTGTTTCGTAACTTGTGATTTTAATATGGGAGAACCTGAAATAAATTGATTTTATTTTTATAATATTTGAAAAACCTTTCAGTTTATCCTTTAATACAATTAAAATTATAGACTAATAAAGAAAAACAAAGACCGTTTCAGCTATTTATCATCCCGCGAGAATATGTAATTCAACTTTTGCAAAACAGATAATCAAAAAGTGTAGACAAATCAAAATTAAAAACGATTTTATAAAAAAAATACAGCCTCTAAAAATGGCAATACTCAAGTACGATTTGCAGATATCTACCCTGGGCAGTCAGGACTGTTGCCGATCCTGCTAACTTCAGCCCTTCTCAAGCAGGCGTTACGTAATAAGACCATTATTATAGATTCACTTCAAAATATGCACCTGCTTAAGCTATTTCAGCAACATTTTTTAAAACTTTTCCATAGTTCCAGATGATAAACTGCACAAATAGTCTTCATGCGGTCCCAATAGATCACACTTGCCAGACCCTCCTAAAACCAGTAAAAACTCGAACAAATTAAATCATAATAATATTTTTTACGTCTACATAGCCCGAATTAATCTCGAGATGGGTTAAGTGAAAAGAAAAAAACTCAGGCGCGGCTGAGGTTCCAAATTGCGGACAATAATTCACCTGGCGTACCATCTGGCCATACCGAATGAAACGCATTTAGATCTGAGAAAGATATTAAAAAGCCAGATCTCTTGTGTCTTCTCAACACATTAAATTAAAATATGAACGATCTTAGGTCCTTTTTAAATGTAATAAATTGCAGAATAATACTGTTTTGTTTGACCATTATCGTCATTTGTTTAGTTGTATATGTTACATAAATGGTTATTGTTGGAATAATTAAATTGTAGTATATAATAGTAAAAAGAAATAATTGTAGGTCTTGATAGTTTGGTTTTTGTGAAAAGCAATTTTATTACAACATAAATACAGTTTTGATTAGATGCTTAAAGAATATTTATTCTTACAGGTAAAGGATAATCAGCCTATACTTAATATTCCCAGAGGGAGTGGGCTGTAATCCACAACGCGGGCCAGTGCAGGTTGGTAGATGTCACAAGTCTTCGAATTTTAGGTTCTAGGACATACCGGTTTCCTCACGATGTTTTCCTTCACCGACAGAAGTGGTGATGAAATAAACACAAAGTAATGCGCCTGTCTGGATTCGAACCTACTTCTCGTATATCGCGGCCATTACCACTGGGTTACCACTACTTCTGTTGCTGTAAAATGAAAATGCGTATTTAATTCGTTGCAACCATCTTTTTTATAAAATATAATAGTTATGTAGGATTCTATGCAAATTTAAGGGATTATATTGCATAAAAAGCATAACAAAGCTTATGTCAAAAACAACTAAGCTTTAGAAGTCTGCAAACACAAAGAAATCTAAATCCTTGAAGTACGGATTTGCTGTACTTCCAACAGGTTTCCTTTCAAGTTGGTTAGGACACGATCGAGGTTTTGTGTTAAAAAATAATGGTCTCAAAACGTACTGGTCTGTCTTTCTACAGTACAGGCGTAAAACGAAATTGTATGTTGGTATAGCATAACAACATACAATTTCGTTCATCTTCTTTCTTTCTGTCCTCATCATGGGGGTAGGCAGAACTACAGAACGCCACCAGCTACGTTCCCCCATATTCAAAATTCATTTATTTACGTTACACGTCCGTGTTTGGGGTTACAGAAATTTATATTATGTGTACCACCTTTCAACCTAATCGGTCCAGTAGTTTCGGAGCAAATTGGCTGTGATAGACGGGCAGACAGACAGACACAAGAGTGATCCGATAAGGGTACCGTTTTGTCATGCAGACGTACGGAATCCTAAACAGTCAGAAAGTAGTAGTAGTAGTAGTGATGGCACGATTGGCGCAGTGGTTAAGCGATTGACTGCTGCGCTGCGTGTCGCGGGTTCGATTCCCGCACGGAACAAATATTTGTATGGCCTACAAGTAGTTGTTCCGGGTCTGGCTGTTTGTGTATGTGAGTTTAAATGTTTGTAAACGCATCCACGATAAAGGAGAAATTCCTAGTGTGTGTCGAGTTTTTAAAAAAGAAGAAAGAAAAAAAAAGAAAGTATTATACGTGAACGTTTTTCCCGAAGTTTTCCTGCATAAATCGAAATAAGATTTTCCATCAATCGTATTTGTGATTAATAAACGCAACCATTTCCTTTCAATTCGTTATTGCTTACAAGTTGATCGAGTTATTAATTTTAAGAACAGCTTCTTGCATTTAGATTGTGTTTAAAATGCAATTAACAAATGGGATTAAAAAATCGGTAAGTGTGTACGAAACATTAAAAAATGGAATATAAAAATGGGGTTACTTAAGTATCTTTATTTTGAAAACGTGCTTCTTGTAGTAAAACAAATTTCAAATGTATTTATTAATCACACTATACAAGAATAGATTGGATGGTGGCCCCCCAAACTAGGCATTTGCCTGTATCTTGGAGGTCAGAATTGCGACATTTCTAGAGCGAGGTACATTATTGATTACCTATAATATTAAATTAGTTTTTCGTTTCAAAACGTTTACAAATAGATTATAAATAAGAGAATTTCGGAATATCACCACCAGCGAAACGTAGCTAAAGGAATAAATTCCACAAACTTCTTATGTAGGAATTAACGGCGCCATATAATATCTTGAAGAAAATCACATAAACAGATCAACTGATCGCGCCAAATATCGGCAAGGAATAAAGTTAAAAACGGATTCCGTGCAATTTATTAGACAATTTGATTTACACAATGGTTTGGATTCAATATTCGGCAAGGGGACGATTTGCATTCACGCCGTCGGCGGTGACGACGTTGGGAAACTCGTGATTCTATCTTTCTTAGGCTGGTTTTCCACCTATGCTGTTAGAGAAAGTGAAGCGGTGAGCGAGGAAAAGATCCACCAATAGAACATGACATAATATCACACCAGTCAGTAAGAGTCTGACACTCCCTTCTGCTCCACCCAGAGAGGGAGGGGTCATTTGATGATTTCCCATCCTCAAAAAAAAAAAAAAATATCACACCACGCATTTATTCCCCGAAGTGTTAGGCAGAGATGCATCTATAGTAAACCCTCATTTCGCGAGTTATGTTTAAGTCCCACTTATTAGGGGGGAAGCCTGGTACCATCAACCGGGCACAGATACCGTCTCCGGGGTGCTACTGAGAAATTTCAGATTGATAAACCTAATAACACTTAGCCCAACCCGGGAATCGAACCCAGGACCTCAGCAGAGTAGCACTTGCGACCACTTAACTAACGAGGCAGGCAGTCAGCGGAGCTGCGAGTAACGACAATTCCAACAATACGATTGCTACTTTTGAATATGAAGCAATTTTATTGGAGGAATTTTCTTTGCTCACTGCTTCGCTTCTTTGCAGGTCTGGTGTAAAACCTGCCTTATGCATTTGTGAGTATGTAGGAATGTCTAATGTCGACCCCTAAGAATGCCATTGTTCGACGCTACCCCAGATTTTACACGAGTTTTCCTTATAAATTTTATTAAGTCGAACAACTAGATTTAAAAAGGTCGGCTCTGTCTCCCATTGTGGGATCTTTTTATTTCAATGGTTACCTCAATAACGGAAGAATTTAGGGGCTAGAAATTGTCTGTCATGGGGTAGCAAAGTACCGGATGAAAATATTAAAATAAAAAGCCAAGAAATTGTTATAGCAGATGACAAAATCATAATTGTATTGGAATGATAAATTGTTTAGTTACATTAAACTTTATTCCTGAAAGATAGTTCAAGTTTAGGTAAAGTCAGACACTATTGATAAGCACTTAATATTGACTACCAACTTAAATTGTCTATATGTATATTCAAATCACAACTGCAATTTTTTGACAGTTGTACGAAATGACTATAACACGGCAAAATTGACGAAGAGTTTCAGTTGGCTTAACAATTAATTTTAGGTACTGGCTGTACATACTTTCGAGATGCTTACCTGAAAACATGACATCTTCGATCCCTGACTGCCTGAAAGATAATAAAAACTAAAATAAAAGTGTTATTCGTCTGAAATCTGTATTGTATGCTCCTATTGAACTATCTTTTTTATATCAGTCGATGAAGTACTTAGGGCGCATTCCAGCAAAGTTTTATGCCTAGAAAGTCTTATCCTGAGAATAAATTTCGAATTTTTTACAGTTTTTTCCATACTAGTACTGTTAAACGTCAATTTTATTCCACGAATAAGTAAAATATATCTGACTTTGGTAAAATCAGCCCTGAATCACATAACCTTACCAGTTTTAGAAAGTTTGGGTTTTTTTTGTTAATAATAATGTCCGATTAAAAAGTTCCGCAATAAACAATTGATTATCGAAATACGATGCTGGCAACTTTATGTAACTTTAACAGTAATATTAAACATAAATGTTTATACACGTCATCTTGTCTATCATAATATACTGTTTTTTTAAAGCTTCAACACGTCATTTTACCATGACGTTTTAATTATAAAATGTTTATTTTGGCGGCAAAAGTGACGTTTAAAAGCCATACGTGATCACATAAATGATGTCAATGGTGAATTTCTAAATATAAAATCACTTCAGAACTGACTTAACAAAAAATAATGTTAATAAAATATTATGAGGTTGCAGAAAGCCCGTCGGCAAAATAATAGTAACTCAAAAATAGTAACTCAAAAATAGACATTACAAAACACAAACAGACGATGACGGATAAAAAACACGTTATAGTTACGTAATTATTCGTGATAACCGAAGATTTTTCGGTAAATACCACCCATTCTTGCTAATGTTTATCGTTAGACGAGAATTTATGAATCTCCGGCAAATTCCGGGAAGCGGTACACTGTGAGCGAGAAAAATGTGGCTTAAGACTTTTTATCTGAAGTATTCGCAATTCGAACACACGGTAATCACGGCGCGCGAAAATCAATTCGGTTTGTCCATCAGTGGCAGCTACTTAGTTCTGGATGTATGGGGACCGTACCTGTAACAGGTATAGGGGAAGGCAGGGCGGGGAACGCAGGACCAGTGCACCCGCCGCCTCCGCCCACTGAGGACGCCTCGCGCGCTCCCGGCACAACACGCGTCTACGACTCTATGCCCAATATATAGTGGACAAGTGAACAGTTCTAATAGTGATCTTTTATTCAAGTGTTCCTTTTTTTAAAAAAAAAAAATTTTTTTATTTGCATTTTTCTTCACCGAACGTTTGACGTTCGGCTCCGAATTCTGCGTTTGTTAATTATTTCGGTATGTATCTAAATATAATAAAATTATTTATTTAAATTTTAATCTTTTCGATTTAAGCACAAAAATACCACATTATTTCTAATTCAATTACTCATTTTAATACGACGGTATTATGAATTAAATTAAAAGCTATTCCGAAGCCCCGTTTGACCTTTTACGTTTGGGAAAGCTTTTCCATGAATAAAGATGATTAAATTTTAATGAGGGCTTAGTAATGATTTTAACCGATATACAAATCTACCATCATTAGAACAAGCACCGCAAACGTCTGGTTCTGAAAAACCTATGAGCTTTCAAAAAAACTAATTAATACAAGAACAGCCCTTAACGAAATATTCAAATAATGGACACGCTTAACAAATAAGACAATGGTAATTATAATTTCCTTAAGGTTGGTTGTAACAAAAGTGTATTCAAACTAGTGGAGGTAAATGTATAATCACATCGTGTTAACAAAAGGCTTTCCGGGTCAGCCCTGGCTTAACTTGTTGCGTTCGGCGCTAATGTAAGTTGATGTAAAATGTAACATACTTTATATTGCACTCCACCGCCGCGGTGTGGATGGAATAATAAACGAAGAAGGTTTTAAATGTGACATGCGAACTAACAAAAAATTACCAGCCCATCGATTCTGTAAAAATCTCACCGTGAAAAGTTAGCTGAAGTGAGCTTAGACTGTGCTGTCAATAGTGTCAATCCCTAGCATTAGTTGGAATGACAGCTCACTCCTTGCTCACTTCACCTAAGTTTTCACGGTGAGATGGTTACAGAATCGCACTGCTGGCCACATTTCGAAGGGAAATTAAAAAAAAAGCATCATGCAATAATTATCTCGATAGAGATTGCAAATGTCTCCAATAGCACGAATAATAAACGAAGAAGGTTTTAATGCGAAATACCAAAAAATTGCCAGTTGACATTTCGAAAGGCATTGAAAAAAAAACGTCATGCAATAATTATCTGGATAAGGTGGTGCAAATGACTCCAATAGCGCAATAATAAAACTTTCGAAAGAAAGCGTATTGTATGCGGGGAAAATTCAATGGAAAAAAGATGCACCAATTAGTATTTTGTTAGATTATCTCAACGGTAACATCCGCGGGAATATTATTTCAAAGTGTAACAAAATATTGCAATTTTAATTTCCTTTACAGCGGCTTATTTATAATTCGGATTTTCAAAGAGCAACATTGCTTTGTCCCTCCTACGTATCAAAGCTTTCAGTCTAATTGGACCTATTTTTATACAATTTTTCATAGACAAAGAGAGACTGGCCGAAAAACAAAATAAAAAGCTATTGCGAAAAATTTAAACGTGAAATATAAAACCAACGGCACTCTTCTTTTATCACGCAATCAAAATTAAAAAGGGGTTGACCTTTTCCAGAGTACCTTTTTACAAATTGAAACGTTTAGCAGACCAACTAATCAGTTCTGTACCGTTATGAAAGATTTTTCTACATTTGTAGGTAGCGGATCCGCTTTCACATCAATAGGTAGGAAGGTAGCTCTATAGCACCACCTAATATTATCATCTCAGAGCACCGCGACCAAAACTATACCTTACAAACAGTAGAAATCAAACAATAGCACAAAATAGTTGCGATAACAATTTTCAGTAACCAAAACCAAATCAAGTTATTAAAGTTGTACCGGATTCAAAGTTCGGTCACAAAGGATAATTCTTAGGGGACTGCTAATCTGTATTTTGGCGATGTTCCAAGTCGCAAGAGATTAGATATGGCGATGGTTCGCCGAGCCCGCTGTTGTCATTAACTTTGTATCTCTACAGCTTCAAATCTGCGCATTCGTAAACATTCAGTGAACACTAAACGGTCTAATGATGATTCACTTTGTGAGTTTGGAATTGAGATAGGTACCCTTTTGATATGATTCTCAATTTTCCCGGGAATTGTTCAAGTTTATCGCTGAAATCTCTGGAATAATTTGATATTGCTTCCGTAGCAGTCTGTTTCGGATAATAAAACGATTACATTATTTTATATTAAAGTACTGGTCTTTTAACGTAAATGCTTAACATCGTAGTGAAACTTTCATGTCCGTGAACCCCTCAGTTGACAAAAAATACAAATGGAGTGTGTATCAGATTCGTTGTCGTTGCGCAAATATATACCTAATATTCGACTCCACGGTTGGTGCGCTGCGTGTCGCGGGTTCGATTCCCGCACGGAACAAATATTTGTATGATCTACACGTAGTTGTTCCGGGTCTGGCTGTTTGTGTATGTGAGTTTAAATGTTTGTAAACGCACCCACGATACAGGAGAAATTCCTAGCGTGGGGCGACGTTTTTTTTTTTTTTTTAAAAAAAAGATCCGAATCTGATAGGAGAAAAATGAGTTCGCGATTTATTGCAGTCTTTCATAAAACACTACCAAAACATCTACATAATCATAACACTAGGTGCCTAAAGTTTAAGCACCATATTTTAAAGTTTAAGTTTTCTTCGCGGAAACTAAGGCGTCGAGCCAAAACTTTGGGCAAGAATTTAATTCTCTATATCGTCGACAAGACAAATTGGAAGAAACTTTAACTGAAAATTAAACCTGGCACAATGCCTAAGCTAAGAAAATAGCCATATAACGAACTGGTCCAGTAATGTGCATTGATATTATTTTATTTTTTTGGAATTTAGAATTCATAATGTGCCAAGCTCTATTCTCATTGTTTTTGGAAACGCCCTTGTCCTTGACACCATCTTAAGGAAAGTACAAAATGGTAATTCACCAGAACAATATCAATGGGTATTTTAATTAACTGAAATTTCGAAAATATTGGATGGCTATAAGAATAGAATCAGACCAGCAGGGTAATTGCATAGCACACTACTATCATTAGCAATGGCTCTGATTTTGAGAGCTTAACAATATTCATTGCGTTATTTATGTTGTTGAACAGACATATTTTTCGAACATATGAGGCAATGGATCAGCAACATCCTTCAAAATGATTCAGAATGTGATAGATTGTGTGTTTCACAACTCGGTTGCCGCTTGTCCTTGATCTTGTCTTAAGGGAAGTCTAAATGGTAATTAGTCAGAACAATGACAGTGGGTATTTTAATGAACTATGATTAAGTGGCTTGATTATAGGTACTTGACAGACATGGAATTAGGGTAAGGCCTAGATATAATCTTATATATCTTATTTACAGGTTAGTTACACCATTTATAACTCAAGACCGGCTGGACCGATTTTTATGATCTTTGATTTGTTGGATGTGTCTCCGCCCCGAATAGCAGAATGTAACTGTTTAAACAAAGGAACAAATCACGAAAAAAAGTAAAGAAGATAATTCATTTTCTCATGCATTTGGTATGGAACGGTTTTTTAGGTATCTCGAGAATGGATTGACTGATTTTAGGACATAGGATACTTTTTATCCCGATATTGTCACGGGATCGAGATTTATGAGGGTGAAACCGCAAGGCGTAGCTGGTTATATACAAAATATTATAACTTCAATGAACAAACAACTGGAATATATACAGTTAAACAAACCTACAAAAACAATAACAGATTATTGTGAAAACCCAATGCGTCATGAAAACTTTCGCCTATACGAGTATATCAACTGCGCTGAAACAAAATTGGGCTCCTACATATTCAAGATGACTTTAAGCTTTAAAAAATATAGTTTTCCTGCCATTTTTTTTTCATGCTGAGATAGGAGCCTTTTGGCCTCGTACAGGACTTTCTGTCTCATTTTTCTTTTTGTTACTTTATTTTTTATATAATTTGGGCCTATATTTTTGATTGTGTTTAGTTTAGTTTTATGATCTTCCTGTGCGAGTCGCAATAAATACTTTTTCTTTCTTTCTTTCATTTGAACATTTTAAGTCAACACTATTCAGTCAGTCTATTGTATGTATCTAAACTCTGTTTCTTTTGTTCATATTTCTTTTTGTATAACGGATTGCCGTCCCATCGGGCTATGAGTGAGAGAAGGGAGAGTGCACCTTTTAATGCGCCAACACTTGTACACTATAATACCTCACGTCGATGGCTAGTCTCCGCTGCGATTGGCAGCTATGGCCGAAATTCGGTCAGGGGGACTAATATTATTAAGTAGTTCCTATGTTGCAAAGCCACATCTCACAATATCTTTAGATACTCACAATCTTTTACAAAACTCGCAAAACTATGCCCTAACTAGTATTTTCTGCCTCGTTTTAACTACCAAGGAGATATCCTACTAATATTATAAACGCACGAGGTTTGTATGGATGGATGGATGGATGTTTGTTACTCTTACACGCCAAAGCACGACGGATTTGGATGAAATTTGGCACACAGATAGTTTATAACCAGGATTAACACATAGGATAGACTTTTTATCCCGATATTCCCACGCGATCGAAACTTATGCGGGTGAAACCGCGGGGCGCAGCTAGTCATCCACAAAAGAGTTGTAAATTTAAGTGAAAAATGTGGCGTCTTCGTACAAAAAGATATACAGTACCCTCCAAAAGTTAGTTGACATTTTTTCCACTTAAGCCGTACGTTCCTTTTGACCAGCTCAACAGGAGATTAACAATATTCAGAGCCTACAAAACCTTTACAAAGAGATGATTATTCTAAATTCCTCATATTCAGACTGTCACCATACAACCCTGTTTCGTCACAAGCGGGTTGTAACCGCGACGAGAGAGGGTAGAACATTCAGTGACGATATTAGCACAGTTTATGATTTTAGTTCGTGTTTCATGAACTTCATTATCATATTCCACGTAATATAATTCTCACACACAACTGAGTTAGTGTTAAATCTGATGCAAGATATGCTAGGAATGGTTTTGACATCATTAACTTTGACCATGATAATTTACAGGTACGACTATACCCGTCTTATTACAAAACGAGCACGATATTGTATAATAAACTTTATTCAGAGCACGGTAAAGTTTTAAATATAAAATTGATAACTCAGACTCGTGTTTGCTGTTAGTTTTTGTAATTAGAAATTTAATTTTGTCGAAATAGAGTTTGAAATTCTAAAATAGCTTGATGGTTTGAATCTGGGTCTAAAGGTGAAGCTGGTTTTTTTAAGAAACCGTATAGCCGATGGATTCTGTAAAAAATTCACCGTGAAAAGTTAGGTGAAGTGAGCTTAGAGTGAGCTGTCAATCGTGGCAATCCCTTAGTTTCGTTGGAATGACAGGTCACTTCACCTAAGTTTTCACGGTAAGATGGTTACAGAATCACACTGCTGGTTTTAAAGGATTGACTATGAATATTATGGTAATTCAGGAGTACCTAGTTTCCTCGTATATAAACTGCTGTACTGTAATTTCCCTGAGGTCTAGCCCAGCTAACTCATCAGGTGGTCAACTAGCTATCATTGATTATCAAACTGATCGTGCGCATGCCTCGTACTTTTAAATAACGCAAATGGTTATGTCTATATAATAAGTTCCGTCACTGTAGCCCGCGAAAATATATATATATATATTTTTGCAAATTACCGCGCTATTTAACGTTGTGTGTTGATCAAAATTGAATTTTGACGGATATCATAAAAATATAACAATTTACGGCAAGTAGAATTTTGATAGACATATTGTTGATTCAAAAGATAATTATTTAGTCACTATTACCACGAAATTAATTTTGATATAGCCTTAAGAATCGTTACATTTCCCCAAATCGCCCTAGTGCAATTCCCTCGGAGACTTCCGTTTCTTGCACGCGGAAAAACCAAAACGCTTTGCATTTCTAGGTCGGTGTGGAGAAAATTATGATATTGATAGAGGACAGTTCTTGCCCATGACGTTCTTATAAAATTACATGTTTATGATATACGGGGGGGGGGGGGGGGAGGGGAGGTTAATCTTGCGAACGATCTTTTTTTCTTATAATAATAAAACCAGTCTGTTATTGTCCCTCTGCAGAGCAAATTCCGCTTCTCATCCAGAGAAGGCATGAGCATTGATCACCATTCCTTCAAATCAGTGTGATACAGTTATGGTTCAGCACTTGATAACAGCTCTTCGTCAGCAAAAAAAAACTGCTCTAATTAATACAAGTGAAAGCGAATGCGTATCATCCCATACTTCTTAAAATCTGTGTTAACTTTGTCTAATAATGATTTTGTGATGTGTGAAAATCACTAGAGATTTTGAAGAAAACAAAAATATTTGCTTAGATTTTGTAATTCTCAGAGCGGTTCCTGAAATTTGATGATTTATTCAGTAAGTTTGAGAGAAAATAATTAATATTCTACATCTTCACGCTTTCTTCTTTTATTTTAAAAGGCTTTAGGGCCTTTTTTTAAATATGAAAGCGATTTATTCGCGAAATCATATTAAAATAAGATTTGAATGGCTTTCATCGTATTTGAGAAAAGGGCTTCGGATTTTTTGTTGTTTTTAGAGTCGTTTCTAATTTAATTAAAATTGTTTGATGGCAACACGTTTATTTGCAAAGTCAAAAAAGGTTCGTTCACTGTGACATTCAATTATTTGATAAACGACATTATAAAACTATCTAGATTTTTGTGAGCGATTCTCACAAAAATCTTGTTGTAGTTGGTTTTATAATGTTACAAAAATATAAATTTTAATTTTATTTTATAAAACCAAATTAATCCGTCAAACTAACTATACCCACTTTTAACCCAATTTTATATATGAAAAGAAATAAATAAAAAACACATAAAAGTAAAGTCCAAGTAATTTTATAGGTAATAAATAGGTACTAAATACTTCCACTTATAAAACTACATGAAGGTGAAGTCTAGCTAGTCGTTAAAATATCCATCATATCGGTCTGTAATTTAGCCTAGCTGTGAGCCTGTATTTATCTACAAAACGAACATTAGCTACATACTTCAAATGTTCAATAGTAGACTATTTAAAGTATCGTAAAAAGAAAACTCATATAAATTAATAATTGCAGTAGTAACCTTCAAACTCTTTATTATTGAGTCAGGTCAGGTCTTTTCCGGGATCGTTTCAAACAGCTGACTGTTAATCAGAGAGAGAAAGAGCTTAAAGCTTTGTCTCTCTCTATTTTCACTACCGTGATTACCTCTACTCCAACTACCATTACTGCTCTCATGATCCTCATATTAAACTAAGGTCTTGTCCAAATAAAAGAAAAGTTTATTTCGCGAAGAACAGTATAAGGAAAAACTTTTGAATAATTTTGTGTTGTAAAAACTTGCGAGCAGCGAGTTGTACACTTGCCAGGGACACAAAGCCTTCTAAACTATAATTTGATTTTATTGAATGTATGCATTGGAACTTTGTACAGCTCTGGGAAATACAATTTATCTCTTAGGGATAGACTGGGGTGTACTTCAGACAAAACGCTTTATTTTATAATGAGTTGTTGCTTGTTAGTGAAAACTGAATTTAAATAGACAGAGATGGAAAGACTGCTCTTAAGATATCGCAACTCTAGGTTGGAGAAGATGTGCAAGAAGTCATCATCTGCTTATCCATTTCCCAACTATGTTGGGGTCGGCTTCCAGTCTAACCGGGTGCAGCTGAATACCAGTATTTTACATGAAGCGACTGCCTACCTGACTTCCACAACCCAGTTACTGGGTTATCCGATACCATTGGTAAGACTGCTTGTCAGTCTTGCGGGCTTCTGACGACCCGTAACGACTGCCAAAGATCCACAAATGACGGCCGGGACCAACTGCTTAACGTGCTTTCCAAGGCACGGCAGGGTTTTGATATGTAAAGATGGTCACCCATCTACGGACCAACCGCAGCAAGCGTAGCTTAGCCCAATCGATCGACCACAAGCTCCTACAAGTGCAAGAACCATAGAAATGTAATTATATCTACGGCAAGAACTAAATTGTGATAATAATGGCAGTGTAAACTTTGACAAAATCAACATACTTAGAAAATTCGACCTAAGCGGCACCCAAAGACAGTGAGATCATATTCTGAATTCCTCATCAGGATTTAATTCTAAAACATGAAGTATTAAATAAATGAAACAATAATATTTTTACCAAGAAACAAATTAGCCTATTTCCCACCATTATTGATATTCAGTGCACAATAACAATACAACTCACCGTTAATCTCCTTGATGGCTAAATTATGAACGATAGTGCGAATCTTCGGGGATCCTCGACTCGGCCGAACGTTTCGATTTTTCCCGTCGGGAGTTTGTCGAGAATTATTTATAGACGGCCGTAGCACAAAATGGTTCAGGTACAGAAGGTCAGTTCCTACAACAAACGAAAACAAACGCACACATATACACGCTTCATGTACTGCAAGCGCAAGTGCACTCACGACTGGCATTTGTTTGAGACGGTGAGATCTCCGTATGCGTCAATGTGTGCATGCGTTTCTGCTCATTGTGTGAAGTTGACTTTCTGTACCTATCTACTTTGTGGCAGTAGCCTGGGGCGACTCGGTACGTACTTGTATCTGAGGTAAAGAAACCCGGGGATTGCCGGGGGAGGTAGGAACCCAGCTTTGCTACATTAGTTACTGCTCAGCCGGATTTAAGCGGTGACCTGAACAGCTCTTAACAGTTAATTAAGCTAGTAAAAGTTTGTAATGAATTTTCTTGGTTGGCCAGATTTTTCAAGAAAGTTTTTTTATATTATTTTTGTTGGGGTAGGTGATGTGTAATAAAGTAGGTGGTGTTGAAGAAAGGTCAAGGCGTCTGAATATAATAAAATTCACCTTGCATACCTCATTTTTAGAAAGAATTCTGTAGCTTGCAAATGGAGCTTTAATAAGGAGGACCTTGATAAGGCTGAATTCAAAGGCAAATTAGTTTATTTTTGTATTTTATTTTTTCAAGTTTTACTTAATTTTATTTTCAAACAAGGTATTTAAGCTAACATTCTTAAAATAATAATAATATGTCGTGGTAATGCTGGAGTTTTGGGCACGTTTCCTGTTAGACAGCGATGCGGACGAATTTTTTGATGACTCTTTCAAAAAAGGAGATTCTATATTCAGCCCGCGTATGTATGTATGCCCGCGATTTTCTCAAAAGCTAATACGATTTGCATCGGGTTTTCGTGCAGCAAGTTCACATGCTCGGTCATTACAACCACAAAGCCTGTATTTCAGGTATCGTCAATCATGACCTAGCGACTAGAGTCACAAATCATGACCAGACCTACCTTCAACGAAGGGCAAGTCAATAAAATAAAGGTAAACATCTGATATATTTGATGGTAGTCTGTACTATAACAGTGGCATAGTTCTTGCATCTCCCAAACGCGCGTCATATGATTCTTATGTCTTATATCATTGTTATAAGGTATAAATTGCAAAGATTGACGCGCGTTTGTGAATGTAACAACGATAATAGTTTCAAGGTCAGCTTTATAACGCAGCATATATCATTAGGGGCTATAAAGTTTTATGTCGGATTCCAGTTCTTCAACATTTCAGCCGCATTGGAACTTGCAGCCAAAATAGACCGATAATATGTTGCAAATAACTGTTGCTATCTGGTATTTTGAACTTATTCGCCATTTTACGCGAGTTCTTTTCGTTGTGACTTGGGATTGAAAAAAATGTGAAGTGATTCTGAAGATACATATTGTATTATTATAAGGCATGTATTTAATCGAACCTCAAATAATTCCCATTTTGCTTTCCTAAAAGTATTATTGAACAATCTAATATAATAAATGTGCCTCTTTTTGTGAACCGAGCGAGCGGAGCTACAGTGCCGCGGCAGCCCAAAATAGGAATTATTAGAATTCCTATTTTGGGATCCTAAAAAACTAAACAGCCAAGTACTTGCGGCCAACTTCGATTTAGCGCTCGCCGAGGGGTGCCGCGGCACTGTACATAGCTCCGCTCGCTCGGCTCGCGCGTTGTTAGTCACAATAAACCGAACCTTACCCATTTGGTCGGGGTACCTTAGCTTAGTTACTGCGAATAACTGAAAAAAAGGCAATTTATTTAATTTATTTAAAGGAATTTATAAAAAAAAAGTGTGGATCATTAGAATACCAAAAAGTTTTTAGAGGTTCATTCATTTAAATAAGTGTAAGTAATGTGTAAGTTTTTAGGGGATTAGTTAAATATTTCCCAAAACAAAAATGGAATATATTTTATTCGATTGAAAATATTTTGTGTCATTCTGAACCCGTATACGTATTGTATTTTTGTAAAAGCGTCTGATTTATAGTAGTTAAGTTAAGACTAGATTTATAAACCAAATAAAAGCCAAAAACTCTCATGTACCTAAATAAAGTTACCTAGTCGTGATTTTAGATTTTTTCGTTTTATTAGGTACTGTGTAACGGCTAGGGCTTTGCAGCTAGACTGCGCAGGCTGTTAACAAGTTAGGATTGAATAGTAAACACTTAGGCAAAGTTCATACGTATAATCACACTGAGTTAATCACAATAGGTAGGTAGTTGCAGAAGACTAGGCCGCGGGTAAGGTCACATTGTCTTTCCGAGCACAAGCACAGTTGTAATTTTGGAAGAGTACCGTCCTTGGGTCCCCGGGATGCAGAACTCAGACACCGGGAAGCAGGGCTAGCCAGCCCGATTTCAGGAAGCCGGTCAGGCCCTTAGTAGGCCGCAGACTGCGGCGCGTCAGCAGGACGCCAGTAGCGCGCGGATAGGTGTGCGCGGACAGTTATGCTCGCGTGCCGTGCACAGCAGGTGAGCTTGCCCAGTCCTTAGCCTGGATGTAGAATCCGGTACGTAGAACCGGTAGGTAGAGCCCTGGAAGGCGCGATAGGGTGCGCAGTCACTATAGTGCGAAAGCAGCAAGCCGCGTACGATGTGTCCAGCCTCATTCCCCCTTCCACGACCAAGGAACGGTGTAGAGAGCAGGATATAGGGAAGCTTAACACATCGCAGCGGTTTACAGACAGATAGTTTGCAAAGACATGCGTGTCACAATGACAGATGCAATATAAGGTTATGTATGTAACACGCGAGCATAAAACACAAGATAAACAATGATCTTAACAGCTGGCGTGCTATATAGCTTATAATACACAGGGAGGCCTTGCACATGCCAGATGCAGCAGCAATACATACATATTTCCGTCTCCTATGCACTGGATAACCTACCGCCGAGTGGTCTGACATTGACAACCGCACAATAATATATTAGATAGGTAGATAGATAATAACAACGGCTAGCCAGTGCAGAGGGTCTGGTATAATTACCAAATCAATGAGGAACTCACCCTAGATTTGGGGCATACAGTATATTGCGGATCAGGGAATCACTCCTGCTAGCTAAGCAAGTGGATGTTGAAATGACAGAGTGTTCTTAGTAAATTAGTGTTGTGCCATGATTCTAGTGATGTGACTTGCAACTTACTAATTATCAGTCGACTATTTGCCGTTAAGACCCTCACAACGCTACAACTGTAAAACCTGATTAATTAATAAAAATAACAAAATTTTATCCTAACTTAACTAAAACTGTTCACAAACTAAAATATAGCGTCTAAAAATTCATCCGCATCGCTGTCGACTGGTAATGTACCCAAGAGACTTGCGGCATTACCTCGTTGTATGGCAATACTTAGCCTCTGGCCAAAGTAAAATCCAGTCCTTGGGGCACGGGAAGTGTCAACCAACCGTTTCGGAATTTCCTTAAAAAGATCATGAGCACTCGGACCCCAAACGGCTCGAAAATATAATTACCAATAAGGTTATTATACTTACGCCGTTTGAGGTTTTCCGCAGCCGCAGCAGCACCACCAGGTACTGTTCATTTAATTATGTTTGAACTAAATTACATTTTTTTAATATTACCACGAAGTTCTCCAGTCTACAAGGCAAATATTAAATAACTTCTACAGCTATAAAAATAAAACACAGCGACATGAAATATCTCTGAATGTTTTAATAACTTTCTTAGATAAGTACCTTTTTCGAGTTTTATTAAAAATGAATTACGAATATTCAACTGACTGCCGCGTCAGAAATTTTGCTCAGTTCACCTTATTCGTTTTTATTAAAAGTCAAATATATCATTTCCATTAGTAACGTACATATTGGCAGGTTATTTTTTTCTAGGAGGGTTTGAAAGAATTTTCCGAAATCATAATACATACCGTGATCCAAACTTAATACTAAAAATATTATAAATACTAATCTTGACTTGGCTCGCGAGGTTGTCGACATGTGGGATGTGGACTCAGCGTTGATTGTGCCGATAGTCGTGACAGCCAATGGCTTAATAGCCAAAAGCCTCGACTAACACCTGAGGAGGCTCTTGTTGGGCAGCTGGATCAAGGGCTTGATTCAGAAAGCGGTACTTCTGGACACGGCTCGCATTGTCAGGAGGTTCCTCTTTCTGGAGCCCTGACCACTGGTAGTTT
Source organism: Apamea epomidion (assembly GCA_947507525.1). Classification (NCBI taxonomy): domain Eukaryota; kingdom Metazoa; phylum Arthropoda; class Insecta; order Lepidoptera; family Noctuidae; genus Apamea; species Apamea epomidion. The sequence continues at coordinate 6,954,194 of OX382232.1, forward strand.
GGACCCTGTTCCCGATATCGGTGGGCTACTATTTTTTATATTTTTATTTAATGTTTTTATACTTTTTATATTCTAATATTTTTTATATGTTTACATTGAAATAAAGGAGATTATAAATACGAAAGTAACTCCGCCTGTCTGCGGTCTGTCTGTGACCTTTTCTTAAATAGATTTTGATGAAATTTGGCACACAGGTATACCATCATGACCTGGGTGAGGACCTAGGGTTATTTTTTATCACGGTTGTACGATTCCGTGAGATAATTTCCCACCTCCATGCGGTTTCGCGGAAAAATCTAGTACTTAATATTACGTATTCGAAAGTAACTTAGTCTGTCTCGCTTTTCACACCCTAACAGCTGCGCGGATTTCGATGAAATTTAGAACACAAGTAGACCTAGGGTTAGGACATAGGACCTTTTCGACCTCCACGCGAACGACACGTGCAAAGCTAACATACAATAAAATACTCCAGAAAAGAATACCAAAAGTATGTAGTTCTCAAAGGCACCATGTTTTCCTCAAAGATGTATATGAGCATGACCAGTTTTCCAATTACTTTATTACGAGACTTACAAAGTCTTGGAAACACAATAGTAACCATTGAAGTCGTATGTGGAGGATATTGGATTTGTCATGTTCAGAAGAGGCGTATTCATTCGCATGAACCTGAGAGTATGTAGTGGATATTATGTAAGGATTTGTCGACAAAGCTCTGCTCCCCTGTTCTGAAAAAGATTTCTCCATAATGTGTGCGTGTTACCTGTTGAAAACTTGAGAGAAAATATTTTTCGGTTTTCCGCTTGATGTTTTTCGTTTAGGTCTTTCCTTTAGAAATTTCTCAGTAGCAGGGCCAAGATTTGTACACGGTTGATGGCAATAGACTCGGCCATGTTACATGGGACTTAAACGCAACTGGCTAAATGTGGGTGTAATATTTTTTATTTTATTTTAATTCTCGATTTGATTGTTATGTTTTCTTTAAATTTGATTCTTAGATTTTATTTAGTTTTTTTTTTGTTGTAATTTGAAGCAAACATATTACACTTTTATTGATTCGAACATGTTTTTAAAATAAATGTTTAAATGGTAAACCCTCCATATTGGTGCCCAAGATACAGGCTTGCCTAGTTTGGGGCCAATGTAAAATCTCTGTATTTTTTTTAGCAATAAAGTTTTTATTATTATTTATTTATTTATTATATAGGCGCACTTCTGCCTAACCCATCGGAGAATATTGGCGTGATTTTATGTATGTGTATTTTTTTTCTTTATGTAAAAAGTTTCGAGTCGTGGACAACGCACTGAAACCAGGGATCTTTATTGCTTCCGAGAGGAATTTTCGCGACTTGTAGTATAGGTACTGCATCAGCGCTGAATACACGATGTGTTTATCTTTTAATAATTTATTTGGAGCTTGTCTGTGTGCGCCTGTGTTGATATTTTGTTTTACATTAACGGTTAAATCATGAAAATTAAGTAGGTATAAAAAGATTAATTTTGATGAATTAAAAAAAATGGATTAGTGGCCTCAAACAAGTTTCACATTTTAACGCTAAACACCAGGAAAAATTGGTCCTTGGCAGCTCCGGACAGAGAGAGGTGGAAAGACAGTAGGGAGGCCTTTTCCCAGCGCTGGGATATTAACGGCTAAAAAAAAACTTGGGGATATGTTACATTTAATTACTTAAGTTACATTACATACAAATAGGAAATCTACGAGTATCTAATTATTTTATTAATAATCTTTATTTATTCAGACTACAATGCGGTCTATATCAGTAGTGACTTTCAATTATAATTATTAACCAATAAAATGCCCTAGTAGCTGATAGATAATGTGGTTTCTGTTATTTTACCAACCGTTTAAACAACACAAAGCCCTTCTACATAGAGTTTAAATTATTTCAAATCCTGACTAAAACGTGTATGAAGATAATCGGCTTACCAGCTTGTAGTGAACAATTTTTTTTTGTCTCAAAAGTCCTTTTTTATACTGAATATTGTACACGGTAAATAACCAACAAGGCAATTAGGGTGTGTGAAAATATTGCGGATTATACTTTATTATAATTTTTTATATATTTGTGCCACCTACTCACATAATACTATAGAGGTATGAGGAACAGGGATTAGAGTTCACTACTGCAAAAGGGAGGATCTTTCGAGCAGACGGGTGTTGTCTGGTGGGCAACTGCCCGACGATGGATGTCGGGACGCTGGATATGTGCTAGTCGCGCGGTAAACTCTGCTGGCGCGATGCAGGATTTTGCGTGACCTCAGTATGATGCGTAGTTCGCATGTGGTGATGGTAGATGCCGCCACAATACAAAGTAAATAACATAATACATCATCAGAAAGACGGCTGAAGGAGAAAATATGAACTCAGAAGTTACGATACCAAGTACCTACTCCAATTTTCATATTCGTGTGTTTTTTTATTATAGCAAAATCAAGTTCGCGACGTTTTCCTAATTTGTATGTCGTTTTCACAAACGCTGTCATACGTACTGTGCTTCGTAAACGTCGAGATCTTTCCAAGGTCGAATGATTCGTCACAGGGGGCAAAGCTTCGTATTTTTAAAGTCACAATACAGGCCCAGGAATATAATACAGCTTAATTTCGTCGAGAGAGCGCTTTGAAAAGGGTCTCGCATTCAAAAAATGTATTCACAAAAATCTTATTTTCATGTTTTTTATGGTGCCACATATTTCATGAAATGCCTTAGTCGGCCATTGAGGAATTTTAATGGGCTGTTGATTATTAAGACACAACAATGAACATAAATTATAAAGTAAATTTAGGTAGATAAGAGCCCCTTATTTGTTATTCATTAGTCACAATACGAGTGCTATTAAACGCTTTAATTTATTAACTACGACTAGTTACTGCCCCCTGCTTTGCCCGCGTGGATGTCGGAAATTAACGTGCTACCGGGATCACTAGTAAAAAGCTGTTATTTTCACATTACAAACAGATAAGCGGTGTAATTTAATAATTATTATTTTCTAAGCTGCAAAGACTGTACAAAAAAATACTGTTCTAGAAAAATGAGCAAGATTTTGTAAGGAAATTCTTTCTCTATTTCAAAGTACTTCCTGCATTTTAAAAGAGACAGCAAAAATACGATCAACCAGGACTTATCCGTCTGAACGCTGTACTCAATGGTAATTCAATCAGGTGCAGCATAATAAATCTAGACACAAGCTGCAATAGACTTATTCTATATTCAGGAAATAAGGAACAAAATCTGTGAAGTTGATATTAGCATAATACATTGGTGCACTTAGTGCTGTCCTAAAATTTGGTACACGTCATTATAACATTGACTATGATCAAACTCAAAATCAAAAGTCATTTATTCAAATTAGGCTGTCAATCAGCACTTTTCGAACGTCAAAATTACAAAAGACAGTCCCCCAAAAACGCCCGCTCTTCACCACTTCCTAGTGCTATCGCTGGGAAGAAGAAGTGGCGCAACAAACTCCCCAGCAGTACAGCTGTCTGTTCAGTTAGAAAATACTTGATACTTGATTGTATACAATACTAGGTGTTAGGTAATTAACATCACAAGACACAGAACATAAAATTAAATTATTTGCCATATGTCAGCTAGCCACGCCAATATACCAACAAATATAATAAAAACTATACGTACGAAAGCTAAAAAATAATTAATTAAAATGTAAATAAAAACTTACTTACTAAATAAAAGCCTCCAGGCACATAGGGATCCTGGGTTTAATTCCCAAGTCAGGCAAAGTGTTATTGATTCTTCCGTTAGGAATTTCTTAGTAACAGCTCGGAGTCTGGATTTGTGCCCGGTTGATGCCTTCATTAGAGATCAGGCGCAGGACCAACGTCCTTTCCTAGGCACGAATGTATCACACCACCAACTTCCGAACTCCGGGCGGCTACTGAAAAGTTCCTAATTCAAAAACCCAATAACATTTTACCCGACCTGGGAATCGATCCGAGGACCCCATGCACAGCAATCGCGCTTGCGACCACGAGACCAACGGGGCAGTCAAGTAATGTGGATGTAGATACTATAGCAACACCTCTGCCAAACCCTTCGGGACAACAAGCGTGATGCCATGTTATGTTATGTCATTATAACAGAATTGGAGACTATTTTCCCACAAACATTTGTCATAGCGATGTCTGTGCACGGGAAGTCCATGTCCGTCTATTGACATTTCGCGCTAACAAGATGAATTAAATTGTCCGCGCCATATTGGCCGCAGCTCTATGAGATCTAGTCAATAGCATTGAATTTTCCATCAGTTTGGCTGATCTTTTCAAAATTTTGCTCTATCAACGAAGTTCGAAGTTCTGAATCTTAATTAACCGTCACTATTTCTCAAAGTTAAGGGGCGTGCTCGACAATTAAATAATAGACTTTATAATGCTCAGTGCTGTCTAAGCAAGTTCTCAAGTAAATTAATTGATAAATACTTAATCACTTGAGCGATCAATTCTCGAGAATTGACAAAAAGTTCGGACTACGTAATTTGAAATTCTTGACAGGTATTTCAGTTGTTGACGATGATAAATTACTTTATTAATTTTTAATTATGTACATTATAATATATTAGTCCGTTCCTGCCTTTAAACTTTGGTTTTCCGTTAGGAAATTTCTCTCATAGTGCTTAAGAAAGGACTTCATGTAATTTTAAACGACAAGTTTATGTTACCCAATTTATTTGATTTATTTCGAACAATATACTAGCCATGTCAAAAAAAAACTGGTAAGTATGTACTACTACCCACTGAGTCTTGAAATTGTAAGTTCAATATTGAAGAATTGGGGTTACCTGAAGAATTGGGGGAGGGTTAAGGTTAAGAGCCCTTAGGGTTTTAGAATTTTACTTCTAAATCAACCTACGATTCAACAAAACTTTCAAGGGTTATGGGGTACAACCCTTGAAAGTTTTGTTGAATCGCTGACGGGAGACCAATTACAAGTCAGGGACAATCATCGAATTGAAAAATATGACTGACGAAATATGATTAGTGTTCGGTAGCAGACCACCAGACATACACCACCAGGGGAGGTCGCATCAGGCGGCGGCCGACGCGATGACACGCGGGGTTGCGATAGTCGTGGAAAGGATCCGGCAGTTGGGTCTCCAGGTGGCATTGCACAAGTCCGAGGCCATGTCTTTTCATGGGCCCCGGTACGGGCCACCTTCAGGATCCCAACTGATGGTAAGAGGGGTTCACATAGGCGTCGAGACAACGATGAGATACCTGGGTCTCGTCCTCACCAGCCGGTGGAACTTCGTCGAACACTTTCAACGTTTGGCCCCCAAAGTGGAACGGGCCGGGGCTGCCTTAAAGCGGCTCCTGCCCAACCTGAGGGGGCCAAACGCCTCCTGCCGGAGGCTTTACGCGGGGGTCGTGCGGTCCATGGGCCTATATGGGACCCAGGTGTGGGCGCGTTCACTTCGGCTGCGAGCCGCACACTATCTGAACGCGCCCCAAAAGGTGGTTAAGGCTAATCCGGGGGTACCGCACGATCTCGGGCGAGGCGGCAAGCCTCCTTGCCAGACTGCCGCCACGGGATCTGGAGGCGATAGTCCTCGCGCGCCTGTATGACTGGCGCGCGGTGGCACTACGTCGGGGGGAAACTCTGCACCCGCGGCAAATCGCGGCGGAGCGGACGGACCTCCGGCGCGATCTCATGGCGGAATGGAAGGCGCGACTATCGCAACCCAGCGCAGGGCACGCCACGATAGCGGCGATAAGACCCCTCTTTGAGGAGTGGCTAGACAGGCGTCACGGCGTTCTCACCTACCGCCTGACGCAGGTCCTCTCCGGACACGGATGTTTCGGGAGGTTTCTGCACATCATCAGGCGGGAGGAGACGCCCGGGTGTCATCACTGCGAGGATCGCTTAGAGGACACGGTGGAGCATACGGTAGAGGTCTGCCCCGCTTGGGCAGAGCACCGCCGTGTCCTCGTAGAGGCGATCGGCAGCGGCGGCGACCTCTCGCGTCCGGCCCTGGTTCAAGCCATGGTCCGGGGCGAGAGGGAGTGGGAGGCGGTCACCTCCTTCTGCGAAGCAGTCATGCTAGCGAAGGAGGTGGCGGGATGGGCGAGGGAGAGATCCTCACGCCTCAGCCGCCGAGGGAGACTCCGGGCGTCGGGAGCCGTGTGACGACTCCCGGCCACCGTAGGCGCGGGCCTGCGGGCGGAGAGCAATGTGTAGCTCTCCGTCCGATCAGGACCAGGCCCGTGCCGGACGGCGCGTATGTGTTCCACGCGCGCCTAAAGAGATGTTAGCATAGTTGACGGGGCCCGACAGGGCCGAAGCCTGCCGGGGTAGCGGGATCGTCCGAAAGGGTTACCGCTGCCCTGGTACATAAAGGGCTAAGGAAGGAACACGGGTGGGTTTTAGTCACTAAGAGTCTGACACTCCCTTCTGCGTCATTTGATGATTTCCCATCCTGAAAAAAAAAAAAAAAAAGACATACACCACACACAATATCCGTCTCGTCAGAGATGTCTCCCTTTTCAACGGTCGAAACTTTAAACCTACTTCCTGCACTGGTCCCTAGCAACATCACTAAAACCCGGCCACACAACACCACAATCACGCGTCGTTTAGCAGAACAGGCAACACAAACCGATCAACAAGGCGTCCCAGCATAACGTATTGCTTGACGCATAGGCCGCAGGAGACTATGTTATTCGAACTGAAATATTGGATTATCGACATCTAACTACCATTGGGCAGTAGCCCTTGGTGCGCTACTGCCCAGTGGTAGTCAGATGTTATATGATTATGTATAAAATTGCGTTCGACCGAAGGTTCCTCCATTATCAATCGAAAAAATTCCTAACAACGTCACTAAAACAAAACAATCAACCGTCGTTTAGCAGGACAGATCAACAAGGTATCCCAGCATAACGTATTGGTTGCCGAAGGTCGCTGACTATCGACATTTGACTAGGGTTGGGAAATTATTACCCCACCAGAAGTGACAATACCCGCCTGGTCAAAGGCTCCTCTCTTTTCAATGGAGGAACTTCACACCTTGTTCCTCCAACACCAAAACCACCTTGTTTCTCCAATTCCTAGCAACATCAGTATAACAACATACTCAGATCAACAAGGAGACTAGGGTTTGGCAATAGTCCCACCAGACAAAATCGCGTCCGGTCGAAGGTTCCTCCCTGATCAATGGAGGAATACTTGTTCCTCTAACACCATACAATTCTCCTAGCAACATCACTAACCCACAACAATCAAGCGTCGTTTAGCAGAACAGGCAACACAAACAGATCAACAAGGCATCCCAGCAGAACGTATCGATTGACGCAATTGCGGGCCTTCGGTGTGGCGAATGATTAATGATTGCTCTCACACATTGGGTTTATCAGAGTAAACGGTGATGCTGTGTTGTTTGGTAATCCTGGTTCTGGTAAAATGTGTGCCGATTTTTATTTCGCGTCAATATATGTTTTGGAGGAACTACGACGAGGCAAATTCGGTGAAAATCGGGTATAAATAGGTACCTTCATAGAATGATTTACTAACGTATGCTTTTATTTCGTAGTTGTTTTACTTAAACTATAAGATAAGATAGAAGGACGGCCAAAAAATACATTTTAGTTTTACGAATCCACTGTACTTCGAAATGTAGGTCCCATTTCGAAGTACAGTGGAAAAATACATTTGACTTTTACGAATCCACTGTACTTCGAAATGTAGGTCACATTTCGAAGTACAGTGGATTCGTAAAAGTCAAATGTATTTTTTGGCCGTCCTTCTATCTTATCTTATAGTTTAAGTAAAACAACTATTTCTTTTAATAAAAACTCAATAATATATTTTTAGATTTTTCTAACGAGTCTTGTAAAATGTTAAAGGACAAGAAATGAATGTTCATTACTACTATACTTCGCTTTGGAGGACGCCACAGTATGTTTTATTGAGTCAGGTCTCGTAGAAAAGCCATTATTTTAAACTTGAGGACAGCCACTCCAAATAGTTTAGCTCAGACGGACCATCTAGGAGCAGAACTCGTTAAAAGTTAGCTAGACATTATGTTATACTTGTAAATATTGTGTTTCTGTGTCTTACCGATCTTGTTTGAAGTAAAACATCTCTTTATCTCATTTTTTTTGTTTCTATGAGTGTGTTTAGTTAAGTTTGAGATCTTTCTGTGGGAGTCCCAATAAATACTTTTTCTTTAGTTGTTTCTTTATTAAACATAGACAAACGTATTGATATCACATTTGATAGCAAGTTGCGCAAACTCTTAGTTTCCATGACTACCATGCTCGTACCTAGTAGGTTACCTTTGTTGTAAATAATTGTAATGTACTTATTTACTAGCAGGCGTGATAAGTTTGGAATTCGACCGAACGAATTTTGTAAAGTTAGGGAAAAGTTATTGTTTATCAAATTCACTACCAATTTACAACTGTCCGTACATTCAAAACACATCTGTCATTATTGACACTTAACTAAATAAAGGACAATCGACGTAGTGTGTCAATTTGATAAACATTCATTTCCCTGACCGTAGTAAAGAACGCAAACAAAGGAACCCTTCAGCAAAACAATTGAAAATCGTGCAAACGTAATCTAAAATCAAGCGTCCGAAAAATTCCCTGATTGTTTTGAACCTGGGAAACAGTACCAACATAAGTAAATCGTCGGCAACAATTGCTGCCTTTCACAGCCAGACAAGAATGCTTCAGATATATATTATTGGATTATTTTCTGCGGTACAAACGAACAAGGTTTTCGGGTCAAGAGTTGCGGGTTCGAGTGCGCGTGCTCTGGATGGCTACCCGTCGTTACGCGTACCGATGTTTACCAATCATAAAATAGCAGAATTATGCTCTTTTGCTCGCTCGCATAGCCATATTGAATGAGCTGATGATTTTCGTGAATGGACTGATTATGGAACGCCAAAATTCTATTTCCATTATTGTGCTTTGGCTGACGATTTCAAGCGAATGTCATTATTGCAAATGGAAATGGTCATTATAAAATCTGATTGCCTATTGCTGAAACAGTCATATTGATAAGAAATAACTAGGTATTTACTGAATTTCAATGAATATGCCTAGACTTCTCCCTATTATTTTGGGGTCGGCTTCCAGTCTAACCGGATAAAATGACTGCCTATCTAACCTCCACAATCTAGTTACTAGTTACACCACACCACTTGGTAAGACTGGTTGTCAGACTTCTCCGACGACCTGTAGCAACTGTCAAAGATCTGCGAATGACAGCCGGGACCAACGACTTAACGTGCTCGGATTCCGATATGTAATGAATGGTCACCGCTCCACGAACCGCCCTCTGCAAGTATAGCTTAACCTTCGAATGACCCGTGCGGCTGTTATTATTTAGCCACAAGCCCCTCATTTATTTCTCAGGTATTTGTTAAACTCTAGGTACTGTAAAAGTTTGCTTATCTTGGCGTTACTTCGGCGTAATGTTTTCACTTCTCTTTTAAAGTTAGAAACATGTCGAACATGATTAGACGCAACAAGTAAATGGACAAAACTTGTACTAAAGTTCCGGTTTCAAATTACAAAGTACTCAGCCTTAGCTGGGATGATTTTGCTAAAGTTCATCAGATTAGGGTAATAGCACTTCAGTTGCTTACTCGAATTCATTACGATAGTAGATCGTTCCCGAGATTTCCGCCTCGCCTCGCCTTGTAAAGTGTGATGTTCCACGATACATTATCTTCTAAAATTTCCTGAAAAGCTAGCACAAACTCAGTTTCTAATTCTAAATAAACTGATAGAAATCTTATTTATTTTCTCTCCCTCGTTTCAGAAATTTTAAGGTGCGTAGAGAAGTGATATATTTCTTGCGGTAACATTTTATGCGTAGGTACAATCTACATTGAATAATCATGTTTTAATCTCTACTCTTAAAATATGAATAAATAAAAACGCGGGTACCAAAAGTAGCTCAAAATAACCGGCCACTATTCAGAATCCGTAGCGTAATTAAAACATCGTTGAAAAGAAAATAGAAATGGCAATTTTTATTAAAAATAATTGGAATACCTCACAATTCATATAGAAGCAATTACGTAAATATCATGACGGAATATGCGAAAAGAATCCGCAGAGATAACATATTTTACTGAACATTATAAAAGTAAAAAGGTCACCATTACCTGTTACCACACCCTTCCATTCAGCCGGAAAATATCGTGGGCGAAAAATTCAATAATAAAAAGTTGTAAGTCCAAATCCCACGGTTCGGAGATAGGATCGGGCGATTTCTACGTGATTTGTCGCGAAGAGATGGGGCTCCAGCCAGTATGACGCTGATCTATTGTGATCGAGCTCCCGAGGGTCGCACTAAGTGAATATTTTTCTGACTAGCAATCGTTCGTGGTTCCGAGTACCGACCTCGTGAAACGGGGGGAAAGAATTTTTATAGTCGAATTGTCGTATCTGGTTAAGGTATTCAGGAGAAAAGTTATTCGTGTTAGAATGATGAATGCTTTTTTCGCCCGTGATATTCGTAGGTTGAAGTTTTGTTGTCTTTACTGGATAATAATTTAAATTTATAATGTAACAAAGACGAGGAACAAACACAAACAGAATAGAAATAATTCCCTCACTGAATTAAAAGTACCTAATGCAGTACATAAACTTGGCTCTCGCTTCCATACCTGAAATAAAATAGAAATATGCAATAAGTATAAATAAATTCTCCATTCCACGTTCATGAATACAAGTTCGGAATTCAAAGCTACGAGTTCCACCTGTAGCTCAAAAATGCAATATTTATAAAATTGAGTCCGTAGATAATCCGGCTTCGATGCAGGATGGACAAAATATACCAATATGAGTTTACATTATTAAAAGCGAAACAGACATCTACTTATCGTTACGACAATCCCTTGTATTATGGACACTAAAGCCCCTTTTACAATCGGTATTCAAGAGACTTTTCATTGTTAGTGGCGAGGATTTTACACAACGTTAATATATGATGTATTTATGTGAATATGTATGTAGCATAGCAGCCACTGGCGCCGATTCCCTTGTTCACAAACTAAACTAAATTTAAGTTCAGTGCATCTTTTTCTTTCTATTTCATTAAGAAAAGGACAGAAGATAAATATTAGTTTAGTCCTGTCAAATTAGCTAGCGCCTGACGTAAATTGAAGTATTTGTAGTAGCCATGTTTTTAATCACGTCTAAACTATCTATAGAGTATCTTAATTTGACAGGATTAAACTAATATTTGTCTTCTGTCCTTTTCTTAATGAAATAGAAAAAAAAAGATGCACTGAACTTAAATTTAGTTTAGTTTGTGAACAACGGAATCGGCGCCTATACCTACCATACTTTATTTTCTAAATAAGTATAAAAAATATTACGGGAGACACAAATGTGATGAGTCAAATTCCGTGGCAAATTATGATTTTGTAATAGAAAAAAGCCTGCACTCCTTCGAATAACAGTGAAGCAACACTTCACCATTGATGAAAATTGGGTTATTCTAAAAATTATTCTTAAAAGCCTGGATTTGGCGTTTATTGGCAAATGCTTTTCAATTACGCATTTTATACAAAACGTATGTGAGATTCTTGGGCATAACGCGCGCTCTTGTACTATGTGCAGGCTTAACAAAAAGCTTTTGTGATTAATTTATAGCATTGGTATACTGAGCTTTTTACTCGTAGTTTTCCATTCTGGGTAATATTTAATTAAATATTTATTTTACACACCACAAAAATTCATAAATGTACGTAAGTTAAGTGGTTTTTTTAATTTGAAGTGCTGAATGCGCCTGCTCTTGACCTCAATCATGCCTGATGGAAAGCGATGGATGAGGTCTATGATGGAAGGAACTCAGAAGATGCCTGTTCACTATTGCTTTAGAGTGATAAATTCAGTGACCCCTTATTAGCTTATAATCTCACTTTGAAAAGAAATATAACGCAAGCCCTTATAATTTGTGGTCGTCCACCCCATCATCATTTTCCGATTTACCACCAAAAACCATAGACGAAAAGAGAAAATGTATTAGCAAAATATTAAAGAGACATTTGAAGATTTATTCTAAATACAATATTTTTCACAATATACACAATATTTTTCCTCTTGAGGTCCGTTTCACATTTCGTCGCCGCGGTCCGGGTAATGGCGTAGTTTCCATCTGTCCGTCCGAACGTCCACGGTCCTCGACCGAGCCATAATGGAAACACATTATGTGAATTGATATGTCTTATGGATTCCCGACGATTAAGAGGAATGAGTTTTTGGGATAGATACTGAGAATTTTATTCAATTGTGATTAAGTGTGAGATTGCAGATTGTTGCATTTTTTAGTGTTGTAGATTCATTTTTACATCTTCAATACTACTTGCGAAATCCGTAGACCTCATTTGTATTTAAAAGCGTCCGCGAAATGGAAATGCGAAGTGAAATTTCTTGTTTTGACATAAAATACAGCTTACTAGCTTTTGGTCGCGGCTTCGCCCGCGTAGATGTTGGAAAGTATCCCACGGAAACGTACTATCGCGATTAAAAGTACCGTATGTGTCAATCCAGGTTGCAGACTATCTGTGTGCCTAATCTTTTCCGCCGTTTTTGCGCCAATCCGGAACAGACATACAGACAAAAGGACAAAAATTCTTCGTTACTATTTGATTATACATTATAGATGATACTCAGCAATACTGTAGCTTCCCACTAGTGAACGAATTTTAAGAATCGGATCAGTAATTCCGAAGATTACCCCTTTTTTTTTTTTTTTGTGGATGGGAAATCATCAAATGACTCCTCTCGCTCTGGCTGGAGCAGAAGGGAGTGTCAGACTCTTACTGACTAAAACCCACCCGTGTTCCTTCCTTAGCCCTTTATGTACCAGGGCAGCGGTAACCCTTTCGGACGATCCCGCTACCCCGGCAGGCTTCGGCCCTGTCGGGCCCCGTCAACTACGCTGACATCTCTCTGAGGCGCACGTGGAACACTTACGCGCCGTCCGGCACGGGCCTGGTCCTGATCGGACGGAGAGCTACCCATTGCTCTCCGCCCGCAGGCCCGCGCCTACGGTGGCCGGGAGTCGTCACGCGGCTCCCGACGCCCGGAGCGTCTCCCTCGGCGGCTGAGGCGTGAGGATCTCTCCCTCGCCCATCCCGCCACCTCCTTCGCTAGCATGACTGCTTCGCAGAAGGAGGGCACCTACCGCCTGACGCAGGTCCTCTCCGGACACGGATGTTTCGGGAGGTTCCTGCACATAATCAGGCGGGAGGAGACGCCCGGGTGTCATCACTGCGAGGATCGCCCCGAGGTCACGGTGGAGCACACGGTGGAGGTCTGCCCCGCTTGGGCAGAGCACCGCCGTGTCCTCGTAGAGGCGATCGGCAGCGGCGGCGACCTCTCGCGTCCGGCCTTAGTGCAAGATTACCCCTTACATACATATAAACTCAACATTTCACCCCTATAAAATATTAGTACAGCGATAGGTAGACACTCATAAAGGCTATTCATTCACAGCTAAAGCTACAAAAGCTACATAAGAACACTTATTACGTGTAAGATAATCGACAAAAAAAATAAAAGCTACACGTGAAGGGAAAAGTGGAATTGATATAAATGACTCCATCTATATTCAGTTGCCTGTTACGATCTGTACTAAGCATCTAATTCCTAATAAAGCCTTTATTCTCCGTATCAAGTACGTGACTCTTGTCTTAAAGACTACAAGCAAGCTTTCATGGCTTTACTAGACTTGCTATTCAGCTCGGACTGTTGTATTTATTTTTATTTTCGATTATTGGAATGAAACCTCTTTAGGTGATTGTTGGCTATTTCTACGGTTCTGTAACAATCTGAAATAATGACACTTAATGAGAAAATAATCGAAAGTAAATTGAGATTTTTTGTGAGAATCACCCTAATATTTTTGATTTTAATGATACCGTTTCAGAACGTATTTTTATTTGGTAACAATATAACACCATTAGCTGAGGTCTTTTGAAAATGCTGTTTTATTAATAACTAGCTGAGCCGGCCAAATTCGTACCGCCTCAGAATCAACAGGAACGAATGTATGAGAAAATCAATTATCTTAATTTTTTTTTCGTGAATTTTTCCCATGTTTTAATGGTTATTCTGATGCTCGGGGCAAAGGAAAATTCAACAAATCAAAGATCATAATAACGGTTCAGCCGTTCTTAAGTTATAAAAAATGGTGTAACTAACCCAACTTAGATTATGATTATTTAACGTCAGCAAGTATAAGTTGATATACTTACTAACCAAATAAATATCTATTCAAAATTATTATCAATTCTTGTATTTTAATAGCACCGTAGAAGGACTATTACAGAGACTGGAAAAAGTCTACATTTTTCTTCTATTTGAGGAAGAAAAAGTCAAACAGCGTCAATGTTTGAGGGTAGATACACTAAGTGGGGGCAAAAGGAAGTCATACTGGAGTCAACAAGGCATGAAGAAGCCGTGTCGTCTTGCAATCCCGTTTGCAAGGATGTGGCACTGATTGTTGCTATTCTGTGGTATTTCTGAGGTTTAATGGAAAAAGCATTTTTGATGTGAAACATGTATTGGCGCACCTTGGAGTAAGACCGAGTTGTATGTCGTGACGGCAAAAGACATGGCGCTATCTTATGCCGTCATGCACCCTCTCCTCCACTATTTTCGATGTTTCACATCTGCCGGGCGTGTGTGCTGGCCACATTTTGTTGTGTAAAGATGAAAAAATAGCTACACAACACATTTAAACAATAGTTTTTATTAAACAACAGAAAAAAATAAATGATTTTTTTTATAAATCAATGTTTGATTTATAAGAATTTTCATTTATTTTTTTATGTTGTTTAATAAAAACTATTGTTTGTTAATGTTGACAGTGACCAAATTACTGAGTCTTCATCACTAGCATAATTCATATTACCTGTAAGTAGAATCTTGTTGATCCTGTATTTAAACTGATTATATCACTACACAGGCTCATCACCACACCAAACCTCTCGTGCAGGCAACCCTTCACATTCAACTGTTTCCCGCCATTCGTGCTGAACTGACAGTTGACATTAGTGACAGCTGCCTCACTACTGATGTGTATAAAATAGTGTTTCTATATTATCAATTAAATATAATATACACTACATGAGGGCCATTCTCAAAATAATTGCATAGGTATACAACAAATATTCAAAGTTCGTTTAAAAATATAAAAGCTCGATAGCAAAGTTAATACAGGCATATTGGCAAAACCAATATTCAACTTTAGGTGAAGGTTGGAAAATCAAACGATAGTTTCAGTTTTCACGTCAGCATAATTGGAATTTTTTTAAATGTTAAATATCTCGCTAGCCTTCGCAAAAATGAATATAAAATGCTACATGGAGAGAAAGTTAATAAAGAGTTTCGTTTTATAAAAAAATATAAAAATGTAGCATATTTTCCTGCATACCACATTAAATACTTTTTATAAAAATTCCCATTACATCAAACCAACAAACATTGCACACACAAAAATAATTATTGCTGGGAAATAACTTTTATTTATGGTTTGAAAAATCTGTTTACGGTAGCGCGCAATGAAACGCACGCAAAACATTGTGCATAACCCGCATACAACTGTAGGGCCCTAATTCACTATTACCACTTAACGATTCCTTGCTCGAAACCATGTCAATTTCTTAGCTAATCCTGCCGACCTCACGTTCATTTCGCGCGGTTTCGTTCATTGTGTCGTAGAGAATAAGGCACAAGAGTGGCAATTCTCGTAATTTTAAGAACGTTCACAGTCTGATCTCAGTCTAAATCTGTCAAAAATACCTCTAATTTCCCTACATTTTCGACAAGTTTTTGACATTTGTTTGTCGCCGAGATGAGACTGCAACTAGATTTTGAACGTTTTAAATTACGAGAATTGGCCTACAGGAGTCGTGATGTGGGTAGGTACTTAAAGTTAAGTTGCCTTCGTAAAAAAAAAAAAACAATAAAATTGAAACTGACCTTAAATATCACAATGACGGGTAGAACAAATGACTCTCGCCTTCGTTAAGCTTGTTTTAACACCCGTTAAAAATAAAGCAATCGGGTAGGGTGCTCAATTAATAATGAATATTAATACCCAGATAAGTTACGAATTAATAATAAATCGTCTATTACATAGAGTGCTCTGTGCTATATGGATCTTTAGGCGCCTGAATGACATTGACAGGGGGACGCCCCATGTTTGTGAAATTGTCAAAGATTAGGAACTATTACAAAGATAGGAACAATTTTTGTAATTTTAAGAACATTCACATATTCTCAGTTGCCAAAGCAAAAAAAAAAAAAAAGTTCACCGTCTGTTCTCAGTGTCAGTCTGTCAAAAGTACCTCTAATTTCCCTACATTTTCGACAAGTCTTTGACATTGATTGTCGCTGAGATGAGATTGCGACTAGATTTTTAACGTTTTTGATTACGAGAATTGGCCTTCTGATCATCGGTGTTTAATTTTTTTGTCCGATTGATTCAAAACTGCGCAATCTTAAATTATCCTACTTTCAGTCATTTAGGAATGTTTATGGCATATAATGGGCAATTTCGCGTTCTGAAAATGTCAAACCTATATAAAGTTAAGATTAAATGTACGTGTATGTGTGTGTGTGCTTGATAGAGCAGGGGGCTCTCAAAACGGTGAAGGATAACATCGTGACAAAACCGGCATGTCCTAGAACCAAAAAATCTAAGACACGTGACATCTACCAACCCGCTCTGTGCCCACGTGGTGAATTACGGCCCACTCCCTCTCACAGCGACGAGGCCTGTGTCCCAGAAGTAGGAACATTATAGGTTGATTATGTTATGTATGATCTTGAGATAATACAGAATAGGTCTTCTTCTTTTCGGTTCGACGTTACATCCGCGGTGTTATTCTGTAAAAATCTCACCGTGAAAACTTAGGTGCAGTGAGCCTTCAAGAGTATCAATCGCTAGCATGAGGTGGAATGACAGCTCACTTTAAGCTTACTTCACCTAAGTTTTCACGGTGAGATGTTTACAGAATAGACCGGCTGTATGTTGCTTATATTGTTTGGGCTCAGTCTGCCACCCCCACGATGGAGGAAGTCCATGGGGATTTACACCGCGCAACAAAAAAAAGGTGGCCGTAATTCTATACTTCGTCTGAGGCGTTGTTGAGATCGTCAAGGTTGAACGGAAATTTGGGATAGTCTAGCAGATGAAATAATAGATACCATAATAGGCTAGATGCCTAAAAAATTCTAATTAGTCCGTCGGTTAGATTATCAAAAAATATTGGACCCGTATTTTTTCTTTTGTCAATTATCTAAAAAATGATGAAGATATTAACCGTTAAAGTTCCGCGTGACGTCACGCCATGCTACACTTTTTAGCAAGGCGTGACGTCACGACCCCCTACTCCCAAATTTTGACGCGTTTATCTTTGACATTTTTAGTTTGATTGACAAAAGAAAAAATACGTGTCCATTATTTTTCGATAATCTAAATGATGTACTAAATATAATAATCGTTTTTTTTACCCAGGCAACTACTCTATTATTGCGACACTTAGCAAATAGATTGGTTTTCTAGCTCATCCTAACTTTACAAATTATATTACAGGGTAAAAAGTTTTCCTCTTATTAATCATGTCTTACTCTGTTTTCGCTTTGATGTTACCAATTACTAAAATGAAAGATTGTAATTCAGGTAATAACAAACTAATTGAGTAGGACAATTAACGGGTACAATCTTAAGTAATTAAGTCAATTCAGGTAGATTTACGGGTTCAATTACCTACTGAATAACGATCGAACGATCGGAAAATGTAATATATATTTTTTCTATTTCTATACGTTAGTAACTGTAGTTGTAGTTTAGATACCTCTGACCGACCTATCGGGGAAACAAGGCGTGATGTTATGTTATGTACAGTCCGTTAATAGTTATTTTATCTCTGAATTCGCACCACTGTCAAAATTAAAGTGATCTCTATTTTCGTTACTATAAGGTTGCCGTTAGGTTGTTGCCACTGACTAGTCTGTCAAAATCACAGTGATCTTTATTTGCGTTAATATAAGGCTGTAGTTGGGTTGCACCTGTCAGAGATAAAATGACTGTGATGAGTGGACTGTAGTAACTTAAATTGAACAAACCGATTCGTGTTTAAATATAGAGCCATTAAATCTTATTCGACAAACGGAAAGTCACTTAAGTTTTTAAGTACAATTCCATTAGAATTTAACTTGCTCACTTAAAAAACTTGCTCAGAAATGGAAGCCGGTGTTCACCAATACATTATTTTCTTAGCAAACTCAATTAAAATACCTGCCCAAAACAAATACATAAGGAAAACTGATGGCATGTTATACAATTTGAATACAAAACGGTATTGTCATAACAACGCACAATACGGCTTTCCAAATCATTAGCGATACCGTGACGTTAGCGTGAAGACTCCGTTGCGTGACGTCGACGTGACTCACTGGAGCGAGTGAGCAATGACAGCAGCATTGTTTCCTCTGAGGGCCCGTTTGATGTGATCCACTCACTCCGTTATGAGATTAACAGAAATGATACTAGGGCGGAAGGATGTCATGTCAACAGAATTGAGTTTTGATTGGGATGTATTCGCAATTTGTGTTGTTGTACTGTTGTATTCGGTTTTAATGAAGGTTGTGAATGTGATGTGTGTTTGTATTTGATGTTAATCTGCTTTACAATATTATGCTTAATGTTTTACTGTCTGAATGTGTTGATCTTTAGTGTCTTATCATCATCTGCTTAGACTTTTTCCAACTATATTGGGGTGAGTTTCCAGTTTATCCGGGTGGAGCTGGATACCAGTATTTTACGTGAAGGGACTGCATATCTGACCTCCACAACACAGTTACTGGATTATAATATGATACCCCTGGTAAGACTAGATGTCAGACATTCGGCCTTCTCACGATCAATAACGACTGTCAAAGATCCACGAACTAAGTAAGTATGCTTCCCAAAGTACGGACGGTTCTCAGTATGTAAAGATGGTAATTCATCCACTGACCAACCGCGGCAAGCGTAGCTTAACCTGATCGATCGACCCGTGCGGCTGTTATTACTTAGCCACAAGCCCAACTAATTTTTACATAAAATTGACTATGGAAGGGTTATTAAGTCAGACTAAAGATGAATTATTGCATGACCTGCACCACTCAACTCTACATGCACAGTCTATGTATTTACTTCACACAAGGTTTTGTCAAACCTTTAATGCATACGTACGTAATACCTCAAGTACCACAGACACAACACAAAAACACAATATGTTCTGTGTCGAGACGTGGTCTATTTTTTGCGTGAACGCTCTCCACTCAACGTCGTGTTTGTCTTAACTTAAATTAATGGATGGAAAAACTGGGGACTACTCGTAAGAGTTGTGAACATCACACTTTGCCTCGTAAATATGTTACTAATGTAGGTAAAGAAGGAAAAGTGGAAATAAAACATTGTGCTATCAACACTGAAAGGTCTTTTAGACAAGGTATGCTGGACTAGTAGTTGTAGTAAACTTTTACCTCCTTAGCATAATCAGCCGATAATGTTCTCGGTACTGATGGCCTCCTCTCTGTGAGATAGAGTGGGCCATAATACACCACGCGGGCCTAGTGCGGTTTGATATCGACCCCCTTACCTATTGAAAAACCTAGAGTAAAGTTACAACGAAAGAGAAAGCAGAGGTCTATGCTCAGCAGTGGGGAATTCGGACTATGGACGATGATGATGATAATTACAACCACTATTATGTTCAAATTTTCATGTTTCGTTGATATAATTTTACTCCGCGTTTATTAATAAAGGGTAATGGATTTTGCTGTATTCGAGTTTGAAGTACACAGGATGACGACCACAAAACCATGATATGGAGATAGTCGGGCCTTACGAAGCAATGATAAAAAACTCAGGTTCAGGTAGTGTATGAGATCAGGTGGTCCACCAGCCAGTTCCTTTGCTTTTCCATGTACAAACGCCAGCACATCAATCTACTCGAAAATGTCAAATTTTCCCAATCAACCTTGAACCTTAATGCTTTAGCGGTAAAGTTGATAATCTATTTTTTTTAAATGACAGATTGTAGTAGATGATTGCTGGCGTCTCTATACTAAAAAAACAGTTTTCGATATGAAAATAATTTGTTAGCAAGAGCGGAAAAATCCATAGCATTCATCAGATTTGTTCACGCATACTTTCAAAAGCGAGTAGGTACCTATGTTACAAAGTAGATAGGTACTTAATGTGAATACCACTTGACATTCTACTCAACCTGTAAGGGAAAAGGAGCGGAAAGATACGAGTAAGTAGATAACATCTAAAAGCTGATACTGTTAAGCTGACTGTAAATGTATGAACAACTTTATCAAAATATCAGATTACTTTCGCTCTATTTGTTACGGGGTACTATTGCCATACGAGGATTAGAGGTGTACTGGTGAGTATACTTAGCGGCACGAATTAATATGATAGAATGAACGAAATTATTTTACCCAATATGCTGTTACGAGTATCCAGTAACCGGGTTGTGAAGGTCAGATAGGCGTCACTCCATGTAAAATACTGGTATTTAGCTGCATCCAGTTAGATTGGAAGCCAACCCCAATATCATTGAGAAAGGATTTAAGATGATGAAATATATAGATAGAATAGCCTTTATTATATAGACCATAAAAAGAGAGGAGGAGAGAGAGAGGGAGGGGTGAGGTCTCTGAACAAGCGTAAAGTTGCCTTAAAACACTACTCACAGAGAACAAAATGATATTATAAATTAGGTAGTCGTTTATCCTTTTCCAACCGATCGCCTAAGAACTTTGTAAACGAAAAGTTTGTATATCCATGGTGGCAATAAGCTACTTTTAATCCTAGGCACGACACCGAAGTCACGAACAAAAGCGCTACCACTAGCCTGTACTAACAAGATAAATATTATTTTACACAATATATCTTCCTCTAGCAGTTTAGTTTTCAGTGGCACAAGTTCAGTACAAGCATCCAATGTAGGTACCTATCTTTCTCGTACTAAACTTTATCGCGAGGCCAATTCAGAGGTCTTGAAATGTATGAGACATAATTTGCTCAACAAAACATTAGATAGATGGAGACATTATAACACGTTCGCTTTTTTTTTTGGGCGGGAAATCATCATATGACTTCTCCCGCTCTGGGCGGAGCAGGAGGGCATGTCAGACTTTTACTGACTAAAACCCACCCGTGTTCCTTCAGTTGCCTGTGCCAAGGGCCACCGTATCTCTTTCGAACAACCTGCGGCCCTGCCAGGCATCGGCCCTAGCGGACCCCGTCAGTTCGTGCTGACATCTCTTAAAGGCGCGCGTGAAACACAACGCGCCGTCAACCCGGGCCTGGTCCTTATCGGGCGGCAAGCTGCCCATTACTAACCGCCCGCAAGCCCGCGCCTACGGTGGCCAGGAGTCGGCTGTTGACTCCCGAAGTCCAGGGCGTCTCCTGCGGCGACTAGGGGTGTGAGGACGCAGAGATTGCCTCTCCCACGCGCGCTCCACCTGCTCATTTGCGAGCATTCCTGCTTCGCAGAAAGAGGTGACGGCTTCCCATGCACTCTCGCTCCGTACCATGGCCTGGACCAGGGCCGGACGCGAGTGATCGCCGCCGCCGATCGCCGATACTGCGTTCCCTTGAAGTACATAATTTTCTATAGTAGCTATAGATTCTCATTTCTAAATAAAATATACAATTTCAGCGAGTTTTATGGTCTATCTTTACCATAGACAGAAAGTGATTTTACCCTTTTGACAATATGTCAAATAAGGGCTCCCGCAGACAGGAAGCGACGCGACACTAGTAGAAATTCCACGAAGTTTTCATAGAAATTGTTCTACTAGTGTCGCAATTCGCCTGTCTGTGGGAGCTTTAATCCATCCAAAGGTTGTATTTAAAAGATCGCTGTTAGCGATAAGACCGCCCATTGTGTTACCCCTTGTAAAATTTCTATATTTATATCTGTAATTTTTATGGTGTATAAAGAGTATTCTATCTATCTATGACCTTGACTGTATCAAAAACCTCGAATTCTAAATTCAGTTGAAAATTCAATGAAGCAACTAAGACAGATAATTTCTCTGGTATAGAGCAAGTTCATGTATGTATTATGCGTGGGAGTGATAGTGATGCGATCCATTGTACCATTTGTTGCAGATTTTTAAATTCGCGTTCAGAATAAATAAACGAGAATGTGGCGTTTATTGGCTGAGTCCGATGATTTTATAATATAAACAAATGTATGCTTTAACATTATGCGGCTTTTCGTTTTTATCTACAGTCACTGCATACAGTTGGATGTGAATGAAAATGTATTGGAATCTGCGCAGGCTTGGTAAGTTTTTCGAAAAACCCGGTCGTTTTTAGACCCGTATTCATTAAAAATGAAAAATAAACAACTTTGTTTCAGCCACATGTGTTGTGGGAAACATTTCATGTACTGGCATTTTGAGAGTAAAATTATTTATGTTAACAACAACACAAAATGATATTGCCAACAACACAAAACGATTCTGCTGCAACAGTGTGAAGTTTACCAGGAATAAGGGGCTTATGAATGAATGATTGAGAATAACAAATTACTGCTTACACATTTTTATGTAAGCATGTAGACGATACTTATTATACTGGTTCCACAACATACATATTGTAGTTTGTGTAATTACATACGATACATGAACAAGCCTTACATCGTGAAACATTATCAATAAAAATTCTACATGTAGGTATACAAGATATCGGACTGCCTCGAGCGGCAATCCGACTCCAATATTGTTATGTCATTTTCAGACATTACGGAGCAAAAAAACATATCCGATATTGAAATAATCGGTTTTGGGTTTTGTGAGTAAAGTATATGAAGGTACACAAACAAGTACGTTTATAATTTAATTTGAAATACTTTCGGTGCAGAATAATTGGGAGTTTGGGGGAAAGCACGCTGTTTATGCTCGGTTCGTTAGTTTACGTAATTAGACGATTGATTTTCAGTGAAAAGCTGCTGCGTTGCTAATTGACGGCAATGTATACCCGTATGTGTTTCTATGTAGTTTTAGAACAGAGAGACATTTGATTAATTATATGCTTTTTCTGTTTCCTGACAAATCTAAACTAATATTATAAAGAGATAAGATTTGATTTTTTGTATGCTTGTTTGTTACGCTTTTACGCTAAAACGGATGAACGGACTTGGATGAAATTTGGCACATGGGTAGGCCTGGATAAGGACATGGAATACTTTTTATCCCGATATTTTTTACGAAATCGATACTTATGCGGCGTTCAGCTAGTAAATCAATGATTCAAGCAGGCTAAAAGCACTAATTTAACCAATTTAGCCAATATGTGGGTGGCGGATGTTTAGCCATTTTGTTTAGACTTCATCAGTGGATGCTGAGACCAAACAACTCACACGTGGATCGATGATTGAGATGACAAATGTTTCACCACTTAATACCGACCGGACTTACCGGAAGCTTTCAAAATTCGCAGATGTAGGTAGTTAATAATTAGATATCGAAAGATTGTTCTATATTTTATAATAATATGTAATTAACTAGATATGGGTTAAGTACAATGAGTCACGAAAAATAAGTTTTTAATTCTGTCTCCTTAGCTGGGGTTTGATTGGTTAAACGTAACTGGCGAAATACAGATGCATTTTGCATACCTGCCTTCATCCTCGTCATCATTGGCAGCCTTGTTCCATCCACTGCTGAGTATAGAATTATTCCTTTTGTGCCATGCTTCCCTAGTCTGTGCGAGTTTATAAAGAAATTTAAAGGATAAACACACAGGTTATAAAAAAATTTAAAGGAAATACCTACCCAAAGGAAATAATAGACCTATTACATGAAAAAAGGACTCAGAGAAAAAGATGGTAACAAAATAGATTCCCGCAAGATAAAACTCTATTGAATAACCTTACAAAAAGGCTGAAGAGAAAAATACAAACTGTTCAAGATGAGACTTTCAATACCAACCAGTTAAGCAGCGACCATATAACACAATACTCTCTTTGGAAAGCGACAAAGACACTCAAAAGGCCAATTACACCAATTCCCCCTATCAGAGATGAGAACGGAAAGTGGGCTATAAGCAATGAACAAAAAGCTCTAAGATTTGCTCATTACTTAGAAGAAACCTTTCAGTCAAATGACAGGTCTATAGACAACCTGCAGTTCGCCAATATTCTGCAAGATCAAAGAATTAAGCTTGTGACCCCAAAAGAAGTTGCAAGGGAAATTCAAATCATTAGCCTAAAAAAATCACCGGGGTATGACCTTATTACGGGAGAAATCCTAAAACATCTCCCGCGTAAAGCCATCATTAAGCTTACTAGGCTCATCAATGCTGCATTTATGCTAAAGCATGTTCCTGAGCCATGAAAAGTTGCTGAAGTGATTATGATTACAAAGCCCGGTAAACCTCACGAAGCATCATCATACAGGCCCATTTCCCTGTTGCCTATAACATCAAAGCTGTTTGAAAAATTGTTTTTGAAACGCCTAAAACCTTTAATAAACGAGAAAAATCTGATCCCTGACCATCAGTTTGGTTTCAGAGAGAAACACTCAACAATAGATCAAGTACATAGAATTACCAACATCATTGAGAGAACGCTTGAAGATAAAAAAGTCTGCTCCACCGTATTTTTAGATGCGGCACAAGCTTTTGATAAGGTTTGGCATAAGGGTTTGATATACAAGCTAAGACTAATGCTGCCCAATGATTTTGCCGATTTCCTGCAATCATACATTACAGATAGAATGTTTCGAGTAAGGCACGAGGAACCTTTTCCGAGTTAAAAGTTATTAAAGCTGGCGTGCCTCAAGGTAGTGTGCTGGGTCCAGTGCTCTACCCGTTGTACATGCATGATATACCAGAGCTGGAAAATAATACAATTGCAACCTTTGCGGATGACACTGCCATTATGGCTACAGGGTCATGCCATACAGAAGCAATCAAAAAGGCACAAGTCGCTGTAAATAAAGTTCATGACTGGGCACAGAAATGGAGAATCAAATTAAATGAATCGAAGTCACTTCACATTGACTTTACCAACAGGAATTATGATTACCACCCAATCTTCATAAATGGCCAACAAGTGCCATACGCAAATACAGCCAAATACCTTGGCATAAAGCTTGACGCGAAACTGCGCTGGAAAGCGCGTGTCAAAAAGAAAAGGCAGGAACTAGACATGCGTTTTAAAAACATGTATTGGTTGATTGGACGGAATTCCTGCCTATCAATACATAAGAAAATTTTATTATATAAGCATATCCTTATGCCAATATGGACATATGGCATCCAGCTATAGGGTTGTACTACGCCGAAAAACATCAAAATTATACAAACTTTCCAGAATAAGGTACTCAGGAGTATTGTTAATGCGCCCTGGTATATAAGAAATGAACATGGAACCCGTCACCGACATAATACAAAAATTTGCTGAGGCCCATGAACACCGACTCCACCGACATGTGAACATCGAGGCAATTCAGCTGTTAGACCAAACAAATATAATGCGAATACTAAAACGGACAAAACCTTTTGAGTTAGTGTAGTGTAAAAAGTGAAGAAATAATAGTGCCAATGACACACATAATAACACATGAACAAAGTGCTTATATCATCATATCAGACTCTAAGAAAGTGGAACGGACTTGTGTAAAGTACAATAAACACTATTCTAAGTTTTAAAATAATTATCACGTAATAAATTAAGTTAGATTAAAATTGCTTATTAGTCTTATAGGCTAGATTGTAATTAATTATTAAGAACCTGGTTCTTTTTAATAAAGGATAAAAAAAAAAGTCTGTGTGAGTCTCATCCAGGTCTTCCCCGCAATCTTCTGTAGGTCGTCCGCACACCTGGCTATCTAGACCTGCCTTGCTTTTAACTAATTAGGTGAGGCTAGTCATATTATACCTCAGTATTAGTGTCTTTCTATCGCCCTGGTTTCAGACATTAAACAGCAAGAAACGAATCTGTTGTTGTGAAAAATGTGTGTTTTACGAATACGCAATCAACCCAAAACGCTCACAAAAGTCAGCAAATATCAAAAGTTAAATAATCCGAAAAACTATTTTCATTTCAACCTTAAGTTGACATCGTTTAGTCAGTTCGCTTGAATTTCATACAAAGCTCATATGAAAGAGACAACCTTATCAACTTACTGCGAAATATTACATTGAAAATATTACCTAATATTACTGCGAACAGACTTGAATATATAAATTAACTAGCGCCCCGCGGTTTCACCCGCATAAGGTTCGATCCCGTGGGAGTATCGGGATGGAAAGTATCCCACGTGTTAATCCTGGTTATAAACAATCTGTGTACAAAATTTTATGTAAATCCATTCAGTAGTTTTAGCTTGAAAGAGTAACAAACAAACATCCACCCATCCATCCAAACTTTCGCGTTTATAATATTCTATTATGATGTAAAGTACTGAACAATAAATGCTCTAAGGTACAGGCAAAAGCCTAGTTTGGGATTCACCGTCTAATCTGCTACGAACTGTATATTGTACTTAATTATTAATAAATAATTACTAATATTATAAATGCGAAGGTGAGATATAAACTAGTGCTTGACTGCGATCCTGCCTGATGGAAAGCAGTTTGCTTGTATGTTACGCTTTCACGCTAAAACGACTAAACGAATTTGTATGAAATTTGGCACTCAGATAGACCATGACCTGGATAAGGACATAGGCTAGTTTTCACCCTGGATTGAAGACGAAGACTCGGGCAGCAGCTAGTAATGAACTAATTGTTGTTAAACTAATTGTAAGTTGAGTAATTTACTTCATAGGTATTGGCATATTTACTTACCTACTTACATAACTAGGTAACTTAACTAAGGTAACTTTCGAGTACATTAAAAAACCTCTGTCGGTTCCATGCAAACAAAATAATCGACAACAGCTAGAATCATATTAAACCTAGGCCTATTTTCATATCAAACTTCTAACTCTGTTATATAGGTACTACCTACAATATAAAGTTAGCTTTATCCCGAATGGCCCACACAACTTTACCGATTAAATCCTACGTTGTCAATAGCCCTAAAAGCTCTAAGCCGAAGCTTACCACAGTGTAGCTACCACTTTAACTAATGTACCTACCTATGTAACCTTTTAATTCGCTTCAGAACACAGCGCTAAAGCACTAAAGGCTTCCTGGGCCCGGTCCTTTATAGACAAAACTAAGGTCAAACACATGAACCCTCTACGGTCGGAAGTCCAAGTAGCTGTGTTAAGGCAAATTGTACTCCTCACAGGATACTATGAATGTAAGGATACTATTGTCCGCTAAGTAATCACAGTTGATTACGGTAGTGCTACACGATTGCTCCAAACTATTGTCCCGTTACCGAGTTGGGTACTAAAGCAGTGATTTTGTATTCACAAGACGGTTATTTCACATGAAACTTGGAAATGTACACTGTATACTGAGTTACAAATTTGCTCAAACATTTAGGGGGAAGCGCCAGGGTAGCCCGCGCAATTCAAATTTTCTTACGTTTTTTTCAATTTGCAGGTCAGTGTCAGGTTGTATGTTGAACAAAATATGATTCGCGACCGTAACAAGTATGTATTTAGAGAATTATACTCATTAAAATCATCCTCATGTATTATTTTGTATATATTCACTGGTTACCCCGGTACTTCGGGCCTTTTAAATGAAGATATAAGTTTCAAATAGAGATGTTTTCAAGAAAAATAAGAGTAATTAGAGAAAGATTAATATAAAATATACTGCTTTACTTTGTTTCTCTTTCCAAATTTAGCGTCGACAGACATTTAATTGAGTAAAATAATAGTGTATTTATAACAACAAGCTAAGAATATATCCACGTGAGGAAACACACTTTACACCTGGAAACCCAATGAGAACCGCTTTTACACATAAAATAACTACTCTATTACGTTCCTATTCTCGAAGAGTAAAACTGAAAACACCTGTTTCGTATCCAAACACATTAGTGTATCGGAAACATTCGTTTTATCATACAGCCATTCCACGTACTCTAGGCTCCTTAGTACACGCGGCAAAAGAGTTAGCCCACCAACGTAAAAATATCGCGGCGGGATTTTATTATGCACTAGATTTTTAACTCTAGGTGTTAAACCGAGCATTGAGAATCCAACAGAGCGCATCCTAGCTCTCAAACCCAAAAACACACTGTTGGATTTCCAACTCTCGGCGCTGAGTAGTGCGTTGAAAATCCAGTACACGAAAAGAAATCGCTGCGGGAAAAATCGCTACTGCAGACGTGAGCTATTTAGTATACTGGCATTGGCATACAAAGAGTACTTGTAAATTATTAGGGCGTTATTTTTATGCCGAAGACATAAAAATGACAGATGTCAATTTATAAGCACGTGCATTAGACGTGCATGAGATAACCTGATCATTTTGCAGTAAATCCAAAATTACTTAGGACTGGTATTTTCAGATAATTTTTATTCGTAGAATAAAATTCTTCCTTACAAAAACAGATTTTGTAAGGCAGAACTGTCAAAAATTCAAAATTGTTCCTCGTATAAATTATTTAGCGTTGGAAAAATCAGCCATTAATTGAATGAACTAATTGTGGTTTCACACACGATAGTTTTATCATTCTTGTGACTTGACCAAAATATGACTTTCTACGTACTTTGCAGTGTCTTGTCTGTAAACATAACTCTTATTTACTTTAGTGTCTTAGTTATTTCATAACTCTTCTTTATTGCCCACCATACACCTATTTTACGTTCTAAACCCTGCATTACACGTTTCGAGATTCGCTCGAATATTCATTACTCGCACGGAGATATGGGAATGCAATGATAATTCTCAACAAACACGCGTATTTGATAACTAAAAACGGGTCTAGCTAATGCATAACATGATAACTAAAAGCTTATGTACGTCATTGTAAAGCCACAGTAAATAATCCTCGGCCGCCATTGTATTGGGCTCGGGTGAGGACAAACAATGTTGCATTTACACAAATAGCCGTTCATTCAATGGAAACTGTTCTCTTGAATGGCGCTCTTTACTGTGAGGCTTTCTTCGATCAGTTTTTCTTTTTGGTAGACGTTTCAATTTGTAGCAAGACTTTTTAAAAGTTTGTTTTTGTATTAGTGAAGATAAAAGTCAGTACATACCTACTTGTTTTTAATTTCCAAACTTTATAAGTCACATTTGAACTAATGACGACAAGAAACATAACAACGACATAATGACGACATAAAGACAAGGTGATTAGATTTTTTTTTACCAATGTTCGTAGTCGATTGATCTAGGCTAAGTTTACTTCGGTCAAAATGTTAGTTTGGTAGGTTAATTTCAAGGTTTTCCAAGGAACTCGGTCTACCGCCAAGCCTCTCATGTAGCGCATAAGAGGGACACTTAATCCACTAAAAAAAGAGAAAGCTCCCTCATTTTTAATAATGAAGGTAATGGATGAATGAATAATGAAGGCACTTTGTTTGTACTTACTTAATTGCTAACACAATAAACACACACAACTACAAAAACTAACTTTCTGAAGCAGAACAAATTTCCGCACTATTGTTAAAAATCAAACAACGAAAATAAAGCAACCGATACACTGGAAGACTGAATTCAATCTCGTAGATCCAAGATAAAAATATAAAATGTAGGTTTCAATTAAGCCCGTGCGAAGTCCGAGTTCCTTAGATCTGTTTCCAAACCGAATTAGTATTCCCGCCCCGTCCGAACGTATAAATAAATAAATGTTTACCTCCAAAGTAAAGCCTTTGAGCTCTTTATTTACTTTGTCCAGTTTATTCTGTGTCACAGTTGAGCTGCAAATGAAAATGACATAAATTCTGTAGCGAGTAATAGTTTCTTTAGTTAAAGTCTTAGAACTGACAGTGAGACTAACCAGGTTGTAGTGAAACGTGATAGTAGTTCAGACTCCTAAAAGTAATATCTAGCAGAATAAAACAGTCCTAGTTCACTACCGACTTTTTTAAAGTCAGGGAAATTAACTGTTAAGCAAATTGACACCCTATGTCAATTTGCCGTGTTCAATTCTATTCTATTTTTTATTATGGCAAGCAAAGCTGACGTAGACCATTCTGCCAGTGTCTAAAGTGAATTGGAAAGGTAAGTGTGCTTTGTTGTAAACTAAGAAATAATTAAGTATGACGATAAAAATCTTCTATGATACAGTTGATCTTGCGGGGTTAGTAGTAAACTAAAAAAATCCGTGATAAATAACATACAACTGTCAAAGAATGACAGTTGTGATTATAATTCCTACTTCATCTTTGTATTGTCAGTTACGGTGCCTATAAAACTTCATCTTCAAACAAAAAAATATTTATAAGCTAACAGTCTTTAAAATAGTAATATGAATATGCATATAAAAAGGAGAGGAAAGAATCATAGGACGTACAAAAATTCGTCGCATGGTTGTCAACGGGAAAAGTTGTAATTTGAATATACATACAATTCATGTTGGTGGTCAATTTCAATTTTCGTAACAAATCATTTTCCTGACTTTACAGAAATTATGACAACGTCATGTCATAAATGGAACTAGATTAGTTTCGTCATCAATGCTAATAGTGGTAGTTGGCACTTGATTTATGGGAATTAGTAGCACAAACCATAAATTTTGACAAGCATTTTATTACTTGCTTCTTTCGTTTGTATTTCCGAATACTCTGTTTCTCATTCATTATCCATTGTTTTGTCATGTTGAGTTTTTAGAAGGCTGATCCGTTAGAAAAAGTTACAGCAATCATGTAAGGAACCCAATACTTGGCTGAATGTTCTAAAACAAGGTTAGATTCTCTAAAGAAAATCCCAACAACGGTTTTCTCGTAGAAATAATATCATTGAAAGCCCAAGATTGGAAAGCATTGTGCCTGATAAAAAGCAATAGGCATTTCTCCGGGGGACCTAATAACGCTACCTGTGCGCGACTAAAGTGGTGAATGACGTAGATAGGTGTATGACGACCGTGATATAGTGCCTACCTATGGGTACCTACTTTTATTTTGTTATTTTTCAATTTCTATTGTAGGTATTTTTACTTTCTTCCAGAGTCTGACCGAATTTTGTTTTAATCTTTGAGAATTTTTTGGCTGAAATATCCATCTGATAATATATAAATGCTGTGTATCAATACTTTCAATTCATTTATTCTGAAAATAGTTATAATCATAGCAATTAAAAGCTCAAAAATAAATTCTGAATAAAATGTTTTTTTCGCATATTGTTTGATTACTTATTACTATGTTTTTTATTTCTATGAGGAAAGTAGAAAGTTAACTTTAGATGGTTGAATAAAATGCAAAACTGTATTTCTTTTACTTTTACTTAAGATAACCCAAATAACCTGTTCTTCGTCATCGGTTTTCGGCAGAAAATGCAAATCAGGTCGAATCTCATTTTCGTTTTCGACCGGAAAATGAGCCATTTTCGGTCGGACTCCACTTCCTACCAGTACTTTTACTACATAAAATAATTAATTCAAGACCTAACAATTTCAACGGACTATGTAGTTTCTGGCTAGAACAAACAAATACTTCTTACGGAAGGTTTGTTAGCGCAAGCGAGATTTGTACTCGTCAACGATTAAAAATATGCTTTTGAGTTTATAGGTAGGTAATGTTCATAATAATACTTGCTTTTGCCCATGGTTTCATCCGCGAGGAGGTCGGAAAATATACCACGGGAGCCTACTACCGGGATAAAGAAGTATTCTACGTTCTAAGGTCTACCTGCTGTGTGCCAAATTCCATCGACATCCGTTCAGCCATTAAGGCGTGAAAAGGTAATAGAAAACCATGCAGACAACCAACCAACAAACCATGAAGGGTGCCCCGTTTTTGGGGGACTGTCTTTTGTAATTTTGATGTTCGAAAAGTGCTGATTCTCATCCTAATTTGAATAAATGACTTTTTGATTTGAGACAGAGTTACTTTCGCATTTAAGATATTAGTATGGATATTACCGCTGTAAAGCGGTACTAAAAGGACGAGTTCTCTTCTAAAAAAAAAAACATAAAAGCTCCTAAAAATAAAAAATGAAGTAGGAAAGCCCTTTAAAAAAGTAGATAGAGCAATCGTCCCAACAATCTTAGCCGACTGTCTACCTCATCATTAATTACTGTATCGTGATCTTTCGAGCTAACACGCTATAGCGTGACTTCCAGCGATATCGAACCAGTTGCATTAGTGTCGTACATTGTGAAAGAAAGGGTCAGTGATGTGACATGAAGGTTTGTTTCTTTTTGTTTGTCGCGAAAAGTTTTTATAGTTTTGTCAGGTACAGGTTGTAATGAGGTATAACAAACACCTATAAAATAATTTTGGCCTTTGTTTCGAGTACACAACGACGACATATCAAGCTACACATTTCCAGTTTTAGCTGACCTCGCATTTCGTATAATGAGAAGTCAGCTTATACTGGAAATGTATAGCTTGATATGTGGTCGTGCGTACAAAACTTTTCTGCCCACACACACACACACCCCCCTACTGACACTCAAAACACACTGTAAAATATATTTTCATACAACGCGATATACAGGTATACATCGAGGCGCAAACTGCAACCATGAATTCAGCACATGATTCTAGACCCCAGCGGTGATATTTTTCGCCAATAAATCGTCAAAAAAAAATTGTTTTATAGAAAAGTACTTACGCGGCTAAAATGTACAGATACGGTTTGTTTTACTTAGGTACACCAACATACAATATAGGACTTCTCTATGAATCCAGTTAGGTGTTAACAACGAACAAGTTTAACTAAATACTAATCATCAGCGCCACGTCTCAATTCTACGTTTGCGCAATACTCCCGCGCAGCGTTCTGTTGTTTCAACAATAAATTGATTTATGCTCCAGTGTGTATTTGTAATACGTCTATTTTAATATATTAGACAGGAATGTCTATGGGTTCCGAGTAGAAATAGAACGGGCATGTGTAATTTCAGCGAGAAGTGCATAGTTCTTGTAAATCAGTAGCTAGCTTTGTTTGAATTCGTACGGTTCATAATTATTGATATTGTGTTCAAATATTTATGAAGGTGCGAAAGTGTGAATGGTTTAACGAGCTTAGTTAGCTCTGCTATTCTATGTTGTTGAGGAAAGTTTTAAGAAAATCGATGAAAAACATACGATGAAAATGTGTGGAACGTTTCATGTACTCGTATAATGATTAATGGGAAAACTGCCGGAAAAACCGTTACAGATTTTATCAAATCCAATATATTACTTGCACTTATAAGAAATAGAGAAATACAATAAATACGTAGTGGGTATAGGGTAAGTATAATAATAATAATAATAATGATTTTTATTTCGGAACAAAGAACTCATAGTGTGTTAGCAACATAATATTAAAACAGCTTATTATCTAGTGTTAGTACTAATCGACAGATGATACTAACACTAGATATCCAGACAGATGGACCATAGTCGTCACATTGTGGGTGCCTGAAGACGGGCGTCGTCGCCGAGGCAGGCCTAAGAAACGCTGGCGTGACGATTTGGACTCGTTCCTAACCGATTGGATGGAGAAGGCACAACACAACTAAAAAAAAACTGTACAAAGGCAGACTTAATACCTGAGAAATATAGGGGAGGCCTTCTCCTTAGTAGTGAAGCTGTTTTCTTGCCCACAATCGCGTGAAATCCGTAATATAATAACAGTACTTATTCTTCTTAAACTGTTATTGCAGGTTTCAACTTCAACCAATCTGCGTCTAGCTGTTCAGTCCAACAAAGCCCATAAATCATCCGAAGTCGTTCAGACGCCAACGCACAAAGGAAAGAGCGTTGATGACATATTTATGTCAACACACTGACTCATCTATTTGCTCTAGACTAATATTATTAGCTCCAATGAAGTTGCTAAACTACTCTGACATTTAGAAGTACCATTACTAAAATGGTTTTTTTTTTCAATCTGATACACACAGCTAAGTAGGTATTTCATCTATATTTATACATACCTATTATAAACTAAAGTCGTCGTGTCTGTCTGTGTGCCCGCGTTTTGATGCGATTTTCACCATCATTTTGATAATTTATCCGGAAAGTTTATAATACCTGCATTAATATTAACCTTACCTATACTAAAGAAATCTCAAAGTTTTGTCAAGTCGTAAAAACGATTTAGTTACATTAAATGTTTACCAGTACTATATCTACCCTAATATTTACTAACATTTTTTTAAGACATGAATAGGATAAGACACCGCTGTTTGAAATGAAAATTAAGTTAAATAACTAAGTTAACCATTATAAAGTGTTACAAACGTCAAGTAGGACACATTGGAAATTTGGGACTAAAAGAGCCATAAATATACATATAATTAATTAATTATACGTATAACAATGACTTTTTTTAGTTGAGCAAGTCATAATTACAAACTTCAAAAGTTATATTTATCAAGATGGTATCGATGTCGTGTATCGATGTAGTGACAGTGGGTTCAAATTGTAATCTGACGTTACCGGTAGTTACTGGTTTTATTAGGAATAACAAGTACCGACTGTCGGATTAGTTTCCTACTAAATCCTACGTACTGGTTTCCTAGTAAATCCTACGTACTGAAAGCACCCCAAATTGGCTTATGCTGTCGGGCAGCAGCTGTCAGTTTGAGTAATGCATCTAGTCGTCTAATTCTATCTACGTTAACATAATGTGACTACTGATAAGTATATGGTGATACCAGCTGACACTGCATTTAAACCTTCTGATTTTTCACAGAGTACGAAGACACGGCATAGTCAACACTTTCCAAACAAACCAAGCGTGTCATCGTTTACTCGTACTACGACATAAATGACGTATAGAAACTGAAGGCTTGGCTTGGTAGGCGGTTTGTGACAAAAGATATTCGCACAACGTACTTTAGGCCACGAATTTTATTAGTATGTACTGTGAAGCTCTCTACGAGCTTCACGGTGCCGGGAGGAATCAAACAACGATACGATTCCTTTACTTTTATATTGACTTAACGACTTTACATATTACCGTCTAAACTACCACAATCTTTTCCTAAATAAAAAAACCTAATAAAATATTTGACACCCCGTTCTAAACTTGCTTGAATGTTCGAATGGAACCCGCGCTAAATTATAGCCAGCCTGCACTACATAAGGTTGACTTTAGTGGACAACCTTTACAGTACTGCCATCTCTAGACGAAGCCTGTAAATGGTTAGTGTAGTAGCAGCAAAAAACGTTCTAGAGGTTGACCTGTTTGGTTCCACTTAAAAAATCAATAGAAAATAAAAATAAACTGCATGACGTGTGCAGAGTTTGACGTTGTACAACGCTTTCCACTTATTTCTAGTACACCCAGTGCACGTGCGCGCACCGTTTTATTAAAATAATGTTACGAGCTTCGGGTTCGTGACAATAAAAACTGCCGATAAAAATTACCAAAAGTTACACTTTATTTAAACAACACTAAGAACAACTCAAACACACTAATTATAAAACACAATCGCTCTTAAGTCGCACTCGAAGATCGCTCTCGATGTATTCGCTTCTATCGCAGAACCAAGTCTGATCGGTCGCGGCTAGTCCCGGCCTTATATAGTGCCGCAGATAATTCCAGAACCTTCTATTGTAGACACATCTAGAATGTTCGAGTACATACTGGCCCCGACTGACCAGATGTCGATAGTTCTAGTAAGTTCAGCCAATCGATAATAGATGGCGCTAGTGAGTCTATTAGTTCTTGCTACTAGAAACTAGATGGCGCTAGTGGTAACTAATGTCACCATGCATCAGGCATTATTGTGGCGCGCAACACTGCCCCCTCCTAAGACATGCTCGTCCCGAGCATTATCGGCTCCATAATAACGCGCCAATCGATCCACATGGACGATCTTAGGAGTACCTCTTGCACCTTTCTGTATCCGGTAGGTTATGTCATTGATCTTTGTCACAATCCGGTACGGTCCATCCCATTTAGCCTGAAGCTTAGGAGATTTCCCCTTGCTGCGGACTGGATTGTGCAACCACACTAGTGAACCTTCGTCGAACCCTTTACTGTTCATTTTGCGGTCATAACGGGTTTTCATCTTTTCAGACATTAGCTGGCCCGATTGTCTGACGTGCTCATAAATGTCATTCATTTTGTTCCGCAAATTATTCGCATAATCGGTTATACTGCGTGGGGCATCAGGTGGTATTCCGGTGATCAGGTCTGCAGGCAGCCGTAATTCTCTTCCAAAGTTTGCGAAAGCTGGTGTCACCGATGTACTTTCGTGAACAGCGCTTCGATATGACAACAAAAACGGTTGTATGTGCTTGTCCCAATCTCGTTGCCGAGTTTCCACTACTTTTGCTAGGTACCTCTCCAATGTCTGATTAAATCGTTCCACCATTCCATCCGATTGTGGGTGGTAAGAAGTTGTTCTTGTTTTATGAGTACCCATAACTCGACAAGTTTCCTGGAATATTTGGGACTCAAAATTCCTTCCTTGATCACTGTGAATCTCTAAAGGTACTCCAAACCGACAGAAAACTTCATAAACTAATTTATCTGCAACTGTCGAAGCTTCTTGATTTGGGATGGCGAAGACTTCCGGCCACTTAGTGAAGTAATCCATCACAACCATGAAATACTTGTTACCACTTTCACTTTCCGGAAACGGCCCCGCAACGTCAAGGGCTATCCTCTCCCATGGTGCGCCAACATTGTACAATTTCAATGCACCTCTACTACGAGTCTGAGGTCCCTTTACAGCTGCACAACTTGTACATTTACGACACCAGTCCTCGACATCATCCCGACAGTGGACCCAGTAAAACCGTTCTCGTATCTTCAGTAGAGTCCGTTTTACTCCCAGATGACCTCCTGAACAACCATTATGGTACAGCTGTAGAACATCTGGTACTTGAGCTTTAGAGACAACCATTTGCAAATGACAGCTGTCTCCCCGAGCATTTTCCCATTTACGGCACAGGACTCCATCCTGAATCACCAAGCTGTCCCATTGGGCCCAATAGCTTTTTGTGATCGAACTCATTGCTGAGACGTCGCTCCACCTGGGCTTAGGAGCTCTGGCCTTCATCCACTCCAGAATAGGCTTGATGTCCGAATCTTCCTGCTGTGCACGTTGTAGCCTTTCCTTCCACTCGTTGCTGAGGTCTGTCTTGAGCATCCTCACAGGCACGACTTCTTTACTTTCTTGCCTAGTACCAACTAGTGTGCCTTTTTCCATAATCTGTTCCTGATCACAAAGGTTCGGCACACGTACCCCTGAGATGTCGGTGGCTCTGACCAAAGTTCGTCCCACTTTCCATGGACGGTCATTGTCTACCCTTCCTGCAGTTCGCTTGGGGCAACTGGATCGAAGGTGGCCCCTTTCCCCACAGCCGTAGCACCTAGGGCTGTATCCTTTATTGCAGTCGCGAACTGTAGCCGCTGCAACCTCCCTGACGCGATCGGAACGATGATCCTGTCGCGCGGCTTCCACCTCCAGTGCATGGGCCAAGGCGTCCTTCAGCGTCCCGTGGTGCCCGAGCCTCACAGCAGCTCTAACTTCAAGGTCGCGGATGCCGTCGATGAATGCCTGCACCAGGTTCCCATCAATAAGCGCAGGTACGGACTGGTAAGCTTTACGCAACAGCTTCTCCACTTCAAGGGCCCACTGCTGCAGGTTTTCATTACTGCGTTGCACGCGATCCTTGAGCTGCGCACGAAACACGTGTTCCAGGTGAGCGTCGCCATACCGAGCCTCCAATGCCTCAAGGAGCTGCTCGTAAGTCACTTCCTTACCGAGAGCTTCCAGAACAGTTAAGGCCTGGTCGCGCAGGCCTAGGGTGAGGGCAGTCATGGCCTGACTTTTACTCCAAGCGTTCGCCTTCATGACAGCCTCAAACTGGATTTTGTAGGCCGACCAGGAAGAAGTTCCGTCGAACGGTGGCACTTTGAATCCACGTAGCGAAGGTGTTGTAGCTACGGGAGCTGCGATTCCATCCCCAAGTTTAAGGTAATCCAGCGTTTTCTTTACATCAGCCATCACGGTTTTCTTTACGTCAGCCACCACGTTGTCAACCCGATTATACACTTGGTCGATCCGGATTTCAGCTTCCGACAGGCGGTTGTCATGTTGATCAACCTTATCCTTCACCTCCTTCATGTCTTTCCCGAAGGTAGCGTGAAGGTCCTTCATAAGGAGCATCTGCTCTTCCTGGCGGCGCGTTTGCTCCTCCTTATCACGTTGGAGCTGTTCTTCCAACCGACGAGCCTGTTCCTCCTGTCGGCGAGCCTGTTCCTCCTGTCGGCGAGCCTGTTCCTCCTTGTCCCGCTGGAGCTGTTCTTCCAACCGACGAGCCTGTTCCTCCTGTCGGCGGGCCTGTTCCTCCTGTCGGCGGGACTGCTCCTGCAGCATCATCATCAGGGCAGCAAAGTCTGGTGCTGCTGATGCTGGAGCTGCTGCGGACGTTTCGGCCTCCGTGGTTGGTAGCTGGCCCTCCGACCTCTGCGGCATAGCTCCACTAAAACGTCTCTGGTCCGTCTCCTGTTGACGTTGACTCCGGGTACGGATACCCTCCGTGTCGTCTTTAGGTAAAATCGGCACGATTTTAATCCTTGCTTTTGACACCAATTGTTACGAGCTTCGGGTTCGTGACAATAAAAACTGCCGATAAAAATTACCAAAAGTTACACTTTATTTAAACAACACTAAGAACAACTCAAACACACTAATTATAAAACACAATCGCTCTTAAGTCGCACTCGAAGATCGCTTTCGATGTATTCGCTTCTATCGCAGAACCAAGTCTGATCGGTCGCGGCTAGTCCCGGCCTTATATAGTGCCGCAGATAATTCCAGAACCTTCTATTGTAGACACATCTAGAATGTTCGAGTACATACTGGCCCCGACTGACCAGATGTCGATAGTTCTAGTAAGTTCAGCCAATCGATAATAGATGGCGCTAGTGAGTCTATTAGTTCTTGGTACTAGAAACTAGATGGCGCTAGTGGTAACTAATGTCACCATGCATCAGGCATTATTGTGGCGCGCAACAATAACATACGACCCGATAAAAAATTAGCAAGCATATAAATAAAACAATTGAATACTGAAATAAACTTACAGCAAATGAAATACAAAAGAACTGAATGCTTCTACTAAATAAGGTTTAACCAAATGAGACTCAAAATAAAAAGTTCATTGCAATACATTAAAATGCGCACATGGACCGTACTGTGATAACTTAAACCTAACAAATTATAGCGGTAAATACTTAAATACTTGAAAGCTTGATAAATTGTGTGGAGAGATTGTCTTTACTAATGGTCTTCGATGCTTCGTTCCATTGTAAACAAACAATTTCATATACCTATAGATATTAAGAAGTCCAAACATAAATGGAGAGCTTTGCGGAACTTTAAGTGTCCAAAACCTTTTTAGTCCAACAAAATATTTTATAGTCTATGTTATGTTGATTTATGTTCTTGACATATAAATAACAAACTGAATAAATCCTTTAAATTCAGTAACAATGTTTGAAACTAGCTGCATACAATCGTGCTTGTATAAATTTCCCATTTTTCCTACTAGCGAACTCATGATAACAATGACAATAGATACTACGTATATGTCTATATCATGCTTTAACAACGAACAAGCCAACAAACAACATGTCATATTCAAAACACGCCACAAATGCGTGCCGTGCGGATACATCGAATATTCACGATGACTGACACCCCTATCAAGTATCAGCACCTCACTATCGACCCATAATATCCAGACAATAGGCTTAATTAAAGCCCTCGTACTTCTAAAATCCAATTACAAAACTTCGGCTTAATGTATATTTAAAAATTGAGTTGGAAATTTCTGTGCTTTATTTCTGTATTTTGTAATAGACAAAAGATTCTCTGCTTGTTCCAGATACCTGTCTTTTCGTGATAGCAGCTAACTAAATTAAAAGTTTCTTGGATCGGGTTCATTGTGTTTGGATAAGAAGTTTGATTAAATTCTACAGCTGTTCAATTCGGACGTTAAATGGTGAGTAATTGAAGATTTTCGACGAGTATTGTTACTTTGTTACATTTGTGAGTTGAATTATTGTGTCAGCTATAGATATTCCATCTGTGTTGTCCCACGTTGTATCCCGTGACACGTGTTTCGCGGATCATCGGCTATGCAAACGCTTGGTTTCTTGTTGGATGACAATTAAGACCGAGTGCGGTGGTACACTCGGCCCGGGTGGCGACATTCGACCGCGCGTTTAGGCGAGTGCCTCGTTTACACTGTAGCGGTTTACACTTCATTATGCACTGGCTTCGGTTTGAGAACTAACTGCTTGATAATGGGGTACGGTCAATTTAACCACAAGCACTTGTTCGAAGATCCATTTAACTTTTGCAGACTAAAATGCACCATCCAGGATCGAACCTAAAGCTTATTTTCACTTACTGACTGTATTTATTGCAAACGAGCAAAACCAAAATCTACCTACCACTCGGATCACTGCGGTCTATTATGAAGTATATAGTATATAGTAGTATGTTAGATTACCTCTATTGCTCTAGCAATAGTGCAGCTTTTTCTTTGATAAAATATTTACCTAACAGAAATTTCAATACCTAATGGGATCATAACAGTGTTCTAAGAAATAATTCACTAAAGGTAAAAGGCCGGATCGAACAAACATCTGCGTCGTCAAATCTATTATTCATTACAGTACTCATTATACAAAATATTTTACATATTCGTGTTTCTAGGTATATGCCGTAGACGGAATGTAGTTATGTGCCGTTTTTTATATAACTTCGTAAAGTCAAACCCCGCTGCCCAAAGATTTAAATCGATAGATTTGCCCTCACCGTGCGTAGTCTCGCGTAAAGGGTCCATACTGAGAAGAGTGAGCTCACACATTATTAAACACCGTGTTCCGGACGATATACATAAACTTCGACCAGATGTTCAGACCATGGAAATAAGCATTGTTAATAATGGACACATAAATGAATTCTTATTCTTT
Source organism: Apamea epomidion (assembly GCA_947507525.1). Taxonomy (NCBI): domain Eukaryota; kingdom Metazoa; phylum Arthropoda; class Insecta; order Lepidoptera; family Noctuidae; genus Apamea; species Apamea epomidion. Next base: position 6,995,245 of record OX382232.1, read on the forward strand.
ATTTTTTGTTAATTTTCATACAAACTAAATACCTTGACATAAATCACCCGATGTGCATGCCTCTTTATCTCTTTATCCGAGGCATTTGATAGATTTATCATTTTAATTGCACTAAGCGGCAACACAGGCAAATTAAGACCCTTTCTTACTGCATAGCTCAATTAAATTTCATTAAATGAAATTATAAACATCTTTGTAACAAAGCCTTTTTAAGTACTACTTCCTTTGTTAGATTTGATTTGTAAAAGCTATAGAAGCGTTTGCCAAAGAATATGTACAACATGAAGAACACGGTGTATAGCTTTTTCATGACAATCAAGTCGAGTCACTGCGTCAATTTGTGTCAGAAGTGGCAAAACGAAACAGAAACGCGAAATACTTTTGACGCGGTAGGGGCGTATTTAGCAGTTTAAATCTTTGCCGCTATCATCTTTTCATGACAGCTATCATGCGGCCATTATGTGCAGTCACCGCTTTTCTAGGAATCTGTAGCTTTACCGACCATTATAAACACGTTATTATAATGGTCGGTAAAGCTACAGATGAAAATGTGGTATCGACCCGCGTCGATACCACATTTTCCTCTCATAAATGTAAAAAAATACATTCATATTTGACGTATTGGTACGCAATTTTCTCTCGCGGATAAAATTCCAGGTGTTGTCAACGTAAGGTATTTCGGCATCTGAGGCCACATTCGTAACAAAGCGTCCTTCGCGATTGTCCGCAAATAGAGATGGATGGGTGAGTCATCGCCTTCACAATAAGGTTTCTCCCCTTGACTTTCTCGGGATTACGTTATTCTGTTTTTCTTTTATCTTCGTTGACATATTAGTATCTTATTTGGAAAAACAAGACGTAGTGTTAAATAGAAATCTTTTCAACCAAGAATAATTATAATGAATATAGGTATACAACATATTGTAAATCATTTTAAAAGAGTAACTATGTAGTTCCTTGCCCATTCAAAGTTAAAGTCAAAGCATTTATTTCAAATAGGCACATAAAAGGCACTTTGAACATCAAAAATTTCAATAAAATAGAATTGATCCTACTCACCCCTTCCAAAATGTAGTTTTCGTTTGGAGAAGAATGGGCAAGAAACTCCACCGTTACTCTTTTAAAACGTTTTACAACATTTTGCATACATTCATTATGTAATAATATATGAAGACGATGCACCTAAAATAAAATTTTAGATAAAGTTAGGCAGTTTCGTATAGAGAAGTCCATACGAAACTACCTTTCGGAAAGGGCACATAGAATCAGTTCTATTTTCTTGTACATTTTGACGTTCAAAAGTCCCTTTAAAAGCCTACTTGAAACAAACGCAAATCATTTAGTTCAGCTTTCACTTTGAAGAATTATTATTTTCGTTATGGGGTTTCATGTTGAAAGTTATTTGGTTTATTTTTCTGTTTCTTAAATTGACTTTTTCTATTTCTCATAGTCTCGCTTTCCGCATTGACTTCTAAACTCCAAAATTCGGCAAACTTATTAAAAAGTTAAAAAATCACTCATTACCATACCATTTCTCCATCTATGAACTTTGTACCTCCAGCATTCTGTAGGACAGTTAGCTAGAGTGAGATAGAGAACAAAAGTGTATTGTTAACGTCATAATCGTCACGGAACCGCGAGATAAGGCCGAGATAGGCGTATATAGTGGGCCTGGCCTAGTTTACACCCCCCTCCGTTCCTGCAGCGACTGCGTTGAATAAGGCTTTCTTGACTAAATGAATGTTGCCTTCAATGTGGTTACAGTGGTTCTTTACATGTTACATGTTACGTGCTGTATAGAAAATATTGAGTGGAAAAGCTATCGGCTATTGAGACTTGAGAGGTATTTTCAAAGAAATGTCTTCTCGTTTTCTTTGTCTATACACGGTCAAAATAAATTAGGTAGCGTAACTCCGCATACGTGATAGGTATCTAAACACGATAAAACGAAAATGATAATAATTTGATGTTTTTTTTTTTTGTGTGGTCATAGACAGCATTTAGTGTATACTCTTAAAATATCAGTTTAAAAAACAGCTTTTTATTGTGTAAACTTCACAGAAATGATAGGTGTCGACACCTTATTGCGTTAAAACAAAAGAAAACCGATTTTCTCAACTAACACTTCAAGTAACAAGACAACCAGCGGTCGTTGAACCCCAAAAAAAACTTCAAATCTTTTTTTATTTTATTTTATCGTGTTTAGGTATCGATACCTATCACGTCTGCGGAGTTTCACTAGCTAATTTAATTTGACCCTGTAAATAAAATGACAATAGGCTATTACATGGCACTTTAATATACCAGGCGAAATGTGGGTGTCCTATAGGTACCTCTGCCTTTACCCTTCACAGATTACAAGCGTGTTGTTTTAATATTCATGTTACACTCATATTCTAATAAAAACTTTATTTTAACGATGTTTTATTTTAGTTAAACTAAAATTGAGTAGTTAAAGTAAAACTCACTTTAAATAAGCTTCGTCTACAAGCTAACAGCTCGTTATTAAATAAAAACGTTAAAAACTTGGACCGGCAAGTAGCAATTAACATTTTCTTGGAAAATGCTTCGTAAGTTTTTGTTTGAAAGTTTTTAATTTTACTACACCCGCGACATGTTTTGAAAATGTTTATCAAATAATAGAAACTTAATTGGAAACTTTTGGATATAATCCTGTAATTTTTAACACACTTTTTATGAATAAATTAGGTATGAGTTATAATACCACTTTTTTTATTTGCCATTAATGTCCCACTGTTGGACAACTGCCTGCCTATTCACTTTTTCACCTCTCTCTATTCAGAGCTGCCAAGTACCAATCTTTATGGAAGGAGTCCAGCTCATCCCGCCGTCTCCGTCTGGGATAGTAGTATATATAAGTTAAATCGTAACTTCCAAGGTCATTTAGTAGTACGACTATTTAAAAATAACAATAACTTGGTGATGGCATTTTTTTGTGTACAAACAAGAATGTTCAACACGGCGTTAAAAAACCAAGTGATTGCGAAAAACAGCCTAATCATCCCACCATTAAAAATCAAATTGCAATGTTATCTTCAAATTCACCCCATAAACCACAAGCACTGAGCTATTAAACACGATTCGTAACCGTTTAGCCCATCGTACAGTAAAGGGGCGGAATAACACGACACCTCACATTCTCCGAGAACGTTTTTCTTTGATAAAGAAAAACGTTCTTTCTTTTATTACACGAGTATCGATTCAAATCGATACTCGTGTAATAAGGCACTTCTTATAACGAGCAAGCGAACAATTTGCTCTAACGAGTGTGAATAAATCGTATGAAGCATATGACTCGAATCATTGCCCCATTTATCGGAATGTGGAATTGATTTCTGGGAACGCTCCCTTAATGATATACATCGTTAAGTTTGTTTGAATTTTAGCGTATCGATGGCAAAAAGTTTTTATTATGTTTGGCCCAAATTCATCTACGCAAACTACACTCTCAGTGAGTGCAGTTCGCGTAGCTGAACTTTGGGCACAGTTATATTATAAGGTCATCAAGACATAGAACACCACAGACTACCTACAGTATTATCTCCCCATCTCCGTTTTAATCCATCCAAAGGTTGTCTTTAAAAGATCATTCTCAGAGATAAGACCGCCCATTGTAAAATTTCTACATGTATATCTGTAATTTATATGATGTACAGAAGCCAGCAGGTCAAGCTACCCGAAACTGTCAAATTTTCCCAATCAACCTTGAAGCTTTAGCGATAAAGTTAAAAATCTATTAAAGAAATTTGACAGATTGTCGTAGCTTGATGTGCTGGGGTCTGTACATAATAAAGAGTATTCTATTCTATCCAGTTAATAAGGTCCAGGGGGCCTACTCCGAAGTGCAAAGTGTGAATGTTCGGATCGGACCGACACATGGCCGAACCGAATATTATTGAAAAATGCGAAAAATGTTCGGATCGGCTCAGTTGGGTCGGGACCATAGTCAATATTCGAAAGAGTGTAGGAGTGTAGGATCGGAACCGACCGAACCAAATAGTAACTTCGTAGCAGGAAACAGCCGAACATTCGGTCGATACTACTTCGGAGTAGACCCCCAGGACATGCGGCGCAAGATGGAACGTGGAAATAGAAGTTTGAAGTCTTTATTTTATGAGAGTGATTTAGTGCCGTTATGGACTTGCAATAACGAGTGTCGGATGAATTAGCACAAGTATTTGAGCCATTCGGTGTCATGCAGACTTGTACAAGTCAAAACTAACGCAAATATATCGTTATGTGTGTGGCCTGCATTAGATTGTGCGAATTCATTAATAATTTATTAAAGGAACAGGACAAAAATTATTTATTCATTCATAAATGAATGTACGTAATATTCCTGGTTCCAACAGGAAAATTTTCGGCAAATGATTTCCGTAAACCAATATTTGGAATTTTGATTTCCTTCAATCATTGAACAATCATAACATTATTTTACAAATTAATAATATCGATATACCGACGAATTGTTTGATATTGTTATATGAAATACGGATCTCTGGCATAGACAGACCAACATGCCTTTTTTTTTTTGTTGACGCCAATATGCTCGCCCCTTGTATGGGACTAAAAAATAACTGGCGAGTGTGGCTGTCCTATAGGTATGTACACCTCTGCCTTACCCTTCGAGGGTTACAGGCATGTGAAGTGTAAATTACTATAATCTTCCAGAATTTCCGTGGAAGGATTTCCACTTCACGTCACACAATGTTTAATTTGATAGTTCCTTAACTATTTCAAGTTCCTTTTACTACATTAAACGGCGGCTTAATGGAGTAGAAAACGTGTTTTAAGGATCCACTTATTTTAAGTGAATTCCTAACTTCAGTTAGGGTGGTTTGTAGAGGATTTACCTTTAAGTGGATACTGAAACTTACTACTTACTCACTAAGTTAAGTCAGGTTATTTGTATGTGAGAAGGAAGTAAAGGGAGAACTCAAACTTTTATGATTGTTTACTTTCACTTAATTCTTTTAAAATATTATTAACTAATTACCGCCCGCGACTTCGTTCACGTGTAAGTCCTTAGACACCATAATATTAAAAAAATACAGCCCTTGTTACTCGCTGTAATGTAGCTTTCTAAATCGGTTAAGTATTTTTTGACTCAAATAATCAAATCTTTTATCATTATAATATTGGTTTACACATCCAATAAATAAATTTCCAATGCATTATCGGCCCTGAAATCTCAAATTGTTTGAAACTGTCAAGGACTCCACGAATCAGACTCGACCTAGTGTGGAGTCCACACAAGTTAAAATTAGGTTTCCTTTTGTTGCAATAACTTTAGGACTACTTTATTTCTATTATTACAGAAATGTAAGAAACATTGTTTGGTAAATGAACGATTTATTTTGATTACTTACCTATCAAATATGGTATATGACCATGACTTATAAATATCTTCAAAAAAGTCAATGCATTAATAAATCTCAAATGAATTCACGAGGTCCCAAAAAGCTAAGACACTAATTAAAACACTTACAGCCAAGTGCTTATTTCTGTAACATAAAATAAAGAATGTATTTACAAAATACAGCACAACATTCTTTGATCAGGGAAGATAAAAGGCTTCATAGCGAATCCAATTGAGAATTTCTCTTCATCTGCACAAGATTATTCCCTGATCCAGTTCTGGTTCTCGCTTTGCACAAAGCAACTGCTCCAGGCTCATTAGCATGCATACGACTACAGTCTGACTTTTTATTCCTTTCATTGAAATCTTCATAATCCTTACCTTTCGGTTTTCTCCTTTTACGTCTAAAGTTCCATCGAGAAGTATTCCAATTTTTTTTTGCATATATTTTATATGGACACGTTCACATATCGCTATGCTATAAAGTATTGGCTGCCTGTGCGCGATAAACTTGCTATTCTCAGAGCTATGTCATACCATTCTCCAATTACTTTTCTCAAAAACATCAGAGAATGGAGTCAAATTCTACATCATCGTCTTCGCTTGATGAACTTTCCACGCTAGTAATACTATTGTGTGTGCACTTTATGACGGATCGACGTCAAATAACTTGATATACACAGTGCACTGGCTTGCGATATAGCATATAGTGCGCACGTCATGCTATACAATTACAGCTTATGACGCAATAGGTATGCTTTAATATAGCGAAATAGTATAGCGTAGTCTTAACTACCTTTTATACATAATTCTATCCGACATTCTTGCTTAACAGAATCTGAATAATATTTCAGAAAATCGAATATCGAGAAGTGGCAGTTATTCAATAAAGTTCATACGCAATCTCACTCGATATACGTAATAATATATCGAGAGCAATTTTCCTACGGAAACCTGTCGTTGGACAAACTCGTTGCGTCACGTTTGCGTTGAATATTAACGTCATCAGCAGTGACTGAAATCCGTCGCAATTCGGATGTTCGAGATTGGTTGTGAAACTACATGTGACTGACGACTGATGCTTGTTATTTCATGTTGGATACATACAACACATCGTTACTTCCAGCGTTATTGCATAATATTGCAATCTATACATACATACAACATGCAAATATAAAAACAGCTAACAGCTTAAACGTTAAAATAACAACTTTTTACTAAATCTATAATATATGATATGAAAGTATATACAGTGCTGCACAGAGTGCGTGTGAGTAGCAACAGCATCCTGAGTGTGATAGCGGACAGGTACGACAGTCCGTTCTTTAAAAATTGTATGCGAATATGTGTGAACTAACACAGTTTTAAGCATTTTCTTACTAACAAAATGGATCTTGTTGTCTGAAATATAAATAAATAATAATATACGGTACTTATAACAAAAACAATTTCTGTCTCTCTGTTTGTTCCTGCTAATCTTCGTAACGGCTGGGCCGATTTTGACGGAATTTTTACTGGCAGATATATGTTATAAGGAGTAATATAATTTACTTTTTGTATATCAGCATTACCATACAGCGTGGTATTTGATTGCTGGCAGCCCTTTAGGCCCCTTTCCTGTTGACAACGTGCAGACGAGTTGTTTGATGCTCTATGATTCTTTCCCCTCCTTGATTATATACATGTACATATAATAATTATTTTAAGGCTGTTAGCTTAAAATTACGTTATGCAAATATTATCTTACTTGGTACTCGTTAACTAAAATGACAGAACATGTTTGCATAGGTGATGCATTTTATTGTTTATTTGGTAGATACGTACTGTGTATCCGTCCCTAATGATTTTTATTTAAGTTCTACTGGAACTCAGAACCAACTAGGGATTTCAATAAACCTGAAGTATTTTCATTCAAAATCCACTAGAACAATAACAAAATACGGTGTACAACAGATTTCAATAGAATCCCTCTTGATAAAGCTTTTGTATGTGATTTTCGTTGAACTGATAAACCCGCCCCGATATTTTAGTCGGATATCGCTGCTCTGTTATTGGCAGTTACACGGATTCTCGCTGGAATTTGATGTCAACTTTATTAGTACATTAGTTTACTGTATACGAGTATCCGACTATTTTAGGGATTTTCAATCGAAAATGTTATATAATAAAGCTGAAAAGTTTTTTATTTTGTTTGTTCGCGATAATCTCTGGAACTACCAGCCGGATTTGCAAAATTGTTTATGCATTTGATAGCCCAATTCTTGAGGATGGTTATTTAAAATTACGCTACGACCTTTAGGATCCGAGCAAAGTCAGAAAGAACGCTAAGCAAAAATGAAATAAGAGCGCGGGCGGGCGTGACGCGGTAGGTCGAGGAACATGAAATTTCACTCAGGCGAAGTCGCAGGCAGAAGCTAGTTAATAAAAAGTGTCGATTAAAATTGTCATAATGAAACAAACATTTTATTATCGTAATCTGGCAGCCGATAGACAATAGCTAGTGTTTCAAAATAATAAATGTATGTAGGGAGGGTACTTAAATTCCTCACGTAACAAAATCAAAAGCACGGTATGCAGCGATGTATTGATGCAAATGGACACTATTTTGAAAAGATATAATAAAACTAATAACTTGCTAGCTTGTTCAGTTTTTGATTTTCTGATAATAAAAAAGAAACCCCCTTATTCATAGACGTTGCTTAACGTGAAGTAGTGATTAGCGACTGTTTAACCACACATTTTTGACGTTTGAACGTCACTTAACTTTCATCATCGTTTATAAATAAGCCCCAGAAAGTTTATTTATGAATTTTACCATTTATGTACAGTGTACACACTATAAACAGACAAGAAAAAACAGAACTGAAAATAGGTACAAAAGTGATGCTTTTTCATATAAAGAAATCTCTTCCAGCATACCTGCGATAGGACAATAGATAGAGAGATGTAGACAGCGTGTGAAAGAGTAAAGGAGACAAAAAAAGAATACATAAAATCATAAACAAAGTTTCTTTTTAGGTAAAAAGCAAACGTAAAACAATGGCAAGTTCTTGTACAATTTCAAATTACACTTTCGTTCTTCTTTGATGGTACTTACGTTAAACATTTTAATAACACCTTTGGTCTTAGAAAACGTTTATTTATAATGACTAATGATTCACTAAAACTTACTCATTACAAATGTTTGTTTTGTTAAAATCGCATTCAATGTTTGACATTTTAATGTGTTGTTTTTAGCAAAGTTGAAATGGTTTTGACTACTTTTCTGTAACTACTTATTAACAATTAGTGGATTCTTTTGAAGATGGATAGGGTATGATGGTTGTAGACTTCAAAGTAAATTAGAACTTTTCACATACATTTTCTGTAAAGAATACGTTCGTCTTTCCCGTAAAGAGAAAACAAATTTATTATATCAATGTGTATTAAACGGCTTATTTGAAAGGTAAAGGAAAATAGCAAAGTGCTTTACGAAATATCCATTAAACAGGCTCTTTTGGAGTAATCTCCGGAGAATAAATAACAAAAATGTTATATAGCTACAAATAGAGGATTTAGTCCCAGCAGATTGGAATCAAATGCGTAAACTGAGCCTAAGCGATACTGCTCCGGTTACAGCCGACTTCCCATCCAAAGCTATAGATATAAAAGACATAGAAAATAAAAATATTTTAAAGATCGCTTCATGAATACCTTTCTCATTAGTGATACATGTAATTGCTTAGTCACTTTAACCTGAAGACCAATTGTCGTAATTGAAAACGTTCAAAATCTAGTCGCAATCTTATCTCAGCGAAAATAAATATCAAAAACTTGTCAAAATTGTATGGAAATTAGAGGAACGCTCTTAAAATTACGGGAATTATCCCTCTGTTTGCATTTAAGTTGTAATAATCAATATTTATGAGAAAATATGACTCCCGAGATACAAGAAGGTATCTTTTTACTTAGTTCAGGAGCCAGCTGTTGAAGCAGCGTTTGAAAAAAACAATGACGTACTAAACTGTGAGATTTTTATTGGTTTCGGATTAATCAATCTAAAATCTCGCGTGAGCTCCTAGAGCGATAGCGGATTGATTCAGTTCAGATATATTTTTAATCCAATATTGGTTTCATATGAGTAAGGTAAGCCGCTTACATGAAATCCTTTTGAAAAAAGAAGAGAAAGCTTTTTCTCAGTAACGTAATTGGTTTTTGCTACTACGGTATTTTTCACCAGTAAAACTTTTATTGAAGTATTTATGCCAATATTATTCCATTGCAAAAAAGAGATGGTGCTATCAGCCTTCTATAGCTTTGTCTCTTACCACACAGAAAAAATGGTGGCATTAATACCTCACAAACGGCTCCAGGAAATCGTAATAAATAAATAAATTATACGTAATAATAAATATTTTATTCGTAGTAAATCATACCAAAGCACGCATGTCATTAAATATTAGATTACGTTTGTACTTTATGTGTTTGTTATGTCAATAATTATTTGAAGTTGCACTCCTTGGAGTAGGTAAAATTAAGAGAACATTCAGGCAGGCAACAAATAAATCTTTGAAATAATCATTGGAATGCATGAAAAGTTTACCGTACCTATAGTGAAAAATCGTCATTATAAATTATGTTTATATAAAGGAGCTACGTCTGCCAACAAACTGCTTTGCAGTTTGGCAGGAGTAAATATATATTTTTTTTAAATTCTGTAAATAAACCCTTCGTAAGTTCATTAATTTTTTTTTTTTCTTTTATTTTAATTAGAATTATAAATCAGACAAATACTGTCTGATTTATAATAATGGAAGTTTCAGCTACACTTTAAGTCGCTTCGCTGTCAGTGGAATCTCAACCTTAAGCAGTTACTTCAGGTACTACAATGTTTATTGCTTCTAAAATATTAAAAGGTACTCAAGTGCACGTTACTTTCATTTTCCGTTACGTAACAACTCATCACCGACGTCAAGCTGTTAAATTATTATGAGATTAATAACTTTCCACATGAAGCAATAACTAAATCTTCGCCCTCAGACGTACGATTCAAGGAAATGTTATCACAGGGATTATTGGGCCTGAAATATAGACTGTAAAGTACAGCTGTCACTGACGAAGATCTGCTAACATTATTGTAGTTATCATCATCATCATCTCAGCCGAAAGACGCCCACTGCTGGACATGGGCCTCCCCCAAGCACCTCCACTTGGACCGGTTGTGTGCTTCCCGCATCCAGCGGATTCCTGCGGCCTTCACAAGGTCATTGATGCACCTTGTGGGAGGCCTATTATAGATAAAGGAATTTATTTTTAGTCATTTTTGACAGTATCTTAACGTTCAGTCGATTTTAGATAATCAAATATTGAATTCAATATGGAATATATAGTATACAATATCAGATTGATGTCGTACTGTATGCTCAATAAAAAGCTTCAATTAACCGAGCCTATCGCAGTCCACTGCTGGACATAGGCTTCTCCCACGCTGCGCCACAACACCCTGTCCTTTGCCATCCAGTCTGTGCCAGCCACCTTAAGGTCGTCGCTCCATCTAGTTGGGGGGCATCCCACACTACGATTGCCGTTACGCGGTCGCCACTCCAGGACTCGTCTGCTCCACCGATCCGTCCTTCAACAAGCATAAAGCCACAAAAGCTTCGGTAGATTAAAATGGCGGATTATTTTGTTGTGTTATTTTCATGTTTCTAATTTCTCATCTTTAACGGTTTAGGTTGTGCGCTATCTGTCTTTGAACTCTTTATGAGCTTATATTTTTCCTAGCTAAAAATTGGCACAACAACCAGGTTCCTATTTATATAGGTACTCGTTTACCTGAGATCCACCTATTTTAATCTGCTCCTTCACTAACAGGCCGATCCAATTTATAGTCCTCTGACAAAGGTTAATAAAAAAGCAGCCCATTATTTATACACCGTACCTATATTTATAAGGCTTCAGACGTCGGTCCAGGGTGCCTACGTTGTTTAAAAATAAAAAAGAAATGCGGTTGAGAGGAGGCTCATCCCGCCGAGAGCAACCAGCCAGGCGATAGCCGATAGACGGGAACAATGTACTCGCTGTATTTTACAATGTACTTTCCAACAGTTCATATTTTGTACGCGAGAGAGCAACAGTTCTACGGAATAATTACGTTGGTAGGTTTGAATTAAGTTTTTTTTAAGTTAATGTGGTTTTGACTTCTTGCTGCATCCGATTAAACTGGAAGCCGACCCCAACATCGTTGCGAAAAGGCTAGGGAAATGATGATGGGTGACTTTAATGATGATGGGTGACTTTAATGATGATGGGTGACTTTAATGATGATGGGTGACTTTAATGATGATGGGTGACTTTAATGATGATGGGTGACTTTAATGATGATGGGTGACTTTAATGATGATGGGTGACTTTAATGATGATGGGTGACTTTAATGGTTTTGAATTTTGAGTTAGTAATTGTGAAAGCACGTTTTGACGATAATAGAAATGATAACGTTCAGTAAAACATAGAAATACATAAGTCGTCGGTTTATCGGTGTAAGTTGTTGGAAGCGCCCGTGAAGACAATAAAGAAAATAAGCTGACCATTTGATCTATTAACTGAGCCTCTCTCTTTTAACATTCCTCAAGAGAGGACAACGAAAAATCTGGTTTGTTTTTCTGTGACAAATAAACCTATTTTTCTTTCCCAAAGTGGATAACTCGTAGTCACTCATTTCATATGTATTTTAGTATCATGATCTGACATAAACCATAGGTAATAGGTAATACGGGCTGGTGTCCGCAACTCCACGTCAATGCGCGTATTTTGCGTACGACATAAACCATAACAGTTTTAACCAATTACGTTACCGAAACAGCCCTAAAGCCGCTATTTTTCTCGTGGAAAAGCGCTTCATGCTGCTCGAAGCACCCGTAAAGCCACCAAAGCGCACGATCACAACTGAATTAACCTGAATAGGTCTAACTACCAGACTACGGGTCAATCATGGTACCTATTCGTTGGTGCACAAAACCTCAGCCAAAGGATTGAGGTTTTGTGCACCAACGTGGAATAGATTATAATTTCGTTTCTAGATTTCTAATACCTATAAAATAGTCGTTTTTGTTAGAGAAATCTTAAGCCGGTTAGAAGTACAGAGCATTTTGAAGACATTTTCTTTATTGCTTTTAAGAAATCCGTGGAACTTATAAAATCTATCTTCGTTGGAAACTTTTTAAGATTCTGTAATGGAGTTTGTTTTAAAACGAGTTGCTCTGAAGAAGATTTTGATCCTTGAAAATATTATTAAAATACAAGTGCATGGACAAAAATAGAGGCTATTAGCTTTCAAATATTCTAACTGTAATGCCAACCTGAAATGGCATGTGATAATAAGATAAATAAATAGATCAGCACAGATTCATACAAACGTAAATTCACGGCTTCTTCCCATTGGGGACGCCACATGCTACGATCGTTACATAGTTTCTTTGCTTCATACATCTGAGCGGCAATCCTCGTAATTTTAAAAACGTTCACAGTCTGATCTCAGTCTCAATCTGTCAAAAATACCTCTAAAATCCCTACATTTTGGACAAGTTTTTGACATTGATTGTCGCTGAGAAGAGAGTGCGACTAGATTTTGAACGTTTTTAATTACGGGAATTGGCCTTCTGGTGATACACGCACGCCGGTTTTGAGTATTACGCACCTGCACTTTCTTAAGCACATCACTAAGGTCCGTATTCCGCCTTTTAATATTTCATACGTAAAAGAAAAACTTCACGCGAATGTACCTACATCATGCAAGTTACAGCATGCATTCTTGCCTACTTGAAGCCCTCAAAGTATATCATATTATGTTTCCCGCTACCAAGAACGTCATTTCTATTCAAGACATGACGTACATTCGCGTGTAAGCCCTCACCGAACAACATGGAGCTTTGACTCACACACAGTCGGCGATGCGAAGCGACGAGTCATACTCTTTTTTTTCTTTTAAAAAAAAAACGTACCCCACACTAGGAATTACTCCTGTATCGTGGGTGCGTTTACAAAAATTTAAACTCACATACACAAACAGTCAGAACCCGGAACAATTACCTGTAGGCAATACAAATATTTGTTCCGTGCGGGAATTGAACCCGCGACACGCAGCGCAGCAGTCGACTGCTCAGCCACTGCGCCAACCACGGATATCTATGGCGCCAACCGTGTCGTCAATACTAACACTGCATGACGCGTATTATGACGTATGTCGTTACGAAAGGCGAATTGACTTACTAACAAGCTTTTTAAAATTACTATACTATTTATTACAACAACATTACATAGAATCATGTCTGGATTCCCCTAAAGGTTAGGGAAAGGTGTACCCACATTTCGCTAGTAATGTTTAAGTCCCATGTCATAGGGGCGAGCCTATTGCCATCAACCAGGCACAAATCCAGACTCCAGGCTGCTACTGAAAACCTAATGGAAAAACCCCAATAACACTTTGCCCGACCTGGGAATCGAACCCACGTTCAGCAGTAGCGCTTGCGACCACTAGATTAAGTAGACAGAGGTATTTATTATACTTATGAAAATAAAGGAGGATAGTTATATCTACTTAACAATTACATTTGACGGCACGGTTGGCGCAGTGGTTAAGCGATTGACTGCTGCGCTGCGTGTCGCGAGTTCGATTCCCGCACGGGACAAATATTTGTATGGCCTACAAGTAGTTGTACCGGGTGTGGCTGTTTGTGTATGTGAGTTTAAATGTTTGTAAACGCGCCCACGATACAGGAGAAATTCCTAGTGTGGTGTGGGGCAACTTTTTAAAAAAATAAAAACATAATCTGGCTTTAATGTTCCCACTGCTGGGACACAGGCCTCATCTCTTCGACAGGGAGTGGGCTGTAATCTTCGATCAATAATACTATTATTGATCGAAAGCTGTAATCCACCACGCGGGCCCAGTGCGGGTTGGTAGATGTCACATGTCTTCGAATTTTTGGTTCTCGGACATGCCGGTTTCCTCCCGATGTTTTCCTACACCGTTTTGAGAGCAGTGGTGATGAAATTATTTGCACAAAGTAAAACGCGTGTCTGGGTACGAACCCACGACCCTCGACCCTCGATTCGTAAGCCGGTGCCGTTAGCACTGGGCCACCACTCATCTTAAATTAATTCACTGACAGACAACTTACAGCTGAAACCGCTAAATCTAGAAGCATAAAAGTTTCCACAAGAATTACTTTTATTAGGTACGTAAGTGGTTTTGGGAAATTCAAATCCTAAAGGGTTATAAATAGGGCTTCCTCTCTTCTATCCTTTTTCCTGTGCCCTACAGGGTCCATAATGATCAAAACTATATGTATACCAACTAAGTACACATTATGGTAAAGTAAAAAAATATTGAGTATTGAGTTAATGAAATATAGGGTAGGAATAGAATAGAAGTTTGTATGGAATTTTGTATTTTTTTCCGATGGGAAAACACGTCGGGCGGGTGCATGGCTTGTCACTGCTTAAAGTTGCCACCTTTTTTAATACAGGGTTCCTTCACCTACCTACACCAATTAACTACTTACTTGATCACAAACACACATCAACAATACAAAATACAATCGAGTGCAAGAAAATCGCCGCGATATTAAATCGCACTGACTTCTGCAGTATAGCAAAGACCTTACAATTTAATTTATTCTACACACTACACAAGCGGTCAATCTCGTAAAAACATAAAGAATGGCTAACGTATTGTTATAACTCATAGTGCGTACTATAGAGCGTTAACTACTGGATTTATTCCACTAAATAAATGGAATTGTTGGAATCATGCCATAATATTGACAAATAAATTGGCTGGCCTTGGAATTACATTGGAATGCTTCGCTAAGAAATATGAATGCCTTAAATAAATTACGCTGGAAATATTCATAAATAATTTAAAATGAGTTGTTTGGCATTATTAAGTGGATATGCTAAATTGTTTAGTTTTTAATTTATATGAAGAATTTTTTGTTCCCCTATATAAAATTGCACGAGAAAAAGAAATAAAAAATGTTTTTGCAGGCAATAGAATGTTTATTTATGATAATTGTTTTGCAAAATAAATAATAGAAAGTGAAAGTAGAATAGCTTTAGTTTGATAAGGTACCCCTAATTTTGCACTTCATATGGATGATCTACATCATTCTATTTCGAAAAAATTTAAATTTATAACCCATTTTTGTGAGTAAAAACTAGGATTAGATATTGGATTATTATCAATTTTCAAAAAAATAATATATGTATATATCATTTTTATTCAAAATACTGACAGAACTTGAGAAGAATGTTATTCTCATGGCGTCAAAATGCTCACAAGAAAGAACATCTAAGTACGAAACTTATTGTACCATGAAAACCATTTTCAAAAAAACTGAGTAAAGTTTCAGTCACCATACATCCCGTATAATACCCAACCCGGTCCCACCACCAGACTGACCCAAAAAAAGTTGGAAAAATGATTCACAGCTCCGAAAAGGTCACTCTCGAATACAATGAAATGCTCTTTGCGGTTTTTTCAACGTGTATACAGTATAATGTTTTCACCAGGATTGTCCTAAAATTGTTGGTGCTTTGTGTTAATTCTCTTAATTAAAGAGAGAGGTTATTGGCCGTATTTTTAAGCCTCGTGTGTGGATAAGGAAATTATTGAGGTTGTAATGAATATTTTAGGTATTTCAACACAATGGGCACACGGTTTTGTTCCGTTTTTTTTTCAGTAGATATGTGTTAATGTCGGTGCCTAGTACAATAGCATAATAACGTGTATAAATTAACCCAGATCCTTTGAAATAAATATTAATGTCTGGATAAATAATTTGGCAGAACCGGAAAATCGTAAACGCATCCATTTTCACAACAATTGCATTGTCGATCGAAATCTCAAAGTTACACAACATAACATTATACCTGTATACCCCAACAGGTCAGGCAGAAGTACACCTAAAGTACCTATACACATATATTCAAATCTCAAAGTAATTGTTCGGTATCGGCACAAAATATAGGTCAACGTACAGAATTAAATATAGGCCTTTACAATTGGATCAAAATCTCATACCATACGAGTGTAATCAGTTACAAGACGCATCGTTACGTCACGTCACAAAGGTCAGTGTCTGCCGAGTGCCGACTAGGCCGGTATCACATTATCAACGGCCATTGTATTGGCCTAGTTCAGTGCTTCTACAATCCGCACATACCGAGTGCATGTATCATGTGTACAATTGTCTAGCTGTATAATGGCCTAGATTATTTTGATGGGTTTTATCACCAGAACGAATCGACTCAGTAAAATTGATAGGGGCATCATTTTCTCTCATGCGAGATGAACAAAATGCCAGATTGGAAGTTGTTCCAATCTGGCATTTTGTTCATCTCACATGGTCTCGCATGCTGTTGAGCATCCACTTAACTGATTGAATGCCGTAATTACAGAAACCATTGGAAAGCCATTGTGTCTCGCCTGGACCCACGTTTCGATACAAAGGGTAAAAGAATTTAAAAAAAAACATGTGACACCCGTTTAGTTTTTATTGCTGATCCTCTATGCTTCATCTTCAATAAGAAACTCAGCTAATCAGTGACCGGTAATCCGATCTACAAACTTCTGAAAACAAGCCACCGAGGTGCGCGTTCACAAACATTGACTCAACATGACGCTATGCCGCCGTCCGTCGAGCAAGTCGCCAATCAACACAAACGATAAACAAACTTGCACTTTCTGAAGCATCAACAACTCGGAACATTCGAAATAGATCTGATTCCGGCTATTTGGTTCGAAAAACCGTGACAAAACAAAACAGCGTTGTTTCTCAATCGCCTAAGGCATCTGTCCCACCGCCGACGAGGAAGCGACTACTAGCTCGTCGACAGTCCTTTCCTCCACTCGGCAACGATTTCCTCGCTCAAGAAACGTACAAAAGCTTGTAGGTCCCGTGCGAGTAAAAGAGATACATATATGTACATAGTTGATCGCTGACTATTCACACCACCGCCGCCGGCCGGTACTCGTTTGTCGCAGCGACAAGACGGCAGTTATCAAAGAAACTACTCGTTCAGCGAATATCGCTTGGCAGGCAGAACACTCGCTCAGAGACTCACGCTTGGTACATACGCACACCAGCGAATAACCGCTCGTCACCGTCGCGCACTCGCTGCTCGTTGCTCGCCAACTCGTTTTTAGTTGCTAGCTCTATCTACTCGCTTTTCGTTAATCGCCGGCGGTGGATACTCGTTACTGAAATAGTTGCACGAAATTGGTGATGCATGTACGGCAATCAAGCCTCGCTGAATGGTCACAGTTACAGAGACAATGCGTCCAGATGAACAAAAATGTCCGACCATGGCCCTGTGCAGAAATAACAGCTACCTTGGATACCTATATCTAGATTCCGTTTTCATCTATTTTCTACTTTTGCTGCCAGAAATATCAATATGAATCTAAATTAGGCGATACATTCTCGAAATGGAATTGTATTATGGAAATGATGTCATAGAAACTAATGTTACAAAAGTACTTATAGTAAAGTTAAAGTTTAATGGTCTATCTATAATATAACGAGCTTTTTAATACAAAATCGTTTTAACTTTTACTATTTATCGGGCTAATGAAGGCAATGGTGCAGGTCACGGTAATTGCCCGTTGTTAAAAGCAATTTCCTCATTTTATCGAAAAGCATCGGTAAACGAGCATCCGCGATGGAAAATCGTTATAATATCAACCATTTTTCGTTTTAACGTGAAATTATAAATTAACACGCAATCACTGTTATCAGAAAACAACATTTTCTTTATACCTATGTAGATTTTCTTGAAACAGTTCGAGATACGAAGTCAGTTTTAAGAATAATTAAAACTAAAATAGATGATTTGAGGTTGTTGAGAACATTTTACAATCAATATGTAGGTATGTTAAATACCGCTCATAATCAGCTTATAATGTTCCCACTGCTGCGACAAAGGCTTTGTCTCTTTTAAGAGAGAGTGGACTGTAATCTATCATGTGGGCCCAGTGTGGATTAGTAGATTTCACATGTCTTCGATTTTTTGGTTCTAGGACATGCCAGTTTCCTCACGATGTTTTCCTTCACCATCTTGAGAGCAGTGGTGATGAAATTATTACACAAAGTAAAGCGCCTGCCTGGGTACGAACTCAGGACCAACACCTCGTAAGTCGGGGCCGGCCGTTACCCCTGAGCCACCACTGCTCTACTCCTTTAAATCGTGATAAATAGAAAAATGCACTTGTATATTGTGAATGAAGATATTATTTCTATGTCGCGTTTGCTCCCTTGTCACGTGTGCAACTCTGAAAACGTTTTGTGCTCTCGCGAGGTCTGCAGTTGACTTCTAAAGCCGATAAAATAATGTAAAACTGTCTAGTGTGAAAATAGAAATACTGCATCAAAAGCTGCTATTTGCTACGCGAGTGACACAATCACGTACTGTGGACCAACTAGAAAAGTATGCAGGTCGCTACGCTTGGTAACTACATCACTTCAAATAGAGGTTTGCATGTTCTGTTCGGTGAAGTATTTGATATTATTCGGCGGACTGTGTTCCGTGTTCGGTGTATGAAACGTTATTCTACTGGCAATATTAGGCAATGACAGTGGATAGTTTAGGCATATCACACACTACAACGTGCCACGCGACGGGGCGCGGGAAACGAAGCCAAATTCCCGCGCGGTAACGCGTTTTTATAGAATTTGTATAGAAAAAAACCCGCACGGCACCCCCGTGCGTGTTATCTGTGTCCAGTCGCCTGGCGCGTTGTAGTGTGTGATTCGCCTTATTCCTGACAACCTAATTCTGTCATGTAGTTAAAGAATATATATTAGCAATCTTTTGATCAAACTGACGATATAATTTTATAACGAGACTACTGCGCGGACACAATTTCCTAGGTCCGTATCTATACTTCTAAAAACGTCGAAGCTGTATGCTTGCTTACTGCTTGGTTGTGACCTCATTAGTGATGTTAGACCATCACTCTTTGTCATACGTCAGTCGACTTTCATAGCTATGCTTGATTGCTTTCCTAATGAATGTTTGCATTAAAATACGTCACACAGAGCTCCAACTGCTTTGCCGTAGGCGGTAGCGAAACAGTAGCAAAGGGGTGTTTTTTTTTTGACTGATCTGTGTCTAGAGAGCTAGCGGAGCGGTGTACTTTTGCTGACCATACTTACTGACTATGTGGCAATTGGCTATCTTAATGTCTTTGGTAGTAAAATACAGCCTCAAAATAATGTAAAGAAATATAAATAAATTCCAATAAATAATGGAAATCCTGACAGTTCGTATCAGTGCTGGTAGTATTTTTGCCATTTCAGGGAAGCCAGTGGGTTGAGAGAAAATGTTGAATAGATTACAGAGTATTACCTGATAATCTTATAGAAACTATAAAGTAGTTACAGGTAACACTTTAAAGATATAAAACACTCGAAAAGTTTTAAAGTGCCGTCTATTGAAGTAAACTCACCATTTAAATAACATCTACATTCCCTAATCATCAGTGTTTATTACATGTTTTGTGTTCCAAAGTGCACTGAATGTTCATGTTCTCCATTATTTAATTAATAACTGCAAATAGTGGTTTTCTCAACAAATAACTGGATATTATGTATAATATTTACATAAGTGAAATAATTACTATTTACATAATATTAGCTAACATTTAAAATAATAATATATACATGTATATGAAAAAATTTGCTAAAGAATCATAGGGCATCAAAAAATTCGCCCGCATCGCTATCAACAGGAACAGTGCCCAAAAGGCTGGCAGCATTACAACGTTGTATTGCTATTTTGTGTGTTTTGTATGGACTTGTCTACCGTGATTCAGTGATTGATAGTATAGAGGAAATTGCAGAGAAACCCGAAAGAACTGGATGAGCGCAATAGTGAGTACGTTCTACATATTAAATTCATTTTATCATTCACTGAAAGACAACGCACAGCCTGAACGGCTGTGTCTAGAAGCATGAAATGTTGCACAAGAGTTCCTTGTTTAACGAAAGTGAGAACTAGGGATTTTTGAAAATCATTCTCTGAAGGGATTAAATCATTTAACCCCTCTAATTATTATAGAGGATATATATATAATTATGTATATATAATAATTATAGAGGATGACAGTTTGTATGGATGTTCATAATTTTTGCGGATATAACGTCTCATCGGGCACATGAATTGTACTTATCTGAATACCCTTTGATTAAAAAAAAATATTAAAACGATCCCACTATATCCACATTCAGCCATAAAGGTTTACATATCAAAAATATCAATTCTACCCTTCGTCTTTTAGTAAATATTTATCCCTGTTCAATAAATAAGTAATGTATCAACATTTATCAACGGCTGACTGCGTTCAACAGGCTACTGCTGCCTGATAATCTCTCATTAACTATTAATGAGCGATTAATTACCAATGCGCGATTAAATAAATGTTATATAACATTGAAACTTTTCACAAAATGGGGCTTACAACAATACAGTTCGTATTAATATTTTATGTTAACACTAGTTCATTGTGTTTAATGTGCGTTGTTTCGTGGCTAAGTAGGTTATAACAGCCGCATCGGTCAATCGATCAGGTTAAGCTTCGCTTGCCGCGGTCAGTTTCTGTATGGGTGACCATCTTTAGGTACATATCGAGAGCCCTGCGTGCTTCACAAAGCACGTTAAGCCGTTGGTCCCGCCTGTCATTCGTAGATCTTGGACAGTCCTAAAGGTCGTCAGAAGCCCGAAAGTCTGATAACCAGAATTACCAAAGGGTATCGTATTACCCAGTAACTGGGTTGTGTAGGTCAAATAGGCAGTCGCTATATTTTAAATAATGATATTCAGCTGCATTCGGTTAGTCTTGAAGCTGACCCTAAACATATTCGGGAAAAGGCTAGACACATGATGACTAGTTTATTGTGCATCCTGTATGTTCTGTCATTGTATTTTGCCAACATGACTATTAAACATAAATCCTGGACATGGTGCCATTCATAAAATTAACACAACTTACTCATTCACACGTATCTGGACGACACTGCATTAACACTGACTAAACTCGACTGAAAACATTGTCATCTTTACAAATAATAAATAGTAGAAACAGTATTCGTGTAAAACAGCGTGTTAATAACTTGCATATTGTACAGCAATCAGCTTATAATGTTCCCACTGCTGGGTCACAGGCCTCCTCTTTTCGAGAATGAGTGGGTTGAAATCTACCACGCGGGCCCAGTGCGGGTAGGACAAGCCGGTTTGCTCACGATGTTTTCCTTCACCGTTTTGAGAACGGTGCTGATGAAATAAATGGCACAAAGTAAAGCGCCTGTTGGGGTTCGAACCTACGACCTACAACTTGTAAGTCGCGTCCGTTACCACTGGGCCAGCCACCACTTCACATATTGTACAATGTCATCTAATTTGTTGGCTTTGGTTTTTTGTCCAACTATTCTGCTAAGTAGGTATATTCCCAGAAGGCCAATTCTCGTAATTTAAAACGTTCAACATCTAGTCGCAGTCTCATCTCGGCGACAAACAAATGTCAAAAACTTGTCAAAATGTAGGGAAATTAGAGGATTTTTTGACAGATTGAGACTGAGATCAGACTGTGAGCGTTCTTAAAATTACAAGAATTGCCCCTCTGTTAAGAGTGCAAGAGAAAAACAAATCAATACTTTTGGCTAAGTTCAGCCCAATCATGGTCAGCACCATTCATTTAATAGAAAACTTTTAACCTTTATCTACATTAAAATATACGACTTCCTCCACAACACAAAAGGTGCACCCAATAAAGGGGTGGGCATGCTGAAAGGAAAGGCATCTAAATCTGCCTCGCCTTTTTCCAACTATGTTGGGGTCGGTATCCAGGCTAACCAGATGCAGCTGAGTACCGTTATTTTACATGGAGCGACTGCCCATCTGACCTCCACAACCCAGTAACTTAACACGATACCCCTGGGTAAAACTGGTTGTCACTTTCGGGCATCTGGCTACCCGTAACGACTGTCAAAGATCTACAAATGACTAGCGGAACCAATGGCTTAACGTGTTCTAAGGCACGGAGGGGTCTCGATATGTAATGTATGGTCAGTGGTTACCAATCCACGAACGACCGCGGCAAGCGTAGCTACGATCGACCCGTGCGGCTATTTCCATGTAGCCACGAGCCCTGAAAGGAAATGTATCTATGAACTCTTAACAGGAAGCGTTAGATAGCAGCGCGGTGTTGTTTGTGGATAATGTTTACCGTGCGCTCACCTGTTTACCTGTTTGTTCGTAGTTGTTATTCTAACAGGTTATATTGTTACAGATACTCCTGATTCTTAGTGTTCACGTTGTTAGGGAGTTGTATGAACGTTATTATTTGCCGGTTCCTCTTGTGTGGTAATTTAGGACTTATAGAGGGTTTTGTCCGCGGCTTCAACCGTGTGGAGGTCGGAAATTATGGAATAAAAAAGTATGGTATATTATGGTCTACCTGTGGCTAAATTTCATCGAAACCTTTCAGCCATTATGGCGTGAAATGGTTACAGACTGATAGAGTTACTTTTTACATATATACATCACGCCCGTAATCCACGAAAGATTAGGCAGAGGTGTAAGTACCTATAGATACACACCCATTTCGCTAGCTCTGTTTACGTCCCATGAAGGGAGCGAGCCTAATTTATTAAATTATGTTTTATTTAATATGGCGTATAAAAAGTGATTCCGATATCCTATTTACAGAATCCTATAAACACCTTCATTTCATTTCATTTCTTCACTAGTGGAAGCTCTTTCGTAGATTTCGACTGCGGTTGGTCAAGTGCAGTTTGCTTGTTAACCACCAACGTGCAGGCTTTCTGAATGTGCTAGTGCACCCGAATAATTACCAACTTACTTTTAATGATTATCACACAGTAAAATCAGAAATTTTTCTGTCAATAATTAAAATAATTGAAACAAAATAGGTCTATAAAGCAATTATGTAGATACATAGTACATACTCATACTTTTGCTGAAACCGTACTTAGGCGATCATTCAACAAACATTTGGCCTTCATATTAAGGAAAATGACACAACTTTCGGCAACAAACAGTGTGCTTCCGAGTTTGGCTGAACTGCAATAAAAAAGTTACACAGACTCAATCACGGGCAAGAGTTTTGCTAATGTAGTGATTGGGAAACTTCAAACTACAATATGTAAACTATTCTCTCTATTCCACAAACGTAGCTAAATTATACATTGAAGCAAGTTTGCCTCGTATATTAATCATATTGGGTTCAAATCGCTATGGAGCATAAGTTTTGACAGATCGATATGCCAGACTTGCTAATAGTACCTACCTGATACTGCCATTTGAATAGTTTCAAGATTTCTATACAATACCTAAGTAGTTAATATTTTAGCGAACAAAGTATGCTGAATGAGGTTGTATTTCAGTTTTACCTGTAACGTTTTAATATACAACCAAGTAGTTTCCTGTTAAATCGAGTAAAATATGATCTAAAACAATATTGAGCGCTGTATACGACAACAACGTTCAAACAAATTACTGAAGCCACGTTGAAATCGATCCAATACTTTCGGTTCAGTAATCTATGAACTGTCCTTCCCCCCATGACACTTGTGGCAATGAACAGTCAGGTATAAAGCCAACAGTCCGATATCGCGCTATCAGTAAACGTACTATTGTCACAACACAGGGCTGTCAAATTAACGTCTGTATTATTCACGACCGAAATAATAGATTATAAAAAAAATTGACTTGTGTATAATTGTTTACAGATTCGGCTAGAATTGTTGCGATGTGTAGAAGTTAGAATACTGAAAATGACAGCCCTAAACACAACCCACTGACCCAGTTCTTCATAGCCAAAGTGCAGAATTATACGGTCGGCTGATCCAGCGACGGCAGATCGCGAACGATCTCGGGAGTTCGTAAACCGAAACATAGGAAGTGAGATAAGACGGTTCCGTTTTAGACATGCGACACGGATACGACACGACGTGACGTTCGGGGTATATTGCTCAGGAAAATCGGAGCTACAAATTGACGTTAGGTACCGATACCGATAAATTCTAGCCAAGTTTGGTATATCATTTGAATTCGAATCAAAAGCTCTGTTGGGATTCTGTGAATTTGAAACCAATAACAATGAAATGCTGCAGGTATTCATTTCATTTCAGTGGCATTTCCTGATTTTACATTTATCGGCTTTTAGTCTGAGTTCCTGGAAATGCTTTTGAAAAACAGGCTTTTCCGAGTACTAAATCATTTATTGAAATGAAATGAAATAGTGAATCGTTTATAAATAATTACAACCCTACCTATACTTACTATGCCTATGAATTTGTGTCACTAAAATGATTAATCTACTATACTTTTCCCTTTTATGCACGAATGGGCTGCATCAGAGATAAGTTAGTAAATATTTTTTTCTAGAACCACTGTTTGACCTCCACAACCTTTAGAAGGATTTTTTCTTCCTTTTGGATCAGATATATAGAAGATGGATAGAATACTCTTTATTATGAATACCATAAATATTACATACATATACATATAAATGTATAAATTTTTCATACCTACGGTGCCCAATAGGCGGTTTTTTCGGTAAAAGCGGTCTTTCTAAAAGAGATCATCAACGCCATGAAACCAATTCTCTCTCTGAGATTCATTTCGGCACAGAGATATAAATTCGCCATGTCACGTAAATCGAATGAATCGAATAATATCGAATTGATATAAAATCTTATCAGTATTTGTCGACTCTGCTTTACGGAGAAAGTGTTCACAGATTTTTAAGAGATGACTTTTCGAATATGTTTTGCAGTTGATACATTTTTGCGGAGAGTACGGAACCCTCGCCTTGGGTCCGACTCTATTTCGGATTTTAGGGTTCCGTACGTCTGAATGAGAAAAAGGAAACTTTATAGGTGAAGGCCCACTCGTGTCTGTCCGTCTGTCACAGCCAATTTGCTCCAAATCTAATGTTTTATATAAAATTGACTCGTCAAGGTATTGATGAGTAAATTCTATTCTAGGCAAAATCAATAAAATGTTCTATATTAATGAACATTTATGGTAAAGTATTTACTTGCCTGCGTATTAAAAAAAAATAAAAGCTTGCATTTAACTAGAAAACATTTCAGTCAACTCAACGTTGTACCTAGTCACACAAGACAAAATACATTATGAAAAGTGTTCGAGCAAAAATGTTTTACCGAGCACTTTCTATTACGAGAGGTACATAAATGAGACACGCCATTAATGAATGAAATGCACTGTTTAATTTTATCTCCCGGTAACAGTCGCCATTTTAATTAAACCCTCCAGGCTTAAAAGGCGTTAAGTATGAGGATATTGATAAAAAAGTAACAGATAAATATGGTTACTGACTTACACTATATTACCTACATGTTATAAGTACCTATTATTGTTAAGAATTCACTAAAGTTATTAAACATGTTCGTAAAATAGTTTTAACAAATTAATGGATACTTTTAATTTTTTACTTGTAACGTGATTAAATATTTTTGTATGCCAGTCGTTGGCGAAACGTAAAACTCTTATAGCCACATTCATACAATATATACATATGTTATACATTAATACTCAAAACTTTCCTCACGACATTTTCCTCATTGTGTCTTATCACATGCCCATACCATGATAACCGATTTCCGCACAACTTTTCAGTTACCGGTGCCACTTTCAGACTTCCTCTATGTAGTCATTTCTTATTCTATCCATTTGTGTAACATAACACATCGAATCCCTCTTAGCAACACGAAAACATATTGCAACAACAAGTATTGTAATTATCTTTCTAGTAGAACATGAAACTGCTCTACGCTGCGTGCATACAGAGTACAAATGATACCTTGCAATTAGGTCTAATGATTCACGCTACTTAATTATTAGTAATTAGATAGTTCATTACAAACGTATTTAGTTTACCGTATGCACTGAGAGTGTGAGATAAGACTCATTATTTTGAACTCTATTTACGCAGAGATACGTTTCACTGAAACCAATAAGCCCAGGTAGCACGGGCGCATTTTTCGCGTGGCGTCTTTTCTACGCGCACTGGATTTTCAACGTACTGCTTAGCGGCGAGAGTTGAAAATCTAATAGTGGGCTTTTTTGATGCGCTGGGATACGCTCTGTTAGATTCTCAACGCTCAGCTCAACACCGAGAGTTGAAAATCTAGTGCATGATAAAATCCCGCCGCGATATTTTTACGTCCGTGGGTACGTGGACTAAATGTTCTTGAGAAGGCACTGGTAACGGTTCGAAGTGATGGAAAAATTCTAAAAATAAGTTTATTTCGTATTGAATGTGAGGAGAGAAAAAAAACACAGTGGTGTTTTTTACATTACATAAATCGGAATAATTTCGCCCCTGAAATCATAACTTCACCACAATGACGTAAGTTTTACCCACGTATTTAAAAAAAAATACCAGTAAAATTATGATTCCAAATTCGAGAACAGTTAAAAAATTTGAAATGCCCAAATAAAACAAACTTCATGAATGTATTTCTAGTTGATTGTTGAAGTTTTTTATCTCATCCATTAAAGCTGTTGTGGTCGCAGCGTCCGTTAAAGTTAGTTTTATTACAATTATATTAAATAATTGTGTAAATTAAAAAAAAACACATTTATAAAAAAGAACACTCGCTTGCAAGCACTTCTTTTAATGAAGTTAGAAATATTTTTAGAGTTACGAGTATATGTAAACTCCATATTTGAATTATAACATAACATCAAAACAATACGAGTTGGTTTAATAAGTTTTCTCTTTAGTTTTTCGTAAATAAGAAAAGTTTAGAAAAGTGAAAGGTCGTCCCAAAAAATATCTTATTACTTCAAGTTTATGAAGCTACTTAGGGTCTACCTATTTGTTTGTTACTTTAGACAAGACGTCACCTGCCTCAAGTTTTTCAAGAAATTTAAGTTTGGGTTAAAAAAATATATGAATATGATTCTGTCCGTGTTAAAGTAACTGATAGATATCTCCAAAAAAAAAAATTAACGGTTTGTTTACTATTAATTATTTGTTTTTCCGAAAACGTCCAACGGTTTCTTACTAAACTTCAAACTTATTTCCAACTTATTTCCGACGACACTGGCTACTTATCTCCTTTGGTGTTCGTATTTCCAAAGTTAAAAATTCCTAACAATTTTCCTTCTGGGCACAAAAAATCCAACAGACAAAACCAATAAACACAAATGCAAATCAATCGTAATACATATTTATTGAAAAAGAGAATGTTTAATGTAAACCAGAAGATAATTCCTTTTCTTTTCGTTCCCGTTTAGCGACCTCCCAAGTTTTTATCAAGCGAAAAGGTCGTCCCTTTGTTATAAAAACTTGGGGCGATCTATTACGGTGGCAGAATGCTTCCTCTTTGAATAAACAACACTTCTCTTTGATTTATTACACCATTTTTCCTAAACGATAGATAATATCAGAATTTGGCAGATTTTGTATGTTTTTCTTACAACATACCTAAGCTTATATGATATGTTTTCTTATATATAGGTAGTCTGTTGAAAGTGAAAACCTAAGGATACCATACAATTTTTTCTTCCTGCCCTCCCCCCGTTATTTGTTTTAACTGCTTATTTGGTATATTGGTCGCTAGCGCTACTACGAGCATGGGGTCATCGGTTCGATTCCTAGGTCGGGCAAATTTGGCAAAAGGCTCGCGCCTTATTACATGGGATTTAAACATAACTGTTGAAATATCCTCTGCCTAATCCTCCGGGTATTCCAGGCGCAATGTTATGTATAGTAATCCATAAACAAGCAATCTGAAACGCACCTGGACGATTTTCTAATCTATTTAAATCATGCTATTTTTATGTAAACGGTCTGATAAGGTCCGTAAAACTTAAAACGGTTTTCCTTTCTGAAATATGAAAATTGATAAAACTACCTACCTAACTTTTACAGTCGTAAAAATTGTGAAAATCAGCTCGGCATTCCCAGCAGAGACAAAAATAGCTAGGGAAAGAGTTAAAATGCATCGTAAAATCCCCGCCAAGGGGTTGTGGCTTATGACTGGCGCGCGGAGGCACTACGTCGGGGGGAAACTCTGCACCCGCGGCAAATTGCTGCGGAGCGGACGGACCTCCGGCGCGGTCTCATGGTGGAATGGAAGGCGCGACTATCGCAACCCAGCGCAGGGCACGCCACGATAGCGGTGGTAAGACCCCTCTTTGAGGAGTGGCTAGAGAGGCGGCACGGCGCTCTCACCTACCGCCTGACGCAGGTCCTCTCCGGACACGGATGTTTCGGGAGGTTCCTGCACATCATCAGGCGGGAGGAGACGCCCGGGTGTCACCACTGCGAGGATCGCCCAGAGGACACGGTGGAGCATACGGTGGAGGTCTGCCCCGCTTGGGCAGAGCACCGCCGTGTCCTCGTAGAGGCGATCGGCAGCGGCGGCGACCTCTCGCGCCCGGCCCTGGTGCAAGCCATGGTCCGGGGCGAGAGGGAGTGGGAGGCGGTCACCTCCTTCTGCGAAGCAGTCATGCTAGCGAAGGAGGTGGCGGGATGGGCAAGGGAGAGATCCTCACGCCTCAGCCGCCGAGGGAGACGCTCCGGGCGTCGGGAGCCGCGTGACGACTCCCGGCCACCGTAGGCGCGGGCCTGCGGGCGGAGAGCAATGGGTAGCTCTCCGTCCGATCAGGACCAGGCCCGTGCCGGACGGCGCGTATGTGTTCCACGTGCGCCTCAAAGAGATGTCAGCGTAGATGACGGGGCCCGAGAGGGCCGAAGCCTGCCGGGGTAACGGGATCGTCCGAAAGGGTTACCGCTGCCCTGGAACATAAAGGGCTAAGGAGGGAACACGGGTGGGTTTTAGTCAGTAAGAGTCTGACACTCCCTTCTGCTCCACCCAGAGCGGGAGGGGTCATTTGATGATTTCCCATCCTGAAAAAAAAAAAAAAAAAAAAAAGGGGTTGTGGCTTGGTTCCAACTACTAAGTGGAACGAATGCATTTACGCTTCATTTTCTCTTGTTTTGCATTCCTATTTCATTAACTTTTTTAAGTTCAGCTCAAGTTTGCTTTCTTATACCTGCGTATAAGAAAGCAAGTTATAGCGTATAGTTAAAGCGTAAGTTTATATTAGTTCAGTTCAGTGTAAGTTGGGAATTATTAGTTTTTAATTCCATTTTAGGAATGAATTTCTTGGTATTCTTCTGCATTTTTCATTCCAAAGATTGGCCATTTCATTTATGAATAAATAAATTATTAAAAATCGAACTTAGTCTTGAAAGAAACACCCTTCTCCATCTAGAAATTAAAACTCTATTTGAACCAAAACGGGATACCTACATGAATTAGAAAATCTTCTCTATGTGGGACCAAAATTGACATGAAATGGAATGGCGACATGGAATGGCGTACGTATTTTTAGGATGGTGGCCTGTGGTCCTTTGAAATGAAACTACATCTATATCTATGCTAATAATAAAGCTGAAGAGTGTTTTGTTTGTTTATTTGAACGCGCTAGTCTTAGGAACTACCAGTCGGATTTGAAAAATTATTTTTGCATTTGATAGCCCCATTCTTGAGGAAGGCACACAAGCTACAGGCTACAGGCATACTTTATATCGCCCTTAAGAGCCGAGTAAAAAGGAAAATAAGTCAGAAAAAACGCTGAGTGAAAACAAAGTAATTGCGCGGGCAACAAGAATTTCACGCGGACGAAGTCGCAGGCAGAAGCTAGTTAGATTATAAAACTATACACGAAATGTTACAATAAAAATTATGTATCAGGCAAAATTTATGGTTTGACTATATGTACGCGAGCAGTTTTATAAAGCACATTAAAGTAGCATAATTGCTGTTCAGTAAAATGATGTAGGTACACCAGTATGCACCAAGTTTGAATCTTTATACAAAATATGTACGTACAAACACATACGTTACATGTTTTTGTATACAATACACATGCTACCATACAAACGTGCATTCCTGCTACCGAGCTCCGTAACCCACTTTACAATATATTAGTGTTTTGCCTCTAGAATCAGACACGTGCTCCGTAATAGCCGTTCAAGTGTTTAGATGCACATGCTTCTAAAACATTGGCGTGATAACACGTGCATCAAGCTCTCGAGCTTATCTTTACATTTACATTATCCACCGTAACTAAACATAGGTGTGCTAAAATTGAATATTTCTAGTAAACATAACATCAACACATAACGCCTGTATTCCCTGAAAGGCTAGGCAGAGTTGTATGTACCTATAGTACACCCACTTTTCGCCAATTATGTTTAAGTCCACGTACAACCAGGCAGAATTCCAGACTTCGGACTGCTACCAAGAAATTCCTTCTAAAAAAAACCAATAACACTTCGCCCGACCTGGAAATCGAACTCAGGACCCCGTGCGCAGCAGTAGTAAGACAAAGGAAGCTGGCTAGTAAACAACAATATAAAAATACGTATAATACCTAACCTACGAGTAGGTATTATTATGGAAATGAGACAGTGGGTAAGTATGTAAAGTTACTACAGCGAGACAGAAAATAGAATAGTTATTGTAAACATCCTGAAAAGGCTGACAGGGATTACGTATAAAAATGCTTTTATATTTTTATCCCAACTAAACAAAGAAAACACATGAATTTTGACAGGCAAACGCCTAGTCGGAGGGTCACCGTCCAAACTGATCTTGTACGAGTATGTGTACAAATTGATTAATATAAAATTTTTCAATTTTAAGTAACAATATTTCAATTTTTGGACGGCACGATTGGCGCAGTGGTTAAGCGATTGACTGCTGCGCTGCGTGTCGCGGGTTCGATTCCCGCACGGAACAAATATTTGTATGGCCTACAAGTAGTTGTTCCGGGTCTGGCTGTTTGTGTATGTGAGTTTAAATGTTTGTAAACGCACCCACGATACAGGAGAAATTCCTAGAGTGGGGCAACGTTTCTTCAAAAAAAAAAAAGGCCTTCACCTGCCTATTCTGAAAACCAGTAGCATTTGATAAATTTTATTATTATCTACATATATTGTCTTACAGACAACCAGACAGACAGTCCTCTCGGTTGTGGAAGTCAGATAGGCAGTCGCTACATGTAAAATACTGGCACTCAGCTGCATCCGGTTAGACTGGAAGCCGACCCTAACATAGTTGGGAAAAGGCTTAGGCAGATGATATTGTCTTACAGAAACTTAAAACAAACGAACAGTTTCAGACCAACATCATAATTATCAAAACCAAAGTCAAAGTCAAATAAACTGTAATAACATTAATAAATATTTATCACAAAAATCAAGAAGTTTTTAATAACACGCAGTGGCGACATAGTATGTAAAACAAGACTCTTTGAAGTAACTGTCTGACCGAACATCCTGTTTATATAACTACGAACAACCGTCAGTGGATGATGACTTGTTAATAGTAGTGGCACTTGACTGATAGTATGTTTATTTATCAACTAGTGAGAATATTCTGCTTATTTTTCTTGAAGGGAACAGACAAGAAGGCGAGAACAAACGAAGATCAATGTGATGTCTGTTTGGCAAGAATTCTCCTGACAACTTGACACCCTATCACACATTTCCGTCCCTGTTATCATTTCGGGCCAAGATCTACAATGGTAAACAACGTGCCAACAGTTATCCGTTGGAATTATGACTGGTTGTATAAGTTACTTATTACAAAACGTAGTTTCACAGAATTAAAACGAAAAAACAAAATCATATAAGAAGCTGTTTCTTCTATGTTAAAAACAGTATACGATAACATATTTTTTTTGTAATAGAAACAGAATACGCAACGAGTGTTAATAATAGGCACCTATACAATGGAAAATGTTATTTTCTCCTTCAACATAATATTTTTTGTTACGAATGTGACAATACAACAGTAGAAATCAAAATCCTGTCTCGTTGGTCGCAAGTGATAAAAGAAAGAAAGAAAAAAATATACGTTCGTTTTTCACGGAAACATAAAGATATTAATTCTAACGATAGGGAAAAATAAAAACAAAATATATCTATAATCACGAACACAAAACAGTCGACGGCGGCACGTCATAACTGTGAGTAGAAGGGTCCACTCAGCATAATGGTGGGCTATAGGGGACCCACAGCACAGCGCGACACCCTAATTGCGAGCTGATCATCAAAACCAGTGACAAGTTTAAACATTTTAAAACACGTCGAGTATTGGGGTGTGTAACGTTTGATATAATAACAAAAGTTCTAATGATCATAAGACCTAATTTCATTTAATTTTTTTTTTTTTTAATATAACGATCAAATGATGTAATGAATTATTGATATAGTTTCATTTTACCTAATTTCATATGGAATAATGAACAGTTTATATAATGCACATTTGAAATAATATTCAATTAATATAATATTCAGTTGCTATAATATTCAAAATATAAGTAACGTTTGGAAATGTTAAAAAAAATTGGAATTGTTGGAAAATTCTACGATATGGCGACAACATAATTATACACCGGCTTGTAGTTAATAGGTTGAATCTGTTCCAAAACCGAATCGGGGCACCCCGACTTTACGTAGTCTATTGGCTCCTACCCTAGAGTGTATATAAAAACCGGAGACGCGCAGGGAGAGCAACCCCCGCCCGCTGTAACAAAGCATAGGCAACCGTGCGAGCCGTAGCAGCTGAGGCTGAGGTGAGCATGGGTGCCTATCACTTGTTACGTAAGGGCGAAGGGGTTGCACTTCCCACAGCGCCGGATACGATGCAGAAGCAACTTTAATGTTTTGAGGTTAGGTTACAATATAATTTGCTTTTCTCAAGAACGATGCATTACCTTAGAAAATTAGTTAATATGAAAGTTAGGTCAAATAAACATTATATAAAAAGAACATTATACAATATGAAAATTATATGAAATGAACGTTATACTAAATGAAATTAAAGAAAATGAAAATTATATCTAATGTTACATTAGATCATATGAAATTAGGGTAAATGTTTTGTGAAATTTATATCATATGAAAGTTATGTTAAATGAAATTAGATTATCTGTTATTAAATCAAACATTACACACCCGAGTATAGGGACAACTGCCAAATCATGTTGTCATTCATTCTTAGTTCGGGCTCCGAACAAGTCTTATGTCCGTAAGTGATAGGCAGCACCCGTAACTTCGGTCGAAGCAACGGATTGCCTGAATTATTATTTTCAAAATAATGACTAAGATTAACGGGTCGGACAAAGTGTTAATGGGTTTTTCAATCTGGAATTTCCCAATAGCAGCCCGGTTGATGGCGATAGGCTCGTCCCTTATTAGATGGAACCTAAACATACCTGGCGAAATGTGGGTGGACTATAGGTACACCTCTGCCCTACCCTTCGGCGAATACTGGCGTGATGTTTTGTTATGTTATAACCAGAGGTCGGAATTAGGTAGAGTTATTTGTGTACTTACACTGATTTCATACAACGAAAGAATAAAGTGGATATTCCTCAAATCCCGAGATTAATTTTAAAGAGCAGAAAAATCCCGTGATTTATTAAATAAATTACTTTTACACAATTTAAACCGCGGCGCGACGTTGCCAAATTTACATCGGATGTCCGAAGTTGCAATTAGTAATCCCGGGAAGATCCATATTAATATCAACATTTCTATGCAAGTACATACATAAATAACTCTACCTAATTCCGACCTCCGGTTATAACAATACAACCGCTGTACCTAATAAATTATAGTAAGGAGTGCCTACTCACAAAATACAATCCATCAAAATATGGCTTTATTTTTCGAACTAAATTGTGACAGTGAATATATCCGTTCAGCACACAGTACTTTATTATCGTTACGCACATAAAACATGGCTACAACACAACAGGCCTTTGTGATTCTAGTTTGAGTGACATGACTTTGCCAGCTATCCTATGCAGATCAGGTTTTAATATTTCATTCGACTCTTTGATATCTAGGCTTCAATCTAGCGAGACGTAATGAATGCGACGTTTTATAGTCAACGGGCGAAAGGTCAAACAATGTTTGTGGTGAGCGGGTTATTTGATATCCTATTTCAATCTAATCCTAATTTTATTTAATGTATGTAGAGAGTTAGTAAATACTTCTGTAAATGTAAATAATTTCTTAAAATAGTGAAGGGAAACATCGTGAGGTGACCGGCATATCCTAGAACCAAAAATTCGAAGACATGTGACATCTACCAACTTGCACTGGGTCCGCGTGGATCTACCACAAAGTCCACTCCCTCTCAAACGGAGGAGGCCTGTGTCCCAGCAGTGGGAACATTATAGACTGATTGTGTTATGCATGTACCGGATTAAATAACTTGTTGATACAAATGATTGGAATTAAAACTGGCATAGATTATATTCTACTATAATTCAGTTCAAAGTGTATTTCCAAAAGTCAACATTAATGCGAATTAGGTTGATATGAGGAGATACAGTATAATTATCAATATGAAACAAATAAATGAAACAAACTTATCACCACATTTAGAAAATCCCTGCAGTAGAATCTCCCTGTCTTTCTACAAATGAAATAGCTCTGAATTAGCTGAAGGAGCTAATTAGCAACCCAGAGGAATATAAATTGGCTGTTGCACGAGTCAACTACGGGAAATAAACCTTCCTTGACGGTTGAAAATAATTACGACAGTAACAATTCATTATTTTGAATGCATTTAAAAATTGGTTAGTTTTTTTAAAAATTTTTGTTAAGTATTGTGACTGTTACTCCAGATGCGTACGCTTTTCATCAAGTAATAGTAGTAATCATTTAATCAATTGTACCAAGCTAATGTACAATTTTGAAACATTCAATTGTTTATACGACATTTTTGTTCCCACCATATGTTTCCGGCAACGCTGGTGCAAGCCGAGGTCGGACATCCATTTGGCCGCTTTTCAAGATATTCAGCGGTCGATGACACATCTAGTTATATGTGATCTCGTCCTTATTCAAGAGTAATAGCGTCTATTATACTAGTTCATTGTTTTAAAGGCAGTATAATGTTTGAGATCATTGACATGCGTTTTAGGGTTCTCTAGGTGTCGGTGATACGAGATGGATGGTATTCGATTACGCAAGTTGCTTGACGTTGATATCTTAGAATGATCGGTAGGCACTCGACGGTTTCCTAGAAGAGGGGTTCCATCTTATTATAATGGTCGTCATGGAAATCTGTTATTTTCATTAAAGTGCAAAAAAACGCTCTGAAAGAAAAAGATTTATTTATTAAGAAGAAAATTGTTTATTCTGCACAAACATAACGCACATTAGAAATAAAAAGGATATAAAATATATACATACAACGTAGTCAAAAGCCTCGTACTCAAGCATATAAAATGTTTACAATTTTATCCATTGCTTGATGTCAGGGCCAGCGACCAAAGACAACATACATTAATTGACAATACAAATCTCTTTCTATCTCTGTATTTGGACAGTTGTTATGGTGTGTCGATTCACCGCTTACTTAGGAAATAAAAGCTTTAAAGATTTTTTGATGTTTGCAAATTGTTTATCGTGTAACTAAAAGCCTTTCGCAGACGTCGACGACAGGACCCGCAAAAAGTTTGTCACACAGGGAACAAAATAATATGTAAGCTTCACAGGCATGTTGTTCCTGACAGTCTCGTAACGTATAAACAATCGTCTGCTAGTCCCCTCACAGTTCGAACCTTAATTTATTTCCATAAAGCTTGCACTTGACTGTTTTCCATCGTTAATGTTATACAGCCACCCCTTCCTGCCGTTTTATTACATTGGCAACCGACTCTTCCTATAAAATTGCAGTTCAAAGAAAAACTTTCTTAGAAATTCTTTTTTGCCTGCTTGTTTTATTTATATATGTATACTTTATTGTACACCACAAAAATACATTAAACACTTACAATGAGCGGCACATTATTTGAATACTAGCTGCGCCCGGCAGTGTCACCCGCATAAGTCTCGATCCCGTGAGAATATCAGGATAAAAAGTATCATATGTCCTAACGCAGGTCATGGTTTTGCCATTAGCCAAATTTCATCCAAATCCGTTTAGCCGTTTTAGCGTGAAAGCGTAAAAAACATTCAAAAAAAAAAACAGGCTCCGGGAGTGCCGGCAGAAGAGAAAACTTGAATATTAACGTTGTGCATTTTTGATATTTTGGAATACGGTCTACTCTCCCTCCGTCTTACGAATTTTCGATCAGGTCACGTGTCCTGGCGCGAGTTTAACATTTTTTACCCATCACAAAACACTCTCCCTCCGTCTTACGAATTTTCGATCAGGTCACGTGTCCTGACGCGGGCTCCGTCTTACGAATTTTTGATCAGGTCACGTGTCCTGACGCGAGTTTAACATTTTTACCCATCACAAAAAAGTGCACAACGCCGCTAAAGAAGTTTTCACTTCAATAAAATCTTTTCTCTGTATAATATTGATTTAGATAGGTAAAAAGTCAATAATTATAAACTATCAACTATCACTGAAATAAACAGACCTTTTTATTAGTTTTTACGATGAAGCAAACAAAGTGATTAATATGATGAATAACATTAATTTAAACGAATCTTAGAAAATATTCCTCATTCTTCGATCGTGTCAAATTAAAATATCTTGGAACGCCATAAAAGAAATTTATTTCCTGAAGTCTCTTTGGAACAAACAATTCTAGTCTATGACATAGTGTAGTAATAACGTACTTTAAAAGGAACATTCCCTTTTACCAGAAAAGGTCTCTTTTATTGGAACTAATCTCTAATCTTACAGAATATTAAATTAATCGTACTCCATTGAAATATTTCCAAGCCATATTGAATTTCATTTTGTCCCAAAAGAGAGAATGGATCCCCCATCGATCATAATTTATCGGATACAGGTTGTGGCCGTTTTTGGAAGGATAATAATCCACAAATCAATGTACTTCGACTTAGATTGATTCATTGAATCAATCAAAATCAGGGTTGTATCATGTTTGCAATAGAAATGAACACTGGTATAATCATTATAGAAATTAAATTATTAACGAAACAATAGAAATACTCGTACAATACCCAATAACAGACTGGTCTTCTTTTAATTGCTCCAATTAAAATTGATAGATTGTTTAGTTATAAACTTGCTTATGAAATTCGGAACAAAGCTTAATTATAGATCGCAGACAGCAAACATAAGAACTAAGCCTCGGTTCAATGCCCTAGCATTCATCAAAACGTCGACGTTGAACAATTAAAGATACGGCAGACTAAGTCTGGAGCCAGATTTACATCCGATAACAAGACATTGTCCAGACAAAACTAAACATAGCAACCTATTATCAAACTTTATATCCAACTAGCTTTTGCCCACGGATTCGCCCTCGTAGAGGTCGGAAATTATTCCACAGAAAAATACTACCGGGATAAAAAAAGTATACTGTGTTAATTTTAGTTATAAACCTGTGTGCTAAATTTTATCCGTATCCGTTCAGCCGTGTTTGCGTGATTGAGTAACAAACATCCAAACATACAAACTTTCATATTTAGGATATTACATTATATTCTATTATAATAATGTCATTCGTGAATCTTTGGCAGTTGTTACGGGTCGTCAGTAGCTCGAAAATTTGACAACCACTCTTATCAAGGGATATCGTACTACCCAGTAACTGGGTTGTGGAGG
This sequence comes from Apamea epomidion, assembly GCA_947507525.1. Taxonomy (NCBI): domain Eukaryota; kingdom Metazoa; phylum Arthropoda; class Insecta; order Lepidoptera; family Noctuidae; genus Apamea; species Apamea epomidion. Next base: position 7,033,286 of record OX382232.1, read on the forward strand.
TGACATAGATAGTGACTTCATGTACATTACTGGTATTCAGCTGCTTCCGGTTAGACTAGAAGCCAACCCTAACATAGTTAGGATAAGGCTTGGCAGATTGATTGATCCTAAAACTCGTATATAAGTAGGATTAAATGAGGAGAAGCAAAAAGATAAAGAAATTACTATCGACATTATTACCCTAATTTGTTTTTCAAGACCATTTGAAATATTAGAAGCAATATTCATTAATTTGTCGTTCAATAAATTTCTTTTTTTCTGAGAACATTTTAAATGTGTTTTCGTTTTAGTACGGAACCCTGTGAATAAAGAGCTTCTGTCTAATTGTCGATATCTATTGCGGCTTTCTCGACTGGAACAGATTTATCTCAATTTCCAACCTTACCGTGTTTTATTTATATAAGAGTGAAACTTAGTGATTCATCGGGGTAACTTTTAACAGGATACCTTCGCAGTTGGACGAGTTCGTATTTAGGTTTACGATGCGAGGTAATGAGCAATTTGCTCTGTTTTCTTCATCATTAAGTGGAATAATTGTTATTTGCAAAACAAATGCTGAAAGGGTCCGGGATTTTTAGTGCGGACTCGGCAGTTCTGGTTGGTTCGGGAAAACGACTGCTTGCTTTAATGTTTTTAATGGTAATTTTGTTTATTATTTAAATTGTGTAATTTAAATCTGTTACGGCCTCGTTAGTCTAGTGGTTGCAAGCGCTACTACTGAGCTAAGGTCCTGGCTTCGACTCCCGGGTCGGGCACAGTTTCATTGGATTATTCCATTGAGAATTTTTCAGTAGCAGCTTGGAGTCTGGATTTGTGCCCGGGCTCGTCCCCTATTACATGGAACCTACACATACCTGGCGAAATGTGGTGTACTATAGGTACACCTCTGCCCTACCCTTCGGGGAATACAAGCGTGATGTTAAGTAAATCTATTAACTATCCACCACAAAAGGGATGAATGTAAGGCAATTGTATTCAACTGAGATGAGAATCCTAAAAGGGATGTGTGGTGTAGTCTGAAAGTGGCACCGGTAACTGAAAAGTTGTGTGGAAAACGGTTGTCATGGTATGGGCATCTGATACGGAGGAATGAGGAAAATGTCGTGAGGAAAGTTTTGAGTATGAATGTCGTCGATGGCTATAAGAATAGTGTTACAATTTGTTGGCGACTGGCTGTGGTGCGACCTTTTTTGTACTATAAATGTCATGTTTTTTAAATATAGTTTTTTTATGTTCTTTTTGCTTTCGTTGCTGTTGTCACGTCTGAGCGGTTGTCAGGTCTTTGTCTTAATTTTCTAATATAAATTTATAATATTGCTATACGTGTTTCTATCGTTTCATTTCTACAGTCCACTATCAAATACAATCCACTAGCTATCACAATTTAAAATTTGTGGCCTCTTACGGCAAGTTAACCTAAGCCCAAAGAACAGGTGATTTGGTATCGATATATAAGGAAACTACAAACTATCTCAAACACCGTATATTTATAAAAATAAATCTAAAGCAATAAACGGTGAAACTTAAAAAACTAATTTACCTTATCATTAACAAACTAGGTGGGTGTCTATAGCTATATCTTAATATTGCCAGCCAGCTAAAATTTCAGCAGAAAGAGCTAGGTAGTGGGGAGTTGGAGATAAACCCAGTACTGTTCCGTTTTAAACGTTTAAATGAAATAATATAAATTTCAAATTTAAGGTATAACCTTCCAGTCATCGGAACGTTATTAATTAGTAAATGGGCGCCAGGGACTTTAAGAGTCCCGGATCCCGGAGCCGACGAAGGTGTCCAATATACTTCTGGATGACATCTTACATCTTATAACTGTACCTACATTCATAGCAAATAAAGTTCTCATTCTGATTCTGATGAACGTAGAATGTCGAACCCAAGATCCGCAATTTCAAATTATGTTGAAGCCCGGTTTCCAATGCTGAAAACCGGACTAAGCTAACCAACGGGTTCTTACAGAAGCCGTATTAAAATTAATAAAAAATATTATAAGGGATAAAAAAACCGTCCCGCCTGCGCTATCGCTAGACGGACTCCAACAGCCGCACAGTCGTCTCCGCAAGAGGCTTCGAGCGGACTCGAGGAACAGGTCTCGCGTCCAGGCCCCAGACGCTCCTTTAGATCCTGGCGCGAGACTAATCTCTTGAGGTGCCTCTCCTGGAATTGACAATACGGAGATCTAATAATATAAGGGGAACTAATTTACTTTCCTTGAGGTGACCGAGCTTTCACATCTAGAAGGCTAAAACATTAGCCGGTTAACATGGCCTTCAAATAGGAATAAAGATTACCTACGTGGGGTTCATCAACTCCACAACAAGGCTCGTTGCCTTGAACAATATTTTAATACCGAAGTTAATCCTGAGGAATCTATGGTAAATAGTCAGCGGGCGAAACGCTCACGGTTGATTCAAGGAGAAAGCACTTGACTTGATCCTCTGCTGGCTGGAAAGTTGTCTTGTTGTGCTGAAAATTATTAGGGATTGCTCCATACGATATTATTTCGATGGTTAGCAATCAATTTGTTAAAAATATCAATTAAACTACAACTGTGAATCGGCGACCACCAGATGTCGCCTTTAACTATATTAATCTATGCCTTTAACTGATGATGATATGATGATAACCTTAAACTGACGTTGACGTTCGACTGAATGACATCTGGAATGTAAACAATCCCTTGATTACAATATTTGATCAAATTTATTGTGCAAACCTGTTTAATAGGTTTAGAAAAGTGATTTATTGTTTGAAAGTGACAACTAAACATTCCAGTGACGAAATACAGCTGAAGAAATGAGTCTTTCAAATAAATGCAGGCGAAAGTCATTTGTACAAACTACAATGAATTATATTACTCAGAAACCTCATAATGTTACTTATATTTTCAGGTAGGTATAAAAAAACAACGTAACAGTACCTCCACAACCACCAGAGATTTGACCCTCTAGGGCAAAGACCAAGCACGCTTACAAAAATCCACAACGTTTCTGCCTGAAAACAGGAACAGAGAAAGGGAAGGAAAAAAATATGGAAGCCGATGTACGATTTTTATTAATATACAATATCTTCCTAGCTGATATAAACATAAATGATACTATAAAGGTATTTACGGTATATACATAAACAATACAGAATCCTTGTTACACTTCAAATATAGAGTAACAGACCACTCTATTAGGCGACATTGTAGTAGGCTTTGGTTGTCGGATCTACAATTCCGCCCGTGTTTTATTTTTAATTATCCATGGCACTCGGGCGGAATTGTAGACCGCACATTGTAACAGTAGGGAAAAGAAAAAGAAAACAAAAGAAACGTTAGATGGACTGTGTGAATGATGATATGGTTAGAAAGGGGTTGACTACCGAGATGAAGACTAATAGAGAAGTATGTAAGAAAAAGACATGTTGCGCTAACCCCAAATAAATTAAGATAGGGGCAGGAGAATGGTGAGTTAGGTACTAGATGTGCAAAGATATTTGAATGGCTTCATAAATTACCATTGGTTAATAAAGACACATTGCCACGGTTGACACATTAGCCAAAGCTCTCTAATAAATTAGACAAATTGGTTTTACTTCGTAAGTCGTTAATAGTACCTATTAATAAATGCTCTGCGAACCCTTTCATAAAAGATATATTACATATAATTTAATAACACCCCTTATACATATTCGAGGCCTTATTTAGTTATTATGGTGCTGGAACAAACCATGTGTTTTCTATAATATATATAACATAACAAAATATTACGCCTATAGTAAACCAACATTTAAGAAAAAGAAAAATTCTGAATGAGGCTTTTAGAGGGAAATACTGTCTTTCCACAAGATTGAATCCAATTGAAATGAAAAGTTACTTTTTTCCATTTATATAATTTGAATATTTCTTCAACCAAAATATTTATGTTATCTAGTTCACCTTGTCTTCTTTTGCTAAAAGTTCTCATAAACTAACTGCAATCCTACTAATATTATAAATGCAAAAGTTTGTATGGATGGATGGATGGATGTTTGTTACTCTTTCACGCAAAAACTACTGAACGAATTAAAATGAAATTTGGCACACAGATAGTTTATATTCAGCATTAACACATAGGATACTTTTTATCCCGATATTCCCACGGGATCGAAACGTATGCGGGTGAAACCGCGTGGCGTTGCTAGTATATTATAAAAGTAATCTCTACAATATTTCCCTAAAATAAAAGAATACCAAAACTTGTATGAAGCGCAAACAAAGCCAATCTAACACGAGTCTTGTCGTTTTCATTGGAAAAAAAAATGTTTATCCCGAACGACCGTTAATATGATTCATGGCAACCCCGCTCTACGGAGAGCTTTCGTCGAAACAAAATATGCACTCGATAAATCAAGTATCACAACAATCGAAACAGGCCGAAGTAAATTATGAACGATGAACGAAAAATCTCCGTAGCCTTGGAGCAACATATGCCGAGCGCTCGGCTGTACCGATGTTTACATTCAGGGACTAACCAGAAATGAACTACGTAATGATTTAAACTTATACAATTTAGAATTATGGAGAATCCGGTGTTGTTAATTATGTACATGTTTTTGGAAATTATGGACTCACTGAAAGATGAGGATTTATTAGTAAGACTTCAACTATTTAGTATAGTACAGCGTCTTCAGTGTGTTCAGTATCTGACGATAGATATACTATTTTAGGACACAATTCGGGATTATGTATAAACAATAGTAGTAAAACTCCAAAACACTAGTCTTAAAGCAGTGCTAGCAAGTTTTTGGAATAGGTTAGTTCATTTACAAAGTTATAAGAAAATATTTTTTCATCAACACGAAATAGTAACTTAATAAAACCTGCTAATCTGTCCAACCCTTTTCCAGAAACTACTGGCAGCTAGTTGCCACAGCTTACATCGCAAACACTAACCTAGGCTCAGTACACATAGCACTTAATCAAAATCGATTACACAAACAGCACAGTTGGACAGAATCCCATCGGGTGCGTGGTGTACAATCACAAACAAAATGTCGTTGGTACAGGCATGCGAGCGACCACCAGCTCTCTATTAGTTCGCTTGAGTCCGTCGGCACGCTGCCAAATGCTAAGGTTTGCAAAGTTAATTACCGTGCGCTTTGCTTTACTGGGTTCACTCAAAAACGATTTGTTTCCATATGCACCTTTATCGTTGTTTATATTTTTCGTATTGTTGTTATTGACAAAAAATACTTTGTATTTTTTCCTCCGAATCCGACATTTTCATTCGTAAAAACAGTATTCTACATTAGAATGTCGGAGAAAGAAAAAGTTTGATAGAAACAAGATTTATCTGTACAGACTATAAATGTTTTATCAAAAGTCATCAATCAATTTAAATGCATGATTGAAAACACACAGATGCCAACGTCTTAGAATAGCATTTCATACCATTGTTAATGTACGGAAAACGGTCTGTCATTCAACTTTTCTGAATTTCTTTTGAAATAAAAATAAACTTCACTACAACTTATCGACAGATTTAGGGGAACTTGCTGTCAAAATATGACAGGTATTTAAACTAATGGTAGTACCAGCTCACAATCTTTCAATAAAATCTTTTTAGTACGTACAAAAACTTCTGTAAAGTTTCAAGATTCGCAATCCAAGAAATATTTCTAGTAAAAACGTGACTCTTATAAAAAGTCCTACCTAATAAAATCCACGCATTCTAGGAACCGGCAATGAATCAATCAGGACGTATCCTACGGCTAAAAGGATGAAGCCAAATGTTTCAACCAATATTCCACACTATAATAGCAACTAAAATCATAAAAGTCAACGTGATATAAAGCAAATATATGAACAAGATCTTTTTCGCAGTGACTCACGTTTCATGCTGTTGTGTAATGTTCGTAGGAAAAACTAAAGCTATGTTAGCCGTTGCGAAAACATGGATTTCATCTATTATGTGCTAACTCAAACACAATCAAATTCGCTTAACAACTCAAACAAATTCGCTTATCGCTATCATCATCTGCCAAGCCGTTTCCCAACTATGTTGAGGTCGGCTTCCAGTCTAACCGGATGCAGCTGACTACTATTATACATACTATCTGACCTTCACAACCCAATTACTGGGTAATACCAAACTCCTTGGTAAGACTATCCAGTCTTTTCGCTTATCGCTTTAATTATGTAAATGTTAAATAGATACATAGATAAACCATTTATTTGGCGCACACAAAAGATAGCACAACACACAAAAGTACATGAATATAATATAAAAAAAGGTGCCGAATACTTATTTTGATCATTAATTTCCTAGATTACAACTGAATTATATTTTGCAGATTCCTATGTTTAATGTTTTTACTGGGAATATTCCGCCATCATTTCGATTTTCATAATATTATGCCTCGTTATATCATATTCATCCATATACTGAGTTAGCTTGCGTAGATTTGCTATGATCGGAGCAACATCTTGATCCAATCACGAAGTATTATTAGCTGATTCACATCTTTCAGTAGCATTTCGTTTCCCCTTAGTTCTATTTCTGAGTTCCCTTGAGCGAGCCACTTCATTGATACTACATGTTGAATTTACTTTAATTATACACATCGGAATGCACTGTGCGATTACGTGGTCTGAATTTCCATCCTGTTAAAGCTGAAATGCTCCTGCAGTATCATGATATTCTATAACGTAACAGTCGTAAAAAGTTATGTTTAGCTACCGCATAATAGCTCTATAATGGATATGTATCGAAAAAAATCAAAGATAGTGTACTCTTTAATGGTCAATACCGCCCACAAAAGGCGTGCTCGGCCACAGGCGCTGCCAGTTCGATCGGTCCTCTCACGGCGCGGCGTAAACACACGCTAACAATGCCCAGATGATGGACATCCAAAATAGAATGTAAAGTAAACAATTGGCAACAAAGCGCGTTGCGAAGTCATCGGTGCGGTGAGATTAACCAACGCTGAACAAGCTTTTGATATCCTGTAACGTCATACCGTCATACGGGCTGCACGTGACTATTGAATGGTTACTGCTGATAACGCTATTGTCGCGTGTAGCTGTTACGCTCTCTCGGCATTTTCATGTGCACTCTACCGTGGAGCATTAAATCTCATAATGTATGAGAGATTTGTAATATTTCGCGATACATAAATTATGATGTAGAAGCATTTTTCGGTGCAACTTTGTGAGCGAATATCGTTTAACGTACGGGAGCACTTAAGGTTTATTTTGATTATGTTCATAACGTGTGTTGCAAAGTGTTTCGCTATCTTTAGGCAATACTTTACGTAGAAATTAACTCACAGAGAGATTAGATCTACAAACACGCAACTTCTGTTCTGTAAAATTTCGCTTCACGCGTATAGTGATGCAAGCCTAGAACATATTTAAATGTTTACGTATCGTACCTAATATAAACTAATGAGCTTTAAATTTTGAGTTGAGCTGCATGTTTACTGCCAAATGCAGGCACTGACTGAAAAGGTCCACTCAATCTGTAATGATCTGACCAAGATTATGTCTGGACTTTAAAAGAGACTGTGACCTCTGAGTTTGTTTCAGCCTTTCTTCTCAGAGTAGCAGTAGATAGGAAACGCCGACCTCATCTAGTTTTTTTAAATATGATTGACGTGTAAAAGTGTTTAAACCTACTTACAAAAATAAAATAATTTATGTATTGAAGAGATCAGAATTGTGATGAAAATGGAGCAACGGCTATTCATAAGTCATAGAAGCTGATGGCAATAGGTACCACTAGCCATGGTAAACAATGGGCTTGCTAGAACATTCCATTACCTGGACACACATCCATTATGAGGTAAATTAGATGGTGGAGGTAATATTGTTTCACTGCGCAACCGCCTGGGTTAGATAAAGACATGATGCATTAGTTAGACATTGTTTTACATAAAAAGTGGCAGTGTATTTGAAATGGTGCAATTTCCTCTAAAATTGTCTAACTATCGATCTTAGTATAAATAGTTGTTAGTATAGTAATGTATTTCGCTTCTGGCATTCATGAAACGCCAGCCACAACCAGCACCTTAATTGCGTAGCACATCAAGCTCAATCCGAATCATTTTGAAGGATATTGCTAATCAGTTGCTTCATATGTTCGAAAAATGTGTCTGTCCAATAACGTAAATAACGCAATGAATGTTGTTAAACTGTCAAAATGAAACCCATTGCTACTGATAGTGTGTTATGCAACTACCCCGCAGTTTAGCATAGGCTTGCGTTTTCAATACGACGCTTGTTCTAATTTGACTCGCCATCAGTATGTTAAGTAGATGTAATAGATCATCGTACAGGTAAATAACGGAGCAAACTATTAATGTCATACTTGTAGCTTGGTTCTGGGCCGACTAATTTATATTGCAATGCAGACGCTACAAATAAGGACTTTTTAATCTGTTTAATATTCAGGCAATAGGTTTGCATTAAACAAATTACAATTAGGCACGGACTAGTGTCCGTGCCTAATTGCCTGCGACTACTTAACCATACTGAAACATTGATTCGGCCGCGGCTGCGAAATACGGTTGGCTTTGATAGAGCTGTCACTCATTAGGGATCGGGAGGCGGGGACGAACCGTTGACGGTAATGACGGTAGCAACAACAACCGATAACGAGTCTTACTCGCTGGATCGATCGCTCACCGACAATCGAGATAGAATCTGTTTCAAGGTAGCTTTTTGTTCGTGCGGTCCATGGACCTATACGGGGCCCCGGTATGGGCGCGTTCACTGCGGCTTCGAGCCGCACACTACCTGAACGCGCCCCAAAAGGTGGTAGCCGTAAGGCTAATCCGGGGGTACCGCACGATCTCGGGCGAGGCAGCAAGCCTCCTTGCCGGACTGCCACCATGGGATCTGGAGGCGATAGTCCTCGCGCGCCTGTATGACTGGCGCGCGGAGGCACTACGTCGGGGGGAAACTCTGCACCCGCGGCAAATCGCTGCGGAGCGGACGGACCTCCGGCGCGGTCTCATGGTGGAATGGAAGGCGCGACTATCGCAACCCAGCGCAGGGCACGCCACGATAGCGGCGATAAGACCCCTCTTTGAGGAGTGGCTAGAGAGGCGTCACGGCGCTCTCACCTACCGCCTGACGCAGGTCCTCTCCGGACACGGATGTTTCGGGAGGTTCCTGCACATAATCAGGCGGGAGGAGACGCCCGGGTGTCATCACTGCGAGGATCGCCCGGAGGACACGGTGGAGCATACGGTGGAGGTCTGCCCCGCTTGGGCAGAGCACCGCCGTGTCCTCGTAGAGGCGATCGGCAGCGGCGGCGACCTCTCGCGCCCGGCCCTGGTGCAAGCCATGGTCCGGGGCGAGAGGGAGTGGGAGGCGGTCACCTCCTTCTGCGAAGCAGTCATGCTAGCGAAGGAGGTGGCGGGATGGGCGAGGGAGAGATCCTCACGCCTCAGCCGCCGAGGGAGACGCTCCGGGCGTCGGGAGCCGCGTGACGACTCCCGGCCACCGTAGGCGCGGGCCTGCGGGCGGAGAGCAATGGGTAGCTCTCCGTCCGATCAGGACCAGGCCCGTGCCGGACGGCGCGTAAGTGTTCCACGTGCGCCTCAAAGAGATGTCAGCATAGATGACGGGGCCCGACAGGGCCGAAGCCTGCCGGGGTAGCGGGATCGTCCGAAAGGGTTACCGCTGCCCTGGTACATAAAGGGCTAAGGAAGGAACACGGGTGGGTTTTAGTCAGTAAGAGTCTGACACTCCCTTCTGCTCCACCCAGAGCGGGAGGAGTCATTTGATGATTTCCCATCCTGAAAAAAAAAAAAAAAAAAAAAAGGTAGCTTTTTGTTGCCTTGTTGCTGTTTGAAAGCTACGCTACAGTGTCTCGTATAGTATTAAAAGAAAAATCACTCGTTTTTATACTCACAGATACTCACCTTGTAATTGCATGCAATTTTTATTTTGATATATCACTTGCTGAGAAGCTTACGAGATGACGACTAATAGAGAAGTGTGGAAGAAAAAGACATGTTGCGCTGACTCCAAATAAATTGGGATAAGGCGAGAATGATGAGAATGATAAGAATGATGATGACTTGTTGAGAAGCTTAAAAAACTTAGTGAAAGAAACTAGAATTTTGGATAACTTTGTACTATAGTTTGACCAAAACCGCTGTACCGCGCCTTCGGTATGTGCGCGGCGAGACGGGGGGGGGCAGTGCAGGCCGCTCATTCGTCATCGCTCATGGCGTCCCGCCCCCGCCTCGCCGCGCATTCCTCCTGCCTCGCCGCGCATTCCTAAAGCGCGATACAGCAGTTTCTGTCAAACTATAACGTCCAAATTGCGTAGGCGTAAGTAATATATTTTATTTAGTTAAGCTTATGATAAATGAACGTCTCAAAATACACCTTTTAGAAGAATTTCCCAAAACGGTTTTAAAAAAAAAACAATCTAATTACTTTTATACATTTTAACCCACATATGATCAGTATCGACAGCGCTGAATTTAGTAAACACAGTCTAAAATAAACGCAATTAAAGCGACGAAGCGACATCCAGCTAATCCAGCGCTAACGACCAGCCTTACGTTATGTATGTACATATGTACGTGTATTTGCATACCGCACGCCTAATTGCACCTAATACATTTACGGATTTTTAACTCGCTTTGTGATGAAAGGGAGATGGTACCGAATAATATTGTTACAGTTTTATCTATTATAAAGAACACGTGAATCAATCATATTTACATAAAAAGAATAAGAAAGACGTTATTAGAGGATTTTTTCATTTTATAGAAGGTAATTAGTTTTAAATTACTTATTAGCCAATAGACTAGATTGTAATTTCATTATAGTATCACCAACTGTGATCATAAAAGGACACCGACGCGCAAGCTGTTACCATGATTCTAAACATCCTTTTTTTAAATGACCTCTCCCGCTCTGGACTGAGCAGAAGAAGGGCGTGTCAGACTTTTACTGACTAAGATCCACCCGTGTTCCTTCAGTTGCCTGTGCCAGGGGCCGCGGTATCTCTTTCAAACAACCCGCAGCCCTGGCAGGCATCGGCCCTAGCAGACCCCGTCAGTTCGTGCTGACATCTCTTTGAGGCGCGCGTGGAACACAACGCGCCGTCGACCCGGGCCTGGTCCTTACCGGGCGGCGAGCTGCCCATTGCTCGCCGCCCGCAAGCCCGCACTTACGGTGGCCGGGAGTCGGCTGTTGACTCCCGTCCAGGGCGTCTCCTGCGACCTAGGGGCGTGAGGGCGCATTGATTGCCTCTCCCTCACGCGCTCCGCCTCCTCCTTCGCGAGCATTACTGCTTCGCAGAAGGAGGTGACGGCCTCCCATGCACTCTCGCTCCGTACCATGGCCTGGACCAGGGCCGGACGCGAGAGATCGCCGCTGCCGATCGCCGCCACGAGGACGCGGCGGTGCTCCGCCCAAGCCGGGCAGACCTCCACCGTATGCTCCACCGTGTCCTCCGGGCGATCCACATAGTGGTGACACCCTGGCGTTTCCTCCCGCTTTATCTTGAACAGGAACCTCCCGAAACAACCGTGTCCGGTGAGGACCTGTGTCAGGCGGAAGGTGAGGGCGCCGCGGCGTCTCTCTAACCACTCCTCAAAGAAGGGACTTATCGCCGCAATTGTGGCGTACCCAATTCTAAACACCCTTTTTTTTTTTTTTTTTTGAAGATGGGAAATCATCAAATGACCCCTCCCGCTCTGGGTGGAGCAGAAGGGAGTGTCAGACTCTTACTGACTAAAACCCACCCGTGTTCCTTCCTTAGCCCTTTATGTACCAGGGCAGCGGTAACCCTTTCGGACGATCCCGCTACCCCGGCAGGCTTCGGCCATGTCGGGCCCCGTCAACTACGCTGACATCTCTTTGAGGCGCGCGTGGAACACAAACACGCCGTCCGGCACGAGCCTGGTCCTGATCGGACGGAGAGCTACCCATTGCTCTCCGCCCACAGGCCCGCGCCTACGGTGGCCGGGAGTCGTCACGCGGCTCCCGACGCCCGGAGCGTCTCCCTCGGCGGCTGAGGCGTGAGGATCTCTCCCTCGCCCATCCCGCATCGCTAGCATGACTGCTTCGCAGAAGGAGGTGACCGCCTCCCACTCCCTCTCGCGCCGGACCATGGCTTGCACCAGGGCCGGACGCGAGAGGTCGCCGCCGCTGCCGATCGCCTCTACGAGGACACGGCGGTGCTCTGCCCAAGCGGGGCAGACCTCCACCGTATGCTTCACCGTGTCCTCTGGGCGATCCTCGCAGTGGTGACACCCGGGCGTCTCCTCCCGCCTGATTATGTGCAGGAACCTCCCGAAACATCCATGTCCGGAGAGGACCTGCGTCAGGCGGTAGGTGAGAGCGCCGTGACGCCTCTCTAGCCACTCCTCAAAGAGAGGTCTTATCGCCGCTATCGTGGCGTGCCCTGCGCTGGGTTGCGATAGTCGCGCCTTCCATTCCACCATGAGATCGCGCCGGAGGTCCGTCCGCTCCGCCGCGATTTGCCGCGGGTGCGGAGTTTCCCCCCGACGTAGTGCCTCCGCGCGCCAGTCATACAGGCGCGCGAGGACTATCGCCTCCAGATCCCATGGTAGCAGTCCGGCAAGGAGGCTTGCTGCCTCGCCCGAGATCGTGCGGTACCCCCTTATAAGCCTTACGGCAACCACCTTTTGAGGCGCGTTCAGATAGTGTGCGGCTCGAAGCTGCAGTGAACGCGCCCACACCGGGGCCCCATAAAGGGCCATGGACCGCACGACCCCTGCGTAAAGCCTCCGGCAGGAGGCGTTTGGCCCCCTCAGGTTGGCAAGGCGGCCCCGGTCCGTTCCAGTTTGGGGGCCAAACGTCGGAAATGCTCGACGAAGTTCCACCGGCTGTCGAGGACGAGACCCAGGTATCTCATCGTTGTCTCGACGCCAATGTGAACCCCTCCTACCATCAGTTGGGATCCCGAAGGTGGTCCGTACCGGGGCCCATGAAAGGACATGGCCTCGGACTTGTGCAATGCCACCTCGAGACCCAACTGCCGGATCCTTTCTACGACTATCGCAACCCCGCGTGTCATCGCGTCGGCCGCCACCTGATGCGACCTCCCCTGCGCCAGGACCAGCGTGTCGTCAGCGTAGCAAACTACGCTGACGCCATCAGGGAGGTCGGCCCGCAGCACCCAGTCGTAACCGATGTCCCACAGGAGCGGCCCCAGAACCGATCCCTGTGGGACACCGCACGACATCTCTCGCCGGTTCCAATTCCCGTCGCGACCGGGGTAGATGACGGCTCTGTCCGTCAAATACGCCCCGACTATTCGACGGAGGTAAGTCGGCACCCGGTGATACCGGAGTGCCTCCCCTATGCAGCTCCAGGGCAGGGTGTTGAACGCGTTGGCGATGTCGAGTGACACCGCCACGACCACCCCACCCAGGGACACCGCGTCCCCCGTCGTGAGGGCTCTCACGCGCATGATGGCGTCCACCGTCGAGCGCCCCTTGCGGAAGCCAAACTGGCACTCCGCAAGATATTCTAAACACCCTCACGTCGATAGATTTCATCGGTTATTAAGAAAAAAGTTAGCTGTTCTATACATTTTGACCGCGTAGGTATTGCATTTTCCTATGAAACGGCAGATAGTTTTTAGTTAACCGACAGAAAATTTCTACACTAGGGGGTCTAAAACTATGTGCTTAATTCATGGTTGAGGTTGCGCGTCGATGTCCCTGCCAACCTGTATAGAAAATGCTAGTAATACTTAAGCCAGGTTTTTTGAGTAGGGAGGAGGAGGAGTAGGGAGGGCCTATGAAAATTCTATAATTATGTATATATGCCAATGAAATTTATCTAAAGCTACGCGATTTAAGTAAACAGTTTATTTGATAGTTTTACTGAAGTATTAAAGCCTCCTTTACATACCTAAAGGTTTATGTATCTGCTATACAGGGTCGATTAAATAAGTTTGTGAAACTTCACAGACGTCATGGTTATCGATATTTAAATCAATAAAAAGTGATTTTCAAAGCTTCCAATATCAAGTAACCACACTACCCGTGGTCGTTGACCCTGTAATCAGCTGTAGTTTGTTACAGCTTTGTGTCAGCTGTTGTTGTTTGTTAGTTTTGTAACCGTTTTTTGTTTTACCTTGTTATGCTCAGCAGTACCCCTATCGGGCTCGATTCCCAGTTGGGCAAAGTGTTATTGCGTGTTTCCATCTGGAACTTCTTAATAGTAGCCCAGAGCCTGAATTTGTGCCCGGCGTTGGCAATAGATCCACCCCCCAATTACATGACACAAACATAACTAGCGAAATGTGGGTGTACTAAACGTACACCTCTGAATTCAGGTGTGATGGTATGTTAATCTTACGGCAAGATATAAATTATGATAGAGGAACTCATCATCATCATTTCAGCCGAAAGATGTCCACTGCTGGACATAGGCCTCCCCCAAGCACCTCCACTTCAACCGGTTCTGTATTTCCCCCATCCAGCGGATTCGTGCGGCCTTCACAAGTTCATCGGTCCATCTTGTAGGACGTCTTCCAACGCTGTCTTTCGGTACGCGGTCGCCACTCCAGAACCTTTCTGCCCCATCGGCCATCTGTTCTGCGAGCAATGTGCCCTGTCCACTGCCACTTAAGTTTGGCAATTCTTCGGGCTATGTCGGTTACCTTGGTTATCCTGCGGATAACAGGGACGGAATTGGTCCAGGAACCATCCTCTATTAAAATTGCCTAAAAATGTAAAGAAATGAAATTAAGTATGATTTCGAAGACCTGTAAAACACAAATGGCTGTTGCTAAAATTAAAATAGATTATATTCATACTTCACTATATGCTTGTTAACAAACGTTAACAAGACTACCTCCGTAAGCAGCAGGCGTATTATAATTACAGTGTCAAACAGATAATTTACCTGCCCTAAAATGAAAATTACGTACAAGCTTGAATAACGCAGCCGTGAATAATAATTTTATTCGAACTAGAGTATTTAGAAAGTTTTACTTCTATTATTGTAAATGTCAAGCTCGTGGGTTTAGTTTTTTGTATTTAGGTCAAGGATGAAAAACGATTGCTAACTCAAACTCAAAGCAATTATTTCAAATAAACCAATTACAGGCAGTTTTGGATTGTCAAGGGGTCACTCAGTCAGAAAGATGAAGCTAGTTGCCCATTCCAAAGCGTAGTAGGTACCTATGGAGAAGAAAGAGCAAGAATCTCCAAGGACAATCTTTTAAATCATACTAATCATAATAATAATCATACAAAATATTGGTTACATCATTCATATTCAAATTATTCATGTGAGAACGATGTAGGAAGATGTGCACATTAAAAACGTCCGTTGTAAAAATATTTAAAAAAAACAATACAGAAATCAACCTAATCGTACATACATGGCTTGCAATTTTCTCACTCCTGCTTAAGTAAGTTAGGCTTCAATGAGAAACTATAAAACATCTAATAAAGTATCAAAACAAAAAAGGTATCAAATCAACTTACCTAAGGGAGTCTTTTGTTTTTCTTCACAATGAGGTGTACAATCAGCTCATTCAAGATTGCTAAGAAAGATACCATCGTTGTCTCCTGTTATCAAGATTCTAAATAACGTATTTTGAAGAGAAAATTCTTTATGTTGAAATAAAGCTTTTTAAGGTTCCGTACCCAAGAGATGCCAAAGAGTTTCCGTTGTCCGTCCGTTCGTCATTCCGTCCACCCGTCTATCCGCCCGTCTGTCTGTCAGCGGGCTGTATCTCATGAACCGTAATAGGTAGACAGTTGATTTTTTCCAGAGTGTGTGTCTATTGCCACTATAACTAAATATAATAAAAATAATATCAAAATTAAAGGAGGTCTCCAATTCTCCATACAAGAAACGCGTTTCTTTCGTCGTGTTTTGCCTTGTGTCACGGAACCCTTCGTGTATCACAGTTTGTACTTCTAATATCGAAAACAGATAAAGATAAAATGCCTTTTAACAAAAACTACAAAATGTATCATTTAGATAATCGAAGGTATTGAATAGCGGTAATTTTCTCTTAACTTATGGCGGGGGATAGATTCCAATCAATTGATTGGCGGTTTTATTATGACTTTTATCTTGTTTTCTATCGAAGCAAAGTCTGGAATAAAACGCTTATCTATTAGGATAATAGATATTGAGTTTGGCAAGACTGCGTGATATTGTACGTCCAATATATAAGATTATTGGTACACTTGTAGCTTGAAAAAACTAGATATTACTATAAGTTTTCACTTTTCCTAGGATAACAAGGGCATAATTCTATAATAAATTATATTTAATAATGTAGTGGAGCCCTGACTTAGCTAGAAAGCGTCGCGGCAGACCCCGTAGAAGATGGCAGGAAGAGCTGGAAAAAGCAATCGACCAGTGGTCTACTTTAGCCCTGAATCGAAAGAGCTGCTGTTTATGTATAATTGCATGCTGCACTGGTTAACGTCATCACGTCAACGCCGGCTGCCGCTAAAAACCAGCGCTGGGGCTCTGTCTCGTATAGAGTCTTAGCATTATGCTGAGCGATGGCCGTTTTGCGTGAATGTGACGAATGTCTACCCCCAACTTGTTATTTTTTATTTTGTGTGTTTATGTTCTTTTTATGCGTCATGTTTGCCGCAAATAAATGCATTTTCTTTCTTTCTTTCTTTCTGGAAGTCATGGGGAGAGGCCTTTGGCTAACAGTAACAGTAATTTAGTGGGGTAATAAGTTCAATTCCATATAAGAATAATGGAATCGATCTCATTACCTGACTACGGCAAAGCCAAAGGTTATGATTTTTTAGAAGCTGTCGTAAACTTTCATTTGGTGACTACACTATACAATATCAAAAAAGATTATCTAAAGTATATCAAATATAACATCAAACATAAATCAAAAAGATATCTAGGTCCAAAAGTACTTCTTTAATTCTTAAGATAAAAATATATTCACTGACTGGATAAACTTCTAATACTAAAAAACAACAAACTATTAAAATTAAAATATAATATCGTAACCTAACTAAAACTATTAACAAACTAAAATATGGCATCAAAATATTCGTATATCACTGTCGCAATAATTATTAATTAATGTACAAAAACTTCCTCCATGTATTTCCGTTATTATTTCTTAGGTAGGTATACCTTCAGAAAGTTTGGTCCGAAATATTGACAAATTGCCCAATAAATGATGGCTTGCCAACCCTTCGTCTGTCAATTACTCCGACCCTTTGCCACGATTTTTTTTACTTGAAAAGAATTATTGGAGAAATATAACTAACGCCTTCAAAGAATTTCTTTTGGAAAAGCCGCTTTGAGTAAAATATTACCTACTAACTTCTGCTCGTGACTTTGTCCGCATGTACACAGAACATATACATAAAACATATCCTATAATATGCCACTCAGCAATAGCGTAGCTTTCAGTCAGTGAAATATTTTTTGCAATCGGATGAGGAGTTTCAGAGATTATGTCCTACATCCAACATTACAAATTTTACCTCCTTATAAAATACTAGCTGCGCCCCACGGTTTCACCCACATAAGTTTCGACCCCGTGGGAATATCGAGATAAAAAGTATTTTATATGTCAATCCTGGTTATTAACCATCTGTGTGCCAAATTTCATCCAAATCCGTTCGATAGTTTTTGCGTGAAAGAGTAACAAACACCCATCCATCCATCCATCCATACAAACTTTCACGTTTATAATATTAGTAGGATTAGTGTAGATGTTCCATTCATACAATATACATAGGTTAGGTAATAAAAGTGACATCGGTGACTGAAAATTTGTTTGGAAATCGGTTGGGCATGTAATGGTATGAGCATGTGGCGCGGAGAAATGAGGAAAATCCCGTGATAAAATTTTTGAGTATGATTGCTGATGGCTATAAGAGTAGAGGAAGACCAAAGAAACGATAGATCGATTGTTTGAAGAGTGACAACTGAGATGATGACTTACTTAATAGAGAAGTATGGAAGAAAAAGAAATGTTGCGCTACTCCCAAATAAATTGGAATAAGGACAAGAGACTGATGACAAGGTATAATAGGTAATAACCTAATTGAACGACAAATAACATTAACATAAATTAAAATTATAATTTGCGTATTCCAACAGCTGGCAACACGGTAAAGTTATCAGTCAAACACACTCCTGTGGATAGGTCCTCTCAATCTGTGTGGTTCTTTCCTCAAAAGACCATCTCAGACCTTGATCTACTAGGTCTTCATATGATCTGACCAAGATTATGTCTGGACTTTAAAAGAGACTGTGACCTCTGAGTTTGTTGTTACGCCGACCTCATCTAGTTTTTAAAATATGATTGACGTGTAAAAGTGTTTCTATAAACCTACTTACAAAATAAAATAATTTATTTATCACTGTTTAATCAGCTCATAAATAATCGCAGCCCATCCATTTAGGTCCTAAACTGTCGAGCAGTCCCGAAACACATGAGTGGAATTTTAAACAATCCATATCCATACTAATATTATACCTAAATGCGAAAGTAACTCTGTCTGTCTGTTTGTTACCTTTTCACGACTTAACGACTGAACGACTTCGACGAAATTAGATAGACCGATAGACCATGACCTGGGTTAGGTTGGGTTAGTTTTTATCCCAGTAGTACGTTCCTGATTAATTTCCGACCTTCATGTTGGTGAAGCCGCGTGCAAAAGCTAGTAAAAGAAATGAAAAAAAAAATTGACGAAAAAATTTTTTAAAAAGTGATGAGGATAAAATGAAATATGAGGAAATTCACTTCACTTTTGACTGATGATGACACGGCATTTGTTTTCATAAACACTGGAGTGGCTATTTTAGAACATCCTTTTTCTAAATTGGATAGAATATCCAGGAAATAAATATTGAACAGGGTCAAATTAATTTAGCTAGCAAAACTCCGCAGACGTGATGGGTAAATTAATTTCATGAGTTTTTTATTTTATTTTGAGGTCTACAACCACAGTTATTGTAGTCATTTGAAATATCAGTTTTATTTGTGTTAACTTCACAGACTAGATGAGTATCGATATTTTTCCTAACACATACTTCCAGTAACAACACCACCAGAGAGACTAAAAAAAAACATCATATCTTTTTTATTTTGTCGTGTTTAGATACCGATACGCGATACGCTAGCTAATTTAATTTTACCCCGTAGATACATACGCACTGATTTACTACTTAGCGGAAAGTACGAAGCAGATTGAGTTTACAAGGAACCGTCTAACAAACACTTATTGTTGACGTATTTGCTTTGAAAATAAACCCCTCAGCAACTTTGTAACGTTATTAGCAACCCGCGAAATTATTGTTTATTTTATATGTTTCTGCGGAAATTAATATACTGATCCACGCGTCGATTTCTAATGCGGAGATTTAGTCGTCGCTACACTCTGTTATTGTATGTACCTAGCAGCGTGTTTATAAGGCGAAAATAGTTTTATTAAAATGTGCATGTAAACTTACCATAGTGTACGGTTTATTCCGGCCGAACGTGCATGGTTCACGTGCACGTTAAGCTTTGAAATATTACAGTATCAGACTCAAGATTAATTAAGGAACCCGTCACACGGTACATGTAATATTACGTCAAATAATTTTTCTTGTGTTACAACGAAGAAAATGACCTGTCTCGTCCTGTATGGCGGGTGATTTTTGTCACACGCCCCTGTGTCGTCTCAGAGGTCCTTTATTACAACCTGAATACATTGACCATTTTGTATGTTCTAGTAAAGTGAATGAGTAACTGTGATTGAGATCCCGAATTTCTGAGTCTTGTGGAATCACTTAGCTAATGAAACAAATACTCGATCACGTTCATCAAATGAGTTTTCTGAGTAATATATGTTGTGTTTACTTAGCCAACTTTTGTAAGAAACCTTTTCGGTATACCTGTGTTGCTGATTTATATGTGCTTGAGTTGATTTCTCGTATCACATTCACATTCAATCTATGTTTGTATGAAGTTTTATAGTAAAAATAACAAAATTAAATCCTAACTTAACTAAAACGATACACAAACTAAAATATAGCATCGAAAAATTCATCCGCATCATGTTCGACTGCTAATATACCCAAGAGACTGTCGTCATTACCACGTTGTATGGCAATGCTTAGGCCCTGGCTAAGGTAAAAGACAGCCCTTAGTCACGGGAAATATCAACCAGCTGGTTCGAAATTTCCTTAAAACGACCATGAGCACTCGGACCCCAAGGCCCGAGGGTTGTACATGTACTTATACCACTATTTTAAAGTCAATGTCTATTTTTTTACGAAGCATACATCCAGCAAGTAACCTCTAGTTTTAATAAAGCATAATTATGGTTTTCAATCGTTACAGATATTTGCAGACAAAAACAAACAAAAAACATTATATCAAATTATTCGCATACTTTCAAATAGTACTAGTAGTAGTAGGCTCTTTGTCTAGAAGTGTCTTAATTATATTACCTTCGCTTTATCCAGCTTTCAAGTTCACGTCGTAACATAAAATATATTCTAACAATCCCTCTGTTCCACTTAAGTACTAGAAAACCCTTTTACAATTTCTTGAACTTTGTGACAATTTGTAGTATAAAGCCGTCTGTCTCCCTTTGTAGGTGAAACTTGAGATATTATTACTTGACGTAACAATAAATTTGTTAATTAAGACGCCCCCCCTCCCTTCCCCTCAACGGGGTGCCTTCACTCACCTGAACACAATAGGCTAATGAAGAAAAATTGCAATTAAGGTTTTACTTCAGTGAGTTAATTTTGTTACGAGTCTTCAACATTTAGACTTTCCTCCTTTGTTTCGGCTGAATTAAGCTAAAAGACTGGCTGGTGACAAGATTATTTTAAGTCTTGGCTTGAAAATAAAATAGTTTCTACAAAATCTTAGTAACTTAAAGTGAAGGCTGACAACATAATTTTTGTATAACCATTTCAGCTAATAGCCCTATAGCCGACCATTCACATCTAATTAGAGATGTCTAGAACCGAAATGCCAGCACAGTGAACTCATCGATCAAAATCGTGTCTATTTCAGCTAATGTCACATCACTAGCACATTCCATAATGACACAATCCCAACTGTGAATTAATGAGATATGTACTGTTTAATTGTCTATGCTTTTGCAAAAGGAATTTACCGAGTAGTTACGTCTAATACCTATGTGTTACCAACCGTGTGAGGTTTAAACTTATTCTTGTATCTTTGCCAAAACTAAAGCAATTGCTTTAAAGGTTAACGTATGTAAACTACCAATGAGGTATTGGCAAACAATACAATTGTGGAACATTAAGAATCCATACTTGGACATGGAAACAGGACACTAGTAAAAAATGTATGCTCAGGTGCGTCTCTGGATTCACGTCTAATTCATAATTTAGAAAATTAAAAGTTTGTATCCATATATAATACATATAGCAACATTTTACAACGCATATTGGTGTCCAGAATGCTCTAAATATCTAACATATACATGTGTTAGCAAAGTGATTTACTATTCGACTGGTGGCCGCAAACGAAAAGCCTGACCAAACCCATTCACTGCCGGCTAAAATTCACAAAACATTCCAATACTAAAGCGAGAATACACGGATACACGAACTTTATAGAGCCGTGCGTGCCCACTGATGTTTACAATCAATATGTAGAATATAGATAGTGGTAACATGGAATACAGACGTTTGGTACTTACGCCCGACCGCGTCTGGAGTCAAGGCAGGCGAACAGAAATAACGCTCACCTATTGTGCCGAGCGAGAGGAACATCACACATCACGGGCGCGTATAGCTCAATACACTTCGCATCGATACAGGGTTGATACCATCTGTACGGGCTTGTCGGGCATAAAGGAAAGATATAGAGCGTAGGTTCCGTGTTCCCAGTAACAATGGGACATTCTTTCGTCTCAGGGACCTCGCGAGTGATTAGGGGATATACTCGTATATCATGTGATGGGTAGCTCTTTGAACATTATACTTTAATATTGTGGGGATCTTGTGTCCCATAAGGGTGGATAAAGTCAGGTTAAAGACTTTGCCATCTGGTTAATTGATCATATTGTTTTTTAATCCAAGTTTGTTCATTTTCAAACAGCAAATTCGCAACATTCAAAATTTTCTCGGAATAAAAATGAGTGACGATGTAAAAACGAAAACATATGACGTACAAGCACCATAAAATATGACGCTTGTTTATAATAAAACGTTACTACAGAAAGTTTAATTTAATTCAGAAACATTCAAGGATTTTCTAAGACACTAACCTAACACAAAAATTCTTTTTATATCGGTTGAAATTCCAGGCAACGATCTACAGTTATTCGCTGCCTAATTTTGCAAAGCGTCTTTATGCCTCTAAGCAATTTTCCAATAAACTCTCACTTACCGATTTAATATCGAAATACCGGGAATCCGGTATGTTTATTGAAATACCTGTAGTAGCGTCAACCCTGCATCAGCTTTGATCTGTTTGCACTCAGGTTGGTTAAGCTATGGGTGATCATTCACGACATGCCATTTCGCGTTCGTCTCGGCTCGACCGCTCTTGAACAAAAAGATTTTCGTGACAGGCGACATTTCGAACAAACAAAGCGACTTCCTGCATTACGTTGTGCCGTTTTCAATGGAGAATGTATACCTAGTTTATTTTGTGTGTTTAGTAGAAGGAAAATCAGGACAACGTACTGAAAAATACAATGTTAGGTTAGGTATTTCAGAAGTTTGTTCACCATAATTTGAGAATATTGTTGCCATACCTACGAATATATTTCACTGAGGAGCTCAACTGTCACTAATGAGACACAATTACTTTTTCTACTGTTACCGAACTTAATAAGATTGCCTAATAGACGAGGGATATCCCCTAGTCTATACGGCAAGCTTTATGTTATAAGGTTATAAGGCCCTAGACCTAGGTACCTATAGCGTGCAAGCGTGCAACAACGGCTGTTGCATCTTTTAAGTTAGGAATAATTTTAACTAACATTAGCATAAAGTATACTAATCATAATAAGTCGTATTCAATATAATAACATCCTCATGCCATTAATAATTTTCCCTCACTTTAATTCTCTTTCAATACCCGATATAAGTCAATGAAATCGACGTCATTATCCTTCCGTATACCGACTGAGACATATTTCAAGGGCGTTCACCAGTGGGTTGCGGAAGTCTGCCGACACTCAGCCATTATCTCTGTGCGAATTGGATAATTGCTTAATTTGCATTATTTTCCTTCCCTTTTATTGCCTCTCTCGAGACGAAGATAAAAAGGGGAAGAATAAATAGAATATTATTTCAAACAAGTCAAGATCAAACAAAGTTATCATAATAAAATCCAAGCAATTAATTGACGATGTCAACGTTTAACAATCCGCGCTGAAAAAATATAAAAGAAATATGAAATCTCTTTTCAAGTCGAAAATCATAAATTATTCTTCTAACAAAAAAAAACTTATTATCATCCGTGTTGAAAGTAATGCTTCCAATAAAACCGATTTATAAGTGTTAGGGAGTCCGTGACTGGCACTGAGCTGCCGAATGGAAGTATCGAGAAAACAATATGGCGGCGCTGAATAAAATATTAGAATTTTACTCAACAGCCGGGAGCTACGGCTTTGTGGGAACGCGCCTTACTTCATGATTTACGAGTTCAACGTGTAACACGAGTAATGGACTTTATTATTTTGACATTTGTATGATTAATATTGCATGGTGTCATTAGAAAATCGTCTTCCAGCGAATTTATTGATGCAGTGACAGTTGACATTGATGACTTTGGAACTACTGCAATTATTTTCATCGATGAGTTATATATTGCTAGTCAGTTTCTTTATAACGCGATTGTGAATAACTTGATATTTGTTAACTAATAAATAAGTAGTAGGTAAGAATACGATAAAAACTTGTGTGATGGCTCATAAAAAGCTAATCTAATCGTATATTATAGTCGTGCAAATCACATACGTAGACGTAGTCGTTCTTTGCTAAGGCGTCTTTTGAGCATAATAATATCGAATTTTTACTACCTTACAAGATTCTAGCGAAAGCTTGAGAACTCATATCCTCAATCTTAAATCTATTATAAGCTTCTGAACCTGTGGGTTGAGTAAGTGATGAAGTTCACACAACTACAAAGAAATTCCATTGTTTGAAGAATCACATGATTGATCCTGGTACATTTCTCCTTGTATACACTGGCACCCGATTTCTGAATTGAGAATTTGAAGTTAAGAATTTTTTAACTCTACTTTAGCATTACCCAAGGTGAATGACCGCGAAATCAATTTTTTTTGAGTCATTTTAAATTTCGCGGGTTACATTGAAGGAATCACTAAATTTTAAAGGAAATCGGGTCTTAATGTTCTAGCTGCATTTCCAATCCATTCACTATTATTTTACCTCTGATTTTGCATCACTGTCACAATCACAGTGGTCTTTATAGTCGTCACAATAAGGTTACTGTTGGATTACTGATACTGACAAGTCCGCCAAAATCACAATGATCTTTATTCTCGTTATTTTAAGGTTGCTGTTGGGTTTGCTGCTGTCAGAGGTAAAATAACTGTGAAAGGGCTGTAACTCACTCAATGGACAATAGCGAAACCATTGGCAAGCAATACAGCACAGCCATAAAAGAGTTCCAGAATGAAGTTCCTACCTTTTTCGCCGATACCATCAGAGTTACAATAGACCTCATTTCCACTGCTATTGAATTAAGTATTCTGATATACACACATTTATTTGTATTCACCTTTATTACCTGAGTTCCGGAGTTAGGGATTTCCTTTCCCACATGGCGGGAAGTGTGCCAGTAACGTTAATTGCCCAACCTTCACGACGTTCGCCAAAATACTTCATTTAACGAGATACGGTAGTGTTGATAACAGTTTTTTTAAACTGTTTGTGACGGTCAGTTAGGTAAGGCAGTTTTGATAACGGTAAATACGTTTTTAATGCAAACCTCTGGTGCTAAGCCAAACTTAGGCCCATTATGTGGCTTTCTTCTATGCTAATATAATAATATAACATAACATAATCAGCATATATGGACTGCTGGGACACAGGCCTCCTCTCGGTGAGAGGGAGTGGGCCGTAATCCACCACGCGGGCCCAGTGCAGGTTTGTGGATTAAAAGGGGGATAATATTAAAATTTGTGAGTTTGCGTGTAAGGGATAAGGTTCGGAACTACAGATCCGATTTCGAAAATTCTTTCACTAATGGGAAGCTACAGTATTGCCAACACACAAACAGTAAACAAGAAATTTTCACCCGAACGAAGTCCCGGGCAGAAGCTATTCATAAATATATGTAGGTATGTAAAAAAGTAACTGTCACATATTCTAACAAAATATATAGCTGACCTTATCCAAACAAATCGTCGCAGAAACTAAGACAGATGGTAAAGCTAACACGATATAAATCAGTAATAAAGCTTCAGACGTACTTGCGTAGCCAACGATGTACTTGGATACTACGCGACCGAAGTCTAGACGTCATTTCATTCTATTGTCCATTTCCACAGAATAACTCCTTCCGTTCCACAAAACATTTTGTGAGAAAAATGTGTTTACGATCCCTGCCCCTCTTAATATTAAACTGCCGATATCAGCCCCTATAAATATACTTTAGGAAACCTAAGTTGTTTGTGGCCATCCAAAGAAAAAGATTTCGGTATGTGAGCGGAATTTCTTTTGTCACGGAGTAATCTATACGAATCTTTATTGGAAGTTTTAATGAAAATACTTTTATATAGCTCTACAAAAGGAAGGAGTATCAATTGGTGTAAAGAGTACTTATGTTGGTTTGCAACTCTTAAAAGAAATGGAGCGATTTTCAAAGAAATTCTATTTCTAAAGCTTAGTGAAAAGGATTACAAAAATAGAATAAAATGCATTACGCGATAGATAGAAATGTTTATCGAAACTAATATTATAAAGAGAAAAGATTTCATTTTATGATGAGATTTGTATGTTTGTTTCTTAAGGTGGATGCTCCAGTCCTCACCGGACACGGTTGTTTCGGGAGGTTCCTGTTCAGGATAAAGCGGGAGGAAACGCCAGGGTGTCACCACTGTGGGGATCGCCCGGAGGACACGGTGGAGCATACGGTGGAGGTCTGCCCGGCTTGGGCGGAGCCCCGCCGTGTCCTCGTGGCGGCGATCGGCGGCGGCGACCTCTCGCGTCCGGCCCTGGTCCAGGCCATGGTACGGAGCGAGAGTGAATGGGAGGCCGTCACCTCCTTCTGCGAAGCAGTAATGCTTGCGAAGGAGGAGGCGGAGCGCGTGAGGGAGAGGCAATCGCTGCACCCTCGCGCGCCTAGCCGCCGCAGGAGACGCCCTGGACGGGAGTCAACAGCCGACTCCCGGCCACCGTAGGCGCGGGCCTGCGGGCGGCGAGCTATGGGCAGCTCGCCGCCCGGTAAGGACCAGGCCCGGGTCGACGGCGCGTTGTGTTCCACGCGCGCCTCAAAGAGCTGTCAGCACGAACTGACGGGGTCCGCTAGGGCCGATGCCGCCGGGGCTGCGGGTTGTTCGAAAGAGATACCGTGGCCGCTGGCACAGGCAACTGAAGGAACACGGGTGGGTTTTAGTCAGTAAAAGTCTGATACTCCCTTCTGCTCCGCCCAGAGCGGGAGGAGTCATTTGATGATTTCCCACACAGAAAAAAAAAAAAAGGTGGATGCTCCAAGGTAGCCCGCGAAATTCAAATTTTCCTACGTTTTTTTGCCATTTACAGAATTTTAATCATTAGAATTAGTAATACAACTTGTTAAGTTACCATAATCCTAAAATGTCAAGATTTCATGAAATAGTCATTCAGTAGGATTACTTGATCTTAGAGAGTTGTGTTGATTGACTTTAATGATTATAATTCTGTAAATACATATTTGTTACGGCCGCGAATCATATTTTAATCGACGTACAACTTAGTACTGACCAGCAAATTGCAAGAAACGTAAGAAAATTTGAATTTCGCGGGCTACCTTGAAGCATCCACCTTAAGCTTTCACACCAAACGGCTAAAAGGATTGGGATGAAATTTGGTACATGGGTAAACCGTAACTTGGATTAGGGCATAGAATACTTTATATCCGGATATTCTTACGGTATCAAAATCAAAAGTCATTTATTGAAATTAGGCTCAGAATCAGCACTTTTCGAACGTCGAAAATACACAGCTCAGCTGTCTGTTCAGCTCTTAATATTAGAAAATGGATACGCACTACAATATTATTAGTTTTAAGTTATCTTGCTGCGCTCTAACAGGGTGATGTACTCACTAGTTTAAGCCTAGCGTGTAACTATGGTTGTGTACATTGTGCATTAAAAAAATAAATAAATAAAAAAACTTATGCGGGTGAAACCGCGGGGCGCACCTAGTTTTTAATAAAACGCGAAGCATTTTTGGTTAATCCTGTGAATGTTTGATGTGTGTTTTAAAATGCAAACCAATAAAGAATATTTTAAAACAAACAGTCAAACGCAATGGAAACAAAAATGTGAAGCTCTGAACGAAAACATCAATTTTATCGTGAAAAAGTACACATAGCAGCAAAAACTACAAATAAGTTAACGAAACAAAATAAGTCATTAAACACTATTAATCACGAAACTAACAAGCTAGTTCAGTGCTAAAAAAAGTAAACATCTAAACTTACTCATAAAAAGTTCCAAAACAAAAGAACAAGTTTCTAAAAACAAAAGAAAAACTTCCATTCTATAGAAGAAAACACAGAGAAAATTCTCGAATAATGGGTATAGATGCGGGAATCGATTCCCGGGACAAATAGCGGGACGATTGCCTTCAGTACTACTCAGTTCTCTTGCAACTAATACTGGTTACTAGTGTCGTGTTTCTTCACATTTGTAGGTGTCTTTGTCCGTGTGTCTCTGTCTATTTATTTCCACATTTCTATTTCCTAGTATTGAACTTGTGTTGCTTCTTTTCTTAGTAGTGCGCTCTAGGCAATTTGTGGGAATAGAGGGACTATTTGTCGTTTGCAATTCGCTGAAGAAACTGATCATTCCGTAGTAGTTGCATTGGTATTCAAACTTGCTCAAAAACACAAACTATAAAGGCATCTAATGAGATTATTTTTAAGGTAAAATAAAAGTATTTCTAAAATAATGGTAAAAATAAAGGTATTTCAACATAACCAAGCAATAATAATAAATATTTAATGTTTGTAAAATGGACGCCTACACAATGCCACATTTACAAAGTCAATTCTTCGGAAAATTTAAATTAATCGAGACTATTCGACAGGGTGTGCGATTCGACATACGGTCAACCATAAATATTTATTTATCAAATAACGTGGAAGCACTTCAATGATAAAAAATAAGGATGTAGATCTTCTGGAATATTCCAGTATTTTCTATCTATTGTCAATAGCGTCGTAGATCAAAATGACAAAGGGCGAGAGATTTCTATTTCGTAAACGTCTTTTTGATCCACACCGTTCGTAAGAACTCGGCTACGATCGTTCCGTGGTTGCTAAAATATGACAGTCGTTTCAAATCTTTATGTTCTCACGAGGCTCCCAATTGAATTTCTTTTGGCAAAATTATTTGTGATGCCGACATCGATACCTTTAACTTTTTGTAGAGCTTCTTTCAGAACAATCCAATGATACAGCTAAGCAGAATGTTCTAAATATATTGTAGTAATGTACATGTGTATTGTACACTGTAGTAATGGATGTTTTGTTATTGTTGTTGTTAACATTCAAAAGTCCAAACTGAAGATTTATAAACGTGCAATGGAGATTCTAGGCGTTAAAAGGACAGACTATATTCGCAACACCACACTGCGCTCCAAAACACAGATTATTGACGTTGCTCAAAAGCCGCTAACCTGACCACGTCTGCCATATGCTCATCGAGCTGCGAGTTAAAACAACCACTACGTGACACAGCCAAAAGGCGTCGCGGCAGACCCCATCGAAGATGGCGGAACGAGCTGGAGAAAATAAACGGGCCAGTGGTCCTCTTTAGCCCTGGATCAAAAAAGCTGTAAGTCATGGTGAGAGGCGTTTGCCAAGCAGTGGGTTGACGCAGGCTAACAGTAGTGACGCGGTGGTTTCCTTCTGCGAAACAGTCGTCTCCCAGAAGGAGGCTGCGGGAAGGGAGAGGGAGATCTCGTCCACTCACCCGGTCCGCAGCAGGCGCACCGGGTGTCGGCGGAGGGCGCACAACGCCCTCTTCCAGCCCCCCTAAATGGGTCCAGGGGCGACGGACTCGGGGACGTCTGTTGCCCCCCACACATCAGGACCCGAGGTGGCGGCACGTAGTGTTCCACGCGCGCTCCTCTTAGACGTTGCGGGGGGAGTCTAACACCTCACTCCCCCCCCTGACCCGAGGAGGCCCGCGGTGGCGGGCCGGCACCAGTCGGGGGTTGCGGAAGGATCGTACGTTCCCGTAACCCCCGGCGTAGGTGTGATATGGAACACCGGGGTGGTTTTTAGTCAGTAAGAGTCTGACAGACCCCGTTGGCCGCCCCAGGGCGGCGGACATCCATGAGGATTTTCCACCCCGGAAACAAAAACAGAAAAAAAAAGGCTAACTGTAGTAAATGCTGTCATTGAACCCGAACTAATTCTAAGACCCTGCCATAAAAGTGAGTCATTATTTAGGAGAAAACTTTATAAATAAATATTATTTAGAAACTTTTATAGTACACAGACGAGATTCTCTTCGAAGTTATAACAATTGTGATTTCTATAATAGTAGTCATGTCGGTTGCTTTCTCTTTCAGATAAGATCGCTCTGTAAGAAAAGTACTCAATAAATAACTGAGCAGAACATCGTTATCAAGACTCAAACCCCTCTGAAACAATATCTCTATTGTGTATGTTTGTTACATTGACATGCGTCGACAACCAAGAAATCACTCTAGCAAATCTTTGTACATGTAAGTAATGAGATACACATAAAACATAAGGAAAGTACGTAATTCAGGAAAATATGTACAAAATGTTATCGTCGAAACACATTTTATTGGTACATAACATGCATGTTTACATCCAATTTTACGTTTTCCTCTAAATCAACGGGATTAAACGTGAAAATATTGCAGTTACACGTTACACGGTAGTCAGATTACATTCGTAAAATTTTAATGTGATTCAGAGTACTTACCCACCAATGAAGTAGCGTATCTCACCGTAGGTCTTGTGTTTACGGGGCGAATTTAAAGGTCCATTACAGAAAACCTAAGCGGCCGCAAACGGCATGGGGCGCCTATCAAAACGAGGTATAAACGTTAGTTAATAAGCCCTCGATATCGTTTTAATGAAGATGGAGCGGTAAAGTTTGTCGAGTGACTTGTATCGGCGAGTACGTATAAGAATAACGCGCAGTAATTTGGCGGGTGGCCGTCGCATTTGAACGCCGGTCGACTTAATTGCCGGCTGTAAAATTTTTGTTTGTGTCCGAAATCGGTCGGCATCCGCTGAGTAAATGAAAGCTGCATTCGGGTGTACTACAAAGCGCTTTTCATCTCGTTCGTTCTGAAATTATTTTTTATTTTCTTCAAAGGTTTTGTTTTGGCGCCGGCGATGTTGAGTAAGGCTCTATAATGAATTTACCCTAAGTTCTCCCATGAATATTTGGTACGTCAACTGTTTGGGTCATAATGTTCCAACAAAGTTTAACAACGTTTTAGTTAAGCAAATTGATTTTGACATAAAGCTTTATTCAATATTCGATTATTCAGTGTAAAGAGATATTTTATCAAAACATAGTGAAATCAGGTTTATGTTAGAAAATATTTTAGTGTTCTCTGTGATGATAGAACATATTGTCCTTCAGACCGAATATCGCCCATGGCAGCCAATCTCAAGTGTCTGCGCAGACACAGATACACTCCCTCTTCCCTCACTCTCATAGTCCGAAGGCACGGCAATCAAACACGAGAGAGAGAGATCAGGCGCAGGACCAACGACTTAACGTGCTTTCCGAGGCACGGGGATATCACACCGCCAACTTTTAAACTCCGGGCTGTTACTGAGAAATTCCTAATGAAAAAAACCAATAACACTTTGCTCGACCTGAGAATCGAACCCAGGGCACCGCGCTTGCGACCACGAGACCGGGCAGTTAACAAAACAGAATAAAAAAGTTGCTATGAGGAACTATCAAAGTTTGGAACAAAGGAATATAATAAAATGACCAAATCGATTTACGAACTGGTTGAAAACTATTTGCATATTGAACACGTTGTGTTTTGTTTCCCCCACTCACACTACATAGAGGTCGTGATAAAACAGATCGCATGAAAATAGAGCTTAGCATAAAGTTGGAATCGCTTTTCTATTAGCAGTGTTAGCAACGTTTTATTACAGGACCAGAGTGTCGGATTACGCTGATTTTGCATTATATTTGCAAACTAGACACGTGTTCTAAGTCGTTATCCCTTAGAAACCATATAGTTCAGGAATATTAAAGTTTCTAAATTGTTCAGTCGCTATACGTAATAGGTATCTTTTAGTGGCTATTATTTTAGTTAATAATACGACGACTCGCGGGATTCTTTTGCCTTTCGGAATCCTGTCAAATCCTCCGTGGCTGTTGTCATACACAACGTCACTACTGTAATCCCCGAAGACCGACTACGAAAATCGAAATAACTCTTTGCCCAACCTGGGAATCGAACCCAGGACCTCATGCTCAGCAGGAACCCTTGCGACCACTAGGCCAACTCAATTTGTCAATTAATTTGTTTCTTCTAACAATTAGATATCGATTAAGAAGCTATTAAAGTCCCCAGCAGATCGTTAATGTCCAATATTGGCGATCAAATCTTATGATGTCTTACGGATCTTAAACGCAGATAATAGGTGTGTCATCGAGAAGGAAGCAAGGAACGCTACACGTAATAATGAATAGCCAATTAAATATAACGAGCAAATTATGTGGAAGTGCCATAATTGTGTTAAAGTTACGACGTGTGAAGTTTATAGTTCGCGTTATATTCGTATTATGGTAATTTACTAATGAATTTCAACTCACAACAATAACTTTCGTAGTTATAGAAGTGAGTGGAAATACATTAGTTTGGATTTTTTATCTTTACCTATTATTAAAGCAAAAAAAGAAAAATTATCCAACGAATTTTTTTTTTTCATTTCGAAATAATCATTGTTATCGTTGGTGCCAACCCGTCTTGAGCGAGCGTGGCGATCGATTCTCTTGACTTCTCCGTATGAGAAGAGGCTTTTGCACTATAGAGAGACAATTATAGGCTGGTATAGTTGTTATTTTTATCCTTGGTGCCTCCGTCTGATCTTGATCTCTCACTTTATCTGGCAGCCCTACTTCTTCTTGGTCACCGATAACAACAACCACACAAAAGGAGGCTTTGTCTTTTCAATTTTACAACTCGCTTAACTAATTGTTTCATAGCCACGTAAAACGTTTAATTCCACCTCAGCCCTCTGGCAAGTATTACAGGCACGCAAGTATTCTATAAATATTTTATTGCTTCCTTTGTGTAGGCAGAAAGCTCATTAGTCATTTTTGTCGTCATAATTATGCGATGTGTTTGTATACCACGCCATTATTATTTATTTTCATTTTCGAACTTCTCTTACGCAGTCTCGTACACGGATATTGCTGAGCAAAACTTCTGCACTACATAAAACTTTCAAGAGAATTTCCTTATAAAAGGCTTATGGAAAGGAAAATTTTCACGGTAGTGAAAAATAGTCTGAAAGCGAAGCGAATGAAACCGGTGAAAAGTGTACTTTATACTTTTGTAT
Source organism: Apamea epomidion (assembly GCA_947507525.1). Taxonomy (NCBI): domain Eukaryota; kingdom Metazoa; phylum Arthropoda; class Insecta; order Lepidoptera; family Noctuidae; genus Apamea; species Apamea epomidion. The sequence continues at coordinate 7,066,024 of OX382232.1, forward strand.
TTCTTTTTAAACAAGTTTTTTCATTTTTATATTTTGTTTCTCCCTGAATGCGAGTTTTGAATAAACAAAAACGTTTGCCGATTGACTCGACTGTATTTCTCTCAAGTGTATTTTTTTTTATGGAACTAATAACGTCTTTCTTTTGTTTCAGATAAAAGTGTAGTTCGTTGAAATACCCCGACGATGGAGTTTGTTGACAATGTCGTGACGGAGCAGTCCACACACCCGCTCCCGGTGATAACCGACACGTATCTGTATAGTTGAGCCCGCGGCTAAGATGGTGAAGTAGTGTTTAATAGACAATTAAGTGATACAATGAGCTTATAAGTTTAAGTGAATGTCGGGTGATCGGGAGAGGATGCCTTACTACGGGTACCGGGAGGGCGGGCCGGAGTCGGACTCAGAAGGCGCCTGCTCGGACTCAGACGGAGGGGATTCGGACTCTGAGGGGGGGCTGAGTACTGAGAGTACTGTCGGGCAAGGCCTGCCCTTCCCCGGCTTCACTCCGGTCGCCCTCCGGTATCTGACACAGGAAACGAGGCCGAGGAGCTGGTGCCTCAAACTCATCACTAATCCATATCCTTTTTAATATGAGCTACTTTTATCGTATGTAAGAAAGAAGAAGGAAAGAAAGTTTATTTGGACACAGTTCGTGAAACACAAAATACAAAATTAATAAAATAAAAAATAATGCTTCAGACAACAATAGTGTGTGCCTCACCGCTGCGCCAAAAAGGTTCATTTCAGCATTAATGCCAGACAGATGCTGTCTGACGCTGATTTTCTAATGAACCTTTAGGGAAAAGTAAGATCAACAGTAACATGTTTGCATGCAGTTCCCTTCGGTGTCTACAATATCAGATTTCAGAGCTGTCCGTAATGACTTAAAAACAATGGTTCTATCACATAAATGTAGGTACACGTTTGTGTGCGTGTATTATGCCCATAGCTTATAGATGCGTGTTTACAAGGTCATGGTCAAAATCAATAGACACAACTTTTTTGTTTTGGTCAAATGACATTCAAAGATAACAGTAGAAGAGCTTCGTTAGCGGGCAGCGAGCAGTAATACAAGTGGGCATAATAAACAGGAAACAACATAAATATGTACAGCAGTTTGTATAGAACTTCGTATAACTTGTAGTAGCACAGATCCTGTACGAGTCGCAATAAATACTTTTCCTTGCTTTTCTTTCTTTCTAGCCGAAATATTATTGTTGAACTCTTAGAAATTATCTCCTAATGCTCTAAAGTTTACTGTGAGTAGAGAACACACTCAATTTTGCTAGCTTTATAACTAGTATTACCAATATTATATTATATTATAGTTCGTGTACACAAATACTCATCCAAGAGCAAACTGTGTACACTGGAATTGTTTAAGCCCCACTTCAGTCGATAGCAGCAAACATGGAATTGACGACGGAATCGTAGGTCGAGTGGTCATCTGAAAGATTTGTAGCACCACTCAGTGGAGAAGGGCTGTGCCTACCGTTCTTTGTTTCTACGTGTTGAAAGTTATACATGTTTTTTTTTTATAGAATACAATAAAAATACTCTTTATTAATTTACATAATACAATTTACATATAAATACTAAACACTACTTAATACTTGGAACGTAATTTACTATGGTTAATTTTTGTGGTTTCATTTTGATTTGGTTGATATTATTGCGAAATTAAAGTAAGCCGAAATTACTTCGCGGTGTTAACACGAAAGTACATACAACTAATTTACGTTAATTGACTAGATTTTCATTTAAAACAGAACCGTAGGTAGGTATTTAATCAATCTAGGTTTACCTATTGGCCGTTGAGATACTTACAAATTGAACATTTTACCCGAAAGTCAATAGGTAAATTCCATTTACTGAGATCCTCAAATCCGCACCTCAATTCATTGCTACACTAGTTCTACCTCAAAGACCAATGCTTATTCAACTGTTCCGATTTGAAACATCAAGGTTTCTCCTACAAATACAAGCTGTACAATCAACCGGTCGCCAATGATAACAGTTTGACATTGACAGCGTCTTAACTCCTAAGCAGTAAGGCCGCTTTTCGTGACTACTGTCATGGGGTGACTGTACCTGGGTGCAGTATACAGAGGCACTCGGCCTGTGAATAATTGACAGCGCTCGTGAAGATCAAAGCTTTGCCACATGTATTGGTCGTGTGACTCATGCGGCCTCCGGGCGTCACGTCTCTGCTCACGACGGTTTCATGTGGAAATTAATACAGAATAACACTTTTTTGAGATCTAGTAGGTAAAAGTCTTACTGGTTTAGGTTACCATTCGTTTACATAGAGAAAAATCTGTATCTATACTTATAATATAGCTGAAGAGTTTTTTGATGACCCGGTTGGCGCAGTGGCTGAGCGATCGACTGCTGCGCTGCGTGTCGCGGGTTCGATTCCCGCACGGAACTGTTTGTGTTGCACTGGCTGTTTGTGTATGTGAGCTTAAATGTTTGTAAACGCACCCACGATACAGGAGTAATTCCTAGAGAGGGGCAAAGTTAAAAAAAAAAAAAGTTTGTTAGTTTGAACGCGCTAATTTCTGGAAGTACTTGTCGGATTTGATAAATCTTTTTGCACTTGATAGCCCAATCCTTGAGGAAGGCTATAAACTAGGCTTAACATTACGCTATTGCCCTTAGGAGCAAGACGAAAAAAAATTAGAAAGAACGCTATGCGAAAACGAAATGATAGCGCGGGCAGGCGATGCGATGCGATGCTACGGGGTGAGTCGGAGGAACAAGAAACACGCGGACGAAGTCGCGAGCCAGTATATGTATAAAAGAGCCATGACTGGTCAATGTTTATTTATTTATTTAAACTTTTCGCACAAAAAGGAACAAAGGCGGACTTAATGCCTTAGGCATTCTCTACCAGTCAACCAAGGGTGGTGAAGAGATTAGATGACAGGTGCTTTGGTTGAGAGGGACAATGATAAAAAAAACTCTTAAAACTAGGTACACATTATACATAAATAGGTTATATATACATACATACTATTAGTATAATATATATTCTGAACTAAAAAAGGGACCTATTGATAAACATTGCAGAGTTATTTTCAAAACAATTTTTCAAAAAGATAGCGTAAAGTCATCTCAACACCTCTCTCCCTTGATTTTGTATGTATATACAGGCTGATTTTTTTAAGACCAGCCAAATTTAAGGATGTGGTACAGACCATCAAACTGAACAACTTTCTCCATGGGACCAACATCGTAATCGCGAATAAAAATTCAGCCGTCCCATACATTTAGGTCGAGTAGGTATTGAAGTTTTCTATGGGACAGTTGATAAAATTTTCGCGATTACGCTATTTGTCCCATGGAGAAAGTTGTTCAGTTTGATGGTCTGTACCACATCCTTAAATTTGGCTGGTCTTTAAAAAATCAGCCTGTATATACATCATCATCATCTCAACACCTCTCTCCCTTGATTTTGTATGTATATATATACATACAAAATCAAGGGAGAGAGGTGTTGAGATGACTCTACGCTATTTTTTTTTTAAATTGTTTTGAAAATAACTCTGCAATGTTCATCACTAGGTCCCCTTTTTCAGTTCAGAATTAGCTTCTAAAGCGTCAATACGGGGTAATTATTTTTCAGTGAAGCAGTACTAGAAGAACCGTATTGTTCAGTTTTTTGTCAATAATATTCAGACTTTTATGCCATCACCTTTTTATCGCATTGACATTGACCTTTAACTCTATGAAGGTTGTTTGGCCCTCTATATTCAATGTTTACTATCAGTTTAAAATATGAGGATATTAAAAATATTACGTATTATACGGGAAATATAAATTTAAAAAGTCTGTATTTTTTATAAAAGATTTCTACTTATTGTATAACCATAAAGAATTGGTTACAGCTTGTTATAAAAATATAAATAAAGAACAACGTTTCATTGTTTCAAGGTTTTTAGAATATTGTACGACTCAAGATGCAAGGTGTTTAGTTGACAGCTTATGGATTGTAGGTACATAATTGCGACTTCAATAGTGGTGGAATGATTAATAACGGCCTTTCTATACATACAAAACAAATAAATAAAAATAAAGTTTCTGTTTGTAATATCAAAATAGCAGCAGTTTACTAAATGCATATGAAAGTATATACGGTATTAAAACAAACAAAACAATTTTTTTTTTTTTTTGTCTGTATGTCTGTTTGTTTCCATATCCAAAACGGCTGGACCAATTTTAAATGAACTTTCATTGGCAGATAGCTTATGTTATAAGGAGTAACTTTAGTAACAGGATACTTTAATTTTTTTAAATAATTAGGTTTCCGCGCTAAAAAGTAAAACCCATAAAATCCAGTATGTTTTCCGACATGCACCCGAACGAAGTCGCGGGCACAGTTGGGCCAATATGTTAAGTATAAATATTTAATCCAATACCAAACCACCAAAAATAAGCAGGTACTTAGCCACCGCGTTTTAATCAGGCTCCTAAATAAATAACTAATCAGCTCGCTCCAGCCGATTACCCCTCAAACATAATCGAGCAAAGACAACCGCCATTGTTGCGAAGTTAGAGCACGTAATGAATATGTAAATTGAATAAAACGTATGTATTTCAAACGAGTACCAATTTTCCTTCAAACAACAGGAATTCATATACGTTATGAATGTAGCTTTCCCGTTAGTATGAGTATTATTTAAAAGGTTTTTAGCCTTTGACTGGTGCATCTCCGAAAAGGAAATATTAATCTGATTCTTTAAGAACATTTCAACCAATGAACCTCTAAAAAAAAATTTGCGCTTCTAATGATGCACACTTTTTTAAATAATTGAGCCTCTTTTTAACTTTCTTGCCTTTTCTTACAGTTGGTCGCTGTAACTAAGCTAGGGCACCCAAACCAATTGGATTAGGTTAGGTTAGAACTGGGACAGGTCAGCGCTACATCCAAGTTGGTCGCAGTTGCTTAGTGATTTAGTATTTTTAGCTTAGAATAAGCATAATCAGCCTATAATATTCCCACTGCTGGGACACAGGCCTCTGTAGAGGAGACTGTCTCCTGTCAGAGGGACAGTTAGTATTTTTAAGACTCCAAAATAGGAATTAGAGGCCCAATCATTATATTAGAGGTTTGATTAAATATATGCCTTTCCGGAATAGATCGAGTGTTAAAGTAATTTGGTAAAATATTTTGGCGCACATAATAAAGCTGGTTGTGCTCATATGGACTCGCCTGCTATGGAGATATGCCCCGAGGGGTAAACAAACAATCAGGCTGAGAGCCGCCAACCTTCACGCTACTCTTGCTTTTATATCTCTGTCTAAATATGACGGTTTTGATTTCATATTTGGTAATACAAATTGTGATTATATGTTGCATTCATGTGTTTTGGAGGGATCTGATCATATTTTTGATATTTTTATTCTTAATCATTTGAAATGATGATATCTGGATACTGTAGGTTATAGCCTATTTGGTGCTTCAACGCAATCTTTATGAATATTTTAAGTTTATGGCATAATTAGGAAACAAACATTAATTTATATTTAGGAGGCGAAAAAACAGTACCTAGAGTCAGTTTAGCTGACAAGCCATGTCATATTATAAAAAATATTAAATTAAGATTATCGTAGAACCGTTTAAAAAAATAATTATCAAAGTTATTCGACAAATTTTTGTTCAATTCATTCATCCTGGTACCGTGAGCTAGCAGAGACCTCCCTGTACATATTTTCATAATAACCTTACTTTTCTCAGATACTTAAACCATCGTTTTAGACAGCTGCGTGAAAATTAGGACACAATGGCTGACCGATGCCATCCATTCGTAATTATTTAATCAATTGAAATACTGAGACGGTTTTTTCCTGAACCCTTGAGCCGGAAACAGTATTTTTCCTCTTCATAGCACTTAACTGGTTTTCAGTTTGAGCTGCAAGCTTCTTAAGTATCATCCATTTCCATTACCCTCGCAGTTATTGAATTTCTTGAATCAACATAAATATGTCTGCCACTTTATTGCTTACCGGCGCGAATACGTTATTCATAATTTAGTTGGAATCGCAATACCTCGCTACATAATCATTCGGGCAAGAAAGCATTTTTACCAGATATTAATTTTCTTTTACAGTACAAACAAAAGTTCAAAGTAACAATACCAAACAAAATCATCATGTTACTACAGCCGGGGCTAACTATCATATAAATTATGAAAAACAAATCTGGTTAGTTTCAACTGTGTGGCGTGAGTGTAATGAATCTAAACTGTTTTATGCCCACCTACTTCAGTACGAGATGTAGGTGAGTTCTTTTGTAGGTTACCATTCATAGGTTTTCTTTTATCTTCAATTTTAACCCTAAAGTCGTAATAAAAAGAACTGAAATTTCTTTTATGGCCCCATAATGAGTCATTAACACGCCATTCCAAAGCACATAAATTAGGGTAATGTGTGAAATGTATAATAGCACTTTTCACTTTCCATTTTAATGCAAATTACGAGTACCTATCTCTGATGACGTAATTTTCGTCTCATTTATTTAATGTTGTCGTAATGAGAAAAGTTGGGTTAACAGCCTAACAGCAGTTGTAGTCTGCCCTGTGAAAAAGAGACACGTTATCCTAACCAAGCACAATAATAAAAATTAACGAGCAAACACTTAACAGATATTTATTGCGCTCTAGATCTAAAATCAAAGGCATAACGTTTATTAAGAGCGTCTTCACCAGACGTTTTGAGATAGTTCATTGTTCCAGTACTTGAACACTAATATAATAATTCAGAAATGTCGACAGCAAATCTCAGGAACCCTGCTCACTGTCATGTTGTTCTACGAATTCCGCCATGCTTGCGTAAATCCTCGTATATTAGACGGATTCAGAGGTAGGAGTGACTGGTGGATACAACATGAAGTTACGGAGACAGTAAAAATGATAAACTATCAATAAACTGTTTGAATCGTGAATTTTGTGTTCAGCGTACCGTGAATCACAGCTGATTCAGTCTAGCAGATATAGTAGGATACGTAAGCAGCTTTGAAAATATGAATCATAGAATACCTACCTAAGACCGTATTAAGCATAAACCTGAGTTCACGTAGGCTTAGACGGAAATATCAAATTTCCATCTACATACATTTCAGATTTAAAACCTACAAATAGGCTCTTAAACCCACCTCCATGCAAAATTAAACTCTAGCACTTATGAATAAAGTATGAATTCTGTTACCGCAATTATCTTTCGAGAATTCACGTTAAATTCCGATGTCGACCACTCCAGGGCACTTGTGTCTTGTGGAGCACTGAATAAATTAGGTTCTACAGTTACAGTGGGGTGTAAGTGGAAAACTAGAGTCTCGCTTTGTCGTGTTGACATTGTCGGGTTTCAACGATTGACACCGTTTCTCTCACTCGCGATAAGGGTTGTCGTGACAGCACCCCGGGATACATGCTAATTAAATTGAAGTTTTAATTAAGGGTTAATTAACTTTGGAGATTATTTTAATTTTGAATATTTGCACGTTTAACGATAAGCTTCTCAAATTAGAAATTATGAAATGGTAAAGGAGACTGGGGCTAAAAATGGGGTTTTGTATTTAATTATAGGTTTACTTATAGAAAGAGGTCTGGGAATCCTCTTATAAAAGGCGTTGTAGATACTCAATACAATTAAAATTTCAACCGTCACCTAAGAACCTTGTTGTGTAATTTTTACCTATATCAAAGTAGGTATCATGCATGTTGTTATTGCCTTTGTCTAGACAATGTTCACAAGACATACCTGTGACAGACTGCAATGCAATTCAAATTGGAATTTCAAATAACTGCTAACTACAAACTGTAATAACAAGTAGAGGTACATTTTAGATTGGAATATCAATGTACAATATCTCGTCATGCAGCTTTGCTAGTATTACTAAACTAGCTGTTACCTCTTCATCATCATCTCTTACATTTTCTAATACATAAACTCACGCTTTGTTCCTATGTAGGCAGAGACTACAGAACGCCATGATCTTTCGTTTACTTTTTTACGTTTACTTTTCCTTCGTTTACTTTCATACATTAGAATTAGATCATACACACACGCCGGTTGCAAGTAAGCACTACGCACCTGACCTTTTCGTAAAACATCATGTAACATAATGTACATGCTCACAGTTATCTTCATTCATTCCTCCAGGTCAGAATAAGCATTCTGTTACCGTTAGGCGCTGATCTGATTATCTATTACGACACGTTTTATCCACAATCAGTACACAGACACAGCTCCATCTTTAAGATGACACTACGATGATTTAGTGACATCCAAGGGTTGGTAATTTCGCCCACATTTATGAATATCATTTTTCCTATAAACACTATACTTCTAATACAAAATAACTATAGACTTTATCGTATTTTATTAATAATATATTTTATTATGACAGCTTTGACAACGACGTTTAATACGTTGCCATGGCAACCTTTCTTTCAAATTCTTACCTGCCTGTATCTTTTTAGCTAATAAGATATGAATACTTATTATATTTAATTACTGGCCATCTTCATAACTCAAATTCATATTTTCTACACGATGTTATTCTACGAGCTGACATTATAGATCCACGCAATCCAAGGATCAGTTCGGGTTTCGCCTCTAAAGCGGATACAATAAAGAGCCTGATACTCCAGGGCTACCTATCCCGGGAATACCCAGCGTACCTCTCCGCTCCGGTACCTGTCGGACCCTGCCTACGCCTCCGTCCTCCGTCCTCCGTGAAGGGCTCCTGTGACTATTGGGCCGCGCCACATCCGACGGCCGCCTCACCTGGCGGGCTGACAGCGTCTCTGTCGTGCCTCTCTCTCTTGCTGCCGAGCTGCGTCCTGCAAAGCTGCGTGGACCCTCCAACGGGTGTCCTCCGCCTGCACTGCATCTATACCTGTACCTGCGCCGACTCCTGCTGCCGTGCTGCAGCCTGCCCTATACCTGTACCTGCGCCGACTCCTGCTGCCGTGCTGCAGCCTGCCCTATACCTGTACCTGCGCCGGCTCCTGCTGCCGTGCTGCAGCCTGCCCTGCTGCGTGGGCCCTCCTACGGGTGTCCTCCGTGCCGCACACGCACCAGCGACCTGCCCTCATTTGTACCTGCATCTGTCGCCGGCACCTGCCTCGCGTCTACCTCCCTCCATCTGGATCTCCACCTCAGCCTCCTCAGCCCACCTATCACGCATCGTCATCCACACACTCCACCTCCACAAACTACACATCTCTCTCAGTCCATCTCCATCTTAAAGTTATAAATATACCTTTAATTGTTTTCTACCTCCCTTTCTTTAATTTCATTTTTCATTTTAGCTTTATAAGCTTAGTTACTTGTCTCTATACGACAATCACCAATAACGTCACTTGATGTCGTTCTAGGCCGCCCCCTCCGGCCGCCGACTTGCCGCCTTGTGAGTGGAAAGCACCTTTAGTGCACCTTCTGTTAATCGCCTTTCATTCATAATCCATGACCAAACCATCTAAAAACGTCTAATGTAAGTATTAATATAAATCATACCTATTTTGGGTCGAAACTTTAACTAGTTTAAAGTGCAGAGAAAATATTGTGACTCATATATTTTGCAAATTATTATGAATATTTCACGCCAACCGATGAACGTACCTAGGGTTTTGAGTTACGGCATCGAAGTCAAGTGCCATTTGATTGGTTTCAGTCACGCAAATTCTTTCAAAGAGCTAGAAAATTTGCAATTTATACACCATGCATTCTAGTGATAGACTGACTGCAGGTTTTAGGTGTGAATAAACGAATGAAAATTAAACTTTTGTAAACTCTCCTGGATTCATAAAACGAATGAAGATTATATTATTTTCTGACCTTGCGATTAAATAACAAGTCAATAATACCAGCCTATTATTTATTGCCCCACAGAAGGGGAAAGGGCTCTTCTTATACAGAGAAGGCACGAGCACTGATCACTTTGCAACTTCATACGCTTATTTGTTCATCAAGTTCAATACTTGCGTTTATTGACTACCATCATGTTAACTGAGTGACAATTGCAAAGTTTAATCTTTAGGTTCTATCTCTGATATCTACAGGTAGGTCTAGAATACGGCACTAGAACAGGCGGCCCTGTCTTTATCAGATTACCGATATCATTATACATACTAAGAATAGCTAGTACCCTTTTATGAAGCTGTTTAACGCAAGCTATTGCGCTAAGCTATTTAAATGTAATTTTTGAAATTAAAAAGTGCCTTTTATGTGCCTATTTGAAATAAATGATTTGACTTTGACCTTGATTGCAGTTAATGGTCAAAATGGCATATCAACTTCGGCCAGCCAAAAAAATTGCTCCTACAGTAAAATGAAACCTCGGATAACACTGCCAACTATCAACATTTAAACATCCATAAAACCAAACTTTAATCAAAGCCGGGTGTCCGTAACGTAACGACATCTATTAGATAGCAGGGCTCATGGTAATAGTGGGGCCCGTTGGAGCGGTGCCGAGATCGAAACACAATTGTTACCGGCTCGAGCTGACGCCAAAACGACTGCCTTGGTACGTAACTACCTATTTGTTATCACTACCCCACAATTATGTAAATACGAGCCTACATGTCACTATCTACCTATGTACATGTCATGTCGATATCGACGTGTGACCTGAAAATATCCGGAGCGATGTTTTGCTCATTTCTATTTCTAGTAAGGGTTAAGAGAAAATTTGGATTTACGGCACTAAAGGTCGAAGTTGAGCCGTGTTGAAAATTTAATGTTCGTGAATTTTGTATGGTCTACTTACATGAAGTCGTTATAATAAATGTTGAATATTTAAGTATGTAAGTCCTCAGTAGCCCGAAAGTCTGACTACTTACCAGTCTTACCAAGGGGTATTGTATTACCCAATAACTGGATTGTGGAGGTCAGATGGGCAGTTGCTCCATGTAAAATACTGGTATTCCGCTGCATCCGGTTAGACTGGAAGCCGACCCCAACACAGTTGGGAAAAGGCTAGGCAAATGATGATGGTGATGATTTAAGTATGTGATGTATGGATTGATATGAAGCATAAATCTACTAACTTATATATTTTTTCTATTTCTTTTTTTAATAAATAATTAATCATTCCGATTAGCCGTAGAAGACAAAGAATAAAGAAAAAAATTGGAAAAATTTGGGGGACATGTTTTCCCAGCAGTGGGTAATAAAAGTTAATAAAAAATATCTTTTAGCTTTAAATATTTTATTCAACATTGCTTGCAGTTCATAATGGCTTCCATGTAAAAAATGAATCCCAAATATTGAACAAGCTCCGGTCTCACCAATTAGCTACCCAAATACGAATAAGCCAGTTTAGCTTTGTGCAATTGTATGTACTAATTAAACGAAACCGATTTCGTTCCACAACTCAAGTATAAATGTTGGAATAGAAGAGAGATTTATCATTAAAATATTAAATGGAAATGTTTGCTGACCCGCTCTAAAGGACACTGTTCTAAAATGTAGCTGTATAGAAGGTGTAACAGAATAACCGCAAGTCCTGAAAGTAGTTTGTACATAATTGACTACTGAAACGATTTCATTTTAATACAGGTATATAAAAAAAAAGTATTTTGCCATAGATACTGACCACAGATTGAGCCAAAGAAAATTAAATCTTAACTGAAGGCAATAAGATTCAAATTTAAATGCATAAAGTAATGATAGGGTCAACATGATTTTCTTAATAATAATACCTTATTAGCTTTAAAAAAAAATAGTTTTGGTCAATGTATTATACTTTCAACTCAATACTCTAATCGCGGTGTATGAGAGTAGAGGTTAATCATGTTACATATTGTATAAGAACAATTAAACTACTCTCGGAATTGTAAAGAAAAATTTACACGAACAGAAAAAGCACCAGACACATGCTACGAGTACATATAGATACCTGAAAATACCTTTATCGGTAGCTTACACCAACCAAAACTACTCGAAAAAAAATGCAGATTGTAAACAAGACAAGTGAAGGAAGCTTGGAAGTAGGTAAATGTGCTGCTAGGTCACGGGCAGGCTGCCACGGTGCTGCTGCGACCTAGAGCATTATATTGTTATAAATGTGTCCGTGGTGCCAAGAAACCTTGTGCAGGGGAACTTACTGCTTGGAGAGATACCGATTAGAAGTATTGTGTATACAGACAGCTGTGCTGCTGGGGAGTTTGTTGCGCCACTTCTTCTTCCCAGCGACAGCACTAGGAAGTGGGGAAGGGCGGGCGTTTTTGGGGGACTGTCTTTTGTCATTTTGACGTTCGAAAAGTACTGATTCTCAGCCTAATTTGAATAAATGACTAGATTTTGATTTTGTAATTTCACAAACCAGTGCGTCCTGCCAAGTTTACCTGAAGGATACTAACATTATGATTATTGGTTTATTCTAAGTATCTCGTAGTAATAGCTACATATATAGAATAGATTACTCTTTATTAAGTATACCACATAAATTACAGATATAAATGTAGCAGTTTTACGAAGGGAAAGTTATTAATAAAAAGCCGTAATCAGCCTATAACGTTCCCACTGCTGGGACACAGGCCTCCTCTCTGTGAGGGGGAGCACGGACCGAACGAACGGTCCCGCGTGGTGGATCGTAATCCACCACGCGGGCCCGGTGCGGGTTGGTAGATGTCACACGTCTTCGACTTTTTGGTTCTATGACATGTTAGTTTCCTCACGATGTTTTCCTTCATCGGACGGAAACGGAAAAGGATTGGGATAACTCAAATTACTAGGAGTCATTCCAAAAAAAATTCAGGGATTTAATAAATAAAAAATAAAAAATATTATTATTAACTTACCTAGTACCCCTTTTTTCTTTTGTTTGGGTGGGAAATCATCATATGACTTCTCCCGCTCAGGGCGGAGCGGGAGGGCGTGTCAAACTTTTACTGACTAAAACCCCCCGTGTTCCTTCAGTTGCCTGTGCTTCGAACAACCCACCGCCCTGGCAGGCATCGGCCCTCCCTAGCGGACCCCGTCAGTTCGTGCTGACATCTCTTTGAGGCGCGCGTGGAACACCAGGCACCGTCGACCCGGGCCTGGTCCTTACCGGGCGGCGAGCTGCCCATTGCTCGTCACCCGCAAGCCTTCGTCTACGGTGGCCGGGAGTCGGCTGTTGACTTCCGACGTCCAGGGCGTCTCCTGTGGCGACTAGGGGCGTGAGGGTGCAAAGATTGCCTCTCCCTCACGCACTCTGCCTCCTCCTTTGCGAGCATTACTACTTCGCAGAAGCAGGTGACGGCTTCCCATGCACTCTTGCTCCGTACCATGGCCTGGACCAGGGCCGCACGCGAGAGATCGCTGCGAGGATGCGGCGGTTCTCCGCCCAAGCCGGCAAGCAGGCAAGGAACCTCAAGAAACAACCATGTCCGGTGAGGACCTGCGTCAGGTGGAAGGTGAGGCCGCCGTGGCGCCTCTCCAGCCACTCCTCAAAGAGGGGACTTATCGCCGCAATTGTGGCGTGCCCAGCACTGGGTTGCGATAATCGCATTCTCCATGTCGCCATGAGATCCCGCCGGAACCCTGTCCGCTGTACCGTGATTTCTCGCGGCAGCGGAGTTACGCCCCGGCGTTTAGCCTCCTTTCGCCACTCCCATATGTGGGCGAAGACTTTTGCCTCCTGATCGCATGGCGGCAATCCGGCAAGGAGGCTCGCCGCCTCAGCGGAGACCGTGCGGTCGGATTAGCCGGACGGCCAACCTAGTACCCCTTTGTTTAACTTTACTTTTTAAGTAAAGTTAAAAAAACAATTTTCAGTACCTAGTTTACGCCGTAGCTGCCAGTGATCAGTAACGGAAGCTTTTAAAAGAAGAGAAGATTATGGATATCATTCGTAAAACGCCCGATCATTGAACTTTGATATAATACCAGAAAAACACCCCTGACCCTATAGTTCGCAAGATGGAAACGCTAATAGCCGCATGAAATCGTTAGCCGATGATGAGGCAAAAACGGTTTTATTAGGAAACCCGACTGACGCCATTTGTGGAGTATTAATTTTGATTGTTTACCATGAATGTAAGTTCTGATTTAGGAAAATCTTGTTTTTAAGTGCAGGGTATAATGTTGTAGAGTAACAGATGATGTTCAAGAATACACAGGACACGAAGAGTAAAATAAAGTTAACATTCTAAAAGGTGGACAATTCTAAAAGGGACACTTTTTAAACCACATAATTACTTTACCATTATTCATGTTAGACAAAGTTCGCCTTAATATAAAATAAAGGACCTAAATATAAAACTTGACTAAACATGAAAAACAAACTGGAATGACCTTGTTACCAAAGAGTACAAACAATATCATCACCATCATCATCATGTCAGCCGAAAGACGTCCATTGCTGGACATAGCCCCCAAGCACCGCCACTTCGACAAGTTCTGTGCTTCTGGCATCCAGCGGATTCCTGCGCCCAAATAAACAAACATATATCAAATGTAAAATTCAAAATTACCATTCGGTTTCCTACAGGTATATTTTGAGAAAAATAAACGCACGAACAGGCACAATCTAGCAACTGATTCATGTATAAGATTCAATTAAGTTCCAGGGAAAACGAATAGAAATTGATTACGCCCGTGTAGAGAAATAAAGTAAACATGTTTACGATCCCTGAGAATCAGATAAGTAGATTCCTTACCTATGTAAACAATTTCTACAACTGAAACATTATTGAGTACTAGCAGCGTCTCACGGTTTCAACCCCATAAGTTTCGATCCCGTGGGAATATCGGGATAAAAAGTATCCTATGTGTTAATCCTGGTTATAAACTATCTGTGTGCCAAATTTCATCTAAAGCCGTTCAGTAGTTTTCTATTCTATCCATCCACCCATCCATCCATCATTACAAACTTTCGCATTTATAATAGTAGTAGGACGTAGGATAGGATTGCGAGAAACAGGGGTTTCCAACCTGTGTTTATTTTGTGTCGACAAAATAAGACATAATTATCACCTGTTTTTCTTCTTCTATCGTACCAACTTACGAGTATTTGTGTAGGTAGTAGGCGGTTTATAATACACACTACTACATAAGTGTGTACACTTAGTTGTGGCATAGACAACACTTTTAATTATGTGTATATTTTTATAGTGTTCATTGTACACCTAATTTAACCATTCAAATCATCTTCTCATTAATCCCTTTCGAGTCGGATAATCAGAACAAAATGTAAGATGAGCCAAGTTACAATCCGCTTATATATCCCATATCCCCAAATACCATACTGCGATCGCCAACCTGCCTGCGTGGCGATTATGGCAACCCCCCCCCCCCCTTTCCCCCATTTTATGTAGGTACAATACCGTATGAATGTAACTCTTTGCATCCACTGTAGTCGTAGATAATTTACCCACATAATTATATACATACTCGTATAATAAAATATGCATACATACCTACGTATGTGCTTTCAGTTACTTATATCCAGCCCTCTTTTCACATTCAGCTTTCAGAATATCTCCCAGCAGACAGTATAAACTAAAATTTAAAAAGTTTCCTTTTACAACACCGTTTTTATGTAACGAATACTCGTAATATGATCCTCACAATTGAAATGAGTTTCTTCATTAAAATGTAGTAGCGTATCGCGGCCAAAGAGCTCTTCGCGGTAATGCATTGTTATCATGAAGTCGCCTTTGACACATTTTCCAACCTTTTTACCCAAAATAAACGCCTTCAAGGTTCTTACCCGTCACTGAACAACTGTATTCGTACTTTTTGCTTATCCAATTCTGTGTAATAGCATTTTCTGCACTTTTCTGATAGCGATCTGTCTGTTTTGTGCTTTTCATTTTCTATTTTTGTACAAAAAGAAGTTCAAATCGTATCAGTTTAAAAATGGGAAAGGAAACGACTCCAGTTTTGCACGTGGAATCGCGTGGCTTTGTAATTTCGTTTTTAGCATTTACCGTGAAGCAGAAAGAAAACAAAATGTGGGCAAAGTCGTTTATGCATACCCTCCACTCTTAAGTCAACTGCATAAGGCTTAGATTTCAAGGTAGAAGATGAAACATGAGAGTGCGCAGTTTCACTTGTGTACCAAATGGTAGTAACACAAAGCAGCGCTGCTTGTGCGGTGGTCTTTGAAACGCTACGAGGGAAAATTCGCGGCAAATGAGCTTATTGTTTACACGCATGAAGCAAGGCAATTTGGGGACTCAAGTGCTTTGTATAAATATGTTTAAACATGCTAAAAGCAAGTTCATTCAATTTGTGTTAAACAGAAGCTTGATTTTGCAACGGTGTCGTTTAACTTTATTTATTATAAGCATCAGTCTATTATGTTCCTGCTGAGACAAAGGCCGCCGCTCTTTGAGAGGGAGTAAACCATAATCCACCACGTGGGCCCAGTGCGGGTTAGTAGATGTCACTATTTGTGTTTTCGAATTTTTTGTTCTAGGCCATGCCGGTTTCATCACGAGGTTTTCCTTCACCTTTTTGAAAGCAGTGGTGATGAAATAATTTACACAAACTATAGATTTATTTACTTACTTTAATTTATTTTTAAAGTGATGCCACAAAACAAAAGCTCCAAAACAATAAAGCTAGCAAGTACAAAAACTGTCACCCTCTTCAAAGGAGAGCTTAGTCTTGAACTATGTATCTAATAAAACGGGGATAAAAACTCGATTCAGAATTAATAGCCCAGGTTGAGGAGACTGGAGTGGCTCTGAAACCAATCCAATTAACTTTTAGCGTCACTTTCGCCGTTTGTCAATAGATTTATCCCGAGATTTAATTCTAAATTGAAATTCAAACCTTCTTATTTTAACTTTAAAATCACTGATCCGCTCAAATGAATTAATTAGTTTTCTTTTTCGGTTTGTATCGTGGATTCCAAGTTTGTTTTCTCTTTAGCTTGCTTTTCAGTCAACATTGTACACAAAAGTCTTTGTTGTGTCAAATTCCTAATAAATAGCACTCTCTTACTTGTCAATAATACTTAAACCTCCTTGAATATAAAAAAGATATTTCGTTCTAAATATTTTTCATAAACTTCGAGTGCCCAATCACGGTGCTTTTAAAGGCCAAATATAATATCATTCAAATAATAATGGTGTTGACTCAGTTTTTCATTCCAACAGAACTCGTTCAGAAATGTCAGTCCATTTGTAAAGAATGAAATATTAAAGCGAGAGACTCGATGATTTGAAATCAGAGCTTCTATCGTGCGCTTCTTCACTTTAAGATAGTGCTTCGTTTGAACGTGTTTATTGGGACTTGCCTCGTTCTTTTTCAAGAAATTTTTACCACAATTACAGTTTTACAGTTTATTTATCATATGTAATATTCATTCCAACTGGCTCGACTTGTTAGTTAGAGATACCTACTAACAATAGATTATTTGCTTTGAAAGTTCATGACATCTGAACTTTGCGAGACGTGAGACGTCGGTAATAGTTAATTCATGACCAAATGGACGGATAGCAGCCACTTTCAAAAAGTTTTCTCAACTTCTAAGCTACTATAATAGACATTCTCATTATTACTGCAAGAATATTTTATTAATTTAGTTTGAAATTTGTTTCATCTTACGTATTTCTAATAAAACTTGTTTGATTTAATGTGTTGTTTATTTGTCGTACCAAAAGCAGAGTCATCAATAAAGACATCACGTTTCTTTGCATGACTAAACATATTATGTTACGGACATTTGCAAAAATAAAACTAGCAATTGCGTAAACAAAATACGGTTGGAACGTTCACGGTTATAGCTGGTTTTATGGTCAATAAAATACGTATCAAGCACAATCAATGACAATCATTGAGCTAAAATGCGGAAACCGTTTGAGACGTTGTTACGATCTCTATGCATGGTGGCTAATTCTAGAATCGTTAAATATATAAAAGTTATTTGATTTAATATAGTTTGGTATTTTGCATGCTTAACAGTCAAAAGATTCCGTTTCTTAACTTATAAACTTACATTTTCTATTAATTGCAAATATGTAATAGGATAAATTAGTTAACTATTGAAACTCCCCACTTGTAGTTTATAGGTATTTGTTCAAGGATATTTACTTGACACACAAAGTCAAAATCAAATCATTAATTTCAAATAGCCACATAAAATGCACTTTTGAACGAAATTTACAAAAAATAGAATTGATTCTAGTCACCCACACAGCTGTGAGAAGACAGTTTTCAAGACAGCGTTGGTACCCAGAAAATCTTATGACTAGCCGGAACACTTGCTTGCCACTGGAGCAATGTGAACGAGCGTCCGCTGTCGCTTGTCGGGACAATGGGTAGGCCGGTGGCGTTTTCCTCTCATAACACAAACCTTTTGTAATAGCAGGGCCCGATCCACATAATGCTTTAAGATTACTCATTAAAATCCTCGAATACGGCCGTCCCCGATAGAAATTCAAAACGAATTCATGAAATAACAAAGCTATCGAAAATTGGCGACAAAACGCTTACTTAATTTCCTTTGAAATTCAAATACGATCTGGTATTGTAACAGAAATAGGATATTTTTGTTTATCTTTGATCAGCACTCAATTGTTATGGCTATTATAATTCCTATCTATAGAGCTGAAAATAGCTCAAAAATAAAAACAATTTTCAAATGAAATGTAAAAAAAATAACACTGTTACGGCCGCGGCATGAAAATAGAACGAAGCCATAATCATAATTACAAACAAAATCAATAAATCTTACAACACATCCGTCGTAAAAAATATAGTCACGTAATCCATTAAACAAGCCTACTGACCTTAATCAAAATAATTTAATTCTAAATACATTTCTCCTACTGAAAAAACAATAAAAAAAGCTCAGTATTTTAATCTCATCGCGAAACCTTCCTTTCATCATTATAGTGAGCTAAGCTACCCCGGCCCTTAAGCCCGACAAGTTAAAGTTGCACCTATTTATCAAGTATGCAGCTGTAGGCACCTGTCCCACCGCCAGCGATTAACGTGAAGCGAGTAGAGGTATCATCTAACACGAATTGGCGAGCAACGAGCAGCTGGTGTTCGTAAGGAAAACATCTTGAGGAAACCGAATACCGTAGGACCAAATATTCGAAGACCAGTCACATCTACCAACCCGCACAGGGCCCGCGTGGTGGATTACGGCCCACTCCCTCTCACAGAGAGAAGGCCTGTGTCCCCACAGTGAGAACGTTATAGGCCAAATATGCTATCCATATGTACCAAGAATGAGTCTCTCAGCGAGTGTTTTGCCCGCCAAGCGAGCGTCGCTGAGCGATTACTCTATTTAATAGCTCTGTACAAACTGTTACAAATGAGTACTCGCTGCGGTGTGAATAGTCAGCAATCAACTATTATTATAATTTATTATAAATGTATAGTTTACTTATGTACATGGGACCTAAAGTCTATTCAAACGAATGTTTCAATTTGATGTTTTAGAGGAACGTTGTAGATAGCGCTACATCACTCCCCTCCGGAGACCGGAGGTCGATAGTGGGCTGAGTCTTGTATCTTGCGATGCTTCCCAGGGCAGCTGAGATGTGACCGGGACCGGTTGCCGCATAGTTCACGGTGAGTCGGAACTGTCTGCCTGCGGAGATGTCCCCAGTGAGTCGGCGAGGCGCTGCGTTATACTCCAGTGTGTCGGATGTCGTACAGCGCCGGGTTGCCGGGCATGAGGCTGGCTGCTGCGACGACCAGGAGAGGGTGCTCTTCTTGTTGACCGGCTGAAAGTGCAGTGTGCTGTGCCGAGGTTGCTGATGAGGCTGAGGGTGATGACCAGGTATGCGCAGACGCTGCATGCTGGTGGTCAGGATACCCGTTGAAGCCGTGAATACTGGCTGGCGGGGTGACACGCCGCTAAAGCTTGCGGGAGTGATGATGATGACGTCATGCTGAAGTATTTGCATGAAGGCTGTGCTGACGTATCACGTCGGGGTCACCAGTTTAGAGGTAAGAGGAACAGGGTGAAAAGTTCACTCATCCTCCATAGAAAAGGGAGGATCCTCCAACCAGACAGCTATTATGTCTGGCGGGCAACTGCCCCACGATTCGTCTTGCGAAATTGTATCTATGCTAATTGCGCGGTAAACTCTGCTTGCGAGATGCAGCATTTGCGTGACGTCAGTATGACGCGTTGTTCGCATGTGGCCTTGTAGATACCGCTACAATGTTATTTCAAGTTGAACAAATATCAACTTTATTTTAATAGGAATTAAGTTGATTTCAGAATGACTAGCACTATTGAAAAAGTTATAAAAATGTTTGAAGTTGTACCGTAAACTGAACTTTATTGTGTAGGAATTAAAGTTATTTTTCCATAAACTCATATTTGTTTACATTTTTGGCAAACAAATCGCGAATACAGATTATAATCTTTTATACGTCTCAAGAGCGAGAAAATCGTTAAAAGCTAGACGCTTTCTCGTGCGGTGGCACAAGTACCCAAGGGTAGGTTCAATAAGAGTTAAAGGTTGGATATTTTTCCCTGTCGTAAGTTATGAAGCGTTAAAGGGTCGGTAGGCGTATTCATTTTACAGGTCATTAGAGTAAACAGGGTAAACAAAATTGTGGCTGCGACCTTCGTTCGCTTTAAAACGAAATGATTTCTTTTTACTGTGTTACACGCATAAAAATGAGTAATATGGAGATGAATATTTTGATAACGTAGTGTTGTGGCGTCGAAAAATTTTGGCCATTTGGCTTTATATGTAGAAAGTTTCTTTCACGGTACATATTTCCCTATTGCTAGAAAAGTTTGCTCTACCAACTTCCGTATATTAACATCTACGTCCATGAATGTGAGGTTTCTTCATGCGAACTTTATCTCAAATCTCAACTTTAAGTATCTAAACACAGTAGCTTAAGATGCTGCTAGAGTAACTTGCAGCTTTACAGTTTAGTTTTGCATATGTAATCATACCTTGCATATGTAAGCATTGTGTTGTCTCTTACGCACTAACGCTTATCCGAACACACGTACATTAATGTGTCGTAGTACCAACGCATCCATCAGTAACTGTTAAAATCACATGATATTAGAGAGACACGATTTGTTAAAACGTACTCTTACCCATCCGCTCTGGGTGGAGCAGAAGGGAGTGTCAGACTCTTACTGACTAAAACCCACCCGTGTTCCTTCCTTAGCCCTTTATGTACCAGGGCAGCGGTAACCCTTTCGGACGATCCCGCTACCCCGGCAGGCTTCGGCCCTGTCGGGCCCCGTCAACTACGCTGACATCTCTTTGAGGCGCACGTGGAACACATACGCGCCGTCCGGCACGGGCCTGGTCCTGATCGGACGGAGAGCTACCCATTGCTCTCCGCCCGCAGGCCCGCGCCTACGGTGGCCGGGAGTCGTCACGCGGCTCCCGACGACCGGAGCCCCGCCGGTCCCTCCGCGGCTGAGGCGTGAGGATCTCTCTCTCGCCCATCCCGCCACCTCCTTCGCTAGCATGACTGCTTCGCAGAAGGAGGTGACCGCCTCCCACTCCCTCTCGCCCCGGACCATGGCTTGCACCAGGGCCGGACGCGAGAGGTCGCCGCCGCTGCCGATCGCCTCAACGAGGACACGGCGGTGGTCTGCCCAAGCGGGGCAGACCTCCACCGTATGCTCCACCGTGTCCTCTGGGCGATCCTCGCAGTGGTGACACCCGGGCGTCTCCTCCCGCCTGATGATGTGCAGGAACCTACGTAGTACGTAGGAGCGTAGCAAACTACGCTGACGCCATCAGGGAGGTCGGCCCGCAGCACCCAGTCGTAACCGATGTCCCACAGGAGCGGCCCCAGAACCGATCCCTGTGGGACACCGCACGACATCTCTCGCCGGTTCCAATTCCCGTCGCGACAGGGGTAGATGACGGCTCTGTCCGTCAAATACGCCCCGACTATTCGACGGAGGTAAGTCGGCACCCGGTGATACCGGAGTGCCTCCCCTATGCAGCTCCAGGGCAGGGTGTTGAACGCGTTGGCGATGTCGAGTGACACCGCCACGACCACCCCACCCCGGGACACCGCGTCCCCCGTCGTGAGGGCTCTCACGCGCATGATTGCGTCCACCGTCGAGCGCCCCTTGCGGAAGCCAAACTGACACTCCGCAAGATCCGGCCCCGTCCTCACCAGGTGCCTGACGAGGCGGCCCGCAATCACTCTCTCAAAGAGCTTGCCGACCTCGTCGAGCAGCACTATGGGCCGGTATGCGGACGGAGAGTCCGCAGGGCGCCCTGGCTTCTGAATGAGGACCAGCTTCCCCGTCTTCCAACGGAGTGGAAACTGGCCTCTCTCCATGCATGCGCTTAAGAGCGCCTCCAGTCGAGGCCCGAGAGCCCTCGAGGCCAGGACCCAGGCTTTACCCGGCAAGCCGTCGGGTCCCGGGGCGGTATTTTTGGCCTTCAGCCTGCCTACCGCCGCTCTCAGATGGGTGTCGTCGTCGTAGTCCGCGTGGTCCGCTTCGGGCACCGCAAGTGGCGGAGCCATAGGCGGGGGAGTATGCTCCCCCCGTGAAGGGAACAGAGCGCTCACCACCTCCTCCACCAGCTGTGGGCGGAGACTCTGCGTCAGCGGGGGGGCCCATGTGCGGAGTTTATTCCGCACCATTCTGTAGGGGCGCAACCATGGATCTCTGTTCAGAGTCTCCAGCATCTCCTCGTGGGCCATATCCTTGGCCCGCTGAACAGCCTGTTGGAGGGCGATCGTCGCCACTCTGTACCCCTCATATAGCTCCACCTCCGTGGCTTCCGCATCCGGAGGGCGGATGCGGAGCCTGCGGTGCCTGGTGTACCGGTGTCGCGCGTCGACGCACGTCTTGCGTAGCGCCCCAACCTCCTGCGACCACCAGTACACCTGACGTCGGGCGCATCCTGGCCGGACTCGGGGCATTGCCACGTCACAAATCTCGGACATGGCCTCGCGGAACCACTCCACCTCATCGTCAATGTCAGCAGGCCTGTCCGGTGAAAACACCCAGGCCTGCACGATCGAGGCTTCCAGGAGAAGCTCCCGGTCCAGCTGCTTCAGCGCCCACCGCGGACCACTCGGGGCCTGTTGGACCAGCGCGCTAGAGGTCTGGGTGGAGACCTCAAACCGGATATACCGATGATCGGAGTAGGTCTCCACCTCCTCCATGACGCGCCAGTCAATGACACGCTGTGACAGAGCGGGGCTGGCGAACGAGATGTCCACCACCGACTCGCCCCGCATCCGCACACACGTAGGAACAGAACCCCGATTTAGGACGACCAGGCCTGTTTCCAGAGCCCAGTCCTCCACCATCCTGCCCCGCACATCCGTGCAACGGAAACCCCAGGCCAAATTCTAGGCGTTGAAGTCCCCGAGCACTACCACGGAGAAGGCGTGGTTTCTGGCGACAACGACACTCAACTCTGTTAAAGAGTTCTGGAACTCGGCGAGAGTTCGGCTCGGAGAGAAGTATACTCCCACTACTACAATCTCTCCGAACCGTGCTGCTACGCACCCCTGTCCCCTCGTGACACCGTCGAGGGACGGGGTACCGGCGGCGGCCGACGAAATTATGGCCACTGAGCCGTTCAGGTCCTCCACCCAGTCATCCCTGGGCGGGACAAAGTACGGCTCAGCGACCACGGCGATGTTAATCGACCACTGCGCCATGCTCTGGAGCAACAGGTCCTGAGCGCAGGCGCAGTGGTTGATGTTCGCCTGGAGGAGGCGTAGAGGAGGAGTCATTACTCCTCCATTTCAGCCCCCTCTCGGGCCCCATCGGCAGTGGTGGCGGCGGCGGCGGCGGCGGCGGCGACGGCGGCGGTGGTGGCGGCGGCGGCGGCGGCGGTGGTGGTGGTGGCGACAGTGGTGGCGACGGCGGAGGGCCTGCCTTTCCTCCTGGCTTCGGCGGGTGGAGCGCAGGACTTGCTCCCCGCCCGGAGATCGGCCGGCTTGCCAGCAGCCACACATACGACGCAGTGCGGCGCGGCGTTGCACGAGCCGGCCGTATGTCCGGGCTTACCGCAGCGAAAGCACAGAGTGCTGCGGTCCTCCAAGGTGCACTGGACGCCCACGTGGTGCCCCACGAGGCATCGATAGCACCTTAGAGGTCTGGGCTCCAGCAGCTTGACCTGCGCTGACACCCAGCCCACCAGGAGCCTTCCGCCCTCCATTACCTTCCTCGCCGCCGTCACGGAACAGCTTACCGTTACGGTTCGCATACCCGTGAAGTCAGGACGTATGGTGCCCGCCTTCACCTGGTCGGCCAGACACCCGCCCGTCCTGACGACGGCGGCTACCACCCCAGCTCCTGTCACCGAGTCATCCAGGCCCACAATGCGCATATCCGCGCACTTGACGGGCCTGGAGACTCGAGCCTCGTCCGCGTTGAGGGACGCCCTTAGCTTCTCAGCCAGGGCGTCAGCGGTGGGGCCACTCGTCGCACCGGGGATCTCCAGCATGCGGGCACCAGTGGCGGTCACCCTATGCCAGAGGCCTCCGGTGATCCCCAACTCCTGGAGATCCACCGTCGCTCTCGCTTTGGTGAGCACGTCGCAGTAGGTCACCCCCCTCTTGACCGCGTCCGGCTGTAGTGTAATGACTACAGCCGCGGTCTTGGGGGAGCGTAGCCTAGCCGCAACGGCTCGCTCCTTGCGGCGCCTCCTCTGCGCCTTTTTCCTGGCCGCCTTGGCCGCCTTTTTCTTCTCCCCGACCACCTGCCACTCGGCGTTGGTCGTGGGAGATTTGTTTAAGGGAGGCGTAGGCTCTGGGGCCTTCCCCTCCCCAGCCGTTCTGCCCTTTTTCTGGGCCGGCGTACTCTTACCCTTAGTTAGTACTGCCATGTGTGTATTGCATGTAATATTGTATAGGACCGTTAAAAATTATACAACGTTATATTTACTGCGTTTATTCCAATCGAACTTGTTAGCATGAATGCGCCTATATCATCTCTGGTTTATCCAAACAAAAACCTAATACAAAGACTTGAAAGCTCATTCTAAATGACTGTTCGAATGCAACCAGATTTATTTTACTGCCAGAATGCAGTAAACAAGGTCAACTTTTGCAGACAACCTTTACAATACTGCAGGTAGTTTTTAAACACATAGGTACAAAATTACACATAGTTAGTATGTAGTTTAACGGCCAGCATTTACATCTCATTTCCTCTCAATTTTCATCGTTTTCCTTTCACAATCAATAATTTCCGTCCACAAAAACGTTAATATACGTAATCCACAACACACAGGGCGTTACACTCCCTATAATCAAGAGGCACAAGTCGGCTATTGCCGTGTCTGGTTTAATACAGTGAGTGCACACTTCCACCACGCGTGACATAAACTTCCTTCAGCACCTAATGACGACCGCCACACTCGGATTTATTGATCGCCCATCTCTTATTGAACTTGACTGCCGTTTAACGTCGTTTTAAGTCGCCAGTTCCTGTTTGATGCGCTTAATCCCGCTTCTTTTATTAGTTGAGAATTTCCGTGGAAAGCGGAATCGGAGTTTTGTTTTATGAGGATAGTTTAATACTTTGGAGTTCTTCAGATGGAAATATTACTTGTTTGTTGAATTAAACTTACAGCTTGCACACTTTCTTAGTGTTTATTTTTTTTGTGGTAACCAATAAGATACTCAAATATATTTCAACAAAACTCTTGCGCAATGGCAGCTGGGTGGGTGGGTATGTTACGTATTTATGATTAAATATGTAGCTGTAATTATGTACAGGTAGGAAAGAATGGCTATCAAAGCGAAATTCGACATTTTTATTCTAAAGTTCCTCCAGTTTTCTGTGAACATAACTGTCCTACTAAAATATACAAACTAAACCTTGAACCTTGTTTTAAAACGCGTCAACCGAAAGTACCAGGGATACATAAGTCGCTACGTAGTAGAGACCACCGCGCCACTTGAGCGGCTGTTGACGACAAAAAGAAGGGAAAAAAATGTCGACGTCATACCGAGATGACAAATACGCCGTTTTACACTACAGATGTATTTAAGCTGAAAAGATGGATTATTTTTTTCTTTTGCTTCTACACCTTTCGGTAGGGACGTGGAACTAAATGTATTTGCTACTTTAGAATCTGTTATGGTTGATCTTAAGTTACTCGGTAATTACATATTAATAGGCAGTTTTTTTTTGGCCATTTCTAATAGTGATCCATGTTCACTACATAAGCAATAGGTATACCTACATTCTCATGATTTCACACTTAATTCCGCTGATAAAGATTGGAAAATTCACTACTCGTTTAATTTCGGTGTAACTAGAAAACAAATAAAACACAGAATCGAATTCCTGTATCAGAAACACATAAATATTCGGTTTGAGCAGTGACTAGGCAACGCGACGTCATGGACCTGTGTAAGATGTAACGTCACTATACATATGTGTAGGCACACCGAGATTCCACATATTTAACGACAGTTTTACGGTCGGCTGGAGCCGAGCTGACTCAATGCCGTACTCGGTGTACGACCAGCCTTAGATAACCTCTGCGAGAAACTATACCAGGAACACATCACTTAGGGCTCAGAGATCTAACCCGCTGGGCATGCACTGAACCAATCGTAAATCATTAAAATGCATTAAGTGTTATTATAAAAAAACGTTCTAGATCAAAGCAATTTAAGATTACATCACCTGGTAATCATGTTAACGAGTTAATTTAATCAGCACACAGCGGAAAAACTGGTACATGACGAAGGACGAAAGTTATTTATAATTCAAACACATTAGTACGTTTCTTGTGCTTCGTAACTGTCCACCTGCACGACCTGCTCATTAGCTATGTAAATTGTAAGAGAAATCAAGGAAAGAGGAAATGTAATTTTCTTACAAGTAATTACAATAAAATTACAGTTTTAGCCGCACTCGCCACGAGCGTTAATAATTTCAGTAAGTAGCTTCGAAGAAAAAAAAAATTATTATCTTGCTACTTGTGTTCGAAAAAACTTCTGAGGAAATATGTTCCTTTTATTTTCTTAATCAACTTAGACCTTTCGCGAACATTAAACAACATGTGGTGAAGTAAATGCTGGAACTGTGTACCCTCTTAATACTTCAAGGATTAGCAAGTTAAGGAGAAATAAAATTAGGCCTTTTCTGTCTAATGTAATATGTAGTAACAGAGACACTCCTTTTGTTCGACTAACTACAGCCTCCTCGCTAATCTGGGAACCTGCGATAAACTAATTAACTACGAAAATATCACCTCGACGACACAAACTGGTATAGGTAAGTGGATTAAGCCAGGATTTGTTCAAAGTCTGTCCTATCCAACTCTATAGTTTCTATTTTAGATATTAAAGGCCAAACTCTAAGCTGTGTGCTTTAAACACTTCAATTACGACCAGGGATGAAAGTCACGAACCGATCTCCAACTTTCCATAACTTTATTATCCAGTAATTTTAATTCTAATTCTTGTTGTTTTTAGAAAAAAGTACCTAATTATTGCACGAGTCAAACTAAAATTCAAAGCATTAATTTCAATGAAACCATTTACAGGCACTTTTGAACTGTCGAGGAGTCGGTCAGTCCGATATATGAAGCTAGTTGGTCATTCCAAAACGTAGTAGCTATGGAGAAGAACGGGCAACGGAACAAATTGCCTCACGGGACTTTATGTCACAGGATGCCATCAGTCCGACGATACTACGTGATTACAGCCATTATCAACGATATATTTCTTCCTAATGGGTAATAGAGTAGCATGTTTGTAGCTTCTTCCGAGAAAATAAAATACGGATTTATCTGCGAGCGTTCGACCAGAAACGGCGGAATTTTGGCCTTATTTACGCGTCTAAGGATCCATTAACTTTACGGTATGTCTTGTTTAAGACGTTCAAAGGCTGTTTTGTTTTAAGCGCAATAAAATCTGGCCTACAAACATAACAATGATAAACAAATTAGCGTGAGCTGATTTATGAAGCCACATTGACGTAATCCCTTTTGCTCAGAGCATACCATTGTAAAGGCCTTTTAACAAACAGATGGGAAGTATAATGGAAAACGCGAGTCACGGTTCGCGCTTCCTTATCTCGCCTCAGGAAATTCTTACTGGTTCTGTTAAGATGTCTGGCTAGAATACGAAAGCATAAGCATAATATATAATCAGCCTATAACGTTCCCACTGCTGGACACAGGCCTCCTCTCTGTGACAGGGAGTGAGCTGTAATCTACCACGCGGGCCCAGTGCGTGTTGGTAGATGTCACATGTCTTCAAATTTTTGGTTGTAAGACATGCCGATTTCCTCACGATGAGGAAACCGGCAGTCGCAGTTTTGAGAGCAGTGGTGATGAGATTATTTTACACAAAGTAAAGCGCCTGACTGGGTTGGAACCCACGCCCTACAACTCATAAGTCGGGGCTGTTATCACTCGATCACCACTACTCGAAATACGAAATAATTCACCAAAATTCGTGTCGAATCATATGTTGAATGGTTTATTTTATTTTCTTGTTTTGATTGTTGTTTTTATTTATTTATGTATAATTGCATGCTGCACTGGTTAACGTCATCATGTCAACGCCGGCTGCCGCTGAAAACCAGCGCTTGGGCTCTGTCTCGTATAGGGTCTTAGCATTATGCTGAGCGATGGCCGTTTTGCATGAATGTGACGCATGTTTACCCCCAATTTGTTTTTTAGTGTGTTATGTCCTTTTTTCATGCGTCATGTTTGTCGCAAATAAATGCATTTTCTTTCTTTCTTTCTTTCTAATTCAAGAATATTATAGTGTTAACTATACCTATTTCCTACTTTCACATTAATCTTTTACCTATAATATAAGTAATAACCTGCATAAAATAACCCCTACAAAATATCGAAAACTACAAAACAATCATAAATATCGCCATTGAACAACAACGATTTTTGGCAGACACAGACAACATCACTAACCAATACAACTGTTACTGGCCACAAACACGGAAAGCCAAAACCGCGCTTCCGTATCCTGTAATTAATGCAAGCGACCGAGCCGGCCCGAAATAATGAACACCACTATACCGAGGCACTAATGGCCGCCACCATTGTCCCAGATTTATTTCACTTAGAATAGAATAAGTAGGTACAAGAAACAACTTTTGAAAACCAATGAATAACTTAACCAGTTCTCCGCTTTTTGTTGGTTAGGTTTTCATGGTGCTGTAATAAAGGTAATTTCAGGAGATATAGCTGGTAAATGTAAAATGGGGTGCTTAAAACATGACGACCTTATTTGCTGAAATAAATGTTGATTTTAACATTTGTGTTGCTTTGATATCCTAAACCCAAAGACAAAGACATTAATCACTCTCAAAACAGCCTCAATAACTAAATACAAACTACAAAGCCGATTAAACCTACATAAATTAAAAGCATTATTCCTCATACCATCTTAACATTCAAAACTGAACGCTAATTCTGACCACAGCGTATATATACCGCGCTCAAACCGCCAGTACCTCGACGTGAACACTTTCAAATCGTTCTGACAGAACACTAGAACTAATCCAACCGAAGCCACAACACACGGAATAGTGCCCGACCACAAAACAGCTTTGTTACATACCACAGAATTTGTGTCCTAGTCAAAAAAGTCAAGGTTGTAACCACAAAGTTGACCACATACTGAACCAGCGGTATTATAGAGAATTTTTGCCACATTTTCATTGTTTTCCGCGGTTCAAACGCAATCCGTTTGTTGTCCAGGAATTAAATATACATAATATGCGATATGATATTCGTGAAATGAGCGTTCATAATGTTGCTTTTGAACTTTATTATCGTTTCACATTGTGTATTCAATTATCTTATGATACAATTAAAAGATTATTTTTGAATTTATGTGAGTTTAATAATGGAAACCATTACATATCGTTTTAGGGCCGGTTGTTTCAAACGGTTGGTTAACGTAACATACGTACGTCAAAAATAACGATTACGTACTCATAACTATTTGACGTACGGCAAGGCCATAATTTTGTAATTGTACATAATTTGAAACAACGCTTTTTTTATTTGACGATAGTTAGCGCCATTTTTAACGTATACGCGTGCATCAAGTGGACGTGAAACAACCCGCCCTTAATCTTACTAACACTTTCTTCGTTATAAATGAAATTTTAATTTTATCAGGCACTTATACTGTGTTGTCAAAGCATAGGTTAAATCAATTAAAATGATAGCGATCATTAGCAGCGGCTCTGAAATCTATCAAGGGACTGGTGGACCGTCGACATTTAATTTAACTGAGAGCTTTCTCTTTGACATTCTAGTTACATATTTCTCTAACGAACATTATTAAATCAAATATTTTCTTTTGATTAAATATTCTCATTTCTGTAGTATCTTCAGCATTTATTTATTAATATTTCTACAAATCTCGATTAAGAGTTTAACCATGTTTCTTAATGAGAATGATTTCCTTAACTATCATTGCACGTGGTTCGAAAGGATATCAATGTTGGTAATCCTGCTGAACTGCGTAACGTTGGGCATGTACCAGCCGTGCGTCGACGATCAGTGTATTACGAATAGATGCAAAATATTACAGGTGAGTAACAAGTAAAATATTATCCAGAATGACTCCAAAAAAAAATGATATCGATATAAAATTATGTTTTCTCATAAACACTAAAAAGGTTGAAAGCGTTTATTTTTCAAAGCGGCATTGACAATTTGTAAATCAAACCTTTCAGAAAAGACGCTCAGCTCTCAGATGAAAAAAACAAAACAAAGTTTTTAATAAAAAATGAATTCTGTCTTGACGCATACACTTGGCGAAATTGAAAAAAAAACGGGCCACCGTGAAAAAAATTGTGGAGGCTTGTTGAAGTGATTTTCTTTTATTTTATTTTTATTCAGATGGGAACGTTATTTGCCCACTTAATTGGAATTATTAAAATTAAATGGGCATTTTTAATAAAACATCTGTTCCAGGTTTTCGACGACATAATATTCGCGTTTTTCACGTTGGAACTGTCGATCAAAATGGTGGCGATGGGAGTTTATGGACATGGAACATATTTAGCGGACTCATGGAACAGACTGGATTTTTTCATTGTGATGGCCGGGTACGTGGCATTTTTTTATAAAAGGTTATGCTGTAACTAGAACGTAAATCTGTCGCGGTTTATTTAGAATTTGATGGACAATTTATGTTGGTTATGTGCAGATAATGGTACCTAAGTACTTTCACAGTTCTTGCTCCGAGATCTATAAACGTTATTTAGCACGTACTTTGGCTAATTTTTTTTCCTGGCAATGCCACACAACTATCAAACCACAAGCGCAAGAAAGAGACGGGAACATATCTAAGTCAAAGCACGACCTACCTAAGTAACGTTTGTAAAACTAAGAGTATGTTTAAATAATTGATATAGGTAGATCTATCTGTATTTCGATTTTAATATGCACATATATTTCAGAGCATTGGAATACGCACTGAATGTGGAGAATATCAACCTATCAGCGATCAGGACTATTCGAGTGCTCAGACCTTTACGAGCCATCAACAGGATACCAAGTAAGTCATACTTCATTATTCTTTCATTTCCAAAGAGTTGAATAATTAACCCTTTCACCAAGTAAGAAAAGATCTCATGCCATGGATATATAGCATCGTGCCCAGTATTTTATTTCGTGGCAGCTTATTTAATGCCAACCCGAACGACTAGAGACAGTATCATATAAAGTCTGCAATAGGTACATACCTCACATTTTAATTTTCCTGAAAATCACCTTGCTTGTAGCATAATCCTGGACTTCGACCAAACTGAGTCTAAAACTCTAAGTAAGACATAAACATAGATTTATTACATGTATTTTTACTTTGTATACAGTATATTACTAAGACGTCTAGTCTTAGTAATATATTATGTCGTAGTCGTCCTCGAAAAGGGTTCAAAAACATTCTCGAATTTACGGTTTCCCCCTCAGAGCGAAACATTTGTCCCCTCTCGAGCGACTAACGAAAACCTAGATCCCCGCCTGTGCATAAATATAATGTATTTTTGGGTACCTAACACAAACGACAGTTCTCTTAACAAAATATCCGGTCGAATTCTAAACATGTCACTTAGAAGGATATCGGCTGTACGCCCTATGCATGACATGCCGTTTGATCTACCACCGTATAGTATTCGGTATGCAAACTATTTACTGGCATGCCTGTTACGATTCAGCAATAAAACTCTAGCTACGGTTCTAGTTATAAAATCTTTTGAAAATAACCGCAGGTCAGGTTTCAGACATTCCTCACGTAAGCAATAATACATGGCATTGTATAATTATGTAGAAATTTTATTACACCCGCCATCACGTGAGATTGGGTTAGCTCACTCGGTGATTACTTACATATAAATATACATAATGTATATACATGAATATATCTACATAACAAAACTCAAACAAACAACCCGACTGGCACTGCTTTTAATGGCACATTTTTCACATGGCAGTTTTTATAGATTTATTTACTCCCTGCTATAATATTAATGACTTTTACACAGATACCCATCAGCATTAAATACGCCTACTTAAGCATTCGACCATTGACAAAACGGTCTCTCAAACGGTTATGTTCATGCATAAACCGTAACATTACCACACATTTAATTACATTAGGAAATCATAAAATAATTCTCTTTTTATCAAAGAAACCCTAATTCAATATTCCTCTTTTGACACTGAACAAATAGCCTCTACCACATAATCCAGCTGGATGGACGCAATTATTCATGCTTCTAGAAAGTTTTACGATACCATTTCGTTTACAAAATATTAAATTGTGCTTTTATTTGATGTAATAAACTTCGTTGGCGCCTCTTTCAAATTTCGCAAATGATTTGATTTTTTTATGATACCGGAAGATGATTTGATATGACATAAACTCTTATCATAATTTATTATAATATTGTTTGTAGTTTTAAATTAATATCATCTAAAGCTAACAGTAATAACGGTTCAATATTAAATTATTATTATACTCGCTTCTTCAACTTCGTCCGCATGAAATTTCTTGTTTTAACATAAAATACACTTGGCAGTCGGCAGCTTTCCATTAGTGAAATAATTTTCGGAATCGGGTCAGTATTTCCGAAGAATACCTACCCCCTATATTTATTTATTTATTCAAATCTTACCTACAACTACCATTACAGATCAGCAATCTAATGCGAGAGAGAGGCCTTACATGCTAAATCCTTAATCTACATCCTATAAAATTACATACAATATCCTAAATCTTAACCTACATCTAAATAACACATTATATATAATGTAACTTTTGCGAATTCACTCAAGTTGCACCACAGTACATCAACTCTCTCGTGAACCTCATTCACCACACGCATGGCTCTAGTGAGAGGAGTTCTCGCCAGTAGGTTGGTTCTGGCTGCAGGTACAGCAAGCAGGGCCGGGCGTTGCTGCCTCCACACGTACCGGTCTGGCAGGCAAAGCTCCAGGTGCCGCAGCACTCACGGGTTATGGCCCAGCCCCGCCACGCGATATAAACTCACAAATTTTACCTCTTTATAATTTTAGTATAGATCTGGCTAAACATCAGCATTTCACGTCGTGTCGTAAATCTTGTTCGATCATTAATCTCTATTTCCAAGGCAATATATATTATATCATGAAAAGGCATTCCACCGTACTCAAAATTGGACACACTTCAGTCTATTAATAGATTATAACACTGCCTACGAATGGACCTTTTCTAAGCAAATGAAGCGATAAGCGTTAAATATGTACAACATGAGCATTCTTCTATACAAGGGCCATCCAAGGGCCAATAGCAAGAAAATTCGGGCATTATTTCCCCGTAATAGCCTTACCAACCCTTAATACTCGCGTTACTCGCGACACTAAATTCTTAAAAGAAAATTACAAAAGGAACAGTTTTAAAGAATTGGAGTGCTTTCTATTGCTATTAACAGCTTTCTTGCTGTAAACCTCGGTGTTAAACTGAGGAGAGCTCTTAAAACGAGAACCCTTTTACTTTGGGTGACCCCTGCACTACCGGCTTTGTTACGTGCGGGTCATTTATTACGTGTTTATTTTCGGACCGGGCCCTTTCAGGTAGAGTAGGTTTATTTAGGCATCAAACAAAATATTATTAACATTGAAACCATTTTATTAGGGTTCTAGGAATAATGTCACGTAACGGACGGCAGGTAACGCTGTGTGTCTGTGACGATAATAGGTATATTTACATAATAAGTTAGTGTTGAAAATCTCATTGGAGTTCCTGTCCTGATATATTAATTTGAATAAAGTCCAACTATAAGGTAAATAATAAGCTTAGATAGATAAATTATTTTGCTTTATTTTCATAATTCAATATGGCAGCGGCGTTCCGGTTCAGATTCTACGGATTCCTTTATTTAATGTTATTTAACAATCTATTTTATATAAATTCTAGAACGTACCAAGTATTTCATTAGCTTCTAAATTACTCTCGCCTCTTGGAAAACGTTCCGATAAAGACTAATATAATTAATACGAAATTAATGATTCTTAAATTGACAACAGAGCCACTCTAAATTCAGATCGTACCTAGGGCTGATAATTTTGCTGATTAGTTAAATTTAGATATACCTATGCCGATTATAGTCAAGGGTAACGTATACAAAAAGGCAGTAAGATCAGTTCTACTATATCAACGGGTAACGAATGGCGGATGAACAAAAAAAACACCATAGAGATGAAGATGCTACGCTGGTCTAGTGGAGTTTTTTCGAAACTCCACCAGACTAGCGTAGCATCTTCATCTGGGTAGGGATAAAATAATAGACGGATATATCCGTGGTACTTCTAAACTCGCTAAGATACACGAAAAACTTAGTGAAAACCGATATGTGATGAGGCGAGATGATGACCATATGACTACAAGAGTCATGAATGGAAAAATGGAAAAGAGATCGTGGACGACCACTAATAAAGTTATTAGTGGTCGTCCACGATCTCTTTTCCATCATCATTCTCAGCAGCCAAGTGGCTGCGAAGAATAAAACAATAACATGATAGCGACCAACACAACAAAAGAGATAAACCACAACCATACGTTGTGGCTCAGAAGTACTAGTAGGCCTGACTCCAAATAAATTGGGATAATAGCGTGGAGAAAGAAAAGGAGTTAAATGTACTCGTAGATATTATTAACTATAACAACATATCTAATATTTCCCGTGCCCATCAAACACGAGCTATACTTAGCATAATGAAATCCAAGCATACAAAGTTGGGGCACAAAAGAACTCCATAATATCTCGGTGGGTACCTACTTATAGAAATTAACCCAGGTCGGCATCAGGAGCGAGCGTGGGAGGCGATCGATCCGCGCAACAAGTGAGCCCGGCTCAGCAATCCACTGCGTCTGCTACAGATTATCTTACAGTCGGCAATATGTGGATGATTCGGAAATCGAAGATAGCCTTGTTAAAAGAATGTAGTAGTAGAAGATTACAAAACAATAATAGTACCTTCTACTCGTCAATTTCTAGAATTCGGATTTGTGCCTTGGTTATGAATTTAGTCGAAGATGTTTCAAGGAAATAAGATATTAAAATCGGTCAAACAGACGCAAAGCGAATACTTTAAGGTTCTGCGGTACCTTTACAACATCACTTTTTTGGTCGTCTGTCACAGAGGTATTGTTGTTATAGTAACTAGGTATAGATACTATGTAGCAAATAGCAATATACCAGCTCGTCAAGTTCAATGATATCAAAGTACAATCCGAACAGTAAGCATAAAAGAAATTCCAATCATTTGGTTTCTATTAACAAATTGAATTCCGAGTCGAAACCTCTCACCTAGACTTCAGGACAGAAATGGACCAAAGCAAAGCAAAGCTTTCACTTAAAATGCTAATAACATTAAATTTGAGCTCTTCTGCGAATGTACAGCCATCTGCTGAACAAAGAGCTTCGATAATAGTTCACCCTTTCGACGAGGCGCATTCCGGCTAAACTACATACCTGTCAAACATGACAAGAAAAAATTTACCTAAGAGCAAACGTATATTCAAGTACAGTACAAGTTTCAATTAGAGTTACGTGAAGTCTCGGGCGTCTCTGTTCGTGGAAAGGGTTACTTTACTTTGCGTTAACATAATATATTATGTATTTAAACACCACTGCTGAATAAGCTACGAATTTCTAATCCCAGTATTCATTTTGTAAAGCGTTAAACGTGATAGTGCATACGAATTAGATAAACTTGTGGTACTTTTTAACTACAAACATTAACGTTAAACATTTGTTTGTTAACGACACAACTGTTGCTTTCCAAATCCCTACTAATGATGACAATCGTGTTTGTCGTACAGGATGACCCTAAACGAACTACAGGCATTAATCAAGCTTTAATTATCGCAGGGCCTTTACGTTTACAAGGCGGAAATTTGCTCTGCAAGGGTACTCCTTAATCTATCTACTCTCTTCGTACCTACCTGTGTCTACCTATCATAAATGTATTTACTGGTAGATTTTATCTAAATTACGTAAGGAAGCTGTTCCTTGCGTAATTTAGATAAAATCTAAGTAAGTGGTGAATAAATAGAATGGCGTTATGTTACATTATTTGTACAATATAATTTTTGATTTCGGTCGCTCGCAATGTTTTGTTTCCTTAGAATGCAACAAAGGAGTTTAAAAGAACGCTGCCCGTTTTTTAATCGTGTGCTTATTCATAACAAAAGTAAAAAACGGTAAAGGAAATCTTTATGGACAAAATAAAAAAAAGCTTTTGTCTGAATTTACATGATTTTAGCAGTGAACATTTTAACCGGATAGCCAGAATTTACGGCAGACACTGTCGTTATCCAAAGCAACATTGCATTCAGAAATAACATTGAAATTCAATAATAAATCACGGCAGCAGCGCGGACCGTCGCGACTTCCAAACGGTTAGCATTGAACATTCAAACAAAAGACGGGCTCTAGCTAAAGTTTCGCACAAAACCCCATCTGGGGCTCGCAAACAACTGGGACAATGCAACTCTGCCGCAAATTAAATCGAGCCACCCGCGCCCGCGGTTACACATACATCGGCACTAATTTGCCCTCGCACAATTTATTGCTCCCACGTGCCTTTTTATTCCGTTAAATTGAAATATACGTTTTGATTTGCGTCCTAATGTGACAGTCGACGAGTCTCGTCTAACATGTTTATTAACATGCACCCTGAATACACAGAATTTCTGTCATTTAGGTCACAAATAACAAGCTTCACAGAGGAGCACTAGTTAATCCTCTTTGGAGTAGGTACGCCTAACCCTGAAACGAACTAATTGAAATCCATCTGTCCATTCATGTGAAACTGCACTTCAGCAGTAACAAAATTCACAAAGTTCAGCAAATTGCTAACATAATCGTTATTTCTAACGTTATGGTGCAGAGCGTTTTCTGCAATCATTGAATAATTAGAAATTCGCTGATTTTAGTACCTCAGTCTTGCCTAACCTTACTGATAGCTTCAGGTCAGGCACTTTCGTTTCCTAATGAAATATTCATCTTCATTTAGGATTTCTGGGTAGGACTTCATTAGCAATAAAGCCAAGCGATAATTCAGCTAACCGCCACCTACATTATATTATTGTTACAAGTAATTATGTCCCCATGTCCCTGGCTCATAAAAGCAATGACCTCTATTCTGATTTTAATAAGGCTCTATTTTTTTTTTTTTTTCACAGGTATGCGTATCCTGGTGATGCTATTGCTGGACACGTTACCCATGTTAGGAAATGTTTTGCTGCTATGTTTCTTCGTATTCTTCATATTCGGCATCGTGGGAGTCCAACTGTGGGAAGGGATTCTGAGACAACGCTGCGAATTTGTCCCTCCGCCGAATGTGCTGCGACCCAAGTATGTTTTACTCAGTTTATACTATCCTAACTGTGGTGCAGTATGAGACTAGTTGTAACACCCGTATCATACTGCCGATTCAGTATTACCGTTGATATAAGCTCATAGATGTAAGCGTTTATTAGTGTTGAATTATTATTATAATACCTGAATCTGTTTGACGCAGCATATTGAGTGGCAATGTTTCAAGTTTTGTGGATGAAATTGCAGCTGAAATGAGTTTTTCATTTGTTCCATTTGCTCGAGAGCGCTCGTCTTAGCGGCACGTCCCATTGCTAACGTTGACTGCATGCAATATTTAACGCTTACATCCTCGACGAGCACATCCATCGCTGCTCTGTACATCATTTTGACGTTTTGTATTTTCTCATTGCATATTGTTTTTGCACTGTTACTAACATTTTAACAAACGCGCATGTTGAAGAGTACCGCTTACAGTCGAATAACCTTACAACACACTTAAATATTGCATTCCGTCAACACTCAGTAACTGAAAACACGAACAAAACGAACCATTCGACAATGTGGTGTTACATGTCAATTCTATCCCCACTCTCCGATACTCTATTCATATTTATGTAAAACAAATTACATAAACTTTGCTACATTTCAATGGTTCTAAACATACCGTCCCAAACATAGAACAAAGTAGAAAATAACCGTCATAGCAAACATGAACCAATAATAGCCATTCATAGTCGATACTTACCAAAACATCTAGATTTAGTACAAATAGTTTACAACCAAGATTCAAACTAACAATGTGGTTTCATACAAAACAATATGATTTCAGCAAGAAAATAATATCGAATTAATTTGTCATGTGGGTGTACTAAGAGGTTCACCTCTGATCAACCCTTCGGGTAGTACTGGCGTGATTTTATGTTATGTTATCATGTATGAAAGCACACTGTAAGTAACTGTGACCTTACTACAGACCTTTAGAAGTAAACTTAGGTACATAACACCCGTCACGGCTCCTCAATTTATGTTCCAGAGACCTGTCCGAATGGTACAGAGTGCGCGTCAGAGTGAACTCGTAAGGATTTGCGATCAAAATTAATGTGTTTCTATTAAGAACATTGCGAACTGTTGTAACGTGTACCTTCACACATCTGCCGTCCAGATGTGCTATCGTATTTGCTTCCCCTTCACGAATTGGCAGTTTCGATGAGGCTCTAGGTCTCTTGTTGCGTGTTGCTATTTAAATAATCTCACACTTAATTTGCTAAATTTTATTGAGAACTGCCGATTTGATTCTGATCCGAATATATGGGTAGTTCTATCAACTTCTCTTAAAAATATGAAATACTGTTTCCTTCACTTATGATTTCGCAAAATTATTTAATGGGCAGTTATTATGGAATAACTTAAACATCTGTTAAAGATTTAATATTTCCTACGATCATTACGAAAATATCCTTGCCTCAATTTCTTCAACTTTAGGGTACTCTGTTTCAGAGAACAAAATGCCAAATCACACATCAATTCCACATCTTTCATGATTCATTCAATAACAAAGTCGTTGTTTTAAAAATAATATTCAACGTTCAGCTTCGTTTTAACCATTGTACTGTGTGTTAATCTGCATTTATGTATCAATGCTCATGGTTTGTTTCTTGGCACAAATAACATTTAACTGTTATCTGAAACACTTAAATGACATTCACTGTTAAAAAGTTGCTTTGCACGTTATGTCGTTCAACTATTAGAACGAAGACATTTTAGTCCGAAGTTGGAGACCACAATAAAAGCCTTATAGCCATCATCAAGAACAAGCCCCGTAACGACCGGGCGCCAAATGATGTGGGTTACGGCCAGTGCTCGTGTTTCTGTGTACCTTATGTCGTTAACCGATAACGACCCAAAGGCTACTGACGTTAATCTGTCCTGCCGATATTCGCCAGACTTTCCCCAGCCATCTTTACTAACGCTACCATTACCATTAATTGGGACTGCTATTGATCCTTAACTCCTTTCTACGCTTCCGTTCTAGCATGTGTCTGCACCATGTGTTTCGATGTACTAGTAAATGTTTCTCCATTTGCATGGGTCGTATTAGAAGTAGTGAAACCAATATATCAGTGTTCCCTGTTGTATGAAGTCAAATTACCAATCCAGATCAGTGTTAGAACTACAATCTGCAAATAATTTGGAAATATGTAGTTGGTTTTTAAAGTAACAATTATAATATTTGCTTCCAAATTCTTTGGAGAGTAAGTAGTTTGATAATCAGATAGTCAACATTTAAAATAGCTTTCATTGTTAACTAATATACCCGTCATTAAACGCATTTATTTGGATCGATGTCAATACTCAATAGATAACATAAAAACTAACTCGACACGACACACATAAAACTATCCACTTTATAAAGATGCAAATAAAACTTAGAAACTCCAACTAAGAACGTATATAAAAATCTTTATTCGTGTTACAGTATATCATTCTACTACGAGTTCTCAAAGGAGTTGGACTACATATGCACAACGCCCGAAGACAATGGGATGCACTTCTGTGGAGATTTCCCACCGTACAGATACGGACCGCTAGTGTGCAACGAGACGGCCAAGCCTTTCTCGTACAACCTGCCCACAAATACGTCGTGTGTCAATTGGAATCAGTATTACACTAACTGCACTCAACGGGGAAACAACCCCTTTCAAGGCACGATTTCCTTCGACAACATCGGCCTCGCTTGGGTCGCTATTTTCTTGGTAAGACATAGTATTTGGAAAACATTTTACCCTATTTTGTAGAGCTAAGGAAGGTAATAATGTTTGTTGTGTTTTGTAGGTGATATCGTTAGAAGGCTGGACGGATATAATGTATTATGTGCAGGACGCACATAGTTTTTGGGACTGGATTTATTTCGTATTGCTGATTGTGGTTGGTATCTGTATTTTTAACAAAAAGTATTCGTGTATTGAAACAATCATACCATAATAAACATTGACAGCATATTACATAGGCCTGATGGCACCCTATTTCCACTGCACGCTTTATTGAAACATGACGAAAACTGCCATAAAAACAAATGAAAGGAAAAAAGACAACAAAAAAGTTACGACCAACAACATTAGTTTCACCACAAAAACTGAAACGATCCGTCAACTCCGCTCTAACGTTCCCATTATCTCATAAACACATATTTGTCTTATAGATCGGATCGTTTTTCATGATCAACCTCTGCTTGGTCGTCATAGCGACGCAGTTCAGTGAGACGAAGAAACGAGAGATGGAACGTATGAGGGCCGAACGTGCTCGGTTCACATCAACGTCCACTCTAGCATCTTCTACGAACAACAGTGAACCTGCTACTTGTTACGCAGAGATAGTCAAATATGTTGCACATCTTTGGAGACGATTCAAAAGGAGGATGGCAAAAAAAATCAGGTCCGTAACACATTTCTTATTCATCAACATCCGAATATAAATTACAGGGGAGCTGCAACCCTTTCAAATATTCCATGCGATCGTAAATATCTCGTATTCCGTGATTGTACTCTCCAAAGTCAGTAAATTGTTGCCAGTATTTTCGTTCCTTCAACTGCAATATTTATACTAAGTAACGCCCGGCATTTACAATGCAAATACCGATGAACACTTCTTTGCAAATGGCTGGCATTTCTTAAAAATAGACTCAATGGAAGTTATTTTTATACCCCGGTAAACGCTTCCTGCTTCTTTTAGAATTTTCTTTTGTGACACGACCCCTGACTTTATAAAACTTATTTTTATTCGTGAATAGTTGAGATGATCTTTTATATTTATAGTACCTAATAAAAATAAAAAAATGTACAGGGTATACCGATATCAACGTGCTCAGCTGCAATGGCGAACAAGTCGAGAGACCCTTCAACTACCCGCAAACAAACCGAAGCAACATCATCCTTGCTGTCCAAGAGTACATCCGCAGGTAACAAAACTTTTAATTAGTATTAAACTAACCTTCTTTAGAAACCCGTTACAATTTAAATACGACTCTGTTCTAGATATTATAAACGTTATTTTACCATCTTCAACAAGTGTAAAGTTCATCAGCTCATTATGACGTTCAGGATTACTTCAAACATTTTCATCAACCGGTGGTAATGAATTTCGAAATTATAACTCTCCAAGTTTCCGTTCTTCTAAGGAGTATATTCTTAGAAAGCGGGGCTTATAATAAAATATTCGTGGAGTCGTACAAAGCCGCTTCCGTGTCGAGGCCATGTATTGTATTGTTGTCGACACAGCGTAGTCATTATGACGCTTTCACTTGTTAAACTTTTGCGACTTGAGAATCATAATATATGTTATACCATACATAATATTCGTGGCAGTATATTCATCGAAGATTTGAATTCAATTCTATGTAGGTGTTGTATTAAAATGTAAGCTAAAAAAGAATAAACGCCTCAAATGTAAGTTGATACGATGCTAGTTTTCTCATAAACTTCAATTTAAAATTAATGAACAATGCTTCAAAAACCGCTGACCCTTACTTAGAAACCAAAAAAAAAAAAGTAAAATATAGGCGTAAATATCATAAATAATTCAAACTCTTTGAAGCCCTACCACTTTATTAAACAAAAGTTTGCTTTTTATTTTCTAAAACGTTTATGCGTAGACGCTCGTAGCACTGCTACGAACTTGCTACGAGATTTTAAGCTTTTGAAACAACTTATTTTCACTTTTATTGTATATACTTACATTGAATATGGTATTTCAATAAAAATACAATTTTATATTTACAAAATGTAATAAAAAATATAATGAATACTTACATTTTCTAAGTTTTCTAGTTTTAAGAAAACCTGCAATACCGTTCATTATTTCAACTCGATCTTTTATACAGCATGTATCAGAAAGGTGTGGTCATATTTAAGGGTGTGGTACAGAACCATCAAACTGAACAACTTTCGCCATGGGACCAACATCAACTGCCCCATACAAAAATTCAATACTTACTCG
This sequence comes from Apamea epomidion, assembly GCA_947507525.1. NCBI lineage: Eukaryota > Metazoa > Arthropoda > Insecta > Lepidoptera > Noctuidae > Apamea > Apamea epomidion. The sequence continues at coordinate 7,108,763 of OX382232.1, forward strand.
ACTCAAATATACATACATATAGGACGGCTAATAATTTTTCACGATTACGATGTTGGACTTTTATTTTAAACACGTTCCATTCCCTCTACATCCGTATTACTGTACCAGGGCAACGGTGGCAAGAGTGTGAGTGAGGAGGGGAGCGGGGGCCCGGGGCCCGAGGAGCCGCTCAGCCGACCCGGCCTGTTGCGCGTCCCCTCGCTGTCAGCCGCCGATCTTGAGGTAACACCCACATTATTCACTTCTGCTACCTGACCTATTTGGTTCTAGAAGTTACTTGCAACATTGGGAAATTGAAGACTGGTAAAACTTTGCAATATTTTGGAAGTTCGATATTGTTGACGATGAGATTTTTTCGGAACCGTAGGCCGCATTGAAATAAGTTGCTAATTTCAATAAAAATAATTGTGTCTTGATGAAAGACTAAATACTGTAAACATACTTGTATACATGGAAAAATATTTGATCCTGAAAAACGTTCAAATAAATGAAAAACCGACTAATTTGGTTTACAGTACCTATTCGACTGTAAATACGGGCAAGTACTTCAATTTATTATGTGTGTACACCCGTCGTGTCCTTTTATACGGGTACAAATGTAAGCGATTTTAGAAAATGATCATACTCGAAGTAAAGAGCCATTTGAACGACCCAGCCTGTTGCGCCTACCCTCACTGTTCGTGTCTCATCTTGGGGCAAAACCAACAGTTTATTTAATGTAATTGACCGCTAATTTGTTTTAAGGGTCTATTTCTGGTAATAGTTACGGGTAAAATAATTACATTGTGATTTTAGATCATGATCTTTCCTAAATTGAAAATGATGTTCTACCTTTTTCTTAAACATAAGTTCATAGTGCAAATTTTCCCCGGAGGCAGTGTGACTACAGGTGGCTATTAAAGCAATTTACAAGATGTACGGTCGCCTGCATTAATTAATTACCCCTTAGCTGGGGTGCTTATATGCGTGAGCGGTACCCACTTAATAAACCCCTGCTCTTGAAACCCTACATCAGTTAATGACTAACTGATTGACTTTTTAAACGCAGAATGCTTCGAACTTATCGCTGCTGTCACCTCCATCCCTGACTCGTCGAAGGTCATCGGTGATGTTCAGCGACACAGTGCTACTGCACACCCCGAATGATCCACACGGCGCTCATCCACACAACGTGTGTTCATCGGAAAAAATGACGCAAACAGGTAAAATACCATTATTTGTACTAAGGCTAATACCTAATCGAAAACCTTTTTTTTTTTGGTCTACATTTGCAAACATAATTGGCGTAAAAAGGTTTTATTGTGGCATTGGCACAGCTGCTATTTGTCATTTTTGTAATTTTCAATTTGTTCGACAATTCTATTATGCACTAATGTAATCTGCTTCTTAAACACGTCATACATTCATGATTAATCAATCCGAAAACCCAATACCATCTCTATCCGCAAAATAATAACAGATGAAATTGATGAAATTTCGGTTGTCAAAACCGAAAGGAGAACTCAAAATAAATGTCCTTGAGATTCTTCGACAATAGCTTTTGAAAATGTAAAAGCACCCACCTCCGCTAGTAAGAAATAGCAGCTTCTTACTTTACCTGTTGCTTACACACTTGAAACTTTCCCCATCTTACTGCGAACTAAACTCAACTTGTGAATACACTACAAAACACTCTACATTCAATAGTGTTAAAACTTTTTAACAATCCGAATGAATATTTGTAGATTCATTGTGTCAGCGTGACTGGCTTAAGAGCCAAAGTGGTGAGTCTAGGAGACGGTAGAACTAGACGATGCTATTAGACAGGCATGTGCAATCTCTACTAACTTCTTGCTTCTTCTTCCTCTACTTCTTCATAGAACCTAAATAGGACTAGGGAAACAATGAGATAAAACCGTTTTCTAAATTTCGCTTCACCCCTTCTTAGCATAGGTTTAGCACTCCTACACTTCTGAGACCTGATTTACATATAAAAATCTTTAATCTTCCTTGGGTTATCTATTTTACCTCGACAGCATCCTGTTATATTCCTTTGAGAGAAACCTAAAACATTTCTTAGAAAATATTTTCCATTTTAATGACCATCCTGAGACTAGAGTAAAAACGATAAATGTTTAACGCTGAATGGATTAGGACGTTTATAAGCTATGTATTTTGAAATACTGATGCGAGTTTTGGTCTAGTAAAATTCATTTATAAAGATTTAGTGCTGCTCAAACTGCTCAAAACCTAAAATAGGTTTAGATAACGCCCACGGTTTAATGTCGTTCAAAGCGCAAATAGGTGGGCGTAACTTAATAGACTTGCAATTTAGTAATGGCGGTATTAATACCCAATGGATTTGATGATCAATCTCGTGTATATTGGAGTATCGTACATGAGGGATAGAGGAAAAAATATCGATTACATTTTCACGCGATATCCATAACCGCTGCGTATACTAAAATATAACAAGATGTTTTTGAGACATTAGAAGAGGTTTGTCTGTTTGTTAGTCCGTGTGCTGTAGTGACTCTTATTTGGGGGCATAGAATTCGACCTGCCGACAGGCGAAACCGCAGAGGAACGCGCGGCGGCCGGCGGGACCATGTCGTGTCAAGAACTGCTCGCGCTGTCCGGCGCGCTGTCGGCCGCCCTGCCCACTGGACAAGTGGCTCTGGACTCCTTCTTTGAGGAACTCACTAAAGGCATCAGCAAGAGAGCGGGAGAAGAGAAAGTTGACACCCGGGTAAGCCATCTTTTATTATAAGAGCAGACTGATGATCGAAAGGTCGTCATGTCAACTTTACATCTATTGGTGAAATTTCACACCTGATGAAGAACCAGTTTTACTTTAAAATCGTTATTGTGGCATACAATTTCTCGTGAAATACAACAAAGAAAACTAATAAACACCGATCCATTCACTCGATGTTGTAAACTCAACTCATCGATGCAAGTAAATAATACATTAATTATATTCACAACGTTCTTCTGAGAATGTACTGAAACTAAATTAATTAGAATGAAACTTTTACAATTTATAACCAGCCCGCGATGTATCTGTCATCGTAAAGTCTTCATTGGAAAATTTAATACTTGTACAAAGTTGGATTTCATTCCACGCGAAGGAAATACTATTTTACGATGATAGATTGAAATATGAATCAGCTTGTATTTCGCTTCAGGGTATTTGTACCCCATTTGTTTTGTATGTTGTTTGAAAGTTATTTGTTTTTTTCAGGAACACTATACAGGTTGGCAGGGACATCGACGCGCAAACTGCAACCATAAATTCAGCACATGATTCTAGAAAATCAGCTGTTTCATAGAAAACTGCAATACCTACGCGGTCAACATGTATGGAACAGCATTTTTTTTTTTTATTAGTGGGGAATTTCAACGCAAAGGGCGTCAGAATCATGTGCTGGTTTCGCGTCGATGTCCCTACCACCCTGTATAAGAAGACTACGAATCTTAACATCCCTTGATTTATTAATTAGTTACGTCAAGCATTGGCTTCTTGTGTTCAATGTTGTTTGCTTTCTAACTTAATTTTCTTCAACACGTTTTCAATTTAAGTTGAGTTTCAAAGCTGCAGTCTTTCATAAAACTTGTGAGGATATAACACGGTGTTTAATAAAGGAGGATTCAAAGCTTTAGTTAAGGATGAGAAAACCAAAATTAGAGTTGCCAAAATGTGATTTAAGTTCATCTATCTTTTGATGGTTAGATCGTGGAGATAGAAGATTTCTCATGCTGCGCGGACCTGATCGCGGCCGAGGCTGCCGCTAAGGAAACACGCAAGGGTCGCGTACGCAACGCGTGCGCCAATTTCTGGAACAGGATATCCAGAGCACTGTCCAGACTTAGGAAGAAGATCAAATTCATTGCCGACCATAAATACTTTCAACAAGGTGAGACAGCATTTCTCTTTATACTACGAATAAAGAAATCTGAGAAGTTATATCAGGAACTCATTTGTTTTTGTTACTAAGCCATTTGCTCAAAAAGGTCTTCCCCATTACCTTCATAACTAAAAATCGGGAACATTACACTGTCACTGTTCTTTCGATAACCTTTCTTCCCTTGTTTTATCTATCCAAGAGTTACATTCAAGATATTTCTAACTAAAATAACGTTACGTTTTACTGTCAATGTATCTGTTACACAAGATATCTCATAGCTGTAATTTCCAGGTATATTATTGGCCATCCTCATCAATACGTTGTCAATGGGCATTGAATACCACAATCAGCCTGAGGAGCTCACTGTAATCGTGGAGATCAGTAACATTGTGTTCTCGGCAATATTCGCCGTAGAAATGCTTCTCAAGATCGTCGCCGAAGGACCGTTCAAATATATTTCCAATGGATTCAACGTATTTGATGGCGTCATTGTTATATTGAGGTAAGATATTTTTAACGTTTTAATAAAACTTGGGTCTGTAATATACAATTTATTAGCCTTATCATAGTAATATGTGATTAATTTAAAATATTACTCTGTAGTTACCAAGGAAGTAAAACAAATTATTTTATTCATATAATCATAAGTTATTGAGTACGACTTGTGTTTGTAATAATGGTAATGGTATACTACATATTCATTTAATTAAAGCTCCACAAAGTATATAGACGTAAAATTTTTATGTAGCTAATTAAATACTGAATTGATACAGCTCCAATTTTAATCCTGACTTATAAATATCAAAGGAGAATCATTTTTATACAAACGAGTAGAAATGGACGGGTATTAAAACAAAGCGTGGTACCAAATGACATTTATTAAAGTAAATCCATATTATGAAAAATTCAATATGAAGTGCTTCTATGTACCTATTGCTTGTTCGTTATTTATTACAATAAATTGTACCTACCTATGAACTGTACGAAACATTCGAATACTAGTGCTAAAGTATTGTTTCGACTGGTTCTATTATTTAAGGGGGATGCTCTAAGGTAACTTGCGAAATTCAAATTTCCTTACGTTCAATATTTCTTAAGTTCATATAATCCCATTGATTTTCATGAAATAGTCATTCAATAGGATTATATGAACTTGAGGGTTGTATTGATGATTTTAATGATTATAATTCTGTAAATACATACTTGATACGATCGCGAATCATATTTTGTTCAACATACAACCTGACACTGACCTGCAAATTGCAAAAAAACGTAAGATGTTTTAATTTCGCGGGCTACCCTGGAGTTTCCCCCTTAAGTCGTGTCCTCAAAGATTTAAACGAGAATGTGAAATATTGGCTGCGATACCTCGGTAGCCCCCACTCAAGGGTGCCCGTAATTGACTATCTGTGGTTTTGAACCCGAGCTGCGACGTACGACTAATATAATGGTGATTCACCCCTGCTACAAGTACATTTAGCTTCGTGAGGACGGAGATAAATCACTTTATTCAGTTCACTTGAATTTATAAAACAACCACTTTAGCTAGACTTTTTTCTAAACTTTGGTTTTTTATAGCTGTGTAGTACATAGATAGACGTCTACATTTTTTAAGATATTTCCATGTACTTGTAAAAGGTTGATGTTCAGTTTACTTCACTTTTATAATGTATGTGGGCAGAAAATTCCAAAAGTTGTTTTTTCCAATAATTTTAAGTTTTTTTTTTTGTTTTTCGAACAGTGCATTCGAACTGGCACATAGCGTGGGTCAGGAGAAAGACATGGCTGGCAATTCAGGTCTTTCCGTTCTCCGCACGTTTCGACTCTTGCGCATACTCAAACTGGTCAGGTTCATGCCCAACCTGCGCCGGCAACTGTTCGTCATGCTACGAACCATGGACAACGTCGCAGTCTTCTTCTCACTTTTAGTACTATTTATCTTCATATTCAGGTAAATATCATAATTTAACTTTTACAAATATTAGTTCATCAAACCACGGAGACAGATCAGGTTTTGTTAAATAAGATTTAAAGAAAAGGTAACATAAATAAGCAATAAACAATAACGATAAAATGCATGTAATTAAACTACAATTTTAAATGGTAGGGTGTTATTTTTGAGTTTATGATTTTCAAATGCGTGAAACTGCTATTTATAAGTTTCCTGAGAATACTTTTCTTTTCAAAATTATTTTAAAGCCTATCTGTCCTACTTATTAAGTACTTATTATCACAATTCTGAAAACCAAAACAATTTCTATAATTTTGTTTCTTTGCTTTACTTGGTCTAAATGGGTATTCAAATTCAATATCTCACTAGGGACTTCATAGGCGTTATGTTAATATCTGTCTACAAACCTGACCTTCAAAATTCAACTCTTTATTTTTTATGTAAACTCAATATTCCTATCTCACACCTGTATCGTAGTAAACTAGTAGTCAAACATCACAGCCCCCAGCAATCACTCATTGATTGCTCAATCAGATTTTTCATTTTTCCGTAGCAAAAGAAGATTTATTCGACTCTTCATAAAAATATGAAATTCTGAATGTTTCTACTTAACTGTCACACCCGCATCCCTTAACCTGTGCACTAACTGTGAGTGATTTCTCCTTTTTCTTTTCAATCTTATCCTTATGTGTGAACCACCTCTGTCTGTGACATTCCGCCCACTACACACTGCCACTATCCACACTCTTTACAACTTTTTTCTCTTCTATTTATTATATCTTACCAACCATAGTGACTTCACGCTTTTGTGCTTTACGTCCACTTCAGTTCTTTTACACCTGCACTTGATCACTCATCTTCTTAGTATCTTCACACACTTATCTATGTATATATTATTCTATATATATCCTTTATTATTTTGTATATATATTCCCTCCTTTGTGTGTGGAAAGGATTTTAGTAATCGTATTCTTATCTAATCGCATATTGCGTGGTAACGTTCAGCATCCTCGGTATGAACCTCTTCGGGTGCAAATTCTGCGAGAAAGACAAGCATGGCGATCAAGTGTGCGACAGAAAAAACTTTGATACGCTCTTGTGGGCCTTTGTCACGGTGTTTCAGGTATTCAACATTTTCAATTAAAATACCTAACAGACAACCCAGAAACAGACTGAACTTGCAACATTTACTAAACGCTTACCCACGGGTCCGTCAGCAGCCAACACTCACGACCGTAGGACAATCCCGAATAACAGAAGGTTGTCTTGTCACGGCTAATCGACTAACCACGAGAGTACACAAACGACCGTTCACTCTGCTGCAAGAGACAATCTACTCGAACACACAGAACTGTACAGCTGTCAAGTAACACTAACGGAGGGATCAAGCTTGCAGCACAGTGCGTTGTCACAACAAGCGTTCAGTCGCGTAACCGCTACCCTAGAACCCGCGTAGTGAGATCTAGTACCATTCGTAACAAATTGATCAAACTTCATTAGTGTCACGTTCACCATGTTGTTCGTACAGTACTCCCATCAGAAGTTGTCCAGAGCACATTACTTAGTCAGTGAGCTTGGTTGAGTAGTAGGTTAGCTTGAGGTCGTTCGAAGCCGAGTCGCGGGTTAACTTGTTCGTCAGTTCCTCTACTCCCACTACTACAACTGCACTCAGTTATACAGTATATCTATCACTCTGCATGCTGCTTCTATTATTTAGGTTTTAATCTTGAACAGTTTGGTCCGAAATTGGTTGAATGTTGTTTATTATTAACTTCACGGCCGAATATATGACTATGTTGTTCGAAACTCTAAGGATTATACGACAAAAGTTTCCACCAATTTCGTTATCAACCCTGGAATCCCTGTTTTTAACTTCAGTAACAATCAAATTTTCAATTACTTCCCCCTTTCTTAAACTCTTAACTTCCACTTTATAATAACATAAGGTATAGCTCCTCTCATCTAAATTTCCTTTTACTCTTTTCCATCTGCATTTCTCAGGATGAATTTATAATTTAAAAATTACTGCATTTTAATTTGAATGACTTTTGCCACGAGTAATATAACGATACAGTATGAATGAGAATTTTCTTTGATTATGACTTAATTATCTTTTACGCACTTTACTTTCGCCTATTTATTCCTCCTCCAGATTATTTTTATTGCATTTCTACTTTTATTATAATAATGAGGCAGTATAAAGAATGAAACATAATTTAAGTATTAAGTTAGTCGAGGAACTTAATTGCACTATAAATAACACGATGTTAATGAAAGTAAATATATGATTTAGTTTATTAACATAATATCCGTTGGTTGTAGCGTTCCAACGGCGATAACACTGCTTAACCATTTAGGCTTTTGTTTATTAATTAATTATTACATCACATCCCAAAATAAGATCACTAGGACGATTTTTTGAAGTAAAACTAATTTTACGGCACTTTATCGTGTAGATACACAAGAATGACTGCACTACTAATACTGATTGTGTGCATATAGATCTCCACAATATTACGATAGCATTATCTCTGATCATATCCTCCCTGTTATGGCACTAACTGCACACTAGATATGGGAACGCAATAACTATGCAGCCCGTAACATTAGTATTATTTCAGTAGTTCGTTCATGAGCGCAGGTTGCAGTGTTAACGTCTCGTACGCAACAATTAAGTCGTCAGGATGACTCGGTCGCGGCGTTTGCGCATAGCGTTTTGTTTTTCTTTCATTTTACATCGACTCCACGACGAGCAGTATTCTGGGCATGTATCTATTCGGTGGTAAGTTTTGCAAGTACGCCGAAGACAATGGCAGCGAGCGGGATTGTACCTGCCCTGAGATCATCTCGCAACATCCCAAGTGTGAGTGCGACAGGAAACATTTTAATAACATCCTATGGGCTACCGTCACCGTGTTCCAGGTAAGCCTCGAGCGGTACGCTACACTAGGCTCAGTAATAGACGGTTTATTTGCGATCCCGTTTCAATATGTTTTAGAATATAGACGCCGCGTTTTTCTCGTAACTACCAACTTAAACTGATTGGAACTGTAAACATATTTGTCTTATTTGACAAGTTACCATGGGTTGTGAGATAAGACAAGTACAAAAATTTAACGATAAACATGACTGAACATGATTTATACATTACTAGACTTGGCACAAGCGAGAGATCCGCCGTAGTTACTTAGTACTTATGTACATTTTGGTAATGCAGTACAAGGAGCGCTCCGTAGTTAGTTGCATCTTGCTTAGTAGTGAATAGCATTAGGTAATGCTGAACCCTGTATGCTTGTGTACTCAAAGTCGCCGTTTGTGTTCCCTTTCATTACTGTGTATTAGTGAACACCGACACAACAACATGACACTTGTCAACACTAACACGCTAATTACTAACTACAGTTTTTTGTATTTTTTTACTTTAATTTATTAACATTGAAATAAAGTAACATTTTATTACACCAAAAGGCACGACTTGATACAATATGACAGCACACCTTGCTTATTTTGATTTATTAAACAAACTCGGATTTTAAAATACTTGATGTGGTAGAACGATTTGCTCGGTAGAGTTAAATTCTGACTTTGATGTAAAAATTTCAGGTTTTAACCCAGGAAGACTGGAATGTTGTGTTGTTTAATGGCATGGAAAAAACGAGTCATTGGGCCGCGTTATATTTCGTTGCCCTTATGACTTTTGGGAATTATGTACTGTTCAACTTGCTTGTTGCTATACTCGTCGAGGGATTCAGCTCAGAGGTAAGATGGTCTACACAATTTTGTAGCAGGTTACGTGAAGTTTGAATCATTCCTCTTTTTCTTTTGTGTAATATAGCAAAGGTATCTTGCAAGAAAGAATATTTGAATATCTAAGAAAATACAAAATTCTTTGCATTACTTTTGCTTTCATACCTCTGCCACAGAATTTCCAATCAAATACTCATGTGTAATTCAAATGTTTTAGCGAAATGAGAGGAGGGAACGTGAACAACGCGAGCTGGCGAAATCAAAATTGTCGAGCGACTGTTTCTCAGACAATAACGAATTGCACTACGACGACTCGAATTCGGGATCACATTCCAGTGAGAGTTTTTCGCAGGTAAAGTATTTGCGATACTATTTCATTAAGTCAAAGTGAACGATGTTATTCCATTTGAAACCTTTCAAATTCCCAAAGTAACAAAGAATTCGAAGTTCGATTCACATATTTTGATCAAGAATTTATGTTTGCAGAATGAAATAAAAAATTACTGGAGGTCAGCGGATGATGTACGAAAGGCTAAAGATGATGTAAATGGGCATAAAGAAAAAGCTATAAAGTCCCATCGTAAAAGCAAGTCTTCGGCACACCATCCCACACTTTGTAAGGACTGCGCCCAATCTAACAAGTGTAATCTACAAAAGGTAAGTCAAAATTAAATGGATTAAGTAGGGACTTTACATTTTACAATACATTTTTAATTAATGTACAGGATGGCAGCATCGACCCGCAACCTCTTACAAATGATTCTGTATACGATTTTAATCGTTGAAACTTTTCGTCGGTTAATAAATAAAAATTTCCGCTTCAATACATTTTGACCGCGGTAGGTATTGCACTTTTCTATGTAAAAGCAGTTTTTTTTATATCTGACTATGAATTTCTACGATCTAGGATCATGTGCTGAATTCACGGTTACAGTTTGCGTGTTGATGTCCCTGCCACCCGATATATTACTATGTTTTAGTCATTTAGTAAGTTTGCATTACGCTCAAATATTAATTAGACACTATATTAAAATCAACCCAATGTATGTTATATTATATTATATATTACAGTTTTCAAAAAAAAAAAAAAAAAAACAAAAAAAAAATAATTAAAAAAAAACTACAAAATCGTTTAAATACTAAAGATTAATAAGTAACAAGAAACTTTTCGAGCCTTATTTCGATACTACAAGTCTTATTAACTCTCCGAGTCTCGCTAGACTAAAAACGCAATCTAAGATTTTATTCATCGTAAAATGTGTTATTACTTAATTTTATAATAAATTTCAATCCTAATCTTGTAATCTTCTGAAATATCTTAGGAATATAAACCTGACTTTTGTCTCATTTACTTTATCTTGTCATTTACCTTCAGGTATTCTGGTAATCCATCACTTAAGACAGTAGACAGCAGTATTGTAGAAGATTTATTTTATACCCAACCTTTTTTATATTCCTCGCCTCATTGATCATTTGGCCGCCTGGAAAACCCTTGGGGTCTCCTGCTACTTTAAAGCGTTATAAATTGTATGAGAATTCTCGGTGGTACCTTTAATTTTAAAACTTTCCTTTAACTTATTAACCATGTAACCAACCAAAAATAGTTTTGCAAATTAATTGACTCTTCAATCCGCCTACTGTTTGTTTCAGGAGTCGAAAATGCGAGCAAAAAGTGGTACAACGGAATCTTCAGCATTGCCAATGATAACGCACACAGCGGCTACACCACAGGACTCACCGTCTACCACATTAGAACCTGGAGCTTCTTTCAGAGATTTTAACGTAGCTCTAAGCTTGGAAAGGTCCGCTATGTTATCCAGTTTGGATTCTATTGATCGTACTTCTGTAAGTATTTGTATTACTTCGATAGGAGCGTCAATGTTTTTTTAATCATGAGGTTTGTGCTGTGAACATTAACATGCAATTGGCTTTGTTCTTTTTTATAGTGTGCCAGCATTCCCGGACTACTGAAGCCACCAAACAGCTACACACTAACCCTCCACTCCGCCCAAGCACAACTTGGAGCTGAAAAGGCCCGGCTACCTCCCATGACCCTTGCCCCTCCCCCTATAACCCTCGCCCCACCCCCGCTAAGATCCGCTTCACCTGCGCCCACGACGCCGACCACACCAAGATCTATACCATCGCCATTGTTACCAGAAAAGAACCTTCAAATCACGATCGCTAAGGATGAAAATTGTCTAAATACTAGTGATAAATCCAGTCTTCTGAGTTCGCAAAAGTAAGTTATTGACTTCATAATACCATAACTTTACGTACAGTCGAGAAGTGAAAATCCCTTTGAAGACAATTTCTATTTGCATCGTGCACGAGCCTTAACTTTTTACTCGGCAGGTGTAAAAACATGTTTACTTCATTTATTCCTGAATAAGGACCTATTACTGTCCTAAACTCTAATCTATGTAAATAAAAATAATTAAATAATGACTAAAGAATCATTTTCTAGGAACATAAGTGTAGTTAGTATGGGCGCAAATGGCGAAGAGAAGTGTAGGGTACAACGCAACTACAGTTGGCGACCAAGTCTTAGAAGAAAACCGAAGCAAAGAACAGGATCCGATTCAGACGCTATCATACTAAACAATGGCAGGGACCATGCCGTCTGCAACGGTATAGAATTATTGTTACTCTTAGCACGACTTTGCAATTACAGTACACCTACCTAATTACCTAATATGGTTTTGCATCTGATGTTTAATGTTCGATGTGCTTCTTAAATCTTTGCGCTAACAATTTTATCCACTTAATTATGTACTTGGATGTGTTTGATTTGTTAAATTCATTTATAGTTTTTCAAGATCAAAGGGTGCTCTTTGAACGAAATCTGGAACTTCATGAACATGGACTTTCGAAAAAAGATTACCTAGAACTGAATACTTATTTTATAATACAGAATATTCACCTCGGCTTTGAAAAAGTCTTTAGAAATCGTCGTATTCTGAGAGTATAATTTAACTTTATTACAATAAGTGAATAGTCAAAAATTATAAACGTGCACCAAAATTCTGAGATAGACGTATGAAACTTATGTAAAATGAAAAACATTACAACTTGAACTTGAACAACAGGCTCAAACATCCGCAAGAACGATCTCCTGCTATCATCGTCGATGGTGATAAAGAACGACACTCAGTCGGAGCTGCCTAACAACAGGGCGCGCGCTGCGCTGCCAGCCGCGCGCGTCTTACCTCCTGGTGGCCAGGCCAGGCGGGTGTCTGCACATAATGCACCATTGTTACCTGATGTAAGTTCGAAAAGTTCTCTTCTTACTGCATGACAAAAGAAAGGTTTATCCTATTTCATAGTTGTTATCGTGGAACACAGCTTGAAGCCTTAGCCGCTAAATATTTGAACAGAAGCACCATATCATCCTTTGGGATGATAATAATCACTACACAATCCACAGATTTTCAGTTTTGCAATAATTGAAGTAACAACTTCAATATAATATATTTTATTTGCTATAGTTGCGCACAGTTGCGTTCAAATACACATTTCGAGGTTTTCTGCATACCCTGTATGTTTAGGTATCCTGGAAGGCTCCAGAAGCGGGATTCTCCTCAGACTCAACAGTTCGGCTCGACTCCGTGAAGCCTCCGCCTCACAGACTATCACTCACTAACGACTACTTGACAGGTAACCTACATTCACATGATATTTCAGAACGCTGTGGTTATTGCAATCGATTAGGACAACTAGGTGACTGACCGTACTGCTTATGATATTTTATGCATTCCTTAACCATTCTTCAACATACAATAATTGCTTATCGATTGAGTTTCGAGAACATGAGTAGGTTAGTAGGTAGACCGATAGACGACACTAGTCTTTGTCTAACATATTCCTAGACAGGGGTTACGTACATCTCTAGTAAGCAATTAGAATAATCTGGAAAATATCAGAACCGATCATCAAAGTGATCTACATATATAAACACCAATCTGACATCAAACGTTTCCAGATGAAGCTGAATAGTGCCGACAGACACATTAACCATTTCCTAGATTGACTAACAATTGACCGTTTGAAAGTACAGTACATCCACTTACTATACACCAAATTTTCATAGGCAAGTTACGGGTATCTGAGTACGATTCATTGGTAACAGTGACATCGATATCAGAAGTGAAGGCGAGCAACTTGGGGCCTCCTTCCCCCGTAGTACCGGTGACACCTCGGCCGGCTCGAGAGCTGCCGGCGCCCGCACTGCCAACAAGGCTCAATGCGCAGCCACTACCCCTTATGAAGCAAATCAATGAGGAAGTACGTAGCAGTAATAAATTTAAGGTAAAAGTGACATTGATGTCAGAAATCAAGACAAGCATCTCGGATTCATCCATAGCCAAGCCTTTACAGGCAAACGCAGTTGCAGTTACGATACGGTAAAAAAGAAAATGTATTTCGGAACTATTATATTAGAAGCACATAATTCACCTCTTGCACCCTGTTCTTTCGTAAAAGTCGTATTTCAATTTCTAAATCGTCTTGTTGTTAAGTTAAATAATATCCGTTTAAGCAAAATGCCAGTAAACTTGAATAATTGTGGTAAGCCCTCTCCGAGCTTATTCAGGTAGGTTTACCACAACTATTCAACGGGGTATAACTTTGAACTTCACTTCGACACCTTTCAAAATATTATTATAAAGTTTATTTACGGTTTGTGTTCAACTTAACCTTATCTTTTCTGTTTCTGCACGCAGTGATTACATGGAATTCATAAACAACAGCTAAAAATTTTACAAAAACACCTTTTACAAGATTTTATAAAGCTCAATTTTTTGCAGGTGGCTATAAACAACGTGTGTATGTTATCATCAAGGTTCGACAGACGACGGTACAGATTCAAAGACCTTTTTCGCTTTATGGAGCCGACGGGCTGCCTCAAGGAAAAAGAATTTTACTCACTGTACATTTTTTCGCCAGAGAACAAGTAAGATTATAGCGACCTCAATTCCATTATTCCGCTAAAATAATTTTAGTATTTTCGTAATGAAATAAGTACTTTTATGTCTTCGAGGCCTCCCTAAACGAATCAGTCAACCACATTAAATTTCGTTGTAGTCAATTTTAATAAAAGATATATTTTTTTCTCCTGTTGTACAGACGCCAGCACATCGAGCTACCCGAAACTGTCAAATTTTCCCAATTAACCTTGAACCTAACGCTTTAGCAATAAAGTTGAAAATCTATTAAAGAAATTTGACAGATTGTTGTAGCTTAATGTGCTGGCGTCGGTACATTTAGTCTGACTTTGACTTTGACGTATTTAATTATTATTACCAATACGGTTTTTAACATCAGCATGCGAAGATTCTGCACCTGGGTGGTGACAAGAGGTTGGTTCGACAACATCGTGCTGTTGTTCATCGCACTAAACTGCATCACACTGGCGATGGAACGGCCCAACATCCCGCCTGACTCCAAGGAGCGATCCTTTCTATCCAGTGCCAACTACGTGTTCACGGGCGTGTTTGCGGTTGAGATGTTCATCAAGGTCAGTAAACACTGAATAATATCTATGGAACCATGAAATCAATATTTGCGCCAAATAACGATATAACGATCTACGTGACCCAAATCCTATGAATTAGATGATAAATAAACTGACAAATAACTTTACTATAAATCTCGCTTAAACAAACCTTATTTGTATTACGTCATACTGATTGTTTATGTATGCAACGTGTTTTAACCTCTACTAGAGTTGTTTTAAAAAGTCAACTTTAAAAATACCAATTACAGAAACTATTACAATAAGCATTACCTAAAGTATACAATTAGAAACCACTAGCAGCAGTAAGTAGCCCTGAAGAGGCATTAAAATACACAAAGTATTTGAAAGGAATCGGTTAAATTTCGCCATTTGTCAGCAGCAACCATAAATGCTGGAGCGGTTTACTGGTGTTTCCGCTGTGACTTTGGATTGGCCCTCGTTCCATGTGTGGATAAGACGTTAAGAGCATTCGTTTGATCCTTCCACGAAGGATAACACTCATACTTTACTGAAGTGTTAGTTTGTCTTTTATCATCTAGTTTCATGTTTATTGTAGCTTACATTGTAAAGCGACAGTTTTCAGCAACATTTTGATATGAGGTATCAAAATGCAGCTGAAAATTTAAAAATATAATGTAAACAATTGTATTTTATTTTTAATCCTGCTTTAATTAACTGCTCCATGACGATCTACCTACATTTTGGTTAGAGTAATACAAATGATTAATTTTATTGGTCTTGTTTTTTGCGAACCAGTTCATAGTAGTTCTAAACACGAACTCGCCTTTTCATTTGTAAAATACTTCTAACATGAAGAGAGGCATCCAAAACTGTAGAATATATGCGCGATTGGAGTGGCGTAGCAGCGAAGCATGAAACAGTTTGACTAAGAAACATGGTACGCTGTTCGTGTCACGTACACTCGAGCTACGATAACTTTGCCTACTGCTATCAACAGCTATTTTGCAGTGTTTTGGGTTACAATTTAACGATAGACCTTTTTGAATAAGCCGTTTTGAAAGCAGATTATGCAAAACTCAATAATTATCTACGAAAAATGTTTTATTTACATCAAAACTGCTTAATTTGTGTACCTACAAAACAATAATTATGTATCGAAATACTTGCAAAATACATTCGTGAAAAGCCTCTGTAATGTTCTGTGTATAATATCATTTCTTTATCCACACCAGGTAGTGGCATCGGGAATGTTTTACGGTCCCGACGCGTACTTCACTTCAGGATGGAACATAATGGATGGCTCACTGGTCATCATATCCATCATTGATTTGTTAATGTCTTTAGTATCAGAATCCAGTCCACGAATTTTTGGAATTCTCAGGGTAAGATGTTTTACAACTTCACACATTTTTCCATAAATATGTATAAAAAACGACGACAAAACGGTGAAGGAAAACATCGTGAGGAAACCGGCAAAAATTCGAAGACATGTGACATCCTGGATAACAGCCCACTCCCTCTCGAAGAGAGGAGACCTGTGTCCCAGAAGTGCGAACATTATAAGCAGATAGTGCTATGTATAAATTAAATAATATTTTCTTTTTGTTTTTAGGTATTTAGATTACTAAGGTCGCTAAGGCCACTAAGGGTGATAAACAGAGCGCCAGGGTTGAAGTTGGTTGTGCAAACGCTTCTTTCCTCGTTAAGACCTATCGGAAACATTGTACTCATTTGCTGCACTTTCTTCATCATATTCGGAATATTGGGAGTCCAGGTGAGAGATCTTATTACCATCGTTCATTATTATCTTAGGCCATTGGAAATTAAGATAAAACTTTAGGCAGACTATTCTTACAAAATCTAATTTTCTAATCAATACGCTACAGAAAATACCTGACGAAAAGTATTTTCGAAACTATTTTCATAATTAAAACAGTAATTAACAAACATCTTCCAATATCCAATTACTTTACCGCCCACAACTGATGCAATTTGCGTGCAACCGTACGTAAGACGAAGCCCCTCGGGACAATACGAGACCCGTCTAAAGCCCTGTGTGTGGTTGTATCAGTTACAAGAGATGCTACACGAATGGAACTAAGGTGCTTGTCCCAAGAGCAATGCAACACTATCGGCATACATGCTAATCAACCTTATACCTATTGACTGTCGATTTAATCAAAGGTGACAAGGTGACACACACACAGGTGACATGGTGGTGGTGACAGGTGACATTAGATTTGAAGTAAAGAACATAAAAGTGTCTATCAACATATGATTGCCCCTAAACTCATGTCAAAACCGATTTGATATTTGTATGATATAACTTTGCAAATCATATTACGTATCTACTTACGTACTTACTGTGTCAATATGCTAAACAATTACCCCTTTATTTATAAACGTTACCACGGTTGTTAACCATATATTTTTGATGTCTAAACACCTTTTAACCTTAAGAAACGTTTATAAAAAAAATCCTTAACGTCCCTGAGCGTACATTAAGATTTTGCCAGATTGTGGTTACCAAAATCACAATTGATTGCAAAAACATTAAAACATCTTGAAGCGATGGACAAAAACATAACAATGTTTTAAATGGGTACGTTTAGCGCTCAAAGCATTTAGTGATTTGAAATTCAAGGCCTTACAATATTACATCTTTATAGTAAAACATAAATGTCAACAAATAATAAAACATTATGCAAATAACAATATTTCTTTCAGCTTTTCAAAGGCGCATTTTTCTACTGCGAAGGTGCAAATATAAAGAACGTTAAAAACAAATCAGACTGCCTGTCAATAGACGGCAATGTATGGGTGAACAGGAAATACAACTTCGACGATTTGGGCAAAGCGCTGATGTCATTGTTTGTACTGAGTTCTAGAGATGGATGGGTGAACATTATGTATACCGGACTCGACGCAGTTGGAGTTGATCAACAGGTACAGACACGGCATGAAAAACTTGTGCTATCATTCTCTTCGCAGTGTAGGGTAGATTTTTTTCCAAACAAATTGAAAGAGATGTGTAAAAGGCTATTTAGCCTAAAGCCCAATTCCCGTAATTAAAAACATTCTAAATCTAGTCGCAATCTCGTCTCAGCAACAATCAATGTCAAAAATGTATGGAAATTAGAGGTATTTTTGGCAGATTGAGACTGAGATAAGACTGAACGTTCTTAAAAATACGAGAATTGCCCCTCTGGTATCTGAATTCTCAGATTCCAGTTCAACTTTACTCTAGAATATTTTTCCAATTTGTCTGAAGTATTTGATGATGTCAATTTAAACCGGCAGATGTTGGAAACGGTCAGCCAAAACGATAACGACGTCGTTTTACGCTTTTAAAACGTTTAGAACTTACTGGCTTAAGAATTACTGTTACAAAGTTCACAATTTAAGTAACCAATGCGAAAAAAATAGAAACGAATACTTCTTTGATTCAGGATTTATGATTTGTTTTTAAAAGTTCAATACTCGTAGATCTTATGATGAAATAAAATTGCATATTTTCATTCAAGCGAGCTTTAAGACAAACACTTTTTTTCTCATTAGTATTCGTGTTCTACGAGTTTATATTTTTTTTTTGCAGCCAATAGTAAACTACTCAGAATGGCGTCTCCTATACTTCATTGCGTTCATTCTCCTCGTCGGGTTCTTTGTACTGAACATGTTTGTGGGCGTCGTAGTGGAGAACTTTCACCGCTGCCGCGAGGAACAGGAGAAGGAAGAGAGAGTCAGGAGGGCAGCCAAGAGAGCACTGCAGATGGAGAAGAAGCGAAGAAGTTAGTAGAGTTGTTAATAAACATATCTACTTAAATTAATCTAAAGTCTAAACAACATAAGTTAAATAAAACATGATCCTGTCAAAAGACTGCATAAAACAGAACTGTTTCTGAACTGTGTACATTTTCTTTCAGAAATGCACATGCGGCCGTATTATGCAGACTATTCACAAACACGATTATTCGTCCACAACGTAGTCACATCTAAATATTTCGACCTCGCTATAGCCGGTGTCATTGGCTTAAATGTCGTTACGATGGCCATAGAATACTACAGAATGCCGCCGGCTCTGCAATATGCGCTTAAAATATTCAATTATTTCTTCACCGCTGTGTTTATCTTAGAGGCAATTATGAAACTTGTTGCTATAGGGTTCAAAATATACTTAAAAGACAAATGGAATCAACTAGACGTAATCATCGTCATCTTATCTATAGTGGGTATAGTTTTAGAAGAGTTAGAAACTAATATAATTCCAATAAATCCGACGATAATGAGGGTAATGAGGGTGTTGAGGATAGCCAGGGTACTAAAACTACTGAAGATGGCGAAGGGAATACGAGCGCTATTGGACACAGTGATGCAAGCTCTGCCGCAAGTAGGGAACTTGGGGCTCCTGTTCTTTCTGTTGTTTTTCATCTTTGCTGCGCTTGGCGTAGAGCTTTTTGGGAGGCTGGAATGCTCTGACGAAATCCCTTGTCAAGGTAAGGAAAATTATAATACATAAGCTGAAGATGTTGTTCCTTCACAGTTTTACGCATATTTTGTTTGACAGGTCTAGGTGAACACGCCCACTTCGCGAACTTCGGCATGGCGTTCTTGACGTTATTCCGCGTGGCGACCGGAGACAACTGGAATGGCATCATGAAGGATACCTTGCGAGAGGACTGCGACAGCTCTGTGGACTGCGTCAGGAACTGCTGCGTGTCCACTATCATAGCGCCCATCTTCTTCGTCGTGTTTGTGCTGATGGCACAGTTCGTACTCGTCAATGTTGTCGTCGCTGTAAGTATCTTCAGCGTTCTTTCACTGATTACTTGGTGAATATGGTTATGTGTTCAGAAAATAATTGTATTTTTATGTTTGACAGGTACTCATGAAACACCTAGAAGAATCCCATAAACAAATGGAAGATGAAAATGACATGGACGTAGAACTAGAACGTGAGTTAGAACGGGAGGCCGATGATGAAGAAGACAGAGCACTGTGCCGCGCTCTAGAACAGTGCATGAGCCCGCCGCGGCCGCTGAACAAGGTACCGTCCCTCCCAGCTAACTTCACGTACAGCGAGCCCAAGCAACCAGCACCGTCCCCCGCACGCCGCCGGCGCACGCTGCACTCGCAAACCGCTTTGTTGCCGACATCGCTACCGCCGAGACGGGCTTCCTTATCCCCTCACGCCTTCGGGCGCCGCCGACAGGACTCGGCGTCCGAGCCGCCCGCCGCGCTCTACGAGGAAGACGCGCGCTTCATCGACGCCGACGACGCCGACCAGCTGGAGCCCGGCAGCCCGCCGCGACGAGACTCCTTCGCGCAGAACAGGCGCCAGCGCGTCGACAAGAGGAACTCCCTCCGCGGCGAGGAGGCGCGCCTGCTGCGACCCGTGCTGCTCGCCGTGCCCTCCAACAGGCAGAGTCTAAGACTGACCGGCCCCAAGAGGAGATCCTCCACAGAGTCGGCCGCTACGGACGCGAGCACAGCATCGCGCTCCCCCAACCAACTCACGCCTGAACCGGTCGATCAGCCGATAACCGAGGAGGAAAAAATAAGAATAGTCATAGCTGAGAGGCGAAAGATAGACGCGACGAGGCCAGAGCCGGACGATGTCGTGGAACTGTCGGAGCGAGGCTCCTAGTCCCGGCGGGGCCGGCCGCAGCAACACCATGAAGTCTACATCTAGACGCCGCTCAAAGCGACGTCCGGGTGACCTCTTCCCTCTCTCTCCTCGACCTATCTCTGTAAGTCTGTATGCTCAAGGGACAGTGAAAGCTTGAACTCGGTTGCACGAACAGTGATTGAAGTGACGATTTTATAAACTAATCTTGACTTTGGTGCGTTTCAGTGTTGTGTTGCGTTGTCGATATTAATGAAAGAAGGATATTGCCCGTTCAGACGCGAACTTCTCCTAGATTTTCTTTCCCACACCCGACCTAACCCTCACTTCACCATTTGCGGCCGGTTCAACTACTTCATAAAGAGACTTTAATAAATTTAGTTTAAGGTGTATAAAAATATGTAGATAGGAGTTAGAACTAGTCAATTTGTTGTGGTGGGATGTTTTCTACGAGAGCTAAAGTTTACTTTGTAATTTTATTATTAGTACGGTGCTTGCTGTTAAAGATTAATTCGTTATTATTAATAAATACTATAAGATTTTCCGAAGTAAACCTCAACGAAGTATTGGTTTGTAGACACGAATAGTTTCAGTTTATCGTACAGCCACTGACTCGTTTAAAGTTGTGTGTGCAATTAAATGTTACACTTTATTTAAGAACAGGTTTCAAATCATTGAATTTTTAGTGTTATCAATTTGTGTAATCCAACGATTCGAAAAAGCCTACAACTATTATAATTTCAATGTGGCACTTAGTCGTGATTACTTGTAAAGTATCTGTTAGCCAACGACTGTGTAGCCTCGTAGAGTATTGTTACTAGCTAGATCTTTGTCAATCTAATATCAAAATTGGAACCAAACGTTCGTGAATTGAGTATTTTCTCTCTAAAAATGAAAAATAATATTTTCTGAATATAAATGAATCCTATTTTCTTACAGTCATGTACGTAACTTAGACGTGTAACTGGCAATACGCACATAAAGGTAGAGTCGATTTTAGGTAGAACGAAGTAGATTGTGAGTAACGACATCGCAAAACTGATCTGTTAACATAAGTTATGCTCTACGATAGTTTGAACTTAGATTGTATCGTTTTGAATGTTTGTGCTATCTATCACTAGCCGTGCCAAATCTACAAGACCTTTTAAATTAAGCGAAATTTTTGTAAGAGTATTTTAATTGAGCAGTTGATACCTAGTTGCTTGTCTTTCAAAACTTTCTCGCTTGTTAAATTACTTACTGTCTACTTTAGAAAAGGCCACAGAGCAAGACAAAGTAACTTAAAGTACCTAAAATTTCAAAGTAAGTTTAATTTAAAGCACAAACTGCTGGTTATTTTGAGATATGTCTATGTGGTTTTCTAGTTACTTACTGTAAAAGATCGTACCTAGTTAGGGAAGTCAGCAATAAATTTTATACTTCGACTGTGCCTTTCCTATTTCTAATGTATTATCTTGTGAAATTGAATGTGGGTAGTCTCTGAGATTAAATGTATACTGTAGGAGTTGGAGTGTAGATACATTAAATTATAATTCTTGTTGAGTCTTTATTAAGTTTTCGTTATGTGTCATGTGAAAAGTTTTGTAAATGTAAGTCAGTTCCCCGAGAAAATGAAGTTAACTTTGTGTCATTCCGAAAACTAAAAACTACTCTATTTTGTACTATTAAAAGCAGTACAACAAACCTAGTATTTAGCATTTTAGCCTTATGATTTTGTTGTGCCATTTATTCCATTGAAAATGTCAAAATAATTGTCCTAATTATCATTATATTTAATTACTTTATTGATTCTCCTTCCACAAGACGCTATCTTTTAATTACGTAATGTCTTCCATCTTTACTCAATATTTACGAGATTTGAAATAGTATCGATCGACATTTTAATTATTAGCTACAATAGAGTTCTTGTATAAATAGACATCGAGTGATTTCAAGTTTAATATAATTTATATTTTCAAGTTTATGTAAAAGAATTGAATAAAAGGAATTTAGTAAAATTAAGAATAGTATTTTCGTGATAAAAAGTAAATTTCGTGATAATGATGAATAATTGTTTTTCGGTACTGATCGTATAATAATTTAAGTGGTATGAACAATGTTCATAGTTGAGTACACCTGTTATCTTAGCTGGTGATCTGTCGAGTTAAGAAAGTTACGACAATGTTAGGTTGAAAAAATAAATCAAAATTCAAATAATTGCGTTTCATTTCATGAGAAATAGAAGGCCCGCAGCGTTCCCAGTCACATGGTATCCCTACATCCGTTCCAAGTTAGATTATTATTTTTAAGTTGTTCGTTTGTTCAGTGTCCCCGGGTAATTTGCCAGGCGCAGGTACCCACAAAGGAGAGAGCAACAGGCGAACTGAATTGAGTTTAGCAACAATCTTTGCGAGCGTCCTATCTTGTTAGCGAGTGCTTACAATCTCATTTGCATAATTCCTTGAAACGAATTTTAATGGGTTCTTTATCGTGTTGAACAACATAATGCCGTTTTCATGAAACGATGAAGACGCTCTGGCTCGTTTTGAAAGGATTTGTTTGTCAAATAATTAATTAAGACTGACCGATTCAGCTCTGAAGGGAATCCTGCTTGAAAATTCAGCAAAGCGGGGTAATTATTTTGGGAGGCCAGACTTCTTACGTAATATTAGTACTCTCTCTTGAGACGCTGTAACAAATTACAGCTTACCTACTAACTATTAGAACCAGACTACATAAATTATCTAAATGATTTTAAAAAATCTCTTGAAACCACCTAAGAATGACAACCTAAGATAAAAATGTATGTTCCCCACCCTTCATACAAATAAACTCGAACTTTTATGGATAGCATTGGCCTGCAATCAAGGAAAATATCACGAGGGGTATCTCGTTTTATTTTCCTCGCAGGCATGGTGATCAATCGTCAAAAGTCAAAAGTGGGCCCACGTACGCAACGTACGGTACGCAATATAACATTCGGACTACATACATGTCTACAGATAGTTTCAGACTCGCAAATGAAAAATCGTCGGATTTTTGTACACGGAAAAGACTGAATACAAACCAAGTTAATGTAAAGACCTTGTAAGTTTAAAAACAACTTGTTTACATTCTTCTTTGGCAGCCATCGAAGGAGGTGTTTCATAACTCTAATTTTGTTACATCTTTTGTGAGCCGCGCCTGCCCGGAGCCAGCCTGACCCAAATATAAGTTAAATTAGTGTTCATCAACAGTCATATTTTACGAAAAATTATTTTCAAGCATTCAAGAACCTTCTTAATTATTTTGAGCACCTTGTTTACGCAAGACCAGTCAAATCAATACATATAATAAAATAAAATAGTATCTAACAAAATCAAAACCTTACATTGGACGAGGGGTCTCCTTTGTTTCATCGAAAAAAAATGGCCAAATTATCACTTCCCAAAAAATTTTCCGCATAATTTCATTTGCTAAATTATTACTTAGCAAAAAATCTATTCACAAATAATCGTAACGTAAACCTAATGTTTGGCAAGTCAACGCTTAAACAATGACATGTTTACCAACTACTACTTTTACCAATTTTTATGTAGTCAAATTTTTCTGTTGGAATAACTCATTTTACGCAAAATTAAATTTGCCAAATATATAATTTATATCGTCAGTTTTCAATTTACCATTTCTATTCAGTCAATTGTTATAGTCTAACTAGTTCAATCTGGGGTAGCCTGCTTTTTTCCATATTTTTTTTTCTATATAATCTAGTCATTTCTGGCGTAGGAGGTCAAAGTTTTAACCTAACCTAACCTAAGCATTTTTTTTTAATAATTAACCTCGTCTAACTAGTTCGGTTCTCGACAGCCTGCTAAAAATAATCTCTTTTTTTCCTTATTTGTATTAAATAAATGATTATATTAAAATAAAATTGCATTTTTTAATTATATAATTCCCAAAAATCTTATTTTTGCCTTTATATTTTTTGCCATAACAAATCATTTGACCAAACGTTTATTGTCTAAAGATTGTTTGCTGTAATAAATAATTTGAATAAAGACCAAATGCCTAAATGACATTCCATTCCATCATTGATAAGATTCTGCCAAGTAAAAATTTGACCAAATGGAAATGTGCGTACTAAAATTATTCCAAACATTGCATTGGTATAAAAAAAAAGTTGCTAAAATTTGTTTGGGTAGTGAAATTTTGGCAAAATCTTTTCGGCAAAACGGCAGGATCCCGGGGACGAGACTGATGCCGAAAATATAGTTTTTCGACTTTTTGTCCGTTTGTCTTTTTTTTTTTTTTTTTGTGGATGGGAAATCATCAAATGACTCCTCCCGCTCTGGGTGGAGCAGAAGGGAGTGTCAGACTCTTACTGACTAAAACCCACCCGTGTTCCTTCCTTAGCCCTTTATGTACCAGGGCAGCAGTAACCCTTTCGGACGATCCCGCTACCCCGGCAGGCTTCGGCCCTGTCGGGCCCCGTCATCTATGCTGACATCTCTTTGAGGCGCACGTGGAACACTTACGCGCCGTCCGGCACGGGCCTGGTCCTGATCGGACGGAGAGCTACCCATTGCTCTCCGCCCGCAGGCCCGCGCCTACGGTGGCCGGGAGTCGTCACGCGGCTCCCGACGCCCGGAGCGTCTCCCTCGGCGGCTGAGGCGTGAGGATCTCTCCCTCGCCCATCCCGCCACCTCCTTCACTAGCATGACTGCTTCGCAGAAGGAGATGACCGCCTCCCACTCCCTCTCGCCCCGGACCATGGCTTGCACCAGGGCCGGGCGCGAGAGGTCGCCGCCGCTGCCGATCGCCTCTACGAGGACACGGCGGTGCTCTGCCCAAGCGGGGCAGACCTCCACCGTATGCTCCACCGTTTCCTCTGGGCGATCCTCGCAGTGGTGACACCCGGGCGTCTCCTCCCGCCTGATTATGTGCAGGAACCTCCCGAAACATCCGTGTCCGGAGAGGACCTGCGTCAGGCGGTAGGTGAGAGCGCCGTGACGCCTCTCTAGCCACTCCTCAAAGAGGGGTCTTACCGCCGCTATCGTGGCGTGCCCTGCGCTGGGTTGCGATAGTCGCGCCTTCCATTCCACCATGAGACCGCGCCGGAGGTCCGTCCGCTCCGCAGCGATTTGCCGCGGGTGCAGAGTTTCCCCCCGACGTAGTGCCTCCGCGTGCCAGTCATACAGGCGCGCGAGGACTATCGCCTCCAGATCCCATGGTGGCAGTCCGGCAAGGAGGCTTGCTGCCTCGCCCGAGATCGTGCGGTATCCCCGGATAAGCCTTATGGCTACCACCTTTTGGGGCGCGTTCAGGTAGTGTGCGGCTCGAAGCCGCAGTGAACGCGCCCATACCGGGGCCCCATAAAGGGCCATGGACCGCACGACCCCCGCGTAAAGCCTCCGGCAGGAGGCGTTTGGCCCCCTCAGGTTGGGCAGGAGCCGCTTTAAGGCGGCCCCGGTCCGTTCCAGTTTGGGGGCCAAACGTCGAAAATGCTCGACGAAGTTCCACCGGCTGTCGAGGACGAGACCCAGGTATCTCATCGTCTTCTCGACGCCGATGTGAACCCCTCCTACCATCAGTTGGGATCCCGAAGGTGGCCCGTACCGGGGCCCATGAAAGGACATGGCCGCGGACTTGTGCAATGCCACCTCGAGACCCAACTGCCGGATCCTTTCCACGACTATCGCAACCCCGCGTGTCATCGCGTCGGCCGCCGCCTGATGCGACCTCCCCTGCGCCAGGACCAGCGTGTCGTCAGCGTAGCAAACTACGCTGACGCCATCAGGGAGGTCGGCCCGCAGCACCCAGTCGTAACCGATGTCCCACAGGAGCGGCCCCAGAACCGATCCCTGTGGGACACCGCACGACATCTCTCGCCGGTTCCAATTCCCGTCGCGACAGGGGTAGATGACGGCTCTGTCCGTCAAATACGCCCCGACTATTCGACGGAGGTAAGTCGGCACCCGGTGATACCGGAGTGCCTCCCCTATGCAGCTCCAGGGCAGGGTGTTGAACGCGTTGGCGATGTCGAGTGACACCGCCACGACCACCCCACCCCGGGACACCGCGTCCCCCGTCGTGAGGGCTCTCACGCGCATGATGGCGTCCACCGTCGAGCGCCCCTTGCGGAAGCCAAACTGGCACTCCGCAAGATCCGGCCCCGTCCTCACCAGGTGCCCGACGAGGCGGCCCGCAATCACTCTCTCAAAGAGCTTGCCGACCTCGTCGAGCAGCACTATGGGCCGGTATGCGGACGGAGAGTCCGCAGGGCGCCCTGGCTTCTGAATGAGGACCAGCTTCCCCGTCTTCCAACGGAGTGGAAACTGGCCTCTCTCCATGCACGCGCTTAAGAGCGCCTCCAGTCGAGGCCCGAGAGCCCTCGAGGCCAGGACCCAGGCTTTACCCGGCAAGCCGTCGGGTCCCGGGGCGGTATTTTTGGCCTTCAGCCTGCCTACCGCCGCTCTCAGATCTACCCCGGTCACTTCTGGGGTGTCGTCGTCGTCGTCCGTGTGGTCCGCTTCGGGCACCGCAAGTGGCGGAGCCATAGGCGGGGGAGTATGCTCCCCCCGTGAAGGGAACAGAGCGCTCACCACTTCCTCCACCAGCTGGGGTCGGAGACTCTGCGTCAGCGGGGGGGCCCAGGTGCGGAGTTTATTCCGCACCATTCTGTAAGGGCGCCCCCATGGATCTCGGTTCAGAGTCTCCAACATCTCCTCGCGGGCCGTATCCTTGGCCCGCTTGACAGCCTCTTGGAGGGTGGTCTTCGCCGCTCTGTACCCCTCGTACAACTCCACCTCCGTGGCTTCCGCATCCGGAGGGCGGATGCAGAGCCTGCGGTGCCTGGTGTACCGATGTCGCGCGTCGACGCACGCCTTGCGTAGCGCCCCAACCTCCTGCGACCACCAGTACACCTGACGTCGGGCGCGTCCTGGCCGGACTCGAGGCATTGCCACGTCACAGATCTCGGACATGGCCTCCCGGAACCACTCCGCCTCATCGTCAATGTCAGCAGGCCTGTCCGGTGAAAACACCCAGGCCTGCACGATCGAGGCTTCCAGGAGAAGCTCCCGGTCCAGCTGCTTCAGCGCCCACCGTGGACCACTCGGGGCCTGTTGGACCAGCGCGCTAGAGGTCTGGGTGGAGACATCAAACCGGATATACCGATGATCGGAGTATGTCTCCACCTCCTCCATGACGCGCCAGTCAATGACACGTTGTGACAGAGCGGGGCTGGCGAACGAGATGTCCACTACCGACTCGCCCCGCATCCGCACACACGTAGGAACAGAACCCCGATTTAGGACGACCAGGCCTGTTTCCAGAGCCCAGTCCTCCACCATCCTGCCCCGCACATCCGTGCAACGGGAACCCCAGGCCAAATTCTTGGCGTTGAAGTCCCCGAGCACTAGCACGGAGAAGGCGTGGTTTCTGGCGACGACGACACTCAACTCTGTTAAAGAGTTCTGGAACTCGGCGAGAGTTCGGCTCGGAGAGAAGTATACTCCCACTACTACAATCTCTCCGAACCGTGCTGCTACGCACCCCTGTCCCCTCGTGACACCTTCGAGGGACGGGGTACCGGCGGCAGCCGACGAAATTATGGTCACTGAGCCGTTCAGGTCCTCCACCCAGTCATCCCTGGGCGGGACAAAGTACGGCTCAGCGACCACGGCGATGTTAATCGACCACTGCGCCATGCTCTGGAACAACAGGTCCTGAGCGCAGGCGCAGTGGTTGATGTTCGCCTGGAGAAGGCGTAGTGGAGGAGTTATTACTCCTCCATTTCAGCCCCCTCCCGGGCCCCCTCGGCAGTGGTGGCGGCGGCGGCGGCGGCGGCGGCGGCGGCGGCGGCGGCGGTGGCGGCGGCGGCGGCGGCAGCGGCGGCGGCGGTGGCGGTGGCGGCGACAGTAGCGGCGACGGTGGTGGTGGCGACGACGGCGGAGGGCCTGCCTTTCCTCCTGGCTTCGGCGGGTGGAGCGCAGGACTTGCTCCCCGCCCGGTGATCGGCCGGCTTGCCAGCAGCCGCACATGCGACGCAGTGCGGCGCGGCGATGCACGAGCCGGCCGTATGTCCGGGCTTGCCGCAGCGGAAGCACAGAGTGCTGCGGTCCTCTAAGGTGCACTGGACGCTCACGTGGTGCCCCACGAGGCATCGATAGCACCTTACAGGTCTGGGCTCCAGCAGCTTGACCTGCGCTGACACCCAGCCCACCAGGAGCCTTCCGCCCTCCACTATCTTCCTCGCCGCCGTCACGGGACAGCTAACCGTTATGGTTCGCATACCCGTGAAGTCAGGACGTAGGGTGCCCGCCTTCACCTGGTCGGTCAGACACCCGCCGTCCTGACGACGGCGGCTACCACCTCGGCCCCCGTCACCGAGTCATCCAGGCCCATAATGCGCATATCCGCGCACTTGACGGGCCTGGAGACTCGAGCCTCGTCCGCATTGAGGGACGCCCTTAGCTTTTCAGCCAGGGCGTCAGCGGTGGGGCCACTCGTCGCACCGGGGACCTCCAGCATGCGGGCACCAGTGGCGGTCACCCTATGCCGGAGGCCTCCGGTGATCCCCAGCTCCTGGAGATCCACCGTCGCTCTCGCTTTGGCGAGCACGTCGCCGTAGGTCACCCCCCTCTTGACCGCGTCCGGCTGTAGTGTAATGACTACAGCCGCGGTCTTGGGGGAGCGAAGCCTAGCCGCAACGGCTCGCTCCTTGCGGCGCCTCCTCTGCGCCTTTTTCCTGGCCGCTTTGGCCGCCTTCTTCTTCTCCCCGACCACCTGCCACTCGGCGTTGGTCGTGGGAGATTTGTTTGGGGGAGGCGTAGGCTCTGGGGCCTTCCCCTCCCCAGCCGTTCTGCCCTTTTTCTGGGCTGGCACCGCGGGTTTGGCGGCAGGCGCCGATTTCGCCGGCGCCGAGGCTCCACCAGCCGACGTCGGTTTCGCCGGCGCCGGGGCTCCTCTAGCCGACGCTGGTTTGGCCGGCGCCTGGGCCCGGCCAGACGGCCCGGGTTTAGGGGCGGCCGCGGCCGCGTACGAGGCCGCCTTAGGCCCTGGGGCCGTCCTATCCGCCAAGGGGGGGCGCAGAACAATACCCTCCAGGACGGCGAACCACGCCTGGAAGGTCGCCAGCTCCTGCCGAACCAGGTTCAGGACCTGGTTCTCCACCGGCACGGGCTGGCTTGGTGGTGTTTTGGTCTGCGCTGTGCCGTCCGCTCGCATCCCGGCCAGGTCCGCTCGGAGCTCCTCGTTCTCCTTTCGGAGGAGCTCCATGGCAGCCGTCAAGCGGGCCACCTCCGCCCGCATTTCGGACATGCCGTCCGGCGGAGGCCCGAGGTGGATGGCCTCCGCTGCCGCCAAGATGGAGGCCTTGGCCGAGACTATGGCCCTGTTTTTCGAAGTCTGTAACTTCTTCAGGGCCACGTCCCGGATCGCGGCCTCCACGACCTCCGCGAACCTCTTTTTGCGGTCCGCATCAGGGCCGCCAACCTCCGCCGCCTCGTCACTTGAGGTCTCTGATGCGGACGCGCGACCAGAACCCCCCTCCTTTGCGGGCTCCTCCGCTTTTTCTGCGGCCTCCCGAGCAGTGAGCCCCCTCCCTGCGCCTCGCTCTCGGGCTCCTCCCCGCCTGCTGGTGGGGATTTTTCTGGCCGAAGCCAGCTCCCCGTCAGAGGACGACCCCTGGCCGTCCACTGACCTTGGCCGCTTGCTCTGTGCCTTTCTCTTGGCAGCGGCCGTCTTCTGGTCACGGCGAGGGCTCATTGAGCCTCCCGTGCTCGCTCCTCCAGATGCAGCGTCGGACTCCGACACCGCATCACTCCTCCCTTCGTCTCTTGTGGTTTGGGTTTTTTTTTTTAATTTATCCATTTTGTTCCCACGAGTATAAAACTTTAGGTACCTGCTCAAATTCTGTGGTTCGCACTAGTGACTAAATCAAGCTACCCATTAGCCAAGCTTACTACCTCCCTCACGGTGCGCCGCCGCTTGGAGGTTTGGGGAATTTTTTATAGAGGTTAATCTTCCTCGCGGTCCGGGCGGTTAAGCCAAGACCCTCGACCCCCGTCAAAAGTCAGAGACATGACCTTGACAATCTTCGGGGCTACGATATTAACGGTGGCAGGAGGGGGGGGATTATCCCCTCCTGCCTGCCCGGCGGCAGGGTAAGTGCACACCAGGCCCGCTCTTACTCCACACAGTAGCCGCTCTGCTCCTCATAGCGGCTTGTGTGGAGCGTTCCTCTTGGCAGAACATTAGCATGCGGGCAGCGAGATCTCATTGGGAAAAAATCCCACTGAGAAATAGCTGCCCGCACCCCAGGATGCACCGGCCCGAAAACTGGTCTTCCCCCCGGACGTATCCAGAAGGGAACTCCAGTCCCCAGGCACACGTGGAGGTTTTCTGCCCTGGCACCCCTGTCCGTTTGTCTGGATGTTTGTAAAAACGGCTGAACTGATTTGGATGAAATTTGGTTGGTACACATAGTTTATAACCTAGGCATAGGGTACTTTTCCGAGATTGACGCGAGCGAAGCCGCGAGCAAAAGCTACTATGCAATAAAAGTGTTTGATATTGTTTCGGCCTACTTCCTCCGAACTTTGAATGAATGGCGCAATAAAATGCTTTTTATGGATGTTTTTGGTTACTTTGTGCATAAACATGTAATAAATATCTAATAACTTCAACATTAGCTCTGTTCAAAGCTCACTTCACAATGTACTTATTACGTAGCAAACAAACAGTTTCATTGTGTTGTCCGCAAAAGTACGACAACTCGTTTTCATTGTATTTATTTTTCTTTTAGCATAAAATGATTACCACATTTTCGATAACATTCGGACTACAAATGCTTTTTGTATTTTGCTCGGTTACATATGGTAGGCACATACAAAGGGTTAGTATTTGTACGGAAAAACTGAGTATTTTTATTCCAAAAACATGCACAACACCCGCAGTCTGCACAAACAAACCAGAATGTTGGCACGATACGGTTTAGGTACTGGTGAAAAAGGCTGAATTTCGACTGTCGATTTTCAACGTATTCACTGGAGCGGGTCAAAAAATTTATTTCAAAAATCTTAGCTCTCGAACGACGGTACATATTGTCGACGGTATATTTTTTTCACATGGGTTATGCACCGATTTTTCTATAAATTCTAGACTGAAACGATTTTCGTGTCAAACAAAGTTCTCAAGTAGATCGCACATCGACTTGAACTGCCAAGATTGGGGAACTTTAAAAGTGGTTCATAGTTCAAAATTCTCGAAACGAACGTGATTTAAAAGAAGTGGCGTTTTTTGCTTTAAAGAGACTTAGTTTTTCGACGATTTTCCTCAAGTATAAGTTTCGGTGCGCTCCCTAACTTACAGCATATTTCTTATAATTATAAAACTTCCATGATTTTCCATGATGCCAGCTGCATCCGGTTAGACTGGAAGTCGACCCCGACATAGTTGGGAAGGGCTAGATGATGATGATTTTCCATGATTTACTAAACATTTTTTTTTGGTGAGCCTATGCTCTCTCCGATGACCTGGTGAGGAATCTGCTGGATGCGAGAAACACAGAACCGATTGAAATAGTGGGGTACTTAGGGAAGGCCTATGTCCAGCAGTGGACGCCTTTCGCCTGAAATGATGATGATGATACTATACCACTGCTGGGTAAAGGCTTAAATTAAATTACTTATTTTTAATAATTTAAGAAAAAAATGCATAATCGGCCTATAATGTTCCCACTGCTGGGACACAGGCCTCCTCTCGGTGAGAGGGAGTGGGCCGTAATCCACCACGCGGGCCCAGTGCGGGTTGGCAGATGTCATATGCCTTCGAAGTTTTGATTCTAGGACATGCCGGTTTCCTCACGATGTTTTCCTTCACCGTTTTGAGAGCAGCGGTGATGAAATAATTTACACAAAGTAAAGCACCTGTCTGGGTTCGAACCTACGACCTAGAACTCGTAAGGCCATTACCACTTGGCCACCACTGCTTTCAAAATGAAATAATATTGCTTAATTATGCAATATTCTTCAACACTTCAACTAGAGCTACCATAATAATTATTACATTTATACCAACGCTACAATTTGTCGAAGGAATAAATTACATTAGAAGCCAATAATCTCGCTCCTAACTATCGGAGGGCCCTCTCCACGTCTATTCAGCTGTAATCGGTTACTCAGTGCGGTCTCTAATCGGTTTACCCAGAATATTGTTTGACAAACACAGCCAAATTAGTTCCGACCAAGATAAATGTTGGGCCAGCACTCGATATCCAATGCTATTGTGATTTCGATTACGGGATCGACAGCGATACTTAGGTATGAGGTATTTATTGTGATAGAAAGATTTATGAAGGGCGGGCGTTTTTGGGGGACTGTCTTCTGTAATTTTGACGTTCGAAAAGTGCTGATTCTCAGCCTAATTTGAATAAATGACTTTTGATTTTGATTAGGATTCATGAGAAGCTTTTTTGAAATTATCTATTAATCATTGTGATTACTCGTCGAAGTTATTGTTGCATAAGTGGAGATTCAAGAGATATTGACATTCACTTTCTTCTGTTTTTACCTGCTTATTGTCATAAGATAAACGTTCCAGGGTTCCATCGTCTATGTTCGGCAGAACCGAAAGGCGAGTAAAATGTGAGTGATCCAAAAGGGGAGTGAAGGAACTAGCAATCCTACATAAGTTCTTTACGTCTTCCAGTTCTAATTCCTAAAGCAATTATTGATAGTCGTCGCATGCGCGACTACTGAGCGTAAGATCCTGGGTTCGACTCCCAGGTAGGGCAAAGAGTTACTGCGTTTTTTATGGGCCCGCTTCAGACTTCGATCGTCAGGAATTTTTCAGTAGCAAAAGCAAAAAAAAGTATTTTATCCTAACTAGGCTGAGACTAAGCACTTACCTTTTTTAAGCCGCCAGGAGTCTGGATTTGTGTCCGGTCTATGGCAATAGGCTCGCCCCATGGGACTTAAACATAACTGGCGAAATGTGGGTGTACCTAATATAGAGACACCTCTGCCTAACCCTTCAGGAAAAACCGGCGTGATGATATGTACTGTAATTGCTTAGCAACTACGCCATAATGATATTTACATTCGATATAATGAATTCCTCTAATGGAGAGTTGTTAATATAATTACTGCTAAGAACATTTTATTCGTAAAAGTGTTGCCAATTAATCTTAATTAACATGACGTTGTGCTCCTACCATATGTCGCTGTCAAGATCGTAATACATCATTCAAAACTTTCTTCAATATTTAAATTCAATGGCTTAATGTTCATGCCTACATTTGATATTATACAGTCTACCTCAAGAAGGTGTAAGTTGACAAGAATTAATTTGATTGTCTATAATATGTGCTCTATAATACTGTAGCCATATGTAGCTAAGGAGCTAGTTTTTTTTGTTCGGTGATTAGGCCGGAACGGACGGCCGATAGGTTATGGATAGGCGACCGCGTACCGGAAGACGTAGCGTTGAAAGACCACCAACCAGATGGACCGATGACCTGGTGAAGGCCGCAGGAATCCGCTAAATGCGAGAAGCACAAAACCGGTCGAAGCAGCGATGCTTGGGGGAGGCCTATGTCCAGCAGTGGACGTCTTTCAGCTAAATTCATGATGATGATGAAGAATTCAGTTTCTATCTTTATAGTCAAACTACATAGCGAACTAGAGACCCACCCCTGCTTCCAACGGTTTTTACACTTGACAAAACTATCCAGATTTGTTTAATAAAAAGTTTAATATGAATTTAATACAGATTCCGGGAGTAAATCCTGAAAACTATGATGGAAACCGTATCAAAATCTGTAGCGTAGTTTACAATAACAACGCGCTGTCAATGACAGACACGAAAAGTAACTTTCATTTATAATATGTATACATTTAACTCTGTAGGTAACAGACGATAAAATTACAGAAGCCTTGTCTGGTTTCCTCACGATGTTTCCTTGACCGTTTAGAGAGAGAAATAATTTCAAGTGCCTGCCCGAATTCGAACCTACGACGTTTCTACTGAGCCACCACCGCTTAACCAACGGCAGTAGCCATATCTAAATACAACCGTGTAGATCACACCTAAGATCCATCCTTAAATCTCATCCTCATAAAACGAGCTACTATTCTTATTACTTCTCTGTCCATGCTGTAAGATTGTGTAACTCACTTCCGCCTAGCATTCGTGATTTAAAAACTATTTCTCTATTTAAACGTCGATTAAAAGAGCATTACCTTTCCTCTATACTGTGAGTATTTGTATATATATGTAGGATCAGGAGTGCCGAGCGGTATATATCGTCAGGGTTTGGAGTTCCCATGTTATTGGGCTAAACAGGACGGTATACACAGTTACAGGGAACTGTAATAAAAATTACAGTACACAAAAAATACACTATACAAAAGACACAATAATGGGTAAATATTAAAAATTGTTAATCGAACAAACCCTTTAGGGTCACAGTTCGTATAGCGGCCAAGCCACCCAACACAAAGTGTATCTACTCGCTATTTAGCAAGCCCACACAGCTATGTAAATATACAGCAGCGCTGTACCAGGTAAACCGACAGTTTTGTCGGGAGCAGGTGCTCTGTATTGAGTCGAATCCGAAGACCGACTGACTAGCAAATTTTTTTTTTTTTTTTTAGAATTTGGCATCTCGTTGTTGACCTTAAGAGGTCGTGACTACTTAACCGGACTATCCTGTGGTTGCCTTAAGAAATCTTAAAGCCTCCAGCCAAGGCTAAAACTAATTAAAACTAGGCGACTGCACGCTAAGGGCACCCCCTGTGGGGTACGAACCTCGGCTTAGGGCGTCGCTGGGAGAGGGCAGCAAAGGGACAGGCTGGATCGAATTTATATTTTTAGTGCTTTGATGAGCACGGCGTTTCCTAAGACTATCTCTGAGAAGAAAGGCCGAAACAAACTCAGAGGTTACGGTCGTGAATTTACATTTAATAGCTCAGCTGCAACGCGAGCTGGCTCTTCATCAATGAAGGGTCGGGCTGGTGACTAGCAAAACGAGTGCATG
Organism: Apamea epomidion; assembly: GCA_947507525.1. Classification (NCBI taxonomy): domain Eukaryota; kingdom Metazoa; phylum Arthropoda; class Insecta; order Lepidoptera; family Noctuidae; genus Apamea; species Apamea epomidion. Next base: position 7,144,445 of record OX382232.1, read on the forward strand.
CTCCTTTATAGGATGATGCCACCTTGCAACCCCTCCACGACAACTCTGTCCAATGACGCACGTCAAGTGTTTACTTGATACAAAACACTAAAATACGCTAAATCTAATAAGACTTACATTACAAAGTAATCAAATAATACAAGAATAATTGTCATAAATAAACAATGGCGATTTCACAAAGTAAATCATTTTAAAAACAAAGTAACATGTCATCCGTTGTTTTGAATAAAACCAACGGGTACAATTTTATCGAAATAAGTTGCCAAAAATCAATTAGGGCGTACACCGAGTACTCAATAAATTATGTTTCGATTTATTAGACAGTAATTGTTACCAAAAATCACTTAAATTAATAGTAAACACAAATCATACCAAATTTTGTTGACTACCCACAATTTTAATTTGACAACCGTCTCCGACATATATATTTGTTATATATTTTTGTATTATGTATTTAATTAAATATATTTTTTTTTTTTTGCGCCATATGTGTAGATATATTTAATATTTTTGTTTTAGACTTCACACATTCATATTTTTCTCTTCTTGTTCTCACACACTATTGTCTACATTTCTTTTTTTTACTTCTCCTTTCGCAGGTCTGCTGGAAGAAATTTCTTAAGAAATAAGCAGTACCTTTGTACTCGTGTTATAATTATGTCATATCAATTTGTATTTTACTGTGTGTACATAAATAATAAAATAAATAAATACAATTCAGTTACAATGTTTATTAAATAAATGATTATATTATCAATTAGTAGTATCCTAGAGGGTTCATTCTCTCGCCAACATAACATCGATTTCGATTTTATCTGTAAATTCATTCCGTTCTGTTCCGATCCGTAACTTAAAGTGATAATCTATAAAACAACGAGGGTTATTATACCAGTAAAATCAACATCATAATAACTGAAAGTCAGACACTTGATCACGTCGAGTGGGCTTTTATTAAATTAATTGAGAGAGAAATTCAATCAAGGTCCATACTTCAAATTAATCCCAACACGGCTGCTTTTCGATCATTATTGGAAACCACTTGAAATGAAACACTGCCCAATCATATTTCAAAGGAAATATTACAAAGGGATTTCGTTTCGAAATACTTGAAAAATTTACTAAAGCAATTTTTTGGTTTCTTATCACCATTGCATCTGCACGTAGCTTCTTATGATAGAAATTGAAAAAAATGTCATCGTGTGTCGTTTAGCTGGATTTCTGTTACAATATGGCGTATCGGAAACTGCTTTTTTCAATAAACTTGTGAAACAATGTGAGTAATAATATTCTAACAAAATCGTATCGTGTCTAGAACATTTCGAGAAAATTTCCTTGAAATCTGTGAAATGCTCCGTGAGCCGAGACAGCTTTTAGTTGTTAGAGAAAATCAGAAAATGCGTACTTTATTGAATGACCGAATTGGAAATGAAAATCCTAACTGACAGTGTGACTTATCACCTTGCGAAGAAGAATAGACATATTATTAGAAATCTATTTAAGTATTTAAAGTGTTTTTTTGTGAATAAAACGTTTGACTCTGTATGAATAGAAGTCTAGGCTATTGTAGTTGAAGTGTGCCAGTGAGCTTCATAAAATTTTCAAGACCAAGCAGACCGTAGCTTGGAAACAAAGAGTAGATTTCACGTTGTATAAATAACAATAGTTATACGTAGTTTTGCATTTTATATGAACTCCCAGAATTACCCTACTGTTTACATTTTAACCGAAACCTATTTATGTCAAGCTGTCGCTAACTTTTTAATGAAATTATCATGGCGGACTGGGGATTTGTTATAATTTTCAAAAGTCTGCTGTATATTAACTTTTCAGTTTTCCATATAATATGCAAAACTTAGATACATTTTTGTATTATGTTGTCTTTTCGTCTAGTTGTGCTGTTATGTGCAGATTTCTTATTATGGAAAATACAAATAATCTTTCACATTATACTAATCCGCTAATTATACTAATTCATATAAAACCACTCAGCCGTAGCAGTAACATGAAGAAGAAACATATTAATGCTACCAACATACTTTCTAATGTTTATAATATTCCAATTGTGGATGTTACAGGTGAAATATAACAAAAGTAAATTAAACATAACAACGGCAACGCCCGTAAACATTCGTAGGCGCTCGTAGACGTCCGCTACGAAGGTGCTACGAGGGTGCTACGAAGGTGCTACGCTACGAGCTAATAGAGGTTTTAACGACCTAAGTACCGACATTTCACTGTATTGTCTTTACTACCTTTCCTCGTAACGAACAATACTACAAAACGGTAAATAAAAATTTACTTTGTTAGTGATGGAATTTAATGTTCCGCCCAGCCTGTTTTTATTTTTAATTTAGCAAAGTATACAGAATCATTGGTAAATTTTGTGACACACTGTGCTCTGTCGGAGACATTTCGCTGACTGTTTTCACTAACATCATTTTAAAAGTTAAAGTAGCCTTTATATTTTCGTAGTTATTGAATTTCGGTAGTACAAAACATAAATATCACTTAATTACTCAATGCGGCAAATTAAGCTTGATGCCAGAAAAATTAAAAAAGACAGCGCGTAGTAAAAGATACTTTGTTGTTGAAATATAATTATTTAATTTAATCCCAAAGGGAACGAAATAAATTCGGTGACAGATCGTTATGTTGTTAAATAAATTGTTTTACTGCGATGCTGCATCATGTAAGAGTCTGGTTTCAGGATTTCAGTGCCTACCACGTCTGACATTACGTAAAGTACTTATAGACTTAGGTACCACACCATATAGTCTCCTTTCCCACTCGCGTTTATCTCGTCATCTTATACCATTGTCACATACATATGTGACAATGGTATAAGGTGAACTCGAAACTCTCAACGCTTTGTATGTACGTACATACAAAGCGTTGAGAGTTTCGAGTTCACATAATATATTAAATATTTAGCTGAACGTGATTCCGGGGCACGAAACAAAGGATCAGTGTATGCAAAACCGTTTTGACTGTCTGTGATTTTAAAACATTATGTTAGACTTGAAGGTTCTTCTTTGCAGCTTTAAAAAAGAGAGATAATGAACAATACGAAATGGAATATGAACTTTTCATCGAGTGTGATTAGTTTTTAAATGTAACCTGATAAATTTCATACTAGATACTCTTTTACAATGGTCAAAAGTAATACACAGTTAAATAGAATACTATGTTATCGATAAGGCAATACCGGATTGATACTGTATAATATAGCTCAGTAAAAATCCAAAATAGAAAGTCATTTATTCAAATTAGCCTGAGAATCAGCACTTTTCAAACGTCAAAATTACAAAAGACAGTCCTCCAAAACACCCGCCCTTCACCACTTCCTACTGCTTTCATTGCATTCTTGCATTTGATGATTTCCCATCCACAAAAAAAAAAAAAAAAAAAAAAAAAAAAAAAAAAAAAAAAAAAAAAAAAAAAAAAAAATTGTATACAATACTAGGTATGCAAGGTAATTAATATAACAAGACATTAAACAGAGCATTAAATTAAATTATTCGCCAATATACCAACAAATACAATAAAAACTGTACGTACTCAACCAAAAAAAAATTAAAAACGTTAACAAAAACTTACTACCTAAATAAAAGCCTGCGGGTATTAAGGGCGTGACAGCTTACATATTTATGCTATGCTGGGTTCTGTTCGTAGTAAACAGATAGCTTGTTTTTCAATCTTTGGATTGACTTATAATAAATGCATACAGATAGATGATAAAGTATAGAGTATTCTATTAAATTCTAATACAGGGTGGCAGGGACATCGACGCGGACGCGCAACCAAAAGGCCAATTCTCGTAATTTAAAACGTTCAAAATCTAGTTGCAGTCTCATCTTAGCGACAAACAAATGTCAAAAACTTGTCAAAATGTAGAGAAATTACGAGGATTTTTTGACAGATTGAGGCTGAGATCAGACTGTGAACGTTCTTAATGATTCTGCTGAACTCCTGAGTTGAATTTTTTCGTCGGTTATTGCAACAAAATTTTTCTGTTCCATACATTTTGACTGTGTAGGTCTAGCTGCTAATCTACAGCTAATCTGCGGTTTCATAAAAAACTGCAATTTTCTATGAAATATCACTTTTTTTTTGCGCGTCGATATCCTTGTCCTGTATACGACATACATGGCATCAATATCAATGGTAGATAGACTGTGAACGATTATATTAGGTACTAGAGGAGCCGCGTGCTCGGCCAACCCGCTGACGCATGCACTTCGCACGCTCAACCTCATAGCGAGTGAGACGAACTTGTTCTGTAGTTCTCTGAGTGAATCAAGGAATGCCTTGTGTATAATCAGTTATAGATTAAGTTTTTATACGCGCATTTATCACATTGGATTATCCCCTAACAGTAGATGTAAGTAAGTAAATAAATAATTAAGTACTTTCAACGAAATCATTAATATCATGAAACCTTATTGAATTCTTACGTTAGTAATTAATCTCAATTAAAACAACCCCTACAGAAGAGCCTGATCAATATCGTACTTAACTAACAACAACGAAGCTTCTAGACCCTGAACGTAACTTATTTCTAATCTATTCATTAGACCGCCTAATTTACTGGAACTTGAATATACTATCAAGACGGGGGCGAAACCCTGGCAAGAAAACCTTTGGCGCTTTAATAAGTAATGACTTTGAATCTTGTGGCCTAACATTAATCTTAACGTACCTATATATAAAGGTAGCTGTAATATTCATTAGGGGGTTCAGTTATTTCTTTGTTTTGGGATAAAGTGAGGTATTAAAGAAAATGTTTTCCTTTATTTGTTGTCATTTGCGTCATCGCCATCCAAATATAAAAAGCTAAATAATTATGAAACACACACTACCCAAAAAAATGTTATAAAACAAGGTTATACCTTATTATAAGCGTTTAAATATTAACTGGAACCTATCTGATATTTAGAGAAAACCATTTATAGTTACGATAGATAGATACTAACAAATTAGTAAGAGGAAACGAACGTTCTACACGTCGCGCCGCCCGGATATCTACAGTCACGAGCATAAGTGTAAGTGTAATTTAAGGCATTTTCATGAGAAAATCGGTTTTGAATCTTGCATATGTAAGTCTAAGGTATTTCTGATATAAATGCTCACGACTGTACTGGCTCGGCATTCGGTCGCGTTTTGCACTCATTAGATATTTCATTTTGATATAATTATAATATTAGAATATTGTTTGTTGGATAATGGCATCTGTCACATTTACGAAGCTTGGGACCTACTTAGAAGTACCTACATAATTTGGCTAGATATTGTGTTTACAAAAAACAACAATCTTTAGTTGTAAAAAACACTTAAATGTTATTATTATAAATGATTAAGTAATATTTGATTATCCTTGTAGTATATCTTAGATTTTATATTGCTATTTCAATATAATAGGTTGTTTCAAACGATTGGCACAATACTTTCAGTTGATGTTGATATATTTTTTGATGATATCTAAGAATTACGAGTCAACTCCTATTAAATTGGTTAATTACCTTATAATGTTTTAAAACGGTTTCACTACATAAGATTTGTTTATTATTACCTGTGCTAGAAGATATTAAGTCAACATATATGATGATCTGTGATTGGTTCAAAATGGCGGTAGATGCTTAACGTAAAAGACGTTGGTAGTGTATAAAAAGGATTGTAACGACATTATCAAGGCAGCCCGCCGGGCCTCCCCCAGGTAACTGGGGGTCTCACCTGGCGGGGACAGACCGCCGAGGTGTCGTGAAGAAAGCGGCGCCTTGAGTCGGCGTCGCGGCGCGCCTACAGAAAAACACATAGCAATCACTCACACGGGCGCGCGCAACTCACGCGCGCCCGACAGGCTTTAAAAGCCAACAAGAGCGAACACAATGAGGGGCCCGTATTTACGGGCCACCGTACAGCGCTCTGCGGCCGGGGGGCAACGCCCCGGTACCGCTCGCCTCGCCCCCTTACGGGGGCGACGCGATCTCTCGATTGGTATCAAGGCAGTTGCTTGGTAGATGTTCAGTTGGATAGTTCTAGTGCCGTTTTTATGTGGAAAAGATCGACCAGATGTCACGTAAGTTAAGTAATTTGATATTATATCCTAATTATTGCTTATTATGACTATGTTGTTCTGTAAGTCATATTATGGCCAATGTTCTAGCTATTGTTATTATATTGCTATCTATTATTTTGAATTCTCTTGGACCGTTGTCGAAGAGATCGAATTGATAGTTTTTAAAGATAATGATAATTTATGACGAACTAAGAAATGTATTGATAGAATACTTTAATACTGTTTCCATGGAGTTTGTTGTTCTTCTTCTCCATGATGACCTAGTTTTGCGAACGGACTACTAGTTTTCTGATTAATTACTGACAAGCCTAAATTTAAATAAATGTTTAGCCTTGTCTATCTGTGCTTTACTTCATAAAACCGTTTCCCTGCAAACCATATTCAATAATAACTTTCATACACAGTAAATAATTAACTAGTAACCATTCTGATATTCAAAGCTTGTTATTTGGGTAATATATAGGTACATATACTTCTAGTATATACTGAATACCCTAATACACTCAACTAGGCAGAAGTCATCTAGTCCGCAGAATATTTGGGAAACAGAATATTTTTTACGGTGGTCGCCATTTCCCGCACGTCATTGGTAACATCTTGAGCCGGCCTAGTGTAGTACGGAGTTTCAATAGCATGCGAGGCCATCTCATACTGGTTTTTTTTAACACTGGCCAGTAGCCTACCGATCCACTATTATAAATGCGAAAGTATCTTTATCTGTGTTCGTAAGTTGTTACATTTTCACGGCTCAACCACTGATACGATGGTGATTTTGGTGGTGTTTAAATATCAGTATTTCAACATCAGGGTTCAATATAACTTTGTCACTAAAGTTACAATGTTGCTAATCTTATTCCACATCATTTATAGAGCATATCGACCGTACTCTGTAATTACGGATAAGTGGTATATTTACCTGCTGTATTGTCAAAAAGTTGCAGTTGGAAAGTCTATAGGGTCGCGTTACGTATTACGTATGTATAGCATGTATCAGAAAGGTGTGGTCAAAGGATGTGGTGCACACCAATAAACTGAAGCACTTTCTCTTTCATGGGACCAATGCCGTAATCTCGAAAAAATAAATAGTCACCCCATACTTTTGGATCGAGATTTTTTTTCGCGATTACGATGCTGGTCCCATGGAGAAAGTTCTTTAATATGACCACACCTTTATTAATTTATTTATTTTATTATATATGTACACACAGTAAAATACATATAGATATGACATATTTATAATATGAGTACAAAGGTACTGCTTATTTCTTCAGAAATTTCTTCCAGCAGACCTGCGAAAGGAGAAGTAAAAAAAGAAATGTAGACAATAGTGTGTGACAACAAGAAGAGAAAAATATGAATGTGTGAAGTCTACAATAAAAATATTAAATAAACCTACACATATAACGCAAAAAAAAAATTAAGTATACTTAAATAAGTACATAATACAAAAATATATAAACATATATATATATATACAAATACTCACGGTATAGAGGAAAGGTAATGCTCTTTTAATCGACGTTTAAATAGAGAAACAGTTTCCTAGTGTTTTGGTACCTTTCTGATACATGCTATACATACGTAACGTGACCAAAGATATTCCAATGCAACTTTGTCGATACAGCAGAGGGGCAATTCTCGTAATTTTAAGAACGTTCAGTCTGATCTCGGTCTCAATCTGTCAAAAAATACTTCTAATTTCCCTACATTTTGACAAGTTTTTGACATTTGTTTGTCGCCGAGCTGAGACTGCGGCTAGATTTTGAACTTTTTCAATTATGAGAATTGGCCTTTAGGTAAATACGGGTATAACCCTTATCCGTAATTACAGCGTACGCTCGGTATAATAACAGTGGTCGGCAGCAACCTCAAACAACCACTTAAGTGGGTTAATTGTACCGTCGTGAAGGCTGCAGTTATATTGCATTACCACCTACGTTATTTATACAATGTAAATGACTGGTGAAGAAACTTGTTACGGCTATAAAATGTAATCTAATATCGCGACATTTTCGCCAAAAATGTAAACAAATATGAGTTTATATGAATTCCTACACAATAAAGTTCAGTTTACGCTACCACATCAAACATTTTTATAACTTTTTCAATAGTGCTAGTCACTCTGAAATCAACTTAATTACCATTAAAATAAGTTGATATTTGTTTAACTTGAAATAACGTCAATTTGAAACATAAATACAATTTTAATATAGGTGAATGTACTACAGTTTGGTGGAGTGGAAAGTAAAATTATGAATGTTATGGTCATTTAAAGGTTCAACGTTTTTTCCCTCTATCTTTAATTTTTAGGCAGTTTAACATGACCGTTTTAATCCGTTTATTGAACATGGTTAGTTTCTCTAGAAAAGTAGACATTTACGAAAAAGCAATGCTTAGAAGCTAGATTTTTTAAGACAAATCTTTCAATATCATTCGCAAAACCATTAGTATTCACGGAAACACTTAATTTCTAAAGAAAGCTGACTCAATAGGGCTGAGAATATTTTCCAATTACGTTTGTAAGTACATTTCACTGTAACTCGAGCTGGTAGTAAAAATGTCGTTAAATTGTAGGCGGAGAACGAAGCCGCCCTATTACCTACTTGCACACAAGTGTTATTACTACTTTAAAAGTAAAAAGTTCTCCTATTTTATACCAGACTCGTTAGAGACTTCGATTTTCATAACGTCTATGTAGATCGAATATAATGGCTTGTGACCTTTAGTTACATGGACAACCATTCTTACTAAGACGTATCGTATTACCTAGTAACTGGGTTGTGGAGGTCAGATAGGCAGTCGCTCCATGTAAAATACTGGTATTCAGCTGCATCCGGTTTGATTGGAAGCCGACCCCACCATAGTTGGGAAAAGGGTAGGCAGGTGATGACCTTTAGCTACAGGCATTATAAATGCAACTCTTTTTATCCTTTAGTTTAGGCCCACAGCTGCCTTAGGGGACTAGCGGTTGACATGGTTGACAACTGAAGGCCAATTCCCGTAATGCAAAACGTTCCAAATCTAATCGCAATCTCATCTCAGCGACAATCAATGTCAAAAACCTGTCAAAAAAGTAAGGAAATTAGAGGTATTTTGGACAGATTGAGACTGAGATCAGACTGAACGTTCTTAAAATTACGAGAATTTGTAACATAATGTACATACTCACAGTTATCTTCATTCATTCCTCCAGGTCAGAACAAGCATTCTGTTACCGTTAGGCGCTGATCTCATTATTTCTTACGACACGTTTTATCCACAATCAGTACACAGACACAGCTCCATCTTTAAGATGACACTACGATGATTTAGTGACATCCAAGGGTTGGTAATTTCGCCCACATTGATGGATATCATTTTTCCTATAAACACTATACTTCTAATACAAAATAACTATAGATTTTATCGTATTTTATTAATAATATATTTTATTATGACAGCTTTGACAACGACGTTTAATACGTCGCCATGGCAACCTTTCTTTCAAATTCTTACCTGCCTGTATCTTTTTAGCTAATTAGATATGCATACTTATTATATTTAATTACTGGCCATCTTCATAACTCAAATTCATATTTTCTACATGATGTTATTCTACGAGCTGACATTATAGATCCACGCAATCCAAGGATCAGTTCGGGTTTCGCCTCTAAAGCGGATACTACAAAGAGCCTGATACTCCAGGGCTACCTATCGCGGGAATACCCAGCGTACCTCTCCGCTCCGGTACCTGTGGGACCCTGCCTACGCCTCCGTCCTCCGTGAAGGGCTCCTTAATCTATTGGGCCGCGCCTCATCCGAGAGCTGCCTCACCTGGCGGGCTGATAGCACCTCCACCGTGCCTCTCTCTCTCCTGCTGCGTGGACCCTCCTACGGGTGTCCTCCGTGCAGCACACGCACCAGCTCCTGTACGTGCGCCGGCTCCTGCTGCCGTGCTGCACCCTGCCCTGCTTCTTCACCCGTACCTGCGCCGGCTCCTGCTGCCGTGCTGCGTCCTATCCTGCTGCGTGGGCCCTCCTACGGGTGTCCTCCGTGCCGCATACTCACCAGCATCTGCCCTCATCTGTACCTACCTGCACCTGTCGCCGGCACCTGCCTCGCGTCTACCTCCCTCCAACTGGATCTCCACCTCAGCCACCTATCACGCATCGTCATCCACACAACCCACCTCCACATACTACACACCACTCTTAGTCCATCTCCATCTTAAAGTTATAAATATATCTTTAATTGTTTTGACCTCCCTTTCTTTAATTTTAACTAACTTTGTCTTTATAGTCCAGTTTTACTTGTCGCTTCACGACAAATTGCCCCTCTGATCTTCGACTTAAGTGGCCACCGACGTCGCATGGGATAATTTTGCGCGAATTTGCTAGACATCGCCAGATAAAACAGACTCGTTGCGGCACATTATTGTCCCCCAGTGAGTACGTAGTTCACAGTTAACTGTCTATCAAGTTATTACGCACGCAACAATGTAACCTGTGTGGACCGAAGAAGCTTGTTTTCTAACTGTACATCTAAACACCAAACTCTTCTACTGACTGTGCAGTCAGAGATATTAATGTCAAGCAAATTGAATACCAAATTAAATTATTCGTATAGTCAAATCACAACTGTCATTCTTTGACAGTTGTATGAAATGAGATGACACGGCAAATTGACATACGTTGTTAATTTGATTAACAATTAATTTCCCTGACTGTACACAGATATTACATAAACTCTGATTTGTAATTTACTAGACTAAAATGACAGGGGTGTAAGTCACTTATTTTCTACGTGATTAATTAAGTAAACACTTTTTCGTGCTGGACCATATCTGGGAAAAAAATAAAAGAGACTGACTTCTGAGTTTGTTTCGGCCTGCTCAGAGTAGTCATATAGGAAACACGACCTCATCTAGTTTTAAAAATATGATTGACGTGTAAAAGTGTATGTACAAACATATTTACAGAAATAAAATCATTTATTATTTAGCCAATGAGGAGTTCCACTATTTACCTCCAGGCTCCATCATAAAAATAACTATCTTTTCTTCCAAGTGATTTGATAGGTAGGATTAGTAGGGTAGTTGCCTTATCAAATCCTTTAAAAAACGTAATACACCTGAGATACCTACATACATATGTATGTACTCATTCATAGGTAGCTGAACTAATAACTTTAACTTAATACAGAACTCTGGTGCTAGTTGCACTGGGGTTTAAGATAAGTTCATTAGTCTGAAGAGGCGCGTCAAGACCATCCACTATGTAGGCACGGTAAACTATTATAACTAAGTAATTAGTTGCACAACTAATTTCTGTGTTAATAAGCGTAGCAGGGAAACATTTCGTCAGTTTGTGCTACTAAGGGCGGGTTGTTTCACGTCCACTTGACGCACGCGTATACGTCAAAGATCGCGCTAACTATCGTCAAACCAAAAAAGCGTTTCCTTCAAATTACAATTACAAAATTATGAACTTGCCGTACGTCAAATAATAACGAGTACGTAATCGTTATTATTTGACGTAGGTATGTATGTTACGTTAACCGACCGTTTGAAACAACCGGCCCTTAAAGGTATCTAGTAATAACATGTTCAGTTTATTTGCCATTTCTTCTCAGTACCTAATACCGTACCAAGTAATTTATTGCTACCAAACCTAATATTTATTCTTAAACAACTATATAGTATGTGGAGTTCTTAAGCCGTGTACGCACGAATGAACAAAACCATGGTGAACACGAACATCGACAACTTTGTTCGAACATCAAACACTGTTTTCGTTAGTGGTACGCACGTGCGAACAAAGTGTTCGATGTTCATGTTCACCATGGTTTTGTTCGTTTGTGCGTACACGGCTTTCGATTCAAAGATATTAGTATTTTATTGAACATACCCTATTACAGCTGATTAAAAAAGTAAGATGGCTGCCATTCGAGGGGTGTTGGGTTAGGTTCATTTATAAATGTGTATTTATCGATAAAAATGAGTATATTGCGTATGCTATATACTCATCGTATTTAGTCATATTACTAATTTTTTTATACTTGTCGGAGAATATTTTAATTACTGTGGGCGTACTATGGGTAATGTTGGTTATAGCACAATAGAAAAACGGTTTACAGTTCAAATCAGATTAGAACTTATGAACTAGTTAGTCACACTAGCGAATCACACACTCACACAACTCAATGATTCGGGACGCAATTGACAGTTTCTGAGCACATGTTGTTCGTACGATGTCCAATGTTTCGATCCTGTCGAGAGCTCTGCTCACACGGCTTTTGTAGCTGTTACTCTCGTCCCACCACGAACTCAGGCTAGACTCTGTCTAACGTTCCGAATAGTCAAACGAATGACTCCGACATACTTATGTACAATCGGCCTATAATGTTCCCACTGCTGGGACCCAGGCCTCCTCCCTTTGAGAGGGAGTGGACTGATCTACCACGCGGGCCCAGTGCGGATTGGTAAATGTCAAATGTTTTCGAATGTTTGGTTCTAAGACATGCTGGTTTCCTTGCGATGTTTTTCTTCACCATTTTGAATACAATGATGATGACATTATTTACACAAAGTAAAGCGCCTGCCTGGTTTCGAACCGTGGGCCACCACTGCACTGAGAATAATATATAATAATAAATAATATAAATAAACCCTTAAAGTATCGGTAACCGTCTATTTTCCGTTTAAGCCGCCTCTTTACTTCAAACCCTTTGTCACAATTCAACTAAAGCAGAAAACCACAACACAATAGAAATCAAATAACAACCCCAGACATTTATAAACTACGTTTAAATCCACAAAGACACACAATATTTCACTTAATCCAAGAATTAAAAGGACTTTCACCTCTTCATTGTTTATTCCGTGCTCTCGCGACCGAGCCAATAGAAATATAAATAACACGAGTTAAGCTGTAGACAGACTTATAACACGCCACGCGACTTCAATTAACCCATCGTAATTACAGACACAATTAAAAAGTAATTGTGTCTCGCGTGGATCTACGTTCCGACATATGAAGGGTTAAGCAAGAGACGCTTCGTCATTTGGTCAATGAACATGAGTGGGGTGGCGTCGGGTGTTCCCAGTGTGCTAAGACCTTTAGTCTCTCGAACAAATAGAGATATAACATAATAATACAAGTAAGTGTTATTGTCGTAGGGATTAGATACAGGATCACGTATTAACTCGACATCGACGACAATAGCCGGAAATAGCCGAAGTTGTTCGGAAATTATCTTCTGTACTTTTATGTTTTCGTGTAGGTTGAGATGTTTGTTGATTGATTTATAGGATAACACTCTTCTGTTTTTGTCGGGAGTTATAAATGAAAGAGATGTTAACTTTGTGTAACATGTATGTTAGTAGATAACATTTTGGACTTTGCACTAAAATCCTTTTAATCCAAGTAGCTATCGTAACACAATATACATAACACACGCCTCATTCCTTTGGCGGTAGGCAGAAACTAACCGAACGCCACATGCTAATCCTCACATTCTCATTTTGCTTCGTTTACGTTCATCTCGTCATACTACATCCGGTTGCGAGAACTACGCACCTGACCTTTCAGAATATCACCGTAACATTTCATGGATAACATAAAAAAATGGCACAGTTACCTAAGTATTAAATGGAATTATAAAATGCATAAATCCGAGAATAGATGGATCATTGAAAAATCGCCCCTTGATAATATTAATTTCAGCAATAACTTATAATTAAAGCCAATAAAATCTATCGGTAATTAAAATGTGGCGGAGTTCAAATTAATTGCACAATTAAGTTAACTAATTGATCAGCTTTGATTTAAACGTTTGTCAAGTGATAAAATCCAACTTTTATTTCTTTTTAATGCAAAGGAATGTAGTTATAAAACTCGCTGAAAGATTAATGATATATTTATTACCAAATAAAATAAAATGACAGCAATATAAAATTGCAGAAAGGAAGTTCTAAGGGTATTTAATTTCAAAATAAGCAATGAAATATATAGAATTTTTTTTTCAGTTAAAAAAAAAATTAAATGTAGGTGAACACTTCTAAAAAACTTGTTTACTTTTTTTTTCAAATTATTTGATACTGTTCGCTGGCAACCGCATAGTAGGTACTATAATAGAAATTCATGGTTGTAGTTGTTTATCTGCCGGTATGCACCAGCATTGTTTCGAAAACTCTGGGGCTCAGAATAGGGGAAATACCTAGAATTCTGATGACAATATAACGAACACTGCGAATTTTGATTAATCGTAAGTTAACATGACCCTAGACAACACCTTTCAAAGGCTCGAGGTTAAGATTCCATAAACTGATAATGGTACAGAGCATATCTTCCACTATTAAATTATTATTCCCATGTCCAAATATTATTTCAACCCTACAGTTTAATCAAATTTCGTCAGCCCTGAACACACGGTAACTAAGGTCAGCTGGAACTCGCGTAAACGTCGATTACCATTAAGTGGAGCCGAGCGGAAATTACGACATGTCTGAGACTTTGTTGGAAGGAACCTCGCGATAAAACTGCCGACACGTCGTGAGCGGAACAAATCCAGACTTTCTCAATAGCAGGGAGCGGGTCTTGTAAACATTTTGTCACTTTGTTGGAGTGGAGTTGTAACATAATGCTTTTAAATCTGTGTTTAAGTTTTCAGTTTTGAGTAGTCTTGTTAGTCTCATTGTAAACTTATCACATTATTCATTAGAGTTTATGGGAGCATTGGAAATGCAAGAAACAAAGTTACTGTTGAACATAATTATTGAATAAACGATGCAAATATAATCACTACAGTAATGCATAGTGGATGAGCGCAATAGCTATAAAAACCACAATAAAAAATGGCCACCCAACAAATTTGTTTTTCAATCGTAAGCCAAAACACCTCATTATTATCACAGATTATATCCAAACAATCTATTTATTACGTGCTCCCACGTAAAAAAGGTCGACAAAACACGAAAGTTGAGTGAATCTCATTAGAGCATTTCGGTTGGAGAACTTGGGGGAAATGGAGGAACATGGGGAACTCGGGTAACTTGGGGAACCCGGGGGTACTCGGGGCGTGAATTCGCCAAATCCGCGGATATCAGATGTTAGGGCGGAATCTATTACTGGCGCGCCGATTGCGCTCCCCCATCCGGAAATTATAACTGGTAACTCGATCGAAGCTAACAGCCGACGGCGGCACAAGTGGCGGTATCATGAAGTTTGTTAGACAGCACTGCGTGAGAGCAGCCGGCGGGTTAGGATTTTAATAAAATATATTTTTTTTAACTTTTTTCAAACTTAATTTGTGAAACCGCGGTTCGATTTCGTAACGAAGTATTTTATTTCTCCGAGTAAAGGTTGCTATTTAATCGGTCTTTCCTACAGTTATATTACCTGTGACAGCTGCAACCCAACAGCAACTTTTACAACAACAATAAAGATCGCTGTGATTTAGAGAGACTTGAAAGTTGCAGTAATCCAACAGCTTCCTTATAGTTACGAGCTTAAAGTTTACTGTAATATTGCCAGTGATGCCAAAACAGAGGTAAAATAAATGGACTGTAACTATGGTCAGAGGCTAGGTGAAAAGTCAGCTATTAGGGCAGAGCAGTCTCTCCATGCCGTGGATTTCACCGGTAACATGTCACAATGTAACCTACCAACATCAAAAGAAACTGTTCACCAAAAAAACACCCGTATCCAAAAAAACTTGAATATGAAGGACCTGCCTTTGTAGCATAGCCGTCTTACAAAGATAGTCCCAACCTGTCCCATTTCTAAAGCCACTAAGCACACTAATGTTTCCTCTGCAATACAAAACGCTTCCGCGGTCGCGTGGATACCGTCACTAAACCGCGCAACGGCTCTCGTGTGGCAATGCCTTAATCTTAATAATGACGTCACATCCACTCGAGTAGGTAATCATTCTTGACTCCGCAGAATTTGATGTGTGAAATATTAATAAAATTGATTTGATTTGGGGAATTTGGTGATAGGTATGGAAATGATTTGTATTTGGTAACAAATGTATTCCTAGATCTTCAGCTGCCAATTGTTGCCCAAAGAGACAATAAGAGCTCATGTTGGAACGAAAGGTATTTTCGCCCTTATTTTCAACCATAATAAAAACTTTATTTTTAAGTTTTAATTTTTTAGTTGTAGGTACCTTCCCCACACAAATTCATATATACTTGCAAGATTAGAGATACCCCAATAACAACTTTGACAGAAATGAGGGTGTACCGTGGTATACTAAACACATCTGTGTACCCCTTTAGAGGGTACAGGCGTGATGTTATGTTGTGTGATCGCGTAAACAATGCATACATATGCGATAGCAGCAATCGCGATTGATTTGCTGGCATTTATTGAAGAGTTTCGTTGTCTGTCTCCGAAACTCATCATCAGATCTTTAAGAAATTTAAATGGGATCATTTTGGAATAACCCTCTTTCGAACAAAAAAAAGAATTTTGCAATTCCGTTCATATATGACAGAGTTATACATAAAAAAAAATATATAAACATCCGAATTGAGAACCTCGTCGTTTTTTTGAAGTCGATTAAAAACATTACAACCACCAATCCGTTACCGAAACATGGTGATTATAACAATGTTCTTGTTCATAGGCTTTCGTATTGCAAGATTCTAAGTAGGGTCTATTTCAGTAAAGGATGTTTACAAGCTGTAAAGATGAGATGGCTGCTAATATCGTTGGTAGACCTTAGAGATATATTTTTCTAATAACTGTAAAAGAAAATAGCCACATAAACTAGAAACCGTAAGCCTAATCTACGAGTATACAGATAAATAAAATTGAAGAGTTTGCATATATGAAATAAATGCATATGAAAGTATATACGGTACTTATAACAAAAACACAATTTGTAAATTGTCTGTCTGTCTGTTTGTTCCGGCTAATCTCCGATTATCTGGCTAGAGCGATTTTGACGGGAATTTAATTTTTTTTTTAAAAGAATTAGAGTTGCGCGCAAAATAATTAAAACCCACAAATTTCCGACATACACGCGGGCGAAGCCGCAGGCAGAAGCTATTCCAAAATAAAATTAACACAAGAGAGAGAAAAGAGAGAGAGTCATCCAAGCGGCTGACAGTATCTTATGGGAACATTCCCATGCGCTCATCCCCTGTCCATCCTTTCCGTTTGAACGCCTTTATAGCTAAGCCCATGGGTCCCATAACATAAATATACATGCGAAGTTTTCATCGTCCTGGACCCATGTTTGTCTTTTATAACCCTCAATTTGTACTTTGAGCTTTACCGTCATAACACGACAAAGAAATTTCATCGACAGACATTTTTAATGAAGTAACTGTATTAAACAGAGGACGTGATTCGCAACATAAATATTGATAACATAGTATTTTGAAAATTATTATAGTACTTTGATCATAAACGTATATTTTCATGGTCATGGAAGTTTTTGGCCATGTGGATTTCTCTATACTTGTCTGTATGTTAGTCTGTACGAGTTGCAATAAATACTTTTACCTACAGGGTGGCAGACATCATCGCGTAATCTGTTACCATGGATTCAGTACATGATCCTGAAATCCTAACACTATACGGTTATTCAAAAAAAAATTTGCTGTTCCATACATTTTGACCGCGTAGGTATTACACTTTTCTATGGAATAGCTGAATGTTTTTTTATAACCGACGAAAATATATACGTTACGTCTAGAATCATGTGCTGAATTACAGTTTGCGCGTCCAAGTCCCTGCCACCCTGTATTGTCCTCACATGATCTGACCAAGATTGTGTCTGAAATTTAGAAGACTATGACCTGCACTCTAATTGCGTAACACACTATTCATCCGAATTTGAATCATTTTGAAGGATATTGCTAATCCATTGTTTGAAATTTCATGTTTGAAAAATATGCCTGCTCAAAAACGTAAATAACGCAATGAATATTGTTGAAATGTCAAAATGAAAGCCATTGCTACTGATTTATGCAATTAACCGGCCTTTTTTTTTTTTTTTTTCAGTTTGTTTTTTTATCATCTAAAAGGTACCTGCTAAGCTAAATACAATTTTGAATGTAATATCAACCAACTTAAGTTGCGCTGTACATAAATAGAAGAAGGTAAATAGTATTTCAGTGAGAAATCTGTGTTTACAGTTTTCTTTTATTTATTCAACTCATTTCGAAACGGAAGAGGGTTTATTAAAAATTTACATAAAGACCTTTCTATTCACCTGTAGTGCCCTCCTGTTGTGCTCATAAAAAATACAAAATACAACATAAAAAATAGTTTTGCGTAGCTACCTACGTACTTTTTTATTTGTGCAGGGTTACTGCCCCGGTGTCTATGTATCTAGTGTATGTATATTTTCTTACAAGTCTTATTTGCAAAATCAGCACTGTACAAAAATTACGAGTTTATAGTTTAAACTAGCTCTGCCTGTGGGTTCGCTCACATGACTAGGTATTCGTTTGTTACTAAAAGTTGAAATTGTTTTTGATTTTATGTATTTTGTTTTCCTTCTACTCTTACACAAGTTGTCTATATATCTCTTATCGCAGGTATGCTGGTAGAGATTTCTTTAGAAATAAACTAGATAAATATTTGACATTTGTTTGTCGCCGAGATGAGACTGCGACTAGATTTTGACGTTATAAATTACGAGAATAACCCTTCAGGGTGATGCAGAGACAAACAGTTGTAGGCGCAATCATGAAAATTGACGAATAAATATTTTACATACAAATAAATATAAGCACAAATAAATATACATAAATACACGAATATGCTAAAAATAAATAAGACAAACAACGAGAAAACATTACCGTTGTGATGCTACTGCCAGCTTCTTGCGAATGTGCTCGCGAACTTTAATTCAACTTTATCAAATAAGTTATGTTTGAACGCCTTGAGTTTGTTAGAAACAAAAACTAAATGAATTACATCAAAAACTGTCTTCAATTAATTATATAAGTAGACTTTGATTTCCTGAAAAACTAAATCTAAGGAGGTTAACTACGAAAACCCTGCTTAAGTTTTTCTTTGACCTTGACTGGAAGGTGGAAAGCTTGTGACTAAGTACTAAGTAAAAACAGCCGCACAGGTCGATCGATCAGGTTAAGCTATGCTTGCCGCGGTTGGTCCGTGGATGGGTCACCATCTTCATATACCGAGATTAGACCCCTCCGGACCTCTGAAAGCACGTTAAGCCGTTAATCTTGGCTGTCGTTCGTGAATCTTTAACAGTCGTTACGGGTCGTCAGAAGCCCGAAAGTCTGACAACCAGTCTTACCAAGGGGTATCGTATTACCCAGTAACTGGTTTGTGGAGGTCAGATACGCTGTCACTCCATGTAAAATACTGGTATTCAGCTACATCCGGTTAGACTGGAAGTCGACTCCAATATAGTTGGGAATAGGCTAGGCAGATCCCGCTAGGTAGGGCCTTGACTGGAAGTTTTCAATTAATTAAATCAAATGAAAAGCTTTTCAGATGAAACCTGTAGAGTTAATATCGGTTCCGATGGAAGTCTTGTAAACTTATAATGAGGTAGCTTTACTTTCACTAATTTAATATAATTTTCATCCAACCTTGGCCATACATTAAAACTCTAGCGATAGTCATATAAAAGTAATTTGTGGTTTAAGGCTTCAAAGGAAAATATTGTAACTGGGATAAAATAAATACTTAGTAAGAAGTTACAAAAATTTAATGAAATAAAAAATGTATACCTGATATTAGGTACACAAATTAATTTATTTATTTTAATAAAAATACGACCACTAGCTTGTGGCTAAGTAATACCAGCTGCACGGGTCGATCGATCAGGTTAGGCTACGCTTGCCGCGGTTGGTCCGTGGATGGGTGACCATCTTTACATACAAGACCCTACTGTGCCTCGGAAAGCACGCTAAGCTGATGGCCCCGGCTGTCATTCGTGGATCTTTGTCCGTCGTTACGGGTAGTCAGAAGCCCCGAAAGTGTGACAACCAGTCTTACAAAGGGGTAATAGTATTACCCAGTAACTGGGTTGTGGAGGTCAGATAGACAGTCGCTCCATGTAAAATACTGGTACTCAGTTACATGCGGTTAGACTGAAAGCCAATCCCAACATAGTTGGGAAAAGGCTAGGCAGATGATGATAATCGACCACTAGCTTCTGCTCGCGACTTCGTCTACGTGAAATTTGTGGTTCCTCGACCCACCCCGTCGCATCGCATCGCATCGCATCGCCTGCCCGTGCTAGTACTTCGTTTTCGCTTAGCGTTCTTTCTGAGTGGTCAATCAGACTGCACTAGCGGGTGCGGGGGCGGGCGCGGGCGCTAGTTTTTTCTTTTTAATCGGCTCCTTAGAATCCTAGCGTGATGTTATATAGCTATTTATAGTGTTATATAGTTATTTCATTATTGTAATGAAATTGGATGCTCAGTAAATCAATCTTACTTCAGTAAGTAAGATTGATTTACTGAGCATCCAATTTCATTAGTTTACAATTGGTTATAGTTATGACTATCTACCATTTTGTTTGTAGTATTTGATTGTTGTGGCAATGTGTAGATTAATTTAACGTTGCAATTTTATTTGATTAAAAAGAACTTAAAGCTCTTTTGGTGGGCGGTATGTTGGGAAGGATTATACCTGTATATAGTTATATGTAATCGCCTTCCTCAAGAATTGGGTTAACAAATTCAAAAAGATTTATTGTAATCAGTCTGTTACTTCCGGAGATTACCCCCTACTTACAAACAAACTAAGTTCTAATAAACCTGTCAACAAAATTAAAAGTAGGAGTATGTACTATGTATGTACGAATATCAAAGCATCTATATAAAAAGGAGTGAAGCTAGCGAACCTAATGAGGAATTATTCAGCGTCGAGAGGGCTCCGTGGTCTCATTAAAACGAAAGGCTCTGGCAGCCAGATACGGAAGACTACGAGCATATTCTTTTGTGGAAACATATACATGTGCCAGGGCAACATATACGCATGAAGGTGACTATGTCATTTAATACGTTGTAGGTACAAATGTGAAGTTGGACAAGAACCTTTTGGCCACCTTGTTTTTTCAATACAATTTTCACAAAACCATTTTACAAATGATTGCTAACACCCCCCCCCCCCCCCCCTCTCCTTCCCTCAATATAATTCGAGGGCCACAAGATCTATGCAACAATGTACATATGTATTCGACAAAGGCAGAGGAAACTGGAAGCCAATTCTCGTACTTAAAAAACGTTCAAATTCAAGTCACAATCTCATCTCGGCGACAATCCATGTCAAAATATAGGGAAATTGATTATATTTTTGACAAATTGAGACTGACATTAGAATGCGAATGTTCTTAAAAATACGGGAATTGCTCCTCTGATTAAAATTATTGTATAAAAATTCTTAGAATGCGACTTTCATATTTGTTTATTTTAGAAAGTAGGTAAGGAGCTTACATTTTCATTCCAATCTTTCAATATAAAAAGAATTGAACAAACATTTTACTGTACCCAACTTAACCCGATTAGCTATCACATATTTCTAGCCGAATAACTCTGTATTCAAACCTTCAACAAATAGGGCGAAACAAAACTTTTGTTCACAGCAAAACACATTTGAAGAACACGACAATCTGTATTCTAGGATCAACACAGTCATTTGTTTACGTACTATTTCTTGTATCAACATGTTGTATTATCTACGTTCGGATCAACACGGTCATTTGTCTACGTATTTCTTGTATCAATAAGTTGTATTATCTATATTATTACGAATATAATAAAGCTGAAGAATTTGTTTTTTTATTTCATATCTCTGGAACTACCAGCCGGAATTAAACAATTATTTTTGCATTTGATACACCTCTTTTGCATTTGTTATAGGCTATTTAACATTATATATAATATGTTATTTAGATGTAGGTTAAGATTTAGGATATTGTATGTAATTTTATAGGATGTAGATTAAGGATTTAGCATGTAAGGCCTCTCTATCGCATTGGATCGCTGATCTGTAATGGTAGTTGTTTAGTAAGATTTGAATAAAGAAATAAATCATCACGTTATGACCTTTAAGAACCGAATAAATACAATTAAAATCTGATAGAATCCTTAGCAAAAACGAAGTAATAGAGTGGGCGGGCGATGCGATGCGATGCGATGTGACGCGGTGGGTCGGCGGCCGAGGAACTTTTATAAAATTGTGGCTGATTCTTACGAGTTTCACACAAACGAAATTGGTGAGAGAATTTATTAAGTAATATATTGACGACACGGTTGGCGCAGTGGCTGAGCGATCGACTGCTGAGCTGCGTGTCGCGGGTTCGATTCCCGTACGGAACAAATATTTGTATTGCCTACAGGTAGTTTTCCGGGTCTGGCTGTTTGTGTTTAAATATTTGTAAACGCACCCACGATACAGGAGTAATTCCTAGTGTAAGGCAAAGTTTTAAAAAAATATTTAAAAAAAAGACCTGAGTATAACATACTGTAAAAATACGAATCCAAACTGATCTTTATTTATGACTCACAACGCGTTAGTCGCATGCGCTAAATTTCTAAAACCACGCGGAAAACCATTGACAAAACTATGGCGAAACAAAATATTTCCAAACAGGGAAAAATATCGGGGAATTATCTGGTCGGGTTCAGAGAAAAGGTATAAAGCCCGTTTTCACTACACTAGGCAATACCTAAGCGTGTTGTTGGATTTTCAACGCTCGACTTATCGTCGAAAGTTGAAAATCCAATAACGTGTTTCTGCATAAGGTATAATTCTATCACAGTGAAGGGTTTTCGGTCCGTCTGCGGCTGCCGAGGCCCGGACCTTCATCTATTCCCAGTTCGTCTACTAACGGCACCTGTAAACGACTTTTTTATTCACAATATTTTCTCTCAAAATGTTTCTCCGGACCCTTTATTTGGTCATTATGAAAAGTTGAATGTGCTCTAGAGTTTGATGTAAATGGATTTTTAGTGGAGAGATATTGTTAGTAGATATTCAATTTGAGATTTTTATCAAAAATAGATGCAGGGGTGGCCTAGTGGTAATGGCCGCGACTTATGGACGTGGGTTCAAACCCAAGTAGGCACTTTACTTTGTGTATTTTATTTCATCACCACTGCTCTCAAAACGGTGAAGAAAAACCTCGTTAGGAAACTGGCATGTCCTAGAACCAAAAATTCGAAGACATGTTACATCCACCAACCTGTAATGAGCCCGCGTGGTGGATTATGGCCAACTCCCTCTTACAAAAAGAGGAGTCCTGTGTCCCTGCAGAACGGGAATAGGCTGATTATGTATGATGATCAAAAATAGTTATTGAAATAAAGATTTAAGTACTTAGGCACTTGTGTTTTTACAAGCTTTTATTTAACTTGCGATGTATGTATGTATGTTCGGGTGGACTCTTGCAACTCAATTTTGAAGCAGATATCTTCAACCGATTGAGCTGAAATTTTGCATGCATGTGTAAATCAGATGACAATGCAAAATTATTATGACATGGAGCTGATCTGATGATGGAACTACGAGTTTGGGCTCGTATGATTCGTCTTGACGAGTACTTTGGTGCTAGATGGTAACTGGGGTCTGATGATGGAGCTGGAAGATAGCCATAGGAACTCGGTAATTAAACGACACAACCCCATCGAGTTTGGGCTCGTATGATTTGTCATGACGAGTACTTTGGTGCTAGATGATAACCAGCGTGTTACATTGTGTTCTAAATGAAAATTCTTTAAAATTTTTACATAATTATTCATTTGTAAGAAAAAGCACATTTGTATTCTAAGGGAGAATGATTACTTTTTCAGTTTAATTTATTCATCGAAACTCTGAAGCGACAAACAGAATCATTATTCAACCATAAACCCAACATAATGGTGTGTCTAAGTGTAAATATCTAATAAATAAAATATTGCCTTCGAGCTACAAAAATGAGGCCAACACAGGACGAATAATAAAGTAAGTGAATTGCCCCCAGGCGGGGGGTGGGGGGGCGCTGACGAATAAAACTTGAGTTTCCGAGTCTGATGGGGAAAACACGAACATCCGAAAATTGTTTTGCACCTACCGAACTTTGTTCCCCACTTTGAGATGGAAATATTGAAGTGTTTTAAGTTATAATACGTTTTTTTTGGAGTTGTGAGCGAGTATCTCATCGCTCCTTTTATCGAGTGTATTATTTCTATAGACTTCGATAACTCCATACAAAGAGTCATACAAATAATTTTATAGACATCTATTGCTATGTATTTTGCAAAGTTTGTTACAAACTTGGCTTAACTCAATTCGAAAGCAACCTCATATTCCATTCCTAAAATATAGGTAAAGAAATCAACGTGAACTGCATGTCTATTCTGTAAAAATCTCGCTGTGAAATCTTAGGTGAAGGGAGCTTGAAGTGACCTGTCAATCCCAAGCATCAGGTAAAATGACAGCGAACTTCAAGCTCACGTAATCGAATAGATCGGCTGATGTTTAGAGAATAACACTGTAAGTAAACAAAATTCGTCGTTTTAGACATTCGTTTAAACTAGCTTATAGCAAAAGGTATCATGGCACCATGGGTATCTATAGCACTTATCCTATTATTCTATATGTTTTAAAACTCAACAGCCCACCTCTAAGCTCCGTGCATCGTAAGGACCGATAAAGCGATTACGTCAGCACACGGGCACCATTCACTTCGATCTAACAACATCAATCTGAGACCCAACGGTTAATGTGCCTGTTAAGCCTGGTTGTGATGTCATTATTGTGTTACTATCTAGCCGTTAGTGACACGACAGCACCCGATAATAGATAGATAATGGCTACAAAGCGGTGCTGATTGTATTAAGCCTCACGTGTACCAACACGCTTTACGACGTGGAACAAAACGGTGACTGGGTTGTTGACATCCTAGGATGCGCCGAATGTACCTCTAGACTTTCTAAGTAAAGGATGCGCTTTGTGGATCAATCTATCTACGGAAATACGAACCTGCTATGATGAGATCTAATATAGAGCTGTTACAACCATGGTAGTACTTTCATATTTTGTATTGAAATGATAATAATATTTTCTATTAACTACTCTAAGTCATTCCGAAAAAATCTTTTTAATACTTTAGGATAAGGACTAGGTAATCCGCCAGAGAGAAAACTTCTTGCAAACGTGCTATGATAAGTGCACTACCACAAACCGTGACAATACAAAATTTTGAAGCTTTGTCTCTGCGAGGGGTAACTCTGTGGCGCGACGTTCGTGCTAATTGTGAAACACGAAGTTTACCGAAGCGAATTATAAGTGTCATACCTCGTGAGCAATTTAACCCAGCATTGAAAACAGTAGAGCTGAGAGCGTATATTAAAGGTCACTGAATGAAAACTTTCCGAAAACTATCAAAATAATGATACGAAAAGCTTTCTTCGCCTAACACGACATTACCAGACATTCAAACATTAAGTATAGGGTAAGGTCACCAGTTTATTCTTATTTAATAAGAATATGCTCCTCAATTCACAAATTACCTCGACTCTCGAATCTATCTACCACTCTAAGCCTGGAAATTAGCCTACATTTCGCTATTAGGTCAAATTAACACATACATATGCCTGCTAATATAAGTTGAGCGGGTCAGTATTACAATCAGATTACAGTGAGCACCGGGTCGCAGCTCGGCAATGTTGAGCCACACTCGACCACCGTGTAATCCATTAGCTAGCCAACTGTGTTGGCCATGACTTCTGAACGTATTTGGACAAATGCTGGTGCAGAGATAAATTGAAATTCAGGCTTAGAAGCTGGCGTCAATTT
This sequence comes from Apamea epomidion, assembly GCA_947507525.1. NCBI lineage: Eukaryota > Metazoa > Arthropoda > Insecta > Lepidoptera > Noctuidae > Apamea > Apamea epomidion. Next base: position 7,170,284 of record OX382232.1, read on the forward strand.
AGTTCAGACCTTTTCAAGGTGGTTGAGATACTAACGGAGAAATATTTTACAATTAGGAAATTAAGTAACGGTGAGGGAAAAGTCGTGACGAAACCAGCATGTCCTAGAACAATAAATTCGATGACATGCTTTTTTTGTTTTTTTTTTCAAAAACATTGCACCACACTAGGAATTACTCGTGTATCGTGGGTGCGTTTACAAACATTTAAACTCACATACACAAACAGCCAGACCCGGAACAACTACCTGTAGGCAATACTAATATTTGTTCCGTGCGGGAATCGAACCCACGACACGCAGCGCAGCAGTGGATCGCTCAGCCACTGCGCCAACCGTGTCGTCAATGTGACATCTATCAACCCGCACTGGGCCCGCGTAGTGGATTACGACTCACTCCCTCTCACCGCGAGGAGGCATGTGTCCCAGCAGTGGCAACAGTATAGGCTGAATAAATACTAGAGAAATAAAAGGTCTACTTTACAACAATCTACAGTACAAGATACCAGTGGCGGTGTGAAAGTAGAAAAAAACATGTTTCGAGATAAATTGTACCATTTATTCGTATGTATTATTCGGCACGTGCAGTGTAAAAATTGTACCGCAACGAATAATGAAATATACTTAATGATGTTTTCGCGCAGCCGAGCAGTATACTCCCCTAGCCGAGCCACCCCGGCTTTTGTAAACTATCAGGCGCTCCCGGACAAAGTACTCAAACACCAAACAAAAAATCGGAATTTTTTCTCTTTCGTGCCCTTTAAAGAAATCCGATAATTTTATTACTTCGCTGCTTATATTAGGCGCGGCAAGGGAATATCACACCCCGTGGCATAGAAAACCATAATTAATTTTCTCTTCACCCTTTATTTAACTTTATTCAATTGAAACTAACAAACTTATGCCTTTAGGTACTTATCAAGGACCAGTGATACATGAATGCTAAAATAATGATTGTTTCAGGTGAACTTTGCGTGACTCCAAACAATTAATATTACAGAGAATAACTAAGGCAATTCTCTAAAGGGTTATAAACGTGAGTTATATTGGCTGTAGGTATTGTATCAACGTTTTACTCTACTAACTCTAGGTATGCTTATAAACAGCGAATCATTGTGAACAGACAGACCTTATAAAGGAAAGGGTAAGGGCCAAAGTTGTTCAACAAAATTGCTATTTGTGATTATTTATGTTCATTGTAAACTAATAGTGATAATAAAATTGCTATTCAATTCATTGTTATTCACCTGTGTCGGTCTTCCACGTGGCTCGTTCTTCAAATCAAAGTTTCCATCACGAAAACGTTTAAACCAAAATCGCACGGTGCGTTCATTAGTAGTCCCCTCTCCAAACGCAACATTAATATTGCGAGCTGTTTCTGCCGCGTTAGTTCCGCGTCGGAACTCGTATTCAAAAATAACTCGAATTTTCGAAGTATCCATCTTTCTTGTCTAAGCTGAATAAAAAAAACAACTGAAAGTCGATAATCGAATGATGCACATTTTTCAAAAGAAGAACTTCATAGGTACCATGTGAAAAAAGTTTTACTCAAAAATCTCAAACCATGAAAGTTCTATGTCAATTCGAAGTACCTATTACAATAAAACGGCAATTTCATACTTTAACCCCTATTACTATTGTAGGGAACTTTGAGAATGAAAATCAATACTAGCTCAAACCCAAACAAGGGCCATTATACGAGTATGTACTTCTAGACTACTTAGTACGGCTTGGGTGCATATTACGGGCCTTACAATAAAACAAACCCTTTTAAAAACAGTTCGAAATCCCAAAAAAAAAATATTAAAAATATTTGACAATACTAACATCCCGTCAATTCCCTTTGCGGGGTTTGCTCATTCATAATCAATTGTATGCAATTCATATCCAACCAAAAAATTAAATGAATCTCAAAGGTCTTCAGAACAATACACGTAAATAAATGACATATTTATTGCACCTTGTGTCGTCGACCGCCTGCGCTCAGGGTCGTGGCCAGCTGATTTCCGCATGGAGACAAATATTTGCACGACATATTTGTTCAGAATCTGAATGTTGGTGAATGTGATTTTAATGGAACGACACTGGTGTCCAATTATAAGTTTAGAAAGGAGACGCGTTTATTTATTTACAACCCGTGAATTTTTAAGACTTTTCTCATCAATTCTGAACGTATGGTTAACACTGGTATTTAGCTCTACACGAAATGTTAAACTCTAGCGAATAACTCGTCAGATAGCAACTCGATTTAGTTTTAACGATTGCCACTATTTAAAGAGAGGCTTTAATGTATGATCCACATGAAATTTTAGTATCGATATCGAACATTTTGGTATTTGAAACAACGTGTTTACTTAGTAAATAATTGAGCTACCATTTAACTATGTATTTCAGCTAGTCTATTCTGTAAAAATCTCACCGTGAAGATTTTGGTGAAGTGAGCTTGGAGTGAATTGCCATCCCATCTGACGCTAGGGATTAGCACTGTTGACAGCTCACTTCAAACTCACTTCACCTAAGTTTTGGCGGTCAGATTTTTCCAGAAAATGGTGAAGGAAAACATCGTGAGGAAACCGGCATGCCCAGCATGGAACATTATAGGCTGATTAAATACTACTGGATTATCGTTGTATATATCAAAAATGGATAAAACAAATTTTTGTAATCTACAACACGATATACCTACTTTTTGTTTCGAAGTATACCACTAATGTACAACAACAAGAATCCTTGTAGGTATTACTGAAATTAACTTAGGATTTTCTTTTGGTGCTTACTGACCCTGAAAAAGGATCTGAGGATTAAGGTAATGTAGTAAAAATATGTTCCTCAAAGGCAAATGGGTCTCTAAAACTTCGAAGATAATGTATAAGTCAGTAGTTATTGCCTAGACAACAGTCAACCTACCTACTCAAGTATACAAACATTCGACCGTAGAGCAGGTAACGGCTGCAGAGGGTGACGGAGTCTACATGAAAGAAAAGTCATGCAGACCAATAACTAGCCTGGAGGAGCGTGATGGACGGTGCAAGTGCTCCAACACCCCAGAGCGGTGCTATTCTAGAAAAATCTCACTGTGAAACTGACTTAGGTGATGTGAGCTTAAAGTGAGCTGTAATCTCACCGTGATAACTTAGGTGAAGTGAGCGTGGAGTGAGCTGTCATTCCAACTAATGCTAGGGATTGACACTATTGACAGCTCACTTTAAGATCACTTCACTTAAGTTTTCACAGTGATATTTTTACAGAATAGCACTACAGCCAAAGTTAGTTGAAGAACACCGTGTGGTTTTAGTCAGTAAGTGTCTGACAGACCCCCCGCACCGGCCCAAGGGTAGATAATATCCTTTCGTATTTGCAAACGCAAAAAAAAATTAAACATTGATACTTTGGAACAGGTAACAAATTTTACTGGTAATTTTTTGAAGTAGTAGCCCAGGCAACCGCTGTCTACTAACAAAAAACTCCTAACATCCTGTAATCAAGACACTCCTCAACACAAACGAACAACTACGCCATCTACATACATTAAGTGATCAGAGGGTCCAAGAAAAACCGGCAATACTACATCCGTAAATAAGTACACAAAGACGAGCAGCAGTGATTAACGAGCTAGGTAATTTGTGAGATAAAGGTCGCCGGACATAACCGAAATCGAAAAGAGAGCGGCCATCTTTTGAATCCTTAATTCGGGTAGGTAAGTACCATCGAACTATCTATTTGGTATAGAGTAGGTATGTTGGGGTACTTGGTACATGCCAATTCTACTACTGTTCAATCGTCCATTGCATTGGGAAGTTACGGATATAAAATAAATAAATAATTACTTTATTTCAATCCATTCAGTATTAGTAACATAATATTAAAACCACTTATTATCTAGTGTCAAACTCAAACTCAAAGCATTGTGCAAGTGTTAGTAACAATCCCCCTACGCACAAACTGCTTTGAGAACTAAAACTCTCGGCTATAGTTTTCAGGATGCGGTTGCGACTGTCTCCCACTCTCCTCAGTAGTGAAGCTGTTTTCTTACGCACAATCGCGTGAAAGCCGTCGTTATTGGCTTGCTCAAACATTTCCGACGCGCTTTAGTAGCGAGAAAGTTTCAACAACATCCTAAAACCATTATTGTACTGGACGCGCAGGGCATCCATATAGCCCCGTCAACATCTTCTTCACCAGCTCGGTCGGTTCGCGATGAAGCACTGGATAAATTTTGCATGCAACTACAAAATTACATGACCAGAGACGAAATTCGAGCCGTAGTCGTACGTCTGAATTAAATTCCCGGCAAAGGCAATAGTTTGTAAGGGTGAGAACATTGTGTTCTGCGCCATTTTATTCTACCTTGACGGCCAGAGCAGAATAAAATGACACAGAATTTGATTTGTACGGTTTTATTCCAGCGCTGAACTTACCCCAACATACCTCCCCTACAGGTATAAATATTCATCTCTCCACTACACCGCCAATATAATTTTTTATGACGTACGTATGTACGCAATAAAAAATAATATTGGCGGTGTTATTATGTAAAAAAAACATGAAAGTTATTATATAATAACTCTTAAAGCTTATGGCATATTTAAGAGAGTGATGTAAAAGGAGAGGTAGTTACGACTATTGTAAGTCAGCCATACCACGTAACTTGTTCAACTGTACATTCGGGCTCCGATGTGAGCTCGAGCCAGCACATCAAAAATTTAAATGTAAAATATGGGAGCGCAGTTTTTTGGCGGTGAGAGCGTCAGGATTTTGTTTTAATAAAATAGTTTATATGAGTTGTTTTACAGTTAGAATGTGGTTCGTAAAGTTTAGTTTAGGTACGTTCGTTCATGTATTAAATATACGTAAAAAGTAAAACCAAAATTCATAAAAAAAACTCAGTATAAAATACCTAGGTAATAGAAACAATTACGTATCGCATTCAATCTCAAAACAAAACAGCGATCTATTTCTCCAATTTCAGTTCCACAAAACAAATCCGAGATTAGATTAGCAACACCTCCCCCTCTCCCTTACAATCTGTAGTAACTGTAACGTTAGAAGGAAACGATTCAAACACCCACTTCTCAGTGCACGCTCCAGTGATCTAACCAGAGTTTACTCGTAATGATAATAAGACGTTATTTAGACGGGAGATTAGTTGCTCTGTGAAGCGGGTAAGTTGTGCCAAATACAGACTATTTACACGTTGTTTGACATGTTGTTACTTTTCTTGTGATTTGGATTTTGACTGTCTGGTAATCAATCGTGTTATAGGATCTTTAAGATAAATATTATTACACGACGAACTGTACCCGAGGCTTCGTTCGCGTGGATGTCGGATAATGAGTATCTCAAATAAAGTAGCCTAAGTTACTCCTTATAACATCAGCTATCTGCCAGTGAACGTCTCGCCAAAATCGGTCCAGCCGTTTCCGAGATTAGCCGAAACAAACAGACACAAAATGTTTTTTTGTTATAAGTACCGTATTTAGATTCATATTTCCTCACGATGTTTTCCTTCAACGTTTTGAGAGCAGTGGTGATGAAATTATTTACAGAAAACCTGGCTGGGTTCGAACCCACGACCTACAACTTGTAAGTCGGGGTCGTTACCACTGCCCTCGACTAAACTTTCTACTCAATGTTAAATAATAAAAACATTAACTTCATAAATCTTTAATATAAGTAAAACCCAACAATTTCTACTTACCCTAACAATAATAAAATCATAGAAAGCATAACAAAGTCCAAAGAAAATCTCTTAATCTCCCGAAAATCAAGACGTCGACAGTCATTACGAAAGTAGGAGATGAACAAGCACAAAGAATACTAATGCTGAAGTTCGGGAACCCAAGTTTAGCACAGGCCTCCGATAATTTACTTAAGAAAAAACTCAATCAATCTCCTGGAGAAACTTCATGTCTAGACTGCCATATAGAGGCTCATACACAAATTGAAATACGAAGAAAATGTTTGTCAACCTTCATTCGTAGAAAATGAATTGCATAAAAATGTCTGTGGAAAACCCTCGCAAAATAAGTTCTGTTGCCAAAAATGAAGATTTGTAGGTAGGCCTACAAACTTGAAAGTAGCCAAACCTTGGGTAGCAAATGAAAAACTAAGCCACCTAAGCCTCAGAGAAACTAAAAGCAAATTGAAGTTTTTTAATAGATACATCTTGAAAGGTTAGATGTCTAGTCCGAAGTTATTTTCTTCAGTAAAAAAGAAATAATAGGTCCACCGAAATAACTAAATAATTCCCATAGCTTAGTCAATGGTACCTAAACCTACTAATGCCGACAGTGTCTGGGACCAATAAGCACCTAAGTATTAAAAAGTAGCTGCGCCCTGCGGTTTCACCCGCATAAGTCTCGATTCCGTGGGAATATTGGGATGAAAATCCTATGTCCTAATCCAAGCCATGATCTACCCATGCCAAATGTTATGCAGACCCGTTCAGCCATTTTAGCGTGAAAGCGACAAACATACAAAAAATAAAATCTTTTCTCTTTAAAACATTAGTTTAGATAAGTAATACTTCTCTCCAAAACTAATACAGCTGACGTGGCTCCAAAGGCTGCACAACTAAAAGCACAGAACTGGTGCCCTGAGACAGTAAGACGGAGTCGCGGTTGGCCTCGTAGATGACGGGACGAACTGGAAAGGTTCCGCCAGAGCTGGAAGGAGGACGCGCGGGCTCGCAAAAGATGGAAGGGGTGGAGGGAGGCCTTTGCCCAGGAGTGGGACATGGCATGGTAGAGGAAACAATAATAAAAGCCATATCACCAAAATATCTCTAATAAACGATATAGGTCCTCCAATGACTCCAGTCTAACATGTATGTACTCTTACAAGTTGACAACCCATTTTATACAAACCTACCCTTATCAAGTCTGGTAACTTCTAATTAATGACCTACATAACTAATCTCGAAGGTCAGGCAGGGAGATCTTGGGTAGGTCACACATACTTATAAGTAAGTAGATTTTAAGATAGTTTAGTTTATAATTATAACGACCAAAATAGTTTATTATGAAACTTGCGAAAACTGTCTAGCAAACATGTAAAAGCTGCTTACAGCAAACTGGTTCATATACTGGAAAGTAGCGATATATATCGCTGGGGAGTCGAAATACCTTTCAACTTATGGAAATAAATACCTGAAAGGAAGCACTTTATACAGATCGTGGCCATAAACTCTACCTATTTGTAATACAAATTTTTCGAGATGGATATTTATTGGCCCGTACTAAAATATTGCAAGCAAAATATTGTGGCAAAAAATTCTTCGAAATATTATGTCGTCTACTTCCCAGCTTTCTGTGACCTTGTTTTTAAATCCTGGTGTTAGCTCCACTATGACACTGAATTGATTCAGTACGACTTCGGCTCCTCACGTCAATCGGCTTTAAAAGCCGATTTCCGAAGCGGTGTTTAACGCCGCCAGTGGCTCGGAAGCCGGATAATTGGCCGCGTTACCAGACGCGTCGATAAATTATAATCCTCCTTCAATTTTAAGCCGGGGCTTAGAATCGGCGGTAAACAGTTCCCTTTATTGTTGGCCTCATACACGTCGGTAGGTAGATGAACCTTTCTGAAATAAATATGCTCTGCAAAACACTTTAAAATATTCATACGTACTGTGAAGTAAAAGAATGCAAACATTTCAGTTTAGATAACTATGCGTGAGGACGAGAACGGTTATGCTAGCTGCTGAAAAAATTCGGAAATTCAAACATAGAGTAAAACGTTCAATATTTTAAGCATTCTAAGTATATTTTTACTACAAATAAGAACAAGGCGTGACCCTGAAAGAGGCTTCGAAATAAAATACTAACTCTGAAAAACTTTTTCTCCGCGCGATATAACTTGAGAATATTTTGGTGCTAAACAAAAAGTGAGTTTATTGTACTGAGCAAAGCCGGCGAGACTATAAATCATCCGACACCGCTGCTCCTGAGCACCTATTTGATGTAATAACAGGCAACATTATTTATTAAAATAAGGTCAGGGGTGTCAGATGTTATAGATAGGAGTTACGGTGGTCCGGCGAACCGCAACAGCCTGCAGGCCATAAACAAAGATGGCGACGATTTGCGAGATTACACCGGCGAAGTGTGCATCTACATACTTAACGATATGACGACATAAACTCCAAGTATGTATGTGTGGATGAGCAGCCTTATGTGCACTTATGAACACTTTCACTAGGGCAATTTTGTTCACATATAAAATTTAAGTGGGTGACAAATATTATGACATTTTAGATTCGTGTTCGACCCTTTTACTGAAAGTTAGCACTCTTCCTATAAGATATGTCCTTAAAACAGACACCCTTTCGTCCGTTTTCCTTTTAGTATATTTTAAGTTACTTTGTCGCATTAGATTTATCTGTAATGGCAAAGGAAACATTTCATGTGATAAATAATAAAGCGGTGACTGGTACTCGAAAGTCCTCATCTGCCTAGCCTTCTCCCAACTATGTTGGGGTCGGCTTCCAGTCTAACCGGATGCAGCTGAATACCAATATTTTAAAAGGAGCGACTGCCTACCTGACCTCCACAACCCAATTACTGGGTAATACGATACCTCTTGGTAAGACTGGTTTTCAGACTTTCGGGCTTCTGACGACCCGTAACCACCGTCAAAAATCCACGAGTGACAGCCGGGACCAACGGCTTAACGTGCTTTCCGAGGCAATGTCTTGGTATGTAAAGATGGTCACCCATCCACGGACCAAACGCGGAAAGCCTGACTTCCTCTTAACTTAATCGATGGAACCGTGCGGCTGTTATTACTTAGCCACAAGCCCTCTCTGGCATTCGAAAGTATGATCTCAATTACCTACTTTCAATATTATTTACCCTTATTTACCCTCCAAAAAAGCTATTTCGAATTATTACAACAATTATTTAATTGTATTTAATTTAATTTATTTAATATTAAATACAATTAAATAAATAATAAATGAATAGATAGACCTGCATTTAAAATATTAATAGAATAAGTGAATGAATGTAAATATAAATACATAGGTAATAGGATAGAAAATAATTCTAACTTAATAACAAAGAAAATTAATAAAGCGCTCTCCCTCTCTCTCTATTTATTAAAAAATGTGCTGTGCCCGACAGGGTCCATAATTGTTTATATTATTTTTCTTTTATTTACCACCTGTAATTGCACATTATGGATTGCAATAAAAGATTTGAGATTTGAACATCATAAGCCAATAATATCCACCATAACTGCTACAAAAGATAAACGACCAATATATTTTCACATGTCCAACACAATCTTCATAACAAAGCTCATGCAGCTTCATGAAAATATCAACGTTTCATTAATTAACACATCGCTGGAAGCGGTTATTTTCCGCGCCATCGATACAAAGGCTGCAATTTCGCTCCACCCCGTATGGAACACAACACTAGCTTTGTCCACAGTACCCGGTCGTTCAACAGGTAAACAAAAAGTTCCTGTTGTTTCCTTTTATCGATACCTATCTTGAATATTTACACTGTTCGCTTGCATCGATATCTCGTTTGCAGAAAGGAGGACTTTCAATGAAAGGGAAATTATGCGTTATGTTGTTGCATAAATTATAACAATATTTTAACGAACCATTAGCATAGCGTTAAAATTTAATCCTATTACATAAATAATGTAAATGTCACAGTAAAGTTGTTAGGAACAGGCTCTGTGGAAAAATAAAACACAAGAGACGTGGGTATTAACTTAAATTAATAATCTATCCGAGGGCAACACAACTTTGGGTAAGGTCAGATTTAGAACGTGAAGAGGGCACCAACAAATATTGATTCGCGGCCTTTAACTTGGGGACCCTTGCAAACAGTGCTGGGGTTTGGGGGATCAGCACACATGGAGGCTTTAAACAATATATAACACTATAGGCGTGACTGTTAAGAAAAAAGAAAGAAAATTATTTTATTCTGCACAAACAAACGCACAATTACACATAAAAAATAATAATAATAAAAAAAGACATAAGATACACATAGTCAAAAGACTCGTACTCAAGCACAAAAAATGTTGACACTTTTGTCTATTGCTTGATGTCAACGCCAGGGACCAATGACACTGCTGCACATAATCAGGCGGGAGGAGACGCCCGGGTGTCACCACTGCGAGGATCGCCCAGAGGACACGGTGGAGCATACGGTGGAGGTCTGCCCCGCTTGGGCAGAGCACCGCCGTGTCCTCGTAGAGGCGAGCGGCAGCGGCGGCGACCTCTCGCGTCCGGCCCTGGTTCAAGCCATGGTCCGGGGCGAGATGGAGTGGGAGGCGGTCACCTCCTTCTGCGAAGCAGTCATGCTAGCGAAGGAGGTGGCGGGATGGGCTAGGGAGAGATCCTCACGCCTCAGCCGCCGAGGGAGACGCTCCGGGCGTCGGGAGCCGCGTGACGACTCCCGGCCACCGTAGGCGCGGGCCTGCGGGCGGCGAGCAATGGGTAGCTCTCCGTCCGATCAGGACCAGGCCTGTGCCGGACGGCGCGTATGTGTTCCACGCGCGCCTCAAAGAGATGTCAGCGTAGTTGACGGGGCCCGACAGGGCCGAAGCCTGCCGGGGTAGCGGGATCGTCCGAAAGGGTTACCGCTGCCCTGGTACATAAAGAGCTAAGGAAGGAACACGGGTGGGTTTTAGTCAGTAAGAGTCTGACACTCCCTTCTGCTCCACCCAGAGCGGGAGGGGTCATTTGATGATTTCCCATACGACATGACGATATTGCGTACATAAAGTCATTTTTTTTCCCAAGTGGGTCGGCAGACACTACAGAACGCCATCTACTACGATCATTATACAGGGTTATTTTAAATTGGCTAGCTAAACTCTGCAGATGCGATATCGACATATAACCATGATAAAACAAAAAATAAATCAATATGATGTTTTTTTTTTTTGTACGCAGTTATTGTAGTCACTTGAAATATCAGTTTAAAAAATCCGGTTTCTTTGTGTAAACTTCACAGACTATGTTATTGGTATCTAAAAACGATAAAACACAAGAAAACGGGTTTTCTCAACTCATAATTACAGCGGTCGTTGACTCAAAAAAAACGTCGAAAATTTTATATTTTATCGTGTTTAGGTATCGATACCCATCACGTTTGCGGAGTTTAGCTAGCCAATATAAAATAACCCTGTAAAGGTAGGTACCTCCTTTTGCTTTGAACTGTAAAGCATAACTTGAATAAATGTGGCCTGTGGTAAAAGTTAGGTTAATTGCGCCGTGGGGGGTTAAGCGTCGAATAACGATCGCGCGGCGAATATATCGGGTGTCATGCATTTGCCACGTTAATTGACACTCCATTAAACGTGCCGGCTTCAGTGAGAGAGGTAGAACTGTGCACATAGGTGAGTACCGAACTTGAGGTCACTTTTATTATTTTACCCGCCAGATTTACTTCGTCTTCGCTTAGCGTTCACTCCGACTTTTTTTTTATTTTGCTCGACTTCTAAGGGTCGTAGCGTATAGCCTAGGTAGGGTATGAGCCTACCTTAAGAATTTTTCAATACCGACTGGTAGTTTTTTTCTTTTTTGCTTTTGACATCGATCACGCCTGATCGAAAGCGATAAGCCGATAAGTTCTGGAGATTAGCTCGTTCAAACAAACTCTTCAGTTTTTATTATTTTAGTATATTTTTATATTAGTATAGAAAAGTCACTCTAAAGACTCAACTGCAATAAAGAGAAGAACTACGAACCTTTTTTTATGATTAAAAAAAGCTGTTTTCAAACACAAATTATGTGTTTGAGAGCACAAAGGCATTGCTTTTATTCAAAGTTCCAAACCCGCGAATATTTTAAAATATTTTATTCACATTGAATTTGATTTGCATGTCAATGTGTTTGTTAAAAATTATGTGCATATATACATCCATTGAAAAATGTAGTCAGTGTTCAATATTAATGACGCACTCTACATTTATTGGTAAATACCTGCAACTTCTGTTAAAGCAGAATTTTAAATATGTAGTTATACCCTGTCTATTAGTTAGTTAGTATTTTGACAGCTGTCTTAGAACGTTTCCAGATTACGTAAAAGTTAACATTAAAATACGTAATAAAATAAATATATAAACTGCTTTATCTTATTGAATTATCTTATTTATGGCTTCTTACAGACATTATAATACCGCGCGTGTATCAATCAATGTATTGTGTGTTGCTGCAATCACTAGTTCCATCTGTCAAAAAACGGTTTACCTAATGGACAGGGTATAATGTCGAATTTCTGATCAGCTTAATATTCTCCACATTTTTCTTATCATTAAAATAATGCACCTGTTACAGGACATTCACAGTTATTTTACCTCTGAATCCAAATCACAGTGACCTTTATTGTCATTCTAATAAGGTTGCTGTTGTGTTGCTGACACTGACAAGTCTGTCAAAATCGTTGTGATCTCTATTCTCGTCACAATAAGGTTGCTGTTAGGTTGTTGCTGTGACAGGTAAAATAACTGCGAATTGACTGTACTATGCCTATTTGGTGCAAAAGTCTGACGTTGATTCGATTGTTATCATAGACATAGTGGCACTTGATTAGTATTAAATAGTTTTTATTTCATTTTGGCACCCTATATATGGAAAGCTCTCAATCGATTGCGTAATCAAGTAGGCCGCTGCAGACACAATTTGGGGAAGTGGGGGATTACTGAGCCATCCAACACCCAGTGCGGGTGCGGTGCTTCTGATCCGACCATGCTCCACTTGCTGGAGTGTCCTAAGTGGGCACTTAGGACACTCCAGCAAGTGGAGCATGGTCGGACAGCATCGGCTGCAGCTGAACGGGCGTTCAGCTGCAGCTTGGTTGACCTAAAGAATGCCACCGATGGCGCAATCAACGTGGCCACCTACTGGGCTCAGACTATAAAAAAAACAACGAGGAAGAGTACCACCGACACGAAAAGAAGAAGAGGACCTTGTATTTTATTTAATCCTAGCTGCGCCCCGTGGTTTTACCCGCTTAAGGGTCGATCCCGTGGGAATATCGGGATAAAAAGTATCCTATATATAACTCCTGGTTATATACCACACGTGTGCCAAATTTCATCCAAATCCGTTCAGTAGTTTTTGCGTGAAAGAGTATCAAAAATCCATCCATCCATGCATACAAACTTTCACGTTTATAATATTATTATGTAATATGTATGTACTTAATTTTTTATCTTTTAATTGTGCTTTTGTGTGTTGTACTATTTATTTTGTATGCACCAAATTAATTGATTTGTCTTTATAAAAATAATAGAAATATTTTAAGAGAAACATTTATAGGTAGTAAAGAGGCCATAGCAACGATTTTTTTATACAAGTATTTTTTTTAACGTATTATTATTATTATTATTATTTATATTTATAATTGCTTGCTATAATTGCTTACTCCGCTTCAATGACAGTAAATACTTCGTAGAAACTAACGTAGCAACGTTGAACAAACGCAATTGATGTGAAAAAATAAGAAGGAGCCAGTATGTATTATATAGGTATGGCAAGTAATTTTAAATTAATTAATGTTTTAAATAATATACTTTTTTTTTTCATTTAAATGGCTTCTTTACCACCTGTAAGGTCCTTTAAAATATTTAGTGTATTAATAGATACACCTTCTACATCTATCTCATGTTATTCGTAGGTATATTCATCACACAAATATCTAATGACGTGATATAACTCTTAAAAAAAGTTCGTAATGCCATAAAATATATCCCGAATAAGAACATCTGACGTCCGCGAGAAATATTCTTACTAAAATTGCAAGAGCAATCTAATGGATAAGTCTTAATGAAAATTAAAACTTATCCATTAGAAGAAACGGCAAGTTCCGACTTCATTTTATTAACAAGTTAGTTTGTGTTTTGTAATTTTCCCAGCGAATGTTCAATTTCTCGGAAAACGTAGTATCTTATAGTCATAAACACCGTCTAAAATTAATTACTCAGATAATATAACGAAACTTATTCGATAACTTTATGTTAACGCGACACTTTGCTGTTAACTGTAATTGATCATAACTACGTTAATAGATTAAATGTTAATAATTATGAGGACATATAAATCATCGCTACATGAGAGCCTACGCGTGACTACCTAGACTTCACGCGTGGTTATGAGGGCCTACGCATGGCTACGAGAAGTTACGAGAGTCTACAAGAGCCTACGCGCGGGAATACGCGCCTCTACGAGAATACGTGCGACTACGAGATCCTATCTAAAGCCAACTATTTTATGATGGGTAAACATGTGAATCGAACATGCCGTTCATATGCAATGTAACATTACACAAGGCGAATTTCTTTCAACATATTGTGTAACATTTCATGCTGCGTTTCACATATCACCCCACCATTGGAAACCACTTTCGATTTTCTCACTACCGACTTACAAACCTACATTTACCCGTAATGTTTAACCCTTTGGCACATACACCCCATGAAAGCTTCAGAAGTACCTACTTTTAATAAAACAGAATGCGACAGCGGCTCCACGGATATTGTAAAAGTCATAGCAGAACCGTGTGACGATTCGTTCAATATGGTAGAAGGGTTCTGAACTTACGGCCTGCTATATAGCATGGCATGGCAATATGACGCCATCTTTTACCACGCGTACGTTGTTGGAATATAAAGTAACGTTTTAAAGTTGTAATATGACGCACACCCACGCGTACACCACTATAAATGTAGTGAATAGAATATATTTAGTTTACACAAAATATAGTACATAAAAGGTCTTAAATATAAATAGTTCCACAGATTTTGCTTACTTATTTCCGAATGCAAAAATACCTACCCATGAAAAGATGGAGTGGCTAATATTACCAACACTGCACACAGTTTGATTTTTCAAAAGTATTTTTTATCAGACACTATTACATAATTCATGTCAAACATGGTTACACCAACTCGGCATAAATATCTTATTCAATATCTCTTGCAAACTTGCAACCAACCAACTCCTCTAACCAAGAAAATTATGTGACCAAAAGCGAGCCCATTCAATATAAAAAAAATATAACGCCGGTGCAATTACCCAAAAAAAATATTGGAAGACTCGCACTTTATTTTTAAAAGCTTTATTATTAAACTACAGGCTGTTCCCAAAAATATTTTTTATCATTTTCCGTAACACGTAGCGTTGTTAGTTTTAAAATGCAAAATCATTTCGTTCCCTCTTACATAGTTATCGGCCCCATGGGCCGTTTTACGGTAGTTTTTATGTCAGGAGGGTTTGTTCCCTCAAGGGTTAAATGGCGTAGGTGATACAATGTGTTAGTTTAGTGTTATGATGCTTAACAGATGTCTCTTTTATAGCGTGTAACTTTTAGCATCTGATTTTTTGTACATTTTATTTTTGTATACTCTTTTCCTTGAAAAAGTGACGGAGTAATCGCCTACCTGTTACTTAGTATTGTCTAAGTTTTTCTTCGCGTCTTTGTTTGGGATGGCCTTCCCATTTTCCCAACCTGTTGCAAAGGTCTGTTTTTATTCGAATGCTCTGGTTGTGAACTGAAATCAGCTAGCACAATATAGATAGGTACTACGTATGGACTTTCAGCTAGTGTGGCGTAAAACTTTAATGGAATTGCTGCCATCGGAACTTAATGGCCCTGAGGCAATGTTTTAAATGAATATTGGACTACTGGTAAGAGACGTCGAGTGAACTGCGGTCTGTGGACGGCAGGCAGCTGTTATTCCTTTAAGTCTGAGGATATTTTTCGACGAGTCTTCAGGACAAGAAGTCCGTCCGTAACCGAGGAAAACCAGAACAATCTGTTAGCCTATATTCACTAGACAATAACCGTTACTCGTAATCCCGCAACGCAACACTATATATCATCTCGTTCGACTATAACAATATTTTTTCGCGACGAGAAAATTGGACGGACAGCAGCCGAATATGAAACATGCCATAGACACGAACAAAAAAGATAAACGTTTTAAAAAAATATCTCGCGGCGACGCGTCACGTCGATATATTCAAATAGGCTTGTTTAAACAAATTGTCGCTCGATATATAGAAAAGGTCGTTATTCTGGCAAAATAATCATTTTTATTATTTCGCTACGAACCTTCGAATGGACAGGCTTAATTGAAACACTGTTGCGTTCGAACAGGGAGTGAATGAATGAATGAAACAAGTTTAACAATGTACGTGAATGTACTGACAATTTGCGTTTGGATTTATTTTTAAACAGCGTGTCAGTCGAACACTCGTTTAATTAATTCGTACAAAAAAACTTACTGCGAAAAAAACCTTCCCTTGTTTATTTAACAGGTTGAATCATTGAGATAGGTCAGTATGGAACATTCTAAAACTCTCACAGTACAGTTTGTTCTGAGGAACCACTTATTCAACGTCGGAGTTAAGAAAAACTACTTTCAAAGTTTTTCAAATACATATAATAGTTTCAGACTTTTCCAATTTAAATCATTCTGTACCTATAATTTCTGATATAATCATTATATTATTTAAATAAAATATCCAAAGAAATGATGGGTGGACTGTGTGAAAGATGATATAGCTAGAAAGGGGTTGACTACCGAGATGACGACTAATAGAAAAGTATGAATGAAAAATACATGTTTCGCTGACCCCAAATAAATTGGGATAAGGGCCGGAGAATGATCATTTCAATATTTATTTATTTATGTATGTATTATTATTATGCATGACTTCTTTAACTCAACTAATATCGAGATTGGATATCGACCTCGAGTGTTGTGACTGTTGTAGTCGCCAACTTTGTCTAAGTACAGACGATAACACATCCAGCTACCCGAAACTGTCAAATTTTCCCAATCAACCTTGAACCTTAATGCTTTAGCAATAAAGTTGAAAATCTATTAAAGAAATTTGACAGATTGTAGTTATTAAGTTAAACTTCAAAATAAATTATTCACTTTAACTCGGCGTCTCAAGTTAAGGGGTTAAAAGTGTCCTAAACTTCGTTCAAGTCAATCTTAATTTAGAACTAAATTATGAATTCAAGGTTTGAAGGCAACTTTGACATCTGTTTTTCATGGAGCTACAAACAAAAAAGAAACGAGAATTATTTATATACTATACTATACTTTAATTAATACACTTACTAGGAGAGGCCCGTGGCTAAATAATAACAGCCGCACAGGTCGATCGATCAGGTTAAGCTACGCTTGCTGCGGTTGGTCTGTGGATGGGTCCATCTTTGCATACCGAGACCCCTCCGTGCTTCGGAAAGCACATAAGCCGTTGGTCCCGGCTGTCATTCGTGGATCTTTGACAGTCGTTACGGGTAGTCAGAAGCCCGAAAGTCTGACAACCAGTCTTACCAAGGAGTATCGTATTACCCAGTAACTGGGTTGTGGAGGTATTCAGCTGCATCCGGTTAGACTGGAAGCCGACCCCAACATAATTGGGAAAAGGCTAGGCAGATGAATTATTAATATACTAGCTTCTGCTCGCGACTTTGTCCGCGTGAAATTCCTTGTTCCCCCGACCCACCGCGTCGCATCGCATCACCAGCCCGCGCTATCAATTTTTCGCTTAGCGTTCTTTTCAACTTTTGTCTTTTTGCTCGTCTTCTAAGGGCCATACGTCCCAATACTCAAACGCAAATCAAATTTAAGTAGGTACGTCTCGAGTCGACTTACTTTGACAGTTTGCAATAAAAATCTGTCAAAATAAGTCTACTTGGGACTATCTCAAATTTGGTTCTCATTTGATTATTCGGGCGTTAGCGTGTTACTAACTAACACGCTTTTTTTTTTTTTTTTTGTTGATGTGTAATCATCAAATGACCCCTCCCGCTCTGGGTGGAGCAGAAGGGAGTGTCAGACTCTTACTGACTAAAACCCACCCGTGTTCCTTCCTTAGCCCTTTATGTACCAGGGCAGCGGTAACCCTTTTGGACGATCCCGCTACCCCGGCAGGCTAATTAACACGCTAACGCCCGAATAATCAAATGAGAATAAAATTATATAATCCTATAGTCTTCCTCAAAAATAGGTCTTTCAAACGCTAGAAATCCGACCGGTAGTTCCAGAGATCAACGCCTTCAAACAACCAAACAGACTTTTTATCCACTAAATAACATGATTCTGTACAGACGCCAGCAGGTGAAGCTACTCGAAACTGTCAAATTTTCCCAATCAACCTTGAACCATAATGATATAGCGATAAAGTTGAAAATCTAGTAAAGAAATTTGACAGATTGTAGTAGCTTGATGTGCTGACGTCTGTACAATCACTCTGATGCACCCTGGACCGCCGTAACCACATCATAAGCTTTTATCTTATTCACGCCGAATTGCCGATACAGGAAAAGCTAAACCGTATTTACTATCATCATTTTCGAGTAACAAACGTATATTAATTAACATGTAGCAATTTAATATCGTAAAACACAGTGCCGTACTGTAAGTAGCTATAAGTACAACTTCATTCGTCGTTACTCACTGCTGTTAAATCCGTACGATTTCAATATCACATTTGCAAATGGCTTTATTTTACAACTTGTGTAACATAAGGAATAGTGAGCTATGAGCTATAAATTATATTGCGCCATTTCTCTTCAGGAGGAGAGCTTTCATTTGATGGGTTAGTTTATAGCAGGCGTCTTGAATCTGACACGTTTCAATAATGTAGCTTCTGTTAGAGTATGAAGATTAGTGCTGCATCTTTCTTGAGGTATTTTATGAGTCACTTCTCAGCTTCTGCCCGCGACTTCGTCCGTGTAAAATTTCTTGTTGCTCGGCTCCTTAGGGTCATGGCGTGATGTAATATAATTCTATAGCCTTGGTATGGAAATACATTATTCAATATTGGAAAATTCCTTCTATCCTCATCCTCTTTTCTTTCATACCTCCATAGATCCGATCCATCATATGATAAATATCAAGTTGTAATACAAATGATCGATTAAAGTCTTCGTGTGTCTTGCCGAACGTATAATTTCCATTTTACTAAGCACTTTCTAATTTAATATGGCCCGAAACGAATAATTTCTCTGGGGCATTTTCCTTGCCGCCGAGATAAACTGACACTGACAGTGACAGTTTAGTTTTTAATTCAATTAGACTTTCTCCAAAAAATAAACGGTCTTGTAGATAGAATTAGCGTTGCGTTCAAGTTAAATTAAAACTCTTTTCGGTGGTGAATGAATTGGAAATGATTTCTTAGCAAGTATTATTAGAGTAATAGAACTAGTTATTACCACTTTAGATAATGAGAAATGTCGTTTTCGAGATTAGTTTTGGTAAGATGGGATTGGGTTAGGCACAATTTTCACTGGATTTTTTTAATGAAATGGTTTTCATTATGTAATAAACGTAAAAATAAATAAATGTTTTTTTTATAGCCACATCAGTATCTATCTAATATATGAATCTAAAGAGTGAGAGAGAACGATGGAGAAATTGACACTTAAATAGATTCAGTTTCTCCATCGTTCTCTCTCTCTCTCTCTCTCTCTGCTAAGGATCGCGACCACATTGACTTTATAAGCTTTATAATATTCTGTGGTAGTCTAATCCCCAGAATATCCTTGAAGATAAATGCCTCCAACAGTCTTCCTTATTGCGTCTGACCATCTTGTTAACTTATAGATGTACAGCGATCATATTTTAAATAAACTAGTAGGTTATATTTTCTAAAGGAATTACATTAACAGCAGGGTTATTCTGTAAAAATCTCACCGTGAAAACGTAGGTGAAGTGAGCTTGAAGTGAGCTGTCTTTCCACCTGGATGGACACATATTGATAGCTCACTTCACCTAACTTTTCACGGTGAGATTTTTACAGAATATATCGGCAGGTGCCTACATGAAACCTAGAAATCTCGACATTGTGCAGTCAAAATTGTAAAAGCTAAATAACCAAGAACATTTAAGTCTTAACAATTAATTAAAAACATACGAATTAAGAGGTGGTTGCTCTTAAGTACAGACTTTTATGATACACAATGGATTTCGGACGACTGCATAATTACGTACTTTATAGCTGGCACAGCTGCGTTTTAGTTTTAATTCACATCGTTTGCGCTGCACGAATCCCATTTCAGGCCCAGCGTTGTTTTGCTAAAGTCTTCCATAAATCTATTTTGAACATTATTTTATTCAATTAATGTAAAAAGTTACTGTGAGAAGAAAATTTATATTTTAACTTCCAATTTTCGCAAAGTAAGTTTTCAAAAATACAGTCTTTTTTTAGAATATATCTTTTATTTTAATTTTGATCAATTATGGTCAAAATTTTTAAAAAAATGGTCACTAAAACATACGTCTAGGGTGTGGTGTGATGGTAAGAAAATAAAAAAAAATTATTCTAACATCGAATTTTCCTGTGAAAATGTCTGAATTTAGCTTGTGCACACCACACCAAGTCGTCGTTTCCATTCTGTCAGTTTATTTGTTGACCTATCAAAAGTGAGAGGTATGCTAAATTAAGCTTCAGGCATGATGATAATACCTGAGGGGAGTAACTTCAGTGTATTCATAGTAATGAACTCTAACCGCTAAGTTGTACAATGGCTGTAATTTTACAAGGAGTTACCAGTTCACCAGTTCAGAGCAAAACTAGAAACTACATTGAACTTAAATGAAGTTAGATGATAGTAGGCCCTCAGGGCTTGTTTGCTTATATTTGTTGATAAACTTAAGACACCCTGAAGTTCGGGTATGTTCTGTATTCTACTTTCCACCCACTATATGTAAAGATACATACCTAATATATTATGTTATAATATATTTGCTTGCCTCCGCTTTTCCGTTGTGTTTATATTTCATTATTTTTCTCCCCATACATTGTTTCTTACACTATCAAAGCCGACCCTCTTTCATATATAGCCACAATTGGTTCACTATGTAATTCATAGCATATAAGTAAATACGAAAGGTTTCCCCCTCTCTCTCTCTGCCCTCTCTTTCTACAGTTATAAATCATTTCCAGTGGGCTCGGGCACTAACGAGCGATACATCTGAGATACACCATTGTGTATGATATTCGACTGAATAACTCTACTGGAATCACGACATTTTTCCCTGTTCGCATTTGTTTGAAAAACTGACGCAAAAACACGACTTTGGTTGTGAATGTTTTAATAAAAGCGAACATATTGCATGCAGTGAAAAACATAACGATGACGAGGAATAATGGCCTACGAAGGCTACGGGTAGGTTAGCTATTTTGGAAACCAATAAAATTGTCAAAATATGACATGGACATCGACAACAAATCAATGGAATGACGAATGAGAGTTTTCAGTTTTCATGAAACAGTATCCAACCATGATGAGATTTTGGACTGTTTGATTTAGGTTATTTTGTCTATTTCCAAACACATTTTAATATTCAACGATCGTATGACTATTCTAACTTTTTAAAGTGATGATTTTTGAAAAGCAAAGTTTGTATTCCGAGGTAATGGCGCCGGTCGGGGAATGCTCATGCATAACAAGCCAGGGTGGCGCCGACCGCGGCTGCTCACAGGATGTTACACACATTATAGAGGTGACATAAACATCGAGTTTTCTCAGCGAGTTTTCCTGCAGCCATTACTGTTATTTGTAGATTTATGCTGTTGGTTTTGTTTTAAAACGCATTACCGCCTTTTATTACCGCCATTAATTTACTCAAAAGGCATGACGTTGTTGCCCTGGAAGGTGGTAAGGCCACGCAACCTGTGTCGACTCGTGTTCCAAACACGGCTGGCTGTAGTTACCTTAGGCTGTGCTCTCCCGTCCCAGGTGGTTTCCCGCATTGTCGAGGCGGGGGGGCTCAGTAGCCGTAGCTTGGAGAACCACGGTGAAGCCAAGAGGAACCCGAGGAGCGGCCGCTCGTCAGGGCTTTGCGGCTAAGCCAACGACGTAGCGGCCGGCGGGTAGGTTGCGGTGCCGCTTGGGCGACATCGCAACCTACCTGAGGCGGGCCGCGATGTCCCCCGTGTGGGAGACATCTCGGCTGAGGATTGGAGGCCGCGGCGGGCGAGGAGTGCCGGTATTGCGGTGCGCCGCTCTCCCTACCTTCCGCTGCCTTGACGAGGCCGCCACCGTTTGATGGCGGACGCGGTGGGGCCGCAGGGGAAGAGGAGTGTCGGTGTGACGTTGCCGCTCTTCCTATCGTCTGCGGCCGTAGCCCCCCCAACGCGGGGGCATGCGGGGCCCGCCAGCTGGGCGGGCCTGGAGGCCGGCAGGCGACGGGCGCGGGGGCGCCGTTGCCTGTATCGTACAGACCTCCACCAGTGTAGGACGGAAATGGCCAGGTGTTCCCGGCCATTCCCGTAGCCCCCCAACCTGGGGGGCATGCGGGGCCCGCCATACCAGCTAGGCGGGCATGCGCCGGGAGGGCTGTGGAAGTAAAGGCTATGCCGGTTTCCCATGGCCCTCCCATCACGGCGATGTTGGAACACCGCTGAGTTTTAGTGGGTATACTGCCATTCCGACAGGGAGTCCCACATACCCCGTCTCGTCCCACGCGAGACGGGGATGCATAAAGCTCTAAATTTCTCAGCGACAAAAAAAAAAGGCTGTGCTGGGCCCACTGTTGCGGCTTACCTTATGTAAGCCGCAGCCGCGGCGATAGTACAGCACAGGGTAACTACAGATTTGGGTCGCAAGGGGTCGAAACGCGTGCGCGTCTCGCCGACTGGTTCGTTCTTTGGCCAAAAAAATTAAAATTGCCATTCAACGTGGCAATGCTACCTGTCTTCTGGGCACGTTCTGGATGACACTTATGGACGAGTACCTACTTCGACGCCTAAGTGACCGAAAAATAAAACGATTTTTTGTATTTATTTGTATATTTAGTTGGTTAATCAAAGTACTCAGGTATTCAAATAGATCTCTAAAACCTGAATATGTGGATATTTTATACTTACTGAAGTTTAAGCAATTTTCCTTACATGAGGAAACTCTTACTAAAATTATATAGTCAAAACTTTAACCATATAATATTCTGTTTTGTAAGTTAGTCTACGGTATCTTGCGCTGCAATCATATTAATATTACAAAGAAGGAAAATGTAGTTGTTCTTTTAGAAAGCTTTTATAGGATTACCTACAATGAAGCTTTTATATGGTAACAAGATCGATTTTAAGTAGCTTTTTGTTTTGAGTACGCGGAACACCTGAAAAATTAAGAAGCGAAAATAAATTAGGTACATAAATTACCAAGACTTTTGATGTTGGTGATTTTAAATAATCTGACTCCCAAAGATTTGCTGATAGACGCAAATTTTTTAGATAATCCTTGAATCATTATTAAAATTAAGCAGTTATTTTTTACACTACACGAAATTTGAGGAAAGAGAACTACAGACTATAAGAGTCTTGATGATAAAAAAGCATGTTAAGCTTTATCGAACGTGGCGATATACTAATTACAGCATACAGCACAGTTGAACGCGAAAATTAATTAAGGCAGCGTACACAATGTTCATTTAAAGTTTCCGACTCGCCGGTCACCGCGGCACCCGACCACAGATTATTTTGTAACATAGCCTTAAACATGCAAAATAAATGTTTCCTAACGATGTATGCATAGTCTGGATCAATTTACTCCTAAAATAACAAAACTCCAGACCAACTACTAGGAATATGGATAAAAATGGCTGTCTTTTGTTCCGTGTGAAATTCTCGAAAATATTTCAAAAACTTTGTTGAATCACTACTCTGTGGGGAATGCTTTCCACTTGAGGTTCGATTGTTGAGTTTCATAAGTTTTTGTAAGTTAACTGAAAAGTACCTACTTGTTAGTAAGTAACTTAGCTAACCTTCTTATTGGCAGAGCAGTTTGAGATCTAAGATCTCAAAACGTCTACCAGAAGCTGGTAGCAGTTTATATTTCAATCTCAGTTTTGACTAACAATAAATAAATATATAAGTTTTAGGAAAGAACGATGTCGTTCTCTCTTTTTTTTCAATTCAGTGTATTTACATTCTGGCAATTAAAACCAACATGTGAACTTACATGACAAGCGCGCAGTAATTTACAACTGCCCGCACGAGTCCTGTTAAACAGTTCAAGCTATCCATTTAGTTCGAAACCAGGTTTTTGAGTTCCCGCTTTATTTTTTGTTCATGAATCCGCTTTCTTACAAGGAATTGTTACTTTTAACAAAACAAATTACAATAGCTATCTAATTATCCTAAGTTTATGAAATTTTGGGAAGTTTTGGGGGCGTCTAATCATAACTTTTCTCTTTTGTTCAAGTTAGGTACGTAACCACGCGCCCACGCAGGAGTTTCAGTTATAAAACCGAGTCATAAGGAGTACTTAATGATTATTACTTGCTTCTACATGTTTCTGTGCTTATATTTCTGTACGTATTTCCGTAAATGAATAAAGTTACCTTGGAAGTTAGTTGTACTTTGTTAAATGACATCATTTTTGTGAGAGGGCAGTGGTGGCCCAGTGGCAATGGCCGTGACTAACGAGTTGTAGGTCGTGGGTTCGAACCCAGGCAGGCGCTTTACTTTGTGTAAATAATTTTATCACCACTGCTGTCAAAAACGGTGAAGGAAAACATCGTGGGGAAGCCGGCATGTCTTAGAATCAAAAACTCGAAGACATGTGACATCTACCAACCCGCACTGGGCCCGCGTGGTAAATTATAACCCACTGGCTATAATTTAATGGCGGGTAATCTGCCTAAAATGTTCCCACTGCTGAGAAGTGTCTCAGCAGTGGGAACATTTTAGGCAGATTATGATGAAATGACATGAAAATACACAGTTTTTCACTGTCTTTCCTCTAGTATTGCTGGAGATTTATACAATAATTGGATTAAATACAAATTGATGCAAAGATTAGCATTATTTAGGTACACAAATTCCCTCCACGTCGTCTTCCAAACAAACTAGACACACTAACTCAACAGGTCTAAATAGAAAATAAGTTGTGGCTTCCTTGTAACTTGTAGAAAGTCTAAGACTAACTGGAAACGTGACTAGAACCGCCTGCTTGTGCAAGCGTGCTGCAAGAAGGCAATTTAGTAGCGTTCTGTATATAGTGGCGCCCTCTGTGCAAACTCTTACGAAGCTCCTTTCAGACAACCAAATGGTAAACGTTGTGTTGTAGACTATAGTTTTAGAATTTACGTGAATCAAATTGTTTATTGACTGTAGGACTTCTGTGATTTTGTAATTCGTTCGGAATAGATATTGAAATATGGAGGAAGTATACCTACATCTACATACTTTTGTTACAATTTTTTTATTAGGTATTTTTCTAACTAACCTGCAACGCAAATTACAACCAACATTAACAAACAAAACGATTATCTTACACTTCTTAAAAGATCTGTAATGCAAAAGTTACCGTAGTTTTAAAATGATCAAAGGTTGAAAACAAAATTAACAACACAAATTGTTTCATCATACTGTTCACTCAAAAAAAAACACGCACAATCCGCTCTTTTCCGCCTGACAACAATCAAATGGATATAAAAAATGAAAAGAGAGATCCGTCAACCAGCCAATAACTCCCAATGTTGGGGCAGGAAATTAAATAAAAGCATGACAGCCATGTCGATAGAACAAGTTAGGCAATTTCGAGCACCTGACAGACAGACAGAGGGGACGCCCCCAATATTTAACTTTTTTGTTCACATTTTATTCCATTTTGATAGCGACGACTCGACTGAGGCGTATTTATGTATATTTGCTACGCCATATTGTACTGGCGTGTCTTTTCATACGAATTTCAGTTAGAAAACCTACTTTTTGAGGCAAGCTATAATGCAGACTACAATTTTGGTCCTAAATACGTTGGCAGTACAGTTCGCCTTATTCGCAATAAATGCAATAATGAAGAACTGCCTTCAACTACGTAAGTACAAATAATAATATATAAGTACAAGTATATAAAAAGGTAGGGAAATAATCAAAAAGTATCGAAAAAATTCGTCCGCATCAGTTTCAGCAGGAAAAACGCCCAAAAGACTACGTAACGGCAATTCCATTTCGAAAACGAGAATATTAAATGTACGAAATATATTTTAACCATTACATGAAAGTAGGTACCTGCATAATAGACTAATTTCTGGGAGGATTTAAAAAATCTAAAGTCGTTTTCAAGTTGTTACCATAATTTAGATTCAATTAACGCAATAATCAAAATCAAATTACAAATCCTCAAAAAACTTGGCAAAGAAAAATGAAATAACACAATTTACAAGAAAACAAAAACTTTGTGAATTTCTATCAACATTGGGAATGCTTGTTCCTTTGTATATGAAACTTTTGATTTTGCTTCTGACGTAGCTGAACAAAAAGTTACATTTGTATTTACTTCAGAGACGATCGTTCGTTTGTAAAGGGGGAAAAGAAGCAGATTTTGTTTCGAAAATTAAATGTCCTGTGGGACAAAGAGAGTAACATATGAAAATAAATTGTTTTAAAAACGGGCCATTCGACCTTCCAACAATGTGTGAACGGGCCTAATTCGGACCCATCTAATGACCCGCACGTCACACATACCTACGTTCACTTTCAAAGTAAAAATATGTAACACCTACAGCACGTATCAGGTCAGGATGGTGTGGTCATATTAAATAATTAGCGGTCCCATACATTTGGGTCGTGTAGGTATTGAAGTTTTGTATGGAACAGTCGATATTTTTTCGATGGTCCCATGCAGAAAGTTGTTCAGTTTGATTGTGTCTCACCCTTGAATATGACTACACCTTTCTGATACACTCTGTATTGGTAGAAGAGGCCCTGTAGGTACAAAGTCCCTATAGCACACGAACGAAATAAAAAGTAACTCAGTGGAATTGGGAACGTCTCTAACGACTGCCATTATAAAGATAAGTAAGGCGAGATTATGGCCGAAGCCATGGCAACCCATTTAATGTGACTCTAATTACACTCGCCCGCTGTAAAAGTTTGCAAATCCAAATAGACTTTTGCAGTAAAGTAAAATATAAATTTTGAAACGTTTAACTTATTTATTATCTGCATTTTTTGAAAAACAAACTCACATGTCATAAGTTCCTCCATAATAAGTAGGTATTTAAATAGCAATCTTAGTAAAACGCGCATTTCTCTTTTTTTTTTAGACGATACTAGAAAAATACCCAGGTATACCTCTATTTATATACGTTTTAAGACCTTATCATTTACAATTTTTCAAAAAAATACAACTATACATTATACACAATTATACATTAAAACTAATAAGCTAATATTACTAATAAAACTTTTTAAACAGTATCTCCAATTAGATACATGATACATTATGTCTGACGCTGTCATTGAAACCCAAGACAACATTAGAATAACGATTTATTGAATTACAAAGGCATGTGAAAAACAGCTGTGTGCTCAACTGGCTAGCATCTCGACGCTCGACCACAAGTCGAGCGAGAGACATCTCGACTTCGTTACGAGAACCAGCAAGCGATCACGCACATCCAGCTTTGTACGTAATTTAATTGAAATCCGATCATTGTATGTTAGAAATTCAATTAAACATGCAATATTGGACGAAAATTCCTCGACAAAAATGTATGCTGCACGTCGTATCTTTATCAGCTTTTTCTTGTCTAGTGCAATGGTGTGAAACAATGTATTAATGTTGATGAAACTAGTGTTGACTTAAATAAACAAAGATGCTAGTAGGCACGAGTAAGTACCTATGCGCACTCATAGTTACGTAGTAAGTAAAGAAGTCATAACCCAAAGATGGTACCTCCTACCCCACGACGACTCTGCACAATTCTAAATATAAATGAATGCAAGAAGTAGTACCCTTCCTAAAATGCAGTACTCGAGTGTAGCGCTCCTTATAATTCCCTCCTTTCAAAACTCCCCCACAAAGCAGGCTAAGCAAGCGAAACTAAGCTAAAAGCTTTCCACACTACCACTTTAACTAAAAACGTTTTAAAGAATATATAAAAGATGTAGATAATTACCTAAAAAGCTTCTGTTTAGTCACGTAGAGAATAAGTTATGGAGTCGAAAGCCTTGCCTTAAGCATTCAATGTAACAGGTACCCGGTAACCTTTAGCGACTGAATGTAACAGGTACCAGGTATACAGAAGCACGTAGAGTGCCTACCTTCGTTCAGGAGCACACGGCTGACCATTCCACGTAATGAGAGCGCCGAGAAATGACTCGCTCAATGGCAACAGAGCCCGCTCGGTGAAATGACTACAATAAACGGAATTGCATAACCGTCCACTGCAAACTACTCGCGCTGACCTAAAAACAGGCCGGAGATAGGCTTACTTTTAGTTTGTATAGATTTTGTTACATGAATAGTCTTATTAATAAGGTCTAACGTAATGTATACCAGTTTCGAACGTCCATGGTATCATCATGGTATCACTAGCTGCGCCTCGTGGTTTCACCCGCATAAGTTTTGATCTTGTGGGAATATCGGGATAAAAGGTATCCTATATATTAATCCTGGTTATAAACCATCTGTGTGCCAAATGTCATCCAAATCCGTTCAGGAGTTTTTGCGTGAAAGAGCAACAAACATCCATCCATCCATCAATACAAACTTTCACGTTTATATTATATAAGTAGTACGATTTGGTACATATCACAGAGACTTGTGAGGCCCTATAATACTCTTGTCAAGTAGACAAGTTATCTCAGAAATTGCTTTAAACGCACAGATCCTTCTGATTTCCCCATCGACGCGTTTAATAACACCCACGGGATCTGATGGCGCTCTTCTCCGTCATCCGAGGTCACAACGCACGAAAAATTACATAGAAAATTAAATTCTTCAAACCATTCTATGTTTTACTATTATATAGGCGCCATTAAGTCACCTCAGTCTCAGCTCGAAGGCGACGCTGACGGAAAAATTTATCGTCTGTCCTAAGGCTGCACTAAAATAAAGCCGTAAAATCCTCGCAGCTTTGCTGTGGAAAATGTCACCATTTTACGGTTAAAATATTATATTACTTTGTTGATGATGAAACGAAATTGACTTGGAGACTGGCGATGTGCTGGTATACTACCTAGTAAATTAGTGAGTGACATTTTGTAATTGGGAGTAATCTAGTTTTTTTATTTAGTCTTTATGAGAAAACAAGTCATCGTCAACTAATAATATATTTATTTTATGTCTTCAGCTATTGTTGCCAGACCCAATGTTTTACCAGTAGACGAGAGTTTTTTGCAGTGTCATCCCTATTTTCTGTTTTACGCCATATGAAGCAAAAACATCAAAATGCTAATAAATAAAAAAATGGTTAACTTATGCTTACAGTTGAATTACTGTTTTGAAATGACCATTTACTGTTGTTTTATTTTAGTTTGGCAAGGGGGTTATCTTTTTTGTTTATTCAAAAACCTCTAACTAACCATAATAGCTTAACTTTAAAATCCACTGCCCTCATCAAAGGATCAAAGTAACTAAACGAACATAAATCGCTCATCGGTCATTATTAAGCAAACTCTTAATCTAACCCAAATAAAACAGCACGTTCTCTGTAAGAAGTCAAAAGAGCAAATCAGTCTAAGAGCGGCCAACAAGGTGAACTGTTAAAGGAACGTAACTTCTGCTAAGCATTTAATCGCGAGCATTAACTAAAAGCACCCCAGTTACTTGTTTCTTAATTCATTAAAGTTGGAACACTCTTTAGACTGGAAGCGCTAGTTTCCTCAGACAACTTCATAACAACATTACGACGGATATTTCTACAATTCTACTGGAACTTTGTCGTCATATCACATATCACCTCGAGCGAGTCCTAGAGTTCTAGTTCTAGTTACGTGGGGTACTTAGGTCCACGAAATCACCAACTAATAAAGACGATAGTAGGTAATTACCTGTGTTGCCCGTGTCTATTAACAACACTCATGTACGGAACCGATTACAGAGGCTCATTCTAAGCTCAATTCCCCTACAAATGAGGTACTTAGGGTCCTATCTAAACAAGACGCAGAGATCGAATCACTAATGGCAGATATTTACTCCTCAAACCACCCTTACCCACATTTGAATGTCAGCAACGGCCCTTATTTGCTTTACGATCTTTATCTCGGTGAAAAATACTCTTGCATGGGACCTACATACGAATTGGAGGTAGTCGGAAATTTCGCAAACAGAAAATTAACATTTGTGTTAGAAATAGGGTTGGTAAAATCTGATACGATACGACATTACATAAAAAGAACTAAGTTTTACTTGAATAGAAAAAGGCTAAACGGAATCCGGACCCTTACCCAAAAACGAATTATTTTGCTCTTTTCCCATTTAAAGGGAAGTCACGTGTTAGTTTAATCTAACATCCACATTTCTAGCCCATTTCTGTACTCTAGACCTATCCAAGTAGAATTATTTAAGTTTCCAATCACCTACGTATGGGCTTACTTACATTCTTACTCCGGACCAGAACTCAAGAATAAAAGGTCCAAAGGTGGCTGTTTATCTACTTATTCTGAATCTTTATTCGCCATCATAGCGTTAAACGAGTGCGCTGCAAGACTATGAATAAAATTATAATTTGCGAGCAATGGCTGTCCTATCATTAAGATGAGTGTCGCGATAACCTGGATTTTCTCGTCAATGTTGGGAGGCTTTAGAAGTTTTTGTACTGACTTCATTTAACTGCCCAATGAGCTCATGCCTTTTTCTATATTTTTACTGCTAATTTAAGTTTCTTATTTACTGTGGAGTCAATAGCTAATAAACTATTTAGAATGACGTTCGTACTTTGTTGTTAGATTCTAAATTAAACGTTGCATGTCTGATGTCCTCTATTGTTTTACTAAGAACGGCTTACAATATTTACAACGAGCTTTTCAGTATTTTTATCCTCCCTGCGCTATTCCCTGAAGCCCAGCCTAAAGCGTTACACGACGCAGGTCAAAAGTGTATTTAAACAACATGAGAGATGAAACTACTGACACCAACGTTCGTTTCGCATGCTCATCCAAATGTTAGCAGTTACTATCGTTTAGAATCATATTTGATGGCTGCGAGTGGCCTATCATGATCATAGAGCTCTATTAAGCCGAGAATCTGTCGTTAACCCCAAAACGTGCGGGCTATGGCACGTACACTCTCGCAAATTCAACACCACATTTGCGATCAAACTTCAATGTGAAATGTTATATTGCCACGGTGATGTAGGTACCTACGTATAGTCGGTAGTTTCCCGACAGATACGTAAGTAATGTAGGTATTCCCAACATGATCGGCTTTTAAAGGATACTGTTCATATTCAGTCCGAATTATGTATTTTGTGGTCACTTGTAGCTCTGGTGGGACATTTCCTTTTGGGAATTTAATTTCATAAAGTGCTTAAGGAAACGGACCCGAAAATGGTATGTAGGTATACATATTTAGGGAAGAATGGGTATTTAACATAATTGTAATAACAAAAGTACCAGTAAAGTACTGGCAGTTTGTTCCAGGATAATAAGAGATAAGTAATCACAATCTACTAATGATATTGTTTCATTCATGACATCCACGAAGAAAATAAGATAGCACAAGTAAAAAATATACTTATCTCAAAACTGAGGGCAAACTCAAAACTTAATCAGTTAAGACCCGAGTTAAGACCACTCCAACCATCAGCTCCCTGAAGACAAATGGAATAAGGAATCCTTGAAAACTATGCGGTCCGTAATTTGGGCACAATCACAAAATTTACATAACATCTGAGAGTAACTGGTAGCTGGCCAGCTGCGGAGGGCTTAGAGCCATATCACGTTACATGGTCCTAACTTAGTTAGGCTACTGTTACATGGGGAAGCGTTAAGCGGGGTGAGGGTAAAAAAGCTCTGAAGCTATTAATCTATTGGGCAACGTTGTATGTTGTACCAGTGCAAATCAGAGTGCTTTTCTGCAGTGTATAACACGGCTAGCATGGGATTAAAACTGACAACCACTGCATACCTTACACTGCTTACCAAGGGGTATCGTATTACCCAGTAGCTGGGTTATGGAGGTCAGATAGGCAGTCGCTCCATGTAAAATACTGCAGTGCGATTCTGTAACCATCTCACCGTGAAAACTTAGGTGAAGTGAGCGTGGAGTGAGCGGTCATTCCAATTTATGCTAAGGGATTGACACTATTGACAGCTCACTCTAAGCTCACTTCACCTAACTTTTCACGGTGAGATTCTTACAGAATAGACCGGCAGGTATTCAGCTGCATCCGGTTAGACTGGAAGCCGACCCCAACATAGTTGGGAAAAGGCTAGGCAGATGATGAAGATGATGATCTTTCCAACGCAACACGCCCGGCTACAAGTTCCACTAACACGTGAACACAGCCTTATCCCCCAAAAACTGGTCTGAAACATCCCCAAACATCCCGAATACGGGCCCTCAAAGTAAAGTTGTTAATCTAGTTAAGAAGTTTTGTAAGTAATTACTCTCGTCGTCTCAGAATGAATGCATTCAGACTAGTTAGTGCTCCTACGTGCCATTCCGTCTTGTTTATCGGGCAGTCGGACTATTTCGTTGGTTGAATGCCAGTTGAAAGGTCCGACGGTAATATGGCTCTATAACTTACCTCCTACGTAAGGTGGATTGGGTGACCTTAGAGAAATTGAGGCCGGACGCTAGGTAGATCTGAGATCTGAGAGCCGATTTCATCTGTGGTAAGGAGGTAGGGACACGTTTAAAACGTGCTGAACTGAATGTACTCGTACTTAGGTTAGTGACTTAGAAGTTCTAAGTTTACTTACGGGTTTATGGAAACAGGCGCATTATCAAGTTTCCGCAAACCGATTTAATTGAACACCTTAGTACCTAATGTGATTATAGGTACCTTTGTATTTCTATACCTCTCTGTAGGTAGGTAATCAATGAAGGCACCTATAGGTTTAACATTTAATCTTAGCAGCCTTAGTCCGAATTTATCTCGATCCGCAGTTTAATTAGCATCATTAAAACTCATTTCACCATCTTCATTTTCTATTTAGTAAAAAAATCTCAGAAATTCTCATCAAAATGAAAGATCTCAAATAAATTACGTCTTAATTTTATTATAATCACGAAACAACAAGCTAGGGAAAGATCGAAATAATTTGCAAAAGAAAAATACGTTTTGATAAATTAATTAAAAGTAGATAGGTAGGTACCTACTTAACTACTTATGCCCAGCCAATTACCTAATGGACCTTTTAATAATAAAATTTCTAACGTGACGATATTATCATGGACGTCTGGAAATATATTATTATTAATTATTTACACTTTTATGGTATACGTATTACATTTTTTTCTGTCTGCATTGATGTCAGCTATCGATTTATATAGGTTTCAAGCGACCCATTTTGAAAAAAAAACAAAACGGCGCGACAGTAGGTATGACAGGCTCCATACAAAAATCTTCTATCCCCTTTCTGTCCACGATAACGTTAACCGTATGCTGTGTTATCAAGGTGCAGTGAACGCGATAACACCGTCACGTTAGAAATACTACAACAGAGGGCTGTTTTTATAACCAAGTAATATTAAAGACCTAGTTTTTAAATTAGGACATCTTTAGGCGGTTAGTTAGTCAAAAAAGCAGAAAAATCTAGTCCTCGTTTCAGGATGATTGAATTGAATTGAATCTGCATTCAGAATAGTATATGTATGTAGTACCTAGTCGTCACACGACTGAATGAAAATAGAAACTACATATAACAATACAACAGGTAAGTCTATATAGGCTCATAGGCACATGCCTAATGATCCTATATAGAGTTACCTGCCTATTCTTAACCCCCGAGCAATTTGTAAGCTGATCCCAAATAAACACGAGAGAGGCTTGATAGGCAACTTATTCACAAATCTCGACATTCCACTAAATCACTACATTATGAAAATGTTCCTACCTTAACGTAGGTACATCTTATACTTTTAGCTAGAAAAAATGTCTTGTCCAGTTTTTTCGTTTAAAAGTGACCTCTCCGCTGCCACCGACGACGCTGTGAGAGGCGAAGTTTAGGGCCAACAAAATTTGAAATACCTAGTTATTATCATGCCAGCGACCCGAAGAAGATTTAAATTGCAGAAATTTTTTTGAGCTTCCGTCGTTTATTAAAAAAAAAATAATTTGTTCCATACATTTTGACCGTGCAGGTGCACTTTTTTATGAAACAGCAGATTTTTTTTTTTTTTGTTAATCGACGAATAATTTCAGTTCATGGTGGTTCATAATCATGTATTGAATCCATGGTAACACGTTGCGCATCTATGTCCCTGCCACCCTGTACGTAGTCGCCTACCCTACTCAGACCATAACTGAAAAAAAATAGAAAAAGCAAAGGTAGTAAAATAAATAACCTAGAATAGATACTTGGACGAAACGCTATGAAGCATACAGGAGAAGGCAAACGTGATCGGCTAAGCTTGACTGGGCTGCATGCATTACCATAATCCGAGCTATCCTACCTATCGATTTTTCTCGATTCAAGCCTTTTTAATAGAATTATCCACCTACCTACGTTGAATTTGCTGCGTGCCTCGACTAACACCGATCGACTAGAAATTTTATGGAGTTTACCGCGCTTTTTAGAAAGGACTTTTATGGAAAATGTTTCGCTATTAATCCTCGATTAGGTAAGTTAGCATGCCTAATCTTTATGTAAATGTAGTTATAGGTATTTTAATAAGTAAGTTACAAAGGTACGCCTTTACGACTAACTTAACCTTAAAGTAGAAAATAGTCACAAGTCCTAAACAAATAAGAAATTCAAAATACCCATTCACTTTGGGAGTGTACATTACATACGCTATACGTAGGTACTTAATATAATTATGCAGTTATATGCACAGGTAATTATTCCACATTCATTTTTTATTAAATATGTTCTGAAAAAAACTCTGCGACTGAAACAGAACCAAACACGATCGACTTAAATCGTATTTGGTTCGGTAATCGGTATGAAAGATCATTGTAGGTTTTATGTGTAGGTCATCAAAAGGGAACCTATCCTTCCATCCAAAATGATGAAATAAAACCTTTTCATCGTGAAAACATCGAAGATATTGACTATGAAAAAACACCTCCATTTAAATATCTTTTTACACAAAATAATCCCTAATCGCCAATATTGAGTACAGGAACGTCCAAATAAAGGCCAGGGCACATAAAAAGCCTTCGCTTGAGTGTGCGCCACAAAGCGACCTCAACGAATCGATTCAGCAACAGGTCTGTACCGGGCTTTCACACGGTACCTTATACCTACCCACGTAGAGCGTATGCAGCGGCTTTTCGACGCTGCCTTTGTAAATCATTCGCAAACTCGGTGAGTTGCACATTGTAAATTGAATTCTGCTTAAGTTCACCTTTTAACAGTAAGAAAGGCTTTATAAATAGGTTTATCTTTGTTCTTTAGTTATAGCGGTTCGTGGAAGTGGCAAAGTTTTGGGAAAACAACATTTAAAATACAGTCGTGTAGCGACACGAAGAAGAAGAAATAACATTACATCATGCCTGTAGTTATTCCCCGAAGGGTTAGCTAGCGGTGTTCCCAATAACACTTTACCCGACCTGGGAATAGAAACCTAACACCAGAACTCACGCTCAGCAGTCGCACTTGCGACCACTACACCAACAGACCGTCAATGTAAGTGTGTTACTTGCCCAAAATTTGATAGGTACCTACCGAATCACGAGTCGACCGAGATTACTATTAGAGTAACCGATAGATATCAGAATAACTTCAGCAAGGCAACACAATGCATGAAAAATAATCAAGAGTATGCGAGTTCGACTCTTGCTTGTAGGATTCTAGAGGCAGCTACGGCGCTTTGCTGCCTCTAAAATCCTATAAGCAAGAGTCGAGCTCGAATCTAGAGGCAGTTAAGCGCCGTACCGGCAGGTACAAGATATACCACAAAAGCGTTGCAATAATTCAAACGGTGAAGCCCCGATGTCCCTCTACATCCGTCTGCATGACCTAAAGAAGGCCACGGAAGAGGTTTTAATAGTCAAAAGTATACGATTACTCCGCCCTTTATTTTTACAAAGACGGCGGATTTAATTTAAGTTTCCCATAGACACGACACAAAAAAATACAAGTACCAACGATCTACATGCCTCTCGAGAGACCTATGTCAAGTTACAGGCGACTGTATGTTCCTATATTGAAGCCAGCAGGCATGTGTGGTGTTGCTGAAAAATACCTAATAATAGTTATTTATTTATTATTCCCAACACAATTAGCATTAGGTACAGGTTGCCCCAAATCGGTAGCGTGGTCTTAAACAATATTTTTACATTACAGCTTATCACATGTAAAGTAATTTTTGTGAACTCATTCAGAGAACAGGTAAATAAATCCACCCTATAATAAAGCCTAATACCAAAGTTCATCAACACCAATAGGTAGGCAGGTATAACAAACGGCGTCTAAGGTACATAGTTAAGAGTATCAATACAAAAAGGATCAATGATTATTCCCCGTCGCCATCTATCAGCGACTCGGCGAAGACAATACATTAATCCCCAATTCGGTACATTCACATTGTAGCACTTTTTGCTAGATTTTCCGAACCTCACTTAACGCCCACGAGCAATTGATTGGATAAAATTCAATTAGATTGGGCTTAGAGTTTGCCTAATATATCACAGGATTACCTGAGGCATCCCTAGAGATACCTGATGGATTACCCATACCTAGACAGATCGTTCGGTTTTTTGTTTTTTTGCATTTATTCATATTGTTTTGTATAGGTAGGAACGATACTTACCTAAGTCGTAAACAGTAGGTATTGTCTATTATGACATAGGGTGAAATGATCGTGGTTGGTTTCTTCAATGATAACAACGAACTTTTGAAAATTACTTTACTTTAAATTAAATTCCACAGGACAGAAAAATATGTCGACCCCTCGTGCGGTTGGCAAGTCACAAAGTCTCACATATTACATTTACAGTTTTTTACACACACCGCCACGAAACTAGCGCCTGACCGAAAGCTGCAGGCAATACGATTATGCGGCACACGGCGCAAGTAGATAATCAGCAGTCGAGCCTAAACAGAAGGCCAATTCTCGGAATTTAAAACATTTAAAATCTAGTCGCAGTCTCATCTCGGGCACAAATAAATGTAAAAAAAATGAAAAAATGTAGGGAAATTAGAGGTATTTTCGCCAGATTGAGACTGAGATCAGCATGTGAACGTTCATCAAATTACGAGAATTGCCCCTTTTTTTTTTTTGTTTAGGATAGGAAATCATCAAATGACCCCTCCCGCTCTGGGTTGAGCGGAAGGGAGTGTCAGACTCTTACTGACTAAAACCCACCCGTGTTCCTCCCTTAGCCCTTTATGTTCCAGGGCAGCGGTAACCCTTTCGGACGATCCCGCTACCCCAGCAGGCTTCGGCCCTGTCGGGCCCCGTCAATCATGCTGACATCACTTTGAGGCGCGCGTGGAACACATACGCGCCGTCCGGCACGGGCCTGGTCCTGATCGGACGGAGAGCTACCCATTGCTCTCCGCCCGCGGCGGCTGAGGCGTGAGGATCTCTCCTTCGCCCATCCCGCCACCTCCTTCGCTAGCATGACTGCTTCGCAGAAGGAGGTGACCGCCTCCCACTCCCTCTCGCCCCGGACCATGGCTTGAACCAGGGCCGGACGCGAGGTCGCCACCGCTGCCGATCGCCTCTACGAGGACACGGCGGTGCTCTGCCCCTCAGGTATCTATTCATGTGATAAACAAAGCTAATTGGTAATGTACGTTCGACCAACATAAAACAGTAAAATCCACATTTGATTGAGAACCAACTAAAATAATAATTAGTTCGCGCTACGCGACGTCACTTCACAATCTAATTTACTAAAATTAGAGAATTAATTATATTTTTAGGGTTCCGTACCCAAAGGGTGCTAACAGGACCCTTGAACGGATGGGCGGACGGACGGACGGACAGCGGAGACTAAGCATCTGCTGACCGTCCGTCCGTCCGCCCGCCCATCCATCCGTCCGTCTTCCCATCGTCTGTCGATCCGCCCATCCGTCCGTCCGTCCACCCATCCGCCCGTCCGTCTGTCTGTCAGCGGGCTGTACCTCATGAACACGTAATAGGTAGAGAATTGAAATTTTTAACCGACTAAAAAAAACGGAGGAGATTCTCGCGCGCCGACTCAAAATTACTTAGGTATACTTACATTAGTTTAAGAACTTAGTTATTAAGGTTAAATAAAAACGGTTTAATAATTTTTGCTTTTCAGTTTTTTCGGCGGTTTAATTTTGTTTTTAAGTTTTTTCAAATTTTTGGTGGCCGTTTCAATGGCGCGGCCACGTCGTTTTTTTTTAAAAATTAACCATGCCAATATTTTGTAACAATTTGTAAAAGTTGATTCCCAAAACCATAAATTTGTCAAGGCTATGGTTAAAAAGTTTTATGGGTTTGAATGTGGCCGCGCCATTGAAACGCGGCGAACCGCGCGGCCACGGACATCTTTAAAACTAAACATTGCAGGGATCTGAAATTTAGGTAAATAACAAATTGAATTTGAAAATTGAAACGGACACCATTTTTGTGTCTCTATTGTCGCTATAACAACAAATAATAAAAATAAAATAAATTTACAAACTAAAGGGGGTATCCTATATAAGAAACGCATAAGTTTCGATCCCGTGGGAATATCGGGATAAAAAGTATCCTATATGTTAATCCTGGTTATAAACCATCTGTGTGCCAAGTGTCATCCAAATCTGTTTAGTAGTTTTTGCATGAAAGAGTAAGTAATAAACATCCATCCATCCATCCATCCATACTTTCAAGTTTATAATATTAGTAGGATATCATTCTTAGCTACAAGAGCTTAGAATTAAAAATACTTCTATAATAATAGTGTATGGGCACTACTTCCTCTAATTTAATTTGTATTTTAGTTAACTCTTAACTGATTACCCTGCAAGTACCCTACTATTTTACTAAAGCATAGCTAAGCTGTAGTTTAGAATTATATATTGGTTTTTTTTTTGTATTAATAATAATACTCTAATTAATTAATAATACTCTATTGCACTAATTTATTCGCCCCCATAAATATGTTCCAAACCTGAATGATATCAAAGAAGCCACTTTCAAGCTATCTGCAATTTCTAGAATGTAATAAAATATAATGATTCACCCTATAGCTTAAAAAACACCAATTATTCCCAATTACAACACCATAATCACCACACTTGGCAGCAAAATCTGAATGCACAATATAATAATGGTGGTATAATATGAAACAAATGAAAACAAATATTGTTTTTATTTTATTTTATTATCCTGTTCATTCCCACTACTAGAAAAAGGCCTCACCCACACACACACACTTTAGGGCTGATTTTGCCAACACCAGATAACTTTATCAGAGGAATAATTTTGAATTTTTGACAGTTCTTCCATACAAAAACTGTCAGACGTCACTTTTATTCCACAAATACAAATTATCGGTTGGTTGAAATATCAGCCCTTAATGAAAGAAAAGGGTTAAATAAAATAAAAATATCACTCTTATATTAAATTTTAACTTAACTTATTTAATTAAATAAATCATGGTAACTCAACATGTTGGTCAAACTCAACAGCTAGTACATCAGGAGTCCTAAGCAGTGCGGTAGAAATCTGGAGGCGAGCAGGTGTCTCCAGATCCCTGAAAATAATCTCGGAGCCATCTGGATGCCACGCTGCAAATGTTGCATTTAAAGTTGTCATCTCATATGTCACAATAGTGCAGCGCTTACCTAGGAACAATTTTTGGTGCTATTAGTTAAATCTTTGAGATTTTTAATGTATTTAACATTAATTAAGTAATTCATTCAAGATTATTTTTTTCAATCTAGTCCAGTTCTAGCCTGATTATTTGTTATGATGAAAACAAAAAGTATTCTTTAAATAATCTATAAAGGTTAACAGAATAGATAAGATTTCTAATAATGCAAAAAATCCCTCTAATTTTCCTACATTTTGACAAGTTTTTGACATTTTTTGTCGCCAAGATGAGACTGCGACTAGATTTTGAAAGAACTGCATAAAATAAGTTACCACTTAGTTCCCCAACTGCTTTGAGAAATAATTCTCGAAGTGTCGCTCTGGCTTCCTGTTCTTTCAATGCCAGGTCGACAACTTCCTCTCCATCGGCCATGATGAGAAATTGAAAACTTTTAGCTAAAAACTATTATTTACAACATTAATAAGCATTTGTTTACTTTTCCTGTTTTGATACAACTTGACATTTGACACTGTCCTGACATTAAACATTTTAGTTTATGGTCCTGACACAGTGCTGCCAGATGACCGTCTCGCGTTCTCCCCAAACCTTCCCCGAAATCCCACCAAAAAACAGGTTTTGAAGAAAAAATCCCCCATAAATGGCAAAATATTTATTTATTAATGAAATACAATTTCAGCAATAGCTTCCATTAGTGGGTAATCTTATTGAAGCTTTTTTTAATATTTATATATTTTATTGGATGCCTGAAAATTTTAATAACTTGTGTTGGTAATATTTTGCTTTCGTGTTTGTTGTTTCTAATTAAAGCGTATTTGATAAAACCTTATCTTTTGAAACAGATTATTACAGTTTTGATGATCAAAAACCCCCAATTCCCTCCAAACCCAGATTATTCTCTCCAAATATCCCCCCAAAAATATTGTCCCCCCATAGCTATAAAAACCCCCAAATTTAGGGGAATTCCCCGCAATCTGGCATTACTGTCCTGACAGTATCTTGACGTTTTACAGTGACATAACGAATCGATCGTGTATTGCTAGTGTAAAAATAAATATATTACAGATACGAGTACTTCAATATTCTAATAGTCGTGGAACACAGGGGTGTTTTAGATCGTGTTTGAGATAGATTTCAATAGAAAATGCAAAACAGCATTCCCTACTGCGAATATTATTATACGTCTGTATATATTATATATTCACGGTAGGGAATGCTGTTCCATGACCGTATCTCCCTATTTATAAATGTTATGTCGGCGACTAGGTACTGATTAAAAATTATTTGTAATGATAACTACTTACTTCGCAGATTGATTTCTACTATAGTGGAAGGTGGTTTGTGGCGGAAGGTTTTCTTGCCACCTTGCCTCATTTTCTTGCATTTACTGACGTCGTCGTCCATCTCGTCTAGTAGGTACCCTCAGTGGCGAAGCCTTTATTAAAGGGTTTTCACCCGACTGCGATGAAGCCCAAAAAGAGGGCAAGTAATATTTTTAATTTGTACTTCTGTATTTATTTACATTGAAATGATAAAGATCGCTGTTAAGAATCCTCGTTATGGATCATCATCAGCCTACAGCTGTCCACATAGGCCTCTCCTATTGCACGCCATTCCACTTGATTTTCGGCAAATCTCATCCAGCTGCTACTAGCCATCCTGCGAAGAGTATGGTTGGATATTACTTACAACGAATTGTCTGTCTCATTGGTCAAGCATGCGCGACTGCTGAGCGTGGAATCCCGGTTCGACCCATGCCAGTGCTAGGCTGCACTTGTTTTTTTTTATATAATTACTATAAGATCCTCAATATTTTCAAGTAGGTATAATGATAGTAGGGTAATTTACAGTTCTTCGCATAAGGCTTAAAGCGGTGCTCCGCAAGGCTGTCCTCGTGAAACTTAAAACGCCCTAGTTGCGTCTGCAGGCGACACGCCAAATGTTTTCATTTCAATAAAGTTCGGCAAAACTTACTATTCAGTATGACCCACTTAATAACGACGCTACTCAGATTCTATTGCCTTGTAGTAGTTTTTGTGTCACTGACTCTGGCAAGGCCACATTCAGGGATTTTTTAATGTTGATAACACAAAAAAATTGTCGCTAATTAGTCAAAATTTGTGTCGCAAATATCAGAATTTGTCGGTCACTGGTTCAAAAGATATAAGGCTTTATAGGTGGCCGATCTGGAGTCTGCCCAGCAGGGCCACATTTATATCTCAAAAACTAGGGCACCTAGCGAAGATGTTTTCTCCCATAATTTGTCGCCAATTAGTCACAAAGTCACAGATTTAATCGGGTCCGGAGTTTTTCTGCATATTTTTGTACTACCAATATTTTGATAATATTCCCTTTGAGGGATGAAGACATTGCCCAGTGTGAAGTGTGGTTGTGATTTTTTGTCTTTTTGCCGACAAAAAATCACACCCACACTGCTGTTTATCTTGTCAACATAGTCAGCCTAAAATGTTCCCACTGCTACGACACAAGCCTCCGCTGTTCGTGGGAATGGGTTGTTATCTACCACGCGGGCCCAAAGCGGGTTGGTAGCTCTATGCCATAATGTCTTCGAATTTTTGGTTTCTCACGATGTTTTCCTTCATCGTTTTGAGAGCATTATTTTTCTTGTAGGTTCAATTAATCAAATTTGATTCAAATAGGTATATTCAGTGGATTAAATAAAACACAAAGATAAAATTAATGGTTTATTCCTTGAAGACATACGCTAGCTCAATCCCAAACATACACAATAAAAATCATGTTAACATTATTACGGAGAAGATAAAAAATTGTTTGATAAATACCTGAATGACTCCTCAGAGGAAACTGGTTTACAGAAAAAAAACTGTGACCTTCCTAAAGATCGAATATCAGTGGTGACTACACTGTTACAAATATTTAATATCTAATCGTAAAATATAACAAGTCCATTCGTAACGCGGGACTTTGGGCTACATGCATTTTATTAACCAATAGTTTTGGTGCTAACAATGAAAGTCTTAATAATACGTGTGACTATTCTATGTCACCTCGGAACCGATGGTCGACTGTAGATTTTTCTGGAACGCCGTCGCGCCTCGCCTCTTCTGTACGGGTGCTTAATTTCAAAAGTACCTCTTTGATAGTGGTAGTAGTAGCGCGATCCGCAGGTCTTCGTCTATGGCTTTCCAACTGAAAAGTCCATGGAGCAAGCTAGTAACAGGTACTTAGCAGCGGGACAATTTGGAACTGACTTGTCAATGATTTAAATTCTTTTTTTTTATTTACAAAAACTGACGAAATAAATATGCCAAATTATTTTCAAAAGAAAATTAATAATGACCACATTGACATTTCATTTCTCTATGGATGTTGGGGTTTAGGTTAATTCGTAGTGTGACATAAAGTTTCCTATTTGATTCTATGTCTCATTATAAACCTTAGTTTGAACAAGTAACTAAAAACTTGATGCCACTTGTTATATTATTCGGGTACCTGGAAATACACAGTAGATGATGTGATAACAGCATCCATAATGTGATACAAAGAGCACCTATGTGTAAGCTCTGTAAGTCTTCGTAACATAGCATTATATTTATGTGATTGCTATGCAACGGCATTCAGTAGTTTAAAACTTTACTTTTAAATTGATTCTAATCACCTATTAATAGTATCACAGACACGATATCAATCAAAACATTTCAAAACTAATGACATAAACACCTCCCCATCAAAAGCCTTTATCAGAAGAACGCAATAGCCTAACAAATACCTGGCAAGTGCGATCGGCACGACTCGACTGGCGACAAATGACGACGTCGAAACATAACATGATGAAGTACCTCAAAACGACGTCGAGGCGAACAGCTCGTCTGAATGGACCTTATTAGAAGATCGCCTTCGTACTCTAACACCCAACTAACAAATTAGATGTGAGAGAGAAATGTACGGCGATCAACAAATAAGTCTTCTCCCATTGATGGCTCTCGGCAACTATTCAAAATACCAATCAAATACCTGCCAAGTCCGTCGGTGTGACGACAACTATCGAATCGAGAGTGCAATGGGTGTCATTACTCCCCATATGTTTGCCATATACCGAAGTAATATTTTGGTATGCTACACATAAGCTGTAAAACAACAGTGTTCACTTTATTACTTGTAATTGTCTCATCTTTGGGGAGAGGATTGAGTAGTGTCAGTGTGGGTAAAGGTTGATAAAAAATGTTGGGTTAACTGATGTCAAACAAATTGTGGTGAATGGGTATGGGGTAGTATGTGTCATAGATGCGGTACCTGGACGCTTCGCATTGGTAGGGGGTACGACTTAATGTTATATACTTACCGGTTTCAGGCGCATTTGTGATACCTCAGTCATTAGCTAGTGGCGGTCGCGTGAACGTCGCCGCGGCCGCTCGTGGGGCGATCCTGCAATAGTAATTTTAAATTAATTTACTAACAATTTAATGCTTAAATGACGAGTGTAAAAAGACGCTTAACGAAGCCGAGACTTACTTATTGTTCCCGTCATTGTGATAGTTTTTTTGTACTGGACAATACCTGGGAATTTCTGGTTACGGAGATATTGAATGTCAAAGTTCCAACTTATTTTTTTTACGAAATCAATTTTTATATGTTCTAACCGTAACGTAATTTTATACTCCCACGATCCCCATATCGTTACATGCACCCATAAGCACAATGTTTTGCATGCATTACATTGCGCATAAACAGTGAATTTTCACACCAAAAATAAAAGTAGTTTCCCAGCAATTATTTGCACAAAGTTACTTAGTTTGATTTGATGTACAGAATGCGTCAAGCGTTATGAGGCTTCAAGATGGGGCTTTTTAGGCCCTGTTTATAACATCGGACACAAAGTAAAGGCCTCAAATGTTAGCACTACAACAGCTGTGTTTGAAAGGGTAATACTAACTTCTCTCCTTGCGGTGCTTGCGGTCGCGCTCCCGGTCCTTGTCGCGGTCCCGCTCTCGCTCGCGATCCCGGTCCTCGTGGCGCCCGGTCTTCTCGCGGCTGGCGCTGAAATAATCGTCGTCATTTTACATTACAGAACTTCTGGCAAGGGTTTATAATAAACATTTCTGTTTATTTTTGCTCTATTCAATAAGCTACTTAATAAAAACCTCAACTTCTCTAATAGACAATACACAGCCTAAACTGATAAATTTAGAAGCATGACATTTTGCACAAGAGTTCCTTAGACATAAAACGA
Source organism: Apamea epomidion (assembly GCA_947507525.1). Lineage (NCBI taxonomy): Eukaryota > Metazoa > Arthropoda > Insecta > Lepidoptera > Noctuidae > Apamea > Apamea epomidion. Next base: position 7,215,126 of record OX382232.1, read on the forward strand.
AGGTGATCACTGAGAATTTTGGATTTCATCCCCTAAAGAGGTTAAGGGGTATGAAAGTTTGTACGTCATTTTTTAAGTAGGAAATGTAGCAGCTGGTACTTCAGTTTATAAGTAAACGTTATCTGTTTCTTCTTTTTGTGGAAAGTCATCCCCTAAAGGTTCTGAGAAGTTACAGATTGGAAATCCAATTAGGCACTTGGCCTGTTTATAAATGAATAAATAACTCATATGTTCTAAAACTACTCACTGGTGACGATCCCGTGGCTCACGCTCTTTCTCACGTTCCCCCCTATCCCTATCCCTTTCCCTCTCCTTTTCCTTTGGTTCCTTCTCCTTCTCCCTTTCCTTCTTGTCGTTATTCTCTCGCTCTCGGTCGCGGTCGCCGCGCTCGGGGCGTTCACCGCGTTCACCCCCCCTCTCGCCTCGGTCGCCTCGCTCGCTCCTATCCCTGTCTCGCTCTCGGTCGCGCTCCATTCGCTCCCTGTCGCGACGATCAGAGCCGAGGCCGCCGCTACGGGCACTGCGTTCTTTTTCTCTCTCTTCCCGACGTTTCCTCTCTTTCTCTTGCTGCTCCTTTTCGCGAGCTTCATTCATCTCTTCGTAGGCTTGCCGCAGTTTGAAGTAGCTGAAATGTAAAGTTAATAAGTAAAGATTTAGAAGAAAACGTTTCATTCCCATTAGCTTTAGAGATGAATGAGATGATGATATTTCAACCAGTTAGTATACAATCAGTTATTGATTTTTCTGTAATGTAATGAATAATTCTAAAATAGTAATATTTTATCTCACCCGACATGTTGTTTTCCAGAAAGATGGTCGTCGATACGCTGTTGTGCGTCACCAACGATCAAAAACGCGCCACAAACAGGACATACTTCCATTTGCTTCTCTTGGGCGGCCGCCAGCTCAGCAGTCATGGACCAGTGGCTAGAAATAATGGCAATATTGTAAAATTATGGGCTGATTTCTCAATAGGTAACTTTTATCTGAAGAATAAAAATTATGACAGTTTGACATATTTTCCAAACAAAAATTGTCAAACTGGAATATTTATTCCTATTGAAAAATTTGCCCTAAGTTCCACAAACATAACAACAATAGCTCATTGCAGTATTTTTTTTAAATAAAAAAAAGCTAATTTTTCAATTTAATCTTACTGCTGTCGTGAAATTGGTGTGCAATAAAAACGTATTAAGATAATCCGGCTGCTCCCTCAGACAGTAGACGAAAATATCACTTCTTGCATTCCATAAGAACAGTATTGAGTGATGGCTTACCTGTTCTCTTGTTGTTTCAGTAGTTGTTCTTTCTCTTCCTTCAGCCTATCACAGAGCTTCATAAGACCTTGTGCTTGCTCCACATCCCCACGAGTCCCAGCCTCCTCGGCCTCTTGGACTAAGGCTGTTATCTTTTCTGATAACAATTGAACCTGGTAAAAAAAATTATCAATAGGTGAGGTGATCAATGTGCATATTTATTTACTATTCTCAATAGCACTGAGGTTTGCTATTAGAGAATTCAACCCAATTCTGGGTTAAGCAATTGTACAAAAGCTACCCTTAATACTTATCCTAATATATATAATTCTTCTATACATGTGTTTGTCACCTAACTTCTGCTAAATGGCTGGATCGATTTGGATTAAATGTTGTGTGTATATTTCAATGGGTTCCTGGATGGCTTGAAAACACAATTGGACCTGGTAGGTGGCGCTGCTTTTCCGGATAGGACGCTGTCTGCCAGGTCCGCAGTAATTTCATTTTTTTTTTTTTTATAATTTATATGTACACTTTCAAGAAAGATTAATTTACCTGCTCCTGGTTCTTCTCAGTCTGAGCTTGAGTCATGGGTGGTCCATCAGGCTTAGAGTTCATCAATTCCAATCTTTGTTTACCTTTTTGGATTTTTCCTGAAAAAAGACAAATACCATTAGCAGCATATTTTTAGGGATGTTGAGAGAAGTTACCATCACATTTTATATGGAAGATACCATAACTCTGTTTGTACTCACGTTCAACCTCATTGATCATGTGACGACAGAACCGTAAGAATTCTTCCACATATTGTGCCTTCTTGTACGATGATTCAGCGTTCTCAAAGAGCTCTTTAACTTCATCATCATGCACCTTCGGACAGGCACCCAAGTCAGCTCTAGTGTTCACAAACAAATCGTGCGGACAGAACTTCACCATGTAATATTTACAGTACTGCAACAAAGTAAAATGCACTTAATATTTGCATCCAACAAAATTTGACTTTCGGGATGGAAAGAATATTTGTTTTGAGTTCACATTATTTGAACCTATCACATAATTGTTTTTCTTTGACTTTTGATTACAATCTTTGGAGGATAAGCATCTGCAATGAATTTGACAAGTAAATGGTTGGTTTTGATATGCTCAAACAAAAATTATATTTTGATTCAAATGTTTTATAAAAATACAATGTGGAAAAGAAACAATGAATGAAATTTACAAGCAATGTATGATGATTGCATGTGCTTTAAAACTAGCCTTAATGCATAGTAGTCTGATGCAAACTTTTTGGTGGCTCAGAAAGTGAGGCACGAGCCACTGCATAATAACAAATTCATATTGTGTAAGTCAGGCGAGGGACTGCACAGCGAGTGGCGCACTTAAAACCTGTCATAAAATTTGATGCATAATAGACTATACTCTGTTTTTTCATTAGCTAAACAAAAATGACAGCGGAGTCAACATTTTTTTTTTGTCAATATGACTAAAAAAGACCACTCGCAGCCATTGTTTTGGTCTAGCAAATTAAAAATCAGAGTATGATTACATTGATTACTTATTTGTAATCAAGTGGGTAATACTTTTGACTGCATCATCAGTGTCATGATCACAAATTATATTGTTACTGCTGAGCATGAGGTTCTGGGTAATATTAGTATGTTGGTGTTATTGTTTTTCAATCAGGAACATCTTCAATACTTAATACATTAATTTGCATACCACAATGTGAACTTAGGTGGTAGGTACATTATAAAATATACATAATTTTATATCATTGTGGAACCTGTCGGGCACAACAGAATAGGATAGAGGAAGACGGCTAGCAGCAGGCAGTCTCTATTAGTGCCAGTAGCAGATAATCAGCCTATAATGTTCCCACTGCTCACACACTGGACACAAATCTCTCTGTGAGAGGGAGTACCAGTGGGTTCATAACATAAATATGCTTGGCGAAATGTGGGTGCAATGCAGCTCTGCCTAACTCTTCAGAAAATACAAGCGTGATGTTCTTGTCGGAAACTAATCAGATTAAAATAAAAACTTATATTTTCATGGACTAAAATATTAAATCTGCTAAAACCTCACCACTAACCTAAAACTATTATAGAATACGGAATTTATCAATTCTGCCGTATCGTGCGTGCTCTCATATTTTTTTGTACCGACAGAAAAATGCCAATATACCTACCATACTACATCACCTTCAACGTTAATGAAGAAATAACATCGAAAATGTATGAAGAATAATTACCTCTGCATCCTCCCAGTTCGGCTTCTTGATTTTTTCATTCGGATTTGTATTACGGTGTCTGCCCATCAACTCATCGAGCAGTTGAGCGGCCGCCAACACCGCCATTGTAGCAAACCTAAATATTTAATAAACTAAATTGAAATCTATCGACGTGATCTATTGAATATACATAATCCACCTTAATTGCAATATTATTTTAATTAATTACTCGTTAAATAGCGTAAAGACAAAACAATTTTGCCCTTCAACCTAAGCCGTGTTGTCTATGACCTAAGCCCATAGAGTATAGTAACTAAAAAGGAACCTAGGCCCATAGAGTAATAATCAAAGAGTAGTAATAAATTATTTTTTGCTGTGGATGTAAGGAGGTTTTTGGTTATGCTTTGGTTTTGGAATTGTTATTTTTTTTTGTAAGGGCTGATTTTTCCGTCGCCAGATAACTATTAAGAGCTTATTACACCATCCTAAATATCGGACCCGATATTTAGTCGTTGCTAAATTCAGGATAGTTAAATCGCATTTAGGAAGGAAGGATCCGATTTAGGACAAGAATGGTTTCCGACGTTGTAAATCTATATCGGATTCTAAATCGGGTGTAATCACATTTAGGACGCTTAGTCGCCGCTCGCCTGCCGTCGCGAGCGCATGTTTTTCGTTGATTGTATGCATAGGTATTATGTACGCAGAACAAAATGTCTACAGAAAAGGAGGTGATTCAAAAATATATTGGAATTATATAAGGACATGCCTTATCTTTAGAACAAAAATGATCCAAACTATATAAATAAAAATATCACGTTCTTATTCTCTTTTTAATTTCTATGGAGCCAACCGCTACGGCTACAATAATACCAATTTTTTGTTTTTTCGTTAATATTGGGGCCATTTCGACACACTTCTTTTTAACTCGACACGTCCGTAATTTCTTGTCGTAAATCGGATCCTAAATATCGGATCCGATATTTAGGATGGTGTAATAAGCCCTTTAGGTATTCGAGGAATAAAATTGACGTTTGACAGTTTTTGTTTAGTTTTTTAATAAAATTTTAAATAAAAAACAAGGAAACTACTCAACATTTCCATCTAACAATAGACCAATTATTACAAATAGTTTATAGCACTTGTTGGAAAATTGCACTGGGTTAAATCAGGTTAAATCCAATGACGTAAATCCTCTGAGACTGGCTCTTATCATCACTCTATTTTTAATCCCCGACGCAAAAACGACGGGGTGTTATAAGTTTAACGTGTCTGTGTGTGGGGTGGGCGGGGGGGGGTTATATGTCTGTCTGTGGCATCGTAGCTCCCGAACGGATGAACCGTTTTTAATTTTGTTTTGTTTTGTTTGAAAGGTGAATTTGTCGGGAGTGTTCTTAGCTATGTTACATTCAAATCCAAGATGGCGCCGCCACAAAATGGCGAATTACATTTTTTTTTTCACAACTTCCTCTATATGGGTATCAAATGACAAATTTCAAATCCAAGATGGCCAGTACCACAAAATAGCGAATTACAAAAAACCAGATTAAATACCAAATTACCTGAATCTCAAAACGCAAGAAAATAAAAGAAATGCACATTTTCCCCTGCAATTTTGATCAGTGGTATGGTTTTTAGGAATTAAACATTTATCTTATAGAAAGCGTTGATTTTTTTAAAGTATGCTACACTGTTTCTTCATTTTCATTTCAGCTCTGCTTAGCTTGGGACTAGATGGCGTTGTGTGATAGTTGTGGAATATTTATTTATTTATTATTTTGGTGCTATGTTGGTGAATGGGCCACTACTAACTACTAGTCATGATTATATTTAACGGTCACAATTTTTCATGGTTTTCTCATACTAATCAGTGGTTTCCTCCAATCCTCATCTTTTTTTTACAATAAGTCTGACTCTTCATAAATTGCAATGTTTGACATGAATCTGCTCCGCTACATGGAATTAGTATGTACTATTTATTTAGTAGCAGATGTGAATGTCATGTCACCTGTCAATGTCAGTCAAAGGTGTCAGTTTAATATTTGTCAGTCGTAATTAATCAGTTTAGATTTTTATGTAGGTTGTGTGCAATCAACAAAAGAATAGTTAATGTAAGTTATCTTTGTGTAGATAGTTAGGACTAAACAATAAATTTTACACATGCCTAGTATAGCATCTTAAAAATGGGTTCGTTATTCGGTAAACATAAGAAACCTGTAAGCAGAGTGACTGAACAAGATAAGGCTGTTCTTCAGTTGAAACAACAGAGAGACAAGTTAAAGCAATACCAAAAGAAAATAGAACTTAATCTCGAGAGAGACAGACAATTAGCTAAGAAACTTTTAGACGAAGGAAAACGTGATAGAGCGAAACTACTTTTGAAAAAGAAAAAATATCAAGAGAAACTTCTACAAAATACAGATAATCAGTTGGAAAAATTAGAACAACTTACTCATGATCTAGAGTTTGCACAAGTCGAAGTCCAGGTACGTATTTTCCGATTAACTTTAGTATTATTGATTAGTTAGTTATGTGTGCTAGCATGGAAAGGTATGATTTTTTTATGACAGGCATAAGTATCAAGATTTGCTTAGCAAGACAGTTACTTGGTGGATCTTGGATGTTAGGAGAAGGCCTAACATCAAACTGGCTATGGCAGGAATAAAAAGCTTTGTGCTGATAGCAAGAATTATAATTAGATTTATCAACATTCTGGTTTGCTTCAAGTTGTTATATTTTATTCCAGGTGCTTGATGGTTTGCGGACTGGAAATGAAGCTCTGAAAAAGGTGAATGATATCCTAAATATTGATGAAATAGAAAAGATTTTGGATGAAACTAGAGAAGGTATAGATAAACAGAGAGAAATTGATGACTTGATTTCTGGACAACTAACTCAAGAGGATGAAGATGATGTCGAAGCTGAACTGGAGGCTATCCTAGATGTGGGAGACCAGCTGCCAGATGTGCCAGCAGACACACTGCCAGAGGTCACAGAAGAAAGAGAACCAGAAAAGCCTCAAAGAGTCAAAAAAGCTTCAACAAAAGTTGCTGCAATGGCTTAACTTTTGCAGATACATAAGCTTTAAAGTATAATATATTTTTGAATCAGTCCAATTTGAATAGATTTTTATTTACTTTGTTATTGTTAATACTTAATAATGTAAACTTTAACAAAAAGTGCATACATATAATACTTGGACATTGTATTGTATCAATAATATAGAGATTTTTTTTTTTTTTTTTTCTGGGTGGGAAGTCATCAAATGACTCCTCCCGCTCTGGGTGGAGCAGAAGGGAGTGTCAGACTTTTACTGACTAAAACCCACCCGTGTTCCTTCAGTTGCCTGTGCCAGGGGCCACGGTATCTCTTTCGAACAACCCGCAGCCCCGGCGGCATAATATAGAGATCAATATAGAGATCAAATAATCTTATTATTACTTACCTACTTTACTCTTTATTTTTCTTATGATACCTGTTTTTTTCCTTCACAAAATATCAGCTGGCCAGCATAATCTGAGTTGGCCTCTACTGGCATGATATTGTTATGTTATATTTTGATTAATAAGACAGTTACCTAATACTATATTAGGGGGTCCAGGAGTAACCACCTACGGCCGCCATGGCCCACGCACAATGGTCCACCTGAAGGACTTAGTGCGGAAACCAAACCCGTAACATAGAACATAGGGGGTACAAACTACTGGTGGTCAGGACTCTTAAGAGGTGGAGAGGAATAGGAGTGAAACCCCTAATGCAGGGCTGTTATGGCAATAAATCTTTCGAGGCCACAACAAGCGTTGCGGCATTATTCGCCTAACCATTATGAGTTTGACGCACGGAGTACCACGCGGGCGATGCGGTGTCGCAACGCAACGCCTGCAACTTACTACGACGCCGCAGCGTTCGGTGTTGGGTGATTGGGTGTGTCAGTCTACAACAGTGGACTACACTGTACCGCAGTTTCGGCTTCGCACCGTATCATTCATCCCCGCTTAGTGTCTATTTATTGTTGAGTAAGCTTCTCTAGCACTTGGCCGGTTTTTATTATCATTTTCTGCCGTTCAAGACTGTGTGGGAACAGGAAGGAACAACCAGTCAAGTGCGTGTCCGACTACGTACATTGAAGGGTTCCATATTTGTAATTAATAATTATTATTTACTCGTGCACAATATTGTTTTATCGACAACGATTTTTGCGTGTATGTAACGAAACTACTTTTAGGCGTGACTAATATACAACCATGTCTGATAAGGTAGTTATGTCCGTCCGGATTAGTCATTTAACTCTGAAATATTTATGTTCTGTGATTTGCACTATATCGATGAAAATTGGAAAGTATTTCTGTGCACTGCCCAACAATGGTGTAGATACAGGGTTGTCAAGTCGCCAAACCTAATAGCCGGACAGACCAGCCAGTTTGGCCGAACATTTGGGCAGAAAGGCCGGACGCCCTACATTATCGAGGATTTTGTCTCAGTATTAATAGGTACGACAAAAAAATTGTATGTAAAATCAACTTTTTTGATTATTACTACCTTTGATCTTGTTAAATTCTAGTGAAATAATAAATAAAATCGAATGCCAAATCAGTCTTAGGTAGGTACCTACTTTATTATTAATCAGTCAAAAAGTCATCAGTCAAAATTAAATTCTAGATAATTAAGGTGGATGCTCCAAAGTAGCCCGCGAAATTCAAATTTTCTTACGTTTTTTGCAATTTGCTGGTCAGTACTAAGTTGTACGTTGATTAGAATATGATTCGCGGCCGTAACAAATATGTATTTACAGAATTATAATCATTAGAATCAGTAATACAACTTGTTATGTTAGCGTAATCCTAAAATGTCAAGATTTTATGAAATAGTCATTCAGTAGGATTACTTGATCTTAGAGAGTTGTGTTGATGACTTTAATGATTATAATTTTGTAAATACGTATTTGTTACGGCCGCGAATCATATTTTAATCAACGTACAACTTAGTAGGACTGACCAGGAAATTGCAAAAAACGTAAGAAAATTTGAATTTCGCGGGTTACCTTGGAGCATCCTCTCAGCGCGTCTTGGAATGATAAAGTATTTGTTTAAAATTAATGTCTAATTCTGAGCTAATACTTTTGAGTTCCTCTGTACGTACGGTAAATGTAGCAAAATGATTGTGAATCTGCATGACAATACTTTCAAAACACAGTGGCAAGGAATCACTATATCAGTCTTTGTTGCTGTCTTTGCTTATGGAAAGTGTTAATGGTTGCGATTCGGAATTTCATTTTGAACATGTTACCTGTAGAGATATAATTAAAACCTTTCACACTTTAAATGTAAAAAAGACTGCAGATCTGTAATTCTGTAGAAGTTGCTAAAATAATATACTGTATAATCTATGGTTGCTAAGTCTGTTATTGACATTGTAGCACCTACTCTAGCCCTTATCTTTAATAGTTGTATTGAAGGTGGGGAGTTTCCTGACCTCATGAAAAATAGTAAAAAATACCTTTGTTTAAATCGGGTAGTACACCAGACCCTACAAATTATAGACCTATTTCTGTACTACCTACATTTAGTAAAATTTTTGAGAAATTATTTTTAGAACAAATGCAAAGATTTTTTAATAAACACAAATTATTACATAGCAAGCAGTTCGGTTTTACAAGGGGTCGTTCAACTACTGATGTTGAACGTTCAACTGGAACTTATAGGACATATTTATAATGCATGGGAAGACAAATGCGATGCCTAGGGCATCTTTTGTGATTTGTCCAAGGCATTCGATTGCGTTCTTGACGAAACTTTAATCAGGAAACTCCGCCACTACGGGATCCGGAACGCTGCTCTGGATCTTTTTACTTCATAGTTGAGTATAAAGAGGATTCAGAGCGTTGATGTTAATGGAAAAGATCTCTCGGATCTATAGTAACAATGGGAGTCCCACAGGGCTCAATTCTTGGTCCTTTCTTGTTTCTTATTTATATTAATGACTTGCCGTACCTCATAAAGGATAATCATGAAATAGTGTTGTTAGCAGATGACACTTCACTTTTGTTTAAACTTAAACGTCAGCAGCAGGTTACTGACGATGTAAATAGCGCGATCTCTAAAGTAGTCCACTTGTTCAGTGTTAATCATTTACTTCTAAACCTCACGTTAGACAGGTGAAAACTAATGTGTTGATAAAGGGCGAAGAATTGAATCCTGAAGACAGCACAGTATTCTTGGGCATAACTTTGGATGCTAAGCTTCAGTGGGGTCCACATACAGACAAATTGTCCAAAAAGCTAAGTTCCGCAGCATACGCTGTTAGGAAAATTCGTAATTTAACTGATATAGAGACAGCCCGTTTAGTGTACTTTAGCTATTTTCATAGTGTAATGTCGTACGGTATTCTATTGTGGGGAAATGCCGCTGATATTCAGACTATCTTTGTTTTGCAGAAGCGAGCTGTTCGATCAATTTATAAATTAAGTCCGAGACACTCGCTCAGAGACAAATTTAAAGAAATTAATGTTATGACTGTGCCTTCTCAGTATATTTATAAAAATCTTTTATATGCCCATAAATATATAAACTTGTTTAAAAAATACAGTGATATCCATGATATAAATACTAGGAACAAACAAAAATTTGTTGTGCCTACAAAAAGGCTCAAGAAAATAGGTGGCTCGTTCAGATGCCAATGTATGTGTGTGTGTGTGTGCTTCTACAATAAAGTCCCAAGCCCCGTTCAAGATCTAAGCCTTAATAAATTCAAATCATTCATTAAACGTAAGTTGTACCCGAAAGCCTTTTATACCGTTAAGGCTTATATCGAGGACAAAAACGCTTGGGATTAAGCTGCTTCCAATTTTTACATATTGAATGTTTAAATTTTTTTGTTTTTTTTATATACACTTTGACATTAATGAGTTTGATATATACTATGACATTTGCTTACTTTGTAAAGTATTTTATTATTTTAATTATTGTGAATGTGAAGACTATGTGGGTAATTTTATTTATTATTTTTCTCTGTGTTCTGTTAGTTTTTGTCATGGTCTGGCAGTTTGAATAATTATTGTGGCCTACCCAAATGTCCTTTCTTTGGTAGTGTTCGTCGAATCGTCGAACTCTTCAGGTCCTCTCAAACTGTTTGGTTTTTTCTTCAAAAAACCATCTCAGACATCAATCTACATGGTCTTCATATGATCTGACCAAGATTATGTCTGGACTTTAAAAGAGACTGTGACCTCTGAGTTTGTTTCGGCCTTTCTTCTCAGACTAGTCAGATAGGAAACGCCGACCTCATATAGTTTTAAAATATGATTGACGTGTAAAAGTGTTTGTACAAACCTATTTACAAAACAAAATCATTTATCATTTATGAAGAGCACTGTGGACAGAATTATAAAAAATATGTGCAACACAGCCGACTCCAATAATATTCTGATTATTCGTTAGAGATTTTAATGTAAAGAAAACATTATTTTGTCCTCTGTCTTTGCCGCCAAAATTTGTAGCAGCATTATCAACCGAAAATGCCACTAGTTTGTCTTAGAGGTTTTTGTCACGATGTGAATCCTAGACGTAATTAGATATCGTTTCGGATGTCTAATTTTGTTGTGATTGAATATCTATTAAGGAAACCTGAATTCCGTCTTTCTAATAGTCAAAATACTGAATTAACAGCACCATGCAGTTCTGCTGTTGGCATAGACATTTTATATTTTATTTTTAATTCTTCTGAAAAAATACATTTTCTCTTTGGCATTTTGGGATCTGAAAATTAAGAAAATGACTGTTTTATTTGTTTGTCATCATATCACTCGCAGATATTCGCAGTCGTACGGCGCACGGTATATATGTTTGAAACTTACACAGCCCCGCATCTAGGGGGGGCAAGCCGGGGCCCATGCCCCGGGCGGCAAGTTCAGAGGGCGGCCAAATTCACACTTTACAGACGAATGGACAACTCATCATTTACTTAACTTTGACCACGGAATAAATAATAGTACAAGTACAGAAATAAAATATATATCCTACACGTTTATGTCTATATATCTGTAAATAAATAAGCTTAACACAGAAAGAACAGCGATGGATGCATTATTTCCGGAAGGCCTATGTAGGCTATGTCCAAATTTCAATCAATTAGTGGACATCTGATAACTGAAATTATATGGATGATAAAGGTAAAAATAAATGTAAGTGGGCGGGGAGCGGCATTTTCAGTTTTTGCCCCGCCTAAAAAAAATTTAAGATCCGGGGCTGAACCTACAGCTTGAATTTTTCATTCATAATTTTTGTTTTAAAAAGACCTACTAGAAATTGACAAAATTCACTCAGAAAACGCGCATTTGGTTTTTTCAACATATTTTTGACTACACGCAATAAAAACATAAAATAACTATCTATGTTACTATCTAGAACTCAGGGAAAAGTACTATTCACTTCAAAAAGTTGGTGGAAATATATTGGAACTTATCATAATAAGAAAAAAAAAAATACATTATAAAATGTATAAGACCTTTTGAAGTAGCATCAATAGTAGGTACAGTACAAACAATACTTGCCAAAATTATTGTCGCTAAATACAAAAACTGACGACGCAACGTGCTGTAGTGCACACCACCGTCACGCAACATACGGCAAGTGCGCTATTAATCGAGGAATGAACAATACATTACCGACAGAGCGCAGGGGGGCGGGCCACCGACGGGCGGCACTTCGACCTGCGTAAGCGACCGACAGTGGCGACAGTGGACTCTCGTTGCTTGCGCTCGGCCACGCTCGCCGCTCGCTCGTTTGCGAAATGTAAAAAGCCGGACACCGTTTATTTTGGCCGGACACACAATAAAAAAGCTCCCAGGCGGCTAAGAAATGCCGGCGCCACTAGTTTTAAAAGGGTAGTTAAAAGCTCCGAAACAAAATTAAAATTGAGCATACTCAAACTATGAAAATACTAACTTTAACTAATAAGCGAATACTGAAAATTCCGATAAATGAATACAATATTTGCTGACTTAATATTTTTCCACCAGCTTAAATTGCGTTTTACCGAAATCTACAGGTAGTCATTTTTATCGAAACTTATCTATTTTATAAATTTAGAATCATACACATTTTATAACTGTGGCGCTTGTTAAACTATTGTGACATTATAAAAATACGTTTCCAAGTGATTCCATAGATACTTCTCCTAGCTGTTCCGATTTAAAAAAAATGTAGGTATGCGTGTTACGTGGCTTTCACCAACCAACCAATAATAGAAATTAAGCTGGTTTATAGAGCTAAGAAAACGATTATTTTAGCAGAACATATGTTTTCGGAAGTTCAGTTAGGTAATTATTTGAAAGATTATTTTTCATAGAATTATAATTTGAATAAGCTTCATGTTTGTTTGTTAAATATCCATTATTGTCGGTTAATTTTGTATTAATTTTTCGGTAATAATTCATAGTTAGTATAACAGTCAACCACAGATCGCTGGAAGTTAATTTGTTTTTCGCAAGCTTTATTATTTCCCGTTTTAAAATAATGACCAACAAATTGCCGTGTAGGGCTGGATTTTTCCTGCGCCAGGTAACTTTATCCAAAGAATATATTTTTTAAAATTTTCTTGTTTTCTCGCGTCCGGCAATGGTCCAGGCCATGGTACGGAGCGAGAGTGCATGGGAGGCCGTCACCTCCTTCTGCGAAGCAGTAATGCTTGCAAAGGAGGATGCGGTGCGCGTGACGGAGGCAATCTCAGCGCCCTCACGCCCCTAGTCGCTGCAGGAGACGGCACGGGAGTCAACCGCCAACTCCCGGCCACCGTAGGCGCGGGCTTGCGGGCGGCGAGCAATGGGCAGCTTGCCGCCCGGTAAGGACCAGGCCCGGGTCGACGGCGCGTTGTTCCACGCGCGCCTCAAAGAGATGTCAGCACCAACTGACGGGGTCCACTAGGGCCGATGCCTGCCAGGGCCGCGGGTTGTTCGAAACAGATAGTGGCCCCTGGCACAGGCAACTGAAGGAACACGGGTGGAAGGAAGGGAAGGGAAGGGAAGGGAAGGAAGGGAAGGAAAGGAAGGGAAGGAAGGGAAGGGAAGGAAGGAAGGGCGTGTCAGACTTCTACTGACTAAAACCTCAGTAGAAGTCTGACACGCCCTTCCGCTCGGCCCAGAGCGGGAGAGGTCATTTGATGATTTCCCACCAAGAAAAATATTGTCTTGTCGCAAATATTCTCATCCCAACTACAGAAACCTTTACTGCGGACAGATAAGACGGACGGACTTACGGACTTTGCGAAATAAGGGTTCCTTGTTATACTACGGAACCCTAAAAAGTCGGCACGTGAACAGAGTGGGAAAGTAATGAGAAAACAAAAGTTAGTTTCATTTTTTAATCTCATTCATATCAAATTACTGAACATAATTTAGATTTTAGTAGGTACATACTATTGTGTCTAAGGAATTAGATTTCCTATAAAATATTAATTAGCGTGGCACCATTGAAGATAAGTTACCCTTTGGCTGTGATATAAATTATCTCAATGAGTCATCGCACCTTATAAAGAAAATCATTCTACACCACGATTCTGAATCGTATATTCCCAGCTTTCCATAAGATAACAGTTATCAATCCAGCCAAACATTAACATAAATGATATTTTAGTAGTCTTAATTTTGCTACAGAATACAACTATATAATTAGAACTAGTTATGTACACGTAAATACAGGCTATATATAATATTTTATTACAAGCGGCGTGTTTACAGTAACCACGGAAATGATTATAACACCACTTCACGTGCTCATAGTTTCACTAAGCTAAGCGATACAATCACCGTATTACCTCTATACACATTCTTATAAAAAAAAAGTTATAACAGATTTATCACACTTGTACTGTACATACATGGCAAAGAATATTAATGATCTAAGCTGGACACAAGTAATATTTTAATATTCGGCATATATTGCCAGTCAAATAAGTTTTTATTGGTTCATAATAACCAAAAGGTAGTGTATATAAATTCTTGGGAAGCTGCAAGAGGGTTAGCATTTATTTAATTTATACTCTCGCCTTGATCTCTGGTCCCTGGTTCGTAATTCGAGTAACTCATTTTAGAATGGTTTACAAATATATTGATTCATAAAATGAGACTTCATATCAAGCGCTCGAAAAACGGGTGCCACAATAAAATTAGAAAACTTTCATTTTGAAAATATTTTCTGACATGATTTTTACACATTGTGGTATAATGAATTGAATCAAAAAGGAATGTCACTATTTTTTATAACTTGTAAGTTAATAGTAATTTTAAATCCACGACGAGAAAGACATTATAATGCATATTTTACACAAAGCAAAAATTGGTTAAGTGCAGTAATTATTGAAAAAAATAAAAAAACAACATGAATCTGGTAACCACTTAATTCTAACTGACTTAAATTAATTAAGATGTGTATCAGTTGTCATATAATAGTACTGACTGAAAAATAGAACTGCTTATAACTAATCACGGAAATTTAATAAAAATAAAATAAGTTTATGCTAATAATGTTGAACTATGTTGATTGAAATAACAATTGATATTTATAAATACTTCAAACTCTATTTAAACATGGCTGTATACATTATTTAATTAGTAACTGTGAAGTATGAATAAACGTAACATTATTTATACATGGCTAGTTTTATTTACAAAAAAATATATAAATCATTTCTATATTTGCAATGGACATTAAATATACTCAAGTCTAAAAAACTCTTGTATCTGAAAGACTCTTCTATCACTATGAATTGTAAAATTGATAATGATTATGCACCAGAATACCTACAGAGATACGTAAAAATCAAACCAATTTACTTTGGATTTCACATAATGGTTGATAGTCGTCAACAACTTTTAAGTCCAGTAATCACTGTTAGTTCATTTAGTTTTTGGGCTCTCACTGTCCTTTATATCTCTGGCTAAGGAGGGCTGGAGGGGCTAACTGTGTCAAAGACATTGCTGCGTGGCTTCCTCGAGCGTGGGCAGAGAGAGGGCCGTATGCTAGTAGTTGACGGTGACGGGGTGGTGCGCGATGTTGGCACCGGCGTGGTGCGGCGCGGCGTGCGCGAACGTGGGCGCGCCGCCCGCCGCGCCCGCCGCGCCCACCGCGCCCACCGCGCCCACCGCGCCCACCGCACCCACCGCGCTCACGGTCGCCGCGCGCACTTGCTGTAATGTACACAATGTCATATTTTTTGTGTAAGCTCTATTTTTTACAACACATCAGCTTTTAGTTACACAAAAGATCAACATCTACTTGATTAACTTCTAACTACTGTTTAAATTTTATGTAAACGCTGGAAACTAATTGACAATGTTGTTATTAACACTTACTTGATTATTGGTTATCATCACAGTAGCTGTGTTTGGCTGACTTTGTGCAACATTGGTCTCAGCCGGTCTCGTTTCGACTGTCGTCCTGTTATTCAAAAAAATATATTACAAATAGTTCCTATACTAGACTAATTTCCGTAACTGTTTGCTAACTCCACATGGGATGAATGATTGGGATACTTTTTATTCTACTCTATACAAAATGTTATACAAACCTGACTTCATGTTTTCTTTCAGTTCGTTCTGGCTCGACTTTGATACACTTATTATCAGTACAGTCTTCTGTTTCAGCGGGTGCCTCGCCGGTCGTGGCGCCTTCCACCCACTCCGCGTGTGTGCGCCGATGAGACACCAAATGGCCTGGAATTAAAGTTTATTTTAGCATGAGATCATCAAGAAGGAGTGGGAAGGGTTATCCTTTATTCTTTATTATTTATATTAATGATCGGTATTTGCTTTTAAAACAGTAATCTTTCAACTTTTTATTATGACCGCAAGTAGAGTATGCGTGTATGATATGGGACCTTTACTATGCAAAATATGATCAAGCATTAGAAAAAAATCAGCGTAAGTTTTTGAAAACAATGCAGTTTAAATGTCACTTGGAGCGTCTGCCGTATGAGAAGTCGGAGCAGAAATTTAAGCTACTAACACTTCATTCAAGGCGTCTGTTACTACAAACCAAAATGCTCCGTGGACTGATACACAACAAGTTTGATTGCCCTGAACTTGTGAATAATATATTTTACTAGGTTCTGCCCGCGTGGATGTCGGAAAGGATAAGAAGTATGTCCTTCCCCAGAATGCCATCTATCTCTTAGGCATCTGCTGGCAGACAATTTTATCGAAATTCGTTTAGTGGTTTAGGCGTGAAAATGTAACATACAGACAGAATTTATAATTTTATATATATTTTTTTGCACTTTGCTCGCGACTTCGTTCGCGCGTACTTTACTCTAAAAATTTCGAAGACGTACCTATGTTTACGATCTTTATATATTTATATATTAATCTTTATTTATTTTTTTAATTCGGGTTAATTTTAAATTTTACAGAACAAATGAATAAGATTTTTGAAATAAACCTTGTCATCCCCTTTTACCACGAACGCTTTGTTTTTAAAAAAGCATTTGGTACGTTCCCATTGTATGACTTAAAGATTATTTATACCCATTTTCGAGTTAATGGAAGCAAGTAGTAAAATCCACCCCTTAAACATTATTATCCTTTTCCACCCCGATAACAGACGATTTTTGAAAAACCCTTAAAGTACATACTTTTTCGTTTTAAGTATTAGTACCTAGTTTCGAGTTAATCCGTCCGAGCGGCTTAATATTTATTCTTATCTATTAACTTTTTCACCCCCTGAAGCCTCTGTGAGGATTTTTCTTAAACTAAAAGTGACCATCTGTATTAATTAATGAGGCAAATATTGCCAAGTATCAAGTTTATTTTAACCAAAGGAAAAATATTTTTCATATTAACTGTATCCCGTCTTTTCATCCCACAAGGGTAGAAAAAAAAAAAAAAAAGGGATGTTTCCATAATTTGACCCAAAGATGATGTACACCAATTTTTAAGTTAATCAAGCCACATAGTAAAATACTCCCCGTGGAATTTTGAAAAATTGTTTGGGATGTGTTCATAACTTGACTCAAAGAATATTTATACCAATTTTCAAGTTAATCAAACCGCGCTGTAAAATCTTCCCCTGTAAAATTGACTACCCCTTTTCAGCCCGTCAGGGGTAGATTTTCGAAAAACCCTGATACACATTATTCTTTAATTTCAATCCTGGGTATAAATCATGAGTTTCGAGTAAATCGGACTGCACATTAAAATTCTTCCATACAAACTTAACCCCCCAATGCCCTTTTAGGGGGTAGTTTACAAAAACAATAAAAATGGCAAATTTCATAATTTACTTAGATAAGCATTCGTGCAGTTTCAAGTTTATTAACTCAAGGAATAAGATTTTCCATACAAACATAATCCCTCCCATTTCACCCTCTTAGGGGTGGAATTTCGAAAATCCCTTTCTTAGTGGATACCTACTCTTCATGAAGAACACACCCTCCAAATTTCATGTTTCTCGGACCAGCGGTTTAGGCTGTGCGTTGAAATATCAGTCAGTCAGTCAGGACTTTGAATTTTATATATATAGATATCGTGCCCAGAACTGTAACAAAGCGAGAGGCGCGCGCTTACCCACTCTTTGCTACGACCTCTAGTCGTACAAATGCGGGTCAACGGGCGCCTCTTCACAGATTACCCAAAATATATAACCAACATTTTGTTAAAATAAGACATATTTACGTTAGCTCATAATGTATTTAAAAAAGAATTAGTTAATTCACTTAAAACCTAATAATTAAGTGTAATATTAAAATAAGCCCTACCTTTCTTCCATACTGTATGTAAGTAAATAAATAAATAATACTTATAGTAACATGTGGAGACGTTGTTGATTGTACGTTAACCCACTTTATTGTATACTTAGATGTAAGACAAAATGTACAATTGTTTGTACTTGTATTATGAGTACTGTAAAATTAAAGTGATCTACACATACCTTTACAGAGGAATTCCTTGGAGCAGACTTCACATCGGTACGGCTTATTGGCAGCATTAGCATTGTTCTTGGCATGGGATCGTTCATGGAATAGTAGGTTGCCTTTCAATGGGAAAGATTTGCCGCACTCGCCGCAACTGAATGGACGCTCGCCACAACTGTGCGACCTGGCAAGGTTTGATACTTATGATTTAAAAAAACAATGACATCGTTAGAACCCCTAAGTGAGCCAAGGTACAGTTACTTTGGGAATGAATAACAGCTACAATTTTTGGAAGACAAATCATCCACGAAAGCTACCCATTGAAATGAAATTGTTTATTTTGTAAATAGGATATCAGAATCACTTTTACACGTCGTATTATAAAAAAAAAAGATAAGCTGGATGAAGTCTGGGTTTCCTATCTACTACTCTGTGAGGAAAGGCCAAAACAAACTCAGAGGTTAGTTTATTTTAAATTTGTCTTATTTCCCCTCCCCAGCTACACTGCAAACTTATTTGATTGGTATTTCCTGAAACGATAGAGGAGTTGGACCGATGTTGAAAGATAGTGGTAAAGAAGATTAGTTACCTCATGTGTGTGACAAGATGTTCTTTCCTGGTGAAGTTCTTGGAGCACACCTTGCAGACGTGTGCGGTATCGCCGGTATGCTGCTTCAGATGATTCGTCAAGTGCTCCTTACGAGTAAACGTCTTCTGACAGAAGTCGCAGCGATGCGGTGACTCTCCCGTGTGAATCCTAATGGTGAGCAGAAAAATCAACCATTGTAAGAGAGTTCATACAATTATTATTATTATTTCTAAGTTTTCTACATTCACAACAATCATTATCTAACACATTCAATGCTGTGCGTGACGAATAAAGCAACTAAGGGATTCTACAAGAAGTAATGTGCTGTTGACGACTTGGCAGTTTAGTCATTGCAGTAATATCATACTGGAATAATGTACAATCTGCCAAGTGAATCCATAAAACATCTCGAAGATAAAGTTAAATTGTAAATACATACCTGACATGGTTGGTCAAGTGTTCCTTTCTGGAAAATGTTTTTGTGCAGAAGGGACATTTGTGTGGCGTTTCTCCTGTGTGAAGGTTCACGTGGTTCGTGAGGTGCTCCTTACGAGAGAACGACTTTGAACAGTACGTACACTTGAACGGAGTCTCGCCCGTGTGTTGCCTGCAAACAACGTGTGGAATTAATCCCCGGAAGCTGTTTTTTTAAAATTCTGATTGTAAAAATTGCAATATTTAATTATTATTTTATCATAAGCTTTTAATGTTAGACTAAATTATTGTCTCTTGCGAGAATCGTATCGGCACGGCATAAAATATTTTATTGCTAGCCGTGAATGATAGGAATAAAACGCAATCCAGAAGGCCATTGCAGAGAGACTTCGTCCAAGCGTTCTGAGTTCTAAAGACACACCCAGTGTGTTTTATTTAATGATGGAACTGTTCATAATTTTTCTAAACAACGTCGCGATGACCGTGTCGTAGGTTGAAAACTGGTCTTGAATCCGCGTTGTTGGCACCCTAGCATAATGAAAAAACGTAGTATTTGTATACATACCGAATATGGTTAACGAGATGTTCCTTCCTGGTGAAACTCTTGTTGCAGTAGGAGCAGGCGTGCGGAGTGATGCCGGTGTGCTGTCGGATGTGGTTGTTGAGATGCTCCTTGCGTGCGAAGGCCCTCGGGCAGTACGTACACTTGTGTGGCGTTTCTCCCGTGTGCTGTCTGCGCAACAGAGTACATTCCGATTCCATAATTAGTAACAACATGCCAATTAGTACTACCGCCGTCGCTGCCGCAAGAGGAAGGGAACGGATAGAACAACATACTCCTGTACAACCCAAATCGGAATGCACAATGCTGTGCTACATAATGTAAGGGAAACCTCACACAAATGCCGTCTGAGAATACTCTAGTTTCGATATACTGAATTGTAAGGTTTGTTGGTAGTGGTTTGATTTATAAAAATATAAATCTCAAAGACCTTACCTTTTTTATTATTATAAGAAAGAAAATTTATACTATTTTCATGCGACTAAGTTATAGAGACATGCGTCTAAGGCAGGTGGGGGGGTAATCAATCTACAACAGACGGTCTATAGTACTGCTTACTGTGGCAACATAGGCAGTAGACTGTAGCACAGCATTGTATGTTAATTAACTACGGAATAATATTTAGTTAAAACAAAACACCGAAATTGGCATATGGTACGAATAATAAAAACACCAAAAGTACTTTGCGTCGAGAGAATACGTAGACACATAATACAATAAAAGCACGAGACATCATTACAAAAAATCTACTACTACTATTATAATCGTAACTCACGAGCGCGTGTCGTGGGATTTTTTCAATATTTGACAGTTTTAAATTACAATGTCTGACGCGCGCTCGTGCTCTTTACATTTATTTATACGAAATTCATTCGACCATCTCATTTCAGGCATTGACTGCCACCGTGGTCACCGATGACCGCCAACAATAAATTTTCTATTGTGTCTGTTGTCTGGCAGTCAATGTGTTAAAACTGGTGGAATGAACCACGATACTCTAGTCACAAGTACACATCCACATTACCGCCCATATAGCATACCTAACGTGGTTAGTGAGGTGTTCCTTCCTCGTGAAGGACTTGGCGCAGTAAGTACATCGGTGCGGAGACTCGCCCGTGTGTTGTCGCACATGGTTCGTCAGGTGTTCCTTGCGAGTGAAGGACTTTGTGCAATACGAGCACTTGTGCGGGGATTCGCCTGTATGTTGACGGACGTGGTTTACTGAAACATCGTAGGACAAGATTAGGATAAGATATTGGAAGTGAGGTGGTAGATTACCATAAAACAAAAAAAAAATAAAAAATAATAGCCGTCGTGGTACGCTTGGCACATGGAAAACATTGTAACTATTTTGTATAGAAAATACGCAATAGGTATACGAGCTCAGCGCGGTGAGAGAGAGGGGAGGATCGCCGATCCGAGTGGGAAGAGAGTGGCAGAGTAACGAGCGCTTGGGGACTATTTCGTTACGCCAACAGCGGTTCTGACCGCATTTTGATGATAAGACAGGGCGATAAAAATTTGAACATTTATTCATATACATTTGTGCTCAACATGACCTATCAAAGAGTTTGTGATTTACTAAAGTGTTTTCTTATCTATAGCAACCGTGGGAATGGATGTCTGAGGTCCGAAATAGTCTCTTATTTTAACGGTATAAGTTTCAGATTGAAAAGGTGTCAAAACTTATACAAGTCGTACAAAAAGCCTTATTACCGAGGTGATCTTTCCTTGTGAACGCTTTAGGACAGTATCCGCACTGGAAGGGCGTTTCGCCGGTGTGTTGTCGCACGTGGTTGACAAGGTGTTCACGGCGTGTGAATGACTTGCTGCAGAAGTTGCAGCGGTGAGGCGACTCGCCCGTGTGTTGGCGGACGTGGTTCAGGAGATGCTCCTTACGAGTGAACGTTTTGGAACAGAAGTCGCAGCGGTGAGGGGTTTCTCCTGTAATGGTGAATAAATATTGAGTGGATGGTTAGTGCAACATGCATATATATTTTAGTAATTTTGAGAGTAACGTTACTTTTAAGAAGTTTGTTGCCGTAGCATACTGCGTGTTGCGTGTCAAATACGCGAGACGTAGAAGAACGTCTACAGTCACTGATTATATTTTATAGTAGTTAGATAGTTAATTACACACACACACAAGCAGTTATATAATATACACAACTTTGAGAAATTTAGTTAGTCTCATACAAAGATGGATTAGAAAATTAGGGTAAATTGAACATCTGGAAATTCCAAGCCTGGCACCAGGAGCAGCCCACAGGGTCGTTAAGTTAACAACACAGGAAACTACTTAGTTTGGAACAGTACCTCTTTCACTGGCTGCGTAATCAAAACTATACTAACCCGTATGCCACAGTATGTGATTGGTGAAGTGTTCCTTTCTCGTGAACGACTTGCCGCACAGTTCGCATCGGAACGGAGTATCGTTCGTGTGAGATCGCATATGGTTCACTAAATGCTCCTTCCTAGTATACTTCTTGCCGCATATTGTACAATGGTGCGGCGTTTCACCTATTTGGGTGGAGCAGAAAATAAAATGTTATCATTCAATGATGCAACTATATTGCTCGAAACATTTAGTTTGTCTCTTTAGTTTGAAAACAAATATTAATCTCCCGATATAGTGTTAGTAACAAGCTTAGTTTGGTGGAATTTAAGGGAGATTGTTTTAGTCAAAATTTAATTAGTTACACAGTTAAACATCAACAGTGTGGGATAGATAGTTGAATCATTCAATCATTATTCTACTTTCTGCACCCCTGGATCAGCCCATGGTTCTGGTGCAGGCTTGGGTATTCCGTACAAAGAAAATAAATCATTTTACAAACTAAAAATTCCGAAATTATTACAAACATCATGAGAACATTTTTTCTTAGTCTCCACCCATTATCACGGTCCGTAACCGGACCGTAATGTAGCCGACACAGTGTCAGAAGTTTCCGTCTGAGTTTACGGGTTCATAAGCGTTTGTACGTCGTCAGGTAACCATTCCGACCTTCAATTATCAGACGGCGTGCGCTGGCCGCTGTCTGCGAGCACCGGCCTGGCAACATCGCGTCTCCGGGCCGGCACGTCATGTACCGTGCTTTGCCGGCCTTGCGCCATCATGTAGTAGATCATATAAACTATATTTATTTGCATGTGCCTATACGGTTAAATTCTGGTTACGGACCGGGATAGTGAGTGAAGACCTTTAAAATTATTGCATCTTTAAAACAGGTTTTTGGTCCTAACAATACGTTGTTTTATATAAGAAGTGTAAGAAAGTATCAGGGTTGGTCAGCTTGAATGATTGCATTCAAAAACTGTGCAAATGGGCCATCTATATATAAAAATCAACTGCCGTGCGTAAATCTGACAAAAAATCTAAAAAGGCTCGACCGGTTGTGATGAAACTTTGGTAAGTTGTGTGCGCGCGTAGATGACATTAGCTAGTTTTGAATAAATATCAAAAAAACCGCGTGGAACCTTGGCTTCCGATTGTCAATGAAAGGATGAAGGTGAAAAACTCCTTAAAAGTCAAAATGTCCGTGAGTCAAAAACTTCTCAACATTTCACATTCCCTTATATTTCTACTAGAATTAAGAAAAAAGAAAATTTGAATTTACATGTAAAAACAATTTGGGACAGACAAATGATAGAATACTATTGGTATCATAATTATAACAGTTAGGTTTTATAGTCCTATTTAATAAAGAAAAGAAAGATTAAAACAATAGCTATTTTATGGTGGAATTACTACCTATCACCTGATCAACATAAAATGCGTTAATACAGTGCCCTCCAAAAGTTAGTGGACATTTTCCCACTTCAGCAGCAATGCCACAATCGACACAGGTTATAAAAAAAACAGGTACTTAATTCCCTATCATAAAACATTAGCCAGTAAAAATGTTATAGTGTACAGTCACGAGCAAAAGTATGTATACACTCAGCTTTATTCAAAAGCGATTTACTCCTTTATTTCGGAATGAAATTTTATGTTGTTACGAACATAACATTTTCGAACCCATAGGTTTATGTAATGTGTCGTATTTCAACGTTGCATTCGTTATTTCACGAAAAAATCACATACAGGTCAAACATTTGAAACTACAATTTTAAATCATAATGTGGGATTAGGTACAGCTGAAGTGTAACAATGTCAACTAACTTCTTCACGGCACTGTATATAACTCGTGGTTTAACACATACGCCCAATGTAAGGTAAAACGCCCAGCTTGTTAACTAATCGCATATGGACGTGACAAAAAAAACACGTGCAAACTGTTATCAGCATTTAAAATGTCAATAGAACATTTACGGAATTCCATATCAGTTTGTAAATCGATATAACTGTTTATCGTACTAAGTTTTTAATTGTTTAACGTACCCGTGTGCCACATAACATGGTTCATGAAATGCTCTTTCCTGGTGAAGCTCTTCTTGCAAATATCACATCGGTGCGGAGTTTCGCCCGTGTGTTTTCGTACGTGGTTGACCATGTGCTCTTTGCGGGTGAAAGTCTTCGCGCAGAATTCGCATCTGTGTACGATAGATTAGATTTATTATGTCGTATTTATTTATTAGAGATGCAATTTAACATGTCTTGAAACAGCAGCATTTCTATGCGTCGAATATGTTGATAGTAGCTCTGGATAAATGAAAGTAGTTGGTAAAGGTTAATAAATATCTGCATTTTAATAAGATTGAGTAATTTCAGCGATAAACAAAATTACTAAGTCCGATTTCAAATGACTGAAATGACTGTGTATTATGTAAAATACCAGCGCCTATTATCACAACAAACATGACAGCCATTAGGGTGTTTAACACCTTCTGACTATTCAGACGACCTGATTTAAGCAGAGGCGTGCTAAACGGCTGCGAATTTGATCTGGCATGATTAGGTCTACAAGAGTGTACTATTTACCTGTAAGGAGTTTCTCCAGTGTGACTTCGAACGTGATTGTCCAAATGTTCTTTACGGGAGAAGGTTTTGTGGCAAGTTGTGCAAGCGTATGGTTTATCTTGCGCCATTCTCTTGGCGTGTCTTTCGTTCGGGTCTCCGGCTAGGTAAAACAAATGAATCAAGGTTTATAGATCAAGCCCATAGAACAAAATAATGTTGTAAGTAATGAGGAGAGATTTTCTTACCAAGATGACATTTTCCATGCCTCGACAATTCAACAGGATTTGCAAATGCGGAACCGCAAACCTGACACGTGAATGGCTTACTTTCACCGTGATAACGCCTGCACACAAAATATTTAAGATTAAACATATAAAATCGCTGAATTAGGCGAATAAAATTGATTATGTTTATATACAATACCTATGAACAATAAGTTGGTATCGGAACTGGAATATTTTCCCGCAGATGTCACATGAGTGGTGGCCGGGCGAGGATTCTGCTTCAGACATGGCTGCGCTAGTCCCGGCTTCCACTTCTACTTCCACCTCGCTTATTACCTAAAAGCAGCATTTGGAATACAGTCGAAAGCATTGAAGATGTTTGCTTTAGATAAGTGAATTCGACAAATGTACCTACGTGAGTACGATGAAACGCAAATATATAATGAAAGGAATAATTAAGAAAACAAATTGCAATTTGTTATATTTATGTATTGTCAGTATAATTTATCTTAGCGATACTATTACACAATGATTCACTAATAAATCAATAAAGAAGATAATGATTAACATTAGCATGCGTTATGTGACTTTTATGCAAATTGACAGAAGATTTATATTAGAATGACGCACGCCTTGTGAATTACACGGTAAAGTATTAGACTGATACAGACCGATGTTCAGTTGTCTTTTCGCAAAAAAACTTACCTTTGCTTGTTGTTGCTGGCCTTCCGTATTAAGTTTGCCGAACACTTCATGGTAAGCAAGCAGTTGTGACAGATCCTCTACATTGACTTTATACATCGCGTGGAGGTCATGTTCTGAAGCTCCGGCTGATATCTTCACGACTGCACCTTCCATGCCCATGGCTCCTACGCTCTGTGTTGACAAAAACATGATGTGAAATTACGTTAATTTTATCATTTGGTGATCCGATATCACAGTTAAATGTTGTTGATTGAGCAGGTCTATATTCAGCAGAGGCCTGCTAAAGGTTGATTATGGTGATAAATCTGATCTAAAGTCTACGAAGAGTTGTATGATAACACCGCACTGGTTTATAAACATTCTACTCGGACTTTCTTGAACGTGTATCACGACTTCACGAGACCGCATTTTCGCGGAATGGCGAATGTATGGATTGAAAACTATTTTGAGTTAAGTGTTTTACATGTTAAAATTGTTTCTACTGAGCCGGAGAGGAGTTGAGGCGTGCATGAATATTATAATCAGATTTTTAGGCGGAGCAAGCGTGTGGATTTCAAATGATCTGATTGGTGTATTCCTGCACATTTCGCCTCCTCTCAGTGAAAATACAGTCGGTAAAAGTGTATTTTCTGTTTCTTTCTGTATTTTAACCACAAATACCTAAAGGCCTTACCTTCAAGTCAATTCCCTTTATATCCTTTATCTCAGCAGGTATAGCGAACTGTGCGGTCTCTATTTTATTAGCACTCTTCTCATCCTTTACAATCAGAGGGTCGGCGGCACTAGCTTCAATAGAGGTCGTACCATCAGGATTGTGGGTCACTAAGATGTTCGCCGGCTCACCGGTCGCTTGCTCTATGCGTACTACGCTGTCTAATACCTAATAGGACAAGGAGGTAACTTTAGGATCGGGCTTATACATTTTCTACCGCCTTCAAGATAGGTTGTGTTTCGGTTTAGAAACCGAGTTTGTTGATAGTTCCAATTCCAAGGCAAGACTGACTTTACATAAGTAGCACTTGGCAGGTTCGGATGGTTAAAATCACAGCTAGTCTACTTGCTGTATTTCTATGGTACACAAGTCTGTTGCAGACGGTAACTTGCATAAGCTGCTAGAGGACTCAGTTGCTAACTCGGATATCTATGGGTACGGAAACCGTTTCCCCTTGATGTAAGTGCTGCAGGCACGGTAATATTAGCTATACTGTATTGTAACTCGGCCGTATCTTGTGAAATAAATGCCTACAGCCGCGCGGTACGTAAACATGCGATAGGGCTGCCCGCCTCCAGCATTTTAATTACATTTGCCTACTTCGTGTTTCCATTTAGTTTTGTGATTGTAAATACATATACTTTTTTCATATAAACAAATAAAATACTTTGTGAATTAAATAGGAAGTGTTCAATAAAAACGCGTGTTGTTTATTGATTGGTAGATTTAACCAAAAACAGCACAAAATATCCTACTCGTCATATTAAATATGTACTTGAACTTATTTTTAGTGAAAAAATCGCGCGGTTATTGTTAAAAAAAGCAACACACCGTCCGTTCGTCACTATGGCACAGTCGCGACTGTCTGCATGCCGAGATCGAGGCGCTTAGGCATAGCTCGCGCTTCGTCCGTTTGTATGAAGTTGGAATACTGTATAGATAATATTACCGTGCTGCAGGTGTCGACAACATACCGCTCGAGTATTTGAGCACCATACTTAAATATTCGAGCGGCACGTTGTCGACGGGTGTCGTTGGCTACAGTTGCCTCTGCTGTTGACGTGTCGCTCGTGTATATGCACACTAAGGAACCTGACTCATTGGGGTGGGACTAAGGGGTCACCGGATCTTTTAATACCAGCTTCCCAGGTTAATCCCAAAAATTACCTGTTTTCCTAGGTTATTCCTTAGAATCTTCCGACATATAAAAAATTAAATAATAAAATAATAATTATTATTTACAACACCAAGACCAAGGTTCAATGAGAACAAACAACATTACAGCAGGCATACCTGTTGTCCCACTATCTGCTGCAGCTGATGTACGGTGAGCGTGTGGTCATTGGGCATCTTGATAGCCTCATGGAGTTCCTCCTTGTCGACCATCTTTGTGCCCGCCGGCTCCACCACCGTTACTATGCCATCCTCGCTTACCGTCAGTTGAATCTGTTTGGGATATTTTAATTGTTGAAAACGGTTCGTATTTGTCAGTAGATTGGTCAAACTATAGTCTAATCCACAAGTATCTGATGAAAGTGTAAACAACTCTGGTTCAGGCTAAATTCTTACGCAATCACTCACTAAAGAGAATTAGTAACATAATTATGCATATCCTATTATCCATATTTAGAAGGTTTTTCACTTTTTCCAACGATTATTACTTGAATAACATGATTCAATTGAAATTTAAAAATTAAAATTTCTTCAAGGTGATTTCAAATTGTTTTTCGGGTTTAAGTATTCAACACCCACAGATACGTTTTTTGATAATTTGTTTACACTTTCATCAGATAGTTTTGGAACAGACAATACTCATTTATTTTGTCTTTATTTCATCGACAATTTTTTTAATATTTGGTACTACGATCTCGGACATACAGAAAGAGACAAGCAAATATCGATTCAGGATAAAGCCAAATAGTCGTTCTAAACCTAACCATGTGTGTTATGTCGAGCTAGCGATTTAAACGATAAAATGTATCCGAAAATGGAGCATCTGGAAAACATCACAGAAACATTCAAAGACTGAAGCTGGCAGTTTTGATTGTTTGGGTTAACAGATGGTTTTGTAAGGGGTGTTGTTAAGCTGACCTTGGTGCTACATAAATTCAAATCATAATAAAACAGAACAGGTAAGCTAAATTAAGTCAGTTGTTGAGCAAATAATATAAGGTGTTTTGTGTATGAAAACAGTTAAGCTAAATTAAATGATTATAATGTTAAACGATAATATAAAAAAAAACATTAGTAGATAGATAGTTATGCAAAGTGCACAAGGCCAATATTATGCAGAGACACCATGGCGGATGAGGATGCACAACTGTATGATTATGCATATGAAAATGTATGGTAGGTTGTGCAAGTATGTGGACGATAGGCGTGGTTCCCTAGAGCTGTATACATTTTGGTGGTCCGATCCTGCGAGCTATTGCGTAACACACTAAAAAAGCAAAAGCTTTCATTTTGACAGCTTTTATTTGCGTTCTTGAGCCGACAAATGTTTCGAAGAAATGGATTAGCAATGTACTTCAAAATTATTCTTCATTCTGATCGAAAGTGTGTTACTAAGTTAAGTGTGTTTGTGTTAGGGTCTGGTTGCGCCGCCAGTGTCTCGGTGTAATATCGGCCTAAATGAATGGGAAGGAAATCTTGGTTGATCTTACCTCACTGATCTGCTGCATGATGATAATATAAAAGCAGCGTAAAGTACACGATTATTTAGTTTACATGTGCATATAGTACAAGGAAGCGGATTGGGGTAGAATAGCCAAACTTTGCTATGTAAGTTAAACAAACCTGTTGGTTGTTGTGATCTGGTCGCGCCTGCGCCATCAGTTGCTGCTGCATTATGTGTTGTTGGGAATGGTGGCCCTATAGAACAAACGTTATATTAGATTTCGATTTATTATTTTCGACACATGCACCTAAATACTTTGTATTAAAAAAAAACTTGCAGAATATCAAAAGGTTTTTTTTTCTCTAGATTACTAATTTGGTATATCATTAAATAATAATATTAGTAATATAATTATTAGAATGAATAGAACTGTATTAAAACTGCCTTTTTTTACTGTTTTTGTTTACCATGCACATAACAATGAAGACTATTGGAAAATTGGAAGAAGTACATGCATTCTACGTCAGCTGAACAGAATATCTTTACAGTCCGATTCATACTTAATGGCAGCTCTGAAGTGCGCTACTCGCTGTGCAGTATCTCACCTCTGACCCTCGCTGACACGTGAAATTGTTACTGCGCAGCGAATCGCCTCATGTTCCGAGCCGACATAAAGTTTGTATCGGACTGTACCATACCATTTAAAGCGACACTAATAAACAAGGGAGAAAACCAGATGAATTTAAGAGTTCTGAAAAAGATGTTGAAATGAAGACTAGTAGATGATTATTATTATACTAGAAGCTTGACAAAGGCTTCTTTATTTTTCTAATCAAATTACTTATGTCAACATGTTGACCTTTGTACTAAATCATGCAATCTGAGGCTACAAATTAATATCACTTTTATTTTGATTACAACCAACTTCTCTGTGACAAGATTTCACAATGCTACTTTAAAATCATGGCAGCCTTATACTAACTAATATCCTAATTAAAACTACAAACATATAGAAATAATCTATGTACTACACAACAGCAATGTACGGTTAGCATTCCCGCTAGTAAAGGGGTGTGTTACCACGTGATTTACCATATCAATGTTATGGTGTTGTACAAACTCGACCCGATTATTGGGTACCTGCTGGTGAGTGGCCTGGCCGGCACTAACTGACACCTGGGCGTTGTTGCCAGCAGCCTGGGCCGCGACCAGCTCGGCTTGCTGCTGACTATGGGCCACAAGTGCTTCTGGAACAAATGTTACTCTATTAGTTTTCAGTTTTGTGAACCATAAAAACTAGCTTCTGTAGCTTTTCTTCTTTAAGGTAATCCTAGAAGCACCTACAAATGTGTGGAGTAAGTAACTTTTATGTGGCAGGAATTACAATACTACATAGTTAATTTGCCAATGAATTATCAATAAACTAGCTTTTGCCTACAATTGCAACACATGAATGTCGGAAAATATCTTACAGGAATGTACTACCAGGATTAAAAGAGTACTCTTTTCTACCTTTCTGTTAATTCCGGTTATAAACTCTGTGTACGAAATTTCATCCTAATGCATTGAGCCTTTTTGTGCCAATCCGGAACATACATCCAGACAAACGGACAAATATTACTTACTATTTTAATATAATTATTATACAAGATATAGATCATAAAAAGGAAAGGATACACCAATAAATTGATAATATACAGGACCAGTCTATTTGCCAACAGAGTTGAGTCCTACAGATTGTGGTATTAACATTTTAAAAACTTAACTCAGCGCCAGTCAACAGAGGAACTTATATATACAGGGGATGTTTTATGCTCATATCAATTATGCAGAAAATTATGTGAAATTCTATGCAATTTTAAAGTATTATTCTAGTGTCACACAGGTCAAATCTATATGAATAAAAATGGATCTTCTAAATGTATGTACGCCCATAACTTTCAAACAA
This sequence comes from Apamea epomidion, assembly GCA_947507525.1. Taxonomy (NCBI): domain Eukaryota; kingdom Metazoa; phylum Arthropoda; class Insecta; order Lepidoptera; family Noctuidae; genus Apamea; species Apamea epomidion. The sequence continues at coordinate 7,246,205 of OX382232.1, forward strand.
CTGCACCAAATCGGATAATTCTTTTTTTTTTGTGTTTTTTATTGTCAGGACAAGGTTTGTATACACAATTGGACCCGGTAGGAGGCCCTGCTGTCGGTATATGATGACTCAACCGGGCAGGACGACGTCTGCCGGGTCCGCTAGGTTTTATCAATCAATCAGCGTTTTACTTATAGGAGTAGGGTAGGGGTAGGGTAGGAGTAGTGTAGAAGTAGGGTAGGAGTAGGTTAGGATTAGTTTAGGAGTAGGGTAGTGGTGGGGTAGGGGGTAGAACACCACGCGAACGAAGTAGCGCCGGGCAGCTAGAAATAATTTATATGGCAAAACAATGTTTGCGGGGTCAGCTAGTTAGCAATAAATTCTAAGATAACAAAGAACATTTTAAGGATAGATTATAAATATCATTTTTAATTAGAGACCCACTCATGACAATCAATGATTTGTTATTATTATAATACTATCTGTTAAGATAACAATAAAAGAGTTGTCAAATATTGACATACTTTGGATTGAGTGAAGGTCATTCGAACAGGCATGACAATTTATATTTCCCATTTAGTTTAGTTTATGATTATGACAATTAAACAAAAAAATCTGTACTTATTGAAGACTTACCATGAGTTTGTCCAGACTGTGTGGCGATGATCTGTGAGACAGGTATCTGCTGTCCACCGGGAGCAGATACCGTAACTTGGGACTGTCCAGCATGATGCCCAAGTATAATATTTGGATCCCCATTCAGTATACTGGCATGAGCTTGACCAAGATCCTGAAATCACTAATGATTTAGTAAGTGTTGGTTAAGGGGTATTTGACTTGGCTGAATTCAGTTATCTGAATTTAGTCAGATTTATAGGAAGAATGGCATATTTAAATAGTTTCTATACACTGTAACCTCTGATTTTAAATTTGCTAGACCAAAATGACAACAGCGATCATAACATTAATGCCATAAAAAAAAAGGATTGATCATAGCTGTCATTTTAGTCTAGTAAATTAAATGTTACACTGAATTAGTTATGGAATCTGTCAACAAGTTAAGTGAGACAGAGACTAATGTATCACCTGTCTTCTTTCTAATAAGGTTACTTTTTATTAGGTTTTCTTGTTGTATGTGATTCAGCTTATCTGTTTTCAATAACTTATCCATTCAGATAGCCCCTCGTCTGTTAGGCAAACTTATTAAGTTCGGTAACAATAGAAAAAGTAATTGTGTCTCAATAGTGACCCTTGAGCTCATATGCAAGTTTACCCACGTGAAATATAGCTTAAGGCAAATTCCACCAAACTTTTATACTTAGAATTAATCCTTTGAATTTTTGACAGTTACTCCATACAAAAACTGTCAGGTACTCCCCTTGGGCAACTAATAAAGTTAGCTTTAGAAGTAGCCCTAAGTGGAGTAGCTATAACTTATTTATTTACATTCCCAGAATGCATTTGTTTCTTAGAAAATAATTTACAGACAAATGCATAGTAAAGTCTCATAATTTCTTTTAATTGTGACAATTTGATGTGCAGAGAAATAACTCTCATGCCACTTCATGGTTGTTTAGTAACAATGAGATTAGATAACTTCTACATTTTTGCAATATGCTCTCTTACTCATAATGAATAGATTGTTTTTGAAATCACACTGTTATCATACCAATACCAGCAATTGTGGCTATTAATACAGCTTACATAGGACTTGTGGAGGCCAAAATAAACAGTGATTCAACTAAGTCAACAAAACAATTTACATAAATTAGGTTTGGCAGACTGATAAGTTCAGCTTAACAATGAGGTGATTATAACTATTTTTGTAGTCTGTTTTTATGCACTGATCCCACGATGACCTTTAGCAAATAATTAACTATTTGCATGAGTTTTTGTAAGATTTATATTTTTTATAAATAACACTGAACTTACCTGGACAGGCTTCCCATTTTCAATCCTGGCACCGGCAGGCAATCCGTATACAGAAACTTGCGGTATCGGTCCCGGGAATAAATTTGTAAACACCCAATATTTCGCGACACTAGACAAAGCAACATTCACTGCAGCCGAGTTCACTCGCAAATCAGTGGCAGATGTCGTGGCAGGCAAGTTGTTCTGCTGTTGCTGCTGGGTGGCCTGAACTCTTTGGCCCTGTGACTGCAATCAAGTAAAATTAGTATCGCAACTAGAAAAAAAAAATCGCAAAAAACTAACAAACCATTCGCACCTCAGAACCTCCCGGAGGCTGGCCACCACCCGTATTCATATTATGGTGATCCTGATTCATATTTAGTCCTTTTGTAACCGTCTATTATAAACTTTCACTGAATTATTTACAAATACACAACATTTTCTAAACTTTACGTATCGGCATTGTCATAATTTGACTGTCATCGAAATGGAGGCGCGGGGGACGCGACGGGCCGCCATTATGAAACTTAGCACACAAAAACATTTTCTTCTCTAGTCTCCAAAACAAGATTTGTTTGTTCAAAACATTTATCTCATCAAAGAGTAGAAAATTAAAGTAGTCTTTACACTAGTAAATAAGTATAAATATACTTTTGATCAATTTGAAATAAAAGTTTTCAATAAAACACACATTTCCTATCTTGCACATCAACGAACGAACGAAAGTTTTGTCACGGTCACAGTACTACCAACGTAAGCATGTAGTAATTAACGACTACGCGAAATAATTTGAAATTTAAATAAAATGGCTTAGTTTTATTATTTTGTATACACTATTACTACAAAAATATAATAACAACGCGGTAAATAACTGAAAAACGGATTATATATCAAAATTAGATGAGTTAGAGTTGCATCTTCAAATATTGTACGACAGATGGCGCTATTACAAAAATACATGCACAGTTCTGACAACATACAGTTACGAAACAGTAAGGAAGCGTTCAATAGAAAATCTACGTTCACAATTTATTTTAAACAGAGATTCTTAGTCTGTGCAGAGGTTACCTGTTTTGAAAACTAGTTCGTCCTGCATAGACATGTGATGTGGAGTAATGACGAACATATGACAAGAAAAACGTGAAATAATTATAAGTGGTGCAAAAATTTACCTCATTCATCTGCCTCTCTTTTCCCCAACTTGTATACCTATGTTAGGGTTGACTTCCACTCTATCCGAATACAGTACTTTACAAGGAGCCCCTGCCTATCTCTCCTCCACAACTTAGTTAGTTGGTAAAACGATACCCCTTGGTCAATACTTGGTGTAAAACTTTCAGGCTTCTGGCTACCTACCTGTAATGATTGTCTGAGATCTAAAAATGTGAGACTAACGTGTTTTCCGAGGCACGAACAGGTCATGATATCTAATGGATGGTCTCCATCCACGGACCGACCTGGCCAAGCGTTGCTTAACCTTTGATGGACCCTTGTGGATGTTATTACCTACGTAGCCACGAGCCCCAAAAGTACACACATAATTCTATAAAATTTATATATTAGAATTCTATCCCCTTTTACAAACGTAATTAGGAATTTACTATACCTATATGTAGATAGAACACTTCATCCCGTGACAACCAAAAAAATAATTACCAATCAACTAAAACTAATCAATAAGTAAAATTATCAATCTCCTATTTTCCAATCTTCAATGATATGCAAGTATTTCTGGATAGAGAGTCAGGAAACCGCAAAAAAGAAAATTCACCGTGTTTGGAAAGTGGGTTGCGTGGGCAGCAACGACACCTGTTTATATTTTTTATTTCCTTTATAATTGGTTTAGTGGGTAACCTTCAAGTTACTACGTGTGTGAAAGCTCAAGAAACTTCAACATAGGTAGGCACCTATAGGTGCATGGTACCGGGGCTCCGACCTCCGACGACGTGAAAAGCTATTTCCTACTATTCCGAGATCAATCTACATAATGTGGAACTAGGTGACATCTACGAGTGATTCTTTTATCTAAGTATATCTACTGCAAAACACATACCTATACCTAGCTGTCTTTTTTAAATAATTTATCTGAGCACTGGGCATTAAAAGTTCTGTAGGTACAGTGTATGGAATTAGTTGGTACGCACGGCTACACAAGCTATAAATAACCAGTATGTACCACTATAAGATGACTTCTGATTCAGCTAAAACTGAAAATGTATAGCTTGATGTGTCGGTGTGTGTATATAATGAAAACATTACTCACAGTCTGTAATTTACTACGAAATGTAGTGTATACTGTACATGGTACATGCAGGGTGGCCCGTTTACAGAGCTCCAAAACGATTTTTTTGAAGCTAAGGGCTTTCCCCCATGTATGTTAAATGACTGTTTATAGTGTGGGTGAAAAGTTGTTGAAAACATTTTGGTCTACAAAATCATTCGAGATTCCTAGCCCCCAAAAATTGGGGCAATGACTTTCCAGTAGGTAGTTTTAAAAACTCGAATGGGCCGTTGGTTTACCGGATGTGCTCCTGTTCGGTAGCCTCGATTTGCTTTCGCAACATGATACTAATAACTACTCCTTTAGATACTGAAGTTTGTAGGGATCATAATTAGGTAGGTATTTTGGTTATGCTGAAGATTATCGAAACCTTGGAATTTGTAAAGTATTTCTGCTAGCTAAGGAAATCCGTGCAAGAAACTACTTTCTCATCTCATTTTGTTATAATCCCATAGATTCATTTAGTTCCTTTTTTTATGAGCTTCGCTATTTGTAGAAAGTGGCATTGCGTTGCTAGCTGGTTAGACTAGAGGCTCATAGAAAAGAAACAGCTATGAGATAATTGACTCTTTAGACTCTTACCTAAATAATAATAAAAAACTTTATTGTTCAGATAAAGCATTACAATATTTGAATAGCACTAGCCTCCACACTAGGATTCCCTGTTTCGTGGAGACGTGGAGAGAATAAGATCTTGGAATAGGAAAAGTATGAAGAATGCTGTCCAAACACCATTCTTGACTCTTAAAGGAGAAATGCGGAGCAGTGGTGGTCTAGTGGCCGCGACTTGTTGTAGCTCGAGTTGTAGGTCGCAAGTTCGAACCCAGACAGGTGCTTTACTTTGTCTAAATAATTTCATCACCAATGCTCTCAAAAAGGTGAAGAAGAAAAATCGTGAGGACACTATAACACACCAACAATTCGAAGACATGTGACATCTAGCAACCCAAATTGGGCCCGCGTGGTAGATCACGGCCGCCCACTACATTTCACAGAGAGTCAGACAGGAGGCCTGTGTCCCAGCAGTGGGAACGTTATAAGCTGATTATGGTAAAGTGGAAGTGCGCAAGATATTTTATCCGGCTCCTTAGCATTTTTAGATGCTACCTTTCCAGAGAGCCAGGAACAAAAGATAGGTCATTACTTAATTGTATCTCATTAGTCAAGACTGCATGGGTTAAAGTAGAACCACCTAATCAGCACTTTCAGGCTTTTACCAAAGAAAGAAGAAGAATCATCATCATCATCATTAGCCTATAGCAGTCCACTGCTGGACGTAGGCCTCTCCTATTGCACGCCGTTCAACTCGATTTTCGGCAACTCTCATCCAGCTGCTACCAGCCGACGTATTCTTGAGTCGAGAGTGTGGAGACCGCGAATCGGTAAACGTAACGTAGGACGCCCTCAGGCTAGGTGGAGCGACGATCTTCGCAGGTAGCAGAAGAAGTATTGAAGACCGAAATTATTTCTAGCGGTATTCCGGTTTTATAAAGTTAAAGTGTGGAAGTTGGAGTGTTTAAAGTTATACCTACATTTAAAACTGGTTTTCAAAAATGTTGTGGTAGTTACGTAACACACTAACAGTAGCAATGGCTTTCATTTTGACAGTCCAACAACATTCATTACGTTATTTACGTTGTTGAGCAGACAAATTTTCCAAACGTATGAAGCAATGGATTAGCAATTTCCTTCAAAATGATTCAGATGGTGATTGATCGTATGTTGTGCAATAAGGGTACCTACAGCAGTGCGATTCTGTAACCAACTCCCCGTGAAAACTTAGGTGAAGTGAGCGTGGAGTGAGCTGTCATTCCAACGAATGCTAAGGGATTGCCACTATTGACAGCTCACTCTAAGCTCACTTCACCTAACTTTTCACGGTGAGATTTTTACAGAATCGATCGGCAGGTGGGGGTCTGTTCTCAAAGAGATGTCAGCATAGTTGACGGGGCCCGACAGGGCCGAAGCCTGCCGGGGTAGCGGGATCGTCCGAAAGGGTTACCGCTGCGCTGGTACATAAAGGGCTAATGAAGGAACACGGGTGGGTTTTAGTCAGTAAGAGTCTGACACTCCCTTCTGCTCCACCCAGAGCGGGAGGGGTCATTTGATGATTTCCCATCCTGAAAAAAAAAAAAAGGTGGGGGCCTGTTTGACATATAATATCGACATGAAAAAATGATACGTACCTATGAAATATATTTATAATGAGCTATGAAATCACCTAGTACCTGTCACGTTTTTGTAGTGTGAGTAACGTATGTGCTCCCACTTATAACTGTATTTTAATTAGAGATCATATCGGCCTGTAATCATCAACTGATGACCATGGGTCTCTTAAAAAACAGTTACAGAGAACAGCTTGAGGTTTGAGGGAGAGAGGGGGATTAATTTCATAATCATCACGCTAGCACACTTACGAATTGGTAAACACCAATTATACTTAATCAGTAATACAATTCCTTAAGTTATAATTGACCTCAAATGTTATGATTTCATGAAGTAGTCATTCAATAGTGTAATATGAACTTGGAGAGATGTATTGATGATTTTATGATTATAATTCTATAAATAAATATTTGTTACGGCCGCGGATCATATTTAGATCAATATACAACCAGCGGGGTGGGTAATTGTGTAACATGCTAACAGTAGGCATGGCTTTTGTTGTGACAGGTCAACAACATTCATTGCGTTATTTACGTTGTTGAGCAGGCAAATTTTTCGAATATATGTAGCAATGGATTAGCAATATCCTTCAAAATAATTCAGATTGTGATTGATAGTGGCGCCGATTCGCTTGTTCACAAACTAAACTAAATTCAAGTTCGGTGCATCTTTTTCTTTCTATTTCATTAAGAAAGGGACAGAAGATCAATATTAGTTTACTCCTGTCAAATTAGTCAGCGCCTGACGTAAATTGACGTATTTTTAGTAGCCATGTTTTTAATCACGTCTAATAGAAACTGTCTATGATGTATTTTAATTTAACAGGACCAAACTGATATTTATCTGCTGTCCTTTTCATAATGAAATATAAAGAAAAAGATGCACAGTACTTAAATTTAGTTTAGTTTGTGAACAAGGGAATCGGCGCCAGTGTGTTACGCACTTAGGGTGCTGATCAGTACAAATTGCAAAAAACGTAAGAAAATTTGAATTACCCGCCCTGAAGCTGTCTGGCCTTGTGAAGGCCGCAGGAACCCGTTGGATGCGAGAAGCACAGTACCGGTCGAAGTAGAGGTGCTTGGGGAGGCCTATGTACAGCAGTGGACGTCTTTCAGCTGAAATTATGATGATGATAATAGATATCCTTACAGGATCATAGCCGTCTTGAAAACGCACGTATCAAGGTGTCCTAGTTAGGATCCTTATGACTCTATAACATACAAAAACTCACTATGGAACTGTAACCAAGAATTGGTCTCTGAAACCCTAACGACCTCAACAAACTATAACAAGTTTGATCTCAAAATGTAGGACCTCGAGGTCGTTGATCAGTGTTTGCGACTACCACAATCATAATTTGTTCCTGTCATGTAACGTTTCACTATTTTGAAAGCAAATTCAGTGCCCTAATTGCGTAAAACACTTTCAATTACAATCTGAATCATTTTGAAGGATATAGCTAATCCATTGCTTCATATGTTCGAAAAATGTGTCTGCTCAACAACGTGAATAACGCAATGAATTTTGTTCAACTGTCAAAATGAAAGCCGCTGCTACTGCTAAGTGTGTTACGTTATGTCATGTACCAAACGCTAATGATGATGATGAAGTTAAATTCTAGCTAGGCGGCATGTTATGTGACAATCATCATCCACTATGTAATGTGTACCATCCCCTTGGGGGTGGTTGCAGACATGCACGACGGAACCCACGCGGTATCAACCTCACCCTGTAGGTTATCATTAGATACATGTGGTAGGCGGAAAAGTGATCAGACTGTAATATTTTAAACCAGCACCCTTGCGTTACACACTTTCATATGTATGTTACGAAACGCCAATTTCATATAAGGACCTAATATATCCTGCCGGGGTAGCGGGATCGTCCGAAAGGGTTACCGCTGCCCTGGTACATAAAGGGCTAAGGAAGGAACACGGGTGGGTTTTAGTCAGTAAGAGTCTGACACTCCCTTCTGCTCCACCCAGAGCGGGAGGGGTCATTTGATGATTTCCTATCCTCAAAAAAAAAAAAAAGGACCTAATATATATATATATATTTTTTTTAACGTTGCTCCCCACTAGAAATTTCTCCTGTGTCGTGGGTGCGTTAACAAACATTTAAACTCACATGCACAAACAGCCAGACCCGGAACAACTACTTGTAAGCCATACAAATATTTGTCCCGTGCAGGAATCGAACCAGCGACACGCAGCGCAGCAGTCAATCGCTTAACCACTGCGCCAACCGTGCCGTCAAATAATATTATTCTAATATGTCATAAATTATGATATATCATCACTCGTCAGGATGTGGATGGTTTGTGAATAAAACAATACAAATTCATGGAAATTTCTATACACACACGCAATAAATGTAGGTATAAATAGTTTCCTGAAACCTGCGTAACACACTAACAGTGGCAATGGCTTTCATTTTGACAGTTCAACAACATTCATGGCGTTTTTTATTTTTACATTGTTGAGCAGACAAATTTTTAGCACATATGAAGCAATGGATTAGCAATATCCTTCAAAAAGATTCAGATTGTGATTGATAGTGTGTTACTCAATTAGGGTACAGGCCAAGCTAATAAAAGCGTGTTAATAAGGTAATAGCTTAGTTAGGTACCTAGGTAATAGTTTCACGGCACGGTTGGCGCAGTGGTTAAGCGATTGACTGCTGCGCTGCGTGTCGCGGGTTCGATTCACGCACGGAACAAATATTTGTATGGCCTACAAATAGTTGTACCGGGTGTGGCTGTTTGTGTATGTGAGTTTAAATGTTTGTAAACGCACCCACAATACAGGAGAAATTCCTAGTGTGAGGCAACGTTTTTTATAAAAAAAAAAGTTAAACTACTACTAATAAACCATTGGTTTATTCCAAATATCCCTTTATACGACATCACGCCTATTTTCACCGAAGGTTTGACAGAAGTGTGCCTATGGTACACCCACATTTCGCCGGTTTAACTCCCGTGTAATAGGGGGTGAGCCTTTTACCACCAACCAGACACAGATTCAGCATCCAGCTGCTCCTGAGAAAAACACAATAGCACTTTGCCCGACCTAAAAAGAAAAAAGAAAGAAAAAATAGGTTTATTTGTCACAGAAACACGTGCATACAAAAAGATAATTAATTCTCTCTTAATCATAACATTTGAGGCCAATTATAACTTAAGGAGTTGTATTACTGATTCTAATGAGTATAATTGGTTGTCCTTGGGTCCACTTGCATGATGCATGCAGGGATAATCGACGGTTGGTGTCTCCTCATCGTTTAAAATTGTGTAAAGGGCCTCTGCGAGTTGGCTTCGGTACCTAGTACCTATGCCTTTCAAAGGTCCGGAACCCCAGGGTCCCGATATATTATGTCAAGGAAAAATAAAAACCAAATATATCTATAATCACAAGCACAAACCAGAAATAGTCGAGGGCTGCACGTCATAACTGTGACAAGAAGGCTTCTACTCAGCATGATGCTGTACTATGGGGACCCACAGCACAGCGCTGATTTTCAGTGGTTGCCCGAAAAGGACGTACGGGAATCAAGTCAGATCAAATGATTCGTACTACAGGTAACAAAATAAAACAGACAGTGCTTATAATATAAAGCAACTACATAAACAAATCATAGATATTAATAAATACCTAGGAGTCGAACCCACGACCTCATGGTCTGCAGTACCGCTTGTGATCACTAGATCAACGAGGCAGTCAAAATCCCCGTATACCTATCCTATTAATATAATGGCATAATAGCAGAAGAGGTAAGTAGTCAATGAATCAGTTGAGTTCATCGAAATGTAAAAACAGATGGTTGAGTCTTTTATAGGTAGATATTATCGTCATCCTCTGCTGGACATAGGGTTCTCTCCAGTTGGACCACAACATGCGCATTCCGTCTTCAGCACCCTAATTACGTAACCAACTATCCAACACAATCTGAATAATTTTGAAAGATATTGCTAATCCATTGCTTCATATGTTCGAAAAATTTGTCTGCTCAACAACGTAAATAACGCAATGGATGTTGTTGAACTGTCAAAATGAAACCCATTGCTACTAATAGTGTGTTACCCAATTACCCCACGGGTCCGCTCATTTTAGTCCAGCTGGATTAGGTTTGTTTTGAAATGTTCGATATTAGAAAAAAACATGGTTTTTTGAAATACGATAGGCAAACACTTTAATTATTAAAACTAATACTCGTAAATTATAAGTGAATTAATAATGCTAATACTTAAACATAATAAACAGGTTTGTCTAGAATATTATATACATATGTATTTAAGTCATACTTTTTTAAGCTAAGCCTATAGCTAGCTATAATTAGGTAAACTAGGTACTAAATACCTACTAATTATAACCTACAGTAGTCATTTAAGAACTTTAATCTACATATTTACATAATAATATTAATATACTAGCTGCACCCCGCGGTTTCACCTGCATAAGTTTCGATCCCGTGGGAATATCAGGATAAAAAGTATCCTATCCTGGTTATAAACCATCTGTGTGCTAAATTTCATCAAAATCCGTTCAGTAGTTTTTGCGTGAAAGAGTAACAAACATCCATCCATCCATCCAACCATCCATCCATACAAACTTTCACGTTTAGAATAATATTAGTAGGATTTTTTATTTCGGACTACAATTACCCACAAATTCACAATCCTTAAACATAGTATTAGTAACAATGACTTAAAAACTATGTTAGTAAACTTTTACAAACAAAAACAACGAAAAATTACGTGCCCCACCACCACAAATTGAAAAAAAAAAACACATAAAAAGAAAACATTACGTTTATCGGCTGTTATTCAGAAACGCTACTGTTTACGAGAACACTCAACTAAAATGAGTTATGTAATAACTAATTTGCTAAGAGATAGTAATTAGTAATTACGTACACATTATTTAAGAAATTTAAATCGCCGGTCTCGAGATCAATGAAAATAATAAAAACAACGCCAAGATCATAAGGGTCATTTCTCTATCAAACTCACTGCATCACTTATGTTCCTTTTATTTACAATTTTGTCACCAATAAGAATGGATTTAGGACTTCCGTGGAAGCTTACATTACATTCCCTGTTTTAGACCTTGTACACCAGGACATTACGTAGGAAATCCAGGAGCAAGGGTATCGTGATAGCCCCTCGCTAGATCTGTGTGAATACGTCTACGTTCAACGTGGTGGTATACGTCGGAACGAAGCAAAATACGTTTTTACTCAGTAATAACTGCGAAGCTACACGGACCGCGCGCCTTTCCTCGCGCGTGCCGCGTAAACGTTTACGTTAACTTAGAAAAACTTTAAAAATTTCGTGTCTGGTTTATTATTGTAGACTATATCGTGGAAGTGTTGTATTCTAGTATATAAAGGAACTTTTCGTTTATATAACTGTTATCTCTCAGCTTAATTCGATTATTATTCACTCAGCTGTCATTTGTTTTGATTAGGAAACGTCAGTGCGCGTTGCCGGCCGGTCATCCATTGCAGGTATGTACACTGTTCAAATATGTATTGTTCAGAAAAAAATGGTCACTATGATACACAGTAACACGCGTATTACGGGAAGTGTTGATGATTCTAATCGGACAGCTGAATTTCTTTCAAATTAGGTTCGCATTTAACTCAGGCGTTAAGTCAAGGAAGCTATTGTGGCTTTTAACCACAAAATAAAATTATTCAAGAAATATAAGTACTTATTTATTTATTTATGTAGATATTAACTTTCTTATTGTCTTGGTGTTAGTTGTAAAGTAAGAAGTGCATGAATAATATAATTTAAAAAAATGTTTTTATATTATTTCGTTAGCATAAATCAACTGAAATTATTTGCTTCGACATGACATGTTAAAAAGAACAGTATTAGGTAGGTAATGTTTATTTATCTATAAAATAAATACACACGCAATAGAACAATGCATTGTTTATCTATGTATTGTATCGATAGTGGCCATACAAATAATTATAGAGTCGTACTTTGTAATTCTATTCAAATTAAAAATATGACAAATGCACTATGGTTGCATTCAATATTCTTCATAATATTCACAATTTTATTTGTGATATAAAACCCGATAAGTGCTAACTAGGTAGTTTTGCTGAAAATTACTTTGTGCATGTGTGCTTTGGACTAGGTCAGTGGCCGCGGGTCGTATTCACACAAATTATAGTAAATAATTAATTATAGAATCGCGCAGGTCAGGCATAAATGATCTACGTATCGATGAAACACTATTTTAATACAGGCTTTTATTTAAATTATAAGCTGCGATTAAAACATCATCATATTGTTTCAATGATTTACTTAAAATAGGACAAAACTCAATAAATAAGTAACAAATTAAAATTATACGTAACTGTAGATAGTTCTAATTTGATAAAACCTTATCAAATGCTACACAATTAAAATTCATTGCTCTTATTAAAAAAAAAATAGATTTTCCTGCTGTTATAATGATTCCCGCGCAAATGTCGACAATGTATTAACTTTCATTATCAAATTTAAAAAAAGAACTACAGCAAAAAAACGTAAGTAAAAAGTTCTGTGGCATGGCAAAACTCATTTACAAACTTACAAGGCCAATAAACTAGTTTTAAACCACACAATTTGTGTTTCCTATAATTAAATTCCATTGACAGTAAGTAGCTTTCAATTGATTAGCCTTGTTTTAACAGCTGTTCCTAAAAATAATAACAAATTAAATATGCAATACAGATGTGTACGGAAAACTCCTTTTGATATACCTTTCTGTATGGTTGTCTCATATTCATGAATAAAGATTATTATTATTATACCAGAGGGGCAATTCTCGTAACTTTAAAGATCGTTCACAGTCTGATCTCAGTCTCAATCTGCCAAAAATACCTCTAATTTCCCTAAATTTTTGACAAGTTTTCGACATTGAATGTTGATGAGATGAAATTGCGACTAGATTTTAAACGTTTTGTTAATACCTACAGGAATTGGCCTGCTGAGTGTCTAGGTGTGTGAACGTGTGTGAGTAAACGGACCTTAATGTTGCTTTATTTACAAATTTTCTATTGTTTTCTAACTTTTCTGTTTTTTTGTAGAGGAAAAGTTAAAACTGTATAGTTAACTTTAAAGTTAGAACCTTTATAGGAGAACGGTTATAATGCAGTAGGTCTAGATAGGTTTCTTATTTCATACAACAAACAAGAGTTGAGAGGTTTTAACTTATTTAATTGTTATTTTGTGGTTTTCGATTCTGTAATCACTATCACTTCAATTATTATAGAACGAAGTCCCCCGCCGTGCCGCGTCCGTCTGTTGGAACGCGAAAAACATAAAAAACTTCCGAACGGATTTTCATATGGTCACCAATGGACGGAGTGAGTGGTGTATAATTAATTATATAAGGTTTTGTGTAAATTGGCTGAAATATGACGATGATTGTTGAAAATGTCGTAAAAAAAATCAGGTCAACTGGGAGCTTTACTGGCGTGCGCCGCGTAAACCAATAGAGTTGTATGAAAATCCCGGTAGACCCTGTAGTACGTTCCCGTAGGCTATTTTCCGACACCCATGCGACGACGATCACTATCAATCCGTGACACATTATAATCATAGCACAAAAAAATTTGCGAGGCATTTTTTCACATTTGTAAGAGGACCATATTCAATCGGAGATGACGTGAAAACGCTCCCGCAGACAGGTGCGACCCGACACTACATAGTAGAACAATTTCTATGAACACTTCATGGAAATTGCTCTGCCAGAATCGCGTCGCACCATCGCATCGCGACTGTCTGCGGGAGCCTTACACCCGGCTTGCACTAAACTGTCGCAATCGGCAAGTTTAATGGTCTACATTCTCTAGTTGCATCTTTAAACTTTGGATAGTATGTTGCACCGTTAAGATCTAGGTACCTATGTGCTAAAAAGCTGAACGGTCGATTGCACAATCGTTTGCGGCGATCTCTTAAGCCGAGATTTAGATGGTCATTAGATTAAACGTGAACTGTAACAAATTAAGGTGATTTGAAAGAGTTCCTATTTATTTATTAGTATAATGATAAATCGAAAAATAAATAGGAAGTTAGGCACTTCTAAAGTACGGCGTAATAATTTGTTACGCCGTACCTTTCTATCACAAAATAAGTTACTATAACTATCAAACTTCGTATGGACGGTTAGGACGTATTTTGTTGTTGTTGAATACTTTTTATAACACTGCAAAAACAGCTTTTAATATAAGGCAATTTGTATACAAATTCGTAGAAACCTTGCGTGTGGATAAACTAATAACGGCTAGCGGTTCAAATTGCAAAATAATGTAACACAACTAACCGGTTCAAACTCAATACCCATGTAGACACTGGTGTTATTATGTCTAAATGCAATGTCCACTTGTCAGAACGGGTACTAATAATATTTATACATAGATTTGCATTCAAACAATTACAACTAGTACGTACCTACATTGTCCGATATTTTATAAAGGGCCGCTAACTTGATAGGCTAGCGATTACGCAAATAGGTAATATTTTCAAGCTCAGATACAGACGGCAGCACATCAAGTTACTACAATCTGTCAAATTTCTTTAATAGAGTTTCAACTTTATCGCTAAAGCATTAGGTTCAAGGTTGATTGGGAAAATTTGACAGTTTAGGGTAGCTTGATGTGCTGGCGTCTGTACGTACTTACTAAGAAAAGTTTTGCTATAATTAAGTAGTTAGGAAAGTTAAAAAAAAAAAATGTTATTATATCAAAGTTCTATTGATGAACACAAATCTTACTATGGCATTGTTCCTATTTTCTTCTAAGCACTAGCTGTTGCCCACGAGTTCATCTGCGATCCAAGAAAAGGTATCCTATGTCCTAACCCAGGTCATGGTCAACCCATGTGTCAAATTTCATCCAAATCCGTTCAGCTGCTTTAGCGTGAAAGCGTAAGTTTTTGAGGTTGCTGAACTTCTCGTATTCCTTCTGTAAGTTCTGTGACCATAGCGCTAGTAAAAATTGGTTTTGTCCAGTAGGTAACCTATTTCGCTTCCAATATCGGGCTATTTCAACGTCATATATTTTGTACTGAACTCCGCGGGAGATCTAAAATGACCGCAATAAATAATGTAGAGTCAGCGGTTTCGAAGGCAAAAACTAAAAGAATGAATGTCTTGTCCTGCAAGATTGCAGGATCAGGACATAGCTCATGTTCGGAGGTGATCGGTGGACTACGATATTCGAGGATTTATTTGACAGAAATGAATATTTTATCTTCTCGCTTCGGGGCTCCATTTGGAACTTGTAGAATTAGGTATCACTTTCTTACGGTACCTACTACGAGTACAGAACTTGGCGGATATAAAAGATTTTTGACCTATATGCCCACAAACTTCTCTTGCATCCGACCCCACTATATACTTATACAGGGTGGCAGAAACATCGACGCGCAACCTGTTACCATGGATTCAACACATGATTCTGAACTTACTAGCGTTGAAATTATATATCTTTGTATTATAGAATAGAATAGAAAACTTTTATTTCAGACATGAGTCATTAGGGTTAGTAACAATAGTATTATAACTACGTATAAAAGAAATTATATAAAATTGCTGTTCCATACATTTTGACCGCGTAGATGTTGCAATTTTCTATGAAACAGCAGTTTTCTTTTTCGTTTCGTTCGTACCGATGTAATTACCGTGGTAAAAGTAGGTGTCACAGACAGTCAGTTAGCCGATGTGCCGGACTTACATACTAGATACTCTAGGCTACACAAATGCACCCCATGCATGCCTTTGCAGCCTTACTACAGATAATAACAATAATCTTTCTGTCAGTAGTCTCCATTTACGCGTTCCCGATAATCCAATAATGTAATAAATAAGAATTAAACATATAATTGTATTAGTAGAAGGTCGTTTACAGGTTGGAACGGCTGAACAAAGTAATACATTATAGGTACCTGTGCATTATGGGTTCAATAGTAACTGGGTGTCGAGTGTTATAGTATCTATCTTTGTCAATTTGTTATTAGAAACAGCACATAAATTGCGTAACGCACTGTCTATTACAAACCGAGGGATTTTGAAAATCCATTGCTTCATATTTTTAAAACATTTGCGGACAAAATGTATGGGACAGCAAAATTTTTGTTGTTGTTTTTGTTTTGTGCGTTGCTAACCCTGTGTGATACACAGATACACGACATTATCATCATCATCATCATCATCTGCCTAGTCTTTTCCCAACTATATTGGGGTCGGCTTCCAGTCTAACCGGATGCAGCTGAATGCCAGTATTGTACATGGAGCGACTGCCTATCTGACCTCCACAAGCCAGTTACTGGTTAATACGATACCCCTAGGTAAGACTGGTTGTTGTCATACTTTCGGGCTCATGACTACCCGTAACGACTGCCAACGATTCACGAATGACAGCCGGGACCAACGGCTTAACGTGCCTTCCGAGGCACGGAAGGGTCTCGGTATGTAAGATGTTCACCCATCGGTATGTAAGATGTACACCAATCTCATCTTAATCTGATCGATCGACTTGTGCGGCTGTTATTATTTAGCCATGTTTCCCTCCCTTCCTCCCACAATACGTGACATTATATGGGGACGAATTATTTAGTGAAAAAGACTGTTTATGTGGAAAAGACTGCTCTAACGCGGTAAGTATCTGAGGACAAAACTGTTCTGCATCTGTATGTTACTTCTGTTCTGCAATTGCCTACTGCCCCATGATTTATGAAGAGGTAGAAGTACTTAAATAATATACAATTTTAATATATTATACAGTTTAGTCACACACAATAAACATCATGTAACATATAATGGAGCGTAATATTAGATATTGTAACTAAACATATTCGATTTTTATAATAAAAAATCCTAGATTGGACAAAATAATAATATAATTGAATTATGATAACTTTATCGAAGAAATGCAACATAATATGAGCAAATAAGTACGATATATGAATATAACGTTATGTTACTCGTACAAGTTAAATTTATAAAACGTAAGTAATAATTGATTAAAATGATTGCAATTTCCGGCCGACTATTCCGACGTATTTTACCGTAAGAATAATTGATTTTAGTTTATAAGCTAGCGCGGTTTGTTTCAGTAATGCCATTGCGTAATCAAAAGCATAATGCTGGTTACAATGGCACCCTGGTGCACTTATAAACATGGCTGGCTGTTTACAAATTAATGCATTACTAGCAATTTCGCGATCGTTGGATACATTTTGATTGTTCTAATTATTGTGAATTTCTTCCATTATGCTCTTACATTCTGTTCCATTAAAGCTGCCCGTTTTTTTATGATAGCCTGCGCTGTCTCACTCCTGGGCAGAGGCCTCCCTCCACTCCTTTCGTTCACGAGCCCGCGCGTCCTTCTTCCAGTTTTGGCGGTATTTGTCGAACACCCTAATTGCGTAAGACACTAGCAATCTCAGTCTGAATCATTTTGAAGAATATTGCTAATCCGTTGCTTCATAAGCTCGAAAAATTTGTCAGCCCTACAATGTAAATAACGCAATTAATGTTTGACAGTTCAACAACAGTTGAACTGTCAAAAAGAAAGCCATTGTTACTAATAGTGTGTTGACGCAATGACTTCGCAGTTCATTCTGCCATCGCCCACCTGGCCTGTTGCGATCCTGTCTCACTGCCTCAGTCTTAGGGCACCAGGTCTGTGTGATTTGGGCCCAAAGGTCATTAAGCAAAAGCATACGGGAGACATGTCCTGCCCAGTACCATTTAAGTTGGACAGCCTTTTAGCCATGTCAGCTATCGTTGTTTTGTTTTGTTAAATTGTTTCTTCCTATATTTTTCCTGCACAGTTTTAAACCCTAAAAAAATAGGCCGTATATCAAAATAAGTTTCATACCTATTATGGCCTATTTTGATATAGCATTATTTAGAGTTTAAAACTGTGCCGTTCTCCTATGATTGATCGCATTTGTAAGCATGAAATAAACTTGTAAGTAATTTCAAATTACATCAGCGAGCGAAAACTGAAAAACCAGTGTATTATATAATGTGGTACACTTTTTGAATTTAATGAGAGTTTTCACTATAAAACTGCAATTGATGGTAGTTCTGTAACGAAAATCAACTACCACAACATGATAACAGTACCTAACGTGGCCACACGTAAAATGACAATTGATCGCATTTCATTCACTTTGACAGTTCAGCAACGTTCATTGCATTATTTACGTTGTTGAGCAGTCTAATTTATCAAACCTATGAATCAATGGATTAGAAATATCCTTCAAAACTCTCGGATTGTGATTGGAACTGTGTTTCGCAAGGGCGCTGGACACATGGCATTCCGAAATTTGTCAACATAGCTTATATTTAATAATGCCTAGAAATAACTTTGGTAAATACTCCAGCTACAAAGCTTTCAGATTTTTTTCTTAATTACACACACACGCTCATCCAACGTGACAAAACAAATGAATCCCTCATCACTCTTTATGTATCATTAACTTTGTTTCTGCATAATGACAAAGCCGTAATAATGGGGTTGCATATCAAACTGACTATTTTTTTCATGTTCCATTTCCGACGAGAAAATTGTGGTGTCTATGGTACAATTAGACCTCCTTGGTAGTTGCCCACTTAGTATCGGATGACATGCTACATCGAGGAGGAGAAATGAGCTCTAATTATCCAGTTCACTCGAACATTACGACGATTTCATACTTAGGTTTAAATTGGCACATTTACTACACTTGTTTAAACAAGGCATTAAGGTTTCTTTTTGTTTGCCAGTTATGATTGTTATACCAACGAGGTAATCTTGACGCTATTCTACGCTTGAGGCCATGTTAGGGCTTAATTGCACTTGATCGTTGGCGTCGGCTGCCGAATGTGGGTGTATTTGACGTAACGTTCAACTTTGCTCAATGTTAAACAAGTCTTGGAACAGATTTTTCCAGTCATTGATTTAATCTCCTACGTATATAGTTCCGCAAAACTGTGGTTTCTTTATCAGTGGGATTCTAGTAAAATACTTTTATTATCAAAACATCTCTATTTTACATCTAAAGGTCATAACAATGCTTCCAATAGATAAGCTCTTGGTCACGGTAATGTCCGTGTCATGGTAATGAAATATTCGGCGTAGATCATATTCGAGATTCGGTTCAACAGTTCATGTTACTCATTGATTGCCGCCATCATTACAGTCATCAATGTATATATAATCAATATATAGCATCTCGTTTCAAGTATAACTAACTGGCCGTAGTCACTTATAATATTAGGACTTGTGGACATTAGATTAGAAGAAGACTATTCATTTCTTACAATCCCTACTTTCGAGAGGATGCGTTCTTGACACCTGTCAGTTTCCTAGAAACGATGTTTTGGGAATTTGATCTTCATTCGCTACTGGTATGGTCGCACTGACAGGTGTCAACAACGCATTCTCTCGACGGCCGGACTGTAGCAGTATTGTGAACTCCACTCAACTGTTACTTGTCATATTTATTGTTCCAAAAATAGCTACTAAGTACAGACGCCAGAACATCAAGCTACTACAATCTGTCAAATTTCTTTAATAGATTTTCAACTTTATCACTAAAGTATTAGGTTCAAAGTTTATTGGGCAAATTTTACAGTTTCGGGTAGGTTGACCTGCTGTCGTCTGTACTATTGCTGGAAAACGATTAGTATATATCAATTCTTAGAACCAGGTATTTTAAGTGCAAAGTGGCTATTTTCTAGGCCGCTGTCTGGTAAGATGACTCTAATGTGATTTCATAACGCCACCCACTGTTGCTATGTCGTTTTTACACAATAATAAATTGACATTAAAATACACGGGTATACCTTACCGACAAATAACAACTGTTGTTTTGGTTTGATGCATGATTGATTTTAATTAACGCTCCATCTGACTGATTCTGCACTTATTTGAATATGGATTTGTATTTGAATTGGTTTAACTTAACGTAAGCAGGTTAGGTAACCATGTCGTTAATGGTATTTATCCATAGTGTCGGTTGATTTTCCAGAGTCCATTTTTTAAACGCTCTATCGCTTCACTTGTAACTAACTAACAAACAATGTAAGAGAATCTTAGGAGCCAATTTTAACCTACTTCTAATTTTTGTATCGAAATGAAACTATGTATATAAGGTATATGTAGTTTGGATGACAAAACTATAATTTTGAAATATTGGAGCTGATCTGGTGATGGAGCCAGGAGATGGACAGTGGAACTCTTTAGTTACTACTAGTAAACCGTTGGAGTTTGGGGTCCTATGATTCGTTTATCGTATAATTTTTTAATTCAATTCAGGTCAATTTAATTATTTTTTCATTTTTAGTGCGTGATAAAAATGAGATTTTTAGTTTTTTTAAACTACATATTTTTATCTTGTCTTCGGTCAGTTGTTTCTGTTACTACTGCCAAGGTCAATGTTATGATCATAGTTACAATCTCAATCTCAGACGACAGTCGCCGCGTCGTTCTAATTTGTAATGGTGCTGCGAATTCTAGCCTTAGAGAGATGCAGCTACGTTTTAGAAACTTCCTTGGATTTCTTAATATGTTGTAATTTTTGTTGGGTTTCTTAATAGTCGATAGTTTGGTGCCTCTTCTTGCTCAATGGGCCCTAATCTTTTATAATTTATACTAACATTATAAAGAGGTCTTTGTTTGTTTGTATGTAGGGGGTAATATCTGGAACAACCAGTCGGGTTTGAAAATTTTTTTGCATTTGATAGCATAATACTTGAGAGAGGCTATAGGCTATTTAACATCACACTAGGATTTTTCGAAACCGAGCAAAAAGGAAAAAGTAACAAAGAACAGAAAGTGAAAACGAAGTAACAGCGTGGGCAGGCGATGCGATGCGAAGCGATTCACGCGGGCGAAGTCGCGGGTCGAAGCTAGTCTCTTATAAGAGTTTAAGGAAAGTGACTCATAACTGTTTAAAGTCAACATACTTATGCAACAAGTTGTCAAATCCATAAACATGTGATAAATGATTTCCCATATTAAGTAGTACATGGCTCCTATTTATAGTTTCTTCCTATTCAGATTTAGCAAACGGTGCCACTCTCACGCCGACACCAAAACATGTAATGTAGGCAAAGTTGTCGAACACTTGAATTTACTTGAAACGTCAGACGAAAGCGATTACGATGGTACTTACACAATTAGCCTGCAGGCTGCAGGTGTTTGAACTAACAATGAACGTAACTGTGTGAACTTCAAGGGTTTTGTCACACTTGTTTGTTACGCGTTTTCTTTAAGTGCGCGTGAGTGCATGTTTACCTAAAAACCTAGTACCTATAGCCGGAAATTGCAAAGTTATGACCTAGAATGTTAGCGTGTGATTATGTTTGTTTTAAGTATTGGCATTTTTCTACTTTTTTTTTATGATTGGTTGCTATTTTCATCATCAGCTTATTACGAGTATATAGCAGTACACTGCTGGACCTCTCCTTTTTTTTTTTTATTGACATTGGGCTCACTGTTGACCTCAATCCAGCCCAGAGGCAGAGATGAGATCTAAGGTGGAACGAGCTTGCCCAGAAGAAGCCTGTTCACTCTCGCCCTGAAGAGATTCGGGTTGTATGAACTCGGGAATGCAGACGCAGGCAGGCAATTCCACTCCTTAGCTGTGCGCATCAGAAAAGATGATGAGAAGTGCTTAGTGCGTATATATGGTATATTAACCAAATAGGAGTGGTATCCCGCAGTGCGTCTGGACTCTCGATGGTGAAAAGGTGAAGGCGGGATGAGCTCATGTAGCTCTTGAGCACACTCCCCGAAGTACAGTCTGTAGAAGACGGACAGACAGGCAATCACTTCGCCGGTGAGCCAAACTGTGAAGCTGTGCCTCCACCAGCTTTTTATCGCCAATGAGTCTCTTACCTCTGCGCTCCACTGAGCTCCTATTCTAATTCAACTCGATTTTCGGCAACTCTCATCCAGCTGCTACCAGCCATCCTGCGAAAATCGTCGCTCCCCCTAGCCTGAGGGTCTCATACCTTACGTTTACTGATTCGCGTTGCTGTTTTAATCTATTTTTATTTTATTAGTTTCAAGTCAAACTGATAGTTAATTATCGTGTCTAGTAATTCCACATAGCTATTGATGGACTTAGCGTTCATTGTTATCCCCATAACTTGTTTCCATCATCGATATTATATGCACAACTTTTATATTGTTACTTATATTCTTTATTTCATTATTTACACATAAATTATATTTTGAAACATTAGAATAAAATATATATAAAAACATTTAAAAATATAAACATATTGTTATTATTTCTTTTTGTCTTTGACATATCTCGGGACCCTGGGGTCCAGGACCGTTGAAAGGCGTACCAGGGGCCGAAGCTAACTCGCAGAGGCTCTTTAGACAATTTTAGATGATGATTATTTTTAGGAAAAATTTTCAGTATTTGAAAACTCCAATGTAATATCACCAAGTTGAGCCGTTTTCGTTATCATTTACTTATTACAAGGATAAATAAATCATATTTCACTCTTTCGTCTTCTTGCTTCGTTTCGATCCGCCCCTTCCCACGGGTTTTACGACTTGACGAAACATGAAGATTTCTTTATTATATCTAAGTTAAATATAAAAGTATACACGTCCCGGAATAAATTCTCTAAATGACGTTGAAAACCGCGTCAAAATCTAGGGATTTTAGGCGTAGTTTAGAAGAACAACGTCGTCTCACAGTCGGCCAATTTACAATATGTACGGAAGCATTGCTTCAACTGTCACTGCAGACTGCAGTCAGGCATTCACGCAGCCTAAGAAGACACGTATATCAACAACAAAATTATACTTACGATTGTGTAAGAGGTTAGTAAATAGTGAAAAGTAGTCGGAGACCGCCTGCCAAGTCTCCGTAGGTTGCCGCAAATTGCACGGCGATTGCCAAACCATTATAAAATTACAAATGAACAGGTTAAGGGCTATTTCCTTATCTAAAATTGTTTACGTTAAATATTTAGTTTTACATAGACACCATTCGACAAACTGCTTGAGAAATGTTAAGGTGAATTTAGAATATGATACTATTAACATTACATTTATTTATTTATCAACATTACACCTTGTTTCCCCGAAGGGTAAGGCCGAGGTGTACCTATGTACACCCACATTTTGCCAGTTATTTTTATGCTCCATGTTATAGGGGGCGAGCCTATTGCCATACACCGGGCACACATTACAGGCTGCATATTCTGGGCTGCTAATGAGAAATTGCCTGACCTGGGAATCGACCCCAGGACCTCATACTTAGCTGTAGTGTTTGCGACCACTAGATACTAATAGGCATGTTATATACGTGTATATTGTATATAAGTGTCGTATTATAGGTATATGGCATTACCATACACGGTGAATCGGCTAATGGGTTGGCGAAGGTCGCAGAAATGCGCGTTGAGGATAACGCAGGACTGGTCGCAGAGGCGATCCTTGGGGGACACCTATGCCCAACAGTGATCGTCAACGGCTGTAATAATGATGATGCCTGGGAATGATAGACTCTTCCGTCCTCGTCCTCACTAAGGTACCTACTTGTTGCAAATCTGTACTGTGTAGTCTCCACCAACCTTAAAAAATCAGACTAACTGATAATTTAACAGTAAAGTTCCAGTATTATTTAACAAAATAACACCAGCAATAAGTTAGGTATTTCACTATTATACAATAGTAGCGTAAATTGACAAAAAGAAAGTTACATTGGGTCAGATTCGGCACGAATTTTGTGGTCACGGTCAACTGGCTGGTTATAGACAAGCCTTTGCCCGCGGCTTGGTCTGTCTAGCGTCTATTTATTAGTTGCATAGGGTTACGTGGCTAAATAATAACAGCCGCACAGGTCGATCGATCAGGTTAAGCTACGCTTGCCGTGGTTGGTCTGTGGATGGGTGACCATCTTTACATACCGAGACCCTCCGTGCCTCAGAAAGTACGTTAAGTCGTTGGTCCCGGATGTCATTCGTGGATCTTTGACAGTCGTTACGGGTAGTCAGAAGCCCGCAAGTCTGACAACCAGTCTTACGAAAGGGTATCGTATTATCCAGTAACTGGGTTGAAGAGGTCAGATAGGCAGTCGCTCCATGTAAAATACTGGTATTCAGCTGCATCCGGTTAGACTGGGAGCCGACCCCAACATAGTTGGGAAAAGGCTAGGGAGATGTTGAAGCTATCAGTGTTATCATTGTTGTGGAATATTGACCCTGCAATGACAGCTCTTGAACACGGTTTAGATTTGTGTTTTCGTGTTGCTTGTGCGTGAAATTCGCCCTTAATGACCGAATGTTTTGAAAAGAGATTGTGTTAAGTATAAGTCTATCAATCGTACGTGTCACGTTTCGCCATCAATCGCTACAATTGAAATGAAACGTTTATTGTTTGTAGTTTTTGTTTGATTTATTATTTCGTCGCTATTCTATTTCTTAATCATTTTCAAGCCCTTACAATGGTGGTTACGCGTGAGTGCTTGGACAATAAGACTTGGCAATGCAAAGGATTGAATAGTTGTGAAATGAAATGCCAAATTATTACTGACACAAACAAACATTGGATAACCAATGTTTCTTAATCGTAAATTATCTATGTAGCAGTAGCTAGCCTTTCAAAGACTGAAAAGAAAAGTTAATTCACTTTACGATCTACAATAGCATTTATTTCAAGAACTAAAAGGTCGCTACGCAGGTATGTATCTGTTGATCCAAAACAACAATAAACGCAATAAACTGAAACATTCACAAAAAGTTTACAACATTTTTTTGGGTACATGTTTTTTTTTTTTTTTTTGTTGGGAAATCATTAAATGACCTCTCCCGCTCTGGGCTGAGCGGAAAAGCGTGTCAGACTTTTACTGACTAAAACCCACCCGTGTTCCTTCAGTTGCCTGTGCCAGGGGCCACGGTATCTCTTTCGAACAACCCGCGGCCCTGGCAGGCATCGGCCCTAGCAGACCCCGTCAGTTCGTGCTGATATCTCTTTGAGGCACGCGTGGAATACAACGCGCCGTCGACCCGGGCCTGGTCCTTACCGGGCGGCGAGCTGCCCATTGTTCGCCGCCCGCAAGCCCGCGCCTACGGTGACCGATTGGGTAGGTACATGTCTGTCTCTCCGATAGTTCCTAAGCACAGACGAATAATATGTACTAATAATAAAGCTGAAGAGTTTGTTTGTTTGACCGTGCTAATCCCTGGAACTAACGGTCGGACTTGAAAACATATTTTTGCATTTGATAACCCAATTCTTGAGGAGGGCTTCGTATATCTATGTGAGGGCTATAGGTTATTCAACATTACGTTGTAACACTTAGGAGCTGAGAAAAAAGAAAAAAGTGAGAATGAACGCTAAACGAAGATGAAGTGATAGCTCGAGCAGGTGATGCGATGCGACGCGGCGACGGGGCAGAAGCTAGTATTCTAATAACGAGACATCGACAGTATTTCCAATAGTTACGGTTTCAATTATGTTTAGATACATGCTCGACTTTATGTCAATTCATTGAACTGATGTTCGTACACTGAGCGAGTAACATCGCGTGCGCCGATTACGTTAACGCCTCGTGTGTAACGGCCTCTTCCGCGGTATAACACGATACTTTGATTTTAGGATTAAGTGGATCTTATATCAGATGTAATGATTATTAGATCCATGGTTTATGAAGGGCTTTTGAACGTTTTGTTATCAAGAACGTCCCATCGGCTAATAATTTATGGGCACTTGTGAAGTTATTATAACACGGTCACACACGATCGATAGAAAATGACAAACTTCTATACACACTTCCATCCCCTATTTACCGCTTTTAGGGGATGTATTTTCAATAATCCATCTATAGTGCTCACCTCCGTTATTCTAAAGAACTCGTCATGCTTCTAGACCAAGTGGTTTAGGCTGTACATTGCCTGTCAGTTAATGACTGAATGAATATAAGATTTTTATTTAGTAATTTATGTGGTACAAAAATGAAGGCGATGGAAATGAACTGTATGTATTAGTAGTTGGTGGAATGAAATAAAATTAAAGCTCAGTGTGATATAAGGATTTTAGTGGAAAAAAATGAATAATATAACATAAAATTGAAAACACAAACCAAACCTTTTCACAGATGCAAGAAGAAGCAATAAAAAAAATAAAAGTCTTCTTTAACCACAACCAAGGAGTTTGCAACAATATTCGTAAGAATTTTTCTCAGCAATGGGGTGATTATAGTTCGGTTAAAAATAGTGAGGGCGCATAGGTGGTGTGGATATATCCGACGCAGTTCGCAGCGTTGTCTGTCATTGAACGAACTTAAGGTTTTTTATAGATAGGAGAGCAATCAAAGGCGCAGGTTAATTTCATTGGAGAAAATCTCACTGAGAAAAGAAAAAGACACCAACTGGAATTTTATCGCCATCAGATAAGACGTCAATATCGAAAATTACTGAATTTACATAATGTATTTTTATATCAGCAGATTACATCATGAAGAAGTTTTATAAAATTAGTATATGGACACTAACTAAACACGAGTGACGTTAGTAATATTTAGTAGTAAGTAGGTACGCCACACGTCAGTGGTAATCAAACCAGTACAAGCTGGCCTGTTATTCTATTGAAACTCCGCACTACGCTAGACCACCGGCCAAGTCAAGTTCAAAGTGTCCACTGACGCCAGTGGACACTTTGATCATGACTTGGCCAGTGGTCTAGCGTAGAAGTAGACAAAAGATATTAGGTACGCACGTGCGCACCTAACATCTTTTGTTTACTTCTTTCCCACCAATTCACTTCCGTGAATTTCTGGACT
The DNA here is from genome assembly GCA_947507525.1 of Apamea epomidion. Classification (NCBI taxonomy): domain Eukaryota; kingdom Metazoa; phylum Arthropoda; class Insecta; order Lepidoptera; family Noctuidae; genus Apamea; species Apamea epomidion. Next base: position 7,273,345 of record OX382232.1, read on the forward strand.
CCTGAAGGCCAATTCTCGTAATTTAAAACGTTCAATATCTAGTCGCAGTCTCATCTCGGTTTGCTCCTCAGGTACTTATATAAATGCCAAATCAAACGTCATTCATTGTTGCATCCGTATGACAGACATCAATCACGTATTATGTAAACTTATCAATGAACGTCAAATGTGAAGAATTAGTCCATTGTGTCCATTCAGTTTTTATGATTCGCAAGTATTTGACAAACATGACGAATCTTCATGATGTCAGCTTGGACTTCAAAACGCGTGACCATTGAGGTAACGCCTGACCTCCATTTACTTAATCGCTAAATATTACGTGTGTAGGCTGTTTAAAACCTGTTTATGTACGTGACATTGTGGATTTAGTTCATATGCATCCATATTTAGCAGGAAAAAAACACTGTTATCATAGAATTTTCCCCCAAAACCAAGGTAGGTAAGTACTAGATACCTATAACATACCTTCTTGTATTTTATAAGTGTTGGAACTGGGCTACTAGATTCTGTGGAGGTTTTGCTTGGATGGCTTTGCCAACTAACCTCGGCGAACCTCCACGACTCTTAAAGTTCTGAATTATCTAGTAAGTATGCCAGTATCCTCGACAACACAACACATAAAGATGATATATCCCCCATAAATGGGGTTTAAAATACAACAAATTCTTCTTACTCGGAACACGATACAGATGGCAAGCTTTAAGAAAACCACACTGCAACGAAGCATCTTGTAGGTAAAAAAGACTTGTTTACGTGTTCTACAAAATTTACCGAACCCAATTTGCGTATACCTATCCAATCAAGTCTAGTAACGATCGTTTCTCTTCGATAAACTGTTTTTAGAAACAAAATTCCCATTACGATATCCGTTACAAATCGCCTAATAAGCAAAGAGTTAGTAAATGAATCAGCTGCAGTCTCTTTTTAAAAGGCTTGAAGTATATATAAGACTACGGGCGTTTCGAATGCATTGTCTGCCAGCAATGCTTAATAAAGTAACGTGTGGGAAAAAGGACAAATTAGAAGTCAGATAAAAACTGGATTAAGCAATTTATGTACACGAACGAATGTAAAATTTACAGGCGTTTGCTTTCTCAGTAATCTGCATTTTGGAGTGCCGCTGCACTGGTTCTACTAAATAGAAAAAGCAATGAATCAGCCGCAGTCCAAACTGGAACCAAGATCTTGAAAGTTTACGAGTCATGTCAAAGAACAAACGTAAATGCAGTCTATGATACTCTATAACTTTACAAGAATTGTACTTATGACAAAACATTGAAATATTATCATAAAATATTTGCATTAGTGCGTAAACATTTTAATGACGGAATCGTTATCGATTCTATCATTAAAATTTACGCTCGGCACTGCTGCTGTGCTGTTTACAGTACCAATGTAAATTAAGGTAAACTGCAGAAGAATTGATATTGAAATAACTTAAGGTTCAGTTCCAATTCAATTTTATTTATTTATGTCACATAGGTATAATGTTGTGGTAGGTACATCATCATTTGCCTAGCCTTTTCCTAACTATGTTGGGGTCAGTTTCCAGTCTAACCGGATGCAGCTGAATACCAGTATTTTACATGGAGCGACTGCCTATCTGACCTCCACAACCCAGTTACTGGCTAATACGATAACCCCTTGGTAAGACTGGTTGTCAGACTTTCGGGCTACTGACGACCCGTAACGAATGTCAAAGATTCACGAATGACAGCAGGGACAAACGGCTGAACGTGCTTTCCGAGGCACTTCACATACCAAGACCACTTCTTGGTATGTGAAGATGGTCACCCATCCACAGACCAACCGCGGCAAGCGTAGCTTAACCTGATCGATCGACCCGTGTCGCTGTTATTATTTAGCCACAAGCCCCTGTTACGAAATAGAAAATATTGTATGTGCAAGGCAGCACACAGATAAATATTTTTATGCAAGGCGTACAAATCTTCTATTATGACTGTTATTGGGGATCTTATAATTATGTTATAGTAGGTGTAGGTACCGTTAGTATAGCTAATAAATATAATTCCAAGATAGCCTATCATAAAAAAGTTCTAAATAAAGTTATAGTGTGTCTGTGTACGTATTATAATGTGTATAGGTAACAACATACGGTGCAGATCTGTTGAAAAAGTACAAAAACCAGAAAAAATCGTTCATCACATTGAGGGGCAATTCTCGTAATTTTAAGAAAGTTCACAGTCTGATCTCAGTCTCAATCTGTCAAAAATATCTGTGATTTCCCTACATTTTTGCCAAGTTTGTGACATTGATTGTCGCTGAGACTGCGACTAGATTTTGAACGTTTTTAATTACGGATATTGGCCTTCAGGTATAGATACAGTCAATCAAAAGTCTGTGTCGGGAGAATGCTGATAAGTCAAATCTATAACATACTCGTACAATACCGCTTCTCCGACGACCATCGCTGTGTGAGTCTGGCTTACATATTTAAATGGATAATGTGTTATTTATTATTACCCTGTATTATTATATAAATATCATCATCTTTAACAACGCGAAATTCAAATTTACTTACGTTAGTGCAATTTGCAGGTCAGTGTCATGTTATATGTTGATTAAAATAAGTATGATTCGCGACCATAATAAATCTAGCTCTACACAACAATTCGCCTCAAATGTCAAGTCATGATTTCATGAAATAGTAATTCAATAGGGTAATATGAACTTAGAGAGTTGTAGTTGTATGATTATAATTCTATAAATAAATATTTGTTATGGCCGCGAATCATATTTAGATCAACATACAACCTGACATTGACCTGCAAATAGCAAAAAACGTAACAAAATTGGATTTCCAACCCTGGCGCTTTCGCCTTAAATAATAATAAATAATTTATTTAGAACTCTCACACATCCATATTATTGTTAGTAGCACAAAAATACTTATAAACTAAGTTAGTATAAAGAAAAAAAAAAAAACAATATTTATTTTCGCCTTATCCAATCTTTATTAGCTCAACTCATTCCGCCATCTCCGTCTGTGTCTACCTTGATGTCACCTGTCATACGCCCGTGCAAACTATACTATATGCTTGCGTAGCCGTAGTTCACAAAAGTTCATATCTTGCCTGTACAACAAACTTCCCAGTTGTGTGCATCTTCAATGTACACAAAACCATCATTGCGTATCACAGCTCATTACAATGGTTCAAAGTCAATGACAATGACATTGTGTAGTACTCTGAGATTATTCACACAATCGTTAGCGCCCACAATAAATTCTTAATTTTTTTCAAAATATTGATATATATCCAATGTGTATATTAGAATCAACATATTATAGTTTATTGTAAGCCTAATGAATTACAGTTTGAATGAGGTTATGTCTCATAACTTTTGGTTCTTAAAATTGAAAGAAATACTGGGAAATACAGTCTAGAGATGCTTTGGGAATTGCATTCTGCAAGCGGTGGTGCGAAGCGTAATATCCATTGTAAGTATCTAAGAAGTACTTAATTATTGAAACTCCTTTTCTGCCTGTTATATAAATAACTGTTAAATAAGTAATACAACCTAGGTATTCCATTATCTAGAAATATATACTACATAGAAAATAAAAAAGTTTTTATTAGAAACGTATAATAACGTAAACATTTATTTTTCTTCAGGACTACAGGGTTCTCAGGAATATTCTCAATAATAATGATGGTTGGTTTAAATATGAAACAATAACAAGCAGATAATAGTTTTCTAGGCATAAATAAAGATATAATTTGTAAAAAATATAAAGAACAAAAAGTTCAATTAAGCAACACGTGACAGGAAAAATACATGCTGGGGGAATATAAAAAAAGGAAGGATGCATATTGAAATTATGGTTCGTGTTATCATAACAAATGTGATTTAAAAAGAAGATCTAAGTATTAAACATTACCTACTTAGGCATGCAATATGTTAATAATAGTTTTTCAAATAATACAAAACCACTTCTTACGTTTATGTTGTTTTTTGGTATTTTTGTATGTAAGTAATGGCGTACCGTGTACATAATAAAGAGTAGGTATTCAGTTCTATTCTACTTTAGCCACATAGCACAAATCTTTACTATTTTTATATACAATCGTTTAAAAATTTATTGAATGTAATCTCTCAAAATGCTGAATGAAAACACGGTGAGGAAACCGGAATGTCATAAAAAAAATCGTAGTCATGTGATATCTACCAGCCCTTTTTTTTTTTTTTGTGTGGGAAATCATCAAATGACGTCTCCCGCTCTGGGCTGAGCGGAAGGGCGTGTCAGACTTTTACTGACTAAAACCCACCCCTTGTTCCTTCAGTTTCCAGTGCCAGGGACCACGGTATCTCTTTCGAACAACCCGCAGCCCTGGCGGCATCTGCCCTAGCGGACCCCGTCAGTTCGTGCTGACATCTCTTTGAGGCGCGCGTGGACACAACGCGCCGTCGACCCGGGCCTGGTCCTTACCGGGCGGCGAGCTGCCCATAGCTCGCCGCCCGCAAGCCCGCGCCTACGGTGGCCGGGAGTCGGCTATTGACTCCCGTCCAGGGCGTCTCCTGCGGCGGCTAGGCGCGTGAGGGTGCAGAGATTGCCTCTCCCTCACGCGCTCCGCCTCCTCCTTCGCGAGCATTACTGCTTCGCAGAAGGAGGTGACGGCCTCCCATTCACTCTCGCTCCGTCTCGCCTGGACGAGGGCCGGACGCGAGAGGTCGCCGCCGCCGATCGCCGCCACCAGGACACGGCGGGGCCCCGCCCAAGCCGGGCAGACCTCCACCGTATGCTCCACCGTGTCCTCCGGGCGATCCACACAGTGGTGACAACCCTGGCGTTTCCTCCCGCTTTATCCTGAATATCTACCAGCCCTCGTGGTGGATTACGGCCTGCTCCCTCTCACCGAGAGCAGGCGTGTGTCTCAGCAGTAGGAAATGTATAGGTGGATTATGCTTTTGCTATGTAATCTTTTCTTAAAATTAATTGAATAATGTGTACACAGATTTTTTAAAGATTCAACGATGACTCATTACAAAACCAAAAATCCATCACTCACTTCCTCAATCACTTCAATATAGGATTTATTTCTATTATAGAAGTGCGTGTAAATTGTCTGTTTTCACACATCGTTAATCTTATTAATGTCTGTAATTTTGTAGAATTCAAGACGACGTTGGATTGTTTTAGGTCGTAGAGTGATTTACAGTTCTTTCAATTATTACTTATTACCTGGCTGTAATTAATAATACAGTTTTAACTTGGTGATTTTGTTCAGTCACGACATAGGAACTTGGATTATGTCTATAGTTAGGTAGTGTCGTGGTCCTCGATGCACCTTTAACAATATCCTCCTCGAGGGCTAGGACAATGTCACTTCAACTTTGACCGTAATAGTATTGACATCGACGGATCACGTAACTTATCGCAAACTTATGCAAATTCTTTAATTCTTTGTTGTCAATCAATCAATGCCATCAAGTCAACCTATCGGAGTCTACTGATGGCCATAGGTCTCCTTCAAATTGTGACATCACACACGGTCGTCCGCCTTCCGCATCCAGTCTGTCCCAGCCTCCTTTCAGTCTATAATAGCTGACAAATGACGATATAGTCGTCATTTGGAGCAGACGAGTCCTTGAGTGGAGATCATGATAGTCAGATTTTTATGGTAACTGTTCAGATTTGTAATGGTAATTATTTTGTTAAGACAGCTTCGAAACTAGATATACAATATTATTGGAAACGAATAAAGTAAACATGAATAACAAATAACTGTGTATGCTAATACCAAAAACTAATATCAGAAAGGTGAACAGCCAACAAGTAAACGGACAAACATTTATAGCTCTTACAGATGTGAACTATCTCCGGTGAAAGAGCAATTTGTCTGGACAACTCGCGTCCCTGTTTACGTCGTCCACGGAGTTGTTCACAACACAAACAATAAAATAAACTGCACAAGTGCGTAGGTAAACTAAGATGAATTTCTCACGACCATGTCGAAACACGATAGTGATCGCGAAATAAGATGCGAAATTTTTTATTGGCCACGTTTTTGTCTTCGTCTCGGCTCGAGAACAATGTAAAAAGATTTAGCCGTGGGTGTTTCATAACGACAGTAACGGAAAAATCTACGATACTTGTCGTGGTATACTGTGTAGTCATTTTGTACATATATGGCATACATTTTTATTGTTGTCAAATAAATCTTTCTGATGGTTATAAGTTGCGTTGAGATTGAGACACGCAGTGTTAGTTATTTCACGGTTTTCTTCCATAGTTTGTTCACGAATATTATACGTTCCCAATAGGTATTACTTTGTCTTGACAATCAACTATCGTAGCCTTGATGTACGTCAACAAAAGAGATAAGTATGCAGGGTCGTCGGATATAGTGGAAGTTTAGTAAGAAACGGATTGATGTTCTCGGATAAAATTTTATTTAATTATCAGAAAACAAACAGTTCATTTGTCAAACTAAATTTCATTCGAAAACATCAATCGGTTTCTTACTAAACTTCAATTATATCTGACGACCCTGCATACTTATCTCTTTTGTCGTATTAATATCTAAACATCAACATCATCATCTTCCTGTGCCTGTCCCATCTTGCTTGTGGTCGGCACAACACGTCTTCTTTTTCCATTCTCCCCTTGTCAACCGTCACGCCATCTTTCACTCTCTTCTGTTTCATATCATTCCTTACACAATCCAATTCATCAACATTTATATATACAACACTCTTTTAGTCACGTGCGTTTTCTCCCTCTGCATATATATATTTAAGCATACCTAGATCAATTAAAATTCTAAATAGACCTCGCACAACACTGCTACTTTATATGCACATATTTGACGTGGTTCAGCGTAATCAAAGTGATCGTTTATTGGATAGAAGTTCAATTCTCACTGCTAAATCACAGCGGAAAGCATTTGTAAGCAGTTCTGGGAAACTACAAATGACTGACGCCAGTATGCAGGGAGAAGATAGTATATATATATTTTAATTTTATTTGTTTCAAATTGACGTTATTTCAAGTTAAACTAATATCAAATTTATTTTAATGGTAATTAAGTTGATTTCAGAGTGACTAGCACTATTGAAATAGTTATAAAAATGTTTGAAGTTGTAGCGTAAACTGAACTTTATTGTGTAGGAATTAAAGTTATTTTTCCATAAACTCATATTTTGTTTACATTTTTGGCGAATATGTCACGATATTAGATTAGCCTCGTCTGTGTTGTAAGTTTTCATCAAGTCAGCATCATCTGCCTAGCCTTTTCATCACATCTCAACCGGAAGCAGCTGAATACTTGTAATTTTCATGGAACGGCAGCCTATATCTGACCTTCAGAACCCAGGCACTATACCCCTTGGTAAGACTGCTGGTCAGACTTTCGTAAGTTTAAATCAAGTATGCCTGTTAAATGCTTTAAACAAGTTCAAAGCATTTAACATAAATCAGGCAATCTAAGGAGGCAATATAATAGACAGAGTCTAAACAGTGTATTAAAATCCTCCAATAAAATAGCATAATAAGCTCTCCTCTGGCTCAATAAAACCAAACTCAGACGCTAACAATGAGCTAGATTAGAAAGTCAAACTTAATATTAAAATTAAGAAATGCAATAGACACTAAACAGCTTAGGCCTGTCTAGTGTTTATTGCAGACCTGCACTTCTAGTATTTATGCTATTGTACTACACTAGTAACTCCCCAACAAAATTAGGAGCGCTTCAAGTACCGCTGCTCTCACTGAGATCAAATCCTTTATTATCATATCTACCTAGCCTTTTCCCAATTAAGTTGGGGTCGGCTTCCAGTCCAACCGGATGTAGCGGAATACCAGTGTTTCACATGGAGCGAATGCCTATATGACGTTAACACTTGAGATTATATTTGTATGTGTTTTAAAAAATAAATGAATAAACAACCCAGTTACTGGGTAATACTGGTAAGATTGGTTGTCAGACTTTCGGGCTTCTGACGACCCCTAACGGGAAGATGTCAAATATCTGCGAATGACAGCCGGGACTAACGGCTTAATGTGCTTTCCGAAGCACGAAGGGTCTCGGTCTGTAAAGATGGTCACCCATCCGGCCTCGGCAAGCATAGCTTAACCTGATCGACTCGGCTGTTATAACTTAGCCACGAGCCCAACAAAATCCTCTGCAATACAACATTTAAATACAGCCAATCATTGAAATTAACTTAACAATCTTCGTCAGTGTTATTTCTAAGGACGCAATCGCAGTTGACAGTGCCGCAATAGGCGCGTTGCTCTTACCAAACTATATTACTGTTCATTTTTGTTGTGTCTCCCTTCAATGGCTATTATTTGCGAGTCCAGTCACAGGGTCATTTCGATACAATTGATTCATCGAGACACTCATAATGTTCTCTCGATTGTTCACCTATTATTTTCGCTGAATACTAACTACATAATTTAAAGATTTATGTGTGGTGGTTTGTTTTTTTATTAAATGTGCTTCGTGTTTTAGGTGAGGACACTGTGTTATTTATTTTATTGGAAAAGTGAATTGTGTATTGTTCCTGTTTAGTAAATATATGGATTTAGTTACTAAGGAGCCCTAAGCAGTCTGGTTTATGTTGTTTTTTCAAGTTTCTTAGGTGATCCGTCTGCATGGACTTGTTGCATTCTATTGGGTATGTAGATAGGGCTATTATATATAGCGTAGTTCACTGCTAGCTTTACGGACGATGCATTATTTGCTTAAAAAGGAGGAACTTAAACTAAATCGGAGATCTTAAAACAGGCCATATTATTAAAGTCAATTTAATAGAAATATTTATTGGTACGGTTGTTAGAGAAAAAATGGTATAAAGATTTTTACAAACCAAAATAGTCTAGGTGGGATAAAGAAGACTTACCTTTCTAAGAAACTATACTTATCAGATACTAGATTCTCAGATCCAGTCCGTTATTAAAATTAAGTGGAAAAATATTTTCTAGACACTACACCTGTGGAATTAAAAACATTTCACAGAATCGCTTTGGAAAACAATTCTCGTGAAATATCAGAAATAATAAAGCATTCTAGATTTAACATAGGCACGTGCAGGATAACGTAAAATGTTAAATAAATATCGAAAAGCATTTGGTTAAAAATGGATTTTATTTTATCTTATACTCAGCAAAGGTATGTTAATGCATGGAATATTTTTCTTAGTAAATTTAAAATTCCAGAAAGGCTTCCTTACCTACATTACTATTTTCTAAAAATAGATGGTTAGTACTTAAGTATATTTTTCTGCATCCAGCAACTTTTGTTCTTTTATTAAATATGGTTAGGTACGCCCCAAAGGAAATTGAATGCTTATGAATAGAGTAATTTGCAAATGAATAGATGGGCTGCGTAACTTATTCGTTTTATTAGCATGTGGTTAAGCTGCGCACGCGTCGCTCTGCATAATGAGGCGATGTTCAGTAACACAGTGTATTTTTTTATGGCTAAAAACCGGCCAAGAACGTTTCTTGTGTAAAATTATAGGTTATGAGTATGACATACGACTGTGAGTCAAGTTATGAGATGGATATTTTATCTAATAGCCACAACGTAGTTAATAGATAAGGACACTAGTAAGGAAAATAAAAACATGACGTCTTGTGGTGCAAATATGTCACCTGCTATCACATCTAAAAGCACTATGTTGAAAAACTGATCTTACAAACCAACTCAGAGTTATATTGTCATTGGTTAACAATGTTCTTCTCCTGGTAGAGACGCTGTCAATTTTAAGTAACTGTGCCTGCTTTTTAGCCGTTGCGTTGGTCACTGATCAACGCAACGGCTAAAAAGACTGACTTGTGCGCTGCCATGAACGACGCCATGAAAGTGGTGATGTTTTGGGCCAACAAGTTCTGAACTACAGTCGTACTACTGACACGAAGAAGACAATGTTCTTCTCAAGATTTTTATGTGAAACTAAAATGTTATAAGTAGATGTTTACCTTTTCATAGTTACATAGGTACAAAATGCGGTAGGTAAGCTAATGCCCAAATACCACAAGGAAAATTCACCTTAAAATAATTTTCGGTCAATCATTACCCGATGTTTTTCAACACACAGCCCGTTCAGTGATTACGTTTACCTTGACTTATTGACTCCCTACGAATGACGTCACTCATGTCGGCTTTGCGTCAATAATAACAAACTGCGAAAATAGCAACAAGATTTCGGAGATCAGCCGATCCCAGCATAGAAACAACGACCAGAATATCTTGACTGATGGCGAAATTCGGAACTAATTATGAAAATGTGTTCTATTTGACGTTTCTTTGACAGTTTCCGTTGCAAACAGCGCCATCACGAACTGTCAACATATGCTGGACACCCTATGATTTGTGACATTCTACACGGAAACGCTGTCAGTAAAAATCAATGTTTAATTAGCTCGAGAAAACCGCGTACTTTGTTTGATTATGAGTGATCATTATGTACATACATATTATCTTTATAGCTCTTCTTTGTCACACTTCTATATCTACATAGTTTAATATACACACTATAGAGCAGTGATTTTTGAACGTTGTGGTTACAGACAGTTTCAAGATCACAATACTAAAAGTCAATTACTTTTTTTACTTGATGTAATTTATGTAGAACGTTTTCTCTTGGGGACCTTGGATGCAAGTGCATGCCACGTTTCCATATCCATAATTTTGCTCGTTGCTGCTTGCTAGTTAGGTACAGTGGGTTCCTATGGAGCGACAACCGTCTAATTTCCAGACCTTAACGGCAAATTGGAAATGAGTTCACCACTGCACGATGCTATCAGTGAATTCGACTATATCTACAGGTGCCAGGTACAGGTGGTGTCATCCAGTCAGTTTTTGTGATGGAGTACTTCTATTCTTATTCCAAGTCTATACGGAAATATGCATGTTATAGTCCATCTGAGATTGTATCAGAGAGAAATACCAACCGTTTCACTTTCTTATCATCCAGCGCAAGGAAGCGAAAAATGTTAATAGTACACGTAACTTTAATTGAAAAATGTTTTGTTTTACATTGTTAGTAGTGTAAAATACAGGTGTATACAGGGTTATTTTTCAAAGACCAGCCAAATTTAAGGATGTGGTACAGACCATCAAACTGAACCACTTTCTCCATGGGACAAATAGCGTTATCGCGAAAATTTTACCAACTGTCCCATAGAGAACTTCAATACCTACTTGACCTAAATGTATGGGACGGCTGAATTTTTATTCGCGATTACGATGTTGGTCCCACGGAGAAAGTTGTTCAGTTTGATAGTCTGTACCACATCCTTAAATTTGGCTGGTCTTTGAAAAATAACCCAGTATGTCCTAGAGTAGTATGTAGGTGGATTTAGAGATCATGAACGACTTACTGACCTCTATTTACAGCGGGTTAGTAGATGATTACATAAACGTGATAGATCATATTGTTTGCAGCATGATTGCCTGTATTATATGCTATTTATGTTTTGTCTTCTTGCAACACCGAGACATTATCAAATTACTATAATGGTATTAGAGAACTGTTAACTAGAGCGGTCAGGACCCTGTTTAGCAATGTGATGACAAATTAATTTCGTTTTGTATAGAGGCAAACCAATCATAGGCATTAAAAATTCATTAACAGACATTCATGCAGATTGAAACCGAAATAAACGATCGACTTATTCGATAGATTAATTATTTATTTAAATAAAAATACTGGCCTACTGGTAGATTTTTACAGCAAAAGCCTGTTGAGGATTTTACCTACATGGTATAAATAATTGATTTACCGGATACTTTATAAAATCTGGCATCTGACAGATTTTTTATTGCAGTGTCGTTAACTAAGCTATTTGTTATTAACTGGCTGACCCGACAGACGTTGTCCCGTCCAAATTTAAAAAGCCCATAGAAAAAAAGACGTTCAGTTTTTTCCGAATTCGACCGTATTTCGGGAAACTTTTAAAATTTTTCTTTTCGTTATTCCCTAATGCGGACTAATAAGAACACTTTAACATAAAAATTAGCCAAATCGATCGAGCCGTTCTCAAGTGATGCGCTTATCAACGAATCGCATTTCATTTTTATTTACATAGATAGATTAACTTATATTCTATACTTATTAATTATATATATATATATATATATATATACTTATAGTGGTAAGTGAGACTGAAAAATGAATCTTATACACTATCTATTCGGTCTATAATGTAAAATGGCTAATAATGTTCCTTCACAAACAAGAACACGTAATTTTGTGTCCTGTTTGCTAAGCTGACGCAGATATTGTAACATTAATCACTTGTAATATGAATAAAAAATATGCATTCGACGCGCACCGCTGAGAGAAGGGAGAAATACTTATGTATGTTTTGTTGGACACGCACTGCGCTAAGTGAATGGCGAAGTGTGTTTTGTTGAACAGAACTTAGTAGTAAATCTAGTTTTTCCATCATAAAAACTGCTAGCAGATATCTCGTTGCTATTCTTATTAATACATTTTTGGCTGATGATATTGTATGATCTTTCGTGATCAGAAATCTTCTTTATAGTGGCAAAATGGTGATAACTGAATCTGACCGGTCACATCACAAGTTTATTTTTGGAACCATCCAGGAATCGTCACAGTTCACACTTTTCTGATCTCAATTCAATTACTTTAATTGACATCAGCTCCAATTTGATTATTAGAGTAGAAATTTAAAATTACAAGATTTTTTCCAAATTGGCGTCACTACTCTCTATCCGGCTTTTGACTGTCTTTCTGCAGGGCAAAGGCGTCCTCTCATACAAATAAGGAGCGAGGATTAATCACCACATTTGGTCAGTGGGTTTGCGAGATATACGTCCACAACATTTTTCATCGTCAGTGAGCGGCGTGTCAGATCTAAGATTAAGGTATTCCTTAACTTCAGTGTCATCCCGCCGCTTTCCTACTCAATCTGGCGTAGTAAAACGACAATAAAAACATCAGTAAAAATAAACACAATAAAAAATCAAGCAATACAAGTTCAGGGTCAAGCGATATTGACCTTAAATGAAACCGTACGTACGTTACCTTAGTACGATAATGAGATTTTAACTCGAGTGCAAGTTAGCAGTGTTTATTGGGTCGCTCTCGATTGCCATGGTCATGATTGATGCCAGCCTTAATGACGGGATGGGCAATGAAGGAGGAATCTTGTTTGAGTGTCCATTGAGAGGGGAAATGTGTTTATATGGAAAAATAATATTCAGTTGGTCATTATGGGCTTGGATAGTTAGCGCCTTTATTAGGATTACTTTTAGCCTTATTGGCTTCCTTTTTTTGATGACATGAGCATAATATTGCTCTTTGTATAGTGCGTGTCATAGATTAATAAGAATGTGTCAATACATTACACAGTATGTTACACAAAGTAGATTCTATAATCATCTATATATATATATAAATCAATTGCTGTTCGTTTGTCTCGCTATAACTCGAGAACGGCTGGGCCGATTTAGCTGATTATGGTTTTGAAATGTTTGTCGTAGTCCAGGGAATGTTTAAACGGTGAGAAAATATGGACAAATTTTGAGGAAGATAGTAAAAACAACAATTTCATTTTCCCATATGAACAGTTCTACCTACTTTCCTGTCAAACATTTGACGATCGTCCCTTCGGTACGGTAGACTCTGGTCCACTCGAATTGAAGCACGTATTAAATTAAGGGTATTGAATCGACAACATACATATCACATATCCACATTACTCGGATTATCTAGGATTAGTAGGTTAGGAGCAGGGTAGGTTAGGAGTAGGGTAGAAGTAGGGTAGGAGTAGGGTAGGAGTAGGGTAAGAGTAGGGTAGGAGTACGGGTAGGAGTAGGGTAGGAGTAGGGTAGGAGTAGGGTAGGAGTAGGTTAGGAGTAGGGTAGAAGTAGGGTAGAATTAGGGTAGGAGTAGGGTAGGAGTTAGGTAGGAGTAGGGTGAGTAGGGTTAGGAGTAGTGTAGGAATAGTGTAGGAGTAGGGTAGGAGTAGTGTAGGGGTAGGGTAGGGGGTAGGACACCATGCGAACGAAGTAGCGCCGGTCAGCAGCTAGAAATAATTTATATGGCAAAACAACGTTTGCCGGGTCAGCTAGTTTGCAATAAATTTGTCACTTCTTAAACAGAGGGGCAATCCTCATAATTTTAAGAACGTTTACAGTCATCTCAATCTCAATCTGTCAAAAATACCTCTAATTTCCCTATGTTTGACAAGTTTTTAACATTGATTCTCGCCGAGATGAGATTGCGACTAGATTTTAAATGTTTTAATTATGGGAATTGGCCTTCAGGTGATTGTTTAATTTAGCAAAATGTCTTCAATAAATCAAATATTGATGTTTATTTAAACAAGCCTACAATTGTCTTCTCACACATTTCACAAGGCATAAGTATATTAGCTGTTACATAAGTGATCTTTCCCCACAACGTCTACGACCTCTCGAACTTTAAGTAGCCATTGAAGCATTCAAAGTCTTATTCCTATCAAAATTAGATACATTTTCAATTGAGAGTAAGGCACTTTTAAAAATGTCACGGAGCTCTCTGCGCCGTTTAAAAGTTTGTAAGGTAAACTTCGTGCATTTCAATGTATATTACTGTCATACGCTAAAAATATACGCTTTCGACTAAAGCAATTAGTATCGGCTGTTAAATTGTTTGTCACCTGTGTTTCTTACACTGTGTCATGATTTTCGGTCCAATATTTGTGTATATATATTTGTGTTTATTAATGTAAGAAAGTGTTGGGTAAGAAGGAAGTACGTTTATTGTTTGAACATCATGTCTGGTTAATTTTCTGCTGATTTTGTTTTTCTTTTAATTACTTACGGACTGAGAACCAATTATTTTAACATGCATATCATCACGCTCTTGAATTTTAGTGAGGTATTTTGAGCTGTAATTAGTGCCTGACTTAATAAGTGCTACTCATTTTCTAGTTCAAATATAAAACAAAATAAAACTTGTATAATTATCATAGGAGTAAACGAGTAGTGCTCATAGAGCACTTGAGTAATTATAGTGTGCCTCGGAAAGCATGGTAAGCCGTTGGTCCCGGCTAGGGTTAGGGAATCCCCGACAATTTCAAAGTGCCGGAACACGAGACAGCATACAGTCAAAGTCCCGGGAATTCCCGGGACTTCGAGACTTTTAAGAAAAAAAAATGTTTTGATTAAGAGGGGAAAAAATGTTTTTTTTAAGAGGGGTAAGCCTTTTTTCAAGAATTTTAATTGAGTTAATTTCTGGTGAACCGTATTAAAAAAAGGCAATTTTTTGTAAAAATCAACATTTATTAAACAGAAAATTTAATCTTAATAACTTTAACGTGAATTTCAGTCTTAATAATTGTTTTGTTTATTTCTTTTAATCACACACGTTTCACTTTTAAGCAGTTAAATCTTATAGTTATGAAACGAAATTAGTTAAAAATCATACTAATTCTTAATAAATTTACTATTACGATTATCTAGTAATTCTAGATATCTAGATGTCTCGAGTCTCGACCCGAAAGTCCCGGGACTCGAGACAACTAAAATTACGAAAAGTCCCGGGACTTCGAAACACGAGACGTCCCGGGACCCAAACCCTAGTCCCGGCTTCCATTCTTAGATCTTTGCCAATCGTTACGGGTAGTTAGAAGCCCAAAAGTTTGATAATCAGTCTTACGAAGGGGTCTTAGTAACAAGGTTGTGGAGGTCAGACGGGGAGTCGCCCCATTTAATAAACTGGGATTCAGCTGTATCCAGTTAGACTGGAAACCGACCCCAATATAGTTGGGAAAAGGCTTGGCAGATTGATAAGCAGTTATAGTAAACAGGGGCAGGTGGCTAATTATATAAGTAAAGACATCCACAAGTTGAAAGGTCAAGAACTCGATTAAGAGACTGCAGAAAAATAAATAAAGAACATTGCTACTACGGATACTCGTAAAGGATCCCGCAGATTGGCACAACGCGACAATGCGACGCGACTCTGGTAGAACAATTTCTATGAAAACTCCATGGAAATTGTTCTACTAGAATCGCATCGCGCCTGTCTGCTGGAGCCTTAAGTATCTTTATCATACTCTGTTATTTAAGGCCCAGAAGTTCATGCTTTAACCTCACGACTTTCAGAAATGTGCAATGGTGTAATATTATAAATTGTAACTATTGATTCGTTAGGCTATGTAATAACTGGCTGGTCGGGTTGACCAGTTATTGCCGAGGAAGTGTTGTGAATCTTATAATAATGCTACTTGCGATTGGGAGTTCATTGACATTTTGTTAATTTGCCAAAGTCTCTAGGAATACTTTACTATAATAATGTTTATCTTTACTCAAAAACAAATATTATTTTTTTTTTTTAATTTTTCTACCTGTTTCATTATTTATTATTAGCCAGGAAATGTCAACAAAAATACAATAATATAAGGACAAGAACAACACGTCAGCCTAGAAAAAGTGCCTGTAAATGGTTTAATTGAAATCATTTATTTCAATTAAACCATTTACAGGCACTTTTGAATTGTCAAAATTAAATAGTCGGTCAGTTAGTCAGAAAGTTGAAGCTAGTTGCTCGTTGCTCTAAAACGTAGATCTCTATGGAGAAGAACGGGCAAGAAACTCCACGGACACTCTTTCAAATCAAGATAATATTATTACAAAATCCTGGGTACATTATTCTTATTGCTTCTATATGTGAGAACAATGTAAAAAAGAAACAATTTAAAATATAAAATTAAAAATAAGCTGCCGATAACCAGTCTCAACCGACGGCGCCCGTTCACGAACATGACGCGTGCATCAGCACCACCCAGCTCAACCATTTCGTAGAGAACCGAATGATCCAACACACGCGCCACCACCAGTGAGACATTTAAGTGAGCATGACATATTCTCAACTGCCATGCTCTTTCAAGTCAACATCAAAATATCATAAAAAACGGATCATGGTTCTTACATTTACAAAATTTAAAAAATGCTTCTAAATTATACAAAACTATAGTTTGCAATTTATTTAAGAGATGAGAAAAAAAAATACTACCTAAACAAATTATTATTCCAACAGCAGCCCACACAATTTACCTGACTAGAAATGGCGTACCTAGTGTCACAGGTCCATCTGAGATGATCTAAGATATATAGATAATACTCCAGATAACGGGGAGCCTTATGTAGATCACCCACAAACAAAAAACCTTGAATTACCAAAGAGCAACAATGAATTCCATGAAAGTTTGTTTACCAAACGGAACAATATACACGAAATGCAAAAGATTAAGAAAAAATGTAGTTTGTGAACGGCAATGGCGATAATTGCATTAGAGCTAAGTAATTGTGTAACTAACTTAACAGCATCAATGACTATCGAAATGATGGTTTCCTAACCTCTTGATCTTATCAGCTGATACTTTAATAGATTAATGCGTCACGATTAGTAAAAATATTGCGCATGCGGCACCGTAATTACACGTATTATAAGTCTAGCTTCTTAAAAAATAAAGAATGAGAGATATTTAGTGTAGAGAGGCTTATTACACAATTCGCACGAATTTACTCACCCAAAACGGGCGAATTGTCTATTTTAAATATTTTTTTTTGTATAGGCGACTCCCACGAAGTTAATTTATTTGTGGGCGAGTCTACAACTCCAGAAATATTTATTAGGCAATTGGCACATTTTGAATTTTATGCAAAGAAGTTAAGAAAAAAGGACACTAGCGCACATAAGTGATAAGGGTTAAATATTATAAAACGTGTACTTTTAAATTCGTGCGAATCAACTCATAAGCCGAGAGAACAGAGAGAGTTACCGTATCTTTTTTCTCTCTCATGTAATTAAATGTGCCTGAACATGACGCGTCCTTGACTTCTTATACAAGCCACTCCTAATTCAATCGGAATCAATAGACCCAGTTCCGAGTTTAGCACTAATAGTAGCACATAGGCACAAACAGACACATCGTCAAGTCTCGTACAGACGCCAGCAAGCATCAAGCTACTACAATCTGTCAAATTTCTTTAATAGATTTTCGACTTTATTGCTAAAGAATTAAGATTCAAGGTTGATTGGGAAAATTTGACAGTTTCGGGTAGCTTGACCTGCTGGCGTCCGTATAATTATCGAATCGCCGCCTAAAAAGTTTCACTTCAAAAACACTTCTAGCTATACATATAATCAGTGTGATAGACACGGAGAGACTGCCATATATATCATCCAGCGAATACCCCACATTATGCCTTCCGCTACGGTCGTTGTGGACTCGTTTATTGGGAGGCCTATGGTTAGTTCTAGCAATGATGAAAATAGCTATGATAATAATAATAATTGCCATCTGACTTAAGTCCACAATACAATTCATGGGCAACAATTATTCTAAATCAGAAATTCTTTCTTGTACCATGGGCTAGACCCATGGTACAAGAAATAATTTCTGTAGTATATAAAGAGTATCTGTTGGCTCAGTTGCGCATCAGTAGCCGTCCGCTCTCACCTGTGGTTTTAAGGCACTGTTAACCCACTACCCGTATGCTTGAGACAAAATATACAGAAACACTACATGGCCCATACTCTTTGCGACATGAATATCATACGTCTCGAATATGTCAAGAACGCAGCTCTAGGTCCTATTCCCAGTAAACTAAGTCCTACTGCGTTTGCTGATCTGTAAGCCGTAATAACTTCCGAGTGGTTCCAAGCAAAGAGTACCTAACAAGATGTTAAATAGAATGTCGTTAAAAATAAAGATGGAAATATTTAAGTCAAGACAAGAGCATGGACAGATAGCATGTATCCTGCCTGTTAATAACAACTAACTGTGACGACCAATCCGTCGTCAAGTGTTCTGATTATGGCAATTACCTCTTGACCGTTCATTGTAAGTAGCGGTCATTGTTCTAAGAAATATGAGAATACACTCAGGTTGGTCACCTCTATAGAGATGTCCCATTCCATACATTCTTATCGTAACGATGATGGTACTGCGTTACTGTGTATATAAAAGCCTTTTAGTAAGAAGAGTATTATATAAATAGATATACAGAAATAGAGTTGCCGCAAAACGAGTTGAATGGCGTGCAATAGGAGAGGCCTATGTCCAGCAGTGGACTGCTATCTAGGCTGATGATGATGATGATACAGAAATAGTTACTATAAGTATATGTGATATTAATAGAAAATGCTCTAAAAAAGAAAACAAAAGTAGTAAAGACTATATTTAATATAGTGTAAGTAGAAAAAGGAAAGTTTGTAGCACACGATACGTGCATGCGTACGGATATCCGTGAAATCTATTATTGAATTAAAACCTTGCGCTGGAGTTAAAAGTTGTAGTATGAGTATAAATAGGTCTTAACATGACGTCAGTTCTATTTTTGATCAATGGCATATAATCCTTTATCGTCATCATTTTGAGAATGCAAAGTGAGTAAAAAATCACAAAACATTCATAAACGCATCATGCCAGTGTTCTGACTATATATATATGTATATTACATGTGTAGATGAACGCAGTATTCGCGTTGTATGACACGCCTCTCTAGTAACTCTACCGGGTCCATATTTGATTATTTTTAGTGCATAAATTACTGGAACTAGGGCGCATCGTTTGTCCACTTTGGGAGAGTCACCAGCTTGGTGACATACTTGTATTGAAGTTAACATCTATATGAATATACAATATACAAATAATCACAACCATTCTTAGTTTACATCATCTTTTGTTCTAAATAAAACCTTTTTCAAAATTGAGCAGTGGTCGCCCAGTGGTAATGGCTGCGACATACGAGTTGGAGGACGTATGTTCGAACCCAGGCAGGCACTTTACTTTGTGTAAATTATTTCATCACCACTGCTCTCAAAACGGTGAAGAAAAACATTGGGAGGAAATCGGCATGTCCTAGAACCAAAAATATGTGACATCTACGGACCCGCGCTGGGCCCGTGTGGTAGATTATAGCCCACTCCCTTAAAGAGAGTAGGGCTGTGTCCAAGCAGTGGGAACAATATAGGCTGATTATGTATGTTATGCAAAACCTTTTTGATAGTGTTGTTGACCAAGTAACTGTAAACATGTTTATTCAAGCTGGAAAGGTGAAAATTGCAAGCAAAAAGTAGCAAAAGTTCATTGCTAAAAGATCAAAGCAAAGCTAGGATAAATAAGTTTAACCAGATATAAAAGTCAGATGTCTTAACGCAAACATCAAATGATAAACAATTTAGTACTACTGTATATATTATGTATTTAAACCTTTTGATATCCATTTTATGACCGTAGGTACATTAAATAAAAATAGCGATGCTGGTGTTGATTCAAACTTATTGGCTTCTATATCAAGGCCGAATCTAGTCGGGATTTTTTTTCCAAATCCCTTGTTATTAAGATAGGGATAAGTCAGAAAACACTCTATGATGACACGAGGTCATGATTTTTTGTAATCCTGTGCAAGTCTATAAGAACTTACAGGTTAATTTCATAGTTTTTGTACAAAAGAAATTGGCTACACTAACAAGGCGAAATATAGCCGCGATTTATTTTTATTTCTTTGTCCTGAAGATACGGATATGTCAGATAACACTCTACGATGACACGAGATCACGATTTTTGTAAACTGAAGAACTTATAGGTAATTCAATAGTTTCTTCACAAAATAAATTGGGCTGGTACAGACGACAGCAAGTCAAGCTCCCCGAAACTGTCATATTTTCCCAATTAACCGTGAACCTTAATGCTTTAGCGATAAAGTTGAAAATCTATTAAAGAAATTTGACAGATTATAGTAGCTTAATGTGCTGGCGTCTGTACTTGGCTATGAAAACTGTATTTGTTCGTTAACGTAATAGTAAGTAATTAGCGATTATGCGCGGTCGGCTCGCCTTGCTCCGATGACACAGTGGCCAATCAACTCGATCGTCTCAGGTGCGTCATACTACAGGGATGACAGAATCTGGCTGAAGAAAAAGAAAATATTTTTGGTGTCATTTTATGCATTCTTTTTGACAAAAAATGTAATCCGCAAAAGCACGAAAATAAGCGGCATCGATCTTCCGTAAGATTGATGGAATTCTAGCTTTTGCTGGAGGCTTCGCCCGCTTGGAGGTAGGAAATTATTCCACGAGAACTTGGATAGGATACTTTTTATTCCGGCACTGAATGTGCCGGAATAAAAAGTATCCAATGTCCTAACTTCGGTTATGGTCTACCTGTGTGCCAAATTTCATTGGGATCCGTTCAGCCGATCAGGCGTGCAAAGGTAGCAGACAGAGAGATATAAAATTAAATTGTTCATTCTGTAAATAGGGTATCGGAATCACTTGTACAGGTATTTATTTGTACAGGTATTAATTGTACAGGTATATTACAACAAAAAAAAAGCTAGATGAGGTCGGCGTTTCCTGTGTGACTACTCTGCGAAGAAAGGCCGAAACAACCTCAGTGGTCAATCTCTTTCAAAGTTCAGATATAGAATAGAGTTACTTTCGAATTGATACTATTAGTTTGTAGTATGGATGATGATAACTAGAAGTACGAAGCACATAAGAAGCACCATCTATCTATGTAGGTGCAGACTCTCCAACGGTCAATGTTCGATAGTACCTAATGTCATCCAAACGATAGTGACGTGCTCTTTGAACGATTCAATGATGAGTTGATTATCGATGAATTGCTGTCCAAGGCAAAATGTTAAATACCACTATAGGTATTATGCAAAAAAAACTTAGTGGTAGCGAGCTGAAACCAAAAGCCATGAAATGGATTTTAATTGATTAGACACAGAAGGTTTATTATTTTGTGTGCACAACAGTTGCAACTGTTGATTGTATTAATAGGAGACGAATTACGTCAAATGTTTTTTTTTTAATTTCATGTTGTTTGTTAATATACCATTGAAGTTCTAGGCGAAATCTAAAATAAAAACTTGTAATAGTTACCGAAAAACAAGAATAGTTTTCAAACTTCTGCTGAAAATCCAAAATTTTGTGTATCTTCGAATGGATAAAACTGGTCTTACTAAACGACCAAAATACCTATTCCCACCCAACAGCATTATGTCAAGACTATGATAATAAATAATACACAAAAGTTCAGAGACTGACAAGAAGTGACATCCTTAACCAGTGGTATTCACCGGCGCGAACCGGGCGAACAACTTTCGCGACTCGTCCCAATAATGTTGTGGATTCGTGAACTGTTACATCACTATTCACTAACATCTGCTTGTGTATAATATTAGTTCACAAAGACATTACAATATCAAGCTCTTACAATACCAGTTCCCTGAAGAATTGAAAGTGAAAACAACTTTGTGTGTGTCGCATATCGTTCCGTTAAACTTGTTCTCTTATTGACTAACAATCTTTAAATGTTCTTAGAGTGATGTTGACATTCTAATATTGTTTTTATTTGGCACATTAGTTTGGAAATATCTGTGTGATGCATGTGTACGGAATTTATGGAACTATACTTATAGTAAGTATTATAAATATGATGCTTTGTGATCTTTATCGTCGCAGGCGACTGCCTGCAGGATCTCTGCTCTTAGTGCTAATACATATGAGCGACACGTCGTCGGCTGCAGTAGCCTCTGCCGTCAATGCGTGTTCGCGGCAGCTGTGAATGCGTGTCGGCGGCAGCCGTCGACGCGTCGACAACATGTCGCTTGTGCATTTGAGCACCATATTTAAACTCACGATCGGCACGTTGTCGACGGATTCTGTTGCCTCTGTCGTTGTCACGTGTCGCTCGTGTGTATACATACTTAACTCAAATATTAAAACTGTTTTTTTTTCTCAGAAGCAATGAGTGTTGAGGGGCTTTTGACCTTTTGAATTCTGGTTCTCAGATTTTGTGGGTAATGTGTATAATACCCCGCTGCAAAGAAGGTTATATTTTTGTATTCGCTCACATGGTGGAGCATGTGAGCGAATTCTTGGAACTAATAAGTATCTTGACAAATAAACAGGCATGCAGGCTAGTGAGAAACAGTTATCTATAGGCTGTATACCAACGTAGATCCATTACGTTCATGCATATACAGACGATATCATAATGATTAGCTCTGCTCGTTTATTGAATGTCTAAAGTGAAGCGCAGATCAAACTGATTGCTTTAAGTTTTATCGTTTTGGTTGTTGGCGATAAAATAAATCTTACATATCCACAAGGCAATAAACATACACGTGCTCGTTATTACAGACCATGCAGTCGCTTTTAATCATAGAATGTTGCATATTTTATTATGTCTAAATAATCAATGGTGAATAAATAACTGCATACGAGACGACGTCATATTGCCACCTCCCTGCATAGTGACATAGTGACAGACAGTTAATAAATAAGGCCTTTTATTTCTCTACATTTTTACAGTGTTAATCAATAATTTAAAAGTTTAAATTGTCTTAACCAACAGCGGGAATCCGCTATCAGCGAATGGGGCAAAAGCGTAAAACTGACCTTTACCCGTAATAATCCACTATTCATGGCTTTGAGAACCCCTGAGGTGAAAGCCTCCTTTAGAGAATGCCAGCTTTCTCTGTCTTTCGTCACGTCCATCCAGTGTGATCCAGTTATACACACGACCTCGTACTCCCAGCGAGTGTGGTCTTCCTCGTTTACGTGTGCCAACCGGTCCCATCCAAAAAGTCATCTTTTTGGCCCATCTATTCTCATGCAGTCTTGCAACATGGTCTACCCATGACAGACAGTATCTCATCAACTCAGCCTATTGCAGTCCACTGCTGGACATAGGCCTCTCCCAGGCTGCGCCACAACACCCAGTTCAGACAGACAGACAGTGGCGCCGATTCCCTTGTTCACCAACTAAACTAAATTTAAGTTCAGTGCATATTTTTCTTTCTATTTCATTAAGAAAAGGACAGAAGATAAATATTAGTTTAGTCCTGTAATTAGTCAGCGCCTGACGTAAATTGACGTATTTTTAGTAGCCATGTTTTTAATCACGTCTAAATTGTCTATGGAGTATCGTAATTTGACAGGACTAAACTAATATTTATCTTCTGTCCTTTTCTTAATGAAATAGAAAGAAAAAGATGCACTTAACTTAAATTTAGTTTAGTTTGTGAACAAGGGAATCGGCGCCATTATCTACTACTTAATAATAATTTAGAACAATATACCAATAGGATGGCCACCTTATTTCATGGGGCATAAGCATAACTGGTGTAATATTATTGAACTTTACACCTCTGCCTAATCCTACGGGAAAAACAGGCATGATAGTATAATTGTTAAGAATGGAATAGCAGCTAAGAACAAAAAATGAAATAAGCAAATATGGGACGCACATCAAGAAAGTGAATGCAGACAAGATCTAGATTCAGTGTTGACTGGACATCATTAGTGCTAAAACTGTGCAGATTAGAAATCAAGAGTTGTTTTGCCTAGACGTGTCAGTCAGAAAAGATTATTAGCTACAATTAGATTGATATTAAATAATTATACATAATGCGAACTTGACTTTTTTCATAAGGCTTGTCCACAAATAGCAGTAGATACGAGTAAATGGAGCTTCCTTCATTTACTCGTATCTACTGCTATTTGCACCACTGCAGGGCAAAGCCTTCCCTCCCTTCCGAAGGGAGGGAGGGCTTTGCCCTGCAGTGGGACACACACCATAATCAGCCTATAACCTTCCCACTGCTGGGACACAGGCCTCCTTTCTGTGAGAGGGAACATGACGTAATCGACCACGCGGGCCCTGTGCGGAATGGTAGATGTCACATGTCGTTGAATTTTTGATTCTAGGATATGCCGGTTTCCTTACGATGTTTTCCTTCCCCGTTTTTGAGAGCAGTGGTGATGAAATAAATTACTCACAGTAAAGTGCCTGCCTACCAAATAATATACTGCATTCAAATAACTTTTCTAGACAAAAGTAGTTGTAAAGTTTTCTCATAAAACTTCTATATGCCAAGTCCACTCGAAACCTTACATATATTAATTACCAACGTGGGAAATATTATAAAATGGTTTCCTATTTAATTGAAATGCGAAGAGTTTCCTTGAATTAACATTATCTTGTTTAGAAGGTAAGGTTGAAAAGCATCCAATTTTAACAGTCTATTTTTTGTTGCAAAAATGCGAAATGAATCTGGACCTTCAAAGGAACCTTGAGGGAATCCATTTACATTTTTTAGTTTTCTGAAGCGAGTGAGTAGAGTACAACCTAATCAGAAATAGTTCGTTTACGATCCAACTTTATGATGTACACTTGCAAAATTTCTATTGCCGTTCAGCAATAAAGTTTTATAATTTTATATGCGAACTCAACGCTTTTGATCCGATTTATATAGGTACCTATATATGTGCAATACTTGGATGAGAATATGGTTCGAGTCACTGGATTTATGTAAAAACAACAACTATTATGGAAGAAGATTGACTGTAGTGATGTTAGTCAACGGCTATACAATGTGAAAACGACCTTCGTCATTCTCCTGCCCTTATCCTAATTTATTCGTGGTCAGCGCTACATGTCTTTTTCTTCCATAATTCTCTATTAGTCGCTGAATGGTCGTATACTTGCTCAGGAGTATTATATGTAGAACTATCAAATAAAGCCTAACATTGATATAAAAAAATGTGTTTTTCAAACAAACTAACTAATAGATAAGTCTTGAGCCGACGAAGGGTTCTGCCAATCTTTGACTAGTTATTGCTACTAAACTGTTGGATATAAATATTTGATAGATACATAGATAGTAATACTTTTTCCCTTTAAGATCCTTTTTTTTTTTTCTTTTTATTTGGTTCAATTTTTGTATGTACGAATAGTCTGGGAACGTCATTAGATATACGAACTTTAATTGTCGTCTCCACCTTGTATAAGCAGATTTATTCATCATAGACTTTATACGACGTTCAGAAAATTGAGATGTTATCTTTCATTAATAAATGGATTGAGTGGCTAGAGATTATAAATTATTTTGAAACACAACCCGTGATGTAAAATATATTGTTTGCACAGCTTGGTTTAGAACAATGGCGTTAAATTGCATGACATTACCTTTTTTATTTCTTTGAGTAAATAACTAAGTGATCAAGTATAACAAGTTATTGTTTTACTCGTGTATTTATATTAATAAAATTTCTCAGTCCGTTTGTATCCGTTCATACTTACCTACCTAAGTAATTATAAGTAATAAAATTAAATCTATCGTAACTTAAATATTATTAATACTTATAGTTTAATTTGATTGAAATTTAATGGCCCACGTAAGTGAAAATAGAATGCTTTATAGTTTGCATCGTCAGGTATTTGTCGCCCATCTGCATGTGTATGAACACTCGTATTATTTTGGCTCTTTAGTCAACTGATTTATTATTTTGCTTGAGTTTCAAGTGTTTCTATGATATTTTTTGTTAGTGCATTGTCTAGATTATAATGTCTTTTGAATATGCACAAATCTGTCTTGCAAAAATATCAACACAAAGAAGAATTATATGTGCTGTAATTTCTGATAACCATGTTTTGGTCGAAGATCGTTTTTGTACGGGAATCGACGAGCCACCATAATAATAGAATCGTATCTAACACACATCTACTAAATTAATTTCATCCAATAAAGATAATAATCGATCCGCACAGCAAGAATTCAATTCGGAGGGCGTTTCTGAGGCGCTACCATTGGCGTCCTGGCTCCTGAGTCGACGAAGTTCCTTCAACCCGACTTAGAATACAGGTGTTAGTTACCTTTACGAATCGATCAATCTTTTTCAGCATACTTAATTGCTTATAATTGACCATTGCACTTTCTAAACGATAATGCAACGATAGATTTCAGGTAGCATTACGCCACTATACATTGCGTCATCAGGAGATCATAGGTGGATATTAGATTTACTGTAAGCTGTAAGCCCCTCCACCTCGCTATTATTGAATGCATGAGTTTTGTACAGTGAAAAGCAATTAGAGAGATCACCAAGCTAAAGTTAAGGACACAAAGTCAAAAGGTGACGCCAGTAAACAGTATTTATACCGGTGTCTTTTTGCGTTCAGACTGCTTTTGTTTGAGAACTGAAAGTTCGTCAATTTATCTCTGGAATTTTATCATTTTTGAAAAAATAAGAGAATTGAAACGAGTATGCTTAGAGGAATGACCTCTGGGTCACAGTCTCTTTTAAAGTCTAGACATAATCTAGGTCAGATCATAGAAGACCATGTAGGTCGATGTCTGAGATGGTGTTTTGAGGAAAGAACCACACAGATTGAGAGGACCTGTCCAGTCAGTGCACGCATTTGTCAGAAATCGTGCAGCTCAACTCAAAACTTAAGGAGCTCAACGATTCGACGAACAATACCAAAGAAAGGACATTTGGGTAGGCCACATTAATTACTCAAACTGCCAGACCATGACAAAAACTAAGAGAACAGCGAGAAAAATAATATAAATAAAATGACCCACATAGTCTTCACATTCACAATAATTAAAATAATAAAATACTTTACAAAGTAAGCAAATGTCATAGTATATATCAAATTCATTAATGTCAAAGTGTATATAAAAAAATTTTCAACAAGCAAACAAAAAAAAAAAAAAAACATTAAATATGTAAAAATTGGAAGCAGCTTAATCCCAAGCCTTTTTGTCCTCGATATAAGCCTTAATGGTATAAAAGGCTTTCTGGCACAACTTACGTTTAATGAATGATTTGAATTTATTAAGGCTTAGATCTTGAACGGGGCTTGGAACTTTATTGTAGAAGCGTATACATTGGCATCTGATGGTTGGGTAATGTTGAGAGATGAATGAAAGGCGACCAATATGTGTAAGACTACTAAGTGGAAACACCGGGAGGGGAAAGTAAACTGGCATGGACTTTAAAATTGTTGTAGGTACACAACAATTTGGCCAAGTAAGCAGTACAACAATTTGGCGATTAGACTTCTCCTTAGGTACCCACAAAACCAACACTAGAATCACTTTACAGTGCATTGCGATAGACTGAGTTAGGTGATACAAAACTGTTTTCTTTTATTTCTAATACTATTCTTGAAGGTTGATTATTATCATTGAAAACAACGCTTTTCTTCACTCGTGATGTAAATTATAGTACTGCCAGAAAGTCCTTGATGTTTTCCATCCGTGACTTTCCCATTTTTCCGCAGATATGGTAGTTCATTTAACACGTAAAATATGTTTTTAAAAGCTTGTTATAAACAAAGAAAATGTAAACTAACTTGTAAATCCATAAAGCTATCACACAAATCAATAAACTATTGGATTTTAGATCAAGCTGGTAAACACAATCACGTTATGAATCACGGAACTATGTAGGTCGGATCGAAAGTGTCAGATTCGGATTTATTAGAAACATTAGATTTGACAGCCGGTGTTCCAGGCAACCTTGCCCCAGGGCCGGCGACAATCGGCATCTCGTAATAGCCGCGCGCTATGCGTGGGCGCACGATCTTTCTCTCCTCACGGATTCGCTCAAAACACCCCACTCACGCGCGGTCGCGGATCGGTTTTCACCGCCCTTTTTTGATTTTATTATTCACCTGGTTGCTCGCTTTAAGAAACTGTGGTTTCGAAGATTTAAACGCCGATTTTTCCCGCCGTAACTTTAGTTGCAAACCGACCTTGATCGTTCAACCGATTATAATCTGTTTACAACAACCCATGTGCTAATGTGATTGTGTGTCTGTGTGTGCAGTGATGAAGTTCTTCCAGTTTTGTTTAGTGTTGTTATTTAGGTTAGTATTTCAGATTTATATATTTGTAGAACTCCGTATCGTAAAGATTTGGTCGAGATTTCGCTACGGTGTGATAATGACTGTTTGTTGTATTGTTAAAATATTGCATTAGAAAGTGTTTATGAGATGATCATCCTACTAATCCTACTAATATTATAAACGTGAACGTTTGTACGAGTATGGATGGATGGATGTTTGATACTCTTGCACGCAAAAACTCTGATCGGATTGGGATGAAATTTGGCACACAGATGGTTTATAACCAGGATTAACATATAGAATACTTTTTATCCCGATATTCCCACGGAATCGAAACTTATGCGAATGAAACCGCGGGGCGCAGTTAGTTTATAATAGTTACATTACAGTGTTTGTGAACTGACAGATTATTGTGTCAAAATGTCACATTACTTTGCCGTGTGTTCAATTTAATTATAATGAAAATGTTATGAAGTCTGTCAGAAACATCAACCTACCTTTCTAAGAAGCAACTTATCTTTAACTTCAATATTTGCACGTTTTATCAAATTACACTAGTTTTGAAGGGAGTCGTGTATACTGTAGATACAAATACCTATTGTTCTCATAAGTCAAATACTTCTAAATGTACAAAAATCAATATCTAAAACTGAGGTACTGGACTCCTAACGATACTGAACAATTTGACAAACATTTATAGTAGCTATGTCTGTAATATTCTGTTATTTTATTTTTTAATCTACTCCTCATAAATCTTAAAGAAGACACAGTTAATCAGAGAACAGAATCAGATGTTAATTTATGCATAATTTTTACATTATTACGAAGTTTTTGTGACGTAACGAGCGAGTCAAACCCGTCTCCGACCTTGCAGGCTAGCCGGCACGAAACCGGTAATATTACATTACTTAACACTAGGGCCATACGATATATTTGTACTAGATTGCTATTTTAGTGCTGTTTAGATAGTAAGTAGGTAGTTATTTATTATTGCAGCATTTATTTGTTTTTGGAGCTTAGCACATTGATGCAATATGTCTGGCAAGTATGAGCAAATTGGTACAGACCCAAAGATCTAAATCCTAGGTTCGCCCGACGCGTCAAAAGATGGTCGCGTTGCTGTTTAATTTTGACACCTCTGACGCACACAATGTCACAGAGACTTGACTTGATTGTCATGGAAACGCTATGATTTTTGTGTATGCTCACTTTTCTCTTCTCAGTATGGAGACTTTTTCGCGCGACTTATTACGGTGTTTCATATATCTATGGTAATCTAACGATATCAATCTTAGCTTAGACCTTCTTTCTGGAAGGTTAGCTTAGACCTTAGTGCGGCCGACGAGAGAATGCGTCCCTGACACCTGTCAGTTTCATAAAACAAATACGTGTTTTGCGAATTTTATTTTTATTAGATGAATAGAATTGTCACACTGACAGGTTTCAGGAACGCATTCTCTCGACGGCCGTACTGTAATAGATATGTAAGTACTGTCTCATTCACACAAGTAGTGAGGTAACTGCTGTCACAAATGTCATCTGTCAGTCACCATGAATGGTGGGAAAACAAACAAACTCTTCAGCTTTATTATTAGTATAGATATGCACCTATAGCTAAAACTGAATCGTTGTTGACTAATGACTACGTTAAGTTATGGGATTCTTTTCATAAATTCAAGAAATCCATCATCGACCGCAGTTTATAAAGTAGTAACACATAACACATTTGTGGGTTTATCTTCTTACGTCTACGAATGCATAAATTATTGTGATAATTCAACTTTATCCTCAAGTTACTTAAATATTGATTCTTACGGATGTAGTTTATTTTTATAAACGGTAACAAGTGTCAATTTTAATGTGCAATTTCTGTTATTTTTATTAATGTACCCTTGACAAAACTCTCAAGGGAATAATGCATTACTGACCTTAAGTTAACAAAGGTCAGTATGCGTTGGCATTCGATCTAAATTCTTTGGCTTTCCTAAAATTCAACATGGTATTCCGAACAAGGTCTGTTCAAAAATGTGAAATACTTTAAAAAGGTATAAAATTCCTTGTCATTAATTGAGTACACCTTGTATTTAATTATGGATAAATTACTGCTAATTACTGCAGTTTAATCATAGTCTTTCAATTACATTTTAGTTAAAAATTGTTCTGTTCCGCATTATAGGGATCATATGAATAGATAGCAAAAACATAACACTGCTTATTGCTTTTGTTTTTTCAATCTCTGACTAATTAGCGGTCCATTTAGATCGAAAATGGTCTGTATATTTTGTTAGTGTTTTCATTTCCTTGCATATTTTATTTCGTGGAGCACTTAAGTATCTCAAAGGAGTGTAGCAATTAGGAGGAAGTTTCCAGCACTGTCAGTGGAACAAGTTGGTGTTTGATTTTGAAATGTTTTTCCCTCTAATGACCGATTCGGTTCCCGAGCCTCTCCTTAATGACGGTTGATGGCCCGACTTATTGACATTTCACTGAAATGTGTAGTCAGTTTTAGTGCTGGCTCTCAATATTTACTGAAGCTATTAGACGTTTATTTTTAATGGGGTGCCTTAAGGTAGCCTGCGAAATTCGAATTCTCTTACGTTTTTTGCAATTTGTAGTTATCAGGTTTATGTTGATAAAAATATGATTCACGACCGTAACAAATATGACTTTGAAATAGTCATTCAATATAGTAATATGAACTTAGAGAGTTGTATTGATGATTTGTATGATTATAATTCTATAAATAAAAAAAAGCGGCTGCGAATTATATTTAGATTAATATGCCTAGAACCTGATACTGACTGCAAATTGCAAAAAACGTAAGAAAACTTGAATTTCGTGGGCTACCCTGACGCATTCGCCTTAATTTGTTGTGACGTCAACGTACATTTACACAATCGTGTTGTCTTTTCAAATAGAATGTGACTCAATATTTGAGATGACATTAAAGATAGTCAAATGAGTTTGTCTTGAGGATATAAACAGCAACGAGGGACGAGCGGTGGAGCTCAGTGGTAACGGCGCTGACTTACAAGTCGTGTTAAGACCGTAGGTTCGAACCCAGACAGGCGCCTTACTTGTGTAAAATAATTTCATGACCACTGCTCGCAAAACGGTGAAGGAAAACATCGTGAGGAAACCGGCATGTCCCAGAAACTCGAAGACATGTGACATCTACCAACTCACACTGGGCCCGCGTGGCCACGACCTACTTCCTCTCACAGAGAGGAGGCCTGTGTCCCAGCAGTAGGAACATTATAGGTTGATTATGTCATATAACCAGGCATCGTGAGTTTCTGCTCTAAATTATGCACAGTAAAGGGTTCACCTCCCACCCTTACAGTCCAAATTAGTGTGCTATATTTAGAGCACTTCAAACATTTATAAGTAGAAAGTATACAAGACTGATTTCACCTGTTCTTTCACCGTAAATTGCATTCAACTAAAACTTAGAACGTAGGAAACCCTGCCATTATTTTTACATTTCCTCTGTCCTATTTGAACTGTAGAGATGATTCTCTACAGTATATATATAAAATACAAGTTCTAGGTGATCCTAGAACTTGTATTTTATTTATATATCTAGATCTCACCTGTTGCTACTAAAGCAAATACGATTGTAAATATAGGATGACAAATGCATTGTTTTCGTTGAATTTATAGCACAATTGTCGTGTTAAATAGGTGTGAACTTCGATGGTAAAATAGAGTTCTTGGAATATAATTTCGAGTTTAGTACACATCAAAAGTGTGTAGGGATCAAGTACGTTTTAGAGTATCGCCGCAATTGAGGATTAATATTTTAACTTTTTTGGATCGTTATTTATTCTTTTCAGTTAATTTCACTATTTGAATAAAGAATTTTCTTTAAATTTTGATTAAAAATAGAAAACCAACTGTCAATTAGGATTCCTATAAAAGTGTGTAATAGCGTTTTTATAAAACCATTACAATATCTGCTTCGGAACTGAAAAAAATCCATCGATATGGACATCATTTGATACGAGAAGACATGATGAGAGCCGTCGGAATGTTGCAAGTTGGTTCCAGGCAACGTACTGTGGCTGTCGCTCATGGCACTACACAGAGCGTCATAAGCCGCGTCTGGACACGCTATGGTATCACGGGCAGCGTGGCCGAGTGACATGGAGGACGATCTCGCATCATCACTCGCAGACAGGACCGGTACATCTAAAATACTGCTCGACGGATTCGTACTATGACCGCCATGATGTTGGCTACGAGGCTCCACAGCCCTTCAGGCTAGCTGATAAGCGACCAAACCATCCGAATTCGTTAACGTGAAGTGGGTCTGCGTTCCGGAAGGTCGCTGAGAGTTCCACCTATAGCACCCCGCAATCGTAGGGCCCGTTTACAATGGGCTCGCGAACACAGAAATTGGGAGGAAGAAGACTGGCGTTGTGTTTGCTTTTCCGAAGAATCTCGTTTCGGTATGAGGCCGGATACAAGACGTACTCGAGTTTGGAGGACCTCTGGTTCATTCATATGGAGGAGAAATAATGGTTTGGGCCGGTATTTGGATCGGTGGAAGAACCGATCTCATTTGGATCAGGGGCAACCACAATGCTTAGATTTATGCGGAGAGGATTGTTTCAGACGTGATCATCCCTTTGGAAAGCCGGCTGGGTGATTCATTTCGACTAATGCACGACAATACACGTCCACACACTAGAGTCGTAACACGCACTCTTGCCGATGCCCGCATCAACGTTCTGTCGTGGCCCGCTCAATCACTAGACCTCAAACCAATAATTGAGCACGCATGGGATATGCTCGAAAGAAGTGCTTTGCCGAGTATGGAGTCCGTGCATACCCCACAACAACTTTTTGACTTGTTAGAAAGAACGTGAGCGGCCATTCCTCAAAGTGATTTTGATGAGCTGATTTTAAGCATGCCAAATCGTTCTGATTATGTGATTCTTGTCAATGGGGGAAAGACAGATTATTATATTTTTTATCTTTACAATATAAAATTTAAAAATCCAAATTTTTGCCATTTAATTGACGACATTAACTTAGGTTAGTTTTCCACAATTTGCAAAAATTGCAATTTTTCTTAACTTTTACAAAATATAGGGATAATTTGTTAGCTTAAACATAGGAATTAAAGTAAGAAACCAGTCTGGAAGACTAGATTTGGTAAATACTAATTGGATCATTTTTTATAGTTAAAAACGTACTTGATCCGTAGACACTTTTGATGTGTGTATATAGGTTATAAATATAACGTTACAAATACAAACGTGTTCTAGCCAAAGGTCTTTGCCAGACATTTTGTTTTGTGACGTCATCTAAATCAAGTTTCCTTGTGAAATGTGAGATCCTACGAGGTAATGCGTTTAATTCTAACAAATCAACAATATTCATTGCGTTATTTACGTTGTCGAACACATTACTTTTTCAAACGTATGAAGCAATGGATTATGAATTTCCTACAAAATCCTTCCTATTGTAATAGGTAGTCTGTTACGCAATTGGGGTGCTGGATTCACATCCCTAGTTGAATAAAGTGAGACAGAATTTTCCTTTTGGAAAAATTTCAGTCCCAATTTCGTGGTTGAGATTATGGCCGGAAAATGGTGATAGGCTCGTTCTTTTGATGACAGAAAAAAGTTATTGTGAAAATTCAAGTGGGATGTACTTATGTTATATTAATGTGATGTTTTCTTTCTTTCCAGGAATTTGGGCTCAGCTGTACATTTTTGCTGTAGGTGAGTAAGATGATTGAAACGTTCTGAGTATTGGCTTTTCCAAGACATAATTATATAGGTACCTAACTTCTTCTGAAAGTCTTTAACAACTGAGGACAGTATCTACAAGTTATGTTGAGAGTGAAGTCGCTAATCTCATTTTTGTACTTTGATATTTTTTGATCTACCTATTTAATTTATGAATAACTGCTTCAGCGATTTGTTGTCATGTATTTATTATAATGTAAATAAAGGGTAATAATCTGCTGTTACAATTTGACTGTCTACAAAGCAGTTATTCAAAGAGTTGCCTTATAAACTAAACACTACCCGTCTTATCTACAAAACTAAATCTAACTTTATTTCTAGCCTTAACCTTTGAGCCAGTATTTGTATTTCAAACTTTATATCGGCAAAGTTGTTAATCGTTAATAATTGAACTAAGCTGTCCTTTTTGTATAAAGCACTGCATTTCTATAACAGTTAGGTTCTTAATTCAATAACTGGCTCGGTGTTTTGTAATAAGAGGGTAGGAATTAATAAAATAAAACCTATCGCCATTTAACTTGGACAACAATTTTGACAGAAGTAACAATACTAATAGTAATAGTATCTAAATTATAAATATACTGTAATTTAAAAAGTTAATATTTTTTATCTATACACATGCTACTTTTTTATATCTAACCCTTATAATGGCTCCACATCAAGCTATAATAGCCATTATAAACTAACTTCAGATTGTACGAAAAACCTATACAATGCGAGATCAGCTAAAACTGGAAATGTATAGCTTGATGTGTAGCCGTGTGTACAGTATGCTACAATGTCAAAGATCGTCTCCGCCTCACAAAGTTAGTTCGATAGCAATAAATTGATCGTAAGTGATACAGTTAGGGTCATGCCGTGAGAGACCGCGGTGATTGTTCCACAAGGGAGGAGTATCGGCCTCGTTGTGAACTGTCACAGTCGTTCACTTGATCATCTTGGAGTTTTAGAGGTCATGTTTGAGTAAATTGATTACAGATGCTGCAGGGACATCGACGCACAAACTGTAACCATGAATTTTGACGCCCTAGCATAGAAAGTTTTCATAAAAAAACAATTAGCCGT
Source organism: Apamea epomidion (assembly GCA_947507525.1). NCBI lineage: Eukaryota > Metazoa > Arthropoda > Insecta > Lepidoptera > Noctuidae > Apamea > Apamea epomidion. The sequence goes on from OX382232.1 coordinate 7,308,823, forward strand.
TTCATAGAAAAGTGCAGCACCTACCTACGCGGTTAAAATGTATGGAACAGATAATTATTATTTATTATAACCGACGGAAAATTTTAAGCATTATGTAGGTCTGTACTTAATCCATGATAACAAGCTACACGTCGATGTCCCTGCTCCCTGCCACCCTGTATAAGTACCTCAGTGGATTCTTGATTAAATGCTGGCTATTTACAACAAGTATAACATATTTCGAGTAACAACTGTATATAATTCGGAACGTTTTTATATTTTTATTAGACTTTTTCTAAGCCATTCCTGTTTTAGTACAAAATGTTTTCCAATATTTTCAAATACAACTCTTCGTATTAGGACGGAGCTCATAATAATTTAAAAGCTCATCAAGGGTCCTAATCTAATTCCTGAAATATACCATTTATTCCAAATGTGACCAAAATCCGAACGCATTCATTTATAATACACGCATGTTCTAAAGATAATATACTTAATAATAGTCGAGACGTCTTACAGTAGGTACTTGTGTATATAATTTTAGTCGTCAATAAGCTCATTACCGATGTTATTTTAGCCGTTAAACAGCTTACGTCTTTCCGAAACTGAAGCCACGTGATGCCAATAAATTATGCTAAAATAGCTTTAGTAGCAAAACACATAATGCATCTGTATATTTTGACATGCGAACTGTTTGCTGAGGGATATTTAAAGTTAGCTAACTAATTATACAAATGAACAAACTATTTTAATAGACGACTTGGATATTCTTCTTGTATGTGGTCTTTAGAGACGTATTTTTTATTTGAGTCATGATTTTGTTCGTAGAAGTGAATTGACGGCTGGTAATGTCAAATCGATTTACGGGAACATGGCATTTGATCTTCAGTCTACGTCAGGCAGGAATAAACGTTGGAGCTCTACCCACAGTCCATGTTCGTTCGCCTACGGTAAAAGTATTAATACTGGTAGCAGAAATTTAATGACTAGGAATATCAATAGGAATATATATGAAAAAATATATATTAGAAATAAAGGAATCCTGAAATAACGTAACAAGCAAATGCCTGTTGGTAGATCATGCGCGAGATCTATGAGAGCCAATTAGTGTCACTAACGACGAAGGAATATTTCAAATATGACATTTCTAGAACTTCGCATTAAATGTTCACTGAATTCTAACATTATTCAAAGTACCGAAGAACGAAATGTCACACAAATCTGAAGAATAGTAAAACAAGAACAAATGACAATAAATTAGAACAAATGCCAATACAGAATCATTCAAATGTAGCGATTTAATAACAGCAGATAGGATGTCATTGTGAAATACACGGTAATATGTACATCTCGGGCCATCGACATAAAATCGGTGCCCACAAATTGCCCACGCATTATGGAAAGTTAACAATTATACGTATGAGTGCGCTATGAAACTACGACTTTCCATGGCTGTATTCAAATGAACGGGTTATGGAACTGTCACAATGTGCAGCGGCCATCTTTGATGCTTTGAAAGCAAATAACGGATTAAATTAACGGATGAAAGCAAATAGCTAAATGCTGTGGAAACAATGTTTTTATGGAAGGCTTGACAGCACAACGTTGTTATGATTTTAATTTGCATTGTATTATGTGAAAATGACAGTATTTTTGTGTCTAGGGCGTGTGACCTCGGGGGTAAAGGGTGTTTTAGAATCTAACTTAATATAAACTATAGACAATCTCGGATCGATCCTTCTAAAAAACTCAACAATCACTATACGCGAGTCAAAGATTAAGTATATTCATTTGTGTTGATCCTGCGACTCATAAGTGAATAAAATATTACTCTAATTTATTTACTTTGACATTTGACAGCTGATCAATGGCGGATACCATTGCGATATGTTGATACCATCTCATATTAGTTCAAAGTTTATTTAAATAAAGTTATTGGTCAGTGTCCACGTTGCTTAATAACATTTTATTTTATGAATACAGTATTATTTAGAGGCACTATAATTCCAAAACGTGCTCAATATTTATGATATTGCACTCTAAACAAGATGCATTCTGACATATTGATAAACTGTGAGCCGTAAACATACAGATATTGAATCTGCATAATGTCATGATTTCACATTGCTCTCATGGTAATTTTATTGTTTTCTGGACATCTTTCGACATTGACTTGTAACTAAGTGCTGTCTGAACTATACGTATTTGGTCTTTTGAAATACATAGTTAATATTTGCGGAGTAAAACTTATCGCATGTTTCACAATCTAGTAAAATAATATATTTCGTTTATAATAAAACACTTTTATTCGCGTACGTAGTATATTATTGGGTACATTTTCTAGACTGCCTATCATTCCTTTGTTTTCACTTTCTGTCTCGTTAGGCGAGGAACATATAACATGACGAAATGACACTTTATTAGAAATTGCATCAGCAATATAAATATTATTTTTAATTTGACAATTTTATTTAGTCGCGTGTCCTTCAGATATATGTTCGTACAAATGCTTATTATTTATAACCGTCATCATTTGTTTTGAACTTGAATTATTCAATTTCAAGTTCAGGTGAAAGGCTAAATTATACATTAATTAGAAACCGACCTCTAAAATATTTATAAACTCACCTTAACATAGTTTACATGTTATTATTTGTATTTAATGGTTTTCATATTAACAATAGCACTGGAAATAATGTATTATTTGGTACTACTTATTATTTTTTATAGGGCCAACCCTTATAATTACTGAGCAGAGGGGCAGTTCTCATAATTTTAAGAACGTTCACAGTCTGATGTCATTCTCAATCTGTCAAAAATACATAGCTCTAGTATCTCGACATTTTTGACATTGATTGTCGCTGAGATGAGATTGCGACTAGATTTTGAACGTTTTTAATTACCTTCTAATTAATGGCCTTCTGGTATAGGTCGGTACTTCAGTAATCTCTTACCGACTCGCAAGTTAGAAAAATAAAAACAGCTCTTAAAACGCCAAGTTAAGTACATTGCATTTACAAACATTGTACGAGCATTTTTACATACCGAAGTAAGTACGATATTACCTAAGTTAATTCAATGAGGCGCATACTGACGTAACAATGATCGTACAAAACGAGGATGTAACGTGCGCGCATGTTCCGCTTCCTTAGACGCGCAAGAGCAGCTCACGTGTGAACGTTATTATAACTACTTTAATAAATAAATCAAATCGATATTATTTGTGATATTGCTTTTCATCAGACTTTAATTTGTTTTGAATTTACTTCGGTTAGAGGCGTGAATTATTAGGGCGCGATTATTTGACACGTATTTCTTCGCACCTAGCCACATAAAGCGGAAACCGCACGGTCGCTGCGCGGAATCCGCGTCCACGTTTTCGCAGGCCACGCATTTGTTGCAAAATTGACTCTACTTAATAGGTGACAACATTCAAATTCCTGTAATCTATAGAACCGCCGCTACAAGCCGCTAAGCTCATGTGGGATAGGGCTGGCCACGTCTGCCGTATGTCCAATGACCTGTGTTGAGCTGTGTCGTCATGTTTGCCGTAAGTAAATGCATTTTCTTTCTTTCTGTGGGTCAAAATAACCAGCACGTGGAGCCCTGACCCAGAAGGCGCCCGGAAGGTGTCGCGGCAGACCCCGTAGAAGATAGCGGGACGAGTTGGAGAAAACAAACGACCAGTGGTCTACTTTAGCCCTGGACCGACAGAGCTGGAAGATATGGGGAGAGGTCTTTGCCCAGCAGTGGGATGATACAGGCTAACAGTAACATAGGACCGCGCGGCGTCCGCGTAAATAGAAATAGTTTTGTTGCATAGTAAGTAGTGTTCACATTCGCCATAAATGTATGTATGAATGTACTAGAGGATAACTGTGGCCTTATTTATTCTTTTGGCGAAACAAATTGTATTATGTATGTGTGCACAACATACTTGATAAGCGTTGATGTTCAATAGCGAACTGGAATGTTTGTCTAATGGAATGTTTCATAAACTGACTGTTTTATTTGGGCTAGAAATAGATCAATAGACAGACCGCCCTTTCAAAATTTGTGGGTGTCGTTAATGTCTGGATTGTATCAAGAGGATACTGGTAATTGTTAATTTGATGCCAATCCCTAGATTGCCACCAGTTTTGCCCTGTTGTTCAGCATACTGAGATCAATAAAACATCACGGCTTGTTTCCCTGAAGGGTTGGACAGAGGTACACCTATAAGTACTTAGTACACCCACATTTTGTTAGTTATGTTAAAGTCCCATGTAGTTGGAGCGAGCCTATTCTTTTTCTTTTCTTTTTTAAAAACAGCCATCAACCAGGCGCAAATCCAGACTCTGGGCTGCTACTGAGAATGCCCAGATGGAAAAATACAATATAATTTTGCCTGACCTGGGAATCGAACCCAGGATCCTCAAGCAAAAGCGCCTGCTATCACTAGACCAATGAGGCAATCAATTCATTTAAAACGCCTGATTGATGATTATGATACATAGGATTTCCTGACGTTATGTCGAATTTTTAAAGCATCAGTCTTTTTTTTCTATAATACATAATTATGTTCAGCAGTTGCGCGCTTTTTCTTCGTCGTGTCGATGGCACCATAGTGAATTAGCCTCACCACTGAAATGGCGTGCTGGAATGATGACATTACCATCCATAATGAAAAGTGCGAAAAAGATATATAAATCTGTACGGTTACTGACTTCTCTCGTAAACCTATAGACTAGTATTTTATCGGAACTAATCAAAATTATATTACCGTATTATTTCTTTTCCGTGGACCGTACGAACTGATATCACGGCGCGGGCCGCTCGTAAAATATTGTGTTATTACATTACTTACTGCCTGACTTCATTTTCATCTTATTTTGTTCTAGTTTTTGTGTTATTTTTGTAAAAAACATCTAAATACTAATTATAATCGGGCTAATGCGTACCGTGCGTAATTATAGTAAGTTTCAAGGAGGTTTATCGCAAATATAAAATCTTTTTGAATTATCCTTTTTTTACTATACTTCACTATCACTTATTGAAATTGATGGATGGAATGGATTTAAATGAATGGTAGATGGGTGACTATCCATTACATACATATATATATCAAGACCCCGGAAAGCACATTAAGCCGTTGGTCGGTGCTGTCACTCGTGGATCTTTGACAGTCGTCAAGGGTAGGCAAAAGCCAAAAGTTTGACAACCAGTCTTACCAAAGGGTATCGTGTGACCCTAATATAGTAAGGGGAAAAGGCTAGACAGATTAATTGACTATGTATAATTTATTTAAATGCCTACTTAAATCATAATGCTTGGGGACATGAAAAAACAATGCTTACTAGAGTTACAATTAACATGTTATTGTTCGACATCTTGATTGACGTCAGAACAGGTCACGGAGTATTCTGCCAAATCGTACACCCACAAAACACGCGGTGGCATTCAAAGGGACAATCATATTTGAAGAAGATTAGGCTCCGTCACACCGTATGCAACTTTTATAGCGCGGTGAGGGCAGCGGCGTGTACTCGGCCGGTTTCTCGAACCAAAATTACGGCAAAATCAATGTGACATGTGTGACAAATGAATATCACAAATTGGCTGATGTTAATCGTTTCACCAATCATAGCAATTTACGCGAGCTTGACAATTTGTCACATTAATTTTGCCATAATTTTCGTTCAAAAAACGGGCTATTAGTCTTTTCAGTTTAATGGCGGGGTCTCAATATTTTTCAGCTCAACTCTCTGCTCCAGTCTGGTTAAATTTGTAGCTGCAAGGGTGTGCTTTATTTTTCATACTGAGTAAGTAATATAATTTGTCGCATGACATGGCATGATATTTTGTTTGATTGAATAGCGACGCAAAATAATGCTTCGCGTTTTTGTGCTGGCACCTACCTACACATAAACTAAGTGTATAGGTAGAGCGCTTCAAACGCACAGCATTCAGTGTAGCCCTACCCTTATTTACCGCTTAATCACGAACGAAATGATAAATAAGTGCGATCTCGTGTTTATATTTAGTAGCGTGTATCCACACCACCATCCGTATCTAAACAATAAATCAATATCATATTATTCTTGGCTCTAGAATAAAAGCGCAGGTAATAAGTAATGAAAATTCTTTGCAGTTCTGAAACATGAAACATGTTCTGTTTTAGTAGGTATCCTTACAGGGTAAGTTTTGAACAGTGATTACTAGGGCAGCTATGCCAACAGTTTGAGATAGGAAACTCACCCTCCATAATAGGCCCCCATATTGATAATTTTTTAATTCTTGAGCATTTTAGAGCTCACTTTCAAGATGCTGTCCAATTGGACAAATCACCTGAGTTCCATAGACATCATAAAAATAATTAAACGTAAGATCTAAGGCTACCTGCCGGGGTAGCGGGATCGTCCGAAAGGGTTACCGCTGCCCTGGACCATAAAGGGCTAAGGAAGGAACACGGGTGGGTTTTAGTCAGTAAGAGTCTGACACTCCCTTCCGCTCCACCCAGAGCGGGAGGGGTCATTTGATGATTTCCCATTCTGAAAAAAAAAAAAAAAAAGGGTAAGTTGGAGCTAGACATAAAAAAAAAAAATTACTAACTTGCCCGGGGCTCCGCCCGCGGGATTAAAAATACCCTATGTGCTAAATTTCATTAGAATCCATTCAGCCGTTTTTGCGCCAAATCGGAACGTACAGACGCCAGCAAGTCAAGCTACCCGAAACTGTCAAATTTTCCCAATCAACCTTGAACGTTAATGCTTTAGCGATAAAGTTGAAAATCTATTAAAGAAATTTGACAGATTGTAGTAGCTTGGTGTGCTGGCGTCTGTACATCCAGACAAACACAAACGGAGAAAAAATATTCTTTACTATTTTATTATAAGGGTTATTTTACAAGTTTATGTTAAACTCCACAGGCATTTGAAAAAATAAAAAGATTAGATGTTTTTTTTTGGAAGGTCAACGACCGCTATTAGAGTTGTTACTTTATGTATGAGTTAAGAGAAACTGTTTTCTTATGTTTTGTCGTAATTAGATATCGACACCCATCACGTCTGTGAAGTTTTATAAAAAAAAAAAAAAATATTTTAAACTGATATTTCAAGTGATTACACGCGGTCGCGGAGTTTAGCTAGCCAATTTAAAATAGCCCTGTATGTTGTAGATTAATAATAGAGAGTATTAATTTTTAATAACCTACTTTATATTCTTTTCTTTAGTTTTAGACCTTAACATGGCAAGTGGCATAATATATGTTTAAAACTAGCTTTTGTCCGTGGCTTCGCCCGCTTGGATGTCGGAAATTATCCTACGGAAACGTCTTAATTCTTTTTCATAAATAAAAGTAACCTCAGTTACTATTACTATAACATAAGTTATCTGCCAGTGTAAGGCCAGTCAAATTCGGTCCAGCCGTTTCGGAGATAAGCCGGAACAAATAGACAGACAGACAAAAATACGTTTTTTTTTGTTATAAGTACCGTATATACTTTCATATGCATTTAGTAAAAACCTGTTATTTTGACATTACAAACAGACACTTCAATTTTATTCATTTGTATAAATTTTGACATTGCAAGCATACATTTCAGTTTGATTTGTATGCATGTTAGTGATGTAGATGTTAGTGGTCACCGAGCTGCATATGGGCATTGAAATAGGGTACCAGATGCACTGTGCCATCCCAGAATTCCCAGACGCAAAACTGAAATGTCTCATGCAATCTCCCTGGCACCAAGATTTTCTCAAGCTGGACACTTACAGAAGTCTTGCTTAAAAAGCCGTAAAAGTCCCTTGGTGGCCTTTTACGGCATCCACGACTACAGGTGGCCTTTTATGGCCTTTACCAGTATGGGCGAAAAAATATGCCAAGACTGTCCCTATTATTTAGTTTGGCCTTCTACTTGTGAATAGAAGGGGCAACTCGTGAATGAACACTATTACGCACGAATAGTCACGGGTACAGAACTACTTGTAGGTTATAGGTGACATTGAAACCGACGTTTTCACGTTGTTTTACGTAATATTTACTTGGCGTCTGGGATGTCTTTTGATTGTGTCACATATAAAAGTAGTATTTTGTTTGGTAAAGATTATTATACGTAAATAGTTCATTCTAATATGTAGGTTAATTAAACTGTTTTTTTAGTTAAGAGCTCAACTGTCACTAATGAGACACAATTAGTTTTTCTATTAATAAGCTTAACAGATGTGGGCACCTACACGGTCCCACTGCTGAGCAAAGGCCTCCCCCAAATCCTTTCTGGCATTTTTTTTAGACCCTCCTTGATCCTACCCTTGCAGTACGCGACTAGGTCGTCTCGTGACCTCTCAAAAATCAAAATCAAAAGTTTATTCAAATTAGGCTGAGAAAAAAAAAAACTTTTCGAACGTTAAAATTACATAAGACAGTCCTACAAAATGCCCGCCCTTCACCACTTCCCTTTCTATGGGAAGAAGTGGCGCAACAAACTCCCCAGTCAATTTAAACTGTTTGACATAAAAATCACTCATACTCACACATTTATTTGTATCCTCAATCGTAGACCAATACATTTATTCTCGACAACATAGATAAACATGCCCAATAGCAAATAATATCGTACATAATCTAAACGTCTTCAGGAATTACCAGTCAGATGACACCTGTAGCGTTGCGTGCCAATATTAGGTCACACGTTTACAATGTTCACATTGTCAGTTACGTTACGATCACGGTGTCTCCCGAGGCTGTAATTTGTTGGGACAGTTGTATTGTCTCTGTTCTCTTGGTTTGATAGGCGTACGTAATAATTTGTGATGTTATATGGGCGTTAAATGTCGTTTGTGATTCTGTTACGGCTGCTGCTTGCGCGTTGAGGGGAAAAAAATGACGATCGGATTAGTGTAGAGTGTATCTTTTGATATGTGAAGAATATGGTAGCAATTGTATTAATGTTCAAAGGTTTTTATACCGCCGTGGAGGCAAAATAAAATACTGATTCAATAAACTCATGTAGCGAAAAGACGAGAATTTAGAGAATATATCGTTTAAACTCTTTGGCTCTACGTTTCTAGTGACCCGCACTTTACACCAAATATTATTCAAATTTTTACTTTTACAACACAAAAAGATAAACAGTTGACACAATATCCTTAGGTATATCTAAATAAGCATGGAATCAGTACAACAAAACGAAATAAATTAAAAAAAGAGTACACAATCTCAGCCGTCTCTACAAAATCATTACTGTTATTCTATTCTAGGCATTCTTAGCAATTTGCAACGGTTATGCAAGCTACCGTTGACCGTGAAGCGTAAATAAAACAATTATTAAACAAATTACTACATATTATAACAATGCGTAAATACAAGGTGACTCACATTGTGAAGAAATGCTAGTATGTTTAGTTACGGAAGTAAGAACTTTGTTTTGAGAAGTAATAATGTCCCAAAAAGTCTTTAATTTACTAAATAAAAAACATTTTGGGACATTCCTTGCATATTTATGATGAAATATTATAGTAACATTACATGTGTTGAATGGGAATTATTTCATACGTCCTAGTTTATTATATTAAGGGCTGATTGTTCAATCGGCAGATAATTTTTATTCGTGTAATAAAATTGACGTCTGACAGATTTTGTATGGAAGAACTGTCAAAAATTCAAAATTACTCCTCGGTCAAAATTATCTGACGTTGGAAAAATCAACCTTTAATCAAAAAGATCTCAATAGTATCTAGTTATTTGGCTAAAATCAATTTGTTGCACAACATCATGAAAAAAAACTGAATACTTTAAAAAAACAAATTGTTTCGTAGAGATTAACTTTATTGAAAAGCTAGCTCATGATAAACAACTATTTCCCGCCTCCTCATTCATTCTATTTTTGCGTCAAAAAACATCTGTTTTGCCAATTTCCTCTATAGTTTGGTATTGTAGTTCAACTATTCCGTCAACACGTGAATATTTTACTGTTTATAAATGTAACTCTAGGTCAAGGGCTTTACTATAACAAGTTTTGGCTTCACGCCATACCGCGGCCCATCGTTTGTATGACTATCTCTTTAATTTGTTCTTGTTTTGGGGAGAGTGAAAGGGAGGGTATGATGTCTTGTAGTCTTGTAGCTCATTAACGGTCGTCATTCAAAGTTATTTTGTAATACAACAGATTTTAATGGGTAGACTAGCTGGTAGAGATGTTACTGCGGAGCGAGTACGTCTTTATGCATAACATTACTGCAGTTCTGGCTCCTCGCAAACTACAGGCGCGCCTGACATGGCTCCCTATGGGCCGTGCCAAGGAATTGGATTACATCTGGCTTTAATAATGTATTTGAAGTTTTCTGGATTTAGTGATAATCAAGGTATCATGTGACTGTCTTTATTTCACCTTTACTTTGGAATATTTGTTATTTCGCTTGGTTTTGCACGCTGAAATCCTCGGAAAAAAATCTCAGAAAAAAAAGGTTGTTATTGGTATTGACAATTCGGATTTTTTTTAAGGGATCATATGTTTATTATACGAGATTATAAGACGACCTAGACGCGTACCTACCGCAAGGGCTGGATGGAGGTGGCACTAGAAAAGGATGCCTGTAAGGATTTAGGGAACGCGTTTGCTAGCAGTGGGACAGTGTAGGCGAACTTAAAAAAGAAGTCTATTATGTATGGAATGCAAAACTTTTTTCGGGGTATTCATACCATAACACAGCTATTTATGCGAATCACCAACAGGTGGCTACTAAATATGCAATTATGGAGCAACTGCAATGGTTACAAATCTATCTTACCTCAGCAGATGAGTTAGAATTAATGATTACTGCGTATAACTAATACATGGAGACAAGTTTATGAAACATGAAGTAAGGAAGAGGTCAAATGTCTTGTATCTCCCGGTGGCGGTCGCGGTTAGGATTGCGACATCTAACCCTGCATTTATGAGATGGTCGACCAACGCTAATGTCGGCCAATATTCCACTGTTTATAATATTTAAGAGACGTTTACTGCTGGCTGGACATAATCATCATCATAATCAGCCAATAATGTTCCCACTGCTAGGATACAGGCCTCCTCTCGGTGAGAGGGAGCTGGCATAGTTGGGAGGGGCTGGACATTAATGCCTCTCCAAGTCTGCTTTACTGTACTAGATCGTCGACCATCAAATTCGGTTTTTCGGCGTAAAGAAAGGAACTTATAGAGATAAAAAATTTAATTCCCTATTTAACCCCTTTCAGATATGATAATGATGTATTTCTCACCACAATGTATAAGTACCTACATCAAAATATCAAGAACAATACATAATAGTTTGAATTATACTGTGGAAGACTGGTGCCTAAGCGAGGCGTAAGGTTTTTATTTCAGGACACCAGGTAGGCCGCACCCCTTCAGAAGCAGTTACATTTAAATCGGATTATGCACCCATTAGGGGATGAATTTTCAAAAATCCTTACGTAGTGCTCACCTTCGTTACAAAAGGAACTCTTGTGCTAAATTTCAGGCTCTAGACCGGTTCCTTCTTCAGCGGTTGGTCTGTCTGTCAATGAATAAATATAAGATTTTTAATGAGTACTTATTATTTAGGTGCACACAGACCACGAGACGTATCTATCTAGACCTCACTTGTGGTTCTAGTTTATTGCAATTTCATAACTAGAAGTCTACTTAAATGTTCATTCATTTAAATATTCGCAAGTGTTTATAAGCAGCTATTTTTGTAATTGCTCAGCGAGACACACACAGTTTAAAATTAATTTCGAAGCTGCACCTACCTACCGGTATTCTGAAACTCATGCGCGGCGCTTCTGGTAAAGATGCCAACCGGTGATGCCGTAAAAGACGGTAATTTTGGCAAAAAAAACCGTATTTCTACCTTCATAAAGTTGGCTGACAAAACTGCTACTATAACCAGGTCATCAACCTTAGTGATAGTGCCAAATTCTTCATAGGCCGTTTTCAATACCAATTCATTTTATTTTAGTCACACAAATAAAATATCCATGGAGTAATACACAATATCGACATAGCATAAAAATATTAGATAACATAATCAAAACAAAAGAAACAAAATAATAACCATAATCAAAATAGGGAATTTAAAATAATAATTTAAAATAACAAAATACTTAAGGAATTTAATTATACAACATAGGTCGTTTTGTTGCTATTCCAAAAATATTTGTTGTCAAGGTCGCGACACTCGCGACGAATACTGAAGTCTTAGGTTAGATCACGTTCAAAACACAAACAAAAAGGACGAACTGTGGAAAATAAGAAAATCCGTTTTTTTTCTATTAGGTACTCTGTCTAACCCTTCAGGACATACAGGCGTGAAGCTATGTTATGTTATAACGTACAGAGAGAGAGAGAGAGTAAGGGAGAAAGTGCTAAAGTGCAGAAGAACATAGCTGTTGTCTAACTGAAGAAAATAAAAGGAACTGCCTAGATCATTCGAAATGTTACGAGAATAAAGGCTCCCGCAGACAGGCGCGACACGACGTTGCGAAGCGTTTCTAGTATAACAATTTCCATACAGTTTTCATTCAGTTTTCATTGAAATTTCTCTACTAGAGTCGCGCGTCGTCTGTCTGCGGGAGCTCTAACCGCATAAGAGTATTAAATTACTCGTAGGCACGGTAACAGCAGACTATTGCAGTTCATGCTGGATCAATTACCTTGATTCCTGGTATTTACAGCTGATATGACACAGTGAAGTCCCTTTTACTGTGTAGGTGTCATATTTACTGGAGACATGTGGGTGAAATATAGGAACACCTCTGCAATACCGTTCGGGGGATACACGCGTGGTATTATGTTGTTTTATGTGTCATATTTACAATGTTATAGATTGATAAAATAATAACAATGATTAACGTTACAAAAGATGTATGTATTTAGTTTTGTCTGCCGATGGCCGGTGGAGCAGACGAGTTCTGGAGTGGAGACCGCGTTTCGGCAACCGTAGTGTGGGACGCCCTCCAGCTAGATGGACGGACGACCTTGAGAAGGTGGCTGGGACAGACTGAATGTAGAAGGCGGAGGACAGGGTGTTGCGGGGCAGCCTGGGGGAGGCCTACGTCCAGCAGTGGACTGCGATAGGCTGAGTTGATGTAGTTTTGTGCCTTTTTACTAGTGAACATGCTGTTCGTTCTTTCAGTTTTTCTCTAGCTACCTACATACCTGCTGACTGTTATTTACAGCAACCAATTACATCGTTTCATTTTGCGTATCCATAGACAAAATAAATATTTAATGATACATGAAATAGAAGTTAGGTAGGTGCAACCTCATTTGTTGATTCGACTTACGATAGCGCAGTGCCAGTCATCATCATTATTCCGACATCTGTATAATGAATGCACAAACACGTCCACTTCTATCGTCATGATCATTTTGATCAAAGTAATTCCACGCACTTATAAACTAACAGGCCTCTAACTCCTTTTTGTAAGGTAACTAGCGACTCACCCTTGCTTCACACAGTTTTACGACTTGATGGTATATGGACATTTCTAAGTTTAATATGAATCCGGAATAAATTCTCTAAATGATAGTAAAAACTGTACCAAGAACAACACAGTCACACAGATAGACACAAAAAGTGACTTTGTTTTATACTATTTATAGCGACCCGCCTCTGCTTCGCAGAAGTGGAGTGGTGACATGTCAAAACATCGAGATTTCTGTGTTATATTAAAGTTAAATATCAATGTTTTATACACATAAACCTTTCGGAATTAATTGAATAAATGATGGCGAAAACCGCATCAAAATCCATTGAGTAGTTTAGAAGATTTTAGCGGTCACACAGATATACACGAAAAGCGACTTTGTTTATACTAGATATATTTACTATAGATAGATAAATAGACTTAACATAGATAGAATACACTTTATTACGCACATAATAAATTACAGAACTTAGGGGATCATAGGTTGAGTTTCAATTTAAGTACATAATGAGTACTTATTCCTTTTTTTTTCTCCTTTGGAATTCTCAGTGATAACCTCCGCCCTGGGGCTGGTGGAGGGTGTGTCATCTCTTTCTGACTAGAACTACGAAGCTCCTGCACATTCACTATGAGTACACCTATGAGTAGAAATTTTTGAAGTCTGACTGTAGGGCAAGGTAATCATTATAGAGAAAGCAGTAGAAGTAATTCATGGTGACAGAACAACGAAACTGCAGCCTATTAATGGTTCAGGCCAGTGGTGACCTGATTCAAAGTACTTAAATGCAACCTTACTACATAAAACTTTATGATACGTATCGACGAATGGAACAGCCATTGGTTTATGTTCAGTTAATAGTGATGACCCTTACGACCATTTCTTTATCACAATTTTTATGAGGAACTCGTATTTTGCAAACAGTAATGTTCGAATATTATGAATATTGAAAAGTTGAGGACTAAGAGGTATATAAAAGTATATTTGGGTGTACTTTAGGTACACCTTTGGCCAACCCATAGTTCTCATCCGTGTTTAGCTCACCGCCGACTGTGAGTTTTTTTTTTATATACACCGGTAAATTTTGATCGTTTTAATCCATAAAAAGGGTCTTGTGCTCATCATTATGAACAACTTTAACTGCGGGACCAACCCTGAAATCAGATTCAGATAAGTTTTCAGGGTTGGTCCCGTAGTAAAAGTTGTTTATAATGATGAGTACAAGACCCTTTCATGTTGTCATGTTGTAACATTATATTGCTGAGCTTGAAGTCCTGGTTTCGACGCCCAGGTTGGGTAGTGCTATTGAGTTTTTCCATCCAGGATTTCTCAGTATCAGTCCGGAGTCTGGATTGAAGACCGGTTGATGGCAATAAATTCGCCCCCGATATTACATGGGATTTAAACATAACTGGAGAAATCTCGATGTACTATAGAGTATACCTCTGCCGGAACCTTCGGGGATTACAGGAGTGGAGCTTATAACAGAACGATATGTAGCCTATATGATGTACTGGTCTAATCTAATCTAACTAGCCTGTATTGTCCCACTGCAGGTCAAAGGCCCCCCTCTCCCTTTTCCACACGATTCAGTCTTTTGCGAGTGCATGCCGGCGAGAACTTGAAAATATGCTATACCTACATGATGTAGGTATACCTAACATATTTTCAACTTATTATTTTGCCACAATGAGGCACGGTGGATGCAAAATTGCCGTATCTAAAGTCACAAAATTGGCAAGACACGCATTTTAGCAGCGAATAATCTGTTTTATTTTGTCTATTATATTCAGTTTATGTGTATGCACGTACAATATTCTCAAATAAGTGCGAAAAAATCTGCTGTTTACAAGAAACCAGAACTCTTTCAAAGTTTAATAGTTAAATTCAAAGAATTTGTTCCGTACGTGTTTCTTAATAAAACGAATGAATGGTATAAGAGAATAGCTGTTCTGTCGAGTCCCGATGTTGTTATACGCACAAAAGTACGTAGTAATGAATGCATTGCTTTATAAAACCGTAGCTAACACTTGTATAGACTGTCCGGGCACGATCCTTGTAGTAATGCTTTTGAAACATTCGCATAGATACGTAAATATAGACACATTTATTGTGGCCTCGTTGTGTAGTAGTCGCATGTGTTACAGCTGAGCATGAGGTCCTTGGTTTGATTCCCGGGTCGGGAAGTGTTATTAAGTTTTTCTATCGGGAATTTCTCAGTCGTAGCCCGGATTCTAGATTTGGGCCGATTAACGGCAATAGGCCTACTATTACATGGTAATCCTACTAATATTATAAACGTGAAAGTTTGTATGGATGGATGGATGTTTGTTACTCTTTCACGCCAAAACTACTGAACGGATTTGGATGAAATTTGGCACACAGATGGTTTATAACCAGGATTAACATATATGATACTTTTTATCCCGATATTCCCACGGGATCGCAACTTATGCAGGTGAAACCTTGCAACCGCGCAGCGGTGCGGCGCAGCTAGTACAAAATAAAAAGGTTAAGTAAACCTTAACCGTGCCCTAGCACTTCTGTGTCTATAGCTAATTAACCCGATTCTGTTAATGGCGATTCTTAGTTCAGAATGTCCCAACTTTTGCGCCGAGGATGGTAAACAACGGACAAGCGGCAGAACACGTATGACCTAATAGCTTATACTTTCGTTAGGTTCTTGAAAGTAACAGTCAGTACGTGTAAAGATGAACATAGATCCAGATGCCAGCAGGTCCAGCTACGCAAAACTGTCAAATTTTCCCAATCAACCTTGAACCTTAATGTTTTATCAATAAAGTTGAAAAGTTATTTAAAAAATTGACAGCTTTTTTAGCTTGGTGTGCTGGCGCCTGTACATTTGCAAAATTTTTGTTTCGTTGTATTTTACCTAGCCTACTTAAGTGTTTTTGTGTCACTTTTTAGTTTGTAGTTTCCTCTGTACAACGTCTTGGGATTCAATTCTGTAATGTTGTGCATTTAATCTTAAATATACAAATAGATTTCTTGTGGATATCTACTTATAGGTACCTAACTGGTTTTACAACGGCACTCTAATTACGGAACACACTTTCAATCACAATCTGAATCATTTTGAAGGATATTGTTAACCATGGCTTCATATGTTCGAAAAAAAAAATCTGCTCAATAACGTAAGTAATTAATGTTGTTGAACTGTCAAAATGAAAGCCATTGCTACTGTTAGCGTGTTACCCCGGTTTCTGAAGTTCTTAAGAACCTAAAAAGCGTTAGAACATTTACATTTCCCGTTCTAAATTGAAAGAATCAGGGTTTGACAAGTTCTTAATTTCAAATTATCAATTCAGAAACCAGAGGGGCAATTCCCGTAATTTAAAACGATCAAAATCTAGTCGCAGTCGCATCTCGGCAACAAACAAATTTCAAAAATGTAGGAAAATTGGTAAAGATATGTCCAATTTCGCTACATTTTTGACAAGGTTTTGACATTGATTGTCGCTGAGATGAGATTGCGACTAGATTTTGAAGGTTTTTAATTACGGGAATTGTCCTTCTGGTGTTAAGATACCAGAAGGACAATTCCAGTAATTAAAAACTTTGAGAAAAAGATAGATTCGACATCGTATGTAAGGTAAGCCTTACATACGATGTCGAATCTATCTTTTTCTCAATGATAGGCACCGTAAACCTTCTAGGACTCAGCAAGTTTAACTAACCTAAATGAATAAAAAATGAGTTCAAGTATAATCCTTCGTAAAGTTTTAATGTATAATAAACCTTAAATAAAAAACCAATCAGTATTGCGTGGTGAAAACTGCAGTCCCCTGTGACTGGTCGTTGTATCGGTCTAGGAGAGAGGCCAATGTTCTGGAGTGGTTCTTACGAACAGTGCAAGATTGTTGCAAAGCTGCTGCTGCAGCTGTTAAAAAGAAAAAAAAAAGAAGAAGAAAGCTGGGTGTACACTGTAGCACTTTGAGACAATACTACACTCCCTTATTCCTATACGTATTATTAAAATTGTTGATCTCTATTAATCATATGAAATATTAGCTGTCACTTCCTTGCTATAGAAACGGTAAGGACATTAACATATGAGGTGGATTTAGAAGGTTCAAAAGTGTTGATAATATTTTTTTTTAAACGTTGCCGCACACTAGGTTTTTCTCCTGTATCGTGGGTGCGTTTACGAATATTTAAACTCATATACACAAACAGCCAGACCCGGAACAACTACTTGTAGGTCATACAAATATTTGTTCCTTGCGGGAATCGAACCCGCGACACGCAGCGCAGCAGTCACCAACCGTATCGTCAAAATTATTAAGATACTGGCGCCCATTCCTTTGTTCACAAACTAAACTAAATTTAAATTCAGTGTATCTTTTTCTTTCTATTTCATTAAGAAAAGGACAGAAGATAAATATTAGTTTAGTCCTGTCAAATTAAGATACTCCATAGACAGTTTAGACGTGATTAAAAACATGGCAACTGAAACTACGTCAATTTACGTCAGGCGCTGACTAGTTTGACAGGACTAAACTAATATGTATCTTCTGTCCTTTTCTTAATGAAATAGAAAGAAAAAGTTGCACTGAACTTACATTAATTTTAAATAGGTAATTCCAAAATAGGTATTTCTGACAATAATTACGCGCTAGGAATTTTATGTTTTTACCAAACCTTAACAATTGTTTCACCTGTATCAATATGATTATGATGTGGTCATAGGTGCCCATATTTGGACGGCAGGTATCTGCAGGTCATTACCCCTTTGGAAAAGCACATGCCTTGCGACATTGAGTCCAACTT
Organism: Apamea epomidion; assembly: GCA_947507525.1. Taxonomy (NCBI): domain Eukaryota; kingdom Metazoa; phylum Arthropoda; class Insecta; order Lepidoptera; family Noctuidae; genus Apamea; species Apamea epomidion. Next base: position 7,327,020 of record OX382232.1, read on the forward strand.
ATGTACCAACCATTGTAGATACATGTTTTTATTAATCAATACCTAAATAAAAGCTAGGGGAATAGTACTAAACCCCACAGAATACAGATGTGGATAAAAAAAACATAACTGGCGAATTGTTTGTGTAGGTACATCTAGAAAGAAAGAAAGAAAGAAAATACATTTATTTAGCACAGACTAAAAGACACACAATACACCAGATACATACATCAGATAAAACAAAACAAATAAAAAGTGTAAAGTTCGATGTAAGAAATTAGCAGGAAAGTGTGCCATACGGCTGCGCCAAAAAGGCCAATCATCAAAGGCTCATCTCTGCCCAACCCTTCGCGAAATACCGGCGTGATGTCATGTTATGTTGCACAAAATGTTTGCCAGTTTGAATGACTGAGATATTAAAATAAAAACAATGACATTTAAAAGATTAATATTATATGTAACCGCTATTTTTAGCCCAAAGAATCAGCATTGCCATCCAACGTGGTAATGCTGCCAGCCTTTTGGGCACTTATCCCATTGACAGCGATGCGGACGAATTTTTTGATGCAGCTCCTGTCTCTTTCTTTATTTTTTTTATTATATATTATATACAAACATATATATTTTAGTGTTAGCTTGTAAACATGGTCATTTCTCTTTTATATAATATGTAATCGCTTCTTGTTTATTAAAACATCTGCTTCTTCAAAATCTTTGTTAGTAAACTGAGTGGCCGACTTCCAAGTAACGTAGGCGAGTCCACATATCCCTATTAGTGATTTCATGCTATGCTCCTTCCTTTGTAATTCCCGGACATGTGACCATGCCGCTAATAGGGACTTTAAATTAAATTAGCCTTGTTCAGGGCTAGGAACCGGTACCAAAAGTACGGGTTCTGTAGCGGTTCTTGCTATTTCGATTTTTTTTTTTTTTTGAATGTGGGAAATCCTCAAATGACCCCTCCCGCTCTGGGTGGAGCAGAAGGGTGTGGCAGACTCTTAAACTCTTACTGACTAAAACCCATCCGTATTCCTTCCTTAGCCCTTTATGTACCAGGGCAGCGGTAACCCTTTCAGACGATCCTGCTACACGAGGAACCTATTAACTATCCTTTTAACTTACTATTTGTAACTCTAACCCATGGTATTTCTTTATATTAACATTATTGTACACCACAAAAATACATAACAAACCGTTTTAGTACCGGAAGTACAGGTCGAAATCGATCAGAAATACCAATAAGTAGTACAGGTCGTCTGGAACTGGTACCAATAGTACAGGTACTACGTCTGGTACCGGTATCGCACCAAAGCCAATGGTACCTACCGGTTCCCAAAAACACTGGTATTTCAATCCCTGGTCTTGTTTGACTACGCTGTAAGGTAAGTATGACGGATATCGTTCTACTATCGATAACAATTCGTAAGGCATGATTGGCAGTACATTTTCTCCTTCTGTGATGAACACACTTTACAGCTTAACATTCTACGGGAAATTGGTGACAATACCGTCATCTGTATTCCAATGCTAAGGTTTGGTTTTGGGCCATTTAACCAAAATTCTTAGCCGTGACATTGATAAAGATCGTTTCACATGTGCGCATCCGTGAAACTAGTGTACATTTGAATTCGTCGCTACTTCGTGACTACTCGGCTTATTAACCGTCTGACATACTTGTGGACTGCAAACATCTGAATGTAATTGCGATGCAACGCACGGACTGATGCTAGTCCATCTTTGTTCTAGACCAAGGACATGAGGCGAAGGAATAAAGATAAGGAAGCAGATATAGTTTCAGATTGTAAGTAGGTTATTGAAAACACATGCGTTAATTGTTTATTGGGTATTTCCTACTAAATCAATATGTCCGTCGTATTTTGGGCAGTTTCGGTTTTATTCTTCTGGTGCAACATATGGCTCTAATTTAGGCTTTAGTCCATCTGCTACCACAAATTTGATAACTCATACAACAGCCTATATTCGCTAAAGGATAAGGCAGAGGACTTTAAATGCTCTCTACGAGCTGTCCGAGTACCGGGAGGAATCAATTAAACCACAGTTTATCACGTATGTTCAATAATAAGTCCTAGAAATCATTCTACGTATTTTACATCTTTTTCCTTTGGCTTGTCAGCCAAATCTGACGCCTAATGTCTTCTAATCTTAAACTAAGTTTATATTTGTCTCGTGTTTCTGACGTATTCCACATTGGGCCCCCGCTTAAATGGCCCTTGAGTGAATGGCACCCGAGGTATTCCACATACGGCACCTGTCGATATTTTTCGCAAGTGCCATTAGTGGAATAATTTATTATTTCACGTTTTATTAACTGACTCGCGGAGGTTGCATGTAAGCACCAAATAGGCTATAATCTCTACAGTAACTACATTTTGCTAGTTAGGTTTAAGTTCCATGTAACAGAGGACGATTCTATAATTCTGTTAGTACCAATTCCAGATGGAATCACCCAATAATACTCGGTTAACTATTTGTTAAATTTTTGCATTTAACTAAACTAAGTTGGCTTCCGGTACATAATTATGAATTTGTTTATTTTGTAAAGAACTAAAGACTCAACATTATAAGTATACTTACAAGTAACAACATAATATTTTGAAACAACATCTAACTATAAATATTGTCCGGCTAATTATACACAGCTGCAAATTTTAGACTTATCGAAACATAAATAAAATTTGAATATAGTATTCTGTGTGAATACTATATTCAAATTTTATTTATGTTTCAAATTGACGTTATTCCAAGTTAAACAAATATCAACTTTATTTTAACAGTCATTAATTTGATTTCAGAGTGACTAGCACTATTGAAAAAGTTATAAAAATGTTTGAAGTTGTAGCGTAAACTGAACCTTATTGTGTAGGTATTAAAGTTATTTTTCCATAAACTCGTATTTGTTTACATTTTTGTGCGAATATGTTGCTATGTCCTAACCGGCACAGACTATTTGACTATTTGTTTCTAATGACTACAATGTTATATTAATCTGCATAGCCTTTTCCCGACTATGTTAGGGTCGTCTTCCAGTCTAACCAGATGCAGCTGGATACCAGTATTTTACATGGAGCGACTGCCTATCTGACCTCCACAACCCAGTTACTGGGTAATACGATACCTCTTGGTAAGATTGGCTGTCAGACTTTCGGGCTTGTGACGGCACGACCCGTAACGACTGTCAAAGATCCAGGAATGGCAGTCAAAACCAACAGCTTAACGTGGTTTTCCAGGCACGGAGCTGCGGAGGAGTCTTGGTGTGTGAAGATGGTGACCCATCCACGGACCAACCGCAGCAAGCGTAGTTTAACCTGATCGATCGACCCGTGTTATTACTTATCCACAAATAATGTTACATGGGTGGTGATACATATTCAGCCTTTAATTTTCCCACTGCTGGAACACAGGCCTGGCACTGGCCAGGAGGGAATGGGCCATAATCCACCACTCAGTGCAGGTTGGTAAAAGTCACAGTCATGTCTTCGAATTTTTGGTTCTAGGACAAGTCTGTTTCCTCATGATGTTTTCCTTCAGCATGTTGAGAGCAGTGGTGATCGAATAATTTACACAAAGTAAAGCGCCTGTCTGGGTTCGAACCTATGACCTACAACTCGTAAGTCGTAGAGTGGTGATAAATACCTAACAAATCTATTGGTTGTACGTTGTACTTGTAGCTACTATCTAGTGTTAAAAGGGTCAAACGGGGTCACCAATTGACTCTTTCAAATTGCGATCTAACAGGGACCGTCTCGGTCAAACCTGTTTGATTTATAGGCAAGTAAACATTTTGATTGCGTTATTGCTGCATATAGTATAAAATAATAATACCAGCCTATTATTGTCTCACTGCAGGGCAAAAGCCTCTTTACATGACGGGTTGGCTATTTCAGACTTATTCAGTAGCAATGCCATTTTCATATGTTACATTTTATTAGGGACCTTCTCCGGCGCGCACACAACAACTTACCAATCCAGTTTCATCACTATCGGTCGAGCCATTTTTGACTTTTTGCACGACGAACACATGGCAATCGATTTTTTAATTATTATAACACGTGTCAGTTACTAAATTAAACTAGGCTGAAAAAAAATTGTTTTCCCTAAATATGTTTATTTTAGTGCTTTTCGATAAGTCCTGGTTTTCCCACGATGTGTTTTCCTATATCGGTGTTAGTAATGTACAACATTAACTCAGAAAGCACTTACATATTATGAATAGAAAACGTCACATTGGTACTTGACCGGATTAAAATTGAATTAATTGTATCTATGGATTAGAATATGATGCTCTACACCGTACTCCATACATTATGTCGAGTTATGCGAACGTAAATCTATGGATCAACTGATTTTTTTTTTCACGATTTCAGGGTTGGTCCCGTAGTAAAAGTTGTTCATTATGATGAGTACAATGACCCCTATTAAGGATTAAAACGATCAAAATTTAACGTTGTATAATCATGAACTAAAGAATTACACACGTAATTCATTATCATTAGATTCTCACACAAATTCTTAGCTTATTAATTAAAACAACACAACTCACCTTAATTGTCTCTGATTAATCTCAATTCACAACCCGAAACTAATACAGCTCGACATGAAAAGTAATTTCACCAATCGGAGAAAAACGTAATTAAATTACCTTTGGTCGTGTTAAAAATTAACACGGCTCGTTGTTGGCAATCACGACTTAATTCATTAGGAGCTAGTCATCGCAAAGAGGTTTAATTAACTCGCTGAACTATTGGGTGTGGTTAGTAAGACAAATTATAATCTACCTGCACGTGGGATGGCTGTTAATCGCCAAAGGAGTGCGTAAACTGGAACTGGGCCTGAAACTTCGAAGTATCTTTAAAATCTAATAGCCCCCTATTATAGAATAGAGAATAGAATAGAATACTCTTTATTGTACACCATACAAATTACAGAACATAAATATATAAAATTTTACAAAGGGTGACATGGTCGATGGGCGGTCTTATCGCTAAGAGCGATCTTTTAAAGACAACCTTTGGATGGATTAAAATTAAGGAGACACAAATATAGTAGGTAGTCTGTGGTGTGCCATTTACATTATACAATTAATATATACATAAAGTATATTTTACTCACCTCAATAAATATAAACATCTAAAGAAAGAAAAAGAAAGAAAAAAGTTTATTTGGATACAGTTCGTGAAACACAAAATACAAATAAATAAATATATACTATTATATTGGACTTAGAGCAGTGGTGGCCCAGGAGTAACGACTGCGACGTACGAGCTGTAAGTCGTAGGTTCGAACCCAGACAGGAGCTTCACTTTGTGTTATTTATTTCATCACCGCTACTCTCAAAACGGGGAAGGAAAACATTGTGAGGAAACCGGCATGTCATAGAAGCCAACATTCCAAAACATGTGACATCTACCAACCCGCACTGGGCCCGCGTGTACACCTCTCTCTAACCCGAGAGCCTAGAGGAATGCAGGCGTGATATTATGTTATGTCAGAAGGTCTTACGATGCTTAAATTTATCACCCACATTATGATTTTGGTAAAGGTGGAAAATCATGTAAACGAATGCACCGTTAGGAGACAGATTATGAAGCGAACTACGAACACTCTGTCAAGAGCGAAGCGAAGACGAATAGTACAAATTATTAGCCTCTGCTCTATAACTAATTAATGAAGTGTGAGATCCTGTCAACTGTGGGATGCAAGTAAAATTAGCTTCAAGGCTATTTATAGAAACAACAGCTAAGCTGTACTTAATATTGCCATTGGTAAACGATCCGTAAGCTTGACGATAGGAACTTGGCGAGACAAGACGTTTAAGTGGACGTTTAGTGAGTTACCCTAATCGCAAACAACAAGGTTCGGTGAGGGTCCCATGTGATAAGGACGCCCCTAACGCCAGTCATTTGGCAAATGGGCACTATTCCAATCGCTGTATTGCAAACCCTATGTATAAGTTTAACTTATAAGTAAATCAAGTAAACAGATCCAATTGAGCGATGATTTTAAAGCGAAATATGTTCGAAACGAAGACGAAGGTACGCAATGGAATTCCATGAAACAATAAAGCTTCCTAAAGTCTATGCGTTAAGCCCATCTTCGTAAACCCGTGAATACAATTAGCATAAACATTGTTTCGAATATTTTGAAAGTTGACATTATCAATAAGAGAGATGTCAAAATAATACGAAGGTTTGCGCTCCGCTAACAAATTCGGCTTTGATGTAACAATCACTTTTGTCACAGTAACTGAATGCTCGAGTTCGGTGTACAACTGTACACCATTGTGTAATCGTCCAGCCAATGTCATCCATTCATATTGCCCCTCTGATCTTGTTCTAGTTTAGTTACGCACAAATCGACACAAATAGGTACGCGTCAGGATGTACCTATTATGAATTGATTCGGCAGTTATGTTTTTGTTAAGAGATAATGGAGGATAGAATAGTTACAGTTTAAATTTCGCTACAGACATCCGAATATTATAATCAGCATGGCAATAATAATTATGTTACTGCAATCAGCGAAGGGATATAACAGGTTTAGGTTAGGAACAATAAACAATGTCTAAATCTACAACTATCTTCTTTAAAAAAATACATATGTGTTAATGTTTAAGGTTTTTTTTTTAATTTAATTTTCACACCTGTTCTCCTCGAAGGTAGAGGTGTACCTATAATACATCCACATTTCTCCTGTTATGCTTAAGTCCTATGTAATAGGGGGCGAGCCTATTGCCATCCACCAGGCACAAATCCCGACTCCGAGGTGCTGCCGAGAAATTCCAGATGCGAAAACTCAATAACACTTTGTCCGCCCCAGGAATCGAACTCAGGACGTGCTCAGCAGTAGCGCTTACAACCACTAGATCAACGAGGCAGCCCAACAATAAATGAATAATATTAAAACCGAATTTATACAAGAAAAAGTAATTAATTTAAACATAAATTCCAAGATTATCGATAAGAACCACAAATTGCATCGGTCGTCAGCTGCCAATAAATTGCAATCCATTCATTATATTAGCTGTTTGAAGTCAAATTAGAAGTCAAGCGCGAACCCAGCATAAAAGAAAAACACCAAAAGAAAATCTTTAAAAAAGTGCGCTTGGACTTTTAAAACAGTCACTCAAAAAGTGGGAATGAGGTGGCGCTGAAAGAACCTCATTTCCGCCCGCGAGTTTCTCAATACATTTCATTTAAATACTTTTTCTTAGACTAAACGGTGAGAGGTTTTAATTTCGCACGTCGCGTCGCTATCTCATGCGAGGAGGGACAAGGAAACGCTCTCTGCTCGGCTATTCAGATGCTAACCTGCTTCGGGTTTCATTGCGAAGCACTGGAGTGCTACTGTTTTTTAAAGCTAAGCCAACTTTATTAGCAGTAAATTGCATCGTTTTCTTGGAGACGATATCCAGTGTTTACTTTCGTCATGTATTTTGATTTATGGTTTCAGTTTAAAGTCTGTAATCCCGACTATTGAATACTTTTCAAGGTTCAGACGATACTTATTGATTTTTATTTATTGTAACTGTGTTATAAAGGACACATGTTACTACCTACCTCGTATCTTACAAATTGAAAACCTTTTGGCCCTGTAATACATGTAGGTAGACCGCCTCGTTTCCTCGAACCCAGGATGTTGTGCTTAGCTACTGCTGAGCACAAGGTTCGATTCCGGGGTCGGGCAAAGTGTTATTAAGTTCCTCCATCAGGAATTTCTCAGTTGCACACCGGAGTCTGGATTTGTATCCGATTAATGGCAATAGGCTCGCCCCCTACCTATAACTACATTATAACTGGTGTAATGTACTATAGGTAGACATCTACCCAACCCTTCGGGAATATAAGCGTGATGTTATGAAAATGTAGGTAGTATTTAATGATAATTTTGTGTGCAACAAGTACCCTCTATTACACAAGTTATGCCAATCGATGCCAGTCCCATTCCGTTCTAACTTATCAAACGATCGGCGAACTTGTGCAAAGTCTATTGACATTTCAAGCTGGTTAACAATTTGATTAGTGGTAGCGATTAATAAAACTTTAGTGCATTGCGTATTAGAAATGAAGCAAGTGCATTTTGTAAGCACTTGTGCTGATATTTGCACATAAAATCGTGATTAATTGATGTAATTTATCAATAATAATCAAAGTGTTATGTACCTTCTTATTTATTTCGTTTTGTGATATTTCGCTTCAAAATTTGATCAACTTAGAGTTGTTGTTAGCGCTATGACATATTATTTTGTAATTACTTTTTGAATGCGTTCAGCCATAAATGATTTTAATGAAGGCTTTTCTGCCATCAAAGATTATTAAGTACAAGTTTTACAATTGCTTGGGCATTGATATACTAGCGATAAGCAGTACCGGGCTTCACGTCCTTTCCGAGGCACAGAGGGGTCTCGGTAGGTATGTAAAGATGGTCACCCGTCCAAGACCAACCGCGGCAAGCGTAGCTTAACCTGATCGATCGACCTGTGCGGCTGTTATCATTTAGCCACGGGCCCTCAACATCATTAATCTAATAATAGACAAAAAATCACCCGTCTCATATCTTACATAATAAGGATCGATGTGCATATTTACAAATAACTTTTATGCATATAAAATACCGCCGTAAATGTCAGTTATTAACATAGTCGTCGAGTGTGACACCGAATAAAATATTTGTTTTATGAAACTAGGCTGTAATAATATATACAGGATGAAATTGAATAGGTACGCTAAATTAAAACATCTAATTCAACGTGTTATAAAGAAAATTTAGAGCATGTCATTAAGGAAAGTGCGCGTAGGCAAGCGATTTTTCAACGTCGTCTTGTGCCCTTTTTTTAACGCGTTGGCACCTTGCTTCATATTGTGAACTCTGCGATGAATAGATCTCTCTTGCTTATCAGGGGCACGCTAGAATTGATACTTTACTTAAGTGTTTTGATAATTTTGAAACAAAGTATTTTTTTCTGGAACGACGATAAATCGTGTCTACTTGAAGGCAATAACTTAGTTTGCACTACCTAAGACGATAGTTACTCGATTTTTTTTAACATTTTAGATTTGGGAAATGACAATTTATAATGATTATGTAGCAGTTACTGCACCTCCCATTTCGATTTGGCGCAAGTTTTTAATTTCATCCTGTATATAGCTTTCTGTGGAACCGAATTCATCATTATAATATGTGGTTTACTTAAATTTTATTTCTGGTAGCCACACTTAATTTGACTTTTTAATTTGAATTTTGTTTTGCCTGGTATTTGTGCACCCGGCTTGCCTTGATGCACAAATAAAGGCAAGGATCTAATATCAAGGCTGGTGATAAAATCACATTCACCACAAATTCTACCGGTTAATTATTATTAAACGAGTACCTAATGATTCCAAAAAAAATATAAACATCCGAATTGAGAAACTGCTCCATGTTTTAAAGTCGGTTAAAAAACACATTGGTATTGATTTTGATAAGGTATGAATGTTGCACTACATTTTATTAGGTACCTACGTTGTTTAAAGAGATTAATCATCTATTTTATTTTAATTTGCCTACACTGTCCCACTGCTTAGAAAAGGCCTCCCCCAAATCCTTCCAGGTATCCTTTACTAGAGCCACCTCGATCCAAACCTTGCAGTACGCATCTTGGTCCTCTCGCCACCTCTTCCTGATAGAAAAAACCCATAGATTTAATATAAATCTATGGATAAACACTTTGTAGCATATTAACACTTGTGTCACTAGTCGCAATAATAACACTAGTGGTCACAAGCAGTACTGGTAAACATGAGGAAGACCTCATGACCCAAGACCAAGACCAAGAGGTCTTGGTCTTGGGTTCAATTCCAGCACCCTAATTGCATAACACACAATCAATCAGAATCGGTTTCATTTTGACAGTTCAACAACATTCATTGCGTTATTTACGTGTTGAGCAGACTTTATGAAGGTAACCTTTTTCGAACTTATGAAGCAATGGATTAGCAATATCCTTCAAAATGATTCAGATTGAGATTGATTGTGTGTTTCGCAATTAGGGTGCAGGTCTTCTGTCCTTTTCTTAATGAAATAGAAAGAAAAAGATGCACTGAGCTTAAGTTTAGTTTAGTTTGTCAACAAGGGAATCCGCGCCAATGTGTCATTAGGTTTCCCAGTGCCAATTCCTTGAACAGAAAATGCAAAGTTAATTTTTAAGAACTAAGTTTTTAATTGGGCAAGAAACAATTACTTACTTAAAACTAATTTAAAACAACAAATCCCAGTAATGAACTGATTAAACATCAATTTAGTTATTATCACAGTATTTTGTAAAATAGGGTTAATTTGTCCAATTTGACGAACGATTAAGTCGTCGAAGGATTAGTTTATACTTACTTTTAATTACTCCTGATGGCGGTTTGATAAATTAGTGCAAGGCTGACATATTTAATTACATTCTCATTGTTATAGGTACGGAAATTCAATTACGTTTTTTTCATATCATCTTATCATCTGGGACGGATTGATTGCAATGAAAAAATACTTGGCATTATATAATTACTACCTATAATATAGTATTACGTGCCTATATTACGGACATTCGATTACTTTTTTATAGAATCGGATATACCCAGCATTGTTGAATGGAATCGCTTCTATAATTATTAGCGGATCGGATCAGATACGGAAAGAAATCATAAAATATAATTATAATTTTTAATAAGTTTATTAGTCCATTTAGTTTCTTGTCCGTTCTTCTCCATAGGTACCTACTACGCTTTGGAATAGGTAACTAGCTTAATTTTTCTGACTGACCAACACCTTGACAATTCAAAAGTGCCTGTAATTGGTCTAATTGAAATAAATACTTTGTGTTTTAGTTCTTAGTTTGAATTATAATATGATATAATAGCCATATCATGCAGATGTCAAAGAATGAGAGTTGTTATGTGAATATAATTGGACAATATTAGTCGGTAGTCAATTAGGTAAACAATTAATTTCTCTGATTATACTTTGTGACAAAGCAGATTTATTCATTAGATAGAGTTTTAGGAATCGTGGTTGAGAAGAGATATCGGTTTTCTTGCGATTTGTAAAATTGCAATAAATACGATAATTATATATTTATACCTAATTTTCAGTGGCAAAAATCGTCACGTATTCAACGATTATATTTATTGCTGTGAAATCAGAACGTGATGAATGCTATGGTTTATCGAAACAAAACGATTTAAATCTTTATTGGAATCCCTAAAAAGATATGAATACTAAAGATTAGTCGGTAGTTTGCTACTGGGTAATTACAATCGATAAAACACAGTACCAATTTATCGTCAAGATTATTTCGATATTTTTGGCAATCCTTATCCAATCTTAATCCTTATTAAACGTTTTGTCATTTGTTTTGTCGTTGGATAAACTGGAAGTCTTTAAACAGACTCCGGACCCAGGTTCGCCATAGCAAGTAAAACCTGTTCAGGTGTAGATTCATACTCGACTCCGCCTTGGAGTGTAAATGTGGTGCTGATCCACAAATGGGACATTTAATATCGTGTCCTGCGTGTCCTGACAGCTGCAGTTTGCAGGAACTCATGGACGCTGGTGATGGCGCCAAACAAGTTGTCGAATTCTGGACCGACTCCATTTAGATTGCTATCGACAAGCTAAGAAGAAGTAGAACGTTTTGTCATGATAATATTTACTTAAAATATCAAAATAGTTAATAATATGTATACACATACAGAGTTATTGGAAAAATAGCAACATCCTCTTAAGGGGTCATTGTACTCGTCATTATGAACAACTTTTACTATGGGACCAAACATGAAATCGCGAAAAAAAAATTAGCTGTTCCCTAAATTTATGTTCGGTTAACTCGTCAAAATGTAGGGAACAGCTGATTTTTTTTCGCGATTTGGTTTGGTCCCATAGTAAAAGTTGTTCATAATGACCAGCACAATGACCTCTTAAGAGGTTCTTGGTGTTTTTCCAATAACCCTGTATATATTTACATAGTTTAAAAAGCTAGCCATCTTAAAATAATAACTGTAATATGTAAAAAGGAGGAAAAATAATCAAAGGGCATCAAAAAATATGAATCATCAATCAGCATTGCTGTCAACAGGAAAAGTGCCCAAAAGGCTGACAGCATTGCCACGTTGTATGGCAATGCTGATTCCTTGGCCTTAAAATAGGCTAGTCCTCTGGGCACGTTAAGAGTTGAGTCATTATACCTAAATAAATACCCCTCTTCCATGTGCGTAGGCAGGCGCTATGGTGCTACGCGCTACGAGTTCCCATTTTTATGCATGTGCTACATTAATTTCGGGATGTTTTCGTAGAAGTGCACTGATTGTTGCTACGCAGGTTTTTGTGCGGACTATAAATACTGCACCTTGATGAAGTTGTCCGAATATTTTGCAAACTGAATTCATCTTATAACAAGGGAGTGGTTTGAAATAGATTGCTGAACACCTGCATTTATTTACAAATCAAGTTAAACGACCTCAACCCACCTTTTACTGTTGATCGATTAATTTGTTTTAGCTTGCAGTTTATACTGGTATTCACACCCACGAAAATACTTGATTACAAAATATTTTTATTGATATTTCAGCATGTTTCTATTTGTGGTAATAAAAACTTTATAATTTTAGTTTTACACTTTTTTTTAAAATCTGGAGTATAAATAATATTGAGCAGTAGTGGTCCTGTGGTACTAGCCGTGACTTATCGAGTTGTAGGTTTGAATCTAGCCAGGCTTAACTTTGTGAAAATTATTTCGTCACCACTGCTCTAAAAATAGTGAAGGAAACCAGTACCTGTTTGTCGTAGAACAAAAAATTCGAAGACATATGAGATCTACCAACCCCCACTGGATCCACGTAGAAGATGACGGCCACCTTCCTCTCTCTGAAAGAGGACGCCTGTGTCCCAGCAGTGGGCAAATTATAGGCTGATTATGCTTCTGCTGATTATGCTTCTGCTAATATTATTTTCTTGATTTTATCTTCAACGAGCCAGTACATAATAAGTGGATAAGTGGGTAGTTGACAATTAACTCCGCAGGTAAGCCGTTGCTTTAACAATCTCGGTAGTATTATTATTTTGATTAACTACTTTGACATAAATTGGGTCTTGTCAATTGCATAAATTAAATTATAGTGCGGTGTCCTATTGGACAGACGACCTCGAGAAACGTGAACAAAAACGATTACGTTAACTTTTCGACGAAGTCTCCGACTAGAACATGCGGCAATGACCTTCATCATATCATGGCGATTACAAAAATCCATATGCATACTTCCATACTATCTATACTAATATTATAAAAAGGTAAAATTTGTTTGTTTGTATGTAGGGGGTAATCTCTCAACCTACCTGTGAAGGCTATAGGCTATTTAACATCACGCTATGACCCATAGGAGCCGAGTAAGAAGGAAAAAAGTCGGAAAGAACGCTAAACGATAACCATGGATATAGGAAATATATTTGGCGATACCGAAGTGATAGCGCGGGTGGGTCGGGGGAACAAGGAATTTCATGCGGAGGAAGTCGCCGGCAGAAGCTAGTATACAGGCTGATTTTTTAAAGACCAGCCAAATTTAAGGATGTGGTACAAACCATCAAACTGAACAACTTTCTCCATGGGACAAATAGCGTAATGGTCTGTACCACATCCTTAAATTTGGCTGGTCTTTAAAAAATCAGCCTGTATATATATGTATATTATTATATATATATTATAAACTCGAAAGTAACTCTACCTGTATGTTACCTTTTCACACCAAAACAATAGAACGGAATTCGATAAAAGGCAAGGACATAGATGGCATCCTGAGGAAAGACATAGGCTACTTTTTGTCCTGGGGCAATTCTCATAATTTTAAGAACGTTCACAGTCTGATCTCAGTCTCAATCTGTCAAAAATACCTCTAATTTCGCTACATTCTTGCCAAGTTTTTTATATTTGTTTGTCGCCGACATAAGACGGCGACTAGATTTTTTACGACTTAGACGTTTTAAATTACGAGAATTGCCCCTCAGGTAGCACGTTCCCGTGGGGTAATTTCCGGCATCCACGCGGGCGAAGCCTGCGGCTTGTAATTCAATAAGTAAATATGTTTCGCCGAAAAACAACAACGTGAATGTCATTTACCTACTGACACCGTCATTAGCTGAGGACCTAATGACGGTGTCAGTAGGACGTGAGGACGCGCACATATGACACGGCATGCGGCAGCAATAAACGATGCAAATTCACAAGCTAATCATATCAGATCCCATGTTTTCATCAAATAATCATTAACTCAGCTTATTACCTCGCTTTCAACTGTACATCAACAATCGTGTTCAACCAATCGCAATCAACTGTGAGGGAGCTAAAAACCACGGACCGTTGTTCTCGCGCAGGAAACAATTTGTCATTTAGTTAGCGGTCACATTGCGTCGACTAATGCAGAAGATCGATTCTTAGAATTCACGGTATACGTGACGGTTCCTAGAAAACCCCAGGCTGTTATTTTTTTATTTTTATTAAATTGACATTAGAAACCACTTTCGCTGTAGGGAAATATGAGGGTGGGGGTTACGTCTAGAGTAATCAAATTGTTAATTAGGGGATGGAAAGATTTATAAACTTACTAGTTTTTGCCCCTTGCTTTGCCCGCATAGATGTCAGAAATTATCATTAGGTATCAGACATGCAGACAGACAGACCGACAACCAGACAGAGTTACTTTCGCATTTATGTTATAAGTATCACAGTGCTCATGCTGTGCTTTGATGCTGCTTGAGCAAAAATGACCCACCGCTGATCTAGGCCGTTCCAATTGCAGTAAAATCAAATAATAGATAATTTGTACTTACGTCAGTTCATTGGCAGAAAGTTAGGAAATGAACACCTTCTCTTAATTATTAATTTGTCACTACAAAAGCATAGGGTATGTCGAGGGTTGCAAGTCTCCTATCCGTTTCCTTAGAATCACGATTCTGTTCATCATCATCATCATCATCATTTGACAGCCTTGTTCCACCCACTGCTGGGTGCTTTTACCAATCGGTGGGAGTCCCCATGCTGCAAAGGTGGGTGCGGCTTCATGTCATAATTTAATTTTGTTGTCAATACTAACATTAGTTTTTTAAATACATTGTTACTAACAAATTATGGACTTGGTCTGAATTAAATGTTTATTATTATTATTTATAAACCTCCTTCATTTTGTGCCATGCTTCCCTGGTTGGTGCGAGTCTCATCCAGATCTTCCCTGTGATCTTATGTAGGTTATTTATCCACCTGGCCCATGGATTACGATTACGATGTTACAATTTTGTTACATTTGGTCTAATATTTTCATATTCCGGTCGATCCAGAAATGCACGTTTTCCGCAGTAGGCCTTCTCTTGTTTCCTACATTGTGTCATGGCAGCGTAAGCGAAGTAATGCTAACTACCGACAGCTGATGTCCGTAATACAGGTTTGCAGCAAATAGGTTTATTTGCTGCATAGTGCATATTGTTAATCAATTTAACTGGATGACGCTGTCAGAAATGTGACTGTAATAAACTGGATTGTTATGAATCTATTTATAACTTAATTGAGGAATGAGAACTGCGGGGTAATTGCGTAACCCACTAAGAATAGCAATGGCTTTCATTTTGACAGTCCAACAACATTCATTGCCTTATTTACGTTGTTGTGTAGATAAATTATTCAAATGTTTGAAGCAATGGATTGATAGTGTGTTACACAATTAGGGCGCTGGTTCTCATCATCATTCATTTGATCAATGGCTTTATGATTCCACAAAAAATGGGACAGTTAATATCATGTCCATCGTGTCCTGTTGTCTGCACGTTACAAGAACTAATGGACACTACTGAAGGTCCCATAATTGTAGCCAAACTCGGAGCTGACTCTATCTAGATTGTCATCGACGCGCTAAGAGGAATGGCTTTATGGGGTTACGATTGTTGTCTACTACACGTGATTTATGTCATTTCCGAACTGTCAGGTATTCGCATTACAATCGATACTTATGGCTGGCTACATGTGCTTTTCGATGTTTATGTATATCGTTGTGCAAAGAACGATCTTCAACTGTTTTCGATCATACATACAGATAAGCAAAGATGCACTGCCTGGAGTCTGGATGTGTGCCCTGTTGATGGCAATGGGCTCGCCCCTTATTACATAGGACTGAAACATAACAGGAGAAATGTGGGTGTACATGCTAAGGTACACCTCTGTTTAACCCTTCGGGGAATTACAGGCGCAATGATATGTTTATGTTATCTATGATGACGACAATGACTCAGTTGGTCATCGACAAAATTAGGCTGTCTATGTTGGTGTCATGTCTACGTGTGTGTGATTTATGTCCGTAACAACACTCAATGTATTGGGAATCCTAGAGAGAGCCTTTGTTTATTCATAGGTAGGGTAATTATAGGCGATACGGAAACTGGGTTACTTTATTCAGTAGCCGGTAGTAATGCTATTTCCCAATATGTGATTTTAAATCTGAAGATTGTCTGGGCCGATTTGTATTTTTGATCTTGTATTTTTGTCGAATAGAGAGTGTTGTATTGTTGATTAATATATAATAATCGTGATAAAAGATTTTCTCAGCGATTAATAGATTAATAATAGGTAGGTACCTATTAATAATCGATCAAGTATAGGTCAGGAAATGTTAACACACCGACGAAATGTTTGGTTTTTTAAAATATTTTATTAAAATAGACAACAAAATAATAAACATAACTAGGACAATAAATAAATATATTTTCTTAAAGTACAGACTCAGCACATCAAGCTACTACTTCAAATTTCTTTAATAGATTTTCAACTTTATCGCTAAAGCATTAGGTTTAATGTAGATTCGGAAAATTTCAGTTTCGGGTAGCTTGATATGCTGGCGTCTATACAACAAAAACTTATCTATGATCTACAATGTGTTAAGACGTTTGATGACAATGACACTTTAGTACTGGTGTAGGGACTTTATACCTACCTCTTATCTAGATATTAATGGACTCTACCGGACTTTTGCTGCCGAAGAACTACGAGCTGCCTAAGAACTATTACAGCTTAGATGAGTGTATAAAAAAAGCTAATATCGAAACCAAAACAAAGAAGTACAAAGTATTAAATCAGCCACAAAAGGAATGGATTAATAGACAAATAATTACGGGAATTAATGAAAGGAATACATTATGGAGCGAACTAAAACACGACCCTAAAAACAGCAACCTAGAAACTGAGTTTAAAGCCAAAAGAGACAATGTAGCAAGCTTAATCAAGAGTACAAAAGACACATATTTTTATGGAGAGTTCAAGAAATGTGAAAAAAAACCCAAAAAAATGTGGAAATTAATAAGTACCCTCTCGAATAATAACATTGTTCCTAGTTGTGCTCCCCCAAAACTAATAACCGAAAATGGTAGCATAGCTACGGATCCCATTGAGATATGCGAAATTTTTAACAATTTCTTTGCAAATATAGGGACACAACTAGCAAGCCAAATACCATGTACACAAATACACAACAAACATTTATACACCTTACCGAGCCTTAACCAGCACACAGGACATTGTGAACTAGCTCAATTTAAACCATGCACAGCTTCTGAGGTATCTAAAATTATAGACGACTTGGATCCCAATACGAGTACGGGAATTGATGGTATTAGTACCAAGGCACTAAAATGCATAAAAAAACTAATTCTCCAAAATCTAACAGTTTGCCTAAATAAACTTTTAATGGACGGAATCTTTCCAGAAAATTTAAAAATAGCTAAAGTCACCCCAATTTACAAAGCTGGTACCAAATCAAATCCCGGGAATTATCGTCCAGTTTCAGTACTACCAATATTATCTAAAATATTGGAAAAAATAATATTTAAGAGGCTAGACGAATACTTAACTGAAATTAACTTCTTATACGATCAACAATATGGCTTTCGACCCAAATCTAACACCCTAGGCGCAACTATTGACTTGATAACTACAATAAAAACAAAGATTGACCAAAAACAAGTAGCTCTAGGAGTCTTTGTTGATTTAAAGAAGGCGTTTGATACAGTCAGTCACACACTTCTATTGCAAAAACTGGAAAGTATTGGTATAACTGGAACCGCTTATAAAATGCTAAACTCTTATTTAAGTGATCGATATCAGGTTATAAAAATCGGAACTTACCAAAGCACGTCTAAACCCTTAACATGCAGCGTACCACAAGGTTCTATTTTGGGTCCCTTATTATTCCTAGTGTATGTAAACAACTTACACCAAGCAGGTTTACAAGGTCACCTTGCTCTTTATGCAGACGATACATGTCTATTTTATTTTGGAGACAACATAAATGATATCACAAAAAATGCCCAAGATGATTTAAATATACTACAAAATTGGTACCAGTGCAATCTTTTAACTATTAACGCTTCCAAAACCTCATACATAATATTTAGTGCAAAAAATAAAAAACTCCCTAATTACCCTAATCTAAGCATAAACGGAGAATTACTGAAAAGGACTGATCAAGAAAAATATCTCGGACTAACTCTTGACAGCAATTTAACATGGAAAGCACACCTTCAATACATTAAAAATAAACTTTCATCATTGGTGGGCTCACTACATAAAATTGTTAGATGTATTCCAAAAAAAAGTTCGGCTAGTAATATACAACTCTCTTGTTAAGCCTCATTTATTATATCTTATCGAAGTATGGGGTAACTCATATAAAACTAATCTAAAACCAATCCAAATTCTACAAAATAAAATAATCAAAATACCACACAATTATGACTTCTTAACACCGTCAAAAACTATTTACAAAGAGTCCAAACTATTAAACATCAAACAACTTTATATATATAACACATGCATACTTATCTATAACATCATTCACTAATTTATTCATTCACACATTACATTCACAACAGAAGGTGAAATAAGCAAATACTCATCTCGTCGAGCTTGTCACCTGGTATTATCTAGAGTAAGAACTAACTACGGTAAAAATAACCTAACATATGGGGAGCACAGATCTATAATAAACTTCCAAAAGTTGTAAAGGAGGCGACTTCACTCAACATATTTAAAAAGAAACTATTCACTTTTATTTACAACGACGACACAACATATTAATTGTGTTGTGTTTATTTATGTTTATACCAGCAACATCTTTTAACTTGTGCCACCACCTTATCTTAGGAATGCAGCGAACTCGCTTCCAATTTTGTTGACAATTATATTTTTACTTTTTGTTTTTCTTCTACCTACACTGTTTAAATATAATTAGTAATAGGATTTAATGTTCTCATGTAAGTGACGATTGTTTTAATGAGAATAAAGTTCTATAAACCGAAGAAAGTACGTTGAGCCGTTGGTCTTGCACCTGATCTCTCTCCGGTCGTGTCGGATTGCCGTCCCATCGGAATATAAGAGTGAGGGAAGAGTGAGTGCACCTGTGCATTGTGTCTGGAGGACTATTCTTAAGTACAGACGCCAGCACATCGAGCCACTACAATCTGTCAAATTTCTTTAATAGATTTTCAACTTTATCGCTAAAGGTTCAAGGTTGATTGGGAAAATTTGACAGTTTCGGGTAGCTTGACCTGCTGGCATCTGTACTTACTAACACAAATGTGAGTATATGATGGTATTGATTATTTGATATGATGATATGTTATGGATTTATTATTATTAAGTAAGTACCTAGTTAGTTAATAACAGTTTATTGTAGAATATGTACCCAGTTTCCCAGCCACGAAGTTTTCTTTGAATTCACATCCTGTTTAATGTGAACTCGGGTTAGTATGTCGTATGCTCTCGTTATATAATTTGTGATAGTTGTGGAATATTTATTATTTATTATTATTATTATATAATCTCATTGAATACTTATTATTAGTGTTGATAGTATCACACAAAAAACTTTTATAGATGTATCCTAAGCACGCGAAGTTTTTTAATTATACTGTTACTTATAATAAACTGATGTGGGAAAATGAAGAAAAACGTGAATGGAGACAGCTGTTTCGGTGAGCTGATTAAAGATATAGGTCTCGCGGAGTAGGTACGATCGAGGATCGATAATGTTATGCAATTTTGAATTAAATTCCTTTCCCGTAGGTGCATATCACTTTTGCGAACAGTTATTTTCATTCAAAATGTTGACAAGCACCACGTGTTTTCATCCACATAAATCTCGATCATGTGAGAATATTAGAATAAAAAGTGTCCAAATTTCATCCTTATCCGTTCAGCCATTAAGCGTGAAAGCGTAATAAACTAACGTACAAAAATATCTAATCTTTTCTCTTTATAATTTTGGTTTAGATTCATAATGGTAGTTTAGTCATTTATATATATGGTGTAAATAATATAGACTATTCTATTCTATTCTTAGATAGATGACGTAGTCGAAAAATAATAATGTGCAAGTAAAAATTAACCTTTTTTCCTTGACTGTACTTGACCTACCTATGCATACATAAATTGTCTGGTAATTGCTAAATTACTTCTATTGATCGTTCTTGTAATTGTGAGTAGTTATGGACTACCGATGGCCTTTTATTCAAGAGCGCAATCAATCAATGGATCGTCCACATTAGTCGGAACCTCCACTTGTTACATACGACGTCATTTCCGAGTGACGCATGTTTACCGTGCCCGTTAGCTATTATCTATTTATTAAGCAAGGCACACCAACGACATACTTGTAAGGATAGTAAAATAGCAGGTAATATCTGGAACTTGAATATAACTGGTGAAATGTGGGTATATTATACACCTGTGACTACTGCTTCTGAGAATACATGATTTCCGTATCCGGGTAATGCATGTTTTCCAAATGACTCAATAATATCTACGATGTTCGACTGCTTCATAAAAAACTAAACTGATAATTGTTGACCAGCAGTGCGGTTCTGTAACCATCTCACCGTGAAAACTTAGGTGAAGTGAGCGTGGAGTGAGCTGTCATTCCAAAAATTGCTAGGGATTGACACTACTGACAACTCACCTCAAGCTCACTTCACTTCAGTTTTCATGGTGAGATTCTTGCAGAATCGACCGGCAGGCCTACACTGTGTTCACCTATTAACACTGTAATTTGAAAACAATGTCAAAGCCAATTATTTTTAAGAGAGTAACTATGGGTTCCTTGCCGGCTCTTTCTCCATAGGAAACGATCTATTGGAACCGTGCACCTAGCTTCTGACGTGTCATAAGTACCCATGTAGGTTTTTGTGAAATCCTACTAATATTATAAACGCGAAAGTTTGTATGCTGCTAGTATTTATATAAATACTAGCTACGCCCCACGGTTTCACCCGCATAAGTTCCGATCCCGTGGAAACATCAAAATCAAAAGTATCCTATGTATTAATCCTGGTTATAAACTATCTGTGTACCAAACTTCATCCAAATCCGTTCAGTAGTTTTAGCGTGAAAGAGTAACAAACATCCATCCATACATCCATCCATACAATCTACTATATGGCGTGGTACACACTTATTCGGGTCGGTACATTCGGGTCGGCAGTATTTGTGAACAACAAAGCAGACTCGAAGCAGTGCTACATAAATATATTAAATTTTGCTGTTCGGCCGCGCCGATTAATGCCGAGCCGAACACGCGTGAAGTATCTTACGGAAGAGGGCCCTAAAAATGCATTTCATACAATTTTAGGCAGCTTCAGAATTACAGAGCAAGATGGGAACTGCTTACCTTAGTTTTCACTTTCATGCGTAAGTTTATTAAGTTAGCACATAATCCACATACCTAGTATGTAGTTTCCACAAACATATCCGTGGATATAATTGTGACACGCACGCCATGAAAAACTGTCCCATTTCTCACCGAGGCTTTTCCCTGTTATTGTTTACCATTGATAAGTACATACATGTACATAATACTATGTGGTTGTGTTGCTAATCTAGATAGAAATGTGTATTGTGCTTGCTCACTAACGTGTAACTGGTCATTTCTACGTTTCTTTTCTTTTAAGGATGGTAGAGTCAGGTTTTGATTTTTATCTTTAGTATACATTTTCGTGGTCATAGTAAAAGGCTGGTTATAAGCTACATCTATTCTAGCTATGGTCTATTCTGAAACCTCGCCGTGAAAACTTAGGTGAAGTGAACTTGAAGTGAGCTGTCAATAGTGTAGGTGGAATGACAGCTCATTTCACCTGTTTTCACGGTGAGATTTTTACACAATAGACCCGTTGGTCGAGTTAGGAGTTCACCATTCTTGGATAAAACTGGGTTGGCTAATAGTTTTCATGAATTATATAATCTATCAGGCCAATTCTCTCTGGCAGGTTAATTCTTTCTGACTTTGCATAGTTAAGTTTTAAAATATTCTGATTTTGTTTTAAATAAAACTTACTCTTGACCCCTTGAATGAAATTTTGACCTTCACTTACGAAAGACGACCTTAAAAAATACACGTTTTGCGTAATAACAATAAGCTATCAACAACTATGCAAAAACCTTGAAATCAATAAAACAATAAAATCCCGAGCTTCTGATTTTAATTTCAGATCAGATAGTAAAACAAACCTGCCCTTCAAGATACAATCAATTTCACGTTTCCAGATATCCAATCAAACTGCATATCTGTGAAAAATTGCCTATCGTACCGATTATTATATCCGTTTGTACACGTACGTCAATCAATCGACAATTGAATAATTGTCCCACGATTAGGGACATCAATTTATATATATTCAATTACACTGAAGATCATTTATTACATTAGCAAATTGTGCTCGTAAATGACAATTACTTTGTGAGTTGTAGTTTTTGTAGTAGGTTATTTACTTAAACGTGTAAATATCTGTTTATTTGGCATGTAAGTGTCAGTTTTAAAGTCATTTAATATTAATGCTTCATAATTATGCGTCGCATCGCCTCAAAGGAATGTTTTAGTCGTAAAGCAATTTATTAGCTGTTATTTTAGTACCTCTTAAAAACACATTTTCTTACTTTACAGTTTTTTTGATAAGAACCAATGAAATAAATATTTTTAATAAAACCACATAATAGAAATATATTTCAATAGCCTGTATTCCCCGAGGGGTTAGGCAGTGGTGAACCTATAGCACACCAACATTTGGCCAGTTATGTTTTAGTTCCACATGGGAAGGCTAATATCATCAACCGGGCACAACTCCAGTCTCCTGGCTACTACTGAGAAATTCCAAAAGAAAGCCCCAATAACACTTTGTCCTGCCCAGGAATCGAACCTACAGCCTCATGCTCTGTTGAGCATGAGGCAAGCGCTGCTGTTGCAGCGCTTGCAACCACTAGACCAACGAAGCATTTGGTAAATTAAAAATTCAAAAACCTGAACTTGATTTTGTGAGTTCATCCACTTTGCTATATCGAAACTCGTTTATTTCTTCAAACCTCAATTCAAAACCACACCGTATATCATAATAACCGGAACAAAACGAATAGTTATCGTCATTAAACCGACAGTGCTGGTCAGTAATGGCAACTATTACATTGTCGTGCGGAATCACGGACATTGCACGCCACTTCTTTGGCGGTTAAACGCCATCAGACCACGTAAACATTATGCAGTAGGCAGCGACAATATTGGCGACCATGTTTACTAAAAGGGTTCATTACTATTAAAACTGGCTCGTTGGTCTCGTGGTTGCAAGCGCGACTGTTAGCGTGGGGACCTGGGTTCGATTCCCAGGTCGGACGGAGGATAGAGTTTCTTGCCCGTTCTTCTCCATAGGTACCTACTACGCTTTGGAATGGGCAACTAGCTTCATCTTTTTGACTGACCGACCTTGACAATTCAAAAGTGCCTGTAATTGGTTTATTTGAAATAAATAGTTTGAGTTTTTGAGTTTGGACAAAGTGTGAATTGGGGATTCCATTAGGAATTTCTTAGTAACAGTCCGGAGTTCGGAAGTTGGCGGTTTAATACCCCCGTGCTTCGAAAAGCACGTAATGGCGTTGGTCCTGCGACTGATCTCTCCCCGGTTGTGTCGGATTGCCGTCCCATCGGACTATAAGAATAAAGGAACAGAGAGTGCATCTGTGTTTACGCACACACTTGTGGACTATAATATTTCCTGCGTACCTGGCTAATCTCTGTTTAGATTGACCACCGTGACCAAAGTCGGTCGGGAGGCTATTATTATTATTAAAACTAACCTATTAAAAAAAAAACTTAAGGCCATTGGGAGAGATGTCCAGAGAGAAAGGTTAAAAAAATTGGGTCGGAATTAAAACTGTAATAAAAATATTATTAGGTAACCCGCGCCGTCGTCAGACATTACCACCAACGCAGACTCATTGGAAGCAAAAACATTGAGCGCACTAAAAACCTACATTTTTAAAACAAAACATATTTTTATTATGAATCACATAAAACAGCCACAGATCTCTAAAACGCAACCGTTGACTAATGGAAACTGCGATCACGATGCCGATGTTATCAACCGTAGGTAGTTTGCTATTGTTTATCCCGCGAATGCCTAAGGTGATCATTGCGTGTTCCAAATAGTTATATTTTATGTTCGTATCCACGCTCCTGCCTCCACATTGTTCAGTATTTCACGAGAATTTCTGTTTTTCTTTTTATTTTATATTACTCTACTTATTATCTACATATCCTGGTAAACATTTGATATCTTGTTAGAGGAATGAACGAGTTATTTGTGTTTTGTTTTAATTATGAGTAAGCGTTATGGCGTTTGCTTCTCTTGTGTCTATGTGTCGTAAGATTTTTATTATCATATTATGGCATTAAACCTCTTTAATAATGCGATTATTTACTTGGTACTTACTTACTTATATAGACAAATTTTGTGAATGAGGATTCAAATTTTTGAGTAATCGCGAATTCCGAAGAGTTGTAGAGCTGAGTTCTGCAATGGATAATCCTACTAATATTATACACGTGAAAGTTTGTGAGGATGGCTGGATCGATGGATGGTTATTACTCTTTCACACGCAAAAAGTACTGGACGAATTTGGATGAAATTTGACACACAGATAGTTTATAACCTGGACTTTTCATCCCGATATTCCCATGGGATTGAAACTTATGCGGGTGAAACCGCGGGGCGCTGCTAGTAATTACTAAACCAATGAAGCCTCTTTGATTATTCGGCAGCAGACATTTGGTTTTATAGTATGGGAACATTTACAGGTCCATCGCAGTTTTAAAAAGAGAGCCTATACATAAACTTGTGTTGTAATGAACTATTAAGATTGAGCACGGCTTGACGACCCTTCTAATACAACATCATAATCCCACACAATTTGCGACTAATTTACCCGTCTGTTGTAACTTGTAACCGAGTTATCGAGGACAATGGTGGACCATAATGCACGGGTGTACGGCCACCCATCCGCGTAATAGTGACGTTCTATCACAGGCTCGTAATCGCTCACATCGCGGTTGTGCAAATCGCTTCCCATGGGCTTACGAATTAGCTAAAGGATGGGTGCAGACTTCAGACTTTGCGATTGCGATTTTATTATTGTGTGGCGTAATGTTTGTGATCTAGTTAGGAGTAAGCACCTGTAACTATGATACTAAGTATGAATGTCGATAAGATAAATGAATGTGCTTTATAGCTAATTAGAACCATCTGATGCAGTTTCTTTGAAACACTACCTGTACCTACAACTGTCAGAGGTTTCAGAGACATTAATGTCATCTGTGAAATTAATGTCAATAATTGGGTTTAGTACAAGAATACTTAGTATAAGTTTTAAATAAGGATTGAACAGTAATAATAACATATAACATTGCTCAATATGTCTTGCAGGCGTTAACAGCTGTTCAACAGGGTAATTTTATGCTACATTTCATGAATAAGGAAAAAATTGATCGATCGTTCAATTAACGTGTTATCTTTAATGACGTTCAGATAGCTGGTCGACAAATAACACGATTAAAATATTTATGAGGTAAGTCTGTTTTTTTATTTATAATTTTGCTTGTTTTTTACGATTTAGTAAAATCGCTACATGTGTCCAATGCCTAACCCTCTCAAGCGCATAGTGATTTGCAAATTAAGTGCTGCGAAGATTTTTATAGGGATCGCATCAACGAGGTGTAAAACAGTCTTTTGTTTCTTGTAAGTATAATGAACGACTGATTATAAATTATGTTTTATGTGTTTTTTAATGACCTATACGAAAGTTTATAGTTCAGTGACTATTCACATAATTTTTACAGAAATTACGCAATTATCTAGTAGTTGGCCATGCGGCTTACAGTACTGTAGAGGTTTATCTGCCGAAGGCAACCTTATTTGGCGCAGGCCGGCTATATTTTAGCGCGGATTGCATTCGAACGTTCAAGCTAGTGTCAAATATTTTAATTAGGATTTTTGTTTAGAACAATGAGTTATAATTTGGACAGAAATATGTAAAGATGTTCTGCCAATATAATCTTAAAGGAGTCATATAGTTGTTTGATTCCTCCCGTTACCTCAGAGGGCTCTTTTAGAACTCTATAGTACCTACCTAATCTCCATTTTTTTGTAAAATTGGATAAACAGTAGGTTTTTTTACAAAAAAGTGGATTTGACTTAATGAAAACGGTTATTGGCAAATAAAACTAACTTCACGACATAGGTGTTAAAAAACCATTAAACAATCAACTCCATACATAATCTACTTCAATCAATCTGCCTAGACATATTCTAACTAAGTTGGAGTCAGCTGCTAGTCTCACTTGATTTTACATGGAGCGACTACCTATCTGATCTTCAGAATCCAGTTACTGGGTAACACGATACTCCTGAGTAAGACTGGTTGTCAGACTTTTGGGCTTTAGACTACCCGTAACGACTGTCAAAGATCTAGAAATGACAACCAAAGACCAACGCTTAACGTGCTTTCCGAGGCACTCTCGAAATATAATGGATGGTCACCCATCCTCGAACCGACCGCGGCAAGAGTAGCTTAACCATCGATCTACTGTTATTATTTGCGCCCGTGCGGCTGTTATTATTTCGCCACGTACGTTATGTTCGTACGTTCGCCACACATAATCTGCTTACGAAGTGTAATGTTCACTTTAATGTCAATACGTTAATTAAGTTGAAGTTGTGAACTTATGTAAATGAAGCCAGCGTACACCTCCATACACAACCTGGATAATTGGAGCCTTTTTGTTCGCTGCATGTCTCGAGTGAGGTGCTCAACGCTTGACGTACTGAGTTACTGACGAACAATTCAACTTGTTTTTTAATTAGCTACGCACTAGTTTTCAGTTTAGTCACAATTATTGCATGGAAGAAAGGAGTTCAGGAGATTTATTGTTGTTTGTTCATGGGTTTGGTAATTATAGATCCTGATTATTCAGGCATAGCCTTTACCTAGCTGTAATGGAGGAGACAATAAATGTTATTCTAATTAGAAGGCCAATTCTCGTAATGTAAAACGTTCAAAATCTATTCGCAGTCTCATCGGAGCGACAAACAAATGTCACAACCTTGTCAAAATGTAGGGAAATTAGAAGTATTTTTTGACAGATTGAGACTGAGATCAGACTGTGAACGTTCTTAAAATTACGAGAATTGCCTTGCCCCTCTGATTTGTGGAGCAAGAGGGAAATGAAAACCGTTCTGGATCTTCTCAGATTTATAGAACTTCAGACCGCGATTTCGTCCGCGTGAAATTTCTTGTTCCCCGACCTACCCCATCGCATCGCATCGCCTGCCCGCGTTGTTACTTCGTTTTAGTTTAGCGTTTTTTCTGACTTTTCTTGTTTTTGCTCGGCTCCTAAGAGTCCTAACAAGATGTTAAGTAGTCTTCCTCGAGAATTGGACTATCAGATGCATTTTTTTTCAAATCCTACTGGTAGTTCTAGAGATTAGCGCATTGAAACAAACTCCTCAGCTTTATTATTCGCAGCAAATGCATTTTTTTTTCAAATCCTACTGGTAGTTCTAGAGATTAGCGCATTGAAACAAACTCCTCAGCTTTATTATTAGCAGCTAATGCATTTTTTTTTTTCAAATCCTACTGGTAGTTCTAGAGATTAGCGCATTGAAACAAACTCTTCAGCTTTATTATTACCTAGTATAGATATTGCTCTATTAAGGCGCCAAAAAGATACTCAGTTAAAAGACTAGAGTGGAAGCGAAAAAAATATGTTTTCAAGATTTTCACAAAAACACATTTAGGGCCGATGAAGATAAAAACATTTTGAAAGAAACGTGGGGTTCTGATAGGTAGATTAACTCGTGACCTCTTTCGCTTTTAAGAATAAATCGATCATTATATTATCTGCAGACTCATGATTCGATATATCTAGGTGTTGTTACAGCATCGAGCTTCGATTGTTATGTAACGATATCTCAGGTGTTGGTAATACTACTATACTGGTGGGTTGAACTATTCATAGATGCAGGAGCTATTTCTAACATAGGTATGTTGAATCATGAAAGAACCACGTTAGTCTGTAAGTTAAGGGTTTGGGTAGGCACTTGTAAGAAAAACTGACTTTAAGAAATCTTCCAATTCCCTTCTGATAGATATCACGCACAAACAAACGTGGTTGTAATTGCTGATTTCTTCTTGTCTAAAAAGAGACGTTTCATTATTAACCAGCACCCTAATTGCCTAACATACTATCAATCTCAATCTGAATCATTTTGAAGGATATTACCTAATCCATTGCTTCATATGTTCGAAAAAAATTTCATCTCAACCACTGTTGAACTGTCAAAATTATTTTATTTATTATTTTATTTATTTATTTATTTAATGTGATACGCAATACCCCGCGGATCGGTTTAGTAGTACATAGTTTTCACTGAGATTAAATTTTATACATATTGCACTTTCAGATACACTTATCAGTCACAACTCGTTGTGTTGTAAGTAGTTATGACTATAACAGGAAAAGAACAAATGAGAAATTCACAAAAAAATGATGGCTATTACATACAAGTTCTATTAATTCCCCTCTTGTAAAACAACATTTTCAATTAGAAATTAATTATTTCCAATCTAATCGTTTGATACGAGATTCGACACAGGTTTTAACTTCTTCTAATCGACGATAAAAATCGTCGCACGAGCAAAGAATCGAATCGAATGTGTTATATTTCAAGCGAGAATAAATAGCCCGTGATTATTTGTTTTAAGCCTTAAAGGCCTTGTTATAAGACGATTTTTTGTACAAACCTTGGACATAATGTGAGAATACTATGAACATTATGTTGCTATTGTCTCTTGTACAAATAAATAGAGCAATGATATGAATCGAATATAATCAATCAGTTGGAAAAAAGTAAAAAACGTAAAGTTATGTCTGTAAGTAGACAGCACGTCGGTGGTAAAACTTTGTCCTTGAGCTGGCCTAGCGTAGTACGGAGTTTCAATAGAATAAGCTTATGTATACTAGTTTTGTTGCCACTTACGTGCAACAAAACCAGCTAAAGATATAAGATTTTTTTTAGATATCGACTCATTCAAATGTCTTTAATAAGGAGTTCAATTGCCAGGTGCAAAGTTCTCAACGATAAAAAATTACGTTCAATACTTGTATTAAAAGGTAAAATGCATTTACTAAAGTACTGAACAGATTATAGCCTGTCTGGTACTTAAATGCAACCTTTATGAATATTTTGATAAGTTATTTATTTATTGGTGCACAATTTATTAACTTTAGCATACTGTTGACATTACAATCCAGCCGCCAGTAACAGTCACAATACCCCCCGTACTAATTGATACTGTATTACAATAGGGTATGCAGTATTGCAGTAGTTCATGGCATAATTGGGAGACAAATATTGATTTATATTTAGAAGGTGGAAAAAGCAGTATAAGTCAGATTAGTTGACAATATACAACCGTTTATAGAAATAATTATCAAAGTTATTACACAAACTTTCGTTTAATTTATTTATCCCGGTACTGTGAGCTCATAGAGAACTCACAATACCTACCAATCCCTTTAGAAGAACATAATCGTGGACTATTTATTTGCAGTAGAGTAAAGTTGTACGTTTACGTACATATCCATGTTCGTATGTACGTTAAATCTGGCGTATATTAATATTTACATGCAGTTTCAAAAGCTAAGTCGGTCAGGTAAGTAAAGTCTTGTGTAATTTTCAGGAGTAAGTAATTATTTCATGTTTTACTTTAGCGAAACAGCGATGCAATTCTGTAAAAAGTCATTATAGATCTCACTTTTTTACTGCGTATACAGTATACGCAGTAAAAATACAGTTTTAACTTTGTCCGTGCAATTACAGAAGTGAGTTCGATAGGAATTTTTGCAGAATATTCTGCCAGGTGCGTTCCGGTACATCCATCCGGTTTTCAAAACTACCCGTAGGTACTGACCTATCTACGGTTGAATTTCAATATTGAACGTCTGATCCACTACCTCGATCTAAAGTTAGAATAATGTAGACTTAGTAATAAATACTAATATAATGAATATTATTCATAGGTAGTTAATTACTTTATATTTAATAAAATATTATATCTAAACATATTACTTATAAAGAAAAAAATAAAATTTTAATCTGTGTGTTTGTTTTTTATGTTTTCACGCTAAATCGGCTGAACGGATTTGGATAAAATTTGGCACATAGGTAGACCACTTGGACTAGGACATAGGATAGGTACTTTTAATTCCGATATTCCTACGGAATCGAGACTTATGTGGATGAAACCGCAGGACGCAGCTAGTTGTGGGTGGCGAGCAATGGGCAGCTCTCCGCCCGGTAATGACCAGGGCCCGAGTCGACGGCGCGTAGTGTTCCACGCGCGCCTCAAAGAGATGTCAGCACGAACTGACGGGGTCCGCTAGGGCCATGCCTGGCAGGGCCGCGAGTTGTTCGAAAGAGATACCGTGGCCCCTGGCACAGGCAACTGAAGGAACACGGGTGGGTTTTAGTCAGTAAAAGTCTGACACGCCCTCCCGCTCCGCCCAGAGCGGGAGAAGTCATAATATGATTTCCCACCCAAAAAAAAAAAGGGCGCAGCTAGTTATATTATAGGTATACAATTTATAATAAATATATAATATTTTAAATGTGAAAGTATCTCTGTCTGTTTGTTATCTTTTCACGCCATAACGGCTGAACGGAATTGCATGTAATTTGGCACACTGGTAGACCATGACCTGGGTTAGGGCATAGGATAATCTTTATCTACGTAATACGTTCCCGTGGAATAATTTCCGACTTCCACGCGGGCGAAGCTGTGGGCACAAGCTAGTAAAACTATATTTTCGAGAGGAATTTAGCAGGTGACGGCACAAAAGTTACTGTTGATTGTTTCGTCCACGTATGTACTCGTAACTCGAATACGTAGTTAGGTACTCCAACAACTTTATCGAGTTTTGTTAAAAATACATACTATCCAGTATTTCCTAAATATCTCCACATCTGTTGCCGCTCGACGAAACTTTCAAATTGTGCTGAAACATAGATTTTATTTTTACATTTCAGTTTCAGTAATGGTACAAAAAGAATATTGCGAGATGTTCAACTTAAAATTGATGCTGTAAAATAGTACTTCGTCCATTCTGTATGAAATTAGCAGTGATGGCGAGTTTGTAAACTACATATTTATTTAATACGCACATGTTTTTTTATCATATTTCTATATATTTTTTTGTAATTTATAAGGAACGTGCCCAATTTAATGTAACTTTCTTGATACTTTATCAACTTAAAATTGATGCTGTAAAATAGTACTTCGTCCATTCTGTATGAAATTAGTAGTGATGGCGAGTTTGTAAACTACATATTTATTTAATACGCACATGTTTTTTTATCATATTTCTATATATTTTTTTGTAATTTATAAGGAACGTGCCCAATTTAATGTAACTTTCTTGATACTTTATCAACTTGGTATCTTTAAAAAATAATAGGTAAATTATGGTTTTTTTTTGTTTGACGAGAAAAAAGATGATAATCCATTTAATATTAATTAAAATGAATCAACTACTGGCTTTCAATAACAAAATATCTAATTATAAAATACCAGGTAGAGTTCGGTATTGATTAATGAGTAATCGTGATTATCAAATTCAAAGATAGCAATGATTATCAGGTTGATATACTTAATGATAAATCTAGTCGGATTTGATTTCGAATATCTGATAAATAATAATATCGAACGTCATCGATTTTTCAAGTTCTTCAAAAGGACCGATTTGTCAACAATTTTTAGTAATCACAGTCAAAGATATTTAATTATGTGCGTACTGATAACCTTAATTATTTTTTTTGTGTTGCTTATTACGAGCAAAGGATATAGAATACTAATAGCTTGAACAAGTCAATCTAACTATGAAATCTATGATAAAATCTTTCTTTTTTTCTTCTCTCTTTCTTTTCAAATCGTTTGATTTTATGATTTATTTACTAACTAAAAAAACAAGTCAACAACCTCTGGACAAATATATTTATAGTAATTTATGGCCACATATTTAATTTATATAGGGCAAGAACCTTTTACGGCATAGACTGAATAACATGATGCTTTTTTATATGAAAAAAAAAAAAACGACAAAAGATTCTTTCAAAAGTTTAACAATTAAGATTGATGCGCAAAAAAAAAATACACTTACAAATTTATAAAACATTACTTAATTACTTAACAAATATCTATTCTACAAACAAAGCAGTGTACAGTCACGAGCAAAAGTATGTATACACTCGGCTTTATTCAAAAGCGATTTATTTTTTTATTTTTTAAAGAAATTTTATGTTGTTACGAACATAGCATTTACGAACCCATAGGGTTATTTAATGTGTCGTATTTCAACGTTGCATTCGTTATTTCTCGAAGAAATCGCAATTGAAAGTGGCCAAGTGTTTACATATTGGTGCTCGTGACTGTACGCAAATAATACCTCATTATAAATGCACACAATAGTACTCAAAAACATTCTAATTAAACAAGCATAGTTAATGAGTGTCACCGTCGTGACTCGTGTAACAAAGTCATTGCAGGTCATTAGTATACGCATTACCGCCACTGACTATTACAATGTAAACAACAAGTGATTTTAAACTGACGTCTAATATTACTGCATAGCATAATCAGCCTATAACGTTCCCACTGCTGTGACACAAGCCTCCTCTCTGTGAGAAGGAATGTGCCGTAATCCACCACGCGGGCCCAGTGCGGGTTGGTAAATGTCACGTGTCTTCGAATTTTTGCTCCTAGCACATGCCGGCTTTCTCACGATTTTTCCTTCACCGTTTTTGAGAGGAAAGGTGTAGAAATAAATTACACAAAAGTAAAGCGCCTGTCTGGGTTCGAACCCGCGACCTACAACTCGTAGGTCGGACCCGAACGTCGTCGTCGTCGTCGTCGGTCGTCTTTGAGTATTACTCTAACAAGCTGGATTCGTTAACGCGGTGTATGCGTTGGAACTAGAAAGAAAAAAGAAAGACAGATATTACATTTATTTCCACTAAACATGACAAAAAATAACACAAACACGTAGACTGTACTTTGTTTACCCGAAGCTACGAGGCGTCTGCGCAGGGCTACAAGGCGTCTACGCAACGCTACGAGGGAACTACGCGACTCTACGCGTTAAGAGACATCTTTAACTCTTTATGTAGCGTCTACGAGGCGTTTACGCTATGACAAACGCGCTGCGCAAATAGTTACAGTGTTATTATTAAGCCATTGATTACGATTTTCTGGATGTGTTACTCCGGGTCAATGAAATCGTAGTAAATTCAATACTTTGTTTTTCGCCCGGTCCTCATACAAGCTTGAAAACGATCGTCGAGTGTAATTCAACACCCGTATTGTCATAATAATCAGACGTTGACCGATGTCGCGTGTCTCCGTCCAAAAATATTATAGCTTGAGCGTTACTTTGTCACAATACAAATACATATTTCAAATAAGTGATGAACTTTAACTTTGCATCCAACTAGGTATACAATGTGGAGACGATTATCCTACTTCCTACCCTACTAATATTATAAACGCGAAAGTTTGTGAGGATGTATGGATGGATGTTTGTTACTCTTTCACGTAAAAACTACTGCACGGATTTGAATGAAATTTGGCAAACATATAGTTTATAACTCGGTTTAACACATAGGATACTTATTATCCCGATATTCCCCCGAGATCGAGACATATGCGGGTGAAACCGCGGGGCACAGCTAGTACAACAATAATTTAAGCTTCGTTTATCTAATAACAAAAATTCAATAAAATATATCCAATAGTTTTGTCACTATAGCTAATCAAAGATCAGCAAAACGCATATTTGCCCCATCACTATTATTTTATTATTTAGTTTAAAAAAATATATAGTAATTTTTAATAAAAAAAAAAAATAAGTTAAGATACATGTGATATTTTCAAAATAAAAAGTTCTAAATATTTTGAAAAATATTTAGAACTTTTGTTTGTGAAAGAATTATGCCATAAAAACAAGATTAGCAACGAATAGTAACCCTATTATTTTTAAATGCGTAGAGCTAGAAACATTATTTTGTTTATTGTGTTAATAAAACCTCGGTCCTTCCTTACCACAGGATATAAGGTGTTAAGTAACTTAATTTTAACTGATAAAAGTCATTCCTCATTGTTATAAAATCGGACTAGCCGACAAGAATACGAATTAAAAAATAATATTATGATTATTATGTTATCAGCGTTGCTTACTCCGAAGAATGTTATTTAAACTAGATATGAATTGTAAAGGTTCCCCCAGACAGGCGCGACGCGATGGTGCGACGCGAATCTGGTAGAACAATTTCCATGAAATTTTCTCAAAAATTGTTCTACTAGAGTCGCGTCGCGCCTGTCTGGAGGAGTCTTAATGGAAATAGCGGCTACTCCTACATCAGATTAGCTTCTCGCCAAGAAAACGATTCTATTCTAATAGGTACAGTAGGCCGCACGTCAGTGGTAATTCCGTACTACGCTAGCCCAGCTCGAGGTCAAACTTTTACCACTTACGTGCGACCTACTTTACTCCGTATCTACGATAAGAAAAAACGTAAGTGAGATGAGAATTTAGAAAAAAAGAGCTATTAGATAAGAAGTAAAGGCAAAGTGAAACAAACCAATAATCGAAGACTCTGGTTATTTCCATTTCTATTTGAATTGAAACAACGACACTACAATGATAACCACAAATTACAATCAAATATGTGTCGTTAGTCACATAACGGGAACTAATCGTCACTTAATGAATAACTGCTAAACTGTCGTACATACTTACCTGGTAAAATTAAACCGTCTCAAAAATAATGACTAATGTTGTTTACTTGTTTCGAGTCATGGTTCAGTAGAACCGGTGACGCGCAAATTGAGCTTAAAACGACAAACTATTTTTTATTTTTTATTGATCATCATCAGCCTGCATCCAGCATCCATTTACACATTTACATCATAGGATGTAAACTGCTATCAGTTTACATCCTATGATGTAAATGTGCAAATGGATTGAGATACTCGTAGGAAGAATGAAAGAAAAGGAAGAAAAATTGTTTATGCTGCATAAATAAGATGCAAGTTATAAAATAAAGACTCGTATTTACTTTGTATTTTTACTACCCAATATTTATTTCCCAATTTTTTTCTCTAAGACTCCCTCTATATAGAAAGCTTCCTTAGAAAAAACCATGGCAGTGATAAGACCGCTATAGTCACCTTTTAATTAATCTGAGTGTAAATGTGGTGCTGTTCCACAAACGACGGGACACTTAATATCGTGTCCTGCGTGTCCTGTCAGCTGCACGTTACTGAAACTGATGAACGCTGACGATGGCGCGAAACGAGTAACCGAATTTTGGGCCGAGTCCATTTAGATGTCATCGACCGCTAAGAAGAATGAACCTGTTTTACTCCTATACTCGTACTATGACATCACTTAGATGTTACTTCCAAAACTGCCCATATCAAAAATCAGGGTCAGTTTTCTACCCGGACAGTAGTGTCCACTGTCCAGTGCTCCAGTATTCAACACAGGCACACGATAGATAACCTCCTCGTGATCTTAAAGTCACAGATTCAATATGTTAGTCAGACGTGAGGAGCACTTTCTTGGAATACCGACTAACTTTCTCGGATTTTGTAGTATAGTACGTACGTACAGCTTATGTTAAACGGTTTATATTTGTTAGTATGACCGTTTAATTTACGTAGGCAATACTCTCACTTTACTGTTGAGGAAAGCGAATGCATTTTGAACTTGGCTTGCCTTGGTTTCGAATTATAACAGGTGTAATAATACTCATAATGAAACCGAGAGTCACTGGACCATATCTAGGAACCTTCTGGTTGCGGAGATATTGAAGGTCAACGTTCCAACTTATTTTGACTTTTTTTACCAAAACAAGTTTTAAATAATGTTATAACTTAACTTTAAGTGCTCCCACGGTCCCTGTACCGTTGCATGCACGCATAAGTACAATGCTATGCGCGTGTTACATTGCGCATTACCGTAAACAGCGAATTTTCACACCAAAAATAAAAACAATTTCCCAGCAATTATTTTTGCAGAAGGTTAGTTAGTTTGATATACAGAATGCGTAGATGACTGCTTCGACATGGGTCTTTTTACACCCTGTATGAAGCATCTGAAATAATCCAATCTATTGTAGTGAATTCAGCAAAACTTACCTATGAAACTCCTGGGCAACGATTATTCTACTACATAGTGCCTCCAGAAAAGGCACTGACGCCTTTTACAGGAGGTGCCAGGGTCGGATTATTGAGCTGATGACCACTAGCAACTGCGTGTTTTTGTTGTTAGAAGTCCGAATAACACTACGCCTCTATTCCCCGAACGGTTCGGTGGAGGTTTACCTACATATAGTACACCCACATGTCGCCAGTTATGTTTAGTTATTTACAGAGTAGTACGGAGTAGTGTAACAGAATATCCACGTGGATAATTTTGTCATTCATCCATAACTTTCATGTATTTTATTAAGAGGGTACCTGGCCGCCTGTCTCCTAGATTAGCGCTTTCCCACAGTTCAACGACAGCGCGTATAGAAACGCATTATTTTATAATGATTTTCCTTTGATCTATGATCAGCTTAGAAATTTTGTTACAGACTTCGGATCAACACTTTCTGAATAATAATTTAATAGGTAAAAGCGCGAGCGTACGTCAATCTAGTGATGCATAAAATGTTTCATTTTAATGGTTATTGCTGGAGCGCAAGATTCGGTAAATCGGTAATCACATCACTAATATAAAAACTGTGCTATTTTTACTATTAATATTGCTGACAAACATAGGCTTGTAAATCAGGTTGCTGTGACAAACGAGGCTCTATCATTCATATACAGTTTGCAGTATGCAGTTTCAGTGAAATACTTGTGGCATTAAATCGGACTCTGTACATTTTAGGGCTAAAAGTATTTTAAAAAAACATTTATTTAAGTATAGTCGTACGTGATGTAAATGTTCTACTCCAAAAAATCTAGACAGAGCAAGCGCATTGTCTTTAAAAAATCTTAAAACTAATGGCCATGTCATAAATTTTGAACTTGATAAAGGTCCTCTAAATATCTATAAGGCGTCAGTCAAAGTATTTAGGTACAAATACAGTAGGCACTATAATATAGACATTACAAAATACAGGTAAAGAGTGCAACAAATACATATAAAATATCGATAAAGCCTAATAGTTGTAAAAAGTGATTGTTATCAAATCATCAGCGAGGTAGAATTGTGATTTACATATACTAGCCATAAGTATAACATTTAAACACCTACCTACGTACATTATGTATTTAAATACGTCATCTTTGGCAAATATTCTTGTAGATTAACTTTAGTTTTTACTATTTAGATAAGGAAAACTTCTTGAAAAAACATGTTTTTTAGTATATATCTATGTTTATTAATCTTTTTATCAAAATCATCATCATCTCTCTCTGACGCTTTTCTGGCGTAACTAAATTATAATATGGAATTTCTAACCTTAAACATTACTAGAGTAAACTACAAACATGCAGGCATTGAACTTTGTTCCTTGCGCAGAGGCGTTATGTTTCTATTATGTTCTATTTTGCATGCGTTCCACATGACGCCGCAAACTCACAAGTTTTGCAATCATAGCCTATCTGCCGACATGTATTGAGTAATCTTCTATTATTTAGACATGTATTACTAAAAGGCTTTTCTTCTATGGCTTTACAAATTACGTATTGATAACGTTTGTACTTTGTACCCACGACGACAGATCAAGCTGTACATTCCCAGTATAATCTGACTTCTTATTGTACGAAAAGCTTATACAATGCGAGGTAAGCTAATACTGGAAATGTATAGCTTGATATGTCATCGTGTGTACTGTCAACAGTGGTGACATTTGACCTTTAGCTGGCCTAGCGTAGTAAGGAGTTTCAATAGAATAAGAGGCCAGCTTATATTGGTTTTTTCCACAGACGTGCAGCTGCAGCCTACTGTACGTCTGTACGTACGACAGTCTGGTAAAGGTCAAATAGATATGTTGACAAATGCCTGTTCTAGAAAAAAATGTAGGTGCTATTGTTGTATCCCTACTTATACGATTTACTTATACGTTTTGTTTCGGGAGTACCAATGGCTCGATCATTGGTACAGGCGAAGGGAAAAGCAGGTTGTGGAAAGCGGTAATGAGCGTGAAAACTGATTAGAATATATTTTGTACAAGTGTTCTGTTTTTGCTATCGGCAAATCTTAATATAAGAATAGTGGAGACAATGTTTTAAAGGTATTAGTAGAAAAAGGAATGAGAATAGTCACGACGTTGACATTTTATTATTTATCTCGTTACAAGAGATGGTTTCCGATGTAGGTCACACCGTTGAGCTACCTGCCTGTCGTTTCTTCAGGTTACCTAAACGTTGTTGTAAAAATATTATAATTCTCCGCACAAACAACCACCTGCAGAAGAGAAAAGTTTTTCAAAGTAGAAGTAACTCTTATGGTACCATTATTATCTTTTTCCTTGAATATTATTCTCCCTATTTTAAGGGTTGCTGCCCGAGAACGGAGCTGTTCGACATCACATAACAGATTAATAAAATAATCAGACAGCAAACGATTTTTTTATTTAAAAAATAATTCGTTGCTTCCTCTATTTCCTTCGTCCACGTGCACGCCCCTAATGTGTTGTTATTGTTTGCAGCGTAAGAGGGTGGGCGCGCGCGCGGTGGCGGCGCAGGCGGCGCGACTGTAAGCGGTCGCCGACGCCCGAGGAACATGCGCACAGTCCCATCGCGCCGCGCAGCAAGACCGCGCGCATCATGCTTAACATGAAGCTAAAGGAGCGACTGGCGCTCACCGTCAGCGCCTTCCTCGTACTCTTCACGCTCATGCTCATCGTAGACCTACAAATGGACTACGGCATCACCGGCCACAGAGTACCCCTACACGGACGTGTCGCCATAGCAGACACTGAAGATAAAGGCCGGTCAGCCTACATAGAGTTTCGGAAGCGGTTCCTACAGAAAAGGTTGGTGTTGTGATTTAGTGGCTTTTCAGAGAATTGTTTTGCTTTTTGTGTGTTATGTGACAACATCTGAATGGAAGAATTTTTTGCATTGCGTGATCTACGAACCGGTATGTATAAGTGTTCACTTTGTAACTATTTTGGCGATGACTTTATTTTATGAATGAAAATATCGTTTTATATAATTTATTTGAAGGCCAAAGTATACATTCGTATCTTATTCTCCAGATATAAATTGTGACAGTGAGATAGTTTCCACACAGACTTCTCAATCAAAATTTATCTTATCGAGTACAACAATGACCCTTTGATTGCGTCGAAAGATGACTTGAGCGCGGTGCATATTAAAATAATTTCTTTATAAACGTGTTTTTAATGACTCCAGACAAAAATTTGAACCATGTGCAGTTATTAAGACATGATTTAATTTTATTGTAGCTAGTAGATATGTAGCGTGGTATACAAACTATAGCCTTCACTATGTGTATATTCTATGTGCAGTTAACTTTGACTTCTGTATTTACGTTCTGTGGTTAATTTAAGAGCATTATATTAGTAATTTATGCGTATTGTTATCTTACGTTATCGTCGTGTTTACTGGTTTGACAGCGTCTTAATAGATAAGACAGTCTGCTCCGGACAGTAGGTACCTATCATAATACAAGTTATTTAAAAATATAATCCTTGAAACTAGTAGATCAATATTGTGCTCGTAATAAAACCCGTTGACACATGATATTAAAGTGATTTATAATCATTACATTAAAGATTATATTTTGCGAGTCAGCGTTATCGATGTAAAATTCGTAAAAGAGTTGGATGACCTACTATTGGTTGATATTGAGTGACCATATATGTACCTATATTGAATTATGTAGACATCATCAGTAATTATTCAAAATAGCAAAATAGGCAACCAGTCTTACCAAGGGGTATCGTGTTACCCAGTAACAGGGTTGTGGAGGTCAGATAGGCAGTTCATTTAAAATACTGGTATTCAGCTGTATCTGGTTAGACTAGAAGCCGACCTCAACATTCGTAATTGATAAAGGTCTAGGTAGATTGACCAGTAATTATTCAAAATAAATCTTAAGCAAAAAAAACGCGCGGTTACCTACTTATGTCACATTTCACTATTTGTGAGGAAGTGTGATAAAACGTGATAAGTTTCTACTTTTCAAAGTTTTCTCAGCCAAAGTACTAAATGCTTGTACAACGAACCACTTTTATGCATAAAGTATTAAATACATAATCTAATCTAACTGCCTGTATTGACCCACTGCAGGGGAAACGCCTCCCTCTCACTTCTCCATACATTTAAACACAAAAACAAAACACTACCGGTCCCAGTCTTAATTTTTAAGGGACCGTTATCATCTAGGTTATACGGATTAAAGTCTGTTCTGTAAATAGAACCTGCTTACCTCCAACACCAAAGCTACGCGAACAACCACTACAGTGTACGGTATTGTTTGTTCGCGCAGAACTCTCCACTACACCAAACAATACAATTAAAACTATTGTCAATATTCATTGTGAATGATTGTTTTCCTGGAATCGATAAAGTCTCATTGATTGTAGCGGTTGAAGATATTGTGATTTTGCATAGTAATATTTCATTGGTTAGTAAAAGAAAGAAAGAAAATACATTTATTTGCGGCAAACATGACGTATAAAAGAACACAAAAAAATAACAAATTGGAGGAAAACATGCGTCACATCCACGCAAAACGACCAACGCTCAGTATAATGCTAGTATAGGTACCCTTCAGGAAACGTACGTAACTAGTATACACTCTTATCCCCAAAGCCCGGGCAGGTTTTGAAGGTTTTGCACCGAAAAGAATAAGGTACAGACAGACAGAGCTATAAATTAGTCACAAAAAATGGAAAGTGATTTGTAGTTAAGTCCTCACGGATTATAATTTCTAAGATAATTATTCCATAACTATATAATGATTATTATACACTCACAATCAGGAAGAAACCTTTATCATTCAATATTAACAGTCAGTAAAATAACAGTAAATAATAAAATATTAATCATCTTAATTTAATTGCCAATCTGTAAATGTTTTTACTGGAGATTAAAATAATTGTTTGTGATCTCCCTTTCATCTGTAGCTGTAAATCTTTTTTTTCATAATTATTATTTACAGTGACCTGCCCCTGCTTCGCACGGTTTTTACGACTTGACAAAATATCGTTTCTTTATTATATAGGGGAAAAAATTAACCAGTGCGCAAACTGTTACCAAGAATTATTTTAAACTAGCTGTCGCCCACGACTTCTTGTGCGATTCAAGATGAAAAGTAGCCTATGTCCTTACCCAGGTCATGGTCTATCTGTGTGCCAAATTACATCCAAATCCGTTCAGCCGTTTTAGCGTGAAAGCGTAACAAACAAACAAACAAACTTACTTTCACATTTATAATATTAGTTAGGATAATATATTATGATTCTAGACCCCCCTAACGCAGTTACTTAACTTCGTTTGTAAAAAAAAAAATATATCAGCTGTTTTATAGAAAAGAGCAAAAACTACACAGTCAAAATGTATGGAACACAATTTTTTTTTAAACTACAGTTTGCGCACTTCAAATATCCTGGATGTAAGTTTAATATTAATATATTCTACACATAAACCTTCTGGAATAAATTCTTTAAGCAATGGTGTAAACTACATCTAAATCCGTTGCGGAGTTTAGAAGAACAACGCCGTCACACAGACACACGAAAAGTGACTTTATTTTTTAATAATATGCAGGTCTTTACAAACTACTTCGTCGAATGATGAATATATCACTTTTATTCACGAACAATCTGTCTCAATTTGTTGAACTCAAACAGGGTGACAATCACTTAAAAACAATTGAACTCTATTAGATCCTCGAATTTGTTCTGTGTAATACAGATTAGAAAAACAATATTATTTAGAACATAATGATAATCACTGACTCGCTCGGGCTAAATAATCGGAGCTTGTGGCTAAATAATAACAGCCGCACGTGTCGATCCAAGGTTAAGCTACGCTTGCCGCCGTCGGTTCGTGGATGGATGACCATCCATTATATGACGTGACCACACCGTGCCTCGGAAAGCACGTTAACCCATTGGTCCCGGTTGTCATTCGCAGATCTTTGACAGTCGTCACGCGTAGTCAGAAACCCAAATGTCTGACTGTCTTGTCTTAACAAGAGGTATCGTATTATCCAGTAACTGGGTTGTGGAGATCACAAAGGCCATGTAAAATACTGGTATTTAGCTGCATCCGGTTAGACAGGAACCCCACCCCAAAGGCTAGGCAGATTGATTGATTGATATCACTGACTCACGTATGATGCACGCAATAGCTCAAGTTGGGGGAAAGATAGTAAGTAGAACAGGATAGTCGGCTATCCTACTATACTATCCTACAATTATACAATATTATTTAGAGCATGACGATAATCATTGGGTCGTATGATGCATACCATCCACCTGACTTGCTTTCCGTACGTCCCTCTCGGGTAACCACTGAAAAACAGCGCTGTACTACGGGAGACCCACAGCGCAGCACTGATTTGCAGTGATTCATCATGCTAGGTGGAAGCCTTCTTGTCATAGTCATGATGTGCAGCTGGCGACTATTTCTGTTTTGTGCTCGTTATTATAGATCAATTTTGTTTTTATTTTTCTTTATTATTCGAGTTATGTATATTTTGGCAAATAAACCAATTTTTATTTTTTTTTCACTGTCTTAAGTTGTAGTAGAATATGATATTGGGATATGATAGTAGGAGGCAGAATGTGTGTCTAGTGTAATTAAACAACAAATTGGAAAAGACGACCTAAACACGTTTCGTTTTTTATAAAATAAGCGATAATAGACCGTAACGCGTAGCCAATTGTGATCTTTTAATTTGTTTTGCGAACTTTTTATGTCATAATAGCCATATTCTTACATTTATGTAGGTATATGTTTT
Source organism: Apamea epomidion (assembly GCA_947507525.1). Lineage (NCBI taxonomy): Eukaryota > Metazoa > Arthropoda > Insecta > Lepidoptera > Noctuidae > Apamea > Apamea epomidion. Next base: position 7,370,429 of record OX382232.1, read on the forward strand.
TTTATGTCGTCGGACAGTGTTTTTGGGTTGTTCATCTGGAATTTCCGGAGTCTGGACTTGTGCCCGTCGATGGCAATAGGCTCGCGCCCTATTACATGTAGCATGAACATAACTGGCGAAAGGTGGGTGTACTAAAGGCACACCTCTGCCAGCACTTCGAGGAATACCGGCGTGATGTTATATTATGTATTTATAAAGTCTGTGATAATTGCGAACTTGAGTGACCTTTATTATAACTTTGTCTACAATTATTTGTAAATACCATCTGTTTGCTCTCGCTATCGGGAATTTACATTACATCACAGAAATACGAATAGATTTAATAGATAATAGTTAAAGAACAAATAATAAAGGACATTGCCCATGGCACTATGGGCAAATGTACTCAATTTTACATTGTTGTGTCTTCATCAAATCATCTTTAAAATACTCGATGACATGTCTAAATACATCCTCAAAAAGTTCAACACAAACTACAATGGCATTACCGAGATATTTTGAAAAATTATAATATTATTTTGAGGTTATGTTCGATAAAAATTCGTTAAAATATGTAGCGGTTTAGCTATTTCAGGTGGCCAGTTACTGGTGGCCACCTGTGACCACCTCACCAAGTCTTGATTTAGATTTGCAGCATCTTCGTGCTTCAAAATCTTATTCCCGCGTTTCATTCAAAATAATGCAAAGTATGGAAGTAATCATTACTTGATAGACAATCGCTCAGTGTTATGTCTGATCCTACTCAAATCATAGATTGTAGTAGGACTCATGAAATGATCTATGTACGTAGGAAGGAATGGAAAACAGCTACACTAGGTACAATAAATGAAAGAATGATAATTCCTTAAACCTTTATTTTAATCTTCCAAAAATATATTGTTCAAAAATGGAGCTGGAACACTAACATTGTTATAACGTGCCCAGCTTAAATACCACACTATGCACATTACATGCACACAGCAACCTACGGTTCTTTTTCCTACAAGGCAAGAACAATAATATCCTATGCGCCTAATGTATCTCTTACATTTTCATCTTTATTTATTAAAATATAAGCGTAATAAGACATACACACACCCCTAGTATTGACAGGCTATAGTAAAAAATGGCGTACCTTATAGTCGGAAACTTAAAAGTACTAATTATTTTTCAAAAAACTATCCCATTATAAATATTAATTAAGTCTTATTTAAAAAATATATTTTTATTTCAGATAGTTGATGCTGTTCAACTTTTTGAGACACGAGACAGTTCTTAAGAGTACTGTGCATTCTCCTTTCACATATTTGTTTCTAAGCTTTATCGTGCTTTTAGGATCAATAAAATTGTAAAATAAAAAAAACGCTTTTGATAACTAAATACATAAGTAGGTACTTTGATAGGTACTCAAGTTGATGGCATTGTACGGGTAAAGTACATTTAAATGATAAAGCTGATGGATTTCCACTCGTGTATTTCAAGTACAAATACCTAAAACTATGTTATGTTGAAGGCAATTCTCGTAATTTTCATAACGTTCACAGTCTGATCTCAGTCTCAATCTGTCAAAAAATACTCATAATTTCCCTACATTTTGACAAGTTTTTGACATTTGTTTGTCGCCGAGATGAGACTGCGACTAGATTTTGAACTTTTTAAATTACGAGAATTGGCCTTCTGATCTCAGTGTCAATCTGTCAAAAATACGTCTAATTTCCCTACATATTTGACATTGATTGTCGCTGAGACGAGATTGCGACCAGATTTTGAGCGTTTTTAATTGCAGGAATTGACCTTCCGATCGACTTGTGGTGACAGAATCCTTTTGATATTAGCCCAAACTAATAATATGCGACGACTTATCGCTAACTCAAATTACCTACATATATTTTATTGATTCGCTGCGCGTCGATGGCAGCACAAAACGAATAGCAGTTGCTATGTATGGGTGTGCTCGTATAGCCATAATAAATAATATAAAAAATCAGTGAAATTATCTATATCAAACGAGTTCAATAACATAATTTTTCGTACAATTATCTTAATACAAACAGCTCAGGAACTTGTGTAAATAATATACGTTATCAGCACATTTTGGATGCAAAGATAATATTTAGTAATTTGGGCATTATCATTATCATGGCTCTTATCTCTATAATCGATATGGTTATCAAAAATTCTTACTGAACACAATATAGCTTGGTATTTTTTCCTATCATTTTTAGTGGCGTAAAACGAAAATGCGGAGCCAACGATACCGACTTCCGAAATTAAAATTTCACTTTTTTTTTGGAATTTGGTAATTTTTTTTTTTTTGTAAAAATGTTTTTAATTCCTATCATTTTACGCAGATGCCTCGAACTAAAACATTGTACTTAACTCTCGGAGTGTGAGTATACTGTACACCCCTGCCTATACCATCACGGAATAACGGTATAATGTTAATTTTTGCACCTGATGTTATCAAGCTCTGATAATTAAATTATCATGATCATATCACTGACAATAAAACGTCCTCTGCTGAAAAAAATACTCCATGTTTTTCTATAAAAAAAGGTTCTAGCCTATTTGCTTCCAACGGGTCCCCTTGGTCGCCCTCTACTAGGTCGTTTGGCTGTGTGGTAGGCACCCATACTTGTACCCATAAGCTAGGTATATCAAAACGCAATAAGTGACAAATTAAAAAAAAACATCTTTTAACATAATTTTTACTTTCCAGAGTCCCATCAAATTGTAAAAATAAAATTCGATACCGCTAAAACTAAAAATCAATAAAAAGTAAGTCACTTTGACCATTTCAAAACCTGGCAAGTATTCGAAACTGTTCGAAAGAAAATAAAAACAACCTGGTAAGTAAGCAGCGTACTCCTAAAACAATTGTTTGAACCACTTACTGGGTTTGGATATGGAGCAGCCGCGTAGCAGCGTGCTACTTTATTATAGTCCGTAGGCCTTGCACGCACTATGGGTCGATTTTGTAGGACAACGACACTGCTAAACTAATAACACTGTTGTCTTTGACTAACTCGCAAACAGAGATAGACACTGAATAAATCTTGTTGCCACGCGATGCGCATTTGATTGGCTACTTAGCTACGTGTAGAGATTTTAATTCCAAAAACTTAATATTTTTATGACCTCCAGTTACTACTAACTATCCGAAGTCTAGGTATTTTGCATGTAATAGTTTTGAATTGATACAGGAAAAAAAAATCCTCATGCTAGATGCAGCGATCAGCATCATTTACGGCTTAAAATACTCTGGGATGTGGTCTAACCTGTTTCGTGGTTCAGTCAACCTTATATGACGCCTGTTCACTATTTTTTGGTTTTACTAATAAAGAAGAATAAAACTACAATTTAAACATAGCTGTTGTCCATCAAAATAAAATATAACAGTTTGTATGAGAGTTTTGAGAATTAACACTGGATGGATAAAATGGCGGCAGGTCACAGGAACAATGCGCGACTCCCGCATTCCCCTTAAACTTAAGGGGAACATATACAAAACCATGGTTAGACCCGCTGCTTTGTATGGATCAGAATGTTGGGCCACAAAAGGGATGAAGACCCCAAATAAATTGGGATAGGGACTGGAGAATGATAAGTTTGTATGAGAGTTTAAATAATTCTAGACATAATCTTTTGTCCTCATGTCGAGTGTTCGCCTGGCTTGAAATATAATTGATTCCATACGAGCCTTAAGAGTACATTGAAGGACATGTCACAGTAATGGCTCAGCTTACTAAATAGTTAACATAAGGCATTAATAATGGCGATGAGCTGACGATAAGTTGCCACATTAATGTCGGCTTGGAGGGATTTGTCCTACTGCATAGCAAAAGCCTCTTCTCATAAACAGAAGAAAAGAGCGTAAACTACGTCGCTTGCTGTGTACCAAATTAAGATACTCGATAGACAAGTTCAGACGCGATTAAAAAATTGGCTTCTAAAATACGTCAGGCGCTGACTAATTTGACAGGACTAAACTAATATTTATCTTCTGTCCTTTTCTTAATGAAATAGAAAGAAAAAGATGCGCTGAACTTAGTTTGTGAACAAGGGAACCGGCGCCAATACAAAGTTTTGATAATTTCTGTAATATTAGAGTAGCAACTCCCACTTCAGACCTTATCATGTCTAGTGGTTCTAGATTAGTATATCGGTCAAATCTAAGAGGCTTGACCAAGATACCCGTTGTTAGTACTATCAGTTTTATATGGGGTTAAAAATAACAACTAACTTCTATTATATTATTATTTCGTTTATTTATCTATTTACTTATCTAATATATTTTTAAATATTTTTTAAAATATAATAAAAATAAATTAAAAACTTTAAAAAATATAAAAAAATAGTGATCTGCTGATGTTGGGAGCAGGGTCCAAGCCACCGGTGGTTAGAGCTCCAGAGACAGGAACCTCCTCACAATGCGAGCCGTATTGAGGACTGTTTTGAATCAGGCCCTTGACCCAACCGCCTAACGAGAGCCTCGATAGATGTTGATCGAGGCTTTCGGCCATCAGGCCATTTGCTGATACGACACTATTATATTTATTATTACTAACTTCTGCCCGCGGTTAAGCCCGCGTTGATGTCGGAACTTATCCCACGGGAACGTGTTACCGGGACAAAAAGTAACCTTTGTCATTCCCCAGGATGCCATTTATCTCCTAGCCAATTTTGATCGAAATCCGTTTAGTGGTTTAGGTGTGAAAAGGAATACACACCGAATTTATAATATTAGTATGGAAAAATACTTAGGCAATATAATAGGCAATTAGTGTGCAGTATTTAAACCAGCAAAGCTAGCAAAAAATGACAAAGCTTGCTGCAATTGAAACCAACTCTTACACAATATTAACACAGTTTCAAACTGTTTTTCTACGTCAGCCGAAGGGTCTATAGAAATTAATTAAAATATATTTACCTTCCCGTCAATGCAGTTTTATTGTTATACTCATCAAGCAAAGAGCGACTATTATTATAACTTAGCAGCTTTTGTTGTTGGAACAATTATGCACTAATAAAGTCAGCTGCGGCTACGCAAATAATGAAATATGATTCTGGTACGCTATGCATTTGAACAATGGTAGGTTCGTTTTACAGACACGTCAAAGTTTCCATATTATTGAACCTATGTTTCATGGATTAGAATGCTTACATCATTTTGATTTCGGATAGCGGAGTAAGATAACAAAAATCTTAATTTCATGTTTTGCTTTTTTTTTTACTAGTCAAACGTTTAATTTATAGCAATTATATTTATGGCTCAGTCTCCATCCGACCATCTACCTATAATTTTATTTCTATCAAGAAATAAATATTTCATTAATATCCACTAAGTTTTTATGAACTTGAGCCTTGTCGATACACTCTCAATATTAATAGATAAGGTAAGGTACCTACTTAAGTATTATTTTATTAGGGATCTTAACATTTTGTTTTCTTTTATGTTTTAATCCTACCTAAAATACCTGCTACTGCAATCAATAAATAAGATATCTAATACCTATTATAATTTATCTTAAACGCGATTAACGTAATTATATAATTAGGTGATTAAAATATTATTTATTTTTAGTATTTTGTCACCAGCCACACTCAAGGAAAAATAAATAAAGATATGGATGAAACCTATAATAATTTAATAATCATAGAAACCTCAACAGTTCCTAGTAGTACTTAATTAGTAATGAATAAAACAAACTACTGATGGTATTAATTACTTACTAATGATGAGCGAAATAACTGCCCACATGTTACTTATATCGTGGAACTAACTCGAAAGCTTATTATTTCGTAGAACCGATCTAAATACCGTAATATTAACATGACATTAGTATCGTATAGTATTAAGCTCCACTTAGGCGCCTCTCCCGGTTATTGTGTTTATCCACCAGAAAATATCCACCCTAAGGTGGATACGCGGAAACGCATGTCCGAAAGAAATCTCAGACATGGATGCGTTTCGCTTAGGCTGTATACCCTAAGCCTATAAATTCTGTTTATCCAACTAGGCCTAGGGTGGATCCTCGGACATGCCTTTTCGTTAGCATTTCCGCGTATCCACCTTAGGGTGGACTTTTTGGGGTGGATAAACGGAATAGCCCGCCTGTCCCAACACTGACGAGGAAACGACTAGCTATCGACTATTTCTGTTTTCTTAAGAAATGTACAAAAGGTCTCGTGTGAGAAATAGAGATACATATATTAATAGTCGATCGCTGACTGATTCCACCACGGCGAGAACTCTGTCAAACAAACAACTCATTTTTAGTAGCTAGCTACAGTCGCTTCTCGCTAATCGCCGACGGTGAGACAGTTGATTTACACGATCCAATGTTCTTGCCTGTGGCATACATTGGAATTATATCGACAAATGACGAGCATCGTCTAAGCACTGTTTAGACGGTGCAACTTTTATTGTTGTTTCAACTTATAATATCCCCCAGGTAGTAGCATCCCACCGTGTAAATCAGGCTTTAGTTTCAACCGAACCATTCGTAGGTTAAAATAAAAGGTTCCACTGACCTAACAGTAGGCCGAGGCATCCGTCTTAGCGTTTATGTCTTCAGTTGCCGAAACGAAGTTAACACATGATGTGGTTAAGCCTGACAACAAGATTGGTAGCGGTTAGTACTACTGACAGTGGCGCCGATTCCATTGTTCACAAACTCAACTAAATTTAAATACAATGCACCTTTTTCTTTCTATTTAATTTAGAAAAGGACAGAAGATAAATATTAGTTTAGTCCTGTCACATAATTAAATTTTAGTTTAGTTTGTGAATAAAGGAATCGGCACCATTGTCGTTCACGCCACTTACTAAAATTTATACCAAAATAATCTATAGGTACCTATATCTAATAAATCTAATAATCGAAATCATCATCTGCCTAGCCTTTTCCCAATGTTGGGGTCGACTTCCAGTCTAACAGGATGCAGCTGAATACCAGTATTTTACATGGAGCGACTGCCTATCTGACCTGCACAACCCAGTTACTGGATAATACGATACCCCTTGGTAAGACTGGTTGTCAGACTTTCGGGCTACTGACGACCCGTAATGACTGTCAAAGATTCACGAATGATAGCCGGGACCTTGGTATGTAAAGATGGTCCCCCATCCACGGACCAACCCTGGCAAGCGTAGCTTAACCTGATCGATCGACCCGTGCGGCTGTTATTACTTAGCCACAAGACCCTCAAAAAAAAAATCTAATAATTTAAATCATATCCATTTTCGTGTGATGTGTGATTAACATCCGTTGCGTAGTTTAGAAGAACAACGTGGTCAACGTTGTTCTTCTAACTACGCAACGGATGTTGATTCGGTTGTCACGATCATTTAGAATGTATATGCATACATTGATATCAAACTTACATAAAATAAAGCAATCTCCAAGTTTTTTCAAGTCATACAACCGTACGAAGCAAGGGCGGGTCGCTAGTAGTAATTAATAAAATAGTAGTTGAATAACCGTTTTCCATGTTTGTAACAGTTACTCTGTAATATCTCTTAGGGTACTAGAAGGAGCCAGTAGAGCTTCAGTCGGCACCAGTCCGACATAACCCTCCGTTCTTACCCCAACGGAAAGGGTATCCATGAGGACCTCCACACGGAAAAGAAGGCCAGATACTTAATTGTAAGATCCAATAAGACACCAATACCTTAGAAATATTATTTTATTGTAGGTAGGTAGATATGACTAGGGTAACCACAAAACTTTTGTGGTTTTTAAAACAAAGAGCGTGGGTTGACAATTTGGGTTCATTCTTCAGTCTCTTTTGCCTTGTTTTAACATTGGCACAGTTTTCGTAACCAGTAATTTGCACCAGCCAAATTTGGAGGACCTAAGGTCAAGATAGTTGTTACCAGAAAATGCATTATTTTAACTTAAACTTGCTTATAAGTAAGGTAAAAATTCGTGATCTTTGAATGACTTAAAACCATTACTAAGTCACTGCAATATAACTTTTATCTTATTTAAATAAAGTATAAATTTGAATGATTGCCGTCAGTTGGATCAAACTCTCGGTGAACATTCTAATTAATACCTTACTTTACAGAGATAAGAGTTACATTGCAAAGATTTACTAATGGTTTTACGTCGATCGTGAATGTTTTACTTTAATATGTTATTTTATCAGGTTCCAATTTCTCATTTGGAATTCATTCAACCATGCGAGACATATAGGCTACTAGCAGTGCCCCGCGGTTTCACCAGTGTGTCAGTTTCATAAGTGTCGATCCCGTAGGAATATCGGGATAAAAAGTATTCTATGTGTTATTCTGATGTGTAAGCTGTATTACTGTAAAGTTTCATCCAAATCTGCTCAGTAGTTATTGCGAGAAAGAGTAGTAACAAACACCCATCCATCCATGCTTCCTCATAAACGTTCGCGTCTATAATATTAAGTAGGATTGTGAAATAATTTGCAGTAATATTCAAATTATAGAAATCAGTGACACAAACAATAAATATCAACCTTCAAGGCAAGTTCATTCAATATGTCACAATAAATGGAGAAGTGTGAAAAAATTTATAATACATGGACAGCTTGTTTGTTTTATTAGTACCTTTAGCAGCTGAGATGTAAAAGAAAAACATTGGCACACACAAGCTTACACATGGAACAAATAAGGTTTAATATTTGTTTTCCATATATATTATATCATTAACATATGTTTAAGCTCTTTCACACGCCTTTGAATCAATATTGAGGGCCTTTTAAAAAAGAAATTGGCATTTCATCACCACTGCTCTCAAAACGGTGAAGGAAAACATCGTGAGGAAACTGGCAGAGTCCTCTTGCTTTTATACCAATTTATATGGGGTCGACGCAGCATAAGTACTCCTTTTGCTTCGTTTACGTTCATCCCTTTTAAACATACGACTTATTGGTGCTGTCAACTGTCAATGTCATGTGTCAAAGTTTATGTCAAATGAAAAACGTCATTTTATTCTCTGTCTCTTTCTGCCGAAAACCATCTTGCCAGGTACAAACAGGCTCTGAACACGAGGCGAATATTTGCTCTATAAAAAAATCATGTCGCCGCGGGGGGGAGGTGTGGGGTACTGTACAACGAGTAGCCCACTTCAGAACAGCCCATGAAGTTTGTCGCTTACTGTATGTGTGGTGATAAAAAGCTTAATATCTCAAAATTTAAATCTTTTTCTGTCTATGCGATATTTGCCTATTATTTCCCCATAATCCATCAAAATATAAAAGTAGAATAAGTAGAAGTATTTATTTAGGTCGTTGGCCTATTTTTTGGCCAAAGAATCAGCATTGCCATACAACGTGGCAATGCTGCCAGCCTTTTGGGCACATTTCCTATTGACAGCGATGCGGACGAATTTTTTGATGCCCTTTGCTTATTTCCCCTCCTTTTTATATACTTATACATATTATTATTTTAAGTCTGTTAGCTTTGTAAATTATGTAAATATTTCATAGGTAACCTAATAAATGACATGGGCGTTGGTATTTAACTTAAGTGTTGTGTTAAATACCAACGTCGGCACATTACCACAACATTACGTTAGTTAGTTATTTCGCATACAGACAGCACGAGACAATGTGTAAGCTTGAGGTTTGCAAAAAAGTCATACAATAGCAAATATCACGATTATATTGTCTTATTAAAACTGAAACAAAAACTGTTGAATTATTCGGTAATTTGAGTTGCTCAAGTATCTTGTGTTGCTATTTTTAGTTTATGAAATTACTCTATTATATGCGTGCTATTTATAACTTTGTTTAGATATGATTAAGTAATTAAGGGACTCAAGGGACCGTATAACTTATCTGTGGGGCAATTCTCGTAATTTTAAGAACGTTCACTGTCTGATCTCAGTCTCAATCTGTCAAAAAATACTTCTAATTTCCCTACATTTTGACAAGTTTTTGACATTTGTTTGTCGCCAAGATGAGACTGCGACTAGATTTTGAACGTTTTTAATTACGGGAATTGGTCTTCTGTTCTTTTTTTGTATCGGCAAGAACTACCTTTATGAGCTTATACTGTCGTTTTCAACAGTAGTATATGTATGTAAAAAGTTTAATATATGATTACTAATGTATACTTAATACATAATTAGTAATAATAAATAACCCGTGTGTGTGTGTGTATGACCACCTTCCTGTCTGACAACTTAAAATACTTGTCAGACAGGAAGTTCGTCGCATTGTTTATATTTACTTATACCGGCTGAGTTTTTTGACCGTGTGGACAAAAATAGGGTAAAAAAGGTGAACGGAGTAGAAGCCTTATAGCACAGAAATCTCTTTTTTTTTTTCAATACTATTACTTATTTGAAGTAAACTTTTCACATTAAGTGAAAAAAAAAAAAATCGACAAATAATTTAAAAAATCTACTTATAGGCTATTTTTTTTATTGAAGCCATAAAGGATTCAAAGGATAGAGTGAAAAAAAGAGATTTGATTCAATTGTGAAAAAAAAAAGACTGTGCTCTAAAATCATAGACTTCTTCTCCGTTCACCTTGTATACCTGTTTTTGTCCAGACGGTAAAAAAAGTCAGTATGTTAGGCATTTACCTACATTAGTAAATATATATTAAACTTTTTGAGATCACCAGTGTGAAATTAGGAAAGGAAGCCGTTACCTATGCTACTTTGCTTAATGACTTTGATAATGAACTCACTAGTTCATTAAGCTTGGTGATATTGGTGTACAAGACCTCTCGGCTTTCCAAAATGATTGTAGTTTTGAGACATATCTATACTAATAATAAAACTGAATAGTTTGTTTGTTTGAACGCGGTAATCTCAGGAACTACCAGTCGGATTTATGAAAATTTGCATTTGATAGCCCAATTCTTGAGGAAGGCTATAAGCTATTTAACATCACGCTAAGACTCTTAGGAGCCTAACAAAAAGAAAAAATAATAAGAAAGAACGCAACAACGAAGTAATAGCGGGGATAGGCGATGCAATGCGACGGGGTGCGTTGAGGAACAAGAAATACGCGACAAAGGACGAAGGACGAAGGACGAAGTCGCGTACAGAAGCTAGTGCTACATGTAGCGGACTTCCTCTACGATCATCATTCATCTCCACGTTCTAGTGAATCTAGAAAAACAAATGTAAAAGATTAAATCACCACAAATATTAATTACGGGACACGAAACTATCCGCAAGAACATTTGCTGGCGACGATCCAAAATAAATTATCGATCTCGTTATTATCACATAGCACTAATAAACAGATATGTATGAAAGATAGTTATGATATTATCTCTAATGTTTTCGTGGAAATATTTGAATAATATGAATAAATACGATTTGATATGAGCAAGTAGCAAGTAAATTTGACAGGCTTGTTGGTCTAGTGGTTAGTGACCCTGACTGCTATGCCGGAGGTCGTGGGTTCGATTCCCACCCAGGACAAATGTTTGTGTAATAAGCACGATCATTTGTTCTGTGTCTGGGTGTAATTTATCTATAATATTTATGTATTTAGAAATATATAAGTATGTTTATCAGTTGTCTAGTACCCATAACACAAGCTCTGCTTAGCTTGGGACTAGATGGCGTTGTGTGATACTTGTGGAATATTTATAAAAAAAAAAAAAAAAATGTTTAGTTTTAATGTATACTTAGGCACAAGGCCTGTGAGGAAAAACGGAAGGCGTTGTTAAAAAAATATCAGCTTCTAAAAATACTAGATAATAAGGCTCTCTATGGAGATTTTTATCAGATTTGCCTATTTAAGTCATTATGGCTGAAGCCCGATTGCGGCTGAAGCCACGATCATACCAAAAGCAAAGGCTCTGAAGATCACTTTCTTTTTGGTCCATTTTCGAAATCTTAAAGTGGACTTCTCACCCCGGGACTCCTATAGATCTGAAACTTTTCAAATATATATTCAGTGTTCTCTCATCATGCCGCATCTACTCAACCTTTCGCCCTGCATATTTATTTATTTCAGGCGACGTAGGCCCATAGTTAAATACCTTAACCTATACATACATATTACTACTTATTACTTAGGTACTACCTACCACTTTGTCCTCCGACTCAATGTCTATGTATGTGGTATTACTTTCTAAGCTATACAAGAAACAATAAGTAAAGAGATTGCAGCAACCCAGAAAATTTTAATATTTTGTGTTTCTGTTCCACAAAAAGTTTGGAAATATCATGTAGTTACTCATATTATTTTTATTTTATATCTAACTCTTATCAATTTTATGAAAATCTCAATTTTGCTGGATATCTCCCTCTTAATAGGCCTTACTCAGCCGCTATACGATTCTAATTGAGGTTTTTAAATAGGTAATGAGATATATACAGTAGGTATCCATGATTAGGTTTCTTTCTATAATTATTTGGTTAAAACTATATTTTAAGAAAAGTTTCCACTAATAATATTGGTAACCAGTCCACTTTAGCCACCCAAACCCATAGTCCAAATTTTTATTTTTCCATATCCTGCAATAGTCCTATACTAACCGGGGGTTATCCTTGGGACTTGAGTACACTTAAATAGTGCATACAGGGATAATCGTCGGGTGGTGCCACATTTCAATAAAATTTCCTAAGGGGCCTCTGCGAGTTGGCTTCGGCCCCTCGTACGCCTTCCAAAGTACCGGGACCCCATGGTCCCGAGATATGTTAAAATATAATAATAATAATTTATTTATTTGTATAGAATGCAGGTGTTACAATAATGGTGTTAGTTTCATATACATATATTCCCAGTAAATTCTGCCTGTTGGCAAACAAAAATATAGTGGTTAACTTACAGATAATTTAGAATGTAGGTACTTAAATTCAAAATGAGATCATGAATCGGCTAAGTCTAAAATTATTTACATAATAAATGAGATAAAGTAAAACAAATATTACAATTCATCATTTATAAAATCGGTAATAGAGTAATAACATTTCTCTGTCAGCAACGACGACAGGAGTTTCTTGAATTTTATTAAGGACTGCTCCTTAATACAATTTGGCAATTTGTTAAATATAATAAAGGGTGCCATACCAATAATGTTTTTTGAAGTGAAAACTTCTTTAGCGGCGTTGTGCACTTTTGTTGTGATGGGTAAAAAATGTTAAGCTCGCATCAGGACACGTGACCTGATCGAAAATTCGTAAGACGGAGCTCGCGTCAGGACACGTGACCTGATCGAAAATTCGTAAGACGGAGGGAGAGTAGAAATGAATATTGTATTTTACCACATAAATTATAGTACTTTTTATACTGATAATTAAAGCAATTCGTGCATAATTATTCCCTAACCATTCCAAAATATCAAAATTGCACAACGTTAATATTCAAGTTTTCACTTCTGCGGGCACTCCCGGAGTGCAACCCGTTGTTGCAACCCGTTTTTTTTTAAGCAAAGCAGTGTGTAGGGACAACAGGGGCCATAAAAATAGAATGAGGGTTATCCGTTATTCTTACAGTATTTTTAGTTGTGTTGAGGGGTGGATCTGAGATCTGATCAATAAAGAAATCGTTGAATGATTGAGCTATTTCATTAGGGTCAGTTAATACAGATTTATTTTTGGAATTTTTAATTAGAAAGTTGTTCTGTGCTTTCTGGGTCAGTTTGATAATGTTTTTAATTTTTTTTTAGTACTCTTTTAATGTTGTTTTATTTTCACTAGTAGGATTAAGTCTTTGTTTCCAGAGTAATTGGCGTTGTGAAAAGTAAGAAGTTGAGTAAAATATATATGTCTGAGTAGCGCATCAGGTGTGGTGGCCATTCTAAAGATCTTTGTGGTTTTTACCAATAGGTACATTCAAAAACTCTATGGCAATAAAACACATGTAATATCTATGCTCTGCGGTTTTGTGACTCATGCTTGTGTGAATGAGTTCGTGGTTTTGTCCAATATTAATATCTACCTGGTTTTCTAACTAATTGTAATAGTTTTTACAATATTTAATACAACTAACTATTCACACTAGGTACTAAATTAAACGGCATGTCCTAGAACCAAAAATTCGAAGACGTTTTGATGTCTACCAACCCACACTGGGCCCGCGTGGTGGATTACGGCCCAGTCCCTCTCACAGAGAGGAGGCTTGTGTCCCAGCAGTGGGAACATTTTAGGCAGATTATGACTAAATTAAATTACTAACTCTAACGTCATTCGGAAACGGGCCCAGAAGACTGGCAGCATTGCATTGTTTAATGTCACTAATTCTTTGACCAAGAATAACCCAGCCCTCTGATCACGTGAAGTGTCAACCAGTTGTAAAAAAGACGCACACTCGGGCCCCATGACCCGAGCGTTTGTAATTGTAATATGTAGTTAATATGCAAAAACTGTGTTGTTTCCAGCTTGTAATAGGCTGCAAAGTTTACCCTGTGACAGTAAGAAAATGAAGAACGCCCGCCAACTGTTTGCGATCACCAACCTGTCTGATAGACATAACGACTATGGGAAAGTCCCATAACCGCTCATGGTGGAACTTACGTAAACCCGCTAAACAATATGTTATGATTGCAACAATTTTAACTGGTGTTTGGGGAAACATTTCGTTTTTCTATAAGGAAATATGCAGGTGTACCCATATACGGTTATCGTAAACACATAATATTATTATGACTACACATACATCAACGTATCATACAGCAAGACCTTCTGACCCAATAATATGACTAAACACTGTACATTTATATCTATCCGTATCTATATGTCTTCTGGGGCTCCGGGCTTATCTTAATTAATATTATTATGAGTTTAAAAAAATACTTATTAATCTTTTTGAGCTCATTACGACTTGTTACATTTTAAACTACAAGTATAATCAGCCTTCAACGATCTGCTGGGACACAGGCCTCTCTGTGGGAGGAAATAGGTCATAATCCACCATGTGAGCTCAATACGGGTTCGTGAATTTTTAACCCACCACTACTGTTTCTTTGGGTAAAGAAAGAAAGAAAGCACAACATTTATTTGGACACGGTTCGTAAAACACACAATACAAATATGGGTACATAACATGGTACTCTTGGCTTTTTCCGTGGGCAGATTCTATTTCAAGTTATACCCACCCAATCCAAATCCACGGTCAATTAGAAACCAAATCGATATCGAAAATATCGCCAATTAAGTACACACTAGGTACTCGTTTATTGATTACAATTTCAACTCAGTTGTCGAACACCGAGTTCGTCACGATTACATCTGTAAACAATTGCCCACGCAATCGCAAACACTTGAAGTTAACGTTATTGAGTGATTTAGACCGGACTCGAACCTCAATACTATCAATGGACCGAAACAATACACCCAACAATAACCTAAATATTGGAGTGTGTGATTATTTTCAACAAGGTTCGGTATTTATTTCTTTGTTTTGAAGGCACTTTGTAAGTAGAGCACTTCACACTTACTTAGTAGAATTGGGTTCAATATAATAATGCATAAATAAATAAATATGCAACTAATGCATGTTATTTAGAAGCCTGAAGGCCTGTTTTCACATAAAGTGGTCAGTTCTTGTTTATCATTTTGATATCTAACCTGTGTAGCGCCGTAGAACCTCCAATTACCGCTACACTGAGTGAACGGATGTTCATTTGTTTGCTCTAGATATTTGTGTATATAATGTAAGTGCTCGGAATCCTTAATGTAGTAGGAATACAACCACAATAGAAAATAAATAGTTCGTAGCCGTTTGCTTGTAAAAATCGTAGCGGTCTACGGGGATGCCCGTTTCTCGTAGCGCTACGAGGAAGTGCTACGGCTGGTTAATATCTTAATTGACGACCGATGTTGATCTTCCTAATTTGATGAAATCATACCTCATAATTTATTATTAGGTAGATAATTAGATAATAACTTAGAAGATAGTGCTGTCCATTGACCTTCAAGATTGTCAGTGGTCGATGTGTTTTTTGTTGTTGTTTGGTTATTGTTGTGGTTGGTTGTTGTTGTTAAAATTAAATTCAATTGAATTTATCTTAAGCAGCATTTCGCAAGTCCGAACTACATATTTTTTACGCTCAGCAAAAAGGTATTGTGTCCAGGATTATTACCAATTAGTGTAAAAGGATGACTTAGGTATATAAAAATTATAATTACGCTTCAGCTGCTGTCAGCCTGTCAATGTCCGCTGGGTATGCCAACCAGTGAGGAATATATGGCGTTCGATGTGCCTGCGACGCTAGTAGGTCATTCAAAACGTGACGGATTGCCCACTGTCGCCAGTCAAAATAGTGTGCTCCGTATGTATGTCTTTACCATGTTTCGACTAAAAGTAGGGAATGGGGTTGGTATAAAAGAATGCGGTAACACAGGGTTACGAACAAAGTTATAATTTGCGCAATTACTATTAATAATTGTTTCATAATTTTATTTTTATTTAAAAAAAATGTTTTTGTTGTACCCTACAAGGTCCGTAAATGTACCTTAGCTTTAAGCTACTGTAAGATCTTTTCACATCATATTATGGAATGCAAATAAAGATATGAATATGGATTTATAAAAAAAAACTGGCCGAACACGAAGGGTTCCGTACCACCATTCAATATTTAACACCATATTTGATTTTTTAAGCACGTTTCTTGTATGGAGACCGCTTTTAATTTTTAACTTTATTTTATTTTTATTATTTGTACTGGTAATAGAAATACACATTCGGTTCATGAGATACGCCCGCCCACTGACAGACAGACGGACGGACGGACAACGGATGCTTACTAATAGGGTTCCATTCGCATCCTTTGTATACGGAACCCTAAAAAAGAAACTAAATAGCTTGACTAGCCATTCTGATTAGGTTATGTGAGATTTAAAAGTTTTCTTTTTAAACCACTATATGGCGTAGTGCCAATTAGTCGAAGTATCGTACCTCCAAAGCTCAGTTTATTTAAGAAAACCTGCATTTCTAAAAACTATACCATACATAAAAACAATGTACATAATATTTGTAGATTTTATGAATCAATAAATCATAATAATAAGATGAATCACTTCAGAAATTATTCTCAGAATTTGTTCAAACAACAAGCAGTTACGATAGCAGTCATTATATTAGTTAATAGGCAAGCTTAAATTATTAATACCTTTCAATTATTTACATTCTCGAATATAATTGATAATTCTGACAATAAGCTGATATCAGAATACGAAACATTATTTCAAAGAGCACTCGTTTTTGTATAAGTTTCAATCTAATTGTATTTCGTTAAAAGCCTTTATTAAGTCCAAGTAATAACTAAGTACTTAGTAATATAGATGGAATCACTTGAAAAATGTTTGTAATATTATTTTATGCTGGTCTTAACAAATGTAGTGATATTTTTGGTCCTTTTGTTTCTTAGGACTTTAAGTAAGCTTGTCTGAGTAATTATTTTTATGGCTGTACTATAGAGTTCTTAATAATATTACTTTATTTTTCTTTTCAATTAATTGATTATCAGCTAGCTTATTTCTAGGATCTTCTTTGACCTACTCCACGACCCTTTCAGAAAATCACAAAAAAGGCGGAATGTTTGTCCTAGTCATCATCTGCCCAGCTTTTTCCCAAACACATATGTTGGGGTCGGCTTCCAGTCTAACTGGATGCAGCTGAATACCAGTATTTTCAATGGAGCCACTGCCTATCTGACCTCCACAACCCAGCTACTGGGTAATACGATACCCCTTGGTAAGACTGGTTGTCAGACTTTCGGAATGTTTGTCCTAGTATTGTCATGATTTTCTCATAACATTTACTTTACCTGATATTTTCTTTATTTGTATTCTTAAATTGTTTCATTTGCGGTTAAAATAAATAAGAAAGACTAAGCTTTCAAGCTAGATAAATGAAGCTGTGACCAACAGCACTTGTACTAAGCGGTACACATATTATGCACCTTCCAGTAAATTGCTGGACTGTGACCTCGCATTTGTGGTAACAGGAGTTGCTGAATCACTTTTTCCTCCAAATAATTCCCACGCTGATGTACCTACTCGTAGAACTTAAAGTTAGCAACTGGAAGAGATTGTCTACATGAAGCCGTTTACGCGCGGGTTCATGTGAAAGGAATGTCCGACACATTCCGCGTTGGCGAATCTTACATTCGCGCGGACGTGGAGTCAAGATTCTAACATTCAAGAATCTTGAGAAGGTGGCGTTAAGATTTTTCTCAAGTTTAATTGGAGAGATATCATAACAATGTAACAAACTCTGTCTAAAATATCTATATTCAAGCTGAACATGTGTTTTCAATTACCGCACCTGATTCTGACACCAGTAGACCAAGTGTCATCGTGTGACTATTTGTTTTGTAGCAGACATTAAAATTTCAATGGAACTCAATAACCCTTTCTTCCACCAGCAATGGCAGCAACGGGTCTCGAGAATACGAGCAGTCAGCTCCGAGCGAGACGAGCGGAGGGGGGTTAGATACTGAGCCCCGGACACCCGCCCCCCCCACGGACCGCTACGAAGACCTGCAGATGATCCTATTCGCGCAGGTGCAGGGCAAAGCCGAAGAACACACTGTAATCATTCCCCCACATCGGGATCTTAACGTCCTGAGGCCAGATAACCCTACCATTGGAGAGATGGAGGACTTAGAACCTAGGTAAGGGCTTGGAATATTTTAGTTTAATTTAAGAAGTCAAAAGTTGACGTATTTACGGCCCGCTGAGTGAAGTTTTGGCCTTAATATTTATATAAAAATATGTAAGTTGTGAGAGGTCAAGGTCATTGTCCTTTCAACAATTAATATGAATTGGTCTGACGTTACCTACAAACACGCTAACGGTACGTATGCTGAAAAAAAGACTTTGGTATTATATAACCATGGAAAGTCTAAAGTAGACTAAACCCCTTGTAAATCGAATTTATTATTCTGAGCATGTCAATATTGTGTATAGTCTCAAAGTGTTCGCAAAAAAAGCAATCAACATAATATTTAAATCGTTTAGAAAATTACGCAGAATGTTAATACCAAAATAAAAGGAATATTCAGTGGGTTAAGAAATATTAATTAAAACGTTCTGCGAAAAACGACGCGAAAAGGACATTACAAGGAAAATTCTCTAAAGTTGCCGACAGCTGACATCCACAAGTACGATTTATGTAGCACGCCGCGAGTCGCCAAATTAAATTGTTAGTTACTTCGTTATTACCGCAATTAAACTTTGATAACTCGAACATTGCTGGAACAACTGTTTACATATTTCCTCGCGGCTGCGGTTCCGACTGTGCCCCAGCTACATTGTAATGTTATATGTAACACGTGACTGCACATTCTAAAGGCGACAGCTTTTCATCCACCACGAATGCCCCCACAGAGCACTGAAGTATGCATCAAAATCAAACAGGTAGGTCGCGGCCGGCCTCCGCTGCTTCAGGTAATTTCACGAAAGCAAATATTAGAACAAATCTCATAGGGCACCGTGAAAGCAATGAAAAGAATATCACATTCCGTCCGCGTTTAGGTACACTATCAACAGGATTTCGTTTGATACAAGACTATAAAAAAGGATCATATCATACTTCCAGCGCAGAATGATTCTATAATACGAAACAGACAAGCGACCTTTCTTTATCTTGCGAGGCAAATTTCACAAGACCTACAAGGAATCTTATTTAAAATCCAGTTACGGGGTCCCGCCGAGATAGGCGCGGGTCTTTGACAATAAAACTAAATGGAATGAATGCATGATGGCTTCCTTAAAACGCCACTCGTGATATGACGGGACCTGTTATGACCGAATTCATGTATCATGTCGAAAGGGTTGCGTTGATACATGGAAAATTTGGCACAATTTTTTCAAAATTGGCATCATCTACGTAAATATAAGAGGAGATGAACATTCATTGTTTAACACGAAAACGTTTTCTTTTGTTATGAATTCTTTATATTTTTCGGTCGTCGTGCGCATAATAAGCTCAGATAAAATGTGGAATGAAATAGGGCTTCGTGTTCATTTAGAATCGTGAACGTCCACTTGTCGCGAGGCGGAACAATCGAGTTTTTTGAATTCCCACTCGACGCCGGCACAATTCACACCGAAAGAGTCAATAAATTTTAGAATAGCTGCCGGCTTGATTTCTAAATGCAGGTTATCGGAGCATGCCACAAATCGAAAACGTTACACGTACGCTCCTTAGTATTCAGTTCCGTGCTGCGTCGTGTCGCCCGGAGTCTCACACCTCCCGCTAGTAGGCAAATCACGTCCACTTATGTGTTCCACGCAGCCAAAACCAACACGCCGCCATCGCGCCGCACCGCCGCGCCGTCGGAAAATCTTCCATGTAAATCTTGACGTTAACGACCAGGTTTACGGGCGTGTGCGAAAAATTTAAAGTAACTTCATCGATGACGTACTACGCATAGCTTTTGTCTCTCTTGTTTATGTTCAATTAAACAATATTTACGTAGAAAATTGGGTCAGTGTCTATCTAATCGATAATACTATAGTAGCTCCAATTATTATGTTGTTGTTAGCCATACGTATGCGACTACTATAATGATTGCATTTGGATCAGTCGTTTGTTCTCCAATTATACCCAAACAAAAGGCAGAATGCCGCATAATAGATAATTAACGGAAATTAATGTCGTATAATAATACCAATCAATTTCTATTGCAGCATAAACGCTTCTAATTTGGAGAGGTTCCAACTGAAGATAGCTCAACACGAATTGTATGAGGATGCGGAACCGCTAGTGGAACACCTTCTTAAAGATATGGCCACTTCCACCATCCTACATGTAGGTAAGTTTACCTTTCAAATTAATTCTATAAACCTTTAAATTAAAATAATCGAAGCAAAATAGATTGTACTAGATTTCAAGCTTACTGATTTTGAGGGCACAGTCAATTTTGTATTCGAAATTAAGTTTGTAATTATTCGTCTTATTTACATTATTCAACATTCGACATGACTGAAATCGATTCAACTATTGAGTGAGCCCTGATCTCAATTTAAGTATGTATCGCCATAAAATATTCAGTGCACCGTTGATCGGACTTAGAAAAGCAATTACGTTTAGACAGACAACCTTTACGCCACCCTCACTCCACGACTGGACATTCGATGCCTACAGTTTTAATGTATTACATGCGGTTGTTAAGGTCCATATGGAAGGATCCATAAGGACCTGTTGTAAACTTTTCTAAATTTATTTTTTCATAATATTTAGAAAAGTTTACAACAGTTCCTACATTTTTTTTTAAAGTATTAATAAAAAAAATATTTTACACAATAGAGTATGGAGACAAGTCTCAGCCTTGAAATAGTATGAAAAATAGCTAAGATGATATTAGCATAATACATAAAAGCTGAAGCAGGTAGGTATCTATGTATATTAAATGAGGGTGGGTCTGCAATCAGTTGCGGGGTTTGCGGTCCGTCGGACAATAGTGCCACAACAATCTCGCCCTTTACTTCGAATTGGACTTAAATATTTAAACCACTTAAATGGATTTCATTGTTGATCCGACTTTATGGTACCTTATATATACTAGAACATTTATTTTTAGTGACACCAGTGCCCGATAACCGCGATAGGCGACATTCTAATATCATCTATATTGCTAGTTTGAAGGCTGAATTCAAATTTGGTTAGGTACTGGTTACTTGGTACCTACAACGAACTTAGAATCTAACAATAAATTATTTTTCGACAGAGCAAAAAGAGGGAGGCACGCAGTTGAAACTTATTATTGACTATCCTAATGGCGTCCAGTCTCTCTTCAAGCCTATGAGGTAAGTCCCACATTGAGCGTCCATAATTTATAGTTTTGCCTTGAGTGTCCGTTCATCATCCGTCATGTCTTTCACAGAGACGTAAGTTTTATTTTGTTTGGTAAACAAGTTGGGTTGGGAGTAGTTTGAAGTGTCCGCGCACGCTCCTGAAGGAGTTGCCACAACTTTCCTGTCACCTTGTTGGGTGTGCTCGTTCTATTCACAAAACTCCGAGAATGTTCTTTCGTGCGATCGGCTTAGCGGCTTGCCCACACTGTTCTCAAATACAAGTGCTATTGAAGTAGTGAGTTCGCCAAGTTCTGTTACTTGCGTACCATTGTTAAAGTTGATTGTGTTTTCTATTCAATACCTCGCACTTGCTTATATATTTACGAAAGCTTTTAGACCTAACTGTTGCAGTGAACTTATGGAAAGACAACTTTGCAACCTCTATGGCCATATTTCAAAGAGTTTATGTATAAAACCCAAGTACATAGACACTGCATTGCATATTCAATATTCTGTAATGCTATCTGATACAATTTTTGACGTGACAAAGAATACAAAGACCATTCCCAAAAATGTACTCGCGGGAATTTCACGAAACTCCCGACAGGCCTGTATATCGAGTATCAGACGTCTTAGCACTTCGCTTTTATTTTAAAAATATGGATTCCATATAAAACAAAGATAATAATACTGAAGGCATCAAAAGTAAGGCGTATATTCGTCAGCAAGTTATGTATGCACATAGTTTTACATCTGTTACAACATTATTCTTGAAACCAGAATTAAATTTCAGAGGCGTTAAAAAAACAAAACAATATAAATTATTCTCGCCTTGAAATACTTGAACATAGGCAGACAGTTAACTTTTCTAGCGGACTGGATAACTTTTCTTAGAAAATTATAGACTCGAGGGGTTACCCCGGCGACATATCAAGAGGCCCTCGTGGATCTTTCACGATCCACGAGGGCGCGATAAATAACGTGGCAGTCGGTGGTAACCCTTCCCTATACGAGTACCTATTAGTTTTATCACCTTGACTGCCACTTCTGTACAAGTGATATATTGAATCGGGATCCTAGATCCACTAGCTGGAGTAAAAAGTATTCAAAATTAGTGGAAGCTATTTAATGTCGAAAAGGTAAAGAGGACACGGAATCTAAACCATTTGTTAGTAGCCTTTTTAAATTGTACTATCTCACTTACGAGTCGCACTGAGGACTATAAATCGGAAGACACTCGGTGCAGTATATTCCCGGGATTGCTCCTATCTAACCAGATTCACGATTTAAGAGCCACTTTAATCGTTTTGTTTCCGAGAAATTGATTAAGCACCCACATTCGACTCATTAGACACTAAAAGAAATTATACCTCCATTTGTTACTGCGAATGAGTAATTTTTCCATTTTAAGTACGTAATTTAACATTTTTCGACGTTATAAATTTATTTTAAAGGACAGGGGTCCCTTATCTCCGGGAGTCGATATTTGATATTTCTCTTTAATGGATTTATATTACTCGGTTTCAATTTACGTCATGAATAAGTACCTGCCAAAAATTTTTGGTGATATTATGTTAAAATTTCGCTGTGATGTTTTATGCTTTTTAAGAATTAAGATCGATTTCAATATATTTTTTCGGGTCATGACATTAATTAAAAGTAATATAAGTGGGTACTTATATTTTTACCTTAGCCTCAATGCTTTTTACCCATTGTTAGAACAATAGGTTTCATGATGGCGTTATAATAATTTATCATATTAAGAAGATAAAAAACTCTTCAATGTCGTTAGTCTGGTTATTCGTATCTAGCTTATGCTGCAAATTGATTAATGCAGATAGTCATCAATGGCCGCTAAAGTAGGGAGCCGGGCCAGCTTCGTGCTTTATCTATTTAAATCCGCTTATACCGTGCTCTATAATATCTCGACACGAGCATAACATTAAAGATAAATCGGCTGTTTTGTACTACAAAAAACATCTCCTTCCTTTGATACTTTTACGACTGAATTTGCATTTACTTTTATTTGCTTTTGTTCACAGATTTGCTAGAGATGTGCAGACGTTACCGAATCATTTCTATTTTTCTGATTACGAGCGGCACTACGCTGAAATAGCCGCGTTTCACCTGGACAGGTGGGTCGTACTTGTCTTACATTATTAATATAGGAACAACAAACACAGCGCTTTGGTTGACTCATCCGCAAGAGTCATTCTTGTGGAATTCAACATTATCAAGCGTGGGGTTATATATTTACGCAATCTTTTGACTTATAAATGTTGGTATCTAAATGAATTTTCTGACTTTTGATGTCATTTTATACAAAAACATCTTTCTTAAGCCGTAGAGAAATCTCAGAAGCAGACTTTTATTGTTTTATAGTTCGAATTTTTAAGTCAAGAGCTGACCCAATCTTCTATAGGAAACTAACATCCCTATTTGCTCGCCACAATGTACACGAATAGAGGTGACGCTAATCTAAATCATGTGTTATCCAGGATACTCGGTTTCCGTCGCGCGATGCCTGTCGTGGGCCGCGTGCTCAACATGACGACAGAGATCTATGATGTGACTGAAGGTGACATCCTCAAGACATTCTTCGTTTCGCCGGCTAATAATTTCTGTTTCCACGGAAAGTGTTCGTACTATTGCGACACTGGTCATGCGATTTGTGGCAACCCTGACATGCTCGAAGGGAGCTTCGCCGCGTTCTTGCCCTCCTCCGATATCGCTGAACGAAAGGTTAGTATTTTAATTTGAAAATTGCATTTTGTAGTTATAAGAAACTAATTAGAAGGTTCTCTTTGCATCGTCATGTTATTCGGAAATATCGTGTCTATCGTTTTTATGTTTTTCAATTAATTTCTTGCGACACGATTAGCCAGGTAGGTACATGTTATGTAGAGATTATCAAATTGAGCGTGGTTGTTGGTAACAAATTATCACGTAGGTACATTATTGCGTCGGCGTCGGCGATGTAATGCATCACACATAATACACGGCTCCTTGCTAAAACTGCGTGCACTTTATACGGGCGATCAAATCTGTGTTTACTTTCTGTACAACTACGGACTGGGTACATAATTCAACGTAAACGATTGACGTGTGCGGTTTCTCATTAACAGGCTTTTCACTGAATTGGATATGCGAGGTTCCTTGAAATTCTATCAGTGATATCAGAAATTCAACCAGTATCGAAAGTTTTATGCTTAATCATAATCATAATCGTTTATTTGCTAAAAAAGTAGGTACAGGTAACAAAAGAGAAAAAAAAAAATGAAATGAAAAATAAAAAAAGAAAATGAAAAAAAGAAAAAAAAAAACGAACTGAACGAAATGAACTGTTTGTTTTCTATTAATTAAATACAATTTTATCCGAAAACATCAATCCGTTTCTTACTAAACTTCAACTATATCCGAGGACCCTGCATACTTATTTCTTTTGTTGACTGTACATAAAATAAAGGTTTTTACAGAACTTTGTGATCCCTATACAATCTGTCTTAAATTAGGCATGCAAACATTGAAAATAAATTTATAATAAGAAAATAAACACGTCAGTCACATTAAATTTGACAAAAAAATTAATAAAAATGATAGAATTTATACCAAGCATTATAACAATACGAAAACACACAATTTCAAATATTAAATCTAAAGTGTAGTATTATTTAATAAATCATTAATTGAATAATATTAAAGAATATTTTAATCCTTTTTTCAACGGTTTCATAAGTATTCTAAATATTTATTCATCAGCGATTCGAAAATAATATTGCTAAATTCGCGAACATACAGAAATTGTAAAAACGGATAAGTATTTTTGTACTCTTTTTCTATTTTGGTCACAACGTAATCTCGTGTAAACTCTACATTTTAGTGGGACGATACACTCGGAGGTTCGCCAATAGCACATAAAGGAAGGGTTTATAGCCATATCATAATTATAATTTAAAATAATAGTTCCGCGGCATTTCGGTCTAATCTCTGCTTAACTATTTAAAATTTTATAAGGAATTTAATAATAACTAGCCACTGCACAGAGAACGGTGACATGTATCAACCGGACATATTATAACGAGTCGGTAACCTTGATAAGTATTTAACTATACTTCAATACCCATAAGGTATTTCAACTTTAACTTCCTAGCTTCTTTCTTAAGGTCTTGAGTACTACCAACTTATAATTTGCCAACTACACTAAAACTAGGGTAGGTACCTATATACATTAAAATTAAAATCATACAAAAAAATTGAATTAAAAAGACTTCAACATCCTACTAATATTATTAACGCGAAAGTTTGTGAGGATGGATGGGTGTTTGTTACTCTTTCACACAAAAACTACTGAACGGATTTTCTTTATACTTTACAGTAATATAGCTTATACATCAGAATAACACATAGAATACTTTTTATCCCAATATTCCCACGGGATCGACACTTATGCGGGTGAAACCGCGGGGCGCAGGTAGTACAAACATAAGATTACAAACTTCGATCGCTCTGTACGTGAACAATACAGCAATGGTTCAGGTACAGATAATCAAACCTCTGCGCGAATGTCCTCAGGGTAAAACCCTAAAGGGGGGTCAGGGGCTAAAGGGTGGTCGTCTTCTTTTCTCGTGTCGGCACTAACTGTAGAAGAAGAAGAATATTAGATAGCTCATGCCGCGGTAAACCGATTAGCCAATCAGCAGGTTGGTAGTCACTAGTCAGGCTCTTTTATTACACCTATCTAAGGTGATCTCATCACGTACTTTTTAACCCTCGACGTAAGCAGAGAGGTGTTACAAGATAGACGCCTATGTCATCGGTTTTTTTAACGTAATTTAATTACTTCATCGTTTTTACATCAATTTATGCGTTGTCTTCAGGTCTGGCGGCATCCATGGAGAAGGTCCTACCACAAGCGAAGAAAAGCGCAGTGGGAACTCCAATCAGATTATTGCGACACGGTAAGTTTTACACAATTTTATTAACAGGGCATTACTTTGCAGATATTACATCATTGCGCTTTTCATTTTATTCGTAGATATCGGAACTTTTAGGATTAGTGATAAAATGGTCACTTATGGAAGATATCAACGTCCACCATTACCTAAGTGGAACACTCCCTCATACATTCAATTTGTTAAGTAGAATTATGTTTGAGGGGCTGTGCCCCTTCTTTCGCGCCACTTTTGTTTATAAGAAGAATTACTATCAATGTTTGCCACTTTTCAGAAACACATACATATGTTTTCTCCAAGTAAAAGCAATCATTTTAACCGGACTTCATCCATGGTTGGAAAGGTGTTATCCATATTAACTTACACTATCTAGATGGTTTTAATTGATAACGTATCTTTTGGGGATACCCTGCTGTATGTTTATAGTACGTATTACGATACGTGTGACTTAAGTAGTCCATTTTTGCACTGCGTAAAATTAACGGCTGAGCGCAGCGAGGGTGTAAAACACATGTCTCGTATACTATTATATACTATAACTCGTGTGACCTAAACCACGCTAAGTCACGCTTTTCTGTGTTAAAATGGTCTACTTAAGTCACAGAAAAGCTTGGCTTAAGTGTGGGTTTAGATCATACAGCTATAAAATATCTTGAATTCTTGTTTTCTTCTAGATTCGCACAACCCCTCCATATGACTCCGGTCGTCGACTACTCGACTTGATGGACATGTCGATCTTCGACTTCCTCTCTGGGAACATGGACAGACATCACTATGAAACCTTCAAGTTCGTATGCTTCATGCTCATTACTCATATCTGTATGGTTTCTACATGATAAATTATCCTTAAGATTGAAAGCGGTGATTCTCTTGTCAATCGTGGCCATTATCAAAAGAAATCTAGTTCTAAAATTAAATTTTGGTCGTTCATCGTGAGGAAACAAATCTTTCAAACGACTTTCATGGTAATTCAGTTCTGAAAGAAACGTGGAATGTGTTTGCAATGTCCAAGGTTACAGTTGGCTATGGTATTTGTAACTGAAAGGCAGACACGTGGTATTCTTGTGATCTCTCAATCTTATTGGTTTGGCGACATTTTACATTGCATATAAATCTGCATTATTACGGACCCAACCGGAAAATCGAACGAGAAGGCCGTTTCTTTAAATCATTGGAGCTCAATTCCGTTCATTCTGGAAATAAAACAAGTATATAAAGTTAAGATATGCGCTGTCATTGTAATGCAGAATTTCAAGTTTTGTAAGGACATAGCCAAATTAAGGTTGTTTTAACGAGTGTTGTTAATACAGAATGTTCGGGAACGAGACGTTCACACTGCATTTGGATCAAGGGCGTGCGTTCGGCAAGGCGTTCCACGATGAACTGAGCATCTTGGCACCGCTGCTGCAGTGTTGCGTTGTGAGGCATACCACCCTCTCTGCTTTATTGAAGTAAGTTACAAAATACAATTTCTAAAGAGTAAAAGTGTGAGTTAGTACTATAATATATTTTTGTTTTCATGTATAGACTTCCATATTACGAGTATATCCAACTCTAAAGGATTTTCCTCTTTGATTTGAACAGATTCCACAACGGTGTGTCACTATCAAAAGTCCTCCGTAATTCTTTGAAGAAAGACCCGGTGGACCCGGTACTGTGGGAGCCGCACCTCGCCGCCCTCGACCGGCGCATCGTCATCATCCTCGACGCCATCAGAAAGTGCGTCGACAAGATCGACACGCCCCTACAGAACGAGGTGAACGATTTCGTATGACCGCCCACACTACATATTATATGCTACGGGACTCATAGAAATGGCCTCATGAGTTGAAGTGTCTATGTGATATATGATTGTACGGACTACAAAAGGGATGGTGCAATCAGTGAAAATGACTTGCTAGTCGAACTCTCTCATAATCCGTGACTTAAGACAAACTTAGATGTAAGAAAAGTTGTAATCAATGCAAAACGTATCGTTATCATCCTTGTCTTTGGTTCTGTCTACAAGACTTGTATTAGACGTAAGATTTTAGTGCCAAAGATTGTCCAAATGAACTTTTGAGATATACAGAATATATTTTAGAACCATTCCACTGGATTTTGATAAGCCATTGTATGCCAAATATGTAGAGGAATTGTAAATTCATTTTGCTTACCACATCGGCGGTGAACGGTTTTGTTGTTTAAAAATTAACAGTATTGAAGAACTAGTGTACCTACGTAGATATTATATTTTATTTGTTCTTTCTGTATATTTTGGATAATAATAATTATGAGTATTTCCGAGCTCAGACGAGACTTATCTAGAAGGGTGTTACTGTGTGTACATAATATTAGTAAAATGCAGTTTATTTGTAAGTTTAGTTATATTATCATCTGCTACACTATCACTTTTTGTTGTGAATTCTGTTACCATAGCTAAAGGCTCAAGAAGAGACATATCATGAATAAGCTCCGTGTGATAAACACAGACATCGTCTGATTCTATTTTGTTAAGTTTTATTATTCGAGGCTATAAATCAATGCAATCGTACATGCTTTTCTATTTGTACTACTATAAGTTTCTTACTAACATATTTCTTGTAGCTGATCTCATATTTCATAACACTGTTTGGTTATCATTTCATTTAGCTATAAAATAACACTACATACTAACTATTTGCAGTGGCGAAAATATGAAATCCTACGTAGCTTACTGAGTTGCTTTTACTTTGATTAAGTAGTCTATTAGTTAATTTGAATCCAATAGTTACGATAATACTGGCAGTTAAGATGAGACCTATATTTATTTTAATCGTGGTTTTAGTGTAAATTAGTGTTTAATATGGGGTGTGACTGTTACATTTACCGGGGTTCAAGGAGTCGACTTGCCAAAGACGTACCTAAAAATTTATGTAAAAATGTGTTGTATCTATAGCAAAATGTGATGCTTGAATGTATGTTTCTGTTGATTGTTTATAAATTAAAAGGTTAAAAGATTCAAACTTATGTGTTTCATTATAATTAATGTACAGCAGCACATCAAGCTACTACAATCTGTCAAATTTCTTTAATAGATTTTCAACTTTATCGCTAAAGCATTGGGTTCAAGGTTGATTAAGAAAATTTGACAGTTTCGGGTAGCCTGATGTGCTGGCGTCTGTACCTATAACTGAAGATATTACAATGCAAATACCTGATAGGTTATTTTTCAATTGCCAGATAACTTTTATCTGAAGAATAGAAATGTTCGTGTGACATAATTTCTATACAAAAACTGTTAAACTTTCATATTTCTTCCTCATATAAAACTAATCTGACGATTGAAAAATCTACCTTTAAAAGAAACAGTGTTAAGAAAGAATCAACAAGCAAAACTATTCTTAAACATAGTCACAAAAGAAACGGAGCATCCTAACCTCGGACCGACAAAACAAAACCAAATTATAAACATGTAAAATATAAAAGAAAATGTCGGGTCAGCGTGCCCGCCGCCTTCTCATAAAGATCACATAAAACTGGAAACACAGATATGTCCGTCCCCCATAAAAACTGGAATATGAATAGTACGGATATTTGGTACAACGTTTTACGACTTTATGGCAGTTTGTTGTTTATTAAATATCTGCGTCGAATATCTTTAAATGTGGATCTCTTCATCATTGTATCGTCATACATAATGAGGTTTGTCTTTTTTGCTTTTGAATGTGGAAGTATAGTCACACACAAAATTATTATTAATTGCCGATCTTTTCCGCAAAAAAGATCATTGTAAATGCTGAGATGAAGTGAGCTGTCAATAATGTCAATCCCTAACTTCAACCGACCGGCTGAAGTGTTTCATCAAAATCTCACCGTGTAAAAACTTAGGTGAAGTGAGCTGTCATTTCACCTCATGCTAAGGATTAACAGCTCAATTCACCTTAGTTTCACGGTGAGATTGTTACAGCAGGTCGTATGACAGCTCACTTCAAGTTCTCATCACCTAAGTTTCCATGGTGAGATTTTTACAGAATAAACCGATAGGTTGTTATAGATCCTGTGCTGAATTTGGGCCTCCTGTATAGTCGTGCATTAAGAAGAAGCACAGATAGAAGTTTAGATAGGTTTCAACTGTAATTTCGATATTGAACTGAAAGTAATAGGTAGGGGTAATAATAGATAGGGATAAACTAGGTATGTGAAGTTTTTGCCCAGCAAATTTAATTCACTGTCGTGCCATCGACACGACGAAGATTAAGAACTACATGCTAATGGTTCGAGACGAATCTTCTCGGAAAAGGCTTATATCCGGTTATGTATTCGGTCGGTAATGGCTAGTCATAAGTTTGAATTTTGCGGGCACATATGAAACATTACTTTATAGTTGTAACAGAAATGCAACATAAATCTGTCAAAATGCACAGCAATCTAAAAATCTGTGTTTATCGGATTTAAAATATTGACATCGTAAATAAAAAGTATCGACATTGCGAATATGTGACACGTTTGGACTCAAACTAAAACCGCATTTTAAATTGATTTTTCAGAACGTTAAAAATTAAGATTCACCTATGTATGTGCCTTCATAAACTGTTATACTTACTTCCGTCGGAGTTTTCAGCTTTCTGATTCATTCTTTCATAAGACTCACACCGTTTCAGTACGTATTTTTGACAGAATATACCTAAAAGATACAGAAGTATGATAAAAACGGTAATCTGAATCGGTTTTATTTATTTGTGAATTTTTTTCTATTTGTTTATTTGTAAATTCAAAAATCAATAAAACATTGAAATTTATTTTATTTGATTATATGGTGGTTTTTAACATCATCTGCCCAGTCTTTACCGAACTATGTTGGGGTCGCTGGATGCAGCTGAATACACGTATTTTACATGTAGCGACTGTCTATGTGACCTCCACAACCCAGATACCAGGTAATACTGACTGACAAAGAGACGCAGAAGACTGTCACCGGGTAACCGGAAACCAGAAACCGGTAACTGGGTAACCGGAACCAACTTAACGTGCATCCATCCCCGGGCCTACCGCGGCAAGAATCGACCGTGCGGCTGTTATTATTTCTGAACAATTCCTAATAAACCTTAATTCATAATGCATAATTATATTATCTAGATACTGAACAAATACTTAGTAAATCCCTGTTAGAACAAGGAAGTTTTAATTAAGGCTTTTCTTTGTAGGCTTGTTGTAATAAACCCTTTCAGTGAGAAATAAATCTGATTTTCTAATTAAGAACAAACATTATCGTCTCGACAAATTTCTTTACGCGAAACAGCTTTATTAAAGGAATATTTTCATAATTGAAAGGCGTCATCAACGGGGGCAGGAAATTATCGTGAAATTTGACGACAGTTGTCGACACTTTGCCTACAGTTTGAAATGTCCCTTTGACTTCTAATAGTTAGGACCTGGACCGCTCTACAACGAACCGAGGTATTTTTAATAATTAATATTCATCTACATAATGAGCTTTCAAATTACTCGAGAACAGTGAATTAAAATTGTGCTGAAAGCATTGTTGAACATTTCATATAATTAATTTTGAATTGTTCCGTTGCTCTCAATCCCGACATCTCTGTTAAAAAGTTAATGGCTAGAACTCTGATCGTTTGTTTTTTCTTAATTAAAATAAGCGTAGACGCAGCTGCAAATAATTGAATCGCATTTTGTGATATAACTTGAAGAAAAGTGGGGTTAGAATACTGTTAAATTTTTTAACAACATGACTTTTGAAGCCTTCATTCATAATTTAATATTGGTCTACTCACAAAACAGTTAAAGTTAAAATGGCCTACGATCATCAGCCCCATATGATAAGATCTATAGTAATAATAAACCTGAAGAGTTTGTTTGTTTGAACGCACTAGTCTTTGAAACAATCAGTCGGATTTGAAAAATTATTGCATTTGATAGCCGAATTCTTGAGGAAGGCTATTTAACATCACGCTAAGACCCTGAGGAGCCGACCAAAAAGACAAAAGGTCAGAATGATAGCTAAGTGAAAATGAAGTGACACTGCGGGCAGGTGATGCGATGCGACGGGGTGGGTATCTACAAGTTTTTTTTTTATTTAAATAAAGCGTTGCCCCACGCTAGGAATTTCTCCTGTATCGTGGGTGCGTTTACAAACATTTAAATTCACATACACAAACAGCCAGACCTGGAATAACTACTTGTAGGTCATACAAATATTTGCTCCGTGCGGGATTCGAGCCCGCGACACGCAGCGCAGCAGTCAATCGTTTAACCACTGCGCCAACCGTGCCGTCAAAATTGTACGCGGACGAAGTCGCAGGCAGAAGCTAGTATCAAATAAATTCTTGGCGATGCATAAATCTTTTTTAGGCAGACTGTACCTGTTTTAAGTTATAAGTGAGGACTCAACATGAATTTCCTTTGCCAAAACAAACAGGCGTTGCCATGAAGTACAACGTAGTCTTCCAACAAACAACTTGTAGACTAGTTTGATTAACACTGAACATTTAATTCACAATAACATTGAACTACCCACACGAAGTTCAGTTGTTTGCAGTATGTTCGGGCTATCTGTAACATGGACTGCGGGCGATATCCGGTAGTTACTCTGTGTTACTAGTCTGTAACCTGTCGAACTGTTCAACTGAGGAGAGAGCTTGCATCTAATGTTGTGAGTTCATATCACACGTACCTATTAGTAGTTAGCACTTATAAACTATCATCTTAATATACTGGACCGGATTATTTCGCGGAAGGCTTTCTGTGGGATCTTGGAAATCTTTCATGAAAGTTTAGGGAATGATAAGAGTAGAGAATGTTATAAGAGCTAGAGAACAGGCACATTGCAATACTAAGTGTGCCTACACACGTGCGACACGCGTTGTTGACAGACACTGCAGCTGTCGACGCGCGTCGGAGGCAGTCGTCAACGGGTGTTGGCGGCAGCCGTCGACGCGTCGGCGACTGCCGTCGGCAACATGCCGCTCGTGTACGGTGCTCAAAGACACGAGCGACACGTTGTCCACGCGTGTCGCCGGATGCTGTTGTCTCTGTCGCCTACGTGTGTCGCTCGAGTGTAGATAACTGCCAATAGTGATGTATTAGATAAGAAATGTTGAACCAACCACACATATTATTGGGATAGGGGCAGGACGATGAAAGAACGTTTTCTTTTTATTTTATTACCTACCTACAGTCGTCTTAAGCTTATTGCTTTTAATGATGTTATAAATCACGGCTCGGGACAACTTGCTATTCTGTAGATTCTAAAAGTTCAGAGACTTGAACATACACAGTGTAAGAAAGGCTTTTGAATAAAAGTCCAATTAGTTCCACCAAACCAACAAAGACAGATAGGTATTATCACACGCACCAGCATCGCTTTTATTACAGCTGTGAGGCTTGTCCATACAACATGGCCCACGTTACTAAATCGACTGATTTATGCGTGTCCGAAGCTTCGACGTTAGGCACCTACTGCGCTATTGTTTCTCCACGATTTATCGCGAATGCCCGCACAGGAGTCGCCGGCACAACAATTCACTTGGACAACAACAACATCGTGTGCATTGACGTCACCGAGCACTACGAGCACCTATTGTTGGCGTTGTGTTCCTAGCTATTACAAATGAGCCATGAGCTGGAATTGACATGTACAGCAGTTTGTCATTGGTGCGGGATAAAGAGGATTTGTTATTTTTTAATGAATGCTGTCATTGTTATTGAGGACAAAGCATGAGTATCGTGCGTAGAATAAAGTTGCGGACATTTAATAAATATCAACATCATGATCTGCCTTTTCCTAACTGTGCTGGGGTCGGCTTCCAGTCTAACCGGGTGCAGCTGAATACCAGTATTTTACAGGAAGCGACTGCCTATCTGACCTCTACAACCCAGTTACTGGGTTATAATACGAAACCCTTAGTAAGACCGGTTGTCAGACTTTCGAGCTTCTGACGACTGCCAAAGATCCACGAATGATAGCCGGGACCAACTTCTTGACGTGCTTCCCGAGGCACGGAGGAATTTTGATATGTACAGATGGTCACCCATCCATGCACCAACCGCGGATGGTTTAGGTATTATTATTATATAACGGTTTAGAGTTATTTTTGACAGAATGAGTTCAGACTGTAAGCGTTCTTAAAATGACGAGAATTGCCCCTCAGGCCTGGCGGCACCTATTTTAAATTACGTTTTTCGTTCACTAGATCTAGAACCTAACACTAACCTTTCAACTCGGCATGATAATGTCATGCGGGCCCTCAGGCGATACCCACGTCGTGTGAGCCTGTTGCGACTTGGTTTAGTTACGCTTATCAAGTAAAGGGAATCGACAATAAATTGCAGTAAAAAAGATAAATCAAGGTGACTTTTTTAATTCATATGTACAGACGCCACAGCACATCAAGCTACTACTCGTACAAACTGTCAAATTTCTTTAATAGATTTTCAACTTTATCGCTAAATCATTAGGTTCAAGGTCGATTAGGATTTGACGGTTTCGGGTAGCTTCACGTGCTGGCGTCTATACACGTACTTTCTGAGTTTATCTTGGACATTACTGACATCGCTGAAGAGAAACATCGTGAGGAAACCAGCGGGCTAGTTGCGTAACACAATATCAGTAGCAATAGGTTTCATTTTGACAGTTCAACAACATCCATTGCGTTATTTACGTTGTTGAACAGACACATTTTCCGAACATATGAAGCAATGGATTGGCAATATCCTTCAAAATTATTCAGATTGTGGTTTATAGTGTGTTACGCGATTAGGATGCTGGACTTATATAGTTAACTAGATTCTGCCCTCGACTTCACCCGCGTGAAATTTTTTGTACCCGGACTCACCCCGTCGCATCAGATCGCCTGCCCGCGCTATTACTTCGTTTTTACTCACTCTTTCCGAATTTTTTGTTTCTTCGGCGATGTAGGGCCGTAGCGTGATGTTAAGTAACGTTAGTAAAAATATTTTTTCAAATCCAACTTGTAGTTCCAGAGATTAGCGCGTTCAAACAAACAAACGAACTCTTCAGCTTTATTATTAATATAGATAAGTCTGGAATCGCCAACCCGTCTTGAGCAAGCGTGCTCATCAATGCTCGTGCCTTCTCTGTATGAGATTAGGCCTTTGTCCTACAGTGGGACAGTACACAGGCTGGTATTATACACTGTGTTCCGGACGATATACATAAACTTCGACCAGATGTTCAGACCATGGAAATAAGAATTTTTCATTATGGACACACTAATGAATTCTTATTTTTTATTTTTTGTTAATTTTCATATAAACCTTGACGTATATCACCCCATATGCATGCCTATATATCCGAAGTATTTGATAGATTTACCATTTTAATTGCACTAAGCGGCAAA
The DNA here is from genome assembly GCA_947507525.1 of Apamea epomidion. Classification (NCBI taxonomy): domain Eukaryota; kingdom Metazoa; phylum Arthropoda; class Insecta; order Lepidoptera; family Noctuidae; genus Apamea; species Apamea epomidion. The sequence goes on from OX382232.1 coordinate 7,406,393, forward strand.
ATAAGCCAAATATTGCATAGCTCAATTAAATTTCATCAAATGAAATTATAACAGGTAAGTTAAAACTAATGTTTACCTATCGCCGTCACCTCTCCAAAGTGCTATATACCAATTAGGAACTCATAGTACCAATCCGATTGGTTGGCTTCCCTGAAATCTGTAGAGTATTGAACTAACTGCAATAGTAAAATGGAAAACTCTTTAGAATCGGCATTTGTGCTTGAAGCAATCTCTCAGGTAGAGTTCCTTTTCCGTGCCTGGAAATAGGAACAAAAGACCCCATTGACTGACTTCCTTATTTAATAAACGACTTATGATTTTACAACTAAACCGTTTTATTGCATTCTGGTTTTATTGAATGGAAAATGGCAGTAAAACTCGACTGTTTATGCTTTTATATGTAGTATTTGAGTTATGATTGAAAGCTTTTACTGTGTTGTGACCAAAGAAGCGAGGTAAAGGGAGCATTGGACCATCGGCGGCGAGCGCCGTGACGCAAGATCACCAGAGGATGATTTATCAGGAGCATAGGTCAGCCACTACTGAAATTAACTTGCGACCTATGCAACGAAAATTCAGTTACGGTGCGGTATTTTTAAGCCAGAATCAAAACAACCACAACCAAAGGAAAAACCAGACAGACAGTAAGAGTAAGAATCGGGAAACCGATTTTAGCACGGATAACGAACGGTAAACTATTCCGGTCTATAATTTCTTACCCCACGTCCTAACCAAAGCGACCGATCGCGCGAATAGATGATCGTCGCGTTCAATGACAGTACCTAATCTGTTCGGAAAACCGGAAAGCTCCCTCTGTCGGTGCGACCAAGTGTTTAGGCTCGCTGAACAAAATGAATGCGACGGTCGCGTGTTCGCTTTGGTTAAGACGCAGCTTTCGCTTCGCACGACTTACGACCTCCTCAAAACGAACAGTCTGCCGTAATTAGTAGATATCCAATAATGACGCAAACACATTCCTTTAAAATATCTCTCAGTTGCGTTTAGGTATGCCTAGATTGCTCCACAATCGGAACCGAAATGCCATTGGCTTTTTTCTATGCCATAAATAATAATTGGTCGCTTCGATTTGTTGATTTACGGTTATTAAAGATATGTAGCTGTGATAACACGCACGGTTTCAAAATTCATTTACATGGAAATGTAGACCCCTGATCGATATTATGGGAATTGTTATTGCAAACCTCAAATTGAATTCAGATCCGGAAGTCGTATAAATGCTATACATAAGTACGCATCATTTATATGTATTTGCTCTACTCCTCTGTTCTCTACCTACTATCCAGAACTTCCTAAATGCCTACAACATAGTTAATGGACATTAAGTTTAAATTTACAATTTTTGGTACCTTCATATTCCGTAACAACATACCCACCCAGAAAAGTTAAGCAAAAAACCATTAAAAATTCGATTTGTTCAATACCATTATTCTTAAAAAATTATGAGCTATAAAGATAATGATGTATCATTGGGCACAAAAATCGGTTGGAGACAAAAGTTTCCCGGTCCGGTAGCGCCGGCCGGCAATTTATGGCTATCGGGCCCGTTGCAGATAGCCGGCAAACGGATGAGTGTCGGACCAAACGGGCGCATGCATTATTCTTTGAGCATATTCCAAATTAGAGCACGTATTTGTCAAACTAGCGTTATATGATTAAAATATTTATGATAAATGGGCTCGGACTAACGTACGCTCAAGCATTATCGTTGTGAATGTCCATTTTAATTAGTTGGATCGAAAGAGTGAAACTTTTTTGGTATGCTTTGTAAGGCTTGACAAGCTTCGGCTTTTATATGATCGGACGCCTGCAGTCCGACAAATGCAGTCCGAAACATGACGTTTGTAAAGATGAAATGATTATGTTGATTTTATGAAGTCAACATTTCTTGACAACCCACTAAAACAATACTTCCCATTAGCCGTAGGTTGGAAGTTAGATTTGCGCTTTACATTATATAAATTGTTTCATCACCACTGCTCTCAAAACGGTGAAGGACAACATTGTAAGGAAACCGGCATGTCTTAGAACCAAAAATTCGAAGAAATGTAACATTTACCAACTCGCACTGGGCCAGCGTGGTGGATTACGGCCCACTCCCTCTCACAGCGAAGAAGCCAGTGTGCCAGCAGTGGGAACATTACAGGCTGATTATGTTACACTTTCCATCAGTAACAATGGCAAGACATTCCGCAAGGAATCTTGGAAAGTACGCACAAAAGAATTTTTTTCAGGACATTTTTCAAAAAATATTCCACTCTTCAAAAGTTGACGCGTTTGAATAAAAATATCAAATATATGGACAAATTATGTATATCCAGAACATCGTATCTATAACCAAATAAATACATAGATACAGAATTCTCGAGATGGAGATAATATATGCCGTCGCATATAAATCGGTAACAATATGGATATACATTTACATAGATTTTCTTGGTCAAAATGTAAACTTGATATTTTCTGCTTTGCAGTCACACTAAAATAAGAATGGTAATATGAATGAAAACAACGAAGTAAGTGTGCTACGTCATCGAATGTATCTCAAAACATAAATGTATGAAACTGTTAGTGGCCAACGTTAATAGTTGATATAGTATTGGGCTATTTGGATATGTTATGTTGGAGCCTGGAAAAATATTGAAATACTCCAATAATATAGTTATATGCAGTAATAATGCACAAACAGTGCTCATAGGTTATTGAACCACAAATAATATGACAAGAATGAGAAGAAAACCCCAGACGCAGATTGTCAAACGTAGTGCAAAATTAAACTGAAAAAAGTAAATCACGCTTTATAAAGTATGTTTTTTTAGTTTATGACTTTTAGTCCTCTAGAGGGCGCCATATATTTAATGTAACGCCACCACATAGCCTATAACGAGAGGACGATCAAGACGGTTCTAACGATACCTCATTTGTCAAATTATGATACTTAAGTAGTTTAGATGTTATGAGAGAACAGATAAACATACCGGTCAAACCTTCCGTTTTGCTTCGCCGTAGTAGGGTAGTCATATTATATTTCGTCTTCATAAGACTGGAAGCTAAGAGATTGCGGAAGCGTTTAATATATATTTCAGTCCAATTAGTTCTGCAGACAGTGGCTCGGATCTACAGGTTGATACCAAAACCATTAGAATTCAGGTAATGTTAAATAATTTAAAAAGTAACTTTATTTAGAACGAATTTTTTTTTTATTCTGCACAAACAAAACGCACATTACAAATAAAAAAAGACATAGAAATCCATGTCGTGAATAATTTAAAAAAATCTTGAAATAAAACTTTACTGTAGAATTTGATCAAAACTGACCAATCGCTCAAGATCATGTCAACGACGTATGACATTTTTTTTTCAACTCTTGGATGAACATTTCAAGAAATATACTTTCGTCTACCATACAGTCTACTTATAATATTACACCCACACTTATCCCCACTGTTGCACACGTGGCTTAAGGCTAGTGTCATCAATTCTACCCGGCTAGGCCGAGAAAAGCCCAGCGCTGGGACAGCGCTGGGGTTCTGTCTCGTATAGGGTCTTAGCATTATGCTGAACGATGGCCGTTTTGCGTGGATGTGACGCATATTTCTTTCCAAAATGTTATATTTTTATGTCTGTTTTCTTTTTATGCGTCATGTTTGCCGCAAATAAACGTATTTTCTTTCTTTCTTTCAAAAATAAATTTTCAAAAACAAAATAACAATAATTTTTATTGTTCCAAAAACAGTGTTATAGATTATTTATCCACCAGTTATTGATAAGCAAAAACTATGTAATACAATACAGTACTTAACTTTAGTGAAAAGGATCACCTAAATTCTGTACTAGTCAAAAAAACTATATCACAAGAGATAGGGCCTTGCGTTTAAAATGAGCCAGCGTATTGACAATGTATGATTGGTAGAAAAAGCTAAATATATAAAACATAATGATTTTGTAGTGTTAAAACTCCCGAAAACACTTTCCTTTACTCGATTTGGAAATTAAGTACAGATTCTCAAGTTCTGTAGCGATACTTGCCATTATTCAGTGAGGTAATTAGCGTAACACACTAACAGTAGGAATGGCTTTTATTTTGTCAGATCACATATTTGATAGCATAGAGATATTTGAACAGCATTCATTGCCTTATTTACGTTGTGGAGCAGACAAATTTTTCAAACAGATGAAGCAATGGTTTAGCAATATCCTTCAAAATGATTCAGATTGTGTTTGATAGTGTCTTACGCAATTAGGGTGCTGGTTTTCCTTTATCGTTTTGTAACTTAAGATAAATATGAGCATGGAAATATGTATGTCAAACAATAATATTATCGTCTCCACCCGTACTCAGAAATATGTATATTAAATCCAAATTCACAAGTACTTGCAGAAGGCAGTAGTTCTCAACCGAAGATATTCATGATGCAATTAAATTATGCACGGTACTGAGGGCAAGTTCGGATTGGTTTGATCAAATGTGGGCTACCTATGTTTGCATTTCATTGGCAAATGGAATCGGTACTTGCCCACACTGTTTGCCAATTTCCACCTCGGTTTCTGATATAATTTCGATAATTATTTTGGGCTATATACAGCTGGCTTCCTTATGCTAGAAGTATTAATACTTCGAGTACTTAACTGTTTCCTAAATGCAATCAAATTTATTCGGAATGGCCGAGACTATTTTGGTTGGAGAGCTTTTAGCTATTGTGTAGTGAATACTGAGTGCCTTAATGTTTGTTATGTTGGACTGGGAAGGAATAATAATAATAATAATAATTCTTTATTGACATAATAGGTTACAAAAACTTGTTTGAAGCCTCTGACTCCTGAACTGGTGTACCTGTATGTCAGGGGTCAGCGCCCTCTCCCATTTTATTTGGCTTAGGTACTAATGTCAACATAGGAATATACAAAAATGTGTGGTAAACAAATACAATTTTAAAAGAAGTAAAAACAAAATAAAATACAATACAAGAAATTAAAAGAAAAAATATCAAAAATATGTAGAATATAATTAATTCTTAAATTAAATTAAATCATGCTGTGTGTGTGTGGGAGGTGTGTACGTGTGCGTGTGGGTGGGTTCCCGTTCGTGTTTGTGTATGAGTATGTGTATGAAAGAAAGGTATGTTCTATGTATGTGTTCCTTTCTAAAATGGGATTAATTATTTATTATTTTCTCTACATCCTCATAATCAAGAGTAAAGAGCCAGTTCTTTACTTTAAGTTTACATTCGCGTAGTGTTAGTGGATAAAAATTTAATATTCTATTAATTTTGTTGTAAAAATATACAGAGAGAAAAGCGTTTTGTCGTCTTGCAAAAGCCGTGCGACATTTAACAGATTCAATTACATTTGGAATTGTTCGCCTATTTCGAAGTTTACCTGGATCATATGGGGTAGATACGTGTTTTTTAGTTATTATCTGGAAAATAAAAAGTTGTCTTACTGTAAATACCTGGCACAACTCGTATAATGTCTTTGTGGGAAATCTGTATGGTTTGAATGACATTGTTTTTAGCAGTGACCGTTGCGCTCTTTCCAGGCGTAAGAGATGCGTTTTACATGCACCTCCCCAAGCCCCAATACAGTAACCAATAACCGATTGAGCCAATGCATAATAAACTGTACGGAGGAGATCACTGTCAGCTACATGCCTCAGATTTTTAAACACCCATGTAATTTTCCTGATGCGTGACGACACCATCTCGATATGTGGTTGCCAGGATATTTTCTCGTCCAAAAGAACCCCAAGGTATCTGACGGTCTTAGATTTGCTCAGAGCTGTACACAAGCACTGTTGAGTGAAAGGTGATTTGCATGTGTGAATCCGGACAGCCACATTGGGCTGTTTTATGCGAGCGTTAGTGAACTGCACAAATGAGGTTTGGAATGTAAGTTATTAAAAAAGAGAATCAATATTATGTTTTAATATTAAGATTGGAGAATAGCAATATTTAGGCTACTTACCTACTTTGCGAGCGGTGGCATAGTCTTTACAGTTGTATGATTAGATTTGTTCTAACTTTAGGACCAATGATAAGAAGCAAAGTCATCATTCTTCCCCAGAGTCTAACCAATTCCTGGGCAGTGATATGAAAGAAATCCAGTTTTTGGAATGAGCTTCTTGAAAAGTATATAAGTATTCAATCTATATTATAATTAAAATTGGTATATAATACGATTCATATCACTTGAGTATTAATCATCCAAGAAACGTCCACCTCGTCCATTACCCTATCTATAAAAGCAGGGTGAAGGTTCAAATAAAATACTTATTATGAATTAATTATATAGTTGTCAGAATATAGCCGAAATAGAATCAGGTTCATTTGCTGGAGGCCCGCTCGCCGGCTGTGGCGCGTTCTGAATATTTGAGAACGGTCCAAAACAGTGCCATACAAACAATAGTATGTGATACGTTGCTATTATTTTTGTTATCTTTACATAAATGAGTGTTTTTTGTAGACAAGGACGATGCTCAAGACAAAATTAATAATGTTTATGAGCAATGGATTTGTTTGAATGCAAAGGCAAAGTTAGCACGACACGGTTAGCGCAGTGGCTGATCGATCGACTGCTGCTCTGCGTGTCGTGGGTTCGATTCCCGCACGGAACAAATATTTGTATTGCCTACAAGTAGTTTCCGGGTCTGGCTGTTTGTGTATGTGAGTTTAAATGTTTTAAACGCACCCACGATACAGGAGTAATTCCTAGTCTGGGCAACGATTAAAAAAAAAAAAAAAAGTTCAATTTCGAATTCATCATCATCACAATAGTAGGCTATAATCTACCACGCGGGCCCAGTGCGGGTTGGTAGATGTCACATGTCTTCGAATTTTTGGTTCTAGGACATGCCGGTTTCCTCACGATGTTTTCCTTCACCGTTTTAAGAGCAGTGGTGATGAAATAATTTACACAAAGTAAAGCCAGCTTGTGTTCGAACCTACGACCTACAACTCGTAAGTCGTAGCCGTTACCACTGAGCCATCACTGCTCTCGGTTCTCTCTCTCTCAATTTCGAATATCCGACACAAAAGATTCTATGTTCTATGTTACGGGTTTGGTTCCCGCACTTAGTCCTTCAGGTGGACCCTTGTGCGTGGGCCATGGCAGCCGTCGGTGGTTATTCCAACCAGCCTACCTCCCTCCAGAAGCTTATTAAGTCTCCTGGTCTGTTGATACATCTGTGTAAATCTGGGTGTCCCAGGGTTTCCGGCCTAATCTGGGTGACGGCTGTGCACTCAAAGAGCATATGCGCGACGGTCTCATCAGCCTCCATGCAAGCCCTGCACAGGGGGCTGTCCGTTATGCCTATCGTGTGGAAGTGTTTGTTTAGTGAGCAGTGTCCCGTGATGGTCCCCGTCATCAGGCGCAGGCCTTTCCTGTCCAGGCCTAGTAATATTTTGGTTAGCTTGCTATCTAATGATGGCATGGCTTCCTTGGACTGCCTGCAGCCCGGTGACGAGGACCACCAGTTCTCTGCTTGTGTGTGGGTTGCTTCTGTAGCCACCTGCGTAGTTGATTGAAGGGGATGGGCACGACTGGTTCCGGTCCATAGACTGACGTGCTGGATGCCCTTCTGGCCAGCTCGTCAGCCGCGTCGTTACCTAGTGATCCACTGTGTCCTTTTATCCATTGCAGTGTCACTGTGTTGCGGTTCGATACAGTGTTGTTGTTCAAGTACAAAAGATTCTTCTCACAGATGAATACATTAGTGTGCTCCGGAGCCATGTACGTAAGCTGACACTGACGACGTCTAACTTCGATTTCGAAACAGGTTTATGTTTTAACTTAATTCCGACATAATCTAAGTTCATATTACATTGACTACTTAGACTCGGGTATGAATGTATTTTTTTTTTTAATAATGAGAACTTTAATTATGTCGGAATTAAGTTTGAATTATAAGATAAGATAAGATTTCTTTATTTGTTAAACATTGTATACATACAAGAGCATGCAAGATATTACATAGTTTAAGTCCAATCATGTTTAGCCGTAAGTATCGGCGTACAAATATTTCTATAACAATGAAAAGAATTAACAATACTAAAGATCAAAAAATGCAATTACCAAGTTTTAATTTAGAAACTTTACAGATTAGACATTATTTTTATGTTATAATGTCAAAATTAAATTTAAGGCAAAACTTTAATGTCAATCAGATACAGGAATAATGTCAAAGTTACTACATGTTTATCATTAAAAGATTTATGTCAAATTTACAAGATAGATGTCAAAATTACAAGTTTAATGTCAAAAATTACAGAAATTATGTCAAGAAATTACAGCCGTGGTCATATAATTGAGGATGGGAAATCATCAAATGACCCCTCCCGCTCTGGGTGGAGCAGAAGGGAGTGTCAGACTCTTACTGACTAAAACCCACCCGTGTTCCTTCCTTAGCCCTTTATGTACCAGGGCAGCGGTAACCCTTTCGGACGATCCCGCTACCCCGGCAGGCTTCGGCCCTGTCGGGCCCCGTCAATTATGCTGACATCTCTTTGAGGCGCACGTGGAACACATACGCGCCGTCCGGCACGGGCCTGGTCCTGATCGGACGGAGAGCTACCCATTGCTCTCCGCCCGCAGGCCCGCGCCTGCGGTGGCCGTGAGTAGTCACGCGGCTCCCGACGCCCGGAGCGTCTCCCTCGGCGGCTGAGGCGTGAGGATCTCTCCCTCGCCCATCCCGCCACCTCCTTCGCTAGCATGACTGCTTCGCAGAAGGAGGTGACCGCCTCCCACTCCCTCTCGCCCCGGACCATGGCTTGCACCAGGGCCGGACGCGAGAGGTCGCCGCCGCTGCCGATCGCCTCTACGAGGACACGGCGGTGCTCTGCCCAAGCGGGGCAGACCTCCACCGTATGCTCCACCGTGTCCTCTGGGCGATCCTCGCAGTGGTGATACCTGGGCGTCTCCTCCCGCCTGATTATGTGCAGGAACCTCCCGAAACATCCGTGTCCGGAGAGGACCTGCGTCAGGCGGTAGGTGAGAGCGCCGTGACGCCTCTCTAGCCACTCCTCAAAGAGGGGTCTTACCGCCGCTATCGTGACGTGCCCCCTTCCAACGTTTAGGCAGTATGTTAAATATAGTAGGCGCCATGCATACGACACTTTTTGCGCATGAGTGCCGTTTTTGCTGGGTAGACGCGAAGAATGGTCATATCCCGTCTGTTACACGGTACAACGTCCTGTAGACGTGAGAACAGATTCGGGTTTGTTTTAACAAATATTGCGGATTCTAGGATATATAGACACGAAAGAGTTAATATCTTGTACCTTTTAAAATATGGTTTACATGTATCAACCGTTTTTAGCCCAAACATAGATCTAATGCATCTCTTTTGGGCCTTGAATGAGTCCTGCCTTTTGTTAGCGTCGGTAGAATTTAAAAAATAGTTCTGGTTCTAAATATAACCTTGTTTTATAATAAAGCCGAATGTGTCCTCTTGTTTTTGTATTTATGTGTATAGTAAGTTAGTAAGGGTTTTAATTTGATAGTTAGTTAGTTGTGTTATATATTTTATATAAGGTGTTTAATCTGTATGAAATGAATAAAACCTATCTTGAAATAGATAGATATATAGACCGAATACTCTTTAGCTTTTTATTATGCACACCATATGTATAACTCACAAATAACAAAAATAGCACCATTAACACTAACAATGTAATGTGATAATTCGATCCCTCTATTTTCTGTAATGTGGAATAATTAACCAGGTGCAATCAGATCACCGCGCTGGCTAACAGATCACACTAATTGTTCATGTCCCTCAAACGGGAACACAACCAGTGCGAAGTTATTTCGGTAATCATTAACATTCTGTCAAATAATAACACCACTTAGATGTTCAATTAAATAGTTTATTGGTTCAAAAATGCAACAATACCAAAGACAGTGTAATACACACTAAAACGTGCAGATCCAATCACGATGATGATGACGACGTCACGCTGGAGTAGGTGCACGAAGGCTGCGCTAACGTTCATGTTCGGGGTCACCAATTTGGAGGTATGAGGAACAGGGTGTAAAGTTCACTCATCCTCCATAGAAAAGGGAGGATCCTCCGACCAACTGCCCAACGATTGATGTTGGGAAGTTTGTATATATGCTAATTGCGCGGTAGACTCTGCTTGCGAGATGCAGGATTTGCGTGACGTCAGTATGACGCGTTGTTCGCATGTGGCGTGGTAGATACCACTACACCATATTATAATTTATGTTTTAATTATTTTTCCAGCAACGATTTTTTCAACTTATTTTTGTGATGTTTAATTTCTGTAAGTAATACAATGGAACAAATCACCCACATAAGGGCCAGGGCGTAAAACAAAGTGCTTATCTTCGACAAACTTATACCCGTCGGATTTAATGCATCATTATGATTTTTTCTATTTAAAATCCATTTTTGGTTATTATCATCGTTTAATAGATTTTCAATAAACCCAGCTTCAACTAGACTGAATATTATATCGTCTACGTCTTTCGCCGCCGGCCATCCAGGGCGCATGTAGAAACTAGCACCAGTTGCACTTATACGTTTCTCTAATATTTGAATATACGGATCCAGAGACCGAACCAATGCGACATCGGTAGCCAAAAGAAAATTTTCCCCTTCAAAGATGCGTCGAATATATTTTCTTAATTCATTCATTGGTATTACTTTGTAATCACGTTCCAAGGGAGTATCTTTATAATATTCAACAACTACTTCAACCCCACCATAACCATCCACTTTTGTTACTGCGTCTTCAATGGACTCAAAGGGAGGTTCCAAGTCTAATGTCTGCAAGCTATCGACTAGGTCCGCTTGGTAATCCATCCGAAAAAAGACACAGAACCAAATCCAAAGAACAAAAAGAAAATTGAGCAGAAATGACTTAGTTACGAATTTAGCTGACTGACCCAATAATATTAGGAATGATTGGTACAGTATATGGTTTGTTGCATTCGTCATCTGCGGCTTACATTTTCTTACTAGCATAGCTGAAATGAGAAATGCAATATATACCAGTCCGTGTAAATAAGTAATGTTTGTTTTATCTGGAACAATGAATTTGAGCCAATCAGAAACTTCGCGTTCCTTACGTCCAACCCATCGGATATCTACTGTGTGATATGTATGAGATGGCAAAGTGACGGTATAGCGTTTCTCTGTAAGGATGTCAGCAGGAATTAGTATATCAGCTTTTTCAGTAGCCAGATCACCAATGGAGCCCGTTGCTGTTCCATTTACATATGATCCAAAGACACTATTATTATAAGAAGAGGTAACTTGTAAAGAGGCGTTTAGTTTAGTCAGTATAATCATAAGTACTTTGCCATCGTAACCGCCAACAGAAGAAATTGTATCGTTTTCTATTTCTACCGTAACGAAGGGAAAATATTCCATCAAAGCCGTTCTGATGGGGCACTGGTAGAAGTTGCCAAACTTTTTAGGAAACATATTATCGCCATACTTTAGAAAGATAGGTGTATAATTCCAGCAACATCCGTCACTGTATGGAAAGAACGTCGACAGTGTTACTTCACCAGTATCATAAGCACTTATGAGGATTAAGTCTGCCTGATCATTCTTCGAAGTCACTTCGACGAAGGCTTCAATCTCAGCAGTCGTCTTGACAGCGTTTTCCAATACAAGGATGAAACGAATGGGGAATCTTATCACTTCATTTATAAGCTGCATGATAGTTTCATAATCATGTAAGCTATTTGCAAAGTAGATTGTTTGTTTGAATCCAACTGTTTCATTGATCTCACGAATTTTACTATCATTATAAGTAGACCAGGGACTGAGGACGACAGAACCAGGGTAACTCTTTAAATAATCATTCACATATTCGGAGTCATTTACTTTCCAAATAACCGTGGTTGTAAAGTGGTGACTGTAGTAGGTGCTTGTGATATTCACTGCGGTTTTTATGAGCATTGTAATTGCAGAACAATTAGTGAACATTAACAGTAGAACAGTTAGAATTGTTAAAACTCGTGTCATTATTCACAGTTAAATTTTAACACGGACTAGCACTGATACTGCACACACTACAGCAAGTTAGCCACTAACCTTTTTTCCTAAAACGTTAGAAACAACTTCTATAGCGTGTCACATATCACCACGGAAAAGCGTATAATTTATATTGTCACCATCATAATTATTACATAAATTAAAGCTAAGTTTGTTACTCCAGTTTTATTGACACTTTTATTAGTTTATATAGGATCCATTTGTCCATTATAGCCAAAGTAAACCTTAAAGCATGTCTTAAATATTATTTGTTGGCAAACAGGCCAGGGTCAACTTGGTGGGATGTCGGTAATCATTCGTTGTTTGTACAATTTTATCAAATGTATACTATTTTTATAAGAAGGTATACTTTAGCTTTAACTCCGTACCTCGGAAAGCACGTCATGCTGTTGGTCCCGGCTGTCATTCGCGGATCTTTGACAGTCGTTACGGGTAGTTCGAAGCGCAAAAGTCTGACAACCAGCCTTACCAAGGGGTATCATATTACCCAGTAACTGGGTTGTGGAGATCAGGTAGGCAGTGGCTCCATGTAAAATACTGGTATTCAGCTGCATCCGGTTAGACTGGAAGCCGACCCCAACATAGTTGGGAAAAGGCTAGGCAGATAGTGACTTTAGCTTTAACTGTTTTACAAATAAAGACTTTTCTATGTTATGCACTAAAAACCTAAAGTCAAGAAAAACTGAAGGCCAATTCTCGTAATTTAATATGTTCAAAATCTAGTCGCAGTCTCATCTCGGCGACAAACAAATGTCAAAAACTTGTCAAAATGTAGGAAATATTTTTGACAGATTGAGACTGAGATCAGAGGGGCGATTCTCATAATTTTAAGAACGTTCTCAGTCTAATCTCACTGAACGTTCTTAAAATTACGAGAATTGCCCCGCTGATGTCGCGAAAGATACTGAAGTCAAACTCCATGTTGTTTTAAAGTGATTTATTGTAGAAACAAAAACATTACACTGTGTATATATAATGTCGTATAAAAAATGCAAATGTACCTACGTGTAATATTTAAAATTTATTAGACAGTTCAAAAAATATTTTAGTCATGTTTGTTTCATTCAACTTGTGGTCGTCTATATAAAATGATTTTTGTTTTCAGTTTTCTTCATAAAGTACATACATACATGATTTAACTTAGGCAGCATATCAGATTCACGTAAATACTTAAATATAAGGTACCTACATAACAAGTTGTATTAGCTAAATTATTTGAATTACAACAACGATGGATAAAAAAGGTTACTTAAACAATCAGATGCGCAAGCAGACTAGTTCATTCACCCATAGAGGTTAATGATTCGAAACCAAACCGAAACTTCTCGATATAATATGAAGTAGTATCAAAAAGTGCTGAAAATATTCATGTTTCATTGCATTAAGTTTGAAAGGCACTGTCAATATTCACTTTGTATTTCATCACAAATAAGCCAGATCAAGTCAAACTTCTACTAAAATGTCTCAATTTTAAAAGCAAGCCACAATACTGTTACATAGAATGTGAATGTACTTAAAATATTATAATTATACAGTACAAGTAATGTAAGATAAATCCTAAAAATAATTTACTTAATTAATCAGTTATGGTTCAATATTGATCATTGATGTTAGTTTCACAATATTTTTTTCGACTTGGTTCAGTAGAAACTGGTCCAATATTGAACCATAGCTTAGTATCACTAAAAATATAACTGGCATGGCCACGGACGAATGTGTAACAAAGACTTTGGTTGCATCAGGTCGAGGAAATGCATGATGGGTCTTAGTAAACATGGAAGTTTTTGGTAATGCTCTACATACTATTTAATGTCCATGTATTGTCCTCTGAAATCAAGTGGGTGAAAATTCCCTTCAGAGACTACATGCATTTACACTTTTAAATTGTGCGTGTAGGAAACATAATATCATGACAATAATATCAAATAATATGTCATCATATATAATATGACTCTATTACAAAAAGTTGAGATTTAGGCACTGTTTGGTGTGGCCACACCCAATGTTAAGTAAGTGTTTTAGCCTCCGCGCTGCGTAAGGACGGCGTCTACGAGAAGAACCGCTCCGTTGATGATTGCCAGGGAGGCTTTCGCCAAGTTCTTGTCCCTAAAGTCACTCTTACCAGCGTGTTGGTGTCTGAAAGATAGATTGGTATATAAGAAAGCGAAAACAGTCTTGAAGGTCTAATTATTTATCTATTTAATATTCGAACAGTTTTTTATTTCCGCCATAAATTACGAGGAAAAATATTTATCTCCATCAACTCCAACAGTTACAAAACCATTGTGTCTGGCGTGAATCCACGTTCGTTAAGAGTTAAGAGCCCCAGCGACAGGTCGGAAGCAGTCCAATAATTTGAAGTCATATAAAACCATCACCGCCATACCGGCTGGTATTTTCAAGGCTTTTTAGATAATCAGGTTCTCCCTATTATTAAAATAATATATTCTAATTTAATATATTGGTTTGCTTAATTGGAGGGGCCCGCACGGGTGGATCAGTCAGGCTCTACGCTTTAGTCTACGCTTGCCGCGGTTTGTCTGAAGATGATGGTGTGACCATCTTTACATACCGAGACCCCTCCGTGCCTCGGAAAGCACGTTAAACCGTTGGCTCGGCCCGGCTGACATTCCTGGATCTTTGACAGTCGTTACGGGTAGTCAGAAGCCCGAAAGTCTGACAAGCAGTCTTACCCCGTTACTAGTTGTTGAGGACAAATAGGCAGTCGCTCCTTGTAAAATACTGATATTCAGCTATATCCGGTTAGACTGAAAGCCGACCCGAATATAGTTGGGATAAGGCGGTAGATAATGATGATCCTTACTTGTCAATAATCAAAGCACCGCTGGCGACGAACAAGGCCACACCGACCAACGAGTAGAAAATGTCAATCCTTTTGTGCGAAGGTGTCTGCATGAGGTAACCTGGAACATGACGTCATTATCGATTAGAGCACGCTATTATGCATTATAAAGTAGTTTTATAAAGCTACGTAGGATGTATAGTGCACAAACAAGTAGCCAGGTGTTCTAATTGAACCTACATTAACTATCGACGTTTTGAACAAAATGCAAACCTTTCATACACATATAATTATGAGAGATGACAGTAACCATCCGTCATGACTCATGCATCATAAATATAAAAATGCCTGCTAATACGCTCATAGACTACTTACTACTTCGAATTTCTTAAGAACACGTGTACCTAAAGTTATCGACTCAAAACCCCACTGTGAACTACATATTACAGTTCACAGTTCCAAAGAACTTTCCCAACTTGACTAAAGATGCTTCTGACAATAAACTAGAATTAAACGTTTGATTTGATTTTGTTGTTTTTTCTGTCCATATTATATTAAACTGACTTAATTACCTATATTAATTTCGCAGACGGTTTACCGTTGAATAACACTTAGGGTTTTTATCAAATGGAGGTACTAACCGGCAGCGGCTCCAGCGAAGATGATGAGGTAGCCGACGAAGGTGCCGGTCACCAGCATACCGGTGTCAGGCTCAGCATTGTAGCTGTGGTAGTGGAGGGCCACGCACGAGCATGTCAGGGCCTGAAATGGAGAAAAAGTCTATATGTAGATGATATTATGGTGATAGACGTTAAAACGTCTTTCAGGTGTACATAACCGGAAGGGGTGGTAAAATGTGGGAGTAATAAGAATAACCATTTTTTATATTGGGGTACTGGAAATAAAGGTACAAAAGTAGGAACACCGTATTTACATTATATTCGTAAACTCAATAAAATCTTTAAACTAAGTACAATGTTATTTTTTGCTTCCCCAAATAATATCATCTTCATTCATTAGTAATCGTTACACCTCACGATTCCAAAATGGCGCGGTATTACAAACACCTGACGTCATGGCACGCGATTCCTCTAGCGTGTGGTGACGAACCACAGATAATATCGCAACCAGTTCTGGAGCGATGATGTCATACTGAACACGCAATATAAAGCCGAGGCCAACCGCTCGACACCTTGGGGCCTTGTCTTTGAGGATGAACATTAAAATAAGGTCGACTGCACTTTAAATGAAATTAAATGTGTGTGTTTTGCGCATTGATTATAATTTAATTATTGTTCAAAATCTTGTTTCGATACAAATACTTCTTCCTGTTTTGTTATAGCATACCTATTGCTATCAATAAATCGTCAGACTGTATTAAAAAAATAGAATACAATACAATACAATAGAAAAAAAAATTGCATAGTGTAGGGTATAAAGGTGAGTTTTTTTCAGAATAATGTTTCGTTTAGCTTTGCCAAATGCTCAAAGCTTTTCTCTTTTAATTTCTTTCTTAATTTCCTATCCACCAGGATCAACCTGCAGAATATTAAATTATGAATTATGCGCAAATGTAACAAAATGTATTCAGCTCACGAATAAGAAACGTATTCGCACGTGTTATTCATTTTTATAGCACTCATTAATTTTATTATAGCCATCAATTTCCGTACAATAGGAAGTACATTCGATATTGTCCACCCATTCTTACAAGCTTTTATTTAACTTGCATGTACAGTCACGAGCAAAACTATGTATACACTCGGCTTTATTTAAAAGCGATTTACTCCTTTATTTTTGAATGAAATTTTATGTTGTTACGAACATAGCATTTTCGTACTCATAGGTTTATGTAATGTGTCGTATTTCAACGTTGCATTCGTTATTTCACGAAAAAAATCGCAATTGAAAGTTCCTAAGTGTTGACATATTGGTGCTCGTGACTGTGTCTATGTATGTAATTTTATTATAGCCATCAATCTCCGTACAATAGGAAGTACATTCGATATTGTCCATCCATTTTTTTAATCCTCAATTGATTTCATTGTTCATAACAAGAATCGACAAATGACGTCCGTAATTAAATTAACTAGGGATTTAATTGAATTAGTTTATTTATAAGTTTAAACATGAGCGCATTAGTTGTTTTGTTATTAATTTGACTCATCTCAATAAGAAACTGAACAATAGGAAATACCTAGTTATAATTTTAATTGTGGCGCAAGGTGTGACCTTTAACGCGTTTTATCAGTATCTCACAATGACTCCACTCCTTGTTTCAATGACTTGTAAACAAAATATATCGTTCGATGAAACACCTTATCAGTGTTTCTTCGACCGATATATTATCGTTATTGTTAAATTAGTCACCTACAAACTTGCTTTTAGCCATCAAATTATTTTATACAGTTTCTCATGATTTCTCAACTACGCTTTTAATATTTAAAAAAAAGATAACTAATTAATAAAATTATAAACAATATGGGTCCATACTCGAACAGTGGCCACTTCCAAAAGTAGATATTTGCTTTGTAATAAAAAAGAATCTTATCAAATATTATCTTATCCAAAGTCAATAAAATATGCTTCACCGAGTTCACCTTCAACATTCCATATTACATCAATATCTTTGCTTTATGGAATTACTTTCTTAGAATGAATGATTTATAATTTTTTATTGCTTACATGATATCATTATTATAAACTTGAAGAAGAAAATAGACTCAGAAATAGGTAACCTCAGCCTTTTCTGTCGAACAATTTCAAACATTGAAACATTGCATTGCATTGAATTTTTTTTTTTTGTGACATTGATAATATAAAATATTTGCGGCCCTTTAATATATTTGTATGAGGAAAATCATGCAACGAATAGAAAATGTTATGCTGTCACCTTGTATTTTAAAACTTATTGATTACAACGTGCTGAGTAACCTATAGAATTGAGGAACCTATTCTTGCAGACCCAAGGGGCTCAGTATTGGAATTAAGTGCTATATAGTCAGTTATATCTGCTACACAGGGCTCTAATTCACTATGACCACTTAATGATTCTTTACTTCGAAACCACTTCATTTCCTTAGTTAATCACGACACATGCTATTAGCGTATTCTCTGACACAATAAAGGAAACCGCGAGAAATTAACTCGAAGTTGTTTATAAACGGTGTGGTTTGAACTTTCAAAATATGTACCACGATTGACAACCAGACGTGGTGTGCACGTGGTAAGATTACGCGGGGAATAATATTGACCATACAGAATTGGGGCCCTAAAAGGAAATAAAATACCACACTAAAATGCTTCTTCTTCTGCCAGTTATCAGCAAAAACTCACCCACCCATGTAATTTACAGCATTCTATCGTTAGAATGATCTAGTAACCAATGTATCAGTTGGCTGATAACCAGTATAATAACGAAACGAAAAATCTGATTTGTAAACACGAAACAGATTAATAGAAGGTCGAGGTTGCGGCGCGTCACCTTGACTCATTCAGTATTTTGGCAAAATTACTCACATTGAATTTAAAACTTTGTGCCCATCTATGTAGGTACCTACTTCTTTATCATTGTCAAATTCAGTTTGTTCAATGCCAGTTCTTGAACTTTTTTCTATCGATACACTAAGAAGTAGAATCCCAGTACTACATTATAGTACATTACTGTCTGTTTCACAAATGAATTAGCGAAACATACATTGTTCTCTTTTGTTTCTCGCGATACATTTCTTCATGTTCAATCCCCACTACCCACTAGTCTTACTTATTGATCCACATTATTTAATACCTTAGTTGAATACATTAAAAACTGCTTAACATACATCATTGCTATATCGTGATCATTTTAAACTCGCACATACTGATTAAACGATCGTTAACTGTTATATAAATCAGGTTAATGGCAACAACTAAGACAGTGCTAAAGGTAGGCGACCTTATTGAACGACACTAAGGGACCTACCCAGCGACGTGCCTTCGAGCTTCGAATAGAAACTTGTACATTTGTACCAGAGAGTACCCTTTATTATAAAAAATTATTAAAAGGTACCTCCTCGGTGTTTTTTATTTATAATTCACATACGTACACATACATAAACTCATGCCTTCTTTCCGTGGATCCTTACATACTAGTTTTGCCTCGTTTACGTTCATAATTCATTACTATATATATTTTTTTTATCATTATTCCTCTCAATGTAATGTATTCACCACACTTGGTTGACTGGTGTAGAATGCCTAAGGCATTAAGACTGCCTTAGTACCTTTGTTGCTAGAAATGTTTATATGTATAAATAAATTATCTTACTATAGCATTAAAAGAAGTTCCATCCATTATTTTGATCACCAACGAAACCAGGCTAGAGCGAGCGTAGGTTTGTGTGTATTCTTTCTTGTTAGTGTTAATAATCTATTTCAAGGCCATCATAGGCCATTCCGTGAAACAGGGCAAAATATTTGTGAGTTTTGCTGGTTAATCAGTTTTAACAGTTTAAAAACTGGTCCCAACAGCCCAACAGTTTAATCAAACAAGCGATTCAATAAATAAAAAATAAAAACAAAATTGTACGTCCATCAACGCCTAGCTAGACCCAACAACGTCATTGTTGCAATTAGACCAACAAGCATTGAGTAAGTTTATATTAAAGTTTTTAATATTGTTTTATCAATGTCCATACACATTAAAGCAGTTTCGATAGTGAAAGCAAATGTTTTCATTACTACAAGTACATTATGCGTGCCGTGAATAAATTGCATTGCATAGAGGAGTGAAACTGTGGATCGTAAGTACACGGTAGCTAAACACATAAACAAAGACAAAGAAACAATAACAGTTCTATTGTTCATGCTGTTTATTTATTGCAGGTAGAATAGTTCAATAAGAGATCTACACGAAGTGTATTGGAATCTGATTTGTTCACATCAACTTACATAATATTATAACTTGTTAACTTATAAACATACAATGCTTTACATGACCCGTAATAAGATAAACACATGTGAATTGATCTTACGACTAGAAATCACAGTAACTCAAACATTTGGTATCAGTCCATGGTCCATGGTAAGTATTAATCCAACAATGCGTGTATGACCGTAAACGAGGCAAAAGAATAGTAAGGATCGCAGCAGGTGGCGTTCTATAGTTTCTGCCTACCCCCATGGGAAGAAGGTGTGAATTGATGTATGTATGTAATCCAACAATATACATATAGGTGACGTTGATTTGGTTTTATTGATAAGTCTAATTTTATAATAAGCCTATTCAATGAAATCTTTGCCTTAATCCTGATGTGCTACTTCTTTCAATTTCCAAGAGGAGCCATAGACACTACTTAGTTGTTCTAATTGATCGCATATGTGCATCTTTATATCACACACATTTCTGCGAGCTATCGAAAATGAATCAATGAACGATGACTTAGTAGTTAGTTAGTCATCGTTCATTGATTCATAGTCTACACGCTATTGTGTTCACTTTGTATCCATTAGCGGAAGACAAAGTTAGTAATGATTAAGTACTACTTAGTGCTACTTATTAGTTATTCTGTGGTACTACACGATTTACTTTTTATGAAGTCATAACTTTAGGAAGTGATTTTATGGATTCTAAATTGCAAAAGTTTTTTGACCTATAAGTGATTTAAGCAACTGTTAGATAATAATTATTATATATTATTGTCATTGATAAAATTGTTGTGCCTTTATCAGAGCTGGAGATTGTGTGAAGACACTGAAATTTCCTGGCAATTTGTGTGTCCTACTTTGTCACTTAATCCGTCTTATCTCCGAGTCATAACTCTAGTGCATCATGTGACGGTACGTCATCAACAAACATGTGATGATGTGACCCCCAGGCCAGGATTAACTCGGATAATGACAATTGCTCCAATTACTTGAAAAACGAATACACACACACAGTCATGATTCCGGTAACATTAAAACCATAATATTGACTGATGAAAAGCCAAATCATGTTATATCTTAATTTTTTATAAATATATCTAATCTATCGGAAATACGATGGAGATAACATCAAATTTTCCGTTCTACGTCATTAAACCAACCAAAACTCATAGTTAACAAATTAGGAATTTATAATATCCGATTTAAAAATAAACTCAGTTGTTAATACAGAGTCAAACTGAATGCAAACAAATTTACTCCCAACCGACAGGTGGTCGAAGGCAAATATTTTTCGTATATTTTACGAGACATTGATATAAACAGAGCCAGTTTTTCTCAACTTGTTGCCGGTAGCTTTATGAAGTCTGTCATCACTTTTGGAAGCGATTTCACTTCTAAAAGCGACCATGGTTTGTATAAGTATGTACGGCCATATATAGCCGGGGAATGGTTGTTCCTCCGTTTTATCGCCCTGTTATGTCCGTTAGAAAACGATCACTTTTCCATGAACCAAGTCTCAAGCTAAATATCTAAAAACGCGTTCTCTCTAACTAGGTATTATATTATGTGCAACATCATTAGTGTTAAAATAAAATATGATGTGTATTTCGTGTCATTCATTTTGATTTATTTAATAGTGATTATTATCACCTACTCGTTATGTTAACAATGTTGAAATAAAATAAACGATATGTTTATTAAATATGCGATTAAAAGTAAACACGTATTTTATTTAATGAGGCCATAGTTGCATAATGACACAAAATCATAAAACCACCGTTATTATGTAAAAATATTATTTATGAAACTACCCCGGTAGCTAAACATTATATCTGTTGTTCAGTTCGTCTTTACTTATTCCAACAATCAATAGGGATGGGTGAATACATGACGTCATCTACTTCATAGTCTGTCAGCCCCATATTTGTAGATTAGACCTCTATAATATGAGTATCAAATAACAGTTTTATTTTCTTACCTACAACTTTTCAATCATTAGTAGCATCAAAGTCATATGGCAGTAAAACAACGAGAGGCACGGTCATTTTACCAGCTTACAATGCTAATGGACTACCGGCATTATAAAATACACTTCCTGTATGCTTGTGAAGGTTATCTTATTTCTGAGATCATGAGTAGGTAACCAAAAGTTTAATGTTTACATAAACATTCAGTAATTTTTAGTCTCTTTGAGCATCGTTACGATAAGACTGCAATAGTTCTGACTGATGTCAAAGAAGATTTGGATCAAAGACTAACCATCTCAATTCCCAAACATAAATAAACACAAAGTATCTACTAATTTAAAATTACAATTCATTGTTGTCGATAGCGGAAAGCATTAAGGTATCGATAAGGTAATCTTTAGATCCAGGTGGGTTGAACCGAGTGGTTTAATCAACTTCTATTAGACCATGACCCGTTTGCAGTGGGCGTGAGTTGCTTGGGTACGATATTCTGAATATACTGGAGAGCTGACAAACTTTAATGTCCATGCATGTACGTAAAAATAATGTTCTACAAATTTAGAAATGCAACCCTCCAAATGGTCCCTTTTACCTCATATGAAAAATTTACCGCCTAAGATAATTGCTTTTTTTACGCGTTCCATTAGGCAATCGTTAAACAAGTTAGTAGTTACATTACTCATGTCGGATGATATAATGATTTCATATTTATTTTTAGTTAGAATTTTATCGTTTGTTTATACTTGGTATAGTCGTAGGTAGGTATTGACTGACTGACCGCTACGGCCATCGTGGTTATGATATCTGGAGCTATGTTTCAGAAATATGTCTTACATAAAACAGCTTCCAACATGTCTAGTAAAAAAAATATCTAAGGCCCATTTTACCGAACCTCACTCAAGACTCAAAGATTACTTAAACCTACATAGTTTCAACCAGTCCAATGGCTTTCAACTAGTTTTAGGTAATGCTTGATATGTAATACGGATACGGGCTTCAGAATTTATATGACATGTTATGAAAAACTCAATTAGGAAGACGACGAAGACACGCCTCACGTAGGAGCATAAGTGTGAATCAATTTACTGTCGCTTTGTCAGAGTGGTCATCAAAAGTGTTGATACACGAACAGACGCTTAGGTCAGGCTGCTAAGAATAGCTGATGGACACTGATGTAATCCTGTGATAAGTAATTCCTACATTGTTGACTCAAATTACTCAAGTCATGAGGAGAATGACGAAAAAAATCTTGGGAGACCAAAGAAGTGTTTGAAATATTTCTTTAGATGATCTCTTTTTAAAGGCTTCTCAAAAATGATCAGGGTGTTGGTTTAGTTTTAACATCGTTATCTAATTGAATTGCCCCATCAACTATTACGATGTTGACTGATGAATTATTCATATTGTTTCTTATTAATTTATGTTTAGTTTCAATTAAACAGCGTTCTTTAAACAATTTCTTTCCAGTGAGTCCCGTCATATTAAATTAGCTACAATGGAATGCAATCTGTTCCAATTCGGTATAAATTGTAATCATAATATGCGTCCCTTTGCCGTCTCTTTCATTTGTATGGTCGATGAAAGTGAAAAGAGTCATCGCCCTTTGCATCTTAATAGTGTTGGGCTACCGTTTTTGTTAGCGTTCGTTTACGACATAAAATGTTTTATTTATTTTTAGCACTTTTCGTGGATCATTAATATTGTTGAAAGTTAGTGTTTTGATGAGGCTATTAGATGTACATACATAAGAAGGTAAGATGTATATATTCTCAATTATTAGATCAAATACTATTACATCAAATAACCTTACGTCTAAATATCGTTAGTTATTACCTACTATTTCACATAATTCGTCAAAGTTAAAGGAAATGCTGCTTTACGCCATCGGTGTACAAACAAAAACATGATCATTTAAAATTCGCCGACTTAACCTTTCATTGTGCAGCTGCCATGCTTCTAAAAAGCTGTTATTACCAATAAAAAATAAAATAAAAATAATTACCAGCTCCAAAAACTTGACAATAGACAATCTGCTGATCGACATCGTGATTCACTTCGAAATTCAAAATACTACGATGTTTATAGGCTATGTTTACACTGAACACGAGCGTGCGATGTGAAGTCGCCACGGAGACTGCGCGCGCCGCCGCCGTAACTCGCCGAGCAAAGCGATGAGCTCATGCTTCATACGGTGTGGCCATCGAGTTTATCAACGTAGGACATAATAAACAAACCAATAAAAATCATACTCGCCACATGGCCTAATCTAGTACGTGACCAAGTATTGAACCTTGGAGTACACCTATTTTTTAGCAATGTTAAATTGCTTAGACTTGAAATGACGTATTCAAGTTTAGAACTTACATTACTTAAGTAATACCTATGTCTAACTATAGCACCTACTTACTGTGCCTAGTACTTATTTGCCCAAAATTATGTTTCTTCATCGTTGATATTAATAATAAATCATCATCCTACTTAGTTTGAACTACCTATGTAG
Organism: Apamea epomidion; assembly: GCA_947507525.1. NCBI lineage: Eukaryota > Metazoa > Arthropoda > Insecta > Lepidoptera > Noctuidae > Apamea > Apamea epomidion. The sequence goes on from OX382232.1 coordinate 7,430,611, forward strand.
TTCGGAAACACAAAAAATTTGTATCTTTTCCCTATACTGTATTCTACTGCTATGCAAAGGCGTTTGCCAGTATATACTATTTTAAGTAAAAGACCAACTTCTTCCTTTACATTATTTTTACTTATTACCTACCAGAATGATAAAAAATAATTTCATGGCTACATTACAATCGTAGTTTTCCCCCTAAGATGACATCATTTGCTCGTGAATCGATATCGCGTGAATTTTTTGTCAACATTGTTGTTGTGTCTTTAAATAGATCAAACCGAGAACACTTGCGCAAAAATTAATGATAGCAGCTTTCACTAAACCATTCCCATAGATAGCATTCATATTTACGAGTATGACCGTCAACGGTGTTTCGATAAGTAAAACATTTCAGTTTTAGGTTTTAAATTTCTGCATAATACGTCAATGCACGAACACAGAACAGTAGAATAATAATTATGTATTGTTTTGATAGATAAAGTTTCATTAGGACCCGATCACCCAACATTACACAATTTGACAATGTTCCTGTTACGAGGTAAAACAAACATACTGGTACTTCGTCATAGTTGGGTATGTATTTATTATTTTAATTACGTTATAATGATTAACATTCTAGTGATATTTATTTTAGAAAAAGATACACACATTTTGTAAAATCTATGTATCTTTATTTTTATGTATGTACTATGTACCTACAAATATTCTCATATTATTTGTTTTATTTTATTAAGTGAATTAATTTTTTAGTTGTATGCATTTTATTTGCTCTTTTACTCTTACACCCGCTGTCTACATCTTTTTATCTACTTTCCTTCTATTCCTTTTTAAAAAATACAAAAAAAAAATACTTTAAATACTATTTCTTACATACTACGTAGAAAACGTATTTCATACGTACTTACTTTATAAGCATGGTCATAGTCCTAAAATAGTAGCCTACGACATTCATGACATCATAACATCATTCTACGAAATCGTTTTCTATACATAAAAACATAGTTAATCGTTCTACGTGTGCCTTATTATTTTTGATAATTTATGTATGAGATAAACAGATAAATTCTAAAAATAATAATGGTCTCTACTACGCTCGTAAACGATGAGGATTTCCTCAATAAACCGTGTTTGTTTGATCTCGATTCATTCCAAATTTGAAATTAGCTGAGCTGCATACTACCTGGGCCCGTATTCCCGTATTTTAAAACGTTCAAAATCTAGTCGCAGTCTCATCTCGGCGACAAACAACTGTCAAAAACTTGTCAAAATGTAGGGAAATTAGACGTATTTTTGACAGATTGAGACTGAGATCAGACTGTGAACGTTCTTAAAATTACGAGAATTACCCCGCTGATGTGTGAAAAAAAAACTTGAAGGCTGTGCCCTTCTGACCTTTCTTCTAGTAGCTGAAAAGCTTTCTAGCAGGGGTAAACCAAATAGTAAAAGAAAAGGAACAATTCTAACTTTATCACCATCATCAAGCATCTCCACTTCGACCGGTTCTGTGCTTACCTCATACAGCGGATTTCTGCAGCCTTCATAAGGTCATCGATCAACCTTATGGGAGGCCCTCCAACGCTACGTCTTCCGGTACGTAGTCGCCACTCCAGCACCTTTCGGCCCCATCGGCCATGTGATCTGCGAGAAATGTGCCCTGGCAATTATTCTTCGGACTGTGTCGGGTACCTTGGTTCTCCTGCGGATCTCTTTATTTCTTAGATCACGTAGGGTAACTCCAAGCGTAGCCCTCTCCATTGCCCTTTGGGTAACTTTTAGCCTTCTAATAATCAAAATAAAATAAGATAGTTAGATCTATGGTGTGGTCTCAGTAACATATACATATGTTTATACATCCATGAGCAGAATAAAACTTCATAGGTCTTTTGAAATTCTTGTTTCCAAAAGTAACTCATGTTGTTTTCACTTACGAATTTCGACTTTATACTGTTGTAAATTAAGTTCATTGAATGCCTGTTACTATTACTGAGCTTTATGGTTGTACTTATATTTTTTATGTATTAATGTTGTTTTTTGAAAAACACATTTGTTTACATGTTTGGAAACTAAATCACGTACGTATTATAGATATGCAAGTTCATGCAATCGATCGATTTTACAATGAAGCAGTTTCAAAGTCAAAGTCAAATCATTTATTTCAAATAGGCACATAAAAGGCACTTTTGAACGTCAAAAATAAAATTAAAATAAAATTGATTCTAGTAGCCCGTTTATGTACCTACCGAAGTTCCAATGTCATATTAAATTGACGCCTTCCACCTCCTCTAATAACAGATCACCGCGACCATGACCATCGATATCTCTGGGAACGTAGTCAGCCTGCAGTCTGTGAATTGATATCCAAGAAAACTTTATAAGGGAAGCTTTTAATACACTACAGTACTACTTTATATGGCTTTTTTGCTATGCTTCATCTAACGTGATGGGCATTTACAAAATCTTTCCCTACTATTCTCTCGCGATGGCATTGTTAGATATCTGTGTCCAAATTAAGGACAACCAAGAAACCTAAGAGTGAAGTTACATTAAATTGGAGACGATTAAGTATATTATGTTCTTCTCACCGAAACTGTTACTGAAATACTTACTAAGATTTGTTTAAAAATGAAATAGCCTAACATAATCCGCCTATAACGTCCCCACTACTAAGACACAGGCCTGCAGTGCGATTCTGTAACCATCTCACCGTGAAAACTTAAGTGAAGTGAGCGTGGACTGAGCTGTCATTCCAACGAATGCTAGGGATTGACACTATTGACAGCTCACTCTAAGCTCACTTCACCTAACTTTTCACGGTGAGATTTTTACAGAATCGATCGGCTGCTCTCTGTGAGAGGGAGTGGGTCGAAATCCACCACGCGGGCCCAGTACGGCACCCTAATTGCATAATACACTATCAATCTCAATCTGAATCATTTTGAAAGATATTGCTATTCCATTGCTTCATATGTTCGTAAAACGTGTCTGCTCAACAGCGTAAATGACGCAATGAATGTTGTTGAACTGTCAAAATGAAACCCATTGAAAGTGTGTTACGCAATTACCCCGCGGGTCGGTAGATGGCACATGTAAAAATGAAAAAACAAAAATCTTTTTCGGGCAGCCGCTAGTCATAGGTACGGTCACCAAAGGAGATAAGTAACCAGGGCCGTCGGATGTAGTCGAAGTTTTGTAAAAAACCGATGGATGTTTTCGAATAAAATTTAATTTAATTATTGATTCCTTCTGCTGCAATGATTTCTTCTGCACATGTGGCTTCCCTGGCACCTCATTAATGGCATAACTACGTAAATGTATAGTAACTGTTCTCAAATTACGATGTTTATTTATTTTTTACATACTTCGTTGACAATCTTTTTATTATTTCACATTATATACTGACAATTCTAGTTTCAACTCTTTATTAGTGGTTGTAATGGCAGTCATGTCACTTGGTTTTAATAGGTTTTTATGTTGTATCTGTCCTTTTGATGGATTCTTCTATATTTTGTAAATGTGAGGACTTTGTAGGCCTTGTAGACTTTAGATCTGTAGACCATTCTTTATTTTATCAAGTACCTGGTACTTGTTGACAGGCCTACGCTGTCCTCCCATACCTACTGTAATTTGAAAACATTGTAAAAGCCAATTATTTTTAAAAGAGTAATCGTGGAGTTTCTTGTCGGCACTTTTCCATAGGAAACGACCAATTGGAACCGTGCACCTACATAGCTTCTGACGTTTCATAAGTGCCCATGTTGGTTTATTTATTTATTTTACCATTTATGTACACACATATATAAACCGACAATGAAAAACAGAACAGAAAAAATAGGAACAGAGGTGATGCTTATTTCATTAGAAATATCTTCCAGCATACCTAAGATAGGACAATAGATACAGAATGTAGACAGTGTGTGATAGAGCAAAGGAGACCAAATATAATACATAGAATTAAAAAACAATTCACTTACACAACTGAACAAAAATTACGAGAATATACTAACATACATACAAATAAACATACATAAATACTTCTAAAATAAATATTGGTAGAATGATAATAATTATAGCATACTCAAAATAATAAATACATACACAACTATGATGACATGGACAGATAGTGTTCTTTCACACTTATTTTAAAAACTGCAGCAGTTTGGCAGACCCATGTGAAATAAAATATTTTGTTTTTGAATAGAAAATAAACGGTTCATTTACCAAATTAAATTCCATTCAAAAAGATCCATCGGTTTCCAACTAAACTTCAACTGTAACTGACGACCCTGGTTACTTATCTCCTTTGGCGACTGTACATATTTACTTGTATGTTAACTAAGGCCGATCTTACAAGCTTTTCCGATCATTTCGTTCATTTTGTGTGACTCTCAATTTCATTTATGAATTAATACACTAGTTTCCTGTAGACGCACCAGTGTTGACAAATAATAGTGATTAATATAATGAGATCATTTTGTGCCTATTGTAATTTCGTCAGCATTCAAATGAATTGTCATTTTTGATGACTAATTTAATAAATGAGCATGAAATCAATATTTTATGTTGTGTACACAGGAAGTACTCCGACCGTTTTGTGCCTATTTGCGGGTGTGATACTTTACCTGCCTTAGCCCACTGCTTGTACAATCATGTTTAGTGTATGTCCTAATCTTATGTTCTTCTTTGTACAGACGTTAGCATATCAAGCTAATTTCTTTAGATTTTTAATTTTATCGCTAAGGTAAGTTCAAGGTTGATTGGCAAAATTTTACAGTTTCGGGTAGTTTGATGTGCTGGCTGGATGTTAGTACAATAAACTTATTATTTATTTATTTATAACTGTATCAAAAATAAAACAAATATATCTGTTCATTCTTCTTCATAAGCAGGCTCGACCTTTTTTTTTTTTATTTCTACCTGCGAGCAGGCAGGTGTTTTAGAAGCACCTGCCGTTGCCTTTTTGAGCTATGTATACACAAAAAATATATTTGGACTGTTTTTACGTGAAACCTTTAGTAGTAAGTACTAAAAAGAGTCATATGAATGATTTTCTATAAAATCATCCCCATAACAAAACTTTTGTTAAAACTTGTGCTAGCTAGAGCTACTGGCTACTTCGCCCGCGTAAAATTTCTTGTTTCACCGATCCACCCCGTCGCCGTCGCATCAAAATCAAAATCAAAAGTCATTTATTCAAATTTATTAGGCTGAGAATCAGCACTTTGCGAACGTCAAAATTACAAAAGACAGGCTCCTAAGTGCCCTCAAGAATTAGGCTATCAAATGCAAAGAATTTTTAAATCCGACTATTAGTTCCAGAGATAGCGCGTTCAAACAAAAAAACAAAAATCAAACTCTTCAGCTTTATTATTAGTATATACATATAGCATGCAAATGTCCCACTGCAGGGCAAAGGCTTCTTCTCGTACAGTGAAGGTACTAGTATTAATGACTATACTAGCAGCGCCCTACGGTTTCACCCGCATAAGTTTCTATCCCGTGAGAATATTGGGAAAAGTATCCCATATGTTAATCCTTATTATAAACTATCTGTGTGCTAAATTTCATCCTAATCCGTTTTGTAGTTTTCGCGTGAAAGAGTAATAAACATCCATCCATCCAAACAAATTTTCGCATTTATAATATTAGTAGGAAGTAGAATAGGATATTCATCTCCCTAGATTTCATATCACTTAAGCACAATAGACCCATCCACAGACGTATGGATGCACCCAAAATGGTTCTAATTCCACTAATTAAAAGCAAAAGTTACTTAATTTTACGAAACGTTCTAAAGACTCTAAACATTACGCCCTTGTGTTTAGTCTGTATAAGCAAGAGTGGTACAGAATGAGTTATTTGTTCCACAAATTAACATGGGTCCGACGTAACATATCTATTACTCTTTTAATCATGTCTAACTTGCGAAGGACTTTGATGACGGAACTATTGGAATGTGTTGTTTGAGTAATTGGTTAAGACGTCTTGTGGGAGGTATCCGGATTTGGATGCGAGGAATTTAAACAATAGTAGGTATTGAACGTACTTATCGTAGCTACGCTCTTCAGTTACCTACGCAACCTTCTATAATTACCAATATTGAGATCTTTCTGATGACCTAATCAACTTCTGGAGAGAGGTAGGCTGGTTGGAATAACCACAAACGACCCCCATGGCCCACGCACAATGGTCCACTTGAAGGAATAAGTGCGGAAACCAAACCCACAACATAGAACATAGATCTTTCTGATTGTACGCTGAAACAGAAAAACCTGCCTTTTCTACTTACACGCTTCGTAGGTACGTTCTTGTTGGTAATTTGTTGTAAGTACCTACCTTAACAACAAGTACAATGTTAGGATGATAATCAAAACTTCCCCTATAATCGGAACCCCTAGAAACTCCATCCATTAGCACACAAAATCTTACTTACTTATTTACACGTAGCTCTATCTCTTGAAAAGTATACGAACTACAGCGGACCATTGTGCGATGCCCGAACCACAAGCTAGCGTTCGTATTAGTTCCTCTTATATCCGTTAGAGGTCTCATTCCTAAAGCAACCGACTAAACTGAGTTAAGTATTTTTCTTACTTGAAACTAAATAAACGACATCGTCATTATTGCTTTTTCTTAAGGGATCCTGTTAGGTCCATGTATAAACTGATTCAAATACATAAAATTATACAAATGGACAGTGGTGAATTGGCAAGGAGGTTAAAACTATCGGTATAAATCTAATCCTTTTAAAATGAAAACATATGATTTTACCCATTCCAGTAAGTAAATATAAATGTAATAAAACGGATATATCCCGAAAAAACATTACGTCAATCAATGACGTTCCCCAAACAATGTCCATTACTAGATAGTGGCAGGAGGGAGGTGGAGGTAGCCCTTGTTTACAAGTCAACAAAGTGCGTCAGTAGGCCCAGTCACGTGTAGCCATAAATAGCCTCAATATAATGTTCCCAATGTTAAATTTTACACAGTTTGTACCATGAAGATTGCCAAGCCATTGCTAACTTTATCAGTATCAAGTATAATCCGCACAAAAAGACACAACAGCACCCTTAAACATAACTTTATTAACAATTTATAACGGAACATTCTTAGGGCACTTGGTCCGAATGCTGCCTTCCTCCCTGTGCGCAGAGCATATCGCGATGAGCGCATCTATGAGGAGCAGTGAGGAGTTCGCGAGGGCGCATATCGCGGCGGCTTGCGCGATGCTCTTGCGCTCGTGGCCGGGCAAGCCGCGCCAGGAGTGCAACGTTAGCCCACCGCACATCGCGAACAGAACGCTGCCGCTAGATGACCACCACGCATCCACGTAGGCGTCCGCCGCCGCTGATACTGCCTCGCCTGGTAACATTTCAATATACGACATTATGACCTCTGGAGCTAGCGACATTCTGCAGAGTTAGCAAGCTGAATGAGGCAGTAGTCCGACCATGTTTGTAAAGGTCCAAAAGCCTTTATAGCATACCAGACTTCAAATGGAAAGCGATCGGCAAGCGTAGCTAGAGACGTCCCCTAACTATCTTAGGGTGGGATAACTTACAATATGTATGAAAATATGTTTCCACGACACGATATATCTACCTACTGATGAGTCCAAAAAAGAATTTAGGTATCCTTTTAAAATGAATTAAGCATGAAAGCCAAACTTTATTCATACATGGTACCTATATTGTTTATACACCTATAGAATAGAGGGCAAATAAGCGTCCAAAATAAATATATAATTTCATTAAAAGCCAGTGGGGGAAATGACTGAAACATACTCAACAAATTCAGATAACGTTCAGCTAATTCGCTAATGTACCGCCGACGTCCAAACATGATTACGTGATAAGCCGCATTTATACTGAATATATTCTACAAGCAATCATTCGAGATATTCACCTCGTTACACGCTGGCCTCTTCATCGTACTCCTCAGAGTCCAAGTATGCCAGGCTCAGGTCAAAAAGCATGAAAACTGCGTTGAGGAAAGCCAGGCCAGCACCCAGGTATGCTGCGTTGCAGTCACCAGTTCTCGGGTACGGGGAGGGTTTGATCCTGGCTGCGACCACGAGCCCTCCACTCACGGAGAACAAGGCGACCCCCAGCATACCAAAGTACATGTCTTGGACGAGATCCAGCGGCGCGAATAACATCTCTCCTAGAATGTTCAACTTGCTAAGACTGGGATACATTAACTGCGGAGCGGTGAGTGGAGCAACAGATGAATAAACAAACAAACTTCTTTCCGTCATTTTAGCAAACTGTTTGTGAATTTAATTAATGCAGCGTTGAACTCCGTCTAAGCTTTTGGTGTTTCTGTTGAAACCGCATTCAAGTTTTTTTGGTCAACATTCTATAAACATTGTTAATGCAAGATACATCTAGAAATATCTGCGGCTTGCTTCTTCCTTTGAAAGAAAGTTGCAGAGCAATGTTTTAACACTATTTATTTGAGTATTCACCTCGCGGGGGACGAAGTAATAAAAGTTAGAAATAGAACATTTTAATCCAGTATAAATGCGGCACTGGTGCACTGAATATTGTATGCATAGTACAGTAAAAACACATACAGCATTAGGTATAACTAGATGAAAATATCTCATTAACCATGAAATTAATTAACTTTCGACCTTTTCAGTGCCAGAATTTTAAAATGATATATGAACAAATTTTATCGATCCTACGAATACTAGCTACAATTTCAAAACATCATCATTTCAATATACGAAAGCTACAGTACAAACGGAATATCCAAGATATGCAAAGCATGTCCAGTATACGGTCATAACTACATGTCTACACGTATTGTACAATGTATGAGGTACTAGATAAGGCAGTGGCTACATTCTCACCGACGATCTCCCCTGAGAGGACCACCACATAGCCGACGTATGTGCCTGAGCATAACATGAGTGTGGGCACGTCTGTAAGGTCATAACTGTAGTGGTGTAGTATTAGACACGCCGCTGTTAACATCTGGAAAAGAGGAATATTTCAAACATTACTATACCGGCCTGCCCACTTCGGGGTCTTCATTATCTGTCCCAATTTAGAATAAAAGCAATCACAATTCACAAACTTCAACGCTATCAACCACGACAAGACTTAATAAAATAATTAGCAACAGGTAGGTACATCAAGAAGTCCATTAAGATTCTTAATTAATTTGTTGAAAAATGTAGGTATTCATATCACACGATACTAAGGGCCCGATCACACGTACCACATACCACACCCAACCCAACATCGACAACACGTGGACGAGCGCTAATTTGTATGAAAATGAATAGTCTATCCACACGGACCATTAGGCCGTCATAATCAACCGTGTGGGCGATACCGACCACATCAAGACGACGTCGCAGCCACAACGCAACCACAACGTTGCGTCGACGCCACGACACTATCACAGCCCGAGTCGATCTGTCTGGAAATACTAGCCACAACGTAAGCAAATCGCAACTACTAGCGACAACGCAACTGCAAGAAGTTGCAGCGACACTATTCACACAAAACCACTGCTTGCTGATATTTTGTCGCTGCGATGTGGTGTGGTTGTGGCGTGTGGGGACGGACCGTTAGAGTACAATCTATATGTCAATCACTCAGTGAGGACTACCTTCGGCCTGCGCAAGAAAGGGAGCCAACCGATGTGATTAAAAAAAAAAGGGTCTTGTGACTTTTATTTATAAAACCTTGTCGTTCTAAAACTTTTCTTTATTTATTTTATTATTTATGTACACACAGTAAAATACATATTGATATGACATAATTATAATATGAGTACAAAGGTACTGCTTATTTCTTACGAAATTTCTTCCAGCAGACCTGCGAAAGGAGAAGTAAAAAAAGAAATGTAGACAATAGTGTGTGAGAACAAGAAGAGAAAAATATGAATGTGTGAAGTCTAAAATAAAAATATTAAATATACCTGCTCATATAACGCAAAAAAAAATAATAATAAATAAGTATACTTAAATAAATACATAATTCAAAAATATATAAACATATATATATATATACAAATACTCACGGTATAGAGGATAGGTTATCAGTTAATGGCAGTAGCATAATCAGTATATAACGGTCCCACTGCTGGGACACAGGCCTCCTCTCTGCGAGTTGGAGTGGGCTGTAATCCATCAGGGCCCCAGTGCGGGTCGGTGGATGTCACATGTTTACGAATGTTTGGTTCTAGGACATGCCGGTTTCCTCACGATGTTTTTCTTCACCGTTTTGAGAGCAGTGGTGATGAAATAAATTACACAAAGTAATCTGCCTGCCTGGGTTCGAACCCACAACTTACGACACGTAAGTCCGGACTGTTACCACTGGTCCACCCCTGCTGTGCAATGGCAGTAGACTCGCCACCTAGTGCCACCTGCGGGGTAATTGGACAACACACTATCAGTAGCAATGGGTTTCTTTTGACAGTTCAACAACATTCATCGCGTTACTTACGTTGTTGAGCAGACACATTTTTCGAACATATGAAGCAATGTATTAGCAATATCCTTAAAAATGATTCAGATTGAGATCGACAGTGTGTTACTCAATTAGGGTGCTGGTAGTGTTTTAAACGTGTCTGGCGAAATGTGATGGTATTAAACACCCTTATCGACCCCTTCGGGAAATAGAATCAAGCTTGAAACTTTACCTACACGTTACCCTTACCTAACCTAAGGCCAAAATGAAATTGGGAGTGCTAGTGGATGCCCCGGGGACTGAATTTATAAACTTCACGAAGCAGCTGGCCGAAGCATTCCTTTGATGACACCATGAATATGCTAACACCTACTTGAACTCTGTGTTTCTAATTATATTGTAAATTGCAACCCCTTTATTAGGACATTACGATGCATTTTTACAAGAATGCAACAAAGTTTTGATGCAAGTACCTATTGATGAATTATCATCTCAGCAAGTAAGTAACTATATAATAAAAAAAAATATTTAGAGTAAATATATTGTTTGTATGTCTGTTTGTTACGCTTTCACGCTAAAACGGTTAAACGGATCTGAATGACATTTCGCATTACTTTTATCCCTCTTACAGAGAGGAGGCCTAAGTCCCAGCAGTGGGAACTTTTTATTCTGATATTCCCACAGGATCGAGAATTATGCGGATATGGAACCGCGGGGTACAACTAGTTAAGTATAAGACTGCTGTAAACTTTTAGAAATAAAGATCATAATTATTAATAGGAAATGACGCAACATTATAGATATGATAAATTAAATGACAAATTGTTCTATAATTACTTACCAACTCACAGAGTTTAATTAAACACGTTGGTATTAACATTGTGATATACTTTTATATGAAAATGTAAGCGATTAGGAAAAAATCTTTAATATCAATAACACGATTCTTTAAATTACATGACATCCAAACTTGACAGCTCAGCAACTGTGACATCTGTGTGAGTGACATTTTAACTTTTATTAATTTATTTACAAAAGAGTTTTCATATCCTAAGGTTCTATAGTAAAAGTTTTGTTGTTGGTGTAGAGAAAGAGAACAAGATTTTGTCGAATACACCGAATACCGACGGTGGCAAGGTGAGACTCCGTATTATGTTTTAGTGAATATGAGATTGTCACGACTCATAACTCTTCGCCTTCCCACAGAGGATTAGAATATTAATCATTTATTATATATATTATATATTTAATCATTTCCAGAAAATATCGGTGCAACTAGTTTTAAATGTTGTTTGTTTAAAGTACAGTCCATATTTTGATACGTAATAGGTACTTCCATCAACTCAGCCTATCGCAGTCCACTGCTGGACATAGAACTCACGCATGCTGCGCCACAACAGCCTGTTCTCCGCCTTCCGCAGCCAGTCTGTCCCAGCTACCTTTTTGAGGTCGTCTGTCCATCTAGCTGGGGGGGGGCGTGCCACAAAAATAGGCAACAGTAGGCAAAAGGCAATAGGTACTCATTTTAGTAAAATGGTTAAATACCGGTTCACTTTAGCAACCGACTAAACTCTGATGAACTGGCAGAGTAACAATCCAATTGAGCTCTTATTATATCAATCTAAGTCTACTAAGGAAGAACTACGTCATCGATGCGAGAAACTTCGTTTATGGTAATAAATTAATCAACTCACAGCAGCATGCTGATGCGGAGTTACGCTTAACAAGACTTCATGCTATTAAAACTTGGCAACATGCCAACATAAGAAGCCGTATCAACATGGTCATCCATAACACAAAATAACGAAGTATTGAAACGCATTTCATATGTCAATCTGTATAGCCTTTTCCCAACTATATTGGGGATTTGGGTCGACTTCCAGACTAATTGGATGCAGCTAAAAACGAGTATTTTACATAGAGCGACTGCCAATCTGACCTCCACAAACTAGTACTTAACTGGATAACACAAACCCCTTGGTAAAACTGATTGGCTGACTTTTGGGCTTCTGACTACCCGTAACGACTGTCATATATCTACGAATGACAGCTGGGACCAACGGCTTAACATTCTTTCCGAGGCACGGAGGTGTGTCAATATGTCATGGATGGTCACCCATCCACGTACCGACCGCGACAAGCGTTGCTTAACCTCGAAAATGGTTCCTTGCGGCTGTTATTATTTAGCCCACAACCATCAACATCGTCAACCATAATACAAAATATCGAAGTATTGAAACGCATTTCGTTGGTATTAAATACTAATTTGAACAGATACATCCCATTCCGTGACTGTCGAAAGTTCAAGGAGTCTTTGTGGTAAGAATTGCTTTTATTCCGTTTTCATTAACGTAATAACGGTGCACAAGCAAAGAGGCAATCGTCCCTCGGTATTTGTAAAACAATAAAAGTTGGTAACGAAAAATAAAAGTAATGAGTACTTCTACCTACCTACTCACAATACACAAATGTTTATTTAAAAAAATAACCTTTATTTCGGACAAGTAACATCCATAGTAGGTTAGTAAGCAGAAATCTTATGACTATGTTAGTGAAACTTAATATTAAGTTACTTTGCGACAAGATTACTCTGAGAGATACATCTCTTAATAATGCTATGCATTATCGAAGAGTCGCTTCTCCCAGCAATGATTTTGTGTTATAAAATTGATTGTTATTTGTTGTTGTTTTATTAAGGAAAAATTGCGGTATTGGAGTTGAGATTTCGTGATTATGTATCTTCTAGTAGGTTTTAATAATATGTCTTTGGATTAATGGCTTTTATGAAATCTCGTCTTTACTTAAGTAATCTTTTTTTGCCTGAACGCATCTGTCTTACAGAATAACTATAAAATACTCATCATCTGGCTAGCCTTTTCCAACCATATCAAGGTCGGCTTCAAGTCTAACCGGATGCAGCTGAATACCAGTATTTTATATGGAGCAACAGCGTATCTGACCTCTACAACCCAGTTATTGATTAACACAATACCCGTTTGTAAGACTGGTTGGCAGACTTTCGGGCGTCTGACTACCCGTAACGACTGTCAAAGATCCTCGAATGACAGCCGGGACCAACGGCTTAATGTGCTTTCCGAGGCACAGGGGGATCTCGGTATGTAAAGGTGGTCTGGTCACCCATCCACGGACCGACGGCGACAAGCATAGCTTAATCTGATAGATCGACAAGTGTGGCTGTTTTTACTTAGCCACATGCCCCCATAACATTCTAAACTAGGTATAAAACATAAATATTTAAAACTATTTACGTAAGAAATGCCGTCACTGTATAAACACGCTTGCTTTGTTTTTCAGTAAGCGTCTTAACTCGCTTGTTTCCTCGCCCACACGTTCAAGTACCTGCGTACTTTTATAGGGACACCTGTCTACAGGGCTGAAACGTGAATGTTTCAGTGCGTGGGACTACGCGTAATGAGTATGCCTAAGCCTTGTCGACGGATTAGCATTATAAATATGAAAGTATTGCGGCACATGACAGTTCCTTTTATAAATGTTTCACTAATATAGATATTTAATAATTATTTCAGACTTATGGCAGGGACTTATGTGGCAGGGATATCGTCGTAAACCTGTTACCATGGATTCAGTGCATGATTCTGAAGAGGAAGAGTTGAAAATTTTCGTAGGTAATTTAAAAAAATAGCTGTTGCATACATTTTGACCCCGCAGGTATTGCACTTTTCTATGAAACAGCTGTTTTTTTGAAGAAAAATGTCTACAGTCTAGAATCATGTGCTGACAGACAATGTCTGTGGGTCAGTCACTCGGTCACTGTGCCAATAGATATAGTGAACAACGAATTAAACATAAAGTATCGTAAATTTGCAACTCAATGAGTGCGGTAAAATCCATCACTTAATTCATAATACTTGAGCAGAATAATAAATAACTTAACTATTATCCTTTTTTGAGTTTCCACTTAAGTGCAGAATTAACCATAAATAAACATAAGTGAGCATGTATAATTACGCCTAATATGCAATCATTATAATCAATTAGTATTATAATTGGTTGTAACAGTAAACTTCCAGTGTTCATCGTAAAGTTATTATTATTGTCGTAAAATAATAGTCTCTAATTCATCTACAACATAATTACGTTATTAGAGAATGTTGGGAATACCTTTGCTTAGCTTTGGGACAGTGAAAAGGTTGAAAGTTATGGGGCCGCGTAATCTGTACGGATATATCCCGCCCCCCCGAATCTTTGTAGCAGGAGAAACATCATTGCGTTTAAGTCGTTAGGTGTCCTACTCAACCCTCCATCCTCCAAAGAGACTATCAACGAGGAACTGACAACAAAAAAAGTTTCAAGTCTTCACGGAGCTCATCATCATCATTTCAGCCGAAGACGTCCACTGCTGGACATAGGTCTCCCCCAAATCACCTCACCTTCGACCGATTCTGTGCTTCCCGGATCCAACGGATTCCTGCGGCCTTCACAAGGTCCACCTTGTGAGAGGCCTTTCCACGCTACATCTTTCGGCACGCGGTCGCCAGTCCAAAACCTTTCGGCTCCATCGGGCCATCTGTTCTGCGAGCAATGTGCCCTGCCCACTGCCACTTAAGTTTGGCAATTCTTCGGACTATATCCGTTACCTTGGTTCGCTTGCGGATCTCTTCATATCTAATAACAGATGAAAATTGTTGGTTGATATGCTCACATACTTAAATAAATAAAGTCCCCCAGACCGAATTTCGGCCATGGCAACCAATCTCACCGGAGACCTGCCTTTGGCGCGGAAAAAATTATAGTGCACAAATGTATGCGCAAACACATCTGTACTTACACACTTACAATGAATGTGAAACAGTAGTAGGTAGATACACACAACAGTAATTTTTATTGACAGGCAGTCTAAATGTTAGCCAGTATGACCAGGGAAAGGAAAACAATTCGTTTTTAGCTTCATGTTCTGTAATGATCCAACAACATTCTTCAAACAGATGTCATTGTGCACTTTAACGACTTTTGGCTTGCGATCGACGATTTTAACTCGTGTAAAACATTAAATTTAATTGATTAATACTTATTATCATTTCAAATATGTCACGACTCTCAGGTTACACAATTACAGAATGCCCAGTTACAGCTGTCTACGCTGCCCAAAAGTCGTTATGACATTCTTATTCTAAACTTCACAATCTTTGTCTTGAGTAAATCAATTTTATTATTATGTCGTTTATTTATTTAGTCGTCTTATTTTGTTACATTTTTAAATATTAACATGATTAAATAAAAAAATAAAAAAACATTTAAAAATATAAAAAAATAGTGATCCACCGGTGTCGGGAGCAGGGTCCAAGCTACCGGTGGTTAGGGCTCCAGAGATAGAAACCTCCTCACAATGCGAGCCGTATCGAGGAGTACTGCCTTCTGAATCAGGCCCTTGATCCAACCGCCTAACGAGAGCCTCGATAGATGTTGATCGAGGCTGTCGGCCATCAGGCCATTGGCCGATACGACAATCGGCACAATGACAGTTGAGCTCACATTCCACATGTCAACAACCTCGCGTGCTAAGTCAAGATATTTGATTTGTTTATCTTTCTCAGCTTTCACGAGGTTCCCGTCATGTGGAATGGTAACATCAACAATCATTGCGCGGCGCACGAATCGATCTATCACCACTATATCAGGTTTGTTGGTGACAACAGTCCTGTCAGTGATGATAGACCGATCCCAGTACAACGTGACATGGTCATTTTCGAGAACTGGGTCGGGCACATACTTGTAATACGGTACCTCAGAGTCGACAAGTTTATATTTCAAAGCAAGTTGCTGGTGAATAATCCTGGCTACTCGGTTATGCCTGTGCAAGTACTCGCTGTTAGCCAGACGAGAACAACCAGAGATAATATGTCTGATGGACTCACCCGGACGGTGGCATGCCCGACACACGGCAGCCGTCCCGTCCTTCATAATATGTCTCCGGTAGTTATTCGTCAAGATAACTTCGTCCATAATTGCACAGACAAAACCTTCAGTTTCCCCAAAGAGGTCACTGAAACGCAGCCAGGATACGGACGCTAAGAAATCTACACCGGGCTCATGAAGAGCCCGATAGAAGCGCCCGTGAAGCTCCTTGCTTTGCCATACCTTCTTGCGGTCATCGGTAGTAAGTACTACAGGTTTGCGCCAGTTCTCTTTCACCATGGAGAGCGGGGTGAGCCCCTTGTCCATTGCGACCACATCACGGTGCATACCCACTTCGGCTTTTAAAAAATATTCCCTGAGACTGCACACCTCGCGGTTGTGGAGGGTTTTCGCATTTAAAAATCCTCGACCCCCACACTTCCGCGGGATATACAGTCTCATCACCGATGATCGTGGGTGATGCATCCGGTTTGCGGTCAGCAGTGTACGGACCCTTCTATCTAGGGCGTCGAGTTCAGTCTGAGTCCATTTGAGTATGCCAAAAGAGTACATCAAAACCGGCATTACCCAACCATTGAAGGCGCGCACCTTATTTCCGCCCGAAAGAAGACTAATTAATACCTTCTTCAGGCGACAAAAGAAGCGCTCCTTCAACGATTGCTTCATGTCAGCATCGTTGATGCCTAACGCTTCCGACATACCCAAATACTTATAGCTTTCGGATGAGGAGAGGGATCTAAGGTGTATGGAATCCGAAAGTGGAATTCCCTCGGATTCCATAATCTTCCCCCCCTTTACATGCATGACTGCACATTTGTCCACACCAAATTCCATCCTGATGGCACTACTGAAAGTTTCAGTTACCTTCAGTAGCTCCATCAGATGCAATTTGTTAGGGGCAAAGAGTTTCTAATCATCCATGTAGAGGAGGTGAGATATGACCTGACCACCTCTCTTCAACCGATAGCCTAGACCTGAGTCCTCCAGCAGTGTGCTTAGAGGATTCAGGGCTAAGCAGAACCAAAGTGGACTCAAACTGTCGCCCTGAAATATTCCCCGCTTAATCCATACAGGCTCATCATTCCCCTGGATCTGTCGACACCCTGGATAGCGAAGGACCGTCTTCCACTGTCTTATACACGACCCAAGGAAGGTGCGTAGAGTTGCATCTATCTTGTACAACTCCAGCACCCTCATGAGCCATGTATGTGGCACCGAGTCGTAGGCCTTCTTATAATCTATCCAGCATGTCGACATGGCCATCACCATCACTAATGGCCATGTCTATGAGGAGTAGCTCCTTAGTACCGCGGGACCCATTCCTACATCCATTTTGAGAGGCAGACATAATCGAGTAACTGTGAATGTGTGTGTTAATTTTCGCTCTCAAAATGGATGTAAGAAGTTTATAAACCGTCGACAAACACGTGATCGGTCTATAATTCTTGGGTTCCGCGGGACTACCTGACTTGTGGAGCAGGTGGGTAACGCCTGTTGTTAGAAACTGTGGTAGTGACCCAGACTCTAAGGATGACTGGAACTGAGATGCCAGGCAAGTGTGTGAACTAATTAGCCATTTTAACCAAAAGTTATGCAGTCAGTCCGGTCCCGGTGATTTCCAATTCGGTAACGGACGGACTGCTTTGGCTACGTCTAATGGCGTAATTATGACTGGTTCCATTTCTGGTATAGTTCCACACACTCGCTCGATATCGCGCATCCAGCCACCCTCAGCGTGACAGACAGGCACCGACCAGATGCTGCGCCAGAATGCACTAGTGGTGGCATCATCCGGGCGGCACACGTCCATCACGTTTTGTTCAGGTCGCTCCCAAGTTCTATATACCCACCTCTCATCGCTCTGGAACATGCGATTCTGCGTGTACCGATCAACCCGCCGCTTATACCGCTGAATACGACTCGCCCATGCACAAACTTTCTGCTTCAGGAAGTCGATGCGCTCTGTGACATTGGACATGTATTCCCGAGGGCTGATTCCAGTCCCCGAAAATGCCTGTCTTACAAAGCGCATCACTCGTGGTCGTGTGTTGCCCTCCCTGAAGCAGTATAGTTTACCGATGAGTACCCTGGCCCCATCGATACGACGCTCGATCCTGTATCGCCAGGCTGGTACGGCTGGTTTTGGTCGAGTAGCTGCGTCACAATTTGGAAACTTGACGTTAGCTAAACGACATGCCGCCACAGCCGCGCAATACAAGATCGAGTGTGTATCAACGAGATCCTCGCTGCTCTCGAAGAAATTCTTGAGCTGCGAGTCCAAGGCACACACTAGCACCCTATTTTTTTTGTGCATAGGTAGCCGTGGTATTCGGGGTCTAAGTTCGGTTGGAGTGGACCTATACTCGCGAAACGCATCTTCCAGTGCGCTCCTCAGTCGGACGTTGTACTGGCTACTTACTGTGTCAACCCTATCATCATCTTCTTCAACACGATTGGACCGCGGCGGGATGGCATCAATAGTTGACGCTTATAATTATTATTATTATGTCGTTTATTTATTTAGTCGTCTTATCTTAATACATTTTTAAATATTAGTATGATTAAATAAAAAAATTAAAAAAAACATTTAAAAATATATAAAAATAGTGATCCACCGGTGTCGAGAGCAGGGTCCAAGCTACCGGTGGTTAAGGCTCCAGAGATAGAAACCTCCTCACAATGCCAGCCGTATCGAGGAGTACTGCCTTCTGAATCAGGCCCTTGATCCAACCGCCTAACGAGAGCCTCGATAGATGTTGATCGAGGCTTTAGCTTTATTGCTTTTTTTTTCTTTCGCTTATTATTATTATCTCCTTTAATTTAATGTAATCATATAAATTATATTTTTAAATATTAGAATATAAAAAGTATAAAAACATTTAAAAATATAAAAAATAGTAGCCCATCGGTATCAGGAACAGGGTCCAAGCTACCGGTGGTCAGGGCTCCAGAGAGAGGAACCTCCTGACAATGCGAGCCGTGTCCAGAAGTACCGCTTTCTGAATCAAGCCCTTGATCCAGCTGCCCAACAAGAGCCTCCTCAGGTGTGGGTAGAGGCTCTTGGCTATTAAGCCATTGGCTGTCACGACTATCGGCACAATGATCGCTGAGTCCACATCCCACATGTCAACAACCTCGCGAGCCAAGTCAAGATATTTGATTTGTTTATCTTTCTCGGCTTTCACGAGGTTCTCATTATTATTATGTCGTTTATTTATTTAGTCGTCTTATTTTGTTACATTTTTAAATATTAGTATGATTAAATAAAAAAATAAAAAAAAACATTTAAAAATATAAAAAAATAGTGATCCACCGGTGTCGGGAGCAGGGTCCAAGCTACCGGTGGTTAGGGCTCCAGAGATAGAAACCTCCTCACAATGCGAGCCGTATCGAGGAGTACTGCCTTCTGAATCAGGCCCTTGATCCAACCGCCTAACGAGAGCCTCGATAGATGTTGATCGAGGCTGTCGGCCATCAGGCCATTGGCCGATACGACAATCGGCACAATGACAGTTGAGCTCACATTCCACATGTCAACAACCTCGCGTGCTAAGTCAAGATATTTGATTTGTTTATCTTTCTCAGCTTTCACGAGGTTCCCGTCATGTGGAATGGTAACATCAACAATCATTGCGCGGCGCACTAATCGATCTATCACCACTATATCAGGTTTGTTGGCGACAACAGTCCTGTCAGTGATGATAGACCGATCCCAGTACAACGTGACATGGTTATTTTCGAGAACTGGGTCGGGCACATACTTGTAATACGGTACCTCTGAGTCGACAAGTTTATATTTCAAAGCAAGTTGCTGGTGAATAATCCTGGCTACTTGGTTATGCCTGTGCAAGTACTCGCTGTTAGCCAGACGAGAACAACCAGAGATAATATGTCTGATGGACTCACCCGGACGGTGGCATGCCCGACACACGTCAGCCGTCCCGTCCTTCATAATATGTCTCCGGTAGTTATTCGTCAAGATAACTTCGTCCATAATTGCACAGACAAAACCTTCAGTTTCCCCGAAGAGGTCACTGAAACGCAGCCAGGATACGGACGCTAAGAAATCTACACCGGGCTCATGAAGAGCCCGATAGAAGCGCCCGTGAAGCTCCTTGCTTTGCCATACCTTCTTGCGGTCATCGGTAGTAAGTACTACAGGTTTGCGCCAGTTCTCTTTCGCCATGGAGAGCGGGGTGAGCCCCTTGTCCATTGCGACCACATCACGGTGCATACCCACTTCGGCTTTTAAAAAATATTCCCTGAGACTGCACACCTCGCGGTTGTGGAGGGTTTTCGCATTTAAAAATCCTCGACCCCCACACTTCCGCGGGATATACAGTCTCATCACCGATGATCGTGGGTGATGCATCCGGTTTGCGGTCAGCAGTGTACGGACCCTTCTATCTAGGGCGTCGAGTTCAGTCTGAGTCCATTTGAGTATGCCGAAAGAGTACATCAAAACCGGCATGACCCAACCATTGAAGGCGCGCACCTTATTTCCGCCCGAAAGAAGACTAATTAATACCTTCTTCAGGCGACAAAAGAAGCGCTCCTTCAAGGATTGCTTCATGTCAGCATCGTTGATGCCTAACGCTTCCGACATACCCAAATACTTATAGCTTTCGGATGAGGAGAGGGATCTAAGGTGTATGGAATCCGAAAGTGGAATTCCCTCGGATTCCATAATCTTCCCCCCCTTTACATGCATGACTGCACATTTGTCCACACCAAATTCCATCCTGATGGCACTACTAAAAGTTTCAGTTACCTTCAGTAGCTCCATCAGATGCAATTTGTTAGGGGCAAAGAGTTTCAAATCATCCATGTAGAGGAGGTGAGATATGACCTGACCACCTCTCTTCAACCGATAGCCTAGACCTGAGTCCTCCAGCAGTGTGCTTAGAGGATTCAGGGCTAAGCAGAACCAAAGTGGACTCAAACTGTCGCCCTGAAATATTCCCCGCTTAATCCATACAGGCTCATCATTCCCCTGGATCTGTCGACACCCTGGATAGCGAAGGACCGTCTTCCACTGTCTCATACACGACTCAAGGAAGGTGCGTAGAGTTGCATCTATCTTGTACAACTCCAGCACCCTCATGAGCCATGTATGTGGCACCGAGTCGTAGGCCTTCTTATAATCTATCCAGCATGTCGACATATCCTTGCGGGATCGGCGAACCTGTTGGCTAATGGCCATGTCTATGAGGAGTAGCTCCTTAGTACCGCGAGACCCATTCCTACATCCATTTTGAGAGGCAGACATAATCGAGTAACTGTCAATGTGTGTGTTAATTTTCGCTCTCAAAATGGATGTAAGAAGTTTATAAACCGTCGACAAACACGTGATCGGTCTATAATTCTTGGGTTCCGCGGGACTACCTGACTTATGGAGCAGGTGGGTAACGCCTGTTGTTAGAAACTGTGGTAGCGACCCAGACTCTAAGGATGACTGGAACTGAGATGCCAGGCAAGTGTGTGAACTAATTAGCCATTTTAACCAAAAGTTATGCAGTCCGTCCGGTCCCGGTGATTTCCAATTCGGTAACGGACGGACTGCTTTGGCTACGTCTAATGGCGTAATTATGACTGGTTCCATTTCTGGTATAGTTCCACACACTCGCTCGATATCGCGCATCCAGCCACCCTCAGCGTGACAGACAGGCACCGACCAGATGCTGCGCCAGAATGCACTAGTGGTGGCATCATCCGGGCGGCACACGTCCATCACGTTTTGTTCAGGTCGCTCCCAAGTTCTATATACCCACCTCTCATCGCTCCGGAACATGCGATTCTGCGTGTACCGATCAACCCGCCGCTTATACCGCCGAATACGACTCGCCCATGCACAAACTTTCTGCTTCAGGAAGTCGATGCGCTCTGTGACATTGGACATGTATTCCCGAGGGCTGATTCCAGTCCCCGAAAATGCCTGTCTTACAAAGCGCATCACTCGTGGTCGTGTGTTGCCCTCCCTGAAGCAGTATAGTTTACCGATAAGTACCCTGGCCCCATCGATACGACGCTCGATCCTGTATCGCCAGGCTGGTACGGCTGGTTTTGGTCGAGTAGCTGCGTCACAATTTGGAAACTTGACGTTAGCTAAACGACATGCCGCCACAGCCGCGCAATACAAGATCGAGTGTGTATCAACGAGATCCTCGCTGCTCTCGAAGAAATTCTTGAGCTGCGAGTCCAAGGCACACACTAGCGCCCTATTTTTTTTGTGCATAGGTAGCCGTGGTATTCGGGGTCTAAGTTCGGTTGGAGTGGACCTATACTCGCGAAACGCATCTTCCAGTGCGCTCCTCAGTCGGACGTTGTACTGGCTACTTACTGTGTCAACCCTATCATCATCTTCTTCAACACGATTGGACCGCGGCGGGATGGCATCAATAGTTGACGCTTGTGCCGCGGTTTGTGCCAGAGTCGAGACGATTTGGTTGTTCAGTACCTCTGAGCGCAGCCTATCAAGTGCTATGTCGTCCAACCTGTGATTGCGTTGGATGACCCGCACCTGATCCGACAGTCGTTGGGCCGAGACGTTGACGGTTGGTTCCAGTTCCTGGAACAGAGACAGCAACCTATCACGGTACGCAGTGAGGTTAGTTCCCCCCTCTGTAGACCCGTAGTATGTGCGCATGACGTTCTCGTTCATAGACTGAGTCCATCTCATGCGCTGCATTATTATTATTATTATTACGTATTCAACACTTAAGGAAATACATTGAATTCAACCAAACTCAGTCATATCTAGGTCTTATTTTAGCCTAAACTATTGCTTATAGGGCGAGGAAACCGGTATGTCCTAGAACCAAAAAATCGAAGACATGTGACATCTACCAACCTGCACTGGTCCCGCGTGGTGGATTCCGATTACGGCCCACTCCCTCTTACCGAGAGGAAGCCTGTGTCCCAGCAATGGGAACATTATAGGCTGATTATACTATGCTTATCGTATATCAAAAAGAACTATGTACCTATTTTAAGTATATTTTGTAATTTCATTTAGTAGCTAACATAGCGCGCAAAGTTAAATTACCTTTAGGGACAAGTGAACAAGTTTACAGTCATTAAATAGTTCGTTGTTTATTATTTTCATTTTTGTGATGAGGTCTTCCATGAAATGAGGTATTACATATTTAATTTTTCATTTGGCCGGCAGATTAGGCTGGATTCCAAAAGGCCCGCCAGAGACCGGAAAGTTAATACGATTTGCATAGAAAAGTGATTGAGATCTCACACTTCACTCTGCGGGCGTTAGCATTACCTACATTAAAAAGGAAATTATTCTCTTTTTTCTACTAACGTAGCCAAGATAGAATATACAATCAAGCTTTGTTTTATTTGCGTACAGTTGAAAATACCTTTGAGGTTACAACTCTGAAGGGAATAGGATGACTGAATTGGCTTGAACTATTCTGAGACAAAACCCCAAGAGGTCACACACATAAAATCACTTGTCTAAAGTAATCTGCGTGTTTCCGACCCTTTTCGACCTACGCCAGTGCGAAAGTATCTCAACATCGAAACGATCAAATTGACTTTTATGACCACTGCCAAGCGTTGAATAAAATCAATTTCCTCCGAATAGATTAGTTTTCTTTTGTTGTCCATTCATAAAACTTTTAGGTCGAATGTAAAAGTTACATGAATAATTTAATTTCCCTATAGGTTAGATATTATTCAGATTCGCGGATTCTTCGAAATCATAAAGTGGAGACAACACACGATGAGGTATTTATTATACAGTATTGGTACGATACATTTTAAAATGTAGGTTGGTACGCACGACGACATATCAAGCTATATATTTCCAGTATAAGCTGACTTCTCATTGTACGAAAAGCCTATACAATGCGAGGTCAGCTTAAATTGGAAATGTACAGCTTGATACATATCAAGCTGTACATTTCCAATTTAGTCGTGTATACCTAATAAATAAAAGTGTCGTAGTAAACGTGACAATTACTTACTTGCGGTTCTGCAAATACACTTGACCTTATTTTGTTGTAAATGGTCGACATCAAACATATTTTGTCTGTTAATGGATTACCAATTAATTAAAAATCATTTGAATAGGTCAACCTATTATATTGAAGGGTGTCCCACACAACCCACTAAATCTAGACATCTAGGCACAGGACCATTACACCCATTACCTACACGACATCTCTGTAAGCATCATGCGTCTCATGTATATTAATTTTATTCCTTATTTTGATTGTTGTTTTTTATTTATATCTAATCGTATGCTGCACTGGGTGACGTCATGACGTCAACGCCGGCTGTCGCTGAAAACCAGCGCTGTGGCTCTGTCTCGTATAGGGTCTTAGCGTTATGCTGAGAGATGGCCGTTTTGCGTGGATGTGACGCATGTTTTCCACCAACTTGTTACAAATAAACATATTTTCTTTTCTTTAAGCCTATATTATAGGTATTAAAAATATTCTGATAATGTGCAAATATGAAAGTATTGCGGCACATGACAGTTCCTTTTATAAATGTTTCACTAATATAAATATTTAATAATTATTTCAGACTTATACAGGGTGGCAGGCACATCGACGTGCAACCTGTCACCATGCTTTCAGCCCATGATTCTGAGCCCAGCAGCATTGAAATATTTCGTCGGTTATTAAAAAAAATGCTGTTCCATACATTTTGACTGCATAGGTATTGCACTTTTTTATTAACAGGTTCTGGCGGGCGCGATAAACGAGACACAATAGAAGTTTTATTGTTATGACGACTATAGCTGTATAGCGCCCTTGAAGTTGTTAAACACCAGATATTTTTTTTATAACTGACGAATAATGCCTACGCTTGGGGATCTAGAATCATGTGCTGAAATCATGGTTACAGTTGGCGCCTGACTCTCTATATGTGCATTAATTAATATTGATTCTGAAATCAAACTTTTTGTTACCATTCCCCAAAGTAATTAAAATCATTTGATATCTGTGAATCAGAAGCAAGCGATTATGTGATAATGGCAAGTCAGAACGTCAATTGTCTGGAAGCGGCTGTGTTTTTGCCAATCAAAGCTTCATTGTGACTTCACCCTTAAAGGAAGCTGCGGAGATACAATGTTACGAAATTACAATAACGTTCCCAGCCACAGACGTCGAACCATAATCATAAGGTTTAACGTCCTCAGAAGTCTGCAAACACTATTTTATTCTCACAAAATTGCAGTTTTTACTGACCACTTCGGGTTAAATCTAGATTTTACTAGTTCATGTCTAGAGGAAATTATTATTTGAAATCCAATTGGAGTGTAGTCTGCAGCGTTGATTGCATTCTCGGAGCGCCGCTGATCGAGCCGACCGGCGCAAGTCTCTGGTTACCAGATTGTCTTGTCTCTTTATTTTTATTATGATCTGCGGTTATTAAATCTTGACTGTCATCTATGGCTGCATTGGTTTATTTATTAGTTTATATAAATAATTATGTAAGCGATACTACCGTAGCACCATTCCTGGCGGAAATTATAGTACTCTTGTTATCTAAAGAAAAGGAAGGCACTTGATACTCTGCCTACACTTTACTAGACACTATCTATCGGTAAATAAGCTAGTGAACAACAAAATGTATAATGTTGGTAATACTTAATCTTATTGATTATTATTTAGACATTTAGCACTCATATACTTAGATTTATCGATTGATATTTCTCATCACATTTAAAGTGCACAAATACTCAGCTGCCGCGGGCGATGCCTCAACCCGTTCACCTCAGATATTTCAGGCTCTTTGCCATGATATATTGAGATGCGATAAGATGTAATGATGAACCTAATATTTTATGTTCTATCAGTTCCAATGAAGATTTTATCTATAAGACTCATTTGAGACCTTTAATCGACTGATTATGTTCATTTTAATTTGTGTTGTTTCAGTTCTTGCTCTTCTGAAAATGCAGAATGATTCAGGAGGTTATATACTCCTTGATATCTTTTACCTACATTGCTTCGGTATTAATATACAGGGTGGCAGGGACATCAGCGCGCAATCTGGGCGCTGATGTCCCTGCCACCCTGAGTGTTTTACCATAGATTCAGTACATGACTCTGGATTCAGAGTCATTTACTGAATCTAAGGTAAAACGCAAAGGGATCCCCTTGCGTTTAAATTTTTTGTAGGTTATAAAAAAAATATTTGCTGCTCCGTACATTTTGACCGGATTTTCTATGAAATAGCAGATTTTTTTTTATAACCGGCGAACTGTTTCTACACTAGGGAGTTTGCACGTCGTAGGTAGGTTACATTACATCATTTACCTTCATCAGGACCATGTTTCTCGTGTCCACCAAAATATAGTGTGAACAGTCTTCACATAGTTAGATACTGTCTGAAAACCTTAAAGGATTAGCTTTTATTTTAATTTCTCACATTTTTGTGTTTGTCTTTACCGCAATAACATTTTGGTATGAATTTCCGTGTTTATAAAAGTTTCCTCTTTGCTATAAACGCATTAGGTGTGTCTATTTTGTGATAATGACAGTCGACCGGTAATCTTGGTAATATTCTTATAACACAGATCATGTCAAATGCTAGCGGTGATCGAGGCCGATCTTATTATCTCGAAGATATTAGAGGCGGCCATTTATATGTGATGCAATATGTGAATCGCAACCTGGGGGTGTAGAACAAACATTTATGTTTTTCGGCGTAGGTACTTATTAAGATTTTAATAAATATGGCTCTATATTAAAATTTATAACTTAAATGTTTGCTTAAAAAAATACAAATAATTAAGGTGACGTCTTGCAAGCTTCACTGTTCTTACTGTACACTGTTTTCTTCCCTGTATTATATGAATTAGCCATCTACTAAGTATTTACCCCCTTTCTAGTCATATCTCTAATACAATCCATCCATCGTTTCATTAGTCTTCACCCTTTCATCACGACTTGCCTTCATTCCTCCGCATCACATGCCCTTTCTATGACAACCGACAGTTCATAGATAGTTGTCCGCTAATTTAGACGATCGTCCACGCCCATTCTTATTCTTCTTCGACGTTCCCTCAATAATAATAATAATAATTCATTTATTTTTCAGACAAAGTCCATTACATTACACATTAAATTAAATTAAAACATAAAATTAACACACACACACACACACACATAAATACTAAAATACTGAACATTTAAATCAAATAAAATATAAAATACATACACAAGTCAATATGTCATTCAAAATAAAACAATTATAAAATACATACAAATGTCATTCAAATAAATAAAATGCTGAGGATCGTGACCACATACAACGTGTCTGTCCATACCGAAGTTCAAGCAACATCGAGCGCGGTCGATACTTGGATAGGTGACCATCTGTACTCACCACGTGACGTTGTCATTTTTTGGCAAGCTTTATTCGTTTTTCTGAGTTTATCATTTTTATTTTCTTTTTCTCTTTGTGTTAATATTAAAACCGGTTTAAATTCGGGGCTTCTGAGAAAACACTCTACAGCCTAGGTGTTTCGATCCCAGCTTTACATCATAGGCGTGCTACAGAAAACGCATGAACTTTAAGAATGTTCTGTTTACCTTATGCAAGTGGAGTCAACTAGATATTTTATAGGTCGTCCGTATATGTCACGTTAATTAATAAGCTAAAAGTCTCATCATCATCCATCATGCTTAGCTTCGTTTACACCAGCCGTCCCCTCGCGAGCTTGTAACTAATTACCAATTAAAATCTGGACAGCACAGCGTTTAATGTCTATAATACCGTATGGCTACTTGTGTTTTACACGTTTTCAATTAAAATTGATGGTATCAATTAAAATGTACATTAAAATATACATCTCTATATGTTGTTTGTTTGTATATTTTTGCGACACTATCCTGATTTGTGGGTTTATGATCTTCAACTAGAATTTCACATACCTATGAGATGCTCTGCAATGAAACTTTCTGTGATACAGTCTTCTAACAATTTATATATGATACGATTTTTAAATATCAATAAAAAATATGATGGTTCAGATATTAAATATTAATTTTAAAATTAATTAGGTTATTCTTTGTGCAAAAAGACATACCAGTGCTAAAAACCTGTATTGACCTGATATTAATTATGTTATTATTATTACATAATAAAACGCACCTAACCAAAACACAAAAGCACAAATAAAAATAATCCTTGTCCATTATTTTCCGTTCTATACTAAAAAGACTATTATTTCGCAAGAAGCTACCGACTCCGGCGCAGGATCGGAACAAGATCATTTTCAAGTAATAGTCGTTGACGCGAGAGGAGCGCAGGCGCACTACGGTCACGGACTCGAACTTCAATGCTATGTGACATTTACACAAAACCAACGTTTTACCACCCACTAGTTTGAAATTGAAAGTTCCCATCGGCAAAACCAACAATGAATAGGTACACCTACTTTCATTTATTGGGAAATGGGAACCAAGGTATGGCGGTAAATTTCGCAAGACTAAGCGTGGTGTGGTGTTAGATTATTGAGATTAATAGCTATTGAAAAGTAAGGGGGTAACCTTTTTTGACTCTGGTCACTTTGGTCCTATGAGACATAAAATTCTACCCTCGTCAGTTATTTAATCCCAAGTTCAGGCTTTTCATGGGCCCTCCTGAAAATGTAAATAATGCTCAGTTAGTCGGGGGCTCGTATAGGTAGCTATTCGGGTTACAGGCAGCAGTTATCTATCACCGATTGTAATTAACTTAAATAACTATGTAATCGTGGAATCGTGGAGATAGTAGAAACGAAATACTGAAAAGTACCTATGTTCAATAAAGGTATGCCACGAATGATTTAGTTTGTAGGTAGATACAAAAGAAAGTTATACAGCAAACAACTAAAAGAATAAAGATATTATGATGAAGTTCAAAGTAAAAAACTACTGGATTCATTATCTTACTTTTATAGAGTTCAGCGTTAACTTTGCCGTTTGCATTACAGTCCTTATAGCAAAAGTTAAGTTCATCAAAAGGAATGTAACAAATGCTTGTTTGCATTGCAGTCAAGTTTATCTAGAAACTAGATCTAAGCAGACCGATATACAACAAAAACCAATGTTAGTCTATTGTGGATATCAAGCATCTGTTTGAATATTTTCCAAGAATCTCACGTTCAGAAGGCAATTCCCATAATTAAAAACGTTAAAAATCTAGTCGCAGTCTCATCTCAGCGTCAACCAATGTCAAAAATGTAGGGAAATTAGAAGTATTTTTGACAGATTGAGACTGAGATCAAACTGTGAACGTTCTTAAAATTACGAGAATGGCCCCTCTGATGTTCGTCATAAATCGTGGCGTAAATGTTTTCCCATGTTAACATAAAACGATCAAACTTCAACTTATTAGAACACTCACACATCATATTCGTATTAGTTCAATATGCGCCATTAAGAAAATTTAATGGAAATAGCTAACGCAACTTAATCATGGAGTTGTAAGCTTTCGCAAGTGCGAAGTAGTGGGTGCTGCAACGAGTTAGCACATAATGACCCATATATACACGTGGAGGAACGATTCAATTTCTGTGAACCTCCTTAGGGGTATTGAAAGGCTTTGTTTTTGTTAAGGAATACATCCGCAAAGGGAATTCCAGGTTAGCTAAATGTTTGTGAGCTTGAGGCGTGGGGCAACGAGGCGCGGATGCGCTCGCGATATCGGCGGAGCACGCACAAGGTGAAGCAACCGTGAAAGGGCAAATCGGAGCAATATAAAACGAGGCACATCCTCGCTAAGAGTATTCAGCAAACAGCTGAACCGCAAAGAGCACCTGTTCACTTGTACAATATAATTAAAAACAGCAGACATGACTACTTCACTGGTAAGTTCATGAAGATACGGTGCTCCGGCTTGTAGTATTCCTTGTTTAAAGACAGCGAATTTTAAATCCCGAATTAATTCAAGTTCTCCCGGGTTCAATCTTGAACATAACCTTTTTTCCCGAAGCCAAACATTTGAATGGTTTTGTCGTGACACCTGAAATGGTCCTGAAAATCCTCTTGCGTATAATTTTTGCATAAACCGTTTCCCTTTAATTTTTTTACTGAAATATGAATAGTATTATTTTTACTTTATTTCAACCTAGACTTTTTTGTAGAAGGTTTTCCAAATTAATTCCTGCTTTTTCATTTGCTTACGAAGAAATTAGCTTGATAGATTCTTAAAATATTAGTTGTGCTCATTGTGCTACTCTCTTTAACCTGATAACGCTTGTTGTTGTTTTCAGTTGATCTTCTCCATGGCGTTGGTAGCGATCGGATCATGTGGTCGTCTAGAGCCTCAGTACCTTCCCCCGCGGCCTGGTGGTGGGTTTGGCGGAGGCGCCGGTAATGGCGCCGGTGGTGGCGGCGGCGGGGGCGCGGGCGGCGGCTTTGGCGCCGGTGGCGGAGCGGGAGGTGGCGCTGGAGGCGGATTCGGAGGATCTGGCGGATCCGGCGGATCTTTTGGCGGCGGAAGCGGCGGCGGCAATCAAATACCCATCACCAAGTTTGAGAATGTCAACAACGGCGATGGAACTTATCATTTCGAGTAAGATTTCTTCTTATTTTATTACCGTATAAAACGTGCAAGTGCAAGTCGATATATTTTAAGGAGGATTTAACTTCACTTAACTTTGCATCTATGATTGTGGAGAAAGTTAAACCGTCTATCTAGCCGATAACACAAACAATCATAAAGTATAGAAACGCCTCAAGGCACTGTTCTTAGTACCACTCCGGCTACATAACAGTAAAAGCCAAATACGAATTCTACCAGAAATGGTGTTGGTGCAACAAACGTAACCTCTTTACTTGTCTTCTTTTCAGTTACGAAACCGGCAATGGCATATCAGCCCACGAGAGCGGATCTCCTAGCGCGCAGGGTCCCGAAGGTCTCGCCGTGACAGCTGAAGGAGGCTTCTCATTCAAGACCCCCGACGGCCAGCAGATCTCGCTCACCTACACCGCCGACGAGAACGGTTTCCACCCCGTGGGCCCCCACCTACCCACTCCCCCTCCCATCCCCGAAGAAATCCTCCGCTCCATTGAGTTCAACAAGCGTAACCCCGGATCGTAAGTAGCAATTAAGTTAATTTTGTTAGTTTAATGGCTTGTATAGTGCTGGCTGTTATAAATATAAAGGATCCACGTGTAAACTAAAGAGTTAAAACAATTTCTAAAGACAATGTATATGCTCAATACTCAATATGTTTATTGCATGCCACAATGTGTTAGGTGGTAGGTTTTACAAAGAATCCCGCATGTAAATTTCTAAAACTATGCGTCTTATATTCGCTAACTAATACTTCTTTGAACACCAAAATCATTAATTAACTAGGTATTTCTGTACCAAAAACCATGGCCAGTAGTAAAATGGCGCAATTTAATGAAGACACCTTTTTATAAGAGACGGCTATTTAACAAGGAAAGTCTTATATGCTTAAAGACTAACTTATCTAATAAGAGCGACTGTAACAGTTACAAAGAGATGAGCTACGGACTTCTTAAAGTTCGTCGAGGGCTATAAAACTTCACTGGACTTGAAAGTCGCGTCTCAGAAGTGATTTAAAATGCTACGAGTACAAATCGCAGAGTTGAGATTGAGAAAAAAACAATTGCCCACCTTACTACACCAATGTACAGTCGCTTACAAACAGTGGTTTGCCTGCTAGTAGAAAGTGTTTTTAGTAAACATTTTAATGAAGGGATGTTAGTTAAACAGAGTTCCTCAACAGACCAGAAAGAAAAATTTAAATCAATTCAAATACATCTATAAGCATAGTGAATAACGTGCAGGACACGTTAAGTCTTGCGTTCAAATCGATACTTCAGAGGCAAAATATTTTCATACCGCTACTTATGTGTGGATAAAAATGCACGTGGATTACATAACCGCACAGACTAATTGTATTTTTCTTCTATTTCAGCGAGGGCTCTTACAATGGCGGCGGCGGCGGTTCCGGCTCCGGCGGATCCGGTTCAGGCAACGGCGGCAATGGAAACGGCTACCACTACTGATCTCACTCTATACTCACTTAGTTAATCGTTTAGAACTCGCAAGCAAACACACAGGGACTTGACATAAACAGTAGTTAAAGGAAACAGTGCTGGGACTCGTAGAAACGGACCAGCAACAAAGCTGGAAAAGATAGGTAGAATGGATCTTCATTCTGGAATTGGGAACGCACGGAATATGGCTTTGATTCTGAGTATTCAATGACATATCGTTGTATCGTAAGCCAATTTCAAATCAGCTGGGAATGGGCTGGATCGTGTATGGTGGAATTGTATGATAAGGAATACTAACGTTGCTGTGACCGCTATTCAAAGTTACGAGCCACAAACGATGCCAAACAAATGAAGGTTCACCAAAACCATCCATTGAGACTTAGGTAGGCTCAATGGAAGAGGTGAAAACGAGCACGAGGAATGTTAAAGGTCGCCTTTAGAAGGGTAGTCCAACTAACCGCAATCATGTAGTGCGTTCGCTTGCGATTTCAAAGCAATTTTAGCTAATGAGACATCGATCCAACGAAACTGACCGCTTGAACTGGGGAGAACTGTGATACCACGACGAAACTCGCACTGTTTATTTATTTAGTAAATAATTGTAGTCTTTCAATGTAAATAGGCATGGTGTATGAATAAACGTATGTTTATGTGATTATGTTTTAGTTTTTCTAGTTTTCCCTTTTTCACCATTTTTATTATTTCTTCATTATTTTACTGATAATTTACTTTATTTCTTTTTTTATTAGCCTATCTTGCATCCCACTGCTGGGTAAAGGCCACCCCTTTCTCCTTCTAAACCTTAATTACTTCCAAACCTTGATTAATTTACTTATCGAACTAGAAATATTGTTGTCTAAAGCCAAGCAATAGTACCGCAGCAGCTGGGGATGTTGACAAAGGTCAAGGGTTCAATTCCTACCCCCATGGAGTATTGTGACGACCTCACCCTTTACTCAACAAGTAGATATTAATAGAATTTTGATGAATAGCGCTGAAACCTTCTTATGTACCTTCTTGCTTATAGGTATGTAGATGAAGGTATTATTAAATTACAAAATGGAATATAATGATAATTGTGATTTTCGTATCGATGTTTTTACATTGTTATGGGTAAATAAAAAAAATGGTATTCTTTAGCACCACTGCTAAAGAATACCATTTTTTTTCACTTCTCTTCGACAAAAAGACCATTGTGGTGTATCAGACCGAGGAAAAAATTGCATATTTTCCCCTTGGGGAAAAAGTTTTTTATTTTTTTTTTTATTTCTTCTGTAGCCGCAACGCAATGCACGCATTCAACTGCAGATATTGCAGCCTTTAGTTACATTTTCATAAATAAAATGTTCTTCTTTTTTTATGAAACTGTAATAAATCGAGTCTTTATTCATCATTATTCTACTTATGAATAAAGACTTTTTCGTTTTGGTAAAAGAAAAAAACTATTTAATATCGTATTGGATGATTTTATTTTCTCGCAATCGTAGTGAAAAGTAGAGTGTACACACGACGCTAAAAACCCCTTATAACTCGGTTTCTATTTACTCCCTCGCTTATAATAGGTCAGTTTAGCCCCAGTTTAGTAGTTTGTATAACAATCTACTATTTTCTAAATGGCCTTTTCTATTCTTTTAACTACCACTAGTAGTAGTGGTAGTTAAAAGAATAGACGGAAATATTATTACTATTACGGAAAAATTATTGATTAACAACGTTTTCTCTAAAAAATACCAAAAATAGAATATGATCAGTAAAATTACACAATTTCGAAGTCATGAAGACGCCTTTTTATAAGAGAAGGCTATTTAAACAAGGAAAGTTTTACATGCCACCTACTGAGGTGGCCACGGCGATTGCGCCATCATCAGTAGCGTTCTTCAGGTCTTCTTTAGTGCACGTGAATGGAACTTAGGGACACTGCAGCAAGCAGTGCTTAATTTACGATTTATCATAATACAAGGGATCATACTATCTCAATTCAATAAAAAGTAATTGATCAGGACAAGCCATTGCAATTCACCACATGAACATAATCCTGCCAAAAACAATATATCACCTAAATTATTTCTGTAAATGTGTCATATTATTAATGTTCCTATTAGAACGTAATACGTAATTAGATTAAAGTTCGTTTGCTAAGCAAATACCTAAGTCGAACATGAGGCCACTCGCTGCAGTGCTATAAATGTCTTGCTTTCAACCCAATGTACAAGTTTAGTGCACATATATTTCAACTCAATTATATCATAAATGCCACACTTAATAGTGGAAGGTTGGAAGCTAAGATAATAAATATAATTATAACTCCTAAACTGGCCATGTTATGCTCCTAGCTTTCAAACTATTACGAATTGTCAGATAAATGCTGGTTTACAACCTATTGCGGCTAATGATATTTCGGGATGAGCATGCAATTTGGAAAATGCATTGCGATGTAATTGCATACTGTAGGTACTTACTTAATAGCTTATGAAATTAGTTGGTATAATACAGCGAACTTTCATCAGATTTTGAAACCTAAACCATTGATATCCATCCTTAGTCACTCCATGTAAAATACTGGTATTCAGCCGCATCCGGTTAGACTGGTAGCAGTTTCCAACATAGTTGTGAAAAGGCTAGGCAGATTTATTGATATTCATACTCTTGACTATCACAAATTTGTATTACAAAGAAAATTTGCTGTTCCATACATTTTGACCACATAGGTAGGTTTTCACTTTTTTTTATGAAATAAATGTTTTTTTTTTTTTGATAACCGACAGATAATGTCTACTCGAACCTCCAATAATGTGCTGAATCCATGATAACAATTTGTGCGTCGATGTCCCTACCATCATGTATTTCTAACAGATAAGTACAATATTTTGAAACGATATGAAATAATCCGAAATATGACCAAAGGTTAGGCGTGACCAAACATTATATCAACAACAATGGCAGAATAGATCAGGCGCATATTTCAAAAAGCTTTGTATCCGACATGTTTTTTTGGGCTCGTGTATTTTCTTTATGCGTCAAGTTTAGTGCAAATAAATGTATTTTCTTTCTATTTTTTCTTTAAAGTGGAACATAAGCGGTGCTGAGAACCTTACCAATCACCTATGAGGATGATAATGGATGAGGTGATTCGAGCGATTTAGTAGAGAGATAACTATAGGGTAACATTAGCTTCAGGTCCCCAAAATTCAACCCAAGCATGTTCAAAGTGAGCAACAAAATGATCATAGAAATAACGACATCTATGCACGAGCAAACGTACCTACTGAACTAACCTAGTGTTCGTATTGTTCAGAACAATCATTTGTTTGCTCTCTATGTTTTAGTTCGACAAACTGTCAAAAAGGGTATTGGCAATTTACGAATAGTTGATAATTGAGTTCAAGCGTCTACGCAACGACTTTTTGAAACTGCAGTGCGATTCGGTAACCATCTCACCGTGAAAGCTTAGGTGAAGTGAGCGTGGAGTGTGCTGTCAGTCCAACTAATATGCTAGGTATTGACACTATTGACAGCTCACTTTACGCTCACTTCACCTAACTTTTCACGGTGAGATTTTTACAGAATCGATCGGCTGTTTAGTTTTTATTCGAGGGCTTTATTTTCGAAAGTTTACCTACTAGTTCACACCAGTTTACAAGCTATACTGCTAACTAGTGCAAACTGACGTCACTATAGTAAATTAACAAAACATAACGCTTATTGATATCCAGACTCTGGGTATTAGGATTTTCGTATTAAAATACCACTTGACCCGACCTGACGAACGAAGCCAGGACCTCACGCTCTGCAGTCGCGCCCAACGAGATGGGCATTAGTAAATACTGATGCTATAAAATATGTAGGTAATCAGTAGTTAGATACTACCAACTGGTGAGTATGAATGGTTGAAGGTGTGTAACATAAATCCTTTAAAAAAAGTCATTGATCCTCAAATAACGATAATAATAATCCTTAAATAAAGTTCGTACTTATAAACTTTTCGAAGCTTAGAAAAGTTGGTTCATTTAATTTTAGCCAAGAGGATTTAGTTCAAATCTGTAAAATAAGACTAAACAGACAAAAGTTTTTACTAAACTTTTGGGCTTCTAAAGCATTATTACATTACAATAGTAGCAGGTTTCCAGGAGATGAAATGGATGTAAGTTTTACTCTATCGTTTCCGTGGGCGACATAAAAAGCGAGTAAGCGAATGACGTCAAGAGCATGAAGAGTCCTCTTGTCTACTCGTAACAATAAACAGCGGTTACCAGTTCGTTTGCAAAAGGGATAACTATGATTATGGTCGTAGTGATTTAATAGAGCTGATGGGTGTATCATTTTTAGCAATCGAGCCGTGTGCGTGAACGTGCACGTTCAAAATATTTACACTGATGACCAACACTCAATGTTAACATCGTTTTAATTACTCATTCAAGATTTTTTCACAAATTACTACTTCACGGTAATGCGTCCGTCCATGTTCGTCTACATTAAGTAATTGAATAGATCTCCGAATACATGAGTATCTTGCAAATTCCTTGCCGCGAATAGAAACATTTCCTAAATGGTCCAGAACGTTCATGCCCGTAAACTGCACATTAAAATGTTTTATCTTGTGAAATGCGCGATCCAGCGGAATATGGCGCCCACGAGAGCATCAAGCATTGTTGATTGCGGCTCATTATGTAATCTGATTATACAGTATCTGTGAGCTAATCTGCAGTAGTCTGTTATTTTGTAAGATACACTTTAGACGTACGTTTAGTTGCAATTTAGACGAGGGATCTTAGATTAGTTTTCTGCATAGTCGTTCGATGTTTGTGATTAAGCAAAGCTTATTGCAGATGCAAGCTGCAGCTTGTTAGATCGCTGCTGACATGAGATGCTCGCTCTTTTTGTGCCCCAGAGAGAAAACCGGCTAAAGCCATTAAGTAATGTCAGGTGTTGATACTTAGCACTAAGTAGCAGATATGGTGGACAGACATCTAGTTATATGAGTTATAAATAAACTGAGCACTCTGATTGGATAGGTAGGTCTATTTTTTATTCAATATCTCCTGTACCGTCCTTTCTGTTTGCTGACTCAGATCCGTTTCATGTCCAAACAGCCTGAACTAAATTTCGCAGGCAATACAAACATTTATTTTTAGCGTGGGTCAAGCCTGTGCTCGGCAAGTTGAAAAACTTCGCTTAATAACTGTATTTATTGGGTCAGCAAATTACATCGATTAAAGTTTAATAACTTTGACTTTATTTTTTTTTTGTTCGAACAAAGCCAATATTTTAATACCGAGGTCTTACATCGCCGTATTCAAACCAGACTCCGCGGTTCTTCTTAATCAAGATGTCTCTATTTATACCTACTCAAAAAATTGTTTACCATCCCTCCTAACATTTATTCTACAGGTCAAATGCGTATCTTCTAGCTGTCTAGCCAACCGAACTCTGACCTTGTTCGCTCGGCACAGAGTTCTAAATTACATGTGTAATCGTACCATCCTTGAGACTGACATAAACGTCAAATAAAATCATTGTCTGAATTTGGTGTTGGTACAATCATCGCAACGGCGGGGGGTGGCCTCATTGGAATGCCGAATGTATCAAACTCTTCACAAAACTGAATACGCCCTGACTGATATCGTGCAAGGTTCTTGGAAGGGTAACATCAATATAAAAACACTGTAAGTCTATGCAGATATCATTCAGACAATAGCATCCCACGGAATAGCATCTCAACGAAAAGAATCAAAGAAATGACTGTATTAAAGGTAAGTAGATTAATTAGTTTGGGAATTTGTTTAAAAAGAGCTACCTGCATGTTTTTCCTGGGCAATTGTTTTTAACTTTCCACAACACAATTAATTACGATATTTTTGTTAAAAAAACTCAATTTTTTTATTTAACGAAAGTAGCCCGTTTCAACACTCTTTAAAAATGACTTTTGCTCAATCCTCAGATCGTGTCAACCCTTGCCCTGCTGTCTGCGGTGTCAGCGGGTCACTTGGGTCACCTTCAACACTCCACAGGGTACAATGCGTTCGGCGCAAACGCATACAGCGGTGGTGCGGCGTTCGGTTCGGCGTCGGCTTACAACGGCGGTTCCGGAGTGGCGCATATCCCTATCCTGCGATATGAGAATGTGAACAACGGAGATGGGACCTACAGATACAAGTAAGGAAAATGATTAGTATTATGGACCACAGTTGTGTCACCAGTGACTACCACAGTATAAAAAACATCTTTATTTTTATTCATAATTAACGGTTTTAGTTTAAGTTGCAAGGACTTCCAATGGTTACTGTAAACCTCTGCCAAGGCCGCGGGTTGTTCGAAAGAGATACCGTGGCCCCTGGCACAGGCAACTGAAGGAACATGGGTGGGTTTTAGTCAGTAAAAGTCTGACACGCCCTCCCGCTTTGCCCAGAGCGGGATAAGTCATCTGATGATATCCCATCAAAACAAAAAAAAAATTGTAAACCTGTCCACAATATATACAAAAAGAACATAAGTGTACTGTCACTATAATATCTCTATATACAATATCCCTGACATTCATTTCATCCTCTGTTATCCACAGCTACGAAACTGGCAACGGCATATCAGCCCACGAGAGCGGAGCCCCGCGTGCCCCAGGCCCTGAGGGTCTCGCAGTGACCGCCGAGGGAGGGTTCTCGTACCGCGCCCCCGACGGTCAGCAGGTCTCGCTCACCTACACCGCCGACGAGAACGGCTTCCACCCCACCGGCTCGCACATCCCCACGCCGCCACCCATCCCAGAAGCCATCCTCCGCTCCATTGAATTCAACAGGCAGCATCCTTCATCGTGAGTCTTTCTTATATTTTAACTACTTGTGATACTATATATATATACATGGTAGTGTAACTTCAAGAAGTTCTTTCTTCTTTAAGCTCTGTAAACCAATGATATATTTAGTTTACTCTATTAAATGGGACTTAATCACAACCAGCGAAATGTAGGTCTGTGTTCCACTGTCTACCCCATTAATGTATCCCTCGTTCTAAGGTTCTAAGGACTAATCTAAACTTGTACTTGCACACTTGTACAGATTTTTAATATTTTGTTATACTTTTAGCGGCGAGGGTTCGTACAACCACGGTCGCTACAACCAAGGGTACAACTACTAATGCCATCGACGACTGACCGAGTGACCGCGGCTGACTACGGAACGAACCAGCACTTACAGAAACATATTGTTTTATAAGTATCTATTTATTCCAGTATTAACTGTTACTTGTTTTTATGGGCTTTAAAATAAAGTTTTAAGAATGAACAAACGACTTTTCTTTTCTATTATCCATCTAGATATAAGATTTTTTAATATGAAATTGGTTTAAAAAAAAAGCATCTACAGCTACTATGGTTTTCAAAACAAAAGCTTCCAGTGAGTCGTGAAAAAATATTTTCACATCTATACAATCGGTTTGAAATTAATTTCAGTAGATGTCTTGAATGAAACATACGAAGAAAAAGTTTTTGTCCACAGCAAATAATTGGAGAGAGAAGACACAAACTCATTCACTGATTTTGGCACGTTACGATTTTCCTAGGCAGTTCTAAAATCAGTACCATTTCATTTTTTTTTTGTAATTTTCTTTTTTCAAGCTTGAAGCATTTCTGAAAAAACGTCACGAGACTTTTCTCTACTCGGGTTGACCAAAAGCTGTCAGAATATAATGTACCAACGCCCGCAAATCTTTTTAAAATATTATAATATTGAGAATTACACTCTTCTGACACTGAGTTCATATATGGCATTTTTTTTTTCTGAGATTGACCTTAATAAAAATCGTAAAAAAGAAAATGTTGCATCATGAAAGCAAAAAAGAAAACATCTTTCATTCCTGGGGAACCATAAAAACAGCTTTAGCATATTTTCTTTACTCAAGTTAATAAGCTAAGCTAATATGAAATTAGTCACTTAATGTTCCCACTGCTGGGACACAGGCCTCCTCTCGGTGAGAGGGAGTGGGCCGTAATCCACCACGCGGGCCCAGTGCGGGTTGGTAGATATCATATGTCTTCGAATTTTTGGTTCTAGGAAGTGCTGGTTTCCTCAAGATGTTTTCCTTCACCGTAAAAATGTAGTGCGTCCCAATATGCAGTATTTGTTAATTACGAAAATCTCATGAAACCCGACATGATTAAAACCGCGTTAACGTACAAAGACATAAGAAAAACTTTAAAAGCCATATTAGTTAAAGAATACACGCGTATCTTGCCATGCGAAGTCCTCAAGTTGTTGGAGATAGAGTTACATAGTAGGCAGTCTTTCCGTTTTGAGAGCAGTGGTAATGAAATAATTTACACCTACGGGTTCGAACCTACGACTTGCAACTCGTAAATCGCGATCGTTACCACTGGGCCACCACTGCTCCATAACATACATAAGCTACTTGCATCTTTCCTCATTAAAATCCCAAAAAATAGGTTTACTTTGTACACAAATGCAGGTTTAGGGTTTGGGCCATATTTACTGCCGGTGAGTGTATGTAGGTAGTTAAATGTTTTTTTTCTATACATTTTTACGCGACCAACAATGTAGAGATAGCGAGATGGGAAATTCCTTGCACACCTCAGTACATACTCAGTATCTTTTGGCTAAAGGGATAAGTCTTTTGCAATATCAACATACGATTTCTCTTCATTAATCTCTCTTTCGTTTTAGGCAGTCGCTCTAAGCAGAACAGAGTTTGTAAAAGGCTTAGCAGATGGTAAATCTTTCTCAAGAATCATGTTATGACGAACACAAC
The DNA here is from genome assembly GCA_947507525.1 of Apamea epomidion. NCBI lineage: Eukaryota > Metazoa > Arthropoda > Insecta > Lepidoptera > Noctuidae > Apamea > Apamea epomidion. The sequence goes on from OX382232.1 coordinate 7,471,673, forward strand.
CATACATGCAACAGAGGTTCAAATAAAAGGGGAAGAAGGAGGGAGGAAGAGGTGGTTCAAGAAATGCCGCTGTTTTAAGAAATACATAGATAAATCGTAACGCGGCCAATGGTATTTTGTTACATTTGTAAAGTAAATTGATATCAAATTAAAATCTGTGTACTAGCAATTTAATACATTATTTACTGACAATTTTGTAAGTACATGAATAGTTTTAATATTTCCCATAAAATATTACAAATATGTAGGAAATTATGTGGGTTAGTTTCACCACCTCAAGGTGAGTTCTGGTTTGATTATTATCTGACAGATAGTTACTCCCTATCTAGAGCTGGTGAAATAGGACTAACCTAAGTGCTATAATATAAATAATAATACATTTTATTTTTCACAAAAGCACAATCAATGTTCACAATAAATATATAAAATTAACATTACAGAAAAAAGTGTTATGTTGGTTAATTTAAACAAACGTACCTACTTACCTATATACTTACTAACTTATTATTTTGAGCACATTGTTTGATCGCCACAGGCAAACTTCTCCGAGGCTGTACAAGCCTCCCCAACATCCACCTACATTATCCTACTAATATTATTAACGCGAAAGTTTGTAAGGATGAATGGATGGATGGATGTTTGTTACTCTTTCACGCAAAAACTACGAAACGGATTTAGATGAAATTTGGCACACAGATAGTTTATATATTATTATACTGGTTGTATTAACACATAGGACAATTGTTATCCCGATCTTCTCACGGGATCGAACCGTATGCAGGTGATACCGCGGGGCGCAGCTAGTTAATTATATTTTGGGCTTATGTAATACAGGACAAGTATATTGTCACTAACTAGGCACTAATCCCGATTCCGAGCTGCTAATGAAAATTCCTGAAAGAAAATACAATCCAATTACATTTGTATCCGACCTGGACATCGAACCAGAAAGGACCCTGCGTTAGGCAGCATGTAGATACAATATGTATGTATGTTGTATGTGCTTATAAAATTAGAATGTTTTTTTTTTTTTTTTAACTTATTGTTCGTACTCTGCCGATCAATATTTTCGGATTTGTAGCAACTTTTATACATCACGTCATTTTATTAGTGTGGGTCCGATGGTCCTCGACATAGTCAAAAGTATTGTATGTAGAAAAATAAAGCCACTACAAGTGTTTGTATTCATCCGTTCTTAAAAATGTTTGTGGTATCGTATGGAAAAGCAAAAATATAAGTAGCTTAGCCCAAGGCTGCAGCATTGCCATCCAACGTGGTAATGCTGCCAGCCTTTTGGGCACTTATCCCATTGACAGCGATGCTGACAAATTTTTTGATGCCCAATTAGCTTTTCCAATTTTTTTTATATACTTATACATAATATATATATTTTAGTATTATCTTGTATTTACGTTGTAAGTAAGGCTTTTTATTAGTAGCTGATAAAACAAAAAAAAAATTGTCCATTGAAACATGATGATTTTAATGTTAATAAAGTATGGTAATAACCGGCTAAATTGGGTGTGCTAAATGTTCCCCTTTGGGAAATACAGCCGTGATAGGTATTACATGTTTTGTTGAAGAAGATTTGTAAATATCAATAGTCAGTCATGTCATATATGGCGTGCAATAGGAGAGGCCTATGTCCAGCAGTGGACTGCTATAGGCTGATGATGAAGAGTCATATAATGAAAAAGAAAACGTTTGTTCATACTTTAATCTTTATTTACAACGTAATAGCTACAACAAATAAATATATTTAACAAAAAGTGATGCTCATGACAATTATGATAATGCAAGCAATAGTTCGATTCGTTCCGTAGTCATAGCCGCCGTCAGTCGTCGATGTGTCGATCGATGTCACTTAGTAGTTGTATCCATTGTTGAAGTGGCCGTTGTAGGAACCGTCACCGCTGAAAATATTAAATTAACAAAAATTTATGAGAACATGCATAGATAGGCCTTTGTCCAGCAGTGGACGCCCTTTGGATGAAATGATGATAGATAGATATGTAGTACAAGTAAGTTTTTCGAAGCGTGGGCATGAGAAAACTACATTGTAAAACGAAACCCACAACGGTGGCAGTTTCGCAAGATTTTTCAGACGCTGATGCCCCAGTGACAATCAGAAGGCCAATTCCCGTAATTAAAAACGTTCAAAATCTAGTCGCAATCTCATCTCAGCAACAATCAATGTCAAAAACTTGTCAAAAATGTAGAGAAGTTAGAAGTATTTTTGACAGATTGAGACTGAGATCAGACTTTATTAAAATTACGAGAATTGCCCCTTAGGTTCAAAATGGTGAAACCATATGGATTTTTACAATTTGTAAATCTAACACCACAATTTCTGAGAGTAGTGAAACCAATTTATGGCACGACTGGTATGGTATGGTTGGAGCCCGTTGCTGTGGTTGGGCTGTGCAACGTGCCCATCATACATGCCTTACGTAACAAGAGCCTCTGGCGGTAACGACACCACTACACCAGTACCATTGCAACAGATGTGGGTTGAAAAGTCATTTGAAAACATTTGTGCACGAAAAAATAGGGTGATTGAAGTCACCATATTTGATCTCAGTTCTTTTTCAGTTAAGTTACCATAGATCATGTTAGGGCAATTTTCCAAGAATTTTCTTATTTACCGGTAAATAAAGAGCGATGGAACTTTCTGCCAAAAGTGATCCTAGCTGCAAATAACATTGCGACAAAACAAAAGCTCCATGATCCAGTGATAAGTTAAAGATACTTGCACATAAGAGGTTGAAAATTTTCAGCAAAAATTTACGATCATTTTCTCGAAGTTACACTAAAAACTGTATCACAAGTAGTTGCAAAATTTCAGTAAAACTCACGATGAAGGATGCTGCCTATTGAACTCAATGGAGCGAAGGATGGCTTCTGGGATGGGTGGCGGCGTGGGGATGTGCGAGCCGGTGGGGTGGAAACCGTTCTCGTCGGCGGTGTAGGTGAGCGACACCTGCTGGCCATCGGGGGCGCGGTATGAGAACCCTCCGTCGGCGGTCACCGCGGGCCCTTCAGGGCCAGCGGCGCGCGGGGCTCCGCTCTCGTGCGCCGATATGCCGTTTCCAGTCTCGTAGCTATGGATTCATTACAAAAAAAAATCTTAGTTTTTCAGTTCTCTCTCTACATTATCTGGGGGTTATAACTCCCCACTTTTGTAATCAGACACATCACAATTTTCCTTACCTATATCTATAATTTCCATCGCCATTGTTAACGTTTTCATAACTTAATATTGGTATATGTGCGCCGTGGTTGCTGTTGTATGCCGACGCCGACCCGGAAGCCCTCCCAGAGCTGTATGCGTTTGCGCCGAACGCACTATACCCCGCAGAGGGTTGGAAGTGACCCAAATGTCCCGCTGACACAGCAGACAGCAGGGCGAGTGTTGAAACAAGCTGAGGAATAAAAATAGTGGTAGAAGGACCAGCTTCAAAAAGCAAATTGCGGATGAATAGCCAAACAGTGTATTTTTTTAAAGGATCGATTGATTTGTAATTGCAGTTGATTGCATCAAATGACCTCTCCCACTCTGGGCTGAGCGAAAGGGTGTGTCAGACTTTTACTGACTAAAACCCACCCGTATTCCTTCAGTTGCCTATGCCAGGGGCCACGGTATCTCTTTCGAACAACCCGCGGCCCTGGCGGCATCGGCCCTAGCGGACCCCGTCAGTTCGTGCTGACATCTCTTTGAGGGGCGCGTGGAACACAACGCGCCGTCGACCCGGGCCTGGTCCTTACCGGGTGGCAAGCTGCCCATTACTCGCCGCCCGCAAGCCCGCGCCTACGGTGGCCGGGAGTCAGCTGTTGACTCCCGTCCAGGGCGTCGCCTGCGGCGGCTAGGCGCGTGAGGGCGCAGAGATTGCCTCTCCCTCACGCGCTCTGCCTCCTCCTTCGCGAGGATTATTGCTTCGCGAAAGGAGGTGACCGCCTCCTATTCACTCTCGCTCCGTACCATGGCCTGGACCAGGGCCGGATGCGAGAGATCGCCGCCGCCGATCGCCGCCACGAGGACAGCTGATGCGCCTGCAAACTTCAAAAGCTCACGCTGTTTTTAGTGAGAACTATTCACCCCTGAAAAATAGTAGGTGCAAACTGTTGCTTTACCAAACCGTCTACGTATTCTGAATCAAAGCACATTGAGCACAAAAAAAAATGATATTGCAATTTGGATTGCAAAACAAAACAACTTGATTTACGTTTTGCACTTACCTTTAGGCCAGCCATTTCGATTGATCAATTTTTAATATTTTTAGAGATGCTGTTTAGTACAATGCTATTGACTGAATGATATCTGCATAGACTTACAGTGTTTTTATAATGATGTTGCCCTCGAATAACCTTGCACGACATCAGCCAGGGCGTATTCAGAGCGAAGAATTTATGACATTGGTATTTGGCATTTCAGTGAAGCTATCTCCTGCTGTGCCTATACGATGCATTGTTACAAATACGTGTAAGCTGGTTGATGAGAGGTTTCATATCTTTCACAAACGGCCTAAGTTAGTTCCACCCATTTGCTAACCGTTAGCTGAGCAATAAAAAATATGGGCCTCCGAAAACGAGAGAACACCACTTAGTTACCTATTTCCACTCGACGTAAATTATTTTAATAAGATTTAATCATTTTTCTAAGTACTTAGCTGTTTTCAGAAGTTTCCGTAGAACATAACACGTAAAAGAAAAGGATAGACAAAAATCAAAGAAAAATAAATTATGACGTAGAAACGTAAGCTTTTCTCACAATAAGCGGAAAAGGTGTTTAGGTTTCGATAAGCGTATTCCCACTGTTATTTACGAATTACCTCTATCCCATCTTACATGTTTTCACCGCTGATCCTGCGCAATCCGCCCTGTCTACCCCTGTACCTAAGAGATGTTACTCGTGAGTACATTACTTGCATCATCTGTAGTCCTTTCTATCTAAAAACGACTGTCTGTGATGTTCTGGTGGAAATATCTGAATGAGTTTACCTCCTTTTTGTGTTTTATAACTTGTTATATAGGCTGGGCCGTGAAACGAGGTGCAAAGAAAAATTTTAAAAGCCTCTCTCCAAGGGCTTCCCGAAACACCCGCATGTATGTACAGCGATTATAGTTAGTTTAGGAGCTAGACGGTTTTGTATATTTTTAGGGATTGTAAAATCATCCTCCTGGCTGTTATTTGACTTTGAAAGTACCAAAATTCATATTTTTGCCACTGTTAATCGTAGATCTATGTTGTGATAGTTATAACATGTTCGGAATTATATTCAATTCAAAGTTGGTATTTTATTATATTATGACATTTGGCATTTTCAATATCAAATAGCAGCCGGGGGTTCATTGTAGACTTTTGTTGCAAAAGTAAAAAATGCTCAAGATGTTATTTCCCAGAAGAAAATAGTACTGTTTTTTTTCTGGCCGGCGCTACAATTTTTGGGTATAATATGTTCGACACTTGAATGATCTCCTTTAAAGGTTTTCTTCATCTATGTATTAGAACATGTTCATACATACCTACACAGCGGGCTTAGACTCCATCTAAAATATAAGCTTCGCACCTTTGCATCAAATACAACTAAGAACAATGAAGTTCTATATTTTCTACAATGTTATGAAATTTTTCTCAGTATTTACTAACAAAATAATTCAGACTGAGAAAATATTCACAATAAACATTATCTCGGCCATACACAAGAATATATCGGGAACATCCATTAATAATTCAATGAAACTCTTTATTTGTTTTATTTATTTAACCATTTATTGACACACATATAAAAAGACAAGAAAAAAAAACAGAACAGAAAAATAGGTGATGCTAATTTCATAAGAAATCTCTTCCAGCATATACAATGTATTTCTTAGATACCAATAGAAATTCCTACAACATGCCTGATATTGTGTCAAATTATTCTAAATACTCGTAAATGTAATTGAATTTTCTATAAACAAGTAAAAGGATAGCCTTTAGGCAGATATGCAAGGAGAGGTTTCGCAGCTAGGGTGTAACTTCCGATGCTGCACGTCGAGCGAAGATATGAAGATATGCGCAAGATACAAAAATAGCCTCACCCCTAGATACTAACAAAGCCTTATAACTAACTAAATATTATGTGGGGAACGATTATTTTCCATTTTAGAATTGGTCGACTGATATTTTCGGGATTGAGAAAACTTTAAGACACTGAAGGGCAATTCCTGTAATTAAAAACATTCAAAATGTTGTCCATGCAAACTATGTCGAAAACGCTATACGATTTTTGGACAAATTGGCAGAGATTAATGAGAGTTTTTAAATAAACGGGAATTGGTGATATGATTTTATGTGTTGAACGCAAACATAGTCGAACGAATCGTATTAAGAAAAATAAAGTCATTTATAAAGTAAAGTTATAAAGTTTATTTAGTTACTTCATGAAAATAGCCCCCGTAATCGTATGGAGGCAAAATATAAGCAGGTGTTCCTTGAAATAACCCGGTAAACATGATGATTTTAATGAAATGAAGAATGGCGATAACTAGTGTTTTAATGTGGATGTGCCATTCACCGCTACCTATCCCATTGAGAAATGCAGGTGTTATGGGTATTTTGTAATTATCAATATTCACATAATGAAAAAAAAAAGTTTATTTCTGGGAAACATGACGCAGAGAAAGGACATAAACACAAAAGAAAGAACAAGTTGGGGAGAAATATGCGTACCTCCACGCAAAACGGTCATCGCTCAGCTTAATTCCCGATGCGAGAAAGAGCCCCAGCGCTGGTTTTCAGCGACAGCCAGTGTTGACGTGGTGACGTCAACCAATGCAGAATACGATAAAATAAAAACAAAATAAGAAATAAAAGTAAATCAGGGTAGTAGAGATAATAGGTAGTTTATAAGTAAACTTTTGTTCGTACTTAAATCTTTATTTACAACGTAATATCTACAAACAAATACAAATATTTAACAAAAAGTGATGCTCATAAAAATAATAATAATGCAAACTAGAGTTCGGTTCCTTCCGTAGTGATAGCCGCGGTCAGTCGTCGATGTACTGGATGTCACTTAGTAGTTGTATCCATTGTTGAAGTGACCGTGGTAAGAACCGTCACCGCTGAAAATAATTAACAAAATAAATTAGAACATGTGTTGTGCCATTACAACAAGCAGCTAAATTACACCGTGAAACTGAAAAAAATGTTATTTCAATCAAAATTTTGATCAAGATCCAATGTCCATTTTGAAAATCGGATTCACAGCGGTGAAGCCATGATTTTTTACAAATTAAATATAACTTCACAATATCTGAGAGTAAAAAGCTGAAAATAGTGAAACCACAATGATGACAGATCTTCAAGATTTTTCAAGCGCCACAATTGTCATAATAGACCCTCCTGTGTGACAATTACATAGATTCAAAATGGTGGAGCCATCCGAACATAATACGCCACCACACATAATATTAATATACAATCTAAAACCACAATATTTAAGAGTGAAAGACTAATGAAACTAGCAAAACCAATTTATGGCACGACTGATATGGTATGGTTGTTGTAATTGGTTTGTTCAACGTGCTCATCATATATGCCTTACGGGGTAACTCCAACCGACCAACACTTTTGCGAAAGATATGTATAAATGCTGAGTTTGAAGGTCATTTGAAAACATTACATAAAACATAAATGAACTAGTTCTTATGGATAGCGTATAAAAAATATTGTTAATGAAGTTACCACCTTTTATTTTTTTTTTACTTTTATTTTTTTTAGTGAAGGTCGAACCAGAATATGTTTGGAAAACTATGGGAAAAATCTGGCAAACGATGACTCTCATTTACCCGCAAATAACGGGCGATAATACTTCCTGTTAAATGATCTAGCTGTAAATAGAATTGCTACACACCATGATACAGTGATCAGTTAAAGTAAATATTCTTATTACACAAAAGATGTTCAAATTTTTTTGCAAAAACTTACGATGAAGGATGTTGCCTGTTGAACTCAATGGAGCGGAGGATGGCTTCTGGGATTGGTGGCGGCGTGGGGATGTGCGAGCCGGTGGGGTGGAAGCCGTTCTCGTCGGCGGTGTAGGTGAGCGAGACCTGCTGACCGTCGGGGGCGCGGTACGAGAACCCTCCGTCAGCGGTCACCGCGGGGCCTTCAGGGCCGGAGGCGCGTGGGGCCCCGCTCTCGTGCGCTGATATGCCATTTCCAGTCTCGTAGCTATGGATTAATTGTAAAAGAATATTTTAACTCTTAGTCTGCCAGTTCCCTTTCTACATTAACTAGGGGTTCTATCTACCCTCTTTTGTAAACTGCGCATGCCAAATACTATCATTTTTTTTTTCCTTACCTATATCTATAATTTCCATCACCATTGTTGACGTTTTCATAACTCAGTATTGGTATATGTGCGCCGTGGTTGCTGGTGTATGCCGACGCCGACCCCGAAGCCCTCGCAGAGCTGTATGCGTTTGCGCCGAACGCACTATACCCGGCAGAGGGTTGGAACTGGCCCAAATGTCCCGCTGACACCGCGGATAGTAAGGCGAGGGTTGAAAAAATCTGAGGATGTAAATAGTGAAACAATGTATGTTTTTTATAGTTTCAATTGTTTTAGTGATTGCAGTTGAAGCGCCTGCAAACTTCAAAAGCACTTTTTATGTTGGGGATGCTGTGCTACATCACTATAACATGGTCGCCATTACTCATAGGTATAAATTGTTGTTTCACTAAAATGTGACGTATTGCATCTAAATGACTCACATAGGGCACAAAAAAAAACAAAACAATACAACTTGATTTACGTTTTGCATTTACCTTTAGGCCAGCCATTTTGATAGATATTAGATTATTTTTTAGAGATGCTGTTTAGTTGAATGCTATTGACTGAATGATATCTGCATAGACTTACAGTGTTTTATATTGATCTCGATAACACTCGAAAAACCTTGCACGATATCGGCCAGGGCATATTCAGGGTGAAGAATTTTAAGTACTGGTATTTGACATTTCGATGAAGTCTCCTGCCGTGCCGACGCGATCATGGTTACAAATACGTGCAAGTTGATGAGAGGTTTAATATCTTTCACAAACGGCCTAAGTTAGTTCCATCCATTTGCTAACCGTTAGATGAGCAATCAAATATATGGACCGCCGAAACGAGAGAACGCCACTTAGTTACTTACCTATTTCTACTCGACGTAAGTTATTTTCATAAAGTTTAATACTTTTTCTTAACACGCTGACTGACAGACAACAGACACAATAAAAAATCTATTTTTAGCGGTCACCGGTGTCCGCGGTGGCAGTCAATGCCTTAAAGTACTTAGCTAAGTACTGTTTTCCGTAGAACGTACCTAACACGTAGATGGATAGATAAAAATCCAGAAACATGACGTAGAAACGTCGTAAGCTTTTCTCACAATAAGCGGAAAAGGTGTTTAGATTTCGATAACTGTAGTCCCACTGTAATTTACGAAATTACTTTTATCCCATCTTACATCTTTTCATCGTTCATCCTCCGCGGTCCACCCTGTGTACCTGCGTACCTACTTACGAGATGTTAGTCATGAGTACAATATTTGCGTCTTCTGTAGCTTTCTGATGGGAATGTTTGAATGTTTGTTGTTTGATGAGAGTAGCTCCTTTTGGTGTTTTATAATAGGTTCATACGATTTATTCTTCGTTCGTCCTGACGTTTCGTCCCACATTTCTTTTTTTTTTTAATGTTCTTTAATACAATTTTACCTTTAATGTACTTGTAATTTGGGACGAAGCACAACTTCAATAGTGCTATGGGACAAACTAAGATTTCTTGAAATGTGGGACAAAACTTCAGGACGAACGAAGAATAAATCGTTCATACATACGGCCGTGAAACGAAGTCCAAAGATTGTTTTATTTTATTTTAAATGCCTCTCTCCAAGGGCTTCCCAAAACATCCGCATATATGTTCAGCGATTATTTAAAGTTTAGGAGCTAGATGGTATTGTATATTTTTTGGGAAAATCTCACGTGACTTCGATAAGCCGTAGGTACTTTATTGTAAGAAGTCCATTGCTAAAATGAAAGGTTTTCTTCATCTATGTATTAGAACATGTTCATACATACGTACCTACAGAATCCATATTTTTGTAACTTTTGCGTGCCTACTGATAAAATATGGCTCCACCTATTTCCCTTTATCACCATGTACTGTACCCATATTTTCAAAATAAAATATCTTTATGTATTTGCCGACAAAATAATTCAGACTTTGAGAAAAAAGTCACAATAAGCATTAACTTGGCCATACAGAAGAACATATCGGAACCAAAAATGAATAATTCAATGAAGTTCTATGTATTTATTAGATATATAAATTCCTACAACATGCCTGATTTTGTATATAAATATTCGAAATACTCTTAATTGTAATTAAATTTTCTATAAACAAGTAAAAGGATAGCTTTTAGGCAGATATGCAAGGCGAAGTTTTACAGCTCGGTTGTAACGTCTGATGTACGCCGAGCGAAGACGCTCCTCTAGAAGCCCTAGCACAAACGCTCGATGAAAACGTAACGTAAATTCGAACTATGTTTTAATCGAAAATGCAACTAAGTATCCTATTCGGCGGAGCGGACGGACCTCCGGCGCGATCTCATGGCGGAATGGAAGGCGCGACTATCGCAACCCAGCGCAGGGCACGCCACGATAGCGGCGGTAAGACCCCTCTTTGAGGAGTGGCTAGAGAGGCGTCACGGCGCTCTCACCTACCGCCTGACGCAGGTCCTCTCCGGACACGGATGTTTCGGGAGGTTCTTGCACATCATCAGGCGGGAGGAGACGCCCGGGTGTCACCACTGCGAGGATCGCCCAGAGGACACGGTGGAGCATACGGTGGAGGCTGCCCCGCTTGGGCAGAGCACCGCCGTGTCCTCGTAGAGGCGATCGGCAGCGGTGGCGACCTCTCGCGTCCGGCCCTGGTGCAAGCTATGGTCCGGGGCGAGAGGGAGTGGGAGGCGGTCACCTCCTTCTGCGAAGCAGTCATGCTAGCGAAGGAGGTGGCGGGATGGGCGAGGGAGAGATCCTCACGCCTCAGCCGCCGAAGGTGACGCTCCGGGCGTCGGGAGCCGCGTGACGACTCCCGGCCACCGTAGGCGCGGGCCTGCGGGCGGAGAGCAATGGGTAGCTCTCCGTCCGATCAGGACCAGGCCCGTGCCGGACGGCGCGTAAGTGTTCCACGTGCGCCTCAAAGAGATGTCAGCATAGATGACGGGGCCCGACAGGGCCGAAGCCTGCCGGGGTAGCGGGATCGTCCGAAAGGGTTACCACTGCCCTGGTACATAAAGGGCTAAGGAAGGAACACGGGTGGGTTTTAGTCAGTAAGAGTCTGACACTCCCTTCTGCTCCACCCAGAGCGGGAGGGGTCATTTGATGATTTCCCATTGTCTTTTAAATGTTGGCGACAATTAAAAATAGCATCACCCCTAGGTATAAACAAAGTCTTAAAACTAAGTAATTATTATATGGGGAATGAGTATTTTCAATTTTAAAATTGGTCGATTAATATTTTCGGGATTGAGAAAACTTTAATACACTGAAGGCCAATTCCCGTAATTAAAAACGTTCAAAATTTTATCCACGCAATTGGACGACATTGGTTGGCGACAATGGAATATAAAAATGTAAGGAAAGCCGTAAGTAAAGTTTTGGACAGACTAACCAGTGTCAGTCTGTCCAAAAATTGTATATTACTTACATTTTTCATCTACTGCGATTAAAAATGTAAGTAAACGCAATACAATTTTTATATATTTTGCCCCTCTTGTGATTCGATTTTGTATGTTGAACACAAACATAGTCAAAGGTAGAAAAATAAAGCCGCACCAAGCGACTGATTTCTTCAGTTACCTCATGAAAACAACTCTCCTGTAATCGTATGGAAGCAAATACTAGTTGGCGCAATAGTCAACGGCAGACGGCCCTTTGTCGGCAAGATCGCCTGATTTAACCGCTCCAGACTCCTTTTTGTGGTTTCTTGAAGTCACGAGTCTCGTCAATAAGCCTCAGACCCCTGAAGCCCTCAAAGAGAATATCCGTCAAGAAAGCGGGGACCTATCGCCGAAAGTTCTGGCAAGAGTGACAGTAAATGACATTAATCGGGCCCGAATGGTCATCAATTCTTTAGGCGGCCACTTAGCCGATATAATTTTCTCGACTTAATGGAAAAAAAATTAAGACATAAAAATAATTAAAAACAGCACCAAAGTTTTTCATTCTTAAAAAAATGACAGCCAAAGAACATTGGGTGACAACTTTTACGCCACCTTGTATAAGCAGTTGTTACTTCAAAAAAATAATCCGATTAATGATGATGATGATGATTGATGATGATTTTAATTAAATGAAGAATGGCGAGAACTAGCGTTTTAATGTGGATACACCTGCAGAACCCCTAGAGAAATGCAGGTATGATAGGTATATTGTAAATATCAATATTCACACAATGAAAAAGTTAACGTTTGTTCATACTTAAATCTTTATTTACAACGTAATAGCTAAAAATATATAACATAAAGTAATGCTCATGAAAATAATAATAATGCAAGTAACGGTTCAGTTTCTTCCGTAGTCATAGCCGCAGTCTGTCGTTAAAGTGTTAGTCGATATCACTTAGTGGTTGTATCCATTGTTGAAGTGGCCGTTGTAAGAACCGTCACCGCTGAAAATAATGAACAAAATAAATGAGAACATGCATACTATATAAATAAATATTTAGCAATCAAGCAAGCTGGGCAAAGTCCTCCCTTTCCTTTTTCTAGTCAACTGGATCCTCGATCGATCCTGTAGTCACTTTGCTCAACAATTAATTTCTTTGACTTTATAAATTTATCTAGGTAAGAGTGAAAGGCTGGAAATAGCGAAACCAATTTATAGCACGACTGAAATGGTATGGTATGAGTCCGTTTTTGTAATTGGACTGTTCAACGTACCCATCATGCATGCCTTACGGGGTAACAAGAGCCTCTGGCGGTAACGACACCACTACACCAACACCATTGCAACAGATGTGTATGAAATGAATGCTGGGTCGAAAGGTTATTTGAAAACAGTAATAAATTAAATAGTTCCTATAGTGGGCGTAAAAAATATGTTAATGAAGTTACCGCCCTTGACTTGAATTCTTTTTAGTGAAGTTCGCCATAGATCATGATTGGAAAACTATAGGAAAATCTTGCAAAAGATAACTCCTATTTACCCTTAAATAAGGGGTGATGGTACTTCCTGTTAAAAGTGGTCTATCTGTAAATACATTTGCTACACACCATGATCAGTGATAAGTTAAAGACCCTTAAGATTCCTATTACACATAAGTTGTTGAAATTTTTTAGCAAAAACTTACGATGAAGGATGTTGCCTGTTGAACTCAATGGAGCGGAGGATGGCTTCTGGGATGGGTGGCGGTGTGGGAATGTGTGAGCCGGTGGGGTGGAAGCCGTTCTCGTCGGCAGTGTAGGTGAGTGAGACCTGCTGGCCGTCAGGGGCGCGGTATGAGAACCCTCCGTCGGCGGTCACCGCGGGGCCTTCAGGACCAGCGGCGCGCGGGGCGCCGCTCTCGTGTGCTGATATACCATTGCCAGTCTCGTAGCTATGGATTAATTGTAAAAGAATATTTTAACTCCTAGATTGCCAGTTCTCTTTCTACATTACCTGGGGATTCTATTATAGATTCTGTAATCAAACTGCTACGTGTCACATACTATCACAATTTTCCTTACCTATATCTATAATTTCCATCACCATTGTTGACGTTTTCATAACTTAATATCGGGATATGTGCGCCGTAGCTGCTGGTATAGGCCGAAGCCGACGCCGAAGCTCTCGCAGAGCTGTATGCGTTTGTGCCGAACGCACTGTAGCCGGCGGAAGGTTGGAAGTGGCCCAAATGTCCTGCCGACACCGCGGATAGTAGGGCGAGAGACGCAACAATCTGGAAAGAAAATCTAATGGTCAGGTTTCAAAACGCTAATTCTGGATGAATAGCCAATCAGTGTAAAGGATTGGTTGTGTTGTGATTGGAATTGATGCGCCTGCAAACTTCAAAAGCTCACTATCTACGTATTGTGAATAAAATCACATTGAGCAACAACCTTGATATTGCAATTGAGATTACAAAACAAAACAACTTGATTTACGTTCTGCGCTTACCTTTAGCCCAGCCATTATGATTGATATTTTTTTTTTTTTAGAGATGCTGTTTAGTACAATGCCATTGTCTGAATGATATCTGCATAGACTTACAGTGTTTTTATATTGATGTTACCCTCGAAAAACCTTGCACGACATCAGCCAGGGCGTATACTGAGTAAAGAATATCTGTCACTGGTATTTGGCATTTGGCATTTCAATGACCTCCTGCTGTGCCAACGCGATCATTGTTATAAATACGTGCGAGCAGGTTGATGAAAGGCGCGATTATCTTTCACACCGATGACGTTTCTTTGCGCTAACGTCCTAGGCCCTTTGTACACGGCATGGTTTCTTTACGGTACGGCGTATAAACCTCGCCGTAAAAAGAACGTGTCTGTTAACAAGCTTCCATAGTGTTGTGTGTTTGTTATGTCGTTTTTCACGGCAAAAAAAATCGCGTGGCAACAAAGGACCAAATTCAATTTAACCTATTTACTTGCTAGCTTAGCCATCCTAAATACAGGCCTCAGAAACGAGAGAACAACGTAGTTACCTATTTCCTCTCTACGTAAATGATTTTAATAAGTTTTTACTATTTTCAGACGTTTTTGTAGATCGTAACACGTAAAAGGATAGTCAAAGCTCCAAGAACATGACGTAGACGAGTAAGATTTTTCGCGATAACCGAAAGGTGGAAGGTTTTAAGATTTTAATGATTAGTCATTTACGAAATTACCTCAATCCCAGTTACTTATATCAAACAAAAACAACAAAAAAAACTCTAAAAAGTCAAAAAATGAAAACGTACCTTTTTGGTCAATATAAGTTGTACTTAGGACTTATAGGTAATATTTTGATCCAAGCGTCGTCGCGTCGGGGGACCTGAGTCACGTAAGACACCTCTCTGCTGACTTAAAAATGTTAGGGATTAAAAATGTTAGTCAAGAGAGCGATTAAATACTTGCGTCTCCTGTATTCGTTTCGAGCTAAAACATCTGTGAGCCACCAACAAAAACATCAGTAACATGGAAAATGTTGAATGATTTCCTTGTGTATAAGAGATAATTTGAGTGCGGGCTCGTAGTCACGCTAACAGTGACTAGCATAATCAACCTATAACATTCCCACTGTTGGGAACTTTAACGGGCGATATCTTCATCATTTTTTATATAATTGACAAAAGAAAAAATACGGGTTCAATATTTTTTTATAAACTAACTGACGGACTAATTAGATTTTTTTAGGAAAATAGCCTATAGGATTTTTTTTTTTCTGAATTTCACAGTTTTTTTGTGAGGCACCGTGGCTCAAATGGACAGTTATCATCTCTATCTCCGTACACCATCTAAAAAATAAGTGTTGCAGCGGCTGCCATCTATTCAGATTTTTTCGAATGAACCCAAATACAACTGAGAACAATGAAGTACTATATTTTCAATCAATTCAGCCTATCGCAGTCCACTGCGATATCTGTATTTTACTATATTATAATAATGATATCTATATTTTATTCTATATTTTACTTCAATTAAATTAAATCAACCTCAATAGGTATTTACCGACAAAATACGAGTAATACAGACTGAGAAAATATTTACAACAAACATTATCTCGGCCATACAGAAGAATATATCGGGAACATAAATGAATAATTCAATGAAAATCTATGTATTTCTTTGTTATAGTATTTAATTATTCGTGAATGTAATCGTGTTACGAATTTAAATTCGTAACACACTAACAGTAGCATTCATTTTGACAGTTCAATAACATTCATTGCATTATTTACGTTGTTGAGCAGACAAACTTTTCGAACATATGAAGCGGTGGATTAGATTATTGGCTTGTTGGCTTCAAAATGGTTCAGATTGTAATTGAAAATGTGATACGCAATTCGGGTGCGGTTTTTAGGTGAATATGAAAGGAGAGGTCTAACAGCTATGGTGTAACTTCCGATGCTGCACGCCGAGATGTGCACGGAGAAGAGCGCTTCTCCAGAGGCCTTAGCACAAACGTGCGATGTATAGACGTAAAGTTAATTCGAACTTTATTTGAATCGAAAATACAACTGTCCTATAGCATTTTTTCGTTGACACTTTTGCCAGACTTATAAATAGATATGAATAAAGTCTTAAAACTAAGTCAATAGGTATTCAGTGCGTAACGAGTATTTTGAATTTTAAAAACGTTTGTATTTAAGTTACGCTAGGCCTGGACTCAGCAACACCGGTTACGAGACACTGCTCACTAAATCAAAATATTTTATTTCACATAAACCAACATAGACCCTTATGAAACGTCAGAAGTTAGGTGCACGGTTCCAATTGGTGGTTTCCTATGGAGAAGAGCCGGCAAGAAACTCCACGATTACTCTTTTAAAATAATTGGCTTGTACAATGTTTTCAAATTACAGTAGGTATGGGAGGACAGCGTAGGCCTGTCATCCTGTCAACAAGTACCAGGTACTTGATAAAAAAAAATGGTCTACAGATCTAAAGTCTACAAGGCCTACAAAATCCTAACATTTACAAAATATAGAAGAAGCCATCAAAAGTACAGATAAAATATAAAAACCAATTAAAACCAAGTGACATGACTGACATTACAACCACTAATAAAAAGTTGAAACTAGAATTGTCTGTATGTAATTTCAAATAATAAAAAGATTATGTCAAAGAAGTATGTAAAAAATAAATAAACATCGTAATTTGAGAGCAGTTAATAGACATTTACGTAGTTATGTCGTTAATGGGAACTAGTGATCACACCCCTGCTTTGATTACTATAAAACCAATATGAGACATCTCTTCGTTAGAACAGTGTCCACTGAAGCTTAGTGGAAAAGAAATAGGTAATTAACCAAAGCCTGTTGGTTTGTCCAGTGGTTGCAACTACTACTGCTAACCATGAATGGTTTCTTCCCACGTCTAGCAGAATAATTGCGTTCTTCATTAAGAATTTCTCAGTATCACCCAGGTTGATAATAATAGACTCGCCACCTATATCTAAGGTACATGGGACTTAAACATAACTGGTGAAATGTAGGTGAACTTATAGGTAAAACTAACTAACTTACTTAACTTACACCTCTGCCTGACACTTCAGGGAAAACAGGCGTTCGCTTGAACCATGTTCACTGAAGCTTTGCGGAGAGATAATACGTAATTAACTAAATTAGTTTGGTAGGTTGCTAAAGACACATCTCTCTACCCATAATCGCTTTAGAGGATATGGATAGTCAGTCTAAGAGGCCTGTTTCTCGAAGTTGCGGTCGTGGATTCAGACGTGGCAGGCACGATCATGAATTCCTTAAAAAAATATGACCCAATCAATCTTAAGCACCCCTTATAAAAGAAACATTATAGAAACATATCGTGAGGAATCGAGATTTTAAGAATAGATCGTCAACCCTCTCTAATCAAGCGTGGCAAGTAATTCCTTCTCAGTATCAGAAATGGCCTATGCAGTAGCAGTTACTGGCCCAATAAATATGATCATGATTACCAATCCTCTGTGAAACGTATTCCTAAAACAATAAGTTAATATAAATTAAATTGCCTTTATGATTTTTTTTTATAATTGTATTACTTCGTTTTGTTATGAAATACAATGACAACAATTCGGTATAATATCACAATGAAATTCGTCGGTCCATTGAATAATTCAATTTGTTTATGATTATAATGTTTCTTTGGAGGAATCTCAATCAGCAACAAATCTAATACTTTCTCAGGTTTTGTTTTTATCATGTGTTCGGCAATGACATACGTATACAAACTTACTGAAGAACCCGTGGAGGTTTGCGTTTTTGTACAGTTATATTACCTCTGACAGCAACCCAGTATACCAATGATAAAAAAGATCATTGTGATACAAAATCAGAGGTAAAATAACTATAAAAGCAGCCTAAAAACTGTAAAGAGCTGCGGGCCTTTTAATAAAAATGACATAATGATCTCATAGTTGGCGGAAGTTCTGATAGACAGTCGCTTCATGTAAATGTTCACCGGTTGCAATTGAATGGCAGTATTTTACTGCCATTCAATTGCATCCGGTGAGACTGGAAGCTAACCCCAACATAGTTGGGGCATAGGCTAGGCAGATAATGATTATGTATACTTGAAATATATGTAATAATAGGGGTTAAAATATGAAATTTCCGTTTCATTGTAATAGGTAGTTCGAATTGACATAGAACCTTCATGGATTGAGATTTTTGGGTGAAACTTTTTTCACATAGTACCTATGATGTTTTTCTTTTAAAAATGTGCAACATTCGATTATCGACTTTCAGTTGTTTTTTTTTATCTAAGCTGAGCTTAGACAAGAAAGATGGATACTTCGAAAATTCAAGTTATTTTTGAATACGAGTTCCGACGCGGAACTAACGCGGCAGAAACAGCTTGCAATATCAATATTGCGTTTGGAGAGGGGACTGCTAATGAACGCACGCATTTTTCTTCCCTCTACCGGAAAATCGTGACATAAACGTGAAAATTAATACTATTATGTTTCACAATAAGCAGCATTTGCGAACAACAAAATAAATATATTAAAATATCAGAGCATCAAAGCTTTATTAAAAAAAATACATCTGGTATATTAAATTAACATTACATAAAATACACCATTTAATAAATAGCAACATTTGTTATAATTGTACGTTATTTCGATATCACAGTCCACGGTTTGAGGTACGGGATAAGAATCATGAGGCTTACGTCATTATTCTTATATGGTACGGGTTTATCACAAACATTTTCAGTAGTAGTTGCGTCCGCCACCACCGCCGTTGTAGGAGCCACCGTCACTGAAAATAAAATTGGCAACTTGTTAATAAGTGCTTATACAGGCCCTATCAGAATACCAGCGCTGCGTTATTTATTTTTTAAATACCGCAGCATTATGCTGGGATAGGAGCGAGGCCTTTTTAGCCTCGCTCAGGTTTTCTTATCTTGTTTTTTTTTTAATCTAATTTTTGGTAGTTTATAATACTCCTTTTGTACTGTTTGTATTTCCAGTGCGTGTCCCAAATAAAATATTTTTCTTGTTTTCTTTATTCTACATCGTGATGTTTCAGCGGTGCTTGAACAGTCGCTTTTGCACAACGCTATGCTTGCTAGCTATGCAAGAACATCACGCCTGTATTTCCTGAAGGATTTAGCCAAAGGTAAATAGTCCAACCACATTTCGCCTGTAATGTCACAAATTCAGACTCCAGTTTTCTTCTGAGAAACTGTACCGCCCAACCTGAGGACCTAGACAAATGGCAACCGTTTCGTTTCGTTAAAGTCGCTGTAGTAATACTACAACAGCGACTTTAAACAACATTGTAATTGCGTGACACACTTAGGGCTGATTTTACAATCGACCGATAATTTTTATTCGTGGAATAAAATTGACGTCTGTCATCAGTTTTTGTATGGAAGAATTGTCACAAAAACAAAATTATTCCTCCGATAAAGTTATCTGGTGTTGGAAAAATCAGCCCTATCAGTACCAATGGTTTTCATTTTGACAGTTAAACAACATTCATTGCGTTATTTACATTGTTGAGCAGACAAATTTTTCGAGCATAGGAAGCAATTGGGTAGCAATATTCTTTAAAATCATACAGAGTGATTGAAAGTGTGTGCTGGATTGAAATAATATTTTAGGTAGCTTATGCCAATCCAATACATTTTTTACGTTTTCATCATAGTTATCTCTGATAAATATTGTCACTTTGTCCGGCCCCTTTGGGAATTGAACCCATCATCATACATTTTGAAAAACCTGCAACCACTAACAGATGCCAATCCTGATAAACTTTACTATTTAAAAAACTCACGATGAAGGATGCTGCCTGTTGAACTCAATGGAGCGGAGGATGGCTTCCGGGATGGGTGGTGGCGTGGGGATGTGCGAGCCGGTGGGGTGGAAGCCGTTCTCGTCAGCGGTGTAGGTGAGCGAGACCTGCTGGCCGTCGGGGGTGCGGAATGAGAAGCCCCCTTCGGCTGTCACTGCAGGGCCTTCGGGGCCCTGGGCGCGTGGGGAACCGCTCTCGTGGGCTGATGTGCCTTCAGGAGTGTCGTAGCTGAAATAAGAATGATTGGAAATTAAGCATGGATGTTTACAGAATCAGATTTTTAATATGTTTCCCTGGAGACTTTACTAGGAGTTTTGGAAGGTTCGGCGCGGTTTGTTTCAAAAGCAGTGTTGTCAAGTTATTTCATATATTCATATTGTTATGGGCACATATCACACTTTTGATTCGTACTATTTCTCCTTGGTAAAAGCATATCCTGTACCTAATGGCTATGTATGGTCAATATGTCTGCATGTTCTAAATGAAAGCCGGTCGGTTGCATCCGTAACTGTTTCCGGAATAGTTATTATGCTAGGTATGAACCTAACTATTGTTATGCCAATGGGTCTGTTGTTTAGGTACAACAAGCGTGAACTCAAAAGTTTAATCATGCTATTGGTGATAATGCTATAGGTTGACATTATAGACAGGCGCTTCTCGCAAAAACATCAGTCACATGCAATGCACTAGAATTTTAATGACTTCGTATAAGTTCAGAGTTTCTCACGATACCTAAGAATGCTATCTATATCTGCCACTATCGAGAAGCATCGCAGTCAGGCTGTAGAGAGGCACGGCACATTACTTATAATTATATAGTGTATAGTTACTTGGGGCAACTATATGCATTATATGCTACGCCAATCAAAACATGAAAATGTTTGAATAAAAAAGTGTAATGGCATTTCTAGCAATGTACACACCTGGCTGGTGTAGCTGTCAGCAATCAGTTATTTAAGAGTGCACTATAATGTAATCCATCATAGTTAGAGTTAGTGAAAATCAGATCAAGCTAATAGGTTTCCAACACTACGTGGGCCTAGCACGAACGCGCAGTAGGTACCTACTTAAACGTAAAGTATTTCGAACCATTTATTAAATTGAAATGACTTGTTTCGCAGATAATATTTTAAAATTGAAATGACTTGTTTCACACATAATATTTTAAAATTAAAATGACTTGTTTCGCACATAATATTTTAAAATTGAAATGACTTGTTTCGCACATAATATTTTAAAATTGAAATGACTTGTTTCGCACATAATATTTTAAAATTGAAATGACTTGTTTCGCACATAATATTTTAAAATTGAAATGACTTGTTTCGCACATAATATTTTAAAATTGAAATGACTTGTTTCGCACATAATATTTTAAAATTGAAATGACTTGTTTCGCACATAATATTTTCTTAGTAAGACTTTATTTTTCTATTTCTAGGAGGAGCCGTGGTGGCTCAGTGGTACCGGCCCCGACATACGAGTTATAGGTCGTGAGTTCGAACCCAGGGAGGCGCTTTACTTTGTGTAAATAATTTCATCACCACAGCTCTCAAAACGGTAAAGGAAAAAATCTTGAGGAATCCGGCATGTCCTAGAACCAAAAAATCGAAGAAATGTGACGTCTACCTTCCCGCACCACGTGGTGGATTACGGCCCACTCCATCTCATCGAGGGGAGGCCTGTGTCCCAGCAATGGGAACATTATAAACTGACTATGCAAGACTTTATTCATATCTATGGGTGATACTAAATGTGCTTGTACCAAAAATTTAAACCAATATACTATAGGATAGTTATTGGTGTAGTTCAAGAACGTGTGATGTACTTAAACCTGTAATTGCAAAAAGTAACAAACTATTTTCCGTTTTCAACAACAATCAAACATAAGTATAAGACCTTTAACAATAAATTAAAACTTGACATTACCTGAACCGATAGTTCCCATCGCCGTTGTTAACATTTTCGTAGTGATAGGGCGTGGCATCGTATCCTGCGCGGCCGCCGGCGTAGCCCGAAGGCACTAGATGATCTAGCCGAGCTGCGTTTACGCACCCAAACACTGCTACGCACACGAACAACTGAAACATTTATTCATGGTAATTAGTACAGTTGTAGTTACTGCTGTTACTAATTTGTCAGTGTACAAATTCGATTTGAGTTAAATCGAGAATCGAATAATACTATCGGGCGGGATCGTATCAAGAGGTATGTACCAATAGAACGAGAGTAGAACGTACAAATATGTATGCTATTCTCGCACTTTAACAAAATGAATCAAAATGAAAGCGGTCACAATAATTTATATGAAAGCCGTTTGTTTTCCGGTAAAGATAAATAAGATAACATCGATTACATTAATGGTATCGGGCATTGAAACACACATGTCTAATGGAATAATCATGCCTACCCCAGTGAAAATTGCATTCAAATTCTAGTTTAAACAATGTTATTTTTTTTTTAAGTTGTTGGTTGGTTTAGGAATTTGAAAAATCTCTGATATATAGTTAGGTGCAAGGAAGCAATTGTTAAATTAGGGCTAAATAGAGCAATAAATTAATGTCCTAGTCCCAAGTGGCCCTAATTCGAGGTGACACTAGGAAACATAGATATTAATATCTTGTGTGAAGTTTGCTAAAGGTATAAGTAATAGCAATTTGATTAATCACCCCAATTCTTAGTCATAGCTAAAATTGGAATATCAAAGCTTTTGACTTAGTACAAGACGATTTACAGAACTTTCTTTCGAAGCTACAATAGAATTGAAACGGTTAATGAAGATACTTTAAAACTGTGACAGGAAAACAGACAAAATATTAGTTACATGTGAACATTATATTAGAAGAGGCGCAACTTCAAAGCGTTTTTTTATCCAAAAGCATGATTTAAGCATACTTTGGAAGTAGACTTCAAATCCAAAAAAAAAAACAGTAAGTCACGTTATTATCCACAGTACACTTATGTCTAGGCAAAATTTTAGCTTGCCCGTCATCTGATAAACTCCAAAAGGATTCCTCTTATCATTACTCCTTAAAGGTGAAGCCGCAAAATACCATTTAAGGTCATACCAAACGAAAAGCCCACAACAAAAGCAATTCCTTACCAGTTTCGTCATAGTGAGTGAGATGGTTCGTGTCGATATTGTCTGAACCGGCGCCGGAGTCGGAATACGGATCGCAGGGATGTTCACGTTTTATATCTGCGTAGTTTGCCCTTTCCGCAGGTTGCTTCACCTTGCTCGTATTGTTGTTTAGGCGGGCCGGGCACAAATTACGAGAGGTCAGCTATGCTATGTATGATCTATGGAACTTGTCATGTTTATTGGTGGTGTATGGCATAGCATTTCCAACTATGAAATGTAGACTAAGTTTTTTCACATAACTACAGAAATGGGTATCGTCACAATGAGCAATTATGAAAACACTGAATCTCTCTAGGCTTCCTGAAAGATCTTTGATTTGGACATATTTACGGAAAAAAACAAGGAGAGTAAAATCCACCCGGGGAAGCAAAAGTTCGAACCTGGAAGAGGAAATTGGAGGACAAGTTTATCTAACTAAAACCAGTTCATTGCAAGGCACACGATTCTAGATACACAAGGCCACAACAGAAGTCAATGAACCGCTAACCCAGTTCCTATTGATCCTTGCACACATACCAAGAATAGCTAACAGCAACAACACATACGTAACTATAGGTTCATAACTTTCGACAATGCCAGCCCATGACTTAATATTGACAGGAGTGAGGTCATAAGCAATCTGAGACCATAATATTCCAGCTTTTTTTGCGGAAGACGATATTAAAAACCTTAAGTATGTAAGGTAATAAATGTACCAATACTCGTCGAGTTTCGAAATTCACTGACTTTGAGGAACTGCTGTGTGAAAAGTATTTAATTTTTATTGAAACTTTTTACATAATGATATAGATAGTTTATCCGTTATTCTAAATAAGTAGTTAATTTCTATAATTTTCCGTGATAATAAATATTTATTTAAGCAAATGTAAAAAAAGGGCGATTTGTACCAGTAGTCGTTACATTTGTACTATTACTCATCAAAAGGACCTAGTAGTGACGTGTACTAGGTCCTTTTGATGAGTGAGAGATGAGAGTTCAAATTAGCATCAAAAATTGACGAATCATGGCTTAAACATTAGAATTCAAGATAAGTACACATTTTTTCAAAATGCGATCGTTTTTGATATGGGTAATGATAAGGTAGGTAGAAGACCCACCACTAAAGACTAAGCCCACGACTAAAGTAGGTAGAGTTCTGCTAACAGCTTACGATCTTTAGTAATTTCTTGGGATTTCCCAAGAAATTACTAAAGATCGTAAGCTGTTAGCAGAACAGGTAGATAATAAAAACGGCAAGATAACTTTAATTCTAACATATTTTTGCTTAGAATCGTCAAATGACGTGAAAACCTCGTTTCGGTTGCTGTTCTGCCCGATGTAAATATTAAACTTGCCACAAATTCAATATTTCTGACCGATAAAAACATGTAAGACAATTTGAATGCTACAGTAATGGTTGTGCATTCAAAAGATAAGTCATATTTGTACCAATTTTAAGGCAGGATATAATATACCTGTAACGACACATCGTAAGTGCAGACGCATGCGCGCATCCTCTTTTTCACTATGTGTCGAAACTTTAATTAATATAGTGCAAAAAAACATGTTAATTAAAACGGCGATTCTGGTGCCACTGTCAAGAGTTGACAAAGCACTACCAGAACCTAAAGGCAAACAAAAAATACTGGCTGAAATAGGGTTAAAAATACATTTGAAGTTGAGTAGCATAGCAAAATAATTTCAGATGTCGTCTCATATAGGACATAATCTGACCAAAAATGAAAAAAATCTCAATCAAAGTATATTTGCATCATAATGAATGCAACGAGCTTCACAAGTCCACAGCCGAGCTAATATAATACCTACCTATCAGAAAATAGTTATATAAAAGAAAAAGTTTAAGAGTTCGTCTCATGTCGGCCGTAAATCTGCTTAGAACTGAAAAAATATCACATATATATATATATATATGTATATATATTATATTTTTTTTTTTTTTTCTTATGGAAGGTTTTTTTTATAAACACCTATAAAATAATGAGATTTCGCCTCATATCGGCTGTAAATCTACTCTTAAAATAATTGTAAAAAAACAATCAAAGAAAATTTACATCATAAGGTACAAAATAAGCCTAAAAAATCTAGTTAGGAGCGAATTCAAAAGCTAGAGTAATACCTAACAACTTAAATCATAGAAAATCATCATGATATCAATCGGCGGCTCCGTGTCGTGCAAGAATGCGTGAAGATTTTGAGAACATTAGGAGGTTTCAACGGCAGAAGACTAAGTAAGAAGACACCTCTATATAGGTGAGGGTTTGATTAGTACTCTAACATCCGCGCTCAATCTGAGTGTACGAAGCGAGCATACTACGGCAGTTACTGGTGAAAAGCTAGCACCAATTAGCCAGGAATTATTACAGCTTGAACTCAAACTCAAAGTATTTATTTGAAATAAACCAATTACAGACACTTTTGAATTGTGAAAGGGTCGATCAGTCAGAAAGATGAAACCAAGGCGTCGTAGGTACCTATGGAGAAGCACGGGCAACGAACTCCACGGACACTCTTTTAAATCATAAAATTGTTACAAACTATTGATTAGATCATTAATGTTGAAATTATCCATGTGAGAACGACGTAGAAAAACGTGCACGTTAAAAGAGTCCGTTATAAAAAACATTAAAACAATTCAGAAATTAAAATAAGCCGTCGCAGCGAAGACATGACCAGTCCCTATTGACGACGGTCGTTTACGAACATGGCGTATGGATCATCACCATTCAGCTCAACCATTTTGAAGGGAACTTAATGATCCAACACACACGCCACCACCAGCGAGACATTAGAGTGAGCATGACATACTTGGAAAGACGTACCCAGTAAATGGTAGCTTTATAGTAAGTATATAGTGCTCACACGTGTGCTATGCAATTATACAATACTAAGAAATTTAATTTATACAATGCAAAGATAGTTTTTTCAATGTTCAGCAGCTCCAATAATAATTAGTTTATGCGTCCTTGTGGAGCAAGACAAGCGTTGAACCAAGCATTTTTGTCAGCGATGTACATAATCCCCCAACTTATAATATGCTTGGCTGCATAGTGTGCGTTTAATACAAGATTTAAATTTCGTTTCATTCAGTTGGAGTATGTGGGGAGGAATTTTATTGTAACATTTTAAACAGTATCCCATGAAGGTTGAGTCTACTTTAGCGAGTCTGAAACCTGGTTGAACTAATTGGTCCCTATTTCTAGTCCTTTAGTGGTGTTTTTCAGAAAGAGAGAATCGCTTGCTGAGGCCATGTATTGCTCTGATGGCTCTTTTCTGCACAATAAAAATGGACTTGATATCTGCAGCCCGTCCCCATAGTACCGTAAGGCACTTCTTCCTTGGTTATATGTACCTTCTTACTTGGTTATACCTTCTTCGGAAAGGCAGGTTAGGTTAGAACTGAGAATACTTTTTACGACCCCAGCTAGCGAAACGGGCAAAGTTACTCATGAAACGAATGAGCAGAGCACGCTTAATCACACGATGCACCCTAATTGCGTAAAACACTTTCAATTACAATCGGAATCATTTTGAAGGATATTGCTAATCCATTGCTTCATATGTTCGAAAAATTTTCTGCTCATCAACGTAAATAACACAATGAATGTTTTTACAACTATTAAGCGTGACCCAGTACTCGTCAAAATGGTACCTAAAATTACGAGTTCTGTAAGTGCATGTTAGCAGCTAAACTAGCAAAATTTGAATTTCAAATTGTGAGAGACACTGTTCAAGTAAAATATTTCAGATGCCATTACAGTTAAAACTCCGTGTTGTTATTTTAAGTGTGCAATAAACTACCAAAATATAATGTTATAAAAATCGGCCAGTCTAACGTTTAGTAGAAAAAGATTTTGATGTTTGTAGATAATTTAACGACTTCTGGGTCACTGTCGACTTCACCCGCGTGTACCTTAGGTATCCAGGGGTATTCAGCTGCATCTGGTTAGACTGGAAGCTGACCCCAACATAAGAAATAGGGAAAGACAAGACAGATTGATTTGAAGTAGGTATCATACCTGATATGTTTGTTGTAACGAAATAAAATGGTTTCTATCTCTGATGTTTGATACAAGGTTCGGTTACAATTTTTAGTAATTCCCTAATAGCAAAATTTTATTACAGCATGAAAATCATCCATGTTTTTCAACCCACTGCACAGCATATTATAAGACTCCTATCTTATTGTTCCTTAAAAATTATACCTGTGAGATCATGAGAATTTGCCGAGTACCTATATTTTCATTTTCCTTATAACATAATTTAACAATCTAATTTAATTACGATAAATTTATTTTATGGGAACCTACCAAATGATGGTTGAATACTTACAGCCAAATATTTTTCTTAACAAATATATGTAGATGGTCACTTATTGAGTTAATACGGCGAATCTATAGAATATTGGGATCATTGACATTGCTAACGATACACATTATATTCAGCCGAGATGGGGTTTTCCTGTAACAGTTAAAGTATGACCGTATACACAACTTTAATAGGAAAGTGCCTTTTTCTGGGAAAATTAAGGAAGTTATGAATTCTCAACTTTACCATACCATAAAATCAACTTTTCATATCTTTTACAATATTTGACACACACTATTTACACTATGAATGAATGAATGAATTGCACCGATCCCAGCGTGGTTTGACCAGACTCAATTAATCGAATGAACCCCAAGATTCGCTCAAGCTCCTGTAGCCACATTTTCATGGTGCTTTTAACACAATTGTTTACACGAGGTACTGAATTAAATCATTAACTAAATAACTATACAAATAAATACCAAAACTTTTCATTAATTTTACTTACAATGTGTTTAGCACCCTAATTGTGTAACACACTATCAATCAGAATCTGAATGATTTTGAAGGATATTGCAAATCCATTGCTTCATTTATTCGAAAAAAATGTCTGCTCAACAACGTAAATAACGCAATGAATGTTTTTGAACTGTCAAAATGAAAGCCATTCCTACTTTTAATGTGTAAACGGCCCCGCAGGTTCAGGAAGATAACTCGGTGCTACGACGAAATCTTGTTTCACTGTGGTTTTGACTGAACAAAATATAAAATTATTCTTTTAATATATTTAAAGCTAGCCAAAAACATCCATTTTGTTTTAATATGTTCCGTATCTCATGTTACTACGCACTTACGCAGAGATCTTTCAGGTGGAAACGTTTTTTTATCGCTCCATCAAACTTCCATTTCTATGCGGAATTGATAACCGGATAATTTCGCAGGATTTAGATAAATAGGAGTAATTAGATAAAAACACCTTTTATCTAAACCCTAGATTATTAATCTGGGATAATGAAAATGTGTAGCCATATTAGGATAACGTTAACACCGTAACTAGAAAGTAAACATAATATTTTACTGATTGTTTTCCTTATTTACACATACTTATACTGACATCGGTAAGGGAAAACATCGTGAAGAAAGTTAGACTTGAGCAAGCGTGATGACCAATGTTCGTGCTTTCTTTGGATGAGGAGCCTTTACCCTGCAGTGAGACAATAATAGGCTCGTATTATTTTAAAGTCTCTTAGACTTGTCTCGGAAGACTGGGGTCCGCAACCAACTCGCAGAAGCCCGTTAGACGCTTTTAATGAAATCGGGCACCAACCGACGATTATCCCTGTACGCAGTATGCAGACCTAGAGTTCGTAGCCCGCAAGCCCCACCACGACGCCAACAAGATATGGCGGTGGGGTTATTATTATTAAGTGGATCCAGTGATATTCTCATTTTCAATATATTTCCTACCTTACTGAAAAAGTTTCTTCACAAAAAATATTGTGGAATAAAGAACAAAATGCTATTTGGACAATATTATTCTTCCTGAAATAAAACTAAACCCGCTACCTCCTATGAATTGCACGACGCGCTGTGCAAAATATTTTGCGCATAAAGTGCTTAGATGGTCCACCACGCCCCCAACTTTGCAAGGTGACGATGTAAACTTAATCAGATATACAACTCAAGCAACCGTTACTATCCCAAAAACACGACTTATTAAACACTTCATAAAAACAAACACTCTGAAGGTTTTACTGCCAAAATAACTCAATTTAAGAAAGGCTTTTTAACTGTTTTTTTTTTTTGTTGCGATTTCCATAAAATATGGAGCCAAGGACCATAAAAATATATATTATTTCTGTTTTTATGATTTTAATTTAAATAAAACTCATCGTTATTTTCTACTTGTTTAAATTAAAACGTAGTAAGTACTTACTACCAAGTAAAATACACAGATTAAAATGTTATAATACATAACATCACAATATCGGACAAAGGCCTTTCGTTCATCCTAATGTATGTACTAACATCTGTATACATTTATGCCATTGACGTAACAATACAAATAGCCGAGGTAACACAGATAGCTAAGCGAGGCAGACTGAAATGGGAAAATTTATTGTCCACCTTTTATCTGACTTATGTAAACCACTAACGTCAGGTGCGCACACTCAGTCCAACTAGACATTACAAGACTAACCCGAGTCCCGAGCAGTGGATTAATTATATACTGCTATGCGGGAGTTACATGACATATTCCTGTGATGACCTCTGAAAGTTATCATCGCAAATGTTATTATTCTAACCGTTTTTTTGTAACTGTTTACACGCGTGCATCGAAGGCTTCGCTTTCTGTGGTCGGTTCGTGGATAGGTCGTCATCCACTACATATCCGTGACTTGGAAAGCATGTAAAGCCGTTGGTCCCGGCTGTCATTCCTAGATCTTTGACAGGCGTTATGGGTAGTCAGAAGCTCAAAAGTCTGACAACAAGTTTTACCAAGGGGTGTCGTGTTACCCAGTTACTGGGTCAGATAAGCAGTCGCTCTATGTAAAATACTGGTAGTCAGCTGCATGTGGTTGGACTAGAAGCCGACCTCAATATAGTTCGGAGAGGTTAGGCAGATTGATTGCGTTCGAGTGGATAAACACAGGATAACAAAGAACTAACCTATTCACTTAATAGGCTATTTTCCTAACAAAATCTAATTAGTCCGTCAATTAGATTATCACAAAATTTTTAACCCGTATTTTTTCTTTTGTCAATTATATAAAAAATGATGAAGATATCGGCCGTTAAAGTTCCGCGTGACGTCGCTTGTTTGCTCTTTTGCAAGCAAGTGACGTCACGACACCCACTCCCAAATTTTAACGCGCTTTATCTTTGTAATTTTTTGTTTGATTGACACAAAAAAAGATACGTGTCCATTATTTTTCGATAATCTAACTGACAGACTAAATATATTTTTTTTTTACCCATGCAACTACCCTATTTGAAGCGATACCACACGACACAGTAACGCGTGCTAGTGCTAAAGAAAAGAGGGTACTGTGTTTTCTTTTCACTGTTCACCTACAGAGCTGAGCGAAGGAAAACAAATGAAGCCTAGCATCTCAATAGTGAAGGCGTACACAAAGGATCGTTTACCTTTACAAACATATTTGTCTAACTCACATATCGAGAGTTGAATTCAAAACGCAATATTAATGCGCCGCTCATGCCAACGATTTGGATCTTGTATAATTTAACATTCGCTGAATATTTGTATCTGTTTGTTTATAGGCGTTTATCCTTATCGTGTAATGGAATATGAATCTGTAGATGTGTTTGGGCGTGATATTATATACCCTGTGCTTCACGCAGGAATTTTGGCAATACTTACGTAACAAAATAATTGCGTAACACAATATCAATCATAATCTGAATTATTTTGTAGGATATTGCTATACCATTGCTTCATATGTTTGAAAATTTTGTCTGCTCAATAACGTAAATAACGCAATGAATGTTGTTGAACTGTCAAAATGAAAGCGCAATTACCACGCAGCGCAGGTTGATAAGCAGTGAAAGTAGAGGTGTCATGTCGAACGCAGATCATCGGTGGACAAAAATAGATCTGTATGAAAAACAGGAGTCATGTTGATAGAAATAGGACTGGTTTATTTACGTTCCATGTGGGACGACAAGGTAATAGGTTTATCAAGAGATGACAAATATTCATTTCTGATCATTGTTAGTGAAGGAAAAACAGTGTCGGAAGTCCTACTTTAAATTCCCTTTGAACCGGAACTATAAAATCCTGTTCACCTACTAGTTTAAATATCCCGCACATCTCAGCATGAATACCTTCACCAGGATCAGACTGCTGCCGGCTAAACATCTGTTTTCCTGTCCACCATGCTTGGAATGTCGAAATCTCCTGTTTTTTTTTCTGGAGTTTGATTAGTATATTCAGCCTATACCGATCCCACTGCTGGGGCACAGGCCTCTGTAAGAGAAAACGGGCCGTAATCCACGCGGGCCCAGTGCGGATCGGTGGATGTCACATGTCTTCGAATTTTTGGTCCTAAGACATGCCGGTTTCCTCACGATGTTTTCCTTTGATTAGCGACCTTCAAATCTTGGCAAATGGTGGCTTAACTACGGTGGAACGGTATGGCGAACCAAGTGCCAATAGACAATACAAAGTCATAAACGAACTAAAATTAGGAGAACTAGAATGACAATATGGTGACGTCTTCATCGTTATTAATAGAAACTTGATACCTCCATCAATGCTGTTTAGAATAGTAGCTGACACATGAATGTCGATATCGACGTGTTCCTCGACAATACTCGACTATCTCTCGTCACATAATATTATCTACACCCTACGTCTGTAGAACTGAGTAGGAAAAGTATAGCTACCTAGTATTGTTAGTTGCGTTCAGTAGCATATAGCATAGCCTATTCTTTCAGTACCTGCATAATACTTACCGAATTTAAAAAAACCGGCCAAGTGCAAGTCGGACTTGCACACGAAGGTACCACAAGACAAAAAAACCCCGAAAAAAAGACGATTCATTTTTATTTTTGAACTGCATTCACAATTATTCACAGTATTTTTTTTAATTGTACAGTCAGCAAGAAAATGG
Organism: Apamea epomidion; assembly: GCA_947507525.1. Classification (NCBI taxonomy): domain Eukaryota; kingdom Metazoa; phylum Arthropoda; class Insecta; order Lepidoptera; family Noctuidae; genus Apamea; species Apamea epomidion. The sequence goes on from OX382232.1 coordinate 7,503,772, forward strand.
GCCCTTTTCACAAAAAAAACTTTTTATGATGCCAATCGATCCTGTTACTTACAAGGATTAAAAAGGTCTATCAGACCAACTGAGGTTTCAGTACTAAATAAGTCAAAATCGCAAAAAAACTTATCCCATACTTTTCGTAGGGAATGAAACTCCCAACTTACTTTTTTGTCAAAATTATGAACAACAGCTACACTTTACTAACATATTTAAAAAAAAAACATCATCTCAAAAGAAAATATTTATTGAAACATTATACACAAAAAAAAAAGATTCCTCATCTCCGTTGAAAACACAGGTGTCTCTTAGCTCGATAGATGGCGTTGGGATCGAGTTAGATCGCTCTATGGTTTCGTTACGACTGGTCATACATAAGTTTGTCTGAGTGTGAAGTTTCCCAATCTCCGCGTCCTAATCGAAAAAGGCTGGATTTGTATTTTTTAAACCTTTTGGTAGGTGTTGATCTATTATTACTTAACATGACGGCTTGTTTCCCCAAATTTTAGGCAGAGATGTACCCATAGTAGGTACAGTACACCCATTTAGCCAGCGTAATCAACCTATAATGTTCCCTCTAGTCCTCTAGTGCTGGGTCACAGGCCTCCTCTCTTCGAGAGGGACGGCTGTAACCCACCACGCGGGCCCAGTGCGGGTTGGTAGATGTCACATGTCTTCGAATGTTTGGTTCTAGGACATGCCGGTTTCCTCACGATGTTTTCCTTCACCTTTTTGACAGCGGTGGTGGCCCAGTGGGAACAGCGGCAACTTACGAGTTGTAGGTCGTAGGTTCGAACCCAGGAATTTAACCAGACTTCATGATAAATGTTTGATCTAGTACTACAAAAACCGGAACAAAATTCACCATCTCTTAATAGCAAACGAGACTTGTAAATAGACTTGTTTCTCTCTTAAACCAGATGTAATAATCAGGAATTCTGTTAGTGCATACTCTTTTATACAATAAATAGGTATGCACAAAGTACCTACTCGTAATTCTTAACAATTCATGAAGGTGCTGCTTGCAACTGCAAATCTCAACAATATCTGGAATTCAGTACATTTCAATTCAATTTCCTATTTCCGCCTGCCTTAACATTCATGTGCCATGTAGGTAGGTACACAGTGCCAGAAGGGAATCGAAAATGGTTGACGTAGAATAGAACAGGAGGCTCTTTATTATGTACTCCATACAAATTACAGATCTAAATGTAGAAATTTCACATAGAGTGACACAATGGGAGGTCTTATCGCTAAAAGTGATCTTTTAAAGACAACCTTTTGATGGATTCAAAGACGTAATATGGGTGTTCCGTATTTTTATATCATGACATCCCATCTTCATGACAACCCTTCTTCATGATTCACTTGCGTTTGGTACAAAGTACAAACCCAATACAACGCCGGTGGTTAACTTACTGAGGCTTATAGTACATCTTTGTTGATGCGAATTTATTCACCAGGCACTTTGCCAAAGCTAAACAACTAAGAGTGGTAATAAAATAAAATTCCTAATCTAACATCGCGTGTGGAAGTTTTAGCGGCGCGGCGGGCTAACGCAGTTGTCTGACGCACATGATGATCATTTCACTAATATCTTGTTTGAGAAAATCGAATGCTTTGTTTATTTAAGACTTTTTCAACAGTCACTTGACTTTTATTTGAGGAATAAAGGTCGGGGTTTTACAGCTTTTGTAAAGAACATACTGCCGTTGGTCTCATGGTCACAAGCGCGATCAGCGTGTGGTACTGGGTTCGATTATGTATAAGTATATAAGTAGGATCTTGAATCTATTACTACCTCGTTGGTCTAGTGCTGAGCAAGGTCTAGTTCTGAGCATGTGGTCCTGGGATCGATTCCCGGGTCGGGCAGTGTTATTGAGTTTTTCTACTAGGAAATTTTCAGCAGCAGCCCAGAGTTTGGTAGTTGGAGGTGTGACGCCCCCGTACTTCAGAAAGCACGTAAAGGCGTTGTTGCTGCGCCTGATCTCTCCCCGGTCGTGTTGTGTGATGGTACAAAGAGTGCACCCGGCGCCTGCGCACACACTTGTGCACTATAATATCTCCTGCGTATAACCTGGCTAATCTCCGATGAGAATGGCCACCGTGACCGACATCGATCGAGAGGGTATTAAAGAACATAATTGAGCTGTAATTGAGTATGTCAAACGGTCACAGGTACCCACTTATTATTCCAATAGCTTATGTTCGGTCCCATAACATACCGATGTTAACTTACCGTTAGGGTCGTTACCCGTTTTCACAAGTGCGAATTACTACTGGTAATATAAACTAGTCGCATCGTCATAGAGGAACTGGACTTCATCAAGTCTTGATGACGTAACAATTACGTTGTTATTAACGCCGGGAGGGGACGCCCTAGCAGGACATATGTAGCATGTGTATATAGTGACCTTATACTAAAGATATTTTTATTTCATTTTATAAGATAACACTAAAATAACAAAATAATATCCTAAATTAACTAAAACTATTTACAAACTAAAATATAGCGTCGAAAAATTCATCCACATCGCTGTCGACTGGTAATGTACCCAAGACACTGGCGGCATTGCCACGTTGTATGGCAATGCTTATCCTCTGGCCAAAGTAAAAGCCAGCCCTTGGGTCATGGGAAGTGTCAACCAGTCTTTTCGAAATTTCAAAATAGTGACCTTATTGGTGATGGTCTTCAGAAAGGTCAGATGAGTAGTACTCGCCACCGGCATGCTTTTATGATCTGATGTATGAACGAAAACGGGACAAAAGAGTATGTAAGGATCATAGCAGGTCGCGTTCTGTAGTTTCTTCCTTGGGAAAAAGGCATTCATGTACGTAAACAAGACTTAGTGAAGTTATTATTACAACACCGGTCAGCATTTTTAGATTGGTAGGTACTACATAATAACCTCAAAATGTTTTTTTTTAAATACTTACAATTAGAGACATATTTGACATGAGAGACCTTCAGATTTATCCTGACCACATCCGACAGTAGTCGGATACCGGATGCGGTGTGGCGACCATAAAACCTCAGCCTTAAGCTAACTGAACTAGATTAGCTAGTCTGTTCAGCCACGGATTATGTAAGGGAAAGCTCAGTTAGTTTTGTAATTACAGAAAAGAATGTACCTACAGTGCGGCCGTCGGGAGAATGCATTCTTGACACCTGTCAGTTTTATACAAACGAATACGTGTTTTGCGAATTTGATCTTTATTAGCTACTAGAATTGTCGCACTAACAGGTGTCAGGAACGCATTTTCTCGACAACGGGACTGTAAGTGAAGAATGAAGGAGGAAGCAAGTAATGCTTTCATACACGAATCTTGTGCGTGGAGGAATTAAAAGTAGCTAGAAAAAGTATGTAACAATCAGATAAAAGAATAAGTTTTTATTTTTTTCCGCCTAAAAATAGACAATGGTTATTAGAACGTTCTGAGCGATTTGTTGCACGAACATTTTAGTAGCACCTTATATATTATACAATGTGAATTAATGCACATTATGACAGTTTGTTCAGATTCGCTTACTCAATGGATTTTAGTCATTTTTAATATGGGTAAAAAAATTCCAAATAAAATAAATAAAAGCGTGTTACATTTTGATGGAACATTAAAGAACATTTAGAACACAATGTAACAACATTGTGTTCTTTCGCTTTTATTTATTTCTTATCAGGTTTAAATTATTTTTAACTTTTTAGTCCTTTTTATTTAGAAGTAATAAAAGCTAGTTTTTAAAAAGTTTTTTTTTTTTCTTTTAATTTTTTTTTTAACTTTTTAGTATTTTGATGCGAGATTGACTACGGCGTAGTTCGTAGCGCGTAGCAGTGTTTTTCCGTTATATGCGGTTACCATCTAGCACCAAAGTACTCGCCAAGACGAATCATACGAGGAGCCCAAACTCGATGGGGTTATGTCGTTTAATTACCGAGTTCCTATGGCCATCTTCCAGCTCCATCATCAGACCCTGGTTACCATCTAGCACCAAAGTACTCGTCAAGACGAATCATACGAGCCCAAACTCGATGGGGTTGTGTCGTTTAATTACCGAGTTCCTATGGCCATGTTCCGGTTCCATCATCAGATCAGCTACATGTCATAATCATTTTGCATTGTCATCCGATTTATTTTTCTTTACTTTCTTCTTTTTAAAAGAAAACGTTGCCCGACACTAGGAATTACTCCTCTATCGTGGTTGCGTTTACAAACATTTAAACTCACATACACAAACAGCCAGACCCGGAACTACCTGTAGGCAATACAAATATTTGTTCCGTGCGGGAATCGAACCCGCGACACGCAACGCAGCAGTCGATCGCTCAGCCACTGCGCCAACCGTGTCATCTACAGCTACACAACCGTGTCGATTTACACTTGCATGCAAAATTTCAGCTCAATCGGTTGAAGATATCTGCTTCAAAATTGAATTGCAAGAGTCCACCCGAACATGCGTACATACATCGCAAGTTAAATAAAAGTAGTTCAGACTGCGTAAATTACAGTCACACTTCCGCTGTACAGCCAAAACTAACCAAAATAGACGAAGTAACACCCTTATACGTGTGCATGCATAGAATTGTAATGTGACCACAATTTTCTCCCACAATCAGTATGACTAATTGAATAAATAGACAATGTTTTATGTATACTAGTATGAAAATCAGTGCATGTAGGTATTATGATTATAAAATAATAATATTCTAGTTGGGGTGTTTGGTGGTGTGCGTTAATTCCGGGACATGTTGTATTTTATTAGTGACCATATGTAGACCGTATGTGCAGTGTCTCGGACTCGGAGAGGAGTTGTCCATTCCTTCTGCGAAGTTAGGGAAACAGAAATCAAAAAAAAAAAAAAAAATTATGGACTTTGTATGTTCATTTAGAAACAAGACAGGTAAGATTTTCTGGGTTTTTTTTATTGCATTTTTTTTTTCATTTCCTTTCTCACTATCATAATATTCACCTCTGCCCACCCCATCAGGAAACAAGGCGTGATGTTGTTATATATATTGTGTATTATCCAGTCAGGATAATTTGCTCGAACCGATCGATTGCGGAAGAGTTAAAACAATCTCCTTTCTTACCCTTTACATACTTATACGAGACTTTCTATTAGTGTCGTCAAGGGCAATTAAAGGAAAATAGCCCTTAGAGCTATCCAATCATTGCAGCATTGAGCACAGTTTAACTTGACAAAATAACATTTTCTTTCATTTCAATCACTTAAAGGTAATACAAACCGTGCTATAATGGCGTCTGTGGCTATCAACCTTAGGATTAGGTACCTAATAGGCTATAAGAAGTACCTCCATAAGTACCGCAAACCAAAGGCCTAGTTACTGTAACTACGTAGGTAATTGAAATCGTTTCCGTTCGACGTTTTCCCATTTTAAAAGGTTAACTAACAGACGATAGCCAAGCCTGAAAAACAAAAGGGTACCGGCAGGGTTATTGCATTTTGACAGTTCAGCCACGTTCATTGCATTATTTACGTTGTTGAGCAGACAAAATTTTCAAACCTATGAAGGATGTGAAAATTTCTCGTTATATATGTTACGTAATTACACCGCTGCGCTGTAAGCACGACGACATAATCAAGCTACATGTAAATTTCCAGTATAAGCTGACTTCTCATTGTACGAGAAGCCTATACAATCCGAGGTCAGCTAAAACAATATAAAAAATATTTTAATAGTTTTAAAACGAAAAGGAGTCTGACTAGCTAAAAAGAGGTTCACTATTCGCTAAAAATAACGAATTGCGGATAAACCTTGTAGATGGATTTAAAAATAATAGAGTGAGTAGGGATCACAATAAACGTGCAAAACAAACACCTGGTAAATTTCCATAACACAGACCTTAAATCTTATTAAAATGCCCACATTTCAATAAGATTTAAGCGCTATTTTCACAATCACTTCTTGTAACAATTAAGTAAAACCACCTGAGAATAATAAAAAACACGTAAACGTTATTCATCTATCAAGCTATTCCAGTATGACAATAGGTTCGAACTTATACTAAACACGATGTACACAATATAGTCACACACACATATCAATCAATTGCTGGTATGTTTGAAACTTTTAGAGTAAAATAGTCTTAACTGCGTCAAAGTGTTGATTAGTTTCATTAAAAAGAGTGTCCTTGGAGTTTCTTGCCCGTTCTTCTCCATAGTACCTATTACGTTTTGGAATGGGCAACTACCTTCATATTTCTAACTAACCGACCCCTTGACAATTCAGAAGTGCCTGTAATATGTTTTTTTTTTAAATTACGAGTTGGAATTATAAAACCTTATAATTAATCTAATATTATAAACGCGAAAGTTTGTATGGATGTTTGTTACTCTTTCACGCAAAATCTACTACACGGATTTGGATGAAAGGAGACGGAAAACGGTGGGCCCAAATGTAATAAGTTGAGATATGATCTACAAAATTTGTCATATTTTTTTTATCTTAGAATATGAAAAATCACCTCAATTCTCAATCTGGAAGTGGAGAAATATGAGAAAGATAGTTTTCATGAGACTATCGATTGAGTAATCGAATACACAATTACGAAAATAAAACCTCTGCACTAAATAATTAACTCAAAGTAATTAAATGCACTATATATACTTTACAGTCATATTAATAAATAAAATATCAGTGAATTACTGAAAAACCAATATTAATGATTATCGATTACAGATCGACATAAATAAAAATAAAAAAACAGTTCCAATTTTATTCTATTTATGTCTCTGGCATGACAGCTGACTGACATTGACACTAGACAGTTGCCGACTGCTCTTGTTTGCTCACTCGTTTCGTGTTTTCCGATGTGTTTTGAATGCTTTCCCGATTATTGTGCACTTTTCACGACCACTGCTTTGTATTTTACGGATTCCGACCCTGCCTACCTTATACGACCCTTGGTTTCACTCTGGGCACCGAAGATCGCTCACACGTTTGACTTGGAATTGTTATTTTGGATTTTACCGCCAGCTTGTGGATTGGATATTGTTCAAACTATGGATCGCTGTGTGAATTCTGGGATAACAACTGGTCACTGCAATACACTGGGCCGACGACCCTTACACGATGATCCAATACCTCCTGGTTACTTAGGGGTCACATACAATCCCGACATAGAAGTCAAAAAAAATATTTTATTTATATTTTAGTCGACGGCTCTCGTAGAGGAAAGGCTATAGTAATGCATTAGGGAGACGAACTATAGGCTTCTGCGCTCATATATGGTACCTTAGCTGGGATAGGTACCAAGATCATATAGTACCACCTGCACAATTCTTAGACGACATTTTAATTATAATAGAAGACGAATAAAACACTTCATATATTAAAATGATTTTTTACTTTATTTTAGACATCCTTTCCATAACTCCAAACCTGTTACCTACCTATGACTTGAAGTCATTGACGTTCATTAATATGATTTTTCAAACATTTTCTACTAATTATAATAACTATTAGTGCAAAAGAATATGTTTTGCGCTTCAGGAATCAGCTGTTAGTTAAAGATTGTAACATAACCTCACTTTTACTTAATGTCTTATATCTATGTTCTCAGATTGACAAAATCCGCAGAATTTTCAGTGAAAGGTTGATAATATATAAGCTATTAACTGACACCACTTTCATCTTTTTACACCCAGGCCCAAGATTGTACATATGTAATCGTTTCAGTCTCCTTTGACACACAGATAATACTTTTTATTACCGATTTTCCACGGGATCGAAAGTTATACGGGTGAAACTGCGGGGCGCAGCTAGTAGTCTCATATTTGTTGTTGAAGCTTTTCTTTTGTTAACCTGTACTCTCCTACTGCTGGGCTTACCCAGCAGCAGGAGAGTACATTTGGGGGAGGCCCACAGGCCTCCCCCAAATCCTTCCAGCAACTCTTTTCCCGCGCCGCCCGAACCAGCCCTCGCGGTACTTGAAAAACTTAAAGTGAATTTATCTAGAGTGTCTTGTATACTAAAGTGGTCCCATCCTGTTGCGAAGTTAAGACAGAAAGCAGGTAAGATTTCCTCTGATATTTTGAATTTATTCATTTCCTCAATTTCGTTTATGATGATCATAACTCTAGTTCTAAACATGCTAGGAAAGGGAAACTTCCTTGAATTGGCTTTATAGAAATGCTTACCTACGAATTGGAGATGACACAGATTTACATTTATTCCAATACATACGACTTAAAAAAAAAACAAATTAGAATACTAATCCTATATACAAAAGCATAGTTACTAGTACACTATATACCTACCACTAGTCAAAATGGCTGGCAAACATTTCGCGTAGCCGACACGCTGTCCAGTGGGAGCGAACGACGACCTTCGGCCCAGTGCGCGGGCGCACATCACACTACCGCCGCCGCGCCGACCCAAATTGATGGCTCGAAACCATACGTCAAGTCATTATGAGCGCTCCACTGAAATATTGCGATGACACGTTTAATGCCACAAAGTTTGTCATGTTTCCAGCTGAGTCACTTGGCCTCACCTCCTCTCCGCTTCTCCCATCCATCGATGCACACTTCGTCCTACTTGAGCGGTAATTGCTATGCAAAATATATTTACACAGTACTTTGATGCTTGCGGATTTTGAAAACAATGTAAGTAAATATATAATTTATGTTTACGCTGCTGTTTGATGTTTTTGCATTACATCGAATCGGATTTTCTCTTCTGTCACATTTCACTTACCAAGAGCTTATACAGAGTAGACCTTTAATGGTGATATTAATTTACCACACGTATACAGTTTCGCGTTTTCGTTTTATGAACATATTTTATTTTTTTTAAACGTTATTATAATTATTTATAATTTTCTAAAATAGCATCTTGGAGCAACCTGTAGATACTTATAGAACTGTAGCGCAGGGGTTATTTGCATAACATCGCATCAATGAAATTAAAACGAATAACGTGTAAAGAGTAGGCGAATTAAAGAAAAGAGAGAGAGCTCTATGTTGGCGAGCGGCGCAGGCGATAGTTTTAAAATTACGAATTATTCTAAGTTGTTATAATTTTTACGATTACTGGCCACTAGCCAACTGTCGGCAATGTAGCGACACGTTGTATATCTTTTTACGTAATTTAATCAAAAATGTGTTTAAGCAAATAGATAAATAAATGTATATCCATTTAACCAATTACCTTACTAGCTGCTCCGAGAACTAATCAATATTACGATAAACTTATGAATGTTGTTCTTCTCGAAGCTGTCTGTCTGTCGGCATTAGAACTGCTTAGTATCACTGCTAACACTTGTCTTTAAACAACACGCTATCTTCCAAACGTTACGTTAAATGTGATTCATACAGTACTACAATCATACAATCACAATCGTCTAAATACGTGGTCTTAGGCAGAGGTGTAGCTTCATATAATGCGAAAGACATAAAATATGTATGTCATAATTATTTATGTTTGTACCTCTCAAGATCAACTTGGGCATGACTGAAGACCTGAAGACCTAAGACATAAAGAATGACTGAAGCCTGCGTGAAGAAGATCATGAGAAACCTGAACTTATAATAATCAGAAAAGGCCATAGCATGCAATAATCATTTAAACAAGCGTTACAGTGATTTAAGCTGGTGGTTTCCTTCTCTCAGGCTGAAAACAATAAAGCAACTATACCTAGTATTATAGTAATATTTTCTAGCTGCCAACATTGCAAACGTTATGACAACATATAGAAATAAACATACATTATATCCATGACTGAAAATCTAACACACAAACACAATTACTCTGTCCAGTATCCGACATGCAATTTCTGAAGCAGAAAAAGCCACAGGCTATATGCGGTGTAATCCTGGGAAAAAAATCACTAACACTCAGGACTGACAAAGGTCCGGTTTTTTACCCTTGGGGCTTTTGATTAACCGCAGAGCACATTTTATTGGAGTTTTTACCCGTCTCTCTTACTTCCGGAAATTCATGTCGCATAACAGAGTTTTAGGTTAGTTTTTAACTTATATCGTCCTGTTCACTTACAGGAAACTATAGCTATATGCTAGGAAGCTATATACTTCGCAGTCCTCTCTCCTCTTTGTATTTTCTTATTATCGAATCTAGAAACTGTATATGTCTTCCAACGAGTGTGTTTATAGTTAAAGTTAAACTACTTACAACATTTATCGTCATCTATAATCAGTTTAATTTCCTGAAGAAGAAATAAAATTGAATTTTCACGCTATAATTTTTAATTAACGGCGTAGAAGTTGGGTTTCCATGTGCAAGAATAACATTTACGTATCGGATTTCAAGATTGCTATATTCCAGAACTAATGAGTTGAACGAATTGCGCGCTAAAACCAACCGATACGTTTGTTTTTCTTTATCTCTCCCCCGATGGTATACAGTTGAACGAAACCATTGGTGCACAACATACACGATCTCAACTTATATACAGTGGCCTCCAAAAGTTAGTTGACATATTTCCACTTCAGCTTTGACACACCGCATTATTATTTAAAATTATGTGTACCTAGTGGTCCAAATGTTTAAACTGCTATACTGTTTTAATTCACTAACTTGACAAATCATCAAGAAATCCCTTACGAGTACCTGATTATTTTTTTATGTGGCATCAAAGCTGAAGTTAACTAACTTGAAAAATGTTAACTAATTTTTGGAGGATATTGTAATTTTCTCTGCAGCTTGAAAGGCAGATATTGATACGGTTATAGCTTGTCACAAACAACGGCTGGATAAAGCGATACGCTGCTGGAGTAGCCCGATAGTACTCACTGAAAACAACACAAATGAGTTCAAGTTAAAAGCTCGCACTTTCAAGGGTAACTTATTTTTGCAGCACAATTCACAAAAAGAAATCAACGTTGCAACGAACTGAATACCATAGAGTAGTTAGTTACGCGACCTGGCAAACAAATGTTCCGAATCCCTGAAGTTTGAACTAAACAATATTGAAATACTACAAACTTTCCATACGTAACCTTACGTACATATGTACCAGGAGTACCAACAAATGGATATTATAGTGGAGTAGTATATGTAGTACCGGGCTTTTTGGCGCGTCTCCAATAAAACAATCAGGCGTAACGGATTAAAGTATATAAACATATGTAAAATTTATTGAAACACATCCAGACTTGTTTTTTATGTACAGTTCTTATTTCATTTGATGTATATAAACTGTTTGGGTTTGTTTGTTTAAACTCATACTCATCCATAATATACACCAGATACACCTGTTAACAATACAATATTTACCTCTCCATATTGACAGAGAAAGACGATCGATTCAGATCTGAGCTTATATTTTAAACATATTGACATGTAAGTTATTGGATTTAGACGTGGTGCGGACGTTAATTAAGCATTTTAATAAGTTTTAGACGTTGATGAAGCTGTATGAGTCAACCGCCGGGACTTGGGGTATCTAACACCGTTAACATTACCAATGTTAGTTTGATTAGACTAATGATTAAACATCTCAAGATTTGCTTTGAAGATTGAAATGGTACTGGTGCACATACAGTTGTGTGATAGTTTACAGTTTATTTCGTATCTAATAGATTATTCTTTAGTGTTCTGTCGATCTATTCTGAAAACTTGTGTGAAGTGAGCTTGAAGTGTTTACCAAGTTTGTTACAGAGGTAACAAACTTGGTAAACGGTTATACTTTTGGGTCGTTTTGGCGTCGATTCCGTTTTTTCTCGTAGGAGTTTGCTTACTCATTTTATTTGCATGGGTTACAAAAATGACTTGACTGACGTACACATCTAACCAAAGAATAATGTCATTACTCACATTATATGCTATATAAATAATTATATGTTATGTTATTAAATAGAACAAGAATTTATTATATAAATTTGTCTGAAATACAGTCATGTAATCCATAAAAATATTGTGCTTACGTATTTTCAAATATTCCCAAAATCATGTGCCTTACGCACTGGGAAATACTTACTCGATATAAATAAATAGCTTCATAATTACTTTAATATTTTGACATGTTAATTTGCATATTATTTCCCACAAGTCTGTCGCAATTTATGAAGCAAATCATTATAAAAGATAAACTGAATCTACATCGATCAGTCTGCAAAAACAAATCTGTGGCGTAAATATATAAAGAACCGTCATTTATAAGACTTATTCAGGCAGACTCTCTGTAAAATTTAATAATATTATTTATTTATTTAAATACCTTAAAACTATCATTACAGCGATAGCCAAGTCACACACAAAATTAAAAATAAGTCACAAACTACATCTCAAGATCATAAAGATCATTGTTTGTAACACAGTGTAAACAATAGTACCTATGTACTTTTACGAATTCATCCCAGCGACATGTAAATATATCAATTTCGACCTGAATATGAAACCCGACCTACCCTATGACCTGTATTATGAACTGTTTGTTTAAAAGAGCTGTGGTGGCCCAGTCTTAAGTTAAGTTGTTAAGATTAAGATGTTAAGACTCTTAACATCCCCCACTTACGAGTTAAAGGCAGGCACTATACTCTGTGTAATTTATTTCATCACTACTGCTCTCAAAACGTTGAAGGACTACCACGTGAGGAAACCGGCATGGTGTGTAAAAAATTGAAGACATGTGACATCTACCAACCCGCACTGGCCTGGGATTACAGGCTTACAGCCCACTCCCTCTCACAGAGAGGAGGCCTGTGTCCCAGCAGTGGGAACGTAAATAGGCTGATTATGTTATAAATTGATCTTGAAAACATACCACTAACAGAACAGAAATAAAGTTTTAAGGAAGAGCTTATCGTCGCATCAAAATATTCATTCTGATCGCTGTCAAAAAATAAATAACGTAATGATGGGCAAAATCATGACTGTTAACGTGTAACTAAATCAGTAATCATTCTGAAATTAAATTAACAATAATTTTGCGTCTTCTCTTAGACCTAATATAACGTGCGATCCGCCCCTGCTTCGCGCGGTTTTAACGAATTGACAAAACATAGAGCTTTCTATATGAAGTATATGGAAGTCAAATTTTAATAACAAACAAAAAAAACCTAGAATAAATTCTCTATGAAGGTGAAAACCACTTCATAATCAGTTCATTCGTTTTGAAGAACAAAGGGGTCGCAACGACAGACACGAAAAATTTTAAAAATTGTATAGATTTAGATTAGATATATGCAATTATATTTCTTCTTTCTTAGCAAAGAAAGGTAAGGAATAATCACTGAAGAACTTACACAGCTAAAACTCGACCACCTACATTTTCATAACAATTGACAATCGACATTTATAACAAGAGAACAGACTTGACAAACTGTTGGGTCGTGATCGGGATCGCCTTGACACCACAAACTGCGTTGGCGCCGGCGGCGAGTTGACACGAAAATGATATAACAAGGTACGAAAATTACAAATCATACATCATACATACAGTACCTAAGAACGCCTTTGCACTGAGTATTTTACCAGTGTCGGAGGACGTGACACCGTAGACGCTGCGTAGAAGTCGCATGGACGCTACGCGGCAAGCTGGTAAATGTTTGTCACCGCGTAGACGTCGCGGAAATGTCGGTGAGCGTAAAGTGAGTTGAGGTTGAGTTTGACCTCAGTCGAGCTTTATCGATTGACCTTTTCATGTTTTTCTTTGGGAGTAATGCACATTCCATAATGCACTTCTCTTATTCCAGTTAAAATGCATGGAACTTTAATATGTCAGTTGACACGACTGCAATAGAACTGCAAACCAACCGTGCAGTTCTATTGCAGTCGTGTCAACTGCATTCAAACTGCATCCGAACTGCAATTTGCGGTTGGATTGCAGTTGAAATGCGGTCCGTCTGTCTAGAGCCTAAAGGGAAAGTATTTTTTATTGCTTTTAAGCGTTAATGGACATTGCATTGAACGTACAATTTTACGGCCCAGCCGTTTAAGGGCTGATTTTTCAATCGACAGATAATTTTTATTCGTAGAATAAAATTGACCTCTGACTGATTTTGTATGAAAGGACTGTCAAAAATTAAAACCACTCCTTGGATAAAATTATCTGGCGTTGGAAAAATCAGCCCACATTAATCAAGAAACAAAATTAAAATGAATGTTGGCAAGTTGTTTCTACAAAGAACCTAATGCAGTTATGCAACTTTCGTTGTTTTATCACTATTGAACTAGAATTTGAACAAAAATTAATCATATTAGAACAGCATTAAAAACCATTCGCACCATACATAAAATTGTCATTTCGTATCGAAATATAACACAGTAGCCAATTGCATTTTGTACAGTCAGTCAAATTCGATAAACGCATCAAATGCCAGCCACGCCCACATTAAACGTTCACCAATTAGAATATTTCTAATGCTTTATTTTAATATAAGTAGGTATAATCATGATATAATATGTTGTGCAGTGTCTACGAAAATAATTGTATCCATCAAATCAATTTACCGAACTATTTCGCAGAGATACAGAAGCTATGTAATTGATAGTAATTTCCTGAAATTGTACCAACCATAGCAATTTTTATTCTGTTTATAATGTTTGTGTACTTTCATTGTACCACGTAGGTAAATGTTTAAGTTGTTTACGATTTCGCTAATGTCTCCTAAAACGGGTATAATTTCCGTTTTCACTAACACTAGAAGACATCACAGGCGGTCTATTCTGTAAAAATCTCACCATGAAAACTTAGGTGAAGTGAATTGTCACTCCACCTGAAGACCAATTCCCATAATTAAAAACGTTCAAAATTTAGTTGCAATCTCATCTCAGCGACAATCAATGTCGAAACTTGTCAAAAATGTAGGGAAATTAGAGATATTTTCACAGATTGAAACTGTGATCAGACTGTAAACGTTCTTAAAATTACGTGAATTGCCCCTCCGATGCTGTTGACAATTCACATAAAGCACACTAAGTACCTACCTATGTAAGTTGTCACGGAGAGATTTTTACAAAATAGTTAGAATTTTTTTATTTTCGGTATTCTCGTCTATTCCCAGCCCGATGTAAACAAACCAATTCATGGTCTCAATCGTAACTACAAAAACAATTACTTTTATACATGCATAGCCTTAATTGGTGGTTTATTTGTAACAAAATGAAAGGTGCACGTTGGTGCTGCGGTCGCGGCGCCGGCGACGACATTGTCAAGGCCGCGCAAGCCGCGTGCGCTTCTCTTCTGCACGCACACAATCGATACACACACCGCTATTTCTTTTCAGCCAGTATTTATTTATTTTTAATTTCTTTCTTTCTTCTATTTCACGAAAACACTAAACAGGCATTATAGCCCTTACACTGTTATTTAGTTTAAGTTCTAAAACGTATTGGGATAACTGTTAGGTACCTACTGCTGGACCAAGTATATTCACGTTTTTGTATTTGTTTTTTCATGAAGCTAGTTTTATTTACACGAACAGTAAAACTCACAAAGAAACTAATTTATAAAAAAAAAAATCAAAAAGAAAAAATATATCAATCACTAAACGTAGCTGAATCCATTGAGGACACCCACAACAATTTCTAAAGCAAGACTTATTTATTTTATAACTCGTCTTTTAAACACGCCACGACTGTAGTTAGCCTAAATTAGCCTAGCAGCTTATAACGCTAACAAAGCCAAAAAGCCAGTTCTCGTTGCAAAATCTAACATCATCTTGGATGTTAAGCCATGCGATGATGAAACAGACATGGCAGCTTTGGAAAAGGGAGTAAGAGAAATTACAACTGATGGCCTTTTGTGGGGTGCAGTTAAACTTGTGCCGCTAGCCTATGGAATTCACAAGCTACAGATATCTTGTGTCGTAGAAGATGACAAAGTTTCTATCGATTGGTTAACTGAAGAAATTTAAAAAGCCGAAGACTATGTCCAAAGTGTTGACATCGCTGCCTTTAATAAAGTATAACTAGATCTTGTTAGGTTCAGATACTTACAAAACGAACTGATAATAAATTATTAAAAATCATCGTAACGACCCGGATTTTAAAATCATTTCCTTTCCGTGACCTTCCAAATTCCCCGTCGCATAGTGTGGACAGACGATGCAACAGGCGTTACATAACCGGCAAGCGAATGCGTTCCGTTGCGCAAGCGCAGTGTCCGGGTACCGTAACGGTGCGCGAACGATCCGGAATGCCGGCGATTTGACGCGCATTGCCTCATCACACGCCACACATTTGTTGCCCGTCGAAGGTCGACCGTTGTGCATTTTTGATTAATTTCAATAATACGGATTGACCGTGATCTAGGTACCGTAAAGCGACCCGTGTGAATAGACTCTAATTAAATCTAAATGTTGTTGTATGTCCACTGCAAGGGCGCGTAGGTTTGTAATCAAGAATGCTTTCATCAATAAGAATATTTAATTCTATCTGTAATTCGTATGGTGTACACTGCAAATAATAAAGAGTACCTATTCTATTCTATTTACCGAAAAATATATTCAAATCATAGGCAATGCCAGAGTTTCACCGCAAGACTCTGATCACAATATTTATAAAATAATACGATACAATATTTGTTAGCTACTAAAGAAGTTTTCAACACTTGACGTCTAATTGAGTGGCTACCGGTATACCTAGTAGGTACCTGATGAGTAGAACCACTTCGTCAAGCCGTGCCACGACAACACCTCTCGGACCCGATTCGGTTGAACGTACTGACCAATTTCACTAATGAGTACGCAGAAACACTCGGAATAATTCCGAAATATGGCCCCCGAGGCAATGATTGTAAAACTTTCTACGATACCCCGTCAGCAATTTATTAGATAAAATGATTTTTCGATTTGTATCTATGAGTGTAGGTAAGTGTGATAAATGGCTTTCAAAAATGTTTTTATTACTTTGATTGGATGCTAATTTTGACAATAAAATATTAGTATATTACGCGTTTGCTACATCTATGCTTTGTTTTCGTGACAAACATTTTTTTTTATTGCTAAATTGTCCTGCTCTTGGCCTCGATCACGCCTGGTCGAAAGCGATGGATGAGTTCTATGATGGAACGAGCGTGCCAAGAAGATGCCTGTTTAGTCTTGCTTTGAAGACAGGCAGACGGGTTAATTTATTCACAAGGCAACCACAACACTGCCAGGGCCGCAGGTCTGCCAGGGCCGCAGGTTGTTCGAAAGAGATACCGTGACCACTGGCACAGGCAACTGAAGGAATACGGGTGGGTTTTAGTCAGTAAAAGTCTGACACGCCCTCCCGCTCAGCCCAGAACGGGAGAGGTCATTTGATGATTTCACACCCCAAAAAAAAAAAAGGCAACCACAACAGGTAACAATCACAGTATATCCCTAGGTTCACATTATATGTTTCGACCTAATTATCCCACAAAGCGTAATCGAACAACTTGACTAGTAACAACAATAGTAATGAGGATAATTACTTACAGTAAAAAGTTTAGTTCACAAAAATTTTTTAAAGGATCTTTTTATTCTGTAACCTAGCTCTTGCCCGCGACTTCGTCTGTGATTCAGCATGAAAAGTAGCCTATGTCCTTCTCCAGTCCAGTCTACCCTTGTGTCAAATTTCATCTAAGACCGTTCAGCTGTTTTAGCGTAAAAGCGTATTCTTAAATTTTCTAATTTTCTGCGCAACATTATTTAACTTTTTCCGTAAGAACCTACTACAAAGTATTAGAAAATTTAAAAAAAGATGGATGAAATCGGTTAAGTCGTTCTCAAGTTATGGTGTGACCAAGGGATATAGATTAACAATGATTGTTTTCTTCTTGAACATAAGCAGCCCTTGCTGGGTGAACATTGTGAATATACCGGACTATTTTATTATGTCTTAAAAGATCAGGAAATGCAAACAAAGAGGCTCTCAGACCTTCACGTTTATTGTCGCTTGTGAATCTGATTAAAATGTTACCAAGCTTTGTGTATCCCTTTTTGAGAACCAGTACGACACAGGTGTGATCTACGCCACAATAATATTTGAGTTATTAACGTTCCGGCTTAAAACTTTCTGGCCCACGGGAAAGTCATTCAGTTTTCACACCCAATTTACGAAAACCGTTCAAACTAACTTTCGTGCAGGCGGGGCACGTATGTGGAGCCAATATTATACAATGACTGAACAAACTGAAAAAAGGTCAATTTTCGTTTTTTAGAAAGGTCGGTTGTTAGGTGTATTTAGAATTTAAATTGAAAGCCATATGTGCATATGTTTATTTCATTATTTGTATGATAGAGCAAAAACCAAATACGACTACCTAATTAAACTCATATTTCTAATTTGATAGAAAAATAAAATTATAATTAATTATAGATAATTATTATTCGTGGTATAAAATTGACGTCTGACAGATTGTGTATGGAAGAACTGTCAAAAATTCAAAGTTATTCCTCGGATAAAATTATCTGGCGTTGGGAAAATCAGCCCTAAAATGACAGCTGCGATCGACTAGCAAATAATAATGACAGCTGCGATCGACTAGCAAATAATAATGATAGCTGCGATGGACTAGCAAATAATAATGACAGCTGCGATCGACTAGCAAATAATAATGATAGCTGCGATCGACTAGCAAATAATAATGACAGCTGCGATCGACTAGCAAATAATAATGACAGCTGCGATCGACTAGCAAATAATAATGATAGCTGCGATCGACTAGCAAATAATAATGACAGCTGCGATCGACTAGCAAATAATAATGACAGCTGCGATCGACTAGCAAATAATAATGATAGTTGCGATTTGGTCTAGCAAATTAAAAATCAGAGTATATTTAGATAATAATTGTCATTTAAAAGATAATAATCCTTTATAAAACGGTATAGCACAACCAAAAATTCCCAACCAACGTTATCTAAAATGGTAAATAATTTCTATTCACACATACATTTCCCTGATCAATAAAACGTATACCGATATCACCAAACGATACGGGTTTAATTCCTGCCCGTAATTATCCTGGCAACAATTCGCCCTATCTGGTCAATTGGATCTGTGCACACTGAATCACAAACGAAGCATCTATGCAAATAGACAGCAGTCCCATAAATTGGGATAAGTTATTATATCTGAGGCTGAAGTACCGTTAATAGAATATTACACAGGCATAATGTTCGAATAAGTCATCGTTCGTCATGGTGAGCTGGAACCATTATTTATAAATTAAAGAAGATAAATTACACATATCCAGATGTAAATAATAACTTTATGGCGGCTAACTGTAAATCAATCTCCTGTTTTCGAAGATTCGTGGTAAACGTTTTCGTTTTGTAGCCCATATGAATTTACGAATATTTTTATAACACACTTCGATAATTTAATAATCTAAGATAGGTATTAATATTTTAGCTGGTCCAAAGTTTTTTCTTTTTGCTACTTACCTATTGCTAAATTGTGGCTCATACAATAGTTTTTTTTATTATATAAAATTGGCGAAACTTTACAAACATGATGAGTACCTACCTACCAGTTGTTTACATAAATAAAATTATGATTTTAGGAAATCTAAAATTTTTGTTTTTATTTCTTTTAGATGTCGATCCTTTCCCAACATGTCTATGAAGTTTCACCAATCAATTCAAAAATCTCTCTTATATTCCTTTTTTTCTGTAAAAAAAATCTATAGTTACGCATATAATACAAAAACTTACTCAGTTGAGAATAAAATCACTATGTTCTCAATAACAAAACATTTACTTGTATCCCGGTACCGCGTAGTACCTACCTACGTAACAGTACGTTGTAGCATGCGCGGGCGCCAGGAAGGCGTCTCCACTCCCGCGCTTACACGCGCCATCTCTCGCGACCCAGATCCTGACGATTACTTACATCTAACACTACTTCCTACTGCCTAATGCACAAGCCCGTTTAATCAAGCCTAACGCCAAACAAATCTACCATTCAAGGAGATTTTGTTTTCTTATTTGCTTCTTATTTGCTAAAACAAAGGTGATGTGCTGGAGTGCAACAACTATAGAGGAATAAAGTTAATGTCACATAGTATGAAGGCTTGGGAGAAAGTTATTGAAAGGCGACTGAGAGAAGAGAGTGAAATTTCGCAAAACCAATTCGGTTTTATGCCTGGTCGAGGAACAACAGATGCCATCTTTGCTATCCGCCAGCTGTGCGAGAAATACAGAAGTGCGCATAAGAACTTGCACATGGTATTTGTTGACCTCGAAAAGGCATACGACAGAGTGCCTCGTGAAGTTTTGTGGTGGGCGCTAAAGGAGAAAGGCGTGCCAGGGAAGTATGTGCAGTTGATTAGAGCGAGGTACAGTCGATGTAGTACCCAAGTCCGGTCTACAGTGGGCACTACTGGCAGCTTCGATGTGGCTGTCGGCTTGCACCAGGGCTCAGCACTCAGTCCGTCTTCGTGCTGATAATGGATGCTCTTACATCGGACATCCAAGAGGAGGCTCCCTGGTGTATGCTGTTCGCCGATGACATTGTGCTGGTGGCCGAAAGCGGCTCAGAGGTCCAGAGCAGATTAGAGAGGTGGTGGAAAAGACTCGGGACCGTGGGCCTGAGAGTAAGTCGGACCAAAACTGAGTATCTGTTTTGTGATTTTGGCGGTCTCTCCAGTCCTAGGCCCATGTCTCTCGCCGGAACGCCCTTATCGATCTGCTCCGACTTTCGGTACCTTGGGTCACTTGTCCAAGGAGATGGCGAAGTAGACCGAGACGTAACGCACCGAATCAACTCAGGATGGATGAAATGGTCACAGGTCACAGGAACAACTTGCGACCCACGGATGCCCCTCAAGTTAAAGGGGAAAATTTATAAGTCCGTGATAAGGCCTGTCGTACTTTATGGATCTGAATGCTGGGCTGTGAAGAAGACGGATGAAAAAAGATTACATGCAGCGGAGATGAGAATGTTGAGATGGATGTGTGGAGTGACGAGAATGGATAAAGTAAGAAATGAGTATATAAGGGGAAGTTTGAAAGTGGCGCCAGTGACAGAAAAGTTGAAAGGAAATCGTTTGGCTTGGTATGGGCATGTGATGAGAAGGGACGAAACGCATGTGACTAAAAGAGTGATGAATATACATGTTGATGGATGGAGAGGGAGAGGAAGGCCGAAGAAAAGATGGATGGATTGTGTGAGGAATGATATGAAAGAGAAGGGACTGAATGATAGCGTGACGATTGACAGGGGAGAATGGAAGAAGAAAACGTGTTGCGCCGACCCCAAGTAACATGGGATAAGGGCAGGAAGATGATGATTTGCGTTCCCATTGAGGGACCAGATTTGAATTTTAAACTTTTGAATACGTCAGCTTTTAGTAAAAGTTCTCAAACAATTGTAAATTCAGCCTCTAGTTTGTAAAAGTAGCCATTCAAAAGATACAATCGGTTAAAGGTGGTCCCTCAGTCGTGACTGACAGGCATCCATATCTCAAAATCTAGTTAAAATTTATAACTATGTTTATTAAAAATGTTTATTTAAAGAAAAGTCAATTTACGTAGCCTTCGGAAGTTAAATTGACGAATGCAATAAACATTTCAATTGAGGGACCACCCTAAATCGATTGTAACTTTTGAATGGCTTCTTTTACAAACTAGAGGTTGAATTCACAATCGTTGAAGTACTTTTACTAACGCTAGACCCAAGTAAATTTCAAATTCGATTGTGGTCTCCACTCAAGGTGAACCTTATTTTGATCGGTTGAGGGACCACCTTCCGCATGCTAGTTCTTTCTATTCTGTGAAAAGGAAGGGTTGATATTAATTAAATTAGTTTTACAAATCTTTTACTAAGAGAAGTAATTTATAGCAGTTATAAAATTTACCTAAATTTTGAGATATGGATGCCTGTCAGTCACGACTGAGGGACCATCTTTAACCGATTGTATCTTTTCAGTGGCTACTTTTACAAACTAGAGGCTGAATTTACAATTGTTAGCGAACTTTTACTAAAAGCTGACGCATTCAAAAGCTCAAAATTCAAATGTGGCCCCTCAATGGGAACGCAAACTGCTTACTTATAAGTGGTAAATCCAATAACATACACATCCGGTCCGTTCCGTGCAAACAATATCCGCATTACCATACTAGCTTTAAAAAATCTGTATAATAAAGATAATCGGCCCAATTTAAGCTACCTAATAACCATTGACTTGATAACCGTGCCGATCAAAATATAAACAAAAACATAAACACAGTGAATATGTTACGTGAATGATATAAGTTGAACGTAAAATCGGTGTATAATTGGGTAAATCCATCAAATTATCAACTGTTAATCGACGGAAGTTCGATCACAGCTCCTGTCAATTCGTGCGCTTGATTTGCATAATGCAGAATCCATTGATCACATGAAACACCTCGTTTCCTGTATAAATCAACACCGGAATATGGCCATTTCATGTTCGGAATGGTTCAGAGCAGCCGCACGCTAACGACGGAAGCAGCAAATTATGCTACTGCCATAAACCGCCATATAATATGAGCGATATTTAAAATCTGACAAATGAGGAATATTTGTAGCATGCATTAACAAACATTCCGTAGGAAAGTTAAAGTGTTTGCGTGTGTCGATAAAATTCAAGGGCACTTTCTACTCTCTATTATCTTGGCATGTGACGTCCATTATCTCTGTGATTTAAGTTTCACCAATCAACATGATAATCCCTCTGACATGTTTGCCAAATACCATTATGGAGCATTAAAAGCCTTTTAAAGGAAGCTTTTATGAACAAAATAATGTTCTAAGCCTTAGTTATTAAAACGGACTTTACACTACTCCTGGGCTTAAAATATGTAGCTAGAACACAAAATGCTCAATTTAGATAGAACTTTCCTGCTGATAAGCTACAACGACAACAGCTAGATAAAAACTCACACTTAGACACTGACAAAAAGCTATGAGTAAAAAGGAAAACTGCATGTTCTTCTAGGTCAAGGAACTAGTGATTATGTAATCATGCTAGCTACGTGCCTTCAGTCAAGTTCAATCCGCTCAGTATCGGCTACTCATCACGTAACAATAATTTACCCACCTAGGCAAACAATTTGTAACATTGGCCCTGATTTCTACGACCACAGGAACTGATATAACCCTGTCGGATCATCAACCAATGTATTGGAATGTTGGTCCAAATATGTGAGGTCGTGGCGCCAGATGCACGTAGATTATGCATTCTATACCTGTATGAACGGAAGTGATGGATCCGAACACTTCCACTGCTCTGGAATGTAGTGTGGCATTCTCATTGGTCAACATTATACAAGAACGGACCAATATTTGGAATTAAAATCCCAATGTGGAACAAGACGAATTTTGAAGAGGTTTTGATGTGAAAAGATTTGATTTTTATTTCTACTGACCTTGTGGTATCTTTTTTCTTTTCTTTTTTTTTTTTTAAACTTTGCCCCACACTAGGAATTTCTCCTGTATCGTGGGTGCGTTTACAAAAATTTAAACTCACATACACAAACAGCCAGACCCGGAACAACTACTTGTAGGTCATACAAATATTTGTTCCGTGCGGGAATCGAACCCGCGACACGCAGCGAAATTTGGAAAGTGGAAACTTTTCTTTGCCCTTTTTGGTATATTATAAGCAAAGCAAATGCAAGAAAACACAATAAAACGTTTTTTTTCACTGGCCTGCACTTAACATCGATCATGCCTGGTGGATGGATGAGGTCTATGATGGAACAAGCGTGCCAAAAGATGAAGAGTTTTCGGAAGGGAACACAGAGGGCGTCAGAGAGTTCCACAGTTTGACTGTGCGCGTGGTATATGTGGAGGAGAAGTGCTGAGTACGACTGGTCGGGATATCAACCAAGTGTGGATGGTACCCTGTAGTACGTCTGGTAGACTGGTAGTAAAAGGGGGATGGTGGGATCAGATCGTGGAGGTCCTGCGTACTCTCCAAAGTACAGTCAGTAGAAGACCGACAGGCAGGCAACATTACTTCACTGGGTCCTGCAATAATGATCCAAAGATAAGACCAAAATAGTCTAAATAAAAAAATCCTCAACCTCCAATGTCCTAACTTAATGGTAAAGAAATGTCTCACACGTTTTAACAAACTAAATGAATATCAGTGATATCGGATTAATTATATATGTACAAATAAACTTAATAGTGAACAACCTAAAAGATGGAAGTTCACTTTATGGATTATAAGAGCGGTATCATGCCGGTATCATAAGATCATTCAGTAATACAGGGCTGCTTGATAGCATACACGTACAATAATACAATTCTCAGATTTGATGCACTGCACTGGATCATTATGCATAGAATGCCAGTGAACAGGCTATGTTACATTATAACGCTTGACTACCCTTCAAATGATAAATGATTAACTAAACGGAGAAGCTCGGATATCGAGACAATCAAAACTGCGATCAAGAAATTATAAATAGAAAACTTATTTTCAGAAATGCATTCTAGTTATTTTAAGTTAGTTTACGAGCAGTTGTGGCCCAGTGGTAACGGCCGCCACTTACGATTAGGCGATCGTAGGTTCGATCCCAGACAGGCGCTTTACTTTGTATAAATTATTTCACCACCACTGCTCTCAAAACGGTGAAGGAAAACATCGTGAGAAAACCTGCATTTTCTAGAACACCATATTCGACGACATGTGACATCTACCAACCCACACTGGACCCCCGTGTTGGATTACGGCCCACTCCCTCTCACCGAGAGGAGTTCTGTGTCCCAGCAGTGGGAACATGCTGATTGTGCTTATGCTTTTGCATTTTTTAGTTATTTATGTTATTTTGTTAATTTAGTTACCTACTTCGGTTACTATTTATGTATGTAATGTGTGTGTAACATTTAATTGGTATAAATTGGTATTTAATTAGTCTATCTAGTTGATCAAGGCCAACCTGCCAATGTTCTTATGTGACTCTGGTTCCTAATGGCCAAGGTGATACATATCTCGATTGCCAATAGATACAAAAGCTTAGATGATTAATGTGGGTCTGAAACGCATGCGTCAGAAGTTGACTCACTTCAAAGAAGCTGCGATATAAACGAGTTACTGGCTGTATGTTCGCTACGGCGAAGGCATTTCCGCTGAACTGAGGCTGTCATAGGATTACAGGGTTGCCAGCTGATAACATGTATATAATATTGGCTTAGGGATCCCTAAGCACCCTGATCCCCGCAACGCCGGCCTGAAAGTAGGGATGATCAGTTCATTCAGTTAGGTCCTGTTTGCTGATAACTTACTGGTCTACTTATCTGGCAGACAATATCATTAAAATTTTGTTGCAGTATTTATGTTTCTGTTAATTTTAAAAATAAAATCGTTCATTTGCTTAAAGTGTGGTAGATACTAAAGTTGTTACATCTAATTTTTGTGCAAAGACACATTCTGCCATGTAATGATGGCATACAAATATTAAATATATAAATTAGGTATGTTGTAACATACGGGAATCGACAAGTTAATAATTTTTTTTTGTCAAATTTTAAGTTTTAGCGTTGAAAAAGTCTATGATTGTAAAGAAAAAATTATAGAGATATGAATTTGAGCCAGATTTTTGCTCCCTGGTTTAAAATACTATTAATATAAGTACATTTTAAAGGTATACAGGGCGCGAGTGCGAAAAAAAAATCTGCCTACATACAAAAGCCAACCCGCGCTGGGTGGTTTACGGTCCACTCACTCTCACAGAGAGGAGGCCTGTGTCCAAGTAGTGGGAACGTTAGAGGCTGATTATGCTTACATACCAAAGTGCAACACCTAAGTGGTCAAAATGTATGGAACAGCATGTAACCGACGAACAATCTCTACGCTAGGGGGTTTAGAATCTTGTGCTGGATTCATAGTTACAGTTAGCGCGTCGATGTCCCTGCCACCCTGTATATCATAAATATCTTAGGGCTGATTGCTCCAAGGCCAGATAATTTTATCCGTGGAATTCACGACGACAACGGGTTTCATGCGATTATTCGCAAAAAAACAGCGTCACTCCTGAGGAGAGTGAGAGACAGTTGCAATAGCATCCTGAGAACTGTAGCGGAGAGTTTCGTATAATTGTAAAACAGTTTGTGCAGAGGGTGATTGGTACTAACGCTAGATAATAAGTTGTTTTAATATTATGTTACTAACACTTTATGGATTCTTTGGTCCGAAATAAAAATCATTATTATTATTAATAATTTTGAATTTTTGACAATTCTTCCAAACAAGATCTGTCAGATGTCAATTTTATTCTACTAATAAAAATTATCTATCGATTGAATAATCGACCCTTGATCAACAAATCTTACATGGTTTTTCTTTTTATATTCTTAGGGCTGACTTTTCAATCATCTGATCACTTTATTCGAGGAATAATTTTGAAATTCTGACAGTTATTTCATACAAAAACTGTCAAAAATCAATTTTATACCTCGAATAAAAGTTATCTGGCGATGAAAAAATCAACCTTTTAATATAATAGATGTCAATCTAAGCTGTTTCCGCTCGATGTGTTTCTTTTGTTAGTGTCTGTATAGGAAAAAAACACAATTTGCAACCCACAGAGACCCTTTATCAAAAGTAAATTCAGACAGATGTTACTTTATGTAAATGCAAAAGCTTCCAAATTAAAAAGACTTGTGCTGCTGCTTTAGATGAACCAGACAACTGGCTGGACAATGCAACGCTTACCAACCCAAAGAGTAATCTCAACCTCATAATTCAGCCTCTTTGATCAAGTGCTCTGCGTGGCAGCCATTTAGCCGGAATATCGGGATAAAAAGTATCCTATGTGTTAATCCTGGTTGTAAATTATCTGTGTGCCAAATTTCATCCACATCTGTTGATCCGTTTTTGCGCCAATCCGGAACATTCTTAGCGAAACCTGCCTAAACAACAACAACTGCTGTTGTGTTAACTTACATTTGATACAATATCCGGAACCGTTATTACTTTACAATTCTCCATTAATTGCAGTATATTAACGATGCTCTGCCGACCTCAACAGCATATTTAGGTCACTGGAGCACTCCTGTTACATAAATCTCGATTATTTTATGATATAAATCAAGTTTTTTTTAATAAAAAATACAAAAGGTCAAGAACGCTTTTACACAATGTTTTTGGTCGGCCACCATTCGTATAAAAAGCGCACTCCTATTTCTGTAAGTCAATATTTGTGACCATTTTTATTTTGTTCCACCGATCAGAACCGTTAATACTGCGATTTGATAGCAGATTTCCTGATAATGATCAGGAAATCCTAATGAGGCTTTCTGAGACTGGGTATTAATTAACCTTTGTTAGACAAATTGTATAGGTTTTCTGGAAAATTCAAATTTATTTATTTGTACACATAGGTGTAATGTACATAAGTGGTACATGATGGTATAAAATTAAAATAAACATGTTGTGTCACTATGTGAAAACACTGAGTTTACTGTTCCAGACGGCCTGCCCATCTAATGGTAACTAGGTACAGTAGGTACTATTGGTCACTGACTTCTATGGACATACACAGTCTTCACAGGTGCGTTGCGTTGTTGTAGAAATGACTCATGTTCCTATAATTACACCGGTACCCATACCCTTCGAACCGGAACAGAGCAACGCTGCTTGAGCAGCTATAGGTACGGTTGTAGTAGGTACTACTCCGGACGAGTTCCTTCAGAAAGACATTTACTTCGTCTAAAATGTCGTACGTAACCGCGTCACTGCTATCGTCTCTATTACGTAGGGCCTACGTTGAAGCAGTCGTAATAATAAAATAATTATAAAAGAATCAAAGAAACATTACGCAACGTTTATCTCTCATTTTCTAATTATTTTCGTAAACTTTCTAAAAAATGCCTACAGAACAGAACAATGAACATTTCACGCATATTGAAGACGATTCTCTCAGATTAAGAGCTCAGATCATGAGTCATGATTCGCACTTTGAATAAATAGCTATCTGTTTTGGATAAAAACGAGTTTTATGCGCTGATTTGCGGTTACTACGGTCGTGAGTCAGAGAGAAAAGTTTTTTTATCATTAGTAACGAAATGCCAAGTGAGATTAGGCCTGAAGAACTGCGGAGATTTGTACTTGTTTATGTCTTCTTCATTGTTGTGTGTTGACGATATATTGGTTGATTGTTATTATACTGTCTGAGCCCAGTAGGTGTCCCGTTGATTGCGGCATCAGTGACATTCTTTGGGTATGAACTTGTTAAAGTCAAAGTCAAATCATTTATTCAAATAGGCACATAAAAGACACTTTTGAACGTAAAAAATTACATAAAATAGAATTGACTCTAGTCGCCCTTTCCAAAAGGTAGTTTCTTATGGAGAAGAATGGGCAAGAAACTCCACTGTTACTCTTTTAAAAATGTTTTATAAGGTTCTTGTTGTTGATTACGTATGAACTAACTACTTATTCATAAACAAAAGTGCTTACTGCTGGCAGCCATGTAATCTTTATCTTTACTGCAGTCTAGGCGCACTTGACCCTTTTCCACAGTTTTCCGGACTGTAATGTTTAGGGCACATAATATCAGAATCACCTTGCAGCCGGTGAAATTCCTTTGGATGTGGTGTTGAATGATTTAGTATGGCTAAACATGCATGAGGTGAAATATCACACAATTCACATACTCCTTGCTGGGCTGACACACCATAACAAAATGATGACTGCTATTACCACCCATAGTTAACTGGTAGAGAATCCTGCAGGTATACTTGTTTAAGTTATATAAAGTTAAGTAAATATATTTGCCATTCTGGCCTATTTAAAAGAATAATCTTTTGTTTGGGTGTTAAGTTCTGTTTACGTTTTTATTAGTTATTTCTGCTTAATTTTAATAAGTTACTAAATATACATATGTGCTGCTGGGGAGTTTGTTACGCCAATTCTAATTCCCAGCTAAAGCACTAGGAATTGGTGAAGGGCGGGCATTTTGACCGACTGGCTTATGTAATTTTGACGTTCAAAAAGTGCAGACTAGTTTGAATAAATGTCTTTTAATTTTATATATTTTTATGATATTTCCTACCCACCGCTTTAATCGGGGCCCCAACACAATATTATGGGAAAGAAATGCCTGCATCACAACACAGGTGAGTCAGCTTCGGAGAACTTATTGGTGGAGAAAATAAACATTACAATAAAAGAACTAGCCACTGTCTGACATTAAAATAATGTATGCTAATCAGTTATAGTGTGCTCGGGTGAGAAGTACCATCAAACATCGTGTTTATATTTTTTCTGGATGCTAACAGGTTATGTAAACTGTTGATAACAGTGATATTCAAATTGTGTAGTTTAATACGTCTTTTTCACTTTCTAGTAGGTTTATATTCGAATCAATAACTCAATCCCAAAGCATTTATTTTAAATAAACAGATCAAATAAGCAGATACTATTGATTTTTCAGAGTCGGTCAGCTAGTCAGAAAATTGAAGCTTTTCCAAAGCGAAGTTTCCAATGGAGAAAACTGGCAAGAAACTGTAATGTCAAACTGTTTTATATCATGGTATAGTAATATTGATTTCGTGTCTCCAAATTGAGTCTAGCATCCAGTCATATTTAAACGATTCCCACCTGCTCAGGGTTTAAGTTAAGTAAATTTAATTGCACAAGTATCAACTGTCGTGATTTCTTAGAATTATCTCGTCTCGGACTCCCAGTTGGTAAGGCGCTCGTGACGTTTACAGGCTTCTCCCGGTAAAACTAATTTATAATAGGCTATTAATATGTGTATCGCTGTTGATTCTGACTCATCGAAGGCAGGAAACGGTTTCGCAATAAGAAGTTGATAGTTTTAAAGTTTATCGGGCTACAGATAGTAGAAAATTATGATAATGATACATTATTTTCTACAGTATGCCAAGAATTCAATAAAGCATGTCCTGTGAAAAAAGTTACTGTCAATACTAAACCAAAATTTAGTGAATGGGCCACTTCCGGCATTAGAAAAAGCAGAGATATTTTATATAATTTGTATCATGAGAAACCATTAACTTGTGATCAAGCCCTTCATAATTATGTTAGA
This sequence comes from Apamea epomidion, assembly GCA_947507525.1. Lineage (NCBI taxonomy): Eukaryota > Metazoa > Arthropoda > Insecta > Lepidoptera > Noctuidae > Apamea > Apamea epomidion. Next base: position 7,533,689 of record OX382232.1, read on the forward strand.
AACAATTCTAAAATATTCAGAAGAGTCTGCGCTAATACTAAATTTTAATTTAAGTTCAGTGCATCTTTTTCTTTGTATGTATTTTATTAAGAAAAGGACAGAAGATAAATATTAGTTTAGTCAGCTACATGCTCCTGTAAATATTGGTAATGTCTACTAACATAGTTTTTAAGTTTTTATGTTACTAACATCTTGGTACCTTTTGTAATTATGGAATTGTATTCTGAAATAAAGAGATTATTATTATTATTATTTTTAATGGAGAAAAGCGACATGCAGTTTCTAGCTAAACAGTACACAGAGAATATGATGATGTAAAATGTGTATTGTATAATAGTTTGAAAACTTTGAGCTCGCGGTAAAGGTAATGAAAAACGTAAAATACAATGAGGTGATTACTAATAAATAAAATATGTTTTTTTCCAATTCTACGTCACGTCCCCTTTCTTGTTGACCTTAATTAACAGGTTTTTACCAAAGACACGATAATAAGTGACACATACATTTTGAAACATTATGAAATGTAAACAATTCTGATCGAAAGGCTTTAATATATATGTTTTCTTGAGACTTTCCACTTTCGATAAATCTAACACAGTCACACACAAAAAGTCCCACACGGCACATACGTAAAGTCTACGAGGCTGCTACGCAGGTGCTACGCAGCGCCTACGACGCTTCAACGCGGGCTCTATATAGCGACGCACCTACGAGCCTTTTACGCAGGCGCTACGCAGCGTCTACCAAGCTTCAACGCAGGTTCTGAGCTGCGTCTACGCTGTGCATAAGGCCAACTTAGAATGCAACCGTAGTTCTACATCTTTTATGCCGTGAACACTGTCAACGCAGGTAGGTACGGTATTACACACGTTGACATTAAAAAAAACAATGACCAATGGGAATAACAACAAGTTGGTAAAATACGTCGCTTGTAAATATTACTAAGACCTAACGGGACATATCTGCCTATTGCCCCATATCTGCATTTCTTATCAACCCTAGTGTAGTATGTTGATGACGCTTCAGTGCTAAGGACCTCGTGGGAGGTGCGTCATCATCGTCACCTGTGAATGGGTGTGGACACGTCATCTCGTCGTAATGTGGTTGGTTGGTTGCTGGCTGCCAAGTGACTGCGATCATTTAACACGTAAAAAAATGCGCAGTAGGTATAGGTACATTTTATTAATCGCAAAAATAAATTGGTTTTTCATAGTATTCCTCGAAAAAACTATAAGAAACAAGGTATTACTGCTTGTAACCGAAAATATCCCATATATCGAAAACTATTGACTAAAATAAGAAAATCTCTTAGAATCATTATAATCTTTTTAAATGGGATGCAAAGATGCGGGACTTTATGCATTGAATATTATTTTTGAAGACTATATAAATGTATGGAGAGCCACCTCTGATTGCTTACCGGCGCACAGAATAAACCTTCTTTCCAATTTTCATTACATGATCAGCCTATAATGTTCCCACTGCTGGGACACAGGCCTCCTCTCTGTAAGAGGGAGTGGTGGGCCGTAATCTACCACGCGGGTCCAGTGCGGGTTGGTAGATGTCAGATGTCTTCGAATTTTTCGGTTCTAGGACATGCCGGTTTCCTCTAAATGGCTAAATTTTCATTGATATAGTGCAAATGTGCAAATTGTCTCCGAGCAAAATGGCTGAGTAACATCCGGATGGACGGACAGACTGACAGACAATTCAAAATATTCCACCGATCGACGGACCAGCGTAATAAACTATAACTCATGCGAAACTGAGTTACAATCTGTGGGACCAAACTTTAGTCCACTGAGCGTCCTATTACGTATACAGTATGTACCCAAACTGTAACAACAGGTGAGCTTAGATCTCATGGGCCGTGACCCAGTTCGTGTCTTGTTGATTTATTGCCTTCTCATATTAAACAAGTGTAATACGATTATTTCAGAAGCCCTAATCTTTTAATAAACAAATTTATCTTAGCGTGGCTGGCCATTATTAATTACTCACACGTTAGGTTCTGTAATCAAATAAACTACGCGATATTTTATGTCAAGATTAAAATATATTTTGTAGTTTACATAAAATATGTGTTAAATAGGCAGACACGTAGGTAAGTACTTGATAGATTCATTAATACTACCTAAGTATTTCTAGTACGAACTTAATCTTTCATATATTTATTTCTTGCATAAAGCCAAATCCTTTAAAAAAAATCGCCGAAATTTCTGGTCGCCCTTAGGGTACTTGAAGATATTGGAATAGAACTTTCCCGAGCACTTAAAGAGGTCAGTTTCGTGCCTTGGAACACATCTTGAAGTGCATCTGAAGTGGTCACGTGGCCCGGTTGTCACGTGCGCAGTCCACCTGTACCTACGGCGGGACTTACGTAGGTACAACCGTGCCTCCGCCGTGTGGCCGCCGCCGCCGCGCAGTGTCTGCTCAAGACATTTACTAGGACATTTCAATAGAAAGTCGTATTCTTATTAGATTTTATGCAAATAATACTGTCGGAACTTTATTTGGTTTTGTAAGAAATGTCTTTTTAGGATATCTTAGGTATTTATTTCGATCATGCCATTCATAATATTGATTTCAGTTTTTCTACTGCTTTATGATAGATAGATAGATACCAAAGTCCAGTAGAAAAAAATCAAAGATAAAAAAAACTTTTTTAAAAACAAGCTTTTATTACTTATTAATAAAAAGGACTAAAAAGTTAAAAATAAGTTAAACCACTACATTGTGTTTAATGTTCTTTAATGTTCCATTAAACTGTAAGACGCTTTTATTTATTTCTTATCAGGTTTAAATTATTTTTAACTTTTTAGTCCTTTTTATTAATAAGTAATAAAAGCTTGTTTTTAAAAAGTTTTTTTAATTATGTTTTAGTATGTTTGCTGCGAGATTGACTACGGCGTAGTTCGTAGCGCGTAGCACTGTTTTTCCGTTATATGCGTTTACTGCACTTAAGCTACCTGTTCATCTTTAGTCCCTGGTTACCATCTAACACCAAAGTACTCATCAAGACGAATCAAACGAGCCCAAACTCGATGGGGTTATGTCGTTTAATTACCGAGTACCTATGGCCATCTTCCAGCTCCATCATCAGACCCTGGTTACCACCTACCACCAAAGTACTCGTCAAGACGAATCATACGAGTCCAAACTCGATGGGGTTGTGTCGTTTAACTACCGAGTTATGGCCACCTTCCGGTTCCATCATCAGATCAGCTCCATGTCATAATAATTTTACATTGTCATCCGATTTACACATGCATGCAAAATTTCAGCTCAATCGGTTGATGATATCTGCTTCAAAATTGAGTTGCAAGAGTCCACCTGAACATACATACATACATACATCGCAAGTTAAATAAAAGCTTGTCAAAAATAAAATATACTTTCTAATATTTTGGCATATTATGTCCCTAGTCTCAGTACAGAAAGTTTACTTTATTTAAAAAAAAAAAAACATAAACAAAAAAAAAACATTCAGATACTGTGAATTAGATATACACATTTTAGCATAATAACATAAACCCTATCATACATTTTAAAAGCCATCACAGAACTTAGAAGGGCTGCATGATGCGACACACATAATAGATGCACTTGGGTAGATACAGTTATTATCTTAATTTAAATTCTTGAAACTACAAAGATACATTACAATGTTTTACTGCTCACCGACCATTACAGATTCGTCGCAACAACCCTTTATTATGACGTATCGCTAATGACTTTGAGTGTGTTTACGTTTCAAGATCAAACATTCTGCTCGAACCGAAATAGGGGATATGAAATCATAAACAGTTTATAGCATTTTGAAAGAAAACACGGCCGTAAAGAATAAGATGCTAGCACGCGCTTTAGTCACGCTTGCATCACGTTGATTAACCCTTCGAAACCCGACGATGATTTAATATAACAGTAAAACCCCTTCACAATGCATTTTCATGTTTAATTTATCGAGCAGCTCATTTTGACCTATGCTGGGCAGGTACAACATATGGCCGAAAGGACCGCGTACCGGAAGATGTTACGTTGGAAGGCCTCCCCACAAGGTGGACCGATGAACCTGGTGAAGGCCGCAGAAATCCGCTGGATGTGAGAAGCACAGAACCGGTGCTTCGGGGAGGCCTATGTCCAGCACTGGACGTCTTTCGGCTGAACTGATGAGAATAATGTGTAGGTAAGATAGGCTTTCTTTGCCTGTTCGCTGTTTTCATCCAGTTGCTTCAAGCAATCGCTTTAATATCAACCCAACTTATTGTGACATGTTTTATTAGTTTGATGAAGTCTTTCAGTTAAACCTAAAAATTAAACTAAAACTGCCTGATGCAGGTGTGAAAATAATTTCTAAACATAAACGAGAAATGGAATATTTTTCTTAATGAGTACCTATGTATTTAGGAAAATATTACGTGAATCATTTTTTTTAAATGCACAGTTTTTAGAATTCGAAATACAGTAAATAGGTACCTACGTGAATTTATAGCCCCCCGCCATTTCCAGTAACTCGGCAGTCAAAGGGTTAAACTTCAGTGTTTAACAAACAATGGCCACGCGACAACTGTAAGGTACTCTCGCTCGTGTACTTAGCGTGCTAATAATTGATTAGCTACGAGAATTCCGGTGTTATTACAGCTAAACCAAACACTCGTAAAGAAATGTGAAAATGATTTGTTAATGAACTTGCAAGATGTTTCGCCATAACAGCACTCATTCATTACTGAAATACACAATTACGTTCGGTTCGTAACTAACTTTTAACGTTATCCGTTACCCACAGAGTTTAGTAAAAGTGTTATTATTTTTGGTACTATATAGTACATACTAATTCCATGCTTTTTGGTAATGAAAAACTAGCCGTTTCTGGCGATTGGCGTTTTAATTTCAAACCCCGTTCATGTTCGGGGTTTTCTATCCTCAGCTGTTTTGGCTGTAGGTACTGACAGGCAAATAATTCAATTGTTGTTTCGCAGTACGAGCATATTAGAGGCTATAACATACTTTATGTTGAATTATAGGAAATAAATTTCCACCTCGTGGGAGCAGTGGTGGCCAATGTTAACGGCTGCGACTTACCAGTTGTAGGTCGTAAGTTCGAAACCAGACAGAGCTTTAATTTGTTGAATTATTTCATCACCACAGCTCTCAAAACAGTGAAGGAAAACATCGTGTGGAAACTGGAATGTCCTAGAACCAAAAATGTAGAAGACACCCGCACCTCCACTACATCCTCCTCTACCAACCCGCAGGCCCGCGTGGTAGTTTGCGGACCCTTCCCTCTCACCGAGATGAGGCCTGTGTCCCAACAGTAGGAACATTATAGGCTGGTTATGATGTAGCTACTGCACTAAGTACCTCGTTATAATATTATATGTGTTACATAGATGGTATATACAAGATAAAAGATCAATATGGACCCTGTCGGGCGCAGCAAAATTTAGGAGAGAGGAAGCGAGCTAAGTGGCAATTCAAACAATTAAATATTATTAGATGTGCTTATGTAATTGGGTGTATAATTATGTATACATATATATATTTAGTTTTGTGTATATAGGATATTATAATATATATAATAATAATAATATACTAATATATAGTATATTAGTTATTTTATGTATTGCGTAAGAATATGCAGTTAATTATTATGTAATTCTTAAAAGTATTTTCATTATTATTAAATTATGTTATTATTTATGTATTCATATTTTCGTATCTATATTAGATTTTCTATATTCCATATTATATTATATAATATATATTTCATAATGTTTGGTAGTAGTATACGAGATATATAGATAATTTTATTTAGCAATCGATTTGTCATCTAAAAACTCCTTTACTGAGTAGTATGACTTGGATTCCAGAAATTGTTTCAATTTCAATAAATGTATTTGTTTTGTTTACTTCTCTAATGACATTTGGCAATTTATTGTAAATTATTATAGACATAACTAAAGGGCTGGTTGAGTGCATTTTGAGTCGAGATTGAGGTTTGTTTATTTGGTTTTTGATGTTTCGAAAGGTGTATCTTATTTGTGTTTTTTCGCAAGTGGTGCAAAAATCTGGGTGTATTTGACAAATTTACATAATTATAAGATATATATAAACAGGGAAGTGTGAGTATTCTGTGTTTTTGGAAGTGTGGTTTGATTTCGGCAAACATTTAATAAGTCGGCAATTGCAAAACATGTTTGTTTACAGCTCTGTTGATATTAATTATTATTTCATCTCCACTTCTGAAAATAAACGAAATGTTTATTTAGTTTTAATTAATATTTGAAACCAAGCAATCATATATACAAACAAATACAAAAATTAATAATATTGCTATTCGGACAAAAATGTCAACAGAATTTAAAAACAAAATTCGGTTCATTAAACCAGTAAATGATCCATTATTTACAGAATAAATAATTATAGTTTTCCAATTATAGAGGTGTAAAATTGAAATTAAACAAACCCACCATGAACCAGTTTAAAAAAATAACTACCGGTCTTTGCCGCACTTTTTTCGCCGTACTCCGCGTACTCGAGTGTCTTCGACAACTTCACGATACAATTTTCATAGTCTTACGTAGGAGACCCAGATAGGCATTTCAAAAGGTTTCTATCCAAGACGCTCCGTTTCAGTACGGAACCAACATACCTCAATGGTCAATCAAGCTACAATCCTCGGATCCGAATCAAAGTGTTTGGTCTACCGATCAACTGCCGCTTCTGCTTCCGTTTATAGGAAACTAGCAGCGGGATAAAAAGTATCCTATGTGTTATTTTGACGTATAAGCTATATTACTATAAAGTTTCATCAAAATCCTTTGAGTGGTTTTTGTGTGAAAGAGTAACAAACTCCATCCATCCATCCTCACAAACTTTCACGTTTATAATATTAGTAGGATAATAAATTATTCATATTATAATTATAAGTAGGATCTTGAACCTGTTGATACCTCGTTGGTCTCACTAGACCAACGAGGTATAGGTAGGACAACCTAGGACTTCATGCTCAGAATAAGAGCTTGCTCAGCACTCTGAGCAAGCTCTTATTCTGAGCATGAAGTCCTAGGTTCGATTCCCGGGTCGGGCAAAGTGTTATTGGCTCTTTCCATCTGGAATTTCTCAGTAACAGAACGGAGTCTGGATTTGTGCCTGGTTGATGGCAATAGGGTCGCCCCCTATTATACGGGACTTAAACTGTTAACTAGCGAAATTTGGGTGTATGTATATGGGTGTAATATTTATACATATATCAGCATATGGTTCTATAACCCCTAGAGCAGAAATTATTCATGGGTTATCAACAAAAAAACAGCTGTTCCGTAGAAAAGCGCAATACCTACGCTGTCAAAATGTCTGTATGGAACCGCATTTTATTTGTAATAACCGAAAGAAAGTAAAAACAAGAAAAACTCGCAGGGGGTTCAGAACCGTGTTCCGAATCCATGGTTACAGTTTAGGCGCCTATGTCCCTGCCAGCCTCCCTAACCCTTCAGGGAATACAGGCCTTATGTTATGTGTTAAATCTGTTTTTAATTTTGACCCACGACACATGAACTGATCAAATGACACGTCGATTCTCGGTGAAGACCAAAACTCAAAGACTCGTACACTTTTACAGCCAACGCAAAGTCTGTATAAAGAAAGAAAAAATAAAGTACTTCTTTTAGGGTGCTTTTCCACCACGGATGTGCCATGCTACGCTATGGATGCGTTTGATATCCACCAATCATATTCATTGGTGCACATGGCTTAGCTCTGGTGGAAACGGATTCAACTAACATTTGTTTTTTATATGGAAGGATGCGTGCTATGGATGCGTGCTATGGATACGTGCTATGGATGCGTGCTATGGATGCGTACTATGGATGGTCACGAGTGGTGTAGCTATGTGCAGAGCAGAGTACTCCCCGATCGCCTAGCTCGAGCTGCGTATCTTCCTCACACAGCTACCTCGCGGCGGCGCATCTTCATAGCACATCTTATTATTTATTCTTATTCGTTCCGCTACACAGCTTAGCATTAGTGGAAACGATCACATAGTTTCGTAGCTTAGCTTTCACATCCTCGCAGCATAGCTGCATAGCACGTCTCTGGTGGAAAAGCAGCTGATCCCGCAGATCATTATAAAGTAACGACGTGTAGAGTGTTCACAGTACTGTTTACATGAGTCTCTTCAAGTCTACCGTTATATGAACGTTTCATCTCTTACTCATCAATCGACGACGACTTGTAAAGTGTTGATTCTTTGTCTGAAGCTGAAGAATTGAGCTAAGATGTGATTGATACTCATTAAATGTCTGTTATTACTCAGCAGCTCTTGGCAGACAGAAACTATGCTACTGAAAATGTATTTGGATAAACATTTTTTTATTTAGAGAAACGTGTGAGTAAAACTTTAGATATTTTTCTTTACATTATTTATCGATATTTTTTAAGGGGCTGGGAAAGCGACGCGCAAATTGTAACTATGAATTCAGCACATGATTCTACACCCCCTAGGGTAGTAGACGCAGGGGGGTTCAGAATCATGTACGGAATCCATGGTAACAGGTTGCGCGTCCATGTCCCTGCCACGCTGTATACGTTCTGTCAATAGTACACAACCTACCATCATCATTTTTTACCCATATTCTTTCATACTTTGACCCATATTCTTTGATAAGTCATAGTAGGTATATCGCAGCTGTCCTTTAATGTCAGAAGCCCAAAATAATATCCAATTCTTAGATTTATTTTGGTAAGTAACACCTAATATTTAGTACAATGCATATAAAAACAATCTAAGGACATGCGTACGCGCACAACATCATGCGCACACGCGGTTCCGACGCATGGCTCCTCGTGCCATTTACTAGACGGTTAGAAACACGTGCTTAGAGTGTTGGTGGCTTATGACGAATACATATATAACGGGAAAAGTTATGAAAAGCCCTTGAACGTAAAAGTGAATTAAAAGCTGGTCAAGACCGAGTCGCGCTCGGGAACTAAGGCCGCGTTCACACCTAACGTATAGCCGGTCGCCGACTGCGAGCGTCAAGTTTTTAAATGTATGAATAAACCTTAAAATTAAATAAAACAAATTAGTATCTGTTTCTCCTTGTCCTTTTCGAGACGCTTGTATGGTATTAAAATGTTCAATTTTCCCCGTATTCCCGAGAAGGCGAGAGCAGCACCCTAATTGATCATATTTATAAATCTCAATCTGAATCATATTGAAGGATATTGCTAATCCATTGTTCGAAAAATTTGTCTGCTCAGGAACGTAAATATCACAAAGAACATCATTCATTCATTTTTTGTTCATTGTTGAACTGTCAAAATGAAAGAAATTGCTACCGATAGTGTGCTATGCAATTACCCAGGCGGTCACAACTAAAGCACTACAGTTTGCCGGCAGGGGTATACGTATAGGAGGGCTTAGGGGTATACGTATAGGAGGGCTTAGGGGTATACGTATAGGAGGGCTTAGGTTTCTCTTTGCTTATTAACCTTTTTTCAGTTTGTTTATCGAGGCGCAAACAATCCATATAAACTTTGTAAAGCACATAAGTACTTTAAAAGTTTTTAAACTCCCATAAGTCAACATGCAGTACAAAATGCAAACGTAGGACGTGCACCCGGTGAAACAGATCATTAAAAGTTTTAATACGAATCGATTGTACTGTACAGAAGTTACGATAACTAGAATATTGGAAGTTGTGCTTTTACATAACATCAAGCCGTATTCCACGAAAGGATTGGTAGAGATGTGAAGTGCCGTGGTCTAAGCCAGTTTTAAGTTCTATGTATTTCTATTCACTGGCCATAAACCAAACTGCAGTGGTGTTCCAGTGGTAACGGTCCCAACTTACAAATTGTAGGTCGTGGGTTCGAACCCCGGCAGGCGCTTTACTTTGTGTAAATTATTTCATCACCACTGCTCTCAAAACGGTGAAGGAAAACATCGTGAGGAAACCGGCATGTCATAGAACCTAAAATACAAAGAGATGTGACATCTACCATCCCGCACTGGGCCCGCGTGGTGGATTATGGCCCACTCTCTCTCACAGAAAGAGGAGGCCTGTGTCCCAGCAGTGGGAGCATTATAGGTTGATTATGTTATGTAGACCAAACTTCATATTTTTGACCATGCAACAAAGTTATCGACTGCATTGAACATCGATAGCCTATTTTCTGGTTCTGGAAAATTCTGAGGATAAATTAAATACTATTTTATTCAAATAAAATAACATAATTATTTAACTTTGTCATTTTTAAGGGTAAATTTAATACCTAATATTGTTTTGTATTTCCTTAAGCGTTAACAATCGGGTCAATACCTAATTTATATAACTAATAATGAGTACCTATATAGCGTAAATGTTATAGTTAGTTGTAAAATAATTTACTATTGTTTACTTATTCAACGCCTACTGTACGATGCAAAAACTGCTATTCTGTAAAAATCTTACCGTGTAAACTAATGTGAAGTGAGATGTCATACCACTTGATGCTAGGGATTGACACTATTGACATTGACAGCTCACTTCATCTAAGTTTTCACGTCAGTTTTTTACAGAATATAGATCGGCTGTTTTAATTTACATTGGGAGAGAACAGAGAGCGTCGTCGGTGCGAGCTTACATGTTGGTACATATGTACATTGGTATGTATATTGGTAGTATAGGTATAGGTAGTGTATGTATGTTGGTACATCTCATGTAAAGGTAACTTTATTCAGAGCCTACTGCCAAAGCATTTATACCAGTAATCTCTGGACGTACTATACACAGCGGTCCTACAATGCTCTCAGAGTTCAGTATAACCCTATAGGATTCTGGTGCGAGTACCTCGATTTGGCAATGCCTCGGGCATGTTTGCCGATGCGAGGGTGGGTGACTTCTACGCTGTAATGCGCAAAAAGTCAGCCTCACTAATTCGCCGAATTGGAGAGAGGTGGCAACAGAATCCTAAGGATGATTGCACTCAGACCAGAATCGGCAGCTGTATGAAGCCTGATCAGGCTGCATGTTGCCTGATGGGACTTTTTAGTATAACCAGCCTATAGCGGTAATACTGCTGGGACACAGGCTTCCTCTCTGGGAGAGGGAGTGGGCCGTAATCCACCATGCGGGCCCAGTGCGGGTGGAATTATTTTATTTTTCTATTTTATGTTACCTAATTGATCGCCTCGTCATGGTAACATAGTCTCAAGGTAATATAGCTCTAAATAAATGTAGACAAAGATAGTCTGAATTAAATAAAATTTATTTTAAAATAAATTTAACATTTCGCGCTGTTTTAGATCCTACAGTGAATGTAGTGGCAGAGAGTGTGAATCACCAGCTAAGATCATATATTTATACGGGCGACAGGCCAATTTAGCAATTGAGGAAGTACCAACTACCAATAGACAATTTAGTATAGTTCGGTGCATAACCTACATACGAATGTTTTTAACATCTAGCACAAACTGCCTATAGGTACAATTCGTTTATTCAGAATTAAAATAATATGTACGTAAATAACTACTAATACCTAATTAATAAAAATCACATAATGTCTAAAAATAAAAATGATAACTATTAAAAGTTTTATAAAAAGTTTGATAATGCGCCTGAAATTGTGAAAAGAAAAAAATGCAATACCTACCTTAATTCCTAACAAGATTTTGTTCGTACATATTTACATTTTTATTCATAGGTAGTATTGCATTTTTCTATCTTCTAATTATCTTGCTATGGAAGAGCGGAGTCTCCTAATACAGGCATATTTTTGCTTGAAAGAAGGCTCCAATCATCAACTTGTTATCTTGATTGGGTTAAGAAATAAACATATACGAGTATACACAGTCTGGCCATAAATACTGTTACAATTACAAATAAGAAAGATATTACATTTGAATTTGGAATCTGTCATTTGTAGACGATTTTTCATTGAGTTTTCTAATTTTGGCGCCAATACATTGTACAATATTTTGCGATATTAAAATGAAGTGGGGTGATAAAGAGAACCGAATCGCTGTGATTGCATTACACAAAGTTGGTATGGAGCCAAATGCAATTTTTAAAACTCTCCATACGCTTGGTATTAGTCAAATGTTTGTGTACCGGGCTATTAATAGGTACAATGAGACCTCCTCTGTTTGTGACAGAAAAATATCTGGCCGTCCACGTAGTGTTCGTACGAAAAAGGTGGTCAAAGCAGTAAGGGAAAGAATTCGAAGAAATCCTGTCCGAAAGCAAAAGATTTCGCGAAAGATGTCGCTGTTTTTTAAAAGATGACTTAGGACTTGCAGCCTATAAGAGACGTACTGGTCATTTTTTAACTGATAATTTAAAAAAGAATAGGGTGGTAAAATCGAAACAACTACTGAAGCGGTACGTAAAGGGAGGTCACAGAAAAATTTTGTTTGCGGATGAGATAATCTTTACAATCGAGCAACATTTTAACTAACAAAATGACCGTATTTATGCTCAAATCTCTAAGCAAGCTTCCCAATTAGTCGACAGAGTGCAACGTGGGCATTATCCGACTTCAGTGATGGTTTGGTGGGGTGTTAGCTATGAAGGAGTGACTGAGCCATATTTTTGTGAAAAAGGTATCAAAACATCGGCACAAGTGTATCAAGATACCATTTTTGAGAAGGTAGTTAAGCCCCTTAACAACACCATGTTCAATAACCAAGTATGGTCCTTCCAACAAGACTCGGCGCCGGGTCATAAAGCTCGGTCCACGCAGTCTTGGTTGGAAGTGAACGTTTCGGACTTCATCAGACCTGAAGACTGGCCGTCGTCTAGTCCCGATCTTAATCCGCTGGATTATGATTTATGGTCAGTTTTAGAGAGTATGGCTTGCTCTAAACGCATGACAATATGGAGTCCCTAAAACAATCCATACGATTGGCAGTGAAGAATTTTCCCATGGAAAGAGTGCGTGCTTCTATTGATAACTGGCCTCAACGTTTAAAGGACTGTATTGCAGCCAATGGAGATCACTTCGAATAAGCTTTTTATGTTTTAAATTGTTTTATATTTATGTATTAAACTAACACACTGTAAAAGTAATAAATATTATTTGCAATACAAAAATGCTTTTTTCTTCGTGACAATATTTATGGCAAGACGAGGTATACATATATTTCTGTTTAATTTTCTGTCAAACAGCGAAAGTAATTAATATTTTCCCTTTTAGTATATGTTTTTGAAGTCTAGCAAGTCTTTATGCGCATCTCCGACAACATTTATTCTCACTTAGGCTGCCATCAGACAGACTGCATCGCAGCAACCACGCGCAGTCGATATATTCAACTGCATGCAGTTGTACGTTCGACTTCGTTCAGTCATGATATCAACTTCACGCGGTCGACTGCAGTCGTGTGAAGTCAATATTAACTGCATACAGTCGTGACTTCAACTTTACGCGGTCGGCTACAGTCGTGTAGCGTCAACACACGCTGTCCATCGCTAACCGCATACAGTAAGAGAAGTAAAGTCTGTGCTTCCATTTCGACGTCAAATCTTAGGCTGCCATCAGACGGACTGCATCGCAGCAACCGCGCGCAGTCGATATATTCAACTGCATGCAGTTATCTGCAGTCGGATCTGATTTTCCGCAGTTAACGCCATGCGTCTTGCCCAGGAGCTCAGTGTAAGATTTGACGTCGAAATGGAAGCACAGACTTTACTTCTATAATGCGGTTAGCGATGGACAGCGTGCGTCGACACTACACGACTGTAGCCGACCGCGTATAGTTGAATTCACGACTGTATGCAGTTAATATTGACTTCACACGACTGCAGCCGACCGCGTGAAGTTGATATCATGACTGAACGAAGTCGAACGTACAACTGCATGCAGTTGAATATATTGACTGCGCGTGGTTGCTGCAATGCAGTCCGTCTGATGGCAGCCTAATACTGAGCTCCTGGGCAAGACGCGTGGCGTTAACTGCAGAAAGTCAAATCCGACTGCAGATAACTGCATGCAGTTGAATATATCGACTGCGCGCGGTTGCTGCGATGCAGTCCGTCTGGGGTCAGCCTAATTACACAACGCAACTATACCTTTCTTGTTTCAGTTTCCGTCTTCCGGTAACGTGCTTAGCTTATCAGATGTTTTAAGTCTTGTTTCCTCTGTAGCTTAATGTGGTTTGTTAGGATAATGTTTGCAATAGGTAAGTATCTAGGCATGTTATGGCATAATTAAGTTCCTTTATCACTTACCTACCTGTTTGTTTTGGTAATGTATAATTTATATTATGGACGCGATCGACAATTAGAAACTCCAAATTAGAAACTGTTGACGAATTTACACTACTCGGACTTACAATAGATATACACATCAACTGGAAAACACAAATACAAAAAACCTGTTCAAAAATTTCAAAATTTTCATTCGCTCTCAGCGAAATCAAAAAGACAACTAATTTACAAACTGCCCTCACCACCTACTATGCGTATGCCAATGCATGGCTTAGCTACGGCGTAACTCTGTGGGGAAATAGTACAGATGTACTAACACTCTTTACCCTACAAAAGAAATTAATTCGAATCTTGGCTAACATTGACCAAACCGACAGCTGCAAACCCTATTTTCTAAAATATAACATTCTAACCCTCCCCAGTATATACATTCTAGAAATATGTAAATTTGTTCGTACGCATCAGGAGTTCTACACAAAAGGTGAAGACATCCAATCACAGTACACACTTAGACTAAACATACCTACATCAAAGCTAAAAATGCATTCTACAAGTCCCTACGTAATGTCTATAAAAATGTACAATAAACTCCCTGACACAATAAAGAAAGAAGAAAAATTAAATATATTTATAAGAAAACTTAAAAAATTACTTTTCAACAAATGCTACTACTCCTTAGATGAATATTTAAATTATAAACATAAATAATAGGAACAATAAAAGTATTATAATTAATAATAATTAACCACGCAATTTATAGAAATGTTTAAAATATATTAATGACACGGTAATAATGAATAAATAATATAATTAAAAAATAATAATTAAATAAAAAAGCAATAATACTACATTTAATCATTTAGCTACAAGAATTATCCAAAGAATAACAATGTATATAAACAAATAAATAGAATTATAATATATAATTACAGGTACATAAAAATAATCAAAAATATTTAGGTAAATATATTTAGCAGGAAAAAACAATACATATAGATAGGCGAAATGTTAGGATTCAATTCGCTCCCACAAAAGGAACTTAATTATCTCCTAAAACAGGGCTTCCTCTCTTCTATCCTTTTTGCTGTGCCCTACAGGGTCCTTATAGATCTAAATTATATGTATACCACCTACTCGTAAGTACGCATTATGGTAAAGCAATAAAGATATTGAGTATTGAGTATTGACAGGGTCTTAAAAGTTGTAAAAGAAACTGCAATTTTGGTAAATCCACTTGCTTAAATTACATACTTTTCAAACACACTGGTAGGTACGAATTTACGTAGGTAAGTATTTTTTCATAAAGTTACCGTAAGAATAAAACCACAACCAATGATATCTATGTTCCAAAACAATGTGAACTGCACATACATATAAGTTAGACATGCATGCTTGCATGTTTACACACACAAAAAGAGCTAATCCATTATGGTGCCGCTGATTTACATTCTGGGTCTAAAATACCCTCCGGCCGAATAAAATAAAAGTGACAGTATCGTCCTCGTGATTTATTGTTGAGCGCAGGATCCGCAGGATGTGGACAGATCAGCGATTATAATGCATATTGGCACGAACGCATACTGAGTGGTGCACGGAAGCGGGCGCACGAGAAGCACGCGGCGGCGGCGACGGCGGCGGCGAGCGGGTTCGCGCGCCAGCACCATTCGACTCGAGCCCTCCGAGCACATCGCACGCACCGCGCGCGCTCGCACAGCGAAACTTTACTCGTTCGACGCAAAGTGAATCAAGTGCTGTTCCTCAAGTTTAATATACCCCCGATACTTTAAAAACTGACAGTTTTGGTTTTGTGTTGTTTATGTTTGTTTTTGTGACCACATTGGAGGTGATCGGTTTATTTTCAATACGGCCGTCTGTTTACGGTGAGTACGTGTTTATGTTTTAATTTATTTACGTAGGAGCCTCGCACAGCTGATTTATGCACTAAGAGATCGCGCCATGAACGCAGATTACTATACCTACTAAGGTCGCCTGGCCGGTGCAGCGGTGCTCGATCACATTCTATTTCATTATTCTACCTTTGGGCATTAAAAGCTTTTCATAATTGACAAGAAAAGCTTTGAGCATCCTTGTGTACTGCCATTCAAAATAATTGTAACTAATTGATTCATCATTTACCTAATTATTTAATTTATTACGCACGAATTCTATGGTACAAAGAGTTACGGGTTAATGCGATTAACCGATTAGGTCAATATCGGCATGCAAATCTAATAGCAATATTATGGATATTTACCGAGAAACTGGTACATTTGAGTATATAAGTACTATTGATAAATAGGCACTCACCTGTTAGTAGGTACTTAGTTAATGAATGTGACGTGTTAATTAATTACACACACATTATATTGCTTAATGACCTTTAACAAATTATATTCTTACTATACAGGCTTTGTCTCATTACAAACTTGTATTAATTAAAAATAGAATAGCGTAGAATTTATGAACTATAAAAGCGTGCGTTGAAGTCTTTTACAAGCAAACGCTACAAAACAAAAAATCTGATGAAATCGAAATACCTAAATTCGCAATTTACTGCTGCCAATATTTTGACAACACATCGGAACTTTGATAATAAGTTTTATTTTAAAGTACTAGGGACTGTCACATTCCTTGAGTAGGTATCAGTATGACCAGTCAGTACCTAAAGAAGTCGTAGAGGAAGTGCTTTTTTGCACAGAATACCTTCAACAACTGTGACCGTGAAATCAAAATGAACTAGATGAATTGAGTAGAGGAATGCGTTGATTAACACTTGATCAGTTTGCTAAATCACTACCCCCATGAAAAGAACCCCGTGAAAGCACAAAAAGAAAAGATAACTAAATATACTGCCCTTCTCAATGAGGTTCCTTCGGTTATATAATTATATATTAATTATGATGTATTATATGGAAACGATAATGATTGTGACGATAACGAAGAGTCCTGACTAACATAATACTTAAGACATTTTCAACGCCCTTCATTTCATCATTTGCCCCTTCTAATATGTACTTGTATTATCGGTTACCATGACAAATATAAAGAAAATTGTGATAAATTATTTATTTGCAAGAACTTCAACCTGCAGATGACATGGGCACAGTGTAACCATCTTTATTGTGGTGTAACATTCCCGTCCAGACCGATTCGCTCCGTGCAAGCTTCATCATTCGTTCCTTTTGATCGTATTTAGTAAAGCAACTATAAAACACGTTTACACGTTATTTCTAATTCCGCTTTTGAAGACTGTTTATGGTTCCATGTGACTGTTCCTAAATTATCCTAGGCTGATAAAATTTTCGGTTTTTCTAACTATTTTTATATTAGAGTTAAGATCGGATAGAGATTTTCCCTGTGGAAAAGGGGAAAGCCGATCTTAACTAGGGTAATTTAGGAACAGTACTTGTGGTGATAACTGTTTCCAAAGTGCAGCATCCTATGCTGATCGAGGCTTAATTTTAAGACTTCGTTATATTAATGCCTAATTGAAAACTTCATGCAAAATTAAACTGACATATGGACATTTAAAGATTGTTGTACTATTGAAATATCTTTTCCATCGGGGGCGTTCTTGCCACCCATAAACGGTATGAATTCTTTCCATATAAATCAGACTGCGCGTCCCTAACTAATTAAACCTAGCCTACACCATAACCACTTACCTGCAAATATATTCTATCTTAATTTTGACCATAAATCCTAATTAACGCGTCGCTTAAATTCCGTCGGAATACCAAGTTCCTGCAGTCATGTTGACCTGTTTTTGCCGTATCGTGTAAACACCGCCTAATCATGTGGATCTGACATGCACTGCACAGTTTGTCACAGCTTAGCACAACACCCGGACAGCTTGTGTGACAGCCTAAATTGTGTAACATCGGTATGCCAGTGCACATGACAAGACAGCTTAAGATAGGAGGAACTGCACTGAATTCCTACATAGACCTAAAGTTCTTACGAGTACAATGATATCGTTACTGCCAATAATGTGTATTGTCTCATGAGAAAAATCGCATTTAGTGCTTATGCACTTTCATAAGAAAATGATCTCTATTTCTACTGTGAGAAATGCACAAATAGAGTTCACATTGTTCAACCATAAACACAAACAATCTAACTTATTATCGGCAAAGTACCAGAGTTCTGAATAGCAGTGTATGGTAAAAAAGACTTGCTTTGCTGACTCCAATTAAATTGGGATAAACGCAGGACAATGACAATACTGATCAGTCACCAGTCCCAATTTAGGTCTCTATAAAGAAATAAAGCAGCTCTCGTACAAGAATTAAGAAAAAGTAGTCCAATATTCTGCATTTGAGCTCGTGTTTATGCGCATGTCCGAGTGTTCAGTACGATTCTCAGCGGACACAATAGCGTCTACAGTGACCCGTAATGTAAACTAACGTGCGTGCCGCGCGCGCATAATCGCAGATTAGGTTACAGAAACTTACCAGATAAATGAGAATATGAACATTGTTCGCTGGCGGCAGTTGCCACTCTTCCACTTAAGGTTTACACTTTGAAAATAACGAGAAATGTACACAAATACACATAGTAAATCCAAATTGTACGTAACATGGAAATTATGTTAAGAATTTATACGACTGTTAAAAAGGTAGATACACGAAACGACTCAAATACACACTGTCTAGGGATATTTTGGATTTACTCAATTTACTCAAAATTTATTAAAAATAACATACAGCATGCATATATTTATATAAGGCCCATTTATCAGACTACACTCCAGAATAAAAGAAAACTATTTTTTTTGTGTAATCAAATTTTTATTCAAATAAAGAAAAAACGTGAAATAATGGTAAAACTAACAATGAATGTGTTTCTCAAGAAAAAGTGAAAAATAAGGAAAAATTAATCTGTTTTTAACAGTTATGTGAAAAATCAGTAGTCAGTAAAACACCCCATGACGTTAATAACGGTCCTGCAACGGTTTTTCATGCTTTGGATTAAGTTATCCAAGTCTTGCTGCGGTATATTGTCCCAAGTCCGGTTAAGATGCAAAAAAAGTTGCTCTTCCTCCGCAATGTTTGCAGGGAAATTCCTCAAAGCTCTTCTTTGGAGCATGTCCCACGCGTGTTCTATGGGGTTTAGGTCAGGCGATTGAGCGGGCCAGCCTAAGACCGATACGTCGTGCTCCTGCAACCAGCTCGTCACCACTCTCGCTGTGTGCGGACGGGCGTTATCGCGCATGAGTGTGAATTCTTGGCCCATTTGTAGACGATGGGGGTAGATTATTGGTACTAGCACCTCGTTACGGTATTTTTCAGCCGTCATGGTGTTTCTGATCCAAACGAGGTCTGTTCCTCCACCAACACGAATTCCCGCCCAAACCATAATTGTCCCGCCGTGGTATGAATGGACTTCCTGAGGATGTTGCAGACGGCTCTCACGACCAGGAACTCGCCAAACACGTATTCTACGTGTATCGGGATGGAAACCGAACCGGGACTCATCGGTAAACAGCACTACAGACCACTGGTTATCTTCCCAGAGCAAATGTTCACGAGCTCACTCTAGTCGTCGTCCACGATATCCTCGGCGTAGTGCTGGAGTACGAAGCGGTCTGCGAGCATGAAGGTTAGCTTCATGCAGCCTTCTCCTTACAGTTTGATCACTCACAAGCAACTGGTGCTCTGACTGGAGCCTCTGAACCAACTGCATGGCCGTAACATTTGGTTGTCTTCTCGCGGCAACTTGCATAAATCGGTCTTGTCGGTTCAGCCACATCACCAGTAGCACGATAACGTGACCATAACCTTGATATCACGTTTTGTCTTGTTCCAATCTTCTCAACAATACTCCGTTGAGTAGCCCCAGCTTGGAGCAAGCCTACTGCCCTTAACATTTCCTCTCTCGTTAAATGGCGCCGCTGCATGATGCACACAATAACATTAATTCGAAATTAACCGATAACTTGTTATAAAACTTAAATTTGACACAAAAAAATAGCCAAAAACTACTGTAGGTAAATGAAGCCTTCGGACTTCGCTACCATTATGCAGCGTAAATCTATTGTTTTTAATTTTTTTTTCAAATTCATATTTAGAATCGTTCAAAAAGGTTTACAAAATCAACTTTCTTCAAAAGAATTTAAAACTGGCCAGTATTTTTTGAGTTTAAGAACTTTATACAAAATATCCCTAGACGGTGTTGATGTGTGTAGATGGAACTATTGACCTAAAAGGATCAAGGCAAACTTGATAATTAATATTTATAATTATGAAAGGAAACTCATTTTCCCGCATACAACAGACTTTTAATAGATAAACCGGTTAGAAACGAATAATGAACTCTGCTATCTATGGAAAAAAGTGGGATATGTATCATCTACATATTCTTACTATCATAAATGTATGCTTCGCCGTCGGCGTTGTCAACATACTTCGTTACTTTTAATCATTGCGATCCAACCAGGATCTTTGTGCTCAACAAACTGCCACGAAAGAATCTCTGTTGTTGTTAACGACACAGTAAAAAAGTAGAAGAATCCTAAGCTATCCCTGCAAACACCCTAGAGTAGAATTTTCCCCGAAGATCCATCATCCATCTCACGTTTTTTTCTTTATATTCCCTTCCTATATTATGCGCCTTTGATGTCTTTGACATGACTTGACTTCTTCAATGCCAATTTATTCTGATCTGAGGTAAATAAAAAATTAAAATTTAGAGAAATGTCCGGTGGCACCTATAGCAAAATCACATGCACCTGGTTGACCCACAAACCGAATGCTCTTCGGCTTCCATTGCAATTAACTTGTGTGAAATGAAATTGAATTTCCGCTTAAGGTATTAGGCAATTATTGCAGACGTTTTTGACATCAATAAAATGTTTCATTTAAGATAATTCCCCCTTTCTAATTCTGAAAACCCATTTTAAAACTAGTTGCACAAGTCTTTAAGGAGAGGGGCGGGCGGGTGTATTATAGAGGCAGGTACACCTCTGCCTAACCCTTCGGGGAAGACGCGTTTTGTAATAAGTTTTAATTTTTCATTGGGTACGAATGATCTAACGTTAATTATTTATGTTTTACTTTATCTTTGGCCACTAATGGCTTTTCTTTTCTTATTTAATGTTACTTAATATTCCTTATTCTGAAATGGGTTCCGCCCCAGAACCAGCATGTGCATCAACTCAGGTTTAATGATCCTCCCACCTCCCAATAACGTTTGGAAACGAGTCGTAAACTGATACAGCATGAAAGCTGCGTAAAAGACGTCGCACGCTGCGATTGCTCCGATTCACATGAAAACATACTTCCTTTAATTAATTCACTGGCTAATAGTATCGAATGGCAATAAACAGCGCCTGTATCAAAGCTTTTAACATAGTAATTAAATAGATTTTCATACTTAACGGGCAGCTGGGATCATGTGAGCCTACCTACGAGTGTTAATTATCTTCGTCGCTAAGACTGCGCACAACTTGATTGTTTTTGTGCATATTGTCGTCGATGTGAACGCGCACATAGAGCGACATTTTCTCGCGCCGCGCAGGTCGGCTCCCGCGCTCACTCCCACGCCAACAGTCTTCCGTCTTCACTTCATGGACACACAATAGCTACATTACTGCTTATTTTTTCTCCAGCTTTGTTGTTTACATTAATCGTTAACGTGCACCAGGCATTCCTGGAAGTGAAACTTGTCTTTTTCTGATGTTTTGTAGAAGCGAGATGGCTTCCGCGTATCAATTTTTTGCCGTGAATCTCTATACGATACCGATACCAGTCCTTTGGGACCGGCTTCGGCCTGTTCCAATTCAAATGTGGAACACCACGATAGTATTACAAGAACTTACAAGAAGCACTTTGGTAACAACATATCCACGTTCTTCTCAAAAAGGTTTATAAGTACCTTTCCTAATGTAGACGGCGCCGTTTGTAGTGTATAGGGTTTTTAAATTCGGTTACAGATTCCAAAACTGTTTTCACTGGGAACTGTGCCATCTGGGTGCACTAAAGGTGACAACCGGCCGACTTGGCATTATTTATTGCCCTTTTAAAACACGCGGTACTACTCGGCGGGTTTTGCGCACATGTGTTCGCTGAGTTTACTTGGCAGATAGTTGCGGATGCTGCGGAGCGTGTTTATCATCGGACAACGACATCAGTTCTCCTCAGTTTGATTTTAATTGCCGACAAATTATCGCTGCGCTCTTAGAGTGCGAGTCGGCGGTGCTTTACCGTGAAGACGGGGTTTCGACCTTACACGAACAAAGATTACCGTTGGTTACTGTCATTTTTTTACTTTATTTAATTCCGCGAAGTGGTGTAACGGTGTCGCCTCCATTTGTTTTGGTTCGGCGCAGCGACGTGCGCCCGCGTCCCGGCGCGCCATCGCCTTGCATAAACCACGTCTTATATCATCGCTCTTCACTTTGTCTTTCTGTTGCGAGCATGCAGAATACTCATTTCAATTGTGAAATCAAACGCATGCAGTTTAGAATATTATAAACAAAGTAATGGCCGAAAGCCAGATAGGTAAGTCCTCCTATCCTATCTTGAATTCACACAATTTACTCTAGATAGTATTCTCAGCCCGAATTTAAATTAATCTTCTCGTGCCTTTGAATTTCGAGCATAATGGCCGCTTAGTAACATTATGCTCGAAGTGGAGCAATTTATTTGTTAATTGTTGTGTAAAAAATGCAACACCGTGGGAACAGAGCTGACGCGCGAGGAATGGACCAACGCAAGTGAAATTTGACCTGTCCACAACACGTGCTTGCCTAGTAATGCCTAGAACTTACGCATAAAATGCACAACTTCATAGACCAATAGGCAGTATGTACAAATATGTTTTTTTTTTATTTAAAATGGATTTTTACATAAACGGTGCCATAAAATCACACCTGCTTCCCATGATACTATAATATGAAATTGATATACCTATCATAAAAAAAATATTCACCCATTGTGTCGGGTGTTCCACTTATTTAGACAATCATAACAAGTTTATAGTTTTGCTTGAGATGTATTTTTGCAGATGGTTTTCATAGTGGAGGTGACTTCTCTTTGGTTTTTTATGTAATAAGTAAATTCTCTACAAATAATGATGAGACTGGATGAGAAAAGATTGGAATAGGTAGGTATTGGCAAAAAACTTTTTCTGGTTTAATTGATGAATTTTATTTTAATTAATTAATGTAATTAAATCAGAAAAGGTACTAACAAATCAACGTAAATTCATGAAATGATGCCGCGATACAATCATGATTAATTTCTAATGAACGACGCATAAATTAAATAGCACGTGGAAAGTCTGACATTCAATTAACATTAGCGGAGGTTATCAATAATATTAGACAGAATGATGTCCTTTATCCTCTGAAAGAACGACTGTTTTCATAGTTACATAAGAAGACTTCTTCCTCAATAACTCAAAATCGTTTCTATCGTGTATTGCTAATGAATCATAACATCGTGATCACCCACCAATCGAACTTATTTATTATTTTAATTGCCTTTTTATCATGACTAACACTGTCTTCATGTTTACGGAGTCAAGCTTTTAAAAATCACGCGTGGCTTATGCAAATTGTGAAACAAACGTTTTACGATTAAGTCATATCATAGTGCCGGTGGAGGAGTGTCGGTGTGCAATACATATTTAACACTTCGACGCTAGGTATAATTCGGCTGAATATATTCATAGAGCAGGCGGCCACGCGCCCACTGGCGGCGCAGGACGAGGCGAGGCGGGCGCGCGCAATGAAAGTGACAACTGTGTACGAAAGTGACTCGGTAGATTTATTTACACTTGTTCGAAATAGACGCGATCACTTCTAAAACTGGTGTCCACTTTACGTCTGTGGCCCCGTCCGCTTCGCTATTTATATCGCTCCAGGCGGAGATCTGCCTCCTTCTATGGCAAACTAGAATGTGCTCAGCGCAACGCGCCAATTACCCGCGTGTTTTGTCCATTGAGACATTTTTATTCCATTTATTTGCATCGAATTAATTGCTGGTCACCGTTTCTTACTTTTTTCTCAAGTGCACGACGTAGCAATTCATTTTACGTGAGGTCGTCGAACCTTTTAGTGTTCCGGCGGTTCGTAAACAATGCCACGGGAGTTAAGGGTTCGGGTGTGTTTGTGGTGAAAGTTTACACATTTACAATAACAATTCATGTCCAGTTTCCGTCATGTTTATGTGGAGGGCAAGGATAGAAGTGCCGGTTCCGAGATGTAGCCCATACGGTACTAATAGAAACAGGAAATCGAATTTCGCGCCTGTGACCCGCAACATAAGCCAACTCAATGAAGTGGGATGTTCGAGTACATCAGGTCAGACTCGAAACAATAACTCTGTAAATGGAGCAGCTGGTAATGATTCAGTGATTGAGTCGCGCCAGTGAGTGAGAGCGCCCAATTGAGTGTGTACCTAATACAATCGGATATGGCACTCAATATGATGGAAGGGGCGAAGCAACGGAAAAATATTCTCGATATCGGAATGCGACACAAAACTGATTGACGGCTAAGTTCTATTACGTGTACCATTTGTAAGAGGAACTTGTTGATATAGCTAAGTGAGAATGTTGATGATAGTATTTTTTATACTTGACTGTTGCTCGATAAAAGTAAAAACGAATGAGCGAGGTTCAATTATCAAAACTACCGAGAGAGAAATGGAATGTCCCAAGTAGTGAGATAATTTCGATTTCCTTTTATAGAAAGTAAGAATGTTTCGATAGGTGGGTATGTATAGCGGTGATGTTAACAAGTTGCTGATGCTGCTTCAGCCGGGAACCTGTTCGCGACACCGGCGAGACTGCGACTAGCTGCGTCTGACTTATTGCTGAGGCCTACATACTGAACATAGGTCGCTAGTTCGTATTCGGCACGAGACTTTCTAGACACATCACCTAATGCTTAAGCTGACGCAAAAATATGGCTCATTAAACCTCAAACTATTTATCATGCAACTCACGATTCAAAAAACAAAAACCCAAACATCCTGAACAGAGCTCCAGGTTGATTCAAAGGTGAAACGAAGCATATCGAAAACGTTTTACTTACTTGCTTTTCGATGCTTTTGTTTCAAGTGGCAACCCATTTAATCGATTTAGCCGCACGTGGCTTCAAGAGTTTGTTGGTTTCCGATAAGGATAAACAAACATACGTGCCTGCATATGTTTAGAACAACATGAGGAAGATGGATGTCTTATGAACAGACACTGCACTTGGCACCTTGACAATGGTGTAACCTAGCCTTTTAATTGTCCAGCTAATGATGGCAACACCAACAAACGCGGAAGTTGACATTCCTGGAGCAATTAAATGTTCCCGAGATAAATGTAATGAAATATACTAATATACTTACATTCGCTACAAAGAGTATGTACATGATGGCTGCAAGTAAATATAATATAAATAGTTTATTTCAATAATTGTTTGCAATGGCACACATATTTTATAGGCTATAATTTTTAGACATCTGTAACCGAACTAGGTGAAAGCCTGTATTTCGGCTATCAGCGCCTAAACCCTCAAATAACAAACACTTACAAATACCCATCAAATCAAGATGTTAACATTTTGTAAATAAAAATAAAGTGATGATAAACTACATAATAATAATATTCAATATTATTATAGATCTTTAATGATTATATTATTTATATAAATCATTAAAGACAATATTATTGTTTAGTTGCAACTACTGATCTCAGAATAAAGGAAAAACATAAAGCTAGTTCGGCGAAACTTATGACAAGCAATTGAAGTTATTAATATATGTGTGCTCAATGAACTCGTCGGCAGCCATTGGATGTTACAACACAACACTTACAACCGACTCTATATCATATAGATTTAAATCAAAGATATTTCCTGTACATACGGACTATATTATCAAATAATTTTATGATTGTTATAGCTAATAATGCTTTTAAATGAATCAATCGACGTAAAACATTAAATATTTTATAAATTCCAACCGCCGTTTATGTTAAAGTCCTTTTGTATAGCCATTTATAGCTATTTACTGTATGATTGGTCACCTCCTTAAGTAGGTCTTATGTGGAACACCAATAAAGGTAATTTTAAACGTAACCAATACAATTTCACACATTCGGAACCGCTTCATTTCCAATTTCATCGTGAGTTTAAGATATATACGTATTACAACTATATTTGTTTGTACGTGTTCAGTACGGACTAAGAGAGTGAAACAGCATATACAGGCTGAAAATTCCAAGTGCGCGTGGATGGCAAAATCCGTCACTAGCGGGAAGTACTCAAAGCGGTGTCGAAAACGGTATCATTAAATGATAATGACCAAAATTCGTACCAAAAAGTCTCATGCATCAACATCAAATATAGTTGTATATAGTTGTTATTTTCATATTTTTTTACGACATTACGCGTCGGGGATTTGATTTTTGAACAGGGAATTTAATTTTAAGTAAAAAAGTGTTGATATTGTTTTATTCCCTTCAGATGACGTTCCGTTTCAAACGATTGATATGATTAATATAACCTTGAATTTTGAAAGTGTCATGATCACGTCTTTCAAAAAACGTGTAAAAAAATTATACTATGCCGGTTCTACATTTATTAAAAATAACCAGAATAAAATAGAATTAGAGTTTAGTAAATAGAGTTTACAAAAAGAACTTTGTAGGAGTTAGTATGAGAAGTGTAGTCTATAAAAAACAAAGTTTGACTTTGATGCAGCATGGTACGGGATTCCATACATTGCATTGTCCTTTGTGATAATTGAAAAAAGCACTTGGGAAAATTCACCCTGTATACGAAAACGTACATAATTATAAATTCGATGCATACACACCGTCACTAAAATATAAATTATTGTTTGAAATTAGATTTGACTTTGTTTAAATTTTATTGGCAGCCAAGCCGCTTATTTGCAGAATTGACCAAGGAAATTGACAAATTCTCGGTATCGGCAGGTCAGAAGCGGCATTAAAATTTAAATTAACAATCCGACCACAACCAAACCTATTACAGTGTAAGAATAATCTAAACAAAAAATACTGGTATAAAATACTAAAATTTCATCACTAATAAATAGCCTTTAAACTTTCAACATCTTAAAATGGTAGGTTTATCCATCTTAAAAGATACAGATGTAGTGGCTAAGGTCTAAAATAATCCATGACACAAAATATAACTTGACGTTATTAATAACAAGCCATAACTTATTAGTTCACCATTAAAATATATAGTTCACCATTGCTCCATACTGTTGTATAGAGCAATGGTGAACCATATATTTTATTAGTTTGTGCGTAGGTAACGCAAATATATGGTTCACCATAAAACTTCCTTTACCAAGGTTTGCTTTAGTTACGTGTCCGTGACTGCAGTTTCACCCTCCTAGACATAAACATACATACATACTCGTACAGTCATGTAAGTTTCTACCTGTTTGAGAAAGGGTCGGGTCGCAGGTGCTCATCCCACATACAAATAAAATCCTCAACATAAACCTCTTTAGAGAAGACGCCAGGTAATGATAAAATTGATAAATTATTTGTAATCCAAGAAATGGAAAAACAACAGCTTGGTTTAGTTAACGATGCAATATTTAAATCAACAGATGTTTATATTAGTCTGGATGTCAACAACTATCAGAGTGGGAAGACACGTTTTGATCAACATTATTATATCATCTATCGATACATTATTACGACAGGTCAAGAACTAGTCGACACTCGTTATCTTCATTCTAACTTTAATCAATATTTAAAAAGATAAGACATTTGGACAGAATTTTAAGAAAAAAACCATATGCAACAGATAACTGTGAGTACACGGACGTTTCCTCCCTAGGGGGACATTTCTCAGTTCTCCCCCATCCTCCGAGATCCTTCCCTTCGGTTAATGGGCGACGGGGCAACCAACGAGACAGGAAAGCATCTAAGGCGAGGTGAATACACTGTAATTGCTCCACGAAACGCAAAAACAGCTGCTAATGAAAGTACAAGGTACTGTCACTACCGGCAAAGCCAGATATATACAAACCTTTGTTGCACCGCTACTGTTGGCTATCTAAATTGAATATTTCAAATTCCCTTTCATGTGACAAAATTGATTTGTTGTTCAACAAACATAACAAATTCAATCAAGTATCGACGGGTACCGGGTAGATTCGAATGTGAAAAGTTCGTCATAAATTTTTAAATGGATCATTGAATACGTCGGAACTTTCGTATTGAAATTACACGATAGTTCAATTTGCAATTGAATTGCAAATATCCGGTCGCCGTTATATCGGCTGTGCTAACAATGGCATCACATTTCATTCTCGTTTACATACTAACGTACATTGTGGCTCCATTAGTTGACGGAAATTCATAATATATATTCATGTTTTTGGTAATCCTCTGACCGATAACTGGCCCAATTATTTAAACTGGCCTGTTATCATGCTGTACCTAATCTTCAAATTGGGATCCAGCATTAACTAATGACCAATCAAATAATTGTAGATACACATAACAATTTCCAATTAATTCATCAAGTCAATTGTCTATTTACACATGTTCAACTGTTGCATCAGATAATACCTACATTTTAATCCACAACGAGATCAATTTTCAGAAGTAGAAACCGTCCTAAACTGTTTACATTGGACGTAGTAAATCCGATCTCACTGTAAAAATACAACATTCTCAGCACGAATATAATTCTAAAACCGTACATTTTACAGAAAAGAGAGTTAAATGGACCTTTTACTTGTTTTATTAATGTAAATGCTAATGTCACGGGATGGTAGAGAAGAGGATCCCACGTCCAGAGATGTCCAATACATATTCTCTAGCAGAACCACACACTCAGTTTTCTGCATTCCGATCCGTATCTATCTTTAATATTATAAAGTCGCTTGTCGTGTCTGTCAGTGTGTCCGCATTGTTCTTCTAAACTACGCAACAGATTTTGATGCGATTTTCACCAGCATTTAGATACCTAATTGAAAACATTATTATTAAACTTACATATAATAAATAAATCTCGATGTTTTGTCAAGGCGTAAAAACCGTGCAACGCAGGAACAGATCGCTGGTTCTGAATAAAAACATGGCAAGCCAAACATTTACCTTGAAAGTCCTTTGTACTTTGTAGTAGTCGCACAGCGAGCTAACTTACACGGATATAGTGCGCGCAGTACGCACTAAGATCAAAGTCCGGTATTCTCCGTAACCTTTCAATAAACGCGAAGTTAACCGTACAAGGAAACCTGGACCGAATGATATCGCAACTGCTTATTAGTCTTCCAATCATGGCAACAACGAGCATAGAAAAGCAGGCAAATTGTACCTCATCAAGATTACAAGGCGACTAATTAAATGTACACGATTCATCTTCATTGTCTGTATTAATTGGTACTCTGTCTCTAACAATTCGAAACGGGCATGTCGTAGAACAAAAAATTCGAGGACATGTGACATCCAGCAAACCCGCAAGGGGCCGCATGGTGGATTATGGCCCACTCCTTCGCACATAGAGGAGACTTTTGTCGCAGCAGTGGGAACATTATAAGCTGACAGTTTTTTACTTTTCGCGTCTTAAAATGAAAGTTAAAGATCATCCAGAAACCAAAACAGTAGCAAATAAGCTAGACATTTATCACTTGAACTTTTGAACATTTAACATACAGTTTTATTGACAGCAACCGTGACACATATTTCTGAATTGGTGACAATAATGTAATCTATAAACATTAAAGGTACAAACCTTTAAATACCAATTCCATAAGTGCGCCTCAGAGAACCACCCTGTATTTAATCTCATAAAAGTGAAACTAAAGATTTTCAATCTATTTGTTCCTTTAAGCAAAGCTAATTTTATTTGATGCTTAACTAAAGTAAAACTATTTCAATCACTAAGTAAATTGACCAGTTGACAAGAGAAAGTTAATTAGAGGACAACCGACTGTTTGGCTCGAAACTATAGCGAGAACAAATTTGATATTGGTTTGTCTCTAAGCCCACATCGGACCTTCGTCAGTATAAAGACATGTCTGTTGTCATCTTACAATCATGCAGGTACACCCACTTTGCACGTCTCAAGTTGTGGCCATGAAACAAGCGACAGGGATAGTAAAATTTTGTTAAGAGATTACCTTTTTTTTAGAAATGGAATCCAGACGACTGATAAAATATATTTAAAAAAAAAGTGGTTATATAACTCAAATGTAGATACCATTATTACAGTCAAGAAATATGAAATAAATACCTATTATGTCATTAAATCCTCAAAATTTGTTATTGAAAAATTACGCAATGTTGGCGACTGGAAAATTGATTTTTCACTACGCAAAAATTTTAGTTGCTTTGTGGCCACACAATTATTAAGTGCCCACGAGTCGATCATCAGTCAGTAAGGAGGCAAACGTAGGCAGTTTACATTGTTAATTGATTACCGTTGACCTCTTTACATTATGCAATATTTTTTGCATAAAGTAGCTGAGTTGGGACTCTAAGGCCCACTTGCACCACAGATCACTAAATACATTGAATGCTAACGAATTCTGAAAATCGTGCTATTTCTTTCAATTATTCGAAGTTGACAGAGATAGGATGAAGTTTTAAATACATTTAGCCCTAAACGTGTTTGATTAGTGACACACACGGGCCTAAATGAGTACTAGGAGAGCAATTTAAAGTCATTCAAAACCTGAACCCGTGTTTCTGAAAGCCTACTTAATCCCGTGTCAAGTTATTTGATACCTAACCTATTGTCTTTTCGTCAACCGATCATAATAACTATCATGAACAGATTCATCAGGGAGGTGATCGACTTTCAGAAACCGCACAAAAGTTAGTTAGTGCAAAGAGCAATCGTTTTTAATTGTTTAATGTCAAGAGGACACGACACACTCTAGATGTTTCGCACACACTAGATCTGACAAAAACAAAAGAACGCTAAAGTCAAAGTTAATAGTTTAGTGCAGCTATATAATTCGTTAAATCACTCATTTATTTTCTGACTAAGATTTTAGCAGCAGCGAATAGGTATTAAAAGTTACCGAGATTGGGTAGTCTGTATAGGTCAAGGCAAAAAACAATGTGCAGATTATAGAAATTATCCGTGTATAATTTCAGGCACAATTATCTTTTAGAAACGGCAAGGGAAATAAGCGTTATGAATACGAGGAATTCCTTTTGAGTGATCCTGTGGTATTGACCAGTTATTGATGTGAACATCGGTGTGTGACATTATCTCGTGGTCGGCTTCTTACTAATTGTCCACGAGACGCGAGTTCAAACAATCGCCTCCATTGTTCCGAATGCCAAGGAGCGACCCGACAATAGTGCAAACGTGTTTCGCGAGGTAAAAGTGCCAGCAAACAATGGAATCGATGCCTATTTGATTCCGTGCTTTCCCTTTTGTCGAATGGTTTGCTTGAGCGAATTTTCATAATAACGCTGTTCCGGTAAAGTACCCAACTAGGTACTACAGTAATAATAACGAGGAAGCGCCAGGGTAGGCCGCTAAATTCAAATTTTCTTAAGTTTTTTGCAATTTGCAGGTCAGCTTCAGGTTGTATGTCGAACAAAATAAATGAACATATTGTTATTTCATATAGTCATTAAATAGTGTTATAAGAACTTAGAGGGTTGTGTTGATGATTATAATGGTTATAATTCTATAAATACATACTTATTCCAGTCGTGAATCATATTTGTATATATGTTATTGCAAAAAACGTAAGTCAATTTGAATTCCGCAAGTTCTCCCCTTAATGTAAATTGTATTCAGACTCTAGAAAACAGTTTCTACTGCAAGAGTCCTTATAGCTGATTCCCTTTGTAGCTCGTTGGCGGACATAGGAAACCGGTAAATATCCTTTACACTCTCAACTACGAGCAACATGAAACCTTTTCTATACTAAGTATGTAGTTTGTAAAAATGCCGGAAATCGTTTCAGAAATTTCACTTTACAAGATTAGATTAAGAATGCAAGTCTTCTTAATTAACAAATACTTGGAGTTAAACCAGAGGGTGGGCCATCTGGGCATCAAAAATCCGACTAATTATGACTGTAATTAAGAAGTTCAAACATTCCATTTTGGTTTAATGCCGGACAAGTAAGTGGAAGTAACATAATATAACCTATTTTAGACCGCAATAACATAACAGAAGTAATAAGATATCGATGCTAACCCTGGGCTGTTCGATGTACCTATTATAATTGTGTGTAAACATTCAAATACTTAGATGTACCTGGTTTACAGTACCTAGTTAGTTAGCTGTATTTGCACTGTGAGTCTGGGAGGCTGTAAACAGACACGGAGTTTGCTTACAAAATGCATGTATTACAGTAAACTAGCCCATAGCCAGTGTGTTTATATGTAAGTGCAGGTTTCCTTAGCCACTTTCTTGGAAGAATCGATTACTATACGAACTAAAAGACTTTGATTTAAGGACTCAAGAATAAAATGTTTATTGTCTGATATTAGTAGATAAGTAAAACTTACTAAATCATCTTCTTTCCTTGATAGATCATAGCAACGCATCTCAGGAGGATAATGCCCTAATCAATACGCGCAGTAAGTGCTTTGATGATCGCAGCATGATGTCATCAGTGTTATGCGTGTTCGTACTGGCAAGCACCAGTGATATCACACCAGACATTAAATGGCACTTATATAAAAAGCAAGTTAATAATATAACACAACATCGTGCTGGTATTCTCTGAACGAATAAGCAGAGGTGTAACTTCTGCCTACCTGCCAGTTATGTTAAGGTCCAAGTCTTATTAATCGAGCACAAATCGAGACGCCAGGCTCCTAGGTACATCGGTACTGCGAAATTCCTTAAAGATAAGCCTAAAAACACGTTTCGATAAACGTGTTATTGGAAGTATTGGGCATAGGGATTCTCGGGTCGATACCTGGGAATGGAACCCTAGGCCCAATACTCAGCAGGTGCACTTGCAACCAGTAGTCCAACGAGGCAGTCCTCGCAAATAACATCAAATAATAATAACATTATCAAGCTTAAACTGCGAAACAAAACGCTTATTTCGCTTGTTAAGGGACGTAGTAACAACGGTCCCATTAACGTGGATTCATGCCAAAAATACCAACTTTCGCGATAACTGCGTCAAACTGCTAATAATATAAACCAACAGTTTACCATAGTGACGTCATGAACTCATTAATTTATTATACCAAACAGTTTTATTTTCTGTTAAGAAAATTGTTGAGTCTTCGAGGCGTCTCTCTGTCTAATAAAATGTTTGGGCCAACATATTCTGGTTGAAATAATCTTCAGCCAAATTCTCGAATGTTAAAACACTCGAGTTAGTTTTAATCAAGTTTTATTTATTTATTATCACCACACATTTTACACGGTGAGTTAAGTCCTGTCTAATTAGGAGACCTATCAGACATACTAAAAAAACCAGCTTGTAGTTAAAGGCAGATCTCATCATCATAAAGTTCGTTAATATCTGACATTCTATGAGCCTTGACATCTTTATAGGTCCTATGACTGTACATACTAACAACTAATTTTAAATTTATCTAAAATCATTAACCGTATCTTGTTCTGACACCTGGCGCTATCTAAACTATTTGTCCTATTTCGTTTACTATGGCGTAGGTACTCTATGGTCAGCAAGTAATCATTACTGACCACTTAACCTGTGGTCACTTCACAGCTGTAGTTAGATAGTCGTTACCCAACCAGTTCGATAATTACCGACGCCCTAAATATTTACTTGACTAATTTGTTCGTTTTGTTTAAATGTAATGTTTCAGGGTTTTTTGTGACCTACAAGGTGCGTCTTTTCCTTCTTATTGCGTAAATCAATAAATTTAAGTAGTCTGTCATCCTTGACATTGATCTGTTTCCTATAATTTAATACTCATCCAGTTAATCATCATGTGAACGACTAGATGTGCGCAAAGTTCTCTGAATTCAAAACTTCTATCTACTTTTCTAATTAAGTACGTATTGTATGTAATACTTAAACACCCTTTTTCTGTAAACACGACACGATAATTAGAAAACAAACACTATTTAATGTAACAACACATTACGACGTAAATGTTTGACGTGCGCGGTCAAGAAACCGGCTGCCTTATCGATCTAATGCAATATTAATGAATGTGGTTCGGCTACTGTGTGACCGCACCTTAATGGTCGTTATCTCGCTGCCAATAGTCCCTTCACGGTTTTGCACCAACCTGATAATAAAAACTTTCTACTTAATATTGGTATGTTGGCCACGCGTCGGGGACATCTGTCATCCCCTTAGGAATAGGCATTGGTACTTAGACTGCGCACTAGTGTACTGTCGAGCACCGTCTCCCGGCTGATGACAGGACATCAATCTATCAATCAATACACCGCATTGCAGCGGTAGCTGGACACAGGCCTATCCTAGGTTGCGCTACAAAAAAGTGACGTTTTATGATTGGTTAAAAAATGTTTTTTTTTTTTTTAATTATTGAAGTCGTTTGTGTTACTGAGTTGAACAAACGATGGACAACTAGAGCACGAAAATTAAGATCACACTAAAGAGAAAATTAAAGAAGTCTTCCAATTCAATTCAACTAAAGACCTTACGAACTTCTTCTTCCAATGTGAAGGTGACCCATGAAGCACTATGTTAGATACTCGCGGTAATACCATAAGGACACATTTTCAGAAAATAATCTACAGATTACTCGCAAATATTTTTTAAAGTCTATTCAATCTTCAAGTCTTTGTCAAAACAACAAGTTGAATTGTAAGTCAAACAAGCAATCAAGGCGATCACACAAAACAACTGAACGTTGAAAAAGTTTCCATACTTCTTTACATCGTAATCTTAAAAACACAAACACCTCTCCAACTACGCAAACATTTAACAAGTTGAAATTAAAATACAAAAAGTAATAAACATCTAAAAATTAAATGTAATGTGTGACAACAGAAAAGTAAAAAAAAAACAAAGTTCGTGCAAGCAATCTACAAAATGATAACTAAGAAAGTAAACCAACTGCTAAACAGGAAGCTGACATCATTATATATAATTTCAATTATGCAAATTAAAATACATACAAAACAAAACCGCTTGACAGATTTATTGAAACATCAAACATGTTTTCTTATCTCCAAACATTATTATAGTTCATTCTCGTCATGCACTGCTTATCTGAATGCAATGTTGTACGTAGTAGGTTATCAATCAGTCATCTTCGCTACCTGTCGTTCTGAGAAAGAATTTCTCCTAATGACAACTGCTCTTAAAGTTTAAACAAACTCAGTCACTAATGACGCAAACAGCACTAACTAGAAGTGCTTTCATTAAGAGTGCCTGCATAACATCAGTCTCACATACTACAGTTAGTCTAGTAGGTTCCTACTACTAACTAACAATTCCAATGCCTTTCATTTTGACAAATCGACAACATTCATTGCGTTTTTAACGTTGTCGAGCAGACGAATTTTTCAAATATTTAAAGCAGTGGAATAGGATTTCTTTTCATAACCCTTCGGATTGTGAAAAAAAGTATGTTACGCAATTGGGGTGCAGGATTTTCTGTATGCAGGCTAACATGTGCAACGCGCATAATTTTGCTGACACTTTATCTCACGCTGCATTGAGACATGAGTATGTGAATATGTTAAAATCGAGATATCTCGTAACCAAAACTGTTCTACCACGTGTGCTTTCCCATTTCCCAGCAAGTCGTCTATGTAATGTCATGTAGGTGTGAGCGTCGATTGATTACCCCCTTTTACTAAGGTAAGGCAGGTAGTATTTGCGTGAGAGGTACCCAATTATGGCAGGCGTCTGACGTAGGTGATGCGTAATTACACTTAACCACAAGGGGATGGTAAGTTACTTTATTATTTAATACGCAAACTCGAATTAATAACACGGTTTTCTTAAATATTTTGTGCTGATATTCTAATAAGATTGCGACCACGTGTGTAGCAAATAAATTACTATCTGTTCACGTGAACTTATCTTCCATGATGATACAGAAGCTGTTTATTTGTTTTTTTTTTTTCTAGTACATGAGTACTTCCTAGAGATTTTAGTCGACGTAATTTATCTTATCATGTTGTTGTAGCAATGATGTACGCATAACTACTTGATAAAAATTCCATTCTAATTCACGATTCAAAATTTATTTCGTCAATTCATTACTCAACATTGTTGTCCCTAAAATCAAAATCAGAAGTACGTAATATTTTACGATAGGTACAGATAATATTTAGTAATATTTAATAGTTTGTCCCTAGTGGTTTGACCTTACCTACTCTCCTAATACCTATTTAAAATATTAATAAAATTACAACTTGAACTTTTGTAAAAAAGCTTTTACACTAAGTTACGCAAAAGTGACACAGAAATTACCTAAATGTGACTTACTATAATGCTTTATGTACCTACATGTTGCACCATATTTAATGGAAACTTAACTTTTGGAAGAAAAGATACAGGCACTGTTGGAGCTTACACAAGTAGGTCGATATGATAAGTCTTAGATAAAACTAACAAATCCATCTATATTTCCAGAATTTATCGGCTAAGTATTGTTCAAAAAGTTATAAAATGAGTCAAATTGGTCAATCATATAACGTTCGAGTCACACAAAAGTTCTTCGATACCAATCTGAAGTTACGACGAAGTGTCCGGAACAGAGCGAGGAAGGAAGCACTGTTCAACTGCAGAATACTTAATGAGCACATACTTAATGATTGAAATAGATACAGCACCTACTACACTAAGCACGTAGATCAACGATCATTTTAAAACCACCATGACACTTCCTTAACTTACCATTTATTTAACCTCTTAGTACAGATTATACCTAAATGATTTGCATACCATTAGATCATGCGATGACAAAATTACTTAAGTGAAAGTGGTCTCCCACTCGCTGTAGGTAATGGCATAAAATATTTAAAATTAAAATAAGCACCAAACATTAATTAGTGTCGCAGTGCAGTCATTATGTTTGCAGAAAGAATAGAAAGTAAAGGCTCGTACACACAGCATTGTCCCGTGAGGACGGCGATGCTAATGCGGAAGCTGCGCCGGCGAGCGACGTGCCGTCCTGCCCGCGGGCGGAATTGTTAATCGCCTCATTTATCATTGCAGACGAAAGTGAAAACTGCTACTGTGTAAATAATACAATTGTGAATGCGGCTTTATGTTTTTTTTTTTGTACAAGTAGCATTGATTTTTTGCTGAGTTTTTTATGGTGGCAAATGGCGTACAATTATTTAATTATCTAATTTTGACTATGCAAGTGTTGCAAAATTGATAGGAATTTCATTACCTCATACCATTGTAACAGAAGAACAAGTATTAGACAGTTTGATAACTCGTTGCATATTGAATCATCTGTTTTTTTTTTAGAATTGATTGACAAAGTGACGAACGACATCATCGCTCATCAGTGATTGAAATATTAAATTGTGACATAACATAAGCATTGTGTGGCAACATGCACGAGTAAAAGTGAGCACCATTGTATCGGATGTGCGGTAACAGCTCCGCCCCTTATGGCTGCAGCCATGGAGCAGACTATTTGACGTGACTGAGATTCTAATGAGGCTCTAATATAGAACAGAAGGCACAAATTTTAGGAAAAAATACAAGTTATTGCTATGATACTGGGAAAGTGCCACATACGAACATAACTCACACAGTCCGCAAAGAAGTAATAAGTATAATAAATCCCTTCGCTCGGACCCAATCTCGGTGAAATTCAGTATTTCAGTAGGTGTAGAATATCTAATTTTACTTGACATAATTAACGCATGCCGCAAAGGTGTCAACGGGTTATATAATATTATATTCTGCACCTTCGTATATACTCAGTAAATTCGTTCTCCGTTCTATTCAGTTTTCACGAAATGATTGCCAAGAATAAACATGGTATTTCTGTACCTACAACTTTAATATAAATTAATGACAGTGTAAAAATAAATTTAACTCACAAGTACACTTAAATGTGCAACTTTCAAGTATGTTTTAACAGTTTTGCCCAAACTATGATGTAGTAAACTAGTCAGCTAATCATAGATTCTTACGGAGGACAGTCAAGAGCAAAAGTATGTTTACACTCGGCTTTATTAAAAAACGATTTACTCCTTTATTTTTTAATGAAATTTTATGTTGTTTCGAACATAGCATTTTCGAACCCATAGGTTTATGAAATGTGTCGTATTTCAACGTTGCATTCGTTATTTCACGAAAAAATCGCAATTGAAAGTTGTCAAGTGTTGACATATTGGTGCTCGTGACTGTACCTCCATTTTATCCTTTTCACAAAGGAACAGATTTTCATCATACTCTTATCCTTATCTCAATTTATTCGCGGTCGGCATAACATGTTTTTTTCCATACCTGCTTCTCTATTTACCGTTATATGGATAATCACCCTCTAGCCGTATCACCTTTCACACAGTCCATCCATTATTTCTTTGGTCTTCCCCTACACTTTTAGCCATCCACATTCATACTCAAAACTATCCTCATAACATTTTCCTCATTTCCACGCAGCTTTTCTGTGGCCAGTACCGCTTTCAGACTTCCTGTATATATACATATATACTCATTTCTTATTTTAGCCAGAACAAGGAATAGATTCTACCCTTGATAAAAAGTGATGGATGATAGATAAAAACATAACCTACTTAGGTCTTGGTAGATGAAATAATTTAAGCTTTTACTCATGTAAAAGCCGTGACTTACCGTTCATGACATGACTAAAGACAAGGACTCCAATATCTATGAATGACAAATGACTATGTATTAAAATTGCATATATTATATCCTAATGAGGGTCACAAATGTCATGATTTTCATAAGTAGGTTTCTCAAACCATGTCTAGTGAAACATGAATCATAGGAGTAATTTTGTGTGTTGAACGTACTCGTGTAGATTTTTATCACAACCAATCATTAACATATAGACAACCGTGAAACGAACAGTTATTTTTACAACTCATAGTTTGTATAATAATGATTTGCTATTCACAAGTTCATTAAAATCACACCGACGTTATTCTCCGAAGTGAAACTTAGTAATGTACCTACTTATATTTCTAATTTCTATTATAACTACTTTTTTTATTTAACCGCTTAATATTATCATAAAATTGCGTCTGAGCATTTCAGTGCAATATACCGTTGCGGGATGGTATAGTTTCGTTTTTCCTTTTTTATTGCAATTTTCCTGTTATTAGCGTTGTTTCCGTTGATCGTTATTTTTAATAACAACATAATGCAGCGTTTCCTTTAAAATTAAATACGCTTTATCGGGTCCGTGGTCGGTAGATATCGACGTCACCATATTGTTGCTCTATCTATTATTAGCTACCGGAGCTACCCTTCAAACATCCTTACCATGACAGTGGTTAATAGGTCGTTTCTGCAACTATTTTATCATAGTCACGCTAGAATCATAAAAAACCGACGAATAATGTTTCCATCTTTATTGCATCAATGTGATAGGTGACGTGTCGGGGGTTATAAAGTGCGTGATACTTCGCACGATTCGTATGTACCTATGCAGTCATAACACCTTCAAA
Organism: Apamea epomidion; assembly: GCA_947507525.1. Lineage (NCBI taxonomy): Eukaryota > Metazoa > Arthropoda > Insecta > Lepidoptera > Noctuidae > Apamea > Apamea epomidion. The sequence continues at coordinate 7,573,415 of OX382232.1, forward strand.
GGAACAATTTTTACTGCTGTAAGTGTGCGTTAAACCGTAATTCACGAGCTGCAGAGTTTTTTTTTTATCATTTTCAGTATCTAAAGCTATCACAAGCATAAGTTATGTCTCTTTTAAAACAAAAACAGAGACTTCATTTCTTCGAAAAGTACTGATACGGTGTAATGCTAGACGAGATTTTATATAGTTAGTATTTGTAGCAAGTCCTTAGCGGAGCGAGGTGGCGCCAGCTGGCATTCTTGTCTCGGCCAGGAGCAACTTTCATGAATAGTTAACTGACTAGTTTTAGTTCTAGCCTAGGATCGCGTTTTGCAAAGTAAACACTGTTCGATACAACGTCGCGTTTTAAATCAACATGCAGCACTTTACGTATCTCTTTGGTATGTAGATAAACAATGTTTCATTCATATACGACCGTCTTCTTCTTGAGTATCAGTCGAGTACGATACGACCGTCTTCTTCTTGAGTATCGAGTGCCGTGAGACATGGCCTAATTCTGTACCCAGTAGAGCAGTGAAAAGACGCTGCCAAAAAGTTGTCACACTTTCTAAGGGTTTTACGTGACAAAAACCAATTTACACTATCACATGGACTATATTATGGACAATTCAGTGAAAGAACAGCAAAAGTTATACTTCTCATTTTCTAATGCAGGATGAAACCAACGCAAATAACTCCTAAGCTCACTTTATGAGCTTAAAAGCTAATTAATCTACACAGCTCAGACGGCACTAAGATTGTGCAGTATACGGTACCTTACGAGAAACAAGAGACAATTAACTCTACAATCAATTGAACACCGGGTCGTAAAAACTAACTGTTGCTTTAAGAAGTTTACCGAGCTGCCAGATAATATCGTACAATTTTGTCACCCTGTGAAACATTGAACCCGCAACTTCAAAACATTGTCTAGACCAATATTAACTGTTGCTCCATATATAGTCACAGTTTGTCTTGTTTCTTTATCAAAAACCTTACCAGCTTAACAAATCTGGCTATCAAAAGAACATTGTAAAAAATAGTACATGGAATTTATATCACTCCATAAAATGTTTACACCCTCTCAGCGATTCCAATCGCAAAACAAAGTTTTATGAAATATTTTTATGATCCAATGTCTAGGTACTTGATTATAATACTAAGTGGTAGCGGCTGCAGAAAATGTTACTCAAAACAAGAAACTGTAAACCAAGTATAAAGTACATGAAGGTGAGGTGGTCCATATTTTGTAATCGAATACGAAAACAATGAGTAAGGATTCCACGATGATAACAAAACAACAACACATCAGTTACAAATGTTCGGGTCAAGTGATAAAGGTACGAGTCAGAACATGGGTACATCTCCGTGACGTTTGGGAGTTATTCTATCTAAAACACGGTTAAATAATATCATCTATTATGTTGAGGACACAGCTGTAGAATGTAGAACGATCTTATCGACTGCAATAATTACTGCTTTAAGGTTAACGTTAGAGCTTCCCCAGTGCGCATCATTAGCATACATGGCTGCATTCATTTCAATACAATACTGGTTCAGTTTTACTGCTACATATTTTTCTTGATTTATTCAATAACCGCGGCGTGCGGCGTTATCGTACCTACAACCTTTTGCTCTCATAAACTCTTATCTTTTAATTAATTATTTTCTGACAATTACAATTTTTGTATCAAACAGCCACCCATACTGCTCCTCTTCGCGTGACGTGTGCGGACACACTAGTCTGTTATACAGTACAATATTAGAATTAGAAGCGAAAATAAGAACAATATTTATATTCTCAATGTTAAACACTAGTCTCTACAAGTGTTTGTCTAATAGAAGGAACTGTTTACTGAATGTGGACATAACAAATTGTTATTGCAAATAACCAGTAGTACGTTCAACATCAAGAAGACAGACACTATAGTTTTCTACAGTCCCATCTATTTTACAAAAATTATCTCGTGCAGAGTGAGTGCGTTTAGTTTCACCAAAATATTAACTTCGTGGATGTTTTCATCCAATGGTACGTGCTTTGATTACTTACAGAATGTGATACAAAATGTATTCCACTGTAAACAAACGTGAGTAATTGTGCAGATATTTATTAGCATAATCTTACTTTATATGTAGCTCATTCCCTTCTTGTTCTGTATTTGGAATCGTATCTAAGCAAGTGTTTAAATTCTGTAGCTCTGTGTAAGCTTTGTGTTCATAGTAATTAAATTCCCACAAATTAATTATGATTCGAGTCATGAAAAGGGAATCTAGGGGAACATTGGTGGATTTAATGCTTAAATTCATATATGACATCACAAAAACTAAAGAAATGCTCCAGGTAGGCGACAGTAACAATGATCCCACAAACCGCACAAACGCCTGGCGCGACCAGAGTTCGCGTATTTGCTTTTATCGACAGAAATTTGCACACAATGTTTAGAAACAAACGGCATCGATGTTTTGCTTTCACGACTCATGCCTGAGAATGATTGTACTGTTATTACTTGGGTATGAATTATTCACTTATTTTTATTGTAAAGGAATGTTGCGAATCAATCGTTAGATGCTCATTGTTTGGTGAACGATTAGCTTTGTCCAGAAAAAATTTAGAATGGTCTTCATGCTCTTGCACTTCTGATCCTATTCCTATCTTATGTTCTAACATTATATATTTATATCTCGTGAATGACTATGTAAGAGCCCGTGTAAGTCTTTACCATAAACCCTTAAAGAAAGACAGTCTTTGTTCCTGAAACAATTGAGAGACCATAATAAATGAGTACATATAGAACGGAACATGGTCGGATTCTCGGGAGTCGGTCGCCGGAGACGTCCACTATTTACCGTCCATACAAACCAATATTGACATTCTCTTTGTCTACTAACTGACGGCTAATCTCTTTGTATGGGATATTCTTTTGTGTTATCCATATCAACGTGTTTCCATGGCTAACCGTAGGTCGATGTGTGGGAACAGCTAAAACAACTATAATTTCACTGTGGTTCTAAATAGGTCGCTTGTCTCCCGCCATACCATTAGCCTAATATCTGTTAGAGACTTTGATAGTTGATACGGCTCAGTAACCCAACCTCTTTGATACATGGCAATGCTCACGTCCAATAGAATAATATTTCATAAAAGCTCATAAAGGGACTAGTTTGGGCTATGCCTACTTAGTACTGGACGTGGGCTCGGCCGGTCCACTTTCATGCAGTTTGTGTGCCGGGCGGCGCGGCGGCGGCGGCGCGACGGCGGTGCCGGCGCAGCGACATTGTTGCGCGGCGACATTCTGCTCGCAGCGTACATCACAGATATTACTAGAAAGCTTCCCAGACGATCCATATCTCTGGGACCAAATAGGAACTGTTCCCCTATAATAACCGGCTAATGAAATACGACCATCAGTCCATCGCCCTATTTGAATGCAGAGGGCCAACAAAGTAGTCAGCCATCTATCAATAGTTACCGACCACGTTCCTACCTCCAATGAAGCAATAGTAACGCAGTAAAAGATAGAGGTAGTGTAACCCGAATTCGAAATGCCAAATTACTGTTACCCATACAATAAAAAGAAATCCCATCTTCAATACGGGACATTTTCTGGCCATCGAATAGCTGAGTAATTCCCGTTGGGTCTGAGAATCTTTAATTTATTTTCGCACTGTAGCTATTTATGCAACTATGGAAGCTTTCATGTTACATCGAAATAAAGTGAGTGTGGCGGTTTAAAACTGACGTCGAGGTGTTAAGACCACTGATGAATGATAATGTAAGTGTTCTATCAACATCACCTACAGTGTAAATTTACTGGTATATCCAAACACTCAGATCGTACTCTTTGATCTTTAGCAAGTTAATGTCAGTGAAAACCGAAACAACATTATTAATTAAATTATTATTGCAATGCACTGACTGAACCGCCTCATTGAATTTATTATACACTTAGTGATGAGCTTTTATCGTAACATCGTTGATATAGTCTGTATGTACAGTCGCCAAAGGAGATAAGTAACCAGGGTCGTCGGATATAGAGTTGAAGTTTAGAAAGAAACCGATGGATATTTTCGAATAAATTTTATTTTATTAATAGAAAACAAACGGTTTATTTATCAAATTAACTTTCATCCGAAAACATCCATCGGTTTCTTACTAAACTTGAACTATATCCGACGACCCTGGTTATTTATCTCTTTTGGTGACTGTACATATCAGAAGACCAATTCCCGTAATTAATTTAAAACGTTCAAAATCTAGTCGCAGTCTCATCTCGGCGACAAACAAAATATGTCAAAAACTTGTCAAAATGTAGGGAAACTAGAAGTATTTTTGACAGATTGAGACTGAGATCAGACTGTGAATGTTCTTAAAATTACGAGAATTGCCCCTCTGACTGTGAAAGTTCTTAAAATTACGAGAATTTCCCCTCAGGTAATTCTCAATGTAGAGGCAGCGGCAAAGTTTATCGTCGGTCAGTTTAGCATATAGATACCTACTCTGCAAAGTTTCTCACGGGAACAATACAGATAAAGATTGCATCATAAGAATAATTGATGTAGATTTTCGGCTTCATGAAAAAGGTTGATGCAAAAAGGAAACAACTTTTACTCAAGCACTTATCATCATAATCATCATCACCATCGTCGTCGTCATTGTCAGCCTTGTTCGACCTACTGCTGAATATATGCCTTCTTCCTTATGCACTTCTTATTCATCAGTTTGCACGTGTTAGGAAATTACAATTTGGTGGTTTTACGACAATAGGCATGCTTCTGTCCCTACTGACAATTTTTGCAGACTCATCTTACTGTTACTGGAGGTCATAGCGTCTAAATAGCATCGATCTCCTATGAATAGTTATAAATCTATGTGTAACCTCTTCAAATTCTTCCAAGTAGGTACATAGTAATAGTATGAACACTGTGGAGACCATCATTTAACAATTTTTCTCATTGCAGGGCTGCGGGTGTCGGGTTGGAGTGCCCGTTATAATGTGACCGGCGCACGACGACGCGCGTCTCTCCTCAAGGTAAGCTTCCTCTCTCCTGTGGACCACCTCTACAACTTTACTAGCACAGAAGCTAAATGTCACGTCGATACAATTACCTTTATCTACCTGAAGACCGGTCAAAGGGGGCATCCCGCGACTTAAATTCTACGTTTTATAGGTTAGGATCAAGGCGATGGTTGAGGGCATTATACAGACAACACAATAAGGAGGGCCGGTTTATCAGGTTCAATCGCTTCATAGATGCAAGTTTGCGTTCTTGATAATGCATTTTAAAATACCCCTTAAATTATTCATCAATCGTTGCTGTTGACTGTACATCATCATATTTTAATACGACAAAATATTTATGGATTCACTCCCATGTGATTTATGGGCATGATCTTAAATAAAGAACAAAAACACTAAAGGGACTTTAAATATAGCTAGCCAGACCAAAAACACATATCCAGATGATATTATTAAAACGAGTCTTATGGCAACGCATTCGGGTAACCTTTACGGTCCCGACTGTCTGCCTACTCATTGTGCAGGGCGCGGCATCACCGAAGGCCATGAATCCGAGCGTGATATATTATTTGTTATTCACGGGCGAAATCTGTCGCCTGCGCCGCCGGCTTCCGTCAAAGCAGACCGTTTCCCTTCCAAAAATACAAAGATTATATTCCGAACGCATCCGTCTCGGTACGCTGAATGCGATTTCGTTTCGTACACGCTCGTTAACAACGTCCATCCGACCGTTTAAGAAATTCAGTACCACTAATTAGAACGCTATGTCGCTAAAGCTATGCTGCCCTACACTGACGCGAACTAGTATAAAAAGCTGATCTCAACACCAATATAGCGGATAATGGAGGCGGAAGAAAAATTAGAGCGGCAAGTAGAAGCGACTTTATTAATGAAACTTGTTGAACGCCCTTTAAATCCTGGAGTTCGACAGAGAAAGTTGTAAAAGTTAAAGCTTTACAAGTGCGTCGATACAAGCTTTATTTTATAAATAAGATCATTTATGTTTTCGATCTTCTTAAATTTTCAACGTATTGATTTCAATCGCGAATTGCTTAAAATTGTTGGATGCAACCATTTTGTACGGGTCAATGCAAGGAATCTTTCTAAAGAAAAACTAATAAGTGCTAGTAGAAGAAAAAAACAAACGTAGCATTTAAAACACGACAAAATGAAGTAAACTAAAATTGTGAGCTGCCGTTCATAACGTATCCACTCTAAACTGAGAGTTGAAAATTAAAGGGAGATGAATGGACCGTTTTTATAAATAAACATCGCCGGCTGTGCGCCTGAGGCCGTTGCGTACTACGCAGCTTGGTGTACGTGCACTTAATTGTTTTTGGACATTGAGGAGATACATTTGCTGCTTAGTGCGGAATGTAGGAACAGACAAACACAGCGATGGGGCGGCATAGCACTTAATTAGAACATCTCTTAAAATAATGCAAAATGAGACCCTTCCAAATCTTGACGAAACAACATAAAAGAAAGCACGCACAACGGGCAATTCAATCTTTTAAATAAGTATGTCCAACTCATTGTAGAAACCTGTAGCTATAGCCACCTATAGTGAATCCTAGGATCATATAATAGGTAATTAAATGGACGTTCTATTCTAGTGGTAATATAACGTTTCAAACAACGGACGTTTCACAACTATATCCAGTAAAATGTGTCATTTACAGTATTTTATGGCTCTGTATCACATGGCGCATTGTTCATATGACTTGCTAGCAATTAAAATGAAATAGATATGTTTATAGGTACAATCATAAATCTAGTGCTGACCTGGGAATCAGAGGAAAACCTGACAATTATCTTATATGGTTATCTACAAACAACAAGTTGTAAAAGTCAATTAGGAAGGTATCTATGATGCAGGCCATTACGATAGTGATAAACATAAGAACTTGATTGACGTAAACAAATAGCACACGCTTTCCCTGATAAAATCATCGATAGAGTAAAATCGTGACAAGAACTTTGCCTGGCAACAAATCCAAACGCTACTATATTCAAAACAACAAAAAACAACACCAATATACGGTCAAGTCTAATAGATACGTTGACCTTGCAGCATTACCCAAAATGTAGCCGAGATGTAGGAATGATAGTGAAATGTCGCAGCACATGCTAACCACGCAGTCAGTAGGTCGCTCTCAACTACCGACACACTTGCCCATGAGAGTGACAAAACTTGCAGCTGCAAAACCGAACCTCAATTTATGATTACAAGCGATTTTATAGGCCAAACGATTGAGCGTGACCGTACACATTTAATTACAAAAAAGGATCGAGATGAATGGATATTGTTGGCGGGCTACATTGTTGTGTGCCGAAACGTTCAAACAAATCTAATACGGCTATTAGTCGCTTACAGAGATGTGTATATATATTATACGCTATATACACATATAGTGCATTTAGTGTCGTGGCTAGTCATGGTATGCTCGTGGCGCCCAATATTCCTCAAGGACTGGACATGGTACGAAACAAGACCGACGCATGTACTTGATTCTGATGGCTAAGGTGCAGTGCAAATAAGTTTTTGGCCCCTAAGGCGCTTACTTGAACTATCAAGTAAGTGAACGGTTACCTATATGTGATTTCTAGGTCTAGGACTACCTAGACCTAGAAATCACATATAGGTAACCTAATTTTTTTTAACTGATTTCCATATCTGCACGGTCTAAACAAAAATAATTCAAGGTTGGAAACTGTTTGATACAGATGAGAAAAACTAAGATCAAGAGGCTGATACGTCGGGTGTTGGCAACAGAAGCAATGTGTTAATTAGAGCTTAACAAAATTAAGTATACAGGGATAGCCGATCTTAACTGTAATATTTCATTTATAATTAGGAAAAACGAAAATTTTATCGGCCTAGGATAATTTAGGAACCGTCACATGCTATAACAGAAGAGTTAACTCAAATAATTGAAGGAACACTAATCGAGATAACTTTGTACTAGGTAATTGGCACACTTACGCTAAGAAGAGTACCAGCAGGTTAGCATCTAGTAGTAGGTACTCTTTAAATAACCATAAACAAGCCAACGATGTGATAGGTTAAATCCATTGACTTTCTACTGTCATTATTAAGCATCAAAGTTCTCGTTCTCGTGTTAAATGTTGTTGATTATATAACTACCTACTATAGGTAAATGCACTTGACCTGACTCAATGTGCATGGACAACTTTGACCAATTTACTTTCCTTGTTTTAAACGGTGCGTGGAATTAATTAATTGTTTTTACATTAACATTGAGAGCATTGCTTTTAAAAACGGCAAATCCATTTGTATAATATTCATTGCTTAAGAAATCCTATACCAGGTACTCAAAAGGTCAATCCCTGATGCTCCTGCCATACAAGCGTCTCTATACTTATCTAAATATTTCTGACATTGTTCACAGTTGACATGGTCATTAAGCCCGTAGGAAACTGAGGCTCATTAGTATTACTTAGCTACTTAGTCGTGACTAGTGATAGTTTAACTCAACAATTATAACGGTGAATTAGTGGTGTCAAAAGCTTCCTCGCTCGAACAAAAGAGGCATTATAAACCAGAATGACGTAATGAAAAACGTAGACCTAAATCCGTCCAACTAACCGTGCAACATTATATCAAAAGGAAAATATTTGCACAATAAAGAAGAAAATGTACGAGCCGTTTAGGATGCTTTGTGTCTTTGTTCTAACACACTGTTATAACAAGCAACTATTACAGATAATGTATGTCTCTATGTCAGTGTCTGTGTCTAGCGCTTGAATAACAGTGATGCTAATCATTACACTGACCGATGTTCCGTGAAGGTACCCACTTACTTTTCCGCAAACAAAAACCGATTCAACATTTTCAACATCCGGAAATCACTGAATTTACCTTAAACAAACGATAGACGATTGTGGCAACAAAGTTTGTTCAAACAACGATGACGAATAACGATAAGCAAGAGGTAACAATTTAGTTAATGACTGTCATTTGTGTTTAACAGATATTTTACAAAATAATCATTGAGTTCACACTATGTTTAACCTACTGAGAAGTGGTGATGCTTGAGTAGGACAACGATAAGTATTAACGATTAACCTAAGGCCTTACAGCAAGAAATCTCCTCCCTACGCTTGTATTCAACATCAAAGCCAGTTTTGAGTTTGACACGATTTTGTGGCATACGAAAATTTAATAACCAACTCTTAATTGCTGCCTTTCAACCTAACCGGACGTTAATTAACTGATATCCAATAAATATTATTATGAATGAATAGGCTCTGTTTCAATTTCAATAGCTTTATTCAGTAAACAAGTTTTATATTTTTCAATACGAGTTCTTTACACTTTCATGGTCATTACATACATTATCCTTGTACCGAGGTATAAAATTCGCGGCATATGTCAGAAATCATTATCCCTATATCCTGTTCGCGAGGAATATCAATCAGTTACCTAATATGCAAATTTGGCCGACATCGTGTCTGACCAGTTAGCGGGACACTTTCTCGCCGACGTATGGCCATTATTAACCAATACTCGTTATGGATGATATCAAGCCACTAGTGGTCACATTGTCACGAATATCGCAATGGATCTTGTCTAGTCATAATTATGAAGTTATGACTAGAATAATCATAGGACGATACGGGTGTACAATAAAGTATATATAAATAAATAAATAGGAAGGTTTCTTTATACAATACCAATGGTCTAGTAATGAAGGTAAAAAGTTGCACAAATTAGACTAAAGACACAGATAAAGGAATTATTTAAAAAACATCTATGTTGCCTCTATTAATTAAAGACTTGTATCTATTTCCGTCATCTACCGATCACACTTATTTCTTATTTTTGTAACAAAAAACCTGTCAAACAGCAGGTGTAGATAACACAGCTGTTTCTTTAAAATCGAAGTAACAATGTATTATTATTTAGTAGGTGGGTTATCTCGGTTTTAAATTTCAACTTTGTTCGTTACCAACCTACTCAGCCTTACAAATTCGATTGAAGAAACACCTGCCTTTTATTTGGAGGGTGGTGCACCAACCGTAACAGAGCAGAGCCACTTCCCCTTTCAACTGTCAAAACGTTTGAACGCAAATGCAGTTGGATTGAACACGATTCATTGATAATTGGAATATTAATTACAATTATATTTTGGTAGTCTCAATAAAAATGTAATTTGTCCCTATACGCACATAATATATGTTTGTCAGAAGCACTCGACTCGAGTTCTGACTGGAAAGCTATTTGCGTGCAACCCTGCGCCGACGCACCTCTGTTCCGCAACTGCCTTGTCTCACTCTCGCATGCATGTCAAGGTAGGGTTCAACATTCGAGGATTTGGTCCGTGCAGATAATAATACATCCAAACGGAATACCCGACGTGTATCTGTTTTATGTAAACAGAATGTTCTCATTAGGTCAGACGCAGTCAGAGACGCACATAACTTCATAATCCCAGCACACACTGCATTCTTTAGTCGCGCCGAAGATTTGTCGGGAGAAAATCCCAAGTAGCATTCAACGAGTTTAATCCCGCTTTCTAATCCTTTTCACGCTAGAGAATGCAGTATAAAGTATGCTTCAATCAAGCACCATTGAAACACGGTCAATTCCCGCGAGAAGCTTCCGCGTGCGCGTGCGGCGCCTGATGCGAGATCATTGCCAGATGCCGCCAATAGATCGCGACGGGGTCAACAGCCATTGCCCTTGTTTTGCGCACTAAATTATTTACTCGAGTGTACAGCAGATACACCATAAGCGCGTTTCACTCAACTGGGGTCAAGGGAACTAACACTTTGTACAACTTGTACAACTTTGTCGCCGACAAGAAACAAAAAGCGTTATTTACATACAAGTGTTATGTAATAACATGTTTTACATATGAATGAAACATTTGTAGCGAATAGTAAAAGGTCAAGTACCTAGGTACAGTTTTTCACTGACTAGGTAACAGGTGAGGGTGATGTAACATTAGGATATTACTACGCGTTTAACCTTAGGTGAGGAACAAAGTAAGACGCACAAGTAATTCTAATTACGCGTTTATTATTGTATACCTACCTACTGAAATAATAAGCTTTGAAGTTATCTTCCAAACAAGACTTCCTTCGCCGCACGTGTTGTTCTTACAAAACGAACGAGTAAGTAATTAAACTGCACGTAATATATTGCAAACAAGTTATAGCATCAAAGAATGCGTCCGTTGACTTGGGAACGACATCACAATGCTGCAATGGTTAGCTTAGAGACATCCTTGGCTAAACGTATATCTGCAAGGAGATAATTGGTACCTGCCTTCCTATATTTCTTTAACGATCTTATATCGAACAGTAGGTATATGTATCCAAACTAAGAGGGTGATACTTTTCAAGTTCTCATCCCACACAATGGAACTAATCAAGAGCTCTATATCGAACACAATACATAATTAAAAATCAATTTGCACTATATATAAAAGAACGTAAGTAGTCTACGTTCCTACCATTTACTATTTTAACGACTAATTCATCATAATGATATAGGTAGGTTGCGTAACACACTAACAGTAGCAATCGCTTTCATTTTGACAGTTCAACAACATTCATTGCGTTATTTACGTTACATACTCAGTAGGTAAATAAAGGATGGCGGAGACATCGACACGCAACCAGTTAGGTACCATGGATTCGGCACTTACATGATTCTGGAACACCTTGAAATTTTTGTTTTTTTTATATTTAAAAAAAATTAGCTGTTTTATACATTTTGCGCGTAGGTATTGCACTTTTGTAGGAAACAGCCGATTATTTTTTTTATAATCCACGAAATATTTCTATGTCTAGAAACATGAACCGAATTCATGGTTTCGAAATCCCTGCCACCCTGTATACCTGCCAAAAACCGGGTAAATCCTACTATATAATATTATAAAGTATATACATATATATATATATATAAAAACGTGAAAGTTTGTATGGATGGATGGATGGACGTTTGTTACTCTTTCACGCCAAAACTACTGAACGATTTGGATGAAATTTGGCACACAGATGGTTTATAACCACGGGATCGAAACTTATGTGGGTGAAACCGCGGGGCGCAGCTAGTACCTATATATTTCAGAAGCAAGCGCCAAATAATATGTAGGTTGTGCATGAATTATTACCATTAAAACTACTTCACACCTCAATATATATCTGGACGCTTCTCAAGAAAAATGGTACCCACTGGAACGTGAAACATCATCAAATCTGTTTGTAAATAACTAATCTTGTTTATAAAACGTGTCATTCTTATGGACACTGGATCAATATGCTTGTTTTGATATCATATGTAGGTAATGTAGGTATTAAGAATTTGTAAATTACTCATTATGTCACCATCACAGTTGATTTAAATGGGAATATTTATTATGCTAACGTTTCTTAAACACCTCTTCTAAAAAAGGTGAAAGATGCATACAAAAATAGGCTTGTTTTAAATCTAACTAGGTAGATAGGTAAGTAGATACTGATTATAATAAAAACGATTATTGGTGTTAGAAAAAACAGAAGATTTTCTAAGAAATTCCCTGCAGAACATTTGTCGTTGCCACCTCGTAAATGTTTGTTTAGAAATTCTTACTCAATTTGTTCGTGCAAAAAACATACCCACCATTATGTGGCTTTCAACCAAATGTAACATGTAATTTCTTACGCTTTCTCATTACTTACGTAAAACACTGATGCATTACTATCACTCAGGTAATAAGGAGATGCAAATAATTTCGGTAATGCACCAATGTCAATGTTAAAACTTGATTTCATACTTTCCCTCTATCATACGTAGCGCAGCTGACGCTCGTGACCTTCCCGTTGTTATCAAAACTGACGTGGTCAGATGTTACCATAACCACAAATTAAAAATGACGATGATCGGCTGATGTCACCAGAATGTCTTAGGTAATCTCCCATACCTACGAGGAAGAGGACTGGCCCAGTTGATACCGGACATGAGATATTTAGACACTCCAAATGTCGCAATCAACATTGTTTTGTTATTATCTCCCACCCAATTTAACATTTGGGTAGTACCTAACAAAATGACTATAACTCATTAGCATCCATTATAAACACTTGAATTTATTTATCGGTTCGGAATATGCACTTATTTTCAACATAGGAAGAGACTTGCCTATCGATAATTTAATGCGACTTAAAAGTGAAGGCGTCGTAAGTGGCCCGACATAATAGTCTATGATTAACACACTTTCACTTTCCCAATGATAAAGGGCCTCAAGGTCGCTCGCAGAAAATATTTGGACCACATACACGAATCTACTCGGCTCCAATACTAATTAAGGTTGATGGATTGTTGTTAATTATTGACGCCAACAGATTTCTTAAAATTTCCAATTCAAACATAATAAGTTGTAAATTATCGAAATCTGGGCCTCTAACTCCCTTGTTCCCAACCAACTATAACCTAGTTTCAGTTTATTATAGTAAATCGTAATGAAACTAGAAAAGCAATAAATGTTATACCCGGGCCTTAATATAATATTTAACATTCAAGGTAAATACGAAGCAAAACTATAACTTAAGAGGCATTATAAGATCGATATTTATGCATATCTTCCGAAGTCGGAATACGTACCTATAATAGCATGATCCAGATAGATGCAGAAACGCATTATGCAAATAGCCAATGAATACAGTCGACTCATGCCCGAGCTATTGAACTAATGGATGAGGTCGTACCTTGATCCAGTTGACATCACATCGAATCTGGTTCCATGAGCAATCTCTTAGATCCTTCGATATAGAAATCGATGGCTGCATTTGCTGACCGTGAGCAGTTGTTCCAATGGCAACTCTTGATAGTAAATAAATTATAACGGCGTACCTAGATAATACGGAATATTGTCTCGAAGTAATGCTGAACGTGGTCCACATAGTGTAAAATTGTAACGCTTGAATTGATTAAGGAAACTGTAATTAATCTTCGTGTATTGAATAATGAAACGATGCACCATTTCCTACTTACTATAAGAATACAATAGTGATTAGTACGTCACTGGTGCGAGAGGACTGACTTTGCGGTCACCAACCCGCTTGTGCGGCATGGTAACTACCGGCTGTGCCTACCTTTTTTGTGGTAGCCATGTCAATGGACTGCCATAAACTGACCATGCCGGCTTACAGAAACCCTAAGCCAGATTTATGGTTATGAACTGACCTGCTCGTTTGTAGAATAACAACTAGATTCAAGTCTAACCCTTTTAATCGAACTGCAGAAACAACACTGCATACCTAAATCTGGGTGATACAACTCCTGTAGCTACGTGTGTAACTTCTATTATTTTTATAAAATCCCTGTGAGACATAAGCCGAACATAAAAACTAAGTAATATTTTCTTATTTTGCAGGTGTTTGCGATGTGGTACACGTGGACGACGTTACTGCTGGTGTCGTGTGCACTAGTGAAGGCGGAGACTGGGGCGGAGGGCCCGGTGGAGGGACCGGCTCCGGCGCCCGTGGCGACCACCCGTGCGCCACCCCGCACCCTCGACCGGAAGGCTGCTGAGCTCGCGTGGAAGTCCTGGCTCCAAAGCCCCGAAAGCGGCAACCAGAATGCACCACCGCGAAGAATAACCACTAAGTCTCTGTTCATAACGCCCCTAAATTGCCCCGAGGGACAGAGACTCGACCGGAATGCCTGCGTTCAGGTTGGTACTACAAAGACAGTTCAATAACAATGAAGTGATTTAATTCGTGTTTTTTTGTAAATTGATACTAACAATCTAAAATACGTTGTTAAATAAATTTCATTACATTTCCAGGTGGTAACAATAAACAAAGACGAACACGAACGTAACTTGCTGGAACATCTACACGCATTTTTCGTGACTTCGGCTCCCGGTGGAGACGTATTGTACGACTACGGCGATTCTGATCCAGGACCGCTGCAACTTAATATACCCATTGGGAATGATCCTCTAGCAGCGCCGCTTCAGGGCCAAGAGCCATCTTCACAGGTAAAAAAATCGAATAAATTGTCACAAAGATAACTAACTAAAGAACTTTCATAAAAGTTCTCTGTAGGCGATGGATTGTTTCATATTTCAAAACCATTAAACAACGCTTTTATTATTCCAGGCTCAAGAGCAGCAAGCAAATGACGTGAAAGTTGACAAGAAAGATAAACCGAATGGCGACGTCAGCATAGAAGCTGAACTAGAACTATTAAAACTTCAAAATACACTTAATCCAAACAACACTGTACTTGATAGTTCATACATGGTAAACCAGAATATTCTGACAAACACAAACAACTATCCAGACAAACCCAAACGCGACAGTCCAATTGTTAATGTAACTGAAATTGAATCAATAAGTAATGTCACCGACGAAGGACAAAAAGAATTAGTTTATGGACACGTTAATGTTGACCCCATTCTTTATAATACAGAAAATCTAACGGATATTGCAGAAGATTCTGCACCTAGCAGCTTAACAGAGATTGAAAATATTGCAACCTCTATTAATGTCGCCCAACAGAATTCGTCTATTATTTCCACTTCAGAAACTGAACATACTTTTAATTCAACTGCTGAAATGTTAAAAAAAGATGGAGATCAAAGTAAACTTAATCCAGAAAACGACTACTCCGATATAGGAGAAGCTATTAAATTAATCAGTCGATATGCGGACGTTACTACTGATGACAATTTTACCAAAGAACAAAAGAATAACGGGATGAATGAGGACAGCGTTTTGGGTACACGTACTAAACTTCAGTACCGTCGCAATAAGCCAAAAGATCAAAAAATGGAATCAGTACCAATCAATACACCTCTTGGCTTGGCTTACAATGATAAAACGGCTATGCATAATGCTTATCCAAAGTACGAGGTTTACTATAGATATCCCTGGCAGAGTCAACATTTTCAGACGCCTCCACCAGACTACCCATTCCGGCATTTACAGGACTACTGGCCAGATCGTAACCAAATAGGAGGAGTGTATAACGCACACGTGAATCCTCGGCGTCATCACCATTCTTATCCCCACAACTTCCGGCTACAATCCTACCCCCATGCAGGATACGCGGGCGTACCTCCAGCATACCCGGAACCACTGAAGGGATACATCCACCGCGCAGTCCAACACCACGCCGACCCGATGCGACCCCACTCTAATAACCAGGACCTCTACAGCCTCCTCGGCCTAAGACATTGGTTCAGTAGTGAAGGGACGTCAAAAAGATAGCTTGCTTTCTGCTATATTAGACAATTCGATGTTACCCGACGACGTATAATGGAAGCTATGGGAAAAATGAACATGCACTATTTTGTAGACTAAACATCAGAATACACTTTCATTAGGTACCCTTCTTATTTTTAACGTAAGTTAATCAAATATGTTAGTCCTATTAATCAAGGAGAAAGTAACAATATTGATAACCAGATAACTTTTATTGAGTCTTATTTCATTTGAAGTCATTTCTGTCCATAGCTTTCAATATATTAGCCTATTTATTTCAAAGCCAAATATTACAGTCATAATTAAGTTATTATTTTTTGTTAGAAATTTTAAGTTTTGTAAATATCTTCTAATTTAAGTGTTTTATTTTGCTAGTGATAAATTGTTCACATAGTATTATCGTTGTTTTATATTATGTTAATGTAAATTGTTCTATTGATGATAATTTTCGATTTATATTTATTCGATGTATATTTTTATATAATTTTTTCGTTGTGAATGTATTTGTCTTTAGATGTTTGATGTTTTGTAATAAGTATCGCAAAATGTAATTGTTAATTTAAGTAAGAGCAAAAAGATACGGCACGTGCTTGCCACCATTTTTTCAAGAAACTAATTATTCGTTGCAGTTGATATGTTGTAACCTAATTCGATGTTTTGTGTTTATGATGTGTGTAGATATAGCTAGTAGGTATTTGTTCGTATTATTAGTTCCAAACAATTTAAATGCAAAATCGGACACTTGAAACCCACCAAAACATGTACTTCCGCAAAAGCATTATGTAACTTTTATGTTTTTAACTTGGCCACGTGTATACTTGCCACATTAGGAGTATGTATAATCAATTATTAATATTTATAAGTTTTTCTTTTCTCGAATCTGCAGGATAACTGTGTAACTTGCGACATATTGCTAAGTGAAAGCCATGATTCGAGAGTTCTCGCATTTCGAAATACATTCACATTTCTGTGCTGTCGTAAGGGCGTAATACCTGCATTACCGAACTATTACATTATTACACATTAACGATCCCACCAAAGCTTAGTTTAAGTATTTAGTTTTTTTGTCACATAATAATTTACTATGTATTTGAAACTATCTAGAATGTAGATGAATTAAATGTATTTTTATAATCAAATAATGTTTAGAGAAGAAAATTGTCGAGAAATAAATGTGTTGGGCTCTAAGAGATGATTACGGCAGGTAACAAAACCAGGTAATAAAAAGTGCCAAAACCAGCTAAGCATGAGGTGTTACTCAACTCAACGCTTTTTCACATCCCTTTTAACAAAGATGTTTTTAGATTATATTTTTCTGATAAACTAGCCCCTATATTTTTTCAAACGTCCTATAATCATGGTGTTACAGTCTTTGTTTCTCACTTTATGCCTACTTATTATTATTATTTCATAATGATAAAGGGGTATAAAAAGCAGTTTAAAATTTCTCCGAAATGGACAACCCATACCTAATTCCTCTTTTCTTGGTTTTCACAGAACTCAGACCTGTATTAATTAATAACACCCAACAAAACAGTTAATTTTGGCTATTGTATTTCTTTACCGATTTATCATTGTATTGGTTAGTTATTTTCAATCAAGGTTTTTTTTTTCTCTTTGTGCCTAACAAATATTATTTCTGAACACTTGCTAGCAAGTCAGAGGTTTATCAGGCTGTTTTATATTTACTTAAACAAAGTCAAACAAAATGTACTGGGTAAAATGGGCGAATAGGGACGCAGGGGAAAATTGGGTCAATTTTGAAAGATTAAAGATTTAACGTTGTATTAATTCTGGCAACACAGACAAGGGCGCTAAAACGTTCGTTATAATTTAGTAAATAAACCTATACTAATTCAACGTAAAACTACTATTCAAGTTTCATCCCGATTCGCCACTGCATCCCTATCCCATCCCTTTTACTTCATTTTAAAAGTTAGCGTCTGTAGTGATTAGTATATCTACTTACAGATGAGTATTCGAAAACAACGACTATTTAATTTTGAGTCATTATACCTAATCGTTTATTAGATAAACTTTTGACTACAATTACTTAACACTTATTTCATTAAATAAAAACCAGTGTATTCAAAAAAATAGATGGTTAGATAATATATTTTTAACACTGAAACTAACCATGTATAAAGCATACAATTAAAAGTACAAAAACGGCCTGAATTCATAATTATATTTAAAGTCAAAGAAGTATTGTACCTAAATTATCACGTATTATCTAAGTATATTGGTTTTCTTCAAAAAGCCTGTTTTCGTACTATGCGTAATGCTTATTTAAAATGCATAAATGCTAAGATTAATATCAATTTTTGAATTAAAATAATATTTCAGAAGGACTATTGTACAAATATTGTAAGATTTTAGTCAATAGAATATAATATATCATCAAAATGTCAAGTTAAAATGTTATATTTAAAATTAAAGAAATTGCTTATTCACTGGATGATATTTGATGAAATATAAAACTATAAATTTATCAATGCCAGTATTTTATTGTAAATAGTAAATGTGTTACATTAAAACGGAAATCAAATTGATAAGTGCATTTTTATTTCTGAAGTTCAATAACAAAACCAAATTTTACTGTAAGATGTTTTATTGAAAAAAAAATATTCAATTTTATCAATAACATTGATAATAGTCCCTACTAGTAGGTGCCAAATGATATATTAACTTGTTCAGTATATCGAGATTCCCTGTACTTGCACATACTTCAATCTGCATGAAGTAGGTAACTTTAACTGACTATTGTATATAATATTCATAACAAAAATGATGATCAAATAATAGAAACAACTTACATGAAAGTCATTTGTACAAAATATCACAATAATAATACATAGTATTATTAAGAAACTTAACACATTATATAATTACGATTAAGTATTCTTTAATGGTTTTCAAGTTTCTGAATCACTACTACAAAAATGGTGTGAACAGGAGATGACAACAAAGACGTCAGCAACTATTTTCTTTCTCTAAATCTATTAAATAATTATATATCATTGATAATAATTAATAAAGCATCATTCCTATTATACTACACAACATTTAGAGCTCCTTGACACTGAAGTATGTGCAAAAACAGAATATGACACAATGTTGTTCATGAATCATTTTATAAAATTACATTCCTGAATTACTTTGTTCTGAATGAATGTCTATTATTAGCCCTGACATCTTAATCTTAGATGCTGTAGAAACACAACATTGGCAATCTTTACACATTTTGGATACTGACTGAAGTTAACACTTAATGAACAAGTAAGTACTAGCGGACACAAAAATACCAATCCAAATTTGTAAGTTTTCACATGTTGATCTCATCTAAACTCATAAATTTGGATGCTGTGTTCCGGTACATGGCTTAAAGTCAAAGATTGATACCTGAAAATCAACACAAAATTCACTAGTTATTATTTAATCAAAATCACCAAAATGCACAAAGTAAAAGTATGTACAAAATAATTATTTTCTATTCTATTCTTATATGAATAAGCAATGGCAATAAGCCAGACTGGAGTTTCTAGAAACAAAAGTATGACTAATATGATAAACTAGGGGCACACAAGGGGCTTACATCCTAGCTGAATAGTGTGTTAACAAAGTTAAATCAGGACAGTAAATAACTAGTTGAGCGTTGAAGCTAGAATAGCACTAATCTCCCTGAACTACCGTGATCTTTAACCCCAGTCTTGTGGATAAGTGATTAGCATTGCTGCAATTCCTATTTAAATCCAAAAACTTGTTATGATAAAACCACTCCAGTTTAGAAAGTATGTTAGATGTTAAATACCTCAATACACTTTAAACCAAGCTATACACATTACTAGACAAAAACATTCTTGATACCCAACAGCAACAACAACAACTTAACCTGAGAGTGATAAAAACCATACTTTAATAAATAACATAAGTTCCCGGACTCTAAATATTCTTAGTAAGTATACTTATGAGTGGACTTTGTTTAGTAATGTATAGTTCACACTACAAATAGGGGGTTTTGCAATACATTTAAAATTGGAAAGTATTATAATTTTATAGAATAACATTCTGAAATTGTTATCATTAAATTAAATAAAACAGTACTCACCATTCAGAACTCCGATGATAATAATAGCCTTCTATTGTGGCCGCAGACTTATGGAAGCATATATAGTAAAAACCAGCAAAAGAAGCACCATTTATGTCCTTTATTGTATGATCTGGCACTAAAAAGTGTTCTTTCCACCTCATAAACACATAGTCAGCCTTTTCAAGAGAGTCATAGTCAAATGAATCCGAATTGAATGTTTTTAAGTAGGGTACAAACAAATCAAATTTGCTCTGAAAATGATAAGATATTTGTAAGTATTATTAGTTATTTAGGGCTTACAAACAAAAGACAATAGTAAACCATAGTACATGACACTCACCCAATGTTTCCTATCCACATCCTCATCAGCATCCCACTTTCTTGTAAGAAAGGGGTATTTGGCAGAAATGATTTCTCCATCAAAAAACGTTGTTAAAGTGGGAAACTCCTCAGTTAAACCTTTTATTTTTAAATACCCGCAAAGGTATGAATTTTCCTCATCTACATGCTGTAAATATAATGTATAAATAAATTTCTTATCATAGTTGTTCCATTATACAACTATATCACGTAATTTCTTCGTTGAACAATACTTTAGACATGTCGGTCTATGTCCCAACTAATAGATAAATGTATTTATTCACTGAAATTTAATACATACACTTATAATTGTGCGTGAATTTCTAAATATATCAATATTGCGTACTTTGTTTTTGTTACTAACCTGTAAAACCACTTCGACCTCATAGGAGTTACCTTTGCTTTTTTGGTGCCCTTGAAATTTGGAACCGTTATAAAGCAGAGACTTTGTTACTCCAGGCTGTTTGGAATTTGCTGGAGGTGGTGGAGTTATATCAACTTTAACGGGCATTATTTTTCCATTAAAACGGATGACCAAGCTTTCGTAAGTATGACAGATGATAGGTTGTTCTCTTCAACAACTGGCGCCTTTTGACAGTTCGTAGTTTTTCTAGCAAATTCTATGAATTAAAACTTAAACGTCTTACAATAACATGCCCAATTAAAGTAATTTTTATAAAGTAACTGTTTCGTGGTATTTGAAAACTATATTACTTGTAGATTTTTGTAAAAAGGAAGTGAAAGTTACAGCTCGGTTTTCGGAACTAGCAAACAGATAAAAAATATCCAAATCCAATTGGCATCTCGTGACACTGACAGTGCCACAGAATAAAAAAGACAGTGCACATCGAGGCCCAACTATGAAATTAGTACATACTTTATAGTACATACAAGGGGGTTCCAACAAATAACTAAAATTAAACGAATGGTCTACGGATTGCTCTAAATGCATTTTATTTATTATTAACTGTTCGGTCTCAATTAAAGCCTTATACATTAGCAACAAAGTTAAATTAAATCAGCATACATTATAATATAGACGGTTTGGAAAACTATCAATAATGAAACGAACAGGAGTAAAAAGCTTAATTCTGATTACACACTGGAGACGTCATGTGATCTCTGAAGCGTTAAAGTTAGCAAACACAAAACAACAACCGAAAAATTATAAAATGTTCATAGTTTATTTTGTAGCAACCCACACGCAACTCTCGGCCAGCTATAGCGTCTCGCTGTCGAATGCCCGAGGAGTGTGGTCGAGGATTAACCAAATTGAAACAAAATTCCAAAATTGGTTCACTGCTAATAGTGAACCAATTTTAACTAAGTACAAAATATTTTCTATAACAAACTTGGGGATCACAGTCAACTCAGGCTCCAATGAGATCCTAATATTTTACAATCAATTTTCTAATAAGTACGGTTTTCTTTTTCTAATAGCATTTGCTGTAGCAGTGGTGGTCCAGTGGTATTGGCCCCGACTTACAAGTTGTAGGTCGTGAGTTAGAAACCAGACAGGCACTTTACTTTGTGTATTTAATTTCATCACCACTGCTTTCAAAACGGTGAAGGAAAACATCGTAAAGAAACCAACATGTGACATCCACCAACCCGCACTGGGCCCGCATTTTTTTTTATCGTGTAGAAATGCTCATGGATCCTGCACTACCACGGGGTGTAGTGCAGTTAAGTTGGACTATAACCCACTAAAACTCCACGGTGTCCTCCTCTGCCGCTTACGGCGGGAACACGGGCACGCGTTAGCAATCCTCCGTGAACCCGCCGCGGCTTTCCGTCACCGGACCCTCCTCTGGGGAGTAATCCCCATCACCGGCGCACCAGAACACATAGCACGCCTTGACTACCCCAGGGACTAAACCAGCATATGGGCGCCAGACGACCCCGTGTCTGGGCACCCTTGGTCCCCCTGCGACGGGTCACGTCATTGGCTCCGCCGCGGCCGCCTGCCCATTTTCGGCCGCAGAAGATAGGGACAGGGGCCAATGTCATAGGTACCAACACTTCTCCTCCCCTGTGGCCCCACCGCGTCCGCCACCAGACGGTGGCAACCCCGTCAAGGCTGCGAAAGGTAGGAAGAGCGGTGCACCGCAATACCGGCACTCATCTCCCGCCGTGGCCTCCAACCCTCAGCCGTGATGCCTCCCATACGACATCGCGGCCCGCCTCAGTTGCGATGTCGCCCAAGCGGCACCGCAACCTACTTGTTGGCCACTACGTCGTCGGCTCACTAGCAAAGCCCTGACGAGCGGCCCTTCCTCGGGTTCCTCTTGGCTTGACCGTGGATGACCAAGCCACGGCTACTGAGCCCCCCCGCCTCGACAATGCCTTGACAATGGGACCCCACCGGGAGGATAGAGAGGAGGCCTGTGTCCCAGCAGTGGGAACATTATAGGTTGATTATAATGAGGCCGCATTATGCATAAATGCTATGCTATTGTCTATTCTGTAATATCGTCAATTAACTGATGTAGATACCGCGAGGTTAGTCTATTTTAGTGACTTTAATAGTATTATCTCTTACGGAATGGTGCTTTCGGCGCGGGCTGCAGACAAGGCAGACATCTAGTCTAATTTTATTGTGCAGAACAGACTCATCGTAATTATTCTCAACTACTCAAAGATATTTACATCATGCCGGTACCACGCCCCATATACCTACATCTGAATGAGGCCTTTAATGCATAACACATGCACTATGTTGGCAAGCTAGTGAACAGTTCCACAGTATTATTACATTATTGTAGTAAACATCAATAAATATTTTGGTTTTCAGTAAGAAAAGATGAAAACAGACTTGACTGCTATTATGTCCTGTTGTGTGAGCACTCCTTAAAATTTTGCAAAAAGCCAAGATAGCTTATTTATGGTATTTCATTTATAAATCACCATTTGTCCATGGAATAATGGTAGAGTTTCATCGTTTCGTTGGTTTCGTTGACCGATTCACTTGTAAAGATTGTTTTGTTTTGTGATTAATTTAATAAAAACGATCAAGTCATTTATTTATCATGATTTTGTTTAAGTTATCAAGCGTTATACCCGCTGAGAAACGTTACAGTTCGATCTACGTGTTGTGATCCTCAAGCAATAGTAGTGATATTTTCCCACATAATTATGGTTAACTGACGTTAGACTGTGCATCCTCAATTATGGCAGAGCCAGGTTATTACCACAGTGATTACGTTCGACACCCAGTTCTCCACGAGCTCGGTGTCAAGTATGGAATTAAAACTGAGTGTATTCCAGAAATAGCATTGCCGTCTAAGTTGGAGGAGCTCAAGGATGTCATACGTAGAGAAATACGTAAAGAACTTAAAATAAAAGAAGGAGCCGAGAAATTACGGGAGGTGGCCACTGACAGAAGATCACTCTCTGATGTCGCTAATATCGTGAAAAAAGCCAACATAAAGCTCAATGAACTCAAATCAGATCTCCAGGAACTGGAGTCGCAACTTCTTTTGTCTCGTGGTCAGTCCACTCCCACTTCACCTGAAGATCTCTCTTATGATGAAGAGATTATTCTGGCTTCTGAAGCAGCCCAGCAACAGAGGCAACTTGGTGAAGCAACAACAGACCGAAAGCTGGCATCACTTGAAAAACAGTTGAACATTGAGCTTAAAGTCAAGCAGGGGGCTGAAAATATGATACAGAGTATCACTAGCAGCAATCAATCCAGAGACAAAAAGTTACTAGCAGAAGCTCACCAAATGTTAGCTGATTCTAAAGACAAGATTGAGTATTTAAAGTTACGTATTTCTAAGCTGACTAAACAACAAAAAGGTGACAATGCAGGAGCTAATGGTGATGGAAAAACTTCTGAGAGTGGCATAGCTGCATTATTAGATGAAAGAATTGCTGAACTGAGGAACCGTTTAAGAATTGAGGCTGCTGTGGTGGAAGGCTCCAAAAATGCCATAAGACTTTTACAAAGTGACAAGAAAGTAACTGACAAGAAAGCTTTACAAGAAGCTCAGACAAGCCTTTTAGAATCATCGCAGAAGTTAGATTTGTTGCGCAGATCTTTAGATATGCGTAGACAGGAGCTTCCTTCTGAGAGCCCTGCATTTATAGAATTAGGACATGAATTGCGTAGTACAGGATCTAGCCCTGGATACGTAAGTTTAACTGGAGGTAGTGGGTCAAGGGCGCAGTTTCTATCGGCAGCTCCTTTGATCAGTCCTTGTGTTCAAGTGACTGGAACATTAGAAGTAAGATTGATGGGCTGTCAGGATCTGCTAGAAGATGTTCCTGGTAGAACTCGCCGTGACCCCACGGCTAGCCCTTCAGACTTGAAGTCATTTGTTAAGGGAGTTACAATACGTAATTCTATGAAGTACACATACAGCATTAAGGAAGACACAAGCAATGAAATAATGGCTGTTTTGAAACTAGACAACCATAATGTTGCACAGACCAGTTGGAGGCCGTGTTCTCAACAAGCATGGGATCAAAGGTGCGTTGGCTAAATTATAACTCTGCAATTTAGTTTCATTCAATAAAAAATTGCATGCAAAGTATTAAAAAACTTGTGAAAGAAAAAAAAAAGTTGCATTTTATATTGTAAGTTTTAAGAGGTCAATTATTATCTCTGATTATAGGCAGGTACTTCTTAAATAATAAAGTATGATTGTACTACTCATAAGATAAATTCATACATTACTTAACAAAATAAAATATTAATTGAATTTATCTTTGTATCTTGGCTTCCTTGAGTTATAATCTTTATAATTCCTTTCTATTACTCATATCTTATCTCCATGCCGTACACATATTTGTAGTGTGACTAAAAGTTCTACTTCATAAATACTGCTGTACTCTTCCGTCACTATACAAAAATGACTATGTAAACAGACAATGCTATTAGTGTACAAAATATAGTACATTAAAGTTTTTGAAAAACTTTTTTCTTTGGTTTCGGTGAACTTTGTAAACTGTAAAATCAAGTCATTTATTTAAATTAGGCTGAGAATCAGCACTTTTCGAACGACAAAAAACAGTCCCCCAAAAATGCCCGCCCTGCATTTCAAATAACTCCCCTATAATTGCTACTTTTGGCCAGTTAATGTAAAACCACAAAATAATACTAAAAGATGTCTTTCATACGAATGAATACCGCATCAATGCGATGCACATGCAGTTCTGTCGCGGCGCCGGTTCGGCTGCGATGCGGCGCATGCACGATATTCGTTCGTATGCACAAACATGCGGTCTGGCTCCATTGCGGCTCCGGCGTCATGTACATGAGGCAGGAGTGCATAAGTGCATATTTTTCTCATACTATAAAAGTACTTTTAAATTTTCAGATTCACTATCAAGCTAGACAAATCAAGAGAACTTGAAATTGGCGTACATTGGAAGGATTGGCGTGGATTGTGTGCTGTTAAAGTTTTAAGATTGGAAGAATTCATCGATGATATACGACATGGTATGGCATTGGAACTGGAACCACAAGGCCTTCTATTTGCTGAGATAAAGTTCTTGAATCCCATCATATCAAGGAAACCTAAGCTGCAGCGTCAAAGAAAAATTATCAAACAACAAGGCAAGAATATACCTAGGCCATCTTATGGTGAAATGCACATTCCAGCTGTTGTACTAGGCAGACTTCTTAAACGCTCTTCCCCCTCCATCCAAAACATTCAAACAGCTCATATGAATCAGTCCCAACAACATAGCTTTGAGTCAGCTTCCCTTGATAACAGAGAAATTGAAAATCCAAATATAACATTGGGTGGTATGGCGGGTATAAGACCTTTGGGTTTACCTTCCACACCTGCTACGCCTCAATTGCCGATCACACCTCCTCCTCAACCAATATTGCCTCTTCAACCGCCTCCTAATGTTTCTACTCTGAGAATGGAGAAAGAATTACAAGAAGCATTTGCATTCTTAGAAGACTCTTATACAAGGGATAACTATGTCACAAAAGAGCCACAAACTCCATCATGCGATACACCATTAGTAGAGTATCCACCTTCGCCATCACCTAAATTGGTTCTAGAATTCCCAAGTAATGAAGATCAAATAGTTGAGATAACCAGCAACATGAGAATATCGTCTTCTCGTTCATCATCAGTTATTGATACTTTAGGCAAAGAACTGGATACCAGAAGGCAATCTGGTGAAATGTCTATGGAAAGTTTCAGATTATTAAGTGTTCTTGGTAGAGGACATTTTGGCAAAGTAATTCTTGCTCAATACAGACCCACTAATGAATATTTTGCAATAAAAGCTTTAAAGAAAGGTGATATAATAGCGAGAGATGAGGTAGACTCACTGCTATCTGAAAAAAGAATTTTTGAGGTAGCTAATGCAATCAGACATCCGTTTTTGGTTAACCTGTTTGCATGTTTCCAGACTGAACAGCATGTGTGTTTTGTGATGGAATATGCGGCAGGAGGTGATCTAATGATGCACATTCATGCTGACGTGTTCACTGAACCTAGAGCAGTTTTTTATGCAGCTTGTGTAGTATTAGGCCTACAGTATTTACATGAAAATAACATTATTTATAGAGATTTAAAGTTAGACAACTTACTTTTAGATACTGAGGGGTATGTTAAAATAGCTGATTTTGGTCTCTGCAAGGAAGGTATGGGTTGGGGAGACCGTACTGGTACATTTTGCGGCACTCCTGAATTTCTTGCACCTGAAGTTTTAACTGAAACTTCGTATACTCGGGCTGTAGACTGGTGGGGTCTCGGCGTCTTAATTTTCGAAATGTTAGTTGGCGAATCGCCTTTCCCTGGGGAGGATGAAGGTGAAGTTTTTGACTCTATTGTTAACGACGAAGTTCGTTACCCTAGAACCCTGTCCTTAGAAGCCATCGCGCTCATGCGCCGTTTGCTTAGAAAGAATCCTGAAAGACGCTTAGGATCGTCTGAGAGAGACGCCGAAGATGTGAAGAAACAGGCTTTCTTCAGAAATGTTAATTGGGAACAATTACTTTTGCGTAAGGTGAAGCCACCATTTGTGCCAACAATAAATAATTTAGAAGACGTCAGCAACTTTGACAGTGAATTTACATCGGAAGCAGCAGTGCTGACGCCACCCAAAGAACCTCGGCCGCTCTCTTCCACAGATCACAAGTTGTTCCACGACTTTACCTATATGGCAGATTGGTGCTAGTTTACAATTGTTTCAACCAATTTGAATTTAGACTATAATTCATGATATTAGACGACTAGAAAACCCCCATTGCCTTACAAAGCGTGTGAAGATTTCTGTATTTTGATAATAACCTGTTATCTATACAAAAGAGTTTCTAATAATAGATCCTCTTGTTAACTTGTATTTAATGCAGTTAAATGCAATATTTTATAATAAGCTGTATAATTTAATGTTCTTAAATAGTGCTAATGTTTATTTTTTTAAAACGACGTGTTATAGATTTATATATTGTGTAGTTATGAAATTAACTTAGATACTAATAATAATTATAAGTGAAGGCGTGTCAAATCAATATTACGTTTTCAGTCAATTGTATTCAGTAAAATAAAGGTATCACCAACATACATCTTTATTTATCTACAACAACTTGAGTATTTTTGAAAAAATAAAATAAAACAACTGCTTTGGAATTGTAAGTTTCTAATATTACATTTGGTAAATGAGCATAATATCTGGAATTGATTACTGATCCAAAGTAAAACCTCATTTAATATAAACAAAATATTATTATGGTCTTTATACACCCAATTTCTGAAAAGTTAATCAATACAAAAAATTAACTAAAAAGGTGCATACACACAGACATTTCCATTTTTGAATGTAACGTTCTTGTGAATCATAGATCTACAATGATTGCGAATGCACAAGGCGTGTCAGCATTTACTTGTGGCTTATTCGTCACCCAAACTTGCTTAGAGCTGATTTTTCAACGTGGAATAAAATTGACGTCTGACAGTGGTGACGTTTTTTTTTTGTGTGGAAGAACTGTCAAAAATTCAAAATTATTCGTCCGATAAAAGTCATCTGGCGTTGGAAAAATCAGCCCTTAGTTTGTAAAACCAAATTGTAACAAAACTGTCGTACTTAATGTTCATTTTGTCAAAAGACGACACATTAGTGCTTGATGTTCTGTTAAAAGTGCCCAAATGTGACACTTACAGACTTATGTTCTAATGTTTTGATTGGCTGTAGTTATCTCAGTCAGCCAATTACAGCAATTAACATGAGTTTGAGTTGTTAGTTAATTTTGTGTTGATAAGCCTTTCAGAAACTGAGTATAACGGCGTCACCTATGAGACGTCATTTAATAAACATTCAATGAACCGGCATAATATCTTAGCACATATAGGGTTACCATCCGTCTGAACATGTCCAGTTTCTTGGCTCCTCTTCTGGACTTTTCGACATAGGGCACTTCTTTGGGACTAATTAAAAAAGATAATACTGAAAAAAGAATAAGATGTTAAAGTTAAATGTTCAGACTTTATTGCAATTCCGGCTTTTTGTCAGGACTTCAAATGGTAACCCTAAGCATAATATGTTAACTAAATTGAAATGAATTTAATTAGTCATATTTTTGACTGCCAGCATGCCAATATATTACTAGTCTATTAAAGTTAAGTATTGACACTTTTTAAATGATGTCCCTGAGTGCAGCAGTTAGTTGGGTAGGCTGTGAGTAAAGAAATATAAGAGGATCATACAAGCTTTTAACTAAAACTTAATTTATGATCGCCCAGGATCCAGTCAAAATAATTTTTCTTTAGGAATATACAACTGACTGCACCAAAAGGTATACAATTGAAAATTGCCCATGGCAAACCTATGGGAATTAGCAAAAACCATTACTTACCATAATTTTTATAACTTGCATATATTTTGGTGCACCCATTTGTAACTTAACATTTTCTAAAATCTATTAAAAATTTTCACATTTTATTTCAAATTGAGTCATCATCATCATTTCACCCGAAAGACGTCCACTGCTGGACATAGGCCTCCCCTAAGCACCGCACTTCGACCGGTTTTGTGCTTCTCCATCCATCAAATTGAGTATTTGTCTAATATTTATAATTTACTGAAGTAGAAGACCAAAGATACAGTTACCACTCAATTGACTAATACATAACGTTATTGTAGGTTTAGACAATTTTTACATTAAAATTATAGAAAGAAAAAGAAGTTATACAGACTGTTTACACTCTAAAAATATGTACACATTTCTCACACAGAGCTGACAGTCTCAAATATTGAATCATTGGATGAGGAGCTCACAAACGTGAGCCTTTTTGTTGAAGCACCTTGGCACGGTCTGTAGGTTCTATGTCATTGCTGTTGAGAGGGGAATTGCCACATTCTCTGCTTACAACACAGAGGAACTCTGCATGTTCTTCATTTCCATAGTTATATTGGGAGCCAATGTTTATCAGCTGTTCAAATTTCCAGCCATCAGACATGGTGGACACCATTTGTGTCAACTCTTCTTCATGTAACTGTAGCACTCTATACACATGCTTCTTAGAATCTTTCAAGGGCCTCCTTTCTCTTAAACATATTCTTTCCTTAACTAATCTTATAAGTTCAGTTATATTATAAAACTCGGCTTCTTCCAACACACCCTCTTCGGCTATGTCATTGTTAATAACCAGTTTACCGTGACGAAGATAATTGAGAATTGGTGAAAAATACGTGGGATCTCTGTCTATTAAATAAGCGCCAGTTTCGTCCTGGAAGCAGACAGACATATTTGATGTGACAAATAAAGTAAAACTCATTTACATACAAAAAGACAATAAGAAATTCTACAAACCCTGTCTGAAATCAAGTCGCTGTCCTCTTGAACCAATCGATACAAAAATGAATTAGGATCTTTAGATAACGTTGTTTTTGTTGTCAGGAAATATGTTCCACCAACATTAAGCTTAAGCCACTGTTTACTGCTCCGCCTTTCATTGTTAAATTTCTGTATATTTTCGTCCAAAAAATCACCGTCACCATCTCGATCCGCCATGGCGTACCATAAACAAACAAAACAATTTTTTGTTTCTTGCTCGATTCATATGATGCGTTTAGGCGTACTTGTTGGAGTCGATCCATGGGGTTAGGTTAAGAAGCGTGTACATGGCCGGAATCACGAAGTTACTCAAGATTTTTTTTCAATAGTGGTCTGTGTTCTTTCATGTAATCTCGTGTTCAAATAATAATCGTGGTACAACCAAAAAATATTGTATAAGTAATCAGTCTTGAAGTTCTTGTCGGGCTCGGCGGGTTGGTGCCCGTGCAGGGAAAAGGTGTGGCCGTCCATGCATGGCGTGGCAGCGCCGTGGCGGGATCACGTAAAGACAGATGCACTGGGGAAGAAAAAGTAAAGCTTTGATAGGTGGCTCTGCTATCTCTTGAATCATAACATCATACTGTCATTTTTGTGATATTCATCCGATGGTGTACTCATTCCTTTAGTTCAATTTCTTTAACTGTCTATTTTCCTCTATGGTCTTGAGTTTGACTTTCAGAAGAAAAAAAACCATTCATGTCTGTGGTTTCGTTTCGTCCGCTGTTGTTTGTGTCCATTTGATATCGAATATTTATTGGTATTTTACAAGTTTTTCGTGCACTGTACCTACGGCATTGTTGAAAAGTGTTCGAAAAATTTCGTAAGCAATTGTATTAATATAATATTATGTACATTTGATATAGGCTAATGTCACAATGAGCAGCAATTTGGATAATGATAGATCACTCAGTAGTAAAATGCATCCAATAGATTTAGCGCCCCAAAAAATTACTATAGTTAAAAGTGTTACTAATTCAGAGATGAAAATGGCTCATTTGATCCCGGGACAAGCTAAAACAACAGGTTCAAGTCAAATAATAACCCACGCTAGCCCCGCAACTGGCTTGATGCGTCCAGGGCTTGCACAAATTATTTCCTCAAATGTGGCTTCACAGGTATGCGTTTCAACGAATTTGATCATTTTTCTTGTTATAAGTACAAAGAACCATCAACAAAACATAATTGCAGTAGCAGTTCTGATATGGCCAGATGTCATAATCTATGCAGGCCCATATCATTTATAATATGGAATCGACTTCTATTTAGATAACCTTAAGCTTAAGTCATGCTCTAATACTTTCAGCCTCAAATGATAATAAGTGGATCACCACTCCTCCAAGGAGCTCAGATTGTCAGCCAAGGTTCACAGCTTATTGGTCAGAACTCACAGATAATGTCCCAGTCACAGTTGATTGCACCTGGCCCTATTATAAGCCCTGGTACACAGATCATAAGTCAAGGAACACAGTTGTCTGCACAAGTGTCCAGTTCAAATAATGCAGGGTCAACAAATGTTCAGGCAAATGTGACTTCTTCTGTGAGTGGAACTCAAGTCTTGAATGTTGGAGGGCAGCTTGTGAGTGGGGCTGGTAACTTGGTGGTTAATCCGTCTGTGCGCACACTACCACCTACTGTGAGGGTGCTGCCTCCTTTGCCTCACCATAATAACAGGCCAGGTAAGAATAAGCATTTATTCTTTTAAAGAATTATTTGATGTCTATCTGTAACGTTTTTCTTAATAACAATAATAGGAAAAAAAAGCAGAATCAATTTTTTTCTCTATTTAATTCAAATACAATAATTCAATCAAAAACATATATTCCCAGCTGTCCTGTCAAGTGTGAATGTGAGCAGTACAAGTGGGGTACTTGTGAGTAAAGGTGTGGGTGTTGGAGTGACGACGAGCCACGTGAGCCATGTACCGCGTGGCCTCGCCGCCGGTGCCTCGCTCGCCGTCCGACCTGTCACCCCTGCATCTAACTCGGCAGCTTCAGGTGCGAAATTAATTAATAAGAAATTTTCTTTCATACACAGAAAAGATAGCTTTTTATAGTAAATATTTATAATAATATCTTTACAGCAGGTGGTGCGTGGTCGAGTGCAGGGCGCGGCCCCCGCAGCACACTGGTCTATGGCCAGCGAGGAGCGCGCGCTCCCGCACCGATTTCATCGCCCGTACAACCGCCACTACCGACACACTCTTCTGTCGTCAACCTGCCTACTACATCTGTACTCACGTGTAAGTACCAAAAAAATCAATCATATCAGAAATCGTATATTGAAATTAGGATGAGAATTAGTGTTTTTTAATATCAACAGTTACAAAAAACAACCCACAAAACGGCCTTTCACCACTAACACACCACAAATTAAAAACCCGCTAAATATATGATTTAAGCTATGGTTATCTGTCTATCAGTCAGGCTGGTCCACAAATTCAAGGTCGCTCAGCGCGCTATGGTACGAGCTATGCTCAGAGTCTCAAATAAATTTTAAATTCTAAAATTACTCGGATAAAATTAGGAATGAAATTATCCAGAAGAGAATCGGAGTTACCGACATAGCTTGCCGAGTAAGCAAACTGAAGTGGCAGTGGGCTGGCCATGTTTGTCGAAGGACTGATGGCCGGTGGAGCAGACGAGTCCTGGAGTGGAGACCGCGTAAGGTTGCTGGGACGGATTGAATGCGGAAGGCGGAGGACAGGATGTTGTGGCGCAGCCTGGGAGAAGCCTATGTCCAGCAGTGGACTGCGATAGGCCGAGTTGATATCTGTCTATAATACTTATTAATTTAAAGACTCAGGTTTTGCAGTGAATGTATATACAAAATCATTGTTGTTTGCAGCAAGTGGTGTAATATCAGGTGCAGGGCGAAGCGCACCGCCGCGTGCCCTCACGCCCACTCCGGTTGCGGCCGCGTCTAGGCCATTACCACTGCTGCAGAGGAACTACCAACCCGCTAAGGTTACAAACTTGGAATAATGTGGATAGATTACCTCTTTACTGTGAGATAATTCAACCGTGGTAAGAGAAATAGTAGAAAAATTATAATGTCAAACATTAATTTGTCAGGTGGTCGGTGTCGCAAGCGTGGGCGTCCGCGGCGTGGTGGGCAACAGTGCGCCTGCGCAGCTGTACTACGAGGTGCCGCGCGCGCTCGCGCCCTACCTGCACGCGCCGCCGGCGCAGCAGCCGCACGCTCAAGGTACTACTTTGACAGTTTATCACCACTTGTCGTCGTTTTCCGATAGTAATCTGACTGATGGAATCTGAGGTTTGATGGCTGATAAAATTGATTTTCCCGATATTATTTGTAGTAACGGTGGTGAACGCTGTATCGTCGTCGCCTGAAACCCGCGTGCACTCTACCACGTGTCTGTCTTCCGTCCAAGCTCAGCCGGTCTTGCCTAGACCATCCATACTAAGGAAAAGAGATCTTGATGGGTAAGATTTAAAATCCATTTAAAATTGGCAGATTCATAATTTTAAGCCTGCATTGCTTTCTCAGGTTGGGCAAAGTGTTATTGGGTTTCCTTCCATCTGGAATTTCTCAATAACAGTCTGGAGTCTAGTTTAGTACTTGATGGATTGAGTCATTATAGTGTTACGGTTTATGATACTTTATTTCTCTCAAAAAGAATACAATTATTCACTTCTGAGAGTAAGAACAAAATAATTCGAAAACAATGGTTTCACAGGGTGTTAAACAAAAATTAAGTTATAAAACAATGGTTTCACAGGGTGTTAAACAAAAATTAAGTTATAAAACAATGGTTTCACAGGGTGTTAAACAAAAATTAAGTTATAAAACAATGGTTTCACAGGGTGTTAAACAAAAATTAAGTTATAAAACAATGGTTTCACAGGGTGTTAAACAAAAATTAAGTTATAAAACAATGGTTTCACAGGGTGTTAAACAAAAATTAAGTTATAAAACAATGGTTTCACAGGGTGTTAAACAAAAATTAAGTTATAAAACAATGGTTTCACAGGGTGTTAAACAAAAATTAAGTTATAAAACAATGGTTTCACAGGGTGTTAAACAAAAATTAAGTTATAAAACAATGGTTTCACAGGGTGTTAAACAAAAATTAAGTTATAAAACAATGGTTTCACAGGGTGTTAAACAAAAATTAAGTTATAAAAAACATGTTGCTTTAATAGCCTTTTGAAATTTGTAAATGCTTTTGATTCCTTAATCACTTTAGGTAACAGATTATAGGATTGTATTCCCATATATACGACTGTCCCTCTACAGTACTTGGTTTTCGTAATTTAATATTGAATTCCCGCAGGTCTCCAAGCAAGGCAGGCTACGGGCGCTCGGGCTGGGAGGACGTGCCGACGGGCGGCGCGTCGGGCGGCTCCACCACCATGAGCGCGTCGTCGTCGCCGGCGCCCGACGACGAGCCCGAGCCGCCGCGCCTGGAGCGCCACGAGCCCGACCTCAGCCCGCGCAAGAAGCCACGGAAACAGATGTAAGTAGCGTCCACCTACACTACTCAACACACACATACACAACTACACACCCACTCACTCATTCACAATGCTTTAATAACTATATATAAGCACCTGCTTTCACTAAAAAACAAATTGTATAAGAATAAATCTGGCCCTAAGCTGTGTATTCAGTAAGTTTAGTGTTTGGATAAGTTTGGGATCCAGAGGCTTCATATGATTTCTGTAACCACATACTATGTCCATAAAATGTGTTATTTAGTATAATTATTACCTACTAGCTGCGCCCCGCGGTTTCACCCGCATAAGTTTTGATCCCGTGGGAATATCGGGATAAAAAGTATCCTATATGTTAATCCTGGTTATAAACCATCTGTGTGTCAAATCATGTCATCCAAATCCGTTCAGTAATTTTTACGTGAAAGAGTAACAAACATCCATCCATCCATACAAACTTTCACGTTTATAATATTAGTAGGATTCTTTCGGCCCCATCATCGACCCATTCTGCCCACCCATTGCCACTTAGATTTAGCAAGTTTTCGGACTATGGACTATTTCTGGAATGTTCAAGAGCAATAAGCATGCCTTAGAACACTTTTAGACGGCACGGTTGGCGCAGTGGTTAAGCGATTGACTGACGCGCTCCGTGTCGCGGGTTCGATTCCCGCACGAAAAAAATAGTTGTATGGCCTGCAAGTAGTTGTTCCGGGTCTGGCTGTTTGTTTATGTGAGTTTAAATGTTTGTAAACGCACCCACGATACAGGCGAAATTCTTAGTGTGGGACAAAAAACTTTGCCCGTATTTGCGCTGCCAAATATTTCATTAAATTTTATTGAACAATTTTTTGTTTTAATGATAAAAAATTCCGGACCGGATCGATCCGACCGATGGTACACTAGAGCATCATGCTGTCCTAATACTGGTATATATTATTGCAATGATTGCTAACAAACTTTTTTTTTTCATGGTGAAATAGGCAGCGAATGGCCAATTATAATACTACAAGTTACGTGAATTTTACAGCAGGCAGACATATGTGAGACCTATTTCTGTTTCTTTTAGATTAAGCAATGAAGTAAGACAGTGCGACTATCAAGGAGAAGAGCCACCGCCCACCCCGCCTCCTGTCGCATTCAACCCTCCGAAACGTGAGTATCTCTCGATATGTGTCAGTAACTTTGTCAAGAGCACGCTAGCATAGTTCTTGCATTTCACGTGCGTCAATTATGCACAGACCTTATTTATTTATTTATTTTTTCTGGCTTCGCAAGGTTTGTGCATTTAGCTAATGTCATGTTATTATAGGATTTTTACTGTCACAGACCTTATTGTCAATCGTGTAAAAGTAAAAAACGCGCGCTCGTGATTTGCAACACCTATAAAAAGCAAATCTCTCGATTTCAATGACTATATTAATAGCCTAATCTCCATATGTGGCACTTTACTGTGCGTTTTATTCGACAATGAGTTTTGAAAATCAACGTTTCCGATGCAGATGAGGAAGATAAACCAAAGTGGAAGAAAAGGATACGGAAGGTCGTCCCTGCGAGCGTTAAGGGTTAGATATTTTTTCAATTAGAAAATACTCGATCCACAATGGCCTTTCAAATTCTCCGAGCAAGATATAATTGAAGAAAATTACCCGAAAGAAACTTGAGCCTGCAATGAAGATACAGAAAACCAATGGCGTAACAATACTTAAAAAACCCGTTAAAGTTGAAATCCTGGCTGTGCTCACGGCTTCTACGGAACGAATCGTGGGTTCGACTCCCAAACGGAACAAAAATGTTCATGGCATTTATAGCAGTAGTTCCAGGTTGTAGCGTTTATCGCACACAATATAAAAGATTTCTAGTGAGGAGAAACAATTAAAAATATACAGACTAACATAAGTTATCGTTTCAACATTCTATCAAACACTTAAATTTTTGCTAAACACGTCTCTAGTTTTTAGAATGGAGCTCTTTGGTTAGTGACTCGAATATAGCTTTCGTAATAATGTACGAATTGCTAAAATTGTTGTTTTAGCTCGAATTCATTGAAAATTGGTAACCATCGTCCCATTTCTAAAAACTGGAGTCGTGTACACGACCTTAAATAAACTGACGGAAAATAACTCTAATTGTACACAGGTCCACTTTTAAGTTCGAGTTACGTGTGCGGTTGGCGCAGTACAGCTTTGCACTTCACACGACCGTCGGACGTACGACGGCGGGAGCCGCGGACGCGAGACATCGTCGCCATCGCCAGTCAGAAACATGTGCTCACTAGCGCCGAAGGCTGGAAGGTGCATCATCTCACTGCGCAAATGGACGACTTGGTAATAACACATTCGGAACCTGTATTGTCCCAATGCTGGGCAAAGGTCGAACAATCTCAGGGAGTTATTTCTCCACTCTCTCTCTCCTGAGGGTACACTTCAGTGTGTATGAGATAAAGGCCTTACACCATTATCCTTGAAAATATTGTAGTAACCGAAAGTATTGTCTAATGATTAATATTAATTTTGTTGTTTTGTCTAGATGTCTTTAGAATCCGACGTCGGGGAGCAGTTAGCGGGGCTCCTTCGAGCACTAGAGACGGCCTCAGGGCGCGCGCTGTCCGCTCTGCAGCCACATTCACACACGATACTTGAGCTACTCAAGGTATGTTCAAAAATGGCTACAACAATGACAAAAATGATTACAACCTTAATTTACGTTAGATTTACAAGTAGCTATCCTGTGGCACGACTATTTGATTGCAAAGTATGTTTTATTTCAGGGCAATATACAAAGGAGTAAAATCGTTTGCGAGGGCATACAGGAAGCTCGCGAGGACATACTCCGAGTATTTACGCACAGAAACTTCGTCTCAGACATTCTGACGAGACAAGCAGACAAGCGGTGCTTCAGAAAGCACCGGTCGCAATCATAGCCGACTGTGAAAAATAGTGACTCAAGAAAAATAGTCAGTATTTTCTTGTGATTGTATGTCTCACACGGACTTTCGCCTTACTCACATTACTGCCACCTTCAAAATAAAAAGACTACAGTTAGGTACAATTTACAATGCATAATATTAGTGCTGTTAAACTTAAAAAGCTCAAAGTACTTGTGTGGTTGAGTAAGGCTGCAAGTGCAATATAAAGGCTTGTATGGGAGTATACTATAAAAGTGATTCTTCCGAAAATATATTGAGGTTCTAAACTTGTAAATAGATTTAAGTGTATGATAAGCAATGAAAAAAATATTTAAGTTGAGAAAAGAATGCCTTGAATGAGTTGTGTTGTTTTGGGACTTAATTTAGAAAATAAATGATTTATAATTATATAATATAATATGTTGTTTTTCTTCCATTCCGTAACAAACGTATAACCGATGCAGCTAGCTCAAATAATGTTATTTTCGGCATAATAATGTGGAAGTAAACGTACAGGGGATAAAAATATAACTGGATACGTCGCTCATAGTTTAATTCAATCCAGCTTGTCCCTTGCTAGCCTCCCCCAGCAACGCGCTAAGCTGAGCTCCGTACCCAACAGGGGGTGCCCTTAGCCATGTAGTCGCTTAGTTTTATTTATCGCCATCATTTTTTGACGCATCAAAAGACGCCGACAACCTACTAGGTTGACCTGCGAAATGATATTTCAAACAAAAAAAGTCGCTCAGAGTAAAGCCGTATCTACATTCTTGTGCTTTAGCTCGTGACGCGATACCGAGAATATACATATTTTCAAATCTCCGTACACACGCAGGAACATATACAAATTTTTAAATCTCCGTACACACGCAGGCGACCCCTAGCACGAATATTTGTAGTCACCGGCTTCAAAATCTGTGTATGAACGTAAGATTTTGAATTCGCTTTGCTAACGAGTTTCCACACCGGATTTTTGACATCACGACAAATCTGCTGTCAAAATGAGCGTGTGGACGTGTGATTTTAAATTCGCCGGCGACTAAGTTGCTGCGTGTGTAACTAGCATAACGCTCACAATATAACATACGAGAATACCATTTTATGTTCAAAACTTCAAATATATTCATGACACAAAAAACCTTTGCCTAGCTTATCTTCTACAACAATGTGAACAGGCATTTTTTTTTTGGGAATGTGGTCTCGCAGCCTATGAGGTTGTCGTCTGCTTAACCGGGCTTGCTTGTGGATCCCTTAATAAATTAAGGCCACCAGCCAGGGCTTAAAAATTAAAAACTGAGTGACTACACGCTAAGGGCACCCCTTGTGGCGTACGGACTTCGGCTTAGGGCGTTGCTGGGAGAGGGCAGCAAGGGAAAAGCTGGATCGGAATTATTTAGGGATGAATTCAAAACTACAGGCTCAGTGGCGCGAGCTGGCTCGAGCAAGGGTCAGGGCGGACATGGTATGAGGCGTCGTCGCGACGGGCCTGGGCGGCGAAGACGGAACGACGGCTGAACCGGTATTTTTTTTAATGTATTGCATCTCAGTTCAACCTATGAGGTTGTCGTCTGCTTAACCGAGCTTGCCTGTGGATGCCTCAATAAATTAAGGCCTCCAACCAGGGCTTAAAAAACTTCATTATTCTCTTGCTACTAATATAGTAATCTGTGATTTATTCGTTCAAAAGCGCTGTCACAGTCTTGTCAAAGTGTCGCTAGGCAGGCAGCTGTCAATGTCATGTAATTGTGTTCTGTCAATTTTAAAGAAAAACAAAAACCTAACCTGCTTAACCTCCAGATCAAATTATATTCGAATTTCTAGCCTCTACAGCGGATAATTCCGATATATTTGTAACCTAGAATAGATTTCATAAATATAAACGAAAATGGCAAGTAGTCGCTTGGAAAGAATTGGAACTATTTACACACGGTAAGAACTTATTTCCCTTTGCTATGGTAAAATACTTTTATATGTCTTTAAAATTTTATTTGAATTTGGAAATGGAATACAAATTTTCACGCGGCAAACCAGGCATAATTAGGCGGTTAGGCGGGAAACCGAGAAATCCAGTTGATTTCTAGTGCGTTCGTGAGTATCGTAGTTTCTCAATCAACTTTTCTGCAATTTTACAATAATGACTTCTAAAAAAGGAGGAAAAGCTAAACATTTGTCAGCAGATATAAATGAATTACTGAATGAATCACAGTTTCTTAAGGATTCTCCTAACAATAAAAAGAATCAAAAACGTCAAAGAAATGATGTGATCGAAGAGGAGAGCATTACCAAATTGATAGGGCAATATCAAACAAATGCTAAGAAGAAGAAATTGGAGGTCAATGTAGAAGCTTGTAAAGAGTCACGCCAAAAGATATTGGATGTTATGAGCCATCAACTAGAAACAAGGTTTGTAAACTTACAATTTCCTATTTGAGTACATACTATTAAAATAATACTAACTTAACTTAAAACACATACAACTAAAAATACCCACAGGTAATTAACATAATATTACTCTTCATAATAATTTTCAGGAAGGACAAAAGTGACACCCTGCTTGAAAATCTATCAGAAGTCATGTTACAATTGGAAGCAGACTGTAATGCAATGAAAGATAATGAGAAAAAGTTGGAACATTTAACTACAGCAGTTGTAAAGTGCATGCAGCAGACAACCACAGCTCATAAACAAAAACTGAAAGCACTAAAAGATATTCATGCTTCCTTTAAAAAACAGTAATTTAATTAATTAATTAATTATTTATTTAACGCACAATTATATTAAGCGCACATTATTTTTGATTTTATGTGGAATTAAAATCAAACTTCAAGTTCTTATCAGTTTATAGGTGTTGTTTGGGTAAATTCTGATATTGCAGGAACTAAAACTAATATTGGATACAATTAGAAGAGTAACAAGAAGTTTGGTTTTCTCTGTCACTGCAATTTTGTTTTTATTATTCTTGTCTGCTATAAATTTTATATTTCCCTTCTACTTTCAGATGTGAACAAATGGAATCAGACCATAAAACCGAAACTGACAAATTAGCAGAAGAGTTGGAAGATGACATTAAAAAACTTCAACAGAAACTAATTTCAGAGACCAAGAAAAGTGGTTGGGAAAACTTGCGCAGAACAATTTTTCATGCTATGCAAAATGATTTTTAATTTTAACCTTAAAAATTTTGTAATTACTTTTAATTTAATAACTGTATTAATTCAATAAAACTATCCAAGTATGTAATGTTACTATGCATTTTTTTATTAACTTACCTGAATATAGTTTACTTACTATTAAGGAAGCTTCCTAAAGCCTCGTGCATATAGAATGTCATCACTTTTCATATCCTTATGGCCCAAAGCATGTGCGCTTCCAATTGAAATGGTAAGAATACTGCTGGCCTCCTCTCAGTCAATATTGACTGAAGCATTCTTATATATTGGGAGAGTTAACAGCAATACTAGCACTAATAAGATATTTAAAGTAGCATAGATAAAACCCCCACCACGCCTACCAACACCTTATTAGTTTTGAATTTCTGAATTTACAGAGTGGAGGGACTACTCACAAAAGGAGCAATGAGAGCTGATGACAGGCCCCTGTGGTTTGATGTGTATAGAGCTTTCCCACCTCTTACAGAACCTAAGTTTGCCAAACCTAAACCTGAAATGAAACCTATCAGACAAATACTTTATCCTGAAGATACTCTCAGAGCGTAAGTAAATGTTTTATAAAGCCAAGCCTGTATTACAACCGAAATAGGCCGCAGGGCAACGCATTTTAAAAGGGCGGCCCGCCAGTAGTGTGCGCTGGTTTATAGAAAATGTACAAAAGTGATAAAAGAGGATTTTTGCAATGCGTTGCGTTGCGGCGCATCCTGCCCCAATCTGCGCTAACCTTTACAGTAAGCCAATGTACCGCCGCCCGTCAGTTGTGAATCAATCAAACCTAGATTATATTAAAAGATATTTTCTGAATTCAAGCCCATATAAATAAACTCAAAGCGAGTCAACCATTTACAGGCACTTTTGGATTGTGAAGGAGTCAGATATATGTAGTTGCCCATTCCAATAGTAGGTACATGGAGAAGAACAGACAAGAAAGAAACTCCATGGATACTCTTGTAAATAATAACATATTTCTATTAACTTACAGGAAATTTCACTCAAATGGCCATGGTTTAGGAGCAATAAGTATGATCAGTCAAACAGAAACTCAAACCAAGAGGCTCATTCAACAATATGAGAAACTGAAATCCGAGAATGTGCCTGAAGAGGAACTAATTGAAAAGTCGGCGGCAGTAGTTGGCAGTGAACGGCAACTGGAAGCAACCAAAGCCAAAGTTACTGCACAAAGCCCCAATTCAGTATCTGCTAAAATTC
The DNA here is from genome assembly GCA_947507525.1 of Apamea epomidion. NCBI lineage: Eukaryota > Metazoa > Arthropoda > Insecta > Lepidoptera > Noctuidae > Apamea > Apamea epomidion. The sequence goes on from OX382232.1 coordinate 7,615,631, forward strand.
TGTCAGACATTGATATGAAGAATATTTTCTCAGAAAAGTGAACAGATTTAAATAATGTATATAATTAAAGTTAGACTTATGTTTGTAACTAGATTTAGGTAGTGTTCAATAAAGTTTTTGTTAGTATGTAAATATAAATTTCTTTTTATTTTAACTTCGTGTTCATTTTAACTTCATGTTCACAATGCACCATGTTCACGAACATGGTGCATTGTCGTTTCGTTGGACACTGGCTGACTGCCTATGGTCACCTCGCCCACATAAAAAATTATAACCACATAAAACTACGCATCACGCCTGTATTTTCCGTGGGATTAGGTAGAGATGTACCTATACACCCACATTTCGCCAGTTTTACATTACTGGCGGAACATAGCCTTAAGATGTATGCTCCAAGGTAGCCCGCGAAATTCAAATTTTCTTACGTTTTTTGCAATTTGCTGGTCAGTACTAAGGTGTACGTTGATTAAAATATGATTCGCGGCCGTAACAAATATGTATTTACAGAATTAGAATCAGTAATACAACTTCTTAAGTTAGCATAATCCTAAAATGTCAAGATTTCATGAAATAGTCATTCAGTAGGATTACTTGATTTTAGAGAGTTGTGTTGATGACTTTATGATTATAATTCTGTAAATACATATTTGTAACGGCCGCAATTCATATTTTAATCAACGTACAACTTAGTACTGACTAACAAATTGCAAAAAAGGTAAGAAAATTTGAATTTCGCGGGCTACCTTGGAGCATCCACCTTAACATGTTTGAGTCCCATACAATTGGAGGTGCAGACGATCTTATTGCCGTCAATCGAGCACTAATCCAGGCTGCTACTGAGAAAATACTCAACCGGGGATCGAATACAGGACCCTGCTGGGCAGTCGCGCTTGCGTTTAAATAACCAGAGGCAGTCCAAAAACTTATGTATCCCAGCCTCGGCCTATGTCCAGCAGTAGATTGCGATAGGCTAAGTTGATTAACTAATACGATATAATATAGTTAATTGATTGAGTCCAAAAACCAATGCTGAGCCGTTTATTAAGTCCAAAAAATTAACCTAGGTACTCCTGAGAGTAGGTTTAATTTACTGACCGCTATATCTAGGATACTTGAGAAAAGTGACGAGCACACCTTAGCTAGAAACATTGACTCACACTTTCAGTATTCGGACCTGTTTGTCAGTACAAGCTTGCAGTGTGTACGCATTACTAATCAGAATCGCGCTATCTTATCTAAGTCTGATAAGGGCCTCGCGCCGAAGAACACACCTATGCTATGTTTTAGTGTGTCATCAGTTTCGCTTTATTGCGAAGTGTTGTTTAATTCGCTTCTAGTGTCCTAATTACAAAATAAAAGTATTCAAAATGGCGCAAAAGAGGTCTTTGTGGTTCTACTTTGCTGTTATTTTGGGTGAGTGCCATTCTTTTATGTAAAACAGGATTTACAGTGAGTTATTTTGTAAACAACAGTTGGTTTTCTTTGTCATATCTAAACGGATTGTTTCAATTTCGATAACCATAACCAAAATTCACTTATGAATCCTACGTACCTACCTACTTCGGTAGGAATTTATGTGCTGTGACTACTGGGATACGTAGGTCGTCGTTGTATATCAAACCTAGTTCTGAAAATGTGTTTCGTATGCGCGCAGGTAATTATACCTACCTTACTAAACACATGTAGGTAACTATAGGTATTAAGAACATTGTGTACTTACCTATTGCTACATCCTCTGGTACCTTTGAGAATAGAGCCCAGTGTTACAAGAATTTTATAATCATTGGAGGCTTATTAAAATCTTCTGGTTTTTGAGATAATATGATGACTTATTCATACCGGATTTCCGCTGTTATTTTATGTGTCGCTTCTATTGTATTATTAATACGCTGCTACTTTAGATGAAGTTAAAGTAGAAAGGTATAAAATAAAAAGAACTATTGATTGATCTCTAACCAGTGAATATAGACTTTCCCTAGTCAGCTGAGAAGGAAATGTGGATTTCGGAAACTTGTTTTAGCAGTACTAGATAAAGTACTTACTTATCATTAATCACATGCAATCCCTGCCAAGGTAGTCAGCAGACATGTGCTTACCACCTACCTATTTACTAGTAAGATAGAATCTTTTATCGGAACAATATTAATCACGTATACATAGTTTACAAATTATCCCATTGACAGTGACACGGACGAATTTTTTGATGCCCAATGAGCTCCTGCCTTTTTCTATATGTTTACGTATTAGATACTTATACTATATAATTGTTTAAATATTTTAGTGTTAGCTTGTAAAAAAAGTTATTAATCAGTGTATGTTAAATAAATAACAAAAATAGTTTACGAATGATACAAATAGTTTGGTTTATTTTAATTATTTTTCTTCTTTCAGTTATTTTGAGTACACTGACTCAAGAAACCGAAGCCAGGCGAAAAATTCTCCGAGGAAGGCGTGTTATGACACGTACTTACTACCGTAAGTACGATTTTTAAGCTTTGCTAATGGATATCTACAAAGTGAGGCTTCACATTCTACACCTGTACAGCATGTATCATCTCTCTGCACAGGAACTTGGAAATATATACGATTACATGTTTGAGCAAATGCTTGCTGCGGTCACGGGTTCGATTCCAGATTAAACAAATATAGGTATATTTGTATGGCCATAAAATAGCTGTTTGTATTTGTTAACGCACTCACGGTAGAGGAGAAAGTCCTAGTAGGTAAGGCGACATTTTTCCAAGAAGAAAATAATGTAGATTTCTCGTTTTCATCACGCTGTTTACAGCTACGGGCAAACAGCGGCTCCTTTTCGTCTGTTATCTGATCTTCTTTAAAGTACGGCCAACCACCGCTCACGTCAGTACTAACATAACAAACCAAAAACATTACCCTCTTTTTGAGCTCCGCCGCAGTCGGGCAAAAAGTTACCACTCCACACACCGCTTTTACCTCAATAGCGCTATCGATGTCAACAAATGTTACCACAGATGTGCGGTTGATCACACGAACCTATGAAATAGTACACATTACGATGTTTAGCACCCTCCTTTTCTGTGTAAAAATGGACTACGAAGTCACAGAAGTGCGGGTTTAGGTCACAGTGCTATACATATACAAATCTTTATAGCACTCTGTGACCTAAAATCGCACTGGTCACACGTATCGTAATACCTACTAAAATACTTCATTGAAATAATCGTATCAATTTCAGGTGGTAACGCTGTTCCTGCATGGGCGATTAGTTTGATGGCTGGCATCGGCATGCTGCTCGTCGGCGGCATCCTGTACGTCGTCATGAGAAAGCTTGTACTTTCTTCAGAGACCGGCTCATTGAACACATACCAACCGGCTATGCAGCAAGATGTTTGAGCTGCTTATGGTTTAAGTTTATTCGTAAGATTATCGTAACTTAACTTTATAATAACAAAGCTCATTGCATAGTGATGTGATCATTTAGTTTTTAGAACAAACGAAACAGTGTTTTCAATGGGATAACTGTATATACCTACATACCCATTTCGTATCGAGTTATGTTATAGATGAAAACCACCTAATTTAATCATATTTTTATTACTTTATGCATTTGTACAAAGAAACAGTTGTTTACATTTTGTTTTGATGTTTTAAAAATAAAAATCGTTTTAGATATTATTGTAATTTATTTTTATCTTTTAATTATACAATCGAGTTGAAGGGATATAAGAAATTCATTATCTAAAATGAACATGTCATTTTTTGCATTTTTGAGATTGTATTAGACAAAGGGAATTACTTGTGACGAGATAACTTTAAAACTTAGAATTCTCTGCGATGATATTTGTCAGGGTCAAAGTAAGAAGTAACAACCACACGATTGCTGAACTTGCGACCAGTGAGGGTTTGCTGGGCCTTTTGACAATCAGCAATACTGTTAAACTCGACAAACACCTGTAGACAAAGATAAACAGAATTAATATTATGTACCAACTATGTTGAACAAACATTTTGAAATGTTTTAAACAAACATACTTTTCCACATCCAGGTACTTCAACTCCCTCTATTGGTCTTGGGATTTCTATACTGCGTACACAGCCATATTTGTTGCATTCCTCTCTGTAAAGTTAAAGATGCAGCATTAGTGAAAGTCTACCTACTACCTAATACCAATAAATAAATAATATATTCTGACTAACTTTTTAGTTTGAAAGTATCATCATTTGTATCGAATTTAAATACAGAAACAGAACACTAACTTGATATCTTCGAGGATGTCCTCATACTCCTCTTCGTCGCGCAGCTCGTCGGGAGTGACCATGTTGAGGAGACACAGCACTTCTGTAGGCGGCCCGGCTCCCGCCAGTGTCAGGCCCGCCACTTGAAGCTGCACCGGCGCCGCTCCGGTCATTGCTACACAACATTTTAAAAGATCAGTATCAATCTTCACCTGTAATGTTAGCGTGTCAGGAGTTGGAAAGCATACTGTACCTAAAGTTGAGTTCTTAGCTCCAATACTGGCTCGTTGAACAATGAGTTTCTTGTCACCCAGTTGCATTCCATTAAGACCGGCTATTGCCTATTCGAAAAATTAAACAGTTAATATTGGTGGTAAGTTATACCCATCAGTTAAAAAAATAATTTCAACGTATTTACCTGATCAGTCATCGAAATATCAACATATTCAGCAAAGGCATAACCCTTGCTCAGACCAGTTGATGAGTCCTTCACCAAATTGAAAGCTCGTAGTTGTCCAAATGACATCAGCAATTCCTTTACCTGTTTCACACATTATTCAATCAGAAAGTGAGTTGTTTGTATAAGGTTTGAATTACACTGAATAAATATTTAGGTACATGATTGGTCTATTATGCAGTTGTACATTCATTACACACAATTTTTTAGTGTTCCCGTTACATTTGCTAGGCAAAAGGCAGCAAATATAAAATGAATGTTATCTGACCTGTGTCTAGCCGCATGTTAGAATCAGATGTGAATGGAGGAGACTTGCCTTGAAGTGCCGACGTCTCATTCAAGTACAAGACGTATAGGTGAGAATGAGAGACAACAGTGACACGCGGGCCGCGAATGTGCCAAATCTAAGCTAGGGAGGGGCAGAAAGCAAACTATATCAGTGAGTTGTTTCAGAATATATCGAGCGTGAAGCGCACGCTCATCCCGCTAGGGTACCTGTGAAAATACCTGAAACTGACCAAAACATAACGCGGCTCACTGCTGGCTCCACCGTAGCCCTGTCAACTGTTGAATCTCGCCCTGAAATGGCTGCGGCACCTAATACTATCTCCTAATGGGAACATCTACAGTCATGTGTGCAATATACATGGGTAGCTTGTTCATTATTATTGCTATGATTGACTTACATATGTTGGTTTAAATTTTTTTTTCGTTACACCAAAGTGATATCGAAAATATCAATAAAAAATGCTTCATGTTTATAGACCAGTGCTAAAAATAATTTGGGATCAAAAGAATTACAAAGGAAAGGAGGGTTGTGTTGATCTAGTTCACTTGACAATAGAAATCCTAAGAATCTGTGTGTAAGAATACAAGAGGCAGTCGCAGTATAGACCTGCAAAACATAATTTTGTATAATCAGTATGAACAGACGAATATATTTTATACCTTCATTGGAAAATTGTACACTCATGAAATCATGGTGTAGTTGATGTGATTAATTTCAATGCTTGAAGTGTATTAATATAATATACACCATAAGGCTGATAAAAATAAGATATAAAAAGCACAAACAAGCTGCCTAAAATACAGACATTTTGAATGATTGACATGTTACATTGAACTTAGAACATTTGTAAGTATCAGCCATAGTTGATTTTTATTTAACTTAGAACATTTATAAATATCAGCCTTAGTTGATTTTATTAAATCCAGTAAGTCTTTTCATGAGGATTAAATTTATATATGTATCACAAAATACTATGAAACATTGATTTGATGTAAGACTTAGAAATGGTAAGTACTAAAATTGTGCATTAATCCTATTTACATTTTTGTAACCAATCAATGTGTCACAGACATATAATTTTAAACTAATTATCAGATAGCAGCAACTTACTTGGTCCTCATTTAGATAATTGGGCAAACCGCCAATAAATATTTTGTGTGGGGAATCTGGAACTACTGTGCTAATCACACCAGCTGAAAGCAAATAAACATAATTATTGTAAACACAAACAATTTAAGACAAATGAAACATATTTTTCATCATGCAAAGTCATTTAAAAGGGTTATAAAAATACCCAAAAGCATAAGTAATTAAACTCAACAACCACATGTTACTCTAAAAAGGATAAGGAAAATCAGAACTACATTATAACTCACCCGGCACATTAATCGCTGGATTTTCAGTGCCAGGCATGGGTTGATAGTCGTGCGGCCGCCGAATCTTCAAGCTCTGCCCTTTGAAATTGATACCATCAAAAGCCATAGCTTGTGTAGTCTCATCTATAGATCTAAATTCAAGGAATGCAAAGTTTTTGTCCAAGTTAATTTGGCAAGCCAACACAGGATTTCCTGCGGCTTGTGCCAAGCCCGAGAGGTGCATCTGTTGGTTGAAGAACTCCATGGTTTCCTCTTCTGTGACGCCGAACGGTATGTTGCCCACATACAATCTTCGGGCTTGACGAGTAATCGTGGATCCTACGACTGGTACAGCTGCTTGTGGTGTATCTGCGACGATATTTGCTGGTATTTGTCCAGCAGCTTGCATAGCTTTATATTGTAGCGGAGTGATATGCTCAAAGCCCGGCGGCGGGACATCCCAATACAGAGAAGGCTTGCGCCTGCGGGATCTTTTGCTCTGTGATCTCGATCTACTTCTCCTCGCAGGCTTCTCACGACGTTCCCTGGAACGAGACCTAGAACGCCGCCTTTCCCTCGAACGAGACCTGCGTCGGCGGTCTGCAAGCAAGGTAATACGGTTATTTTGGGTCATTAAACTTAATATTATTAGGAAAATAAATCAAATAGTTTACGTACCTTTATCTTCACCCATATTATTATGTTAATTCGTTACTTTCAGAGTCAAATAGTAAACTTCACAGTTTACTCAAGCCGATGCAAAAATACGTCTTCGCAAAATGGCGTCGGATTTAAAAATTCCAGATTTTTCAGTTTGAACACCGGTCTTTCGTCTCTTTGTAGACACCACAGGTTGACTACACTTGCTTACTAGAGATGTAATTTTTAGTAATTTTCATAACCCAAAAAGACATGTTAGTTTGACTTGGTTTTAATATTTTTATGGATTAAAATTCCTACTTGAACGAAATAATTGGTGGGATCGAATTAGCACTCTTTCTTTTACGTAACTACTATTCAAATTCAGCATTCAGAAATAGTGATTTAATTTTGTCAAGGCTCTATTATATTGAGCACACTGTCTATCGTGTCAACTGTCATCCCGCATGTCATTCCATTGATGATTACATGTCAAAATTAGACGACTAATTTCGAAAGTAGTCAATTGACGTACAAGTTGCATGGGAATAGAATGAATTATATTACAACTTTACATGGTCAGAGTATAATGTATATAATGTCAACAACTTGTTCAGAAAAGTGAAAGTTTGTGAGAATTGATATCTTTGCCGCAGTCCGAAATTGTTATTTTAGCTAGATGGCTTGTTGCTTTTCTATTAAAGTTTATACCAGTGGTGTATTTTGTATTTTATGAAAAATGGTAAATAGGTTTTCATTTATAAAACAATTTTAATCGTGGATTGTAGTGTAGCGGGTTCAGTTAAATTTTACTTACAAAAATTAAATGTGTTTTAGAACTACCAACAAGGGAACGGAGCAGTCAGAAAAAGGATTGGAAATGGAGAGGATAAAGGCGACCTGATTAAAAATGACATCAATAACGTGGAGATTAAAAACACGAAAGGAAATACGAAAACTATCGCACTGGTATTCGTGTCATTACTTCTGGATCTGTTGGCTTTTACGATGATTCTACCTCTTTTGCCATCGCTGCTGGATTATTATAACAGAGAAGAAGGCAATGGGAACAGTTTGTATGCTTCTTTATTAGGAGCAGTGCAGGGTTTCCAGAAATTCACAGGAGCTCCTGATCAATTCGCGTCAGTTTTATTCGGAGGAGTACTTGGATCGATGTATAGCTTCCTACAATTTCTGACCAGTCCAATAGTGGGAAGCCTCTCAGATGCATATGGAAGAAAGCCTATGCTTTTAATTTGTTTGGTGAGTTTGTTTTAATATGTAAATCCTATTTAGAATGTTATGCTAAAAATAGATTAAGTATATAATCAGGCAGTAATGTAACTATGTGAGTATAATTATCTAGTCTAGTTCTCAACAAGACATGCAGTCAGTATTAGATCTTGATAATAGTCTACCGGATTTCACTTTCAACATATCACTGATAATGTAAATAAGTAAAGAGATTAAGATCTTAGATAAAAAAAAAACTTTAAATTCAAAATAAATAAAAAATAAAAATAAAAAACTTAGAAATAATTTTAGTGGAATTATTTGAAAAATAGATACCGTAAACTGGATGTCCCCCAAAATCAAGTTGACCCTATCTATTTTTCGACTGCTCTGGCCTTGAGTTGGCCTAGTGTAGTGCAGAGTTTCAGTAGAATGAGAGGTCAGCCTATGCTGGTTTCGTTACCACTTGAATGCAGCCTAGTGTACCATAAAATAATTATGTATAAAATGATAAAAACAACATTGAAGTAAATAGGTATTGATAAAAGTAATTTGCATTATTAATACATTCAGCTAAAGTTTCTTCAAGTGTACAAACATTGTTGTTTGGCCAAGTGTGGGAGTTATTATATTACCAAGGCTATAGAAAATGTACATCCTCACAGGAAAGATGCAACATGTAATATCCTCCATTATGTTCATCATATAATCAATACAATGATTACACTAATTAAGAGTATGACTATTGAATTACAAAGCACTTGGAGTATCTTGCACCATTCATAAACATAATGCATATAAATTTATTTTGACTATAAATGGGTACTTACCTTACCTACTTCATCTTATTGTTATGGTAGGTAGCTAAGACGTCATTCAGAAAAACGAAACACTCATAGAATTGACGGAAAGTAGGTATGATATGACCACAGTGCACAGTAAGCCGACGTTGACACGGACGTAAAGCGAGAGACGTACCGCAGCAGGATTTTTTCGCGCACTGGATTTTCAACGCACTGCTTAGTGCCGAGAGTTGAAAATCCAACAGTGTGGTTTTGTGACACGCTGGGATGCGCTCTGTTGGATTCTCAATCCTTGGCTCAACACCCAGAGTTGAAAACCCAGTGCATAATAAAATCCCGCCCCGATATTTTTACGTCTGTGCGAACGTAGGCTAAAAGAATAAAAAAATCGAGTTTTATTAGTTCCAACTGACTTACTCATACCTACTCTATTGGTTTATTACTTCACAATGTCATAATGATACAATTATTAAATATTATAATCCTAATTGTATGTTATTTTGTAGAATTTTTGCTGTTCGTATTTGTTTCCAGTTGGCTATTATTGCTACTACTACAAAACCTGTACCTACATTGTCTTCACATGATCTAACCAAGATTATGTCTAGACTTTAAAAGAGACTGTGACCTCTGAGTTTGTTTCGGCCTTTCTTCTCAGACTAGTCAGATAGGAAACGCCGACCTCATCTAGTATTAAAATATGATTGACGTGTAAAAGTGTTTGTACAAACCTACTTACAGAAATAGCCTGAGAAATAGATAACTACATAACCAATGATCGATCGTTATTATTCTGAATACCTAGTATCGGAAAAGTTCTGAAATAGCAAGCGCGAATTGTCGAAAGAGGAGTGTTTTATACATTTCTTCATACCCTAAATGGCAAAACATGCAGATCGACCAGTTATTTTAAGACCACGCACATATCATTTGATGTATACTCATGTTTTACAATAAATATATTATATTCTATTCTACCCGCTCGGGAAATACGACCATATCACCATGCTGTTATCTTAGCAAATGCTTTATTTATTTTTTTCATTCAGGTAGGAATAACAATATCCCATGCACTATGGAGTTGCGCCAGTACATTCAGCGTTTTTGTTCTGGCCCGGTTTATCGGCGGATTGAGTAAGGCCAATGTGAGCCTGAGTATGGCGGTAGTCACCGATGCTTCCAATGAGAAGACCAGGGCTAGAGGAATGGTAAGAAAATTTTAAAAGGTCACTGCACTTTTTTGACATGTTGTTAATGCCTTGGATATGAAGCCACTTGTCAAAACACGGTTCAAAACGCGGTAAGTAGTAGAAGACAGCTAATCAATACGGTAAAGTTGGAAGTTACTTAAATGTTCGTCTAAGTACCATGTATGCCTCCTTCGTCAGTACACTGACACTCATCATGTGAGCCCTCGTACCCACGGGCGATTTTTTATCGCGCACTGGATTCTTAACGCACTGCTAAGTGCCGAGAGTTGAAAATCCAAATGCGTATACTTTTTATTGCGCTGGATTTGGTAGCGGTACAAAATTCTTGTACCCGCCGCGTACCAAAAATCTCGAATTTCTACCTTGAAGTTATGTGGTGTTATTTGGTACCGGTACTGTACTGATACTGATTAGAAATAGTACAAGTACTACGTCTTGTACCGGTATCACACTAAGACCAATGGTACCAGTTCCCAAAAATACCGGTGTTTCAAGCCCTGGCCGCAATGTTAATTAACCCTTAAGATAAACCTAATTAGGTAGGTAGTAGATTGTTAACTTTTAGAACGGTATCAACTGTTTATATTATTTTCAGGCACTGGTAGGTTTGGCGTTCTCTATCGGATTCATTGTTGGCCCAGTCACAGGAGCATGGTTCGCTTTGAATAGTGACCGATCCTCTGGCGCTTGGGGCGAACGCCCTGCCTTATATGCGCTGTCTCTTTCTCTTGCCAATATAATTCTAGTATTATTCTTTCTTCCGGAGACATTGAATAAAGTAAGTATTACCTTTGCTTAACGATTCGGTTGTTTTATTATTATATGTTCCTTCTGCTTTAACACAACGTATTTTTCAGGATAAAAGAGCACCTTTATCGTTCAGTCTGTCTAAATCCGTGGATTTCGTCTCCCCTTGGCATCTACTAAGGTTCACTGCTGTTAAAAACCTTTCACGCTATCAGAGCGAAGTACTGTCGAAGCTGGGACTGATCTATTTTCTATATTTATTTACATACTCGGGTCTCGAGTTCACCCTTACATTCTTAACGCATCACACCTTCCAGTATACAGCTATGCAACAGGGCAAAATGTTCTTAGTTATGGGTAAGTTAACTTTGTTTTAATAATACACGTTTTAATTGTCGTAATTAGTAGTTGTTTAAAGTCAATAATTCGTGCTGCATAAGTGCGAAGAATGTTTCCGACTTAGGTATGATTAATCGATTTGTAAAACTCGAAAGATTAATCAGAAATAGACTAAAGAAAAAAAAATACTTTGAAGTAACTTCCCATTTAATTTTGATACCTTCCCACATTATTTCATCTAATTTCATATATTCAACAACAAGTATACATTAAACTTTAGGCAGCAGTGGTGGCCTAATGACCACTAGAACTAAAAATTCTAAGACACGTGACATCTACCAACCCGCGCTGAGCCTGCGTGGTAGATTGAAGCCCACGCCCTCTCATAGAGAGGAGACCTGTATCCCAGCAGTGGGAACATAATAGGCTGTGCATGTACACTATAGACTAGGTTAACATTACAAAATTGTTTCTCCAATGTACCCAATTTTCAGGGTTGATAATGGCGGTGCTGCAAGGCGGCGCGGCTCGTAGGCTAGGCGCCCGCGGTGCAGAGGTCGCTGCACGCGGAGCCCTAGCACTAACCCCGGCTTCTTTTCTAAGCGTCGCCTTCGCTGCGTTACCGAATCCGCCTTTATTTGCGCCTATATACTGGCTCTGGCTGGGACTCGTTCTATTTGCATTATGTAAGTGTCAAGTATTATACTTAAGAACCCAAGTCTTTGTTGTGATTATTCGACACTTCACCTAGAAGGCGCGAGTTATTCGCGGCCTTCTAGGTGAAGTTTCGTATTATCGCCAAGAACTAAATTTAATGATAGATGGCCTATCATCTTTGACTGCCTCGTTGGAGTAGTGGTTGCAAATGCTACTGCTGAGCACGAGGTCCTGGGAACTTCTCAGTAGCAGTCCGCGGTCCGGATATGTGCGCGGTTGATTGCAATAGGCTCGCCCCTCCCCTTATTACATGGGACTTAAACATAACTGGAGAAATGTAGGTGTACTATAAGGTACACCTTTGCCTAACCCATATGCCATAGGAGATTACAGACTTGGTGTTATATTATGATAATTGTGCTTGAAAAAAAAAAAAAAACATTGGAACAACTTTACGAGTAAATACGGTCCTTCTTATTGTCAACGCCAACATTTGTAGCCACATTTTTTTTTGTATCTACTAATTTATTTATTTTGCTTTGTCACAGCTACGGCGTTCGCGGTTTCTTGCATGACTTCAATGGCGGCGGGCAAGGCGCCAAGCGAAGCGCGCGGCGCAGTGCTGGGCACGCTTCGCTCGCTCGGAGCGCTCGCAAGAGCTGCAGGGCCGCTACTTGCATCCTCAGGTAACTATACTTTTTTCTCTTTGAGTGCCTAACTTATGGTGCAACTTGGTATTTGATTAATCCCTGAAATCCAAATTCAAAAACTGTTTGACTGTTTCAATCATTGTATGGCACAAAATATTCAAATATCTACATACTTTTTTTTTATCATTATCCCTCTCAATTAAAGCACCTGCCATCTAATCTCTTCACCACCCTTGGTTGACTGGTAGAGAATGCCTAAGGCATTAAGTCCGCCATTGTACCTTTTTGTGCGAAAAGTTTAAATAAATAAATATTTCTTGGATTCCATACTATGATAATATGCAATATTTTTTAAGCAAGGCAAGATTCCTGGTAGGCATACGCGGAAGCACTTGACCTCGTTATTTCATTCACAATATCCTTATCTTTGATATGATTGTAAGTTATCAATAGCCCATACTCATTGCGCTATACGTGTGTACTACAAGTAATTTCCGTTGTTTCTATCATGCATAATGTTCTCATACTATGATAGTTAGCCGAGGTTCGGACAAGCGATTTTTTAACGCGACGATTTTTTATCGCGCACTGGATTTTTAATTCTCGATGTTGACATTGCGTTGCGTTGAAAATCCAGTGCGTGATAAAAAATAGCCGCCCGTGGGTACTAGGGCTTAGGGTGCGTTGCCACTGAGGTGAAGACAAGCGGAGCGGAGAGATGTACAGGACTCGACCAATCACATAAGTTGAATTCCAAATCGTCTCACGCGTCTCGTCTATGATTGGTTGATTCCTGCAAGTCTCTGCTCCGGTCGTCTTCGCCTCAGTGGAAACGCATCAACAAACGACCTACGATTCTTGAGTCGGGGCCTTTATGTGCTTTTATAATTCTGTCCGTCACGTTATTATCGTTACGGCATCACGATAACACAGGAGAGTAAAATGTATGCGAATATATTATGAAGACGCTTTTAATTTTCCGTCCACGATGACGTATTTCCGTACATTTTATGGACATGGACGTCCAGGATAAATATAGTCACGTTAGAAATTGTAAAAGTGCTCATTGGGTCTTCAATATTAACAAATACTTGTTTTGTTCCAGTATACTGGTGTTCGGGCGCGATGATCACATACACCATCGGCTCCATAATTCTAATCATTCCAGCTGTGATGTTAATTAGACTGAAAACATAATAAAGCAGCATTTACACTGCATGTACAATAAGAACAAGCAATAACATTTTGAATAATTTATTAAGAAATTCCACTATTTAATAGTATTATACAATTGTTCTGTATTATTTATATTAATTTTGTTTGTGTATTTTTGTAATGTTTTATTGTTTTTAATTTTCTCGAATAAACAGTATTAATACATTGAGTTTTTGGATGTTAATAACTGTAGAGTCAGTATGGCTTTTGCCACAGAGTAATGCTTAGGTAAGTTATGCCACTCTTCTAAGGAAACAAACTAATGTGTATCATTATCTACACATGTATTAACTATTAAAGTGGTTTATGGATACTTGAAAGTCGTTGTAAAGTGTTTCACTGCTTATCATAAAGATAATGGCCATACGTGACCGGACTCATAAAAATTATTGATAAACATAAATAAATCTTTCAACTTATTTCAATTGTTTTCTTTCCGTGCTTATGGCCTTCCCCCTTTTGCTTTGTGTAGGATTAATTTGGGATATAATAACAACTAAAAAGTTTCTAAAAAGCACCGACGTAATTATAATGCACTAGCTTCTGCTCGCGACTTCGTCCGCGTGAAATTTCTTGTGCCCCCGACCCACCGCGACGCATCGCATCGCATCACCTACCCGCGCACTTCGTTTTCGCTTAGCGTTCTTTCTAACATTTTTTTTTGCTCGGCTCCTGCGGGGATCCTAGCTTGCTGATAAATAGGCTATAGCCTTCCTCAAGAATTGGGCTATCAAATGCAAAAAGATAGTTTTTCAAATCCGACTGGGAGTTCCAGAGATTACCCGCTACATCCAAACTTAGAAACAAGCAAATTTTACATCTTTATAATATTAGTATAGATTATGGTATTTTAAGTTTTTTTGTGGGAATAACCACCAAAAACATTTCAATAATGTCTGATAACCACCATTACATTACACTAGCTCTAGGCAGCTCATCTTTTAGAGATAACATTACTTTTTGTGCAAGTCTGGCTTTTTTTTTTGAGTGGGAAATCATCAAATCTGCCTCTCTCCCGCTCTAGGCTGAGCGGAAGGGCATGTCAGACTTTTACTGACTAAAACCCACCCGTGTTCCTACAGTTGGGGCCACGGTATCTCTTTCGAACAACCCGCGGCCCTGGCAGGCATCGGCCTTACCGGACCCCGTCAATTCGTGGTGACATCTCTGTGTTTTCGACCTGGGCCTGGTCCTTACCGGGCGGCGAGCTGCCCATTGCTCGCCGCTCGCAAGCTCGCGCCTACGGTGGCCGGGAGTCGGCTGTTGACTCCCGTCCAGGGCGTCTCCTGAGCAGAGATTGCCTCTCCCTCACGCGCTCCGCCTCCTTCTTTGCGAGCATTACTGCTTCGCATCCGTACCATGGCCTGGACCAGGGCCGGCCGCGAGAGATCGCCGCCGAGAGGACACGGCGGTGCTCCGCCCAAGCCGGGCAGACCTCCACCGTATGCTCCACCGTGTCCTCCGGGCGATCTACACAGTGGTGACACCCTGACGTATCCTCCCGCCTTATCCTGAACAGGAACCTCCCGAAACAACCGTGTCCGGTGAGGACCTGCGTCAGGCGAAAGGGGAGGGCGCCGTGGCGCCTCTCTAGCCACTCTTCAAAGAGGGGACTTATCGCCGCAATTGTGGCGTGCCCAGCACTGGGTTTCGACAATCGCACTTTCCATGCCGCCATGAGATCCCGCCGTAGCTCTGTCTGCTGTATCGTGATTTTTCGCGGCAGCGGAGTTACGCCCCGGCGTTTTGCCTCCTCTAAGTCTGGGCTCACATATTTATGTTAGTAACAACTAATAACAGAAGAGGGGCCTCGACCCATTTGCTAATAAATTCTAAATTAAAAATACAGAGATAACGGAATAAAATGTATTTTAAATTACCTAGCCTCTAGCGCATTTGAATGTTCATACGGTCGTTTGAAAGAATTTATACTCCAAAAGTATGTCATACATACCTACATTCCAAAACATTACCCCTAGAAAGCGAGTCATTTTATTTTGACATCATGGAAACACTCCTTCACGAAGTTTTGTTTGTGTAATGTGTTGCTAAGCAACCGTTTGTTGTTATGACAGGATGCCATAGTTGGCATATTATGATATTGTGGTTGTGAGAAAATGCCTCTGTTTAGTAATAAATTCTCACCAAAAACTATTCCGGTACGAAAACAAGATACCACTGTGCTGAAAAATGAGCTTGGCAGTGATTATGCATCGAAGGAATTGTCTCTCGACGTGGCCCCATTGAAATTGAAGTTGGGGGACTTTGAAATATCTTTTGAAGAAGGACAGTGGATTCCAGGTAAATACGGGTATTTGCCGTTTTTTTTCACATATGTATTCTTAATGATGAAGACAAACAAAGTATTTTAAGGACCTATATAACTTGTGTTTTGTAGGGAATTTTGTTTTTTTCTGCTAGAACTGTAAATGCAACTTGATATATTTTCGCTTTGAAGATTCGTCAACCCTGATATTACGAAATTAATGTTGCTTATGTTCTGTACATTTAAAAGCCTTTCAATATACTTATATATCTTCTAAATTATATTTCAATATAATCAGGTTTTCGAATCAGGCAACAAAAATTGAGTTTCGTAACTAGTTTTTTATCTTCACAGCTTCTGGAAAAGCTGGCGCCGCGCACAAAGAGAACATTCGCCTCAAAAACGAGCTAGAAAGACTTGAAGAAGAGAACAATATGCTAAGATTGAAGTTCGAAATATTACTGGACATGATGACTGATAAAACAGTGGAGGCTGAACAACAGGAATTGCAGAGAGCACAGAGTTTAGGTAATTTGAAACAGAAGGGCAGTAAAAAGAAATGGTCATAAAACGTGTTAGATTTTAAGATGTGAATAAAAGTTGTGTAAATAAAATAAACAAATACATGTTTTTAAAAGTAAATTAGTGTTTGACTTTAATTTAATATTGTGGTTGTACTATTACACCACTGCCTATCTTCCATGAAATACAGGCGTGATGTTGAGTTCAGACTACTAGACAGAATTTCTGACTACTCGTTACAGAATCTGCTTGATAAGATTACGGGGTTGGCACATATCTTCATAGCGCGAGATTTAACTTTATGCTTCCTAAGAACAGGCTATAATACGGTAAGATATAGCTCAGAATCATGGTGGCAAGAAGCCCACCACCCGTTAAAACTGAATCATATTCAACAAAGAAGAATCAACTACACTGAGAAACCCCCAGTAGACAGAAGTCCAGAGTCATGAAGTAGGCGCTCTGTCACTATTCAACAACTTGCTTGCTTAAAAGTTTTTGAACAGAGTATTTAAATTAACTACTATAGAAAAAAAAAACAAAAAACTGTATTAAAAATATCTTTACTTACATAGTAATAACTTTTAATATCTTACAAAATATTTAAAAAAAATCTTATCGCATTAAACAAACATATTTAAGTACAACATCAGCAGTTTTTGCTGCCGCCATATTTACAGAATAGCGCTTTTTTAGACATCACAGAAGTCTGGGTTTTATATCTACCCTCGGCTCAAATATATTTACATTTCGAGACAAACCAGGCAAGCTCCCTTGCAAAGTGACTAATTTAAATGCAACCTATGACAGAATGACGAAACCTGGCGTATTTATAATCACAACAACAAACAAAAAAATCCTTTCGACAGTCTACTCGCTGAAACGGTGGGTATTAGCAGTACTGACTTGAGGTAGTTTACTCCGCATTAGGGCATCGTCCCCTTGTATGTCCGGGCTGTCGGCACAGGCTGCATAGTCTGGCCCCGCCTGATCCTCGGCCTGCGCCCCCACGCCCCGCCCCGCCCCCGCCTCCTCTCCCGCGCCCCCTGCCGCGGTTACTGCTACTACTGCTGCTACCCCAATCTACAAAACAAAAACAATCTTAAACGGTTTTAAGCGAAATAGTGAGATTGAAATTCACTTTCGAAACTGCTTTTGACCCCGTGGTAACTTTTTACACCGACCTAATTTTAATACAGATGGAACTAGTGTGCATATATAAATTCACTCGGAAAGAACTGTAAGCAAATTATTATTATTTAAATTTTTATTGTCAATTATTTCTAAGTATTAAAACTAATTGGTGAAATGTGTGTACAGTCAGTCTACCCTTTGGGAGGAAACATGCGTGATGTTATGTCATGTGTTCAGTCATTACCTGTGGTAGATCCGCTGTCAGCCCATTGGAAGAAGTTACATCTTGAACCCATGTCCTTCACGCAGCAGTAGAAAGGACGACCTTTGTTCGGGCCTTCCTTTTGCACCGTTATTCTGAAACACAAGTCGCAAATTAGGATATCTTGACCATAGGACTTATAATGACAGAATAACAAGATATTCTGATGCTGGAATCGACTAAAGCAACCTCACTTTTCCAGTAGTTTGATGCAGTTGGTGGCATCAAATCTGAGATTGAACTAAAACAACTGCCAACTGCTGTGAGCTTGTTTTGAACTTTTTAATCGCAGTTGAGTTTTTTTATTTTTTACTTACTTTTTACATGGCATTCCGCAGTCGCACATAACATCGTCGTTGCTATTATCATTACCACTGTCGCGCGAGTGACTGGGCGCTACCCCCCAACCTCTTGTAGTGGAAGCATTACTGGAATGTTGGTTACTATCCCAGGAATTAGTACTGGTCGGCGGAGTGTCGTAAGGGTTTTGCACTGTGCTGCTATCATTGTCGGGGGCCCAAAGGAAAAAGTCGCAACCGCCATTTTCTCTGCCAGCTTGACATTTGTAGAATTGCTTTCCTGAAATGCAACAGTTCATTCTATTTAATACTAGCTGACCAGACACACGTTCTCCCAAAATTCCATAACAATAGCACTTTCAGTTTTCCTAATTTTCCGGGCAACTTTTCCAATTTTTTATCCTTAGAAATCTTATTCGGACTATAATAATAAAAACAAATCTGTTGAGCCGTTCTCAAGGGATGCGCTTACGGCGCTCTACGGTGGACGCCATCATGCGCGTGCGAGCCCTCACGACGGGGGATGCTGTGGCCCGGGGTGGGGTTGTCTTGGCGGTGTCTATAGACATCGCCAATGTCTTTAATACCCTGCCCTGGAGTTGCATCAGGGAGGCATTCCGGTATCACCGGATGCCGACCTACCTCTGCGGCGTCTATTTGACGGACAGGGTTGTCATCTACCCGGTCACCGGGGAGAGTGGAACCGGCGAGACATGTCGTGCGGTGTCCTACAGGTATTGGTCCTAGGGCGGCATCTGTGGGATATCGGGTACGATTGGGAGCTGCGCGTCGACCTCCCTAGCGGCGTCAACATGGTTTGCTGCGCTGACGACACGCTGGTCTTGGCGCAGGGGAGGTTGCACCAGGCGGCGGCCGAAGTAGTAACACGCGGGATTGTGACAATCGTCGAGGATCCGGCAATTGGGACTCGAGGTGGCCCTGCACAATTCCGAGGCCATGTGTTTTTATGGTCTTCGGGACGCGCCACCGTCGGGTTCCCAACGGTAGGAGAGGTTCACATCGGCGTCGAGTCAACGATGAAATACCTGGGACTCGTCGACAGCCGGTGGAACTTTGTGGAGCTTTTCCGACGTTTGGCTCCCAGACTGGAGCGGGCCGGGGCTGCCTTGAGGCGGCTCCTACCCAATCTAGGGAGTCCAAACGTCTCTTGCCGGAGGCTCTATGCGGAGGTCGTGCGGTCTATGACCCCTTACCTGACCTCCTTATCGGATTGCCGCCATGGGATTTGGAGGCAAAAGTTCTCGCCCACATATGGGAGTGGCGAGAGGAGGCAAAACACCGGGGCGTAACTCGGTGCTGTACCGTGATTTCTCGGACAGAGCTCCGGCGGGATCTCATGGCGACATGGAGAGTGCGATTGTCGCAACCCAGTCCAACACTGGGTTGGCACGCCACAATTGCGGCGATAAGTTCCCTATTTGAGGAGTGGCTGGAGAGGCGCCACGGCGCCCTCACCTTTCGCCTGACGCAGGTCCTCACCGGACATGGTTGTTCCGGGAGGTTCCTGTTCAGGATAAGGCGGGAGGAAACGCCAGGGTGTCACCACTGTATGGATCGCCCGGAAGACACGGTGGAGCATGCGGTGGAGGTCTGCCCGGCTTGGGCGGAGCACCGCCGTGTCCTCGTGGCGGCGATCGCTCACGTCCGGCGCTGATTCAGGCCATGGTACGGAGCGAGAGTGCATGCGAAGCCGTCACCTCCTTCTGCGAAGCAGTAATGCTCGCAAAGGAAGAGGCGGAACGCGTGAGGGAGAGGCAATCTCTGCGCCCTCACGCCCCTAGTCGCCGCAGGAGATGACCTGGACGTCGGGAGTTAATAGCCGACTCCCGGCCACCGTAGGCGCGGGCTTGCGGGCGGCTAGCAATGGGCAGCTCGCCGCCCGGTAAGGACCAGGCCTGGGTCGACGGCGCTTTGTGCGCACGCGCTCCTCAAAGAAATGACAGCACCAAATGACGGGGTCCGCTAGGGCCAATGCCTGCCAGAGCCGTGGGTTGTTCGAAAGAGATACCGTGGCCCCTGGCACAGGCAACTGAAGGAACACGGGTAGATTTTAGTCGGTAAAAGTCTGACACGCCCTCCCGCTCCACCCACAAGATTTCCCACCCAAAAAAAAAGGGATGCGCTTACCAACACACAGCATTTCATTGTTATTTATATAGATACGATTTGGCGGGTATACTTGCGCGAAAGGTAATGCCAAGTGTTCTGCTACCATTTTGACCATAATAATAATGTATAACAACTTACCGTGGTTCGCAGTTTGTTTCCGCACAGTTAATAGAATCGCAGCTTTATTACAACCACAGAGCACATTATTATCACCATTGTCACTACTCCCTGGAACAGGCATCCTCGGCTGATTGTTCATTGTATTTTGAACTCTACTCGCAGGTTGTGGAGCAGAAAATTGCCTTGGCGGTGCTGTGTTTGTATTGGCAGTATTTCTTTGGGTTTGTCGCGCTGGTGCAGCAGGAATTGTGTTGATAGGACTGTTACTGTTGCTATTACTATTGGATCTGTTATTCGCAGGCTGTGTCCTATTAGTTACATTTGGTTGTCTTGTATTATTCGTTACTTGAGTTCTGGTGTCGGGGCCGGGTCTTACGCTAGCAGGGTTTATTCTAAGCATTTCTAAGAATGTTGTGTCGCAGCCACCGATGCACCCGGTGTGTGGGGCAGGGTATATGTGACTAAGTTGGTTGTTTTTCCATTCAAATTTCAGCATTTTGTAGTTTGGGCCGCACTGTAGAGATTAAACATGGTATAAATCATTTATTTAACCATTTATACACAAACAGACAAAAAAATCAGAACAGAAAAATAGAAGAGAGAGAGAAGGGAGAGGAGGGGGGCATAGGGGGGATATTATGAATTATTTCATGGTTCCTTAACCACGTCGATCAAGTTTAAAGGAATCTTCTAAAAGTTTTTAATGAATGACTACTATGACTAATTATCATTAAAAAAGATACTTACAACAGGACAAGAGTCAGATAAAACTTGTATTGTTTTAACTAAACTCGGCAACCACACCGCGTTCTTACAGTTAGGAAATGAAAGACAGCTAATGTATAAATCATCTGCATTGTTCTTTTTCTGTCGTACAACCATGTCCGAACCACATTTTGGACATTTTAGAGCTGAAACAGAAGGAATTTCTTAAATATAATTGTAATATGCAGTTTGAATATTGTAAATAAAGATTCTAATTGTTTCATTATCTGCGGGGTAATTGCGTAACACACTATCATAATGAAAGCTATAGCTACTGAGCTATGGCTTTCATTTTGACAGTTCAACAACACTCAATGCGTTATTCCGTTATTGAGCAGACAATTTTTTCGAACATAGAATAGAATAGTTCTTTATTTGGAGAGAAAGTAGGTACAAGTTACAGATGTTAAGTTTAAAATTATACTTATACTAATTATCTTAACAAAGGAATGCAAACAGTTTTAGCTATAATAATAAAGACTCAATAATGTATATGAAGCAATGGATTAGCAATATCCTTCAAAATTATTCACATTGAGATTGATAGTGTTACGGAATTGGGATGCAGTGCAGCAAGCTAGCAATTAATACGACAGTCAATTTGCGTTCGATTCATGGGTCATTTGCGTGACTGGCTTTGACATTTGCGTGCCTCCACAAAAGCCACAAATCTTCATATCCAATCCAGAGTTCAATATGCAATTGGGTAGACAATAATATAAGCTAAGAATAGGTACTTTAGAACAACAGGTAATTTAAATCATGGCTCATAATTAATAATAATTATCCATTGCAATTGATTTCGATTTTATAAAGTTTTAAAGAGCGTTCTAAAATTAACCTTGTTTACTTGTCTATAAATTTGACATTTGCTTGAGTTTTACTAATAAATTGTGCAGTTACCTGAAGGCATGTTGACTGGTAGTGCCTCAGCTGAAGGGATATATTCATTAGGTTGTTCACTAAACCTTTCAGCAAGCGCTGTGTCAATTTTATTCGCCTCCAAAGCCACTATCTGATAAACTTCCTTGTACTTTGCTACCTAAAAAAAATAAACATTTAAACTTTGTCTCAGAAATGTTAAAAGCGATTTTCGTTATGTTCTAATTTTGTAAAAAAAGAAGAATTGACAAAATAGTATGGAAAAATGACCCAGTCCGTACAAAGATTAATTGTATGCCAAATATTCCCCTAGATTGTTTAGTTTATGATGTGACAGTAAACCTCGCTCGGTTTCCGATAGCTGAATTAAATCAGTTATAAAATTTTGCCATTGAATTTAAAAGTTTCAAATTTTACTCAATTCTCATTAATATTAATCGTTTAGTTTAGGCACTGGCACCCGCAAAATTTAAAACTATTTCTTGACAAACATACAATCTAAAAGAAAGACCTAATATATCTCTCCCCCCAATTTGACTCAAAGAAAACCAAAATAAATGCTCTCCGTGGTAGGTACACTTATTTTAATTTATATTTATCATTACCTGTTCAGCTAACACTACTTGCGGCTGCTTGCGACCCTCGCTAATAGCCTTAAGGTCTGCCTCGAGCTGCGCGCGCAGATGAGGCTTGGATATCGTGAGGCCCATAGCATCATACCCTTCCACCAGTCCCATACCGAGTAAACCGGGTACGAAGTGTATAGCGTCTGCTAGAGCCACGTACGATCTGTTTTTTATAGTTTCTATGTGCTCTGCGTGGGTTGCATCCGTTCCTGGAAAACATAAATTGTCATGCTACGTGATTGCCAAGTCAGACTTCTGAGCAGTTACATAGTTAGGCAATGGACAAAAATCCTTCCTTGTAATGTCTTATCTAACTAGGCATCTGTCTCTATGACTAATTGGCTCTATTATATTGCTATATATATTCTATTATTTACTATATTCAGTATATTTACTTTGTCAAAATTTATTATGTAACAATATTATGTGTTAGTGGTATTCTGAACAGCGTAAATGGTTGCCAGTGAGATAAACTTACCAATTCCATGCTTCTCCATAAGACCAATGAGATCAGCTTCTGTTAATAGATTCGGAGGAGACGTGTTGCCATCTAACATATCAATACTCGTTGGATTAAAGGTTTGCCCATTCTAAAACAATTAATTAATCTTTATTAATTAATCTTATTTCTTCGTCATACGTGTTATGCAAAATTCAATCGTAAAACTTACTTCATAAACATGAATTTCCTTTGACGACCACTTGTCATAAGGGTAGACGTCTAAGTAATTCCTCGCTGTGATCATAAGGCCACTTGCATTGAACTTTTCGCTGGCTATTTCTATGGCGACCGTGGTTTCTTGGCCCTGAGCGTCCTTAGAACAACACGCGAGAAAAGACCGGACTATGAATTCGTATAGTCGCTGTTCGTTGCCTGATAAACCTGTGTAAATAGAAAGACATTTATTTATTTACCTACCTACTGCTACCAACTGTAATGCTCATGTAAGCATTACAGTTGGTAGCTACAAGTAGTGAAGAAAAACTTTTCTATTACTAAATTCGTTTTCCCAGACCTATACCGAAAGTAAAACAAATATACAGTATTTCAGCATTCAATTTTGAGTTTTAAAAGCTACTGACGAAAATAACAAATCTTACTGTTCGAGTATTTCGTTGGGTGTATAGGCGGATGGGCTTTATCGCTCTTATTGCCTTGCCGTGGCGTTGGACCCCCGCTATCGAGAATGTTCTGTGCAAACGACCCCCAGTTGGGGTCACCAGTCTGTTGACCCACTAGTTGGGCTAAGTTCATCTCTTTAGGAAACTCGTTTGTCTCAGTACGAGGGTAACTGATAAAACCTTGGGTGTACAATTTTTCCGCCAATCGCATTGTCTCTTTTGCGTTGATTTTTAGCTTCCTTGAAGCTAATTTTTCAAGTTCCTGAATAAGTAAAACAGTATTGTACACAGAGGCTTTTTTTTTTATAAAATATGTTGCCCCACACTAGGAATTACTCCTGTATCGTGGGTATGTTTACAAAAATTTAAACTCACATACACAAACAGCCAGACCCGGAACAAATACTAATGAAGGCAATACAAATATTTGTTCCGTGCGGGAATCGAACCCGCAATACGCAGCGCAGCAGTGGATCGCTCAGCCATTGCGCTAACCGTGTCGTCTTTGATAGAGAAGATTCTCAAGTAGGTAAGAATAAGTAAATATTATACTGGCTTTAATATTCTTTACTGGGATTGTGAATGCAACACCCCAATAACAAATGTCTGGTTCTCACTGGACTATACTCTCACCACCATTACTGATTTCAAGATTTTACTCACCACTGTATCTAGGGGTAATGGTCTCCACTTGGACTTGGGTTTGGTCTTCACTTCACAAACCTTAGCTTCTGGATTCTCAAGGCAAATGTCATGGAAAACCTGACAGGCATTTTGGTCAAACAATCTGACTCTTTCCCAAATAAAATCTACACTTAGATTGTTCATTGTATGGTTTACTGAATTCCAATAAAAAAAAGCAAAACATTAGAACAGTTCAGTTGTAATAACATAAAAATACATAAAGTTGAGAAAACTGACCTTTAATCTTCCAAAAAGGTTCTGATACAAAATTTTCCACAGCTCTATACCTCTCAACTACGAAGCCTAGTGTTGGGAACTGACATGAACCATAGCTAACTAGACTTTCCGCTAGCTTCCTAGGAAAAACTTTTTGCAGGCGTAGTGTCTGAAATCTTGTGAATGCTGCACCTGAAATAGTTAACAAGCTCTTTAGAAACAGGCTCCTGTCAGCTTTATTTTGCAGTCTATGGCAGATGTAAGGTCAATATATTACCTATCCTTAAATCCAGCTCCTGCCTAACATCAACAGCATCACTGATATTCTTATTTGGTTGTTCTAAGTTTCGTAAAGCCCGGGACACAGATACTCCAGTGATCTCTGAGAATTTGGCTCTAAATATTCTGAGGTTGCTCTTCACTGCGGTGCAAACATTAATGATTTCAAATCCAATGTTCTCTCCTTCTCTGTCACAATCCGTCCAGACGATCAAACCAGCACAACCTCTTATTTCTCTTTCTAAAGTTTTCTGCAAAATTGTAAAAGCCAGATTATGGAAAATACTTTTTAATTTAACTTGTAGGTTTATAATATTATCATTCTTTGATAAGAATGATAATATTATAAACCTACAAGTTAAAGTGGATGTCTTTCGGCTGACATGATGATGATGGTGATCCATCATCATCATTTCAGCCGAAAGACATCCACTGCTGGACATAGGCATCCCCCAAGCATCACCACCTTGACCGCTTCATACTGATACAATATTATAATGTTTGCTAACCACTAACAAGGATGGTTCATGGAAGATCACAAAATGGACAATTCTTATTTGATAAAGTAGATACAGTAAAAAATGTACAAATTGTTTTTTATGTTGCTGATAGCTATAGTGACCTTGTAGCTTTGTATGGCAGTAAAGTGCTTTATTTATTTAATAATTACTAATCTATAAAATGCCCAGCTAGATGGACAGACAACCTCAAAAAGGTGACTGGGACAGACTGGATGCGGAAGGCAGAGGACAGGATGTGGTGGCACAGCCTAAGATAGACCTATGTCCAGCAGTGGACTGCAATAGGCTTAGTTGATTGATTGAATCTATAAAACATAAGTACTAGATACTTTACCTTAATTTTTTCATAATTCTCAGGACAGTACTTGAAGACAGGTGCATCAAATAGTGCTAAAGGGTTGCAAGACTGCCAATTTTTATATGCACCAACAAATTCAAGAGCTAATAGATGTCCAGATACTGAGGTCATTACCATCTGGCATTTTTGTCCCATTACCTCTCCTTCAAATTCATAGATTTTGTTATATTGTGACAGTCCTTCACGCTGAAAAGCATAAGCTTAATTTTAAACGAAAAAAATAATTCAAACAGGGAGCAAACCATTTGAGCTTAGCTGTTTTTATGCGTCTGAAACTATTAGACATAGATAATTAATGTTCTATGGATCCAAGTCTTCGATTTCAGAATGGAGAAAAACATCGAACATCGAAGGCTCTCATAGTTTTCATACTGACCTACCTCAATCACCCTGAAAACCTAGCGAACAACAAGGATGGAAGGTACTTACTCTTCGTGATGTGCCTCGAGATAAGTGCTGTGCAATATTTTTAGCAGCGTCATTCTTTTCGGCTACGTTTAAATACTTCATAGTTTCAACGTTACAATTACTCAATGATCTAACATAAGTTTTAATAAATAAAATCCGTTTAAGGTTATGTGTAGTACGAAATAAACAAATCATATTACTAGCTTATCATCTTATTTTTAAATTAATGATAATATTGCGCTGGTAGGCTAAAATTTATAAATATCCACTGGTTTATTTTAATTCAAAATAAACTTTATCAGCAAAAAAAATAAATAAACAATCCCGCCTAAAGATTCAATAATTTTGACATGACATTACACTGACAGGTGACATCAAACTTTAAAAGTCAACGTCAGATGTTTGTTACAAGGTTGCCAGTAAAAGCTTGACCGAGTAGCATGCGTGCGATTAATCTTATCAAAAGAAAGGTTTGAATTTTAATTTTCTACAGGCACCTTTCTCTTTCCTTTCCACATTTTCACTCGTTTTTTACCCGACTGCTGAGAATATATCCCTTATATATTTATTTATGGATAATTATTATTTAGTTATTGTAAATATAAATATTGTTGAGTGGAAGGATTTCGTTGCTAGTTTTAAATTTTAGACTTGAAATCCCCCAGTCACCTTAAATAAATCCGTTCGGAAATCAATTAATTAAATTGTGTTTTGTTCGTCCTGAAATTCTATCTTTGTCTTTGTCAAAAAATGTCATTGTCTGATTGTCAGTTTTGCGTTTCCTTTCTTCATGTTCCTATTCGTCATGTTTGTTTTCAATTAATTGCCTAAACAATTAACGTAAAATGACAAGTTTATAAATAGGTTATCTCTCTTTGCGGTTAGAAACCTATATTATAAATTAAAACAATGGTGCTGTCGCGTTCATTTGCGCCGAAGCCCTTAACCTATACAAAGATGTGTTTTCTCGTAAACTGCCTGAAAAGATTTAAGAGTTCGCAACAATGGTTGAGCCGCCAAAAGGCAGATCCTTATGTTGAAAAGGCAAAAATATATAATTACAGGTGACTATTTTCCACGCTAATATAATATTGTTCAGTTCCATTCCAACAATTTATTGATTTTAATGATTTGTAGATGTCGCAGTGCGTTCAAACTATTAGAAATGAACGAAAAAACACACATTCTGACTCCAGGACTAACAGTTATTGACCTTGGTGCATCGCCAGGGTCATGGACACAAGTTGCAGTTCAAAAAACGAATGCTGATGGTGCTGACCCAACTAAACCGAAAGGGAAAGTTCTTGCAATCGATAAACTACAGATATTTCCTATAGAGGTACTTATTGATATTTCTTTCCGGCGCCAAATTGTTTTTCATCAATTTGGTTGCCAACAAAGAAGTATTTCCACTAGAGCAGTTTGGTAGCTAAAATAACATTAAGAAGATTTTCTTTATGCTAAATATAACTTTTTACACAATGATAAAACCTCATTAGTAAATATTTATGTAAGAATATTTCTTTCTCAACAGGGAGCCTCGATTATGAGCAACATGGACTTCTCCACTATTGATGCCCATGATAAAGTAATAGCAGCGCTTGATGGTGCAAAAGTGGACTTAGTCCTATCTGACATGGCTCCCAGTGCCACGGGAGTGAAAGAGCTAGACAAGGACAGAATAATAGGCCTTTGTTACATGGCCATAAGATTTGCTGCTCTAGTCAGTAAGGTTGATGGCAGCCTGTTGTTCAAAGTGTGGGATGGAAAGGAAGTGCCCATACTGGAGATGGATTTAGAAAAATTCTACAAACACATTAAGGTCTTGAAGCCACAAGCAAGCAGGTCAGAGTCCTCAGAAAAGTTTATATTAGCTAGAGGCTTTAAAGGGATACAAAGACCATTACGAAATGGAAGGTGGGGGGGGTAACTAGTGTAACATCTTCTGTAAAGAAACTCAAGAAACTGCATAATACCTTTTCCGGTCTTCTTGTTTGAGAATGAGCAGGAATTATAATTATCATTATAATCAAGTACCCAATGTTGAATCTTTAAGAATTTGTTAAGACAGTTTTTACTGTGATGTATTAGTAGTGAAAATACTTTTAATATGTAAGTAAATAATGCCATTGAATGTTGTAGATGTAAAGAAGTCTTCCACAGATTATGTAGAAATCTAACTAATAGGTGTCAAGTGTAAATCTTATCAACTCATAAATAGATTAATATTTATTGTTGTTGAGATAGCAATGTTGTTTTATGATTATTTAAGACTTAAATGGATCATTATAAAGTATGTTGTTGTATGTTGATATTATGTGTTTTAATAAGGATTAAAAAAACAAAGGTTTATTAAAAGATTAATGGTTTGTTTATTCTTTATAATTTATATAATAGCATATTTTCTGAAGCATTTTAATTGAATACTGCTTAAGATACAGCTGTACTATTCATTAAAATTAACATGGTTTCAGAAACAATGTTAAAACTGATTAATATATTGTCAATTGATTAAACTCAACATATCATTCGCCTTTGAAGTATATAATCTCTGATTATTTTTTGTACCAACAAGTATGAATATAATAATATTATGCCACTTTTATAAAATAATATCACAATGAGTACATAATTTTAGTACAGAGTATTTTAACAATAAGTATCTAAGCATCTTGCTACTTAATGCATGAAAATTTTCGGACGTAAACTGATGTTTATGTGATCACATAAATCTCTAAACTCTATAATACAGCTTCCTCTCTTTAAATAAAGTATAAGAAAAATAATATATTCACATTATATTCATACTGTAACTTTGTAAGCATCACCAACTAGATTTTTAGCTGTTGTAACACAGCTGGTGTTTCATAAGTATAATCATTTTAATTTTGATTAAGCCAACATACATTGTATTTGTTCATGAACACAACATGACATTCAAAATTTCAAAAGAGATCAAATAATCACATCCAAAGTTTCGACTAATAAATAAGCCCGATAATAAATATACACCAAGTACAAACGCAATAAACTTAATATAAAAATATTGTAAACTATCCTACCATGTAGAATATAAACAGCCATTATCAAATTAACAGATAGGTATACAAAACAACGTGACGTTTTGTTATCTAATTTTGCGATTAGCGTGGTGCGTAACTATTAGCTAGGTAAGGTATGTAGCAGCCATATGGATATTATGTAGCGAAGGCTTCTAGACGAACTGCGATCGAGTTCCACTATTTAATTTGTTGAGTTGTGCGGCAGACAGCAGGCTGGAGTGAGCAGCATGGTCGAGTAGCAACAGTCGCTCGCCCCTCTCGTCGCTGGCGGCGCGGACAGTGCGAGCACACCGGCCGCTGCCGGTCTCCAAAGCAAAACTGCTCACAGCGCATATGGCGTAGACGAACGTAAGTACGAATAGCGCACAGCCGAAATCTGAAATGAATAAAAAAATGTTAGCAATAATACTTATTTCCTTTTAATTTTCCGCCTGAACTGGAGAATATCGGTGTCCATATAGGTAGGTACGCCATTAATTCTAATATCGGTAGGCACTTGGGCAGGACATATCCAGATATTGTGATGACAGCAGGGGCAGAGTAAATCCCAGAGAGTATGTTAGCCAAGTGTGGGTCACTTTCGTTGTTGACTGAACGTAAATAGGAGCTGTCTGATACCTACCTACTTAAAAACGAAATAATTGAGTTCTTGCATAATAAATCACAGGAACCTACGGTAAAGATTATGTCCTCCAAAAAGGTTGACAACACATGGATACCCATCGCCAACCACGATGGCCACAATTAGTAGCACTACTCCAATGCACGCAGCCAGGATCCATGGCAGCACATACTCCCGCTTGTACTTGACAGCGCCGTGCAGCAGCGAGATGCAGCACATCAAGTAAATAGATGTCAACATCGTGCTGGTATACAGAAATATTACTGTCACTGAAAATATCAACAGAATAAATTAATTACGGGAATTTCTTAAGTTCTTTTAACTAAAGGGCTCTCATTACTTAGCAAAGTCGACAAAACAAACAGCCCTGCAGCTACAGTAACACTAACAGACTGCATGCTCCACCAACAAAAACGCAAAAGCAGTAAGGAGAAGAACCTTTTAGATTATGTCTATAGAAGAATGTGATATTCAGTAATTGGGTTAATACACTGGTTATAGGATATCTGCAAGTGGTCAAGGGGAAGACATAATTCCAGTTGATAAAACTTTGATGAAAGACTATGTAGGTACCCAACAATTGCTTTTCCACGATCACCATCTTCCTTAGGGGGACGCAGATGATTAAAATGACATAATATTTAGTAGGTATGCTAGGCTAGCAGCAGGATAGGAAAGCCTTAAATAATGACCAAAAAAATGTTTAGGTAACAAACAATGAATTAACCTGATGCCAGATGTTGTGCTTTAGCGAATCTGCGTTGATTGTTAGTGCTTATCACTTCTCCGTTATGATAGCTGAGGTGGTCTCCGTAGGCCACTTCGTATAGCCCGCGTCTGTCGGCATCATCTTCCATGTCGTTGTGCAACATTGACAGCATTTCCCCGACATGGGATATACCGACTAGCAATATTATTAATATAAAAGATGATAGTGCCTGCGAAATACGATACACACACAATTAAATTCACATTCTCCATGAATTTCAGACCACTGTCTTTCTACAAAGCATTAAAACATTGTCATACTCACGATTTGATGGACGGCAATGAGAATTGTGCCTTGTCGTAAATTGAAAACGTACAAAAAATTGTTTAGGCGAATCATCATCTTGTGTGAAAGATTACATTGCTTAGTTCTATCAAACATTTGTATTATTTTACCACTAAACCATTGCCAGTAAGAATTACAAACATTGTTTGGACAAAGCCCAACTCAGAAACTACATAGCGACCGCGACGCGCATGTTGTTTTCTATTGATTATTTTTTTGTAGCTTGTGCGTAATGCGCATGAATTTGTCGTAGGTTATAAAAACAAGGGACAGGATAGAATGGGGTGGTAAAGAAGACAAGGTGATTATTATAAATTAGTTTTATTTCAAGACTTACGTAATGAATAATAGCGATAATAAAATTATGACTGTAATCAACCTAAACCAAACTTTTAGTCGGTATTAGTTTATTTGGATTGTTATATTATCCACTATAGCTATCACAAGTAGACAAATTATAAAGTAACTCGTTATGGAAGCAAATAAGTATGTACAAAAGTATAATCACGTCACTTCATTCATAAATATTAATTTAAATATAAGTAATTTTGTTTTTTGATAGTTCAGGTTACATTTGATACTATAGATACAGCTTCGATTATTATTGATGATTTTTATAAACATGCTTCTTTAAAAAAAAACTTAACAAATAAACAAAATTTAACATAGCACAATGGCCATACAGCATGCAGTTGTATTTTCAAAAATAAACATTAGACTCACAAAGATAGAACGAATTGTAGTGAATCAAGCAAAGTTAACATCACTGACATGAATTTTCCACTAGGTTTGAATTATTTCTAAGGACGGACTGGGCTAAACAAGTATTTATTGAAACACTGTTTTCGTTGTTAGCATGTTGTAGGGACGTGACTGAAACAGAAATATTAAATGCAAAGTAAACTATGTATTTTACAAGCTAAAACATACACAACCATCTAATATTGAAAATATTGGTATCATAAATGAAATGTAGCAGTTACGTTGACTAACACCCTAAACAATAAGTTACAGTAAATAATATAATATGTATATCTGAAAATAGCCAATATTTTACGACATTATAATTTAGAATGACATTTGGTATGCAGTGAACTCTGGTAGTTGATATAAATATAGCCAAAATATTTACACATTATGAGACCTTATGAAGTATAATACCTTACACATAATGGACAATAAGATACTTGTACAATTCGAAAGTTATATTATCAAAGACTGTTATTATTACATACATCGAAATAGAAAAACTGTACTTATAACATACTTTAAGAAACTGTACCGATGTCACTTCAAATGGATATAATAGCATGTCTTTACATAGTAGGTGACCACACAAGACTAACAAGTAGGTTAGTGTATATTCAAGATGTTTGTGAATTATGAAGTGCCAAATGTTTGTTGATGGCACTCATGTTGTATTATTTCTTATTTAATTATATCACCACAGTATAACAATAGTCCTATTATATCACTAGGCACTAATAATGTTAGTCGATACATAGTTAGTGTAGGTATTACAGTTACACGATGGACAAACATAGGGCCAGATGCCGCGTCAAAATATTCACATATTACAATTAAATAACACAATATTCACATTATATTCTGTTAAGTAACAATATCTTAGCCTAGTCTCTATTAACTAGTCACAAATCCGTTGTCAGTTACAGCCTGTATTTTGTGTTAGGATTACTCAGTGTTTGGACAACATATTGTTCGAAGTTTCAATTAAATGTAGTCAAACTTCGCGACAATATTTAGGACAACTATGTTATAAATCATCTCTACAATATTCTTAACGAATTACCATTGGCAGTCAGAAACTGATTATCATAAATGTGGCGCAGATTCCTAACATCTGTGTTGACATGAACTTGTCTTGCACATTGGCAGGATGTGACTTTGAAATATCGAGAAATAATAATTAGAGTATTATACGATCTTTAGATTACAAGAAATATTTAAGATTAGGGACTACAATGTTATGCTAACTATGCTAAAATGTTATTGCCGGGTTGGAATTACGCGCAGTTTTTGAGGTTTAACATTGTTTTAATGCCAATAGCGATGAAGGGTCAACCACATTTAAATAGTCATATGTTACAGTCGCTGGTTGTGTCTCGTTCTCAAACGATGTTGCACGAGTTGCGTCCGGTGCAGTTGAGTCGCGTGTGGTGGGAGTGTTTGTGTGCGCGCGCGCGGTGTCGGCTGGGCGCGGCGGAGATCGCGTACGACTTGAGGTGGGACTTCAGCGCCGTCGGCAGCGGCAACCGCTCCAAGCCGTACACTGACGTGCGCGCCACTATTGCACGACAACACAGCTCTTGGAGGCTGAGTACTGTAGACAAAGAAACATTCTATTTAGTAAAAATCTTATATTCATTCATTCACTGACACACAATACACAATCTAAACCGCACAAGAGTTTCTTATAAACGAAAGTGAGCACTGAGAATGGATTTTTGAAAAGGTTTAATGGGGGTAAATAGGCGATGAAAGGTTGTATGGAAGTTCCGTCATTTTTGCCGATAGGAAATCCTATTAGGCACGTGGCTTTTAGTTCTATGAAAATGTCATCCCAGTAATGTTGTTGCCGATGCCGATCCGTTTGCCGGTTATGATTAATACTATTACATTGTTTGTTTTACGTTACCTTTATTGCTCCTCCATAGTCTCTCCATGCCGTTCCGATGCAGCGCCATTCGCGACAGTTCGCAGAAGCTCTCTCTGATATTGAAGTCACACAGAGGACTCACTTCGAAGAACGCCATGTGGTTCTTGGCGGCATAGGTTTCGGCATCGCGTTCCTGCACTTGCCTCTTAAAGGCAAGATGAAGACGATTGCCCACTAGGACCTTCGGAACACCTGGTGCATGCTGAGAAACAAAACAATGGTGTTTATATAGTGAGCCATATTTACTCCGTAATTTCTAAGTCCAACCACAAAGTTTGGAATATTTGGGACCCTCTGTGATAAGAACTTTTAAATTAGAAAAAGGGATTTAAAATTACATGAGAGTGACAATGTTTAACATATACTAGAAGCTGACATTTAGCAACAAATTTAGCAGTTAGCTGCAGATTAAGAGAGAGAGAGAGAGAGTGAGACTGATTAAGAAGAGAGAGAACTTAATACACACCTTTTCAACTTCCTCGAGCCACCTGTCAATACTGTCAAAGGACCATTTGTTGGTGATGTCATAAACGAGCAGTATGCCCTGCGCCCCGCGGGAGTATGATCGTATTATGGTGCAGAAGCGGCCTTGTCCCGACGTATCCCATAGTTGTAGCTTCACTCTCTTGCCATCCAATAGGATTGTTGTAGTCTTGTAAGCTGTAAAAAGAAAATAATATTGATGATATCGCATGCTTAATGGAATACTGACTTAACTCAAAAAAGAGAATTTTTGGGAAATCGCAAAAGGAGATCTTGCTATGAGGACTTAACCTACTTGTTGATGCATAAAAATAAATCTGATTTATATTAATCATGAATGCTTGTATTTTGAATGTCTATGATTAACTATTGATGAGATCTGAGTAAAAAAAAAAAACGGAAATCACATCTGACCTATCTACTAATGGGTCAGTGTTCCATTAAGCATGCGATATGTTTACGGAAGGATATTAAATTTACTTAATACTGTGACCTGACGGAACAAGATGCATGTGTCATAATAGTATTGTGTTATTTTATGGGAGTATGGGCATTTACAAAGAAATGAGTCACCAGAAAACTTTGGAGTATGAATGTGGAAGGCTATAAGAATAGTGGTATACCAAGAAAACTCTAGATGTACGTTGCGGAAGATGATCTAGGCAGGAAAGGAGGATATAGATAGATAGAGATCTACGGAAGGAAAGGACACTCTGCCAACCAAATAAATAAGGATATGGACTCCAGCCCAGAAGGATAATGATTTATTATGTTCTAATTCAATTCTCTTAGTATTATAAACGTTTAAGCTGCCTTCCTTAATTCAATGTTGTAAATAGCATGGAAAGATAAACAGGTAATTTGAATTGAATAGTTTGTTTTCATTTCTAGACACACAAACTAGGCTTGACAAAACATTTGATGTTTTATGCGCTCTGCTATATTATTCTGCTACATTGTGTTTTCCTAATATCTTTGATATCCTTGTTTGACTTCCACAATAACATTGTTGTTAGTTGTTACAACATAATAATGTAATAACATTCAGTTTATTTATTTGGACAGTATGCAGCAATAAGGAAACTGTTTGAGAATAGAAAGATACACCATTTTGTTATGTTAGTCCCTTACAAAATATATCATCTTTATATGTACAGCAAATAATGTCCAATGTAATTCTTTTTGCGTTATCCTGCTACATTCAAGTATTTATGTAAAGAAGAACATACCAATAATAAAAAATTACTATGTCTGTATGTGTATGGTAAAAATAAACTGGTCAAGTGTTAGTTGGACTCGCGCACCGAGGGTTCCATACAAATTTGTAGATATGTAACTACAAATTTACGGTTTTCGGATTTATTCCTTTACTTGTGCTACATGACATTGCTTCTTGCCAAATTTCATGAATCTATGTCAACGGGAAGTACCGTATAGGTTTTAATTCCCTTGCGAGTGTTAAAATATGTGGCATAAACGGAACATAAACGCATACACGTAACTTTTGATTGCGTTGACTTAGCCTTATTTGATTTTTTGACTGCTTGAAGGGATTGCAGCTTGCAAGCTGCAGCTTGCTGCTTGTAAATACTGCAGTATTTGATGTTAATTTCAACTTGATAATTCCACGCGTTCCTGAGAAAAAAGGTCTTGACAGACGGACAACGAAGTGATATTATAAGGTTCCATTTTGCCTTTTGAGGCAGGGCTTTAAATACCGGTAAAATTTTCATAACGTTACCTTCATTTTACAGCGTTACCGTTAATATTATAATAACGGGATTTAACGTTATTTTAGCTCCATTTTATCGGTAATCATTATTAACGTTAGTTGTTTAATAACGTTAATTTTATCGTTACTTTTAGAACGGTTAATCTAGTAAGTTTGAAGTAGAGGGGGACGAGGCGCGCGGGGCGGGCCACCCGCCGTCGCACTGTGGGCCAGAACCGTGCGTACCGACTCAAAAATAGGTTTTCGTAATGTTCTATATTGAATATTTTGTTAATCCACATGTCTAACTGAATGTCCAATGCATATTATATAGCAGTTAAAATATACTATTTCTCATTTTTACTATTAGACTAAGGCTTGCAAGTTGACGCTCAAAATTATGTCAATTATGTAGAACACAATTCCACCAGTTGACATGGTCATGTTTTCATTATTTTCACAGCAAATTTGTATGTATGATATATGGTTAGAATGGTTATGAAGTACTCTATTTAAAAATAATTTAAGTGGACCATTATGACTTCACATATACTTTTGACAGTTAGTAGTGTCTGCCAATGTCGTAATTTTAAATGTAAAAAAATACATCGTGGTTAGACGGTGACTTTAAGGTACAATTCGAAGAAGCACCGATGGATATTACACCCACAACATCTGGAGAACGTGAACGTCCGCCAAAGTCTTATGAAGATCTATCAGAGAAATCGATAAAAAGTAAGAATATGGAGTTGGTACAAGAATATGGACTCGAGTATATACATAATGCATACCTACGTTCAAGGATTGCGGTCTGAAGGAGAATTCGAAGAAGCTACCTACTGTTGTTTTGTTCAATGATGTGGGATTGTGATAGGAATGAAAAAAGGATCATGAAGGAAAAATTATTGCATGAAAGTCGCAATGCAACAGATTTTACGGTGGATAAAGCTATAAGTATATTTGTAGATTTAGATCTTTCGAAATCACAATACGGATTACTGCGAGCAAGTCTGATCAACAAAAACTTCGACATATTGCCTTCATATAATATATTGACGAACGCCAAAAAACTGTGTTATCCTCCACCATCCAGCATTCAAATAACTGATATGAGTGCTAAAGTAAATCTACAAGATTTGCTGGATCACACTTCTGCTCGCATCTAGATTGAAAATGTTTACAACCCAACAAAAAAAACTCTTAAATTTGTTTACCAAGTGGGGATATGATGGTTCATCGGGGCAAAGTGAATATAAACCAGTTTTAACAGATGAGAGTGACTTATTCTCAGATGCAAACTTATTTATAGCGTCTTTGGTACCAATAAAGCTGACTGACACAGAAACAAATGAGGTAATTTGGCAAAATCTGGCTTGTTCTTCTACCGACCAATCCAATGCCGACCAATCCTGATGGAACTTGAAAAAAAAAACCCGAGAAAACCCGATCAGTGGTTGGTGATATTCGGGGTCAAATTAATAATTTACAAACTTCAAAGATACACAAGGAGGAGCAGGTAATTGAAATAAGTCACCTACGATCTATTTCTAACTATAGTGGATGGAAAAGTTACACAAGTTCTAACTGACATAAGTTCTGGAGCTGTGTGTACAGTGTGTGGGGCTAAACCAAACGAAATGAATAATTTGGAGAAGATTGAATCAAAGCCAGATAATATAAATGCTTACGAATACGGTTTGTCTACGTAGCACGCGTGGATCAGGTGCATGGAGTTAATTTTACATATTTCATATAACCTTTCATTTAAAAAATGGGCTGCGAGAACTTCGGAAGATAAAAAAAGTAAAGAAGACAAGAAAAATCTTGCACAAAATTTGTTTCGAAGCCGAATGGGATTGCACGTTGATAAGCCCCGACAAGGAAGTGGAACCAGCAATGACGGCAATACAGCTCGGCGTTTTTTTTGAGAATTACTATTGCGCTTCAGAAATTATTATTCTTCAAACTTTGACATCCGGTATTGCTGTAAATCCAGAAAAAAATGCTGAATGTACTCGCGCAACCGCACAATTGTACGTAATAAAATATGTGTCGTATGCCTTCTTTGGTACATAAAATCTTAATACATGGGGAAAGTATAATAAGACATTTTGCTGTTCTGTGCATTGGTAATTTATCTGAGAATGCCCTAGAATCTCTTAATAAATATTACAAAAAATTCAGATTGCATCACACTAGAAAATGCTCTAGGTCCACAACGCATCAAGACGCATTTCATGGTCTTCTATTTACGTCAGATCCTGATATATCAAGTATCATAAAACCATCAGTCACTATTTCCAAGGAATTGTTAGACGAAGCTAAGAACCTCTTAGATATTTAAATAGAAGTAATTACGTACATACATTAATTGTAAAATATATTTTTGGAGTGGATTATTATATCATATTTGTCATTTATTCAAATGTAAGATTTTTATATGTAATATAAAATAGGTTTAATATCAGAAAACTAAAATTATAATTCAATAAGTTAAACAAACTATGTTTTAATATTAAAAAAATACTTTTATTTTTGTAAATATTATAAATTAAATATTTGACAATAAATGTGTCATTATTGGATTGCATATACTCTGGAGATACTACGTGCTAAATTTCAGCTATTTAGTTCAATCAAGAAAAAAGTTACAGATTTTTGAGACGGTTCGCACGGTTCTGTCCCATAGTGCGACGGCGCAGGCGGAGCGGTTAGCGCGTGGCGGAGTGGCAACAGTGCCTCTAATCCAATGCTAAGCGAGGCGCCCGCGCGAGGGCACAAAAATGTAAACAGACGGAACGGCAACGTAGCTAAATTAACGGTAAAAATAACGTTACTGATGTATTTTGCGTTAATGTTAATTAACGTTACTTTACTGGTAATGTGATTAAGTAACGTTACATTTTTGTTAACGTTATTAAGGTATCAAATTGAAATTAACGTTACTTAACGGTTATTATTTTGTTATTTGGTAACGTTAACAAGCCCTGTTTTGAGGTGTGGAACCCTAAAAAAAGCTGAAAAATGATACTTTGTGTAGCCTACCATAATTAGGCAGGCAGGCATGCATAAAAAACATCTACTTTAAAAAAAAATTGTAACCATAACCATGTTTTTTAAAGGTCACTCACTAGGTAAGCATACAGGAATTCAAATAATATATTATTTAATTGATAATAATTGTTTTTAAATAATAATATTATCAAGGTAAGTTATACTTGGATAACCTGACATGTCCAAATAAGAATTCATTATGAATATTTTCCACTATCCATTAAATAGTAGTAGTTAATGCAAATAGAGTAAAAATAAAATGTTTTGGGCTTAATGTCCAAAGAGTGTGACAACTTATAAAGGTGCTCTAATTAAATAAAAAATAATAAAATACAAATGGCAAACTGATAGAACATGTCTGGACTAACACATGCTAGTTGTATTTACAACTTTTATTTATGGATTTATATAGTTTCATTATTTTCAACTATCTAGTGTTTAGGAATGAGGAAGTATTTAATATTGCCGAAAAGGAAAACAAATATCCTCTCTGCTGTGATTGTTTTCACAACCTCCATTATTTTTCAATGATCATGACAATTTGTGACATTTTATTTATCAGGTTTTATTTATTATAAACTTCTTTTTTAAGTGTTAGTTATGACACAGAGCCATAATAAAATTATTCAATGAGGCCTTGTGACTTCATAACTAGATTAGCATCAAAACAATAGTGCCTATGCTTATAAATATTGAATAGATAATAATATTAGCTTACCACTGCCACTGCAAAATGGTGAGTCAGCGGATCCATCCTCTAAGTCTTGAAGTATCTCCTGTTTACCAACATCTGAGTCACCAACCAGCAATACTTTTAATAAGTAGTCATAAGATTTAGGCGCTGCTGGGGGTCGTCCTAAAATGTGAAATATCAATTCTTGAATTAAAACAGTCTCATGGTTCTCATATGTTAAATATATGAAAATTATATTTTACTTGTTATTTCATAGATGCCTAGCAATACTCAAAGATTTTATTTGTTGTATGTACATCCTAATTCAGAAGTTGTCTATGCAAAGTATCCAGAAATTGTTCAGGGCAGTTGTTGTGGTAGTTTAGGGCTGACAAGATATATCTCACAAAGAAAGATTCATATCACTATTGATCTATTTATTATGTTTTTGCTAAGAATAGCAGTATGCATTAACATGCCAAGGTTGGGTAAGGTGCCATAAATAAAAGCTGGCTATTTGGAGCTTGACCCACTGTTTTTTTTTTGTTTTAGTCCATTCCAAAGTATCTTATTGGGCTGTCTATGTCATCGTAGCTGTTTGTCATTGTGATAAATGTGTATGAAACAAACATAAATTTACAATTATATATTTTTATGTAAATAATATCACACGGTAGCTTTGGTTCAAAATAGTACCTATTAATTGGAACCAGTAACTTACAATTATTAGGTAGGAAAGTGACAGTTCACACTTGCTACAATCTACAAGTTATATTATTTTACCTGTTCTTTGATGATGTGATCGAGGTAATGTAGTACTTCCATTTTGTGTGACTTGACTAGTCCCTTGTTGTGGTGTCGCTACCATTCCAGACGATGGGTACATAGTCATGGTGAGCTCGGAGTAACTCGCCTGATCTCCAGGTGGTCTATTCCACACGCAAGTTTATACATAATACCGCTGAATTTAGTCGTTCCGGTGATCCATGAAGATATACTTTCATAAAATACATAAGGCCATTCGAACAACAAGCAATAATCTGTTTATCAAAACAAGATTTAATCCACTTTTTCTTCAATCTGCCAACCAAAATAACATACGTTCTTGTGGACAAGGTCGCCGCTTGTTGAGGTTTTCCAATGAGTTTACTTAATTATTCCGTTCTATCTCTAGTGTGAACGGTGTTATAATTTTATTTTCACCTTTAAATTGCTTTCTCAATTACGTTTAATTGCGATATCGACACAAAAACAACCCAAATTTCACGAATAAAAGAATGAATGACGACTAACGACTTCACTCAGATGAACGAATGCACAGACCAACGAATGATTGGATTTTTTTTTTTTAATCTATGGTTTTTCCGAATTTGGTAACTGGCTAATAATGAAATAGTTAGGTATTCAATTCCTATTGAATAACTGTAATACTTTATGACCTAACTAATAGGATTGTATTGATGTTTTTAATGATTATAATTCTGTAAAGTCATATTTGTTACGTTATCGGTGGCAACGAGGCTGACGTTTACAAACACCGTTCACCATTTTTTGGGGTTCCGTACCAAAATGCGACTTACTTTGTCTGTCTGTCCGCCTGTCACAGCTGGATATCTGAAGAACCACTAATGCTATCAATTTGTAATTTGGAATAGTTTTAGATGACGTTTGGCCAACTATTATGCAAATAAGATTTTTTAATTTTTTTTTTTATTGTGTTTTAAAAATTCGAAGTGGGGCTACTAGGGTATGTGGGGTAGGTATCATGTGATTGAACGATGTTTGCACATTCTCAAACATGTTTTCATTATTTTTTAGGCCGCATTGTTTTCGACTTATTATGAAAAATGTAAAAAAAATATCGCTCCACCTCCCCCCTTATCTCCGAAGTTTGCATAGAGAAAATGTTGAAATTATTTTATGTGATAGAATTTTATGTAAAAATTACTGGAAAAATAAAACGATGTCTATAAATAGCACACTTTTTCAGAAATTTACAACAAAAATTACATTAGTTCCACTGTCGGTCAAGAGATGGCGCTGACCTAATTCTGCAATATTCTACACCGCAGTGTTAAAATTCTCTGACAAATATAATCCAAAATATTTATGATGGTACAGAACCTTCGGTGCGCGAGTCTGACTCGCTATTGACCGGTTTTTTTGTATAGAATTTCATACCATGACGTGCATCTTCACTAATGGCCAATATTTCGATTAATGAAATACATAATTTTCTTTAAAGAAAAAAATGTTTTTTTCTATGTAAAACGGCAATTTCAGAGGTAAGGACTTAATATTATCTACCTTATTTCATTACATACAAATTATAAAGGGGCTTATGGTTAAGTAATAACAGCTGCACGGGTCGATCGATCAGGCTAAGCTATGCTTGCCACGCTTGGTCCGTGGATGGGTGACCATCTTTACATACCAAGACCCCTCCGTGTCTTGGAAAGCACGTTAAGCTGTCGGTCCCGGCTGTCATTCGTGGATCCTTGACAGTCGTTACGGGTCGTCAGTAGCCCGAAAGTCTGACAACCAGTCTTACCAAGGGGTATCGTATTACCCAGTAACTGAGTTGTGGAGGTCAGTTAGGCAGTAGGTCCATGTAAAATACTGGTATTCAGCTACATCCGGTTAGACTGGAAGCCGATCCCAACATTGTTGGGAAAAGGCTAGGTAGATGATGATGTATTGACGCCAACAG
Organism: Apamea epomidion; assembly: GCA_947507525.1. Lineage (NCBI taxonomy): Eukaryota > Metazoa > Arthropoda > Insecta > Lepidoptera > Noctuidae > Apamea > Apamea epomidion. The sequence continues at coordinate 7,658,081 of OX382232.1, forward strand.
GTCAAGCTACCCGAAACTGTAAAATTTTCCCAATCAACCTTGAACCGTATTGCTTTAGCGATAAAGTTGTAAATCTATTAAAGAAATTTGACAGATTGTAGTAGCTTGATTGATAAAGTATATAATTTGAAAAAAAATTAAATTTATATTTTTTTATATTATATATTATGAATATGTCGTTTATTCATTTAATATCTTATTTTATTATATTTTTAAATATTAGTACAAAAACAAAAAAAAAAAAAAAACATTTAAAAATATAAAAAAATAGTGATCCACCGGTGTCGGGAGCAGGGTCCAAGCTACCGGTGGTTAGGGCTCCAGAGATAGAAACCTCCTCACAATGCGAGCCGTATCGAGGAGTACTGCCTTCTGAATCAGGCCCTTGATCCAACCGCCTAACGAGAGCCTCGATAGATGTTGATCGAGGCTTTCGGCCATCAGCCCATTGGCCGATACGACAATCGGCACAATGACAGTCGAGCTCACATTCCACATGTCAACAACCTCGCGTGCTAAGTCAAGATATTTGATTTGTTTATCTTTCTCAGCTTTCACGAGGTTCCCGTCATGTGGAATGGTAACATCAACAATCATTGCGCGGCGTTATTATTATTTTTTTTTTTATATTATTATTATTATTTTTTTATATTATTATTTTTTTTTTTATATATATATTTTTTTTTTATATTATTATTATTATTTTTTTATATTATTATTATTATTTTTTTATATTATTATTATTATGTCGTTTATTTATTTAGTCGTCTTATTTTGTTACATTTTTAAATATTAGTATGATTAAATAAAAAAATAAAAAAAAACATTTAAAAATATAAAAAAATAGTGATCCACCGGTGTCGGGAGCAGGGTCCAAGCTACCGGTGGTTAGGGCTCCAGAGATAGAAACCTCCTCACAATGCGAGCCGTATCGAGGAGTACTGCCTTCTGAATCAGGCCCTTGATCCAACCGCCTAACGAGAGCCTCGATAGATGTTGATCGAGGCTGTCGGCCATCAGGCCATTGGCCGATACGACAATCGGCACAATGACAGTTGAGCTCACATTCCACATGTCAACAACCTCGCGTGCTAAGTCAAGATATTTGATTTGTTTATCTTTCTCAGCTTTCACGAGGTTCCCGTCATGTGGAATGGTAACATCAACAATCATTGCGCGGCGCACTAATCGATCTATCACCACTATATCAGGTTTGTTGGCGACAACAGTCCTGTCAGTGATGATAGACCGATCCCAGTACAACGTGACATCGTTATTTTCGAGAACTGGGTCGGGCACATACTTGTAATACGGTACCTCTGAGTCGACAAGTTTATATTTCAAAGCAAGTTGCTGGTGAATAATCCTGGCTACTTGGTTATGCCTGTGCAAGTACTCGCTGTTAGCCAGACGAGAACAACCAGAGATAATATGTCTGATGGACTCACCCGGACGGTGGCATGCCCGACACACGTCAGCCGTCCCGTCCTTCATAATATGTCTCCGGTAGTTATTCGTCAAGATAACTTCGTCCATAATTGCACAGACATTATTATTATTATTTTTATATTTTTTTAAATTTTAAATTATACTTTTAAATATTAGAATGTAAAAACATTTAAAAATATAAAAATAGTGGCCCACCGGTATCGGGAACAGGGTCCAAGCTACTGGCGGTCAGGGCTCCTTAGAGAGGAACCTCTAACTATGCGAGCCGTGTCCAGAAGTACCGCTTTTTTACTCGAGCCCTTGATCCATCTGCCCGACTAAATCCTCCTCAGGTGATGGTCGAGGCTCTTGGCTATTAAGCCATTTGCTGTCAGGAGTATCGGCACAATGCTCGCTCGAGGGTCTTAGCATTTAAAAGGCCTCGACCTCCACACTTTCGTGGGATATTGCAGTTAGCAGCGTACGGACCCTCCTATCCAGGGGTCGAGTTCGTTCTGAGTCCATTTGAGTACCTGCATCTATTCCGAAAGAATACCTACATCAAAATAGGCGGAAACAAGATGCGCGCCTGATAGAAGACTATTAAATACTTTATTCAGGCGGCCAAAGAAGCGCTCCTTCAACGTTTGCTTCATGTCAGTAACATTGATGCATAATGCTTCGGACATATCCAAATACTTTAGGTTTCGCATGCGGAGAGGGCTCTAGTAACTAGGATTACTAGTTACTGTCATGTATCATGCTTATCATAAAAGTCATAATGAATGTACCAATAACATAAAGTATTCAAAAATAACAATTTCTTACGACACAGTACAACATTGTGAATTACTCAGTTTAGACGTTTTGTGACTAAAGCGCTTTTGCTTTTATAGGGCTCACATACAGTGTCTGTATATTTGATCTTATACTATCAGATTGCCAGTGAAAAGATTTTTTCCCGAGTAATTCTTTCTTTACTATTGTTTTTAGTATCTGGAGCCGTGTTTCTGAAAATTTACGATTATTAACTATTAGGTAGGTACTTACTCTTTTTTGGTTCGATATGCGCTGTTCTGATAAAGGTGACAAATGAGGGTAGAATCCTCTGAATTTTACTTTTTATACCTACCCATAGAAATGTTAAAAACAGATTCTGTAGGAGCGTCGAGTCGGCACCTCCGTCGCTGGTCGTCCCCCGCTGGGCCTCCCCCGGGTAACTGGGGGTCTCACCTGGCGGGGACTGACCGCCGAGGTGTCGTGAAGAAAGCGGCGCCGTGAGTCGGCGCCGCGGCGCGCCTACAGAAATACACATAGCAACTACTCATACGGGCGCGCGCAACTCACGCGCGCCCGACAGGCCAAAAAGCCTTTGAGCGAACAGCACGAGGGGCCCGTATTTACGGGCCACCGCATAGCGCTCTGCGGCCGGGGGGCATAGCCCCGGTACCGCTCGCCTCGCCCCCTTGCGGGGGCGACGCGATCTCTCGACAGTTAAAAACAGATAACAGAGTTCGTTGGATCATTTCATCCTGCATTTAGCTGATTGTGAGTGCGGTTGTGTGTTCGTTGAAATTAAACAAGCTCCTGTACTGTCTGGAGCTGTAGTTGTAAGTCATTATTGGGTGGTTGTAAAGTATCTTACTTCTAGCCTAGTTGAATCGAGTGTACTGGAAGTTAACAATTTTTTGGACACCATTACTTTCCTTTGATCTCTAATTCTTTGCTTAGAGACTTTCATGTTTGGGATTTTTTAATGAATTTTTGTTCGATGTTTATATCAGATTCTATTAGTTTGTAATTATAAGGTAGGTAGGTAGGTACGCGAAATGGATTCGTTCATTTATTTACTCCATTTTTTTCACGTATTTTTTAAGACAGTAGTGGGTGAAAGGTTATTGGCTAAATTAGGCTTCAACACAACATTTACTGACGTTGGTGATGATGATCTTAAAGAACGTGATGATTCGATTGATGAAAATATGGACCTCGGAGAGGCTTGTTTTTTTTTTTTTAAACTTTGCCCCACACAGCGAATTTCTCCTGTATCGTGGGTGCGTTTACAAACATTTAAACTCACATACACAAACAGCCAGACCCGGAACAACTACTTGCAGGTCATACAAATATTTGTTCCGTGCGGGAATCGAACCCGCGACACGCAGCGCAGCAGTCAATCGCTTAAGCACTGCGCCAACCGTGTCGTCTTTTGTCGTCGATTAGAATTAGAATTTATTTATTTGTAGGAATGTAGTTTTACATATTATGGTGTCCATATTTTTTAAGTTCTCTGCCACAACATATGGCGTACAAATATTCAAATGTCATTCTTATATAATTAAGTAAAATTAATATTAAGATTTGTGATTTACAATATGTCCATTATGAAACCGGTGATGTTTCGTCATGTACTACCTTTGTTTTGTTTTCGATCTTGTTATCATAAATAGTCCCACGAGTAGCTAGGGACCAACAAAGTCGACAGTCGCAACAGCAGAGCCCTGCGTTCACTGTGGTAAGGATAAGTGAAACTGGAGGTCCCATATTACCCAGAGTTGGCACACTAGCGACTAGCGCGTTCCCCTAGCCATGCAACCCTCAGTGTGTGCAACCTTGGCTTGCATTTCTCTTGGCCCCTCACCCTGGATCTGCGTCGACAAAGTAAACTACCGGCACAGACCTAGGGTTCATTGGAGCGCACAAGCCCCACCACGACGTTAACGTAGAGATACGGTGACGGGACTATTATTTTTAAACTGGCCGGTGGTCGCCACATACAGGGCAAAGTACTTCCGTAATCTAGGTACCTACCCTCCATGAGATTATCAGCAACACCAAGTCGTTCCTTAAGGAGCTGTGGTGGATCTAATAACAGAGCCCGTATTACCTATTGTAATTCTATCCCTTTAATTGTTAACTTTATTTTTATTATTTGTTGTTATAGCGATCATACACACTGTGAAAATTGCAAGGGTTTACCTATTACGGTTCAAAAGATACAGCCTTGTGACAAACGGTCGACAGACGGACAGCGGGGCTTTAGTAGGAGGGTCCCGCGTGCACCCTTGGGTACAGAACTAAGCAGCAACTGTCTGCCTTGGCCACTCTCTATCTATTTCCCATAGTTACGGTTTTGACCAAGAAATCCCGTCTCGAAAACTGTTAATAGTTTAATAATTAATAACTATGCCAGAGAGTCAAGCGAGGTTGAAGAGGTGAATGATACAAAACAAGTAATTTTACGTTAACATTTTATTAAAGATGCAATGCTAATATTCGAATAAGGCACTTAAGTTCAACAAAACAAAAAGTAAAAAAGCAATATATTAAATATAAAAACTCAATACATATGTAGTTAAATCAGTAGGTTTCAAAACCAGGCAGGGGGAATGTCCTACTGTAGTTCTCAATTTCTTCCTTGAGTTTCTTGATTTTTGCCTGGAAGTCTGCACTTCCTTCAATGGTTTTGTTGAAGTCGGCTACCTTAGGACCAGACACCTTGGTGATCTCTTGGGCAAGTTTCAGAGCTTTGTCGATATAATCCACTACCCTGTCAATGTCGGTTTCTTTCAAGTTCCTTGTGGTTAGCGCGGGGGTACCTGGAGAAAACAATAAAAAAAAAAGTTGAAAGTGGCATGTTTTATGTTACATGATGATAAATTACAGATATGAGGGTTTTTTTCAACTGGATTCAATTTAGACTATATTTTAATTTCAATAAGGCGTTTTCAAGTTCTTATGTGTCAGCCTATGGACCGATAGACGTTGGAGCAAGCGAGTCCTCGAGTGGAAACTGCGAATCAGAATGTGTAGCGTGGGACATCGCCAGCTAGTTTGGACCGACGATCGAAAAAGGTGGCTGGTCGAGTTGATTGATGCTGATATGAAAGATAAACATGTTCCTTTTCCTTTTAAATAAAAACGTTGCCCCACACTAGGAATTACTCCTGTATCGCGGGTGCGTTTACAAACATTTAAACTCACATACACAAATGTTGCCGTTTGTAAAGGTAGCTTACCAAGCCTGATGCCACTAGGATGGAGGGCACTCTTGTCTCCGGGCACGGTGTTCTTGTTGCAAGCAATACTGCAGAGCTCCAAGATACGTTCAGCTGGGGCGCCAGTCAGGCCGACACTGCGCATATCTACCAGAATCAGATGCACATCGGTACCGCCGGTCGCGACAGCGTAACCTCGGGACATCAGACCCTTGCACAGACGCTGGGCGTTCTTCACCACCTAGGTCAAAGAATAAGGATGAATATTGCAGCTCACAAATGAAGGTGTTTTGTCATGAAACTGACAAATCACAATCATAGTTAAAACAGATAATAATGTATGGTTAAATGTCTGACACTGAAAGTGTTACCATGGGGTCTCGTGTTACCCAGTAACTGAGCCTATGGAGGCCACATAGGCAGTCGTTCCATGTAAAAAAACTGGTATTCAGCTGCATCCGGTTAGATTGGAAGCTGACCCCAACATGGTTGAGATAAAGGCTAGGCAGATGATGAGATGTGTTCTTGTTTGGAGAATGCGAAACGAGGAACTTATGGCAGGGCGCACTTGGGCTGGGTGGAGCGAAGATTTTCGCGTGCTACGCGTGGTTGGTAGCAGCTGGATGAAAGTGGCCTAGGATCGACGTGAATATGGCGTGCGATTGAAGAGGCTTATGTCTATCATAACTTATGCATAACTTTATCATTTCTTACCTGCTTCTGATATTCAGCAAATTCAGGGGTGGCGGCTTGCTTCATAGCGGTGGCGATGGCTGCAATAGCGTGGTTATGTGGGCCACCCTGCAGTCCAGGGAACACGGACTGGTTGATTTTGCTCTCGATGTCGTACATGACCTTCTGGCCATTGGCCTTCACGGACCGAACTCCTTTGCGGAAGAAGATGACTCCGGCGCGCGGCCCACGCAGAGTCTTGTGGGTGGTTGTCGTCACAATATCACAGTATTCAAATGGGCTGGGAATTATACCTGAAAAATTATTTTGTTTTAATTTATTTCATGCCTGGAAGGGTTCCGAGGAGGCTTTTGCTAAGCAGTGGGACAGTGTAACATATTATGTAAAAAACAAACAATTATAAGCCTTTAGGAGTAGAGGTTAGTAAGACAGTCGCTTGTCGTACTCAAGGTTGCGGGTTCGAACGTGGAAAATGCCAATGTGACTCAACATCAATGAGGAGCTTGTGGCTAAGTAACAGCCGCACGGGTCGATCGATCAGGTTAAGCTACGCTTGCCGCGGTTGGTCCGTGGATGGGTGACCATCATCATATACCAAGACCCCTCCGTGCCTCGGAAAGCACGTTAAGCCGGGACTGGTCCCGGCTGTCATTCGTGGATCTGCGACAGTCGTTACGGTCGTTAGGAGCCCGAAAGTCTGACAACCAGTCTTACCAAGGGGTATCGTATTACCCAGTAACTGGGTTGTGGAGGTCAGACAGGCACTCGCTCCTACTGGTATTCAGCTGTATCCGGTTAGACTGGAAGCCGACCCTAACATGTTGGGAAAAGGCTAGGGAGATGATGAATCAATATCAATGTAGGTATGCAGATAAGGTCTTCACACGTTTGAATAATTCCATCATTGTAATTTATGGAATACAAAATACTTGCCTCGTAATTTCTAGGTTCATTTTAGCTGTTATGTGGCGTAACTGAGACGTTGCCAGAGGTAGCAGCGCGGTGCAGAATGGGTGTAGTGACGTGATGCGAGAGCTCAGTGATTCGTCAACTTGTGACAACTATGACCCCTCCCGCACCGCGCAGCTACCTCAGGCAACGTCTCAGTTACGCGGTCGACCTATAACCCACACTGATCAAGTATGGCTATTATCGCCTGTTCTTTCTTAGGAGAAGCCTTGCAGTAGGACAATTATTATTAAGGGTACGGACCGTTACCAGTTTGTAAATAAAGAAACTCATAATCAGAACCCATACCTGCAGCAACAAGTCCAGAAACATGGGCCATATCAGCCATCAAGTACGCGCCATTCTCGTCAGCGATCTGACGGAAGCGCTTGTAGTCCAGACAGCGCGAGTAGCAGCTGATGCCAGCGATGATCAAACGAGGCTTGAAGATCCTCGCCGTCTCGGCCAACTTGTCGTAGTCGATCAGACCTGTTTTAGGGTCCACCTACGAACGAAAATTATAATTAAATACTAGATTCTGCACGCGACTTCGTCCGCGTAAAATTTCTTGCTCCCCCGACCCACGTAATTTTAATTACTTAATTTCGCTAGCGTTCTTTAAATTTTTTTGGTCGGCTCCTATGAGTCCTAGCGTGATGTTAAATAAGCCTTAATAGCCTTTCTCAAGAATAGGCTAGTTTCCTAAAAAAATCTAATTAGTCCGTCAGTTAGATTATCAAAATTTAAACTAGAGGTTTATATTAAAAAATCAGAGGATTATATCCGAGATAAGAATGCTTGGAAACATGCTGGTCTTGCTCCATAGGACAATCTCTAGAGTCTAGACAAAATCAAACTGGTTGCTAATGTAATTGTATAATTTATTCTTTTTTTTTTTTCTTTGACATTGATTTACATTCTGTAATTACTTGGGGTCACACCCGGACTTATTACTCCTTATTTATTTATGAAAATCGTCTACGTTTGGAATGTTTGTGAATATGTGAGCACCATGTATCTATCACATAGTTGATCTATATGTCATGGTTACATTTATCCATTTTAATTCTTTTACCTATTGTGGTATAGTAATTTTATTTTTGGGTGCATCGTCTTCACATATAATTATATAAATAATGTATGCAATATATTGTAAAACATTTTAAAAGAGTAACGGTGGAGTTTCTTGCCCATTCTTCTCCATACGAAAACTACCTTTTGGAAGGGGCGACTAGAATCAATTTTATTTTAATTTTATTTTTGACGTTCCAAAGTGCCTTTTATGTGCCTATTTGAAATAAATGATTTGACTTTGACTTTGAAAAAATATTGGACCCGTATTTTTTCTTTTGTCAATCATGTAAAAAATGATGAAGATATCGCCCGTTAAAGTTCCGCGTGACGTCACACTTTTTAGCATGGCGCGGCGTGACGTCACGACCCCCCACTCCCAAATTTTGACGCGCTTTGTCTTTGTCATTTTTTGTTTGATTAAAAAAGAAAAAATACATGTCCATAATTTTTCGATAATCTAACATTCTAACTGACGGACTAAATATAATAATATTTTTTTTTACCCAGGAAATGTATTTGAACTAAAATCCTAACGATAATATTTGAACGAAAATTCGGACTTGAAAAATTATTTTAGCCCAATAACGCTAGTATTGGGCTAAAATAATTTTTCAAGTCCGACTGGTAGTTCCAGAGTTTGTTTATTTGTTCAAACAAACAAACCTCTTATATTATAAATAAATATAAATTAAACATTTTAACTAATGTTTTATGTTGTGGCCTGTTACCTAATTGATTGATATAGCGTGTAGATTTTTGAAGTATGTCAGGCCCTTGAATATAAATAATTATTTCAATAAATTATGGAGATGTACCGGATGTTTAGGGACCCAATGAATTACAAGAGTATAAAGATATCAATTTTTTTATTTTTGCTGGGACATTTAACTACCTACTTTAATTACGGTCACCAAGCTAAATTTTTTAAAATCGTCATTATATTCAGCCTATAATGTTCCCACTGCTGGGACACAGGGCTCCTCTCTGTGAGAAGTGAGTGTGCTATAATCTAACACGCGAGCCCAGTGCGGGTTGGTAGATGCCACATGTCTTCGAATTTTTGGTTCTAGGACATGCTGGTTTCCTCACGATGTTTTCCTTCACCGGTTTGAGAGCAGTGGTGATGAAATAATTCACACAAAGTAAAGCGCACCGAAAAAAAAAACCAAACCGACTGGTTCGAACCCAGACAGGCGCCTGGGTTCGAACCAGTCGGTTCGGTATTTTTCTTGCACACTCATTAAAACACATTTATCTGTTTTTTCTCATCCCAAGGTCACATCATGACCTTATTTTTATCAACAGAACGCAAACATCAATTGAGCTGGCTCTGAGTTCATTGGTCAAACTGACTTCGTCATGATCGAGAGAAAATGTTTGTCCAGATTACGTCAACATTACGGGTGTGACCGACGACTGTTGCTCGCATTCGCTTATCAGTGCAAATTGTTCAACAATAACAAGAACCGATTCGATTATTTATAGCACGACTCCATAGAAACTGAAAGTATTAGGTACTGTCGTGGGTTGTTGCGTAATTATACGTGGCGTATCGATTCGTTACATTTATTGAGTACTAGCTTTTGCACGCGGCTTCGCCCGCGTGGATGTCGGAAATTATCCCACGGGAACGTGCTTATGTCGATCCCCTGGATGTCATTTATGTCTTTGCCAAATTTTATCGAAATCCGTTCAGTGGTTTAGGCGTAAAAAGGTAACATACAGAGTTACTTTAGAATTTATAATATTAGTATCCTACTTCCTGCCTACTAATATTATAAATGTGAAAGTTTGTATGGATGGATAGATGGATGGATCTTTGTTACTCTTTCACGCAAAAACTACTGAACGGATGTGGATGAATTTTGGCACACAGATGGTTTATAAACAGGATTAACATATAGGATTTTTATCCCGATATTTCCACGCGATCGAAACCTATACGGGTGAAACCGCAGGGCGCAGCTAGTGGATTAATAATGTTTGGCTAGTAATAATGCAATAGTGCGTATGCGTAGCTTTCTCTTTTAAAAGTTTTGTTATTGCTGTAGTTTGTATCTTAATTAAAGTATGCTTTTGAATCTTAATCTACCATTCAAACGGGTAATTAAGAAATGTTACGATTTGCTCAAGATTTGCGTCACCACTGATTACCTACAGTTGAAGGGCGACTTTCATAAAATACGAAATAAATTCACCTTGGAAAGAGAAATTAGACAGAGTAAATTAAAAATCATTCACATTACCTTGTATGGCATGCTTTCAAAGAAGATTGAGGTGGCAGAAATCTTCTTGGTGGCAGTGAAGAAGCCGTGGGTAAGATGACCACCATCAGGCAGGTCTAATCCCATGATCCTGCCATGAGGTTCTACTACACCTGTGTATACAGCGAAGTTAGCTGGTGATCCTGGAAAAATAATATTTTTATAAGTAAATATTTTAGTACAAGCATACTGAATGCGGTAGAGGGAATGTCAGAAGAGAATGGTCTTTTAGCGGTCACACACTGCCTCTGACATACGACATAGAACATGGATTACCTTCAGAGTATGGCAGATTAAAAAGAACCGAGCCCATGAACATAGAATTTATGTTATTGGGATTGGTTTCCGCACTTATTCCTTCAAGTGGACCATTGTATGGTACACTGAAGGTAGTGTACAGAGATTTAAGATACAAAGTGTAAGAGGAGAACTGGTGAATATGGCTCCCAAAAGGCTTTAGTTGGTAACAGTCAGGCATATCCGGATTTTGCTGGCTTCCCTACAAAACTGAAGTATTTATGCAGTGCTTCAGTAATTCAACAAATACAAAATTAACATAATATGAAGTGGGTACTCAATAAGTCCTCCAACATAATATGTTTGATAAGGGAACCTGTTGTTCAACACAGTTAATGTTATCAGTAATTAAAATACATGAAACCTTTATATATTGTTTATCTCAAGTACCCATGTCTTAACTGGTTGGGAACTACATAACTGGATGGAAATTTTTGTCTTGTTTGTGCAATAAAAATTATAGTAATGGTTTTTTACAAACTTATAATCAGGATAAAAAACTACAATGAAAATATACACAACAAAATGATTTTTATGTTAATTATAGTTTGAATTTTATTTTGCGTTTGGTTTATAATCTAAATAAACGCAGTTCATTAAAAAAAAAAACGAAATGCAAGTAGTACCTGAGTATGGCTGCACATTGACTCCCCATTCCTCAGCGCTCACCCTGTAAGCCTCAAGAGACCTCTTTTGTGCCAGGAGTTCAACTTCATCAATAAACTCATTGCCTCCATAATACCTGTAATAAAACCATATTTTCTTAGGAAGAAATATTTAAACTTTTTGGTAATAATTAATTCATTATTTATTTTAATTAAGTTGTTGCATGAAAGACATGGTTAAGTGTTTACCCTTAATTTTACCTTTGGTTGGGCATACCCTCAGAATATTTATTGTGCAGACATGTGCTTAGGCACTGCAATACTGGCAGAGAAGTGAAGTTCTCGGAAGCAATCATCTCCAGTCCAGCTCTCTGACGTTCCTTCTCATGTTTGATGATGGCAAACAGCTCAGGGTCCGTGTCCCACAGGTTTCCATTCAGCATTGAGCTACTCATGGTTGGACTACTATGTACTTGTCTATTTAAATAGGAAATCTGAAATATTATCACAGCCTTTTAATAAAACTGATTATTAAAACGTTTAATTAATACTCTATGTTTAGTGAATTTAAAATTCGAATTCTATTGCTATTAAATATGTTGGGTATCTTTTTAAAGACACTGTATCCTTACAAAACAAGAATACACACTGAACGTAATCAAACGTTATATTGTAATATAAAGGAGAAACGCTGACCTAAAACTGATAACTAGATAATGCAATCAAAAACAAGAGTTGGTTGTACTTATTTCCATGAGAGCTATTGCACAGAAGTACCTACGTATCAATCGCGCGCGTTTCTAAGAAGTGCTTCTAGTTAATACTAGTGTGCGTACTTTATTAAAACTATTCTACAGTATAACATAATATGAACAAACGGGAGATATGTACTTACGGAATGTAATATTTTACACAACTCATATATAAAAAATAACCTAGGCACAACCTATACTAACTTAACCTATCAAACTTATAACAAGTTTTTAAAGCATGGAACGTGCAATAAAGTGGCAGTATACAACAAAACAAATAGATTACAATAAAGTACCTTAGGGTGGATTTTTCCGTAAAGCGCTTGCACTGGATTCACAAAACAGTATGATGAAACTCTGCTAAAATTTCTAGGTAATGAATGAAAACACGTTTTTACTAGTATCTTGGACATAATAATGTATTGAAAAACAACTATTCCTTCGATTACCCTAAATAATATGTTTTTATATGCGCAAACATGAGTTAACTTTTATCATTATTGATAACCCATTATGAACTCTACAGTCTTAACTAGACGTTTCGATACGACTGACACAGGACACTGACAGATGCAAACGTTCACAGTTCCGTCGAGTGAACTTGTTCGGGCATCTGCGTGCGTTACACTGCCTGTGCTTACTTTGAAATCGAAAAACAATGTGAATGTAGTTTTATGTTTGGGTTAATTATGTAAATGTTTATTCATGACTATTACTTACAAAAGACCTCAATATACAAGTCTCTATTTATAAATCATTAGTTTAAATGATGATGAGTCAATCAGTCTACTTATTAGCTAATAGGGCTTTCTGGGGTCTTATCTTGGGTTCGGAATTTTATTATTGAATCATAGAATTTGTGTATATCCATAGGGGCCTTAGGCCTCCGAAACAAAGGAGAATCTACCGAAATAAATTGCTTGTTAGTTCGGTACCTATGTACATGTGCCACTGTCGGTTCTTATTCGTCAGATTTTATTAGTATAGATAGGTACCTGCCAAGTAGTTCATTAATAAGAGATTTTGTGAGCAAACAAAGCTGCAGATTTTGTAACTTTGTCACAAGTGTGAGCGTGTAAACATAATTATGAATAGATAATTATGAATTTGTGCATTAGTAAGAAAGTATGGAAAATCCGATAGCTCCTAATTCCGGGACCGGTTTTAGTTGCGTAGGTACTAGCTGTGGCGGATTTACACATTTGCCGCCAGTAGGTTATTCAAATTTTGACACCCCTCCCAATCTCTACAATAATGTGTGTGTGTGTGTGTGTGTATGTGTGTGTGTGTGTGTATGTGTGTGTGTGTGTAGATAATATTTATAACCCAATCAGGGGCGCCGACATTTAGAAAACCTCGTAGGTGCTCATACACATGCCCGTAAGTGGGGTTTTTCTATATAGCCTACTTTCTTGCCTTTTTTTTTTTTTTTTTCAGGATGGGAAATCATCAAATGACCCCTCCCGCTCTGGGTGGAGCAGAAGGGAGTGTCAGACTCTTACTGACTAAAACCCACCCGTGTTCCTTCCTTAGCCCTTTATTTACCAGGGCAGCGGTAACCCTTTCGGACGATCCCGCTACCCCGGCAGGCTTCGGCCCTGTCCCTGTCGCTGACATCTCTTTGAGGCGCGCGTGGAACACATACGCGTCGTCCGGCACGGGCCTGGTCCTGATCGGACGGAGAGCTACCCATTGCTCTCCGCCCGCAGGCCCGCGCTTACGGTGGCCGGGGGTCGTCACGCGGCTCCCGACGCCCGGAGCGTCTCCCTCGGCGGCTGAGGCGTGAGGATCTCTCCCTCGCCCATCCCGCCACCTCCTTCGCGAGCATGATTGCTTCGCAGAAGGAGGTGACCGCCTCCCACTCCCTCTCGCCCCGGACCATGGCTTGAACCAGGGCCAGACGCGAGAGGTCGCCGCCGCTGCCGATCGCCTCTACGAGGACACGGCGGTGCTCTGCCCAAGCGGGGCAGACCTCCACCGTATGCTCCACCGTGTCCTCTGGGCGATCCTCGCAGTGGTGACACCCGGGCGTCTCCTCCCGCCTGATTATGTGCAGGAACCTCCCGAAACATCCGTGTCCTTTCTTACTTTTCTAACTTTCTTGCCTTACTTAGCCATCTTCTTAACCCTGAAAATCGCATCTACATCCGTCTTGTAGAATTTGTGATACCTAAGTAAGAACTGCTTTTCTACCTGTAGCAAACAATAAATGAATTTGAATTTGAAAGAGACAGGATTGATGAAATACCACGATGTAAGAGCGAGCGTAGCGAGCTCGAAAACTTTAGCACCCCGCTTAAAAAGGTGCGATCTGATAATAATCCGGCTGGCGGTGACGATGAAATTCAATTAATTAAATATTAGAATACCATTTTGCGTGATTTTGCAAAATCATTTATTATATCGTCGTGTGAAATCTTGTTCATTAATTTTGACTGTATGCACAAAAGAGCTAAGGCGTTTAGTTTTTCTTTCTCAGATAATTTTTCACCCGTTATAATCAAGAAAAGCACTTACTTAAGCACGGAACTTATTGTCGCTGGTGTAGGTAGGTACTACAAAGAGCCATGCGAACTGCTATCTGCTATATTCAAGTTTGGATAAACCTTTTGCAAATTCTGTTTTCGCAGGAACGAAGATAGAGTTTTCAATGATTCAGAATCTGGTTTTACCAAAATTCTTTCAGAAGAAAGGTCTCAGTGAAAATGTATGCATTCTTGTCAAAAAGTACAAGGCCCGTTTTGACATTTGAGAATGCGTTGTTGACACCTGTCAGTTTCATACAAACGAATACGTGTTTTGCGATATTGATCTTTATTAACTACTAGAACTGTCAATGTCAAAACGGGCCTTTTATTTTTTGACAACTTTAAGTCTATCTCTAAATAATTGGGACATACAATACATTTCTTCCAAGAAAAGGGCTTTTTCCGCAAGGGTTGATGATGACAATTCACGCATTTTGGTCAGAAATGAAAATTTTTCATTGAACCTATTGTAAGCCTCCTGCCGTTTTTCTAATTTGGATTCGAGTCAATCAATGAGGACGAGAAATCCCGAGTTAACCCTGAAAGTACCACTCGCAGTCATTCTCATTACTTCATCGGTTGTTTCATCATATTTTTTTTTCCCTTTCGGTTGTCGTTTTCCCATGTCTTTGGTATACTGCTTTGACACGCTTAATTCCATCGCCTTTCTTCAAAATACTTAAAATATTCTTGTTCAGCTACGAAAAACTTGCAAAGAGATTCGTAAAGATCGGCAACAGTGGTCAAATCTACGGTAGAAGTCTGAATTTGAGCATTCACTTTGATTATTCTTTCCAAAAAACATTTCCTAAATTCAAATGTCCCAGTCGCTACGATTCGCATTACAGGCTTTTCAGTACCATGATTGATTCAAAGTTTTAAGGACTTCATGCCAAGAATCTCTCAAACTTCTACATGCGTCCTCTCTAGCTGACCAACGTTTCAGATTTACTCTCTTTAGCGTTTTCCCTTTCCCAATTTCAGTAATTAATTTTTGCCAGCGTTGTGTCGAATTTACAAAAAAACGTATAATTTCTTGAAGCAACATGAAGAAGCGCCAAGCTCACAGAACACTAATACCCTAGGCTGCAAGATTCAGCACCCGCAGTTGCCAGTTTTAAAGAGTGGGCAGAAAAATTAGGAACGAAAAAAGCATATGGTGCTTGGTTTTGAATTTTAGCCTACCTATAAGCCACACATCAGACATGTTCGCGGCATTATCCTATGATTCTCCACGTAGAAATACTACGTAATGTCATTCGTTCCCGCACCTCAACCAAACGCGAGTACGCAAATTGTAGAAAAATGTAGATACGGGGGCGGAGTGATAAGTCTGATAAAAATATATTTTGGAATAAAATTATCGCAAATTGCATATTGGAACCTCCTTGTTCACAACTCTGTTGAAGGACTAAATTAAAATTTTCAGCCAGTACTGCCGGTTAGTTTTTTTTGGACAGCCATTAATGAACAACAACTGAACACGTTTTTGCAAAGATGGAGAAAAGTGAATTTCGTGTCGTGATTAAACATTATTTTTGCGCAAAAAAACTATAACGGAAACGAAACAAAAACTTGATAAATATTATGGGGACTGCTCCGTCGGTGAAACATATTACATTTTGAATTGTTTGTTTCGATCTAATAACATTTCTAATCTAATCTAACTAGCATTGTCCTACTCTAGAGCAAAGGCCTCCCTCTCCCTTTTCCACTAAACGCACGAAGCCATCGCGGCAGGCCGAGACGAAGATGGCGGGACGAGCTTGACTCCTACGGTAGGGACTGGCCGGCACTCGCAAAAGACAGAATAGCGTTTAGGTATATAAATATTAATCTTTTTAAATTAAGTAAGACATAAAAAAAAATTAGCTGCCCCAAAAATCTACCGCCCTAGGCTCCAGCCTATACTCAGCCTATTGGTAAATCCGCCACTGGGTACCCTAGTACCCAGTGGCGGATTTACCACCCTTCCTGGCGGATCTACCTCCTCCTTTTTTGAAGCCAGTTAAAAACATATAGGAACCTAACTGTTATACCTATATAACAATTAGGTTCCTACATGTTATACCTATTTACCTACCTATTTTTTGTTATTACCTAGGAACCTAATTGTTATACCTATTGTAGCGAAATAAAAACTGAAATTCACTTGTACACGTTTAATTTAGTAAAATAAAAAAAATTGTAAACAAAAACTTAATGAAGAACACAGCAGGATTCTTAATACATTAAAGAATAAAATTGTAACGCTGACGCGACGACCTTGGTGTTAGAACCCTATAATAAATTTCACAATTACGCGTCGGTCACGATCCGTTTGCAAACGTTCCTATAACTTCCGCAATAAATAAATATCTTGTAATCCTAAATGGGTAACTTCGCACCAAATCAATCAGGTAGCGAGGCAACAATTTAAATGACTGTTTTAAATAAAATGAGACAATATGAACTACTAAAAATAAAAATAAAACTACTAAATATACGCCAATCCGGTCCTAGACTCCAGGCTGGCAGTCGGAAGGCTCCTCGCTGGCTGGTATCAGAATCCACCAGTGTTGGGTTCGAATCCCAACAGGAAGCTTGCAGTCGTCTGGTCCAAGACTGGCGGTGGGGGCGAATTCAAGATTCGCCTACAGTCTTCGGACAAATCAAGTCTGAATGAAGAAACCTGACTCGCCTCGGGACAAATCTTTGATGCTATTCGTTTAATTTCGGGAACACTGCCCTTGGATTCTGTCGAACAACGAACGAACTCGGTCGTTCAAACCGTTATATCGATAACTTTAATATCGTGGCAAATTATTACATGGTCAAGCGGAAAAAAATAATATTATGGACTTCCGTCCTGTGCCCAAAAAAAAAAAATTCAAAACAAAAAACTCGGTAAGAGAAAAAAGACATTACACTTTTTGATTAAAAATTCAAAAAACCAATATGAAGAAAATACCTTTCTGGTTACAAATAAGGTAGGATTTGTTATAAAAGAAGGTTGTTCGTGATAAAATTATAATGTAGCATTTGCTGCACTATACAGGCTGATTTTTTAAAGACCAGCCAAATTTAAGGACCAACATCGTAATCGCGAATAAAAATTCAGCCGTCCCATACATTTAGGTCGAGTAGGTATTGAAGTTTTCTATGGGACAGTTGATAAAATTTTCGCGATTACGCTATTTGTCCCATGGAGAAAGTTGTTCAGTTTGATGGTCTGTACCACATCCTTAAATTTGGCTGGTCTTTAAAAAATCAGCCTGTATAACAATTAGCTTCAAAAAAGGAGGAGGTTCTCAATTGAAAACGTAGTAAATTCTCAGATTTTTTTGCATTTACACAAGTCAAATTAAATAAGTTAGCGAAACTCCGCAGACGTTATGGGTATCAATATCGAAAAATGATAAAAAATACTTAAAATATTTTTTTCTAAACTCATACTTTAAGTAACTTATCGACCTGTGGTCGTTGACCCCAACAGATGATCGACAAACCATTATTATTAGTCTAGTTCGCTTGTTTTCAGATAGGCATCACGGCCCGTATTCCCGTAATTTAAAATGTTCAAAATCTAGTCGCAGTCTCATCTCGGCGACAAACAATAATGTCAAAATGTAGGGAAATTAGACGTATTTTTGACAGATTGAGACTGAGATCAGACTGTGAACGTTCTTAAAATTACGAGAATTACCCCGCAGGTACCTAACCACTTTGTGTTATGAATATAATACCTACCCATATACGGTATTGTTGTTTTATGACTCCGCTATTGTACCAATTGGTTGTTGTACTTCGTAGGAAAAGTTTACCAAACATCGACTGCGGGCGGAATTGTCAACACTACAGACATCGGGATAGTTTGCCGACACAAACGTTGGCACAAATGCAATACTGTGGCTCTGCGTGACACAACACTGTGGCTGTCACACACAGAAGCGCTGTTATTGTTTATAATAATTAATTTGCATAACTTGACGGTTGATGGTAATTAATTACAAGTTGAAGGCTATTTGGAAACTGGCCATAACTGAATCTATCACGTTTGAAAACGGAACGTTAAAGATATCTCGTGATTGAGTTGGGTTTGTTACATATGTCAGATATGTAACATAGGTCAGATACATTAATTAAGAGCTAATTTTTCAATCATCTGATAAATGTATTCGAGATTTTTTTATTATTGAAATTTTGACAGTTTTTTCATACAAAAACTGTCAAACGTCAATTATATTCAGCGAATAAAAGTTGTCTGGCGAAGGAAAAATCAGCCATAATTTGAATATAACCAGATTACCTACGTAGGTAATCTTTATATTAATTAAAATTAAATAAATAATAAATTGCAGTATAATATAATATTAATTATATTATGCTGCAATTTATTATTTATTTATTTTCCTCCCACTGGAACGCCATAAAGCAATTATTACATAAATGGAGCAAAAATCTCTTCATTTGCCATCTCTGCAGTCCAGTGCATATACTAATATACAGGGTTACTGGTAATTCGACGTATATCCGTCAGGGGCTGATAGGGGGGCCAAAATGCAACAAATTGAACCCCCCATATGTTTGGCCGAAATTCAATAGTTTTCGAGATAATTGAATTTTAAGGGTTTTTCGATATTTACCCAAAATTTGACATTTAATTCCAAATAAAAAAAAACTACATATTTGAATGGGTACCATTAAAAATGATGTTGTAGCTATGGTCCAGTGGACATCGAACGGGCAGCAATGGATCACACACTAAATTGTGCTCATTCTTTAAATGAAGAACGATCTGAAGATCGTAGTGGCTTAAGGCTCGAGCACACGTTACGGGTTCGATAATGGGATGAAGAAAAATGTTTTTTAGTAGTTTCTTCTTTGTATGAGAATACTTCAATATTAAATACCTCTTCCTGATTGGTAGTAATTTTTTTTTCATCTCTTAAATAAATTGCAAACTATAGTTTTGTATAATTTAGAAGCATTTCCCTACTAAATGGTTGAGCTGGGTGGTGCTGATCCACGCGTCATGTTCGTGAACGCGCGCAGTCGGTTGAGACTGGTCATCTCTTAACTGCCAGGGCTTATTTTTAATTTTATATTTTAAATTGTTTCTTTTTTACATTGTTCTCACATATAGAAGCCATAAGAATAATGTACCCAGTATTTTATCTTGATTTAAAAGAGTGTCCTTGGAGTTTCTTGCCCATTCTTCTCCATAGAGATCTACGTTTTGGAATGGGCAACTAGCTTCAACTTTCTAACTGACCGACTATTTAATTTTAACAATTCAAAAGTGCCTGTAAATGGTTTAATTGAAATAAATGCAGCACCACGACGGCGACGCCAAGAAGAAGTGTAGTCCCGCTTAATGGCAAACGACATCGCAGCAGTCTCAGAGGAGATTGCGGGATGAGCTGGTCTCCATTAACAAAGATTGGTCTTTGGCAGATCTGCGGGGGAATTGCGTAACAGACTATCAGTAGCAATGGGTTTCATTTTCACAGTACAACAACATTCATTTCTTTGTTTAAGTTGTTGACCAGACACATTTTTCAAACATATACAGCAATGGATTAGCACTATCCTTCAAAATTATTCAGGTTGAGATTGATAGTGTGTTACGCAATTAGGGTGCTGGACAGAGAGAGGCAGAAGAAGAGTGAGGCGTCTTTAAGGGTCAGGAGAAAAGCCGAAAAAAAAATGCATATTCTTTCTTCTTTTCTTTCTATTAGGCATTCGATATTACACTGCATTTCAGCATTCAAAAAAAAAAATACCCAGCTATGAATTATTTTGCTTTCAAATTTGATGTCTGTCCTGATTTTATTTAAGTATTGAGCTCAATAATTAATATTAAAAAAAACTGAAGTGTTAATCTACTTTTGTCTCTAACTGTACCTACCTAACTCAAAGCCTCATGCTCTAATTCACGTGTTGAAAGTGAAGCGTTAAAAAAAAAGAACCCGATCATGTTGGTAAATGGGATGTCGTTAGTTCGTATTGTCTGTTCCGCTGAGAGTCACAGGAGTACGTGACTGACATCCTATTGTGGTTCGTGAAGTCGTGAAATATCTGAACCGTTTCAGATAATTACTATCAAGGGAGCTAAACTCGTTAACCGTTCGCTTTTAAAGTGGATAATGAGTTTTGTTGGCTGGCGTTTGTAGTTAGGAGCAGTCGAGGTTATTCGAGGGTCGAAAGAAAGACAAGGTTCAGAGTAGAGAGAAGTTTGCTAAGCTTTTTCTTCCATTGGCAAAACCGTTTACGACGTGAAAGACATTTTGTATGTTCTGTCTGTGTGGTGTGAAGTTCAATAGAGATTGAGACTCTTCTACCAACATATGTCCGTTTCTGTTTGTTTCAGTGGTAACTTGAAAATAAAACCAAATGTTAACACATTATTTAGGGTAAGTGACACAATATTATTTCCTTTATTTGAAGTAGAAGTTTGAATGGTTCGATTCAAACTTTATGGTGGCTCGCTGCGCAATAACAAATTCACCTAACTGCGGGAGTGCGGTAGGGGTACTGCGCAGCGAGTAGCGCCGCCAGAGCCGCCATAAAGTGTGAATCGGACTGTAACAGATTTTTAATAAGAATACTTATTATTATTAACATTTAGGCATTAAGTATGTGGGTATCGATTCTTGAATGAAAGTAATCCACTGTTGAATTTTAAAATAATTACCATCTGTTGCTTTTTTTTCGCTCAAAAACTTTATTTATGTTTTTGTGTAAAAAAAAAGCATTTAATCCTGCATGAGCGGTTCACTCTCAGATCATAGAATACTATCCCTTTCTTTTTATCAGTCTGTGGCATCACCAGACATCATTCTGAATACACACATTGTAAAGAAACGTGTTTCACCAATAAACATAATAACCATGTTTCTTTAGAACGTTTTCAAGTCTCTAGGTTCGAATCTGAGCAATTCTAAAATTCTAACATACACCAGACGCTTAGAATCCTTCGCCCATAGATAGTCGATGTGATTAAACTTCTTGAATGGCACTTGATAATAATCTATAACGTTTGGTAACTTGTCTTTTAAAATTTTAACGTCTTTTACATTAGAGAACCAATCGTTGTCACTAAAGAAGAGAGCAACAGACGCAGTGACGTGCTCCACTGCATATTTCGGAGGCTTACGGGCTCCATAAACTTCTAGATTCTTGTCTTCACCGTGATCATATCTTCTAAATGATCGTGACATCATGTTTTGTAAATAATGTGTAAATTGATTGATAGAAGCGCCAGAGGGCATGTGCCCAAAAATAACGGGTGAATTCTCCTTATTGAATTGTTCATAGTCGAATCCACAAAAACAGAATAAAATTGTGGTGCACACTATACCATTACCTATTTCACACAGAGGAGTTTCAGAATAAAAATGCTTAATAGGCTTTGGCAAGATTTCATTGATTTGAAACATTTTGGCAAGTGCCATGTCGTAATAATTGAACGGAGCAACCATCCTGGCTAATGGACTCTTGATATGCGATGTCCAAGCTAAAGGCGCTAGTGCAACCATCGTTGTAATTTTCTCATTATAATCCGGTTTCTCTGAGCACATTACAAAGAAAGCTGTAGTACCCTGTGAATGTCCAATATACGCCAATTTGTCTTTACTAGTAGTATTAAGCACGTAGTCAATCATAGCTGGTAAGTCATAACGGCCAATTTCATCCCAACTGAAATTCCAGAATTCTTGGGTGTCTGGAAACATGCTCACGTGATGCCTAGAGTGTTTATTTCCTCGAGCGTTGCCCATCCAGACATCGTAGCCTGCTGATGCTAGCAGGTATGCCAAACTGCCGTCTGGTCCAGCGGTCACCCAATCATCAGCACTCATTAGCAACCCATGCATTAGTAGAACTGCAGGGCCATGGCTCTCGATCCTGAACATCTTAAGAATGTAACCATCATCCGTCTTCACATGATATTCTTCCACAGGGTAGCCATATTTAACTATCAACTGGGTTATATTTAGATCAGCATCTTCATTGTAAGCTGGTTTTGGACCACTTAAACTATCTATGACTGCTGCAAATTCCTTAAGAATTGATGCAGGATCCATTCCTAAATCATGTAACACTACGCCATTGGAAATGCAATACGTGCAGTATAAAAAGTTTATAAAAATTAAAAAACCGCAAATAAGATTTTTCATGGTAGGAAATTCTCTAAAAAACTGAAATGGTAAAATACGATGATGATTTAAACATCAATAACGTAGAGTTCGCCAACCTTTAGGCGGTTATCACACTGGACAGCGGTTATCACAATGGACCGGACAGAGCTCCGGTGTGCGGTGCTGCGGTTTTAAAATTTTAAACTTTGACTGTAGAATCATGATTTGTAAACAAAAATCGGGTATAACACACCGCATCTCCAGTCAAAGTTAAAAACCACAGCACCGCACACTGGAGCGGTTTCCGGTGCAGTATGATTGATGCCTTAGGTAGCATCACACTCCGTCAATTTTAGGTACCTTTTTTTTTTTCAGGATTGGAAATCATCAAATGACCCCTCCCGCTCTGGGTGGAGCAGAAGGGAATGTCAGACTCTTACTGACTAAAACCCACCCGTGTTCCTTCCTTAGCCCTTTATGTACCAGGGCAGCGGTAACCCTTTCGGACGATCCCGCTACCCCGGCAGGCTTTGGCCCTGTCGGGCCCCGTCAACTATGCTGACATCTCTTTGAGGCGCGTGTGGAACACATACGCGCCGTCCTGCACGGGCCTGGTCCTGATCGGACGGAGAGCTACCCATTGCTCTCCGCCCGCAGGCCCGCGCCTACGGTGGCCGGGATTTTAGGTAACTTTAATCTGAATATTCTAAGTGTTAACTACCAGCTAAAGTGTTAGCTGATTAAGCTAAGAATTATTGGTATTAAAACCTAATCATTAATAATTAATTTATCCATAATAAATTCAGTTATGGAGACACTACTTCGTGAGACACTGTTTGCCTATATTAAATGACACAATGACATACCTCAAAAGTACCAAGTGGCGATTCTTGTATTACTAAAAACGTTCGCATTCTAATCTCAGTTTCAATCTGTAAAAACGCTTCTGATTTACCTACTTTTTCGACAAGTTTTTGACTTGGATGGCCGCTTAAATGTGATTGTGACTAGATTCTGAACGTTTTTTACGTTTTCGAATTGTTCTTCAGCTCTATCACGGGTTTTGGTGGAAAATCTAGGAATTTAATTAAACTTTACAAAAACCCATACCGGTGATGGAGATTACCTACTCGTTCTCTTTAGTCTGAAGTATTGTTTAGGAGAGCATATTATGGGTGTTTACATTAACGTTTTGCATCTCTGGAACTGAGCATATCAAATCACAACAAGTAAAATACATCATTACCGTATTAACTTTAATGAAATACCGTGTCACAATATAATTAAAAATGTTAAGTGCAATTTACAGTCACAATTCCCAAACAAGATTTCCTTTGTAGGCGAAGGAGGAAAATTGCAAAGGGAAAATATTTCTGTCTAATTAAATTTAAGGGAAAACATTGAAGTGAGTAATTTCCATTGTTTGCAGCGTGTTGTGACTGCTGATGAGACAAACACAGGTACCGACATAAGAAGGGAAGCAAGAGTTAGCAAAGTTGGGAAAGTGACAAATATTTTGACCAACCGCTAATAAATGTCCAAATCTGAAGACGATACATCAAATTATACAAAATACAGTACTATTTAAAAAAAGTACGTTAGCCGATCAAAACACCTTATAAATTCTAAAATAATGTCATCGGCAAAAAATAAAGGCAAAGCTGCATGGCAGATTATCAAAAACAAAACTGATCACGTAAACATTAGAAAAAAATGGATACTATGTATAGACAATGATCGTATAAACAAATCTAAAGAAATTGCTGAAAGTTTCAACGATTTTTTTATAAATATTGCCAAAGGATTCCGTAACAAAAATTAAGCTTCATCAGGCAAAAAACATTTCGATTTATCGAACATGACGCAAACCATGTTTTTACATATATGTGATGAAGATGAAGTAAAAAATACCATCATGTCCCTCAACAACACAAAATCGGTTGGATTTGACGGTATAGCAACTGACATTCTCAAATCCTGTGCCACCATTATATTCACCAATCATTGAACACTTGATAAATCTCTCATTCTGGCAAGGTATTTTTCAAGATAAATGAAAACAATCCATTGTTAAACCCTTATTTAAAAAGGTGACATAAAAGAGTTATCTAATTACCACCCTATAACACTTATCAAAAACCTTTGAGAAAATCATGCATCGTAGACTCACAAATTACTTAGAAAAATTTCAGATTGTAAAACAGGAACAAAACGGCTTTCAAAGAGGAAATCAACTACTTTAGCAGCATTTAAACTGATAAAAAATGTTATTGAGAATCTAGATAAACGCATTCCAGTATCTGTCATCTTCTTTGACATGAGAAAAGCCTTCGACTTTGTTAACCACGACTTACTAATACAAAAATGCAATAACTACGGAATTAGAGGAATATTTATTCATTGGATTACAAGTTATTTATTTAACCGGTAACAAAAAGTAGAAATAAGCACAATAAATGAAAATGACGAGTCCACATCATATAGTTCTGAATATAGCTAAACTAAATCAGGAGTACCCCAAGGGAGCATCCTTGGTCCATTACATTTCCTCATTTACATTAACGATTTACCAATGCATACTTTTTGCTGACGACATATCGGTGATTGTAACAAATGATAGTAAATCAGAAACAAATCACGAAAAAATCAAAGTCAAATCATTTATTTCAAATAGGCACATAAAAGGCACTTTTGAACGTCAAAAATAAAATAAAAATAAAATTGATTCTAGTCGCCCCTTCCAAAAGGTAGTTTTCGTATGGAGAAGAATGGGCAAGAAACTCCACCGTTACTCTTTTAAATTGTTTTACAATATATTGCATACATTATTTATATAATTATATGTGAAGACGATGCACCCAAAAATAAACTTACTATACCACAATAGGTAAAAGAATTAAAATGAATAAATGTAACCATGACATATAGATCAACTATGTGATAGATACATGGTGCTCACATATTCACAAACATTCCAAACGTAGACGATTTTCATAAATAAATAAGGAGTAATAAGTCCGGGTGTGACCCCAAGTAATTACAGAATGTAAATCAATGTCAAAGAAAAAAAAAAAAAAAGAATAAATTATACAATTACATTAGCAACCAGTTTGATTTTGTCTAGACTCTAGAGATTGTCCTATGGAGCAAGACCAGCATGTTTCCAAGCATTCTTATCTTGGATATAATCCTCTAATTTGTAATATCCTTGCTTACAAAGTGTAATTTTAATATAAGTTTTAAATTTTCTTTCATTTAATTGCAATATTTCACAAGGTATTTTGTTGTAGCATTTAACACAGTACCCCATAAAAGATGTATGAACTTTAGATAATCTGAAAAAAGGTTGATCTAATTTATCTTTATTTCTAGTATTAAAATTATGTCTAACACTTATTTTATTAAAAAGATGTTGATTTTTTCTTACATACATAATATTTTCATAAATGAATTGGCAAGGTACCGTCATAATATTAACCCTTTTAAATAGTTCCTTAAGAGATTCGCGGCGACGTAGATTGTAAATGGCTCTGACAGCTCTCTTTTGCAAAATAAAAATGGATTCAATGTCAGCAGCCCGACCCCACAGTAAAATGCCATATGACATAATACTGTGGAAGTAACTAAAATAGACCAAGCGCGCGGTTTCTTCGTCTGTTAATTGGCTTATCTTTCTAAAATGGCTCGAAAACAATTATCTCTGTGCAAATATAAATAAAACCAAATACATAATCTTTAAAAACTACAATTCTAAACAAAAAGCATTTAAAGTTAATTGTCAAGGACAAGAAATTAATGAAGTTAGTGAATATAAACTGGAGGCTCTGTAGGTAGGTAGAGCATGTATGTAAGAAACTAAATCAATTTGTATTTGCTCTTAAACGTTTAAGATCTACCGCGAGTGAAGCTGTTGGACTTACTGCTTACCACGGATATGTTTCCTCTTTACTCAGATATAGGCTGCTACTCTGGGGGAACTCGACGAATATTAATGATGCCTTCCTAGTACAGAAAAATGCCTAAGAGCAATTGCGGTATCAGTCCTTTAAAATCCTGCAGACCTCACTATAAAAAATTATACTTCTAACCTTAACAGGGTCTTTTCATAATGCAAGCTGGTGTATATGTTAAAGAGCACTCTACATTTTTTATAACATGCGAATTACATTCAAAATATACCCATCGAGACCCAACACGGCTAAGAATTCCTTCACATCAAAGCACATTATGTCATAAGAATAGCTATATCACAGCAATAAAAATTTTCAACAATATTCTAAAAAAAAATAAGGGAACTCTCCCTAAAACGCTTTAAATCAAAACTACACAAATGGCTTTTTGGTAATTGTCTTTATAGTGTAAACGATTTTTTTTTGATAAAAAAGTAGCAGATAAAATACAAGATATAATATTGAGATTTAATTATATTACTTTATATATCTATTATTCTTAAGTATTCAAATAGATACAAAACTCTAATAACCCTAATAACTTATAATTTTAACAAATTAATGTGTTAAATTTGTTACATTTAACATGTTTAAATATTTGTATGCCAGTCCATGGCGAAACATGTAAGATTATAACTTTATTTATAAGACCTTAATGTACCATGTTTTAAAGCAAATAAATAAAAAAGAAAAATGCCTAAGAGCGGTATCAGTCTATTTTATTCTAAGTTTATAACTGAAATGCTTTAGGCACGTTAACACACACAACTGCTATTGTTTGTTACAAAACATGTGACAACTGTAACAAGTCTGGTAGGTATGGAAAACTCAGTAATATTTTCAATAATTCTGATACACACGACGACGACTTATCAAGCATTTCCAGTTTTAGCTGACCTCGCGATATACTTATACAGGGTGATTTTTTAAAGACCAGCCAAATTTAAGGATGTGGTACAGACCATCAAACTGAACAACTTTCTCCATGGGACAAATAGCGTAATCGCGAAAATTTTATCAACTGTCCTATAGAAAACTTCAATACCTACTCGACCTAAATGTATGGGACGGCTGAATTTTTATTCGCGATTACGATGTTGGTCCCATGGAGAAAGTTGTTCAGTTTGATGGTCTGTACCACATCCTTAAATTTGGCTAGTCTTTAAAAAATAACCCTGTATACAGCTTTTCGTACAATGAGAAGTCAGCTTTTACTGAAAAAGTATAGCTTATTATATGTCGCCGTGCGTACCTATACATTGTTTACGGCTTTCTTTCAATCAAACATCACATTGGTATCTGTTGGATATTTACAATTAGGATTAAAATTGAATATGACAATTGGGTACAATTTCAACGCTGACAATGCGCTATTCAGACTCCCCAGTCAGGCTGAGCCAGGCGTGTTATCCAATTTGGCTTTAGCCTGGTTTTAAAGCCATCCGGGTTGCCTGTGATGTGGCGGGGTCAGCAGATTGCAGCAGCATCGCTGAAGACCGCCATTGCAGCTAAACGCGAAAATAATATTTTTAAAATTTTTGTTCTTTTATAAATTATTGAATAAGAAATAAAGGATGTACAGACCCAGCGTTAAGCGCGTAATAGTTTAATTTATTTTGAATGGTAAGGTGGTGTGGTGTAAAGCAATTAATTATTCAATAGGATCCAAGCGTGAAAGCCTAAAGCCCTTTTAGGGGTCCCTTAATTATAAAATGATCGAGATAAACATGGGTAATTTCTTCATGAGCACCTAAATAAGGACTATAAGGGCGAGAAGGGTCCCAGTATTTGGATACGTGTTGATTGTTTGTATTTCGGCAGCGTAGCTCCGAAACGGATATACTTAAGCCGATTTAATTGCGTTTTGTGGTTACTGCCTCGTTGGTCGAGGTCGCAAGCGTTACTGCTGAGCTTCGAGGCCCAGAGTTCGATTCCCAGGTCAGGCAGTGTTATCGGGTTTTTCCATTAGGAATTAGCAGCCCAGGGTCAGGATTCGTACCCGTTTGTTGGCAAAGGCTCGCCCTCTATAACATGCGACTTAAACATAACTGGCGAAGTGTGGGTGTACCTACCTAGTGTAGTTAGACCTCTGCTTAACCCTTGCGGGAATACAGGGGTGATGTTTATGTAAATGTTTGAAACTAAATGTTTGATCTAGATATGGTGTAAATGTTTGATATACATATTATGTGTGAATGTTTGATCTACATACTCGTATGTGTATAATCTGTAAGTATATTCTACTATAGACCGAATGAAACGTAAGTAAATAGGTACTTAAAAAAAAGTTTGTAAATCCTTCATTACGCTTCTTTACGCAAGTAGAGCCCTGCCCCAGCAGTCTCGACATTCATAGCGATCGCTTTACGACCGAATTCGGTCGCAAAGTCCTGTCACTCCATACATTACACCTGTCAATCCGGAACTTTGCGACCGAATTCGGTCTTAAAGCGATCGCTTTGAGTGTCGAGACTGCTGGGGCTGGGCAACGCTGGTGCCTAATAAAAACATAGTTACGAGTAGAATCCACTTGCTCATTCATCTTACTAATATTATAAATCTGAAAGTTTGTATGGGTGGATGGATGGATGAATGGATGTTTGTTACTCTTTCACGCAAAAACTACTGAACGGATTTGGATGAAATTTGGCACACAGATGGTTTATAACCAGGATTTAACATATAGGATACTTTTTATCCCGACATTCCCACGGGATCGATACTTATGCGGATGAAACTGCGGGGCGCAGCTTGTAGGAAGATAAACAATGTATAAAACGATGAATAAATTACCCACGTAGAACAAAAAGAAACTTTATGTAAGTAGGTAATCTTTAAAATCGAATCCGATGCAAAGTTTGCTATATAAAAACGAGGTTAGTTTGGTCTCATTTCGCGAAGGCAAGCGAAGATGCGGCCGAAGGTGGAACACATTTACCTATCTAGGCGGAAACTTTACTCGCTTTTGACTTCAAAGTAGATTCACTGAAAACTAGGTCGGAAGGTGGAGATTCTGTTCCGGAAACTGAATTACTTACCTACGACTCATACTGAACGAATATGTTAGTATGTCATAACAACCTTTCGAAGTTCCGTACATCGCTATTATGAATATTCTCAATTAAATACGTCTTCATAGCGTACCCCTCACGTAATTCGTACTTGTAAAGGACAATGCAACTATTTCCTAGAAGCTTGGCCCAAATTGAAACATGTTGCCCATAGCTGAAACCAATGGTAACTGATAGAAAGTCAAAGTCAAAGTCAAAGTCAAATCATTTATTTCAAATAGGCACATAAAAGGCACTTTTGAACGTCAAAAATAAAATTAAAATAAAATTGATTCTAGTCGCCCCTTCCAAAAGGTAGTTTTCGTATGGAGAAGAATGGGCAAGAATCTCCACCGTTACTCTTTTAAAATGTTTTACAATATTTTGCATACATTAATTATATAATTATATGTGAAGACGATGCACCTAAAAATAAAATTACTAAACCACAATAGGTAAAAGAATTAAAATGGATAAATGAAACCATGACATATAAATTAACTTTGTGATAGATACATGGTGCTCACATATTCACAAACATTCCAAAAGATTTTGTCGTTAATAGTAAACTTTACTATAGCATCAAAAACATCAATCACGGAAAAAAAATGACCATAAGAGAAAAATAAAATGATCATCATCTGCCTAGCCTTTTCCCAACTATGTTGGGGTTGACTTCCAGTCTAACCGGATTCAGCTGAATACCAGTATTTTTCATGGAGGTACTTCTAATTATCTGATCTCTATAACCCAGTTACTAGGTAATACGATACCCCTTGGTAAGACTGGTTGTTAGACTTTCGCGCTACTGACGACTCGTAACGACTGCCAAAGATCCACGAATAACAGCCGAGACCAACGGTTTAACGTGCTTTCCGAGGCACGAAGGGGTCTTGGTATGTGAAGATGGTCACCCATCCATGGATCAACCGCAGCAAGCGTTGATTATGCGACACTGATTCAAAGTTAACGTATAATTAACACTTAATAGGAGACATTAAAAAATAATTATTTTCTTTTTTAATGCCTTAAAACTATTAACCTTACCTTATAAAATAAGTAAGCATTAATTATACGTTTGCTTTAAATCAATGCCCCATAATCAAAAACAAGTGTAATCGATTTTATAGTAAATATATTATTTTTCTTCTAATGACCTTATCTCTTTGCTACCGAGATATATTTTTTTGGTGCCATATTAGTTATTCTGTGGCCATAGTAAAAGTTTCTATTGAGTTTAAAGATTCTTTTTTTAATTCTAAAAGAACATACATAGTTCACTTAGCGAATAAATACATACAAAGGTAAGGTATGTGTAGTCCAGTACACTATTGTAGTCTTTGCCAGTAGCTAATAGTTTTGTTTTTTTTAATGTAGGTAGGTACGATGTCGCATTTTGTGTGCTAGACTAGCTTATGTTAGTTTTGTGTTGTTAGTGACCACATTAGTGACGTACTGCTTGAGTTTAGCTTCAAATATGTTAAAAGAGGATGTCCTCCTGTAGCTCCCGGTAGATTATTATAAAGTATTTTATATTTCTTTGACTGTATTTAGATGTTTTTTATGATAAAGGATAATTGCATGTGTATGGTTTTGTTAACAATTTTTCTAATGAGAATGCAGAAATTGAATGTGTAAAGTTGATTTGACGATAAGATCTTAAGTTTGAACTTGGGCAACATGTGTCAATAATTGTGAATACAGGACATCGGTATTTTAAACTTCGAAGTTCAGTATAACAGTCCTTACCTACATTAAAATTATAACGTCCAGGGGGCTTACCACCAGCTGTTATAGCAGGTCAGAAGTTGAACTGCACTGCTTTTTTGTACTTAGTCATAGAACAAAAAAGCAGTGCAGTTCAACTTCTACCCTGCTATAAAGAGCTGGTGGTAAGCCCCCAGAGATTACGTCGTTTACTATGTTTCCGTGTGCAAAAATGTTAGAATAATAAATGATGTCATTTCTGTATAGGTATTTGTCGTCTGTCTGCTGCACAACAAATGAAGTGGAAAGGTACTCAAAAACATTGTTGATGCTTATCTTGTAATTGTTATTAATATCAATGACTAATCAATCAAATCAATCCCTGAACAACTGCGTCATTATTTCAGGATTTGATTAATTAAATAAGCAGGCATGTACATAGGTATGGTCATGGTCTCTTGTGTTCCGAATTACAACCAAATTAGCACCCTAATTCCGTAACACACAATCAATCAGAATCGGTTTCATTTTGACAGTTCAACAACATTCATTGCGTTATTTACGTGTTGCGCAGACTTTATGAAGGTAACTTTTTTCGAACTTATGAAGCAATGGATTAGCAATATCCTTAAAAATGATTCAGATTGAGATTGATTGTGTGTTTCGCAATTAGGGTGCGGTTCAGCCGTTTATGCCTGGTTAAGTAAAAAACATCTTCTAGGACATTATTCATATTGTCACATTACCCACACCTTTTTTGTTAGGGTGAAATCGCTAAGTTAGCCAAAAATTAAAATTTTCTTACATCCTGACACTGACCAGCACCCCAATTGCGTAACACGCTTTCTATAATAATCCGATGGATTTTAAAGGACATTGCTAGTCCATTGCTTCATATGTTTCAAATAATCGTTTGCTCGATACCTACTTAGTGTAAATAACGCAATGAATGTTGAAGAATTGTCAAAATGAGAGGTATTGCAACTGTAAGCGCATTTATCCCGCTGCAATTTGAGAAAAACGTAAGAAATTGAATTTCGCGGCCTTCCTTAGCACATCCCCCTTAAATCAAACGCATTGATTTTTACTGAGAAGAAAAATGACTAAAATCTCGTAAACTCATCTTAAACAAAATGACCGATGTTGGACATACTTCAAAGTCCCATGATAGATTACTGACTCAGTTGATGGATCCCTATTCATTTGTAAGCGGAACGAGCTGCCAATCGTGGGCCATTGTGTAAAAAGCCATTAACTACCTGAATGGGAACTACAAACTGTTGATTTTGGGTTAGACTAGTAATTTTCCGTTGAAGGAAGCCATACTTTATTGGTGTAAGCGTAGTGATTAATGATTGTTTCTCTCTAGAGAAAAGGCTTTTAACCTTCAACGGGACAGTTAAAGGTCGGTCGATTGACGTATTTATAATATTATTAATTGTTAAAAAAGTTTAAAAGTTATCGTTGAATAACAAACGCGTTGCAGAAATTTCTGGATTTTTATTTCACGGGGCATGATAAAAAACATGTCATTGTCAGATAACGTAAAGTTAGTTTTTTAAACCCAGATACTAATTTGACAGGTGTAGTGTCTAATTTATACACTAAAAAAATACTTAAATGTCAGATTAGTATCTGGGATTGAAAAACGAACTTTAAAGTCTTTTTTTTTACGTATATGATTGGCCAGTTGCCATAATAACGGTCTCTGGTCAGTATGACTCTTTTAAATGGCTGCCTTGTAATTATAAATCTAGATTTTAGAAAAAACTTACATTAGTTACGTACAGTCGCCAAAGGAGATAAGTAACCAGGGTCGTCGGATATAGTTGAAGTTTAGTAAGAAACCGATGGATTTTTTCGAATGAAATTTAATTTGATAAATGACTTGTTTGTT
Organism: Apamea epomidion; assembly: GCA_947507525.1. Lineage (NCBI taxonomy): Eukaryota > Metazoa > Arthropoda > Insecta > Lepidoptera > Noctuidae > Apamea > Apamea epomidion. The sequence goes on from OX382232.1 coordinate 7,691,392, forward strand.
TTCTATTAATTAACATAAATTTTATTCTAAAAAATTTATCGGTTTCTTACAAAATTTCAACTATATCCGACGGCCCTGGTTACTTATCTCCTTTGGTGACTGTACCTATCTACTATTATCAATTCAATACTAATGTATGATCATCATATTATTATTGTTATTTGCTGCTAACATGTATCTTTATTTTTGTAAACAGGAGTCAAGTGTCAAACCATATCGCAGTGCGTTGCAACCGGTTATGGGCCTAAAAGCCACTGACCTATAATAACTACCGACGAGTCATCCGTCGGTAGTATGAGTCCAGCGTACCTACTATCTACTATCGATGACAAAATGGAGACATTTGATTTTCGCCATTTTGGCGCTGACAGCAACGTGAGCATCCGTGGAATTAATATTGTTGATAGCGAGTTTTGCAAGATACGTATACTCTCATGATAACAATATTCTAAATATCTCGTAGTAAACACTAAATACACGAACAAGTCTTATTCCACGATTAGACCTAAATCATCAGAGACGTACCAAAACAAAATGACGGCCATTTGCGACAATGTGTCAAATTTAGTTCCTGAGACGCTCGAGTGGGGCGCTTTGAATCGGCACAAAAACAACTGTCATTTCGTATAGTATATTTAGTCCAGCGTTCTTGTATAATATAGTCATTATATCTACTCAATTGAGAATTCTTATGTAAGAGGTCATATTTAAGTGAGTAGCAATCCGTGTAACTTTATATCTAACGCGCCACTTGACACCGCTCAATTAAGCTGAGTGCTCTCTCTATGACACTTACCCCTTTATTCACAAACGTTGCAAAATTTAGTAGTGATTAGCGACTGTTTAACCATGCATTATTGACGTTTAAACGTCACTTGACTTTTAATCATCGTTTATAACTAAACCCCATAATACCCCCAGGTCGTACGGAGAAGATTAATACCTAGGCTTTTCTAATGAGAATTATTTTGTCTTCCGAACTGTGGCGTCTACTCGGGGATAGTTCGTTCTTAGTGAATGATGATTGCTAATTCTTCGGGTCGCCCTTACCACATACACCCTCACTTAATCCCCATTAGATGAGTAACTACGGGAGTGTTTCGACCTTAAAGGACTCGAAGCTTCTATTAAAGCTATATACAGGGGTCAAATTAAATTAGGTAGCGAGACTCCGCATATGTGATGAGGATCGATATATATACACGATAAAACAAAAGATAAATTAATTTGATGATTTTGTTTAGTGGGATCTTCGACGGCAGTTGGCGTATTCACTTGAAAAATCAGTTTTTTTTTGTGTAAACTTCTGATTAGTGTCGATATCTAAACATGATAAAACATATAATTTTCTCAACTCGTACTTCAAGTAACAACACTACCAGCGGTCGTTGACCCCTAAAAAAAACATCAAATCTTTTTTAATTTAATTTTATCGTGTTAAGATACGCGATACTCATCACGTCTGCAGAGTTTAGCTAGGTAATTTAATTTGACCCAGTATAGGTACCATTATCTTGGAAATATGTCTAAAACCAAACGAGTAATATTATAACAGGTAGGTGGATATTACCAAACAAACATTTATTAGCGAATGTCTCGAAGCATTGTAGGTAATAAATAATCACCTCAGGGATCCATTAACACTGAAGTAGATTTAGTATCCGCAGGTTATGATGAATGAGTCGCTCTATGGTCGGCAACAGTATGGTATCAATTCAACATAGTGGCTATAGTTGTCGCGTTTAAGCATGACAATAGCGGTAATTGATCCACCTACATTTTCTAGCATTATAACTGGAAATCTTAGTCCTGAATCCATCGTGTTCTCCAATTTATAGAAAAACCATATACAGAGTAGCATGAACATCGACGCGCAACCTGTTACCATGGATTCAGCACAAGATGTATGTATTATGAAATATGAAACAATAAACTATACAAGGTGGCAGGGACATCGACGCGCAAACTGTAACTATGAACTCAGCACATGATTTGATTCTAGACAGGGGGTAACAGTAGAAATTTTTCGTCGGTTATCAAAAAGAATCTGCTGTTTCATGGAGAAGTGCAATACTTTCGCGGTCAAAATGTATGGAACAGCATTTTTTTCACAATCATACATATATAACGACGGAGCAATAACTATCAATACTTAGATATCTTCAAGTGAACAAGTTAACTTTATACTGAAAATCAAATTAACCAGAACCAAATACAAAAGAACACCAAGAGAAAAAGGAAAATGCCGCTCGTTTTTACTGCAAGATATTGCAATTTTCTAGAAAATTCTTCAAAGTAAGCCGACGATGTAGAATATTGAACCCGAAGTTCGAGATTCGATAAATATTCCACACCAGTTTCCTAAACTTCGTATGGGCACTTCGAAAGGAGATGAACGTTGTGAAACTGTTTCATATGAACTTTTTCAAGTGATAAATGGTTAGTTGCTAAATCGTTTAACAGAGCTCGAACTTCTTTTGCTAATGGAGTTTAAAAACAAAGAAAATGGCAAAGCTAGACAAGTACTGGAATAGACTTTTACCGACTTTTACGTCCATTTAGTAGAGTTTTTATTTAACGCCAGTCAGTACCGTCTTAGTTGTACATCTACTTACCAATAGACCCCATAGACACGCCATTTCGTATTTTCTTGAAACAAATACCTACTAACATAACTTCACGCCTGTTTTTAACGGCGGGCTATGGGCTATGTAGAGGTGTACCATTGTGCCTATATTACACTCACATTTCACCAGTTATGTTTGGTTTGAGTCCCATGTAATTAAGGGTGAGCCTATTATCATCAACTGAGCATACATCTAGACCCCGAGCTGCTGCTGAGGAATCCCTGTTGGAAAAACTCAATTACACTTTGCCTGACCTGAGATTCGAACCCAGAACCTCATGCTCAGCAGTGCTTGCGACTACTAGACTAACGAGGAGTGAAACGAATACCTACCTACTTCTTCGGTATGATTTAAGATAATGTATTGTTTTTGTTCGAGAAAACATTTGATGGTGTTTAAAATGATCACGTTATACATTATTCTAAACTAGATAAAATAACACTACACTGTTAATTCACTGTTTTATTATTGAACAGTAGCCAATCATCCTAATTTTATCTTAATTTTATGGCTAATTAAAGAAATTAGTCCGCCAGCGTAATCTAAAATACCAGAATTGGCTGACGACTTGTAATTTTCTAAAGACCTCCTGAACGTCAGTAAAACTTTCTACCTAGTAGTTTGAATTTTTTACATAAACTGACGCCTTCTTCGCATGGGGATATACAGAAAGTATGGAACGCCACCTGCTACAATCCTTACTTATCCTATCCTTTTGGTTTATTTTACTTTACACATAAATCTGATCCCACACGCTTGCCGGTTACAATCAATCAATCATTATTTATTTGTGAACACAGGTATTACAATAAGGTCTTAAATATACATTTTGGTCGAGCTCTCTCTCTCTCTCTCTCCTACCAATAAAATAGGTGTACAAATATTAGTTTTTTCAGTAATAAGTCTGAATCTTTACAATACAAAGTCACGTTCAAGTAAATAATGTCAACTAAATGTTTTATTAATACATAAATAATCAATTATAATTTATTTTTAAATGCATGCCAATGGTAAATTGTAATAAAGGGCTAGTGATGTCATATTTCATCATATTGTAAGTAATGTTAATTAAATGTAATATTAATTAATAATAAGTCAATTATAATTTATTTTTACATGCATGTCAATTGTAAATTATATTAAAGGGCTGGTAATGTCATATCATTTAAAAATTCTTCGATAGAGTAATACGTCTTATCTATTAGAAATAAATACAATTTACTTTTGAACTTGCAGACACTATCTTCACTCCTTATACATTTTGGTAATTTATTGTAGACCTTCGGAGCCACTACAAAAATACTGTTTCTGTATAGTGCGGTTCTGGATCCGACTGCTTGTAACTGATCACAACGGCGCTGACTAGTTACTCGATCAAATTTATGTACATTATTTTTGACGAACATAGACGTTTCATATATGTACAGCGACGGCACAGTTAATACTTTCGTACTTTAAAAAAACGGTTTGCAGCTGTCCGTTGTCTGCAAATTATACATAGCTCTTATGCACCTTTTTTGGCACTTAAATACCATATCTTTACCGGTAGCATTGCCCCAAATTATAATTCCATATCCCAATGTTGAGGCTACTAGACCATAATACGCCGTTAAGACTGTTGCTCGATTGGCCGTTTTACTTATCATGTGCAAAGCATAGGAATGTTGGTTTAGATTACTGCATACTTTGTCAATATATGCATTCCATTTTAAAGTGTTTTCTATGTCTAGTCCAAGAAATTTGGTCACATTTGTTTCATTAATAATTTTGTCCTTGCATTTAATATTTAAGTCCATATTGTAATTTAGCCTCTGTTGAAATTTCATTAATACCGTTTTATCAAGATTTATAACCAAATTATTATTTGCAGCCAATTCACAACTGATAGTAAGGTAGAATTAATCTCAGCCTCTAATGTGCTTACCTCGTCACTATTAAAAAGTAAAGTGCTGTCATCTGCAAACATTGTCATAGGATACGATGATGCTGTCGGAAAGTCGTTAATATAAATAATAAATAGTTGCGGCCCGAGTACACTGCCTTGTGGTACTCCATAATTTACCGTTCTTTGGCTAGATTTATATGTTATTTCGTTTTTTTTTAGAAATTCTACTAATTGTCGTTATTTGTTGCCTATCACAAAGATAAGATTCCATTAAATTTGATATATTTCCTCTTATTCCGTATGCGTTAAGTTTACTTATCAGTATTTTATGGTCTACGCGAACAATCGCTTTTGACATGTCCATATAAAGCGCCAGAGTTGGTAGTCTCTTATCCACTCTGCCGCTAACCATATGCAAGAAATCTTAGATGGCGATGTCAATAAATTTGTTTTTCCTAAAACCTTTCTGGTTATCAACGTATAGGCTATTTTTCTCAAACTAAGAAGTGAGTTGATAATTTATCGCTTTCTCGAATATTTTTGAAAATATCGGTACTAATAAAACTGCTATAGGTCTGTAGCAGGACATTTCTTCTTTGTTGTCTTTCTTGAAGAGAGGCTTTATAATTGTTATTTTTAATTCTTCTGGAAAGTAACCATGGCATATGCACGTATTGATAAGATGAATCAACACAGGAGCAATTATTGTGGATACTCGTTTAACAATGTTCGTACTTATATCGTCATACCCAGTGCTATACGTATTCTTTAGCGACATAATAATTTGGTGAATTTCTAATGGTATTGTAGACGACATAAACATTGAAGTAGTTGTACTAGTTGTTTTATGTTTATTTTTATTAATGTCTAAATTAGTAACTGGTTTCACTTGATCCACAAAGTAATCGTTAAAAGCTTGTGCTATTTCAAGAGGATTTGTTAAGATTTTGTCATGTGACTTGATTTTTATTACGAGTATCACGCAGTTGACTTTTTTGAAGAACATCACCAATACGGTATATGGGGTATGGGATAATGTCCTCCTTTGGCGTCCCCTCCCGGCGATTTCTCTGATATCTGCCAGTAAATCGAAATAAACTCGCCCTTTATAAAATGACACCGCATGCCGACCGCGAAATATAGGTGGAGAGTCAAGGTGGCCTTTCGGGAACACAGGTGCAATGAAACCGTGTCACGTAGTACATATTAATATTGCCATCATGGTCATGTGTACTATAATTTAGAATAATATGTATTTCTATACATATTATTCTAAATTGTAGTTATAATTTAGAATAATATGTATATCTATACACATTAATTATACTTAGTCGCTTTTCATGTAAGTCTGTGTGACTGGGTTGTCTTCTGAACTACGCAACGGATTTTGATGCGGTTTTCAGCACCATTTAGACAATTTATTCTGGAAGGCTTAGTAATATTAAACTTACATATAATAAAGATATCTCGATGTTTTGACAAGTCGTAAAAACCGTGCGAAGCTGGGGCGAGTCGCTAGTCTAGGATATACGTAAGTTTTATTTACATTTACGAGAGCATTGTGCAGGGCAAGAAGCCGCTTTATGTTGTATGGGAGATAAAATGCGGCTATTTATGGGAACTGCCTATAAAATAAAAGCCGGCGGCGAGTCGTAACAACACTTTGACACATAACGCTTGCTTTTTATTGTTCAGTGAGTTTATGCTACTGTTTACGCAGCAGCAAGGCTACCATAGACTCTTACTCGTGCAGTCAGCCTCAAAAAGATGTATCTATGTATACTCCATTTAAAATAAGATTAGACATTTAAATAAGCCTTTTTTACAGTTCGTTCAACCGATTTTGAATTCTATTGCGTTGGTGGCATGACCAATGGCAGCTGCAGTAAATAGTTGGTATTGTAACCACTTTTTAGCTTTTAATGCCATCCTTATTTATACCTACGGTATAGAAGTCAAAATCGGTGGAACCGACTGTAAAAAAGGTTTATTTATATGTAATCTTATTTCAAATGGAGTATAGTCCTAAAAGATGTATGTAATTCATGTCGATGGATACATCTTTTTGAGGCTGAATGTACTACACTATGTAACTGGTGGTCGCTATTTAAGCATACCTCTCCCAGAGCCAATATTTAAAAATAAAATCATTATAAATAAAAAGTTATGGTTATAGGCAGATTATAATAATATTGTTACATTCAAATTCTTTGAATTCGGTTAAAGAACTCTAAAAGTAAAAAAAAAGTTGACCATTAATTCTCGTTTACAGTTAACAAAGTCATATTTAAATTGAAGTGTTAATCTATATCTATACTATGATTATAAAGAGGTAAAACTTGTTTATTTGTAAGTTCGTACGTAGGGGGTAATCTCCGGAACTAATAATTAAATTCTACAATTTTTTTCACTGGTAGAAAGCTACATTATTCCCGAGTGTTGTAGGCTATAAATTATATTTATATCATGCATATTAGCGGAGCTATTACAATTTTTGTCTAGAAGTGAAAGAAATACTTCTTAAAACAGAATTATTTGAATGCGCTGCCTAAACAGTTGTACCTATTTAACAACTGTATGGCAACCGGGCCATTATAATAAATGGCACACACGAAAACACCCTGTGCAACCTAATGCACCAGGCCCTGAAGATAGTAGAGAACTGGTGCAGCACACACCAACTATCAGTGAACCCAACAAAACCGAATTGATCCTCTTCACAAAAAAGAGGAAACTTCCTACACTAAAACTTCCAAGATTCTTTGGCACTACCCTAAGCCTATCAACTGAAACCAAATACCTGGGCATCTTTTTGGACAAACAGCTGAACTGGGCAAAACACACCAACTACATCACCACAAAGGCCAGCATATCCCTGTGGCAATGCAAGAAAATGCTTGGGAAAAACTGGGGGATTAGCCCCAAGGTCACCCACTGGCTTTACACCACAGTTATCCGACCAATTATCACATACGGCTCACTAGTCTGGTGGCCCAGAACAGACCTGAGCACAGCCCAAAGAGATCTCGAAAAGCTACAGCGATTTGCTTGCGTGGCAATCACTAGCTGCATGAGAACTGCACCCACCGCTGCCCTACAGGCTATGCTTGGGCTGCCCCCCCTACACCTTATCGTGCGGGAGGAGGCGGCCCTGTCTGCCTTCAGAGTCCATATATCAGGAACCCTAAGCAAAGACTCGAGGATCAAGCACATACGCTTAAAGGACGAGGCGATCAAACGGCAGCCAATGATGGCATCACCCTGCGACAAAGCCCATAAGCAATACTGCTTCCAAAAGCACTACAATATAGTGCTCAATGAGGAGCAGTGCGACCACTCAGGCCCGAAGGAGCTGAGAGTTTACACTGACGGATCAAAGACCGACTGCGGAACTGGAGTCCGGAGTTTTCTCACACGACCTTAACATAAACATATCCAGCCCGCTAGGAATGCTCAACACGGTCTACCAAGCAGAGTGTGTGGGTATTATACAAGCGGCCCATACCATAGCAGCCAGGGGAGTTACAGACACTCATGTTCGTATACTCTGTGACAGCGCCTCAGTCCTCCAATCCCTAAAGAAGGGATGCATCACATCAAATCTAATACTAGAATGTCACAAGGCGCTTGAACAGGTAACTGTATCGAACCGCAACACAGTGACACTACAATGGATAAAAGGACACAGTGGCTCACTAGGTAACGACGCGGCTGACGAGCTGGCCAGAAGGGCATCCAGCACGTCAGTCTATGGACCGGAACCAGTCGTGCCCATCCCCTTCAATCAATTACGCAGGTGGCTACAGAAGCACACTCACACACAAGCAGAGAACTGGTGGTCCTCGTCACCGGGCTGCAGGCAGTCCAAGGAAGCCATGCCATCATTAGATGGCAAGCTAACGAAAAGATTATTACGCCTGGACAGGAAAGGCCTGCGCCTGATTGCGGGGACCATCACAGGACACTGCTCACAAACACTTCCACACGATAGGCATAACGGACAGCCCCCTGTGCAGGGCTTGCATGGAGGCTGATGAGACCGTCGCGCATGTTCTCTTTGAGTGCACAGGCGTCACCCAGATTAGTTCGGAAACCCTCGGAACACCCAAATCTTACACAGATGTTCTCAACAGACCAGGAGACTTAATAAGCTTCTGGAGGGAGGTGGGCTGGTTGGAATAACCACCGACGGCCGCCATGGCCCACGCACAATGGTCCACTTGAAGGACTAAGTGCGGAAACCAAACCCGTAACATAGAACATAGAACCGGACCAGGTTGCCATACAGTTGCCTTAAATAATTCTACCATAAGCGAAAACCAAGTAATAGCGTGGGCGGACGATGCGATACGATGCGTCGGATCGGGGCCCGAAATTTCACGTGGGCGAAGTCGCGCGCAGAAGCTAGTATCTATAAACTAAGTTGTTAACAAAGATGTTTATTTATGGTTAATTTAATCAGTATCGTTCGGAATCATCCGTCGTAGATTATTCAATGCGAGTATACTACAGTTATCATTTGTCTCCATTAATGTCGTCATCTGGTTCATAATATTCCGAATTAGCATTTTGATTACACTATCCCGAATGATTTACTTGGCGTTTAACCACAGACTACACCCAGCGAGCTATCATTTTGGTATAGTCCTGTTATGATATCTCGTTTATATAATAGCGTCCAGATTTTTAACACTAGTATTCCATTTGGTCATGAAATTGAAGTAGGTAGTGAGTGTAGTGACCACGATGATCAAAATAGTAATTTGTGCTACAATAAGTGTTTTTTTCTTTAAATGCTGGTCACGTAGCTACAAAATACATAATCGTGAATTATTAGACAATCGGGAATTTCGCAATTATCTCAAATTCACTGAGGATTCTAACCAGTTTGACAGTACGAGGATCCTAGGTGATTTACTACAGTATAACGCTGGTCTCAATAATGAAGACATATTTTTAAATGTTTCTCAATTAATATACAAATATGGATATCCTGTGGAGGAACACAAAGTTAAAACCGAAGATGGGTACATTGTAACCATGGTGAGAATCCCAAGTGACGGGCCTGTCGTATTTTTAATGCATGGTTTGCTAGGCTGCTCTGACGACTTTGTGACTGGGGGTACGGAAAGTGGAATCGCCTATTTGCTTGCTAACGAAGGATATGACGTGTGGTTGGGAAACGCTCGAGGCAACAAACATTCGAGGACACATGAGACCTTAATACCCTCTGCGTTCCAGTTTTGGGACTTCATCTGGGACGAGATCGGGCGCTACGACCTGCCGGCAATGATAGACTATGTGTTACATACGAAGAATCAGACACAGCTAATTTACATTGGCCACTCCCAGGGCAGTACTGCTTTCTTCGTCATGGCTTCTGAAGTACCGGCGTACAACGATAAGATATCTCTGATGGTAGCGCTATCCGTTCCCACTGCGATACCTAATATGAAAAGTCCTTTTTTCAATTTTCTGAAGATCATAACGCTTTTTCATCCGGAATTGCTGTTTGCACTTGTAAAAGAAATGGGTTTCTACGAATTCTTACCAAGTAACGATTTAGTGAAACATTTTGGCAGAAGCATATGCGGTAAAGAAGAGCTCGCAGAAATCATTTGCAGTAATTTTACGTTCTCGTTTTGTGGGTTTGATACTGCTCAGTTGAATATTACACAATTGCCTGTTATTTTCTCTCACCAGCCGTCTGGTGCGGCTACCAAACAAGTTGAACATTATTCGCAGGCTATGATATCGGGTAAATTTCGAAGGTTTGATCATGGAGAAGCAAAAAATCTTGAAATGTATGGTTCTAAGATACCCCCGGAGTATCCAGTGGAGAAAATAACTACGCCAATCGCGATATTTTATAGTGATAACGACTGGCTTGTGTCGTACGATGATACAGTGGCTCTGCGTAAGAGACTACAAAATGTGGTGGATTTTTATCAAGTGCCGTATCCGAATTTCAATCACGTCGATTATTTATTTGCTAAGGATGTAAAAACATTGGTGTTCACCAAATTGTCTTCAGTTATAAAGGAATACCTATAAGTTATCTTTTCTGTGTGATTTGATGTTGTTATGTAATACTGTTTCTGGTACCTACAGTTAATACAAAATTGTATATAAATTGATGTTCTCGGTATGTTAAAGACTGTTAAAAACCTATACTTACCTATCTATTATAAATTGTGCATACAGTACGTACTGCATAAGGACATTGTATCGTTCATCCGAAATGCGCTGTGTTGCAATAAAGATAAAATAAACAGAGAACCCAGAATTCGAAGTTTCATATTTGTGTTGACATTGTTTGTTATTTGAGTAGGGCAGGTGACAGTATCTACAGAACTTCCATGTTATCTTCATACTTCTTGAATTTCATGATCTTTGTCAGAAGAACCGCAAGAAAGTAAGTATAACATTGGGTTGGATCTTGGAATTGGAGTCCTGAGCGTCCGGCCATACCTAGGCAATTTTCGGTGCAAATGGGCGACCAAGCATTAACGGATAGGCAACCCACACACACAGATCACTCTTTATTAAAAAACGGCGTCAAAACTATATTTACCAAAAAAAGTTTTTTCTAAAGGTTGTCAGGGAAAGAAAACTGGCTAAATACTTTGATAAGAAAGCTAGCTAAATCTAATTGAGTTTGATGAGTTAGTCGTTAGTAGTTAGTCATCAATCTACAACAGAGGGATTAAGTAGAAGTAAATATACATAGACAGACGATCTTGATATATCTGGCGCCGGCGTGCCTCTCACGACCGCATATAAAAGCCAAATTTACTCAAGGCCTAGAATCTCTGTTTATATCAAGTAGAAAAAGACGAAGACGGATTACGTGCCCAGATTCACTTGCGAAGATACGTGTGCAATTTATCACTGTCTCTATGATGACACCGAGACGTCTCTGTCTGCTATGTTTCCATTAGCAGCAAATATATTGACGCATATGTCTTCGATCCAATCAATTCTATCACTCTTTGTTCTATTGATTTACTTGACATTATTTTTAGACTTTTTTTTTGTAATGAAACACACGCAGGTTTTTTAAACACTGGTTTATTTCCACAGTTACTGTATAAATTATGATATTATGTTGACATACCGTCAGACTACTTAATATACTACAGATTTTTTACTAAATTCAGGGAAATGAATTGATAAGTTTCACATTTGATTATAAACTTAAATTGAAAATAAAAGTTGATAAACAACTTAAATAAATTGTCATTCTTTGACGAGTTCTTTGACAATGTTTGCTTTGCAAATAACACTGCAAATCGACGTACAGTGTCAATTTGCATATCTATTAATTTCCCTGAGTCTACTTTTTATAAACAGCTAATAGACAAACTTAAAAAAAAATCATGCTTATCTGTTTTTTTTAAGTTTTCTTTTATTCATGTTATGTTCCCCGAACGATATAGGTACTGGCATGAAATAAATGAGTTACTTTACTAGGCTCCACGACTGGTCAGCACCCTAATTGCGTAACACACGATCAATCGGAATCGGTTTCATTTTGACAGTTCAACAACATTCATTGCGTTATTTACGTGTTGAGCAGACAAATTTTTCGAACTTATGAAGCAATGGATTGGCAATTTGCTTCAAAATGATTCAGATTCCGATTGATCGTGTGTTACGCAATTAGGGTGCGGGTTAAGTGTGGGTTAAGCATAAAATATAAATGGACCACTAATGTAGTGAGAAATCGTTAAACCTAATGGAGTCATTTGATAAGTAGGTTTGAGGGTATAGGGGTGATAAGGGCTAGACGTTGTGGATTACGTCAGAAAGTTCACCAGCCTTTTACTGGAATACCTACAGTCGGTTTATATTTCTACTCATTCGAGACGTCAAATCTTTTTAAATGTGTATATAAATTACCTAAATATATTTAAGTTCTACGTAATAGGGGGCAAGCCTCAAGCCTGATCTTTTATAACGAAATAACGTTATAAAAGATCAGGTTTTGGATCGCCTCGCTCGCGTGATCTGAGTTGAAATAACCAGTTGCTGAAGACGGGCTAAGAAAGTTGTCTTACATTTTTCAAGAAATAAGGTTTTGTTTAATAACGTCAGAAATAATGACTGTTTTGGAAGAAAAAATAATTAGTTGGCCATATGCCAGTAGAAAAAAAAACAAATTAAAAAAGCCACTTTAATGGCATCCGATTCTCGTAATTTTAAGACCGTTCACAGTCTGATATCAGTCTCAATCTGTCAAAAAATACTTCTAATTTCGCTACATTTTGTCAAGTTTTTAACATTTGTTTGTCGCAGAGATGAGACTGCGACTAGATTTTGAACGTTTTAAAATTACGATAATTGACCTTCAGTTATATGTTTATTTAATAACATTCTTAAATTCATTCATTCATTCACTGAGAGACAAGGGACAGCCCAAACCGCTCCATCTAGAAGCATGTCATTTTGCACTAGAGTTTCTTATATGGCGAAAGTGAGCACTAAGGAAGAATTTTTGAAAGTTCACCCCCCAAAGGGGTTAAATAGAGGATGAAAGTTTATATTAAAGTCAGTCATTTTAGCCGATAGGAAATTCCATTTGGCACTCGGCTTGTCAAACAATAAATATTAATCTACGAGTAATAATAAACTCCGTACATAAACACCGTTTCTATATTTATGATTTCCGTACAAGTGTCTAAGTCGACTAGACAAGTGGACTTCAATAACAATTATCAATGTTCAATGGAACTTCTTTACTATTCGCTATTGAATTGAAGAGCACATCCTGTAGGCTTAAAAGATTGTCTGGGATACTGAAGGGCCATTCATTTAATAGTACCTAACAGGCTACAAGTACTGACTTGTTGGTAACAGAAAAATAGAAATAGAAGTGGAAAATATTTTATTGTCCAGGTAATACAGTAAGCAGGTTCACAGATTAACAGCAAGTTAACACGACATGAGTGGCTTAAAATATTACCTACAGCTACAGCGTTACAATAATAATATGGTATTTGCTAGTGAGCCCCAAACTAGACAGTCTGTATCTTGGGGCTCGGAGTACGAATTCTAGAGTGGAGACTAGAGTGGAGACTAGAGAGGTGATTTCAGGTAGGTATAGTAGGATGCGTGTATATGAGTGATGTTTTTGTGGTGTGTGTGTGTGTGTGTGTGTGTGTGCGTGTGGTGTGTGTGTGTCTGGGGAGGGTGTGTGTGTGTAATGGTGTGTGTTTGTTCCATTGTTTTTTTAATTTGGCGGAGTTTGCAGACTTTATTGTAAGTAGTTGAGAGAGTAGGCCGGGGAGCGTCTTGCTAGCAATGAGGTGCTGTCAGGTGTTGGGATTCTGTAATTTCTTTTGCTTATGATAGATGTGTAGTCGGGTCTCCTTTTAATATTTTTGTGCGTTTTTGTGGTCTACGCACGCTTTGTCTCTAATTGGGCTGGTTAAGGCAGGAAGTAGCCCATGGTAAGACATTAGACCATAGATATCCGCATTAGACAGAGGTATTCTGAAGACTGACTATTGGTAGTGTTGCAAATATCAATATTTAGGTCGCCAGTGACAATCAGTGATTGTTTATTTGCCAGTGAGCTCAATAAGGTGTCCAGTGAGTTTAAAAAAGGTTCTTGATTACTAAAAGAAGGAGATCTATAGATTCCTAGTATTGCGATATTATCATCTATGGTTATGAGAAGACGATCTGCGTCTAGTATTGTAGGTTCGAAGGGTACAGTCTTGTAATTAGTTTTAACAAAGCAAATTAAACCTCCGTTTTTATTTTTCTGAACTGTTGCGCGGTACGCATTATATCCTGGCAGAGGATCTATAATACTGCCGTCAGTAAGCCAGCATTCTGTTAAAATGATAACATCAAAGCAGGTAGTGGTTCACTGTAGGATTTCCGCAAAGTTGTCAAAATTGTGTTGGAAGCTACTGATATTGAGTGAAAGAATTTTAAAATTAGACTCGGTATTTCTTATTAACGTTCAGCAATGTTCAATAGTTTCAACGGCATGACAGTTTACTTCTAGGTTTTCGTCTATGTCTTGCACTATGTTAAGTAATGCCATTAGTGTATTTTTTTTAATTTTGGGATATCAATTTTATTTAAAGGGGCTGTCAGTGACCAATAAGTTAGTGAGTTCCATTTGCCAAGATTACCGAAAGTACATTTTGGGAATTTTAGGATACCCTGACACTGAATGAAACGTTGATAATTATGTATTTCACTAATACCTACATCTAGGTACTTATGCAAAATTTTTTTCACAAAAACCTTTACAGATTTTATTAACTGAAATTGAATCGAATTAATTTCCGTTCGGATCAGCATTTCTGTTAATGTGGAAGGTGAGTGAAGGTAGTTTTACCAACATTAATGTAAATATATCTTCATTCGTTGCTCAAAATACGTATAGCTTTGCCGTAACGAGGGTATTCCGTTTCATGAAGGTTTCATGTGACGTAATTTAACTTTTACTGTTACTACCACTTTTACTACCTTCTTTTAAGTCATCGTAACTCGAGAAGTTTATGGAAAAGAATAGGTCCTTTTGTTGTATTATAGACATAAAAGGGCCGATTTCAGAGGTAAACTACCTATAAAAACTTTTTCTTTTAAGGAATTGGGCCTCTTACGGTATTAAAACTAAATGATACACCTATCACCAAAAACATCCGGTTGAAAAATAAAAAAATTGTAACCTAAACCTCCCTTTTGAATTAGGTAACAAAGTAAGTTGCAATAATAAAGCGGCAAAGAGGTTTGTCCTTCTTTTTTCTCTTTTCGTATCCTAAAGGAATTTATCTTGCGAAGTTTGCAGTTTTCCAATAAAATGATTTCAGAAGCATTTTTTACTATCCGTTAACTAAGTCCGTAGGGAAAGCAACTGGAACAATCACGCCGCGACGGTGCATCGCTGTAAAAAATAATATTCTTGAAACATGGGCTGTATTTATCAGGTGGAAGTTACGAGATTTACCATGGGTATTTTCATAGAACATATCTGGGATACTGTGGTTAGAAAATTAGTGTTAATAACTTGATTAACGTAGGTATTGTCAAATAATTATGGGTTAAGTATTCTAGTTAATTACCACTGTGGGAAACATTAATAGCAACGTGAAAATGCAAGGAAATGGTGCAATTGTTCTCATATTCTCATACTAATATCGTAAATCCAACTTATTAAGCATTTTTAAGAGAAAAAAAATATGAGCCAGAGCCATTCGTAGTAGAGAGTAGGTAGTTCATAATTTAGATCGAAATATGAGTGTCATTAGGTACAGACTACGTTAGCACATCAAGCTACCCGAAACTGTAAAAATTTTCAATCAACTTTGATCCTAATGCTTCAGACATAAAGTTGAAAATCTATTAAAAAAATTCGACAGATTGTAGGCAGCACATCAAACATTCAATCATTATTAATTAGCGATGTCAATCCTTCTTTTATGATGTTAATACAAAAGTAACTCATTATTTTTCCGTTCAAAGGCTGTGATTTATCATAATTCACATAAAAAAAAAACGATGATAAATCACAGGCCATCATCAGTTACCTTTCCGCCACAATCTGTGTCGTTGATCACATGATAAAGGCAATAGACCTGTTTAGCATTATAATAATTATTGTGATCCCTCATAATTCCCTTCATTGTACTTAATGAACATAAAAAGTTCTGCTATAAAGGGTAGACCTGGTTTTGAAGCTAATACTACTGTATCAGCTTCAAAACCAGGTCTACCCTTTATAGCAGAACTTTTTATGTCATAATATTATTTTGCATAACAGCGGATAGCATAAACTTCATTTCGCAGAAAATCGTTAGGCATGCACTCATTTATCATACATTCAAAACTCATAATTTTGTAGGTCAGAATCATCTTTAGGCATAAATTTTATATCCATAATAATCCATAAAAAGTAGAACCATCATATCGCAGAAAGTTCACAGTCAGAATCGTCTTTTAGCATACAATTCATAAATATCGATAGTCATTAAAAGGCAGAACTATTATATCTCAGAAAATGCGGAATTTGCGAAATTAATTATGCCAAATAAAATCCTGATATCTTAAAAGTATGCCATTGTAAATTCGGACATAAAAACATTCGGCCAAACAATAATTATATTAAATTAGAAGAAAATTTAAATGAAGAATATGAGTATGTACTCGTAGTTTGTTACAATGACTGCGTGTGTAAGTATGCGTGTGAGTGAGGGTGAGTGCGCGTGTTTGTGTGTGTGTATGTGTTGTGTGTGTTTGTTAAATAACACCTAATATTCACAATTATGTTTGAGTGGGATGATTTAATTTAGCAAGACAAATATAATTTAGTTTAAGCATGTTTGAATACAAGCGTAGTGGAGTGTTATTGTACATTTAACTGCGAGACTAGCAAGGAAAGATGAGTAGCTCTTCTGTTTTAGAATAGTCCAAGTCATACAGCCAATTTTTTAATTTAGTTTTTGCTTCATATCTATTTAAATTATTTATTTGAACTTTTTTGCTGATATTTCTATAGATAAGGGAACTTACAACATACAGCTGTTGTCGACTAGCGAAGGACGTTTTGTGGGGTATTGATGGGCATGATGTGATTAGTGATCACTTCTTAGGATCCGGAGTGGGGAGTTGGCTGTGTTTCCAGAGGGTGGCTCGAAGCACAAAGAGCTGTCGTAAAGTAAGTACTTTACAGACCGCATATAATTGGGTTGTGGGAAACCTAAACGGTCTGCCAAGCATCACCTTAAGAACAGCCCTCTGTGTCCGCTCCAAACCCAACAGTTTAGTTTTGCCAGTGCCACCCCATACCGGGATGCAGTAACCAATAACGGACTCGCAAAGCGCAAGGTACACCATCTTCAGTGTTTTTGAATCTGCACACTATCTTAGCGACTTAAAAATGTAGATTAGCTTCCTAACTTTCGAAACTAAATTATCGACATGGGTGTACCACTTTAGCCCGTCATCGATCGCTACACCCAGTTATTTGGTGTGACTGGCACGAGATAGCGTTGTGCAAGAACACGAAGGGGAATCATCACATGAATGTGCAGTTATGGCAAATTACGGTGGGGCTTTGGTTCTGTGACTAACACAGAATGGGATGAAGTTGGTTTTGGATAGGCTTAGGAAAAGCAGATTATGCTGCAGCCAGTTCATAACCACCTGCAACGACTGTTGAGAATGATATTTCACATCAGCCCATATATCACCATAAACTACGATTGCCGTGTCGTCAGCATACGTGAAGATATTCGAGTTGAACAGTGGCAGTGTGCAAAGGTCATTTATATAAACAAGGAAAAGTAAAGGGGAACAAAGCAAAGATAGAGGGGAACCGTTCAAAACCCTCCATACTGACTGAAAGCTTGAGCTTTCAGTTTTGCTAGCGGTGTCCAAACAATGCGCTTGCATTTTTGGGTACACAATGTGAAACGTCATGAAACACACGCAACACAACACAAGCAGCTGGCAACGGCCGGAGAGCGCTACTTCTAAGTTGGTAGCAGTTACTTGGCTATTTAATATATTAGCGCGAGGTATCGCATGCAAGTTTGTGTACCAATTCACAATTTGTCGGTTTGCTATGGACAGATTATAAACTGTCGAAAAATAACGCGTTAAATTGTAAATGGTTTCTTGCATAATTTTTCGATATTTTATAATCTCGTGAGATAGATTATAAATGAATGGTGTTCATAATTATACGGTGACATGTACATTAAACGAACATGCCGTACAAATATATGCAATGCAACATGAAATGTAACGAAACTACAAGGCAAATTTGTTTCAACGTGTACCCACCCATCATAAGCTTCCAAGCAATACGTCAAGCTTCTCACGAGAAAAATTGACATAGATATAAAACGTAGTACAAAATAAACAATAGCTTCGCCGGTCCTTTATTTGGTAGTAGACGCTACACTACTCGACTTCAGCCTGGACCTGCATGCTTGCATTCACAGGTATGAGGGTATATTGTGCTCCATGCTTACCTAAGTACGAACTACGTCCCTATCTGTAGCTGACCCACTTCCGAGGTGAGTTAGTGTTTGCTAACATTAACTTCCTGTTCGACTTGAGTACAATATGAGACTCCCGGAAGGAAAAATCTCACGTTTCATACAGTTTTTATGAGCTTCTTTCTAGGATAGAGTTATTTGAGTACGTGTTTTGTTTTCTTATAATAATTCATAGTGGTGGGTTCTTTGTTTTATATAGTAGCAGGTGGCGCGTCATATGGAATAGGATAATAATTATCTTAATCCATATAAGCAGTCCAAAGTCTGCTACCGAAAAGTCGGTACCGGACTTTGGACTGCTAACATTCTGTTACAATTAAAAGTTTATATATATTTTTGGCTTCAGTAGGGATCATTATAAAGGCACTAGGGTGCCTTTATAATTATTTATTTTGTTTTATCTATTCTCCCCTACCACGCCCCTACCACGTTTACAACGGTACGGAATTCAAAGTAATCCAAAT
This sequence comes from Apamea epomidion, assembly GCA_947507525.1. Taxonomy (NCBI): domain Eukaryota; kingdom Metazoa; phylum Arthropoda; class Insecta; order Lepidoptera; family Noctuidae; genus Apamea; species Apamea epomidion. Next base: position 7,710,392 of record OX382232.1, read on the forward strand.
CTATCGCTTCGTATTGTATTCTTGTGCAAATGGAGTAGACTTGTACGAGAATAATATATTTGAGCCTTTTGTGTGTGACAAAGTACTATGTTTATTTGACGCCTCGTAAAATAAAAAAATAAGAAGTATTATCTGGAATTGTATGTTGCATTTACAGTTGAAATGATGTAGTTGAAGAGAGTTCTAGGAATACGTATTACTCAGAGCAAACGAACTTCCTTTTGTACTTAATTAGAAATGTAAATGCTAGAATACATTATGATTAAAACTGGAAACTTCCATAGTTCCAATGAATAGGTATTTGATAACATAAAATAACCTGTTGGGTGTTGACATCAAACAGTGACCTAGATGTTTGGATGTATTGTATTTTAAAATTTTCATTAAATCCTCGCGTAATTTGCGCTGTACCTAAAGTTGATAGCCTTTGATGTTTGCTATGCAATCAATTTAAAAAATATTTCGGTCAAAAATTGTTTGCGTTCACGAAGCCATTATGCGTACCTATTTTGTTTATACATATAAGTACATATAATTTTCGTTTTTATAGTCCCCTGAACAGGCTGTACCTAATGTGCACGATTAAAACATCGTGCACATTAGATACAGACTTTTGTTGTAGAACAAGTATTTATAGTAACTACATTTGGCATTTCTTATAATGATTTACAATCGACACTAATGTTACTCATTATTTTTATCACGGCTATGAGGACCACCATTTATATTTATTTTTTTCTCTTTAGTTGAAACTATCAGTGCAAACTGCGCTCAATGTGACCGCTGAACACAAAAAAAACCACTTCAACTTTATGTTTTTCTTTACCCAGCAAAGAAGCTGTGTTTGGGATCTCTGCGGCATTTTGTTCCGTAGTCTGACGTAACAAGTTAGTTATCAAAACGCACCTGCGCCCGTAAACGTTTATTTTGATGGGCAGGTGCGGTTATGGTATCCGAAAGCTTCGACGGCGCCTGTAACCATTTAAATCCTGGTATTAAAGCTGCGTCACGTCCTCACAGAATGATACGGTTTTGGGTTTATTGTTATGAGATGGAACAAATCTATAGGTTCCTGCGCAGTGCTGCACACCTCTTTGTGCAGCACTGCGCACTTTACCAACCACGTTCTCTCAAAAAAAACGAAGCAGTTTAAAATCAACATTATTCATTTACATATTTTATATGCCTAGTAACAAAACTTAAAACAATCAAAGTAAAGGTACCGGTTTAGGAACTACTAAAAAAAATGCATCATCCCTAATGCGCACTTTTGCACAACGTATGAGGACAAGAGTGCGCAGTCAGTGATGTGCAAGCTACCATGGCCTATGTATGCTGTGCTTTTTTCATACCACTAGTTTTTGTATGACATACATTCGATCCAGTCTTCACTAATCGGATCTCTGTATAGTACTCTTTGTGTACACTTCAGAGATGTTCAATTGTTCTTCGAATATGGCATTCAGCTTCTGGATATAACTAAGCATTAATAAAGTTTAACTAAGACATTTCCGCTTCTATTTGAGAGGTAAATGTGTAATACCTGCCTAAGGATCGGGGAAAGTTTGAAACTACCTGTCATATCCATTTTGTTCAAATTAATTTGACACAATTTTACTTTTTCTTTCTTTCGCTTCAACGGAGCTCGCGTTCGTGCCTAGTAAAGATTTTCATTTTCAAGCGTATGGTTATCAAAAAACACCGCTGACTCCCATAAGTGCAACAAAATCACCTTTCAAATTAGGAGAAACCTTGGTAACGGAATTTACTCCGTGAGATTTAAATTTTCACTAAAATTTAAATAATTTTTGCTCACAAAGCTGTTACTTTAGGAAGATTGCCGTTGTTATAAAAAAGGAACGGAGACAACAATGTTTTTTTAAGAAAATTAAATTTTCTTCCTCATTCAACGGAAGTTTCATGTTATTTTTGGGCTTCCATTGTATCGTACTTATCGCTAGAGCAAAGAATTATTTTATCGTGTGATGTATGTTGGAATGGAACGTTGATGAATTGATTGGAACATGATTGTGTGAAAGAACTGAATGCTAAGGTGTAAGTGAAACAGATGACGTATGCTTGGGATAACGTGGAAGGTATTTAAAAAGGTAGAATGACAGGAGGCTTTGGAATGACGGAGTGACGACGTTAAGACGTGACTTTTTATAAGATGTATTTTTATGTCTTTTACTAGTTTATACACATATAAGTTTATACCAGTATACCATATTCATTTTACGTTTCCTATGACCTCAGTCCTTTTTTAACCGACTTCAAAAAAAGAGGAGGTTCTCAATTCGACCTTTCAGTATTTATAAGCCTATTTGCAAAATTATTTTTTACTTGTTAGGATATTTTCTTCCAAACCTCCCTGTCTTGAGCGATCTCTGGCCATGTTGGGCCTGCAAACCTTCTCAGATGGTCACACCACCTTCGCCATGGTCTACCTCGTCGGCGATGTCCAGGCATCCAGTGTGTGACGATCTTCGCCCATCTCTCGTGTCGTTATCATAATTTATTTGGGGTCGGGCGTAACATGTCTTTTTCTTCGTCTCAAAGGAGACTGACCGAAAGTCGTACCAAAAAGTCTCATGCAGCAAGATCCAAATATAGTAATTATTTTCATAATTTTTTACGACATTACGCGTCGGGGATTTGATTTTTGAACAGGAAATTTAATTTAAAGTAAAAAAATGTTGATATTGTTTTATTCCCTTTACATGACGTTGCGTTTCAAAAGTCTTTCAAAAAACTTGTAAAAAAATTATACTTTGCCGATTCTACATTAAGGCAATATGATTCGACGAAGACCGCCGTTACTAGTTTTGTGAATCCATGAGAAACATACTATCATACTCAAAGCTCGATAATCTAGTCCTCCTAACACCCCGTCTTAGGGTAATATTGTTACCAATCGATGCATTTTTGAGCCCCTTAATTTCTAATTCCAGTTCCTCAAACTGTTTTACTGTCACGTATTCGTCACAAATTCGTTGCATTTCGCTTCTCATTGTCACCAAGTCTTTTAGTAAGCGGGTAACATCTACGTGGTCAAATAGTACCGGCGGCAATTTATGCAGATCTCGTGTTACGAAAGTAGGAATATCCTGCGGATCAGTTTCCTTGAGCACGCAGATGATGTCGTCGATATCCCTTAACGTTTTCCCCATTCGTCTTCTAATCTTCTTACGTTTTGTTGTCGATATGGAATCGAACAATAAGTTTTTAGCAGCAAATATCTCAGTGTCATCGAAAGCACTAGCACAAATCTGACTAATACTTCGTTCTTAACGTCAAGCTTATTACAAATAAAATATTGACAACTCACTTCACCTAAGTTTTCACGGTGCGTTTTTAACAGAATAGGTCGGCAGATGTTTATCATACGAAATGTGGTACAAAGGTAAAATATTTCAGAAGGTCAACAACAGTGTAATGTAATGTAGGTTTATAATTATAATATTTTATTTTGATTGATTTCAAAATAACACAAACGCTAAATACAGTAGGCAAGTATGATATATTTGTATGTCTTTATGTTATTTTACAGATTGTAACATAATGTACATACTCACAGTTATCTTCATTCATTCCTCCAGGTCAGAACAAGCATTCTGTTACCGTTAGGCGCTGATCTGATTATCTATTACGACACGTTTTATCCACAATCGGTACACAGACACAGCTCCATCTTTAAGATGACACTACGATGATTTAGTGACATCCAAGGGTTGGTAATTTCGCCCACATTGATGGATATCATTTTTCCTATAAACACTATACTTCTAATACAAAATAACTATAGATTTTATCGTATTTTATTAATAATATATTTTATTATGACAGCTTTGACAACGACGTTTAATACGTCGCCATGGCAACCTTTCTTTCAAATTCTTACCTGCCTGTATCTTTTTAGCTAATTAGATATGAATACTTATTATATTTAATTACTGGCCATCTTCATAACTCAAATTCATATTTTCTACATGATGTTATTCTACGAGCTGACATTATAGATCCACGCAATCAAAGGATCAGTTCGGGTTTCGCCTCTAAAGCGGATACAATAAAGTGCCTGATACTCCAGGGCTACCTATCGCGGGAATATCCAGCGTACCTCTCCGCTCCGGTACCTGTCGGACCCTGCCTACGCCTCCGTCCTCCGTCCTCCGTGAAGGGCTCCTGTGACTATTGGGCCGCGCCTCATCCGAGGGCCACCTCACCTGGCGGGCTGACAGCGTCTCTGTCGTGCCTCTCTCTCTTGCTGTCGAGCTTTGTCCTGCCTTGCTGCGTGGACCCTCCAACGGGTGTCCTCCGCCTGCACTTCATCTATACCTGTACCTGCGCCGGCTCCTGCTGCCGTGCTGCAGCCTGCCCTGCTGCGTGGGCCCTCCTATGGGTGTCCTCCGTGCCGCACACGCACCAGTGACCTGCCCTCATCTGTACCTGCATCTGTCGCCGGCACCTGCCTCGCGTCTACCTCCCTCCATCTGGATCTCCACCTCAGCCTCCTCAGCCCACCTATCACGCATCGTCATCCACACACCTCACCTCCACATACTACACACCACTCTTGGTCCATCTCCATCTTAAAGTTATAAATATACCTTTAATTGTTTTCTACCTCCCTTTCTTTAATGTCATTTTTCCTTTGGTTTTTATAAGTTTAGTTACTTGTCACTACACGACAAGATACTCGTCAAAACCGCAGAATTTTGAACATCGTACTGAGCTTCCGACAACAAGCTCTTTTGCTCCATTGACCTCAGTTGATATGAACATAGAACATCCAAGTTAGGTAGTATACCTACCTACTCTTGCGATATATTTTATGCTTTTTAGGGTAGTGATAATAAAAATAGCTGAATATATTACGCTGAATTAAATATTTGAAGTAGTAAAATTGGTAATATTGCCATTTTGTTTGCGATTCTGGATTTCAGTCTATCTATACTACATCTAAATTTAATCCAATTTAACTGAAACCCAGAATCTCATTCACGTGCATGTTTTAATGGCAATATTGGCAGTACCTTTGAGTAAGGAATTCTAAAAAGTTGGCTGATTGGTTGTTGGGAATATTGCCGGCAGTGGCAATATTGGCACCGGCACGTCACTAGGTACAGATAACTTAATTTTGCTCTATTTTCAGCCAACTGACAGACGCACACAATTGGGTTTACAGATGTTATAAGTCAGCTCGCAACAGACTACCAACACCATCTCTCTTTTGAGGTATTTCGACGAAATGTTAATAACTAAATAATACCCCATAGAGAACATCTTTAAACTTTTTTCAAATGATTTCCGCGTCAATCAGACATTAATTTCAATTTGCTTTCAGTAATGCTGCTTTTGACTTAAATGAACCATTAATGATAAATTATACATCATAATGATAAATGATTTTATTTTATATGTAGGTTTGTACAAACACTTTTACACTTCAATACTAACTAACTTACTGTATAAACACTTTTACACGTCATTCGTGATGAAAACAAGGTGTGATGATTTTCAACCGGTTCAACGACGAAGGATAATTGATATCAATTACCTACGTACCCAGCCTCAAGAAAAAACACATCATGATGGATTATTTGACTGTAAAGTTGCTAATTTTAAACTAGTAGGTGAGAGAAGAAGTGGTCTTTCGTTAAAATTCAAGTTCGTATGTGATATGTGCCAAGAAATAGTTGTGATTAATTCCAAACAGGTTAATGATACCGATAGTGTTGACGTTAATATAGCGGCTACAACGGGCATAATATCCGCTAGCATTAGCTATTTACAATTTGAGGAAATATTTTCAGCTATCTCCATATTTTCATCAAACTTTTATGGTCATCTTCAAGACTAAGTATATGAGAGATGGGAGGGAAACGATGTTCAATGTATGCAACCTGAAAAAAAAAAGAAGCTGCAGTCGCAGAGGGCTGCATAGTAAATGGAATACCTACGGCGGATGTTTAAGTGGATGGATGCTGGTGCACCAGGTCATACGGGAACAATTTCAAAGTTTTGTCAGGCGCGGCTGTAATAATTGGAAAAAGGTTTGGAGAAGTTCTCTATATAGGGGTAAAAAATAAATATTGTCTACTTTGCGTGCGAGCAGAAAAAACAAGGTGTCGATCCAAGAGAGCATAAATGTTTTAAAAATTATACCGGATCATCAACTTCCATGGAGTCTCACACACATGGAGAATCACACACACACACAATCATTTGGATGTTTAAATAAATTAATCGTTTTTATAATAACACTCTTTGACTACAAAAATCACCAACTGTGTAAACTGTGTAAGTACAAGTTTGTCGGAGAAGGTATATCTGTCTCTCGTTAGCATCAGGCATATTTTAATTACTGTGGGGTTACTATGGGTAGTGTTGGTTTTAGCACAATAGAAAAACGGTTTACAGTTCAAATCAGATTATAATTTACGAACAAGTTAGTCACACTAGCGAATCACACACTCACACAACTCAACGATACGGAACGCAATTGACAGTTTCTATGCACATGTTGTTCGTACGATGTCCAATGTTTCGATTCTTCCGAGAGCTCTGCTCACACCGCTTTTGTAGCTGTTGCTCTCGTCCCACCACGAACTCAGGCTAGGCTCTGTCTAGCGCCACGAGATGGCGCTAACGTTCCGAATAGTCAAACGAATGACTCCGACACGGCCATCCTGCTATACACACGTCCTAGTGTGCTAATCTGTAAAGAAACATACCCGCAAAGTATCACATAGCTCGGTCACTCCTGACCACATTTGGCACAGGCAAAAACACAATGAAAACTCGAACAAACTAACAATAGCAGAGTTCAGAGCATTACCCACTTTTTGATTTCCAAATCTCAAGATTACAATCAAAAGAATCAACTAAGATGCATGTGTCTCATACTATCTACTCGTAGTAACCTCCAGTTACTCAACTCGTCAAATTCATTTGCGCATCCCCATCGAATCCCCAAGCCACTTCTGGACTTTATAGTTTCTCACGAAACCCCACACAACACACACAACTTAATCTCTACTCCGTTTCATCAACAAAACTATCACTATCCTCAAATTCGTTAGTAATACTCTGATCCAAACTATCATCGATAACAAAAGATTCTTCTAAGCCTTAGTAATAACTGGTCAGGAACTGTATCAACTACCAGTAAGTTGATACAGTTCCTGACCAGTTATTACATAACATTACTCTCATACTAACTGTAACTGTCTCAGAACAAAAGAAAGCGTGTGTCCTTTCGACCACTCATGGACCAGACGGCACCTTTCTCTAAGCACACTCTAAAGTCGAGCAGCATGTCCTATCGACCAACCCTTAGGTCTGGCCCGGACGATACCGTCGTGTTGCGATCAACTTTCCACACAATATGAACCTGGACCGGACGGGTGTGTCCTTTCGATCAGCCACTAGTGCATTGCCCGGACGACACTGTCCCTTTGACCAGTAAACACTTAAGGTTGGACCGGATGCATGTGTCCCCTCGACCAGCCGCTATCAGCTACATGGCCCGACGACATTATCCCTTTGACCATCTTCGCATAGAATCTACGACTCCCAGGTCATTACAAGACCAACACAACAATTAACCTGGACCGGACGGGTGTGTCCTTTCGACCAGCCACTAATGCATGGGGCCCGGACGACACTGTCCCTTCGACCAGTAAACACTTAAGGTTGGAACGGATCCATGTGTCCCCTCGACCAGCCGCTATCAGCTGCATGGCCCGGACGACATTATCCCTTTTGCCACTTAATTTGTCTGCACAACTCGTTTTTACTAACGAGCATCCAGCACCATAATCGTAAACAAAACAATACAGCTCACCTTTATTTTCCAATGTGTCTGAGGGTAGTTGTACGACGTCCACTCGCCGTTCACGACTTCCAGCACGTTGTCCACCATCCGCTTGGCTTGGCTGCCACTACTCGTGCACCCGGCTACGATACGTCCTGGTTTCCCTCACTTGCAGCACGAAAGGCTTCGCTCAGATTCTTAAAGTCGCTCCATGTCGTTCCTGGGTATGCTATTTGCGATAGTCACGTTGATGCTGCTCCTTTGTACGTCTTACTGATGGCCACAACATGTTGACCTTGCAGTAAATTTTCGGCAGCTGTTGTGCACTGTTACGTTTGCACACGCCTTATACTGCGTGTTCTAAACACGGGAACGGGATACTTCGAACTCAAACGCCAGTTAGAGACGAGTCTTTTTTTTCAAACATGGCGGTAGGCGCAACAATCGCGTCATTCGGCAAAGGTATTTCTGCATACAGCCTATGCCCAAAACAACATGTACCATGATCGCGCATCCGTGTCAGCTTTGTCTAGGTCGAACTTGGATCGAACTTGGTCCACACGATTTCAACACATGTTGCACAGTTCGCATGCTTGCACTTTGTTTTTCAAATGTCAACGGTCACTTTCACATTAAGCGTTCTCATTTTGGGCATAAACCAACACGAATCCCACTTCTGATGACGGAGATGGTATATCTGTCTCTCGTTAGCATCAGGCATATTTTAATTACTGTGGGCGTACTATGGGTAGTGTTGGTTATAGCACAATAGAAAAACGGTTTACAGTTCAAATCAGGTTATAATTTACGAACAAGTTAGTCACACTAGCGAATCACACACTCACACAACTTAACGATACGGAACGCAATTGACAGTTTCTATGCACATGTTGTTCGTACGATGTCCAATGTTTCGATTCTCCCGAGGCCTTTCGAGAGATCGCGTCGCCCCCGCAAGGGGGAGAGGCGAGCGGTGCCGGGGCCCTCATGAAACACGGGCCCCTCATGGTGTCCGCTCTAAAATGGCTTATTAGCCTGTCGGGCGCGCGTGAGTTGCGCGTGCCCGTGTGAGTGGTTGCTATGTGTTTTTCTGTAGGCGCGCCGCGATGCCGACTCACGGCGCCGCTTTCTTCACGACACCTCGGCGGTCTGTCCCCGCCAGGTGAGACCCCCAGTTACCTGGGGGAGGCCCGGCGGGGGATTCTCCCGAGAGCTCTGCTCACACCACTTTTGTAGCTGTTGCTCTCGTCCCACCACGAACTCAGGCTAGACTCTGTCTAGCGCCACGAGATGGCGCTAACGTTCCGAATAGTCAAACGAATGACTCCGACTCCGAAGTTTTTTTTAGAGAAATAATTATTTTTGTATTTGTATTTTCTTTCCTGATGTTTCTGTTCAAATATTGCAGTCATACTGGTATTACTGTACTATGCCTGTGCTTTGGCCGCTGTCCGAACTTTTAATGGCGCGTTAACGTGCCGAATAACTAGAATATTATAGAATAGAATTTTCATTTAAATGATTATAATTTTTTTAGAGAAATAATGGCCGTTCGTGTATGACATGCCAAACAAAATAAAGTACCTAGTTTTTAGGTTATATCGATTTTTTTTTAAATCTCCGAGACCCGGTTTTTTTTTAAAAATAACTTTTGTAGGAGTTAATATGATAAGTGTAGTCTATAAAAAACAAAGTTTGTGTGCTTAAAGTATTAAATAAAAAATGTATGGTTATTGTTTAAAAGTGTAAGTTGTTAAAATTGAATTTTGTAGGTTAAAACTCTATGTTATTCCGCCCATGTTCACACTGGTGTTCTGTTGAGACAAGGACAATACAATTCCCAGGTTGAATAGTCCGCCTCTCAAACAGGAGTCTGTATTGTGAAAGATAACAATGGATTGGCTCTCATTCAGAGAGTATTTATGTTTCCTGCGAGATTGTAAGCTTTGCTGTAACGGATACGAATCAATTCTTTGTGAAACATAAATTATTTACCGAAATGATTGTGTAATTAGTAAAGGGAATATGCATGTGATTCAAATAAGGGCCATTTTTTTTAATATACTGTATTACTTCTGAATTATGGATAGGCAGTCGCTCCATGTAAAATACTGGCAGTCAGCTGCATACGGTTAGACTGGAAGCCGACGCCAACATAGATGAGAAAAGGCTGGGCAGATGATATGACTTCTGAATTATGCCTCCATTAATATTTTAGATTAGCATTTCATTTTGAGCAAGAAATTATTTTTTTTAAAGTGCAATAAAACTGTGGGAAATTCTAATATTTGAAAAGGGACGCCGTTATTCAGAGTGTATGTGATGTAAAAGTCTATGTCAACAATAAATGTTAATGTTTTATAGAGTGCGCGCAAAATAAGTCTGCACGCGGCCAAAATCGGAAATAATCGTTTGCGGAAATAATCTGGACGTTTATTTCAGGTGTCAAAAGACTGTGCTGTGTTCCGTGTTTTCCAAACTAAATAATTCCCATAATTACGCCTAAAGTGATTAAAAGTGCTGACAGGGATATTATAATCTTGAGTGTCAAACGTCGCGCGCAGACTTACCTTGTGCGCACTTATATTTTACTTTACTCTATGCGCGCAATCTAGGAGTGTATGCGATTCAGTCCGTTGTCAATGTCATAGACTATGAAGTCACACCAAGCGCGTCAAAATGGAGGGCGTTTTAGGTGCCCGCGCTTAACTTTTTTTTTGCGTTGAATAATTTTTGATGGCTATATAAAGTATCGAATAAAAAAAAAATACATGCCTATTCCGTATTGCCAATTTAGCCTATTACCACGGTAACATGTTTAATTTTATATTGTGCCATTATTGTCCCACTGCAGGGCAAAGTGCTCTTCTCTTAAAGAGAAGGCATTGAGCACCACGCTTGCTCAAGACGGGTTGATGATTTGTTTGGCTTGGTAGGTAATTACAATTGGCAATACTAAAATGTAGCCAGTGGCGGCAATCTGCTACGTTACCAACTAGCGGATTGACTAATGTTTTAACCACAACATGACCTAATTACTAGTTCATGCTGATACGAGAGAAGAATCTTTTAATTCGATTTATAATTAACAAATTCATTCACCTGAAATATTTTGTTTCAATTTCAAACGAAACTACAAGGCTCGTACAAATTTTGTACGAGGACAAAACGATTCAAACCGTATCTAGGTAATTGGATGGCGTTATACCTTTATAGTGCAACATAATATCGGCTCAGCTGCAAAGCAGATTATTATAAGGCTAAGCGCGCACCACGAAATATAATCGTTGCGGAAAATAATCGCCAATCTATGAACAATACCAATGTACTAAAGTCCGCGCACTGCGGTAAATAATATTACTTGAAAAATTATTTATTTATTTATTTTACCATTTATGTACACACATATGTATATAAACAGACAATGAAAAACAGAACAGAAAAAAAAGGTACAGAGGTGATGCTGGTGGTGGTGGTGGAGGTGATTAGCTAAGCGATTGCGATTTTATTTCGCATCATCAACATTCTCCTGCACTTATCCCAATTTATTTGGGGTCTGTGCAACATTTCTTTTTCTTCCATGCTTCTCTATTAGTCGTCATCTCGGTAGTCACCCCCTTTCTAATCATATCATCACAATTTTATATAATCATTCACACAGTCCATCCACCGTTTCTTTCGACTTCCCCTACTCTTATAGCCATCGACATTCGTACGCAAACGTGAGTATGCGATTTAAAAAATCCCATGGCAGTGTGCGCTCAGCCTAACATATTAAGGTTTTTCATTAGTTTTATTATATCAGTGTATATATCTACTTAGCCTTTGTTGCCCTAGTTACTACCAATTTTACTACCTGTTGTAATACCGTTAATTTTGATTACCCTTCCTACTACTCTAGTATTGAGTTGTTGGAAGGGAAAAAATAAATAACCCGTGTTACTACCGTAAATACCTACTTTAAAAAGACTAATTTTATTTCCAAAGTAATTTATTGTTTCTTTATAACTTGAACATAAAACAATTTATTCTAAAATAAAAAAAAAGGAAAATCAGCGCAATTTCTCGAGGGCGTAGCCTACTGAGATTTCTGCATTTAACAACTGCATCTGAATATGTCGTATATTGTCGTCGTTTACAATATCGCGACTGCTTCTTTTGTTAAATTGCTGTGCAATAATTTTAACGAGGCTGTCTGATTTTGATTAAAGTATTATTCGTTAAATTGCTATCCAGACTCAAAGCAAACCTATTTGTTCTTGAAATAAGCAGAACAGATTTTGTAGTTCTAAAATAACTTTAAAAAAAATGTAAGTATAGCATAAAGAAGGCTCAATAACGCCTTATTGTTCTTATTTATTATTTTATTTAACTTGCCTCATAGCCCTCAAGAACATTATTTGTTCTGTGTCTCATACCGAAAACACTGAGCAAATCTAATTAAATGCAAACTTTTCATTTTTAATAACTTGTCTTAAAAAACACGATATACGCTATTAAAAATTGCAGAATTTGTTTTATAATTATTTTGTTTCTCAGTAGTACAACTTAGTCAGAATGTATTGATTATAATTATCATTCAGCCACTGTTGAATGTCTATTTACATCCAGGACATCTTGGGAATTGTATTATATTATATTAAATGTTCGACGAATTACGACAATATTACGATTTTTTTAAGTTTTATTTAAATTAAACCAATTATCATTTGTATTTTACACAAAATTGTTCACTACCCCAACACTATTAGTTTTAGTATGGTAACATTATTTTTCTTTGAACTGTCAAGTTACTGAATACGATTAAAAGTTGAAGTATAAGTACTTGAAAGTGTAATTTCAAAATTGTTAAGAGTATACAGGTTGGCAAGAAATTGACGCGCAACCTAGTACCATGGATTCAGTACAAACGCCCCTGTATTGCAAATACGCGCGGTTATTAAAAGAAAATTGCTGTTTCATACATTTTGACCTCGTAGGTATTGCTTTTTTCTCGTAGGTATTTTTTTTTTCCCACGAAACCCCACACAACACACAAAAAACACACAAACTTAATCTCTACTCTGTTTCATCAACAAAACTATTAACTATTACTTGACTTTCCTCAAATTCGTTAGTAATACTCTGATCCGAACTATCATCGATAACAAAAGATTCCTCTAAGCCTTAGTAATAATTGGTCAGAAACTATATCAACTAACTCGTAGATTACATACAACGCTCATGGCCTGGCTGCCGCACCAGCTAGTGACACTCATGCCACCCATATCGTCATCACCTCAAGTGATACGACCAACACACATCACTTCACATAGAGTCTACGACTCCCAGGTCATTACAAGCCCAACACAACAATAGTCTCCTTTGAGACCCGGGTCCCCGCTGCACCACCAGCTGCCCATCGCCCCCTGAACAACTCACAACTGAGTTGCAGTTAAGACTACAGACAAGTGCGTACAGTGTGACCTAAGCCATGGTATGTGCTCTACTAGTCGGCGGAGGAACTCTCCTCACCGTCTTCTACGTTTAACTCGTTAGGAACACTACATACTTAGAGGCATCGTTTGTATGTGAGCGTACTTATACGTACGCCTAGAGTTGAAGGCTTTTAGAGTATTGATTCAACCAGAGTAATGTAAACAAACTTTGATTATCTAATCATAGCGTAAATCATTAACCAGAGCCATGTAAACACATTTTGACTATCTAATCACAGCGTAAATCTTCAACCAGAGCCATGTACCATCGTTATCCACATTAACAATCATTATATCACTAAGAGCCTTAGACACCTGGAAACCCACACACGAGTAAACCACTCTAACGCCACGGCTCTCCAGCCGACTAGCAATCGCATTGCTCTCACACATCCAGCGCATGGATCCGTGTGCATCACCCTGTGACACACACTACGGTCTCTCCAGACCACGACCTCCGCCAGAGACAAACGCCCATCGCGCACCCACGGACTACTTGAGTTGCCTCAAGAGACAGCGATTTCTACCGGGCTACGACTACGTATTGACTACTGGTACGGTCGACTTTACTACGGCCGATAGAGTACCCCTACTCGCGTGCTTCCCTTAATGTAGGCTTGTTCATCACCACTGTGATCATTATCTACTTCGACTGGTACATGACCTACTGGCATCTTTCTTTGCCTATCGTAAGTATACTTGTAAGGTTAGTATTTAAAGCCTTTAACGTATAGCGATCACCCGCCAAAAGTTCTGCTACCGTAAACGGACCTCTGAACTTCCGATCTAACTTAGTCTTATAATCTGATTTCAGTCTTCGTTTTCTAATAACACGAAATTGTCAACCGAACATTTTGTTATAGCTGCCTTTGTTCTATCAAATCTAGATTTCTGTTATTGACCGTTTAAAACTGAATTTATTACAAGAGCTTTATGCAACAAAAACTCTGTCGCAGAAATGTTTATCGAAAAGTCTAGGTTCAATATTTCACGTTCTATCATAATATTACTTTGCAAGTAAATGTCGGGTAGAAATGTAATAAAATCTCAAGTTGTTGCTCGCTAATTGCAACGCTACTTATGATTTGATCTGTGCTGAATACACGTGTTTGACCAATACCAGTCAACGCAACAACGTTATTAACCCGTTTGCCACTTAATTTGGCTGCACAACTCGCTTTTACTAACGAGCATTCAGCACCAGAATCGTAAACAAAACAATACAGCTCACCTTTATTTTTCAATGTGTCTGAGGGTAGTTGTACGACGTCCACTTGCCATTCACGACTTCCAGCACGTTGTTCACCATTCGCTTGGCTTGGCTGCCACTACTCGTGCACCCGGCTGCGATATGTCCTGGTTTCCCTCACTTGCAGCACACGAAAGGCTTCGCTCAGATCCTTAAAGTTGCTCCATGTCGTTCCTTGGTATGCTATTTGCGATAGTCACGTTGATGCTGTTCCGTTGTACGTCTTACTGATGGCCACAACAAGTTGCACACCTTGCAGTGAATTTTCGGCAAAACACTAATCAGCTGTTGTTCACTGTTATGTTATGTTACGTTTGCACATGCCTCCTACCGCGTATTCTAAACACGGGAACGGGATACGTCGAACTCAAACGCCGGTTAGAGGCAGTCTTTTTTTTCAAACATGGCGGTAGGCGCAACAGTCGCGTCATTCGGGAAAGGTATTTCTGCATACAGCCTAGGCCCAAAACAACATGTACCATGCTCGCGCATCCGTATCTGCATTGTCTGGGTCAAACTTGGATAGATCCACAGGATCATTTAATAAGCGTTCGCATGTTTGCACTTTGTTTTTTCAAATGTCAACGGTCACTTTCACTTTAAGCGTTCTCATTTTGTGCATGAACCAACACGAATCCCAGTTCTGATGACGGAGAAGGTATATCTGTCTCTTGTTAACACCAGGCATATTTTAATTACTGTGGGCGTACTATGGGTAGTGTTGGTTATCACACGATAGAAAAACGGTTTACAGTTCAAATCAGATTATAATTTACGAACAAGTTAGTCACACTAGCGAATCACACACCCACATAACTCAACGATACGGAATCGCGAGACAGTTTCTGAGCACATGTTGTTCGTACGATGTCCAATGTTTCGATCATCCCGAGAGCTCTGCTCTCACCGTTCTTGTAGCTGTAGCTCTCCGTCCATCCCCACGAACTCAGGCTAGACTCTGTGAAGCGCCACGAGATGGCGCTGGCGTTCCGAATAAACGAATAACTCCGACATACTTATATATATTAAAAAGTTTGTGTAATACCAAACGATAATAAACCTGGTTTCTTTTCAAAAATTATTTATTTATTTTATTTTACCATTTATGAACACACATAAACAGACAATGAAAAACAGAACAGAAAAAAATAGGTACAGAGGTGATGATAAGAAATCTCTCCCAGCATACCTGAGATAGGACAATAGATACAGAGATGTAGACAACGTGTGATAGAGCAAAGGAGACAAAAAATTATACATAGTCTAATTCGCCATGGTCTACCTCGTCGGCGATGTCCAGGCGTCCAGTGTGTGACGATCTTCGCCCATCTCTCGTGTCGTTATCATAATTTATTTGGGGTCGGGCGTAACATGTCTTTTTCTTCGTCTCAAAGGAGACTGACCGAAAGTCGTACCAAAAAGTCTCATGCAGCAAGATCCAAATATAGTAATTATTTTCATAATTTTTTACGACATTACGCGTCGGGGATTTGATTTTTGAACAGGAAATTTATTAGGCGCTGATCTGATTATCTATTACGACACGTTTTATCCACAATCGGTACACAGACACAGCTCCATCTTTAAGATGACACTACGATGATTTAGTGACATCCAAGGGTTGGTAATTTCGCCCACATTGATGGATATCATTTTTCGTATAAACACTATACTTCTAATACAAAATAACTATAGATTTTATCGTATTTTATTAATAATATATTTTATTATGACAGCTTTGACAACGACGTTTAATACGTCGCCATGGCAACCTTTCTTTCAAATTCTTACCTGCCTGTATCTTTTTAGCTAATTAGATATGAATACTTATTATATTTAATTACTGGCCATCTTCATAACTCAAATTCATATTTTCTACATGATGTTATTCTACGAGCTGACATTATAGATCCACGCAATCCAAGGATCAGTTCGGGTTTCGCCTCTAAAGCGGATACAATAAAGAGCCTGATACTCCAGGGCTACCTATCGCGGGAATACCCAGCGTACCTCTCCGCTCCGGTACCTGACGGACCCTGCCTACGCCTCCGTCCTCCGTCCTCCGTGAAGGGCTCCTGTGACTATTGGGCCGCGCCTCATCCGAGGGCCACCTCACCTGGCGGGCTGACAGCGTCTCTGTCGTGCCTCTCTCTCTTGCTGTCGAGCTTTGTCCTGCCTTGCTGCGTGGACCCTCCAACGGGTGTCCTCCGCCTGCACTTCATCTATACCTGTACCTGCGCCGGCTGCTGCTGCCGTGCTGCAGCCTGCCCTGCTGCGTGGGCCCTCCTACGGGTGTCCTCCGTGCCGCACACGCACCAGTGACCTGCCCTCATCTGTACCTGCATCTGTCGCCGGCACCTGCCTCGCGTCTACCTCCCTCCATCTGGATCTCCACCTCAGCCTCCTCAGCCCACCTATCACGCATCGTCATCCACACACCTCACCTCCACATACTACACACCACTCTTGGTCCATCTCCATCTTAAAGTTATAAATATACCTTTAATTGTTTTCTACCTCCCTTTCTTTAATGACATTTTTCCTTTGGTTTTTATAAGTTTAGTTACTTGTCACTACACGACAAGATACTCGTCAAAACCGCAGAATTTTGAACATCGTACTGAGCTTCCGACAACAAGCTCTTTTGCTCCATTGACCTCAGTTGATATGAACATAGAACATCCAAGTTAGGTAGTATACCTACCTACTCTTGCGATATATTTTATGCTTTTTAGGGTAGTGATAATAAAAATAGCTGAATATATTACGCTGAATTAAATATTTGAAGTAGTAAAATTGGTAATATTGCCATTTTGTTTGCGATTCTGGATTTCAGTCTATCTATACTACATCTAAATTTAATCCAATTTAACTGAAACCCAGAATCTCATTCACGTGCATGTTTTAATGGCAATATTGGCAGTACCTTTGAGTAAGGAATTCTAAAAAGTTGGCTGATTGGTTGTTGGGAATATTGCCGGCAGTGGCAATATTGGCACCGGCACGTCACTAGGTACAGATAACTTAATTTTGCTCTATTTTCAGCCAACTGACAGACGCACACAATTGGGTTTACAGATGTTATAAGTCAGCTCGCAACAGACTACCAACACCATCTCTCTTTTGAGGTATTTCGACGAAATGTTAATAACTAAATAATACCCCATAGAGAACATCTTTAAACTTTTTTCAAATGATTTCCGCGTCAATCAGACATTAATTTCAATTTGCTTTCAGTAATGCTGCTTTTGACTTAAATGAACCATTAATGATAAATTATACATCATAATGATAAATGATTTTATTTTATATGTAGGTTTGTACAAACACTTTTACACTTCAATACTAACTAACTTACTGTATAAACACTTTTACACGTCATTCGTGATGAAAACAAGGTGTGATGATTTTCAACCGGTTCAACGACGAAGGATAATTGATATCAATTACCTACGTACCCAGCCTCAAGAAAAAACACATCATGATGGATTATTTGACTGTAAAGTTGCTAATTTTAAACTAGTAGGTGAGAGAAGAAGTGGTCTTTCGTTAAAATTCAAGTTCGTATGTGATATGTGCCAAGAAATAGTTGTGATTAATTCCAAACAGGTTAATGATACCGATAGTGTTGACGTTAATATAGCGGCTACAACGGGCATAATATCCGCTAGCATTAGCTATTTACAATTTGAGGAAATATTTTCAGCTATCTCCATATTTTCATCAAACTTTTATGGTCATCTTCAAGACCAAGTATATGAGAGATGGGAGGGAAACGATGTTCAATGTATGCAACCTGAAAAAAAAAAGAAGCTGCAGTCGCAGAGGGCTGCATAGTAAATGGAATACCTACGGCGGATGTTTAAGTGGATGGATGCTGGTGCACCAGGTCATACGGGAACAATTTCAAAGTTTTGTCAGGCGCGGCTGTAATAATTGGAAAAAGGTTTGGAGAAGTTCTCTATATAGGGGTAAAAAATAAATATTGTCTACTTTGCGTGCGAGCAGAAAAAACAAGGTGTCGATCCAAGAGAGCATAAATGTTTTAAAAATTATACCGGATCATCAACTTCCATGGAGTCTCACACACATGGAGAATCACACACACACACAATCATTAGGATGTTTAAATAAATTAATCGTTTTTATAATAACACTCTTTGACTACAAAAATCACCAACTGTGTAAACTGTGTAAGTACAAGTTTGTCGGAGAAGGTATATCTGTCTCTCGTTAGCATCAGGCATATTTTAATTACTGTGGGCTTACTATGGGTAGTGTTGGTTTTAGCACAATAGAAAAACGGTTTACAGTTCAAATCAGATTATAATTTACGAACAAGTTAGTCACACTAGCGAATCACACACTCACACAACTCAACGATACGGAACGCAATTGACAGTTTCTATGCACATGTTGTTCGTACGATGTCCAATGTTTCGATTCTTCCGAGAGCTCTGCTCACACCGCTTTTGTAGCTGTTGCTCTCGTCCCACCACGAACTCAGGCTAGACTCTGTCCAGCGCCACGAGATGGCGCTAACGTTCCGAATAGTCAAACGAATGACTCCGACACGGCCATCCTGCTATACACACGTCCTAGTGTGCTAATCTGTAAAGAAACATACCCGCAAAGTATCACATAGCTCGGTCACTCCTGACCACATTTGGCACAGGCAAAAACACAATGAAAACTCGAACAAACTAACAATAGCAGAGTTCAGAGCATTACCCACTTTTTGATTTCCAAATCTCAAGATTACAATCAAAAGAATCAACTAAGATGCATGTGTCTCATACTATCTACTCGTAGTAACCTCCAGTTACTCAACTCGTCAAATTCATTTGCGCATCCCCATCGAATCGCCAAGCCACTTCTGGACTTTATAGTTTCTCACGAAACCTCACACAACACACACAACTTAATCTCTACTCCGTTTCATCAACAAAACTATCACTATCCTCAAATTCGTTAGTAATACTCTGATCCAAACTATCATCGATAACAAAAGATTCTTCTAAGCCTTAGTAATAACTGGTCAGGAACTGTATCAACTACCAGTAAGTTGATACAGTTCCTGACCAGTTATTACATAACATTACTCTCATACTAACTGTAACTGTCTCAGAACAAAAGAAAGCGTGTGTCCTTTCGACCACTCATGGACCAGACGGCACCTTTCTCTAAGCACACTCTAAAGTCGAGCAGCATGTCCTATCGACCAACCCTTAGGTCTGGCCCGGACGATACCGTCGTGTTGCGATCAACTTTCCACACAATATGAACCTGGACCGGACGGGTGTGTCCTTTCGATCAGCCACTAGTGCATTGCCCGGACGACACTGTCCCTTTGACCAGTAAACACTTAAGGTTGGACCGGATGCATGTGTCCCCTCGACCAGCCGCTATCAGCTACATGGCCCGACGACATTATCCCTTTGACCATCTTCGCATAGAATCTACGACTCCCAGGTCATTACAAGACCAACACAACAATTAACCTGGACCGGACGGGTGTGTCCTTTCGACCAGCCACTAATGCATGGGGCCCGGACGACACTGTCCCTTCGACCAGTAAACACTTAAGGTTGGAACGGATCCATGTGTCCCCTCGACCAGCCGCTATCAGCTGCATGGCCCGGACGACATTATCCCTTTTGCCACTTAATTTGTCTGCACAACTCGTTTTTACTAACGAGCATCCAGCACCATAATCGTAAACAAAACAATACAGCTCACCTTTATTTTCCAATGTGTCTGAGGGTAGTTGTACGACGTCCACTCGCCGTTCACGACTTCCAGCACGTTGTCCACCATCCGCTTGGCTTGGCTGCCACTACTCGTGCACCCGGCTACGATACGTCCTGGTTTCCCTCACTTGCAGCACGAAAGGCTTCGCTCAGATTCTTAAAGTCGCTCCATGTCGTTCCTGGGTATGCTATTTGCGATAGTCACGTTGATGCTGCTCCTTTGTACGTCTTACTGATGGCCACAACATGTTGACCTTGCAGTAAATTTTCGGCAGCTGTTGTGCACTGTTACGTTTGCACACGCCTTATACTGCGTGTTCTAAACACGGGAACGGGATAATTCGAACTCAAACGCCAGTTAGAGACGAGTCTTTTTTTTCAAACATGGCGGTAGGCGCAACAATCGCGTCATTCGGCAAAGGTATTTCTGCATACAGCCTATGCCCAAAACAACATGTACCATGATCGCGCATCCGTGTCAGCTTTGTCTAGGTCGAACTTGGATCGAACTTGGTCCACACGATTTCAACACATGTTGCACAGTTCGCATGCTTGCACTTTGTTTTTCAAATGTCAACGGTCACTTTCACATTAAGCGTTCTCATTTTGGGCATAAACCAACACGAATCCCACTTCTGATGACGGAGATGGTATATCTGTCTCTCGTTAGCATCAGGCATATTTTAATTACTGTGGGCGTACTATGGGTAGTGTTGGTTATAGCACAATAGAAAAACGGTTTACAGTTCAAATCAGGTTATAATTTACGAACAAGTTAGTCACACTAGCGAATCACACACTCACACAACTTAACGATACGGAACGCAATTGACAGTTTCTATGCACATGTTGTTCGTACGATGTCCAATGTTTCGATTCTCCCGAGGCCTTTCGAGAGATCGCGTCGCCCCCGCAAGGGGGAGAGGCGAGCGGTGCCGGGGCCCTCATGAAACACGGGCCCCTCATGGTGTCCGCTCTAAAATGGCTTATTAGCCTGTCGGGCGCGCGTGAGTTGCGCGTGCCCGTGTGAGTGGTTGCTATGTGTTTTTCTGTAGGCGCGCCGCGATGCCGACTCACGGCGCCGCTTTCTTCACGACACCTCGGCGGTCTGTCCCCGCCAGGTGAGACCCCCAGTTACCTGGGGGAGGCCCGGCGGGGGATTCTCCCGAGAGCTCTGCTCACACCACTTTTGTAGCTGTTGCTCTCGTCCCACCACGAACTCAGGCTAGACTCTGTCTAGCGCCACGAGATGGCGCTAACGTTCCGAATAGTCAAACGAATGACTCCGACTCCGAAGTTTTTTTTAGAGAAATAATTATTTTTGTATTTGTATTTTCTTTCCTGATGTTTCTGTTCAAATATTGCAGTCATACTGGTATTACTGTACTATGCCTGTGCTTTGGCCGCTGTCCGAACTTTTAATGGCGCGTTAACGTGCCGAATAACTAGAATATTATAGAATAGAATTTTCATTTAAATGATTATAATTTTTTTAGAGAAATAATGGCCGTTCGTGTATGACATGCCAAACAAAATAAAGTACCTAGTTTTTAGGTTATATCGATTTTTTTTTAAATCTCCGAGACCCGGTTTTTTTTTAAAAATAACTTTTGTAGGAGTTAATATGATAAGTGTAGTCTATAAAAAACAAAGTTTGTGTGCTTAAAGTATTAAATAAAAAATGTATGGTTATTGTTTAAAAGTGTAAGTTGTTAAAATTGAATTTTGTAGGTTAAAACTCTATGTTATTCCGCCCATGTTCACACTGGTGTTCTGTTGAGACAAGGACAATACAATTCCCAGGTTGAATAGTCCGCCTCTCAAACAGGAGTCTGTATTGTGAAAGATAACAATGGATTGGCTCTCATTCAGAGAGTATTTATGTTTCCTGCGAGATTGTAAGCTTTGCTGTAACGGATACGAATCAATTCTTTGTGAAACATAAATTATTTACCGAAATGATTGTGTAATTAGTAAAGGGAATATGCATGTGATTCAAATAAGGGCCATTTTTTTTAATATACTGTATTACTTCTGAATTATGGATAGGCAGTCGCTCCATGTAAAATACTGGCAGTCAGCTGCATACGGTTAGACTGGAAGCCGACGCCAACATAGATGAGAAAAGGCTGGGCAGATGATATGACTTCTGAATTATGCCTCCATTAATATTTTAGATTAGCATTTCATTTTGAGCAAGAAATTATTTTTTTTAAAGTGCAATAAAACTGTGGGAAATTCTAATATTTGAAAAGGGACGCCGTTATTCAGAGTGTATGTGATGTAAAAGTCTATGTCAACAATAAATGTTAATGTTTTATAGAGTGCGCGCAAAATAAGTCTGCACGCGGCCAAAATCGGAAATAATCGTTTGCGGAAATAATCTGGACGTTTATTTCAGGTGTCAAAAGACTGTGCTGTGTTCCGTGTTTTCCAAAGTAAATAATTCCCATAATTACGCCTAAAGTGATTAAAAGTGCTGACAGGGATATTATAATCTTGAGTGTCAAACGTCGCGCGCAGACTTGCCTTGTGCGCACTTATATTTTACTTTACTCTATGCGCGCAATCTAGGAGTGTATGCGATTCAGTCCGTTGTCAATGTCATAGACTATGAAGTCACACCAAGCGCGTCAAAATGGAGGGCGTTTTAGGTGCCCGCGCTTAACTTTTTTTTTGCGTTGAATAATTTTTGATGGCTATATAAAGTATCGAATAAAAAAAAATACATGCCTATTCCGTATTGCCAATTTAGCCTATTACCACGGTAACATGTTTAATTTTATATTGTGCCATTATTGTCCCACTGCAGGGCAAAGTGCTCTTCTCTTAAAGAGAAGGCATTGAGCACCACGCTTGCTCAAGACGGGTTGATGATTTGTTTGGCTTGGTAGGTAATTACAATTGGCAATACTAAAATGTAGCCAGTGGCGGCAATCTGCTACGTTACCAACTAGCGGATTGACTAATGTTTTAACCACAACATGACCTAATTACTAGTTCATGCTGATACGAGAGAAGAATCTTTTAATTCGATTTATAATTAACAAATTCATTCACCTGAAATATTTTGTTTCAATTTCAAACGAAACTACAAGGCTCGTACAAATTTTGTACGAGGACAAAACGATTCAAACCGTATCTAGGTAATTGGATGGCGTTATACCTTTATAGTGCAACATAATATCGGCTCAGCTGCAAAGCAGATTATTATAAGGCTAAGCGCGCACCACGAAATATAATCGTTGCGGAAAATAATCGCCAATCTATGAACAATACCAATGTACTAAAGTCCGCGCACTGCGGTAAATAAT
This sequence comes from Apamea epomidion, assembly GCA_947507525.1. Classification (NCBI taxonomy): domain Eukaryota; kingdom Metazoa; phylum Arthropoda; class Insecta; order Lepidoptera; family Noctuidae; genus Apamea; species Apamea epomidion. The sequence continues at coordinate 7,734,001 of OX382232.1, forward strand.
ATTACTTGAAAAATTATTTATTTATTTATTTTACCATTTATGTACACACATATGTATATAAACAGACAATGAAAAACAGAACAGAAAAAAAAGGTACAGAGGTGATGCTGGTGGTGGTGGTGGAGGTGATTAGCTAAGCGATTGCGATTTTATTTCGCATCATCAACATTCTCCTGCACTTATCCCAATTTATTTGGGGTCTGTGCAACATTTCTTTTTCTTCCATGCTTCTCTATTAGTCGTCATCTCGGTAGTCACCCCCTTTCTAATCATATCATCACAATTTTATATAATCATTCACACAGTCCATCCACCGTTTCTTTCGACTTCCCCTACTCTTATAGCCATCGACATTCGTACGCAAACGTGAGTATGCGATTTAAAAAATCCCATGGCAGTGTGCGCTCAGCCTAACATATTAAGGTTTTTCATTAGTTTTATTATATCAGTGTATATATCTACTTAGCCTTTGTTGCCCTAGTTACTACCAATTTTACTACCTGTTGTAATACCGTTAATTTTGATTACCCTTCCTACTACTCTAGTATTGAGTTGTTGGAAGGGAAAAAATAAATAACCCGTGTTACTACCGTAAATACCTACTTTAAAAAGACTAATTTTATTTCCAAAGTAATTTATTGTTTCTTTATAACTTGAACATAAAACAATTTATTCTAAAATAAAAAAAAAGGAAAATCAGCGCAATTTCTCGAGGGCGTAGCCTACTGAGATTTCTGCATTTAACAACTGCATCTGAATATGTCGTATATTGTCGTCGTTTACAATATCGCGACTGCTTCTTTTGTTAAATTGCTGTGCAATAATTTTAACGAGGCTGTCTGATTTTGATTAAAGTATTATTCGTTAAATTGCTATCCAGACTCAAAGCAAACCTATTTGTTCTTGAAATAAGCAGAACAGATTTTGTAGTTCTAAAATAACTTTAAAAAAAATGTAAGTATAGCATAAAGAAGGCTCAATAACGCCTTATTGTTCTTATTTATTATTTTATTTAACTTGCCTCATAGCCCTCAAGAACATTATTTGTTCTGTGTCTCATACCGAAAACACTGAGCAAATCTAATTAAATGCAAACTTTTCATTTTTAATAACTTGTCTTAAAAAACACGATATACGCTATTAAAAATTGCAGAATTTGTTTTATAATTATTTTGTTTCTCAGTAGTACAACTTAGTCAGAATGTATTGATTATAATTATCATTCAGCCACTGTTGAATGTCTATTTACATCCAGGACATCTTGGGAATTGTATTATATTATATTAAATGTTCGACGAATTACGACAATATTACGATTTTTTTAAGTTTTATTTAAATTAAACCAATTATCATTTGTATTTTACACAAAATTGTTCACTACCCCAACACTATTAGTTTTAGTATGGTAACATTATTTTTCTTTGAACTGTCAAGTTACTGAATACGATTAAAAGTTGAAGTATAAGTACTTGAAAGTGTAATTTCAAAATTGTTAAGAGTATACAGGTTGGCAAGAAATTGACGCGCAACCTAGTACCATGGATTCAGTACAAACGCCCCTGTATTGCAAATACGCGCGGTTATTAAAAGAAAATTGCTGTTTCATACATTTTGACCTCGTAGGTATTGCTTTTTTCTCGTAGGTATTTTTTTTTTCCCACGAAACCCCACACAACACACAAAAAACACACAAACTTAATCTCTACTCTGTTTCATCAACAAAACTATTAACTATTACTTGACTTTCCTCAAATTCGTTAGTAATACTCTGATCCGAACTATCATCGATAACAAAAGATTCCTCTAAGCCTTAGTAATAATTGGTCAGAAACTATATCAACTAACTCGTAGATTACATACAACGCTCATGGCCTGGCTGCCGCACCAGCTAGTGACACTCATGCCACCCATATCGTCATCACCTCAAGTGATACGACCAACACACATCACTTCACATAGAGTCTACGACTCCCAGGTCATTACAAGCCCAACACAACAATAGTCTCCTTTGAGACCCGGGTCCCCGCTGCACCACCAGCTGCCCATCGCCCCCTGAACAACTCACAACTGAGTTGCAGTTAAGACTACAGACAAGTGCGTACAGTGTGACCTAAGCCATGGTATGTGCTCTACTAGTCGGCGGAGGAACTCTCCTCACCGTCTTCTACGTTTAACTCGTTAGGAACACTACATACTTAGAGGCATCGTTTGTATGTGAGCGTACTTATACGTACGCCTAGAGTTGAAGGCTTTTAGAGTATTGATTCAACCAGAGTAATGTAAACAAACTTTGATTATCTAATCATAGCGTAAATCATTAACCAGAGCCATGTAAACACATTTTGACTATCTAATCACAGCGTAAATCTTCAACCAGAGCCATGTACCATCGTTATCCACATTAACAATCATTATATCACTAAGAGCCTTAGACACCTGGAAACCCACACACGAGTAAACCACTCTAACGCCACGGCTCTCCAGCCGACTAGCAATCGCATTGCTCTCACACATCCAGCGCATGGATCCGTGTGCATCACCCTGTGACACACACTACGGTCTCTCCAGACCACGACCTCCGCCAGAGACAAACGCCCATCGCGCACCCACGGACTACTTGAGTTGCCTCAAGAGACAGCGATTTCTACCGGGCTACGACTACGTATTGACTACTGGTACGGTCGACTTTACTACGGCCGATAGAGTACCCCTACTCGCGTGCTTCCCTTAATGTAGGCTTGTTCATCACCACTGTGATCATTATCTACTTCGACTGGTACATGACCTACTGGCATCTTTCTTTGCCTATCGTAAGTATACTTGTAAGGTTAGTATTTAAAGCCTTTAACGTATAGCGATCACCCGCCAAAAGTTCTGCTACCGTAAACGGACCTCTGAACTTCCGATCTAACTTAGTCTTATAATCTGATTTCAGTCTTCGTTTTCTAATAACACGAAATTGTCAACCGAACATTTTGTTATAGCTGCCTTTGTTCTATCAAATCTAGATTTCTGTTATTGACCGTTTAAAACTGAATTTATTACAAGAGCTTTATGCAACAAAAACTCTGTCGCAGAAATGTTTATCGAAAAGTCTAGGTTCAATATTTCACGTTCTATCATAATATTACTTTGCAAGTAAATGTCGGGTAGAAATGTAATAAAATCTCAAGTTGTTGCTCGCTAATTGCAACGCTACTTATGATTTGATCTGTGCTGAATACACGTGTTTGACCAATACCAGTCAACGCAACAACGTTATTAACCCGTTTGCCACTTAATTTGGCTGCACAACTCGCTTTTACTAACGAGCATTCAGCACCAGAATCGTAAACAAAACAATACAGCTCACCTTTATTTTTCAATGTGTCTGAGGGTAGTTGTACGACGTCCACTTGCCATTCACGACTTCCAGCACGTTGTTCACCATTCGCTTGGCTTGGCTGCCACTACTCGTGCACCCGGCTGCGATATGTCCTGGTTTCCCTCACTTGCAGCACACGAAAGGCTTCGCTCAGATCCTTAAAGTTGCTCCATGTCGTTCCTTGGTATGCTATTTGCGATAGTCACGTTGATGCTGTTCCGTTGTACGTCTTACTGATGGCCACAACAAGTTGCACACCTTGCAGTGAATTTTCGGCAAAACACTAATCAGCTGTTGTTCACTGTTATGTTATGTTACGTTTGCACATGCCTCCTACCGCGTATTCTAAACACGGGAACGGGATACGTCGAACTCAAACGCCGGTTAGAGGCAGTCTTTTTTTTCAAACATGGCGGTAGGCGCAACAGTCGCGTCATTCGGGAAAGGTATTTCTGCATACAGCCTAGGCCCAAAACAACATGTACCATGCTCGCGCATCCGTATCTGCATTGTCTGGGTCAAACTTGGATAGATCCACAGGATCATTTAATAAGCGTTCGCATGTTTGCACTTTGTTTTTTCAAATGTCAACGGTCACTTTCACTTTAAGCGTTCTCATTTTGTGCATGAACCAACACGAATCCCAGTTCTGATGACGGAGAAGGTATATCTGTCTCTTGTTAACACCAGGCATATTTTAATTACTGTGGGCGTACTATGGGTAGTGTTGGTTATCACACGATAGAAAAACGGTTTACAGTTCAAATCAGATTATAATTTACGAACAAGTTAGTCACACTAGCGAATCACACACCCACATAACTCAACGATACGGAATCGCGAGACAGTTTCTGAGCACATGTTGTTCGTACGATGTCCAATGTTTCGATCATCCCGAGAGCTCTGCTCTCACCGTTCTTGTAGCTGTAGCTCTCCGTCCATCCCCACGAACTCAGGCTAGACTCTGTGAAGCGCCACGAGATGGCGCTGGCGTTCCGAATAAACGAATAACTCCGACATACTTATATATATTAAAAAGTTTGTGTAATACCAAACGATAATAAACCTGGTTTCTTTTCAAAAATTATTTATTTATTTTATTTTACCATTTATGAACACACATAAACAGACAATGAAAAACAGAACAGAAAAAAATAGGTACAGAGGTGATGATAAGAAATCTCTCCCAGCATACCTGAGATAGGACAATAGATACAGAGATGTAGACAACGTGTGATAGAGCAAAGGAGACAAAAAATTATACATAGTCTAATTCGCCATGGTCTACCTCGTCGGCGATGTCCAGGCGTCCAGTGTGTGACGATCTTCGCCCATCTCTCGTGTCGTTATCATAATTTATTTGGGGTCGGGCGTAACATGTCTTTTTCTTCGTCTCAAAGGAGACTGACCGAAAGTCGTACCAAAAAGTCTCATGCAGCAAGATCCAAATATAGTAATTATTTTCATAATTTTTTACGACATTACGCGTCGGGGATTTGATTTTTGAACAGGAAATTTATTAGGCGCTGATCTGATTATCTATTACGACACGTTTTATCCACAATCGGTACACAGACACAGCTCCATCTTTAAGATGACACTACGATGATTTAGTGACATCCAAGGGTTGGTAATTTCGCCCACATTGATGGATATCATTTTTCGTATAAACACTATACTTCTAATACAAAATAACTATAGATTTTATCGTATTTTATTAATAATATATTTTATTATGACAGCTTTGACAACGACGTTTAATACGTCGCCATGGCAACCTTTCTTTCAAATTCTTACCTGCCTGTATCTTTTTAGCTAATTAGATATGAATACTTATTATATTTAATTACTGGCCATCTTCATAACTCAAATTCATATTTTCTACATGATGTTATTCTACGAGCTGACATTATAGATCCACGCAATCCAAGGATCAGTTCGGGTTTCGCCTCTAAAGCGGATACAATAAAGAGCCTGATACTCCAGGGCTACCTATCGCGGGAATACCCAGCGTACCTCTCCGCTCCGGTACCTGACGGACCCTGCCTACGCCTCCGTCCTCCGTCCTCCGTGAAGGGCTCCTGTGACTATTGGGCCGCGCCTCATCCGAGGGCCACCTCACCTGGCGGGCTGACAGCGTCTCTGTCGTGCCTCTCTCTCTTGCTGTCGAGCTTTGTCCTGCCTTGCTGCGTGGACCCTCCAACGGGTGTCCTCCGCCTGCACTTCATCTATACCTGTACCTGCGCCGGCTGCTGCTGCCGTGCTGCAGCCTGCCCTGCTGCGTGGGCCCTCCTACGGGTGTCCTCCGTGCCGCACACGCACCAGTGACCTGCCCTCATCTGTACCTGCATCTGTCGCCGGCACCTGCCTCGCGTCTACCTCCCTCCATCTGGATCTCCACCTCAGCCTCCTCAGCCCACCTATCACGCATCGTCATCCACACACCTCACCTCCACATACTACACACCACTCTTGGTCCATCTCCATCTTAAAGTTATAAATATACCTTTAATTGTTTTCTACCTCCCTTTCTTTAATGACATTTTTCCTTTGGTTTTTATAAGTTTAGTTACTTGTCACTACACGACAAGATACTCGTCAAAACCGCAGAATTTTGAACATCGTACTGAGCTTCCGACAACAAGCTCTTTTGCTCCATTGACCTCAGTTGATATGAACATAGAACATCCAAGTTAGGTAGTATACCTACCTACTCTTGCGATATATTTTATGCTTTTTAGGGTAGTGATAATAAAAATAGCTGAATATATTACGCTGAATTAAATATTTGAAGTAGTAAAATTGGTAATATTGCCATTTTGTTTGCGATTCTGGATTTCAGTCTATCTATACTACATCTAAATTTAATCCAATTTAACTGAAACCCAGAATCTCATTCACGTGCATGTTTTAATGGCAATATTGGCAGTACCTTTGAGTAAGGAATTCTAAAAAGTTGGCTGATTGGTTGTTGGGAATATTGCCGGCAGTGGCAATATTGGCACCGGCACGTCACTAGGTACAGATAACTTAATTTTGCTCTATTTTCAGCCAACTGACAGACGCACACAATTGGGTTTACAGATGTTATAAGTCAGCTCGCAACAGACTACCAACACCATCTCTCTTTTGAGGTATTTCGACGAAATGTTAATAACTAAATAATACCCCATAGAGAACATCTTTAAACTTTTTTCAAATGATTTCCGCGTCAATCAGACATTAATTTCAATTTGCTTTCAGTAATGCTGCTTTTGACTTAAATGAACCATTAATGATAAATTATACATCATAATGATAAATGATTTTATTTTATATGTAGGTTTGTACAAACACTTTTACACTTCAATACTAACTAACTTACTGTATAAACACTTTTACACGTCATTCGTGATGAAAACAAGGTGTGATGATTTTCAACCGGTTCAACGACGAAGGATAATTGATATCAATTACCTACGTACCCAGCCTCAAGAAAAAACACATCATGATGGATTATTTGACTGTAAAGTTGCTAATTTTAAACTAGTAGGTGAGAGAAGAAGTGGTCTTTCGTTAAAATTCAAGTTCGTATGTGATATGTGCCAAGAAATAGTTGTGATTAATTCCAAACAGGTTAATGATACCGATAGTGTTGACGTTAATATAGCGGCTACAACGGGCATAATATCCGCTAGCATTAGCTATTTACAATTTGAGGAAATATTTTCAGCTATCTCCATATTTTCATCAAACTTTTATGGTCATCTTCAAGACCAAGTATATGAGAGATGGGAGGGAAACGATGTTCAATGTATGCAACCTGAAAAAAAAAAGAAGCTGCAGTCGCAGAGGGCTGCATAGTAAATGGAATACCTACGGCGGATGTTTAAGTGGATGGATGCTGGTGCACCAGGTCATACGGGAACAATTTCAAAGTTTTGTCAGGCGCGGCTGTAATAATTGGAAAAAGGTTTGGAGAAGTTCTCTATATAGGGGTAAAAAATAAATATTGTCTACTTTGCGTGCGAGCAGAAAAAACAAGGTGTCGATCCAAGAGAGCATAAATGTTTTAAAAATTATACCGGATCATCAACTTCCATGGAGTCTCACACACATGGAGAATCACACACACACACAATCATTAGGATGTTTAAATAAATTAATCGTTTTTATAATAACACTCTTTGACTACAAAAATCACCAACTGTGTAAACTGTGTAAGTACAAGTTTGTCGGAGAAGGTATATCTGTCTCTCGTTAGCATCAGGCATATTTTAATTACTGTGGGCTTACTATGGGTAGTGTTGGTTTTAGCACAATAGAAAAACGGTTTACAGTTCAAATCAGATTATAATTTACGAACAAGTTAGTCACACTAGCGAATCACACACTCACACAACTCAACGATACGGAACGCAATTGACAGTTTCTATGCACATGTTGTTCGTACGATGTCCAATGTTTCGATTCTTCCGAGAGCTCTGCTCACACCGCTTTTGTAGCTGTTGCTCTCGTCCCACCACGAACTCAGGCTAGACTCTGTCCAGCGCCACGAGATGGCGCTAACGTTCCGAATAGTCAAACGAATGACTCCGACACGGCCATCCTGCTATACACACGTCCTAGTGTGCTAATCTGTAAAGAAACATACCCGCAAAGTATCACATAGCTCGGTCACTCCTGACCACATTTGGCACAGGCAAAAACACAATGAAAACTCGAACAAACTAACAATAGCAGAGTTCAGAGCATTACCCACTTTTTGATTTCCAAATCTCAAGATTACAATCAAAAGAATCAACTAAGATGCATGTGTCTCATACTATCTACTCGTAGTAACCTCCAGTTACTCAACTCGTCAAATTCATTTGCGCATCCCCATCGAATCGCCAAGCCACTTCTGGACTTTATAGTTTCTCACGAAACCTCACACAACACACACAACTTAATCTCTACTCCGTTTCATCAACAAAACTATCACTATCCTCAAATTCGTTAGTAATACTCTGATCCAAACTATCATCGATAACAAAAGATTCTTCTAAGCCTTAGTAATAACTGGTCAGGAACTGTATCAACTACCAGTAAGTTGATACAGTTCCTGACCAGTTATTACATAACATTACTCTCATACTAACTGTAACTGTCTCAGAACAAAAGAAAGCGTGTGTCCTTTCGACCACTCATGGACCAGACGGCACCTTTCTCTAAGCACACTCTAAAGTCGAGCAGCATGTCCTATCGACCAACCCTTAGGTCTGGCCCGGACGATACCGTCGTGTTGCGATCAACTTTCCACACAATATGAACCTGGACCGGACGGGTGTGTCCTTTCGATCAGCCACTAGTGCATTGCCCGGACGACACTGTCCCTTTGACCAGTAAACACTTAAGGTTGGACCGGATGCATGTGTCCCCTCGACCAGCCGCTATCAGCTACATGGCCCGACGACATTATCCCTTTGACCATCTTCGCATAGAATCTACGACTCCCAGGTCATTACAAGACCAACACAACAATTAACCTGGACCGGACGGGTGTGTCCTTTCGACCAGCCACTAATGCATGGGGCCCGGACGACACTGTCCCTTCGACCAGTAAACACTTAAGGTTGGAACGGATCCATGTGTCCCCTCGACCAGCCGCTATCAGCTGCATGGCCCGGACGACATTATCCCTTTTGCCACTTAATTTGTCTGCACAACTCGTTTTTACTAACGAGCATCCAGCACCATAATCGTAAACAAAACAATACAGCTCACCTTTATTTTCCAATGTGTCTGAGGGTAGTTGTACGACGTCCACTCGCCGTTCACGACTTCCAGCACGTTGTCCACCATCCGCTTGGCTTGGCTGCCACTACTCGTGCACCCGGCTACGATACGTCCTGGTTTCCCTCACTTGCAGCACGAAAGGCTTCGCTCAGATTCTTAAAGTCGCTCCATGTCGTTCCTGGGTATGCTATTTGCGATAGTCACGTTGATGCTGCTCCTTTGTACGTCTTACTGATGGCCACAACATGTTGACCTTGCAGTAAATTTTCGGCAGCTGTTGTGCACTGTTACGTTTGCACACGCCTTATACTGCGTGTTCTAAACACGGGAACGGGATAATTCGAACTCAAACGCCAGTTAGAGACGAGTCTTTTTTTTCAAACATGGCGGTAGGCGCAACAATCGCGTCATTCGGCAAAGGTATTTCTGCATACAGCCTATGCCCAAAACAACATGTACCATGATCGCGCATCCGTGTCAGCTTTGTCTAGGTCGAACTTGGATCGAACTTGGTCCACACGATTTCAACACATGTTGCACAGTTCGCATGCTTGCACTTTGTTTTTCAAATGTCAACGGTCACTTTCACATTAAGCGTTCTCATTTTGGGCATAAACCAACACGAATCCCACTTCTGATGACGGAGATGGTATATCTGTCTCTCGTTAGCATCAGGCATATTTTAATTACTGTGGGCGTACTATGGGTAGTGTTGGTTATAGCACAATAGAAAAACGGTTTACAGTTCAAATCAGGTTATAATTTACGAACAAGTTAGTCACACTAGCGAATCACACACTCACACAACTTAACGATACGGAACGCAATTGACAGTTTCTATGCACATGTTGTTCGTACGATGTCCAATGTTTCGATTCTCCCGAGGCCTTTCGAGAGATCGCGTCGCCCCCGCAAGGGGGAGAGGCGAGCGGTGCCGGGGCCCTCATGAAACACGGGCCCCTCATGGTGTCCGCTCTAAAATGGCTTATTAGCCTGTCGGGCGCGCGTGAGTTGCGCGTGCCCGTGTGAGTGGTTGCTATGTGTTTTTCTGTAGGCGCGCCGCGATGCCGACTCACGGCGCCGCTTTCTTCACGACACCTCGGCGGTCTGTCCCCGCCAGGTGAGACCCCCAGTTACCTGGGGGAGGCCCGGCGGGGGATTCTCCCGAGAGCTCTGCTCACACCACTTTTGTAGCTGTTGCTCTCGTCCCACCACGAACTCAGGCTAGACTCTGTCTAGCGCCACGAGATGGCGCTAACGTTCCGAATAGTCAAACGAATGACTCCGACTCCGAAGTTTTTTTTAGAGAAATAATTATTTTTGTATTTGTATTTTCTTTCCTGATGTTTCTGTTCAAATATTGCAGTCATACTGGTATTACTGTACTATGCCTGTGCTTTGGCCGCTGTCCGAACTTTTAATGGCGCGTTAACGTGCCGAATAACTAGAATATTATAGAATAGAATTTTCATTTAAATGATTATAATTTTTTTAGAGAAATAATGGCCGTTCGTGTATGACATGCCAAACAAAATAAAGTACCTAGTTTTTAGGTTATATCGATTTTTTTTTAAATCTCCGAGACCCGGTTTTTTTTTAAAAATAACTTTTGTAGGAGTTAATATGATAAGTGTAGTCTATAAAAAACAAAGTTTGTGTGCTTAAAGTATTAAATAAAAAATGTATGGTTATTGTTTAAAAGTGTAAGTTGTTAAAATTGAATTTTGTAGGTTAAAACTCTATGTTATTCCGCCCATGTTCACACTGGTGTTCTGTTGAGACAAGGACAATACAATTCCCAGGTTGAATAGTCCGCCTCTCAAACAGGAGTCTGTATTGTGAAAGATAACAATGGATTGGCTCTCATTCAGAGAGTATTTATGTTTCCTGCGAGATTGTAAGCTTTGCTGTAACGGATACGAATCAATTCTTTGTGAAACATAAATTATTTACCGAAATGATTGTGTAATTAGTAAAGGGAATATGCATGTGATTCAAATAAGGGCCATTTTTTTTAATATACTGTATTACTTCTGAATTATGGATAGGCAGTCGCTCCATGTAAAATACTGGCAGTCAGCTGCATACGGTTAGACTGGAAGCCGACGCCAACATAGGTGAGAAAAGGCTGGGCAGATGATATGACTTCTGAATTATGCCTCCATTAATATTTTAGATTAGCATTTCATTTTGAGCAAGAAATTATTTTTTTTAAAGTGCAATAAAACTGTGGGAAATTCTAATATTTGAAAAGGGACGCCGTTATTCAGAGTGTATGTGATGTAAAAGTCTATGTCAACAATAAATGTTAATGTTTTATAGAGTGCGCGCAAAATAAGTCTGCACGCGGCCAAAATCGGAAATAATCGTTTGCGGAAATAATCTGGACGTTTATTTCAGGTGTCAAAAGACTGTGCTGTGTTCCGTGTTTTCCAAAGTAAATAATTCCCATAATTACGCCTAAAGTGATTAAAAGTGCTGACAGGGATATTATAATCTTGAGTGTCAAACGTCGCGCGCAGACTTGCCTTGTGCGCACTTATATTTTACTTTACTCTATGCGCGCAATCTAGGAGTGTATGCGATTCAGTCCGTTGTCAATGTCATAGACTATGAAGTCACACCAAGCGCGTCAAAATGGAGGGCGTTTTAGGTGCCCGCGCTTAACTTTTTTTTTGCGTTGAATAATTTTTGATGGCTATATAAAGTATCGAATAAAAAAAAATACATGCCTATTCCGTATTGCCAATTTAGCCTATTACCACGGTAACATGTTTAATTTTATATTGTGCCATTATTGTCCCACTGCAGGGCAAAGTGCTCTTCTCTTAAAGAGAAGGCATTGAGCACCACGCTTGCTCAAGACGGGTTGATGATTTGTTTGGCTTGGTAGGTAATTACAATTGGCAATACTAAAATGTAGCCAGTGGCGGCAATCTGCTACGTTACCAACTAGCGGATTGACTAATGTTTTAACCACAACATGACCTAATTACTAGTTCATGCTGATACGAGAGAAGAATCTTTTAATTCGATTTATAATTAACAAATTCATTCACCTGAAATATTTTGTTTCAATTTCAAACGAAACTACAAGGCTCGTACAAATTTTGTACGAGGACAAAACGATTCAAACCGTATCTAGGTAATTGGATGGCGTTATACCTTTATAGTGCAACATAATATCGGCTCAGCTGCAAAGCAGATTATTATAAGGCTAAGCGCGCACCACGAAATATAATCGTTGCGGAAAATAATCGCCAATCTATGAACAATACCAATGTACTAAAGTCCGCGCACTGCGGTAAATAATATTACTTGAAAAATTATTTATTTATTTATTTTACCATTTATGTACACACATATGTATATAAACAGACAATGAAAAACAGAACAGAAAAAAAAGGTACAGAGGTGATGCTGGTGGTGGTGGTGGAGGTGATTAGCTAAGCGATTGCGATTTTATTTCGCATCATCAACATTCTCCTGCACTTATCCCAATTTATTTGGGGTCTGTGCAACATTTCTTTTTCTTCCATGCTTCTCTATTAGTCGTCATCTCGGTAGTCACCCCCTTTCTAATCATATCATCACAATTTTATATAATCATTCACACAGTCCATCCACCGTTTCTTTCGACTTCCCCTACTCTTATAGCCATCGACATTCGTACGCAAACGTGAGTATGCGATTTAAAAAATCCCATGGCAGTGTGCGCTCAGCCTAACATATTAAGGTTTTTCATTAGTTTTATTATATCAGTGTATATATCTACTTAGCCTTTGTTGCCCTAGTTACTACCAATTTTACTACCTGTTGTAATACCGTTAATTTTGATTACCCTTCCTACTACTCTAGTATTGAGTTGTTGGAAGGGAAAAAATAAATAACCCGTGTTACTACCGTAAATACCTACTTTAAAAAGACTAATTTTATTTCCAAAGTAATTTATTGTTTCTTTATAACTTGAACATAAAACAATTTATTCTAAAATAAAAAAAAAGGAAAATCAGCGCAATTTCTCGAGGGCGTAGCCTACTGAGATTTCTGCATTTAACAACTGCATCTGAATATGTCGTATATTGTCGTCGTTTACAATATCGCGACTGCTTCTTTTGTTAAATTGCTGTGCAATAATTTTAACGAGGCTGTCTGATTTTGATTAAAGTATTATTCGTTAAATTGCTATCCAGACTCAAAGCAAACCTATTTGTTCTTGAAATAAGCAGAACAGATTTTGTAGTTCTAAAATAACTTTAAAAAAAATGTAAGTATAGCATAAAGAAGGCTCAATAACGCCTTATTGTTCTTATTTATTATTTTATTTAACTTGCCTCATAGCCCTCAAGAACATTATTTGTTCTGTGTCTCATACCGAAAACACTGAGCAAATCTAATTAAATGCAAACTTTTCATTTTTAATAACTTGTCTTAAAAAACACGATATACGCTATTAAAAATTGCAGAATTTGTTTTATAATTATTTTGTTTCTCAGTAGTACAACTTAGTCAGAATGTATTGATTATAATTATCATTCAGCCACTGTTGAATGTCTATTTACATCCAGGACATCTTGGGAATTGTATTATATTATATTAAATGTTCGACGAATTACGACAATATTACGATTTTTTTAAGTTTTATTTAAATTAAACCAATTATCATTTGTATTTTACACAAAATTGTTCACTACCCCAACACTATTAGTTTTAGTATGGTAACATTATTTTTCTTTGAACTGTCAAGTTACTGAATACGATTAAAAGTTGAAGTATAAGTACTTGAAAGTGTAATTTCAAAATTGTTAAGAGTATACAGGTTGGCAAGAAATTGACGCGCAACCTAGTACCATGGATTCAGTACAAACGCCCCTGTATTGCAAATACGCGCGGTTATTAAAAGAAAATTGCTGTTTCATACATTTTGACCTCGTAGGTATTGCTTTTTTCTCGTAGGTATTTTTTTTTTCCCACGAAACCCCACACAACACACAAAAAACACACAAACTTAATCTCTACTCTGTTTCATCAACAAAACTATTAACTATTACTTGACTTTCCTCAAATTCGTTAGTAATACTCTGATCCGAACTATCATCGATAACAAAAGATTCCTCTAAGCCTTAGTAATAATTGGTCAGAAACTATATCAACTAACTCGTAGATTACATACAACGCTCATGGCCTGGCTGCCGCACCAGCTAGTGACACTCATGCCACCCATATCGTCATCACCTCAAGTGATACGACCAACACACATCACTTCACATAGAGTCTACGACTCCCAGGTCATTACAAGCCCAACACAACAATAGTCTCCTTTGAGACCCGGGTCCCCGCTGCACCACCAGCTGCCCATCGCCCCCTGAACAACTCACAACTGAGTTGCAGTTAAGACTACAGACAAGTGCGTACAGTGTGACCTAAGCCATGGTATGTGCTCTACTAGTCGGCGGAGGAACTCTCCTCACCGTCTTCTACGTTTAACTCGTTAGGAACACTACATACTTTGAGGCATCGTTTGTATGTGAGCGTACTTATACGTACGCCTAGAGTTGAAGGCTTTTAGAGTATTGATTCAACCAGAGTAATGTAAACAAACTTTGATTATCTAATCATAGCGTAAATCATTAACCAGAGCCATGTAAACACATTTTGACTATCTAATCACAGCGTAAATCTTCAACCAGAACCATATACCATCGTTATCCACATTAACAATCATTATATCACTAAGAGCCTTAGACACCTGGAAACCCACACACGAGTAAACCACTCTAACGCCACGGCTCTCCAGCCGACTAGCAATCGCATTGCTCTCACACATCCAGCGCATGGATCCGTGTGCATCACCCTGTGACACACACTACGGTCTCTCCAGACCACGACCTCCGCCAGAGACAAACGCCCATCGCGCACCCACGGACTACTTGAGTTGCCTCAAGAGACAGCGATTTCTACCGGGCTACGACTACGTATTGACTACTGGTACGGTCGACTTTACTACGGCCGATAGAGTACCCCTACTCGCGTGCTTCCCTTAATGTAGGCTTATTCATCACCACTGTGATCATTATCTACTTCGACTGGTACATGACCTACTGGCATCTTTCTTTGCCTATCGTAAGTATACTTGTAAGGTTAGTATTTAAAGCCTTTAACGTATAGCGATCACCCGCCAAAAGTTCTGCTACCGTAAACGGACCTCTGAACTTCCGATCTAACTTAGTCTTATAATCTGATTTCAGTCTTCGTTTTCTAATAACACGAAATTGTCAACCGAACATTTTGTTATAGCTGCCTTTGTTCTATCAAATCTAGATTTCTGTTATTGACCGTTTAAAACTGAATTTATTACAAGAGCTTTATGCAACAAAAACTCTGTCGCAGAAATGTTAATCGAAAAGTCTAGGTTCAATATTTCACGTTCTATCATAATATTACTTTGCAAGTAAATGTCGGGTAGAAATGTAATAAAATCTCAAGTTGTTGCTCGCTAATTGCAACGCTACTTATGATTTGATCTGTGCTGAATACACGTGTTTGACCAATACCAGTCAACGCAACAACGTTATTAACCCGTTTGCCACTTAATTTGGCTGCACAACTCGCTTTTACTAACGAGCATTCAGCACCAGAATCGTAAACAAAACAATACAGCTCACCTTTATTTTTCAATGTGTCTGAGGGTAGTTGTACGACGTCCACTTGCCATTCACGACTTCCAGCACGTTGTTCACCATTCGCTTGGCTTGGCTGCCACTACTCGTGCACCCGGCTGCGATATGTCCTGGTTTCCCTCACTTGCAGCACACGAAAGGCTTCGCTCAGATCCTTAAAGTTGCTCCATGTCGTTCCTTGGTATGCTATTTGCGATAGTCACGTTGATGCTGCTCCGTTGTACGTCTTACTGATGGCCACAACAAGTTGCACACCTTGCAGTGAATTTTCGGCAAAACACTAATCAGCTGTTGTTCACTGTTATGTTATGTTACGTTTGCACATGCCTCCTACCGCGTATTCTAAACACGGGAACGGGATACGTCGAACTCAAACGCCGGTTAGAGGCAGTCTTTTTTTTCAAACATGGCGGTAGGCGCAACAGTCGCGTCATTCGGGAAAGGTATTTCTGCATACAGCCTAGGCCCAAAACAACATGTACCATGCTCGCGCATCCGTATCTGCATTGTCTGGGTCAAACTTGGATAGATCCACAGGATTATTTAATAAGCGTTCGCATGTTTGCACTTTGTTTTTTCAAATGTCAACGGTCACTTTCACTTTAAGCGTTCTCATTTTGTGCATGAACCAACACGAATCCCAGTTCTGATGACGGAGAAGGTATATCTGTCTCTTGTTAACACCAGGCATATTTTAATTACTGTGGGCGTACTATGGGTAGTGTTGGTTATCACACGATAGAAAAACGGTTTACAGTTCAAATCAGATTATAATTTACGAACAAGTTAGTCACACTAGCGAATCACACACCCACATAACTCAACGATACGGAATCGCGAGACAGTTTCTGAGCACATGTTGTTCGTACGATGTCCAATGTTTCGATCATCCCGAGAGCTCTGCTCTCACCGTTCTTGTAGCTGTAGCTCTCCGTCCATCCCCGCGAACTCAGGCTAGACTCTGTGAAGCGCCACGAGATGGCGCTGGCGTTCCGAATAAACGAATAACTCCGACATACTTATATATATTAAAAAGTTTGTGTAATACCAAACGATAATAAACCTGGTTTCTTTTCAAAAATTATTTATTTATTTTATTTTACCATTTATGCACACACATAAACAGACAATGAAAAACAGAACAGAAAAAAATAGGTACAGAGGTGATGATAAGAAATCTCTCCCAGCATACCTGAGATAGGACAATAGATACAGAGATGTAGACAACGTGTGATAGAGCAAACGAGACAAAAAATTATACATAGAATCAAAAAAAAAATAACTTAAAAGCTAAACAAATATTACGAGAATATACTAACATACATACAAATAAACATACATAAATACATAATTATCTTATTTAATAAACATACATAATTATCTTGATTTGTAATAGGTAACGTTAGGTTTTTTATACACTGTCACAATAAACTTCATTCAACTGGTAACATTTATGTACATTTAAAATTATTGTTAATAGATAAAGAAAAAGATTATTCTCAGGACTTTGCGTCCGAATTCGGTTGTAAAGCGATCGCTATGAATTTCGAGACTGCAGCCCCTGGGACTATGTATACGTTGGGTTTCTGGGGTCTGAATCCAGCAGAGAACAGCTTCCTAATTGCAAAACACACTATCAATCACAATCTGAATCATTTTGAAGGATATTGCTAATCCATTGCTTCATATGTTCGAAAAATTTATCTGCTCAACAAAGTAAATAACGCAATGAAATTAATTCAGCTGGTAACATTTAAAACATTTTGTATTATTTTATGCCAGTAAACTTATTGTAAATAGAAAAAGAAAAGATTATTCCATAATTAATTTGGCTGTAGCATTTTCGTTCGTTGCTTATTGTAAACAAAAAAAAAAAAAAACACTATGCCCAGTCGTTTTTATCGAGGAAGTTAGGTCGCGCTTTTTTTGAGTTTTATAAGGCTTAAACTATCTCTGTGTTGTTTTGGAATTTTAGAAGTATTATGAATTGTACTGTACTTGCAGTGAAATAAACAAATTACCTGTACTAAGTGGACTTATTTTATCAAGTGATCTATGCTGAAGAATAATGTAAGTAAATCACAATTTGTATTTCATAAATGGAAATATAATTGCATGTCCAGTATTAGGAATAAAGGCTCTTTGAAATTTAATGCTGAAGAAACCCTATTTATTCCTGTGTAATGGATTTTGGGACCGTGGTAGTCCCTCAGGCTCGAAATAATTAACTCGATTTTCAATTTGAATAGCTTGACCATTTCAATCTCCTGTCGTTCTTTGTTACTTTTTCCCTTGGTTTAATGAAGATAAATATAGTTAAGTTTTCCTATTCAAGCATAATCAGGCTATTCTATTAGGCCACCGATGCTGGGACACCGGTCTCCTCTCTGTGGAGGGTACGGGCCGCAATCCACCACGCGGGGCCAGAGCGGCACCCTTATTGCGTAACAAACTATCAATCACAATCTGAATAATTTCGAAGGATATTGGTACCTAATGCATTGCTTAATATGTTAGAAAAAAAAATCTGCTCAACAACTTAAATAACGCAGTGAATGTTGTTGAACAGTCAAAATGAAAGAACCGACATGTTTTAAAATATAAAAAATCGAAGACACGTGACATCTACCAATCCGCGGGGTAATTGGTGAAAAATGAAACGTTGTTGCGTAAATGATTTTGTTGTAAAGAAAAACAATAGCTGCTTGGTTTGTGTGTCAAAGTTCTTATAATACAAATATATTTAAGTTTTAAAAATGTTCTCAAGTAAGTGAAATCTTTGTAATTTCTTATTGAGAAATAAATTTCTTTAATCATATTGCGTATCACACTAACAGTAGCAATGGCTTTCATTTTGAGTGTTCAACAACATTCACCGCTTTATTTAAGTTATTGAGCAGACATTTTTTTCTAACATATTAAGTAATGGATTA
Source organism: Apamea epomidion (assembly GCA_947507525.1). NCBI lineage: Eukaryota > Metazoa > Arthropoda > Insecta > Lepidoptera > Noctuidae > Apamea > Apamea epomidion. The sequence continues at coordinate 7,752,735 of OX382232.1, forward strand.
CCAATATCTTTCGAAATTATTCAGACGGTTTCCTAAAGTTGTCAAAAAATAAAAGGCCCGTTTTGACATTGAAAGTTCTAGTATCTAGTTAATAAAGATCAAATTCGCAAAACACGTATTCGTTTGTATGAAACTGACAGATGTCAAGAACGCATTCTCAAATGTCAAAACGGGCCTTTTATTTTTTGACAACTTTAACGATATTATCCTTCAACGTTTTGACAGCAGTGGTGATTATATAAATTACACAAACTAAAGTCCGCGCGTGGGCTCGATCCCACGACCTTATGACGCATAATTCGGGGATGTTATCACTGGGCTACCAATGCTCTCTAGCCCGTTCAATAACAAGATTTAATTGAAATGTAGTTCGGTACGTAGTATCTTCTCAAATACCTAATTTCGTCGTTAATAGTGATAATAACTTTAATAGTAGTGACGTTAATACCTTAAATATGTTAAAACAATTTTTTATTTTATTTATTTATTTATTTATTTTACCATTTATGTACACACATATATAAACAGACAATTAAAAACAGAACAGAAAAAATAGGTACAGAGGTGATGCTTATTTCATAAGAAATCTCTTCCAGCATACCTGAGATAGGACAATAGATACAGAGATGTAGACAGCGTGTGATAGAGCAAAGGAGACAAAAAATAATACATAGAATCAAAAAAAACAATTCACTTAAAAACTAAACAAGAATTACGAGAATATATGGGGAAAATAAACGGTTACACATTACAATGTTATGGTATAGAACTTAAAACTAAAATGGGAGTATAAATGTATAACCAACAACATTTTCCACATAATATAAAAAAGTTAAACAAACACGAACGGCGTGCGATGTAAATTACCTACATTGAATATAGAGTATGGTTAAATATAAAAAATAAAACTAAACTGAAACATATACTACACAGGTAAAAATAATAAAAAGAGAAAGAAGATATAATAGAATATTTAAAATAGAAATTATGATTTTAGGATTGTTATGTACCTAATTCTGCTATGATTTTAAGCGCAATACTTCTAAATTTTCTAGCGGAAATAGCAAAGAACTCGGAAAATCTTATTGAACTGAGCAGTAAGACGCCGTAGGGGTGCTCGCGATCCTGCGTTTGATCGACAAGAGGTTACAGCAAACAGCGGTCGTGTGCGCACACCTCGACATATAGTAGTTCTGGGTACTACATAACTTATTCTATTGCTTATGTCTATACAATCATATGAGTTGTTACATAAATCAAACAGAAACGTCGAATCCAACATTATACGTCTAGATTTTAGGTTTTGAAGTTTATAGTTATTCAGTAAGTCGCTGTAAGATGCATACGCACGAAAACAACGGAAATGCATGGTCTTTAAAAATTTGCGTTGTACCTTTTCCTATCATATTAGAATATTTTTCATAGAAGGGATTCCACACCGGACCACGTACGCCAACTGAGACCTGACCAACGTTTAATATAGGTATAAATAAGTACCAGGGCGCTTGGGCATAACTTTGGATGCTAAGCTTCAGTGGGGTCCACATATAGATAAATTGTTAAAAAAGCTAAGTTCCGCAGCATACGCTGTTAGAAAAATTCGTAATTTAACTGATATAGAGACAGCCCGTTTAGTGTACTTTAGCTATTTTCATAGTGTAATGTCGTACGGTATTCTATTGTGGGGAAATGCCGGCGATATTCCGACTATCTTTGTTTTGCAGAAGCGAGCTGTTCAATCAATTTATAAATTAAGTCCGAGACACTCGGTCAGAGACAAATTTAAAGAAATTAATGTTATGACTGTGCCTTCTCAGTATATTTATGAAAATCTTTTTTATGCCCATAAAAATATAAAATTGTTTAAAAAATATCCATGATATAAATACTAGGAACAAACACAAATTTGTTGTACCTACATACAACAAAGCTCAAGAAAATAGTTGGCTCGTTCAGATGCCAATGTATTCTTCCACTTCTACAATAAAGTTCCAAGCCCCGTTCAAGATCTAAGCCTTAATAAATTCAAATCATTCATTAAACGTAAGTTGTGCCAGAAAGCCTTTTATACCGTTAAGGCTTATATCGAAGACAAAAAGGCTTGGGATTAAGCTGCTTCCAATTTTTACATATTTAATGGTTTTTTTTTTGTTTTGTTGTTGATTTCTTTTTATATACTGTTTTGAATTTGATATATGCTATGACATTTGCTTACTTTGTAAAGTATTTTATTATTTTAATTATTGTGAATGTGAAGACTATGTGGGTCATTTTATTTATATTATTTTTCTCTCTGTTCTCTTAGTTTTTGTCATGGTCTGGCAGTTTGAGTAATTAATGTGGCCTACCCAAATGTCCTTTCTTTGGTATTGTTCGTCGAATCGTTGAGGTCCTTAAGTTTTGAGTTGAGCTGCACGATTTCTGACAAATGCGTGCACTGACTGGACAGGTCCTCTCAATCTGTGTGGTTGTTTCCTCAAAAGACCATCTCAGACATCGACCTACATGGTCTTCATATGATCTGACCAAGATTATGTCTGGACTTTAAAAGAGACTGTGACCTCTGAGTTTGTTTCGGCCTTTCTTCTCAGACTAGTCAGATAGGAAACGCCGACCTCATCTAGTTTTAAAATATGATTGACGTGTAAAAGTGTTTGTACAAACCTACTTACAAAAATAAAATCATTTATCATTTATCATTAAATTCCTGAGCCGATCTCATCACGGAACCGTACATACGAAAAGCATTGTTTACAATTTTAGAAACATGCGCATTAAGATGGAGTTTATCATCTAACAAAACACGAACGAACCACTGTTTCTCTTGCCAGATCTATATTGTTCAATAAATATCCATATTTAATTACGTTTTTATTTTTAGTAAAACTAATGCAATGGCATTTGGATATGCTCAATTTAAGTTTGTTTTTTACACAATATGCAGAGAATCTATTTAAATGTTACCTACAGCGGGGTAATTGTGTAACACACTTCAATGGCAATGCATTTAATTTTGAAAATTCAACAACACCCATTGCACCATTTACGCTGTCGAGCAGACGAATTTTCAAACAGGTGAAGTTATGGATTAGAAAGGAGGTCAGTAAAAGCTCATGCAACTTTGCCCAAACATGTACCTCGACGTACACGTGCACCAAATCGTAGAGAAAAAATTGAGAAATTCGAAAATAATTGTGTTTTTATCCATAAATCATTTATAACTACATAATAAATTATTTAAAGTTTTAATAACCTGTAACACAATTAAATCATGTGGCAACTTTGCATGTAAGGGTTGACATTAGGAGTATATGTGTTCTGTGGATATTATTTCGTGGGTAAATGTCATTCACATGTCATTCCGTTTGTCCCTGGCTTGATCTATGTTAAGCTGGGATATGACGGAGATCAGAAGGCCAATTCTCGTAATTTAAAACTTTCAAAATCTAGTCGCAGTCTCATCTCGGCGACAAACAAATGTCAAATACTTGTCAAAATGTAGGGAAATTAGAGGCATTTTTGACAGATTGAGACTGAGATCAGACTGTGAACGTTCTTAAAATTACGAGAATTGGCCCACTGAGTCCCATCAAGTTGGAACCTCTGGATGTCGACGCTAAGGAACTCATTTATTTATCGAGTTTGTTAATCGCTCTGATAGACTTCTAATATTAAGAAGGTACTGTTCATCAACATTCACACCTTGTATTCAGATACTTTTGGGTATAAGCGTCCTTTCTTAAGTTAGGTAGATACATAACTTTGCCTAACGAAAATCGATTATACAATGAGAATTATTATTGAATTCAAATTGAATTATACTATAAAAATATTTGAAATGAAACAAAAGCAAAAGCAGCTGAAGCCAACAACAGACAACTGTCAACTTGACAGTTTTTTTTAATAGGTAAGGTAATGGACCGAGGTAGTATAATTGTGCCCAAAATGGCGAGCTTTTTATTACGTTAAAACTTGTTTTATTCACGTCCCTGGGTAACCATAAGAAAAATATATAAATGCAATAATAATCAGTGTGTGTAATCTAGTGTATTTTATGCCACTAAGTGTACCTCGGTACTTCGTTTGGGCAGATTTTGGTGACATCCTTTCCTTTAGAATCCTTGTTTGTTGTTAAAAGTGTGTTGCTGTGATGGTTAACATAAGATCAAACAAACTTAATTTGTTATTTTTCTTAATATCTGATAGCTGAAACTGTTACCTCGTTCCGCTTATTTCTCTTAGTAACAACTATTCGAAACAAACGGCCGTAGCAGCAGAATCTACAGCCATTAGAGATTCTGGTGATGAATGAATATTTCAGAAAGCGATTAGGCCGGCCATTGTATGTTTCGTTTTAAAAATTGTTTTTGTTTTTGTTTTATTTTCTGGTGTACAATAAAATATATATAAATAAATAAATTTAATAAGAAAAAAAAAGCTTTATTGACACAAAAATATAATGTGTCAAGATTTGACGAAAAATTTGATTTTTGCCATTTTCAATCTCAAATAGCAGCTTGGGGGTTAATTGTAGAGTTCACTGTATGTAAAAAATGCTCAAGATGTTATTTCCCATAAGAAAGTAGTTTTTATTCTGGCCGGCAATTTAATTTTTGGGTATAAAATGTACGACACTTGAATGATGTCCTATAATTTTTTTTTAACCAAGTGTGCTGAATATGATTTACTCATATAGATTTTTGCGAATTGGTTCATTGTGTAATCTTAACAATTAAATTCTAGGTCGCTTGTTGTGTTCATCGCCTGCAGGCAGCATAATTGGCAACAACTTGGCGCCATATTGAAGACAGCAGGGTAACTCATGCTTGAATTTTTTGCATCAAATACAGGGTGGGTTTTTGAGACGGGGCAGTAAGGTATGTACCTGGCCTTACTGTCCTATCTCAAAAATCCATCCTGTATAATATTTTAAGGTGCATTCTTTCGGGGTGGGGTGGTCGTGGCGGTGTCACTCGACATCGCCAACGCGTTCAACACCCTGCCCTGGAGCTGCATAGGGGAGGCACTCCGGTATCACCGGGTGCCGACTTACCTCCGTCGAATAGTCGGGGCGTATTTGACGGACAGAGCCGTCATCTACCCCGGTCGCGACGGGAATTGGAACCGGCGAGAGATGTCGTGCGGTGTCCCGCAGGGATCGGTTCTGGGGCCGCTCCTGTGGGACATCGGTTACGACTGGGTGCTGCGGGCCGACCTCCCTGATGGCGTCAGCGTAGTTTGCTACGCTGACGACACGCTGGTCCTGGCGCAGGGGAGGTCGCATCAGGCGGCGGCCGACGCGATGACACGCGGGGTTGCGATAGTCGTGGAAAGGATCCGGCAGTTGGGTCTCGAGGTGGCATTGCACAAGTCCGAGGCCATGTCTTTTCATGGGCCCCGGTACGGGCCACCTTCGGGATCCCAACTGATGGTAGGAGGGGTTCACATCGGCGTCGAGAAGACGATGAGATACCTGGGTCTCGTCCTCGACAGCCGGTGGAACTTCGTCGAGCATTTCCGACGTTTGGCCCCCAAACTGGAACGGACCGGGGCCGCCTTAAAGCGGCTCCTGCCCAACCTGAGGGGGCCAAACGCCTCCTGCCGGAGGCTTTACGCGGGGGTCGTGCGGTCCATGGCACTATACGGGGCCCCGGTATGGGCGCGTTCACTGCGGCTTCGAGCCGCACACTACCTGAACGCGCCCCAAAAGGTGGTAGCCGTAAGGCTGATCCGGGGGTACCGCACGATCTCGCGCGAGGCAGCAAGCCTCCTTGCCGGACTGCCACCATGGGATCTGGAGGCGATAGTCCTCGCGCGCCTGTATGACTGGCGCGCGGAGGCACTACGTCGGGGGGAAACTCTGCACCCGCGGCAAATCGCTGCGGAGCGGACGGACCTCCGGCGCGGTCTCATGGTGGAATGGAAGGCGCGACTATCGCAACCCAGCGCAGGGCACGCCACGATAGCGGCGATAAGACCCCTCTTTGAGGAGTGGCTAGAGAGGCGTCACGGCGCTCTCACCTACCGCCTGACGCAGGTCCTCTCCGGACACGGATGTTTCGGGAGGTTCCTGCACATCATCAGGCGGGAGGAGACGCCCGGGTGTCACCACTGCGAGGATCGCCCAGAGGACACGGTGGAGCATACGGTGGAGGTCTGCCCCGCTTGGGCAGAGCACCGCCGTGTCCTCGTAGAGGCGATCGGCAGCGGCGGCGACCTCTCGCGTCCGGCCCTGGTGCAAGCCATGGTCCGGGGCGAGAGGGAGTGGGAGGCGGTCACCTCCTTCTGCGAAGCAGTCATGCTAGCGAAGGAGGTGGCGGGATGGGCGAGGGAGAGATCCTCACGCCTCAGCCGCCGAGGGAGACGCTCCGGGCGTCGGGAGCCGCGTGACGACTCCCGGCCACCGTAGGCGCGGGCCTGCGGGCGGAGAGCAATGGGTAGCTCTCCGTCCGATCAGGACCAGGCCCGTGCCGGACGGCGCGTAAGTGTTCCACGTGCGCCTCAAAGAGATGTCAGCATAGATGACGGGGCCCGACAGGGCCGAAGCCTGCCGGGGTAGCGGGATCGTCCGAAAGGGTTACCGCTGCCCTGGTACATAAAGGGCTAAGGAAGGAACACGGGTGGGTTTTAGTCAGTAAGAGTCTGACACTCCCTTCTGCTCCACCCAGAGCGGGAGGAGTCATTTGATGATTTCCCATCCTGAAAAAAAAAAAAAAAAAAAAAAAGGTGCATTCTTTTACTGTTTATTCATCTAGTGCCACGTTATCAATGTGACTACGATATTCTTGCCGTGAAAATACCTTCTGTAATATAATAATTGTAGGTAGGTAAACGATCGAGTGACGATTCTGCTTCAGGCACTGAAGATCAGTCGGTAGTTGCACCACGTGACCTGCAGGCTTCTCCAACTCGACAGAAGATCGAGCTTCCCTCGACGAATTCCGATCACGTATCTATGGAAGCGGTTTGTGTACGAAAGTATTGAATGATATATTTGATTTTTATGTTAATTTTGACATTTTGTATAGGTGGGTGGTTTATGTTTGTAGTGAATGGTGGTTGTGAGTTATGATAACTTTTCTTGCTTGAAACATTAGGTGTTCATTGTACCTTATGAAATACCTATTTACAATTTTCCTTACCTTTATTGGTTACTACCAATAAAGGCAAGGAAAATTGTATGTGTGTATTGTGTGTGTGTATACCCTATATCTATGGGTAGAACACAGTGAACTCCGCATAAACTCAACATCTTGTAATAAAGGGGTCGGACGACCCGTGGCATACCAACATTACCAACCTGTCCGCCATTTTGATAGATAGATGTTTGATTACTTTAAATTTTCAGACTGATAATTTGAAAAATCTATGCAACAAGATGTTTGAAGCACGTTAAAAAAGTTGTTTTGTGTTTGAATTGATGTCAGCTATCAATTTGTATAGGTTTTATGCATGGCCGTAATTAAAGAAAATACGCAACGGTAGGTATACCAGGCTCCATGCAAAAATCTTCAATCCCTTTTATGTGTATTTGGTTCAGCAATTAAAGTTGTCAAAAAATAAAAGGCCCGTTTTGACATTTGAGAATGCGTTCTTGACACCTGTCAGTTTCATACAAACGAATACATGTTTTGCGAATTTGATCTTTATGAACTACTAGAACTGTCAATGTCAAAACGGACTTTTTATTTTTTGACTACTTTAAGATTTGATGTATATCTATGTCCTACGACGTTAAAATGCCAGGAAACTAGAGCTTAAAAACTTTATTAAATTGTTAATTCACAAGCCAGTTGTTAAACATTAATCGAACTGGACTACTTTACTCGGACTATATTTGCAATAGCAGAATGCATTTAGATGTGGATGTGTCGCGCTGATACAGTCTGGCTCATTTCCGTATCTAAAATATAAGAACACAATCGTAAAAGTATCTATGAAGGCTCAAAGCATAACAAGAGAGCAGCCACGGTAATTCTTGGACTCCCAATGTCACAATTTTACAAAGAAATATATAGCTAATAGCCATTCGTTCGTTATTTATGACCATCTAAGATTCTACCAGTGTTGTATATGGTGGCCAAATTATTTCTGAACAACGGCAACTTCCGTGCCGTAAGGAGCAACATTTACCACTTTCTTTATAAACGTCGCTTAAAAACAAGAAGTGTTTACACATCAGGAATGTATGTTTAACAGTCAATCAACTCAGCCTATTGTCTATTATCCGCTGCTGTTTATAGGCCTCTCCCAAGCTGCGCCACGACACCCCGTCTTCCGCTTTCTTTCGAAGCCACCTTTAGAGCATCCGTCCATCAAGCTGGGGGGCGTCCCACACTACGCTTGCCGATATGCGGTCTCCGCTCCAAGACTCGTCTGCCACCGGCCATCGGTCCTTTGACAAACATGGCCGGCCCATTGCCATTTCAGTTTGCGTACTCTGCAAGCTATGTCGCGCGTATGCACAGTCGCGTATCTTTAACTTTAAGAAACATTTAAATAATCCCTATTATAGTAAAACAGATTTTAGTCAAACAAAGCTGCTCTCCTCTAACTCCAACATTTAATTTTTGTTTGATTAAAATTATCTGACGATTGAAAAACAGCCCTTGGTAGCAAAGTTACTCTACTACATAAACATAATAATTGAAGAAAGTCTAGATAAGAGTAAATGCACTTACTTGCTAATTCTAGAAATATCTTTTTCAGTGATTGTGAAGGAGTCATTTTTAGTGTCATACGTCACTGTTCCTTCGTATACGCTTCGACCAGGATTTAATGTTATCTGAAACATGTGTTTTCTTTATCATCTATACTCAATGTTTCTCTACATTCACTACGTTATCAGCATCCAGTTTAACTAATATGCAATTGAGCAGGTACTTATCATTACCAGAGTCATAATATCCAAGTCAATACCGACAAATAGCTCTAAAGTGTTTATGGCGGTGCACGGTAGTTTAAGGTTAGTGGTTGCCGTTGAAGACCCCAACTAGTATGAAAAACGTTCGCCATTTAGAGCGAGGATAAGTCAGGGAGAGAGTTCTTCGAAGTCAACTACAATATACTTATGCCCAAATTATTATGTCTTGCCGCGGCAAATGTAAGCCCACCAAGCAAGGGTCTTCTTGCTTCCATTTCCCTTAAACCTCGTCATAGACGTCCCATTTAAAATATTTACCCTGGCCTGATAACATTCTTTAAGTGCTCTTGGTGCTGCTAGTCTAGGGTTTCCAAGATATGCGTCATCTTCCTTTTTATAACCATATGTCAAAAGGTGATTATTTACATTAAGTTGTAAAACGGATTGTATGGATATAAGTCGTCTTTTTGCGCATTTTGATCTGTAACATTATCGAGCTTTATGACATTTGTATTAAAATTATACCAACCATATCCTATCCTACCTCTTGGCACTAATAATACAAATGCGGTATTTTCTTGATTTGTCCTTCTTTCACGCAGCAACTGATCGAAGAGTTTCAGAAAGGCATTGTTTTGGCCCGGAGACAAAAACTAGTCTTGTATAGATACAAAGTTACCGTTGTTCTTCACTGATGTTGTCAATATACCAAGCCAGTACATTAGCCACTTTGTTGTACATGGGTGCGTGCTGAGATACGCTGAACCATTTAGTGCAAGAGCACCAATGTTGAACTATGCCAGCCTCAGCACATATTCGCCTTTTAGGTATCTGACGAAGCAAAGGATAGTTAAGCATCATTAAATATTCATTACAAGACCAATTTCCCTGATGAGCAACCTTTAGGTCTGTATTACAGAACATTCCTCAAGTGCAGCTTGATCATCAATCAGTTGATCACTGTTTAAGTATAGAATCGGTACTTGGGTATCGTTCTTATATCAGAACGGTAATCAATCAATACTCATCAGAAGCGAGACTCAAATCGAGCCTCAAGCAGAGATGCGTATTGTTTAAGCATCAGCCTGTTTTCGTTTACGATTTATTTTATTAACAAACTTCGTTCTGATCGTCAAGGAATTAGAAATATTAAAATGCACCATGCCATACGAACGCAAATATTTAGGAAATCAACGTTGTTTTGTCAGTCCCCAATAGTACAATCTCACATTATTGAAGTTAAACTGTTTGTAATAATTTTGTAAGCAAAATTGACAGACCAGCAAGATTGAATTGATTAAAAGGCCTCTGTAGTGTTCCAAGGCTCTATTGGTATCAGAATTACACATTTGGTGGGAAACATTTGTAATTTTTTTTACAGAAATGGTGGTTTCTGTTCCGATTTTGACCTCGCGCTAGACTACGCTTGTAGCTCTGTATATACTTAATGTATATACTTAATACCAATGGTTACAGAGCCTTAACCATTGCTATTAAGTATGCTAAAGGCCTATTAGGAAAATTCAATTAAATATGTCAAACTCAAACTCAAAGCATTTATTTCAAACAAACCAAAAAAAAGATGCACTTTTGAATTATCTAGGGGTCGGTCAGTCAGAAAGATGAAGCTAGTTGCCCATTCTATAGCGTAGTAGTAGTAGGTACCTATGGAGAAGAACGGGCAAGAAACCTTTTGATTTAAAAGAGTGTCCATGGAACACTGTTTGGAATCATAATATATTACAAAGAATTGATTGCATCATTCATGTTAAAAATTATGCATGTGAGAACGATGCAGAACGTTAAAAGCGTCCGTAATGAAAAGATTAAAAAAAAACATTTCAAATATTAAATTAATTAAAATAAGCCATGGGCAGCAAAGAGTTGACCAGTCCCTACTAACGGCGCCCGTTCACGAACATGACGCATAGATTAGTACCATTCAGCTCAACCATTTTGAAGGGAGTAAATGATCCAACACGTGCGCCACCACCAGCGAGACATTAGAGTACACACACCAAGCAGCCACCAAGTTAGTGAAAGACGTACCCAGTAAATGGTAGCTTTATATAGTACTCACACATGTGCTATGCAATTATACAATACTAGCTGACCCGGAAAACGTTGTTTTGCCATATAAATTATTTCTAGCTGCTCGGCGCTACTTCGTTCGCGTGGTGTCCTACCCCCTATCCTACTTCTACCCTACTCCTACCCTACTCCTACACTACTCCTACCCTACTCCTACCCTACTCCTACCCTACTCCTACACTACTCCTACCCTAGTCCTACCCTACTCCTACCCTACTTCTACCCTACTCCTACCCTACTAATACGAGTAATGTGGATATATGTATGTTGTCGATTCAAAACCCTTAATTTAATACGTGCTTCAATTCGAGTGGACCAGAGTCTACCGTACCGAAGGGACGATCGTCAAATGTTTGACAGGAAAGTAGGTAGAACAGTTTATATGGGAAAATGAAATTGTTGTTTTTACTATCTTCCTTGCAGTTTTTCCATATTTTCTCACCGTTTAAACCTTTCCTGGAGTACGACAAACATTTCAAAACCAAAATCAGCTAAATCGGCTCCGCCGTTCTCGAGTTTTAGCGAGACAAACGAACAACAATTGATTTTTATATATATAGACTAGGAGATTGAATTTATATAATGCAAAACTAGTATTTTAAAATCTTCAGCAGCTTCAACAGTATTTTCAAATGCTAATCAATTTTTTTATGCGTCCTGTGGAGCAGGACCAACGTTTAGCCATGCATTTTTGTTAGCGATGTAATCCCATGATTGGCTGCATTGTGTGCGTTTTATGTAAAATTTGAATTTCGTTTCATTGGGTTGGAGTATGTGGGGAGGTATTTTATTGTAAAATTTTAAAAAGTACTCCATGAAGGAAGAGTATACTTTAGTACCTGGTTGGACTAATTGGTCCCTATTTCTAGTTCTATAGGTGCGTCTGTCACCTCTTTTACTGAAAAGATTTAAGTTTTTCCTTACGTATATGATGTTTTCATAGATATATTGACAAGGTATCATCATGATTTTAATATCTTTAAACAGTTCCCTTAGAGAATCGCGCCTGCGGAAGCCATATTGCTCACACATTACATTAAATTAAAACATAAAATTAATATAATGATCACACATAAATACTAAAATACTGAACATTAAAATCAAATAAAATATAAAATACATACACAAGTCATTCAAAACAAAACAATTATAAAATACAAACAAATGTCATTCAAATAAATAAAATTAAAATAAATAAACACTGGAAAAATGGAGTTATAGCGTTATCCCCAGGAAAACAGTTCAATCGACGAATTCTAGTTTCTCTTTATTCAATTCTATGTCACAATCACTACTTTTAACATTCGGTAAAGCAAATCTTATGCATTTAGTTTTTTTTCCCATTTAATACTAAATTATTAGCAGTGAACCAATTTTGCACTTGCAGTAAGGCGTTATTTGCGTCGTCAAGATTTGTTGCACATCTATTTATCTTAAAAATTAAGGCAGTATTGTAATAACACCATTTGTGGTTGTTTTTTTAATAAATGGGGTAGGTAATTGATATATACTAAAAAGAGGAAAGGACCTAATATCGAGCCTTGTGGAACACCCATTTTTACTTGTAAACCAAGTAAATTGATACCATTTATTTGAACTTTTTGTTGTCTATCATGTAAATAAGATTTTACTAAGCTGAGCGCAAGTTTATATAGTCCGTAATGCTCAAGTTTCAAGAGTAAGGTTTTGTGATTAACGCAGTCAAATGCCTTTGAGAGGTCACAAAAATTCCTATGGCATCTTGGGCTTCCTCCCACACACGTCAATATGTCAAAATATCAGTTTGTTTCGTAGGTTTGTTCGTTAATTAATTAGTCTTGACCATTGATTTAATCTCACTAACACTATTAAAAGGCAAGACGAAAGAAGTATATTTACTTAAATTAGTGCATTGAAAAAACCTGCTAATATAAATTCTAAATTCATTGAAACTTTGTAGAATAAATTAGGTATTGTATAATTTACTTCTGCAAATATAATTTTGATAGTAATACTTCAATTTCAAACCAATAATACACTTGAAAACTTGAAAAGAACAAAAATTTACATGACAATATTGACAATATAGGCTCAAGCGCGTCTCGACCACACTTGCTGGGCACTGCTTGGGTTCGATTCACGAACTGAGTCACAATCTAGAATAAAGCTAAACTTAGGTGAACTATGATTAATTAACCTATGCTTGAGGAACGTTCTAAAATTAAAACCAGACCCAAGACTAGTTTTAAACAGAGATCAGCTTGAGTTTCCTTCTGTAATACGGATCTTAGATTCATCCGGACATCACCAATTTTTTAGTTTAACAGGTTTGACGGGTGAGGTGAGTTGTATGCCTGTACATGTTTTTTGCGGCTTATCAGAGGAGCTAAACATATCTGCTTGATATATATGACTTACTCGTTGCTTATATGACAAGTGGGTCCTGGCAAAAACAGTCTTAAGCGAAAACACTCGGTCTGTTTTAAAATAAGGTACTAAAAATAACACAGACTATTTACCGGTTCTAATAAACTCATGGCTCTTGGTAGATCAGAACCGGGGACTTTGTACTTATTGCTTTTATGCTTCAAGTCCAACACGTCTAGTAAAGTGGCATGAATATCAAAGGGTGTCGTCAGAACATCTATATTTTGTTTTAGTGCCGCCAAAGCGCTAGGCCTGAGTTGTTTCAGTTTTTCTGGTAAAATGATAGACATTAAAGGCAGACGTTCTTCCAGTTTTCCTTGATATGTTTCACGTATCTGTGCAAACCTGAAATATTATACATATGAACTGCTATCGACTGATGGATCATTGAGTTATCACAAGAGTCTAATTAATCCAGTGGCTAGCTTAAAAACAAAAAGTCTAGTTAAACGCCTAACGAAATGGTAACATTTTGAGTTATAGACTGAAAAACATTTACACAAATCCAGTAAAAACAGAAGGTGGTTCGTGAAAGACATCAGTTACAAACCTGGTTGTGTGTATGTGCAGTTTCATACACTACTTTATCTAAACTCATGCAATTTCACCAATAACAAAATAATATATCATAATTTCAATCTAATTTTTATGTTATCAATTTCATATTTTAAAAAACACAACAATTGAATTGCGTTGTTTTTTTGCATTGATGCTGTTAAGTTTCCCGAATATTGAAATCGCAATATTCCGCCGCGGGGGTTAGATCATCAGCTGTTACGATGCCGCGCCGCCATTTTACGTCACAGATAATGTAGAAACAGCGTTTGGTCGAGCTCATTATTCACAAACATTGGACTTGACTCTAAGTAAAATTATTGCTGTAAAATGTTTGTTTTTATTGTGGTTAGCATTTTTGTTTTATAGATTACTTTTTATATCTTTCTTATTTTACGAGTTTTGAAAAGAATCGTTCGTTCGGTACTGTTTGAACCATTTTAGTATTTCGAGTTAAAAAAAAATCTTGATGAGAACGTCAGTTGGGGTTTTACAGAAATAATATTTCGTTCAGTTCATAAAATGTCTACACAGCTTAAATCTAAAGTGCCTGGAGTAAATGTGTTGTGATTGCGTGACGGTTGATCAAGAGCTTAGGGCATTACTCCAGGATTAGCTAAATGAAATATTAGCTAAAATAAATAAAAAGATAAGTACATATTATAATTAAAAAATTGTACGGTACCGACTTCCGTGATCTCCCATAACTATAACGAGTGTATCTTCAAACATCCGCCTTGCATCTAAAGTGTTCAAGAGCCAGACAACTTCTTCGTCTGCTGTGCTGATCTGGTTGAAGTTATCATGACAGATATTTCCTATGAACGCGAAGCAGAACTTCTTGCCGTCGAACTGTAAGAACTATTACAAGAAACATAATGACTATAAATCGTAGCAGGGCCGTGGAAGAATCCGCAAGTCGTTAAGAGTAAGAATTATTTTAATTCGTGGCTGATTTTGTTAAGAAACAGGACACCCTTGGCGCAGACGTAACCCAAAGGATACCTATCTAATGAGCGGCCTGGGCAGCGTGAATGACCTACCTACCTACCTTACCTATATCAAGAAATCTTGAGTGCTGGAAATAGTCCGCAATGCTTTGTCAATACATAGTATAACATAATGTTGAGTGGTGCCTCTAGTAAACACCGATAATGAACGAACGGAGTAAATTATGTTTCTTTGTAAGACATACTTTGAAGAGCATTCTTAAGCATTCTCTTACAATAAGATAAATCCTCACTTCAACATTGTGAAGCAGAGTTCACAATATCAAGCAGTGCTATTATTCAATAAGTTACCACTACACTTAAAAAGCTTGATTTAGACATCTGCATTTAAGACAACGCTTCAAGCATACCTACTAGATAAGTGTCTACTCCGTTGTGACATGTAAAATTATGATCATGCGTTTTCTCCTGTCAACTTAAGTTATGTTACTAGAGCCGACTGAAATTATTGTTTTATGAATGATATGGACATTATTTTTAAATTATAAATGTATTATTATTCCTATTATTCATTTAAGTTGGCACTGAACTATTTAATTTTATTGTAATTTTTAAATGATTGGTAATTTTAGTTAAGTTATGATTGAGTTATGTTGTTAATTTTTAAATGTGTTACTTGTATTATTTTTTTTTTTTTTAAATTATTTTTGTCATATGGAACGATTTCAAACACAATGTAAATTGTTTGTGAATAAATAAATGAAAATTAATTAAAATAAATAAACTTTATATAGTTCAGAGAATAAATGTGTGTACGAGGTACAGGTAATATAAGGATATAAAACGTGTTTTGTTTGCGGACAAACTATATCTTTTCGTCTTTTATTAGTATATGTAGCGTTGTAGGGTAGAGTTGTGTGTTGTTTTAATACAATGCCCATAATAAATAGCTGACGAACTGTTAATACTTCACAAGATTTGTACAGTAGGTTAGGAAAAAGGAAAGGACAGAAAGTAGACACTTTGGAAATCGCCCTCCGAGCTCTTTGGATGGTTAGTAACATTGTTTTACCCACTCTGCCCCATGTGGTAATACAGCAAGTTAAAATCGATTGACATAGAGCAAAGTAAACTTGTTTAACTATTTTTGGGTCAGCAATACAGCGTAACTTTTTAAAAACAAATGTTATTTGAACGAAAGTGTTTAGTCTATTATAACACCAATGTATATTTATATATTTGCCATTTTAATGTTAGGACAAACACATTGGTTATTTGTGGGAATTGTGCAATAATGAGCATATAATGTCGAGGTAGTGCCAGTTGATGTTCTTCAGAACATAAAACCTTGTCAATCGGGTCTTTTGAGTGCAAGCAAAGTGACACAGGTTCTGATAGCCAAAGCGGTACTGAAAGATACTGAATCGGGGTCCTGTCGGGGGCCGGGCGGCAGAGCGGATATTCCGGCTGAGCACAGGGCAGCTCAACAACTACGTGCTACATACGTGGCTGAGCGCTTACCATCTGTGCGCTTGCTTACTGCGCACTGCGCGCGTGGGTGAACCGCGTACCTACTGCGCGCCACCGGCGGCCTGCTGACGCGCCGCGGCCGCGCCTACATCTCTAAATTCGTGGCCGGCCTATCTGCACGCGGTCTACTGCGCGCTACATGCGTAGCTGAACGGCACCGCGCCTGCATCCTGAAGACCCAAGGACGGTACCTTCCCTACCTTACCAGTGTGCTTGAGCTCAGTACTTTAAGTGTGTTCTTACCCGCGACCTATTCTACTATTATGTCCAACTAGCAAAGTATTAAACCTATGAACCTCAACTGGTGTTTATCTTCTACCTACCTAATTTGTTAGCGGCCTGCGTAGCCTACCTGCAAAGCCCTAGCCGTTACAGTCGCTACAGCCGGAGATCTTTTTACGTTCAATGTAACGATTAAAAAATAAAAATGAACCTATGGCACTTGCTTGATGCAAAGTTCGATTAGCCTGCAAAGTTTAATGGCCTAATTTAAAAAAATTTAATTGAATATTTTCCATTTATTTTACGGTTTAGACGTAACTTTGAGATCACATTGTATTGAGAAAATTGCATGCAATCGTGTATTCGCAACAGACAACACTTAGCAGTAGTCCTCATCTTTACTATGTGTATTAATTACAAAGTGAATACTGCAATAATGTTGAAACTACAGCCATTAATGCTAAGACAATTTTCACAATCTGAGGTAGTCCAGGGCCCTAAGAATAAATGATAAAGATTAACACTATTATAAGAGGAAACTATCGTCAAAATCTAAAATAAATTTGATTTGTGGGTAACAAATTTTAAATCAAGAAAGTGTCATCTATAAGAAACCCTTTTTACGATTTGTTTACCTTTTGTTAATTAAGTTCATATGCAGTTTATCTCTATTTTTCATACAGCGAATGAGTCCTGTCATGATCCACGGTTTTATATTGTAGTTTTTGTTTTTAGCCAAGATATGACAGTATTCCTCTGAATTGCATATTGTACATTTTTGATTAAATATAACATACAAAACTGCGGATCACTGGAATCGATATTTCGTAAGTCTTCTTCAAGTTTATTTACATTTAAACGAGAAATTGTGCGACTTTTGGTAATTTACAATTTAAAATAAGTAGGGTAGCACTGTGTGTTGAATTCATTACAAGGACAGGACAAGTTCAGGGAAGTTCGACTTGAGTGTTATATGATCCAAACAGCCACATTGATGTGTAGAAAGTGTGTGAGCGGGAAGCAAATCATGGATAGCGCATAAGTTAAGGTATTTCTCAGCGAATGTGTCAGCACTTTTTGCAAGAATATTGATATTAATATGTCTATATAAAATAATAATAATTAATAATTTAATTTTTGAAAGACGACAGGTTCTGCAAGGTGTCGTTTAGAGAGTCGGTGAAATTGTTTATATTTCTTAAAGAGGAAGGTTGATATAAGGCAAGTATCGCTAATTCTGACCGGATTTTAATAATGATCTGTTACAGTCGTGCATATTTGGATCCTCGACAGACACTTTGATATGATTTCTTGCGAAAACTATCACCCCATCGTTCTGATTGTACTTTATATTACTTTTAGACTTATTATATCCCGGAAGGAGATTATTTGGAAAGCCAACATTCCGTTAAGATAATAATGTCACAGTTTATGTCTAGACGCTGAAGAAAAATGCTAAAATTGACGAAATTATTAAAAATACTGCGAATATTTTGGGTTAGAATGGTTAGTGGACTAAGAAGTAACGACGTAAAAAGAGAGATATTGTTTACAGTGTTTAACGTCATGAACATGGGATCCAGACACAGAGAAATTATCTGTCATTAATTAAATTATTAATCATAATTATAACTAAATATAAAAAAATAAAAATGACAATAAAACAAACAATAACAAGAGCCAGAAAGATACTTAATTGACGGCGCTCTGAGGCGCCACCATAATCAATTGTATTATGTACAGTCAAAAAAAGAGATAAGTATGCAGTGTCGTCGGATATAGTTCAAGTTTAGTAAGAAACGGATTGATGTTTTCGGATAAAATTTTATTTAATTAATACAAAAGAAACAGCTCATTTATCAAACAAAATTTCATTCGAAAACCTTCGTCGGTTTCTTACTAAACTTCAACTATATCCATACGAGTACTTATCTCTTTTGTTGACTGTACATCTTTACAGCCATTATTTTCGGTGGAATGCTATGAATGGATCAGAACCATTTTATTTTGGTTGAGTCAACAATACAATAGCTTTTCATTCATTTATGAAAATATTTACAATAATGCTACGCTATATATTATAAAGATAAATTAAAGTACCTACCTCATTGGTGAGATTTAATATCAACTGATGTTCGGGAGTGTCTCCTACGCAGAATTTGTATTGGTTACGATAGAACAAACCTAGACGTTTATTATTGTTGTTTTCCAATAAAAAGGCTCGTAGGTAGTGGTCTGCAAGTTGCTGACGGAACCCATTAAACCTAAGCTGAAAGGTTCCATCTAACGGCATGTCTTCAAAGTGCGCTGTTCGATACCTGGACAAGGTGACATTATACTTATTAATAACAAGCTGACCCGACCGACAGCTTGTCCTGTTCAAATTTCAGTAATCCATTATTTAATATGTAAGAAAATGAATAAACGGAATTTTAATAATAATCATTTTCAAGTACCGGTATCCGCGACTTCGTTCGCAATCACAATTCGGATCAAACTCACCCGTATTTCTTTAACTGGTAGGGCATAAATAATTTATGATCCACATATACTGTTTCTGTAATTTTTTTTCTTGCATCTGGATGTTCATGTTCAGCCATGCCCGTAAGCAATGCATATAAAGCGGCAGGAGTACCATCGCCGACGATATTGTGACTGAAATCATACTTACAAGTACACAGAAATCCTACGATGAAATAAAATGTGAAATTTATTTATATTTAATATGTGCAAGTAACAATGGACTTAAATATGTTATTAACAATATTTCTTAACAACTATGTTTGTTAGTAAACTTAACTTAACACTGCCATATACTCGTATTGATGAGAAACCCTACTACAAGCTCAACACCGACGTGGAAAGCTTGCAGCAGCGATTAATACACAAGCAGTCCAGTCTGCTCGCGATACATCACAGTATAATGTTGGGGGTGGCCCGCACCCGGTGCACCATGGAGGCGCATGTTTTTGCATCGTAGCGGAAAAGCAATCGACACGAGCTTTAGCAAACATCTCTGATGCGCTACAGAAGTGGAACAGCCCCCCCCCCCCATCAACAACCGGAACGCATTATTATATTGAATGCAAAGGGCGCTGTACGATTTTAAATGAATCTAGTCGTAGCTTCTAAGACTTCTTACCCATTCAAGATGACCGCTCTATCAGCCAAGAATTTGAAAGTTTTCGGCATTTTCCTGATAAATCCATTGTGGGATGCGGAGTCAAAACCCAAGATTAAGACATTGTACGAATCCTTATGATCTGGGGGTACCGGCGTGGGCTCTACTGGCCGAAAGCCTGCCTTGAGGCCTGACCATCGAGAATATAGTATATTGTAACTGTAAATGTATATGTCAGTTGTAAAATGTATTTGGTGGATGTGTGATGCTCACCAGTTTGCTGCTGAAAACAGCGTAATAGTTCTTTAAAAAAAGTTGTAAAACTAATCCTGGTAAGCTGGTTATAAATCAATAGGTAAAACAGAGTACATGTACACGTCTTTGAATAATTTATCAAAATGCTCAACAATGAACTTGTTTCAGTCTCTGTACGGAATGGACGTCATCAAACAATAATATATGGAAATACGTGCGTAGGGATCTATGCTTAAATAATAACAGCTGCACAGGTCGATCGATCAGGTTAAGCTACGCTTGCTTTGGTTGGTCTGTTGATGGGTGACTTTACATACCGAGACCCATTAGCCCCTCGGAAAGCACGTTAAGTCGTTGGTCTCTGCTGTCATTCATGTATCTTTGACAGCCGTTACGGGTAGTCAGAAGCCCGAAAGTCTGACAACCAGTCTTACCAAGGGGTATCGTATTACCCAGTAACTGGGCTGTGGAGGTCAGAGAGGCAGTCGCTCCATGTAAAATACTGGTATTCAGCTGCATCCGGTTAGACTGGAAGCTGACCCTAACAAAGTTGGGAAAGGCTAGGCAGATGGTGATGACGTGCACATTATACTCATAACGTTATCGAGGACGGAAATTTAAAAGTGTCTTCATATTATGTTCCCTTACATTTTACTTCCCTGTGTTATCATTATGTAGGTATCGTATCGTTATCTGTGGGCGTCCACGATAATATTGTCACGCGACATCATAAAAGCGCACATTCATTGTTGTTGTCACGTCTATTTGTTGTTACATTGTATTAGACTTTGATTAAGTACAATTAAAATTATCATTAAACATAAAACCGCTCTACAGATTTGGCAATTTTAGTCAGAATAACTAAACTTCAGTTTGTTCAAGATTAGTTAATGCTGGGCAAACTTCCTTAACAATATAAATAAAAACGAACCTATTCAAATCTCTGCCAGTGCAAGCTACCTTGACATGGTCGCTTCTGCTGAGCTTGTACTTCTCGCTTCCACTCACTTTGAAATAGTCAGACAAGAAGTATATCTGATCATCCACATACACAATGTCTCTATAAGTACAACTGATATCAGCCATGTTTTTTAATACTTCCTTCTTGACATAGCATTCAGATCTCTGTAATTAAAAATGATTAAAAAAATTACGAGCTCATTTAAAAGGAAGTAGATTCTGCCTACCTCCATGGGAAGAAGGCGTAATTCTATGTATGTGTGTGATAAGCTTATTAACGAATAGACAGCCAGCACGCGTAGCATGATCACCATAGAAACGGGTTTTGTCGACGGAACAATTAGATAAAATTACAGATTGTAGTATGTATGTCTCAGCCAACTGGTTTAATTAGCCGTTTAGTTAACCGCCTAGCCTTTTAACTAAACGGCGGCCGTTCAACTAACGGCCTGAATGATATTCAAAAAATTATAGTTTAGGTTGGAACTGTAAACCAATCAGCTGCGAGCCGAATTGGTCCCAGTAACTAAGCCAGGGTACCCCGACTAAATGGGTTAGGTTAGAACTGTGATCAACCTCGTGCGAGCCGAGAGAGTGAAGCGAGGCGAGTACTACTTCCAAAGGCCATGCGGTTGACTAAACGGCTAATTTAACCAGTTGGCTGCGATATGCCTATGCTATCTGACATTTTGTCTATTCTTCCGTCGACAAAACCCGTTTCTCTGGTGGTCATGCTACGCATACAGAGCAAAGAATAATAACCTAATGTGTGGAAAAATCTATCGTTTCATTTCCAAAGTCTAGTTGAGAAATTGAAATTATTTTAATTAAAGTAAAGCTGAAACTTTGCTATGCTTTGCTTTACTATGCTGGGACTCTTACGGTCTTATCCATAAAATCAGCTTAAAGAAGTTTTAAGACATTCATTAGTTAAAATGCTCGATAAGCCTATAAAACCTTCGATAAAATTTCGTATTCATAAGCGCTCCATAAACGTTATATAACTAAAATGTCGTTTAAATTCATTATCAATCAAAATGTTGCCATTACAATGAAGTCATCCTACAAATTGGCCAACACGTCAAATCGTCGATAATATCTGTCTGCGCACCGAATAATTGTAACCATAGACATTATTTCGTAGGGATAACTATTTTTATTGTCTACAGTTTTGACCCGTAACGTCATGGTTATATAAGTCAATGAATTTAATACTGTAACTGTCGTAGACAGAGCATTCTCTGTCTACGGTAACTGTCAAGCGCGCGAAAACTTTTGAATAAGTATTTGTATTTATAAGAAATGGAATTAACTAGTTCCAGTAAAGGGCAAAGAAGTGAATATTGGTTGGAGGAGGTTAAGGTGTGTACTGTTACAGCTAGAATGTGTTCAAAGTATGTTTTGTTTTGTAATCATTCTCAATTTCATATACGAAATAGGTGCCTAGCCAATTTACTTATATGTTACGAACTTCCTGAGATGTTAAGAATTTTGTTTGCCTGTACAAAACACATTGTAAAAAAAAAACCACAGCCATAAGAAGAACTAATAATGACTCGTAATGTTAATTATTCTTAAGCCGCTACTGATTTAATTAATTTAGTTTAAATAAGATAATGAAGAGAAATAATTATAACATTAATTTTGTATTTCAGGACAGTAACACTAGTAAGGATGGCGCTGCACTACAAATAGCAGAAACTGAAACGACCTACAGAAGAGAATTACATGAGCCACAGATAGAAAACAAAAATTAAAAAATTCTGTTCTACTAGAACAAGTTCTAATAGCCAAATTAGACTCGAGTATTTATAAAAATAAAATAAACTGATATTTTTATACAAGGTTTTTATTAATGAACTACTCGCTAAAATGTCTTCTCTTCTTCTTCGTATCACTGGCACGACTTTTTTTAGATCTTGTTGGCTCAAAACTGTGCCACTTCCACGGCGTCGTCGGTGGCAGTGCAGAGGTCACTTTGACTGCATGTTTTGGGACACATAGAGCAGGATAGAAGGTGGAGCATGGTTTGCGACAGAGCTTCACAACCACATCCTACCGCCACAGCCTACTGGAGCACATCCGTGTAGGGTGACTTTCCGTGGTCCACTTGGAAGTCCCTGAACCGGCTTTGGACACAAGTGGGAAGATGTAAATCCAACTTGGTAAAGTGTACCTCGACGGAATGTTTCCTTAAAAGTTTGTATAATAGCATTTACATTTCCCCTTGCAACTTCTTGGGTTACTTTGTACCATTTTCATTGATATTGCTACCCACTAACTGCATGTCTCCATGGTCAACTGCAATTTGTGTAGTACTTCTAGAGCCACTATGGTTGTTTTCACATTTCCTAGTTTGCAGGTCATGGCAAGTAAAAGGCATTGAAAGGGTTGTTTGCACACTGCAAAGCAGCAGCGTTTCACGGTATTTCTTGTTGCTATACTTATGTGCTTCGTTATATTTTTCCTCGCTTCTATTTTGCATTGAATATTTTAATTTTTTGTTTCAAATTGACGTTATTTCAAGTTAAACAAACATCAACTTTATTTCAATGGTAATTAAGTTGATTTCAGAGTGACTAGTACTATTGAAAAGTTATAAAAATGTTTGAGGTTGTAGCGTAAACTGAACTTTATTGTGTAGGAATTAAAGTTATTTTTCCATAAACTCATAGTTGGCTACATTTTTGGTGAATATGTCGCGAATGCAGATTAGGTATATAATAATAAACTAAATTGGTTAGATAGAAGTACAAAATAAATTAAATACAACTGCAGCTCTTCGAAGTACGATTGATTACGGAACTGACGTTTGTTGGAAGACATATTACATTTGTATCTACGCCAATGTCATTTTCTTATTAATCAGCTGATTTAGAGTCGGCCATTTTTCCTTATAGTACTGTTATAGTAGGGTTCTGGGTGTCATAACTTTATAGTAGGTTTAAAGAACGTTTTAGTGCTAAAATGCGTTTATGAATAACAATTTTTATGTTCGATAAATTTAGATGTTCGATAACTTTTTATGAATAAGGCCGTTACTGTTTAAACCCTACGTAAGCTTAGGAATACGTCCAATAACAAGACAGCCTGTAAACATGTTAAATATAATTCTTGATTACTTACATTACAAATAACCCAATCATGGCCTTTGCAACTAACTTTCGGCAAATCCTCATTAAACTTCATGACATCTGCAGAAAACGGATCAACTTTTGGTATTTCGCATCCCTTGCCTTTCTCTTCTAAATAATACTCCTTTAGGCGGTCTTCAACGCGTCTGTAATGGCAGTCCGATCGATCATTTACATTTGTATCAAAATCAAATTTCTCTATATTCTGCTCACAAAGCTTTATTCCATACAAACAGAAACTCATGCCGTATTTCCATGGCGGTAGGCAGAACTACAGAACGCCATCTGCTACGATTCTTATATTGCTCCTTTTGCTTCGTTTACGTTCATACATCTTGCCATATCTACGTACATGCACGCCGGTTGTGAGTACTACGCACCGGACCTTTCTGAAGAACATCTGGTGATGTTCTTATAAGGTCATTATGTCCTTCTACGACTTTTTGACCTTCGACTCACGTCTGCCTTGTTGACACTTTTTGTTAGTCGCCTTTCATTTATCCTGTCACATAACCAAACCATCTATAGGCCAACCGCTTAACTGAGACGTTGCCTGAGGTAGCAGCGCGGTGCGGGAGGGGTGTGTGTGGTGACGTGATGCGAGGGCTCAGTGATTCGTCAACTTGTGTCAACTATCAACCCTCTCGCAGCTACCTCAGGCAACAGTGTCAGTTAAGCGGTCGGCCTATATGCATACTCTTTTAAATTTGTGTCACAACATCTTTTAAACCACAATGTTGCCTTATCACATAATTATTTATTCAATAATCTATCTATATATATAAAAATCCATTGCTGTTCGTTTCTCTCGCTAAAACTCGTGAAGGCCTGGGCCGATTTGGATGAAATTTTGTGTGTATATTTCAACGGGTTCCTGGACGGTTTGAAAACACAATTGGACCCGGTAGGTGGCGCTGCTGTCGGTATATGATGACTTATCCGGGCAGGACGACGTCTGCCGGGTCCGCTAGTATACAATAAATACGATGTTTCCTGGCTAAGACGTCGCACTATACGGAAATCCGAACTTACGTTTGAACTTCGATCAAGTTCATTATTCGTACATCATCTCTTAATGACGTGATGATGTAAGTAGCAGCAGCTAGGGTGATGATTAATGCAACACCAAGGCTTAGCCGTTGCGTGCCATAGAGTCTCTTCGAACATATAAGCACCTGAAACAAATGTTATTTTAATAGAATAGAGGTCTTCATTTGCTTAGAATGTAGCTACATAAAAATAAGTTGTTAAATTATATAATGGGATCCATCTATATATACAAAAATGGATCCCTATTTCCCTTGGTCACGCCATAACTTGAAAACGACTTTACCGATTACATCCATTTTTTTTGTAATGTTTTCTAATACTTTGTTGAAGGTGCTTATGGAAAAAAAAAAGAAAGTTGCTTTACGCGGACGAAGTCGCGGGCAGAAGCTAGTGTACAATATAATGTATTTATACTATACACTATTTTGTATTTTATTGCTATATTTTGTTTTCTTATTTTTTAATACCATAGTGGGATTTGTAGATGTCCGTAGGTGTGTCCGTGGCATCACAGCGGGCCCTATCAGAATACTAACGGAATTATTGCAGTTTTATTTTCTAAATATTAAATATTTGACCCGCACAGGTATTTTTTTTTGTTTTTAATGTAACTTTGTTATGAAAGAGAAGGGTGTGAATGAAAGCGTGACGGTTGACAGGGGAGAATGGAAGAAGAAAACGTGTTGCGCCGACCCCAAGTAACATGGGATACGGGCAGGAAGATGATGATGAATGTAACTTTGATAGATTTAAATGCTCCTTTTTTACTATTTTGTATTTCCTGTGTGTCCCAAATAAAATATTTTTCTTTCTATACAATAATGTGGTCAGGGATTGTCATTTGTTAGAAATATACACTTGTACAAATCACTTTATTGGTACTAAACACAGTAAATAGTAATTGTAACTCGTGACCACTTTCATCATCTCTAGCCGAGAGAAAAAAGCCATTCCACCTTTCTGGCCGTTTTTCATCAAGAGTCATTGGATTGCCACAACTCAAAAGCATCACATGTTAAAAATGACAATGTTGAAACCCACAAATAATATTAGTTAGATAGTTGATTATTGGGTATGCTAACACTTGTAAATTATCTAACATAACATGACATCACGCCTTGTTTCCCCGAAGGGTTAGGCAGAGGTATGCCTATAGTACAACCACATTTTACAAGTTACCTCCATGTAATAGGCACCCCTATTACATGGAGGTAACTTGTATATAAACCTATTGTCACCATCGGGCACTAAAAATATTTTTCCATCAGCCACGACATCGGTTCAAGATTGATTCATAATGAAATGATTAAAAAACAAATGGAACATAACAATACCTTATACATCTTCTTTAAAATAATGGTTATGAATTGGAATGCCATTTTACATAACACAAAATTTGATAAACTTATTACTTTTAAAATCGTTTAAAATTCTACAATGACAAGACAGTGACATATTTTGTTTTGAGAGGTCAGTGGGTGTAATTATTAGCGAATGTCAGATGTTTATCGTCGTCTGCTAGCTTTTGTAGGCCAGTATCTCCTTACACAAAACCTTTATGTCAAAAATATTGTCTAGCACAGAGTGCGGAATAGTGGCGGCCGCAGTGTCTAAAGGCGGCCGCGGCAGTCGTAATAAAATTCGTGGCACTGAAAGTGTCAAATATTGTAATTTTGGACATTCAAAGGCAACACTAAAAAAATGTTATAGTGTGAGTGACACGCTTGGTTTGTATGGGAAGTGTCAAGAATGGAGCGGCAGCCGAGGGGTTTCCTTGCTCTGTGGGCAGTAGCGTCCTGTCGGTGCGCCCTATGTTGATACCGCTGAACTATTATGATGAATCATATGAATTTCAATAATCACCTATCGAGAAAGAAAAAAATTGGGCTTTTGTTTTCTTTCTGGATGGGTTGGATTGGAAGATTTGTGGCAAAACTATCATCTGATCTAACGCACAACGCACTTTACATTTTTTTGTTGTAGGTTTATTTATTTAAACTTTTCGCACAAAAAGGTACAAAGGCGGGCTTAATGCCTTAGGCATTCTCTACCAGTCAACCAAGGGTGGTGAAGAGATTAGATGTCTGTATACATGTTATGTAGTATAATATCTAGTGTTGTGTGCCTTTTAGACGAAAGTGCTAAATAAATGTATTTTCTTGCTTCTTTCTTTCTATATACCGTGACAACTGAAGCAAATGTTTGATACAAACACTTCTATCGGTCAGATCAAAACATGTCTTTGTTTTTAACTAATAGTAGGTCATTTAACCCGTAGCTAATAAATAAATAAACAATTACAGATATTCACATCTCATTTATTTTATAATTTTCTAAAAAAACAGGGGAATTATCGGACAGACGTTACGTTTGGTCAATCATATATTGAAACAATGATTTTATAATAGATAATAGAATACAGAATTAGTGAAATACTGGAGAATTACTGAATAATTTTATATTGGAGATAAACAGTTAAAACAGAGAGTTACCGTTTTACATTGCTAGCAGCAATACCATTGTCCATCAGCCATCAGCTTAGCTATTCACAACCATCCGACAGGCTATCGTATGGAAATAACACATTCCGATAACCTGATTTGCCTTGCTCCTGACAGCAAACAGCTGTTGGAAGAATAGCGGTTATTTATTTGATTTAAACTGACAACATTTTCGGGTTTTGACCTTGTGAACAGCGTTCAGAGGACTCCTACGATAACATGGATTGATTTTGATACGGCACGGAAGCATATCGAGTTGTTGTGAGAAGCTATGCAGGTAAGTATTTGCAAGTTTTAAAATGAATTCACCCAGAAAGGAACTACTATATCTACTACATATATAATCCTGAGAACACAGCGCAGTCGGTGTTTTTAGTCGTGATCAAACTAAACTCAGATTAATCTCACTTCAGACATTTCTTTGCGTGGTGCCTTACATTCTTTATCTATATTTTACATCGTTTTGTTAACATTACATTTTAAATCACATCATTTTATACAGTTACATTTCGATTTTATTTAATGTGGCACATTTAGTTCCACCTAATATTAATTTAATTAGGTACAAATACAATTTAATAATTTTCCATTACAAAATTCCTGTATTGATGAGAACATCCAATTTTATCGACTATTACTTATACATTTATTAATGCATTTTTCAGTATCAGTAGTATAGTATCTAAATGATAAAAAAAATACCTAATGATGAACCAGAAACACAATTCTTTCTTGAAACATCGAAATATAACTAAGCAATTTGTAGTTTCATTTACACACGAGCTTGTACAGCTTCGAAATACGCATCCATTCATCTTTACGGCCACGTACGCATTCCATACAAAATCGTTGTTTTCTATGGACAAAAGCTGAACAGAGCTGAATAAGTGTGGTTAGTTTCTTACAGTGGTTAATCTTTGTGTGTGGTAGTAGTTACGGACTACGGCGTAGCGCGCTACGGGCTGCTATGATCCAAATATGATCCAACATGTTTCAATTAATTTATTTTAGTCAGACAAACAAAATATCCATAGAGTAATATACAATTTCGACGTAACATAAAAATATTAAATAACATAATAAAAATAAACAAAATAATAATCATAATCAAAATAGGCAATTTAAAATAATAATTTAAAATAACAAAATAAGTAACTTAATTATACATCATACTAATCTAAAATAATATAGTCAATTAGATTGATTAGATGAATTGGCAATAACATAATAAATAAATATAATCCAAAATAATATTAATAACCTAAAACTACTATTTATCTCACCCATGCCCTAAATATGGGCGCATGTAGGGCCAACCAATGCCGCATGAATGGTTATTATCTCTACGATATAACTCAAATAAAAGTATTTTGTGCAGATTAAATTTGTGCCTCGAGCCAGTATTCTATCACAGTTCAGTAATATCATTTCCGTACTACCCTTTGTCGACGAACCTTTAAATATTTAGTTTTCTTAATTATTCTAAGTAGTCTAACTATCCGCAATAAAACATGGATCAAACAGACAGGGACATTTTATAAAAACATGATAGGTGATACGTGCGCCAAATTAAAATATCTAATTCAACGTGTTATAAAGTAAAAAGGGGTGCACATATGTACGTGCGCGTAGGTTAGCGATTTGGCAACGTCGTCGTTTCGCGCCCTTTTTTTTTGTAGGAACGGTCAAAATTAGGTAAATACCGCTAGTTCAACGCGTTGCCAACTTGCTTCATGTTGTTTACTCTGCGATGAATTGACTGCACATCGGGCGCGCGCTAAAATTGATACTTTAATTTACTTATTTTTTTTTTTACTTTATTTGATTTTTTGTTACTGGTATGACGATAATTCGTGTCTACTTGAAGGCAATAATTTAGTTTGAACCATCTATGACGATACTTACACGATTTTTTTTCAAGAATTTAGATTTTTGGGAAATGACCATTTAATACGATTATGTCACAGTTACAGCTCCTATTTCGAGTTGGCGCCATTTCATCCTGTATAATTTACTTCGGGTTTAAAACAATTAGCACCTTATTAATAAACGCGGAATATAGTTATGCCATACTTAAACCTCAAAAAATGTATGGTTAATCTGGAAAGGGGTTAAAAAGTATATTTCACTGAGTTATTCTAGCACTATTTAATAGTGTTTATTTGAGTAAAATGATTTAATCAAATGAAGTAGGTATTTTAAAGAGGATGAAACGGCAACATGGCAGGCCTAGAAAGAGATGGCGGGACGAACTCGACTTTATTCATAAGGATTGGCAACAAACACCAGTAGATAGGGGTACGTGGAAGGAGGGAAGGGAGGCCTTTGCTCTGCAGTGGGGCGCAAACGGCTGATAATAATAATAAGTAGGTACTTTACGTGGTAATGCTTACATAATATTTTCTTAATTATTTAAACCATAATACAGGTTGTAAAAAGACACATCACATAGCCGTCAACTAAGCATTTTGTACATGAAACGAAGTAACATTGCACAAAAATAATTGCTGGGAAACGACTTTTATTTTTTGTGTCGGTGTGCGGTAGTGCGCAATGTAACGCACGCAAAACATTGTGCTTATTGGTGCATGCAACGGTACAGTGTTCGTGGGGGTATTTAAAGTGTTATAACAGTAAAATCTTGTTTTCTTAAAAAAACGTCAGTAAAAGTTGGAATTTTGAACTTCAATATCTCCGTAACCAGAAGGTTCCCAGGTATGGTCCAGTACAAAAAAAAATACAATGACGGGGACCGCAAGTGACTCTGCTTCGTTAAGTGTCTTTTTACACTCGTTATATTTTGTTTTATTAAATAAGTTAAACGGAAACTTAATTACATTCATAATATCATACAAGAGTCGTGATTCACTATCATTCGATGTTAACATATTTTCTAAACATACATGTACATTCACATTAAACTATATGACACAGTAGATTAAAATACACAATAAACACTTTCATGTACCTACACTCGACAGTCACAGTATCACGCATTGATATAAATGTCTTCTTTAGTCTTTATTGGGTAGTCTTTGGGGGGTAGTTTGAAGCTTTTTCTTATGTAAGAGAATCGATGGAAGTTGTAGAAGTATTCTTTACCGTCGGGCGAGTACTGCGGGTACAGTGTGTAGGCGGGTAGATCAAAGTTCAGGTCTGTGAGGGAGTCCGCAAGCGCATGCTTCGCGAACTCCTCCTGGTATCGTCATGACTGCTCCCTGTACGCCTTGCGTTTCATACATTTCTCCTTCAGTATGTAACACAGCGCAATGGCTATGAGAACCGCGATAGCAATCGCCATACTTATGCTAATCCAGATTATCTCCTCGTTGATGCCGCTTGTCGATTTTCCTGCAAGCAATAAATAGTTTTCAATTATAATATTATATTTTATTTCTTAGGGAAAACAAACAGTGACACATGAAATGTTGTAGGAAGAAATACAAAAAGTAACGGCCAAATGAAATAATATGAATGCAAGCTGTAAGGATTAATGACGGCATTTTGACATTATTACCAGCCAGATATTTACCTACCATATTTTATACTCAATTTGAACGGCGGGGTAATTGCGCAACATACTAACAGTAGCAATGGCTTTCATTTTGACAGTTCAACAACATTCATTGCGTTATTTACGTTGTTGAGCAGACAAAGTTTTCGAACATATGAAGCAATGGATTAGCAACATCTTTCAAAATTATTCAGATTATGATTGATATTGTGTTACGCAATTAGGGTGCTGGGCTCTCGTATCGTTCTCGTTATTAATAGACATAGTTTGCATAGAGTGAGAGTCTGTAGGCTTTACGCTAGTCACCTACCAGTCTCCTATTGTTAGCACAGGAGGCTTTAGCTAGTGATGGTAATTTCAGTACTTTTTAACCTAAACTACACTTCTGACCCAATCGTTGTAAATTCGCCATGAATACGTCGTTTGCACCAGTCCAATACATCAAGCTATAATGTTTATTAATGTGATTTACTTGAGCTTCACATTTGCGTGTATATGGTGGCACATTAATAAGTCATTAATCTATAAGTATAAGTTTTCCTAACTCGTGTAACTAGTGTGGAAGTAGGTGTCTACAACTAATTTTAAGTTTAGCTGACTAATCTAAGTTTTCATTATTAGATACTAAGAACATAAGTGTTCTGTGAACCATAAATTAATAATGATTATTACGTTAGTATCTAGGGGCTCGTGGCTAAGTCATAACAGCCGCATGGTGCGATCGATCAAATTAAGTTACGCTTGCCACGGTCGGTCCGTGGATGGTTGACCATCTTTACATACCGAAACGCCTCCGTGCCTCGGAAAGCACGTTAAGCCGTTGGTCCCGGCAGTCATTCTTGGATCTTTGAGAGTCGTTACGGGTTGTCAGAAACCCGAAAGTCTGACAACCAGTCTAACCAAGGGGTACTGTGTTACCCAATAACTGGGCTGTGGAGGTCCGATAGGCAGTCGTTCCATGTAAAATACTGGTATTCAGCTGCTCCCGGTTAGACTGGAAGCCGACCCCAACATAGTTGGGAAAAGGCTAGGTAGATTGTAGATTGAATTTTATTACGTTAGTATTAAGATTGCCTAAAATTGTTTCAGCCTCCGGGCCAACCTATTAAGGGGTTTTGTGATGTTTCTATTTATATATTGTATTGTTCCTAAATTAATAAACAAAACAAAGTGTCGTCAAAGATACGTTGGTAAACATTGCATGTGTCAAAATAACTACCATGCCCTCACAGTGATACTGGGTGCATTGCAAATTATAGCATTTATTTATGTTCATAAACCGTGTGAAAATGTGCTGCACGATCTAGTGACTCTATTTCAGTTCATAAATTACCGATTCTAACTACTATTGGATTTATGTTCATAACGTACTGTGGGCTAAATAAAATTATATAAATTGCAACATTTTCGGTATGAATTAGTACTGTAGTAGATAGATTTACTGAAGTAGATTATGTAGAGCTAGCTTTTGCCCGCGGATTCGCACGCGTGGGTGTCTGAAAATGCCCACGGGAATGTAAAGTACCCTATCTGTTAATCCAGGTAAACAATGTATTAATTTTGTAATACATTGTTTTTATATAACTCTATTGGTTTACGTGGCGCACGCCAGTAAAGCTCCCAGTCGGCATGTTTATTTCCGACATCTTCAACAATCATTGTCATATTTTAGCCAATTTGCACTAAACCTTAATAAATTATACACATAAAACTTCCTCGTGAACACCGTTTATTGGTGAAAACCGTATGAAAATTCGTTCGGTACTTTTTGAGTTTATCGCTTTCAGACAGACAGGGGTGACTTTGTTTTATAAGAAACGTAAAGTAGAAGCATGTGGCACTAAAAATCAGGCTCTTGATGAAAGCGAGTAAAAATATTTCCTCCTGAAGTTTTATACACCATCAGCCAAAACGTTACCATCTGCGGAAACCGTTTTCATAGTCAGCGGAACACGTTTTACAAACGGCTCACATTCCGAGTGTTAACACGTAACCACGTTTGAATCGACATGGCTTAGCCTACCGCAGTTACGAAGAAAATATTCTATCAATCTGCCAGGCCTTTTTCCAACAATGTCGAGGTCGGCTTCCAGTCTAGCCTGATGCAACTGAATACCAGTACTTTACATGGGACCACTGATTATCAGAGGGGTAATTTTCGTAATTTGAAGAACGTTCACAGTCTGACGGGCAATTTTCGTAATTTGAAGAACGTTCACAGTCTGAGGGGCAATTTTCGTAATTTGAAGAACGTTCACAGTCTGAGGGGCAATTTTCGTAATTTGAAGAACGTTCACAGTCTGAGGGGCAATTTTCGTAATTTGAAGAACGTTCACAGTCTGAGGGGCAATTTTCGTAATTTGAAGAACGTTCACAGTCTGAGGGGCAATTTTCGTAATTTGAAGAACGTTCACAGTCTGAGGGGCAATTTTCGTAATTTGAAGAACGTTCACAGTCTGAGGGGCAATTTTCGTAATTTGAAGAACTTTCACAGTCTGAGGGGCAATTTTCGTAATTTGAAGAACGTTCACAGTCTCAGGGGCAATTCTCGTAATTTGAAGAACGTTCACAATCTGATCTCAGTCTCAATTTGTCAAAAAATCCTCTAATTTCCCTACATTTTGACACGCTTTTTGACATTTGTTGGTCGCCGAGATGAGACTGTGACTAGATTTTGAATGTTTAAATTACGAGAATTGGCCTTCTGATCTCAGTCTCAATTTGTTAAAAATTCCTCTAATTTCCCTACATTTTGACACGATTTTTGACATATGTTTGTCGCCGAGATGAGATTGTGACTAGGTTTTGAACGTTTTATTTTTCGGGAATTGGCCACATGACCTCCACAACCCAGTTACTGGGTAACACGAAACCCCTTGGTAAGAGTGGTTGTCACACTTTTTGGGCTTTTGTCTAACTGGATGCACTGACAAAGATCTACTTTCAGCCGGTATAAGAAGTAAAGATTAATCCATCTAAACTACGAGGAAGGAAGATCTTAAGACTTCGCAGTTCAAATGTTTGTTCGTAAGAGTCTATTTGTTGGTTCTGGTGTCCCTGCCACTCTATATTGTTTGTGGTCATCCCAACCTAAGTACACATCGCGAGATATCCGAGAAAATTGGCTTCTGAATAACATACTAGCTTCGGCCTGCGACTTCGTCTGCATGAATTTCTTGTTCCCCGACCCACCTCGTTGCATTGCATCTGCCGCCCGCGCTGTCATTTCGTTTTAACTTAGCGTTTTTTCTGACTT
Organism: Apamea epomidion; assembly: GCA_947507525.1. Taxonomy (NCBI): domain Eukaryota; kingdom Metazoa; phylum Arthropoda; class Insecta; order Lepidoptera; family Noctuidae; genus Apamea; species Apamea epomidion. The sequence goes on from OX382232.1 coordinate 7,787,143, forward strand.
TTTTCTTTTTGCTCGGCTCCTAAAAGTCATAGCGTGCTGTTACTTATCCCCTAAATAGCCTATAGCCCCCTCAAGACATGGGCTATCACATGAAAAAAGGATTTTTCAAATCCGACTGGTTTATCCTACTAGCGCGTTCAACCAAACAAACAAACTCTTCAGATTTTTTATTAGTATAGAGTTAGATAAAATAAATCTGAAGAGTTTGTTTGTTTGGTTGAACGCGCTACATTGAAACTACTCGAGTTTCAATGTAGTACACAATTTATTAGTATAGAGATAGATAAATTGTGTACTACATTGAAACTCGAGTAGTTGCCGTAGCGGATTATTATCTACTAATACCGTTAGTCTGTGTTTATCCTTCTGCGGGCAAATACATGATGTTATTACCGATATCGCTATGTCCGATAATTCTTAATTAGAGATTAGCGAGGGTTGGGGAGAAAAATCGACTTAGATAATAACATATTAACTTCACATGCGGATAATTAACTAATATGACAGGTATGTTTATAAGTACTGAATGATATGAAGTTACATAATCAGCCTATAACAACAACAACAACAACATTATAACAACAACAACAACAACATAATAACATGAACAATACAGGCTGATTATGTTGTCTTGTTATGTTACGTGTAATATGAAGTCTGCGTTTCTTCGTTTTTATTTGATTTGATTTGCGTTTCTTCGTTGTATTACAAAATTCTTCTAGAGGTATCAAGTCTATTTGTATTGAACGTTGCATTCCTTGAAGTCCAGGCTTATCTTGGTACTTTTGTGAAGTCAAACGTAAAAGTACATGTTTGTACTTACTCCGCATTTCCATTCATTGACATTTTCCAGCCTTATCGTATCGAATATGACTTGAGCTTTCTTTGTTTAAGGTTAATTGATATTATTGGTCCTATGTGTACAAAAATCTAGTGCCCTGTCTGGGCAGGGCACTAGATTTTCTTTTCATTAGATGTCTGGACATATGCAGGGAAATTGCGTAACACGCTAACAGTAGCAATGGCTTTCATTATGACAGTTCAACAATACTCACTACGTCATTTGCGTTGTCGGCCAGACCATTTTTCAAACAAATGAAGTAATGGATTAGCAATAATCTTCAAAATGATTCAGATGGTGATTAAAATTATGTTACGCAATTAGGGTGATGGTTTTTACACGAGACTCAAAACGAGTAGTAACAAATCGCATGCTTAATGGAATACTGACTTAATTAAAAAAAGACGATTTTTGGGAAAACGCAAAAGTAGGTCTTTCTATGAGGACTTATCCTACTTGTTGATGCATAAAAATAAAACTGATTTATATTAATCATGAATGCTTGTAATTTGAACGTCTATGATTAACTATTGATGAGATCTGAGTAAAAAAAGAAACGGAAATCACATCTGACCTATCTACTAATGGGTCAGTGTTCCATTAAGCATGCGATGAATGCTTGTAATTTGAACGTCTATGATTAACTATTGATGAGATCTGAGTAAAAAAAAATATATGCTTATCCTATCTTAACCCGTCGTTGGCACAAAAAGAAAAATAGAGATGGCATTAAAAATAGTCAACCTAGATAGGAAACTAAAAACAACAAGAGCTAAGTCGAGGAGTGTTATTTGTCCTTTCACATTATTTACAGAAGTCCAATTCGCATAAGTTTTACGAAACATTCGCATTTGAAGTATCCCTCGGCCCTTCGTCACAGAGCAATACGCGTTCAGACGAATAAAAAATCCGAACCGAATATTCGCGTATACTTGATAAATGATTTTATTTCTTTAAGTAGGTTTGTACAAACACTTTTACACGTCAATCATATTTTTAAAATCTAGATGAGGTCGGTGTTTCCTATCGGACTACTCAGAGAAGAAAGACCGAAACAAACTCAGAGGTCACAGTCACTTTTAAAGTCCAGACATAATCTTGGTCAGATCATGTGAAGACCATATAGATTGGTGTCAGATGGTCTTTTAGAGTAATACGCGTTTGGACGAATACACATTCCGAACCGAATATTCGCGTATACTTGAGTCGCGTACCTATATACATTCTAACAGAACCTTTTCATAAAGTTTCCTTTTTGCGAACAAACAGAAATAGTTTGATAAATGATAAATTATTTTAATTTGTTAGTGGGTTTGTACAAACACTTTTACACGTCAATCATATGTATTTTAAAAACTAGATGAGGTCGGCGTTTCCTATCTGACTAGTCTGAGAAGAAAGGCCGAAACAAACCCAGAGGTCACAGTCTCTTTTAAAGTTCAGATATAATCTTGGTCAGATCATATGAAGACCATCTCGATCGATGTCTGAGATGGTCTTTTGAGGAACGAACCACACAGATTGAGAGGACCTGTCCAGTCAGTGCACGCATTAGTCATAAATCGTGCAGCTCAACTCAAAACTTAAGGAGCTCAACGATTCGACAAACAATATCCAAAGAAAGGACATTTAGGCAGGCCACATAAATTACTCGAACTGCCAGAACATGACAAAACTAACAAAACAGAGAAAAATAAAAAATAATAGAATGACCCAAATAGTCTTCACATTCACAATAATTAAAATAATAGAATACTTTACAAAGTAAGCAAATGTCATTGTATTAAAAAAAATCATTAATGTCAATGTGTACCTATACAAAAAATAAAATAAAAAAAAGCAACCTATAAAAATTGGAAGCAGCTCAATCCCAAGCCTTTTTGTCCTCGATATAATCCTTAACGGTATAAAAGGCTTTCTGGCACAACTTACGTTTAATGAATGATTTGAATTCATTAAGGCTTAAATCTTGAACGTGGCTTGGAAGTTTATTATAAAACCGTATAAATTGGGATCTGAACGAGCCACCTATTTTCTTGGGCCTTGTCAAATTTGTGTTTGTTCCTAGTATTTATACTATGGACATCACTCTATTTTTTAAGCAATTTTATATTTTTATGGGCATATAAAATATTTTCATAAATATACTGAGTCATTACATTAATCTCTTTAAATTTGTCTCCGAGAGAGTGTCTCGGACTTAATTTATAAATTGATCGAACAGCTCGCTTCTGCAAAACAAAGATGGTCTGAATATCGGTGGCATTTCCCCACAATAGAATACCGTACGACATTACACTATGAAAATAGCTAAAGTACACTAAAGGGCCTGACTCTACACATATATCAGTTAAATTACGAATTTTTCTAACAGCGTATGCCGCAGAACTTTTCTTCTGCAGAATTTATCTATATGTGGACCCCACAGAAGCTTAGCATCCAAAGTTATGCCCAAGAATACTGAGCTGTTTTCAGGATTCAATTCTTAGCCCTTTGTCAACACATTACTTTTCACCTGCCTAATGTGAGGTAGCGTATTTACGCTACCTCACTTTTAAACGAGGAAAAACCAAATGCATTAAATTTTGAATGCGCTTGGTTTTTCCTCGTTTAAAAGTAAAGTATTAACATTGAACCAGTGCACTACTTTAGAGATCGCGCTATTTACATCGTCAGTAACCTGAAGGCCAATTCTCGCAATTTAAAACGTTCAAAATCTAGTTGCAGTCTCATCTCGGCGACAAACAAATGTCAAAAACTTGTCAAAATGTAGGGAAATTATACGTATTTTTGACAGATTGAGACTGAGATCAGACAGTGAACGTTCTTAAAATTACGAGAATTGCTCCCCTGCTGCTGACGTTTAAGTTTAAACAAAAGTGAAGTGTCATCTGCAAACAACACTGTATCATGATTATCCTTTATGAGGCACGGCAAGTCATTTATACCAATAATAAACAAAAAAGGACCAAGAATTGTGCCCTGTGGGACTCCCATTGTTACTATAGATTCGGGAGATCGTTTTCCATTAACGTCAACGCTCTGAATCCTCTTACTCAAGTATGAAGTAAGAAGATCCAGAGCAGTGTACCGGATCCCGTAGTGGCGGAGTTGCCTGATTAACGTTTTGTGAAGAACGAAATCGAATGCTTTGGACAAATCACAAAAGATGCCCAAGACATCGCATTTATCTTCCCATGCATTAAAAATATGTCCTAAAAGTTAAACAGTTCAACTCAATCAGTAGTTGAACGACCCCTTGTAAAACCGAACTGTTTGCTATGTAATAATTTGTGTTTATTAAAAAATCTTTGCATTTGGTCTTAAATTAATTTCTCAAAAATTTTACTAAAGGTAGGTAGTACAGAAATAGGTCTATGATTTGCAGGGTATTTTACTATTTTTCACGAGGCCAGGAAACTCACCACTATCAATACAACTATTAAAGATAAGATCTAGAGTAGGTGCTACAATGTCAAAAATAGACTTAGCAACTTCTACAGAATTACCCCACAGATCTGCAGTCTTTTTAACATTTATAGCGTGAAAGGTTTTAATTATATCTCCACAGGTGATATGTTTAAAATGAAATTCCGAATCACAACCATTCAAATTTTTTTTAAACAAAGACTCAGCAACAGAACATGATGAGTTTAGGGATTTAGTAGTTGAAACGGGAATATCTGAAAATAATTTTTCTATTGCCTCGGCGACTTGTGAGTCTGATTTTATTATGTTATCATTAATAGACAGGCTGTAGTCAGTATTTCGGTTACTAGATCTTCCCGCTTCACTATTAATAAGAGTCTAAGTCGTTTTAATTACATTACTGCTGTTTTTAATCTTTGAACCCAAATACCGTGACTTGGCCATATAACAATTTTTATTTCAAATAATTTTGACTAATTTCTAACATACAAATTAAATTCATCAATGTTAACATAAGTCCTTTCATTACACAGTTCATAAAGCCGTGTTCTACCTTTATGAATACCAATGGTAGTCCAAACAGTGAAAGATGCGTTACTATTAACCGAGATAGTCTTGGGAATAAAGGTGGAATCAAATTGTTTACAGTATATATTAAAAAATCATATAGATGATTAGGATCAGCATGAATTGACAAAACTGGTAATTTATTAATGAGTTTAACTTTAAAAGCCTCCAAGCGACTTGCAGTTCTGGGGTTAACAGTGATATACTTTTTAGCCACTTTTTTGTTTTGGTTTTGAATAGTAATCCTTTGCCCGCAATGATCAGAATCTAGTAAATTTATAATTTCTTTGTGGCCTGGTATAATATCTGTATAAATATTATCTAGGCATGTGGCACTAGTAGGTGTTATTCTTGTGGGGTCCAAAAATAGGTTTACAAGATTGTAGCACTGAAACAGACTTATAATTTTACTACAAGAACCTGAGTTTTCTAATAAATTGACATTAAAATCACCGCAAATGGTAACGGACTTGTTTGAGTTACAAATCCTGTGTAACACTTCATCCATTACCTATCTTTTCAAAGCACCCGTACAATCCTGAAGAGGGTCTGTACACACTTAATACAATAAAGTGCTCCAATTCTATACAGGCAATTTCAACTGTACGCTCAACAGATACGCTTACAATATCGTTATGATCTTTAAATTTGAGCTGGTTACTTACTAAAATTAAAGAGCCACCATGTAATTTGATGTATTTCAGCAGCAATTTAATATATGATACAGAACTTACGAATATTCTGTGTGGCGCCAAACTATGTACAGTGGCTTTCAAGAGTTAGTTTTCATTTTTCCACTTCGTTCACACATCACGTTATGATTTAAAATAATCAGGTAAGGGATTACTTTTTATGATAATTCAAAGGTAGTTGAATTAGTCAATAAAAACGTTATAGCAGTTCAAACATTTTGATTTTAAATCATAATGTGGTGTGTCAAAGCTGAAATGGAAAAATGTCAACTAACTTTTGGAGGCCACTGTATATTTAGGTATTAGGTTGACCTATTTTTAAGGTCCGTCTTTGAAAACTACTTAGAATATATTTTAAGCAAAAAATCGTCTGTATTAAATGGCCACCGCCTCGCCAGGATTAATTAGCCTATTTGGGAAAGACGGTGAATCTGTCACAACAATGAAGTTTGTACACGAAAATTACGTATTTTGTGTTTTGAAGAGTACATAACTACATTATTTCAACGTCAAAATCCATATCAAAGTTTCGTCTCCATTCACCCTTCATCCATATTCACCCCGTTTGTAGGTACCTAAATATTCAGACTTAATAATAAACAGCAAAAACCGCCATTGTTCTATCGCTTTTGTGGACTTTATTTAACTGATATGAGATAATGATGTTTTAATTTTAAACAGAATAACTTAGCCTAGATGTTACTGAAACTATTTTTTCCAAAAAAGCCAGGAAAAGGTGGCCTTTTAAAAGGCCAGTCGTAATAAATCAGTCATATGCATGTCGTACGTACCTATGTTTTTGTGTCTTAAAAAAGGCCCGTCGTAGTATCTGGGTTAAGATAACTATGAAAGATATTCCGAACTAGCTTTCTAATCCAATGGGCATTGCTTTATCACAGACTCCTAGATGGTCAAGACAATAGAGGGGAGAGGTTTGCGTCAATAAACCAATCGCGCTTCAGATCTATCTGCGAATCGAACCACAGTCACAGCGATAACAATATGAATTGTTCCTAGAAATTCAATCACAATTGAAATCAGACTCGATGGTGAATATTAATCGAGAGAGCACGGACGATTGTTCAAGATAAAGATGAAGTGATGAAGGAAGCTACACCAATATTCTATGGTGTAGGCCTCACAAGCGAGACATCGTGAGTTTGAACTCCACACGTTTTAGGTACTGAACTGCTTACGTAACTTTATTTTGGTTTAAGTGGTTAACAAGAAAATAATTCTAGTGATGTGCATGCAAACCATAATCTTAATAACCATTAGAACCTCTCTCCCATATAATAACATTTGGAAAAATGTGGTTTGGCACGTCTGTTCAATATTATAAATAAGACAATGAAGTACTTAAGTATAATGACTAAGGCCCGCTAGCACTACAAAGCAATAAGGCCCTTTGTACACACACGTTTGTCTTGCTGTGAAAAACTACGGTTTATTCGCCGTGTGTAGGCATGGTCATCAGTGTTGTATGGATCACTACGGAAGCTTATTGATAGACACGTTTTTTCAACGACGCGGTTTATACGCCGCGTGTTAGGCACGGTCGTCAGTGTTGTACGGATTATATTTAGTGATTTGTGGTGCAAGTAGGCCTAAGTTAGTATGTTACATCAATACTTGCCTCCCTTCTTGTTGGAGTAGCCACCCATCTTGCCGGCGACCCTGGCCGTGGCGCTGCCCGCCACCACCAGTACCAAGGCGCCGGTGCGGACCGCGTGACCTGCGTAAACATCATTTTAATATAGAACATCATCATCATGCCTCGTTGGTCTAGTGGTCGCAAGCGTTACTGCTGAGCATGAGGACCAGGATTCGATTCCCAGGTCGGGCAAGGTGTTATTCGATTTATCAAGGTGTGCTCGGACTATGCCAAAGGTTTGCCTTCTATTACATGGGACCTAAACATAACTGGCGAAATGTGGGTGTACTATATATAAATACACCTTCGAAATGTGGGTGTACTATATATAAATACACCTTCGAAATGTGGGTGTACTATATATAAATACACCTTCGAAATGTGGGTGTACTATATATAAATACACCTTCGCCTAACCTTCGGGGATTAGAGGCGATGCGTTATGTTTATGTATGTATAATCATCATTTAGTGGTAAGACTGCCACTGTAATGTTATCTATTCCTATTTAGTGTCAAAGACGGGACTGAAAGTGTTGGGGTATTCTCGACGTGATATAGTTTGCATAATCATATTATTCCAGTTAAGTAAAATGAAACTAGGCTTACGGATCATGATCGCCATTTTGTCTGCTCGCCAAGAAGTCGAAAAAGAAAACGAGCTCCTTATTTACATTGATATAGGTATTGTCCCTCCTCTAGACCTCCTCGCAGCACCTGTAAAATTCAAGTTACTTAGTAAAGGGAACATTTTAAAAGCATAACTGTGAAAATCACAAAAAATTATCGTGGAACTTAATAATGCACCACGTAATAGCACTTCGTCGTCACTTTCGCGGATAGGGTTGCCAGGCACTTGGTTTTGACAGCTTGTTTTTACTTTAACAATTCCTATATGAGTATTCTGTCGCACAGAATTTTCGGGGGCCAAACATGGAAACGCTTTGTAAGCTACGTCTAACACTCAGAAGGTGCTGTTTTATATTTTCGGGGAATACTTAATTTTAATAGAAAGTGGATATTTATAACTAACGCCTTTATTACGAGTAAATTCAAATTCATATTCTATTAACAAAATATCTCTAGTTTTTAAACTGAAGGTCTGGCAACCCTACCTACCTCTTCGGAATAGTTTCAGCTTGCAAGTTTAGAATGTGGTAATGGCTATTATAATATATTACGGCGGTTTGCGGATCTTAGGTACCTACTTTGTTATACCGTTGTGTTGTTACTGTTTAGTGATCGCAAGCATAGTTTCTGATACAAGCAGCGGGAACATGGCAGGCTGATTATGCAAGTATAGTTACTGAGCTGTTTGCTCCACGATTTTCAATACTATCTCATAACTCCGTAATATGCTACTTTCATTAGTATCGACATCGGATAGTAGTAAGTTTATTGAATGTTCAAATAAATTGAATGAATTGATCTCAATGATTTTGGAACACTTAGGTCAGGATACTGATATCTAATTGTCTTGGACACGCCACGTATATTGGGGGGTTCCACACTCTAAAGTTCTAAAATACACATCAATAGTTTATCTTATGAAATAAATTAAATATTGCTTATCGTATCGTTTGCCGCAGTGCATTTTGACATTTTTATTTAGTTAGCGAGATAAAAGGGAACACAATTATAAGTAAATAAATACTCTTACAGTAAATCACAATTACTGCCAAAGTGCTTACGCGTGCCCGCCTAATGTTTATCATGGCATTACCCGCTGCCAAGATTAATGTCGTCAATCAAGGAAATTGAGGGCGTAAGCATTTCGCTTCACGCTAACAGAGCTAAGTATACAAATGTTGCAAACAAGAAATTTTATGTTGAGCTTTTTTTCAGACTGCCTCCATCTTTCCATGTTATTGCCATTTGTCATAAGACAGATAAAAATACTGCTGAACCAATGTGCGCTACTGACGTCGACGTCTACGATAGATGTTATCGTGGACGTCCACGATCACGTTAGAAATTGTAAAAGCGCGCAATGTAGGTATGCCATTGTGTATTTGTTTATTTCACACAATCCAGCTCATGTAGTTAAATAAATGACCTTTGGTGTGTTGGAGCAGACGTCAAATTATCTTCAGGCGACTCTCGCGTTAGTAAGTGTTGATTCGACTAGAAAGTAATAACTTGTACTAAACTGTGTGTGTGTACTTGTAGTAAACTCAATATCAAAAGTATTATATAATACTTTTGATATTGAGTTTACTACAAGTATACTTATAGACAAAAAAATACTCTACTGCTTACAAAAAAGGTCATTTTATTACGAAAACTGCTTTGCGTGACAACCGGATGATTGATGGATAGTCGATGCTCAATTGTTTTTGCTGCCATGTTAGAAAAGAAAAAGTCCGTGCCAAAACTGAGAATGAAAGTGGCAAATAGCGACGTTATATATCAATAAAGGTTACTGTGAACTTACAATATGCGAAATCAAATGGGGTACGAACGATCTAAGAAATAATATAAACGGATAATTATTATCATACTGAAGTATGTGTTATTCTAAAAGCCAGAACTTATCAAGACACTTAATCAAGTATCCTAGGCTTGACATTTCTAGGAGTTTTTGGTACGTACCAACAACTCCTAGAAAATGTTAATACTACTAGATAAATAACCCAGCTAAGCCTAGGATAATTCCCTTGCTGGCACTCAACTAAAAGTCCGTCATGATTTAATTTAAAGGCTTGATTCTTGAGTCGAGCAGCCCCAGCAGTCTGATCGCTTTACGACCGAATTCGGTCGCAAAGTCCCGAATTGACAGGTGAAATGTATGGAGTGACAGGACTTTGCGACCGAATTCGGTCGTAAAGCGATCGCTATGAATGTCGAGACTGCTGGGGCAGGTATAATAAGTCCCTTTTGTATATAATATAATGGTTTCTAGATATCACATAACATCTATGAGTAACACTGCAATAAAACTATTTGCCATGAAAAATTTCCTGCTTTCAATTGCTTGTATAAAACGTTTGATTCGTAACTCACAAGGAATAAAAACAGACAAACGTTGAGTTCAAACATTGTTCAAACTACGGATATCGAGGGATACGCCTGGGGGGCGTGGCACGTGCGCCTCGATATTATAAAATTAGTCTTATATTCGAACGGCGGCTGTAGGCTTAATGCAGTCGCTTTGCAACTGCGTACAGTGTACTATTGATGCATAAAAAACCAAAATACCGAGTTGTGCAGTAATTATATTATGTAAAAATAGGTCAAATAACATCAACCTGAAGACAAATGGCGTGTCCTACCACCGGTAAGCAAACAATTAAGTCACTGTTTTATATTTTAAATCAATTTTTAAATGTTTTACTAACTTACGTCCGAAGCGACACGAACAAGCCCGAATTTTCCCAAACGCAACGAGCGTTTTGGATTTAGAGGGGTGCAATCGAGTGCGTGCGGCTGATTTATATGAATATTTTTTTACAGACTAGAGAGACACATTGCTATTGAATATTTTTTACAGACTAGAGATATTCTCGTATTACATGTAGTAGTAAAAGAGTTCAATTAGTTATTCATTTAATGTTGTTTGAACCAAATTTAGACATTGTTATTTCAATACAGTTACACTCGTGAAGTGTAAATACTTAAATTAATACTATGCCTAAAGATTTTGACAAATCAACAGTTTTTAATTTATAGTACAATATGATAAGTAATGATAATTACATATTATATTTCATCCAATTATTTATTTTTGGTAAAAAAATTACAATAATTTGTGTTCAATATGAAAAAATATTCAATTATTATTTTAAAAAATCTGGCTATTTGGCGGTTTCGTAAGGTGGGCCCTAGAAGATTAATAATATTGCGCAATATTATTAACAGAGTAAGATTAATATTGAAGATTGCGATGGTTAAATATTGTTAAAAATAAAAAAATATTTTGCGCAATATTATTGTATTGATCACTAAATCACAAGCCCACTTTAGTCAATCATAAAGCCGAGCAGCCGTTAACCGGTAATACAATGTTAAAAAAAATATTCCTATTTTATTTTAGTAAAAATAAACTATATTTTCGGATAAATACTTACATTAAAAAAAATATTTAAAGAAAATTTAACAAAGTTGCCAAAAAAAAAAAAGAACAAAGACTGTGCTAAAATTAAATATCGATAAAAATTATCGACCATCGCTTTCTACTCCCTAATTGCATGCGTGTGCATGGAATGTTCTCAAATAGCAAATGTTTACAAGTGAATGTCCCGCCCATTCTATGTATGTGTACTATTAAAAATTGATTTAGTGTAGCTGCTTTCTTCTTAGTGTGCTTGTTTAAATTTTAAGTGTGTGTCGTAAGTACACTATTTGTTAATGTTGTAATTATTTGGGCGGGAAATAAGCGGTGGCACTAGGACTCCTTACCATTCCGCAATGAAGGCATATCTCCGGATATCTATGGTTCAAACCTTGGTTGTCCACAGACTCATGCCTCATGCGTTGAAGTTATGGATTTTGCTAATAACGATTCCTTTAGTCGCAAACAATCTCGAAAAATATCAGTAGATGCCCGATTGCTTTGTCTTTACTGCTGCATATACAATTGTATTGAATGCATTGTCAATATCTCTAACTGAGTGGGTGATATTCAGTTTTCGTTTTTGAACATACGGAAATTGTATACGTTTTGTTTGTATTTGGTACAAGCATAGATATAGGAATGAAGGATATATACCCCGGTAGTTGAAAATGTATCAGAACTCCATGTCGCTAAGACGATCCCACTACTGCGCCACTACTACACAAATGTAGTCCAGTAAAAGCAATAGATACAAAGTCGCGCACACACTTGCAATTCATAAATCAGAACGTATTACACAATCAATTATAAACCTTAACTCATCAAACATAGCGTGCATTTACCATGCACCGTACAACTTACTCACACAAAAACATCTGTCGTTATTGTTGTGCTGTGCAAAAGCCATTTATTTAACATATACGCTAGTGATTGACTAAATCGGAAAGTTATCGATTCTACCATTTATATCTCCCATTAATTGTACTAAAAAAAATTTGGGGCTCTGAATATAAAATAAATAAAAACCGTTAAGTCCAGAAAATATTTTATTACAAACGAATAAAAAAAACCGGTCAAATGCGTGTCGGGCCACGCGCAGTGTAGGGTTCCGTAGTTTTTATAACAGCCAAGTGCGGGTCCTATTCGCCGATTGATAGTTTCGTACCATGCTCTAACTAAAAGCCAAACATGACTACCTACCTAATTTGACTTCCTATACGATTTGTATAGGAAGCCTCACCTGATCCGACAATTTTGCACGGAAAGTTTTTTTTTTTTTTTTTGAGATTTGGATAAGACTTGTCATAGCCGGTGTAGCAACTGTTTTTTTTATAAAACTTATTTAGGAATGAAATAATAGCGCGATACAACTGACGCTTAGCGCCATCTATCGACATTTCTATGGAGTTGTTCGAAATTTTCGAGTCTAATACAATTGGTCGACTATTACTCGTAAACTTGTAAAGCCCACTTGAGTGTGATAGCTTTCCTTTAAACTTCGTTATATATAGGCACTACTGCCGTGACATTTGAATTTCTAACTACAACAGTTTAATTGGTAGAGGGGGGGGGGGGGACACTTGACTCTAATGAAAATTGGTACTTTAAAGCTTGATAAGTCACGAACGGTTTACTTAATCAAAACACGGTCTTCCCAAACCCCTAATATTTTGAAAGGCCTATCCAACGATATCCCATAATATGGGAAGGACGAAAAAAAAAAATTATCATCCCCACTTTAGATGTAGGGGAGGTACCCTAAATAATTGTTTTTTCAAAATTTTATTTTACCACTTTTTCGGCGTCATTAACGTGTATACTCATGCCAAATTACAACTTTCTAGTACCAATAGTTTTTGAGCTAAACTGCGGACAGACAGACAGACAGACGACATGGCGAAACTATAAGGGTTCCTTGTTGACTACGGAACCCTAAAAATGAAAGTAAATAAAGCAAATTAAATATTATTTTACATCTTCTCAAGGATCTTCCAACCGGATTTAAACGTCATTTTATTAGATCTTCCAACCGGGTTAAAACAGTTGACAAATTGTAAAATTAACTATATATTCGTTGGGTAATCTACATTGTTGTCGATAGCCTACGTTAGTGGATCTGCACAGCCACATCACTAGCTGGCCGCAAGAAGCAGCGGCTATACCATGCGATGCACCGCATAAATAAAGTATCTTTTTGTGATTTTTACTTGCTTGTCTAGTCACTTAGAGACATACTTAAGTAGTGGTTAAGGAGCAATGTATTTACTGTGAAAATAGTACAGTCACTGCAAAATTTGAAAACAAAATTAACGTGGTAAAAGCAAGAAATATTTTACAATTGATTGTTTTTCATGATTTTAAAGACAAATATAGTAAAATACATTTATTTACATATGGTAAGTGATTCCATGATTTACAAAGTTTTGGTTTTAGCTTCGGTTTTTACAAGAAACCATTCAACAACACGGCATTCTTATATTTTTTCACGATCACGGTTGAAAGCGCACTAGTTCGCGGAGACGGCCATTTGACTAGAACATTTTGAACATACCGCGAAGACACAGATAGGTACACCCCCTTGCCACTTCTCCATGCCACAGTTTTCATATGATAACGTAGCTACACGTAAAGCATGTGAGCTTTGGTGGGAATGTGAAACTTGTTGTCGCCTGTCCACCATCGAACCCTAATAAAACAAAAAGGGTCGGTTGAAACTTTTGTTTCTCACGTGAATGTTGTGCGCATCCCGCACGTCTGTCGCTAATAAAAACATAAAAGGCTTTTTACACTCTGTCGCACTCCATTCAGCTTTACTGTCCGGGAAGTTTTTGTGTCAAAGCACACGTGCAGGTAGCTGTGTATATGTTAGTATTCAAGTCACGCAATGCCGTGATTTTCCCTGACAACAAAATGCAAATGTTTCAGTTTTCATTTGCAGTTGGCGTCATTAATTCAGCGTTTATCTCCAATTATAATTGTTTACCAATAGTTGAAAAGCTACACGTGGATAGTGTTGCCGCAATGAGAGCGGCGTTGTTCATAGTTTGGACAAGCGTTTAAATGAACATTGATTGTGGTTAGTTGTTCACTAATAAACGCATGTAGGTCTATACGAGTACGTGCGTTTATTAGTGGGCTAAGCCAGTCAGCACACTACCGACATAGCTTGCAGGATAAGCAAGCTGAAGTGGGCATGTTTGTGGAAGGACTTAGGGCCAGTGGAACAGACGAGTCCTGGAAACGAGACCGCGTATCGACAAGCTTAGCGTAGGACGCCCCCCAACTAGATGGATCGACAGACTGGATACGGAAGGCGGAGGACAGGTTGTTGTGGTGCAGCCTGGGAGAGGCCTATGACCAGCAGTGAACTACGATAGGCTGAGTTGATTGAATAAAGATATATTATAATTATGATTCCATGTACACATTGAAGAGGAACAAAACGTAATATTTGCCGTCTAATATTTGATATGAAAATCAACTGGCTGGTGCTACCGAGTCTGATAAAACATACATTTGACTTTCACAACTTTCGTCATAGAAAAATAAATTGATCATTTAATTTAATCAGTTCAACTTTTTCAGTGGCACGAAAATTTTCCGGCTAAATATATCCAATATAAAGTTTATCCGAGAGTACAGCATCAATATGGGCTTGACCTAAAACCCCTGAGGTCCATAACATGAAAAATACATTATCGTGTCACCCATAATCGCTCAACAAATATGTACATTAATGGTGTTGGAAAAGATATTCTTCAAAAGGGTTGAATTCGGTATGCATATACACGCACAAGTTTAGTTTACCAGTTTTTTCCAGGCAGTCGCTCCAGTTAAATACTAGTATCCAGCTGCATCTGGTTAGACTGGAAGCAGACCCCAACGTAGTTGGGAAAAGGCTAGGCAGATGTTGATACACGCACAAGATTGTATAGGTTAACCACGTAGCGTTCTGTGAGGTCGTTTTTATATCTGTCAATATACCTACATAATATGTGGAAAAGGGTTTTGTATCTGAAAATATTTAATATAGCGAGTGAATCTCAGAGGGTTCACGCACGATAATTTCTTATTTACATAACAGGGTCCAATGTCTAGATGTTAATGGTGTGAAATCTTCCGGGCTACCAGTTCAGTTAGTTATCTCAATACTGGGTCCATTCTTGTTCTTAGTATAAATCAATGATTTACCATTCCATTTAAAGGGCACCTGTGACATTGTACTGTTTGCAGATGATACCTCTCTTATTTTTAAAGTAGACAGGAATAAACAAGATTTTGACGACGTAAACAGTGCACTCTCAATAGTTACAGATTGGTTTACGTCAAATAACCTAGTTCCCAATGCCAAGAAAACGAAATGTGTAAAGTTCGCCTTACCGAATGTTAGAAATCTAGGACCCAACATCGTCTTAGATAAAGAGGTGCTTGAAACTGTAGGCTCGGCAATTTTTCTAGGACTAACAGTAGATGCCAAACTTCAGTGGGGACCTCATATTTCAAGTCTAGCTGGAAGGCTCAGTTCGGCTGCATACGCCGTCAGGAAAGTAAGACAATATCCTGACGTTGATACAGCTCGTTTAGTCTATTTTAGTTATTTTCACAGCATTATGTCCTATGGTATTGTGCTGTGGGCCAAAGCCGCTGATATACAAAATATATGTGTCCTTCAAAAACGAGCTGTTCGAGCAATTTAGCAGCTAGGTGCCAGTTTCTCTAAGAGATTTTTTTTAAAGATATTGGTATTCTCACCGTTGCATCACAATTCATCTTCGCCAACATCTTATATATTAGGCAAAATTTACAATTTTACACTGAAAACACTGATATTCACATTGTTAACACTAGAAATAAGGACAAACTACGTGCCCCCTTTCACCGGCTTCATAACTCATTTGTTGGTCTTGGTATAACCTTTTATAACATGATACCGTCTTCTTTGCTAGACTTGCCTTTTAATGCGTTTCAAGCTCAAGTAAAATCCAACTTCTTCCTTTCAACTTATGCTTTTGAACACAAAGACATACTATTCCATCAACGACTACTTACACGATAAGAATAGTTGGTCGGTCTGATTAACTCAGGACAATGTTTATGTTCTTTCTCCAGAATTTGCTTACTGACAGGTTATATGAGTTCATATAATTCTTTATTTTTATTTGACTGTATAAGTCAATTCAGTTTCATTTTATTTTAATGTATTATTGACATAATCTACTCATTTTAATGTTTTTTAATGAGTTGATTGCAATATGTGGTTAGCTAGTGACCTCGACGATTGATCATATTATTATTGCCTGAACAACCGGCAGCAAGTTCGTCATGCTCCCTTAGATGTCACTGCTTGCGGTAGCGTCGGGTTGCCTCCTTCCCTCAAATATGGCGAGGGGGGTAATGGCTGATCTTTGCGTTATGCTCGTGAACGGGTGCTGCTTGTGGTGACTGGTCGTCTTGCTGACCATGGTTTTATTGTTGTTATTAGTATTAACTTATTTATTTATTTTATTTCGATGGTCCTAGTTTATCATTTGTGACTTCAAGTGACAGCTATGTGAACAGAACCCAGCAATGCATAAATAAATTAGGTAGTAAGTTTTTATTTACATTTTAATTTTAATTAATTCGTTTTTTAGCTTGAGTACGTATAGTTTTTATTATATTTGTGGGTATATTGGCTATTACTAGCTGACATATGGCAAATAATTTAATTTAATGTTCTGTGTCTTGTAATGTTAATTACTTAACATACCTATTATTGTATACAATCAAGTATTTTCTAACTGATCGATGATGAAGGGCGGGCGTTTTTGGGGGTACTGTCTTTTGTAATTTTGACGTTCGAAAAGTGCTGATTCTCAGCCTAATTTGAATAAGAGACTTTTGATTTTGATTTCAATATTGTAAGGCGTTTTATTACCTAATATATATATTGTTCCATTATTTACCTCAACCGGGATATTTTTTTGTGTGTTTTGAGATATCGAATAAGTATTAATGCCCAGATGATGATGATTATGGTTATGAATAAATAACCGATTCTGTGCGAGTAGACCGAGCAGTAATTCAGTTAATTTAAATTATGTTTCACTATACTTAACCATCTCTGAACCTCTCTCCCTTCTTTGTGCCTAACCCTCCGGGGAATACATGCATGATGTTATTTTATGTAACTATGTATATTCGATTTTGTGAAGGAAATGTACCTCCCAAAAAATCATAATTAAAACATCCCTTGGTATATAATACAGATGATGTGTCAATCCCGCTGTCGCGAAGTAACAATTAGGATTGGTCAATCTGAATTAGTGTCATGTCCGTTGTCTTAATTAATTCCACTTCTAGGAGTTTTTTGATCCCTCAGTGCTAAATAAAATAGGACCTAAAATGTTGCCAAGTAGAAGTACTTTCTGTTTAGCGTATCCAATTCTAATAAATAAATTTAAAAAAAATACTGCGGTTTTCGGCTGAATTCTTGCCAATAGTATGTAGCAAAAATATTGAAGTTTTATTTAACCGTTCTGTTGTTAAAGTTTTACATGATTAATTTATACAAGTCAACCAAGAAGTGCCTCGTTTATTATATGTACTTTTTAACATGTTATTTTAATTTGAAAAGGTATTTATTTGCTAAACTTTGTTACCTAGAGGTTTAATTTCCTTAACTTAGTTTGGGATTCCAAAATTGAGTAAGAATAGTTGAATAAAACTAAAAACCAAGTAAAAGTAACTAATTTTATTTTCGTTACTTTTACTTGTTTCTTAGTGGTAGTTAATGGCAGTGCAAACCAAAATCACAGATACGGGCGTGAACGTCCACAGGATAAAGGCTCAAAAGCTGTGATAGTTGCAAAAGAGGTGAATATCAGGCTCTGTGGACCTAAAGATGTGGCAGATATTGTCTTCATACATACCTACATCTCAGCAAAGAAGCAAAAAGCAGTAAATGTTTTTTGTATTAATATCATAACCCTCCTTAAGCTTTGCTATAATTGGGTAAAAATATAAACATTAATTCCATTAGAATTTCATCACTAATTTGTTCAGTAATTGAAGTTGTATCAATATAGTACCTACCTATAGGCCCCTATTAGAACCAGATGTGATGTGATTAACGTGTTACTGTTTCAATTATGTTTTAATATGTAAATAATTATTTCCATTAATTACAACAAGCGCTTTCGAGAACGTAAGTACTATTCTACAAATTACCAGTGAATCGATTATCGGAATTGGCGACAAATTAATTGGCAAAGGTGCGACTAATCAATTTAGTTTAAAAGTCCGTAATCGAAACACTAATAGTCCATTAAGAATATTACATACTCAAAACTGTACCTATTTTTGTGGTTGGTCGATTAAGCTATTTCCATAAAACCTAAATGTTAATCCATTTGTTTCGTGTTTGAACGTTTTACACCATTCATAAACGGTGCTTAAAGTTAAGAGACGTTTTAAAGTAAAAAATTATTGTCACTAGCAAAGTTTATAAATAAACCGCATTATGTTACGGATCATCGCATTCTTTGTCTGAATTAATTTGGAAGTATCTTCTTTTACAAGTTATGGACTTGGCAGCTTTACAAGTCTTGAGAAGCTACATCAAATTACATTTGCCAAAACTATCGAACTTGGATCGTTTATCTTCGATTAAAATTGCGGTCCAGTAAATCGTAAAAGATAGCATCGCGCATCGGTTCACTGTGCTGAGGCTATTTACTGAAATAGTTCTCTATTTCGAAAATAAAATGGGTAATAATAACTGTACTAATAATACCGTAAAAACGAGGTATTCCACTCGTACTTACAGATTTCAACGGCACTTGACCGAACTGCATCTGAGCTGTTCCACTAACTGCATTCAAACAAAATCTTGATAAGTGCGAGTCGGCGGAACAGTTTATTATGAGGTAGCGGTTTTTGTAGTTTAATTACTGCATTTTATAACTACCTTTACGACCTTTTGAGTGGTCTACGAAGTTGCAGCAGTAGAGGAAAATTATGATAGTAGGTCCAAACCAGCATAAAAATAACGATAACCTCGAATTGAGTTCAGAAAATGTAAAAGGATATTTGAGTGTCTAATGTAATGGATTGTAAGCGTTCGATTAGTAAGAACTTTGGCACGAACCACTATAAAGAAAGAGCTCTATTTTTAATGGTAAAATTGGTTACATAATTTTCGTAACAAGACGCAAGACGCTATACGTTTGTATCGGTAACCCGAACTCTCGTGAAGGTCGTTTCGGTCAGTAGGTACGTAAGTACGTGACGGTGAATTAATGGTCGGGCCGAGATGTCTCACTACTACCCCCGCCCGGGTTTCACTAGCTAGATAGTGTTAATAATGGCACCTATTCACTACCACAAAAGGGTCTACCTATCTGATTTCCTTTATGCGATTAATTTAGGATTCTAAGTCATTAACCAACCCTTGAACCGCAATAAATCGTATAATTTCAGCGATGAGATTAAAATTTATCGAAGCTTCTAAAACATTACTTATTTATTCAATACTTAATTGACACGAAGCAAACAAATGCTTTCAAGTATAAATTAAACAATCGGCCACACTTAAAACTCCAACATAAAGTAAACAATATTTAGATACAGACGTAAAATTACTCGTAATGGGATCTTTCTGCGAAAATAGAATACACAAAGTTTCGGGTGTCATTATACAATCCATTAGCTCGCTACCTACCCTCTCTACGATTTACTTCTGTAATGGATTGTAAAAAACTAAGTTAACAACTTCGAGTCTCGTATTTTTAAGCTGAATATCAAAGCTGGACATGCTTTCTGCTATCACAGAGCTTAATTCGTAGCGGGAAAGACTTTCAAGAATCATTTCGTTGAATGAAAAATTAAATTGAATTTAGATTTCATTACACACTTATTCACATACCTACTTTTTTTTTTTTTTTTCAGGATGGGAAATCATTAAATGATCCCTCCCGCTCTGGGTGGAGCAGAAGGGAGTGTCAGACTCTTACTGACTAAAACCCACCCGTGTTCCTTCCTTAGCCCTTTATGTACCAGGGCAGCGGTAACCCTTTCGGACGATCCCGCTACCCCGGCAGGCTTCGGCCCTGTCGGGCCCCGTCAACTACACACCACACACAGTCACATAACTACTTAAACAACATTTTGTACTGATTTGTTATTTTTAAACCATTATATCGTTTAACAATTCACGCTCTTCTACTTAATTAAGTCCTATCTTCTGAGACCCTTGAGAAGACAGCTACGAATCCTAGCAGTCTTCTCAAGGGTCTGTGATGTTATCGTAGGCTACGATTAACTAACAGGAACATCAAGACAGGTGGAGTTTTGGTGTTGATCTTGCAATTTGGAGGATCTTGGGTCTACAAATCATAGAGTCAATTGATTTGATTTGATTTACATATGCTCAGGCAATACTAACCTGCCACTTGTGATAACAAACATGAAAACCAACGTACATAATTGAAACCATGTAGGTATGTATGTGGTGGTTAGAATAGAAGTTGAACTGATAAGAATTTGTTGTTCAGTTGGGTCGCTTCGTAAGCACGTAGATGTTGTTTCTAATTCAAGTAAGTACTCTTGGTGTGATCTTGTGTACTGTCTCAACTAAGAAACCACTGGCTTACTGTGCAGAAAGATGTCTTCTATCATGCAAAAACCTGGACTTTAGTACAAACAACACGCCAAACATCAACACACAATGGGTAGTCTTTTCCCTGAAGTGAGACAGTTTGTTCAGTTTGGTAGATAATATCGAAGTGAAGTTTATACTGAATTTCAACTTAGTCTATGGAAAATAAAATCACTTTATTATGTCTACACAGAAAGCCAAAGCTTCGTGGTGCAAAGGTGCTTCAATTTCCGGTTTGGACAGACGTCTATAACCTAAGTTTTAGTATCGGGAAGTTTTTCAATAGCGAACAGTACCGATTTTTTTAATTTTGCCCGATAAAACTCTGTAGAGGTTCGACGTCTATTTCATGAGACGAAAATACATTGTACAGTTGATGGAAATAAAAATAGGAAGAAGGAAATAAATTACTGGTAAATTAGTAAACAAAGTTTTCCATGTGTGCAAAACCTAGATGTCAGTTAATTGGAATAGTTTAACATTTCACTTCGTAATTTCCTTGTAATTACGTGGAAGGGTACTATAAGATCATTTATTTGGTGCAGTTTACACCACGCACGGGTGCTTGCTCAATCGTCTCATTAACAAGTACAATGCGTTGATGTACGGATTAATTAAAAACCAATTCGGTTTACTAAGGGCTCGGAAAAGATAATAATTATGTATAATTATAACTTAGTCACCTACTGGGCCCAATTAGTAGAATAAAGATGTACCGTCGATGCGAAAAGAAAATCCTCTTATAGTCAAGTCAAAGATCAAAGAGTTTTACAACACTGTGAAGGTTAGGTTGGACACCAATATAAAACAAAAAAAATTGAAACTTAAGTTGTTTCTTTGTTTAGAAAATACATATTTCTATGATGTTGAACACTCCCCAGGGTGCAGAGGCGTGCGTGAGTACGTTCATCCTATTCCATTTACGGTCTTGTATTTCATTTGAAGAAACCAAGAAAATATAAAACTTGTTGTACAGAATATCATGTGTTCGATTCAATAAATGATGATTGTAGGTATTGTTTTTTTAAAAAACGATGCCCCACACCAGGAATTTCTCCTGTGTGTATAAATGTTATTATTTTATGATAGAATATATTTATTTTATTTATGTAGTATATTGTACAAGAACAAATTAACACTAATATATACTATATTCAAAATTTTTTAAAATATAGAAAAAGGCAGGAGCTCATTGGGCATCAAAAAATTCGTCCGCATCACTGTCAATGGGAAAAGTGCCCAAAAGGCTGGCACTATTATTTTATTAAAATAATCTAAACGAGATATAAAATCGGCTTGAGGTATCTACGTCGAACTAACGTTTTGTATTTTTAAGCTTTAAGTTTTACTGCTAAGGCAATTTGTGAATCTTACTAGGTAGAAAAACAGTAGAATTTTGTCAAGCACCGTCGCGTCGGTCCAAATAAATATCAATATTTTTTCAGCGATATTTTGTTCTGCTCCTTACCTCCAAAAGGGTCACTACTGGCCTTACACTTATAGTATTGAGCACAAGGAAAACCCTGTTTTCAACTTTCTCAGTCTTATTTTGCCTTTTGTTTTTGCGCTTTTGCCTGAAGCGATGTTTGTGCCATAGATTCGTTCAAAGGTACAATAAAAATAATTATGAAAAAGCAAACAACTCAATTTAGAATCATGTACTAAATCCATGGTAGCACGTCGATTTTCCAGCCACCCTGTATACATAGATTACCAATTTCAAACTTCAAATTATAAAAGTACCAGTTTATAGGACATATTTCCAACACAACTTGAGAGAAACGAGATTATAGTTGCTTTTATCAAATATGCGCTATGTAACGTTTCATAAGTCCTGCTGGAAGAGCGACGGTTAACTAAGGGAAAACACAACAATATACTTCCTTGCGTCACATCATTTCTATCGGTACCTATGCACCTAAATCTTGATTCACTGGTATTTGTGTTATGCTAAAGCTAGGAGTATGCAAATAATTTAATAAAATTTTGAGTAAATTCGATGAACAAAGGACACTTAAGTATATTTGGTGTCTTTGAGACAATAGAACCTAAGTAATAACGTTAATATCCTGAAAACAGTCAGCGACAAATATCACTCAACACTTCAGTTCTTTTTTTAATGTAAATTATTGTGCAAAATATATAATTAAAATAAAGAATATTCACTCTTAGCTATTTTTAGGATAATATATACAGCTGTTTACCGAACCATTTTGTGTCAATTTTGATTAAATATAAAAATGACAGTGTTAAAGGACTTTTGTTGCTGACCGCACTTAGCCAACTTAATAATATAATAAAAGTACTCGTATCTACAACAGCTTAAAGAAAAAATGCACATTTATTATAGGGATGCCTCATTACGAAATCTAATCCATTATCTAATACATTGTTTACCTTAAAAACAAGACACTTGTTGAGAAAACATAATAAAGATAACTATTTTGTTAAGAGGTTCCAAATCCTGGATAAGCGTTAACGATCAAGGAGGCAGTTGTTTTATCGAATTTTAGCTTGTCATTCATCCAACAAGTTTTAGGGGAATTAGGGACTACTCACACTTATTCAGCTCCATTCGCGTTTCGCTGAGCGATTTTGGTCACACTTGTACAGTTTTGCTTCTATCAGCTGCGTACAGCGTCGTAAGAATTAGAAAAGTCGACATAGCGTGTTATCTCCGCTAAAAAACTTCTCTCTTCCCAAGCATAACTTTTTCTCTGTTGATCGCTATACTGTGACGAACTAATATCGTACAAGCAAGAATATTTTTGCACTAGCAATATAAGTTTCTCTTCGTCCATCATTTTATTTCGTAAAAATAAAATAATCATAATTACTTTACTTTTAAAGTCCGATGTCCGAATTCTCTCAATCCTTGCGTACATAATGATTACGTAATAATAAATCAAATCTATGCAGGAACTATGCAGGTCGCAACTTCGTCGATAAGGAGTCGAGAACCATCCGTGTAAAGCGCTGTTCCGCCGCGTCCGAATGCGGCGTAACAGTGCTGAACGCGGCAGAACACCGTTAAACTCTGTCTATAGCACTCGCATGATAATAACACATTTGTCCTCATTTTATACTTGTTTACCGCGAAAGCTGAATAGACGCGGAAAGCTGAACGGATGCGTACGCGTCTCCATACAAAATGGTTGTTTTCTATGGGCATAAGCTGAATAGAGCTGAATAAGTGTGAGTAGTCCCTAATAGTCTGTGCCTCCAGCGAAAAGGGCTATTATTGTATCTTTTGACATTTACAAACAGCTTAAAAATACGTTAGTCCCTCGCATCATGCCTGAGGTGTTCGCGCTTCATATATTTTATTCGTAACATACCTAATGATGAAACAATATCTAACTAATGATATATTAATATTTCCATACATGTAGGTATACCTCTGCCTATTCCTTTGGGGAACACAGGCGCGAAGTTATGTTTATGTTCTGTAATATTTACATTTCCTTTATCGATCGTAGCAGGCTTTCTGCAGTTTCTGCCCACCCCCATGGAAACATGGCCTGAGTTTGCATGTAATATTTTTTTTTGTATCCTTCAACAAGCAGACCGGTTTTGTTTTTCAATTAAGAGATTGTGCGTATGTACTGTTATTGTTCTCTCATTTTATTTTCTATTGTTCTCGTGTATCCGTAAAATGTAATGGCCTGTTCAGTGAACAAACAAGCATGATCAGCATATAATGTTTTCACTACGGGAACACAGGTCTCCTCCCAGTCAGTCAGGGAGGAAAACAAAACATATTTAATTTAATTAATAGGCACATTGTTCCTCGCACACACAGCGTTCGTTTACACAGCATTCCTCGATTGATTTAAAAGTACCTAGCTCTAATCATGGCCAATTCTTTGGTCTTAAATCGGATCGCTTTAAAAACCGATCGTAACTCGAATTATAATTATCTTAGATTTTGGCAGGTCGCATTTCAAGTTTAAAGTACGTTGTATACTTAGTCATAGATTACGCAGTAAAATATTAATGTGAGTACGAGTAAAGATGTGATTGACAGTCAAAGTAAGACATATCTATGTAAGGATATAGACATAGAAAAAGGGCCAAGCAATAAGAGGAAAAAATGCTTCTCATTTGAATAAGATGTGTCGTTAGAAATATTTCCATATCACTTACTTTCGTATTAGCCTGAGGGACTTGAAATATGAGATTGGCATACAGATGAGTATCAAGACTCACACCATCTCCGTTTTTTACCAGCATTTTTTTTACTTTTTTTACACATTTTTACTTATATGGTTTAAGATCAAGACTGATAGTTACAATCATGATGAAACCGAATCTACGTGAGGAATACTAACAAACAATGCAAGTAACGGTTCATTAAGACAACTGTAAAGTTGTCTTAATGAATCTATCCTAATTGCAAAAAGCCTGGTGACGCTTGCCCGCCTAATGTTTATCATGGCATTACCCGCTGCCAAGATTAATGTCGTCAGTCAAGGAAATTGAGGGCGTAAGCATTTCGCTTCACGCTAACTGAGCTACGCAAATGCTGCAAACAACAAATTATATGTTTTTGTACCAAACTGCCACGATAAGACGTTGTCATTTCCCTTGGTTCATACAACTTTCGGCTTGTTGTAAATTACTTTTATAAAACAGGAGCTTTTTCTGCGAAACAAAATTGTTTTGCCAGTATCTAAAGTTTGTGTTGAGAACTTTGGAGTCTCAAAGGTATACATGTCGCGAAATAATTTACACGTACGCCCCTCGGCGCGGTGCGGCGTCACATACTAGTTTTACTGCGATTTTTTATCACCAGACTAAGTAGCGTTTTCCAAAGGCTGCTTTCAGTTAAATTGAACTAGATGCTGCTAAATATCAGAAATTAACAAGAATGACAAAGCAATGCAGACCTATGAACTGATATTTCTACATTTAACTTTTTTTCAGACTATCTTTTCCATGCAACTGCCATTTGTCATATGACAGACAAAAATACTGCTGAACCGCGCCGCGGACGTGGATGGCCACGTCCGCGATCATGTAGAAATTATAAAAGCGCGCAATGTATTTTGAAGGTATTGTCTGTTTTGGACGGAGGTCATCTTAGGTTATATCAGGGTGACCTCTTTGATCGGTCTATGATGAATATGTACGAGTATATAAATCTTCAACTCTCAAGTTGGTTGGTGTGTACATCATTGTGTATTTGTCTGTTTCACACAATCCAGCTCATGTAGTTAAATAAATGACCTTTGGTGTGTTGGGAGCAGACATCAAATTATCTTCAGACGACTCTCGCGTTAGTAAGTGTTGATTTTACTAGAGATTATATAACTTGTAGTAAACTCAATATCAAAAATATATATAGACTAAATAAATATTCTACTACTTATAAAAAAAAGTCATTTTATTACGATAACCACGTTGCGTGACGACGGGATGATTGATAGATAGTCGATACTCAATTGTTTTTGCTGCCAAATTAGAAAAACCGAGAATGAAGAAAGTGGTAAATGGCGACGTTATATATGCTACTTTTTTTTTTTTTTTTTTTGAGGATGGGAAATCATCAAATGACCCTTCCCGCTCTGGGTGGAGCAGAAGGGAGTGTCAGACTCTTACTGACTAAAACCCACCCGTGTTAATTCCTTAGCCCTTTATGTACCAGGGCAGCGGTAACCCTTTCGGACGATCCCGCTACCCCGGCAGGTTATATATGCTACTGTGAACTTACAATATGCTAAATCAAATTGGGTAGGAACGATCTAAGAAATAATATTAGGGGTTAAAGTATGAAATTGACGGTTTGTACTGAAAAATTGAAATTAGTTTTTTTTAAATTTAACATATTTATTTAATCAAAATATTTACCATTATTATCTATACATTGCTGCCATCTAATAGGAAGGTCATTTATGCCTTTGCGATAGAACTCTCGTGATCTAGATTCGACAAACTGTGTGAAAGCATTTTGTACTGCCTCCTGAGAAGAAAATTTTTTATCACGTAGAAAATTGTCCAAATCACGAAAAAAATGGTAGTCCGTTGGAGCAAGGTCTGGCGAAAACGGAGGATGCCGAATGGTTTCTAATTGCAGTTCCTGTAGAGTTAAAACGGTTTCTCGTGCTGTATGAGGTCTCGTGTTATCATGGAGCAATAATGGTGAAGATCGATTCATGAGTCGGGGCTGTTTCACTGCTAGTTTTGCTATCATTGTTCGGAGTTCGGCACAGTAGACATCTGCTGTTATTGCTTGACCAGATCGAAGAAAGCTATAGTGAATAACACCATGCTGAGACCACCAAACAGTTACCATTACCTTTTTATTGGTAAGCTTTGCTTTAGGACACTGTTGCGGATGTTTGACCCCAGTCAGCCATTGCATTTTTCGCTTACGGCTATTGTAAAGAATCCACTTTTCATCACATGTCACAATTCGATCCAATATTCCTTCATTTCTGTATCGATTCAACAAGGCAACACAAGTTTCAACACGCGGGTTTTTTCTGCAGATCAGTCAAATCATGAGGCACCCATTTCTGATATTTTTTTATTTTATTGATTTGACGCAAATGAGTCCATATTGTTGGTAAGGTAACTTTAAACCATGCCCCTAATTCCTGGGTAGTGTGGCTCGGATCGGCTTCCACCATCTCATTCAATGCATTGTTATTCACCTGTGTGGGGCGGTCTTCCACGTGGTTCGTTCTTCAAATCAAAGTTTCCATCACGAAAGCGTTTAAACCAAAATCACACGGTGCGTTCATTAGCAGTCCCCTCTCCAAACGCAACATTGATATTGCAAGCTGTTTCTGCCACGTTAGTTCCGCGTCGGAACTCGTATTAAAAAATAACACGAATTTTCGAAGTATCCATCTTTCTTGTCTAAGCTGAATAAAAAAAACAACATTTTTTAAAAGAAGAACTTCTTATGTACCATGTGAAAAAAGTTTCACTCAAAAATCTCAAACCATGAAGGTTCTATGTCAATTCGAAGTACCTATGACAATAAAACGGCAATTTCATACTTTAAGCCCTTTTATACTTTAAACGGATTATTATAATCACCCTGAAGTATGTGTTATTATTCAAAAGCAAGAATTTATTAAGATAGAAAGATACTTAATTTAGTATTCTAGGCTTGATCAAGAGACACTGGGATGTTAAAAACGTTATAGTAAGTGTACATTTTCTAGGAGTAAATGTGTTTTCCATATATACACCTCGTCTCTTGACGCTTTCGTATAATTGGTACCCCTGCTTACACTAAAATAAAGTCGGTCACGACTTAAAGGCTTGACTCTTGAGTCGAGCAGGTATAATAAGTCCCTTTTCAATATAATATAAAGTTTCTAGTTATCACATAACAACTACGAGTCCTTAACACTGCAATAAAACTATTTACCATGCAATATTACCAGCTTTAAATAGCTCGTATAAAGCGTTTGATTCAAAACCTACGAGGAATAAAACAGACAAACATTGTTCAGTTCAAACATTGTTCAAATCTTTATTGTCCAGAGACGTTGTCGAACTCATACCTCGTGTATTGACGTTATGGATTTGCCTGATACGGATTCCTTTAGCCGCAAACAACCACGAAAAGTATCGGCCGATTGCTTCCTGTGTACTGCTGCATATACAATTGTATTGAATGCATTGACAATATCTCTACCTCAGTGGGTGCTATTCCGTTTTCTTTTTTGAACATACGGAAATTGTATAACACATTGCTTTCATATTTGGTACAAGATACTGATTACATTGTCCTCCAGCGTTATTTGTTATTCGTGTATCTCTCGGCTTTTTCGATTATTTCCCGATCTTTTGAGTCACGGGGCGCCATATGAAATGGAGTAAGTTAGTACGTCATGTCACGTGCAAGATGTCACGTAAGCGTTGTGTGGAGGGTACATAAAATGCGGAAATATACTGTTATGATTTGTATGTCTATTGTAAAATAAAATATAGACTGAATTTCACGAAATACTTATAGCACCGGCTCTTATAATATGAACAATTGTAACATTCGGAAATACAGTATTTTTTTAGTTTATGTTTTTTTTTTAAAGAATCAGTTTCTTAATATTTAATTACAATATAGCTTATAAGACTAGATCATACCTAAGCAATTTTTGGGGTATTCCTCAAAGCGCATCTATTTTTAAACGCAACCAACTAAGCGCACCTACATTATTTCTTAGAGCGCAACCATTAGTTGCGCTCACAAATTCAAATAAAAAAGATTGTATATCAAAGCGCAACCATGATTAAAAATAGAGAGGGTCTATAAGACAGTCTATTTTCTGTTACCCTGGTACTTTTCAAAACAACTGTCATAATTCAATTTAATGAACCTGTGTGTATTTTTAACATTATTGACCAAAAGTTGCTTAAACACTTAGTTCCAGTTCATTTATGTTTCCCTGGTAGTCCGTTTTAATAAATAAACAACTAGGACAGTTGATTTAAAACTGTCTATCGATATCATTAATTAATCCATTATCCCCTCTATTTTCACCATGGTTGCGCTTTGAGGAATAAATATATATGTACAATTTGAATTTGAATTTGTGAGTGCAACTAGTGGTTGCGGTCTAAGGAATATTTTGGTTGCGCATAAAAATAGTTGCGCTTTGAGGAATATCCCCCAATTTTTATCTTAATTACGTTTTTAAGCGATAAATCTTTTAGAACTTAGAATTGTGTCGATTTGTTTTTTACACAAGTCCGGTCCACTTTTTTAGAGTCTGATTCAATATTCTCAGCGGCACGGAAACTTGGCCAAGCGCTTATCTCGCAAATACTCGCTATAACCATTATTTCCAATGATTGTTTCTTATGAGGGCAGGTCAAATAAAATATTTACTCTTAGTTCCAGAGGGTAATTCATTATGTTTGAGTGCACTATGTTGCAACTTTTAATTTTTAGTTGAATCATGTCTCTTGAGCGACTAAGTTGCAAGTTTAATTTTTTTTTATGTTAGCCTACGCTGTCCCACTCCTGGGCAAAGGCCTGCCCCCACTCCCTCCATCTTTCGCGAGCCCGCGCGTCCTCCTTCCAGTTTTGACGGAACTTATCCAGCTCGTCCCGCCATCTCCTACGTGGTCTGCCGTGACCTCGCCTCGTTGTCTCAGGGCACCAATTCTGTGCTATTTGGGCCCACAGTTTGTCCGGCATGCGGCAGACATGTCCTGCCCAGTCCCATTTAAGTTGGGCAGCCTTTTGAGCCACGTCAGCTATCTTTGTTTTGGAGCGCAGTATTGTGTTTCGTATTGTGTTTTATTGTTAACTTAACGCCTAGTAAACTGCGCTCCATTGCTCGTTGGCAGACCTTGAGTTTGGACTGCTGGATGTTGGTCAAAGACCAAGTTTGTACACTATAGGTTAAGAGTGGAAGAATAATAATCTCAAGTTCAAGAACCAGTAGCTCTTCCAGGCGTTTAAATTTGTGTGTTGTAAAAGTTTACGGTTAGCTTATTGAATTATTGTGGTTTTGTGCTTTTTATTGATTAACTGGAGGAGCTTTAACACCAATAAAATGCCATTAACACCAGCACAGGTTGCACAGGCTGTAGTATTAATCGACCAAGGGTTGACACAGCGTGAAGTTGTTGTTGTGCTTAATGTACCACGTTCGTCGATGCAGTGTGGCCCTAAAACGATACCAGGAGACAGGCCACTATTGACGTAGACCAGGCAGTGGAGGCGTCAGACGCACATCAGCCCGGGACGACCGTTTTATTGTCATGGAAATTTTAAAAAACCGCTACCTGACCGCTGTTGAGATACGCCAGCGGCTCCAAATTGCAAGAGGCATGAATGTTAATGAGCGTACGGTGAGAAGATGAACGGAGGAAGTGAATTTAAATGCCCACAGACCACCACGCGGTCCAGAACACCTCAGACATCACCGAGTAGCTCGACTTCAATTTGCACGTGAACACGGCAGCTGGACACACGAGCAATGGGCTCGAGTGCTGTTCACAGATGAGTGTCGAATAGCTTTGCGTGCTCCAGACGGTCGGGAGCGAACGTGGAGAAGAAGAGGAGAGAGATTTCTACCCATTACTACCACACAAACTGTGAGTTTCTATGGAGGCTCTATAATGGTTTGGGAAGGAATAAGTTCCGATGGACGTACGGAGTTGTTTATCGTCGATAACCGGCTCACTGCAGCCCGATACATCGAGGAGGTCCTCCAGGGACATGTTTTGATATATTTGGGATACATTGGGCACGATCATTTCCTCCTAATGCGCGATAATGCACGCCCACACGTTGCACATTGCGTTGAAGAATACCTCCAAGAAGTTGCTATTAAAAAATTGCTGTGACCAGCTCGTAATCCGGACTTAAACCCGATTAAGCATATCTGGACCATGCTCAAAAGAAAGACAAAGTCCACCTCCCATCCACCAGAAACTCTTAGACAACTCCGAAATGCAGCACTGACTGCTTGGGAAAGCATACCGCAAGTTGATGTCAGAAACATCATTCAAACCATGCCAGATCGAATGCAGGCGGTTATTAAGGCTAGAGGAGGAAACACACGATACCAAAACGTAGAGAAAATAAACCAATTTAGGTTTTCTTTTAATTCTATAGTGTTTTAAAATTGATAGTGTAAAATTATTTTTTTCTGCAAAAGTGCCCAATTTAATAAATAAACTTATTGGTGCAGACGACTTATTGACGCTTTCAATTTCACGTTCTAAAATCATAAGAAACACTTACTGAGTGCATCTACCCTTATTTCAGTGTCAAAAATACATTTAAATGCGAAATATCGTGAAATTTACATGTGGCCAAGTTCCGTGCCGGTGAGTTATAAACACTTTGGGATATCGCAAATGAACTAATGATCCATAAGTTTGATTTTTCGATCCAAAATTTTCAATAGATAAAGAACCTACACGCAAAATTTTGGTGGGCGGTATGTGAAACTTGTTGTCGCCTGTCCACCATCGAACCCTAATAAAACAAAAAGGGTCGTTTCAAACGTTTGTGCCTCACGTGAATGTCGTGCGCATCCCGCACGTCTGAGGCTAATAAAAACTTAAAAGGCTTTTTATACTCTGTTGCAGTCTTTTCAGCTTTACTCTCCGTGAAGCATTTTGTGTCACAGCACACGTGCAGGTAGCTGTGTATATGTTAGTATTCAAGTCACGTAATGCAGTGATTTTCCCTGACAACAAAATACAAATGTTTCAGTTTTCATTTGCAGTTGGCGTCATTAATTCAGAGTTTATCTCCAATTATGATTTTTTTTTTTGTTAAAATGCTACACGTGGTTAGTGTTGCCGCAATGAGATGGGCGTTGTCCATAATTTGGACAACCGTTTAGATAAACATTGATTGTGGTTGTTGAGAGTGGACTAGGCCGGTCAACATACAACAGGTGACCTCTGATGCTAATAGCTATTAGAATTATACTGTGCATAGGAAAATCATTTGATGTTTAACAGAATGTTCATATTTCTACCTTTAGTAACACATATGGACCAATGCCACCTATTGAAACTGTTTCAAATTAAACAATAAAAGTTAAATTGTGTGCGTCAAAAACAATGTGTGAACATGGATATCGACGTCCGTTTAGACCAGCACAGCTACGGTTACAAGCATACTCAGTTATTATTATACTTATTACAGTCAGATTTATTGTGATTGAAACATTTAAATTAATGGGCACATTTTGGAAGAAGAAAACTAATCAACCTATTATTATAATGATTCAAATTGGAAATGAAAATCAGCTGCAATGGCTGTTGCTACCACGTCGGACAAAACATACATTTGACTTTGAGTTGAGCAAAACAGAATTTGATTATTTCCTTCAATACTCCTTTAAGAAATTTAACTTTACTCAGCAGCACGCACGGAAATCACGGGGATTTTTGCAGGAAAAATTTAATATAAGTATGTCAATACTTTTCTAAAATTTTTCCTGCAAAATATCCAATATAAATTTTATCCGAGAGTACAGCATCAATATGAGCCTGACCTTAACCCGTTGAGATTCATAACATGAAAAATACATTATCGCGTCATCCATAATCACTCAACAAATATGAACCTACCTTAATGGTGTTGGGAAGAATATTTTTCAAAAGGGTTATAATAGGTACGTATTTACACGCACAAGTTTGTATAGGTACTTGCCACCGAGTGTGATTGAACCACGTAGCGTTGTGTGAGGTAATTTTTATGTCTGTCAGTATTCCTATGTGGAAAAACCTACTGTATCTGAATATATTTAATTTAGCGAGTGAATCTCAGAGGATTCACGTCGATATTATAAGGTGTTACTAGAACTAATATTTTATTCTTCCATTATTTACCTCAACCGGGATAATTTTTTGTGTGTTTTGAGATATCGAATAAGTATTATTGCCCAACGTGTGAGAAAATGTTTTTATCAAATTATGTTAACGAATAAATATACCGATTGTGTGCGAGTGTTATGAGCTGTGATTCAGTTAATTTTTCACTATACCTAACCCCCTTCCTTGTGTCTAACCGTTCGAGAAGGAAGGTAGAACATGACGCTTAGTAAGAAAGCATAATTTGAAACATCCCTTGGTATATAAAACGTGTCAATCCCGCTGTCACTAAGTAAAATATTTATTGTTCAATTTGAATCAGTATCATGTCTTAATTAGTCAACTTCTAGGAGTTTTTAGGTCATAGTCAGTGATAAGTAAAAGTTTTTTTTTGCCAAATAGAAGTGTTTTAGATTTTAATAAATAAATAAGAAACTGGGGATTTCGGCAGCATCCTTGCCAACAGTATTTAGCAACAATATGAAAGATTTTTAACCCGTCTGTTGCTAAAGCATTTACAAGATTAATGTTTATACGAATCAAACCAAAAGTTTCTCGTTTATTATAGGTACTTTTTAAAATGTTCTTTTAATTTGACACGGTCTGTATTTGCTAAGCTACGTATGCTCGATACCTAGAGGTTTAATTTACTTAACTTAGTTTAGGATTCCAAAATCGAGTAAGAATTGTTGAATAAAACTAAAAACCAAGTAAAAGTAACGAAAAGAAAATAATCGGTGTTAGTGAACGTTTACAGGAAAAATGCTTAACCAGTGACAGTTTCAAAAGAAGGGGCTCTTAATCGGGGCTCTTTGGATCTAAAGATGTGTCAGACATTGTCTTCGTACATACATACCTACGTCTCATGTAAGCGGTGAATGTTTATGAATGAATGTTTGTTGTAAAATACAAACATAACATTCAATAGAATTTCATCACTAATTCCTTCAGTAATTGTAGTTATAACAATATAACTACATGTTAGAGCTAGGCGCGTGAAATTAAACCAGCCAGTGAATCGATTATCGGAATTGGCGACAGATTAATTGGCACAGGTGCGACTAATCAATTTAGTTTAAAAGTCCGTAATCGAAATACTAATAGTCCATTAAGGATATTACATACTCAAAGCTGTACCCATTTTTGTGGTTGGTCGATTAAGCTATTTCAATAAAACCTAAATGTTAATCCATTTGTATAGTGTTTGAACGTTTTACACCTTTCATAATCGGTGCTTAAAGTTAAGAGACGTGTTAAAGTCAAAATTTTAAGCCATTTAGTTGAAAAGTCCAACACTAAAAGTCCATTAAGTGTATTGCATGCTCAAAGCTGTACTTTTGTGATTGGACAATTAAGCTTTTTTAATAAAACCCAAACGCGAATACATTTATATTGGCGCCGATTCCCTTGTTCACAAACTAAAGTAAATTTAAGCTCAGTGCATCTTTTTCTTTCTATTTCATCAAAAAAGGACAGAAAAATATTAGTTTAGTTCTGTCAAATTAAGATACTCCATAGACAGTTTAGACGTGATTAAAAACATGGCTACTAAAAATACGTCAATTTACGTCAGGCACTGACTAATTCGACAGGACTAAACTAATATTTATCTTCTGTCCTTTTCTTAATGAAATAGAAAGAAAAAGATGCACGGAACTTAAATTTAGTTTAGTTTATGAACAAGGGAATCGGCGCCATTGTGTTTTAACCTTTTACCCCTTTATTCAGAAACGTTCTTTAGAGTTAAGAGACGTTTTAACGTCAAAATGTACGGTTAAACAGTCGCTATCATTGCTTGACTTCAATTAACGTTATAAATAAACTCTATTATGTTAAGGATCGCCGTTCTCTTTGCCTGAACAATGAACTCGAATTAACTTGGACGTATTTTCTTTTATAAGTTATGGACTTGGCAGTCTTACGAGTCTTGAGAAGTAACATCAAATTGCATTTGCCAAAACTATCGAACTTGGAACGTTTATCTTCGATTAAAATTGCAGTCCAGTAAATCGTAAAAGATAGCATCGCGCATCGGTTCACTGTGCTGCGGCTATTTAGTGAAATAGTTCTCTATTTCGAAAATAAAATGGGTCATTGTTTCCGCAATAATAACTCTTTTCTGTAAAAACTACTTAAATAGCTCTATTTTAAATGATATTTATCAAATATTTCTCGTAACAAGACGCATACGTCCCTATACGTTTGTAGCGGTAACCCGAGCTCTTGTGGAGGTCGCTTCAGTCAGTAGGTACGCCAGTACGTGACGGTGAATTAATGGTTGGGCCCAGATGTCTCACTACTACCCACGCCCGGGTATTTCACTAGCTAGATAGTGTTAATAATGGCACCTATTCACTACCACAAAAGGGTTTACCTATCTGATTTCCTTTATGCGATTAATTTAGGATTCTAAGTCATTAACCAACTCTTGAACCACAATAAATCGCATAATTTCAGCGATGAGATTAAAATTTATCGAAGCTTCTAAAACATTACTTATTTATTCCATACTTAATTGACACAATGCAAATAAATGCTTTCAAGTATAAATTAAACAATCGGCCATCACTTAAAACTCCAACATAAAGTCAACTATATTTATACAGACGTAAAATTTTTCGTAATGGCTCTTTCTGCGAAGATAGAATACACAAAGTTTCGGGTTTCATTATACAATCCATTAGCTCGCTACCTACCGTCTCTACGATTGACTTCTGTAATGGATTGTAAAATACTAAGTTAAAAACTTCGAGTCCCGTAATTTTAAGCTGAATATAAAAGCATGACATGCTTTCAGTTGTAATTAATTTCACAGAGCTTTTTTCTTAGCGGGGAAGACGTTCAAGAATAATTTTGTTGAATGATAAATGAAATTGAATGTAGACTTTCGTGATGAACAACATTTTGTATAAGTTTTAAAATTTAAATCATCTCGATTTGATTCGAAACAGAATCAAATCGTTCTTGAGAACACAGCTATCATTGACAACAAAGTCAAGAAAAGATAATAATTAATGGAGTTTTGGTGTTGATTTGCCATTTGGAGGTTTCTGGGTCTACATAGAGTCAATTGATTTGATTTGATTTACATATACTTTGACAGTAGTAACATGCCACTTATACTGAATACCAAATCAAAGTACACAAATGAAGCCGTGTATGTGATGTGTAGAATATGAAGATGGTGTACCGACTACGAGCTTTGTGAGCTCTTAGTAGCGGTTTCAAATTCAAGCAAGTACTCTTGATGTGATCTTATAACTCTAAAAAAAATGAGTGAAAAAATATATCGTGAGAAATCCTGGATAGACAACCGGTGATAGAAGTTAATCCGACAATTCGACAATTTTAACAGATTTTCTGTAGCTTTAGTGCGGATACCAGCACATCAAGGTACTACAATCTGTCAAATTTCTTTAATAGATTTCAACTTTATCGCTTCAGCATTAGGTTCAAGGTTGATTGGGAAAATTTGACAGTTTTGGGTAGCTTGATGTGTTACCGTCTGTACTTTATTAAACAGGACCTGTCGATAGTGTGTAAATTTTGTATTTTATTTTACAAATATGTCGCATTGTCAGTAATATATGATGAGCCTCTGGATATTCGTATGAACACGCCAAACGCTAACACACAATGGCCAACCGTGTGGCTTTTTCCCTGAAGTGAGATAGTTTGTTGAGTTTGCTAATATCGAAGTCTAGTTTAAGCTTATCGTTCAGTCTATGGAATATAATATCATTATTTTATTTCCCTAAATAATCAGTCTATGTATAATGTTCCCACTGCTGGGACACAAGCCTCCTCTCGGTGGTAGGGACTGGGCCGTAATCCACCACGCAGGCCCAGTGCGGGTTGGTGGATGTCACATGTCTTTCAATTTTTGGCTCTAGGACATGCCGGTTTCCTCACGATGTTTTCCTTCACCGTTTTGAGAGGTCATGAAATAATTTACACAAAGTAAAGCATCTGGCTGGGTTTGAACCTACGACTTACAACTCATAAGTTATGGCCGTTACTATTGGGCCAACACTTCTCCACTTATGTATTTCCCTACACATTTCCCAAAACATTGTGGTGCAAAGATGTTCAATTTCCGGTTTCGGCAGACATCTATTACATAAGTTTTCGTATCGGGAAGTTTTTCAATAGCCAACAGTACCAATTTTTTTATTCGTGCCCGATAAAACTCCGTAGAGGCTCGACGTCTATTTCATGAGACGAAAATACAGTGTACAGTTGATGAAAATAAGGATAGGAAGAAGGAAATAAATTACTGGTTAATTAGTAAACAAACGTTTTCCATGTGTGCAAAACCTAGATATCCGTTGATTGGAATAGTTTACCATTTCAGTAGGTAACTTCCTGTAATTACGTGGTACGGCACTAGGGTCTGTAGGATCAGTAATTAGGTGTAGTTTGTACCACGCAAGGTTGAATCGGATGTAGACGTTAGAGGTAGATAGCTGTTCGCTCAATCGTCTCATTACCAAGTACTGATTGAATTACGTGTTATATGGATTAATTAAAAACCAAATCGGCTTACTAACTGCTTGGAAAAGCTAATATGTATAAAGATTTTCGTAAGTGATAGAATTAATTAAAACTTTGTCACCTTTTCACTCTCTTCAGGGCGAGAGTGAATAGGCTTCTTCTGGGCAAGCTCGTTCCACCGTAGATCTCATCCCTGCCTCTGCCTATGGGCTGGATTGAGGTCAAGAGTGAGCCCATTGTCAATAACAAAAAACCTACTGGGCCCATCATGATCATCATCAGCCTGTAGCAGTCCACTGCTGGACATAGGCTTCTCCTATTGCACGCCATTCAACTCGTTTTTCAGCAACTCTCATCCAGCTGGCCGACTAGTACTTACTAGTCTAATGGGGCCCAGTAGTACTGGGCCCAATTACAAGAATATAGATGTACCGTTGATACGAAAAGAAAAACTACTTACAGTCAAGTCAAAGATCAAAGAGTTTTACAACACTGTAAAGGTTAGGTTAGACACGAACATAAAACAAAAAAAAAATGAAACTTAAGTTGTTTCTTTGTTTAGAAACCGCACATTTCTATGATGTTGAACACTCCCCAGGGTGCAGAGCGTGCGTGAGTACGTTCATCCTATTTCATTTACGGTCTTGTATTTCATTTGAAGAAATCAAGAAAATATAAAACGTGTTGTACTAATATCATGTGTTCGATTCAGTAAATGTTATTCTTTTAACAAATAATCTAAACGAGAAATAAAATCGGCTTGAGGTATCCATGTCGAACTAACGTTCTGTATTTTGAAGCCTTAAGTTTTACTGTGAAAACCATTTGTAAATCTTACTAGGTAGAAAAACACAAAAGGATTTGATTCTAGACTTTTTCTCAAGCTCCGTCGGTGGTCCAACTAATTAATTATCAATATTTTTTCAGCAATATTTTTTTCTGCTCCTTACCTCCAAAAGGGTCACTACTGGCCTATATTCTTATAGTATTGAGCACAAGGAAAACCCTGTTTGCATACTTTCTCAGTCTTACAATTACCTGTAGCTATGTTTGTGCTACAGATTCGTTCATAGGTACAATAAATATAACTATTCCTCGGGTTACGGAACTTTTCGATAAAGAACTATTTATATCATTAGGTACATTTAGAATGAATTGTAATGCCCTTGGTAAAACGACGAATTTCGTTTAAACAGATGGCTTATAGATTTACAAGCTTATGCTCGCGACTTCGTCCGCGTGATATATCCTGTGACACTCTGCAATTACTATATTTCCGAAGATTACAAATATTTAACAACAAGATTACTTACAAACTTTAATAACAGAGGAAAAATTTCAACACAGAGGTGCAGAATCATGTACTAAATTAATGGTAACAGGTTTCGCGTTGATGTCCCTGTCACCCTGTATATATTACCAATTTGGTAAAAATCGTAGGTACATCATCTCTATTTGTGTGTCCAAACTTCAAAGAATTCAAGTAGCAGTTTATAGGACATATTTCCAAGAAAGCCTGAGAGAAATGAGACGATAGTTGCTTTTATGAATGTGAAATATGTTTCATAAGTCCTGCTGGAAAAGTGGAAAAGCGACGGCTAACTAAAGGAAAACATAACAATAAATATACTTCCTTGCGTCACATCTGCTCTAGTTAGCAACACGGGGATGGTATCTACCTCAATCTTGATTCACTGGTATTTGTGTCATGCTAAAGGAGTATGCATATCAATTAATAACATTTTGAGTAATTTCGATTTGATAACTTTGAGACAACCTAAGTAATTACGATAATATCCTGAATATAGTGCGCAACAAAAGTTGATTAACACTTCAGTTTTTCACATAGTTATGAAAAAATAGTATAATATAGCATAGTTTTGGGAAAAGATTCTGTCAACAATGATGATAG
This sequence comes from Apamea epomidion, assembly GCA_947507525.1. Taxonomy (NCBI): domain Eukaryota; kingdom Metazoa; phylum Arthropoda; class Insecta; order Lepidoptera; family Noctuidae; genus Apamea; species Apamea epomidion. The sequence goes on from OX382232.1 coordinate 7,826,727, forward strand.
AGATGATAGATACAGTGATAGTTTAAATGGAGTTTAGTTGGCTGCCCGTACCTAGTCATCTTAAAACCTAGTACGAGTAGGTACCTACAAGCGTTTAGAGAAAAATTGCAAATTAATCACAGGGATCACCCTTCATTAGGTATTCAATCCATTATCTAATACATTATCTTAAAATCACGAGACTCGTTCAAGTTGAGAAAATATAATAAAATTAACAATTTTGTTAAGAGGGTTCCAAATCCCGGATAAGTGTTATCAATCAAGAATAACTGTTATTATCAGGCCGTCGTTTTGTAAAATTTCTGCTTCTCATTCATCCTAAAAGTTTTAAGGGGAACAACAGTCAGTGCCTCCACTCATTTCACTAAAATTCCCTAAACCAGTCCCCCAGGGAGACTACACAGCACTCAATGTTCCACTACGGTGCCCTAGGGGATCATATAAAACTCTAATGTCGTTTTGAATTGTTTGTAATTGTTTGAAAACCTTATTATTGAATTAAAACCTATTTACAAGCTATGGCTAAAACAAGGATAACACTGACATTGACTGACATTTACCGATAAATGATGTTTTTTTATCGAACAAGGCTACAATTATTATATTCAACGCCATAAATTGCCTCCTGCGAAAGGGGGATATTATTATTTAATTTGACATTAACAAACCCCCCTTCTAAGTTTAAAAATACGTTAGTTCCTCGCATCAAGCCTGATGTGTTCACGCTTCATATATTTTATTCGTAACATACCTAATGATGAAACAATATCTAACTAATGATATATTAATATTTCCATACATGTAGGTATACCTCTGCCTATTCCTTTGGGGAACACAGGCGCGACGTTATGTTTATGTTCTGTAATATTTACATTTCCTTTATCGATCGTAGCAGGCTTTCTGCAGTTTCTGCTCACCCCCATTGAAACATGGCCTGAGTTAGAATGTATTTTTTTTTTGTTTTTTTCAACAAGCAGATCGGTTTTGTTTTTCAATTAAGAGATTGTATGTACTGTTATTGTTCTCTCATTTTATTTTCTATTGTTGTCTTGTATCCGTAAAATGTAATAGCCTGCTCAGTAAACACACAAGAAATATATACCATTAATTTGGCATATTCATCTAGCTCGATATAGACAGGCTTGTGGCTAAGTAATAACAGCCGCACAAGTCGATCGATCAGGTTAAGCTACGCTTGCCGCGATTGATTCGTGGATGGGTGACCATTTTTACATACTAAGGCCCTCGGTGCCTCGGAAAGCACGTTAAGCCGTTGATCCCGGTTGTCATTCGTAGATCTTTGACAGTCGTAAAGGGTTGTCAGAAGCCCGAAAGTCTGACAATTAGTCTTACGAAGGGGTATCGTATTACCCAGTAACCGGGTTGTGGAGGTCAGATAAGCAGTCGCTCCATGTAAAATACTGGTATTCAGCTGCATTCGGTTAGACTGGAAGCCGACCTCGCCATAGTTGGGAAAAGGCTAGGCAGGTTGATATATTCTAGTTCACTAATTCTAGACAGCTGGATTAACAAATAAATAGCTAATGAATAAAATGGCTTTATTTTCCTTGAAGGTACACTTATTCCTTATCTTTCTAATACTATGATCTCATGCAACAATGTTAACTAAGGTTATTTTTAATGTTTTATAAATACCTGCGAACTAAACGTTCTTGTCTGATGCACATAAGTTTTACATATTCCTAGATCAGGCTGAATTAAAAGTACCTAATCATGGACGATTTTTTGGTCCAAAAATGTTTCGCGTTGGTATCAACTTTAGATTTTGGCATGTCGAATTTCTAGTCTTCTAAAGGTCATCATGTTTACAGCAGTGCGATTCTGTAACCATCTCACCGTGAAAACTTAGGTAAAGTGAGCGTGGAGTGAGCTATCATTCCAAATAATGCTAGGGATTGTCACTACTGACAACTCACATCAAGCTCACTTCACTTGAGTTTTCACGGTGAGATTTTTACAGAATCGACCGGCAGCCATACATGACATAAGTGTTAGTTTAGCTGCGATTGGCAGTCAGTCAGACATAGGAATAGAGGAAAATCAATAAAAGAAAAAATACATTTCAATAAGATGTGTCGTTAGTAACATTTCCACGTCAAGTCCCTCGGGCGAATACGAAATATTGGCCCGAGGGACTCGAAATAGGAAATTGGCGTACGGATGAGTGCCGAATGACTCACAATCTCCATTTTTTAAACAGCATTGTTTTTTTTTACTTTCTTCCCTTACACATCCTCATTTAGATGATTCAAGACCAAGACTGGCAGTTGCAATCATGATGAAAAAGAACCTACGTGAGGTATACTAACAAAAACTTTACCGTCTGTTCTAATTGCAAAAAGCTAATAACGGTTCGAAACGAAGTGGAAGCAACATAAGTAACAAAACGTTTCATTTGTTCCTACCTACTTTCTTCTCAAGTCTCCTTTACTAGAAACATATGTTCTGTTCTCATGCTATTTGAGATAAGGGAGACGAACAATTCTAACTATTAGGAAATGAGACAGCTAGGTGGCGTATTATTACAAATATTTTCTTAGGTAGGTTTGGGATAAGCAGCACCTTTAACCTTTGATTTGATTTGGGTAAGCAGTACCTTTGTACTCAAATTATAATTATGTCGTATCCCTGTGTGTTTTACTGTGTGTACATAAATAATAAAATAAATAAATAGGTAATCAGTCACCCGTTAGGTATAACATCATCTGCTTAGCCTTTTCCCAACTATGTTGGGGTCGGCTTCCAGTCTAACCGGATACAGCTGAGTACCAGTATTTTACATGAAACGACTGCCTATCTGACCTTCACAACCCAGTTACTGGGTTGTGAAGGTCAGATAGGCAGTCTTACCAAGTCCAGCCAGTCTTACAAGCCAACCAGTCTTACCAAGGGGTATGATACTCGTACCCCTTGGTAAGACTGGTTGTCAGACTTTCGGACTTCTGACGACCCGTAACGACTGACAAAGATCCACGATTGATCCCGTTAGGTATATATAGGTCTACACATTTATTGGTATATATCTATTGGTATATACCAATAGATATATAGACTATTGGTCTGCATCAGTCTTTATAACCAACACGTACTTGTTCTGAATAAGAATTCATAACTAACATGTGCACTAACTGTAGTCACATCGTGTAGAGGCCTCATTTTTCGAACCTTGATGTAGTCGAAGATTGGAACAAGATCCAAAATAATAGAATATAAGTAGGCAATAATGATATTGTATAACAACAGTTACCGCTGGTTACGGGGTCTCTGAAAGATGAATTTGTAGCCTTCCGTAAGTCTATCAAAGATCTACGGCTGTAAGATATCCCAAGAGTAGGTTTGTACCTGCACAAGTTAAATCGCCAATTATATTTTATTTTATCTCTTGTAAAAGAATAAAAACGAAGATGAAAGTAAAACGAGAAATAAAAAAATCTTGAATAAGTAACGGTTAAGGCAACAAAGGACCGAGTTTTTTCTTTTCTAGAAAGTGTATAATTACGATAGAATTTTAAATGTGCTTCGTTCAGAATCCCCGGTACTTGGGAAAAAATAACTTAATTATAATAACCATTTCACGGTCGGAAGCTTTTCAGGCATTTCGTCTTGGAGTTATGATCAGTTGCCCTAGCTAAACGCCTTAAATGGCTTCTGAATAAGTAATGATTGTTGATTTATGATTACATGGCTAGGCAGAACCGCTACCAACCTTGCTGGCTGGGTTTGACAAGTTTTTGTCACGCTTGGACCTCAATAAGGTATTTGACATAGTCATGTATTTTTATTCTATGTAGTTGCATAAAACTTGGGAAATACGTCCATTTTGTAACGATTTTCAGTTATTTACAATGCAGTTTTTCTAGCCTAGCAAGCATGGAATCCGGGTCAGTCGCAAAAATATGAATATCTCTGAAACTGGATAAATAAAAATTGTAAAACTAGTGTTTTAAGCTTCCGTATCTGAAAATACATTTCTTATCTTACAATTTTTATTTATCCAAGCTAGCATTCATAGTTTCGAAGGTAGGTGCTAAGATTTTTGAAGAATGAACCGGGTTTATCGCCCGAGAGCGCCTGTACGTTAGATCACAAAAGCTTTTACATTATAATTAAAAATACCGATAAAAGAATAACCCATACCATTAAAATCAATTACTAATCCAGCCATCTACATGATAAAAACAACTTGCGAAAAGAATCGCGTACAAGCACACGGCACAGCTGCGACACAATCCGATCACTTCACATTGTCGATCAAGCGCCATCAAACGCAACGATCCCGTTTGTTTCCATTGTACTACGATTGTTGACGACGAAGTTAGGTCGCGGTGTCGGCCGGAGATGGCGGAGTGGTGTGGCCGGGGCGCCGTCCGGGACACTACTGGAGTACTTGTCGACGCGACCCGGGCGCCCCGCCCGTGCAACACACGCTTCCAGATTTTCCCCTGTTTTCACCCTTGTACCTTCAACATTAAGCGGCTCCCTGACACGTTTTTAACAGGAGCTATGTGTACTATTAAGTGGTTTTCGAACTTGCATTTACATTTTCCTTAAGGAATAGTTTAAGGTTCTTTCAGGAAATCAATGAATGGAGTGGTGGAGGTTTGACAATATAACACTGTAGTAAGAGTTTGTGGGTAACACCAGCTTACGTTTTATTGTCTGTAAATCGTGACCACAGAAACCAACTTAGTTTAATTAGTTAGGCTCTAAGCATACCGACTCCTCACCTATCATTCCAATTTGTACAAAGACCATTATTTGAATTCGATCACGTCTGACTGGCCAACTGCTTTCAAATAATGTCAATAGTGTAGTAAATATTCTAAATTCACGTGTTCAATGTTGAAAAACAAAACAAATGCCGTATTTATTGACAAATTAAACATTTGTAGGATGATACTAACATACATATACATTTTTTTTTGTTAGCCTATACTGTGTTCCACTGCTGGGCAAAGGCCTCCCCTTTTTCCTTCCAAACCTCCCTGTCTAGGGTGATCTCTGGCCATGTTGGCCCTGCAAACCTCGCTAGATCGTCACACCACCTTCGCCGTGGTCTACCTCGACGGCGATGTCCTCCTTCAGGCGTCCAGTGAGTGACGATCTTTGCCCATCTCTCCGGGTGCATTCGCACGACGTGTCCGGCCCAGTCCCACTTCAGCCTGGCTGTTTTATCTCTAACATCCGCTACTTGAGTTATGGAGCGCAGCGTGGTGTTTCTGACTCGGTCGGTGCGCTTGACAACTATTATGCTGCGCTCCATTGCCCGTTGACCAATCTTGAGTTTATACGATTATATAATCAGACTCAGATTTGTAATTGGCTTTCGGGTGACTATGATATCCTTTTGTGTTTGTTTTTATTAGCTGTAAGTTCTCCATGTACTAAAATAAATAAATAAACAAAACTATTTTCTAAGCTGCTTTTAAGATTTACAGCTGAAATATCAAACTGTATAATTAGTTAATTTACTAACTCTCACAAAAGTTTCAAGCTCAATTAAAATACTTGAGTCTATCTAAATATTTTTCAATTTAAAATTGACACAGTCCTATGGTTCTATTTCCAGAATTTCCATGTTTTAAACATGAAAACATGTTCACTATTTGACCTACCTATTCGAAATAAAATCCAGCCAGGTGTGAAAACAGATATAAGGTTCCACTGAGTACGGACTGACATAAAGAGATACATGTTCTCTTTATGTCAGTTGGTAGCTAAATAACATTGTATATAGGAAACTGTTTTTCTATACTTTTACTATAGTATATAATAACAGAGGTTTCATGAAAGTGATAACGTTCAGTATTGGCATTTATTTATGAGGGTGCTAACGAGACCCTGTTACTAAGGCTACGATATTTGTCTGTTCGTGTATTACAACTAGCATCTAAGCTCGGTTTGGCAAAAGATATCATTTGTGGTTTCAAACATGATCTGACGTGATTTAGGTACATACATCGTGTCAGAACACGTCACGTCACGTCTATTTTGATAACTAAGTACCGTATGTATTGATAATTTGATCAAATCGCACTCGTAGGTACCTAAAAGAAATACAATAATATTTTGTTACATCGCTATATTAATTTCCATTAGTGTCAGTTTAGAACATTGAAATTAGTCGCTATTCATAATTCCTTTGTGTTGTACGCTTTTGTGAATTCTAAATTAAACTTTTACTGATGATTTTAATTTATACAAATTAGGCTTTATGTAGCTACTTCAAAGAGTTCATAGTTCACTAAACTCCAACTTGAAAGCGTAAGCTTAAACGTAACTTTACTTACTTAGAACAAAAATTAAATACGGCAAATCAATAACATGAGAGGGGCAATTCTCGTAATTTTAAGAACGTTCACAGTCTTATATCAGTTTCAATCTGTCAAAAATACCTCTAATTAGAGGTAAAAATAGTATTAGGGGTTAAAATGTAGGGAAATTTCTCTACAGTTTTGACAAGTTGTTGACATTGATCGTCGCTGAGATGAGATTATGATTAGATTTTGAACGTTTTTAATTACCACCCAACCACCGATCCCACCATGGCGGATAAGACCCTTCCCTATAGTACAGTCGGCCACACGTGACCTACCGTATCTACTTACAACGACGAACCTTTTGTACACGGCACGGTTTTTTTACGGCGTATAAACCGCGCCGTAGGAAAAAACGACTATCTTCCATAGAGATCCATACAACACTGATGACCGCCTACACCAGGCGATTAAACCTCAGTTTTTCACGGCAAGAAAAACGTGTGTGTACAAGGAGCCTAAGCGAGGTTCCCTACACCGCACCGTAACCACAGCGCTTATCGCAGTGTGAATTAATATATATGTATATGAATTATATACAATTTGGATTTTATACTTAAGAAACGTATGTATCTTGTGGGAGAAAATAAATGAAATTATTATTATTATTATAATAGTGACTGTGCCGCTATAGGTGGTATGTACCTGAGCATATTGACCGCTTACCATCGTATTATCATCCTTTTCCATATTCCTTTTCGTTTTCTTTCTAGTACCAACAGATGTGTTTCAGCCGTACTCGCAGGTAAGGTTAACCCCGATCCTCCCACACTTCTCTTGGCTTATAGGCTCGTAATACAAGTCAAATATTATTTTGGACGTCTAGCTTCAAATTATACGTAACATTTTCGAATGAAAGAGCCTTTTCTATTTTGCCAAACCTTTTGTCCGCTCGTTTACATAAAGCGAATAACTTTAGCATCAAACTGTAGGCTCTTCGAAGTACTAGGTGGTTAGTCGTTATTGACTTTCCTTTGAGACCCTGATATATATTACATGCAAACATAGCTACATTCGTGGATTTAGTAAACCATCGCTTTTGTCAGCATCATGAGTTTTTTATCTTAAAAACAATCTGTGTGGTTTTATCTTTTGGAGGACCTTTGAAGAGATTAGACTAGATTACTTTAAAAGTTAGAACAGAAGTAACAATTAGTTTTCTAACAAGATTCTACCTATAAATAACACTATAATTACAAACCAAGAACAAATTACTATAATAACAACGGAACAAGTAGGCCACGAAGCTTTAGAATGAAGGAGACACTTCAACATAATTACTTAGACGAAGTAAAAAGTTTAGTTAGCGAAGCCTTAGGAGCAAAGATAACAACGGAGTGAAATGAATTGAGAATGATTTTAAGAACGACATTTGAAATTAAAAACATTAATCAGGTAGTTGGAAACGATCCAGCGTCCAGCTTCGAGTGTTCCACATCTCCTGATTGCAAAACAATCAGGGACAGAAAACTATGCTCAGAAATCAAAGCTGGGAAACGTAGATATTATTCAGCGTTCAAAAACAAAAGTTTTCAAATTGCGACAGAAATGACAGTGCAGAAGATTCCGTGGAATTTGTACAACCTGCAGCACGTTTTTATAAATGTGTTATTGTACTACATTTTTGCCTTAAATGCATGTGTTCCATGTAACATTCAGCCACTGTCGACAAAAGCCCCCACTAAACTGTGCATTTTGTTTCATGCTTCGGTTCAATGCGACTTCCGAGACATGTTGCGCCGACACCAAAATAAATTGAATGAACGATTCAGTAAATGCAAACAAATTAGTTTTCAATTATCATTTCATTAATATTTTATTGCAAACAGTGCTCCCCACAAAATTAAATAACCGCATAAAATCAATCAGCTCAATGTGTACCCACAAACCATTAAGCTTATTTATGTCCATTAGCCCAAACCACATTTTATTCCAGCCCTTACACGATGAAATAGCCCACCGCCCACTCATTGTGTAAGACAAAAACACCTTGAGATACAAACCGAATGATATATACCCGTAGCTATTATTCTTTTACGGTAGTAGTGTCGCTTTATTCGGAACTCAGCGGCGTAGCAGCGTGGCTACGCTGCTACGCCCCTACTTTCCGAATAAAGTAGGCTACGCGGCTACGCGGCTATGCGGCTACGCTGCTACGGGGCTGCGTAGCCGCTTAGCCTAGTTTCACGGCCGTGCTCGTGCTCAAGGACGGGTGCACTGTGATGTGGAAGCAATCGTCACTTGTACTGCGACGACCTCTTGCACCCATAACGGGAACCTTGCATGTGGAAATCTGAAGGTCAATTCTCGTAATTTAAAACGTTCAAAATCTAGTCGCAGTCCCATTTCGGCGACAAAAAAATGTCAAAAACTTGCCAAAAATGTAAGAAAATTAGAGATTATTTTGACAGATTGAGACTGCAGACTGTGAACGATCTTAAAATTACCAGAATTGCCCCTCAGATCGCTGTCAAAACAATAAAACAATACTGCGGTTGTTGACAACAAGTCTTGCATTAAATATGAGTAGTTACGAGACGCTCATTTTGACAACTGTTGATGTGATTGCCTCCTTGGTTTTAGTATTAGATCCAAGCAAAGAGTAATTAGTCCAATACTTCTCAATATTCAGTAATGAATTATAAATGAGTGTGGTGGGACGACGCTGATCGCTATAGTTCCCTATTTTTACATTTACTATAGACGAGGTAACAGTTAAGTGGGGAGGTAGAACCGAGTGATCAGATAAACACACAACATGAATAATGAAGCTGTACCAATTACGTAAAATGAGTCAAGTGTTAGTAGTGCACTTTTATTAATGACTCGACTCCGTTCAAGTATTTATCATGCAAAAAAAGTGTGTCATGCTTTTACTAAGTATATTCTTATTGCTTTTGCAGTCTTACCAACTGGATTGTGAAGGTCAGTCTCTCTATGTAAAATACTGGTATTCAGCTGCATCCGGTTAGACTGGATGCCGACCCCAACATTGTTGGGAAAAAGCTAGGGAGATGAATTGTTTTTATTGCTTTAACAGGAAGCAGTGTTCAAAGCGGTGCAAGTTCTCAGTTGAATTGCCCGAAGCTAGTTATCGATAAAATATTGCGTTTTATATTTATTATAGTACACAAAATGCGCAGACTGCTCGTATTTCACTAACAGATCATCCAATATACATCAATTAAAAGTAACAACACGCACGAGTTTTACACACGCAATCGATACCGAGCACCTGTTTGTTTTTATTTTTAGACCAGGACGCAAATAAATGAACATACAATCATTGGTACTTTTTTATTCGCAGCCAATTCTCTGAAGCGGCAATACAGAGTTTATACATAAATGCACAGATCAACTGAAGCAAATGAAATGCGTCCCCTCTGCTACGGATCCCTAAAAGTCTCGTATCTGTTAGATAATAGCATAGCGAAGCAAATTGCTGTGGAGTTCTAGCCAAGCTGTTTGCCCTCTTTACTTCATGAAGATTTTATTAGATAATTCATTAAGACAGTCGACGACTGACCGCGGCGACGAAGATACTTGGATTACCAACTATTTATTACCTGTTTAACGGATAACCGTCTGAGGCGAACTTTTAAACTACTGAAAACTACAATCACAAGACGATTATATTCCTTGCTAGTCGTTTCACCTGCACCTGGTTCTATAAACGGCTTTTTATAGTCTTGCACTTTACAAAAACTATTAATCTTGGGATGAACAGCTATGTAGTTGTTTGTTAGGAAAAAAACCATAAAATCTGAAAGAAAAATGAAAGTATCTCTTATAAATTAATTATGTTAATTCTTCTTCGTTGCAATAAAAAAATACTGTAACAGAGGAATGTCAGACGATGTTTACATTGGGACTACAAGGACGTATTCGTACAACTATTTGTTGCCAAAGGGTTCAATAAAGTAGAAGTTAGGATCGAAGCGAAGATATATTTTTTATTTACACCAACTCCCCATCACATACATAAAATATCCACACTCACACTCAAACACCTAGACACCTATAATCACATTCATTCAACCCTTTTTTTTTTTTCTGGGTGGGAAATCATCAAATGACTCCTCCCGCTCTGGGCGGAGCAGAAGGGAGTGTCAGACTTTTACTGACTAAAACCCAACCGTGTTCCTTTATTAGCCCTTTATGTTCCAGGGCAGTAACCTGTAGATTTATTTTGCCTTTTCATTCCCCAAGGAAGACAATTTAGCTAACGGTTTGCTTTCTTGATTGTATTAGTTTGCGTCCCTATTAGTGAGACTTACTTTAAGGCTTTCCCATCACCATCTTGTACTTAAGGGCCCTTTATGTGCAAAGGGTGTTTGGCTTTTTTTCTTCTATAAATTGGCAGTTGGTTGGTAAATCCGTAGGGATACGAATTCGTCCAGATTTCAGCGCTACCGCCATTATTTACCCCTTTTTTTTTTTTTTTTTTTTTCTGGGTGGGAAATCATCAAATGACTCCTCCCGCTCTGGGCGGAGCAGAAGGGAGTGTCAGACTTTTACTGACTAAAACCCACCCGTGTTCCTTCAGTTGCCTGTGCCAGGGGCCACGGTATCTCTTTCGAACAACCCGCAGCCCCGGCGGCATCGGCCCTAGCGGACCCCGTCAGTTCTTGCTGACAGCTCTTTGAGGCGCGCGTGGAACACAACGCACCGTCGACCCGGGCCTGGTCCTTACCGGGCGGCGAGCTGCCCATAGCTCGCCGCCCGCAAGCCCGCGCCTACGGTGGCCGGGATTCGGCTGTTAACTCCCGTCCAGGGCGTCTCCTGCGGCGGCTAGGCGCGCGAGGGTGCAGCGATTGCCTCTCCCTCGCGCGCTCTGCCTCCTCCTTCGCGAGCATTACTGCTTCGCAGAAGGAGGTGACGGCCTCCCATTCACTCTCGCTCCGTACCATGGCCTGTATGAGGGCCGGACGCGAGAGGTCGCCGCCGCCGATCGCCGCCACGAGGACACGGCGGGGCCCCGCCCAAGCCGGGCAAACCTCCACCGTATGCTCCACCGTGTCCTCCGGGCGATCCCCACAGTGGCGACACCCTGGCGTTTCCTCCCGCTTTATCCTGAACAATCCTAGCGACCTTAAGCCGATATCAGATGATTCACTTTTCGTTCATTTTTGCTTTTAATTCGACATCTATACGCGCGTCGATACCTGCACCACGCACATACTTGTTAAATTCAAAATATTTTATTTCTCATAAACCTACATGGGCACTTATGAAACTTCAGAAAGTAGGTGCACGGTTCCAATCACATTCATTCAACCCTCACCCTCGCACTCTTACATACTCATACATAATTTAAAAAACTAATGTGTACTATAACTTTTTTATATCAATTGGAACCTCATTGCGAAACACTGTCTCCTAAGATACAGGTACCCTAGTTTAAGAGACAGAGTTTAATTCTATTGTGTACAGATTTCTGTAGCACCCAAAATTTTTTTTTGTAAATGTTCTCTACCTCATATTCAAGAATTGAACACTTAAGTACAATTATCTGTATTTTTGGGAAATAAATATATTTATTTATTTATGACGACACGGTTGGCGCAATGGCTGAGCGATCGACCGCTGCGCTGCGTGTCGCGGGTTCGATTCCCGCACGGAACAAATATTTGTATTACCCAGAGGTAGTTGTTCCGGGTCTGGCTGTTTGTGTATGTGAGTTTAAATGTTTGTAAACGCACCCACTATACAGGAGTAATTACTTGCCTAATGCGCCACACAAGACCTACAGCTATGCGTAGGGGGCCAACTGTAACAAAACATTTACTTTGTACCAGATGAAAGTCTGATTTTATAAAGTAAACTTAGTTAAAGTGTACAATAGTGACCTACTATTAGAAATTATTAAAAATTATTCATACCTTAAACTGACTGAAAAGGCAAAGTAAAAAAATCACGACGGAGACGGGAGCTTCTCTGGTTTCAGTATAATCTTTAATTTTAATTGTTTTTTTGTTAATATCTTCTTCAGGTCTTTTTTTTTTTTTTTTGAGGATGGGAAATCATCAAATGACTCCTCCCGCTCTGGGTGGAGCAGAAGGGAGTGTCAGACTCTTACTGACTAAAACCCACCCGTGTTCCTTCCTTAGCCCTTTATGTACCAGGGCAGCGGTAACCCTTTCGGACGATCCCGCTACCCCGGCAGGCTTCGGCCATCTCGGGCCCCGTCAACTACGCTGACATCTCTTTGAGGCGCACGTGGAACACATACGCGCCGTCCGGCACGGGCCTGGTCCTGATCGGATGGAGAGCTACCCATTGCTCTCCGCCCGCAGGCCCGCGCCTACGGTGGCCGGGAGTCATCACGCGGCTCCCGACGCCCGGAGCGTCTCCCTCGGCGGCTGAGGCGTGAGGATCTCTCCCTTGCCCATCCCGCCACCTCCTTCGCTAGCATGACTGCTTCGCAGAAGGAGGTGACCGCCTCCCACTCCCTCTCGCCCCGGACCATGGCTTGCACCAGGGCCGGACGCGAGAGGTCGCCGCCGCTGCCGATCGCCTCTACGAGGACACGGCGGTGCTCTGCCCAAGCGGGGCAGACCTCCACCGTATGCGTTTCGTTGCGTACGCGTTGAGTTTCCCCCCGACGTAGTGCCTCCGCGCGCCAGTCATACAGGCGCGCGAGGACTATCGCCTCCAGATACCATGGTGGCAGTCCGGCAAGGAGGCTTGCTGCCTCGCCCGAGATCGTGCGGTACCCCCGGATCAGCCTTACGGCTACCACCTTTTGGGGCGCGTTCAGGTAGTGTGCGGCTCGAAGCCGCAGTGAACGCGCCCATACCGGGGCCCCATATAGGGCCATGTACCGCACGACCCCCGCGTAAAGCCTCCGGCAGGAGGCGTTTGGCCCCCTCAGGTTGGGCAGGAGCCGCTTTAAGGCGGCCCCGGCCCGTTCCAGTTTGGGGGCCAAACGTCGGAAATGCTCGACGAAGTTCCACCGGCTGTCGAGGACGAGACCCAGGTATCTCATCGTTGTCTCGACGCCGATGTGAACCCCTCCTACCATCAGTTGGGATCCCGAAGGTGGCCCGTACCGAGGCCCATGAAAGGACATGGCCTCGGACTTGTGCAATGCCACCTCGAGACCCAACTGCCGGATCCTTTCCACGACTATCGCAACCCCGCGTGTCATCGCGTCTGCCGCCGCCTGATGCGATCTCCCCTGCGCCAGGACCAGCGTGTCGTCAGCGTAGCAAACTACACTGACGCCATCAGGGAGGTCGGCCCGCAATCGATAGGTCTTCAGGGCGGGTCAGGCTGAGGGACACTATTTGCAATGTATATCGATTTTTATCAACCTGTTTCCCTGTATAAATGAACCTGAGTGTGTGTCTGATGTTACACAAACTTATTTGTCGCTGGCCAGTATTTATAAGACTCGAAACGATGCGTAAATAAAAGAAAGTTTCGTGCTACACAAACATTTTTCTTTTGTCGACATTTATTTGCTTCCAAATCGCTCACACGGCCCTGTTACAATTTGGGAACATTTTATTTTGTCGATAGCTATACATTAACAGCGTCTATACTTTTATTCAAATAGTCAACCAGTGGTATATTGTTTATGCTAAGAATACTAAATTTTTTGGTAAAGTATTGCTGGTAAGTTTACCTCAAATCGTTCCGGCGCGGTGACCGAAACGGAATTCTGTTTGACCGCGGTTTGCAGACTCGATTCCAATTGGAATAGATCCAAATCCAAGTAACACGTTACCTCATTGGGCTACCATTATCTTAATCATAAACTACTGGTTTAATCCTATTTTGAAGCTACAATTTAACAACAAAGTATGCTTCAGTATAGAAAGCCCAATTTAATTATTAACATTGTAAAAGTCTGATCATTTAAGCCTAAAACTTCTACTAAAAGTTTTAATTTATTCAAATCTTTAAGGCCTACAAAATCACAAGATTGAAAAATATATTTTATAAGGAACTAGCTTCTGCCTGCGACTTCGTCCACGTGAAACGGCCCCCGACCAATCGCGTCGCATCCTACAGCCCGCCGAGATATTACTTTGTTTTCGCTTAGTTTTGTTTCTGGGTTTTTATTTTTGCTCGGCTCCTTAGGGTTGTAGCGTGATGTTAAATAAAAACTTTCCCCAAGAATTTGGCTATCAAAATGCAATAAGAGTTTCTCAAATCTGAATGGTAGTTTCAGAGATAGCCTGTTCAAACAAAAAAACAAACTCTTCAGCTTTATTAGGTATTAATATCTATTAGTATAGATATCGGAAAACCCAAATAATAATATTAATTAACTAAAGATTTATTGTGAAGCTGTGCTTCAAATCGATAAGCTTACAAGATGCAATCGATGAAAGATTTACAGGTATTATCAATAAGGCGCAAAACAGCTGAGTTTAGACTTTGGGCTTAAATCTGAATATGAATTTGACTTTCAATAATTGAATAAACCTACATGCAGCGAAGCCATTGTTACTATTGAGTCCACAACAAACCCCCGCCTTAGCACAATGTATCACAATGTGCTGCGACCATTATGTGCTAACTTAAACAAACAGACCAGCCAGTTTGGAACACAAGGAGAGATGAAATTTATGATAGGGGGAATTCGAGATTTTTTTTTCATATTCGTCTTGTCAAGTAACTAAATTACAACGTGCGGTTAAAGTCGCAAAGAAACACTCAGAAGTGAGTTTGCTAACGAAAATCTTAGTAGTTCATAGGTATGTGTATGATTAACTCAAAGTAAGTGGTGGTAGGGATCTAGGTAAGTATAGGTAAAAATACCCTTTACCTAACGTACTTAAATATTATGATATGATTTGTAATCCCGCGATAAATAAAGAGAGTAACAAAGCCTGACATAATTGTTTTATCTTTGTGGTTTGGCACGGCGCCTGTTGTGGATTTTGAATTTTAATCTTTTAACGTTTTAACAGGTGGTTTAGTTCTTATATCTAGGTAAGTACTTAGGTACTGTGGCATATATGAAAATGAAAATTTGTAAGGTGTATTGTAGTTAGTAAAGAAAAATTTTGATATTGCTTTCATTATTTACGTTTTCTGCTGCTATAACTAATGTAATAAAGGTTTAAAGTCGTTAACAATTCTTTATCCAACAACAATTTCTGTCTGTTTCATAAAGACTAAAGTCTGTGAACCAGCCGAAACTTGCTTTATTTCGGGTTTTAGTCGTCTCAGCCAAAGCAATGTGGCTATTGTCAACATCTTCAAATTACCTTAAGGAAGTCCCAACTGTCTGTACATTGAAAGTGTTCAAAGTGTCTCAAGGCATCGATACCACAACGAGAGGCGACGGAGGACGGCAAGTTGAACCACTTTACAAGACGGATGTGTTTTGTTGAGGAATATCAAGGAGACAAAGACAATTGTCATTGTTTACTTGTACTTGTAGATTCTTTGTTAGCGGATATAATAACGTTATGTATTTCGAAATAATATCAACATTACGTCAACAATACACTCTATTTTTCCCGTTTCAATCATTATTTGCCGAAATAAAACAGTAAATAAATACTTATTCTTACATTCAGCATAATATTTATTTACTTTCTATTGTAATAATGTTATACAAAATTACATTATCTGGCTGACTTATTCATGGGCGCAAACATATATTGCCCCTGGGAACTCCTTATATTGTAATAACTCACCGACTCTAGTCTAGCGTGACTTATTACATAACCATACATAAGGGTCGGAAATTAATTAGAAATTAGAACATCTTATTATTAAAACGTAGTTTTTTTTTTATATATTTACAATAGTGACAATATTTATGTATAGGTAATGCATGATAAGGCAATTACGTACCGATTTCACCAAATATCCTAATAATTTGTGTCGTTGCGTGTCTTTGCTTTTATTCGTTTCATTTCAATTCTTCGAGGCCATGAAGCTGATCCATATCCTCATTTCAATTCTATTTCTTTGTGTAATGTTCCGAGGCGCACAGAACAATTTATTCGTTTTCACATTTTTGTTTTCTCATCCTCGACTCATTCATAGCGACCTCTACCGGCGGTTGTATGCATTTAACATAAGCTGGAGCTCCCGACCGAAGCTACTCATTACCATTATCATAATGTCGTGACTATATATTCTGTTGTTAAGTCGCGCTCGTAACGCCGCCGCCGGTGTGCACACACGGCAGGATGGGCTTTGATTACACTTCCCTCTTACTTTATTTACATCTTCCGCATCGCATGAATTCCTAGTACGTATTATAAATAACCTCCCGTCGTCACGAGCGGTAACAATGGATCAGGAAAGGGTTCGCCCTTTCGATTACGGAATCTGTATTTATTTGTGTATATCCTTGCTACCTATTGTGATTATCCGGAGGATTTGTGGGTTTCCTAGGTTAATGGTAAGATACAAAAGGAAAATTGCGTCCTCAGTTTGAATGCGGCCGTTATATTTTATATGTTTAGCTATGTCAGTGTGCACGGGTCTGTTTAATGTTAGTTTATAATGCAGATTATGTATGAAAAATATTTTTAATTCTTGTTAAACTATGTTATTTCTCCTGGGTGACTATAAAATAACGTTACTACCTACTCATCTGTATTTATTTCCTGTCTGCTTCGTGGCATTAGCTTTTATGAATGTAAATTTATTTTAATTAAAATTTTTAAGCTTTAAGGCTACATAATTTAAATTTATAATGAACGTTAACGTTTAGTGTGACTACTATTGTTTGGCAGAGTAAACATATTAAACAACTCGTGAATATGGTCTAAGCTCGCTAATGCTCTGAAATCATACTCCGTCGCTGTACTGAGCTCTGAGCAAAGCTGATATAACTCAACAAATAGCTGAAAACCTTAAGAGCTATGAATCAAACAAAGTATTGTAATAATTGCGCTAACTAAAACAT
Source organism: Apamea epomidion (assembly GCA_947507525.1). NCBI lineage: Eukaryota > Metazoa > Arthropoda > Insecta > Lepidoptera > Noctuidae > Apamea > Apamea epomidion. Next base: position 7,843,950 of record OX382232.1, read on the forward strand.
GGTTTAGATCCTTTGACATTCAGTCTATTCATGAGTCAATAGAAGTTGGTTCAAGTTTTTCTTTTGTGATGGTCCTACACAATTGTAATTTTATCAAAGCAGCTGACATGAAACTCTGCTACCGTAAACTCACGGTTTTCATAAACTTTTGGTTCCATTTAAACCTTATTATTGGTTTTTTTCGAAATTTCTCAGGTTTTACTTCATGTCTTTAATGTACAACGAAGACAAAGATATCAGTTTAAATTGTTACAGAAGATTAAACTTATTTTTGGAATTATTAGCTTCTCAGAAAGATTTCCGTTCTGAACTCGGTCTTTTATTTCTCACGGTAATTATAATTATTAATTGGTTCACTCAACCTCCATAGAAAAGGGAGGATCCTCCGACCAGACGGGTGTTGTGCCTGGCGGGCAACTGCCCAAACGATTGATGTTGGGAAGTTGTATACACATATATGCTAAACTCTGCTTGCGAGATGCAGGATTTTGCGTGACGCGTTGTTCGCATGTGGCGTTATAGATACCGCTACAAATGCATGCAGACGGCAGCCATATATAACAGGGCACGCCACGATAGCGGCGGTAAGACCCCTCTTTGAGGAGTGGCTAGAGAGGCGTCACGGCGTCCTCACCTACCGCCTGACGCAGGTCCTCTCCGGACACGGATGTTTCGGGAGGTTCCTGCACATAACACACATTTGATGATTTCCCATCCTGAAAAAAAAAAAAAAAAAAAGCCATATATAACACATATATGTAACAGAGATGAGAGAACATCACATGTTTGGGAAATCAACCGTGAATTGAGAGCGATGGAAATCTGAAGTAAATGGAGCAAACAGTTCCGGTGAGTGCGAATTTCACCTCAGCCTTTAATTTTGGTATATGACAACGACGGCTCAATGAGAAGAGATCTCTTCAGCAGGTACGGTAGATGTTTTCTGAGAATTAAGCAATTGGATTTTCCCTCTAAGTTCTTTTTCGTAATTGGAGAACACACAATATTTTTAGACGAGTCCTACCTGTAGTTGTGCTTGTTGTACTAACTGAGTAAATAAGTAGGTAATCTGTTTTTAATTATTCATGCACGAACGATGAAATCCTGACAATATTTGTTTTCATTTAAACCCGACAAATGCTATTCAAACCTGTCACTAAAAACGATGGCAAAAGACAGATTGCGAGTTCGTTAAGTGCGTTCATCCCGCGCGGGCTGGCAACGTTGCATTTATAGTAGTTTTTCGTGATTATTTTATTAAATTTTTGTCATCCACGTACCAAACGAGGCAAGCGTAGCTTAACCTGTGATATTATATTATTATATCTGTTATTATATAGCTACGAGCCCCCTTTTTTTTTTTTTTTTTTTTCTGGGTGGGAAATCATCAAATGACTCCTCCCGCTCTGGGCGGAGCAGAAGGGAGTGTCAGACTTTTACTGACTAAAACCCACCCGTGTTCCTTCAGTTGCCTGTGCCAGGGGCCACGGTATCTCTTTCGAACAACCCGCAGCCCCGGCGGCATCGGCCCTAGCGGACCCCGTCAGTTCGTGCTGACAGCTCTTTGAGGCGCGCGTGGAACACAACGCGCCGTCGACCCGGGCCTGGTCCTTACCGGGCGGCGAGCTGCCCATAGCTCGCCGCCCGCAAGCCCGCGCCTACGGTGGCCGGGAGTCGGCTGTTGACTCCCGTCCAGGGCGTCTCCTGCGGCGGCTAGGCGCGCGAGGGTGCAGCGATTGCCTCTCCCTCGCACGCTCCGCCTCCTCCTTCGCGAGCATAACTGCTTCGCAGAAGGAGGTGACGGCCTCCCATTCACTCTCGCTCCGGACCATGGCCTGTATGAGGGCCGGACGCGAGAGGTCGCCGCCGCCGATCGCCGCCAAGAGGACACGGCGGGGTCCCGCCCAAGCCGGGCAGACCTCCACCGTATGCTCCACCGTGTCCTCCGGGCGATCCCCACAGTGGTGACACCCTGGCGTTTCCTCCCGCTTTATCCTGAATAGCTACGAGCCCCTCATAATAAAGTTTGCTCACAACTCAGTTGATGGCACACGGTTTATCCGGTATGTAAATAAGCCCGAATACGTGTTACTTTTTATAAATCATGTTTAATTTTGATATCATTTTCGTACGCTCATGCTAATAGCCAATTAGGGTTTAATACGTAAGTGTAAAATTAATAGTTTCCTGCAAAATTATTTCCAGGTCAGGTTACTAGGTAATTGATTGTTGCGGGAGGCAGCCGCGCCCCGCGGGGGGCTCGCCTGCTGGCAACCTGCCAGTAATGTGACATGACTCTACAGGTGATCACAGTATTGCAATACAAGGGTTTATTTCTAAACAGAATACTGATTTCGGTTATACAGTATACCAAAATCACTTTTATATGGAAATGACAAATACTTGAAACCCAGTCGATACATAACATGTACCTTACCTGAAATTGAGGTGCACAAAATATAATTTTGAGAAGCACCATCCGATCAACGAGTGTCAAGTTTTATTTGGGGTAGTTTGAGCAACTGTTTGTTTGCGGAGCTGGCTTCTCTCCAACAAAATTGCACTGGATTCAACAAATTGCATGCTCCGTGCCGCCGACGCCGGCGTCGGTACAAAGTTGATTTAATATCACATCACTGTCGCGCTAACGAATTGCTACTTCAGACAACTTTTACATTTTATAGCAAGTGAGTCAAGTGATGCTTCTTATTTGACGTCTGTGGAGTTTATAACATACAATACATAAGTAGAGGTGCTTATGTAGCTTTCGGTTGAAGTTGTTTGTCAAACTCACTAGTTACACACTTCATGTCAGTTTCTATTGTAATCTGTTCGGTCATAGTGAATGACAGTATAAGCACATAAGGATTAATAATCGGGTCTCTGTTTTAAAGAAATATAGGTACTTATTTATTCGTCGACATTATACATACATAAAAGAGCTGGGTGTGAGTATGTCTAGAAAAGTTGTGAGATTAGGTTTTAGTAACTAAACGAAATGTTCGTTTTTTAATTAACATATTAGAAAGCATGTTCTATGGACATCGCTTTATATCTAAAAAAATATACTTTTGACAAAGTCTTAGTCTTAGTCTTTTGAAAATGTTAAAGTTTAGCAATTACAGAGCTCTGTAACTGCTAAACTTTAACATTTTTAACTGAAAATCGGGCTATTCCACACAGAGTCACTCTGTATGAAGCACACAAAGCTGACTATTAACATTTTAAAACGTAGAATAAAATTAACATAGATTAGCTAACTACGCGGTGAAAAGGAGTGTGCTATCTGTCAGCATAATGCTTTCTACTCTGAATTTAAACTTCCAGGAAAAATGAAAAACTTTTAAATGTTTTATACCGTTGGATTAAGTTTACGTGCGATATAGCTGTTATATTATAAAGGGACAGAAAAAACACAGTCTGTTAAAATGCTACTAATGATCAAAATATCGATACTTTAAATTTGATACTAATTATCTCTTTTATACTTAGGAACCGAATATATTCACTGGTTGGATGTTGTCATGGGAAAATATCTCCGCGAAAAATAATTAATATTAAACAGCCCCAGTTTGTATCAAAAATATTAATTTGCTCAATTTTTTACTTTAAATCCAGCACCGTAAAGTTTAATATCCTGTAACATCAGTCAGTTTAAAATTTTGATTACTTTTTAATCAATTACCTACCGGATTGGTTTCGTATCTCAAAGTTTATTTTCGCTTATAAAATAAAATAAAAACATTTAAATAACGAATTCCGCTTATCTACATAAACATTTTCCCGACCCAAAGCAATTTGCAATATTTTATCTAACTAAGTAATTACCGTCTTACAAACGAAGGTGAATTTATTGAACCTATGTATAATGCGTTCCAACTTAGAATAGGAACGTCAATGACCTCGATCTGTCAACTGAAACACTTGCAAAGATTTCTTGTTATTCATTTTTGTTTAATTTGTTTTTGTTATATCTTTCTCACTTTGCTCCAAAATGAGTAATCGAAGCGCTTTTATGAAAACATGGCGCACCATCATTCTCATTCATCTGTAAAACGAATTGTATAGACCATTGGATTTTATCTGTAAACCGATAACGATTTGTGGAGGCGGAAAAACTGAGCGCTCTCAGATACAATAAAATTTTACCTAACACAATTATTTATGAATCAAACAAGTACGCGCCGCGACTCGGGAATCTCCTTTTACATTGATTTAGATGTTTGTGATAACAATAAGCACTTACCTATTTACAAATCAACATCTTCGAAAGTGGGATGTAAATGTCTCTTCACAAAATGCTAGCAAATATTTTACTTAGAGTGTTCCTTACTTATTCAATTCAAATAAAAATGTCATAGAAACCAATGTATCCTTGTTATTTCCAAGAAATTATATTCTATAAATCGATTATTATGTTGTAAGTTTTAATGATTTCGAACAAAGAGAGTCTCGTTTATTGTTATTAAGATTCAAGAGTAAAACCAATTTACAAAGAATTTTCTTTCAATGTCCTGTTTTCATGGAAACCTACACAACAACTTGACACACTTTGCCTCGGAAGCATAATCCGCCCGACGACGGAAGGTACGGACAGTAAATAAACAGCGCAGCAAAAATTCAATCCATTGGAACTGTAAACTTCCACTTAACTTATAACTTTTCTGTCAACGGATATTCTCTTAGCAACAGGAAACAATTAGCCAATAAAGAGTTTGATAAAAAAATGGAAAATATTTATTTCTCGTTTACGAGGAAAGTACACTTGCTATCGGGGAAAATCGATTCTGCTTGAAACTATACAATGCCCTTTTAAATTCGCACCATTTACGAATTATTACGGAGATCAAACATTTAGATATACAACTAAAAGAAACAAACAAAGATAAGTTGTAATAAATACTGGAAGCGCGCTGCCAAATATTCTGAGCTAAGCAAACATTCAGAATGTTGGGTCAGTCCGAGCTGTAACTCATGATATTTACTTAGAAGCACTGTTTGCTGACTTTAGTTTTAAATGAGAAATACAGATCATATATCAGATAATACTTTTACCTAACCAGCTAAGTTGGTCGACACCCATTATAAGAAATCGATTCTTTTCGAACTTAGTTAACAAAGTGTCACCGATTGGTGGCCACAATATGAGACCTACATGTTTTGAGTTTATAATGACGATACCTCTAACATGAGCGAAAAGCTTTTTATCCAGAGAGGACGCGGTTCTATGTAGGTACTTATGTAATATTCAAACCAAAACCTCTCGATCGTCTGCCCTTCAAGCTCCGTTTATTTCCATGACACCTAAAAACATGTATTAAATCCAGTTCCCCTTTGACATTAAGTTGACAAGCCCGTTGTTTGTTCGCTCATCTTCACACATAACTCACGTGCCGCCGTACTCAAAGTTAAGACGTGATGACGACTTACACAATACATGAACATACATAGCTACATTATGTATTAGAAAATTAATTAAGCTTCGTAATGTGATGCATGGTGGCGGTAATGGAAGGTACTTAGGTACATTATCCACGTACTTACTTAGGTAGTTTGGAATAGTAGGTAATTGTAGGTACACTATCCACGCGTAGGAGTAATTTGTAAATTTGCTTGAGGCAATAACGTATTAAAACAAGTACAAAACTAAAGTTCACTGTGACTACGTACCTTCTTACAGCAAAGTTGGTAATGGTATATTTTATTCTAAAGTAAAATTATAAATGTGACTGTGTGTGTTCTGTCTGTTACCTTTTCACGCCTTAACAGCTGAAATTTGGCACATGGGTGCTGCTGGGCATGACCTGGGTTAGGTTACGTCTTATCTCAGTAGAACGTTCCCGTGGGATAATTTCCGACGTTCAAGCGGGCGACGCCCCGGGCAAGACCTAATATTAAATATTGATTCAGCCTCATCTGATTACAATGAAAGCCGACTTTATTGTACGCATAAATATTAATATCCAATATTCAACTAGGGTAAGAGTTAGATGTGATATTACATACTTCCTACGTAACTACATATTAATAACGCGAGCAATGTGCATTCGTCATTATGTTGTTTGCTGACTCGCTATGAATACGAATTACATGCAATACCGTCTACAGTTGAATATGAGGTGCATTTGTGAAGCTAGGCGCGTCGGCAGTTGAATATGAGGTGCATTTGTGAAGCTAGGCGCGTCGGCAGTGGCACAGTATTGAATTACGCATAAACTCAAAACTCATTTCATGAAAAGGTTATCGGAACAACTTAACCTCGGCACCTATGTAAATATCATCATCATAATTTCAGTCCCATGACGTCCGCTGCTGGACATAGACCTACCCCAAGCGTCGCCTCAAGTTGGACCGACGACCTTGTGAAGGCCGCGTGAATCCACTGGATGCGAGAAGTACAAGACCGGTTGATGCGAATATGCATAACATCACACGTTTGAGAAATCAACCGTTAATCGAGAGCGATGGAAATCTGAAGTAATTGGAGCAAAGGTTCCGGAGAGCTCGTAAAATCACCTGAGCCTTATTTAAGAATATGACAACAACGCACGTTTCAATGAGAAGGAATCTCTTCAGTAGGTGCGTACAGGATGTTTTCTAAGAATTCAGATTCACGTGTCAATATATTGTGCTTTAGAGTTACAGTTGAAATATCAAACTGTTTGATTTGTTAATGTATTAGTTCTCGCAAAAGTTACAAACTCAATTATAATACTAGAGTCTAACTAAATAATCCCCGAACTGAAATTGACACAGTCTTATGGCTCTATACTGAAACTTTCCATGATTTATTACATGAAAACATGTTCACTATTCAACCTATTCCAATTAAATCCAGGCAGGTGTGAAAACATATATCAAAGGTTCGACTGAGTGCGAACTGATATAAAAAAAAAAAAAAAATAGAAGAAATAAACATTGTACATAGGAAACTGTTTTCTATACTTTTGTGAGCGTTCTATTCAAAAATTTCACGAAAGACTTTGCTTATTCCACTTCCATCTGTTTCTTGTTTACTTTAACGTTTTGTCCAAAATCAATGTTTTTGAACAAATGAAAGTGATACCGTTTAGTATTGGCATTTATTTTTAAGCGTGCTAACGAGACCCTGTTACTAGGCAGGCATATTTGTCTGAACGTTTATTACAACTGGCTCAGTTTGACAAAAAGATATAACCAGCCGATCGATTCTGTAAAAATCTCATCGTGAAAACTTAGGTGAAGTGAGCTTAGAGTGAGCTGTCAATAGTGTCAATCCCTAGCATTAGTTGAAATGTCAGCTCACTCCACGCTCACTTCACCTAAGTTTTCACGGTGAGATGGTTACAGAATCGCACTGTAGTTGTTTAAAACGTGTTCTGTTGCCATTCATGTACATACATCATGCTAATATAGTTTGTTGCCAGAAAAGACTAATGTGTACTGTTTATTTAATGTACTGTTTTTTAATTAAAAATTAAGTGTTTTTGTTAGCAACAAACTATATTATTTTAAAGTTCAAATCCATTTTAAAGTTTCGTCCCGATTCACGCCGTTTTACCGGTATTAATAATTTGATAGTTAGATCAAATTGCATTCGTAGCTCTAGATAAATACAACGAATACAATAAGCTTTTGTTACATCGCTATATTATATTATTCGTATCAGGTTAGAATACTGACTTGAGTCGCTATTCATAATACCTTTTGTGTTGTACGCTTTTGTGAATTCTATATTAAACATTTACTGATTATTTAATTCATAAAAATTCGGCTTTATGTACTACAAAACGTTCATAATTCACTGAACTCGAACTTGAAAGCGTAAGTCCAAACATAATTTTATTTGGAATTCAATTAAATACGGCAATTTCATGGACAGCACTGACATTCTACCACATCAGATTATTTTCGAACCCACCATAAGTAATAAGACCCTCTCCTTAAGTACAGTCCGTACGTGGTCAACCGCACCTAGTTACATACCAAGGAGGATTATAAGAGGTGTTCCCTACGCCCGCCGCCGCGGCCGCACCGTGACAGCAGTGCGATTCTGTAACCATCTCACCGTGAAAGGTTAGGTGATGTGAGCGTGGAGTGAGCTGTCATTCCAACTAATGGCACTATTGACAGCTCACTCTAAGCTCACTTTGGATTGACACTATTGACAGCTCACTCTAAGCTCACTTCACCTAACTTTTCACGGTGAGATTTTTACAGAATCGATCGGCTGATCGCAGTGTGAGTTGATTACAATGTTAGAAGATTAAATAGTGATTATGCCGCTTTAGCTTATCACTCTTTATAACGGAGCATGTTGACCATCTTATTAGTTTCCTGTATCATTTTCGTCCTTATATCTAGTACCTACAGATATGTCTTTCAGCCGTACTTGTAGCTAAGGTCAACCCTGATCCAGCCACATTTCACTTGCCTTGTAGGCTCGTAATATGTAAGTCAAATATTATTTTGGACGTCTAGCTCCAAAATTATACGTTCGATTTTCTAATGAAAGAGCCTTTGCTATTCTGCCAAACCTTTTGTCCCTTCGTTTACATAAAGCGGATAATTTTAGCATCAAACTGTAGGCTCTTCGAAGTACTAGATGGATAATCGATATGGGTTATCCTTTGAGAGCTATATCCATATTACATGCAAACATAGGTATAATCAAGGATTCAGTAAGGCATCGCTTTTGTTAGCATCAGCTTTTATATTTTAAGAAAAATCTGTGTGCTTTTATCATTTGGAGAACCTTAGAAAAGAATAGACTACATTTCTTTAAAAACTAGAACAGAGGTCTCAAAAATTTTTCTAAGAAGATTCTACCTATAAATAAGTCTGCAAAAACGCTATAATTACTAACAAAAAACTATTACTTTAAATACAACAAACCTTATAAGTGGGCCGGAAGCCTTGGAATGAAGGAGACACTGCAACATAATTACTTAAACAAAAAAGTGCATTTAGCAAACCCTTTTTTTTTTTTTTTGAGGATGGTAAATCATCAAATGACCCCTCCCGCTCTGGGTGGAGCGGAAGGGAGTATCAGACTCTTACTGACTAAAACCCAACCGTGTTCCTTTATTAGCCCTTTATGTTCCAGGGCAGCGGTAACCCTTTCGGACGATCCCGCTACCCCGGCAGGCTTCGGCCCTGTCGGGCCCCGTCATCTATGCTGACATCACTTTGAGGCGCGCGTGGAACACATACGCGCCGTCCGGCACGGGCCTGGTCCTGATCGGACGGTGAGCTACCCATTACTCTCCGCCCGCAGGCCCGCGCCTACGGTGGCCGGGAGTCGTCACGCGGCTCCCGACGCCCGGACCGTTTCCCGCGGCGGCTGAGGCGTGAGGTTCTTTCCCTCAGCCATCCCACCACCTCTTTCGCTGCTTCGCAGAAGGAGGTGACCGCCTCCCACTCCCTCTCGCCCCGGACCATGGCTTGAACCAGAACCGGACGCGAGAGGTCGCCGCCGCTGCCGATCGCCTCTACGAGGACACGGTGGTGCTCCGCCCAGGCGGGGCAGACCTCCACCGTATGCTCCACCGTGTCCTTTGGGCGATCCTCGTAGTGATGACACCCGGGCGTCTCCTCCCGCCTGATGATGTGCAGGAATCTCCCGAAACATCCGTGTCCGAAGAGGACCTGCGTCAGGCGGTAGGTGAGAACGCCGTGACGCCTCTCTAGCCACTCCTCAAAGAGGGGTCTTATCGCCACTATCGTGGCATGCCCTATTTAGCAAAGCCTTAGGACCAAAGGACCAACGGAGTAAAATGAATTGAGAATGATTTTAAGAACGAGATTTGAAATTAAAAAACATTAATCAGGTAGTTGAAAGCGACCCAGCGTCCAACTTTGTGTGTTCCACATCTCCTGGTTGCGAAAAAATGAAAAACAAAAAAATATGCTCAGAAAGCAAAGTTGGAAAACGAAGATAATATTCAGCGTTCAAAACAAAAGTTTTTGAATTCCGCCGGAAATGAGAATGAACGTTTTAATAAACCTTTTCGTTTATGCAAGGCCATTTTTCTGTTGTTGAGCTAAATTCATGTGTTCAATGTTACATTCAGTCACTATCGATAAAAGCTCCCATTGAACTGTGCAGTTTGTTTCATACTTCGATTCAATACGACTTCCGAGACATGTTTGTGCTGACCAAAAATAAAAGGCAGGAGAATGATGAATGATATAGTGAATGCAAAAAAAATAATTATCAATTCTCATTAAATTAATATTGTATTGTGAACAGAGTGCTCAATACAAGATTAAATGCCCGCATAAAATAAAGATAGGTAATCAATAAACTCAACGTGTACCCACAAACGATTTAGCTAATTTATGTCCAATAGTCCAAACCATATTTTATTTAATTCACACGATGTAATAGCCCACCGTACGCTCATTGTGTGCGACAAAAACACCTCGAGGTGGATACAAGCCGAATGATATATACCCGTAGCTATTATTATTTTACGGTAGTAGTGGCGCTTTATTCGGAACGTAGCGGCGTAGCAGCGTAGCCGCTACGTTCCGAATAGCCGTGTAGCCTTCATTCACGGCCTTGCTCGTAGCTCACGGACGGATACACTGGGATATGGAAGCAATCGTCACTTGTAGTAGGACGACCTCTCGCACTCATAACTTGAACATTGCATAATGTGAAACAGCTGATCGCTGCCAAAACAATCAAACAATACTGCGGCTGTTGACAACTGACACGCCTTGCATTAAATATGAGCAGTTACGAGACGCTCATTTCGAAAACTGTTGATGTAATTACCTGCGTACTTCATTTATTACTTCACTGGTTTTAATATTAGATGAAAGCAAAGAATAATTAGTCCTGTTCATTTTTCAATATACAGTAATGAATAATGAATGAGTGGAGCGGGACGACGCTGATCGCTGTCGGTCCCTATATTTACAGTGGGGTGGTAGAACAGACCGATCGGATAATCACTCAACATGAATAATGAAGCAGTACCAATTATTAAAGTGGGTCAAGTGTGAGTGTTGCACTGTGTTTATTACGCACAAGTATTTACAATGCAAAAAAAGTATCACACGCTTTTATAAGTTAAATCCTTATTGCATCAACAGGAAGCAGTGGTCAACGCGGTGCAAATACTCAGTTGAATTGTCTAAAGCTACAGTTATCGATAAAATATTTCGTTTTATATTCGTTATAGTACACTAAAGGCGCAGACTGTTTGTACTTCACTAACAGAGCAACGACTATACATCAATAAAAAATAACAACACGCACGAGTTTTGAGCACACATCCGGGAATCGATGTAAAACCGACCAACTGTTTGTTTTCATTTTTAGAACCGGACGCAAATAAATGAACGTTGTCAATGTCATGTCAATCATTGGTATTTTTTTATCCACAGCTAATTCTCTGAAGCGGTAATACGGAGTTTACACATGAATGCACAGATCAAATGAGGCAAACATACCGCGGATAGCTAAAAATTTCGTATTTGTTAGATAATAGCATAGCGAAGCAAATTGCGGTGGAGTTCTAGCCAAGCTGTTTGCCCTGTTCACTTCTTGAAAATTTTATCGGACGATCCGTTGAGACACTCTAATACTGACCCCGGCAACGAAGATACTTGGATTACCCACTATTTATTACCTGTTCAACTACTAACGTCTGAGGTGAACTTTAAAACTCCTGAAAACTATAATCAAAAGACGATTACATTCCTTGCTAGTCATTTCACCTGCACCTGGTTCCGTAAACGGTTTTTTACGGTCTTGAACCTTACAATAACTATTCATATAAGGGTGAAGATCTTAGCTATTAATTAAACGTAACATAAAAACTGAAAGAAAAACAAAAGGATCTCTTATAAAGTAATTATGTTAATACTTCTTCGTCGCAATAAAAAATACTGTAATAAAAGGCATGTCAGACGCTGTTTACGTAACAAGGACGTATTTGTACAACTATTTGTCGAAATAGGGTTCAATAAAAAGAGGAGTTAGGACCGAAGTGAAGAGATATTGGAATATTTTGATGACGTGAGCATTCAAATGGTCATGGTTATGCAAATTGATAATATCATCGGATGGAACGTCATGCAAGCGATATCGATAGATCAATATATGTAGATTTTTTTCAAACTGTTTCCCTTTATAAATATATCTACCTAACGTTACAAACGTATTTGTCGTTGGCCAGTATTTATAAGACTCGAAACGATACGTATGTAAATAAAATAAAGTTTCGTGCTACACAAACACTTTTCCTTTGTCGACATTTATTTGCTTCCAAATCGCTCACATGGCCCTGTTACAATTTGGGAACATTTTATTTTGTCGATAGCTATACAATAACAGCGTCTATACTTTTATTTACAGTCCATTCACAGTTATTTTACCATATTACTGTCAAAAGCACAATGGTCTTTATACTCCTTGTAATAAGATTGCTGTTGGATTGCTGCTACTGTCAAGTCTGTCAAAATAACAATGATCTTTATACTCCTTGTAATAATGGTGCTGTTGGATTGCTGCTACTGTCTGTGTATCTTTATTCTCGTAAAAATAAGGTTGCTGTTGGGTTTCTGCTGTCAAAGGTAAACTAGTCAACTAGTGGTCTGTTGTTTATTCTAAGAATACTCCTTTTTTGCTAAGGTATTGCTGCTAAGTTTTCCTCATTGGGCTACCGCCATCTGAATCATAATCCTGTTATAAACTTAATTTAACAAAGAAATATGGGTACCTATGTAACGGAAAATCTAATTTAATAATGAACATTGTGAAAGTCTGATTATTTATGCCTAAAACTTCTATTGAAGTTTTAATTTATTCAAATCTTTGAGGCCTACAATATCTAAAGATTGAAACATATAGTTTGTAAGAAATATCGAAGAATCCAAATAATAATGTCTGACTGTGCTCCAAATCGTAAAGCTTATAAGATTCAATCGATGAAAGATTTACAGGGATTATCAGTAAGGCGAGGTAACACCTGAGTTATAAATCAGACTGTTAATTTTAATACCATTAATTGAATAAACTTTACATATCGGAGCGAAGCAAAATTTCGAATATTACTCTCACGTTATATTGTATCCACAACAAACCCCCGCCTCAGCACACTATATCACAATGGGTTGCGACAGTTATGTGCTAACTTAAACAAATAGACCAGCCAGTTTGGAACACAACGAAAGTATGAAACTTATGAAAGGGACTTATGAATCCGGGTGTCACCACTGCGAGGATCGCCCAGAGGACACGGTGGAGCACACGGTGGAGGTCTGCCCCGCTTGGGCAGAGCACCGCCGTGTCCTCGTAGAGGCGATCGGCAGCGGCGGCGACCTCTCGCGCCCGGCCCTGGTGCAAGCCATGGTCCGGGGCGAGAGGGAGTGGGAGGCGGTCGCCTCCTTCTGCGAAGCAGTCATGCTAGCGAAGGAGGTGGCGGGATGGGCGAGGGAAAGATCCTCACGCCTCAGCCGCCGAGGGAGACGCTCCGGGCGTCGGGAGCCGCGTGACGACTCCCGGCCACCGTAGGCGCGGGCCTGCGGGCGGAGAGCAATGGGTAGCTCTCCGTCCGATCAGGACCAGGCCCGTGCCGGACGGCGTGTATGTGTTCCACGCGCGCCTCAAAGAGATGTCAGCGTAGTTGACGGGGCCCGACAGGGCCGAAGCCTGCCGGGGTAGCGGGATCGTCCGAAAGGGTTACCGCTGCCCTGGTACGTAAAGGGCTAAGGAAGGAACACGGGTGGGTTTTAGTCAGTAAGAGTCTGACACTCCCTTCTGCTCCACCCAGAGCGGGAGGAGTCATTTGATGATTTCCCATCCTGAAAAAAAAAAAAAAAAAAAAAAAAAAAGGGACTTATGAATCGTTCGAGAATTTAGTTCGTTTTAGTCTTGTCAAGAAATAACAATGTGCGTCTTGAAAGTAGCAAGGAAACACTCAGAGGGGAGTTTTTTAATGGAAATCTTTGTAGTTTATAGATAAAAAGGGGTATGATTAACTCAAAGTATATGGTAGGTATCTAGGTATTCTCTGCTATTCACTACGTACAGTCACCAAAACAGATAAGTAACCAGCGCCGTCGGATGTAGTTGAAGTTTAAATACGTTACTCCCGCAGTAAATAAAAAGAGTTACAAACCCTGACATAATGTTTTATTTTTGTGGTTTGGCACGCCGCCAATTGCAAAATTTTAATTTTAATCCTTTAACGTGTGTACCTACAGGTGGTTTTAGTAAGGCAGGTACTTTACTGTGGCAGATATTAAAATGAAAATTAGCAAGTCGTATAATAAGTTAATAAACACAAATTATGTTTCAAACTTTCGGGAATATGAAAGTAGACTTAACAGTAAAATGAAAATTAAGCCATTTAATTAATTCCTATTTACTTTAATGATTTTAAATTATGCTACTAAGTATATCGCTGTGCTCGACAGGGTCCATGTAAACTTGTATATTAGGTATGTGGGTTATTATTAGGTCTTGTTGACACATGTGATATGTAATAAAGAATTGAAATGAATATCGACGTTTCCAGCTGATTCATGAAGGCGCAAGCTTTGGTATACTTGAACAATTTATTCATTCTAAACCTGTCACACGCGCCTACTCCGTGGTTCTTGACGAGGGTGAGTCCGACACAATATTCTGTACACAGCATTCCGTTACCTTGTGACTGTAAGCAACGACTTAATAATAGGGGTTACAGTATGAAATTGCCGTTTTATTGCAATAGGTACTTCGAATTGACATAGAACCTTCATGGTTTGAGATTTTTGAGTGAAACTTTTTTCACATGGTACCTATGAAGTTCTTCTTTTAAAAAATGTGCAACATTTGATTATCGACTTTCAGTTGTTTTTTTTTATTCAGTTTAGACAAGAAAGATGGATGCTTCGAAAATTCGAGTTATTTTTTAATACGAGTTCCGACGCGGAACTAACGCTGCAGAAACAGCTCGCAATATTAATGTTGCGTTTGGAGAGGGGACTGGTAATGAACGCACCGTGCGATTTTGGTTTAAACGCTTTCGTGATGGAAACTTTGATTTGAAGAACGAGCCACGTGGAAGACCGCCCACACAGGTGAATAACAATGAATTGAAAGAGATGGTGGAAGCCGATCTGAGCCAAACTACACAGGAATTAGCGGCATGGTTTAACGTTACCTTACCAACAATATTGACTCATTTGCGTCAAATCAATAAAATAAAAAAATATGAGAAATGGGTGCCTCATGATTTGACTGATCTGCAGAAAGAAACGCGTATTGAAACTTGTGTTGCCTTGTTGAATCGATACAGAAATGAAGGAATATTGGATCGAATTGTGACATGTGATGAAAAGTGGATTCTATACGATAACCGTAAGCAAAAAATGCAATGGCTGACCCCAGGTTAAACGCCGCAACAGTGTCCTAAAGCAAAGCTTACCAATAAAAAGGTAATGGTAACTGTTTGGTGGTCTCAGCATGGTGTTGTTCACTATATGTAGCTTTCTCCGATCTGGTCAAGCAATAACGGCAGATGTCTACTGTGCCGAACTCCGAACAATGGTAGCAAAACTAGCAGTGAAACAGCCCCGACTCATGAATCGATCTTCACCATTATTGCTCCATGATAACGCGAGACCTCATACAGCACGAGAAACCGTTTTAACTCTACAGGAACTGCAATTAGAAACCATTCGTCACCCTCCATATTCGCTAGACCTTACTCCAACGGACTACCATTTTTTTCGTGATTTGGACAATTTTCTACGTGATAAAAAGTTTTCTTCTCAGGAGGCAGTACAAAATGCTTTCACACAGTTTGTCGAATCTAGATCACGAGAGTTCTATCGCAAAGGCATAAATGACCTTCCTATTACATGGCAGCAATGTATAGATTATAATGGTAATTAATTTGATTAAATAAATATGTTAAATTAAAATAAAAACGAATATCAATTTTTCAGTACAAATCGGCAATTTCATACTTTAACCCCTAATACATTCTCGGTTCCATTAACACAATATTGCTGGTCAGATTGCATGTGTATGCGAGAACTCACTCTTTTAAATAATTGGTTAAACGAATAGTATATGATGATAGTGATTACGATGTTGGTCCCATGGAGAAAGTTGTTCAGTTTGATGGTCTGTACCACAAATTCCTTAAATTTGGCTGCTCTTTAAAAAATCAGCCTGTATATGTGTATCCAATAACTACAGGTAGAACTAACAGGTGGAAGTAACTATTGTTCACGGTTCATGACTTACAGCCTGTTACTCTGTTGATACATGAACAATATTTTTTTTTTTTTTTTTTCATCAAATGACCCCTCCCGCTCTGGGTGGAGTGGAAAGGTGTGTCCTTACCCCTTTATGTTCCAGGCTTATTTCTTAATTGATATTGATATTGTGAGGTATGATATCGTATAGCATATCGTAAGTCTATGGTTTACTGTTTCTCAGTAAAAGTTATAATCTCAGGGGATTACAATGCGTTCAATTTGTTTTTCCAATAACTCGAAAATCAGATAATAAATGCCGGAGATGAAATGTCGTGTCTCTATATCGTTTGATATCTGGGAAAAAGGGGTCACACGTCATACAGTTAGTCACACCAAGGTCGTATCGAGCACATTTCGGCAGCTGTATTTCACACCAAAGTTGAGAACAAATTGTGGCATATTATAGCAGCGAAGAGCTCCTATTAGTGTCAAAGAATAAATTAAAAAAAAAATTAACGAAGAATAAGTTTTTCATGTTCTCATAGTAAATAGGTAGGTACGATGCGGAGTTGAATATTCTTCCGCAGAAGGAAGTGTATTAACGTACTACGGAAAGAGCAAAATTGACTGGGGTCATGGAGTGTTTTCAGTGCCGCTTCGGCGTTCCCCAAGTGCCTTTTGTTTACCTTTAATCTATTCTGATTTAAGGGAATTTGCTTTATATTAAATTTTGGCTTGTAATTTATTTATATTTTCTTTGGGTATAAGGTGGCATTTTCAAGGAAAACATTCGCTCGAGTAATGAGCTTTACTTTGATAATGTTTTTACAACTCTTTTTGGTAATATAGGAGCAACATTTTAGTTTAAAAAGTGGTTTTAAGCATGTTTTAGACTGCGTAATATGTATACGCATAAACTCATAATGTATGCCATAAGACAGACTAACCATCAGAGCCCTAATTTACTATGACCTTACATAGAAACCACGTCAATTCCTTAGTTAATCACGACATGTGAAGGCCAATTCTCGTAATTAAAAACGTTCAAAATCTAATTGCAATCTCATCTCTGCGACAATCAATGTCAAAACTTGTCAAAAATGTTACCACAAATTCATGTCGACTAAGTATGTCAATACCAACATTAAAGAAAAAACCACCATCAAAATAAGAATTGGAAACCGCTCAATCACCCCTGTTAAACTGTACAAGATTTCCGTTTTCCAATTACCCCTGTGTGCCAGGGGTGATTGAAAAAAGTCGTTTAGCGATCCGAGAAAAAATAAATTATGTTACTTATCTAAATTTTTAGGGGCTCGCCCACAGCAATTTGCAATATGTTAACGAACTTACTACCGCGTACGAGGCCTAAAAATGCCACTTTGGCAGAATCATAATAGGATAACAAGATGAATCATATTAAAAATCGTAAAATGGTCACAAACTGACAATTCATAATAAGGTCTGTGTGCAATTCATATCACAATGAAATAACATTTAACCTGTAGAAATAAAAAATAAAAAACCAATTTGATTAATAAAAACTGTGATGAAAAATTTACCGATAAAATTACGGTTTTTACCAAATATGAAATGAAATTTTACGAAAATTAGAGGAATTGCTAATGATCTGCTGGGAATTCAGGAAATGAATAGCTTTTAGAGGTATTGCTTAAAGTGGCCTTTTTAGGCCCCCTGGTCTCACAACACTTTTTGAGAACGGTACGCGGTAGTAGGTTCGTTAGGGAGGTTATACAGACAGGAAAAAAGTGTGAAAAATGTGGTTGCTATGCTGGAGGAAAATTCAACTTTCGCTGCCAATATTCACGTGGTTTATTAATGGTATCATTCATTCGTCACGTCACTTGTTGTCCCTTGTGTTGTCATTTCGGATTGTGTACCTACCTAATCCATAGCTGTAAAGAAAAATACACTAAGGGCGCATTTCCAAAGGGGATGCATAGCGAGGGATATGTGCGATACTCACCAATAGATTTCCTCATTCCTAGCCTCGCACAGTGCAGCTCTGGTGGAAAGGGCTAAGCGAAGGCGAGGTCTCGTACAAAATATTTTGCACAACGGAAAATGAGTCATCAAGCGTTCCATGCATGCTTGTGATTGCTATAATATTCAATACAAACGGAAAATCGTTCACACATGAGTGGTAATCATCCCCCTAAGGCTAGTGAACATGCAACTTGCCTCCTATATAATATCGTTCCATGCATGCTTGTGATTGCTATAATATTCAATACAAATGGAAAATCGTTCACACATGAGTGGTAATCATCCCCCTAAGGCTAGTGAACATGCAACTTGCCTCCTATATAATATCGTTCCATGCATGCTTGTGATTGCTATAATATTCAATACAAACGGAAAATCGTTCACACATGAGTGGTAATCATCCCCCTAAGGCTAGTGAACATGCAACTTGCCTCCTATATAATATACCCCTGTGAAGTGCCATAAATGTGAAGACAACCCTTTCATTTTCACAAGCTTCATTAATTAGAGATTCTTTGCACGAAACGTAATGAAAAGGCAAGTCGAGAGACGAGAGTCAAAGAGGATTGCGTTATTTTAATTATGTATACATACTGCGTGGGGAGCTGAAGGCATGAAAGCAAGTCTGGATTAAAAAATGAAGGAATGCAGGTAACATTTGAATTATATTCGTGACTTCACATATTATAAAATAGTATTTTGAAACGTGCTTTGTTTTTGGTCATTATGCCCTCCGATGCAAAGCTGCCAAGAGAAAATGCGTAAGATAAAATCTTTAGAAGAAAACAGGAAGAAGAAAACATATTTATGTTTTGCGTAAGTTGACTAGGAACGTAAATATTTTCCATTTGTAAAGCGTTTTCTGCTAGAATTTCCCAAGATTCAGCATTTAATTCCAGAGATACACCATTTAGATACACAACCGAGAGCAACAAACAAAGATGGTAATAAATATCAAAAGCGTGCGCTTCCTAATAGTCTAAACTAACTAAATACTCGTCCAAATGTTACGTATTTCCGAAAACTAAGATTTAAGTTTGTTGAATATCGTTTAAATGAGGATTTTGGAGTTTTTTATTGTACTAAGGAAATTAGTTTTCTCACAACAGAGGGTATAATGATAGTGTGTTATCCGTTGGATTACCGACTGATAGGGAGATCAGTAATCTCGTTTATCACTCAAATAAATAACAAAACACGCCATAGGTACTAAGGAATAGGAATGTTCCGAAAAACATGGCCTGTCTCATTGAATGTTAAGTTAAGTTGTTGAAACTATTAGGTAAGTGCTTTTTTTGCACAAGATGTTATTACCTAGATAATATCGCGCCGTAATTCTATAATGGCCTCTTAATACTTCGACGAAAAATGAAAATTAGGTACGAAATCTTCGGTAAGTCGGTAAGTTGGTCTAGTTTTAATATAAAGCAAGTACCCACTTTATATCTAAAGAGGATACCTGCTTTATATTAAAACTACACCAACATAAGACTTGTTTGTTCGCGGTACAGGATATCTCACGTGCCGCTTGCCGGGCACAAAGGAATCTCATAGACACGGTGACGTCACATGCTGACTATTCTCTGTAACGGATCTACTTTAACAATATGTGACTATGTAGGTATATAGCCGACATATTTATGTGTACATAGGTAGTATTAGAACATTAATTACTATAATAATAATTCTTAATAAGATAAACTGAAGTTTCTTCACGTTACATTTGATTGCGTGCTCAAGCAACAAATATCCTGTGAGAGAGATTGAATACCCAAAAAACCTAGATAGGTATCTAGGGACTTAACTCGCAGGGTTTATCCATGTAGGTACAGACGCTACAGGTCAAGCTACCCGAAACTGTCAATTTTTTCCAATCAACCTTGAACCTTAATGCTTTAGCGATAAAGTTGAAAATCTATTAAAGAAATTTGACAGATTGTAGTAGCTTGATTTGCTGGTATCTGTACATAGATTAACCCAGATTTGAATAAAAAGTGAACAAATTTGGTCACGTTTTTGTACAAAATGCAAGTTGAGTCGATCGTATCTACATATATTGACTTGATACGGCAAGAAGTTTCAGGCCTTGGTCGAACAAACATTAAAAACAAATCATATTAGAAAGTCCAAATTGCAAGAATTATAACTTTTTATCCATTACTTTATCTTACTTTTTTTGTTTTTTATAGCTTGTAGAATGGGTGGAAAGTTTTCGCTTCTATTCGAAGAAACTGTAACAAAGAATTAATAATAATAATATTTTTTTATTTATTTTCCCATCACAAAAGTTTCATAATGCTATTTTTATACTTAATAACTAAAAATTTAGAGCTAACTTTGTGAGGGACTGGTGCCTGATGTAGGTATGTACAACAACCTGTATTACAGGTCACCAGGACCCTTCCGCGGCTAGTATGCTAGATATGGTATTAGTTTAGCATTTCGCGGTGAGCAAAAGTGGAAGCTTAGCTAAAAGAAAAAGAAAAAAAAAATAACAATTCTAAAACAAAAGTAAGACATAAATAAACAATTTATACGGAGGAGATACCAGAACGTGAGTGTGAATGCTTAGTTGATGTGTACTTGATTGCAAATTTATGTATTTGAGTGTTTGTGTGAGGGTGTGTTTATAAAAATAAGTTTAGAAGAAAACGAAAGAAGCAGCCAAGTATAAGGTTAGAATTTATCTGAGTGGGACCAGAAGATTTTCAGTTTGACAATAGTAGAGAGTTTTAAGGTATTTAGAGACAGCAGCTTAACACTCATATTTTAGTTGTGGGTAAATGAATAGCTTACTGTTTAGCTTGTTATAAAGGTATGGGCCAAGAAAGCAGAAGAAATTATGCGACAGAGCTGAATGTAAGGGTTTTGTTACACATACATTGCTTTTACGGCGCTTGTCTTTTTGTAGATCCGAGTTATATTGCATCATTGTATGTTTTTTAAGGATAGTTTGAAGGATGAAAGATTGTCTGACTGTAAGAACATCCCATTTTTTTGTACATGTATACAGTCGGGTAACGGATAGGGAGACCAGCGCCCACCTTAAGAATTGCACGATGGGCCCGCTCAACCTCAATGAGATGGGTTTTCGCGGCGCCCCCCCAAAAAATTAGTCAATAGTCAATTAATGATTGACCTAAGGCGAAATATACCATTTAATAGTCTATCTATCTGCCGTGTATCTCAAGGTTTTAAAAATATAGATGTGCAATTTGAAAGTGATCAATGACTACACCGAGGTATTTTAGATTGTCAGTTCTATGTAAAGTGGGACAGGTGCAATCACCAATGGAGAGTTCAGATCCACAGACATGAGCTTTAACGCCAAGTGAGTCTGGAGGCAGAAGGTTCGTTCTATAGGCAAAAGTTGTCAAATTTTGTTTTGGTAACGTTTAAAGTCAACACATTGCTTTTCAGCCACGCGTTGTTCAGCAAACGTAACAATTTTGTCCTTTTGGAGTTGGATTTGACAGAGATTATTTATGTAAATAAGGAACAAGGTGGGCCAGAGTATACTGCCTTGTGGCACACCAAATTTAATAGACCGCTGGTCGCTTAGCCTCTGGTCAATTTTAACTCTTTGTCTTCTATCGGTTAAGTAGTCTTCCAGTAATTTTAGGGATATACCTATTACGCCAATCGCATCCAGCTTCTTCAGTAAGTGTGGAATAGAGACTGTGTCGAAGGCTTTAGCCAGATCTGGGAACACCGCCAGGCATTTCTTTCTACCTAAGATGGAGATGATGTTATTCAAAAGTTCGTGTACTGCGTCGTTGGTAGACTTACGACTTCGAAAGCCAAACTGGGCGGATGAATGGAGCCTGTTGGTTTCAAGGAATTTAGTAAGGCGACGATTAATCAGCCTCTCCAAGATCGTAGACATAGATAGCAGAATGGAGATAGGACGGTAGTTATCGACACAATCTCTATCCCCACCTTTGTGAATCGGATTAATTAAAGCTATTTTAAATGCCCTTGGAAAGACTCCTGTGGATAACGCTAGGTTACAAATATGGATGAAAGATGGAGCAAGGAGATTCACGTATCTCTTAATTATTCTACTAGATATAAGATCAATCCCCACGGCACATTTATCCTTTAGGCCCAATATAAGCTGCATAATTTCTTCTTCATCGGTTGGGAAGAGTGCAAATGAGTTTAGGGGGGAGCGGTAGACTGTTCATGAAGTACGAGTATTTCATTTGTAGTTCCTGAAAGAGTAATTTGTTCAGCAAGCTTTTTACCGACATCAGCAAAGAAACTATTGATGTTGTTAATGATAATTTCAAGGTTGTCAGATGTTATGAGACAGCATGAATGATCAGAAACCTCATTAGCGCCATTCATTCTCTTAATAACCTCCCATAGTTGTTTCTTGTTTCCTTTTGCATTCTCAATCTCTTTCTTCTCGTATGCTGTTTTGACTGTTTTTATTAGATAGTTGCAAAAATTGCGATAACGTTTATACGTTATCTTAAGAATCTCATTATCTCTATCCCTTTTTAGTTTCTTATAAAGGTTGTCTCTATTTCTCATGCATTTTAAAAATCCCTTACTAATCCAGGGTTTGCCAATGCGTTTTCTTTTTGGGATTTTAACTAAGCGAGTGTTATTTTTAATGGCTGAGGATAAGTAGGTAACAAGCATGTCTGTAGCTAAGTTGACATCATTACACTCCAGAATAGGCTGGAAATTGTTTTTTTTTAAGCAAACATCGTGGGTATCAAAATCTATAGAGTGGGATGTTACATTGCGATATTCTAAGCGAGCACTATGACTAAAACTTACAGCTACACTCTCGTGATCAGTTACTGATGACTCGATGATAAGGCAAGTAGCAATTGTTTCTACTTACAATTTATTTTCAATCATTCTATAAAATAAGAAAGTATTTGTACTGTTTGAAAGCTACTTGGTAAGTAGCCGGCTGTAAATAGGTAGGTTGTACAGAACCTTTGACTTAATTCTGGTACACTAGGTAGTTTTCCCGGATATGCCTCCTGCATACATTTATACGAATAACTTTTTAAAATGTATGCAGGAGGCATCTGCATACATTTTTAAAAGTTATTTGAGGGGATTGGCGGGTCATGCCTTAGGCACAGATCGTAAAAATATAAGTTAAAAATATATTTTGATTTATTTTCCAGGTAGCAATTTTTTTGTTGTTAGCCTATATTGTGTCCCACTGCTGGGCAAAGGCCTCCCCTTTCTTCTTCCAACCTTCCCTGGCTGGTGCGATCTCTGGCCATATTGGCCCTGCAAGCGTTATTAGATCGTCACACCACTTTCGCCTTGGTCTACCTCGACGGCGATTTCCTCTCTCAGATTCAGCAAATATAGCATATATCGGGAAAAACAAGTATATTATTAACTTTTATTTTTACTCAGTGATTTATTACAATGTTTTCCTTTGACATCATAAAATTGCTATATTGAAAACAATCAGCAACAGTAAACAAGACAGGATCGTAAAAGTCAGTCCCCTGATTTTACAAAATGTGTTCCTCTTGCATAGTAATAATTTTAAACTGTACACTACATTAAACTGCAGAATCGTTGAAATCCCGAGTGACCACTTGAGTGTTCCGATCGCGACCGCCTTTTCTGCTCGTTTCACCTCTCGAGAACTGCTTCACAGATGTTGAGCATTCTGAAACTAGGCTAGAACTTTATTAATTGGATGTTCGACTAATGGGGCTGAGACACTTAGTTATTTCGTCGCCATGTTACGTTTGCAAATCTCCAACAATGACAATTGGACCAAAACAAATTGTTTCAAACTGTTGTAACATATATTAATACTAGTGGCAAAGTTTTTGGATCGAACTCGGCCTTTATTATTCCGAGAATGGGTTCACACTGGTCTAACAAAGTTAATGGTACCTTATACATATATTTTCACGCTAAAACCTCGATACCTATACGACCTTGAAACATTCCTTTTAAAGCGATGTTTTTCCACCAAGGAACGGAAAATATATACTAACTATTTCCATGTTCGTAAGCTGATACACCACACGTTTACCATTTTCAGTACTCCAATTCTTAGAACTCATTTGTGGTTAAACTATATAAATAACAAACTAACTTAGTTTGGAAAATAAATTAGTTTCTCTTTATTCAATACTACGAGTATGTCAGAATTAAAATAACATGTACGTAAATAACAGCTTATACCTAATTAATTAATAAAAATAACAAAATGATATCCTAACTTTACTAAAACTATTCACAAACTAAAATATTGCGTCGAAAAATTCATCCGCATCGCTGTTAACTGGTAATGTACCCAAAAGACTGGCATGACCACAAAGAAAAGAATTCACCTACGCATCGACGGAGTTTTTCAGTGAAAAAGCCTCTATTTTTCTTAGAGTTAGTAGGATAAGCTTTCGAGATCAGAAGATTTATGGTACACGAGTATTTATGGGTTCTTATATGTATGTCACATCAGAGTGAACTTGCTCGTAGCTTCGATACAACTTCAAGCCTTTATAAGTTGACACTAATTAATGTTAGTGACTTCATTCACTGTCTTATCATGTTAGAAGTTATCTAAATTTATTTTTATGGTAAACCGCAAACTTTTACTTATTTGACTATTAGCATGAGCGTACTAAAATTATATCAGCATTTAATTTGGTTTATGGAATTAACACATATTTGGGCTTATTTTGCATACCGGATAAACTGTGTGCAATCAACTGAGTTGAGAGCTAACTGGCTTCTGTCAGTTGGGTTATAAAACAGATTTTATTTTGTATCATTTATTTTTTATACATTTGTCATTTAAAGCCTCTTTTTGTAATAAAAGACAAATAGAAAGAAAATAACAAGGCTCTCAAGATATCATTTTACTCCGAAACGAAAAGTTTGTCGAGTATCAGAAAATATAGTTCTTATTCCAGAACTTTTATCTGCGTGTTGATAAGTCAGACAGTCTGTATAAATGATCGAACGATGGGTGTTAATGAAACTGGCTAAAAGTTCCATTAACGAAGTGTTATAATAACATATATCAAGAACAACAGAAACCATTTGCAGGTTTTATTCATTTAACAAATGTTAAACGGCTGAAATATTTATGTAGCTACAACATAGTCTCACAACAACCGTACTTATTCATCATGAATGTACCTATAAGGTATTTTTGCAGAGTACGTAGGTATGTTATTTTTTTATTACATATGTTTATTAAGGTACCAGCATGTGTACCATACGAGCGCAGACCTTCAGGAACGTATTTATTAAAACATGATGACTGCGAGACATATTCGCGGTATTCAGCAATGAATGAAAAATTATCAACTGGGCACAAATCATTACTCTACTGAGAAATTTCAGATGGAAAAATCAAATAACACTTTGTCTTAAGCTCACCCCCGGGAGGCTTCGTGTAATAATTTGACGACACGATTGGCGCAGCGGCTGAGCGATCGACTGCTGCGCTGCGTGTCGTGGGTTCGATTTCCGCACGGAACAAGTATTTGTATTGCCTACAGGTAGTTGTTCCGGGTCTGGCTGTTTGTGTGTGTGAGTTTAAATGTTTGTAAACGCACCCACGATACAGGAGTAATTCCTAGTGTGGGGCAAAGTTAAAAAAAAAAAAATACATGCGCGATATTATGTATGTCAATGACATATAAATACGCGAAATCTGCCTGCTGGCAGTCGGTTTCTATGCAAATTAAAGGGAAACTAGACCCCAGCCTTAATTATTATTTTTTATTAAAGTGATACCGTAATAAACCTAAATTCATTGAGATATAAAAGCACTAAGCCCCGAGTGACAATCAGTTAGCTATGACAAGCGTCATGTTCACAAAGGCCTTTGCTTCAGATACGCTCTTTCTCGTGAACTCCGGAACAGCTTTACGTGCAACGAACGTTTCGTGAAAAGAAGCTTAATGTTCATTCTACAGCGTCTTCTGAAAGGCCCTTTATGATTCCGAATAAAAATGACAAGACGTAATTTATGGCCGAGTTTAATGGCTATTTCACACAATGTCTCATGTTGTACTGCACATCTAACACTTCCTTATACACAAGTGCTTCATCAAATTTATATTTCATGATATAAGTAGTTAAATAATGCTATACACGCGTTTTAATGTGGAGGCCATAAAAAAATTAACTGCTCACTTTCATATCTAAAACTCTAGCAATCCACCTTTTACCATCGTTTTTAGTGATTTTAATCTTTGTAGTTTTAAATAAAATGACGCACTCATACTCGACTTTGAATGATAAAAAATATTACAAGGATTTCGTCGTATATACATGAATAATTTTAAAAACAGATTACCAACTTATTTACTTGAAATACAACAAGTGTAACATAAGGGTCCCCTCAATAAAAAAAAAAGTGTGTTCTACAATTACGAGAAAGAACGTAGAAATAGGAGAACATCCAATTACCGAATTCTTAGGAAACATCTTGTACCGGCTGAAGAGATCCTTTCATTGAGATGTCGTTGTCATACTCCTAAATTAAACGGACCTTGCGGAGTGCCAGTTTGGCTTCCGCAAGGGGCGCTCGACGGTGGACGCCATCATGCGCGTGAGAGCCCTCACGACGGGGGACGCGGTGTCCCGGGGTGGGGTGGTCGTGGCGGTGTCACTCGACATCGCCAACGCGTTCAACACCCTGCCCTGGAGCTGCATAGGGGAGGCACTCCGGTATCACCGGGTGCCGACTTACCTCCGTCGAATAGTCGGGGCGTATTTGACGGACAGAGCCGTCATCTACCCCGGTCGCGACGGGAACTGGAACCGGCGAGAGATGTCGTGCGGTGTCCCACAGGGATCGGTTCTGGGGCCGCTCCTGTGGGACATCGGTTACGACTGGGTGCTGCGGGCCGACCTCCCTGATGGCGTCAGCGTAGTTTGCTACGCTGACGACACGCTGGTCCTGGCGCAGGGGAGGTCGCATCAGGCGGCGGCCGACGCGATGACACGCGGGGTTGCGATAGTCGTGGAAAGGATCCGGCAGTTGGGTCTCGAGGTAGCATTGCACAAGTCCGAGGCCATGTCCTTTCATGGGCCTCGGTACGGGCCACCTTCGGGATCCCAACTGATGGTAGGAGGGGTTCACATCGGCGTCGAGAATACGATGAGATACCTGGGTCTCGTCCTCGACAGCCGGTGGAACTTCGTCGAGCATTTCCGACGTTTGGCCCCCAAACTGGAACGGGCCGGGGCCGCCTTAAAGCGGCTCCTGCCCAACCTTAGGGGGCCAAACGCCTCCTGCCGGAGGCTTTACGCTGGGGTCGTGCGGTCCATGGCCCTTTATGGGGCCCCGGTATGGGCGCGTTCACTGCGGCTTCGAGCCGCACACTACCTGAACGCGCCCCAAAAGGTGGTAGCCGTAAGGCTAATCCGGGGGTACCGCACGATCTCGCGCGAGGCAGCACGCCTCCTTGCCTGACTGCCACCATGGGATCTGGAGGCGATAGTCCTCGCACGCCTGTATGACTGGCGCGCGGAGGCACTACGTCGAGGGGAAACTCTGCACCCGCGGCAAATCGCTGCGGAGCGGACGGACCTCCGGCGCGGTCTCATGGTGGAATGGAAGGCGCGACTATCGCAAACCAGCGCAGGGCACGCCACGATAGCGGCGGTAAGACCCCTCTTTGAGGAGTGGCTAGAGAGGCGTCACGGCGCTCTCACCTACCGCCTGACGCAGGTCCTCTCCGGACACGGATGTTTCGGGAGGTTCCTGCACATAATCAGGCATGAGGAGACGCCCGGGTGTCATCACTGCGAGGATCGCCCCGAGGACACGGTGGAGCACTGGAACTGTTTGCTCCATTTATTTCAGGTTTCTATCGCTCTCGATTTACAGTTAATTTCCTAAACATGTGATGTGTGTGTGCCTCATCTCTGTCATAATCTTCTTGACGAGCCATTTCGTTCCGTCCACATACCTTTTCGAGGACACATTTTAAAGTATTTATCGTGTTTTTATAGGAGTATTGACGGCTCAACGTTTATGATTTGTAGCGATAAGTATTTTCCTTATGGTGAAGAGTTAGCGAAATCGTCGATAACATTTGGTTATGTGACGTATGAAAATTTAAGATTACGCAGCTGAGAGTGCTAAAATGCCTCCATTTAATCTCTAAATGTGCAATAAAGTAGGAAAGTTGTAAGTCAATTTTGTTTTTCATAAATTACCTAAATGTGAAAAGATTTAATAAACTTCTGATAGTTTTCAATACAGTTTAAGAATATGTTGATTTAATAAAACATTGCGTCGCTAAACATTAAAACACACCACGAAAGTTTACACTCTCAGCCTAGAAAGTTATGTAGTGACCGTGTGATAACAACTGCTGCGAACATTTTGTACAGAGCTTACATAAACCTAGTTAGTGAAGTGAACCTTCTTATATTCTAAGTTTTCTTCAGCTGAATAACCTACTTTCCATCGCATGATAATTGAAACCCCAAATCGGGTTCACAATCGGGGAGATAACCTTTCCGCCTACTCAAATATACGTAGCTAGTTGCTACGGCGTAGCTTCCGCCGCCAGACACGGAAGTGACTGTGTGGTGCGTTGACATGCATAATAGTGTGTAATGTGAATTAGAAATGGAAAAGAATTTTATCAAGTAAGTTTTTTATATATGGGTGTCGTCTGCATGCATTCAGTCAATCATTTACGTATAAAAGACCGAGCTTAGAAAAGAAAACTTTTAAAGCAGTAAAAAAAAAAAAAAATCTTCTGTAACAATTGAAACTGATATCTTTATCTTCTTTGAAGTTTATATCAGCCAAGTGTTACATTGTGTTCTAAATGTTCTTTAATGTTCCATCAAAATGTAACACGTTTTTATTTATTTCTTAACAGATTTAAATTATTTTTTAACTTTTTTGTCCTTTTTATTAATAAGTAATAAAAGCTTGTTTTTAAAAAGTTTTTTTTAATATTATTTTTAACATTTTAGTATTTTTGATGCGAGATTGACTACGGCGTAGTTCCCAGCGCGTAGCAGTGTTTTTCCGTTATATGCGTTAACTGCAATTAAGCTACCTGTTCATCTTTAGTCCCTAGTTACCATACCACTAGCACCAAAGTACTCGTCAAGACGAATCAAACGAGCCCAAACTCGATGGAGTTATTTCGTTTAATTACCGAGTTCCTATGGCCATCTTCCAGCTCCATCATCAGACCCTGGTTACCATCTAGCACCAAAGTACCCGTCAAGACGAATCATACCAGCCCAAACTCGATTGGGGTGTGTCGTTTAATTACCGATTTCCTATGGCCATCTTCCAGCTCCATCATCAAACCCTGGTTACTATCTAGCACCAAAGCTCTTGTCAAGATGGATCAAACGAATCCAAACTCGATGGGGTTGTGTCGTTTAACTACCGAGTTCCTATGGCCATCTTCCAGCTCCATCATCAGACCCTGGTTACTATCTAGCACCAAAGCTCTTGTCAAGATGGATCAAACGAATCCAAACTCGATGGGGTTGTGTCCTTTAACTACCGAGTTCCTATGGCCCCTTTCCGGTTCCATCATCGGATCAGCTCCATGTCATCATAATTTTGCATTGTCATCTGATTTACACACGCATGCGAAATTTCAGCTCAATCGGTTGAAGATATGTGCTTCAAAATTGAGTTGCAAGAGTCCACCCGAACAAACATATGTAGTTACATACATACATACATAGCAAGTTAAATAAAAGCTTGTAAAAAAATATATAATTAAATCTTCTGTAACAATTGAAACTGATATCGTTATCTTCTTTGAAGTTGATATCAATCAAGTGAAACCCGAAGAATTTCGAAAGCGAAGAAAGACTAAAGTATGAGGTTTATGGAACCAAAAGTTTATGATAACTGAGTTTACGCGAGCAGAGTTCCTTGTCAGCTGCTTTGATAAAATTACAATTGTGTAGGACTAACACAAAAGAGTCTTTATTAATATAAGTGAAACTTTAACCAACTTCCATTGACCCATGAATAGACTGAAAGTCAAAGGATCTAAACGATGTTTTAGTTAGCCAAATTATAACAATACTTTGTATGATTCATTGCTTTATTATGAAGGTTTTCAGCTATTTGTTGAGTTATATCAACTTTGTTTAGAATCAGTATAGCGACGGAGTATGAATGCAGAGCATTAGCTGAGGCCATATTCACGAGTTGTTTAATGTGTTTACTCTGCCAAAGAATAGTAGTCCATAACACTAAACGTAATATTAACGTTCATTATAAATTTTAATTATGTAGCCTTAAAGCTATGCCACATTCATAAAAACTATTGCCATGAAGCAGGCAGAGGAAATAGATACAGATGAGCAGTAACGTTATTTTATAGTCGCCCAGGAGAAATAAAATGGTTTAACAAGAATTAAAAATATTTGTCATAGATAATCTGCATTCTAAACTAACATTAAACAGACTCTACACACTGACATAACTAATCTTAGAAAATATAACGGCCCCATTCAAACTGAGGACGCAATGTTCCTTTTGTATCTTACCATTAACCTAGGAAACCCACAAATCCTCCGAATAATCACAATAGGTAGCAAGGATATACACAAATACATACAGATTCCGTAATCGAAAGGGCGAACCCTTTTCTGATCCATTGTTACCGCTCGTGACGACGGGAGGTTATTTATAATACGTACTAGGAATTCATGCGATGCGGAAGATGTAAATAAAGTAAGAGGGAAGTGTAATCACAGTCCATCCTGCCGTGTGTGCACACCGGCGGCGGCGTTACGAGCGCGACTTAACAACAGAATATATAGTCACCACATTATGATAATGGTAATGAGTAGCTTCGGTCGGGAGCTCCAGCTTATGTTAAATGCATACAACCGCCGGTAGAGGTCGCTATGAATGAGTCGAGGATGAGAAATCAAAAATGTGAAAACGAATAAATGGTTCTGTGCGCCTCGGAACATTACACAAAGAAATAGAATTGAAATGAGGAAATAGGTCAGCTTCATGGCCCCGATGAATTGAAATGAAACGAATAAACGATAGGTAGATGTAAAACTTAGTTTTAATAATGACCTGCTCAAGCTCATGATTTTTAATTATACAAAAATAATATCAAAATAATAGGCGAAGATAATCTTCTTAAAATCCAAGTTCCAATAAATAGGCTCTCTTTTGTGAAATTATGTTCAAATGTAAATGTGACTGTAAAATAAAAATGAAAATTCTTCGCAGAATCTAAATATGGTTCTCATTTTGTTGACGACTCACAAAGTTTTCCAACATTTACAAGATTAAGATTGTTTAAAGGTTCATTAGATATACTAATTTAAGCAAATAATATGTTATAGTATAATTAAAGCTTGTAAGCAAGTAGCAGCTGACATAGACGACGAAAGAGATTACATTGAACAAAGATAAACTCGCTGTGATCAACAACTTGTTGGCTTAACTTATTAAGACGATGAAATTGTTAGCTTAACATGACTTTAAAAGCCTGTTCATTAAATAAATATGTAATCCATACAAGATCTACGATACATAATTAATTAATTACCTACCTACATGTATTGTTATGTAATAAGTAACGCTAGACTAGAGTAGGTTAGTTATTACATTATAAGGAGTTCCCAAGGGCAATATATGTTTGCGCCCATGAATAAGTCAGCCAGATAATGTGTAATTTTATATAACATTATCACAATAGAAAGAAAATAAATATGATGCTGAATTTAGGAACACGTATTTATTTACTGTTTTATTTTGGCAAAGAATGATTGAAACGAGAAAAATAGAGTGTATTTTTGACTGTAGTAATGGTTATATCCGCTAACAAAAAATCTAGAAGTACAAGTAAACAATGACATCTGTCTTTGTTTCCTTGATATTCCCCAACAAAACAGAACCGTCTTGTAAAGTGATTCAACTTGCCGTGATCCGTCGCCTCTCGTTGTGGTATCGATGCCTTGAGTTACTTTGAACACTTTCAATGTACAGACAGTTGGGACTTCCCTAAGGTAATTTGAAGATGTTGACAATAGCCACATTGGCTGAGGCGTGAAGTATCCGAGATAATAATATAATATAATATCTTTATTTCCCAAAAATACAGATAGAGAACATTTACATAAAACATTTGGATGCTGCAGAAATCTGTACACAATAGATTAATCTCTGTCTTTTAAACTAGAGAATCCTGTATCTTAAGAGACAGTGATTCGCACTGAGGTTCCAATTGATATTATGTAGGAGTGGACCTTCAGAAGGGAAAAAATAAAATAAAAAGAAAAGTTATAGTTTACGTTACAGGCCTTAACTTTTTGTGAGAGTATGTGTGAGGATGTGGGTAAATGAAATTAAATGAATGTGATTATTTGAGTGTAGGTGTGTGTGAGTGGGGATAAGTAGGTAATGTGGTGTTGATGTGTAAGTTAGGGGGGGAGTTATATATGCGAGTGTGTATGAATGTGATGATAGGAGTATTCGTGCAAGCATGAAGATGAGTGTGTGCTTATTATTATTAGTAATAGGCGATGTAGGTCAGTAAAGTCTCCGTTGCGGCATAGTCCTGTTTAAGTAGCCATTCTGTCACTTTTAATTGTAGGTTGTGTTAGTTGAGGTCTAAGATATTCAGTTTTATATGAATCTTTTTGTAAATATAAGCGCTAATTACATAATACTGATGCTTTGCGAACGTGGTCCTGTGTTGGGTGCCTGGGGGAAGGTTTGTGTGCTTTTTTGGGTTAGACGGGGGAAGGCTGCTGTGTTTCCTAAGAACAGATTGAAGCACAAAGAGCTGACGGACTGTAAGAACCTTGCAGTCTGCATATAGTTGTGTTGTTGGGTATCTATGGGGCTTCATTGTCATTACTTTTAGTATGGCTCTTTGTGCTCTCTCTGCCCGCAGGAGGCAACCTTTCGTTGCAGCACCCATACAGAGATGCAGATGCAAAATCACTGGTTACATAGTTTGAGGAGGCATGGCGTAGCGTCTTAATTGAGAACAAAAAACAAAAAATGTTTTACGAGCCATGGCAGTTAAGACATGACCAGTCCCAACCGATGGCGCCAGGCGGTGCCGTGAAACAGCACCATTTCGCTCGGTATCATTTATTAAGTGTTATCCTATGACCGATTGACATAGTGCAAAATATATAATTTTCAAGATATCGGCATTAGCAGAGTTACGGAGGGATTTAAATATATGAATGAGGCGCAGAGTTCTAGTCGTGACAGCGTCAAGTTGTTTTTTCCATGTAAGGCCGTCATCTATGTGGACACCTAAGTACTTTACGCTGTCACTTCTAGTTAGCGCTACACAACGGCATTGTCCCGAACGGTTTGAGCATGAATGGGCAGTAATTCCAAAACTGGGCGACGGTGCGGTCTTACTCCTAATTGCAAATGGGATGTAGCAGGATTTATTTATGTTCAATGTAAGGAGATTAAAATTGAGCCATTTCATAATTTCTGCTACAGCCGATTCTGCTATAGATTTGATGGTATCCCAAGTAGGTCTATGAACTAAGATCGCGGTGTAATCAGCGCGTATGTGTAAATCTTAGTATTTGGGAAGTTCATTTTGCAAAGGTCGTTGACATATATTTGAAATAAAGTGGGGCCCAGTATGCTGCCTTGAGGGACGCCGAAAGTAACCAACTCCTCTTCACTAAGGTGGGTATCAATTTTAACTCTTTGGGTACGATTCCTGAGATAATCTTTGAATATATCAAGCGACACGCCACGTACACCTAAGTGTTCTAATTTTGAGGTAATATATGGTAAGCTTGTTTCAAAGATTTTTCTCTCTCTGTCTTGATCTTGACAGACTCTAAGAGATATCGCCTTTTCCAAAGAACGATATACTTAGCTCTGCTGTTGATTCAAGTATTGTCTACGATCACAAGTCTTTATTCCATTCGTCATAGTAAGAGGTCAACATGGAGAGTACCTACTTGTTAGCATAAGCGCGAGGTCTTAACACTTTTGTTTGCCGCAAAGTCTCGAATTAAAGTGGTCGGTTCAGTGTCATACTATTGACATCAACCCAATGAGTAAATAAGAATAGAGTAATAGAAAACAAAATATTCACGAGAAAGGGGCATGGAAAACACGTAAGTATATAAACATTTTTAATAAATATTCTTTCCTCTGTGCCGTTGTAGTCTAATAATGGTCAAGGTATTTCATTTTATGGCTTAACCAACATTATGAAGTAATCTATTTTGTGATTCTGTGGTTTAAGTTGGACGTTGATATACGTCAGTTATGTGCTCCGTTATGAGATGAAGTAGCCGTGGAACGTTAGTATATTACTTACGATGTTGGAGCTGAGATGTCACCATATAGCACAGTTTCTATAATTAACTTATCTTCAACAGTTTAATACTAAAACTTTATGTCTACCGTTGGTACAGAGATACAGCTAAGAATGTACCAGTACAAATCCGGTTTGGCGGCCCCAAGACCAAGAACCCACTGATATGTAGGTAACCATTTTACTAACAAAGTCACCTGCAGGTTATAGTCCTAACCTTTTTGATCAAGCTTCACTGAACATGCTGCCGCCAACATATACCTAAAATAATAGCAATAACCAGCTTCCATACTTCGTGAAACGACCCACGAAATGGACAAAATGGAACTCCGAGACTTACGTTGAAACATCAATTTACGTGTTTCACGCTAAAAGTCAAAGCTGACATTGATTGAACTAGCTAAATATAAAGGTTTAAAGGCGGGTCGCCTTTAAACCTTTATATTAAGTTTATTAATACTGATATTAATATCACTCTCAAGTTTGCAACCGAGAACATAGTGGGTTAATTGCTTCGCATCTAAATCTGAATTAATCTAGCCAGACCCAACTTCAGTTAGGTAGACAAATGGTCTTGGGAAACAAGCCTATTGACCTAAATAATATGTTTTTGTCTAACTAAACAAAATTTTGAGGCTTAATAACATCAAACTCTGTATTTTCCTGTTTTCGTTATACTCGGTTTCAAAACACAGCAATGATACCAATGTACTTAAAGGATTCAAATTTAATTCAACTTTCTTTCACCGTGTGGAAATTGTGCGGCACGGAAATAATTATAAACTCTTAATTTTGACTAAAATACAGTTCACAATAATTTTAAACATTTACGCAGCAGGTGGAGGTGCCAAGGCCACAGGAGATTGTAGGAAAACATAATTGGTTAAACTATTCGTTTAACCAATTATTTGACAGATTTCATCAGACTATCATCGTAACTAATACAATCAAGAAAGCAAACCGTTAGCTAAATTGTCTTCCTTGGGGAATGAAAAGGCAAAATAAATCTACAGGTTGACAAAAACTGGGGGAGACGGACAGACAGCTGTTTCTTCTTATTTTGGGTTTATTTTGTAGCTGAAATAAATTAAACGAGTGAACCACTGCAAGTTACTGAACAACACCAAAGAGAACACAGAAAATGCCTTTGAGGGCCTTTTTTCCTTTGACACCATGCTGACGATCGTATGCTAACCAACATATAAAACACCACTCAATTATTTTATAAAAATAATAGACACCTACCTGGTTTGCTAAAATATATGCTGTATGCTCAAAACTAGCTCACAGTAGCATAACTTTGAAATCCAAATCACGCCATGTGGCTTGGTAGCGGCTTGAGGCTTTAATACCGAAGTTACGGTCAGACTAATCCGAAGCTAACAAACATTCTTGTCGACCAAGACTGGGATTATTCTGTATATTCAAGTAAGTATCCGCTAATAACTTCTTATTATCGTTATTGGCATCCATTGCCGAGGCTTCAGCAGTTACATGTTTTATGGCCAAGTGAAGGTAATACATGTCATGACGTATAAAATACTTATCTGTCCCGAAAGAAATTCCGAATATTCATGGCACTATTATGTTTTGTTTATGACTGTGTCCCGAGATACACAGTTTTCTTACGTAATGACAAGTTTCCTGAACATTTTTGAAAAGTAGTGACACGTTGATAAGAGTAATGCATGCAGCACAGACGTCGCTAATGCAGATATTTTGCTTTAGTAAATAAAAAACAAAAGAGACTCCAACGTTAAAAGATTAATTAAGTATGTTATAATTTTTCATTCCACCTTAAATTTAACTTAGTAGTAAAGCGGAGAGTTTCGGTAAATTATTCTAAAAACGTTTCGAAACTTCTTCTTAAAAACACAATCATGTATTCCTAATCCCAATCTCCGAGTGCAGCAAACTTTCACCAAATTGAATTTGTTTACATTTCACGTATAAAAAGTCTCTTTTTACACCTAGAGCCGGCAAAACATAAATTAAATTAACACGTCCATAAAAGGGAAAGTCCATAAAGGGCACACAATGAAATACGCCTGCTAAATACATCGTCGACAATCATAATAAATCTCACCTAAATGTTCAGAAGAAACTCAACAATGAATTTATTGCGACGTTAAACATATGTGCGTTGTATATGAGTGTAAAGTGTCGCTGAACTCTGAATTAATCCCATAATGGTGTCACATGATGCTGTTATCGTGTTTCCCCAAATATGTGAGAACAAATGCCTGAAATACGAAGACGCATTACAACTTACATGTTTCATGTCAGCTAGCTAGTTGCGAGAAATGGAATACTAAAATGTATAGATACAGCGTGTGAAAAAAAAATAAGTCGCCTGTGTGTTCACAGGCAAAGGCTCAAAGATAATTTTGACCTGTAAAAAATGTCACATTCTTTCATTGTTGGTTTACTGCAGTTACAAAAGAAATGGTGCATACAGTAAGTAATGTGGGGAATTTCGCTTTGATAAACTTGCTTTTGTGTTTATTTAGGAAACTATAATGATGTTGTACAACACACTCACCAGTGTACATACATTACACCTCATCTTTTTTTAAAGTAGTAGGTACCTTGTTCCCTTTTGCGGGCCACCTTTACTCTTTCTCACTTTACTTATCTACTTATGAATTGGATAGATTCATATTGAATATAAATTAAACTGAAACAGTAAAAAAGAACAAAGCAAAATAATAAACTGATAGGAATTTCTTCAGATAGGTACTACAAACAGTTTTAAAAAAGCTTGATAGGATCCATATAGCCTATCTGCCGATCTCACCATAATCTGCCTAGCCTTTTCCCAACTATGTTGGGATCGGCTTCCAGTCTAACCAGTTGCAGCTGAATACCAGTATTTTACATGAAGCGACTGCCTATCTGAAGTCCAGAACCCAGTTACTGGGTAATACGGTACCCCTTGGTAAGACTGGTTGTCAGACTTTCGGGTTTCTGACGACCTATCTGCTGATCTATTCTGTATAAATCTCACCGTGAATTTTTACAGAATAGATCGGCGGAACAATACACGTAGCTTTTCTTTATTCAGGGTAAATGAGTGCAGAATTAAATAAACAAATGAAAACAGCTACCTATGTTTGTCGAATGATGCAAGCATAAGTATAAAACGTTTCACTCTGAAACTCTGAACTGAATGCAGGCCACGCATTCATTCGAGAAAAAATAAATTCACGCCGCGCCGTAACGAACCAAGGCCGACGTATTTAATAAACACATTCCCCGCGTATTTGCGTACAGCTTTGGTAAAATAATAACACTCTAAATTAGATTTTGATGATTTTTCGCGCACCTGTTTAGCTACTTAGCGCACAGCTGCTTATGTACTTAGCTCGCACGTGTTATGGAAGGTTATTAAGAACGCTTAACAGGTGTTCTATGTCGGTAAACAATTATACTATGCAGGAAGTTATTTGTTTTCCGTAATATCAGGTAAACAAACGACGCTACGCAGGTACTCTTTGTCCGTAACAATGAATAAGAAGTAGAATATTATCAAGAAACATATCAGAAGCTTTAATGGTGATAAATAAAAACAAAAGGATTGGGTATTATCGGAAGCCGCGAGCTAGCCACAAAGCCATAAAACCCAATAAATCAGTTCTGGGAAGCTTTCTTTCCAGGTTATGGGGAATATAAAAAGTTCCGACACCGGAAATGGTTATTATAGCTACGGATACGGATGTGGGTATGGGTGATCCTATTGGCTGAGTGACAAAGCCGATACCATAAATTTTATGACAGCAAATATAGCGTGACATGTTTTTCTTGTTTCTTAAATAAGCTATGATACAGCGGAGAACCTTTTCATTTTGTTTGGAATAATTTGGAAGAACGCCTGAATTTTCGCTTCCATTACCTAAAGATTATTGAATGTAAATTTATTCAAAGTCCCCGGAGCGTTAAGTATCTACCCGGCAGCAATAATTGTTAGAACGGAAGATATCTTGTCGTAAATGTGATTCAACAGCATTTTCCGCCTCGTTTACCTACTGCGAAGTTATTCCTATCTAAGAACAGCTAACGAGAGTAAATTACAAACTTACTGCAGTCTAGAAACCTGATTAGGTTCCTTTGACGCTCGCTCTATTCCTTGCACGTAAGTACGTAAAACAAAAGATCTCGCATACAAATTCGACGTGTTTCAGTTAATTTGTAGCTAAGACCCTAAGAACTACAACAACATCGCTTGGTATTGTCATCACGAGTGGGGGTACAAAGGCTTCCCGAGTCCGTATCACCTCAAGTGGCCGATAAGAAGCTTCAGGCGATAAGGCCTGCATTTGCGACGCAGCTGAAAGACTGAACTGCTTTTATCCTTGAGCATACTTTGACAGTAAAATTATTACGGGTTAAAAGGATAGAAAACGAACGAATAAGTACGTAAGTAAGTAGGTACTTATATCCTATTAATAACTGCAGACTATCTTGGCTTACCACCACGCTTTATCTGTTTGTTTGTTCTTTTAGCTTTACGATCTGTCGGTTTTAAGCTAAGTTTATGTATGTAAGTATGTTGTTAATCCGAGCAAAATATTTTATTGATTTCAAGTTTTCAACACAAACTCTACACAAGTACTATAGGACTTCCATTAGTAGTGACAGCTGTGTGTTCCTGCATATAATTGAGTATGTACTCAATTATTCAGGAACACAAGCTATATCATCAAATAAAAATAATCCACTATGTCAACGCAATTTATAAAATGTAGTGAATAAACATTAGCTGCGTTAGCTTAGCTGGAACAGCTAACACCCGCGCTTGTTACCAAAGTAAGGCTAAGTACCGACAAATTGGAATACTAAAACACGACGAAGTTCTTTATGTTCTAAATCCACACCGTGGGTCCTAACAAATCCTGTTTTACATACGAGTGCCTATTTAGTTACGCTTGCGGGTGCAATAACAGACCCACTTTATCACTTGAGTTTAGAGCTCCGGTAAAGGTCTTTTGCCGACATATGTAGACCTCCATGTATCTTCCGCTTTAACGCCTCTGTTCGCACCCTGTATAAAAAGGAACATATTTTTTTGGTACATTTACCTTCTCTCCTCGGGATGAACCAATCTCCGACGGTACAAAATGGCGAATTAGAATATTACCGTTGTCGGAACTTTTTATAGCTCTTTGTAAGAAGCTTCCTCGTATTGATTTATTGAGTTAACTAGTAGTAGTGTCAAAGGTACAAACTACAAATATAAAGTTCTTTAATCAAAATGGGCTTAGAAAAATAGAGATGTAGGTGTTTCAGAGCGCAGACATACCTAATGAAAGGCACCGTTTTAATTCGCCCAACATAAACCATTTAGTTATAGCTAATACTTTTTTTCTCATTTCAGTGGCTACTAGTACAACATAATTTAAGATTATTAGTCGGTAAAAAAATACCGTGATTAGTTTCGTTCTCCGTTGACTGAAGAGCCAATGCGTGACATAATTGGTCACTTACTTGTTTTGCACGATATATCCGTCGGTCATTTCCTTTTTGTGTGTAGCTTCGTCCTTTAAACCCGGATTACATGAGGTGCGAATGTATGGAATCTGCATTCTTGATTTATTTCCTAAAAGTGTAAACAAATACGAGTTTATGGAAAAATAACTTTAATTCCTACACAATAAAGTTCAGTTTACGTTACAACTTCAAACATTTTTATTACTTTTTCAATAGTTCTAGTCACTCTGAAATCAACTTAATTGCTATTACAAATAAAGTTGATATTTCTTTAACTTGAAATAACTTCAATTTGAAACATTACTTTGAATAGACTTTAGGATATTATTGAAATGCACGTTCTACTGTTCATTTTTATTGTGAATAGAAATGAATTGAATTTTCTCATTGAATCTGTACCTTGAATATTATGTTATTATTTACCTAAAGCAGTAATTTATTAGACGCTACATAACTGATTGCGACTTTTCCTATCCAGCTATAACTGAGAAAAAATGGCGAACCAAAGTCTCGAGGTGCCTGCTTCGAGTAGATATCTCACTGATTAGTATTATTCTGCTGAGCACTACAAGCAAGCTATCGGTGCCGTCTTATATCCCCGGGGCACCACACCCGAGTAATCCCATTATTAGGTACCTACCCTCTCTGCTGCTCCGCCTGCGAATAGCCGATATGTTACCCCAATAAAAATAACTCTATCTGCCCTAGATACGTAATCCAGTGTTCACACCCTATTTTTTATTCGCTCCACATGTAATAAACACAGGGTTTTATTTTCATTGAGCGGCGAAGGATTTTCCTAATCAGTGAATATATGGTGACACACTTTGTAGCGATGTAAGGGTTCTTAACGGTAAATAGTCGACTGAAGCTAAATATTTCACAATTAGTAAGTTGTACATTACTGAAATCATGGAACAACACTAATTTTCTACGAACTCTCGGCCATTTGAACATCCGCTCGCTTAGCTAGCAGGAGCTATTCCCTGACTCTTAAGATACTGTGTACCCCAATCTAGGGTAAATTCCTCATTCATTTGGTAATTATAACAGACCCTCTGCGCTGGACAACCTATGTTAATTACTATGTTAATACCCATGTAGTATCTGATTTCGCGGGTGTCAATGTCGGACCACGCCGCTGTAGGTTGCCGAGTGCCCAGGATACTGAAATATGTATGTATTGCTGCTGCATCCGGGCTGTGCAAAACCTCACTGTGTATTGTAGGCCATATAGTTCGCTATATTGCCTATAATATAGTATATAATATAATACGCAGTGAGGCCTAAAACACAAGGTAAAAAAATGCGAGCCATCTGCTAAGGTCATTATTTTACCTTGTTTTATCATGTGTCTGTTTTATGCTCGTGTGTCACATACATAACCTCATACTGCATCAGTCATTATGCCACGCTGTCTTTGCAAACTCTTTGCCTGTAAACATCTGCGATGCGTTGAGCTGCCGCCTATCCTAATCCTTACACCGTTCCTTGGTTGCTAAAAGGGGAATAAAGCTGGACACATCGCACACTGCCTGCTGCTTTCGCACCGCAAGTAACGCGCCTTCCAGGGTTCTACGTCTGGGCTGAGGGCAGGGCCTCTACAATCTGCACGCTTCTCCGAACGGCGCGCTGCACGCGTAGCTGATCTTTGCGCCACCAGCGTCCTGCACGCATAGTTGGATCTGTGCACTACCGGCGTCATACGGCCTGCTATTTGCGCCCGTTGTCTGTGTTCTGCCAAAGGTCTGACCGGCCTACGGTGCTTGTGCTGGTAAGCCCTCCAGCCTCCCGTGGAACCAAGGTCGGTAACTTTCTCATTTTACACATGTGATAGTGCTAAGAACAGTGTATCAGTGTGACCTTACCCGCGACCTAGCCTAATTCTGAGGAACTTATGTGTAGAAACCCTACTAACAATACGTAGTTCTCTCCCAAGCCGTTACAACTTTCTCCGGCTAATCAATGAATGTAGTGATCCGAGAATATTATATCCGACGGTTTGTTATGCTGTCAAACTCAGCGGAGCACGAAAATAATAAATAATAAGCCTATGTTCTAAAAATTATGTGTTTGTACCTACTACATACCTACGATTGTAAATTGAATACCTGAAGGATTTCATCTTATGAAAAGCTCTAGAATGAACACATTTATCACGTACGTA
Source organism: Apamea epomidion (assembly GCA_947507525.1). Classification (NCBI taxonomy): domain Eukaryota; kingdom Metazoa; phylum Arthropoda; class Insecta; order Lepidoptera; family Noctuidae; genus Apamea; species Apamea epomidion. The sequence continues at coordinate 7,886,091 of OX382232.1, forward strand.
CAAAAGTCTTTTAAGTACCTTGTTATTTGTTTGGTCCTAAGAACAAAAAACCTTTCAAATAATGCCAAACACGTTTTCATTATAGGTATCTACCTACCTACAATAAAATTATATTGAATGAAGCTTATTAGAATTTAGACATAACGAGTTAAACTCTTCATAAAAATACAGTCCTTGTCGAAAAAGTAAAAAGTAAATTAGTCATAAAAGAGAATACTCAACCAGACTAGCACTAAAACTAGAAACGATTTATAATAATGATATCTTTCCTCGAGTCAGCGATCTTTTAATGTGCTTGACTGCGAGCTTCTTAGCTACAAAGACATTTGTGAATTGTACTCGTTGTAATAACTGACACGTTGCTTGATATACATATTCATTGTGAAACAAAGTTGTGTATCATCAAATTAATGTTTTTGGAATCTTTGTTTCCTTATTAGTATGATTCCTGTAATACAAAAACATGTTCCTGAAACAATGTTGTGCAAAGTGCAATTTTGTTTCCCAAAGAAGACGGGGATTAACTTTACTAAGTTAAAATCACGATGAAAATACTGAACATACGGTTTACTCTACATTGCATTGGATCCTATCTCGTACTAACCAGCTAGGATATTATTATTATTTCAGTAGTTTACTGAAAATCGACATCGGTGGTGCAAGGAACACACAAATATTATAATCTGCTTAGCCTAACTAGTTAGGTACCACAAATATTATTTAGTTAAATTGACCACACATCCCATAGAGAGCAGTAATCCTATACCTGATCATGCCCAGACGGTCCTACTATCCTGCCTATGTGGCTTTTAAGAATATGAATAAATTTATTTAGCTAAGTTTACATTCGAGTGCATTGAATTTCTAGACCTCACACTAGGATTCCTTGTTGTGAGATCCAGGATTCTTCGTTCCGTTAACAGTTTTATATAATAAGACTGTCTTTTGTAATTTTGACTTTCAAAAAGTGCTGATTCTCAGCCTAATTTGAATAAATGACTTTTGATTTTGATTTTATGCTAGTACGTATGTAAGCAAGTGTTATGTATTTGTGGATTGTCAATCTGTGTGAGTTTTTACTTATACTACGAAACTTTGTCATATCGTAGTCCAGTGTAAGAAGCCAATTTGCTAACGTCGCTCTATATTTTTTTTAAAGCAAGTTATTGTACATATACGCTAGTGATTGACTAAATCAGAAAGTTATCGATTCTCCTATTTATTATTGTACTGAAAAAAATTTGGGGTTCTGAAAATAAAATAAATAAAAAACGATATGTCCAGAAAATATTATATTATATATCAATAAAAAATAGCAAAAAAAAAATGAGTAAATAAATTTTTTAAACATTATTTTAAATCTACTCAAGGGTCTGCCCTTTATGTTCCAGGGCAGCGGTAACCCTTTCGGACGATCCCGCTACCCCGGCAGGCTTCGGCCCTCTCGGGCCCCGTCATCTACGCTGACATCTCTTTGAGGCGCACGTGGAACACATACGCGCCGTCCGGCACGGGCCTGGTCCTGATCGGACGGAGAGCTACCCATTGCTCTCCGCCCGCAGGCCCGCGCCTACGGTGGCCGGGAGTCGTCACGCGGCTCCCGACGCCCGGAGCGTCTCCCTCGGCGGCTGAGGCGTGAGGATCTCTCCCTTGCCCATCCCGCCACCTCCTTCGCTAGCATGACTGCTTCGCAGAAGGAGGTGACCGCCTCCCACTCCCTCTCGCCCCGGACCATGGCTTGCACCAGGGCCGGGCGCGAGAGGTCGCCGCCGCTGCCGATCGCCTCTACGAGGACACGGCGGTGCTCTGCCCAAGCGGGGCAGACCTCCACCGTATGCTCCACCGTGTCCTCTGGGCGATCCTCGCAGTGGTGACACCCGGGCGTCTCCTCCCGCCTGATGATGTGCAGGAACCTCCCGAAACATCCGTGTCCGGAGAGGACCTGCGTCAGGCGGTAGGTGAGAGCGCCGTGACGCCTCTCTAGCCACTCCTCAAAGAGGGGTCTTACCGCCGCTATCGTGGCGTGCCCTGCGCTGGGTTGCGATAGTCGCGCCTTCCATTCCACCATGAGACCGCGCCGGAGGTCCGTCCGCTCCGCAGCAATTTGCCGAGGGTGCGGAGTTTCCCCCCAACGTAGTGCCTCCGCGCGCCAGTCATACAGGCGCGCGAGGACTATCGCCTCCAGATCCCATGGTGACAGTCCGGCAAGGAGGCTTGCTGCCTCGCCCGAGATCGTGCGGTACCCCCGGATCAGCCTTACGGCTACCACCTTTTGGGGCGCGTTCAGGTAGTGTGCGGCTCGAAGCCGCAGTAAACGCGCCCATACCGGGGCCCCGTAAAGGGCCATGGACCGCACGACCCCCGCGTAAAGCCTCCGGTAGGAGGCGTTTGGCCCCCTCAGGTTGGGCAGGAGCCGCTTTAACGTGGCCCCGGCCCGTTCCAGTTTGGGGGCCAGACGTCGGAAATGCTCGACGAAGTTCCACCGGCTGTCGAGGACGAGACCCAGGTATCTCATCGTTGTCTCGACGCCGATGTGAACCCCTCCTACCATCAGTTGGGATCCCGAAGGTGGTCCGTACCGGGGCCCATGAAAGGACATGGCCTCGGACTTGTGCAATGCCACCTCGAGACCCAACTGCCGGATCCTTTCTACGACTATCGCAACCCCGCGTGTCATCGCGTCGGCCGCCGCCTGATGCGACCTCCCCGTACCGTACCGTATTTGACGGACAGAGCCGTCATTTACCCCGGTCGCGACGGGAATTGGAACCGGTGAGAGATGTCGTGCGGTGTCCCACAGGGATCGGTTCTGGGGCCGCTCCTGTGGGACATCAGTTACGACTGGGTGCTGCGGGCCGACCTCCCTGATGGCGTCAGCGTAGTTTGCTACGCTGACGACACGCTGGTCCTGGCGCAGGGGATCGGCGCGATCTCATGGTGGAATGGAAGGCGCGATTATTGCAACCCAGCGCAGGGCACGCCACGATAGCGGCGATAAGACCCCTCTTTGAGGAGTGGCTAGAGAGGCGTCACGGCGCTCTCACCTACCGCCTGACGCAGGTCCTCTCCGGACACGGATGTTTCGGGAGGTTCCTGCACATCATCAGGCGGGAGGAGACGCCCGGGTGTCACCACTGCGAGGATCGCCCAGAGGACACGGTGGAGCATACGGTGGAGGTCTGCCCCGCTTGGGCAGAGCACCGCCGTGTCCTCGTAGAGGCGATCGGCAGCGGCGGCGACCTCTCGCGTCCGGCCCTGGTGCAAGCCATGGTCCGGGGCGAGAGGGAGTGGGAGGCGGTCACCTCCTTCTGCGAAGCAGTCATGCTAGCGAAGGAGGTGGCGGGATGGGCGAGGGAGAGATCCTCACGCCTCAGCCGCCGAGGGAGACGCTCCGGGCGTCGGGAGCCGCGTGACGACTCCCGGCCACCGTAGGCGCGGGCCTGCGGGCGGAGAGCAATGGGTAGCTCTCCGTCCGATCAGGACCAGGCCCGTGCCGGACGGCGTGTTTGTGTTCCACGCCGCCTCAAAGAGATGTCAGCGTAGTTAACGGGGCCCGACAGGGCCGAAGCCTGCCGGGGTAGCGGGATCGTCCGAAATGGTTACCGCTGCCCTGGTACATAAAGGGCTAAGGAAGGAACACGGGTGGGTTTTAGTCAGTACGAGTCTGACACTCCCTTCTGCTCCACCCAGAGCGGGAGGGGTCATTTGATGATTTCCCATCCTGACAAAAAAAAAAAAAAAAAAAGGGTCTGCCAACCGGATTTATACGTCATCGTTTTAGGTCTTCCAGCTGGGTGAAAACGGTTGACAAATTGTAAAATTAACTATATATTCGTTGGGTAATCGACATTGTTGTCGATAGCCTACGTTAGTGGATCTGCTGGCCGAAAGTTTCGTTTTGTGATTTTTACATTGCTTGTCTAGTCACTTAGTGACATACTTAGGCAGTGGTTAAGAAGCAATGTATTTACTGCAAAAATAGTACAGTCGTTGTGATATTTAAAAACAAAATTAACCTAGTAAAAGCAAGACATATTTTACAATTTGTTGTTTTTCATGATTTTAAAGACAAACATAGTATAATACTTATATTTAGTTTTGGCTTCGGTTTTTACAAGAAACCACTGAACAACACGGCATTCTTATATTTTTTCACGATCACGGTCGAAAGCGCACTAGTTCGCGGAGGCGGCCATTTGCCTAGTGCATGGTCATTCTGGGCATGCCGCGACGACACAGACACGCCCCCTTGCCACTTCTCCTGTTTTTTACATTTCTATGATCTAGCCTGTCTAATCTCTTTACCATAATGGCTCAAACTCATATAGTTTCATCATTTTGCAAACTTATGAAAATGTTTGTAGCGGTATCTACAACGCCACATGCGAACAACGCGTCATGCTGAAGGCACGCAAAATCCTGCATCGCGCAAGCAGAGTTTACCGCGCAATTAGCACATATACAACAGCCCGACATGATTCATCGGGTAGTTGCCCGCCAGACACAACACCCGCCTGGTCGGAGGATCCTTCTTTTTCTATGGAGGTTGAGTGAACTTTACACCCTGTTCCTCATACCTCTATATGTTAAAAAACCAAAACCCGACCATATTTAATCATTGATACACATCCCAATCCCAACGCTTATTTACATTTAGCGATGATTATTACCTACTGTACCTACCTATATATTTAACCAGCCTGTGAAAATACACAAATATTAGTTTAGGTACTTACCTAAACTTGTATTTGTGTATTTTTACAGGCTGCTTAGCCTACTCAGTTTACGTGATTTATTTAATAGTAATAATGAAAGATGACCCGAATAATATAGTAAATATTTATTGAAATGAACGCTTATTTGCATAGTAATTGCCCACTTTGTCTAGACTACACTTGAGAGTACCTACATAATTTCCATTTTTACGCACTAGATATAGACGGTCTCATTAGTCGTCTCACAAATTTACCTTGATAAGGGTAATAGGCATCGAATTACAGACTTTGTAAGCTACGGCTTACCAGGGGGATGTAGGTAGACTGTTTTTGAAAATATTTTTTCGCAACTTGTTTGCTCTACTGTGTGTATGTTTTCTTTTTAGGGATCCGTAGTTCACGTCTCGGAAGTATAGTAGTATAGTTTCGTCATGTCCGTCCGTCTTCGGCTTACCTTCCAAACGGTTAGTGCTAGAAAGATGAAGCTTTGCATGGATATGTGTATTTACCACGTCGACAAAAAAAAAAAAAAAAAACACGTTGCCCCCTCCCCCCCCCCCCCTCCTACACGTAAAGTGCTCCATGTAAAATACTGGTATTCAGCTGCATCCGGTTAGACTGGAAGCCGACCCCAACATAGATTGATTTGCTTTACTTTCTGAGTAACTATCTTGAATTTGTTTCACTCACGCCTCCTGTTGAGCGCATAGGGTAAAAACTGCCCCTCGCTTACTTCAGATATCGGTGCTATCCAACGTCCAAGAATTTGACAGCTAGCTATTTTTTTAAATTTTATTTTACCATTTATGTACACACATATATAAACAGACAAGAAAAAACAGAACAGAAAAAATAGATACAGAGGTGATGCTTATTTCATAAGAAATCTTTTCCAGCACACCCGAGACAGGACAATAGATACAGACAGATGTAGACAGCGTGTGAAATAGAAAAGGAGACAAAAAAATAATACATGAAATCAAAAACAACTCGGAAAAAATTACGAGAATATATTGACATACACACATACTTCTAAAATAAATAGCACTAGAATGATAATAATTATATCATACCCACAATAATAAATACATACACAACTATGATGAAGTGGACAGATAGTGATCTTTTACTCTTCTTTTAAAACTGCAACAGTTTGGCAGTCCCAATGTCAGGCGGTAGTGAATTCCACAACCGCACCGCGTACACTGTGAAGGAGTAGGAGTAGAACTCGGTGGAGTGGGGAGGGGACTTGAGAAGGTTTTTAAGATGCGACCTGCAAGGAGCATCTGGAGGACGGGCGTAGGAAAAACGCAATAACCATACATTTTTTCTAATCAAGCGACTTATTTTATAATAATTCATTAATATTCCTCGTTGGGCAGCTGCCCAACGAGGAATATTAATGAATTATGCGTCAACAGCTGCAGTCAACAGCTATTGACTGCAAAAATACGAGAATGCGTGTGCAGAAGATATTAAAAGATGAAAATTGTGGGGGAAAGCTCTCCGAAAATGAATTGGAAACCCGATATTTCGTCGAGACTATGTGCTATCCTTTTTAAACCCAAAGACTTTATGGCAGAAATTTGTATACAGGTAATGGTCCCCAGACAGGACTTGTGGTGTGATATTACGTAAATTATAGTAAAGGTGTGCGTTATCATATTAGATCAGAGCAGAACTGAAAAACTTTAGAGATGTTAATTGTATTAACATCTCTAAAGTTTTTCAGTCAGGAATATCATCTTCGAGTCGTTTTAAACTCAGATCAGGTTATTCCTGTCGTACGCCTCCGCGTACGACGGGAATAACCTGATCTGAGTTTCATTCACTTTTTTGAAAAACACTTAGTGAATGAATATACCTAATCTATAGATTATAAACGTTCATAGTTTATTGTTTTTTCCACAAAAGCTGCTTTTTTACCAGTGGTAGAGGCTTCCCTTTTCACAGCTCGTCTTTTAATAGTGCTACACTCCAAGTCTCATACATATTTATTTAGTTTTCGTTTAATTTGTTATAGACACAAGAGTAAAATAAACAAAACAATAGCGGCTTGTAGACGTTGAATAGTGCTGCCACCTATGACGAGCTTTCAGTATTTTAACCCTATTGTGGTCTGAAAATGACAGCACTTGATACGAAACACAGTTTGACTAAGTGGAAAAATTTCCATTTCATCACTTTGCTCAGTCCAAATCCAATTTAAATAACATTTTTTAAAAATAGATCGTAAATAAAATGCACCACAACTCACAGATGACAACAGAATTTCTCGTTGACCGTTTTTCTATATAGTGTCAGCCTCATTAGTCGAGCACCTAATTGATAGTCAATTTCAGCTCAACTTCACTCCAACGATTTTATAATAGTAATAATATAATAAATTTATTTATTTCTGGTCACACGGCTGCCAAGCTAAAATGGAACTGGGCTGGTCACATCTGTCGCATGCCGGAGGAGCTATGGGCTAAAGTAACCACACAATGGGTCCCAAACAGCAGCAAACGATAACGCGGCAGGCCCAGAATGAGATGGCGGGACGAGCTCGACTCTTTCCACAAGGATTGGCGTTTAACAGCACTGGATAGGGACAAGTGGAAGGAGGGAGGGGAGGCTTTTGCCCTGCAGTGGGACAGAAATGGCTGAATAAAAAATAAAATTTCTGGTAAATAACACCCATTCATAGTACACGTATAAACTCACATCAAATAAAATCAGATAACATTCAAATTAGATAAAATCATTACAAATCAAATTAAATGATATGTCTGAATTATTTAAAAATATTCATGAAACACTAAGAGCTGTTCTTGGACTACATTTCTTACGAAAAATTGTAGAGTATAAATCAAATAAAATTGCCTTTGTTCTTGTAAACTTTAGCACACTGCTTCTGTGGCGTGAAATAAGTTTTTTTATTGATTTCGAAACTACTCGAGACTGAGATTACTTAATGGTATCTTAATACCTAAAAGTACCAATACCCTACTGATATAATACATGCGAAAGTGTGTTTATCAGTGCGTATTTTGTCATTCTTCCACGCAGCAACACAACGACGTGATTTTTTTACAAGAAGGTCTTGATGCACCATTCCTGTCGAATGCACCACAGGAGCAAGGCCGCGGGTAAAAGTTAAACTGTTTTATTTTTGATTGATACAAAAACCGTACCAGAAGAAAAAAAACACTGGTCCAGTGCGTCTCGCATCCAGCGGGTTCCCGCAGCCTTCACAAGATCATCGGTACACCTTGTGGCTACGTTTTGGGGGAGGCCTTTGTCCAGCAGTGGCGTCTTGAGGCTGAAATGATGATGATGATATTCACACAGGTAATACCTCAGTTTAGGGGAGACTGGGGCTTAAAGTGCTGCGGGAAAGTTGAATCGCTTGGTTTTGACATTGAATAAAAACAGACATGAATTTAATTATCCCATGAAATGAGTTTTAAGTCTTTGTGTGATTCAATACTGTGCCACTGCTGACGTGCCTGGCTTCACAAATGCACCCCATCCTCAACTTTAGACGGTATAATGTAATTCGTATTCATAGCGCGTCAGCAAACAGCATAATCACGTATGCACACTCGTTATTAAATTGTAGTTGCGTAAGATGTATGTAATATCACGTCTAACTCGTGCCCTAGTTGGATATTGAAAATTAATACTTATATATGCGTATAATATGGTTGGCTTTCAGTGTGCTCAGATGAGACTGAATCAATATTTAGAATATACCTAACTACTAACTTTGTAGTAAGAAGGTACGTAGTTACAGTTAATTGTACGTAGGTAAGTTGGCTTTAATAAGTTATTGCTTTTTTTTTTTTTTTTTTTTTTTGTGGATGGGAAATCATCAAATGACTCCTCCCGCTCTGGGTGGAGCAGAAGGGAGTGTCAGACTCTTACTGACTAAAACCCACCCGTGTTCCTTCCTTAGCCCTTTATGTACCAGGGCAGCGGTAACCGTTTCGGACGATCCCGCTACCCCGATAAGTTATTGCTTCAAGCAAATTCACGAATGCTTGCACATGTACCTGTAATTACCTACTATTCCCAAGTGATAACCTGCCATTACCGCCGCCATACATCACATTACGAAGCTTAATTAATGTTCTAATACATAATGTAGCTATGTCCATGTCACTTAATGTATTGGTCCGTTACAAGGAATAGTTGGCCTGTTAGTTGTGACGTCATCACGTCTACGAGATAACTTTGTGTGCAGCACGTATGTGGATCTGGATTGAGAGCCCATTTTTTGAACCCTTGCGAAACGAAATAAGACTTATAGGGAAATTAGTTAAAAATAGTAAAAACATAAAGCAAAGGGCCATGAATTTCTTAAACGTGAATTAAAACTGTTATGATTAAATAACTTGGGCTCTCAATCCAGACCCGTGCATAAAGTGGCATAGCCTAAATCTCAGTAAGTACTATCTGTTGGTTAATAATTTTTATTTAAGAACTTAGTTAAGAATTTCTTAAATATTTTAAGAAATTCCCAAATCTGTAGAATATGACATTACAGGTTTATGGCGGTATATCTAGGGCCCTCACTTCGTCCACCCGAGGAATCTGCAAAACATGGATTTATCTGAAGAAATACCTAAATGCGACTTTAACATGTTTTACTTAGATACCTATGTGAATTAGTTAAAAAGAAATAATGACACAAAAGTTAATTGTTAAGAAGTAAATGAAAGTCGAATTTGACTTAAACGTCTGAACTGAGAGCCCAATATTTTCGGTTTTACCTATTGATTAGGCTTTACCTCATAGATTAACGCAACTTAGAATTAAATTTTAACTATTTCTTAATTAAATTTTAACATCGTCCGTACTTCTAAATGTCATACTTTAAGAGAAAATTAATTTTCAATTTTTTATAAGAGAATAATTTGTAACCTTTAAATCTAAAAAACAAAAAACGAGTCTATCTTTGTTTGAGATGACTAAAATTAACAACATAATAATCGATTGATTGAATATAAATTCATGGAAATAATAAGCATTTTTTTTTTTTTTTTTGAGGATGGGAAATCATCTTATGACCCCTCGCGCTCTGGGTGGAGCAGAAGGGAGTGTCAGACTCTTACTGACTAAAACCCACCCGTGTTCCTTCCTTAGCCCTTTATGTACCAGGGCAGCGGTAACCCTTTCGGACGATCCCGCTACCCAAATAATAAGCATGCGTTGGTCTTCATGACTTTTTTATTTGAATTGAATGAGTAAGGACCACTCTGAGTAAAATACTTAATAGCATTTTGTGCAAGACCTACTTTCGAAGATGTTAATTTGGTAATAGGTAAGTGCTTATTGTTATCACAAACATCTAAACCAACGAAAAAGCAGATTCTCGGGTCGCGGCGCGTACCTACCGGTTTGATTCATGAAAAATGATAAAATACAGATAAAATGCAATGGACTATACAATGCGGTTCAACTAAAAATAGGAATGATTGTGCACCAAATTGTCAAAACAGCGCTTTGTTTACACATTTTGGAGCAAAGTGAGTGTATATAACAAAAACAAATTACAAAAACAGATACATATTTACAAATTAAACAAAAACAGATAACAACAACTTTTCTTTGCAAGCCGTATATTTCTAGTTTCAATTGACAGATCGAGGGGTTGGAATGCATAGATGGAATAAATACACCTTCATTTGTAAGACGGTAGTTACTGCGGGAATCAATGATTTATGTAGATAAGCGGAAAACGCTGTTTAAATATTTTTCCGTAGTCGACTTTTCTCTATAAAGGTTTTCCTATAAACGAAAACAAACTTTGAGATACGAAACCAATCCGGTAATTGATTAAAGAGTAATCTAAATTTTAAACTGACCGAAGTCACATGATAGTAAACTTTACGCTGCTGGATTTAAAGTAAAACATTAAGCAAATAAATATTCTTGATAATTTTTTTTCGCGGAGATATTTTCCCATGAGAGCATCCAACCAGAGAATATATTCGGTTCCTAATTATAAAAGAGATATGGTATCAAATTAAAAGTATCGATATTTTGATCATTAGTAGCATTTAACAGACTGTGTTTTTCTGTCCCTTAAAATATAACAGCTATATCGCATGTATTCTAACGGTACAAAAAAATTAAAAGTTTTAAATTTTCCCTGGAAGTTATTTTAAATTCAGAGTAGAAAGTATTATGCTGGCAGATAGCAGACTCCTTTTCACCACGTAATTAGCTAATCTATGTTAATTTTATTCTACGTTTTAAAATGTTAATAGTCACTTTGTGTGCTTCGTACGGAGTGGCTTTGTTGTGGAATAGCACAATTTTTTCAGTCAAAAGAATTACTTCCGAATAAAAATGAAAAAACGTAATTTACAGCCGAGTTTAATGGCTATTTCACACAATATCTCATGTTGTACTGCACGTCTAACACTTCCTTCTACACAAGCGCTTCATCAAAGTCTTATTTCATTATGTTACACGCGTTTTTATGTGGAGGATAAAAAAAGTTTAACTGCCCACTTTCATAAAAGTTGTATATTCGGAAAAAACGAACTCTCGCAATCCACCTTTTAAGATCGTTTTTAGTCGTTTTAATCTTGTTGTGAATAAAATTACATAGTCATACTCGGCTTTGAATGATAAACAAATATTGCAAGGGTTTCGTCGTTTGGTCATGAATAATTAAAAACAGAAGGGTTGGTATGTAAAGATAGTCACCCATCCACGGACCAACCGCGGCAAGCGTAGCTTAACCTGATAGATCGACCTGTGCGTGTGTGTTATTACTTATCCACGGGCCCCTTAAGGGTTAAGTCATTGACTGCGTCACTCGGTCACTCGGTGTCCGCCAACAATAGATTTTTTATTGTGTCTTGTCTGACAGTCAACGTGTTAAGGGTCTCGGTCTCAATAAAACATTGTGTATTCTCCAATTACGAGAAAGAAAGTAGAAATAGAAGAAAATCCAATGACTGAATTCTTAGAAAACATCTTGTACCTGCTGAAGAGATCTCTTCTCATTGAGCCATCTTTGACATATTCTTAAAGGCTGTGGTGATTTGCTCACTCACCGGAACTGTTTGCTCCATTTATTTCAGATTTCTATCGTTCTCGACTCACGGTTAATTTCCCATGTGATGTGCTCTCATCTCTGTTATAACTTTCTTTACGACCCATTTTGTTCCGTCTACATATCTTTTCGAGGACACATTTTAAAATATTTATCGTGTTTTTATAGTAGTATTGACGGCTCAATCTTTATGATTTGTAGCGATAAGTCTTTTCCTTATGGTGAAAAGCTTCATTGATTTTTTCGTAAATTTAACTACATACAGTTAGCAAAGATATTGTTATGTAGATTGACTTCGAAACTTCTTTATAATATTGAAATCGTCGATAACATTCGGCTAAGGGACGTATGAAAATTTAAGATTGCGCAGCAGAGTGCTAAAATGTCTCCATTAAACTCTTCTCCATTAAAATCTTACCAAAATACGTATTAATGTAAGAATGTTTTAAGTCATATGTTCTTCGTAAAGTAACCTAAATGTGAAAAGATTAAACGAACTTAATCTGACAGATAGATTATGTGAGTGACATGTAGATTTAATAAAACTTTGCGTCTATAAACATTAAGACCCACCACGAAAGTTTACACTCTCAGCCTAGATAGTTATATAGTGACCGTGTGATAACAACTGCTGAGGAAATTTTGAAAGTTTCGCTTTCATTATTACAGAGCTTACATAAACGTAGTTAGTGAAGTTAGCCTTCAGCCAAATAACCTACTTTCTAGCGCGTGATGAGTTAAGCTCCAAATCGGGTTCACAAGCTGGGAAGTAACCTTTCCAGCTATTCAAATATACGTAGCTAGTTGCTACGGCGTAGCGGTTACTCGTAGCGGCGTAGCTTCCGCCGCTAGTCACGGAAGTGACTGTGTGGTGCGTTGACATGCATCGTGATAAAACATGCATTATATACAGACTCGTGGGTGTCGTGTGAATTAGAAATGGAAGAGAATTCTATCAAGCAAGTTTTTTATGTATGGGTGTCGTCTGCATGCATTCAGTGAACAATTTACGTAAGAAATAAAAGACCGAGTTTAGAACGGAAAACTTTCTGAGAAGTTAAAATATTTCTATAATTATATTTAAACCTTTTGCTACAATTGAAACTTATATCTTTATCTTCTTTGTAGTTTACATCAGTCATGTGAAACCTGAGGAATTTTGAAAGGACAACCAAAAATTATAAGCTTTATAGAACCAAAAGTTTGTGAAAACTGTGAGTTTACGCGAGCAGAGTTTCATGGCAGCAGTACTTACAGGAAGGTTTAATTGAGATGTGTAGGATCATCACGGAAGAGTCTTTATTTATTTTTTATTAGCCGTTAATTTCCCGCTACTGGGCAAAAGCCTCCCTACTCTCTTTTCACTTCTCTCTGTCCAGAGCTGCTAAGGACCAATCTTCAAGAGTCAATCAAGAGTATAAATAAAACTTATATTCAATTGTATTGATCCATGAATAAACTGAAAGTCAAAAGAAAGTATTTAATTCGCAAAATTATTACAATACTGTACTTGTTCATATCATTGTTTTGAAGGTTTTCAGCTGTGTCTGCTTAGTATTCAGAGCTCAGTACAGCGACGGAGTATGATTGCAGAGCATTAGCGAGCAGAGACCATATTCACGAGTTGTTTAACAGAGTACACAATAGTAGTCCATAACACTAAACGTTAACGTTCATTATAAATTTAAATTATATGTCCTTAACGCTGTGCGTCATTCATAAAAGCTTATGCCATGAAGCAAACAGAGGAAATAAATAAAAATGAGCAGTAACGTTATTTTATAATCACCCAGGATAAATAAAATGGTTTAGCAAAAATTTTAAATATTATTCATAGATAATCTGCATTATAAACTAACATTAAACAGACTTTACACATTGAATTACCTAATCATATAAAATATAACTGCCGCATTCAAACTGTGGTTGCAATGTTCCTATTGTATCTTACCATTAAGCTATGAAACCCGCAAATCCTCCGGAAAATCACATTATAGGTAACAAATACATACAGATTCCGTAATCGAAAGGGCGAACCCTTTTCTGATCCATTGTTACCGCTCGTGACGACGGGAGGTTAATTATAATACGTACTAGGAATTCATGCGATGCGGAAGATGTAAATAAAGTAAGAGGGAAGTGTAATCACAGCCCATCCTGCCGTGTGTGCATACCGGCCCTACGAGCGCGACTGAGTATATAGTCACCACATTATGATAATGGTAATGAGTAGCTTCGGTCGGGAGCTCCAGCATATGTTAAATGCATACAACGTTTATTTGCGTTTACGTTAATAAATGTAAATGACAACTGATCAAAATGAAAATCCTTCACAGAATCTGAATATGTTTCATATTTGGTTGACGACTCACAACGTTTTCCAACATCTACAAGATTAAGTTTTGTTCATGATAATAATTAAATCAAATTTTGTTGTTATAGTATAATTCAAGCTTGTATGGCAAGTAGCAGCTTACATAGACGACGAAAGAGATTACATTGAACTAAGAATAACTCGCTGTGATCAACAACTCGTTGGCTGAACTTATTAAGATGATAATATTGTCAGCTTAACATGACTTTAGAAGCCTGTTCATTAAATGAATATGTAATCTATACAAAATGTACGATAAATAATTAATTAATTACCTACCTACATGCATTGTTATGTAATAAGCAACGCTTGACTACAGTCGGTGAGTTATTACAATATAAGGAGTTCCCAGGGGCAATATATCGTTGCGCCCATGAATAAGTCAGCCACATAATGTAATTTTATATAACAATATCACAATAGAAAGAAAATAAATCATATGCTGAATGTATGAACAAGTATTTATTTACGGTTTTATTTTGGCAAAGAATGATTGAGAGTGTATTGTTGACTACGGTCAACAATAGATAATATAACAATAAATATAATAAAATATTTATTATTATGTCCGCTAACCAAGAATAATCTACAAGTACTAGTAAACAATGACAACTGTCTTTGTCTCCTTGATATTCCTCAACAAAACAGAACCTTTTTGTAAAGTGATCCAACTTGCCATCCTCCGTTGGCTCTCGTTGTGGTATCGATGCCTTGAGTCACATTTAATGTACAGAGAGTTGAGACTCCCAAAAGGTAATTTGAAGATGTTGACAATAGCCACATTGCATTGGCTGAGACGACTTATACCCGAAATATGGCAAGCTCTAGTTTGTTCACAGACTTTCGTTATTATGAAACGGACAGATTTTTTTTTTTGGAAAGAATGATATAGCTCTCTTATATAAAAAGTTGTTTACGACTTTAAACCTTTATAACAAGAGTTATAGCAGCAGAAAACGTTTCAAATAATGAAAGCAATATCAACACGTCAAATCACTTAGGTACTGCAATTAAAATAAATGGATGTAGACGCAAACAAGAGTATTATTGCTAAAAGCTGTCGGATTTAAGTTGGAATTAAAGAGGTCAATCAGTCCGTGCAAATAAATGAAAAATACTTAAATGAATTTTCTTGTGTAATTGTGGAAAATTTGTACTAAAATAAAATATTCCCGGGAGCTTTGAGTACCTATACACGTAAACATTTTTGCGATTAATTACTCTGTATTGATATATTATTATTGGCTATGGTTTAATAACGGTCGAAGTATTTCAGTTCGGGCTTCATCCAACAATATGATGTATTATTGATATACGTCAGTTATGTACTCCATTATTAGATGTAGTGGTCGCGAAACGTAGCATATTACTTGCGATGTTAAATAGGTCATCCTAGCTGCGCTGCTACAGGAGCTCGTAGCTTATCATTAACTATGTAATACAAAATCATTACCTTTACCGATGGTCTATAGATTAGCTGTATACACAGTCTGGGTAGTACAAATCAGGATCGGTGACCCCACAAGGCCACGACACAAAGCCTTAAGATTCTTCTCACGTGTAGGTAAGTGTCTATTACTTACCAAACCACCTGCACGTTACAGTACCTAACAACTTTGATCAAGCTTCACTGAACATATGCCTAAAATAATAAGCTTTCATTCTTCGGGAAACGACGCACGAAATTGATAAAATGGAACTTCTAGGGTTATGCTGAAACACCAATTTATGTATTTTGTGTTTCACGGTAAAAGTCAAACCCAACATTGGTTGAATTGATTGAATTAACACCCGCCTTTAATCCTTTATGTAAAGTAATTAAGACGGATATTCAAATCACTCTCAAGTTTAACCGAGAACATAGTGGGTTAATTGCTTCACATCTAAATCTGAATTAATCTAGCTAGACCCGATTTTAGTAAGGTAGATTAATGGTCTTAGGAACTAGTCTATTTACCTGAACAATATCTTTTGTCTAACTAAACAAAACTGTAAGGCATAGTTATATTGAGTTCTGTGTTTTCCTATTTTCATAATACTCTGTTTCAAAATATAGCAACAATACCAAGGTATTTAAAGTATTAAAATTTAATTTAACTTTCTTTCAGCGTATGGAGATTAAATAATGTGCGGTACGGAAACAATGGTGAGCTTTAAACACTTTTAACTTGACTAAAATACAGTTCACAATAACTTTAAACCTTTACGCAGCAGGTGGAGGTGCCAAGGCCACATGAGATTGTAGGAAAGCTTAATTGGTTAAACGAATATTATTCAAAAGAGTGAGTTCTCGCATACACGTGCAATCAGACCAGCAATATTATGACCTACAGTTCCAAGGTAACGGAATGCTGTGTACAGAATATTGTATCGGACTCAATCTCGTCAAGAACTATAACTAGGTATATAGGTGCGCGGGATTGCGACAGGTTTAGAACTAATACATTGTTGAAGTATACCAAAGCTTGCGTCTTCATTCAGCCGGAAATGTTGATTCATTATATTTCATTCAATTCTTTATTGCTCTTTACATGTACCTATTTACCTTAATAATAATATTACAAGTTCACATGGTCGGGCACAACAATATGTCATAATTATATGTTATATTCTTGTTAGTTTCATCCAGGACTTGGCCTTCAGCCAGAACAAGTCTAGTTTTATAATCCAGAAAGTATAAGCCAAATTTTGTATGTACTAACTACTTGCCAATTTTAGGTAAGAGTAAAAAAAAAAAAAGTTTTGTTACCTTCAATTGTACAAAAAACACTTATCTCAACATTAAGCTTTAAAACTACGGAAACAGAGTGTTTTCGATGAGCTCTGGCACCCAATGTAAGATTTAACTTGTGCTTAGGGTGACAATAGGAAGGTACAGTTCAGTACTTACCTAGACATAAGAACTAAACCACCTGTAAAACGTTAAAGAATTATGATTCTAATTCCACAACTGGCGGCGTGCCAAACCACAAAAATAAAACAATTATGATTTGATATTGTTACTCTTTATTTATCGCGGGATTTACAAATCATATCAAGATATTAGGTACGTATAGATTACCTCAGGTACTAGTGAATAGCAGAGAATACCTACCATGTACTTTGAGTTAATCATACACATTATCACCTATGAACTACTAAGATTTTCGTTAGCAAACTCACTTCTGAGCGTTTCCTTGCTACTTTAAAACCACACATTGTTATGTCTTTACTTGAGAAGACGAATATAAACGAAATCCTCGAACGATTCCCTTTCATAAGTAACATACTCTCCTTGTGTTCTAAACTGGCTGGTTTGTTTGTTTAAGTTAGCACCTAATATATGTAAAATTTATTCAGTTATCAAAATTCACATTAATATTCTGAGATTATTAGCTGTCTAAACTCAGCTGTTTTTCGCCTTATTGATAATACCTGTAAATCTTTCATCGATTGAATCTTGTAAGCTTAACGATTTGAAGCACAGCCAGGCTATAAATCTTTAGTTAAATAACAATTACATTATTATTTGGGTTCTTTGATACTAATACTAATAATAAAGCTGAAGAATTTGTATTTTTGTTTGAACGCGCTAATCTCTGAAAGCCCAATTCTTGAGAAAGGTTTTAGGCTATTTAATATCACGCTACAACCCCTGGGAGCTGAGTAAAAAATAAAAACCCAGAAAGAACGCTAAGCCAAAACAAATTAATAACGCGGACGGACGCAGGGATCGGACGTGGTGTGGACGAAGCCCCGGGTAGAAGGTAGTTTCTTACAAAATACTGTTACTGTTAGCCTGCACCATCCCACTGCTGGGCAAAGGCCTCTCCCCATGACTTCCAGCTCTTTCGATCCAGAGCTAAAGTAGACCATTGGTCGTTTGTTTTGTCCAGCTCGTCCCGCCATCTTCTACGGGGTCTGCCGTAATGCCTTCTAGCTGTGTCAGGGCTCCACGAGGCCCACGGCTCTTACAAAATATGTTTTTCAATTTTAAGATTTTGTAGGCCTTGGAGATTTTAATAAATTAAAACTTTAAGTAGAAGTTGTAAGTTTAAATGATCAGACTTGAGACAATAATTAATAATTAAATTGGGTTTTCTATTAATACTTAAGCATATTTCGATGTTAAATTGTAACTTCAAAATAGGATCAAACCAGCAGTTTATGATTAAGATAACGGTAGCCCAATGAGGTTACTTGGATTTGGATACATTCCAACAGGAATCGAGACTGCAAACCGCGGTCAAACAGAATACTGTTTCGGTGGGGTAATTTGAGGTAAACTTACCAGCAATACCTTAGTAAAAAGGAGTATTCTTAGCATAAACAAAATACTACTAGTAGTTGACCATTTAAAAGTATAGACTCTGGTATTGTATAGCTATCGACGTAATAAATGTCCCCAAATTTTAACAGGGCCATGTAAGCGATTTGGACTTAAACACATAAGTATCGACAAAAGAAAAGTGTTTGTGTAGCACCAAACTTTATTTTATTTACGTGTGGTTTCGAGTGTAATAAATACTGGCCAACAACAAATACGTTTTTCTAAAGTTAGGTAGATACATTTATGCAGGAAAACAGGTTGATAAAAATCAATATATATTGCACCTATCGGTATCGCCTGCATGGCGCACCATTCGCTGATATTTTCAATTTCCATAACTATGACCATTTGAATGGTCACGTCGACAAAATATTCCAATATATCTTCGCTTTGGTCCTAACTCTTCTTTTTATTGAACCCTATGGCGACAAATAGTTGTACAAACATCCTTGTAATCGCAACGTAAATAACGTCGGGTATTCCTTTATTACAGTAGTTTTTTATTGCGACGAAGAAATATTAACATAATTACTTTATAAGAGATACTTTTCTTTTTTCACGTTTTATGTTAAATTTAATTTGTAGCTAAGATGTTCATCCCATGATTAATAGTTTTTGTAAAGTACAAGACCGAACAAAGCCGTTTATAGAACTAGGTGCAGGTGAAACGATTAGCAAGGAATATAATCGTCTTTTGACTGTAGTTTTCAGGGGTTTACAAGTGCATCTCAGACAGTTATCAATTAAACTGGAAATAAAGAGTTGGTGATCCAAGTACCTTCATCGACGGGGTCAGTAGTAGAGTGTCTCAATGGATCGTCTGATAAAATATTAATGAAGTAGAGAGGCCAAAGAGCTTGGCTAGAACTCCACCGCAGTTCGTTTCGCTATGCTATTATCTAACAGATACGAGATTTTTAGGGATCCGCAGTGCATCCGCGTTTGCTTCAGAGAATTGGCTGCGGATAAAAAAAGTACCAATGATTGTATGTTCATTTATTTACGTCCGGTAAACAAACAGTTGGTCGGTTTTACATCGATTCCCGAATGTGTGTTCAAAACTCGTGCGTGTTGTTACTTTTAATTGATAGATATTGGTTGCTCTGTTAGTGGTACAAGCAGTCTGCACATTTGGTGTGTTATAAAAAATGTAAAAAACAATATTTTATCGATAACTGTAGCTTCAGGCAATTCAATTGAGTATAAGTATGCACCGCTTTGAACACTGCTTCCTGTTAAAGCAATAAGACTAATTCATCTGCGTAGCCTTTTCCCAACAATGTTGAAGTCAGCTTCCAGTCTAACCGGATGCAGCTAAATACCAGTATTTTACATAGAGAGACAAACTCTCACAACCCAGTTACTGGATAATACGACACCCCTTGGTAAGACTGGTTGTCCCTCGGTAAAGCAATAAGAGAATATACCTAATAAAAGCGTAAGACACCTTTTTTGAATAATAAATACGTGTATTTATAATATACGTGTAAATTATACGTGTAGTCCTTAATAAAAGTGCAACACTCACACTTGACCCATTTTACGTAATGGGTACTGCTTGATTATTCATGTTGAGTGATTATCTGATCATACTACCTCCCCATTTAACTGTTACCTCGTCTGTAGTAAATGTCATTATAGGGAACGACAGCGATCGGCGTCGTCCCGCTCGACTCATTTATAATTCATTACTGAATATTGAAAAGTATTGGACTCTTTGCTTTTATCTAATATTACAACCAATTGAATAACAAATTGAGTATGCAGGCAATTATATCAACAGTTTTCGATCTCGTAACTACTCATATTTAATGCAAGACGTTGTCAACAATCGCAATATTGTTTTATTGTTTCGGCCGCGATCTGAGGGGTAATTCTCGTAACTTTAAGAACGTTCACAGTCTGATCAAAGTGTCAATCAGTCAAAAAATACCTCTTAGTTAGGGAACTAAGAGGTATTTTTTTACTGATTGTCAAAATATAGGGATATTTTGACAAGTTTTTGACATTTGTTTGCGCCGAGATGAGACTGCGACTAGATTTTTAAAGTTTTGAATTACGAGAATTAGCCTTCAGTTGTTCCACATGTTGTAATGTTCACGTTATGGTTGCGAGAGGTCATCGCACTACAAGTGACGAATGCTTCCACAGCACGGTTCACCCGTCCTTGAGCTACGAGCACGGCCGTGAATCTAGGCTACGCGGCTACGCCGCTACGTTCTGAATAAAGCGCCACTACTACAGTAAAATAATAATGGCTACGAATACACATCATTCGGTTAGTATCTCGAAGCGTTTTTGTCGCACAGAATGACCTTTTTCATCATGTAAGTTATTGAATAAAGTGCAGTTTGGGCTATTGGACATAAATAAGCTAAATGGTTTGTGGGTACACATTGAGCTGATTGATTTTATGCGGGTAATAACAGAAAAATGGCATGCATATAATTAATAAGATTTATAAAAATATGCTGTAGGTTGTACAAATTCCACAGAAGCTCCTGCACTCTCATTTCTGTCGTAATTTGAAAACTTTTGTTTTTGAACGCTGGATAATATCTACGTTTCCCAACTTTGCTTTCTGAGCACAGATTTTTGTCCCTGATTGTTTCGCAATCAGGAGATGTGGAATACTCGAAGTTGGAAGCTGGATCGCTTCCAACTACCTGATTAATGTTTTTAATTTCAAATGTCGTTCTTTAAATCATTCTCAATTCATTTCACTCCGTTGTTATCTTTGGTCCTAAGGCTTTGCTAAATGAACTTTTTACTTCGTCTAAGTAATTATGTTGAGATATCTCCTTCATTCCAAGGCCTGTGGCCCACCTGTAAGGTTTGTTGTAATTAAAGTAATCTAGTCTAATCTCTTCAAATCACATCCTTCGTCCGTGACTGTGATCGAGAGTAGTCGTGTGCCAAGGATAGAATATACTATTATATTCTATCCTTGGCACACGACTACTCTCGGCAATTCAAACGGCAATTTCATACTTTAACCCCTATGGGTTAAAGTATGAAATTGCCGTTTCATTGTAATAGGTACTTCGAATGGACATAGAACCTTCATGGTTTGATATTTTGAGTGAAACTTTTTTCACATAGTACCTATGAAGTTCTTCTTTAAAAAAATGTGTAACATTCGATTATCGACTTTCAGTTGTTTTTTTTATTCAGCTTAGACAAGAAAGATGGATACTTCGAAAATTCGAGTTAATTTTGAATACGAGTTCCGACGCGGAACTAACGCGGCAGAAACAGCTCGCAATATCAATGTTGCGTTTGGAGAGGGGACTGCTAATGACCGTGCGATTTTGGTTTAAACGCTTTCGTGATGGAAAAGCAAAGCTTACCAATAAAAAGGTAATGGTAACTGTTTGGTGGTCCCAGCATGGTGTTATACCCTATAGCTTTCTCCGATCTGGTCAAGCAATAACGGCAGATGTCTACTGTGCCGAACTCCGAACAATGATAGCAAAACTAGCAGTGAAACAGCCCCGACTCATGAATCGATCTTCACCATTATTGCTCTATGATAACGCGAGACCTCATACAGCACGAGAACCGTTTTAACTCTACAGGAACTGCAATTAGAAACCATTCTTCACCCTCCGTATTCGCCAGAACTTGCTCCAACGGACTACCATTTTTTTCGTGATTTGGACAATTTTCTACGTGATAAAAAGTTTGTTCCCAGGAGGCAGTACAAAATGCTTTCACACAGTTTGTCGAATCTAGATCACGAGAGTTCTATCACAAAGGCATAAATAACCTTCCTATTAGATGGCACCAATGCATAGATAATATTGGTAATTATTTTGATTAAATAAATACAGGCTGATTTTTTAAAGACCAGCCAAATTTAAGGAGTGGTACAGACCATCAAACTGAACAACTTTCTCCATGGGACAAATAGCGTAATCGCGAAAATTTTATCAACTGTCCCATAGCAAAACTTCAATACCTACTCAACCTAAATGTATGGGACGGTTAAATTTGGCTGGTCTTTAAAAAATCAGGCTGTATGTTAAATTTAAAAAAAAAAAACTTATTTCAATTTTTCAGTACAAATCGGCAATTTCATACTTTAACCCCTAATATTATGCGTAATGATCATTATGCTGAATTTTGTTATGCCAATGTAAATTATGATAATATATTTTATGGTTATCATTAGTAAACCGACGGAAGATCTATTACAATATCGGTACTCATAAAACAATCCACACTCACCCCCCCCCCCCCCAACCACACACACACACACACACAAAGATTTTGTATACCTAAGAGTCTGTGTGCATCTTACATTTCGTTTTCTTATTATGTTTTGTTATTTTTTCTTGTTTTTTTTTTTTATTTTGTTTTATTGAACACTGTTATTAAATGTGCCACAAATAGGCGAAGACACTGGCTCCTGTAACACAGGTTGCTACCTAGCTCAGGAGTCAGGGCTTCAATCAAAGTATGTAACAACTGTTTTTATGTCAATAAATTTCTTTATTATTATTATATTCAAAGGTTCTCCAAAAGATAAAAGGACACTGATTGTTTTTAAGATATAAACGCTCATGATGCTGACAAAAGCGGTGGTTTACTAAATCCATGAATGTAACTATGTTTGCATGTAATATGTATCAGGGTCTCAAAGGAAAGTCAATAACGACTAACCGCCTAGTACTTCGAAGAACCTTCAGTTTGATGTTAAAATTATCCGCTTTATGTAAACGAGGGGACAAAAATTTTGGCAATATAGAAAAAGTTCTTTTATTCGAAAATCTAACATTTAATTTTGAAATTCAAAAATAATATTTGGCTTATATTGCGAGTCGATTCAAGAGCACTTCTCTTGGGAGGATCGGGGTTGATATTACCTACAAGTACGGCTGACAGACATCTTTTGGTACTAGAAACAAAGTCAAGGGGAATATGGAAGAGGAACATAATACGATGGTAAGAGGTGTAAATATGTAGCGGGATCGTCCGAAAGGGTTACCGCTGCCCTGGTACATAAAGGGCTAAGGAAGGAACACGGGTGGGTTTTAGTCAGTAAGAGTCTGACACTCCCTTCTGCTCCACCCAGAGCGGGAGGGGTCATTTGATGATTTCCCATCCTCAAAAAAAAAAAAAAAATAGGTGTAAATATGTAGCGGCACAATCACTATTCAATCTACATTGTAATCAATTCACAATGCGACCAGTGCTGTGGTTACGGCGCGGTATAGGGAACACCCCTTAGGCTCATTGTACACACACGTTTTTCTTGCCGTGAAAAACTGCGGTTTATTTGCCGTGTAACCACGGTCGTCAGTGTTGTATGGAACGTCAGTACTATAACAGAAAATGCCGTATTTACTTGTTCGTTGTTTTTTAAAGACTGGTTTTGTAATTGTTTTTTATTTTCTCAGTAGAAGCCCGAAGTCTAGATTTGTGCCCAGTTACTTAATTGCTCGCTATGATGTGGAACTTAAACTTAAATGGCGAAATGTGGGTATCTATAGGTTTCTGAGTAACACTTCGCTTATTACAGGCGTGATATATGTATGTAATTGTTTTTCAAGTAAAGTTACGATTAGACTTACGCTTTCAAGATGGAGTTCAATGAACTATTAACTTTGTAGTACAGATCCAGCAGGTAAAAGCTACCCGAAACTGTCAAATTTTCCCAATCAACCTTGAACCTTAATGCATCAGCGATAAAGCTAAAAGTCTATTAAAGAAATTTGACAGATTGTAGTAGCTTGATGTGCTGGCGTCTGGACATAACTTTATAGCATAATTAATTTAGAATTCACAAAAGAGTACTTAGAACACAAAAGGTATTATGAAAAGTGACAAATGCCAGTATTCTAACCATACACTTATTGTATTCGTTGTACGTACCTAGAGCTATGAGTCCAATTTGATCTAAGTATCAAATTATCATACCATTCGGTAATTAGTGATCGAAACAGACGTGATGTGACGTTTCAAATAACTGCAGTGTGATACTGTAACCATTTCACCTTGAAAACTTAGGTGAAGTAAGCTGTCATTCCGATTGATGCTAGTAATTGACAATATTGACAACACACTTCAAGCTCACTTCATCAAACTTTTCACGGTGATATTTTTACAGAATAGACTGGCTGGTGATATCTTTTGCTAAACCCAGCTATACCAGTTGTAATAACGGACATGAAAATTTCGTAGCCTTAGTAACAGGGTCTCGTTAGCACCCTTGAAAATAAATGCCAATACTGAATAGATCTTGATATATCTTGGTATGGATAGAGCCAAAAAACCGTGTCAATTTCAGTTCGGGGATTATTTAATTAAGACTCTAGTATTATAATTGAGTTTGTCACTTTTGCGACAGCTAATGCATTAATCGATTTATGTTTAGGGGAGGGAGGGTGGGCTAATGTATGCCCAACTTAAATGTGGGCCCAAATAGCACAGAAAGCGAAGCGAAGACTAGTAAAAAAAAAAACTAATTAAACTGTTTCATATTTTAGCTTTAACTCTTAAAGGCAGCTTAGAAAATAATTTCACAACTGTTTGAATCGTCCATATTGACACGTCAATCTGAATTCTTAGAAAACATCTTGTACCTACCTACTGAAGAGATTCCTTCTCATTGAACCGTCGTTGTCCTGAATTAAAGGCTTTTTTTTTTTTTTTTGTGGATGGGAAATCATCAAATGACTCCTCCCGCTCCGGGTGGAGCAGAAGGGAGTGTCAGACTCTTACTGACTAAAACCCACCCGTGTTCCTTCCTTAGCCCTTTATGTACCAGGGCAGCGGTAACCCTTTCGGACGATCCCGCTACCCCGGCAGGCTTCGGCCCTGTCGGGCCCCGTCATCTATGCTGACATCTCTTTGAGGCGCACGTGGAACACTTACGCGCCGTCCGGCACGGGCCTGGTCCTGATCGGACGGAGAGCTACCCATTGCTCTCTGCCCGCAGGCCCGCGCCTACGGTGGCCGGGAGTCGTCACGCGGCTCCCGACGCCCGGAGCGTCTCCCTCGGCGGCTGAGGCGTGAGGATCTCTCCCTCGCCCATCCCGCCACCTCCTTCGCTAGCATGACTGCTTCGCAGAAGGAGGTGACCGCCTCCCACTCCCTCTCGCCCCGGACCATGGCTTGCACCAGGGCCGGGCGCGAGAGGTCGCTGCCGCTGCCGATCGCCTCTACGAGGACACGGCGGTGCTCTGCCCAAGCGGGGCAGACCTCCACCGTATGCTCCACCGTGTCCTCTGGGCGATCCTCGCAGTGGTGACACCCGGGCGTCTCCTCCCGCCTGATTATGTGCAGGAACCTCCCGAAACATCCGTGTCCGGAGAGGACCTGCGTCAGGCGGTAGGTGAGAGCGCCGTGACGCCTCTCTAGCCACTCCTCAAAGAGGGGTCTTACCGCCGCTATCGTGGCGTGCCCTGCGCTGGGTTGCGATAGTCGCGCCTTCCATTCCACCATGAGACCGCGCCGGAGGTCCGTCCGCTCCGCAGTGATTTGCCGCGGGTGCAGAGTTTCCCCCCGACGTAGTGCCTCCGCGCGCCAGTCATACAGGCGCGCGAGGACTATCGCCTCCAGATCCCATGGTGGCAGTCCGGCAAGGAGGCTTGCTGCCTCGCGCGAGATCGTGCGGTACCCCCGGATTAGCCTTACGGCTACCACCTTTTGGGGCGCGTTCAGGTAGTGTGCGGCTCGAAGCCGCAGTGAACGCGCCCATACCGGGGCCCCATATAGGGCCATGGACCGCACGACCCCCGCGTAAAGCCTCCGGCAGGAGGCGTTTGGCCCCCTCAGGTTGGGCAGGAGCCGCTTTAAGGCGGCCCCGGCCCGTTCCAGTTTGGGGGCCAAACGTCGGAAATGCTCGACGAAGTTCCACCGGCTGTCGAGGACGAGACCCAGGTATCTCATCGTCTTCTCGACGCCGATGTGAACCCCTCCTACCATCAGTTGGGATCCCGAAGGTGGCCCGTACCGGGGCTCATGAAAAGACATGGCCTCGGACTTGTGCAATGCCACCTCGAGACCCAACTGCCGGATCCTTTCCACGACTATCGCAACCCCGCGTGTCATCGCGTCGGCCGCCGCCTGATGCGACCTCCCCTGCGCCAGGACCAGCGTGTCGTCAGCGTAGCAAACTACGCTGACGCCATCAGGGAGGTCGGCCCGCAGCACCCAGTCGTAACCGATGTCCCACAGGAGCGGCCCCAGAACCGATCCCTGTGGGACACCGCACGACATCTCTCGCCGGTTCCAGTTACCGTCGCGACCGGGGTAGATGACGGCTCTGTCCGTCAAATACGCCCCGATGCGATTATGCGCTTTTATAGAGTCGTCCGCTATGACCAAACTGTTAACTCTTAAGCGGTTATTGAAATAGAAGCTGACATGTAGGTACTAAAGTAGCTTTCAGTTTCATCAAACTGAAAGCTACTTTAGTACCTTTAGGTACCTATCATAATCATTGAGCTGCACGATTTCTGACGAATGCGTGCACTGACTGGACAGATTCTCTCAATCTGTGAGGTTCTTTCCTCAAAAGACCATCTCAGACATCGATCTACATGGTCTTCATATGATCTGACCAAGATTACGACTGGACTTTAAAAGAGACTGTTACCTCTGAGTTTGTTACGGCCTTTCTTCTCAGATTAGTCAGATAGGAACAAAACAAAACAAAACTAAATGAGGTCGGTGTACGACCTCATCTAGTTTTAAAATATGATTGACGTGTAAAAGTGTTTGTACAAACCTACTTACAAAATAAAATAATTTATTTATAGTTTATTAATTAATGTAACAAACGCCATAGACGTCGAGTAAGGTACTGTGTCACTTGACTGACTTATTGTAAAATGTGAAAATGGTCTAAAGTAGCAAGTCGTTAGTGCATTAGTGACGTGATATTAAATCAACTTTGTACCGGCGCCGGCGCCGGCGTCGGCTGCGCGGAGCATGCGATTTGTTGAATCCAGTACATGTTTGTTGGTGAGAAGGCAAACAGTTACTCACGAACTATCCTAAATTAAACATGACACTCGTTGATCGGAAGATGCTTCTCCAGATTATATTTTGTTTACGTAGAGGTTGAGGTTTACGTTAGACGTAGATGTTACTTATCGACAGGCTTTCAAGTATTTGCGTGTATCCAATTTACATGTAAAAGTGATTTTATAAAAGTGATTTTGATGCACTGTATAAGTAACCGAAATCAGTATTCTGTTTAGAAATAAACCCTTGTATTGCAATACTGAAATCACCTGTAGAGTCATGTCACATTACTGGCAGGTTGCCAGCAGGCGAGCCCCCCGGGGGGCAATAATCAATTACCTAGTAACCTGGAAATAATTTTGCAGGAAATTATTAATTTTACACTTACATACTTTATTAATATAGCTAGCAATAACTGAATGTGGGTGTTACTACGAATTTAGTATCTAATAAGTAATTTGAAGGAAGTGTGATTTTTCTCTCTTTATAAATAAATAAATAAAAATAATAAATAAATAAATATTCCACAACTATCACACAACGCCATCTAGTCCCAAGGTAAGCAGAGCTTGTGTTATGGGTACTAGACAACTGATAAACATACTTATATATTTCTAAATACATAAATATTATAGATAAATTACACCCAGACACGGAACAAATGATCGTGCTCATTACACAAACATTTGTCCTGGGTGGGAATCGAACCCACGACCTCCGGCATAGCAGTCAGGGTCACTAACCACTAGACCAACAGGCCTGTCAAGGCTGGCGGGCGGGCGGGCGGCGGGGCTGTCAGGCCTGTGTGTGTTATTATTTTACGATGAATAATAATTTGTAATATTTTATTGAAGAGGAATATGTCCAAATAGGTTGAAACGGCCGAAGCTAAATAGACATTTCGACGACCGCCTCGGGAAATTAAGAAAACATAATAAAATCTAGTGTTTATTTTCTCTCAGCTTGGTGAAGTGATGAAATGGGGAAAATATTCCACTTATTTGCACTCATACGCGTTGTGCAAACAAACTGCTGACATCAGCATACAGAATGTTTGTTTTAGCGGGAACAAAATATTTGACTTCTGTACAAGTTGGAAAAATCGCTCCATTATTAAACCTTGCATAGTGTAAATACATTCTGTATGCGCATACAATGCACGTCGACAAAAGAAAAAAATA
The DNA here is from genome assembly GCA_947507525.1 of Apamea epomidion. NCBI lineage: Eukaryota > Metazoa > Arthropoda > Insecta > Lepidoptera > Noctuidae > Apamea > Apamea epomidion. Next base: position 7,914,700 of record OX382232.1, read on the forward strand.
AATAACTAAACTAAATAAATAAAAATAACAGAACAGGTCAAAAGGCATTAAAGCTTCAGAGAACTTTCCTTCTATCCAATCAGTATCTATCTGTTAATTAACAAATCAGATGTTGAACGTTGAGTAAAGTAAGATGACTCGAGGTAGTTAATTAATTTACTTTGCGGTCGGACTGGATGCAGAAACTCAATAACAAACAGATTGCAGTATACTCACTGTCGCGCAGGCCAGCCAAGATTGCCAAGTGAGACGCCAGCCTTATTTTCATTCAATTTTTTGTGTCGGGTTTCGGCAATGCTTTACTAGCTTCTGCCAAACTCAATTTCACTTCACGAATTTGTTGCCGTCGCCATCTGTTTATCGTCGCTGGGTTTTTCACAGTTTCTCGCGAGGATAGAGAAGTTGCTCGTACTTGAATTACTTCATTCGACGCGCGTAATCAGTAACGGAAGTTAATTCGTAGTTTAATCGTAGTAATAAGTGATCTTATCTTAGTTCGTAATAATAATTGATTGGAGAACGTCTAAATGGGCTCATAAATAATATGTATGTAGTTACATAACTTACATATGCGTTTGGAATTCGAATCAATAAATTAACACTAAGCTGTGTTGACTTAGCTGCCGATGTGATGGTTATGCAATTACCTACCTATATTTATATGACGTAACACGGTACGCACAAACAATAATGTTACGTAGCACACGGCGTTTTGTAGCTTTTGGCGTAGTCAATGTATTGATGACATGTAAGGTTGCATTTATTGAACCAAAACAAACACCCCTTGCGGATATTATGTTATATTGATACAATTATCCGGGGATATTATTTTGCACTTGTTCGCATTAGGACAGATTCGCTTTAAGACAGATTCGCTTTACGACAGATTCGCTTTAAGACAGATTCGTTTTACGGCAGAAGTATAGTGTACTAGATACATCTATATCAAGTAATACAGGCTTCAACTGCTTGAATTACTGCTAACTCGTAATCACGGATTATTTTGTACATTCGGTAGTAACATACATACTATGTATGTGACTCAATAGTGATTGTGTAAACAGTTTGTCAACATTTCTAGAATTTTCAAATCTGCTATCGTGATAGGACACGGGAACCCAAATTCTTTAAAAAAATACTGCAATTGCATGTGTAGAGCGAGATAAAACGTGTGTAGAGTAAAATCACGAGCTTTTGCAGCAAATGTAAAAGAAATAAAAACTCTTTTCTACCTTCGTTTTGTTACCTTTACACAGGTATTAGCTGCACGTCGCGCGTCGGTCCCGAGAGGCGTCACTACATAGCGGACTAGTAAGTAATTAGACCACGTCAAAGGGGCACAAATCCGCAGTGAGCTGGGATATTGGCTGACGTGAAGCGCTACAGGTCCTTATAATTCCTTGCCAGGTAGATATGCTCTTTGTGCGAAATGCTCAAAACCAGTGAACAGCTTAAATTTTGGATAATGTGCAGTATCTGTGCCTGACAGAACTGCTTCAAATTCCGTTATTGGAAATCCGAAATTCCGTTTCGCCATTGACTATAAATGCTGTATTCATTTACATAAATATATCTGGTTAAACATAACATGTAACGTTCTTGATTATTTTCAGCGAATATAAAAGACATTTGCAGAAAATTATGGAAGAAAGTGACAATTTTCCTTCCAGTGACAAGCTTCCTTTATGTTACTTTTAAACCTGAGCACGTTGCATGTCAGCTGATGTGACGTAGGCTGCTCTAAAGCCCGTGAGCGCGGTCACTACGTGAGTACTTTACTCATCGTATTACTGCTACTTTGTCTTAGTAACCTAACGATGCGGTTGCTCTGACTTTGTTAAGTTTGACATCGAGTTTACTTGAAAATAATATTTATTTGCTTGCTAGTTTATTATGCTTCAAAAGGTGCGTTTTCTTTAAATAGTGAGCTTCAAGCTTACACCGAGTAAACTTAACACTTATTTAAATTTATTTCAGGATTTAGAAGCAGTGCGTGGATACATTTTTGTGTATATATAGCCTGTCATAAACGGTTTACCTAATGGACAGGGTATAGATACAGGTACGTACACGTGCGTCTTTACTGTCAATTACCTAAGACAGATCAATATTTTATGAAACAACTGCTAACCTTTCTGATATAAATATCAACTGACTCCTGAAGTCCCGGTTGTATGTACGGTCGGTAGGAAACTATGATTTTATTATAAAACAAAGTTACCGTCCACTTCTGTCTGTCTATTCGCATGTACGGGGCTTTTGCGAAAATCCAAATAGGATTTTCCCCTGAGTTTAGACCTCAGTAAATGAATTAGTGAAAGTTTTATGTTTAAATAGTTTAAACGACGCTTCATAAAATATGTTGAGATACAAGAGCATGGGAAGTTATTTGAGAAACTAGATACCAAAGCTTGTCATAAGTTAGTCTGTCAAGACTGGTTGTTAATTGTGTTGTGGTAAAATCAATATTAATTGTAGTACATACCGACCCACTACTACTTACTGCTATATCAAAATATTCACCTCTTTCCTAAGTTTACTACATTGGGCTGGGAACGAATAAAATTCGACTGGCCCATCTTTGACTCAACCCTGACATTTGTAAGGAGATATAAAGCCAAGTAAATACATTTTCAGTGGCTCTTAGCGTGGCAAATGATTGATGAATGATTCTTTTATTTGAAGTCAGGAGTGGCGCCTCGTAAAGAGAAAATAAACATTTCGTCACACTTGCTTGACGTACATGAGTGTGTGTACTTTTTATGAGGATAGCTCTTAGCTGAAAGATGGAAGACCTTGTGTCTTTCTGTCACAAAGTAGGTAAATATTTGAACACATTCGAAAAAACTGAAAATCCAGAAAACAGGATTCACTTTACCATGTTCAGCTCAAAGACTGAAATCGTTCATCGAGTCGAAAACATGTCTACGAATCATTTTAGTCGGTTGTTAAAAATACAAAAATTTTTAAGTATCATGTAATTAATGTTGCTAACCAAACTAAGCGAGAGAGAGCTTTTGTCACGACATCGTATTTTTTTTTTTAAGGTCACAACACTGTTGCCAGGCCACCTTTTCCTAATGCTTGAAAACTTAGTCACCAACTTATTCGCGCACCTTTCATATAAAGTTACCATGTCATTCAGTCATAGCACAGTTTACAGTAGCTTTGAACAAGAACTTTAGCTGTAGTTTTGTATGAATTTAATTAAATATAAGTTGTTCACGTTTTAGTTGAGGGCGCTCTGCGGATTGATGTGAACGCGAATGAATGAATGAGCGATGTGAATGTGAATACACTGACAGCACATTTGACTCCATTACTCATACGAGTCCTGGGAACCTTTACTTAACGTAACATATACTTGAGTAATTATTAATTATGACAGTTTCTATTACTAAAAAATGTAAAGATTTATATGACTAAATCGAATTATGACTAAATAAAATTATTTACAAATTATGGGTTGGTCCCAACATACTTGGAAACATACTAAACAGTATAAATACAATTTTCTATCCTGAAGTTTCTTTCTAAAGCTAAAACTTTATTGGCTTTTCGCCAGAGTCCAGTTCGCCAATATTTGTATTGGGTTTGGCTCCTACTTCAATGATTTGGAGTTATTAGTTATACGAACCGATTTACATGAGTAAAGAAATATTAACTATAGAACTTTATAAATGATGTTTCCTTACAAGTTGGCATGAAAATGAACATGTCCAAGACGAAGGTGATGTTAGGCGTCCCAGATGACTCAGTTTCAGCTTTTAGGCTGCCTGTCCATTGAAGCGGAGCGGGTCTGCGGAACGGAGAAATATTAACAAATAGGATTGCATACAATCTATAAAATCTCCGCTCTGCTCAATCCGCGCATGTTTACAAAACCCTCGTTATTATAATCATATTGCGTAATTTGAATCCTGAACTTCGTAACTTCGAAAAGCGTCGTTTTACTCACACTTGAGGATATAATGTAAATCTACATTCTTCATGAGATAATGTTAAACTTCCCGCGTCTTCTTTTCCAATTCGTGGAGTAGTTTTACTTGTACAAAAGTTATTCATGAAAATTTATCTCTTGTTGGAGTACGCCTTTACTTTTAAGTCTGCACTCAGGCTGATTTCAACTATGCATTCTTAAATAAATATTTCAACGGAAATCTTCCGAAATCAAGATACATTGTGAAATTATTAAAAAAAACTTTAGTTTTCATGATGAGCTTGACTCCTACCCAATATCAATGCTTCTAACGAAAGGACTGGCCGGCACTAGTAAAAGACAGGATTGTGTGGAAAAGGGAGAGGAAGATCTTTGGCCTGCAGTAGGGCAATACAGTTAAATTAGTTTTTTACACATGTGACCAAAATAACTGATCGCACAGCAATGATTTTCGTAACATATACGACGAGGGGTGCGTGCTTCCAACTGGGGAAGGACTGCATATTAAGGGCTTATCTTCACGCCCAATATAAAATGATTTATGATAAATGATATGTACTTAAGAAGGAAATTTTATTTTTACTTGCAGTAAGTGAATCTTATGTATGATGTTTGGAGTAGGTACAGCTACTTGAAAATCCATCTACTGATGGAAAAAGGAACATTAAGTATGTTACCAATGCTAATAACACTTTCACAGCATCCCATTTTTATGTCCGTATTTTTTCCGTAGTGTCCCATTTTTCCAGGTCGAGATCTATAAACGTTCTTTGACCTTAGCTGTGGGAATGTAGCAGAATTAACGCTTACGTTATTCCTGCTACATGCGCACAACTGTCAAACAATAGGTAACTACAAGATAGAGATGGGAACATGTCTAAGCAAGTAACGTTTATATTTCGTTCTCGGCTGCGGTGTTTGGCCTCAGTACCGTGAGTGAAAATACTAATCTGTAACAGCTAGTTCTACCTTGCGACAGACAGCTGCATGAAATATTGCTCAGTGGCCAGTTCTCCAGTAACTCCTACAAGTTGGTGCCAAGAAGTGCCGTCGTAAACTATTCTGTTTGTGCTATAAATAGCTCTGAACCGGCGCAGGGCTTGACCCGACTCACTTAATACCTTTTACTTTAAAATTTAAATCGGTCTTTCAAGTCGTATCTTCTAAAGGACGTCGTGATTTATAATTTTGCGACTCGACAGCTGAATAAATGTTAGTGATGTTTTAATATTTTTGTCTATTACTCTGTGCGTGTATTAGTTAGTCCCTTATTAGATACTTAAAATATCACAGCAAACCTATATAGTCACCTAATTTAGTCGGGGATAATCGTTGTTAACGGTAACGGTAACGGTTGGCAATCTGGTAAAGCGAACCTTAAATTTTATCTAATTCATTTCCTACAGATAATTAAGCTGTCGACCCTCGTCAATATTATGAGATTCATTCATGAAATTCACGCAACAGAGCAGGTAATACCTACAGTCGTGTTGATAAATGGCCGGTTCGACAACCAAAATGGTCAAGAAATTAGTACTCCGAACCTCCGACGTCGACACAGGATTTTATAATATTAAGGGTGGGGGACAAAGTATGAAATTGCCGATTTGTACTGAAAATTTGAAATTGTTTTTTTTTTATGTTAACATATTTATTTAATCACATTAATTACCATTGCTGCCATGTAATAGGAAGGCCATTTATTCCTTTACGATAGAACTCTCGTGATCTAGATTCGATAAACTGTTTGAAATCATTTTGTACTGCCTCCTGAGAAAAAAACTTTTTATCACGTAGAAAATTGTCCAAATCACGAAAAAAATGGTAGTCCGTTGAAGCAAGGTCTAGCAAATACGGAGGGTGACGAATGGTTTCTAATTACAGTTCCTGTAGAGGTAAAACGGTTTCTCGTGCTGTATGAGGTCTCGCGTTATCATGGAGCAATAATGGTGAATATCGATTCAAGAGTCGGGGCTGTTTCACTGCTAGTTTTGCTATCATTGTTCGGAGTTCGGCACAGTAGACATCTGCCGTTATTGCTTGACCAGATCGGAGAAAGCTATAGTGAATAACACCATGCTGCGACCACCAAAAAGTTACCATTAGCTTTTTATTGGTAAGCTTTGCTTTAGGACACTGTTGCGGCGTTTGACCTGGGGCCAGCCATTGCATTTTTCGCTTACGGTTATCGTATAGAATGCACTTTTCATCACATGTCACAATTCGATCCAATATTCCTTCATTTCTGTATCGATTCAACAAGGCAACACAAGTTTCAACACGCGTTTCTTTCTGCAGATCAGTCAAATCATGAGGCACCCATTTCTCATATTTTTTTATTTTATTGATTTGACGCAAATGAGTCAATATTGTTGGTAAGGTAACGTTAAACCATGCCGCTAATTCCTGGGTAGTTTGGCTCAGATCGGCTTCCACCATCTCTTTCAATTCATTGTTATTCACCAGTGTGGGCGGTCTTCCACGTGGCTCGTTCTTCAAATCAAAGTTTCCATCACGAAAGCGTTTAAACCAAAATCGCACGGTGCGTTTATTAGCAGTCCCCCCTCCAAACGCATCATTAATATTGCAAGCTGTTTCTGCAGCGTTAGTTCCGCGTCAGAACTCGTATTAAAAAATAACTCGAACTTTCGAAGTATCCATCTTTCTTGTCTAAACTGAATAAAAAAAACAACTGAAAGTCGATAATCGAATGTTGCACATTTTTTAAAAGAAGAACTTCATAAGTACCATGTGAAAAAAGTTTCACTCAAAAATCTCAAACCATGAAGGTTCTATGTCAATTCGAAGTACCTATTACAATAAAACGGCAATTTCATACTTTAGCCCCTATTAGAAAACAATATGTTGGATGTTACGTTATTAAAATTATTTAGTTTAAAACTAGACAGTGATGAATCGTATTGCAATTATTTGACTTTAGACATAATAAATAAATACTTTTTTTTTTTTTTTTGTTTTCGGGGGGAAGCCTTCGAACGGCACCTGACCTCCGGGGAGAGGGGTCGGGGAGTGTGGGATTTTTACCTCACTAAAACCACCCCGGTGATCACCATCCACTACCACATTCCACTTTTATAGAATATTCACTGTAATACTGTTCCACTAGAAAGCCGTAATTTATACTGTATTTATTTTCGGCGCAGGCGTCCCTAAACTTGTCACAGCAATGCCACAGAGTGCTTCTGACATATAAGGCATAGACAAGTATTGAGGTTACGTCTGGCGCGGATTAAGAATGAATTGTTTATTTTATTTGATAATATTTTAAATAATTATATATATGTAAATAATAAAATAGATTATTTATTTATTTATTACTGTGATTGCCCGTGACATCACAGCGGGCCCTATCAGAATACCAGCGCTGCGACATTTATTTTTTAAATGTCGTAGTATCATGCTGAGATAGGAGCCTTTTGGCCACGTACAGGACTTTCTGTTTCATTTTTATTTTTGTTACTTTATTTTTTATTACTTTTTATATAATTTGGTTTTGGTACCTATTTTTTTTAATAAAATTTGTTTTTTTTATTTTTGTTTGTGTTTAGTTTAGTATATGATCTTCCTGTGCGAGTCGCAATAAATACTTTTTCTTTCTTTCTTTCTTTCATCCGCGCATAGGGGTGGTCCCGGTTCCGCTTAAAAGACCAACTCCGGAACCATCCCTGCGCAACGCCTGTAAGGCACATCCCTGGGGAGACTGTAAAGGGGCCTCCCCTGCATACGGTGGAGGTCTGCCCCGCTTGGGCAGAGCACCGCCGTGTCCTCGTAGAGGCGATCGGCAGCGGCGGCGACCTCTCGCGTCCGGCCCTGGTGCAAGCCATGGTCCGGGGCGAGAGGGAGTGGGAGGCGGTCGCCTCCTTCTGCGAAGCAGTCATGCTAGCGAAGGAGGTGGCGGGATGGGCGAGGGAGAGATCCTCACGCCTCAGCCGCCGAGGGAGACGCTCCGGGCGTCGGGAGCCGCGTGACGACTCCCGGCCACCGTAGGCGCGGGCCTGCGGGCGGAGAGCAATGGGTAGCTCTCCGTCCGATCAGGACCAGGCCCGTGCCGGACGGCGCGTAAGTGTTCCACGTGCGCCTCGAAGAGATGTCAGCATAGATGACGGGGCCCGACAGGGCCGAAGCCTGCCGGGGTAGCGGGATCGTCCGAAAGGGTTACCGCTGCCCTGGTATGTAAAGGGCTAAGGAAGGAACACGGGTGGGTTTTAGTCAGTAAGAGTCTGACACTCCCTTCTGCTCCACCCAGAGCGGGAGGAGTCATTTGATGATTTCCCATCCACAAAAAAAAAAAAAAAAAAAAGGGGCCTCCCCTAAGCCTTGCTATGCACGGCAGCACGTGACCACTGTGCCACCGTCTTCCCTGGGGTCACTTGGTAGGCAGACAGAGTCCCCACTCTATGCGCCCGCGACCCCAAAGGTCCACCTACCTTAATTAGTAAGTGGGTTTTGGCGTATTAGGCGCCAAGGCCTCCCCGGCGCCTCCTTCTCCGAGCAGGATCAGCCCTCTCCCGATCCCGCTCGGCGGCCTCCTTCTTGACCATAACGGTCTCACAGAAGGAGGCTACTTCTGTCCAATTCTCTGTCTCTGCCAGCATAGCCCTCACTACTGCCGGCAGAGACAGGTCGCGCCCGATCCTGGCAACCAGGGCCCGCCGCTCGGAGGCCCAAGCAGGGCACTCCTCGAGCGTGTGTTGTGCGGAATCCAAACTGCCTCCACAGTGGTGGCAATTTGCCGTGGCCTCTCGCCCAATTCTGTTCAAGTACTCACCGAAGCAGCCATGTCCGGTGAGTACCTGGGTGAGCCTAAAGGAGATGCGCTCCTCTCTTTTCAGCCAGGCTTCGAAGTGCGGCAAAACGGCTTCGACAACGCGTTTGCGCGAATATTGCGGCTGCTGTAGCCGCTCGCGCCACCGCTCGAGAGCGTGTCGCCGTTCCCGCCGCCTCAGCCTTACGAATGCGCTTCCTGGCACACTATTCCCGCTTTGGCGGATATCGCGGATTTGGTCGTAGACCTTCGCGTCCATATCCGCCAGGATATCCAGCGGTGGAAAGCGCGCCAGGAGAGTTGCCGCCTCAAAGGATATCGTTCGGTATCCTCGTGCGATACGAATGGCCATCTTTCGCTGCAGTCTATTGACTTTTGTCCTGCTGCGTCTGACGCCTGACAGTCTACCTGACCAAACAGGCGCCCCGTAAAGGACCATCGATCGCACCACACCCGCATAGAGGCGGCGAACTTCCTCCCGAGGTCCCCCGAGATTGGGCAGCAGTCTATGCAAAGCACCCACTGCCTTTTCGATCCGGGGAACCAGGCGCTCGAAGTGCTCTTCGAAGCCCCACCGACCGTCCAGGGTGAGGCCAAGATACTTTATGTATCGCCCCACCTGGACTTGCGCATCTCCGACCTGGACCAATGAGCTGGGTGGCTCTCTGTTCCTCGGCAGTTTATGGAACCACAACGCCTCAGTTTTCTGAGGCGCTATCTCCAGACCCAGCCCGCGGATTGCCGCCACGACTTTTGCCACCCCGAGCTCAGAAAGCTGGATGGTCTCCTCGAAGGTATCCCCGCCGGCCAACACCAGAGTATCGTCTGCGTAGCACTCAATATTAACGCCGACAGGGAGATCGACCCGCAGGACCGTGTCATATGCTAGGTTCCACAAGAGAGGACCAAGAACCGACCCCTGCGGAACCCCACACGTAATCTCCCTCCGCTGAACGCTACCGTCCCGGCCCACATAGTGGATGTGCCGGTCGCGTAGGTATGCCCGAACAATGTTTTGCAGGTAGGAAGGCACTTCATGATGTACCACTGCCTCCCTAATTGCAGCCCAGGGTAAAGAGTTGAAGGCGTTGACGATGTCCAAACTTATCGCCAACGCCACCCCACCCCGGGACACTACCTGATTCGACAGCGCGCGGACGCGAAGAATCGCATCTACGGTAGACCGCCGCTGCCGGAAGCCATACTGGCTATCAGCAAGGTCGGGACCAACTCGCGACAAATGCTCGACGAGCCTTTCAGCAACCACTCTTTCAAAGAGCTTGGAAGACTCGTCAAGTAGGCATATGGGACGGTATGCAGAGGGAGACTCTGCGGCCCTGCCTTCCTTCTTCAATAAAACCAATGCAGCTTCCTTCCAACCGGAGCGGAACACGCCTGCACGGAGACAGCTATTAAATAGCCGTCTCAGGCGGTCACCCAGAGCAGCCAGAGTTAGAACCCACGCCCGGCCAGGGATGCCATCTGGACCTGGCGCGGTGTTACGAGCCCCCAAGCGCTTCACGGCTCGGCTGAGCTCCCCTTCAGTCACCCCTAACTCGTCAGACCAGTCTGATAATGACGGGGGCGGCGAGGGACTGTCCCTGGCTGCTGGAAACAGTTTGTTTACTACTCTCTCCAGCAGACCCGGATCCATGGTCTCCGTGATGGGGGGGACCCATGGGCGTAATTTGCTCATGACCATCCTATAAGGTTTCCCCCACGGATCCCTGTCCAGCCCACCGAGAAGCTCGCTCCAGGACCGAGACCTGGCATCCGCGATAGCGTGTTGTAGCGCCATAGTCGCTTCTCGGTAAGCTCTGTATACTCTGGCTATCTCCTCCTCCGTAGCTCTCTGCTGCCTTCTGCGCCGGGTGCGCTGAAACTGGCGCCGGGCTCTAAGACATACAGTCCGCAACTGCGCGATGTCTTCCGACCACCAGTAAACCGTACCAGGACGCTGGGCACACCTGACCCGGGGCATGGCAGCGTCGCAAATTGACGTCATTGTTTCCCGGAACCAGGTCGCCTCCTCTTCTGGATCGAGTGAGATCCCCTGGGATCCATCATCATCTGGCCACGCCGCGACGTTGGCAGCTGCGACAAGCAAATCTCGATTGAGCTGTTTGATGGCCCAACGACGCGCCGGTGGACTAGGGCCTGGGCGGCTCGGGCCGCTGGAAGGACGAAATGCCACATCAAAAACGATGTGGCGATGGTCAGAAAGAGTGACCATCTCCCCTGCTACTCTCCATTCCGAGACCACGCGGGCTACAGCAGGAGTCGCCCATGAAAGATCTACGATTGACTCCCCCTGCCATCGAACGCATGTGGCAACGGACCCCCGATTCAGTAGTCGAAGGTCAAGCGAAGCCGCCCAGTCTTGCACTACGTGTCCCCTCGGCCTATCCCGGGTATTACCCCATGCTCTGGAGTGAGCATTGAAGTCACCCAGGACAAGCACTGGACGGGGTGAGCATTTGCTTCGAATGCAGTTCGCAACCCTATCCAGGTATCCCTCAAATTGGGCGAGGGAAATGTTGGGAGACACGTAGCAGCCCACTACAGCCAGATGTCCCCATTCGACTGCGACATATCCCTGCCCCCTATCGAGCAGAGAGCAGTGAGGCCCACTGCCTCCACCAGCCCAGTAAACAGCAACAGAGTCCAAGGTGTCCCGGAACCAGCGAGGATGATCCTGGAGACCGTAGGGTTCTGCTACTACTGCCAAGGCAACCGACCATTCCGCAATAGTCTGCAGAAAAAGATTTTGCGCATTGCGGCAGTGGTTCAGGTTGCACTGGAGAACTTTCAGGGCTGGGAAGATGAGGTATCCATATCCTCCAGTGGGTCCACATCCAATGGTGCCGGCGCCAATCTCTGCAATGTGGCCGGGGCGAGCGAGGCTCTCATCTTGCGCGGAGCGCATTTCTTGCCTCCCAACCTGTGGTCAGCTGAACGACCTTGGTCCGCACACAACGGACACCGCACAGTCGGCGACGTGCACTCTCTTGCTTTGTTCGGTCCTCCGCAAGAGTAGCACTGAGTGCTCCGGTCAACCGCACTAGTACACAGGCGACGGACGTGCCCGGGCTCGAGGCAACGGAAGCACATCATACGACGTGCCTCTAACACCTCGACTCTTACCGACGTCCATCCTATCCGCATGCGTTTGTTGAACGCCAGCTTCTTTACCGCCGCCAGTGGACCACGAACCCAGACATGCTCCAGAGAAGTAGGCAGGCGTCGGATTTCACCCACCTTTACGTCCCCGGAAGAACAGCCACCCGCCTCGGCAATAGCTTTCGGTGCTAGTCCTGCCATCACTATGGACCCATCAACGCCGGGGCCCACTTGCCCCTTACAAATGAGGCTGAGTTGCTCCGCCAGTTATGCAACCGTTGCTGTGAGGCTAGCGAGTTGCGAACGCAGGTCCGCGTTCTCTCTCTCCAGCCTCTCAACTATGGCCCCATTCGAAACAAGCAGACCACTCTCCCCTGACGCCACTCGCTCCGTTACTGTCGTCTTTCGCGTTCGCTTATTTGACGACGCATTGGAGGCGATTGACATTTGCGAGCTGTCGGAATCACCGCTGTCGCTCATCATCCCATGCACTGGTGTAGCCGGCCGCTTGAAACGAGACCTGGTCACCCTCCCCTCTGACACTGGAAGTGCCTCTGTGACGCTCTGCGTCCGCTGTTTTGGTCCCTGAGATGCGGACGTGTTGGGTACATCCAACGACTCCACACCTCGGGGACGTGAGCCACCCTGGCTCTTTGCTTCGACTTCTACTATCTTCGACATTTTTTGTTGTTGGCGGTTGTTGCCCCCCCCAGAATACGTGGGGCTGACCGAAGGTTCGGTGAGGGATTCTCCGGCGGCAGAGCAACCGGTACCCTCCTGGGGTAGTGTATTTTTACAATTCACCTTCATATTTTTTTTTTTTAAGAGGTGGAGTCCTCTATCTAAACCTATATACTTATCCTATTTTTTTTTTTTTTTTTCCTCTCTTTTTCCGCCTCCCTTTCCCCCTCCCTGGCCTCTCTGGCCTAGCTCAGAAAAGCTCAAAGAATCGCGCAACGTCCAAGAACACAAACTACTGTTGAAGTTCTCAGACGGTGCGCCCCTCGCGGAAGTCAGATGTTATAGACTCCGCCCCGTGTCTCTCTTAGTCTGGTCTCTCACTTGAGGCCTTCCGGCATGAGTGACTCTACTGGTTAAGCCCCCAAGATCATTGAGACACGCAAGCCCCACCACGACGGCAACGTGGAGACACACTCGGTGGGGATAATAAATAAAACCTAGATACATTTGAAGCAAACTGGACTAATGCTTAAAAGACTGGCCAAAATTTAGTACCCTTTTTGTGTAAGAAAAAATAATAACGTGTGCGGTCGGGGGACCCCTGTCAGGAACGAAGAATTTAATACGTGTTTTTAATACAGAGCCATCTAGTATAAGTTTTTGATGCTCTCATAAAAGTTGTGGCCATCTTGAATTTTTATTTTGACCTCACTAACGGCTTCAGCGCCCTCGAAAACCATAAAAACGAGACCCATAACGAATAATTTGAACATTTTCGCAGCCGCCATCTTGGATTTTCATTTTGACCTAACTATTGGCTTCAGCACTCAAAGTCCATGAAAATAATACCCATCATGAATAATTTAAAATTTTCGCAGCTGCCATCTTGGATTTTCATTTTGACCTCACTATTGGCTTCAGCACCCTCGAAAACCATCTCCCCATTCCTCCATCCATCTCTCCATCTCTCTCTGTGTCTGACAGAGAGGGACAGAAAGTCGTATGGGGCATAATGCTATTTCGTTACGTGACTATTTTTACAAGTTAACTCCTGCCGTAAGTCGCGTTAAAGAACTTCGTTCCAAAAACAGATTTTAAGTCCACTTAATTTTTTTGCAACCAAACAAAACTGCGGCTGCTAAATTTCGGCAATCACTTGACTTTTATATCCCGGCGTCGTGTTACAAAAGCTTTGCCCAACCCTTGTCACTGCGACTGTGACTTTACAACGTAACACCTACGGAGCAGAAGGGGGAGACAGTTTTGTTTGTTTTGCCATCGCAAGAAATAGATCGAACCCGAGATATAATACGTACCCATTGTTAAACTGGAAAGTACCTAATAAATACTTACAGTAGGATCTCCGAAATAAGACCTTGAAATAAATTAAGGTAGAAGTACGTATAGTCTTTAGTGTCCCGGTACCCGGTAACTAGTCGTATTTTATACTTTTGCACGTTTCTACCAATAGTAAATTAAAGTTTCTGAATGGCAATAGGTACCTTCTTGGTAATATTTTGTACAATTTCAATGGCAACACTGACCAAAAACTTTAATGGTGCGAATTTGTACGACAAAAGTGCGCTGTTCGTAAGTGCGCTTTTTCAAGAGAGTTCAAAGTTCTGTCGGTGACCAGCGATGTCAAATTGATATAAAGCACGCCTTGCTGCTGTGGATTAATTTCTAATTGAAAAATAATTGCTTTTGTCAAATACCCACTGTCTGAACTGGAAGATAAACCCAGGGAAATGAATTGATAAGCAAATTGACTACCAACATAAATTGTTCGTATCACATCTGTCATTCTTTGTACAGTTGTATGAAATGGCACGGCAAATTGACGCAGGGTATCACTTTGTTTAACAATTAATTTCCTTGACTGTACCTATAAATACCTACCGTCGGAGCTCCTAAATAAGACCTTGAAATAAGTTACTTGATTCATGCTCCGCGAACTTTCTGCAAACTTTCTTACTTAGGAAAGTTTTTGATTGCTTTCTCACTAAATGAACTCACTGCTCTTGATGTTATTCTCTCTTGGCAATCATGCAACCATTGTTGAAAACGTTGCAAATCGTTTTCAATGTCCGTTCCCTATAAGTATTGGAATGATTTGCTAAAGTGGAATAAGTATTTAACAACGATTTTTAAGATTTAAACACTCCCTTACACCCAGTACCTACATAGAACGTTCATTGTTATACAATGTCCTGTCGTTCCAACTAAAAGCTTCACCAATCACAGAGTATTATTTACGCACGCAGTATTGTATAATCAACCGAAACAACTATCAGTAATAACGTTCCGCCATTTTACGAGCCATAATTTGAATTGCAAACGCAATAAGTAACCGAACTGCGCTTTGATTCATTCCGTTGTTCAATGTTCCTAAACATCAGGAATTGTGTTCTGACGAGACAACAAATTCAACATCATTCAGCAAATCGTAATTCAGCATCATTTTGCTCTTAAGCATAATTAATTTTCTTGTTTATTTCAACGTTTATGTTTTGAGACCAGATTTGAGTTTTATGTTTTCGTACTTAGCTACTCGTATCTGTGTTGTGTCGAACAGACTATAGCTGATATTCACGACATATGTCATTCTGCTCATATCGTGAATATTAAATGGAGTCTGCAAAGTAGTATTTTTCTAACATGGTGCAATAAAACGCTTATTCTTCGAATCGAGCGCAGTTTCGTTCCATGTTCACATAAATTATTTTACTTTTCTAACGTTCGCCGTTCACAAAAGTTTTCCCCAACTATAACTTTGAAGATTTCTTTGAAATTTTACATGTATGTTTAACGAATTGGAAAGGCGCGCTTTGTCCGAGTGAACAATAAATATATTCACAATCCAAAAAGAAATATGTACAAATATAATATATATATATATATATATATATATATATTTCATTCATTGTGCACCTAACGTAGAAACTGAACAAAGGATGCTTTAGGCATATTCATAAAAAAAATTCCCCATTTTATTCTCGAGTCACCGGGAACCTGATCCAGACATTCTGATGAGATTCGTCTCACACAAGTCGACGATAAATCAAACATACAGAGCCCTACCCACTAATCGCACCATACTACTAACAAACAAAGCATAACTTGCGAGGAAGTTGAAAAAGTTGAGAAAAGCGCAAGAGGATTTGACAGTATATTAATAATAATAATAATAATTCATTTATTTGTCAAGTAACAAGGACTCATTAATACACATAAATTAAATATAGCACAAATCTTACACTAGAACACTAGAACACCCTGAATACATTATACATTACATTACAATAGGTACAACACAAAACAATAACCACACAAAACATTTTCATATTGACAGCCGACAACTGTAGGTGAGTGCAAGTCACTGCACCGTCTGATATACGGACAGTCGAGCCTGCCGGCTATCATCACCAGCACGCTGTTGGAGCTGCCGCGAACTCTGCGTACCAGGGACGCGCTTCGCTTACGCATCGTTGCATAGAAGCAGTCGACGCTAGCGACAAAGATATTAATACCATCAGAAATGTTTGTTAACTCGAGCGAGCTACGACTGAATAATTACGGGTACTCGGGTAGCTTTAAGGAAAATCTTTAAAAAAATAAATGCTCGTTGAAATTCATCTCGTACTTTTGCTTGTAGTCTTTCATCGACTCACAACACCGCTTTCCACCATTGTCCTCTTTGTCGTAAATCTGTGTAGAAACCGTAGATATGATTAACAAGAACGATATGATAATAAAATAATATATTGTAAAACATTAATTATTAGTTGACAATCACCAGCATTCCTTTACAAGATCAGCATGAAAAACATTAAAAATAATAAAATAAATAGCCTAAGCGAAACTTATGATATTCAACTTATTTCATTGAGTCTGTTCCGTTTGTTCCGTTGTCTTTTTTTTTTTGCCTTATTTGCGTTTGCATAGAAAACTTATATGTACATAATTTTCTATGTACCTACATAGCTCCTAATTATTCGTCGGGTTTCCTAACGGCACAACCTTTTATATTCTTCTAGCCTCCATTCCTTACAAACATCTTGTCCCCTCGTTTACATAGAAACGGATAATTTAAGCATCGAATTGTAGGCTGTCATGTAAATCTGCCAGATATCAGACCGTTACTTATTATTGATTAACCCTGGGGCCCTCTTGACACAAACATACTTGAGTATGAATACCAAGACGAAGTTAAAACATCGAATTAAAATAACCTTTGGATTCCTTTCCCAAAACATAACAATACACTAAACAAAAGGCGCTATCACTAAAGTCTATTGATAAACATAAATCAGTTGCTTTATTTCAAATCCAGTATCTCTAATAAAATCGACCCAAGAAAGCAGGCCGCGATTTTGAAAAACTTAAGTACAGCTAATTACTTTAACAAAGTTTTACGTCCATTTTCTTTCTATAACCTTACAAAAATAACTAGGAATGACATTTGAAATTAAAAACATAACTCAAGTAACTAGTTGGGAGCGTGCCAGCGTTCAAACTAATTAGTTTGTCCAACAATCATTATAAAACGCAACTATTGCGAAACAATGAGGAACGGAAAAATGTGCTCAGAAACTGGAGTTGGGCAACATACTCGTAGATATGAGGCTGCGTTCACGAACAAAAGTTTTGAATTGCAACAAGAATGAGAGTTTAAAAAAAACTTCCGAGGAATTTGTACGAGCCGCCGCCCGGTTTAATAAACATTTCATTTTATGGTTATATAGGTAATAGTTCGGGCAATGCAGACGTCAGAATTGTTTGTTTATTGCCACGTTCGTGTACTTTGTGTTCTCGCATTACTCATTAGGTACATAATATCTTCTTCCAACACGTGGTACATGAATTTTAGTGGCATTAAGGTTTTTTAACATCAATATCGTTTAAAAGCCCGCATAACCATAATTTTGTTTTCGAGTTTAGTGTTTAGTAAAGTAAAAAATACTTTAACAAGGGCAGTGCGTTAGAAGCAACGTTATGTCATTAAGAGACTGTGTGAGCCAGAGTCCATTTAGGTAATTTGTTTTTATTAATTAATATCCATTAGCGCAAATCGCATTCGATTCAATCCCTTTCAGGATAAAACAGCTCACAGCCCACTAGCCGCTCATTCTTTGAAACAAAAACGCCTCAAGACAGAAATAAACCGAATGGTGTATACCCGTATTAGGTAGCTATTATTCGTCTACGCTACGAACGTAGCGGCGTAGCAGCGTAGTACATATTATACGTAGCTCGTGGCTGAAGGGCAGGTTTATAATGGTGAAGGCGACTGCTTGTCATTCATGGCTCGACCTCTCGCATTAACCTTAACATTACAACCTCTAGAACTGCTGATCGCTGCCAAAACAATACTGTGGTTGTTGATAATACGTCTTGCACTAAATATGAGTACCTAGTTACCAGACACTCGTTCGGGAAATGGTATCTGTAACTATATAGCAACATTATAATATGTAGGTAGAACTTATATTGGCCTGTGCAGAAAAATAGTTATTTCATTGGTTTTAATAACAGATGAGAACAATCAATACTTTTTAATATACAGTAATGAATTATTAATCAGTGGAGCGGGATGACGCTGATCGCTGTCGCTTACTATATTTACGTGAACCAGACGAGATACCAGTCAAGTGGGGAGGTAGAACAGAGTGATCGAATAATCACATCACATGAATAAAATATGCCAAGTGTGAGTGTTCGTATTGAAAGGTGTTTATATTATTGGTAAACAAGTTTTTTGGTCACAAAAAGAATGTTAAGAGCATGACCCCGTCCCTGTGTCCTAACCGAAGGCGTCTGTCGCGCGAATACGCTATTGTTCACATGAATTATGACGATCAAACGCGACTTAATTTATCGCATGAGTCTGTCATATTCATATGAAATAAAATGAATAAAATATATATAACCTCAATAAAAAAAAACAAATAGTGTCTAAATACACACCTATTGAGGTAAAACTCAAAGGTTTTTGAAACTTTTGATTGATATACTATTTGCTTTTTGTTCAACTAAACGTAAAACCGTGCTCAGGTTTACTTGTTTAATTTCGTTACTAGTAAAAAATAGAACATAGTTTTGAAAACACGCCCGCAGCAAAATTCTCCGAATATGGAAACGTAAGCTTGCAGTTCGAAATCAAAGAAAATAGAAAAGGGTTCCATTTTCTACTGCCACCTAAAAATCTCGGTATTTGTTACATACCGGAGCAAATTGCGGTGAAGTTCTAGCCAAGTTCGCCGTTGAAAATTTTATCAGACGATCCGTTGATACGACTCTACGACTAACCCCGGTAGAGATACTTAGATTATTCCCTATTACCTGCTTAACTGAATCACTGAAGTCGCTCTGAGATAAACTTTAATATAAAAAAATAAAGTCTATTATTTTTCTTGTCTTACTGGCTTTTTATGGATATAATATGTAGAGTGCTCAAATCTGTTAATCGTGAGATTACAATTTTATAGTGGAACCGTGTATAGAAAATGTTATGAAAAGTCGCTACAGCATAAAACTGTTTTACGTCGTCATAAAATCAAAATACCGAATTGAAAAAGGTCAACTTTGTTTACGTTGAGACAACATGGAATTTGCTGACGTCATAGTTCAGTAGTAGGAGGACAACAGCGAAGATATATTGGAATATTTTGCCAACGTGAACCGAAAGGTACGGTCATAGTAAAATGCAAATCGAAAATATCAAGTGGCCATGTTACCGGCGTCGATAGCTCTTCAGGTAGACCGGGTCACGCTAAGTGTATTACAGCTATCAATATTTTCAACATACAGATGTGGTGTACGAGTAAACAGAATAGAATATTGAAATGTTCACAAAAATATTTTCACAGACGTTTTATGGTTCAGATAGATTGAAAGCATTGCCAGATTTTTTTCTTCGTGTTTCAGTAGGATCTCTTTCCACTATGCATCCGTGCAAACATAAATAATCTACATCCAACATAACTTACTTATCATCCGCTTAAGCTCACAGAAATAAATCCTACTGGCTCTTAGAATTTCTTCTTATTTTAATATGTAAGTACTGAACTAGTTTTCACTCGGTTTTTTTAAATGGTATTTTTTTAGGAAAATTTCTTGATGATTAACTTTTAGGCAAGAATCTAAATATATTATATTTAGTACATACATTTTAAGAAAAAATTAAACATACCTACTTAAAACATTTTTTGTAGACATATCACGTCTTCTCTTTAAAATCATTCAGGATAGTTCGTCGCCCTGTGTGAGATTACGGCACTGGTATATAAGCTTTAGGTAGGTACGTGGTATATGTACCTGAACAAGCGTTGTCCGTCGCCGTCGGAATTCTATTTGCTCGCGGTCTGCCGCGTCGGCTCCATCGGGACTGGAACGACAACTATGTATTAAGTTAGCTCAACTATTGTCTGTGGATTGTCGCATTCCTTCTCTAACACAGTTTGGAAGTTATTTTACTTCAGAGACATACCAAGGACCTTGCACGAATATTCCGATAATTTTAAAACCTCCGCCCCGATGCTCCGCATGCCATGCATGCATGCTGTGCATCCTATGCTATACATGTGGTCAGTGTTTACAGTAACTTCCACCAGTATTTGTCGGTAATGAACATCAAATACTCACAAATCCTGATGATTTAGGAGGTCGGGGAAAGAGATAGTGTTTGAAATAAAGCTTGTCCTATTTCGTTTCCAACTTTCTAATAGATAGCGACAATATTCATGTCAACTAAAAAAGCAAAATTAAAATCCCATAACGAGCATTTTGTATATACGGCTACTTATACTGAACTAAGTCGGCATTCATTACCAAGTTACGAAAAAAGTCACATTTTGGAATAACTAACACGAAATGACAGTATATTTCACGTTTACGCATTAAAACTACGCTCAGAATAGTATTAATCCCACTAGTCATTAATCCTATTAGTCTAATGCATTTACTTTGCCAACCTTAAAGTCACGTTGTTCCATCAGACTGCTCGCTGGTCTTGTCTAAATTGAAGACGAGCATTAGGAGTAAAATCATACGTCGCTTTGTTCTTGTGCTTTAGGACTTCAAAGTCAACCAAGTACCAAGTCTTTATAGCTTTTGTTCAATAATTTTACCTATACCTAAGATATTATTATGAAAAGTAAAATAGAAACAACATTCGTAAAGTAATCAAATATTATACTCTCTAGTAGTCCCTAGCTAATAATGCCGTAAGGGCTTATGTTATACATATTTCGAACCGCCGAACAGAAAATGTAATAAAAGACGGCTATGACGTGTATTGTATGACGTGTATGATACGTGCTAATAAGGTTGATCTCGCCAGGCAGTCGCAGAATAATTTTATTAGTGCGGGTGTTTCTTATGCTCCTGATAATATAACCCCTGCGATCTTTACTCACTTCACTCGTGTCGGCATGAAGCTATACGAGAAAATATACCGACATAAAAACATTAGTAACTTAGTAACTCAGCAGCATCAGCAGCTCGGACTGCATAGGTAGGTGTTGTTGTGTGGTAACTGATAATCGGCATTTAAAAGCTTTAATCCAGTGGGCATTACTTCTATATTTGAAGAATAAATCATGTCCAACACCACGGGACAAGAACTATCCCAATACCTCACATCAACAGAATATTTTCGAACATTTAATAACTAACCCCCATCTCCAGGTCAGACCTGCGAAAACACGAAATATGGAACCACAACTGTATGAAACGTGACTACGTCAGTGGCGAGCCTACGTATAAGCAAATGGAGAGGCTTCAGAAACTGCAGGAGAATGAGGAGATGGACAAGTGGCGCGCGCAGGAGATGACCATCACGCAGGTGCCCGTGGCACAGAACACGTACATCGACCAGCCGAAGGAGTTTATAACTAACCATGCACTATAACTCCTCGATGTTGGCATGATACAGCAGCATCAGATTGGTGAGTGGGTGATGATTCTTTGATTCTTCTTCTTAGCATGTCGATTGTAAAAGTAACAATACAAATTCCTTTGATTCTAAATCGTAGAATGTATGTTGAGAAACTCTTTGAATTTTTTCCTTTATAATTTGTGAAATTGATTTTATTAGTACTACGGGCTATGTGGTTTCAAGGAACGGATAGTTTGATGCGAAAATCTGTGTTAAAATTAATTGTCCATTCAAAGATATACACTACCTTCTCTTGCCAATAATGACAACTTAGATAGGCGAAAACGTACTCAAAATAAATATCAAAAAGATCACACGTATCCATTAGGACAAGCAATGTCTATTAAGACATTGCTTGTAATTATAGGTAATATAAACCACTATACATTTTGGGCCTCACGCAAAAGCTCGGTGGACCGCACCGAAAAGCTTACCGACCCGCAGGTTGGGTGTCGCTTGTAGAATATCATTTATGCATTAATAGGGTTCTGAGCGACTGACATATATCGATTAACTATGATTTGTCGCGATACATTTATATTAAAATGTGTTACTGAAACGGCGTGTTACAAGCGCCGTAGAAAAATCATGTGACCTTGTATATGACCTAAGGTATACGGTGACGGCGCCGTCCCATAGTGCCGCCGTGTCGTCAACAAACTTTCATAGTGATCCATACAACACTGACGACTGTGCCTACACACGGTAAATAAACCGTAGTTTTTCACGGCAAGAAAAACGTGTGTGCTGTCGAGTTATATTATATGTATATAGGGCTCATGAGTGGCCGCCACTTTGAAAAAAAATCAAAATGGCGGATATAGGTATGCCAGCCAGCCAGGCTCCATATAAAAATCTTCAATCTCCTTTCGTTGTCTAATAAAGTCACTTAAATGGGTTTGAAACTAAGCTTAGCCGATTAATATTCCTCAACGCCTGTACTGAACGGCCATTGTCGATTAAACCTCTACTAATCGCTGTCAGTAACTTTAGCGGCGACTATTTATCTCGGCCTAAATATTCCGTAGTCGTAGCTCGTAGCTCTTTTGCTACTCCTACACTTTGAATGTGGCGTAGCAGCGTAGAACGTTTGCTACGCCATATTTAACCAGTCAACATTATTAGCCTGCATATATATACTAATATAATAAAGAGAGAGAGCGAATTTTATGTACGAGTATATGTGGAAGGTAATCTCCGGAACCACAGCTCCAATTTGAAGAAATTCTTAGAAATCATTCAGGGCATAGGAAATATAAACAAAAAGAAGTAGTTATATTAATTATATATTAACTAATACATTAGTACTATTAATTATTCAGTAGTACTAATGAAATACTATCTTGAATCCATGTAAGCCTAGTACTTTTTGTTAGGTTACTGCTGAGAACTTGTGCACGACGTATCAAAATCAACAATTTTACTCGCAAAAATAATTCAGTGTAAACTTGGGTAAAAATGAGGGTGTAAGATAGACCCTGAAATTGGTTATAGACGCGCGATTGAACCATTCAAAGCCATGTTTATGAGGCAACTTGGTTTAATAAAGCCACCGGCCCTGTTTCACGGGCAGACTTATATTGAAAGTGGTTTAACATCCATTTACGTAATATCCATCGTCCATGTAATGACGGTTCCTCGAATATGACGTCATTACTAGTCAGTATTAATTGCAGGGTCCAGTTACAATTTAATGAATTCGTGACCGGAGTGCTAATTAGTTTCATCCTGGCTGTTATACCTAATATGAAGGAACGCAGAATATAATCCCTTTAACATACAATATGAGATTTATGATATGACATCATGAAGTATTCAAATTCGTGGATATTATTTATGTAGCGATACATTTAACTCATGTTTGGAATTATTGAGATTGTAGAAGCCCTGCCTTTAGCCTGGACCCTGCAACCCACGTTCACACTGGAAGGTGCGTTAGGGAGCGCATGTTACTTGCGGTACAAAAGCAGCAAGCCGCGTGCGATGTGTCCAGCTTCATTCCCTTTTAGCGACCAAGGAACGGTGTATTGACATTGAAACCCGCGAAATTAGATACTACATAGGTGATGATATTAGCATAGGTTTTTCAGCGCACAGGGTGTGGAATAATTACCAAATTAATGAGGAACTCACCCTAGATTGGTGTACACAGTGTCTTGAGAGTCAGGGAATAACTCCTGCTATTCTTTTAGAGAAAAGTAGTGCAGTTCCATGATTTTTAAGTGTTATTGTGAAATATTTAGCATATATTCGACTATTTACCGCTAAGACCCCTCACAACGCTACAAAGTGTGTCAATAAACTGCTATATATTCACTGATTAGGAAAAACCTTCGCCGCTCAATGAAAATAAAACCCTGTGTTTATTACATGTGGAGCGAATAAAAAATAGGGTGTGAACACTGGATTACGTATCTAGGGCAGATAGAGTTATTTTTATTGGGGTAACATATCGGCTATTTGCAGGCGGAGCAGCAGAGAGGGTAGGTACCTAATAATTGGTTTACCCCGGTGTGGTGCCCCGGGGATATAAGAGGGCACCGATAGCTTGCTTGTAGTGCTCTGCAGAATAATACTAATCAGTGAGATATCTACTCGAAGCATGCACCTCGAGACTTTGGTTCGCCATTTTTTATCAGATAAAGGAAAAGGAAGAGGAGGAAAAGTCGCAATCAGATATGTAGCGTCTAATAAATTACTGCTTTAGGTAAATAATATTCAAGGTACTGATGAAATGAGAAAAGTAATTCATTTCATTCAGTTCTATTCAAAATAAAAATGAGCAGTGGAGCGTGTTTGTCAATAACATTGGCAGCTCATGTAATCCGGGTTTAAAGGGCAAAGCTACAAAAAGGAAATGACCGACGGATATATCGTGCAAAACAATTACGTGACCAATTACGTCACGCATTGGCTCTTCAGTCAACGGAGAACGAAACTAAATACGGTATTTTTTTACCGACTAATAGTCTTAAATGATGTTGTACCAGTAGCCACTGAAATGAGAAAAAAAGTATTAGCTATAACTAAATGGTTTATGTTGGGCGAATTAGAACGGGGCCTTTCATTAGTTATGTCTGCGCTCTGAAACACCTACATCTCTATTTTTCTAAGCCCATTTTCATTAAAGAACTTTTTATTTGTACCTTCCTTCTAAAGACGAACCATTTTCCATGAGTCAGAAGCCGCATTTATTAAGTCTTAAAACTCAATAAATCTATTCGGGGAAGCTTCTTGCAAAGAGCTATAAAAAGTTCCGACACCGGTAATATTCTAATTCACTATTTTATTTCGCCGGAAATTTGTTCATCCCGAGAAGAGAAGGTAAATTTTAATGTACCAAAAAATATGTTCCTTTTTATACAGTATGCGTATAGTGGCGTTAAAGCGGAAGATACATGGAGGTCTACATATGTCGGCAAAACGACCTTTCCCGGAGCTCTGAACTCAAGTGATAAAGTGGGTCTGTTATTGCACCCGCAAACGTAACTAAATAGGCACTCGTATGTAAAACAGGATTTGTTAGGACCCACGGTGTGGATTCAGAATATAAAGAACTTCGCCGTGTTTTAGTTTTCCAATTTGTCGGTACTTAGCCTTACTTAGGTAACAAGCGCGGATGTTGGCTGTTCCAACTAAGTACTAATGTTTATTCATAAAATTTTATACATTGCGTCGACATGGTGGTTATTTTTATTTGCTGTGTTAGCTTGTGTGTTCCTGCATAATTGAGTATGTAGTTATAAGTATCTACGACAGGCATTCATTTATCGGATTTCTATTAGTAGTACTTAGGTGGTTTGTGTCGAAAACTTGAAATCAATGAAATAATTTGCTCGGATTGACAACATATGCACTTACATAAATTTAGCTAAAAATAGACAGATCGTAAAGCTAAAAGAACAAATAGATAAATCGTGGTGGTAAACCGAGATAGTCTACAGTTTTTAATAGGATAAGTACCTACTTACTTAGGTACTTATTCGTTCGTTTTCTATCCTTTTAACCCGTAATAATTTTACCGTCAAAGTATGCTCAAGGATAAAAGCAGTTCAGTCCTTCAGCTACGTACGTCGCAAATGCAGGCCATATCGTCAGAAGCTTTTTAACGGCCACTTAAGGTGATACGGACTCGGGGAGCCTTTGCATCCCAATCGTGATGACAATACTAAGAGGTGTTGTTGCAGTTCTTAGCGTCTTAGCTACAATTGAACTGAATCACTTTGAATTTGTATGCGGGGTCTTTTGTTTTACGTACTTACGTGCAAGGAATAGAGCGAGCGTTAAAGGAACTTAAATCAGGTTTCTAGACTGCAGCAAATATTTGTAGTTTACTCTCGTTAGCTCGGTTAGATAGGAATAACTTCTCAGTAGGTAAACGAGGCGGAAAATGCTGTTGAATCACATTTACGACAAGATATCTTCCGTTTTAACAATTATTGCTGCTGGGTAGATACTTAACGCTCCAGGGACTTTGAATAAATTTACATTCAATAATCTTTAGGTAATGGAAGCGAAAATTCAGAGGTTCTTCTAAATTATTCCAAACAAAATGAAAAGGTTCTTCGATGTATCATAACTTATTTAGGAAACAAAAGAAAAACATGTCAGGCTAATTTTGCTATCATAAAATTTATGGTATATCACACAGTCAATAGGATCGTCAATACCCACATCCGTATCCGTAACTATAATAACCATTTCCGGTGTCGGAACTTTTTATATTACTCATAACCTCGCAAGAAAACTTCCCAGAATTGATTTATTGGTTGGCTTGCGGCTTCCGATAATACCCAATCCTTCAGTTTTTATTTATCTCCATTAAAGCTTCAAGCTTCTGCTATGTTTCTTGATAATATTCAACTTTTTAGTCATATACCTAACATACTTTTGCACTTTTCATGTTATTCCTTTGTAAAGTTTTCACGAAACGTTCATATTGAACCCTCAATAGACCTTGCAAATCGTAAATCCGAAATAGCAACCCCGTACATTTGCCGACCCGTGGTCTCCGCTCAAGAACACGTCTAGTTCAATGATCATCGGGAATACTTACTACGGGTCAAAATATTGTAGTAGGTAACATTTGATATGAAAATGTTCTGAGGGTGCTATGTTAACGAGATAATCTGGCAAAATCTAATTTAGAGTGTTTTTATTTTACTAAAGCTGTACACAAGTACGCGGGGAATGCGTTTATTAAATACGTCGGCCTTTTTTTTTTTTTTTTTTCTGGGTGGGAAATCATCAAATGACTCCTCCCGCTCTGGGCGGAGCAGAAGGGAGTGTCAGACTTTTACTGACTAAAACCCACCCGTGTTCCTTCAGTTGCCTGTGCCAGGGGCCACGGTATCTCTTTCGAACAACCCGCAGCCCCGGCGGCATCGGCCCTAGCGGACCCCGTCAGTTCGTGCTGACAGCTCTTTGAGGCGCGCGTGGAACACAACGCGCCGTCGACCCGGGCCTGGTCCTTACCGGGCGGCGAGCTGCCCATAGCTCGCCACCCGCAAGCCCGCGCCTACGGTGGCCGGGAGTCGGCTGTTGACTCCCGTCCAGGGCGTCTCCTGCGGCGGCTAGGAGCGCGAGGGTGCAGCGATTGCCTCTCCCTCGCACGCTCCGCCTCCTCCTTCGCGAGCATAACTGCTTCGCAGAAGGAGGTGACGGCCTCCCATTCACTCTCGCTCCGGACCATGGCCTGTATGAGGGCCGGACGCGAGAGGTCGCCGCCGCCGATCACCGCCAAGAGGACACGGCGGGGTCCCGCCCAAGCCGGGCAGACCTCCACCGTATGCTCCACCGTGTCCTCCGGGCGATCCCCACAGTGGTGACACCCTGGCGTTTCCTCCCGCTTTATTCTGAACAGGAACCTCCCGAAACAACCGCGTCCGGTGAGGACCTGCGTCAGGCGGAAGGTGAGGGCGCCGTGGCGCCTCTCTAGCCACTCCTCAAAGAGGGGACTTATCGCCGCAATTGTGGCGTGCCCAGCGCTGGGTTGCGACAATCGCACTCTCCATGCCGCTATGAGATCCCGCCGGAGCTCTGTCCGCTGTGCCGTGATTTCTCGCGGCAGCGGAGCAACGCCCCGGCGTTTTGCCTCCTCTCGCCACTCCTATATGTGGGCGAGGACTTTGGCCTCCAGATCCCATGGCGGCAATCCGGCAAGGAGGCTCGCCGCCTCAGCGGAGACCGTCCGGTATCCTCTAATGAGCCGGATAGCCATGACCCTCTGGGACGCGATCAACCGGCGGGCTGGTCGCCGCCTCAAGGATCGCGCCCATACCGGTGCCCTGTAAAGGGCCATGGACCGCACGACCCCCACATAGAGCCTCCGGCAGGAGGCGTTTGGTCCCCCTAGATTGGGAAGGAGCCGCCTCAAGGCAGCCCCGGCCCGCTCCAGTCTGGGAGCCAAACGTCGGAAGTGCTCTACGAAATTCCACCGGCTGTCGAGGACGAGTCTCAGGTACTTCATCGTCAGCTCGACGCCGATGTGAACCCCTCCCGCCGTTATTTGTGAACCCGACGGTGGCGCGTCCCGAGGACCATGAAAAGACATGGCCTCAGATTTGTGCAATGCCACCTCGAGTCCCAATTGCCAGATCCTCTCGACGGTTGTCGCAACCCCGCGTGTCGCTGCTTCGGCCGCCGCCTGGTGTGACCTCCCCTGCGCCAGGACCAGCGTGTCGTCAGCGTAGCAAACTACGCTGACGCCATCAGGGAGGTCGGCGCGCAGCACCCAGTCGTACCCGATATCCCACAGATGCGGCCCTAGAACCGATCCCTGTGGGACACCGCACGACATCTCTCGCCGGTTCCACTCTCCCCGGTGACCGGGGTAGATGACGGCCCTGTCCGTCAGATAAGCCTCGACAATGCGACGGAGGTAGGTCGGCATCCGGTGATAACCGAGTGCCTCCCTGATGCAACTCCAGGGCAGGGTATTGAAGGCATTGGCGATGTCTAGAGACACCGCCAAGACAACCCCACCCCGGGCCACAGCATCCCCCGTCGTGAGGGCTCGCACGCGCATGATGGCATCCACCGTAGAGCGCCCCCTGCGGAAACCAAACTGGCTGTCCGCCAAATCCGGCCCCACCCGCACCAGCTGCCCGGCAAGGCGGTCTGCAATTACTCTTTCAAAGAGCTTGCCCACCTCGTCGAGCAGCACAATGGGCCGGTAAGCGGACGGAGAGTCCGCAGGGCGCCCCGGCTTCTTGATGAGGACCAGTTTCCCCGTCTTCCAACGAAGTGGGAACCGGCCCCTCTCCAAACATGCGCTTAGTAGCCCCCTTAGTCGAGGCCCGAGAGCCTCCAAGGCCAGGACCCAGGCTTTTCCAGGTAAGCCGTCGGGTCCTGGGGCGGTGTTTCTGGCATTCAGCCTACGTACCGCCACTCTCAACTCTACCTTGGTCACCTCCGGAGCATCGTCGTCGTCGTCGGTGTGGTCCGCATCTGGCATCGCAGGAGGCGGAGCCATGGACGGGGGAGTATGTTCCCCTCGCGAAGGGAACAGAGCGCTCACCACGTCCTCCACGAGCTGGGGCCGGAGACTCTGCGTCAGCGGGGGAGCCCATGGGCGGAGTTTATCCTGCACCATCTTGTAGGGGCGTCCCCACGGGTCTCTGTTCAGAGTCCCCAGCGACTCCTCGCGGGCCAGCCCCCTGGCCCGCAAGATCTCCGCTCGGAGGGTGGTCTTTGCCGCTCTGTACCCCTCGTACAGCTCCGCCTGCACGGCTTCCGTATCCGGAGGGCGGCTACGGAGCCTGCGGTGCCTGGTGTACCGGCGTCGCGCAGCCACGCACGCCTCGCGCAGAGACGTCAGCTCCGGCGACCACCAGTACACCTGGCGCCGGGCGCGTCCGGGCCGGACCCGGGGC
This sequence comes from Apamea epomidion, assembly GCA_947507525.1. NCBI lineage: Eukaryota > Metazoa > Arthropoda > Insecta > Lepidoptera > Noctuidae > Apamea > Apamea epomidion. The sequence continues at coordinate 7,944,039 of OX382232.1, forward strand.
ATTGCCACGTCACATATTTCGGACATGGCCTCCCGGAACCACTCTGCCTCGTCGTTGATGTCAGCAGGCCTGTCCGGTGGTGACACCCAGGCCTGCACGATCGAGGCTTCCAGGAGGAGCTCCCGGTCCAGCTGCTTCAGCGCCCACCGCGGACCACCCAGGGTCGGTCGGACCGGCGCGCTCGAGGTCTGGGCGGAGACGTCGAACCGGATATACCGGTGGTCGGAATAGGTCTCCACCTACTCCAAGACACGCCAGTTGCCGACATGCGGCGACAGGGCGGAGCTGGCGAACGAGATGTCCACCACTGATTCACCCCGCATCCGCACGCATGTTGGGACCGAACCCCGGTTTAGGACGACCAGGCCTGTCTCCAGAGCCCAGTCCTCCACCATTCTGCCCCGTGTGTCCGTATGCCGGGAACCCCAAGCCACATTCTTGGCATTGAAGTCCCCGAGGACGAGCACGGGGAGGGAACGGAACCCGACGACGACGACTCTCAACTCCGCGAGGGAGTTGTGGAACTCGGCGAGAGTTCGGCTCGGGGAGAAGTATACCCCTACCACGACTATCTCCCCGGACCGTGCTGCCACGCAACCCTGTCCTCTCTTGACAGCCTCGAGGGACGGGGTACCGGCGGCGGCCGACGAAATTAGGGTCACTGAGCCGCTCAGGTCCTCCACCCAGTCGTCTCTGGGCGGGACAAAGTACGGCTCAGCGACCACGGCGATGTTAATCGACCACTGCGCCATGCTCTGGACCAACAGATCCTGAGCGGAGGCGCAGTGGTTGATGTTCGCCTGGAGGAGGCGTAATGGGGCTATTATTAGCACTCCATATCAGCCTCCCGATCCCTCTGTAAGGGCCCAGCCACGGCGGATGCGGCGGCGGTCACGGTGGAGGCGGCAGCGGCGACGGCGGTGGTGATGGCGGCTGCGGCGGCGACGGCGGTGGTGTAGGGCTTGCCCCTGCCCCTGGCTTTGGCGGGTGGAGCGCAGGCCTTGCTGCCAGCCCAGTGATCGGCCGGCTTGCAGGTTGCCGCACATGCATAGCAGTGCGGCATGGCGTTGCACGACCCGGCCTTGTGACCGGGCTGACCACAGCGGAAACAGAGATTGGTGCGGTCCACCTCCGAGGTGCATTTAGCCCCCACGTGGCTGCCCACATGGCAGCGGAAGCACCTCAGAGGTCTGGGCTCCAGCAGTTTCACCTGCGCGGAAACCCAGCCCACCAGGAGCCTTCGGCCCTCCCCGGCTAGCTTTTGGGCCACCGACACGGGGCAGCTCACCGTTGTGACTGTTCCTAAATTACCCTAGGCTGATAAAATTTTCGTTTTTCCTAATTATGTGGAAATGTCAGGAAAATGGGTAAGGTCTCCCTTTCGGGAGAGGGCAGCACCCCTCCCCGTGCTGCCCTGTAGGGCTCGGCTCCAGACTGGGCACCCTTCCACCTATTGTAAGGAATTCCCAAGAAGCGTTTGCCTTGCCCCGACTTAGAAAGCTGGGGAGCAAGGAGGGACATAAGAAAACAATTTCAATATAATATAGGGTTGGGAATCCATAGAAAAGATGATTAAGGAAAGGAGATCTACTTTTCTTTTGATTATGAAAGTTATAAGAGATGAGAGGAATACAAAAGGGGTAATTGACACGTAACGCTTGCGTTGGAGAATACATTGTTTTGAGCTACGTTACTGAATGTTCGTGCAATAATCGAGTAACCCACCCCAGAGACGTAGGGCCGCTTTACAACAGCTGTTACGTCGTGCGCGTACCACCAGTCCTAACGGGCATAGGCCTAGAGAGGACCTGCTGCGGTTCCAGCGGCACACGCTCCCTACACTCAAGCATGTCTTACTCAATCCTAAGGTAAAGGACTGCGCAGTGCCTCTACCATTGAGCGAGACAAGTTTCCAAAAGTGCTGGACGCGTACAGTAGTAATAACCCCTTATAACGGCCTACTCACCCTTTACTAAGACAATACAAAACTAGCACAAGCGTACCGCATCGTCAGTCGGTTGCAGAATTCCTTACGATTGCCTTGCTTGCTATACGCCGAAGTGGTAAATCGTCACCTCGCACTTCCTTAATCTACCCAATTCAGAGGATATTTCCAGTGTAATCAGCAGCCGTGCGTCCATTCTTGTCTACCTATTTATGTAGCAACGGAGCCTTTCTATCTGGGTATCCAAATTATGTGTCTCGCTAAATATTATATTTTTTTATCAGTAAAAGGCCTCGGGGGCCGGGTGTGATTTAACGAGACACAATCCCTAGCGTTCCTTAGAACGGCTATTCCATCCAGTTAACGGTGCTGTGTGATGCCTAACCCAGCTCCCTGGAAGTGTGCGTATATCAAGAGCAATGCAAAGTATCCTGCAGTTAGTCTGTCCAAAGGGAAAAGATAGCCATCACTAACGTTTGGTTGGTTTGTGTTCGTAAACAACAGTCTACAAGGAAGCACTATAATTGAAATCGGCCCTAATGAGTTGTGAGTTCGGTTCAGCCTTCCATAAGCGGTGTGACTGCCCTAAGCGTCATGTCTTTGTTGTGGTTGTCTATAGTCTATTGGTAGAACATTTGTCTACAGTATGTTGTCAAGCGTCACACCTTATAGCGGGCTTTCCCCGAATCCCTACGACCAAACGCTTGTGTAGGTTACCTCGATAACGTCAGAGACAGGAACAAGGAGGGATATGATAGTCAACACTCACCAGATCGTTCACAAACACACTCACTGCGATTCACGCGCCTTGTACGCCACTTACATTAATAGTATGCAAATATAACCTAGTCTATAACAACACTTATTATTTAACGTATTAAATAACACTCCCGCACTCTCGATCTCTCAACAGACACACAGGTTCAATGCTACTGCCCTAAGTTCTAACTCTGCTAGCCTAGTCTACGCCATCCGCTCACCCTCGTGGTCTTAAACCAACCGTCTCACACACTACTTTTAACACTAGATTAGTATAGTCTGGGTTTCAATCCAACTATATTTAATTTAATAACTAATGCTCGCTATTTCGCGACAGCTCACTCGGACATAGCCTCCTGGCATTCCCTAAATCTCCTAACTTAACTAGCGTGGACTAGGAAGTCCGTATCCTATAGCGGTTTGACACCGTCTCCCCGCCTCTATCGTGTCTCGACACTAACTCCCCTGACTTATTACATCAGCCCCTCCACAATTCCTCAAAAAATACCACGTTTAGTTCAGCCTCCGTCCATCCCTGTTTTTTTGTACGATTTCTCAATTGTCTCGAGGGTGCGTTCAGGTAGGCCGTGCCCACGGACCCTTCTCATGCTAGCCAGATGTCTGGCTAGCATTGTGCGTCGTACTCAAGGGCCTCGGCGTTCTCAGAATTCGTACAGAATATTGCCTCTAAAGTGACGTGAAATATCGCTTTCTATTGATGACTAGCCATAATTGCCGGTCTGTTTCCCATAAAATATAAATGGCATGGGTTTCTAAGAGTTTCAATATTGTTTTACTATTTTAAAGAATTTGGATGTTTTGTTATTGATTAGGGTCGAGCTGTCAGACCATAAAATTGAGATTTAATGCGTTTCTAAGAGGGCCGACATCGTGGGACAATGTTAAAATAAGAATTTAGAATAATATAATTTGTTATTAAATAGGAGTAAATGACAGACAGTCACATTCCCCCCTCTGAAAATCAGACGCGTGACGCAGTTCAGCGTATGAGCTTTCACAATAGGATGAACTATATCTTCCCTTGAAAGTGTCACGGATTATAGCCCTATACTTATTTGATGTATTTATCTAATCAAATACCTACCAAAATATTGTAAATATTTTAGTATCAATCTTACAAGATCCCAATAAGATGCAATGTCTGCTATAATGTAATACTGTAGCGCAGGAGCATTTTCAATCGATATATTTATGATTGCCCTTAATATTTGACCTATTACTGTTCTTGCAAACACTCTTTCCAAGATAATTTAAATAACATTACCGCGCCTCAGTTAAGCTCTGTAATCCCGTGCATGCTTATTATTTAGTTTTACATACCAGGGACTCCTTTAAGAGTATTTATGCTATTCAGCAACACTACCTACGGCGCCCCCTCGTTCTAAACTCAGCCTGTCGCAGTTGCCGCTGGACAGAGGTCTCTCCTTATGCACCTCAATGCAGAGTCAGCTTAATCAGCTACCCGCAGTCGTACCCAGGAGTAGCTGAAATAGTCCGCACATAAACATATTAGATTTGATTCCTATTAGACACCCCCCTCTGATTCTAAGAGGTTGGAGCAGTTTTGAATTCTAATAAGAGTTGGGAAGTTATACTGATTAGAAAATATAAGCATACTAGACTGTGCAACCAATTTTTGGCTTACTAGCACACAATGCTGTTAACTATTCCTTCAGGTTATGAAGGTGTTGACAAGAACATTCTATGGTATATTTGAACTTTAGTGCCATTGCCCTTAAACATAAATCTACAATATCTCATAAGATAACAAAAATCATACCACGTAACTACGGGCAACTGAAGTGTGTAATAAAAATAAAACTTAGCTTCGCAACTGGAGCCAAGCCACAGCTACTGCTGTTGGAGTCAGCTGCCGTCAGCTGATTTTGAAGGAACTTCTAACCAAGCGCAACTCACAAACCAAAGCTTCAGACATAGCGTAGTGGCAGCCGAGTGAAGACTTAATATCCTGGAATTTGAAATAAAGCCAAACGAGTATCTATTCGATTATACGACATACGTCACCGACTGCAGAGCTGCAAAGATTTATGTATACTTCTTATGACGATAGTTAATGTACCTTCTTGATAAATTAATTGTCATTTTATAAGCTTCACGCCTCGTAGGTCTTACTCGCTTATAATATTAGATTTACCCGTAATAAGGGCGTGTCTTATACCTAAACTCATTTCACATACACACACATATTCATCGCAAACGCACAAACACATTTTCATATTCACATACTATCAGATACTAAGTTCACGTTCGCAGAGCTGACCCTATTATTATAGTTATTCACATACTGTCAAATACTAAACTCACATTTGCAGGGAGTCGAACCTATTATTACAGGTATTCACATACTGTCAGATACTAAACTCACGTTAGCAGAGAGCTGAGCCTATTGTTACAGGTATTTACATACTGTTAAATACTAAATTCACATTTGCAGAGAGTCGAACCTATTATTTCAGTAACACAGGCACCCAAGCAACAACCGTACCATTACCTACAGTAGCGTCGGAACTAAAGTACATTAGCAAATAAATCATGCAGGGATTGAACCTGCTTCCAGAATCTAGTTGAAGAATTCAACCACCATTATCAAACCGTAACATAATTACACATAAGTTATAGTATCAACCAATAACATCAGGCGGGATTCGAACCCAAGATCCATCACAATGGAAATCAAACGCTTATCAGCAATTAAATAATGCGGGGATTGAACCCGCTACCAATAGTTGAAGAATTTAAACACCATTATAAAACCGTAACTTAAACATAAGTATTGTAACCGTTGCAACGCTTGCCGTCGCTAACAATTAATAGAACCATAAAATTACGTTGTGTTATTTTCGTAGTACATACGTTTTGTTATTTTCGTAGTACATACGTTTTGTTATTCTCGAGGTAACCCATATTTTGTTCTTTCTCGTTGCACTGAAGTGAATCAGTACATTTAATGACGAGAATCCTGGTCACGGCACCACATGTGACTGTTCCTAAATTACCCTAGGCTGATAAAATTTTCGTTTTTCCTAATTATGTGGAAATGTCAGGAAAATGGGTAAGGTCTCCCTTTCGGGAGAGGGCAGCACCCCTCCCCGTGCTGCCCTGTAGGGCTCGGCTCCAGACTGGGCACCCTTCCACCTATTGTAAGGAATTCCCAAGAAGCGTTTGCCTTGCCCCGACTTAGAAAGCTGGGGAGCAAGGAGGGACATAAGAAAACAATTTCAATATAATATAGGGTTGGGAATCCATAGAAAAGATGATTAAGGAAAGGAGATCTACTTTTCTTTTGATTATGAAAGTTATAAGAGATGAGAGGAATACAAAAGGGGTAATTGACACGTAACGCTTGCGTTGGAGAATACATTGTTTTGAGCTACGTTACTGAATGTTCGTGCAATAATCGAGTAACCCACCCCAGAGACGTAGGGCCGCTTTACAACAGCTGTTACGTCGTGCGCGTACCACCAGTCCTAACGGGCATAGGCCTAGAGAGGACCTGCTGCGGTTCCAGCGGCACACGCTCCCTACACTCAAGCATGTCTTACTCAATCCTAAGGTAAAGGACTGCGCAGTGCCTCTACCATTGAGCGAGACAAGTTTCCAAAAGTGCTGGACGCGTACAGTAGTAATAACCCCTTATAACGGCCTACTCACCCTTTACTAAGACAATACAAAACTAGCACAAGCGTACCGCATCGTCAGTCGGTTGCAGAATTCCTTACGATTGCCTTGCTTGCTATACGCCGAAGTGGTAAATCGTCACCTCGCACTTCCTTAATCTACCCAATTCAGAGGATATTTCCAGTGTAATCAGCAGCCGTGCGTCCATTCTTGTCTACCTATTTATGTAGCAACGGAGCCTTTCTATCTGGGTATCCAAATTATGTGTCTCGCTAAATATTATATTTTTTTATCAGTAAAAGGCCTCGGGGGCCGGGTGTGATTTAACGAGACACAATCCCTAGCGTTCCTTAGAACGGCTATTCCATCCAGTTAACGGTGCTGTGTGATGCCTAACCCAGCTCCCTGGAAGTGTGCGTATATCAAGAGCAATGCAAAGTATCCTGCAGTTATTCTGTCCAGAGGGAAAAGATAGCCATCACTAACGTTTGGTTGGTTTGTGTTCGTAAACAACAGTCTACAAGGAAGCACTATAATTGAAATCGGCCCTAATGAGTTGTGAGTTCGGTTCAGCCTTCCATAAGCGGTGTGACTGCCCTAAGCGTCATGTCTTTGTTGTGGTTGTCTATAGTCTATTGGTAGAACATTTGTCTACAGTATGTTGTCAAGCGTCACACCTTATAGCGGGCTTTCCCCGAATCCCTACGACCAAACGCTTGTGTAGGTTACCTCGATAACGTCAGAGACAGGAACAAGGAGGGATATGATAGTCAACACTCACCAGATCGTTCACAAACACACTCACTGCGATTCACGCGCCTTGTACGCCACTTACATTAATAGTATGCAAATATAACCTAGTCTATAACAACACTTATTATTTAACGTATTAAATAACACTCCCGCACTCTCGATCTCTCAACAGACACACAGGTTCAATGCTACTGCCCTAAGTTCTAACTCTGCTAGCCTAGTCTACGCCATCCGCTCACCCTCGTGGTCTTAAACCAACCGTCTCACACACTACTTTTAACACTAGATTAGTATAGTCTGGGTTTCAATCCAACTATATTTAATTTAATAACTAATGCTCGCTATTTCGCGACAGCTCACTCGGACATAGCCTCCTGGCATTCCCTAAATCTCCTAACTTAACTAGCGTGGACTAGGAAGTCCGTATCCTATAGCGGTTTGGCACCGTCTCCCCGCCTCTATCGTGTCTCGACACTAACTCCCCTGACTTATTACATCAGCCCCTCCACAATTCCTCAAAAAATACCACGTTTAGTTCAGCCTCCGTCCATCCCTGTTTTTTTGTACGATTTCTCAATCGTCTCGAGGGTGCGTTCAGGTAGGCCGTGCCCACGGACCCTTCTCATGCTAGCCAGATGCCTGGCTAGCATTGTGCGTCGTACTCAAGGGCCTCGGCGTTCTCAGAATTCGTACAGAATATTGCCTCTAAAGTGACGTGAAATATCGCTTTCTATTGATGACTAGCCATAATTGCCGGTCTGTTTCCCATAAAATATAAATGGCATGGGTTTCTAAGAGTTTCAATATTGTTTTACTATTTTAAAGAATTTGGATGTTTTGTTATTGATTAGGGTCGAGCTGTCAGACCATAAAATTGAGATTTAATGCGTTTCTAAGAGGGCCGACATCGTGGGACAATGTTAAAATAAGAATTTAGAATAATATAATTTGTTATTAAATAGGAGTAAATGACAGACAGTCACACCGTGATGGCTTGCATCCCCGTGGAGTCAGGACGGAGAGTGCCCGCCCTCACCTGCTCGGCAGAGCACCCCCCAGTCCTACCGATGGCGGCCACCACCTCTTCCACCGTCGCAGAGTCATCCAGACCCAGAATGCGCACGTCAGCGCTCTTGGTGGGTCTGGACACTCGGGCCTCGTCCGCATTTAAGGACGCTCTAAGCCTTTCGGCCAGAGCGTCAGCAGTCGGGCCGCTAGCCGCACCAGGGACCTCCAGCATCCGGGCCCCAGTCGCAGTGACCCTTAGCCGGATGCCCTCAGCAACGCCGAGCTCCTGCAGGTTCACCGCCGCCCTAGCCTTGGCAAGCACGTCGCGGTAGGACATGCCCTTCTTCTCCGCTTCCGGCTGTAGTGTGATCACTACAGCTGCGGTCTTTGGGGCACGAAGCCTAGCCGCGACGCCTCGCTCCTTGCGCCGTTGCCGCCTCTCTCTTCTTTTGGCCGCCCTTGCAGCCTTGCTCGCCTTCCTCTTCTGCCCGGCCACCTGCCAATCGGCGTCGGCCGGAGGCGATGCAGGAGGCGGTTGGGGCGGCCGTTTCGCCGCCGGGGCTGGGGCTGGGGCTGTGGCCTTCGCGGGTTTCGGGGCGGTCCGTTTTGCTGCTTGCCCCGTGGCCGTGGCTGTGACAGCCGCGGCGGCAGCATACGACACCGCCTTCCGCTGGCCCGAGGCCGTCCGGTCCGCCGCCAGCGGGGGGCGCAGGACGATGGCCTCCAGGGCGGAGAACCGGCTCTGAAAGGCAGCCAGCTCCTGCCGCACCAGGTTCAGGACCCGGTCCTCAGCAGGTACTGGCCGCCCCTGTTGCGCCCCCTCCTGCGGCACCTCCCGGGGGCCGGCTGCTCGCAGCCCGGCCAGGTCCGCTCGGAGCTCCTTATTCTCCTTTCGGAGGAGCTCCATGGCCGCTGTCAAGCGGGCCACCTCCGCCCGCATTTCTGACATTCCGTCCGGCGGGGGCCCAAAGTGGATGGCCTCCGCTGCCGCCATTATGGAGGCCTTTGCCGAGACTATGGCCCTGTTTTTGGAAGTCTGCAACTTCTTCAGGGCCACGTCCCGGATCGCGGCCTCCACGACCGCCGCAAACTTCTTGCGGTCCGCATCAGGGCCGCCAACCTCACCCGCCTCGTCGCTTGAGGGCTCCGATGCGACCGCGCGACCAGAACCTAAAATTTTTTCCATAGTAGTTCCCACGAGTAAAAAACTTTTTATACTGGCTCAAATTACGTGGTTCGCACTAGTGACTAAACCAAGCTACCCATTAGTCAAGCTTACTACCTCCCTCACGGTGCGCCGCCGCTTGGAGGTTTGGGGAATTTTTTATAGAGGTTAATCTTCCTCGCGGTCCGGGCGGTTAAGCCAAGACCCTCGACCCCCGTCAAAAGTCAGAGACATGACCTTGACAATCTTCGGGGCTACGATATTAACGGTGGCAGGGTAAGTGCGGTGTGCACTTACCCTGCCAGGCCCGCTCTTACTCCAACACATTTGCCGCTCTGCTCCTCATAGCGGCTTGTGTGGAGCGTTCCTCTTGGCAGAACATTAGCATGCGGGCAGCGAGATCTCATTAGGAAATAATCCCAATGAGAAATAGCTGCCCGCACCCCAGGATGCACCGGCCCGAAAACTGGTCTTCCCCCCGGACGTATCCAGAAGGGAACTCCAGTCCCCAGGCACACGTGGAGGTTTTCTGCCCTGGCACCCCAAATACGTCGGCCTTGGTTCGTTACGGCGCGGCATGAATTTAATTTTTGTCAAGTGAACGCGTGGCCTGCATTCAGTGCAAAGTTTCAGAGTGAAACGTTTTATGCTTCTGCTTGCATAATTCGACAAACATAGGTAACCGTTTTTATTTGTTTATTTAATTCTGCATTAATTTACCCTGGATGAGGAAAGTTGCGTGTATTGTTTCAGCCGATCTATTCTATAAAAAATCACGGTGAGATTTATACAGAATAGATCGGCAGATGGGTGATACCAATCCTATCAAGGTTTTTTTAAACTATTTGTTGTATTACCTATCTGAAAAAAATCCTATCAGTTTATTATTTTGCTTTGTTCTTTTTTAATGTTACAGTTTAATTTGTCTTCAATATGAACCTATCCTATTCATAAGTAGATAAGTAAAGTGAGTAAGAATAATGTTTGTCTCTAAAAGGGAACTAGGCACCTACTACTTTTAAAAAAGATGAGGTGTAATGTATACACTGATTCATCTTTTGTACAACATAATTATTTAGTTTTCTACTAAACACAAAAGCGAGTTTTTCAAAGAGTATTTCCTCACATTGATTACTGTATGGACCATTTCTTTTGTATCTGCGGTAAACCAACAATGGCATATAAGAACGGTTACAGGTTAAAATTCCCTATGAGCGGAAAAACAACAGAAAAAATGGATGTCAGACTCGAACCCACAGGCGACTTATTTTTTTTACACACTGTACCCATACATTTTAGTATTCCATTTCTTGCTACAAGCTAGCTAACATGAAACATGTAACTTGTAATGCGTCATCGTATTTCAGGCATTTGTTCTCACATATTTGGGGAAACACGATAACAACATCATGTAACACCATTACGCGATTAGCTCAGAGTTCGGCGACACTGTACATAGTACACTCATATCGCAATAAATTAATTGTTGAGTATCTTATGAACATTTAGCTGAGATTTATTATGATTGTCGACGATGTATTTAGCAGACGTATTTCATTGTGTGCCCTTTATGGACTTTCCCTTTTATGGACGTGTTAATTTAATTTATGTTTGGCAGCTCTGGGTGTAAAAAGAGTTTTTTTATACGTGAAATGTTATAAAATGTGAACAAATCCGATTTGGTAAAAGTTTGTTGCACTCGGAGATTAGGATTAGGGATACATAATTGTGTTTATGGCTAGACGTTTTGAAACGTTTTTAAAATAATTTACCTAAGCTCTCCGCTTTACTATGAAGTTAAATTTAAGCTGGAATTAAATATAACATATTTAATTAAACTTTTACCGTTGGAGTTTCTCTTTTATTTTTATTTACTAAAGCAAAATATCTGCATTAGCGACGTCTGTCATGCATTATTCATATTAACGTGTCACTACTCGTCATAAATGTTCAGAAAACTTGCCATTACGTTAGGAAATTGTATATCTCGGGACACGGTCATAAAGTAAACATAACAGTGCCATGAGTATTCGGAATTTCTTTCGGGACAAATAAGTATCTTATGCGTCATGACATGTATTACCTTCACTTGGCCATAAAACATGTAACTGCTGAAGTCTCGGCAATATATGTCAATAACGCTATATTTACGACTTGATGTCTACTACACGTTGAAGTATCGATGTCACCGATAGGTAATGGTCATCTTAGAATTTATTAGCGGATACTTACTGGGATGTACATTATAATCTCAGTCTTGGTCGACAAGAATGTTGGTTTGCTTCGTATTAGTCTGACCGTAACTTCGGTATTAAAGCCTCAAGCCACTACCAACCCACATGGCGTGATTTGGATTGGGTTTCAAAGTTATGTTACTGTGAGCTTAGCTTTGTGCAAGCGGCGTTCATAGTCGTGTCGTCGGTTTTAATGTTTGAGAAAACAAATTTGTGCATTTGATTTTTGTGCGCAATTTCTGGCAAAGTTATGCTGTTATGAGCTAAATTTGTGCATGCAGCATATATTTTAGCAATCAGTCGTCTATTCTTTTCGTAAAATAATTTATGTGGTGTTTTATGCGATGTTTATAAGATACTGCAATCTCACCAACCCAATCATCAGGATGGTGATAGGGAAACAACTCCCATAAAAGCGCTTTCTGTGTCCTGTGTGACGTTTTTCAGTAACTTTTAGTGGTTCGCTTCATTTATTTCAGCTACAAATTTAACTCAGGATAACACTAAACAGCTGTTGTCTCCTCCACTTTTTATCAACCTGTAGATTTATTTAGTTTTCCATTCCCCAAGGAAGATAATTTAGTGTAACGTTCTGTTTTCTTGATTGTATTAGTTTGCGTCACTATTAGTGAAGCTTACTTTAAGGCTTTGCCATCACCATCTTGTACTTAAGGGCTCTTAATGTGCAGTGGGTGCGTAGCTTTTTTTCCTTATATAAATAGGCAGTTTCTTGGTAAATCCGTAGGGATACGAATTCGTCCAGATTTCAGCACTATCTCCGCCGTTATTTACCCCTTTTTCCCGTGTTTCTTCAGTTGCCTATGCCAGGGCCACGGTATCTCTTTCGAACAACCCGCAGCCCCGGCGGCATCGGCCCTAGCGGACCCCGTCAGTTCGTGCTGACATCTCTTTGAGGCGCGCGTGAAACACAACGCGCCGTCGACCCGGGCCTGGTCCTTACCGGGTGGCGAGCTGCCCATTGCTCGCCACCCGCAAGCCCACGCCTACGCTGGCCGGGAGTCGGCTGTTGACTCCCGTCCAGGGCGTCTCCTGCGGCGGCTAGGCGCGTGAGGGTGCAGAGATTGCCTTTCCCTCACGCGCTCCGCCTCCTCCTTCGCGAGCATTACTGCTTCGCAGAAGGAGGTGACGGCCTCCCATTCACTCCGCGCCGTTATTTACCCCTTGAGTGCTGTCTCGGATGGCCCCTTTGCGTTCCAAATGGGAGTACTCTTCTTTGTAGATAATTTATTCGTCATAAAATTCCAACTTACAGATAAAGTGCGAATTGTTTGTGTGTAAATGTTCTCATCTCTTACATTTTATATGAGGAGCTTTATTACAGTAAGTCTACACTCGGAAGGAAATTACTCCTCTATACATGAACATTTCTATGTAAATGGTAATGCGCTTGCGGATATTTCTTACTACGATGTAGGAACCTAAAGAGTTATGGTTTATTAATGTAATGGTTGGCATTAGTAATTCAATATTTCACATGTAGATGTAGATATATCCTATAGCTACAGGTAGATATAACTATTGTTCACGGTTCATGAATAACAGCCTGTTACTCAGTCTCTAAATGAACAATATTGACAGGTTATATCCCAATAGGATATAGACACTGTGAGGTATAATATATGTATATCGTATGTCTATGGTTTACTGTTTCTCGGTAAAAGCTCCGGAGATAACAATGTGATCAATTTGTTTTCCACTAAATGGAAAAGTGGATAATAAATGCCTGAGATGAAATATCTATTGATACCGTAATGTTTGATATCTTATATATTAAACACAAAGGAGTCCTACAGTTTGATACATCAAAGTTCAGTCGTATCGAGCACAATTCAGCAGCTGTATTTCACACCAAAGTTATATAGATATAGCAACAAATAGTTACTAATCATTTCAAAGAGTAAATAAAAATAAATAAGTAACGAAGAATAAGTTTTTCATGTCCTCAAAGTAGGTAGTAGAAAATAAAATCACATTCGGTATGGGACTTACACCATAGCGAAGGTGATTTTGTTACTCAGAAGGTAGTTTATTAATGTACTTAATAAAGAACAAAATTGATCTATATTGATTGAAAGGAATTTGATATTAAATTTTGGCCTATAATTTATTTATTTTTTCTTTGGGTATAAGATGGCATTTTCAAGAAACATATTCGCTCAAGTAATAAGTGTTACTTTGGTAATGTTTTTAAAAAAATTCTGCCACTTGATATAGTTAGGGTAACTATATTTAGTATCTGGAAGCAACATTTTTAGTTAAAAATATGGTTTAAAACCCGTTTTAGACAGTTTGCTCTCATAAACTCATGATGTATGTATGTAATAAGGCAGACTAATCACAAGTCAACTCTTTTTAACGACTACTAAAACATAAATAAATAGATAACTACCTACAGGTTTAAAATGAGAATATTGACTTACCTATTAGGTAAAATGAAATTACTCTAATTTACTGAAAATGTTATAGCAAATTCATGTCGACTACATAGTCGACATGAATTTGTTGTAACATTTATGTATTCATTTATGTTGCTATTCACATGAATAGCAACATTAAAACCAAATACATGAAACTACCATAAAATTACGAATTGGAAACCGCTCAATCACCCCTGCTGAACTGTACAAGATTTCCGTTTTCCAATCACCCCCGTGTGGCAGGGGATTAAGAAAAACTCGTTACGCGATCCGACAAAAAATAAATTATGCTATGTACATTTTCAGGTTCTCGTGTACAGTAATTTGCAATATGTTAACGAACTGACGACCGCGTAGCGGTCTCACAAAGGGTGTTTATTTGGCATTCCTACACATTAATCGATTTTATTTTCAAACAAGTAAGGATAAAATGTGTAAAAAATATGGTTGCTATGCTAAAGGAAAACTCAGCTCTCGCTGTCAATATTCACTTTTTTTTTTCATCGTATCATTCATTTGTTACGTCATTCAGGACTTGTTGTCCCTTGTGTTATCTTTTTGGATAATAGTGGACCTCCCTAATCCATAGCTGTAAAGAAAAATATACTAAGTGCGCATTTCCACCAGGGATGCGTAGCGAGGGATATGTGCGTACCCACCAATAGGATTACTTCATTTTCCTAGCCTCACTCAGCGCAGCTCTGGCGAAAAGGCCTAAGCGAAGGCGAGATCTTGTACAGACGCCAGCACATCAAGTTACTACAATCTGTCAAATTTCTTTAATAGATTTTCAACTTTATCGCTAAAGCATTAAGGTGCAAGGTTGATTGGGAAAATTTGACAGTTTCGGGTAGCTTGACCTGTTGGCGTTTGTACATACAAAACATCTTGTACATCAGAAACTAGTCATTAGTCATCCCATCCATGCGTGTAATTGCTTAGCGAATTAACATTTAATTCAATCGTTCACACATGAGTGATAATTATCCCCTTAAGTCTAGTGAACATGCAATTTGCCTCCTATTTAATGTACCCATGTGAAGTGACGTAAATATGAAGATAATCCTTTCATTTTCACAAGCTTCGTTAATTAGACATTCTTTGCACGAAACGTAATGAAAAGGCAAGACGAGAGTCAAAGAGGTTTGTGTTCTTTTAATTATGTCTACGTTTTCCGAGGGGAACTGAAGACACGAAAGCAAATCTGGATTAAAAAATGTAGAATTGCAAGTAACGTTTCATTAATATTCATGTGTTCACTTAATATTCATAATATCTTGAGACGTGCTTTGTCTTGGGGCATTATTTCCTCCGATAGAAAGCTACCAGGAGAAAAAGCGTAAAACTAGATCTTTAGAAGAAAACAAAGAGCTTATCACCAGCTCTTATAACAGGGCAGAAGTTAACTTGCACTGCTTTTTTGTACTTGGTCATAAAAAATCAGTGCAGTTCAACTTCTGCCCTGCAATAAGAGCTGGTGATAAGCCCCAGGTCCTTATATTTGTATTTTCAATCGACAAGCTTAGTATTTTCTTAGCACAATATTATGTTTTGCGTAACTTGACTAGGAACGTAAATATTTTCCATTTGTACGTGCTACAACGTCTTCTGCTAGAATTCCCCAAGATTCAGGAATTAATTCCAGAGAACCATTTAGATACAAAACCGAGAGCAACAAACAAAGATGGTAATAAATATCAAAAGCGCGCGCTTCCTAATAGTCTAAACTAACTAAATACTCGTCCAAATGTTACGTATTTCCGAGAACCAAGATTCGTAGTAACATTAAGTTTGTCGACTGTAGTTTTAATGAGGATATGGATCCATTTACAAAAGATCTTGAACTGGTTGATCGAGAGCTGATAAAGAGAGAAGTTTTAATTGTACTTACTAAGGAAATGAGTTTTCTCACAACAGAGGGTATAATGATAGTGTGTCATCCATTGGATTACCGACTGTAATGGAGAACAGTAATCTCGTTTACCACTCAAATAAATAACGAAACAACCCATACTAAGGAATAGGAATGTTCCGAAAAACATGACCTGTCTCATTGACTGTTACAAATAACAAACTAACGTCATTTACCCAGAAACTATTAGGTAAGTGCTTTTCTTAGCACAAGATTATTATTACCTCGATGATATCGCGCCGTAATTCTACATATAATGGCCTCTTAGAACCTCAACGGGAAAATGAAAATTAGGTACGGAAACTTCTGTGAAATCTTAAACTACATTATGTAAAGTGGGTAAGTACCTGCGTTATATTGAAACTAGACCAACACAAGACTTGTTTGTTCGCGGTATAGCATAACTCACATGCCGCTAGCCGCAATCAAAGGTATCTCATAGACACGGTTACGTCACATGCTGCCTATTCTCTGTAACGAATCTACTTTAACAATATGTGACTGCTGACACCTATAATAATATGTAGGTAGTATTAGAATGTAGAGATATGAGGAACGAGGTGTAAAGTGCACTCATACTCCATAGAAAAGGGAGGATCCTCCGACCAGACGGGTGTTGTGTCTGGCGGGCAACTGCCTAACGGTTGATGTCGGGAAATTGTATGTATGCTAATTGCGCGGTAAACTCTGCTTGCGAGATGCGGGATTTTGCGTGACGTCAGTATGACGCGTTGTTCGCATGTGGCGTTGTAGATACCGCTACATCACTCCCCTCCGGAGAACGGAGGTCGATAGTGGGCTGAGTCTTGTATCTTGCGACGCTTGCTAGGCCAGTTGAGGTTCCAGTGAGTCGGAACCGGTTGCCGCATAGTTCACGGTGAGTCGGAAGTGTCCAGTGCGTCGGATGTCGTACAGCACCGGGATGAGGCTGGCTGCTGCGTCGACCAGGAGAGGGTGCTCTGCACGTCAGTATGACGCGTTGTTCGCATGTGGCGTTCTAGATACCGCTAAAATAACATTAATTTGGTTCTTAAAAATAAAAACTAAAGCTTCTCCGCATTACGTCTGGTTTCATGCTCAAGTGATTACTACAAAAATCTTGTGAGAGGGATTAAAGACTATATAGATAAACCCATATAGATTTGAATAAAAAATGAACATATGCTCAATTTTTATACAGAGAACAAGTTGAGTCGATCGTATCTGATCTACATTGATACGGCAAAAAATTTCAAGCCTTGGACGAACAAACAATAAATGCAAAACAAATCGTATTAGAAACTCCAAATTCCAAGGATTATTTCTTTTTATCCATTATTTTTACTTAATTGAATTTCTTTTGTTAAAACTTTGTAGAACAGATCATGAAGTTTACGATTCTATTCGGAGAAGCTGTAACAAGAAATTGTTTCCATTTTTTTTTTCGGTTAATCTAGCTATTAAAACAGTAAACTTTCAACTTTGTAGGATTGTAGGGTGTTTATACTGTTTGTAAGCTAATTGCTCAGTAACCGGCTGTAAATGGGTAGCAGACAAAACTTGACTTAATCCTGGTACACTAGGTAGTTTTCCCGGGTTATATCTATGCCTCCTACATATATATAAAAAAGTTATTCGAGGGGATCGGAGGCTCATGCCTCAGGCACAGATCGTAAAAATATAAGCTAAATATATAATTTGATTTATTTTCCGGGTAGCGTATACCCGGAAAATATGTACGTCTTTTTAATTTTTATTTTTACTGTGTTTTATTAGGTACATACAATGTTTCCTTTGATATGATAAAATTGCAATTAATTAAATAATCAATAAGAAGTTTCGTAAAGGTAAAAGACAAAAATATACTTTGATTAATTTCCAGATCAGTTAATCAGCCCCTTGATTTTCCAAAATGTG
The DNA here is from genome assembly GCA_947507525.1 of Apamea epomidion. Lineage (NCBI taxonomy): Eukaryota > Metazoa > Arthropoda > Insecta > Lepidoptera > Noctuidae > Apamea > Apamea epomidion. The sequence goes on from OX382232.1 coordinate 7,961,809, forward strand.
TTCGTTTGGCATAATAATAATTTGAAACTATAGACTACATTAAAACTGTAGAATTATTGAAACCCCGAGTGGCCACTTGAGCCTTTTCTGCTCGTTTCACCTCTCGAGAACTGCTTCAGAGATGTTGAGCATTCTGAAACTAGGCTAGAATTTATTATTTATGGGGTGTTCGACTAAAAAAATAAACACACTTTAGCGATTTCGTCGAGTAATACATTTCGTCGTCATGTTTCATTTGCAATTTCCCCAACAATGACTGTCGGGGTGTAATTCCCAAAAGAAAATGTTATTTACGTGTTATGTATGTTATGTTATGTAAATAAGTAGAAGAACGATTCTCTTGATGGATTTATTGCTACTGAATATAATAACACAATATGGATGTACATAAATGAGTGTGACGTACAAACTACCACAAAGGTCAATGTACACCGCAGCTCGTACAATTGGACAAAAGGAAATTGTTTCAAACTTTCGTAAAATATATTAATACTAGTGGCAAAGTATCTGAATTGAACTCGGCCTTTATTATTCCGAGAACAGGTTCACACTGCCTTTATATATTTTCACGCTAAAACCTCGGTACCTATACGACTATGAAACTTTCCTTTTAAAGCGATGTTTTTCGACCAACGGAACGGAAAAGATACTAACTATTGCCATGACTCGGAAGCTGATACACCACACGTTTACCATTTTAAGTAGTTCAGTTTATATGCAATGCAAATTGCTTTATCTGCAGTCCCACAACGACGAAATAGTCTTTGGGAAATGTCACAGAATAACTATAATGTTCCCACTGCTGGGACACAGGCCTCCTCTCTGTAAGAGGGGCAATTTATGATACGGTTGCTTATAATGTACCTACCTAATGAAACTCGAGTATCTTTATCTTTCTTAGGGCTGATTTTACCAAAGTCAGATATCTTTTATCCGTGGAATAAATTTGACGTCTAATAGTTCTGGTATGGAAAAACTGTCAAAAATTCAAAATGACCTCTCAGGATAAGATTTATTCTAGGTATAAAAGTTTGGTGAAGTTCGCCCTTAACCAGCAATAAGTGAGTGTGATGGGAGTTACTACGAACTTAGCAAGTAATTTATGGGAGGTTTGAATAAATTTATCTTAATTATTTTAGGATATAGAATAATTTGTAATATTTTATTAAGTAAGGATAAGTGCCAGTCCTAAATAGTTTGAAAAGTCTAAGCCTATATCCTATGCATAAACACCCACTAATAGTACATTATGATATACGTGCGGTAAGTTGCCGAGGCGATATTGCTACAAGAAAGCAGAGGCTGTAATTATCAAAGCGCACGTATGTCATACGACATTTTATAACATATTTGCGAGGAAATAAATAAAACTCGGACTTTCTTTAACGAATAAATCTTTAATCACTTGTTAAAGCAGTTATAAAAATTTGAACAATTTGTAAAATTGATTATTACGTTGCCAGTTGGCATTTTTAATGTTGTCAAGTTATTATTATTAGTTACAATTTCACCAGTCTCTCTCTCACTCTCTTGATTGAAAGTAGGAGAAACGAGACCACAGAGTTCTGCAGTCGGTGGCGGCGACGGAGGCGGCTGCGGCGGCGGCGACGATGGTGGAATGTACGCGTGTGTGCTCGTAGATGGTCGAGAGTCAACACTTGGCTCCAAATTTATATTCCTTGTAATGCGGGAGCTAATTTCTTCTTTATTTCTCATCGAGTCATCTATGTAGCCCTCGGCTACACTGTTCGACGGTCACCCTCCGTGGCGTTTTAGTGTCAATAAGTTCGCACCTGAATCGGCGAGCAATGTAGCCGAGGACCTTCTGAAACTGTGCCCTGTGTATTCATGTGGATCATCCAAATTTAAGAAAGTGGCAATTTGTTTCGGCATTGCTCCAAATTTATTTATGCCAATGGGTTGGTTAGTGCATTTTCCATTTTGGTAATTTGGAAAAAATATGTTAGACATCGCTTTTATAATAGAAATATTAATCGCTTAATTTATAATAGAAATATTTGTACGCCATAGTATGGCAGGATATGCTGGAACCAAAATTGTAGCATCTATTGTACCATATTCTGACAAATAAACATTTTTGATTTGATTTGATTTGATTTTGTTGAACGAAGCGCTTCGTATTTCTTCACTTAACGTGAAAAGGCCCCTGTATTGTGAACGATCTTGGAATTTTATTTTTTGTGTTTTTGACCTGGACAAGAAGAACCCGCCCATGGTTCTCGACATCATTAGTTGTGATGTTTGCCAACTCTTGGCGTCTACATGCACCATTTATACCAAATATTAATACAACCTGAAAAGAGATAAAAGCAGCGTACAAAACACCTATATTGTAAAGAAATACGAAAGTGAAAGAAGTTAATAAGAATAATTTAGTTTCAAATGACCTTTGTTGCCAAATATCGGCAATCCGGAGCTTCTTTTAGGAACTTCTTGACATTGTCAGCCGAAAATACTTTCGACTTTTTAGTCACATGGCCACATGGAGCGTCTTTTTAGAAATGCCAGCAAGTTGGAGTACGACTTGATATCAATATCATGTTTTTTTTTTCAGAGTGCTTTTTCGCATTGAATAGTAGCACCACAATGAGCTTGACTTATATTTTTGAGAAAGTTCCATGAAATAGGCTAAAAACACACTTTCTGAAAATGAATTTGCGTCTTTGCTTGTTTTCCATAAGATGAAATTTTGATGCGCTTGTAAGTATCTATCGGTCGATTTTTCGGCCAAGAGGCTTAGAGTAGCCTTTTTCGCTGCCTCTGAGACTTCTGGCGGTGTCAAATTAATAAATTCATCATTACTTGACGACATTTTCAAATAAAAACAATACAGGGAAAAGAAAAAGCGCGCGGAATTAATTTTACTTGTTCACAAATTAGCGATGCGCGCGCATCAGCGCTTTTTTTCAAGGCAAAGGCACAAAAAACAGCCAGTATTACTAATAAAGTAAATTAATATTTTTGTGTTTTTGTTACAGATAACTGGTTTTAATTTATTGTCAAAATAATTAAATTAAATGTTTATTTATTATATTTTATCTCCCAAAGTTAATTTTATTCATAAAATGTTGACCACTTTTCTGACATAAAAACTCTTTGCTAAGATTTAAAAAAGTACCGTTCGTTTTAGACGGAGCATCTTGATAAACCGTGCGTTTTACCTTATTAAAAAGTAACTCGTGCGTTTTACATTACAATAACGCACAAGTACGTAGTGAGATACAATACGATTTTGAAATTGGTGAAATAAGAGACTCTTTACGAGCAAATGTGTTATAAAGGTATCTTATAAACCACACTCACCTTAACAAACACACACACACACACATTTGTTCTCCTAAAATTTGTTTTTTGGGAAACTGAATTATGTATGGGTTTGTACCACTGTCCTTAATACAAGTTATTTTATAACTTAGTAAGGGTGCTGGTTGCAACATCTACATGATTTGATAACTAGCAAAAGACAAGTGTACTTATAGATTACTACTGTTTATAGTTAACATTGTTAGTTGATTCTTTGATTAAATAAAATTATTATTATTTATTAAAGAACATTTCCATGTTCTGCCTAAGGAATTAAATAAAATAGAAAAACGTGTGTGGTCAGGGGAACCCGGCAGGAACGGATCTCAAAAAGAAAATTCAAGATGGCGGCTGCGAAAATTTGAAAACGACGAAAACTTTGAAAATGTTCACAGCCGCCATCTTGAATTTTCTTTTTGAGATTCGTTCCTGCCGGGTTCCCCTTTTCATTTAGACCACACAATTGGCTTCAGCATCCTCGAAAACCATGAAAACTATCTTGCTCTCTCGCTGTCTCTTTCTATTATATGTAATAAAATGCCGCATGGAGCTATAATGCTTCTTCGTTATGTGACGTTTTCTACCAGTTTACTCCTACCACAAGCTGCGTTAAAGAAGTCCGTTCCAATAAACTCAACTGTTTGTGTTTCTATTTTCCCACAGCTTAGTGAAGTGATGAAATGGGGAAAATATTCCACTTATTTGCAGTCATACGCGCTTTGCAAAAAAACTGCTGACATCAGCATACAGGATGTTTGTCTAAGCGGGAACAAAATGTTTGACCTCTGTACAAGTTGCAACAATCACTTCATACTGTGAATATGCATTCTGTGTGTGGACATAATGCGCGTCAACAAAAGGCAAAGAAAATAAATCAATAACAGAAAAGGTCAAAGGCATTAATGCCTTAAGAGAACTTTCCCTCTATCCAATCAGTGTCTGTCTGTAAATTAATCAAATTAGATGTTGAACGTTGAGCTAAGTAAAACGACTCGAGGTAGTTAATTAATTTACTTTGCGGTCGGACTGGATACAGAAACTCAACAACAAACAGATTGCAGTATACTCACTGCCGCCCAGGCCAGCCAAGATTGCCAAGTGAGACGCCAGCCTTATTTCCATTCAATTGTTTGTGTCGGGTTTCGGCAAGGCTTTTCTAGCTTCTGCCAAACTCAATTTGACTTCACGAGTTTGTTGCCGTCGCCGTCTGTTTATCGTTGCTGGGTTTTTCTCCATTTCTTGCGAGGATAGAGACGTTCTCGTAATTGAATTACTTCATTCGACGCGCCTAACGGAAGTTAGTTCGTAGTAATAATTAATTGGAGGGCGTCTAAATGGGTTCATACATAATATGTATGTAGTAACATACTCGTAACTTATGTATGCGTTTGGAATTCGGATCGTTAAATTAAAACTCTGCTGTGTTGACTTGGCTGCCGAGCTTCTAGAATTTTCAGATCTACTGTCGTGAAAGAACATGCAAATCTGAATTCTTAAAAAAAACTGCAATTGCATGTGTAGAATAAAAATGTGTGTGAAGTAAAATTACGAGCTTTTTCAGCCAATGCAAAAGAATTAAAACCTCTTTTCTACCTTAGCTTTGTTACCTTTACACAAGCTGCAAGTCGGTCCCGAGAGGCGTCACTACATAGCAGACTAGTAATTAGACCACGTCAAAGGGGCACATATTCGCCGTGAGCTGGGAAATTGGCTGACGTGAAACGGTCATCATAATTCCTTGTTAGGTACGTATGCTCTTTGTGCGAAATGCTCAAAGGCAGGGAATAACTTAAATTCTGGATAGTGTACACTATTTGTGCCTGACAGGACAGGTTTCAAATTATGTTATTGGAAATCCGAAATTCCGTTGCGCCATTGATATTTCTTAAATATGTCTATGCTTAAACATAACCATAACATTTATTGTAAACTTCTTCATTATTTTCAGCGAAATATGACAGACATTTTTAGAAAATTACGGAAGACAGTAACAATTCTTATGGCTTCCTTTACATTACTTTTAAACCTGAGCACGTTGTACGTCAGCTGATGTGAAATGGGCTGCTCTAGAGCCCGTGAGCGTACTGTCACTACGTGAGTACTTTACTCGTCGTTTTACTGCTGGGTACTTAGTTTTTGTAATTTAACGATTCGATTGCAGGCACTTTGTTGAGTTTCTTCTTTCATTTAAATATTGTGTTTTTAGGTTTAGATGGAGGAAACGTAACTTAACACTTTTTATTCATTTCAGGAAAATTTATCATCGAGTCGTAAACATTTATCTACAAATCTTTTTAGTCGGTCGTTAAATACAACAACATTTAGGTATCATGTAATTAATATTGCCAACCAAACTTTATGCTAAGCCAGAGAGAGCTTTTGTAACGACATCGTATCCTAAATTTCTTTTAAGGGCATAATAGTGTTGCCCTGCGACCTTTTCCTAATGCTTTGAAACTTAGTCACCAACTTATTGTCGCACATTTCATATAAGGTTACCATGTCATTCAGTCATAGCACAGTTTACAGTCGCTTTGAACACGAACTTCAGCTTTAGTTTTGTATGAACTTATTTAAATACGCGTCACGTTTTAGTTGAGGGCGCTTTGCGGATTGATGTGAACACGACTGGAGCTGGCAGCATATTAGACTACATTACTCATACGAGTCCTGGAAACCTTTACTTAACGTAGCATATACTTGAGTAATTAATCATTTTGACAGTTACTATTTACTGCTTTTACTAAAAAATCTAAAGATTTATATGACTAAATACAATGATTTACAAATTATGTCTGGGTTGATCCCAACATATTTGGAAACACATTAGACAGTAAGTATCAATACAATATTCTATCCTGAATCGTCTTTCCAGAGCTAGCACTTTATTGGCGTTTCGCCAGAGTCCACTTCGCCAATATTTATATTTGGCTTGGCTCCTACTTCAATGATTTGGAGTTATTAGTTTTACGAGGCGATTTACATGAGTAAACAAATACACGTTACCGACGCCCACCATCTCTGAAGAATATGAACGAAAGCGGCCTTTTTTTCATTTTTTTTTTTTTCTGTGTGGGAAATCATCAAATGACTTCTCCCGCTCTGGGCGGAGCAGAAGGGAGTGTCAGACTTTTACTGACTAAAACCCACCCGTGTTCCTTCAGTTGCCTGTGCCAGGGGCCACGGTATCTCTTGCGAACAACCCGCAGCCCCGGCGGCATCGGCCCTAGCGGACCCCGTCAGTTCGTGCTGACAGCTCCTTGAGGCGCGCGTGGAACTCAACGCGCCTTCGACCCGGGCTTGGTCCTTACCGGCCGGCGAGCTGCCCATAGCTCGCCGCCCGCAAGCCCGCGCCTACGGTGGCCGGGAGTCGGCTGTTGACTCCCGTCCAGGGCGTCTCCTGCGGCGGCTAGGCGCGCGAGGGTGCAGCGATTGCCTCTCCCTCACGCGCTCCGCCTCCTCCTTCGCGAGCATTACTGCTTCGCAGAAGGAGGTAACGGCCTCCCATTCACACTCGCTCCGTACCATGGCCTGGATGAGGGCCGGACGCGAGAGGTCGCCGCCGCCGATCGCCGCCACGAGGACACGGCGGGGCCCTGCCCAAGCCGGACAGACCTCCACCGTATGCTCCACCGTGTCCTCCGGGCGATCCCCACAGTGGTGACACCCTGGCGTTTCCTCCCGTTTTATCCTGAACAGGAACCTCCCGAAACAACCGTGTCCGGTGAGGACCTGCGTCAGGTGGAAGGTGAGGGCGCCGTGGCGCCTCTCTAACCACTCCTCAAAGAGGGGACTTATCGCCGAAATTGTGGCGTGCCCAGCGCTGGGTTGCGACAATCGCACTCTCCATGCCGCTATGAGATCCCGCCGGAGCTCTGTCCGCTGTGCCGTGATTTCTCGCGGCAGCGGAGTAACGCCCCGGCGTTTTGCCTCCTCTCGCCACTCCCATATGTGGGCGAGGACTTTGGCCTCCAGATCCCATGGCGGCAATCCGGCAAGGAGGCTCACCGCCTCAGCGGAGACCGTGCGGTATCCGCGAATGAGCCGGACAGCCATGACCCTTTGGGACGCGATCAACCGGCGGGCAACGAAAGCGGCCCACGACCACATCGGAGAATAACGACTCACTTAATGTACTGAATGATACGAGTGTGTGAAAGAGGCGTGACGACTGGGCGAGACGAATTCTACGAAACACATGAACATTCAAGAAGATAACGCAAAAAATTAATATCTTTATACTAGAGATATGCAGACATGTTTACGTTTACAAAACTCTAGTTATTATTATTATATTACGTAATTTGAATCCTGAACTTCCACGCATAGCGGATTTTCGGAAAAGCGTCGTTTTACTCACACTTGAGGACATAATGTAAATCTACATTTTTCATGAGATAATGTCAAACTTCTAACAATTTGTGGAGTAGTTTTACTTGTACAAAAGTTATCCATGAAAATTTATCTTTTGCTGGAGTAAGCCTTTACTTTAAAGTCCGTACTGAGTCTGATTTAAACTATGCATTCTTAAGTAAATATTTAAACGGAAACCACACGAAATCAACATTCATTGTGGACAAAGAAAGGACTGGTCGGCACTACCAAAAGATAGAATTGTATGGAAAAGGTAGAGAAAGGCCTTTGCCCTGCAGTAGGACAACACTGGGTAGTTAGATTAGAGTTTTTTTACACATGTGATCTGAATAACTGCCCGCACAGCAATAATTTTCTTTATAGATACTTACTTACCGAGCTTACCTTCACGCCGAATAGAAAATGGTTGATGATAAGGGCAGTATTTGAGGCGGGAAAATCTACCGATGGAAAGGGGAATATTAATCACGTTGCCGATGCATAATGCTTTCACAACGTCCCATTATTTTCTCTGGCCGAGATGTATAAACGTTACTTAGCACGTGTTTTGGCTAAGTGTTATTCTTGTCACTGTCACAAAACTGTCAAACTATAAGTGCAAGATAGAGACGGTACAATGTCTAAGCCAAATCCCGAACATAACGTTTATAGATTTCGGCCTCAGTACCGTGTGTGAAAATACAAAACTGTAACACTTGTTCTACCTTGCGACAGACAGCTGCATGAAATATTGCTCAGTGGCCAGTTCTCCAGTAACTCCTACAAGTTGCTGTCAGGAAGTAGCGTCGTAAGCTATTCTGATTGTGCTATAAATAGCTCAGAACCGTCGCGGCACTCTTCTCTACTCACTTGATACCTTTAGGTACTTCATAAATCAGTCTATCATGTCGAACCTTCTAAAGGACGTCGTGATTTATTATTTTACGATTCGACAGTTGAAGGATAATAATATAAATGATGAAAATGTTTAAGAAACCTTTTGCAACTTTATTCACCAAAGTAAAACAAAAAGCACACAACATTGAGTTCACATACAACACCATCGTTGTTAATATAGGCACCTAAACGGTAGAAATTTAACTGTTTTCCCTACCAACCAGTAAGCCGATCGTTCAATTATAATTCATTTCCTATATAGATAATTACGCTGTCGACCCTCGTCAATATTGTGAGATTCATTCATGAAATTCACGCAGCAGAGCACGCAATTCAGTCGTATTGATAAATCGTCGGTTCGACATCTAAAGTGAACAACAAATTGTTACTCCGAGTCTCCGACGTCGAAACACGAAACTCCTTCGTACTCATGTATCTAATTGACTTACAATTTTCTTTGGGTACCTATTTGTCGTATTATATTTCTTTAGGTGTAATGAGATCTTAAAATAGAAAATATATTGGCTGTCGCGTTATGAAATTTATTTAGTTTAAAACTGGACAGTGGTTTATTGTATCAATTACCTATTTGATTTTAGACATAATAAATAATGCCTAGATATATTTGAAGCAAATTGGACTATCATGTAAAAGTAAAACGCGAAGACCGAAGAAAGTCTAATACCCTGTTTGTAAGAAAAAAATAAATTTAATTCCATCCATAAATTGTGCAACCTAACCTAAAAACAAAACAGCGGCTGCTGAATTTCGGCAATGACTTGACTTTTGTATCCGGGCGTCGTGTTACAAAAGCTTTGCTCAACCCTCGTCACTTGTGACAGTGACTTGACAACGTAACACCTACGGAGCGGAACGAGGAGACAGTGTTGTTTGTTTTACCATCGCAAGAAATAGATTGAACCGAGATATAATATGTAGGTACCCATTGTTAAACGGGAATAAATACTTACTGTGGGACCTCTGAAATAGGCAGCACGCATTCCCGGTAGTGACCCGGTATTCGGTAACATGTTTTATACTTTTGAATGAAAGAAAGAAAATACATTTCTTTAGCACAGAATAAAAGACACACAATACACCAAATACATACATCAGATAGCAACAAGTAAAAAACAAACAGAAAGTATAAAGACCGATGTAAGAAAATAGCAGGAAAGTGTGCCCACGGCTGCGCCAAAAAGGTCCAGTTCAGCAAAAATGCCAGACAACTACTGCCTGACGCTGGCTTTCAACTGAACCTGATGTGTGAGGTGACGGATGTAAATCAGTTTTACACTGCAACGTGACGTGTGTATCTATGCATATCTAAATAAAATGAATATGTGTCAGATAAAAATAGTAACGAATATGTACTTATATAGTGTGAGTTGAGTAGTATTGCAAAATATAAACCAAAAGATACTGACAAATATAATGAGACCGATATGCGTAGTATATCTATATGTAGTTTGTGCTAATTTATGGCACGACGAAAGTGTGCTCTTTGCAATTTTCAAGAAAGTTCAAAATTCTGTCGATGTACAGCGAGCCCACTGTGTCGTATTGCTCTGTGGATTGATTTCTAATGGAAAAATAATTTCTTTTGTCAAATACCCACTGTCTGAACTGGAAAATAAAGTAGGGGAAATAAATTGTTAAGCAAATCGACTACCAACATTAATTGTCCGTTTCCATCTGTCATTCTTTGTACAGTTGTAAGAAATGGCTACAACCCGGCAAATTGACGTAGGGTATCACTTTGTTTAACAATTAATCTCCTTGACTGGACCTATTAATATCTACCGTGGGAGCTCGTAAATAAGACCTTGAAATAAATTACTTGATTCATACTCCGCGAACTTTCAGCAAACTTTCTTACTTAAGAAAGTTTTTGATTGCTTTCTTACCTAATGAACTCACTGCTCTTGACGTTATTCTCTCTAACCAAAATGTAGGGTAATTGTTGTGAAAAGGGTTGTACATCGTTTTCAATGTCCGTTCCCTATAAGTATTGGAATGATTTGCTAAAGTGGAATAAGTAGTGATAGAGAATGCCTAAGGCATTCAGTCCGCCTTTGTACCTTTTTGTGCGAAAAGTTTAAATAAATAAATAAGTACCTACTTAACTACTTCATAGCAGGAACTGTTTTTAGGGTTTCGTACCTCAAAAGAAAAAAACAAAACGGAACAAGAGTTCCGTTTCTTCTTTTTTTCTTTCGGATCCGTCCCCTTGTCCGTCTGTCAGTCTGTCAAGACCCATTTGCTTAGAAACGCAATGAAATGGATATTCAATAAGTAAGTCTACTAACAGTCCCTTGGAACTTTAAGAAAAATCAGAAGTTAGATTTTTCAAGTCAACGCAATAAAAAAATACGGCCATTTCTGAGACATATTTTGCTACTCGCAATTAAATCAAAACCAACTAAACCTACGGGTACTTTCCTGTTGACCTAGAATCATGCAATTTGGCAAGAAGCAAGGTCTCACAGCTTGAAAATCGTTAATTTGGATATTTTTTGTGATTACAAACTTATATTTGCAGTAAGAGAATTGACCATGACGTAAAACGATGCATAAAAGATTATGTATTTCAACTACAATGTAAAGTTTGTTTTTTGGGATAAATTTATCTCAACTACCCCGGTACCCTTCATTGTGTGTAGTCCGACACGCACTGGCTTTTTATTTAAAATCTCCGTTTAGATGTGCCTACATAGATCGTTCATTACTAGGTACCTCTGGTCCTGTCGTTCCAACTAAAAGCTTCGCGACTCACAGAGTACTATTTACGCACGCGGTATTATATTATCAGCCTAAACAGCTATCAGTAATAACATTCCGCCTTTTGACGAGCCATACTTTGAATTGTGAACGCAATAACCGAACTGTTCTTGGATCCATGCCGTTGTTTGATGTTCCCATGCATTCTCATAGTGCGAATATTAGCAGAACTAAATTAGTCCTGCTTATGAAATGAATGAACATTGAACGTTTTCTTAAAAGGTCTAGAAATGTGTTCTGACGAGACAATAAATTGAACAATACGTTGAGCTAATAAAACTAGTAATGAAAATGTTCGTGTTCGGACTTGACTTCCAATCTCTAGTCATAAAAGCGTGGTTTATTTGTCTATTTCAACGTTTATGTTTTGAGACTGTACCCTAATTGCGTAACACACGATCAATCGGAATCGGTTTCATTTTGACAGTTCAACAACATTCATTGCGTTATTTACGTGTTGAGCAGACAAATTTGTCGAACTTATGAAGCAATGGATTAGCAACTTGCTTCAAAATGATTCAGATTCCAATTGTTCGTGTGTTACGCAATTAGGGTGCATATTCGAGTTTTACGTTTTCATACTTAGTTATTTGTATTTTGTCGAATAGAGTCTCGATCCTAAACTAATATGGACCAATCCCTCACGACTAACAGCTCTGTTCAGCTTTTGTCCATAGGAAACAACGATTTTGTATGGATCAAGGAACTTGATGGTTGAGCAGATTGACATACGTCGTGAATTTTAAATATGGAGTCTGCAAAGAAGTATTATTCTAACAGGGTGCAATAAAACACTTATTCCTTGAATCGAGCACGGCTTCGTTCCATGTTCATGTATATTCTTTTACTTTTCTAACGTTCCCAGTTCACAGCTTTGAATTCAAATGTTTACTCCAGCTATAACTTTGAAGATTTCTTTGAAGTTTTTCATCGTATGCTTGACGAATTGGAAAGGCGCGCTCTGTCCAAGTGAATAATAAATGTATTCAGAACCCGAAAAAAATATGTTGGTTTATGAAATATGATTATTTAATGCTTTGTGCACATAACGTTGAAACTGAACGAGAGTGGACTTATTACTTTAGGCATGTTCATAAAAACTCTCCCCATTTTATTCTCGAATAATTTATATGGGCACCTGATCCAGTCTTTCTGATGATTCGTCTCACTCTAGTCGACGATAAATCAAACACACAGAGTCCTACCCACTAATCGCGACATACAAGTAACTAAAAAATCATAACTTGCACAGAAGTTGAAAAAGTTGAGAAAAGAGCAAGAGGATTTTACAGTATATTAATGCCATCAGAAATGGCTGGTAACTAGAGCCAGCTACGACTGAATAATTACGGGTACTCGGGTAGCTTTAAGGAAAATCATTAGAAAAATAAATGTTCGTTGAAATTCACCTCGTACTTTTGTTCGTAGTCTTTCATCAACTCACAATATCGCTGTTCACCATTATCCTTTTTGTCGTGAATATGTTTACGGAAGTCCCCTATTGACATGAACAAATAATGTAAAATAAAAATTCTTACATAATTTATAATGACGAAAATACTTTCATTTTAATTTGAACATTGATGGTTGCTTGACACAACAGCTTAACGACCATCTCACAGAACAACCACTAGGCATTCCTATACAAGCACAACATGAAAAAAACAATAGACATATAAGTGAAACTTACTATATTCAACTTTATTTCATTAAGGGCTGATTTTTCCAACGCCAAATAATTTTATCGGAGGAATAATTTTGAATTTTTGACAGTTCTTCCATACAAAAACTGTCAGACGTCAATTTTATTCCACGAATAAAAATTATCTGTCGATTGAAAAATCAGCCCTGAGTCTGTTTCGAGCCACTAAATCAAAAATATACATCTATTTGAGGTTGCTTTTTCTCCGCCATTTTTTAAGCCATCACGTCGTCGCTCAGCTGGGTTCCGATCCGACCGAACTTTTCTTGCCTTATTTGTTTTTGTATACTACATACTATATTTTTATTTATGTCCATCATTTTGTAATTGTAGCAAACTATTAGTCTGGTTTTCTAACGTCAGAACCTTTTATATTCTTCCAAAAATCTTGTCTCCTCGTTTACATGAGAACGGATAATTTAAGCATCAAATTGTAGGCTTTCATGTAAATCTACCAGTTATCGGACCGTTACTTGTTATTGGTTATCGATCGGGCTCCCTAGATAGAAATATACATGCGTGTGAATACCAAGACGATCTAAAATCGAAGCATTCCTTTCCCAAAATATAACAATACATACACTACAAAAAAGGCGCGATAACTGCAATTTGAGATCCTAAACTAATAAAACCGCTCATTAAGTCTGTTGGAAAACATAATCTGTGCCTTTATTTCAATAAAAACCACCCCTGAAAGCAGGCCGCGATGCCAGATGTTTAAAAAATTAAGTACACCTAATTACTTTACCAATGTTCTACATCCACTTTCTTTCTATACCTAACCTTAGAAAAATAACTAAGAAAGACATTTAAAATAAAATACTAGTTGGGAGCGAGCCTGCGTTCAAACTAATTAGTTTGTCCAACAATTATTACAAAACGCAACTATTGCGAAACAATGAGCCACGGAAAAATGTGCTCGGAAAGTGAAGGTGGGCAACATCTGAGGGGCAATTCTCGTAATTTTAAGACCGTTCACAGTCTGATCTCAGTCTCAATCTGTCAAAAAATACTTCTAATTTCCCTACATTTTGACAAGTTTTTGACATTTGTTTGTCGCTGAGATGAGACTGCGACTAGATTTTGAACGTTTTAAATTACGAGAATTGGCCTTCTGATATGAGGCTGCGTTCAACAAAAGTTTTGAATTGGAACAACAATGAGAGTTTAAAAGAAAGTTACGTAGAATTTGTACGAGCCGCAGCCCGGTTTAATAAACTTTTTCATTTTACGTTTATATAATAGTTCTGGCAATGTAGATCACAGATTTTTTTGTTTATTGCCATCGTGCTATTTGTGTTCTGGCAATACTTATTAGGTACATGATATCTTCTTGCATCACGTGGTACATACATTTTAGTGGATGTAAGTGCTTTTTTAAACACTGTGCACACTGTGCCATCAAGATATTTTTCACGTTTAGTTTATTAGTTAAGTAAAAAATACTTTAACAATGGCAGTGCGTTAGGAGCAACGGTAAGTCATTGAGAGAAAGTGTGAGCCAGACTACATTTAGGTTATTAATATCCATTAGCACAAATCGGATTCGATTCAATCCCTTTCAGGATAAAACAGCTCACAGCCCACTAGCCGCTCATTCTGTGAAATATAAACGCCTCAAGGTAGAAATAAACCGAATGATGTATACCCGTATAGCTATTATTCTTTCACGCTACGAACGTGGCGTCGTAACCGCGTAGCAGCGTAGCCCACATTCTACGTAGCTCGTAGTTGAATGGCCGATTTATAATGGTGATGGCGACCGCTAGCCATTTATTATTACACAACCTCTCGCATATACCTGAACATTACAATATCTAGACAGCTGATCGTTGCCAAACAATAAAACAATATTACGGTTGTTGACAATACGTCTTGCATTAAATATGAGTACCTAGTTAGCAGACGCTCGTTCTGTACGTTTACCATATGTTGTTATCGAAAACTTACTCGCTAGCGTATTAATGTGGATCGAATAGATTTCGATAATGCTTGCACCATGAGTTTTACGGAGTCTTAAGCAGGCGCATAGGTAAACTCAATAGATCATGTTATCTTAAGTTTTGCTACTTTCTTTTTCAGTAATAAGAAGAAAGAACGGCATAATTATATGCTCAAAATGTAGTGCGATGTAATGTAATGTAGCCTATGCTAAAAATGTTCTGACAGTCAATAATCCGACTAAATAGAAAGTTTGGAGGTTAGTGAACTACTTAAGGTAATTAAGTGGTTGTTGAATTTTTATTCCTTATAAGTCACTGTTGTGTCATCGAGTAACGTTAGTGACTGATTACGTTAGGTTTCTTACCTATCGAATACAGAATATCAATGCTGCATGCTATTCTGTAAAAACTCACGGTGAAAACTTAGGTGAAGTGAGCTGTCATTCCACGTGATGTAAGGGTTTGCTACTACTAACAGTTCACTTCACGTAAGTTTTCACGATGAGATATTTACAGAATAGATCGGCTGTAGTGCTCACGGTACGAATTTTAATTCTTTCCGTGACCGCTAGGAGCGCTGTTCAGTATTTCATATTCATATATTATTTACGGAGACGCTAGCGAGTTTTGACTGTGCAAACTCATGGTAGAGCTACTGGAAATGGTTTCTGTAACTACATAGCAACATTATGATATGTATGTAGACGTAGGTAGTACTTATATTGACCTGCGCAGTAAAACAGTTGTTTCATTGGTTTTCATAAAAGATGAGAACAACCAATACTTTTTAATATACAGTAATGTATTATAAATGAGTGGAGCGGGACGATGCTGATCGCTGTCGTTCCCTATATTTACATGAACTACAGACGAGGTAACAGTTAAGTGGCTCCCCACTTAACTGTTACCTCGTCTGTGGTTCGTATTGAAACGTTTTTTTTAAATATTGGAATACATTTTTTTTTTTTGTTGCAGAAAGAAAATTAAGAACATGAGCATGACCCTGTGTCCTAACCGAAAGCGACTGTCGCGCCAAATCGCGATTACGCGATCGTTTACATGAATTATGACGATCAAACGTGACTTGATTTATCGCATGATTATGTCATATTCATGTAATAGAGCGCAACCATACGTTTTGGTTAGGACACCTATTCAGGTGAAACTCAAACGTTTTTGAAACTTTTGATTGAGTATACCATTTGTTTTTTTTTTCAACTAAACGTAAAACTGAGCTCGGGTTTAGTTGTTTTATTTTATAACTTGTCAAAAATCCACAAACCTAGTTTTGACAAAACGCCCGCAGCAAAGTTCTCCGAATATGGAAATGAAAAGCTTGCAGTTCGTGATCAAAGAAAATAGAAAAGGGTTCCATTTTCTACTGGCACCTAAAATCTCGGTATTTGTTACATACCGTAGCAAATTGCGGTGAAGTTTTAGCCGAGCTCGCCTCGAATCTGTTTGCCCTCTTCACTTCATGAAAATGTTATCAGACGATCCGTTGAGACACTCTACGACTGACCTCGGTAGAGATTGGATTACTAACTCTTTATTACCTACTTAACTGAAGATGCTTCGAGATTATGCTGCTGCTTGTCCTTCCTTAAAATTTCTGAATCAGAGGTCGATTATACTTAATGTTTTACTCGCGTTCTGTGCAGATTTGAACAGATTTTTATGATAAAATACCAAAATCAGTTAATCCTGAGATTACAATTTTACAGTGAAACATAAAGTTAACGAAACGTAAAAAGAAAACGTCTCAGAAAGTCTATACAGCATAAAATATCAACGTCTAACGTCTTCATAAAATGAAAATACTGAATTGGAAAAAAGGTCAACATTGCTTCCGTAGAGACTGCATAGAATTTACTGACGTCATAGTTCAGTGGTAGAAAGACCACAGCGAAGATATATTGGAATATTTTGCCAACGTGAACCAAAAGGTGCGGTCATAGTCAAATGCAAATCGAAAATATCGCTGAGTGGGGCATGTTACCGGCGTCGATATAGCTCTTCAGTTAGACCAGGTCACGCTTAGTGTATTGCAGCTATCAATATTTTCAACACACCGATGTTGTTTGCGTGTAAACAGAATAGAATATTGAAATGTTCATAAAAATATTTTGTTCAGCTATCTATTTGGATATAGCATTTTTTTTTGGATTGACAGGCATGTTATGATTCAGTCAGATTGAAAGCATTGCCATGTTTAGTGGTTAGAATGTTTGTAGGCTCTCTTTTCACTAATTGCACTCGTGCAAATTAAATGATCCAATCCAATCCAATTCCACAGAAAACGTTTCATCTTTAATCAATTCCTTATGCTCACAAAAATAAATCCTACTAGCTCCTAGAACTTTTTCTTGTTCCAATATTTACTGCACTAGTTTTTACTCGGAATGTATAAAAATTAGATTTATTTATTGGGTTTTTGCAGTCTTATTTTGAAGGATAATTGATTGGTATTTAAGTTTTAGTCTAATTACAAAATCCAATAACATGTTTAGTACTATGTCGGACTGTCGGTGTAGAATCACGTAAGGGCACTATCAGAAATTATTAAACAGACTTAAAAATTCACAACACATAAATTCACTTTGATATTTGTAGCCAAGATCATTTAAGATAGTTTGTCGTCCTATGTGAGAATGTGGCACTAGTATATAGGTAGGTACCTCATAAGTGTTCCTGGACATTGTCTTGAAGCGTTGTCCGTTGCCGGCGGAATGCCATTTGCTCGCGCTCTGCCACGCTGGCTCGTTCGGGACTGGAACGACAACTATGTATTAAGTTAGCTCAACGGGTTACTATTGTCTTTGGATTGCCGCATACCTTTTTTAACACAGTTTTAAAGTTATTATACAACGGAGAAATACCAAGGAGCTTGCACGAATATTTAAACTGGTAGTTGGATAATTTTAAAACCTCCGTTCCTCAGATAAGTTTAGACAGGCATACATTAAAAGTAAAATGTTTGGTAGTGTTCCAAATCGTAGAGATAGATATAAATCGTTGAAAGATTTACAGGTTTTAACTCAGTCAGTCGGAAAAAAAAAATAGAATATTATTCGTGTGATTGAAATCTCAATCATAACGATGACCGAGACAAACCTATCCAATGTAGGTAACAATAACTCTAGTTTGCATTTTATTAATTAAATATTAAATTACTTTACATAGCGGAGCGGAGCAAAATTGCCAACATTCCATGTTATATTGTGTCCACGTAAGACCCACGCCTCAGCACAATATATCACAATGGACTACGACCGCTGTATAATACAAACACAAACGAGCAGACCAGCCAATTTGAAACTCAAGGAGTGTGCAAAAAACTCTTTCACAAGTTTCATACACACGTTTCTTTCGAATTTAGTCGAATGAGAATCATTTACCAATTTAGTTCACATTCGTCAAGTGATGAAAGAACAACACACGGCCATGAATGGAAGCACTTGAAGCAGCAAAATATTACGTAGGAGTTACCTGATTTTTTCTATTATTCATGAACTCTTATAATAGTTTACATTAAGTTATTTTTGCATAAATAAATTACTTAAATGTTGCAAATCTGGATATCAAAAATTATTCTCAATCCACCAATTAGGTTGGATTGTACATCCCGCTATAAATAAAGAGCAAACGGCTGTCTGATAAATTATTGTTTTATCTTTATAGTTTGGAACGCCGCCAGTTGTTAAAAACTGGACTAATAAATCAATCTCCGTACGATTTTACAGTTATTTGAGTTTCTGAACTTAACAATATTTAGTTGGTGGTAGCCATGGTAATGTCCGAAGGGAGAAGCGATAAGCATCGCTGCTTGTAGAGTGGACAGTAACTAATTTAGTCCCCTGCAATGAATCAAGTTTTCAGCTGGACATCATTATCGTAAACCAATGAAGCTTTTCACATCTAGGTCATAAACCTTTATGAGAATTGCTGTAAAATTTCAAATTGGGAAATAGTGAATAACTTAAAATTATTTCAAAACTCGTGGAATTGGTGTGACAGCAGACTTCTAGGCGCTTGGCTAAAAGCCATCTAGTGTTAAATGAGATTAACTACTACATTTTGATGAATCAACCTCTGATGAAACCAGCTAATCAATGAAGGCACAGGATTAGTATTCTACGACCTTTTATTTATTCCTGTCGTCACCTGTCCCATCCCACGCGTCTACCGTGAGTATGTGGCGAGGGTGAATACAACACAATACTCTGTGCGTAGCATTTAGTTGCCTAGGGCCGTTTCTAGCCTCAATACGTGAGGCTGTTAATGTGGTTTGCACTGAAGCTCAATGTTCGCCACCTCATCCAGTTCCACTACTACTTACTCTTAGTAGTTAACTCATAAGTTTCTAAGTAAGTTTTGAGTTTATATATTGTTATGGATACGATACGATAATAGCATTATTAAACCACACGGCAAAGAGAAGTTAAACATCAATTAGGTGCTGCAACATCTCTTTGTAAACATGAAAGTTTAAGGGAAAAGTTTGCTCACCTTGGGAGAGTACATCATGCAGGTAAACAGGCCAGTACTCAAAAACAATGAATTTAACTGACTGGAGTCCAGTCTGGCTAGATTAATCTGTCTCAGGTACAAAGCAGCTAACAGCTATACCAAAACTTCAAATGGAACGGGTGTTATTTTAATACATGTTTGCTTTGCGTGAACTTTTAGCATGAGACATGGAATACGTAAATTCCTGTTTCAGCGCAAGTTTCAGAGTTCCATTTTGTCGATTTCACGCGTCGTTTCACGAAGTATGAAGGCTTGTAATATGCAGTGATTTCAGTAACGTACTGACGGTAGTGTGCTCAGTAAAGCCAGGAAATTGTAGTTTCGTATAACTGTGAATGGAGCGATTTAGCATATTTATGAGGGACATGTGACAGGGTTTTGTGCGATGCAGACGCTTTCTATACCTTTGTTCATTAACGTTCGATGATTTTAATCTGTAGATACACCTGAGATATTTTATCTAATCAATAGGGGATCGTCCCACTTGTACAAGTAGGGGTTGAAATCATGACGAAACTACTTTTTTTTTTTTTACTTACTGGGCCTTCTCTTGAGCTCGATCACGCCTGATGGAAAGCGATGGATGAAACGAGCGTGCCTAGAAGATGTCTGTTCACTCTTGTTCGTCTTCTCTGAATTAAGTTAAGGTTAGCCTGTAAAGTGAACGCTCATGGCAGTTCCTTGAACAAATTCTAACACACAGGATAGGCTATGTATTAATTATTAAAAAAATCAACGTATATGAGTATAGTTACTGAGAACGGTATGAACTAAGTGCTTTTTGGAACCAAGCATGATTGATATATTAATGTGATACCGAAATGTTTCTATATTATTTTGCTAGGATGCTTACTGACTACTGAAACGTTTAAATATAATCTATTAGTCAAATGTTCAAGAGGAACGAACGTAAGTTGTATGAACCGTGTTTAGGTACCTACACATATTCGTTCTTTTGTTTAGGTACTTCTATCAGTACCTACTTACGTATTTTTCAAAATTTCAAACTTTCATCAAACTCATTCTAAGTTAAACATAATTTAATTCAATTAATAATGAGGCGAATTCGTTTTAACAAAAATACATAATTATTATTCATATTCCTTCTATTTGTTCTGAATGAGAAAGGTAAATCCTCTTATTCATTAACACGTACAATGATATGAGATGTGTAGGTAGTTTTAATGAGCAGAACTACAAAATTCATAAAACAATTTCACAATTTAATTCACGTCCATTTTATATCCATTTTCCTTTTTGTGAAAAATGTGCCGTCACATCAAAACTTCCATTTTATTAAAATTGGTTTCACCTCCTCCACGGTAATAGCGATATTTATATGCAAAGAAGTGGAAGTTCCCTTGTTTTCATTCTTTGATAACGTTGGTAGAGCACTCTATGAATGTATAGCACAGTTTGCGTTCAATCAATACTTTGTTCTAAAAACGTGATCGTCTAGCTGGGGGTTAAGAGATCCACTTCTGAAGCACGAGTTGCGGGGTCATTCCAACATGATATGTAGGTACTTTCAAGTTTATCCTTCGCTGAGAAGGCAGGGAGTAAAACATCGTTGGGAACTCTGGAATCGGACGTACCTTCCGTAACTTTCCGTATCTTTTCCTGAGAAGAATTCTTTACCCAGCTGTGGGGAAGTTGTGGGCCGGTTAAGTAGCTCTATCTTCTTCTTAGCGTGTGAAGGACAAAAAAATAGTTTACCAAAAAATTTTGCAACGCGAATACTGTTTGCTGACGCAATAATTAGAGATTTATGTTATGCTACGTCAACGCCGGATATCGCTAAAAACCAGCGCTGGGGCTCTGTCTCGTATGGGGTCTTAGCATTATGCTGAGCGATGGCCGTTTTGCGTGGATGGGACGCATGTTTTCCCCCAACTTGTTATATATATTTTTTGTGTTTGTGTTCTTTTAATGCGTCATGTTTGCCGCAAATTTTCTTTCTCTTCCTTCTTCTTTCTCTTTCTCATGCTCTATAGATACAGCTAGCCAGTCCTTACTTTAGTAATGTCACCGGCCCGCAGGACTACAAGATTATTTCGTTTGCTGCCTGACAAAGATTAATTTTCCAGAAAATGAAGACCACGTCTTTACTCCGCATATTTTCACTTCAGCTGTGAGATTATATGGTAGAATCATTTCACCATTCCAATTTTATTTCTTTGAGTAATGTTCCGAGCAATATTGAACAATTTATTTCTTTTCTGTTTTGATTTCCCTATCCACTCTCCGGTGAAAGTAAATATAACGGCTTTTTTCTATAACGATAAAGTATTTGAGCTGGGGAGTTATTAGCGAAAGAATTTGAAGGATAACCTAATAATACTTGTAAATCCGAAAAGGAGCTCAAGCTACGGAACTCCCGGATGAAGTGATTAACATTAACATAATGTGGTGACAATTTTAAGTTCACTTGCGGTCTGCGGGCTGTGATTATACTTCCCTCTTACTTAATTTACATGAATTCCTAGTACGTATAATAAATAACCTCCCGTCCTCACGATTTGTAACAATGGATCGGAAAGGGCTCGTCTTTTCAATTACGCACCCTTTATGTATCATTATGTACCGCATTCTGTATCATTTTTCTCGTAATATTTTCTTTGTTTTCGATAACAAAGATACACGTGATATATTCCAAGGTTTTTGACATTTTTTGTAGGTCAATGTTACGAAACAAAAATAATCTCTTATTCTCATAAATACTGTACGAGATAATATTTAATGTTCAGAGTCTGAAAGAATCAATTATTGTTTCGCGATCGTTTAACTCATCATATAATAAATTTATTTCGTTAGTATTTCATTGAGTTAGTTGTTAAGAATAAAGTAAACAATATGAATTGAATTTATAAAGGACGTTAACATTTTCAATTCCGTTTGCTTCAATTGCAATTAGTTTTAATTGTATTTTGAAAGTTTAATTTTAAGTGATTATATCGGTTCATCTAATAGATCTAATAATAAACAGTGAACTTTTTCTTTTTATGATGAACAAAGAAGATTGTAGGTTTTTTTTTTTCGTTAGATAGGTACTTCAAAACGAAAGGGAAATAAAACTTTTAGTGCATAGACCTCCAGTTTCAGAGTTTTTACAGAAACTAAGTAAATAATACAATTAAGTTGGAATCGACGTATTAAAACGGTACAACAAATCCATAAATATTAATTGTTGTGTACCAAACAACGCCATCATTATCTGCCTATCCTCTATATGAAGTGAGTGAGTGAGTGAGTGTGGTGTAGCAGCACAATAAAAAAATATAACGAGATTCAAAATGTACATAGAATACCACCCACAACAGAAATTTTAATCTTAATAATAGAAATCGATTGAGTCATATCACACTAATACGAGTCTGCATGTTTTATCCTGTAGCATGTCAACAAGCCACAGTAGCATCCGTAACGAGCGGCGGAAGCTACACCGCTACGAGTAACCGCTACGCCGTAGCAAGTAGCTACGTATATTTGAATAGGTGGATAGGAATTCACGCTTTTGAACTCGGTCTGAGGATTAGTTTATAAACACATTATCTGCTGAAAATTAGGCTTTTTGGCTAAAGGCAAACGAGAAAGTAAAGGCCTTTTTTTTACTTGTAGTAATGTTAACGCAACTACTGAATGCTCCTTATTGGTATCGGTTGGTTGAGAGTTTTAACTTTAGCTAAGTTTCAGCTATATGTATTTAACAAAATAAACTTATAACTGATAGGTAGCGCCGCTGGACGGTGACTCTGCGTTTATAAATAAATGAAAATATTGATTTATTTATCAAATTTTAAACAAGGTCAAATTAAATTTGCTGGCGAAGCCCCGCAGACGTAAAGGGTACAGAGTTCTAAACAATATAAAACAAAAAAAAAAGTTTTGATGTTCTAATTTTTGGGGTCACCTAACGATGGTCTTGTTGTAACTTGAAACAAGAGTTGAGAAAATTTGTTGGAAAAGTTGGTTACTGTTTTACTCGAGAACCACTTCTATACATAATTATAAATTAAAGTCTATTTTCATCCTGCCGGGGTAGCGGGATCGTCCGAAAGGGTTACCGCTGCCCTGGTACATAAAGGGCTAAGGAAGGAACACGGGTGGGTTTTAGTCAGTAAGAGTCTGACGAGTCTGACACTCCCTTCTGCTCCACCCAGAGCGGGAGGGGTCATTTGATGATTTCCCATCCTAAAAAAAAAAAAAAAAAAAAAAAACAAAAAAAAAAAAAAAAAAAAAAGCAAGTACGGGCTGGTCAAAATCAGATTAAATTTGCCAAAACTCGAGCACGATTTAAACGCTCAGCAAGTGGAGCGACGAATTCCAGTGAGTGCTCCGAATAATTTCAGCTTTTAATTTCGGCATTACGATTGAAAGTAGAGCACTTTATTACAAGTAAGGTTTGAGGAATATTTGAAGGACGAATTCTATCGACACCCTCTTCTTATTAATCGCTTCTACAGTCAAATTGAAGCACGCACCATCTTAATTTTATTTATTACAAAATACGAGTCTTTGGGATGTCTTTATCTTGTAATTGACGGACCCTTTATTTCTTATTTGATTTATATCTAAGAAAGAAAATACGTTTATTTGTCGTAAAACATAACGCAAAGACCAAACACGAACAAAAACAGATCAAGTGGTGGGAAAATCTGCGTTTTATTAGTGTCCAAATACGATACCATAACCAAATGTTACAATTAAAATCTGATTTTAGCAATTTATAGATCTGCAGATCATCCATTTACAAACATCTGACGCTATTGTAATATTAATCTCAGCAAATAACAATTTATTATCAGCAATATTTACAACCGTTAAGACTGAAATTTTACGGCTCCGATATCAAAACTCCTGTTGAACATTATTTTATCTTAACAGCATCAATTGAAGTATCAGCTTAAGGAGCCACTTGTATTATATCCTTACTAATATCATATTGTGCACAATAACTATTAAACTCTGCCATCGTCTTGAAAATTTTATTCCAAACTATGAAATACTCTTTAGACTCTGGTTTAACATGAACGTTAGCGTCTATTCATAAAAGGGTCGCCTACACGTAAAGCTGTTCCTTGCGACGGAGTTCATGAGCCAGTGAATGAGTGACATATCTGAAGCTAAAGCCTTTGTGAACATGACGCTTCTACTCCAATAGCTACTGTTTGTCACTCGGGACTTTGACGTCTTTTCAGTTCTTAATGAGCCTACCCACGTAATTGAAATTAAAAGAAAATCTGTTGAACGCGTTGTCGTGTATTTCAGTCTCTCTTTTCGTCGCAAATCCATCTTCTGGCTATTGTTGTAACATAAATACCCATGTTTAAGAAGACATATTTTTATTTGGAACAAGCAAAGATTCGAACTTGTTCTTTTTTTGTGACATATGCCAATCCGCACTAGGCCCACGTGGTGGATTATGGCCTCCTCATCGAGAAGAGGCCTGTGTCCCAGCAGTGGGAACATTTTACGCTGGTTATGCTAAAGATTCGAACAGTGGCAGTAACAGCCTTCGCAGCATGGGGGACCCCATGCTGCAAAGGTGGGTGCGGCTTCATGTTATAATCTAATTTTGTTGTCAATACTAACACTAGTTTTTTAAGTACATTGTTACTTACATTCGTTTTTTAAGTACATTGTTACTTACAAATTATGGACTTGGTCTGAATTAAATGTTTATTTTTATAAAGACATGATGCCGTTAGGAAGGAAAACTTTATGATTCTCAACGTGTTGGAATAACAAAAGTATTTTATTTTAGCGGAATGTAGCAGCAGACCTTACACATGTATTATGAAGTTTTTAATCATCATTTTTACTCATTAACATTTATTTTTTACTAAATAATCCAAAATGTTGCTTCAAAAATCAAACGTCGACATATAAACTTATGCCCATATTTATAGTAAGTACGTTTTAAGTTCATATGTTCGTGTTAATTTAATACGTCGAGGAAATGACTTCCAGGTCAGGTTTATAATTGTTTGTTGCGGGAGGCAGCCGCGCCCCCGATTTTGGCGAAAATGCAAATAACTGTCACGCGGCTCCACAAGTGATAACTGTATTGCATTAAAAACGTGTATTTTTAAACAAAATTCTACCAAATCCACTCTTGTATTTAAATTGTATAAACGCAAATCCGTTAAAGCATATCGATATGAAATATCAGCGTTTACCTGAAATAATACTGAACGAAATACTTACATATAATTTGTAGTAACTTTATCCGATCAACGACAGCCATGTTTTATTTATGGTAGTCCAGTAGGCCTAACACCAATAAAATCTACGACACTAAGGTCCGAAAACTGCTGGCGCCTTTTAAACCTGTCTCACCTCATTTTCACCATTATTGTAATCTCCTTAATATCAAAAATCGTGAAAAAAACCTTTGCAAAGATTGGAACCAATTACTATGCTTATAATATCTTTCATCCTGCTTAATATTTATGTTCTAGCTACCTACTTGTTGAGAAAACAAAGAGAAGAAGTACCTACTACATACAAGGTAAATTACGTATTCGGTTGAGTTTACACAAACATGTATTTTCATGATCCTTGCCTACACACGTTTATTCAATAACTCCGATTCGAGATACAGCGCATGATATATTCCAGAATGTAAATGAAGGCAGAATAATAAATCAATACCGATAATATAGCAGACATGTGTGATGTGGTAGGTAGTTACGCATGTAGTACGAGGATGGTAATTTCGGAGTTATAATCAAAACGTGAATAGTTTTCAATATTTAGTAGTAAATGAACAGCAAGATAAACTATTTCAATGTTGAAGTCGAAAACTGTTCTGAATTTCTTAATGTATAATTATTTCGCGACTACTCGAACTAATAACAGGAGGCATTTACTGCGGGATCCTAGTTTCTGAATAGGTACAAAAGGACAACCTAAGCCTCAAACTAACCGGAGGCCTCCGGCATAGGGTGACCGCCACTGGTGCCCGCATGCTGGAGGTCCCCGGTGCGACGAGCGGCCCCACCGCTGACGCCCTGGCTGAAAAGCTAAGGGCGTCCCTCAATGCGGACGAGGCTCGAGTCTCCAGGCCCGTCAAGTGCGCGGATATGCGCATTGTGGGCCTGGATGACTCGGTGACGGGGGCCGAGGTGGTAGCCGCCGTCGTCAGGACGGGCGGGTGTCTGACCGACCAGATGAAGGCGGGCACCATACGTCCTGACTTCACGGGTATGCGAACCGTTACGGTAAGCTGTCCCGTGACGGCGGCGAGAAAAATCGTGGAGGGCGGAAGGCTCCTGGTGGGCTGGGTGTCAGCGCAGGTCAAGCTGCTGGAGCCCAGACCTCTAAGGTGCTATCGATGCCTCGTGGGGCACCACGTGAGCGTCCATTGCACCTTGGAGGACCGCAGCACTCTATGCTTCCGCTGCGGTAAGCCCGGACATACGGCCGGCTCGTGCAACGCCGCGCCGCACTGCGTCGCATGTGCGGCTGCTGGCAAGCCGGCCGATCACCGGGCGGGGAGCAAGTCCTGCGCTCCACCCGCCGAAGCCAGGAGGAAGGGCAGGCCCTCCGCCGTCGTCGCCACCACCACCGTCGCCGCCACTGTCGCCGCCACCGCCACCGCCGCCGCCGCCGCCGCCACCACCGCCGCCGCCGCCACCGCCACCGCCGCCGCCGCCACCACCGCCGCCGCCGCCGCCGCCGCCGCCGCCGCCGCCACCACTGCCGATAGGGCCCGGGAGGGGGCTGAAATGGAGGAGTAATGACTCCTCCTCTACGCCTCCTCCAGGCGAACATCAACCACTGCGCCTGCGCTCAGGACCTGTTGCTCCAGAGCATGGCGCAGTGGTCGATTAACATCGCCGTGGTCGCTGAGCCGTACTTTGTCCCGCCCAGGGATGACTGGGTGGAGGACCTGAACGGCTCAGTGGCCATAATTTCGTCGGCCGCCGCCGGTACCCCATCCCTCGAAGGTGTCACGAGGGGACAGGGGTGCGTAGCAGCACGGTTCGGAGAGATTGTAGTAGTGGGAGTATACTTCTCTCCGAGCCGAACTCTCGCCGAGTTCCAGAACTCTTTAACAGAGTTGAGTGTCGTCGTCGCTAGAAACCATGCCTTCTCCGTGCTAGTGCTCGGGGACTTCAACGCCAAGAATTTGGCCTGGGGTTCCCGTTGCACGGATGTGCGGGGCAGGATGGTGGAGGACTGGGCTCTGGAAACAGGCCTGGTCGTCCTAAATCGGGGTTCTGTTCCTACGTGTGTGCGGATGCGGGGCGAGTCGGTGGTGGACATCTCGTTCGCCAGCCCCGCTCTGTCACAGCGTGTCATTGACTGGCGCGTCATGGAGGAGGTGGAGACCTACTCCGATCATCGGTATATCCGGTTTGAGGTCTCCACCCAGACCTCTAGCGCGCTGGTCCAACAGGCCCCGAGTGGTCCGCGGTGGGCGCTGAAGCAGCTGGACCGGGAGCTTCTCCTGGAAGCCTCGATCGTGCAGGCCTGGGTGTTTTCACCGGACAGGCCTGCTGATATTGACGATGAGGTGGAGTGGTTCCGGGAGGCCATGTCCGAGATTTGTGACGTGGCAATGCCCCGAGTCCGGCCAGGATGCGCCCGACGTCAGGTGTACTGGTGGTCGCAGGAGGTTGGGGCGCTACGCAAGGCGTGCGTCGACGCGCGACACCGGTACACCAGGCACCGCAGGCTCCGCATCCGCCCTCCGGATGCGGAAGCCACGGAGGTGGAGCTATACGAGGGGTACAGAGCGGTGAAGACCGCCCTCCAACAGGCTGTTCAGCGGGCCAAGGATATGGCCCGCGAGGAGATGCTGGAGACTCTGAACAGAGATCCATGGGGGCGCCCCTACAGAATGGTGCGGAATAAACTCCGCACATGGGCCCCCCCGCTGACGCAGAGTCTCCGCCCACAGCTGGTGGAGGAGGTGGTGAGCGCTCTGTTCCCTTCAAGGGGGGAGCATACTCCCCCGCCTTTGGCTCCACCACTTGCGGTGCCCGAAGCGGACCACGCGGACAACGACGACGACACCCCTGAAGTGACCGGGGTAGATCTGAGAGCGGCGGTAGGCAGGCTGAAGGCCAAAAATACCGCCCCGGGACCCGACGGCTTGCCGGGTAAAGCCTGGGTCCTGGCCTCGAGGGCTCTCGGGCCTCGACTGGAGGCGCTCTTAAGCGCATGCATGGAGAGAGGCCAGTTTCCACTCCGTTGGAAGACGGGGAAGCTGGTCCTCATTCAGAAGCCAGGGCGCCCTGCGGACTCTCCGTCCGCATACCGGCCCATAGTGCTGCTCGACGAGGTCGGCAAGCTCTTTGAGAGAGTGATTGCGGGCCGCCTCGTCGGGCACCTGGTGAGGACGGGGCCGGATCTTGCGGAGTGCCAGTTTGGCTTCCGCAAGGGGCGCTCGACGGTGGACGCCATCATGCGCGTGAGAGCCCTCACGACGGGGGACGCGGTGTCCCGGGGTGGGGTGGTCGTGGCGGTGTCACTCGACATCGCCAACGCGTTCAACACCCTGCCCTGGAGCTGCATAGGGGAGGCACTCCGGTATCACCGGGTGCCGACTTACCTCCGTCGAATAGTCGGGGCGTATTTGACGGACAGAGCCGTCATCTACCCCGGTCGCGACGGGAATTGGAACCGGCGAGAGATGTCGTGCGGTGTCCCGCAGGGATCGGTTCTGGGGCCGCTCCTGTGGGACATCGGTTACGACTGGGTGCTGCGGGCCGACCTCCCTGATGGCGTCAGCGTAGTTTGCTACGCTGACGACACGCTGGTCCTGGCGCAGGGGAGGTCGCATCAGGCGGCGGCCGACGCGATGACACGCGGGGTTGCGATAGTCGTGGAAAGGATCCGGCAGTTGGGTCTCGAGGTGGCATTGCACAAGTCCGAGGCCATGTCCTTTCATGGGCCCCGGTACGGGCCACCTTCGGGATCCCAACTGATGGTCGCCGATGTGAACCCCTCCTGGTTCACATCGGCGTCGAGACAACGATGAGATACCTGGGTCTCGTCCTCGACAGCCGGTGGAACTTCGTCGAGCATTTCCGACGTTTGGCCCCCAAACTGGAACGGGCCGGGGCCACCTTAAAGCGGCTCCTGCCCAACCTTAGGGGGCCAAACGCCTCCTGCCGGAGGCTTTACGCGGGGGTCGTGCGGTCCATGGCCCTTTATGGGGCCCCGGTATGGGCGCGTTCACTGCGGCTTCGAGCCGCACACTACCTGAACGCGCCCCGAAAGGTGGTAGCCATAAGGCTTATCCGGGGATACCGCACGATCTCGGGCGAGGCAGCAAGCCTCCTTGCCGGACTGCCACCATGGGATCTGGAGGCGATAGTCCTCGCGCGCCTGTATGACTGGCGCGCGGAGGCACTACGTCGGGGGGAAACTCTGCACCCGCGGCAAATCGCTGCGGAGCGGACGGACCTCCGGCGCGGTCTCATGGTGGAATGGAAGGCGCGACTATCGCAACCCAGCGCAGGGCACGCCACGATAGCGGCGGTAAGACCCCTCTTTGAGGAGTGGCTAGAGAGGCGTCACGGCGCTCTCACCTACCGCCTGACGCAGGTCCTCTCCGGACACGGATGTTTCGGGAGGTTCCTGCACATAATCAGGCGGGAGGAGACGCCCGGGTGTCATCACTGCGAGGATCGCCCGGACGACACGGTGGAGCATACGGTGGAGGTCTGCCCCGCTTGGGCAGAGCACCGCCGTGTCCTCGTAGAGGCGATCGGCAGCGGCGGCGACCTCTCGCGCCCGGCCCTGGTGCAAGCCATGGTCCGGGGCGAGAGGGAGTGGGAGGCGGTCACCTCCTTCTGCGAAGCAGTCATGCTAGCGAAGGAGGTGGCGGGATGGGCGAGGGAGAGATCCTCACGCCTCAGCCGCCGAGGGAGACGCTCCGGGCGTCGGGAGCCGCGTGACGACTCCCGGCCACCGTAGGCGCGGGCCTGCGGGCGGAGAGCAATGGGTAGCTCTCCGTCCGATCAGGACCAGGCCCGTGCCGGACGGCGCGTAAGTGTTCCACGTGCGCCTCAAAGAGATGTCAGCATAGATGACGGGGCCCGACAGGGCCGAAGCCTGCCGGGGTAGCGGGATCGTCCGAAAGGGTTACCGCTGCCCTGGTACATAAAGGGCTAAGGAAGGAACACGGGTGGGTTTTAGTCAGTAAGAGTCTGACACTCCCTTCTGCTCCACCCAGAGCGGGAGGAGTCATTTGATGATTTCCCATCCTGAAAAAAAAAAAAAAAAAAAGCCTCAAACTAAACTAACTGTTAAATAACATTTTCCTAAAAACCTAAATTCAGCCGTAGCTGTGTAGCGATAAGACAGTGGCAGTAACTCTTAATAAAGAGCCTTTGCTTTTTCCCGTCCATTAAGTACAAGAAATTCTTTAAAGCCTCGTAACTGAGTGGTGTGTAATGGGTTGAGCGATGTCACGTCTAATCGAATGCCAGCTCGTGGCAAGACACGTCCAACGGTCGGGACCGTCCCGTATAGTTGATTCTTGTGGGTATAATAAGTGAAGCGTCCATATTAAGTACATGAAAGAATTTTTGGAAACGTTGATGAAGGCTTAAATGAAGTTATCGGATATGTTATTGCTGAAAATTTAAATACAACGCATATATAAAAGCTGCCAGATTATTCACAGAACATTTCCGAAATTAAATTAATATAAATCACCTACAGCATTGAACGGAAAAAGTGATAGTAAAATGATTATGATTACGTCATGTGCGCATATGAAGATGATAAATGATAAACAAGCGTTGGAAAGGTATACTAAAACAAATAAAAAAAAAATATGGAGAGGCATCATTCAATTTGCAAGATAGAAATAACTTGACCCTTATATTTTCATTTCACCTTTTAATAAAATATTTCTCAGCACCCAATCTTTCTTATCTGTTAAATATTTAACTTCCCTTAATCCGGTTAGTGTCGATGGGTGTGACACGTGTCTTGTGTTAGACAAGGGCCGCGGTCTACCCCCCACACTACTTGCACACTCACTGCGTGGAGAGAAAACACATTGACGAGTACACAATATAGAAAGGTACAGAAGCGTAGCTCCTACTGAAAATATATGCAATACAACAACTAGGTGAATGTGTTTCAATGTGAGTTTTATTTCATTTTACGTTGCATGAATTTGGGCGGCATCTTCGTTTTAATGTATGTTACCTTATTCAAGATGTGTGTACCGTTCATCATCTGCTAGCCCTAAGTTGGACTCGGCTTCCAGTCTAACCGGATGCAGCTGACTACCAGTATTTTTATACATGCAGCAACTGCCTATCTGACCTCCACAACCCAGTATACTAGGTAATACAGGTATTTTTTTTTTTATTGTCTTTTATAGATTTAGGGGCTTTTGGTCACAATAAGACCATGCCAGCCCCATCGTAACCTAATACAAGTGAAGCTACACACCTTATAAACGATTAGGCCTCTAAAACCTTACTCACTAGGTAATACAGGTATCGTATTACCTAGTATACTGGGTTGTGGAGATCAGAGCTGGTTGGGAATACTGGTTGTCAGACTTTCTGGCTTCTGACGAACCGTAAGGACTGTCAAAGATCCACGAATGGCAACCGGGACCAGCGGCTTAACGTGCTTTCTGAGGCACGGAGGGGTCTTGATGTGTAAAGATAACCCATCCCCGGACCAACCACCGCAAGCGTAGCTTAACCTGATCCATCGACCCGTGCGGCTGTTATTACTTAGCAAGCCCCTCTTATGTGTACCTACCGCTATAACGAGCCAAACCATACGCACACATAGCTATGCTATTACGTACAGTGAGTTCACACTCGCGACTGGCATAAGTTTCGATCTCCAAAAGTGCGCATACGTGAATGCGTATGTCTGTTTTCTATTTGAGTTTGAGCCGGACTTCTGTACATACCTTTTTTGTGACAAGTAGGTAGCAACCTTTTCTACAGAATACCCTTACGGCCTGAATAAATGGAACCCTTTTAGCGAGCGCTCCAGAAAGTAGGGTTTCTTAGAATTAAACCGTTACTGGCCATAAGAACATGAATAGCTTTTTGAAAACCGCTAATTATTTTGTTGGAGAAATAATTTTATGTAAACGGTGGAGATGGAGGACTATTTGGCTGATAAATGGTGAATAAATGGTGTTACAGTACTTTTCTTCGTTTCTAAGAACTTGTTAAGCAATAGAAGTACTTAGTCAAATTAGGTTTTTGCTTTTCATGTTCAAAATATCTTCAGAAACTAGGGCACATTTTATATCAGCATATTTTTTTCAAATGCGTGTGAAGCGACTTGGATTTGCGACTTGTGCCGAGTGCAGGCAAGATTTTTGAGACATGACATGCATCGTACTTTATTTGAAGAGACAGGAAAAGTATTGATATAAAATTCTTATATAAAATGTGACAACGAGCGAATGTTTATTTACGGAGCCCCATTATGTCAATCTGACCTTTTCATATAAATAGCCGTCTCGTCGCTTCCATAAACATTTTATTGCCTTCCATAGTTTTACTACTTCTTACACGTCCTATACTCTGCTCTTACGCTGTTCTAAAAATAAAAATATTTTTTTACCATTTCACAGCCTCAACGGGACATGGTAGTGTAAGCTAAGTTCGGGTTATGAAACAATTTAAGAAATGCGTTAACCCAATTCATGCAGTAAGCTGCATGAATTGGGTTAACATAACGTAATTATGAAAGATTAAAAAAAAAAAAATAAGGTACGTGTTATCGTCGTGTAATATTATATTAAACGTGTATTTATCATAATTGAACCCAAATCAGACCAAAAAAAAAAATTACTGTAATTATTCATGAAATTCCATGAAAAAGCCATATCTGGACTCGTTTGCATTCTAATAAAAATCATGTAAGGACATAATGGCTTTGTATGCATAGCTGTTACAATTTGTGAAAATCTTTGAAACAGTTCCGCTTGTCATTATAGTGTTACGAGCTTCGGGTTCGTGACAATAAAAATTACCAAAAGTTACACTTTAATTAGACAACACTAATAACAACTCAAACACGCTAATTATAAAACACAATCGCTCTTAAGTCGCACTTGAAGATCGCTTTCGATGTATTCGCATGTGTCGCTGACCCAAGTCGGATTGGTCGCGGCTAGTCCCGGCCTTATATAGTGCCGCAGATAGTTCCAGAACCTTTTATTGTAGAAACATCTAGAATGTTCGAGTACATACCGGCCACGACTGACCAGATGTCGATAGTTCTAGTAAGTTCTAGGATCGAAATTTCTACTAGATAATTTTATTTTTTTATTTTATTTATTCGGGAAAATAAACAGTTATACATTAAAATATTACACTAAGATATAAATGTACAAGGTTTATAAATGTATAACCTACGACATTTTCCACAACATATTAAAAGTTATATATAACAGTGCGCTATTCTAAGATTTTAAAACAAAAAAGTAGTTAAAAGTGAACTTAAACATAGACAGGCATGCAAACAACAGAGAAAGAGAGAGAGAATGAGCAAATATTAAAGTAACTAACTAAACTAACTGTTATATTCTAAAATTATTTCCTTGGTAAGATTTCTAAATTTTTGAGCAGAGACGAAGTAGAAGTCGATGTCTTCAAAGATCTTATTGTACTGGTTGGTAAGACGACGTAGGGGTGCTCGCAAGCCCGCGTTTGTGCGACAGGAACTTACTGCAAATAGAGGCCTTGCGCGCACCCCACGGCATACCGTTGTTCTGGGTACTACGTAGCTGATTTTGTTGCGAGTATCAATACAGTCATAAGTATTGCACAGATCAAACAAGAACATTGTTTGAAACATAATTCGTCTAGACTTTAAACTTTGGAGGTTATACTTCTGCAATAGATCATTGTAGGATGCATAGGTACGACGGCAACGAAAATGCATGGCCTTTAAAAATTTTCTCTGTACTTTTTCGATCATATCGGAATATTTACCATAGTGGGGATTCCATACCGAAACAGCATACTCTAGCTGAGAGCGAACTAACGACCGATACAAATACAAATAGGTAGAGGACCGGGTAAATACTGTAGCCGTTCTCATGATAAAACCGAACATACGGAAAGCATTATTAACAATTTTGTCGATATGGGAATCTAAATGGAGTTTTTTTTTAATAGATGGCGCTAGTGACTACATTCGTTCGGGTATTCGATAATAGATGGCGCTAGTGTCTCTATTAGTTCTGCTATTCGAAACTAGAAGGCGCTAGTAGTAATTAATGTCACCATGTATCAGGCATTAATTGTGGCGCGCAACAATAGCATAAGAAGACCTCGCATTTTTCACATTTTGTGTAACTGCGTAACTTTGAGCAGTTTTGACACAATCAATGATAATTTTTTACCCATACAGGAAAGTAGTCGATGCTGTCTGTCCAAACAGATGTCAGTGGCATATCTTGATGTCTGGCTGGTTCTTTTCGGGGTCTTTTTGAGGATATTGGAGAATCAGGCACACTTGATGGAGTGACCACTCGGCCCGATGGACTGCCAACTCGGTTGAATGGAGTTCCAGCTCTTGACGTCGTCGGTGTTCCTAAAAGGCTGGCTGGACGACCACGTTTTTTGGCTGTGTGAGCAGTTTTCCTGCTTTACGCATATGTTCAGAAACTACAAGCTTAAAATCAAACAGTGGCATGTAAATATTGTTGTTAACCCTGCCCCAAAGAAGCTATGCGTTTACCACGCATAGCTCTAGCATGTGGAAGAAAATTATTTTGTACCATTTGCGTGATCGTATATGAATTCTATAATAACCTCCCATATGCTGGTTATAAACATCGATAGCTTGGGGAGAAGTTACTTCTTTGTACTGTTTTTGCAGCCTGCAAGTACTTCAAAGGTTTATCATCATCTGAGCTATCGAAGCCAGACTCGGGTATGATGACATGCTTTCTTTTAGGTGATCGTGAAGAGAAAGGTTCGTATTCCAGGTCAGAGAATCATCACCAAGTATACGATTTACATGCTTGAAAGAACCATAAAAGCGTGCAGGATCCATTACTGAAAAGCATAAAACACAAGCTTGAGTGCATAGGAAGCCGTATTTGACGGGCAGTATTTTGACGGGAACGCATACCAAGCCATATTTGGAGTTAGCAAAAAAGGTCAAAAATCAAACAAAATTAAAAATAAATACAAAAACAACTTACTGTTATCGTAGTCGATGATTATAAGAGTATATAACAATTTTTATTGTAGATCTCAGTCACTGTATTACCATTATTTTTACTGATAAAAGTTTCAATCAAAGAGATTTAAGATAGGTACATAGAGAGGCTATGCAATGAAATGTCATAGAAAAACTGTGATCCCATGTCTCAGTGACGCCATCTAGCGTAATATAGCAAAATTAGAGCGGCAATTGGGAACATCAAAGAGTAAAAATTAATTAAATTTATTAAAATATATTCAGCTATCGCTCGGTAGGCAGCCAGTGTCGTCAATGTTGCCAGATCCGATTTTCAATCCGTGGATTAAGCTTGAAAAATCTAATATACATTTAATCAATCAGGTAAATAAATTTTGAAAACTAAACAAATTAAGCAAAACTTGTCTCAGACGGTAAAAACTATTTTAGAATTTTATTCGCTACTATTATTACGCGCTAGGTATCAGTTTCAAGTGTGTGTTTTCTATGTACATTTTAAATTATAATAATTTTAAACGTGCTTTGCCTTCGAATTATTATAGCACTTAGCTTATTACGATTTTTGTGTAAAGTAGACCTATTATGTCACAAAGCGCATTTTTTTGCAATTGTCTGTTGCATTTCGTTTTTACAAAAATAATTATTTTTACACTTTTGTTTGCAAATAATTGCAAATCTTATTATATCGATATACGCATATTCGAGGCGAGGTCCAAAAATCCGTAGAACTACTAAATTCATAAGTCTGGCAATGCGGGGGTGACACTAAGTAGAAACTATAAAACCTGTGGTAGGGATTTTATCATTTAGATATAAAGGTATCGATAATATTGAAAAAAGTTATAAGACAATTTTTTCTCATTTGAATAGATTTGAACAAGTGCCAAAAAATTAGGAAAGCAATAATAGGATTAGTAGTTTCAATGTTTACAAGTTTTTTATCTATAAAATTCTTTTTACATACAAATTAATAAATTATTGTTATAATGGTCTAGTGATCCAAGTGTCAGACTGCTAATCACGAGGACATGGCTTCAATTCCCACAGGACACAAATATTTATTTGATGAATATAAGTGTTTGTGTTGGTCCGGGTGTGTCTTATGTATGTATTATAAATATTTATTTACAAAAGAAAGTATTATATCCATTGTTTAGCACCCACAGTACAAGCTCTGCTCTTTGAAGCAAACAGATCAGTCGACCTTGCGTACGTACAAAATATAAAATTCAAAACACTTATATTGAGGAAATTACGGGCGTTCTACTTAAAAATCTCATACATGACGGTCGACCAAATAATGATAGCGACTACTACCAACAGATCAGAGCATGGGCTGCCATGCTACATATTATGTCCCCAACGTCAGACCTACCATCCATTGACGAACTTTTAAAAGTTGTTAACAAACTCCCACTTAATAATGGATCAATAAAATAAATTTTAACCGGTTTACATCACGTTCTTTCTTATTTTTTTCTTCTTTTTGCTCGGCTTCTAATAGTCCTAGCGTAATATTAATAACCAAGCAATCAAGAACTGGGCTTTAAAATGTAAAAAGAAATTTCCAAATCCAACTGGTAGTTCCAATATTAGCGCCTTCAAACAAACAAGCAAACAAACTCTTCAGCTTTAGTATTAGTATAGATTGTCAAAAAAGTTTAGCTCTGTAGCATACGCCGTTAGAAAAAATCGTGATTTAACTGATTTAGATACTTTAGTTCGATCATACGGTATTATTTTCTAACAGTATTATATTTTAAGTGTTATTTATTATTTACCTTAATAAATATTATCGATAACAAAATCGATAAACAACATCACATCACAACAAGGCAGTAGTAAAACCACTCAGCAATAGAGGGCGCTTATTACAAAATTAGCAAATTTTCTAAATCTCTTTATGAAAATTATTAATTCTAATTACTGAGTAAATATAAATAATTCATGCCTAAATAAACCGAAGTTAGGTCCAGTTGTTTTACCATAACAAGATTTACAATATCGTAATGCACAACTCGGCATGTTTCCTTAGAAAATATTTTTCTTTTGGTGGACACGAATGCGTCTTGACACGCAGGCGTACGACACTAGACTGAGCGACTTTTGACCACTAGGACAAAAGTATTGGATTACGATTTTGTTCGTAATGTCCTGTCTATTGTCAAGTAAATAATTTAATGTCTTTGGTTTCAATCAAATGTTGCACTTTACTCGCCGGACGCGTTATCACAGATAACTATACATAAGTCACGCGTTATGAAATAATTTCAAATAACTTTGACACAGATGACTTACCACAGACAAAAAAAATACGTTTTGTTTTACGAAGAAACACTTATTATGACACAATTTATTTTACTAGAATAGTAATGTCTGTAATGTTGTGCCTACTTACATATTATTTCCAAATAAATAAACATGAAAAAAAAAACATATCTGCTCGTTCCAAAAAAATAGTGATTAGTTAAACTGTAAAAAAATAACTAACTTTGGTACCCATGAATGGCTTCATATGCGGTAAGGGGATTACCTTTCATAGACCTTTTTTTTTTTTTTTTTTTTTTTTCTGCGTGGGAAATCATCAAATGACTCCTCCCGCTCTGGGCGGAGCAGAAGGGAATGTCAGACTTTTACTGACTAAAACCCACCCGTGTTCCTTCAGTTGCCTGTGCCAGGGGCCACGGTATCTCTTTCGAACAACCCGCAGCCCCGGCGGCACCTTTCATAGACCTTTCAGGTACCTAATCTTGGTTGATGTATGACATACACTTGAATATGTATTAAACTAGCATTTGAATATGTATTAAACTTAAAGTATTTTGCTACACGAAACTACTCTGATTTCACGATGAGGGATCAATTCGATTTTATTCTAGCTGCAAATACAAGGATATAAAACTGGAGCCGCTTCCGAAACATAAACGTTGAAATGGACAATGAAACAAAGACTTTTATGTGTAGAGATTGTATATCACCGTCCGATCACTAGTTAAATAGAACACGAGCATTTTCATTACTGGTTGGTCCATATTGTTGAATTGTATTGTCTCGTTAGTACGTTTCCTGCTGTTTGGGAACATTCGAACAGCGGACGTAATCAAAGCACAATTCAGTTATTGCTTTCACAATTCATAGTGTGGCTCGTAGAATGGCAGAATGTTCATAAATATGGCTTTGTCGGTTGATTGTGCAATGAAGTTAGTAACGGTTAGTGACTGAATAGGATTTTAATTTTTTATGCCTTGAATTTAAATGAATCGATAAATTGTAACCCAGAAATGCATTTCCGCTGTCGGAATCTTAAAAATATTATCGTAAAATTTTGTGTAAACGACAAAACAATGTTATTTTTAGGGTTCCGTACCTCAAAAGGAAAAAAGGGAATCCCCCGGAACGGTCCCTTATAGAATCAATTCGTTGTACATCCGTCTGTCCGTCTGTCTGTCCGTCTGTCTGTATGTCAGTCTGTCAAGACCCTTTTCCTTAGGAACGCGTGGAGATATCAAGTTGAAATTGATATCAAAATAAGGTCTACAGTCCCGTGGCGTTTTCAAAAAAATTAAAACTTCTAAGGGCTGATTTTTCAATCATATAATAACTTTATTCAAGGACTAATTTTGAAATTTTGACAGTTATTTCATACAAAAACTGTCAAACGTCAATTTTATTCCTCATTCATCATTAATTTGTAGTTTTATCACATAATTAGTGTTTTTTTGCGATATACAAACATACATTTGCAGTTCATCTCAACTACGAAACCCTTCGTCGTGCTTCCGACACGCACTTGGTCGGTTTTTTTGCCTCTGGGATGTCTGGCGTTGGCACACATATGTGTATACACGTATGTTTTTAACCGACGAAAAAAACGGAGGAGGTTCTCAAGTCGACGCGTATATATATATATTTTTTTTTATGTATAAAAAAGGAAAAAAGGGAATCCCCCGGAACGGTCCCTTATAGAATCAATTCGTTGTACATCCGTCTGTCCGTCTGTCTGTCCGTCTGTCTGTATGTCAGTCTGTCAAGACCCTTTTCCTTAGGAACGCGTGGAGATATCAAGTTGAAATTGATATCAAAATAAGGTCTACAGTCCCGTGGCGTTTTCAAAAAAATTAAAACTTCTAAGGGCTGATTTTTCAATCATATAATAACTTTATTCAAGGACTAATTTTGAAATTTTGACAGTTATTTCATACAAAAACTGTCAAACGTCAATTTTATTCCTCATTCATCATTAATTTGTAGTTTTATCACATAATTAGTGTTTTTTTGCGATATACAAACATACATTTGCAGTTCATCTCAACTACGAAACCCTTCGTCGTGCTTCCGACACGCACTTGGTCGGTTTTTTTGCCTCTGGGATGTCTGGCGTTGGCACACATATGTGTATACACGTATGTTTTTAACCGACGAAAAAAACGGAGGAGGTTCTCAAGTCGACGCGTATATATATATATTTTTTTTTATGTATGACCACGCATAACTTTTTACAGAGTAGTCCGATTTTAATAATTCTTTTTTTATTAGAAAGGGTATATCCCAAAGTTGGTCCCATATAAATTTGGAAAAAAAAACCTACCCTAAGGGTGGGAAAATAGGGGTGATTTATTGTTCACTCATAGATTTGAATGCTGAGTTGTCTATTATAACTCTACTCAGTGTCACATATGCCTGCCCTTTGGCAAACAATTAGTAGATTATAGCCACAAAAAAATATAAAATAAAAACTTAAAAAAAAAAAATTTACCGCCGAAAAAACTTAAAAGCAAAAAATAATAAACCTTTTTTTATTTAACCTTAATAACTAAGTTATTAAGTCGGCGCCAAACAATCAATAAACAAAGATCGGTAAATTGCCTTAAAAAATTTAAACGGCGTCGACTCAAAATTACTTAGGTATACTTACATTAATTTAAGAACTTAGTTATTAAGGTTAAATAAAAAAGGTTTATTATTTTTTGCTTTTCAGTTTTTACGGCGGTTTTTTTTTTGTTACAAAGTTTTTTTTATCTAAAACTGCCAGTAAGTTTTTTCTTGGCAAGGAAACAAAACTTATCTCAAAAATAAAGTTTGCGGAAAGTACGCGGCGGGAACTACTAGTTAATTTCAAAGTCTAGTGTTGTATTTCCGACGGTAAGTATTACAGGCATAAGTTTCTAGTTATAAGAAAGGGTATTTTATCTCGGGCTCCATATAATTTTTGCGATGTTAAGACATAAAAAGCTGTCTCCCCGTTCCGCTTCGTAGATGTTAAGGCTCGCATGATGCTGCGTGAACTTCATTAATAAATTTCACAATATCGACGAGGGTCGACAGCGTAATTATCTTTCGGAAATTAATCATAGTTGAAGTCTCCCTTATCTGATTACCTGTACTTATACGTATATTTAAAGGCCTGCATTAATTTGGTTTACCCCTCTGTGAAAGTGTGTGGTGGAGCTCCCCTCGAGCTCAATTAAGTCAAAGTCAAAACGTTTATTGCGAACTAAACAATGTTGGTGTTGTGTTATGTTAGTACTTATGACTTAGCAGCCTTTTACAAGCATTGCAATTATCATTCGCCTGCCCTTATCATCCGAAATTATCATGCATTCAATGCGGTTATCTGTTAATACGAAAATCTGTCAGTAATTAAGAAACATGAAGTGCAGGCCTAGCATTAGTACTGCAAGCAAATTGTGCTAAACTGAATGAACCAGCGCCCTAATTGCGAAACACACATTCAATCTCAATCTGAATCATTTTGAAGGATATTGCTAATCCATTGCTTCATAAGTTCGAAAAAGGTTACCTTCATAAAGTCTGCTCAACACATAAATACTGTCAAATACATAAATCACATAAGCACTGTCAAAATGAAACCGATTCTGATTGATTGTGTGTTACACAATTAGGGTGCTGTACCTACCTACGCATGGAAAAACAACGTCGTTATGTACCACTTTTCGAAATCTATTCGGTAATGTGTTTTGCCGCAGAAAAGTAGATGAACTCTCGGTATAACTATAATGGTTAATGTTTTCATCTTGGATTGTGTGTGTGGCTGTCTGTCATTTGCTCCTATTTAATAACAAAATATCTTATTCTAAATTCTTATTTTAACATTGTCCCACGATATCGGCCGTCTTAGAAACGCATTAAATCTCAATTTTATGGTCTGACAGCTCGACATGTTACCCTAATCAATAACAAAATATCCTATTTCTTTAAAATAGTAAAACAATATTGAAACCCATTATACCACCCATTTATATTTTATGGGAAACAGACCGGCACTTATGGCCCGTCATCAGTAGGAAGCGATATTTCACGTCACTTTAGTTGCAATATTTTGTACGTATTCTGGGAACGCCGAGGCCCTTGAATGCAGCGCACAATGCTAGCCAGACATCTGGCTAGCATGAGTTGGATCCGTGGGACCGACCGCAGGTACCTGAATGAATCCTCGAAACAACTGAGAAATTGGACAAAAAAAGGGACAGGCGGAGGCTGAACGCCGGGAGCGTGGTATTTTTTAGCAATTGTGGGGAAACGGAGGTAATAAGTCGAGGTAGTCGGGGTCGAACCACTTGAGGATATGGACTTCCTAGTCCACGCTAGTTAAGTTAGGCGATTTAGGGAATGGCAAGAGGCTATGTCCGAGTGGGCTATCGCGAAATAGCGAGCAATGGTTATTAAGTTAAATGCACATAGTTGGGTTGGAGCCCAGATTAGGTTAGCCTAGTATTTTAAGTGGTGTGTGTGTGTTGGTGCGACCGTGTGAGTCCTTAATTATTATAATTATACTAAGCTGATAATGGTATTAAAGTTCAGACAGATACGTGTTGCTGGAGAGTTTATTGCACCTATTCTTCTCCCCAGCTAAACACTAGGAAGTAGTGAAGGGCGATATAGCTGAGTAGTCATTAATGAAGATTTATTCCAGCAAGGAAATAAAGCATCTAAATGATCATTATTAATCATTCATGCTATTTTCTCTTATATTATGTGTCCATCTCCTAATCCTTACCTTGACAGTTATTTGTCAATTACGATTGGCTGTAGGAATACGGAAAAGGCCTTCCGCTATACCTGACACTGAGCTATAATGCTCCTGACTTTTGACGACTGTTAACGACCTCATATAGAAGGCAGAATCGTAAGATTCACAGATCTTCTGGATCAGACTAGGCTACAAAGCCAACCTATAATTAAATATTTAATTAATTAATGATTAACCAAACGTTATTGATGATTTCTGCTTCCAAAAAGGTCTCGCCACAGAACACATGCGTGAGGCTTGTTGTATGCACATTTCTGGGAGACGGTGTAGGCTTCACTAAATATCACAAACTATGATTGATAGCCGTTCCAAAACGCTAGGGACCGTGTCTCGATAAATCACCGCGTCCTTCTAAATGGGGAAGAGTAAGGAAATGTGAAGTGACGAAATTCCACTTCGGTGTGCACCAAGTACGATCGCAATGAGTTTTGCTAGAGGCCGAGTCTCCGGTGCGCTTGTGGTAGTTTGTGTACCTTAGAAGAGGGATAGGTTGCCGTATGTCTTTCATATTAATACGCGTTAAGAACTATTCAAAACTTGTCTTCCTCAATAACATGGTTGGACTTCGCAGTACTCTGTCCTAGGGTTGAGCAAGACATTTATTTAGTGCTTAGGGAGCGTGTTCTATTAGAATCGTATTAGTGTCCTCAGAGGTTCTATGCGTTAGGTCTAACAGAACACGTACAATGAGGCATACGTTTTAAAACGGTTCCTAGTGTCAATGTAGTGGGTACATTTTAAACAGATAAATTAACGTAGTTATATATGATTCATTTAAGCGCAAGCGTAACGATCCCTTTATTTACTCCGTCTAATCATCAAGACTATTGCAGATCTCAGTGACTACCTGCGAGCAACAATTATAATACTAAATCCTAATATATTATATTATATACTTTTGCATACCCTCTTGTCTTCTTAGCTTCATATAATATTGATAATTGTAATACTTATGTTTCCTAACTGTGAATCCCCATTATTAACATCACCTTGCATCCCATCCACATCCCCAAGCTTTCTAAGTCGGGATGTGGCACATTAGTTCATGGGGATTCATTTCTTATAACGGTGAGAGGGTGCCCAAATCTGGTGTCGAAGCCCTACAGGAGCACGCGGTGGATTGGGGCGTGCTCCCTTTCCCGCAGGGAGAGCCGATCTTAACTGTGATATTTCACATAATTAGAAAAAACGAAAATTTTATCAGCCTAGGGTAATTTAGGAACAGTCACATGTGCGTAACGACTTTGCGAAACCAATGTAAAAGCCTTAGGGCCTTTTTCACATGCATACATGTAGAAATGTATGAGCTACATAGACAGCTGTTACAAGGCTCGACGACCGCGCCATGACCGTGTGTCGCCCGTGCTTATCCACTATAAACACAGTTTCGTCACGGTTTAGTCTAGTACCTACCTCGAGAATATCGCGACCACCCCGTCTCGCCGCCGCCGGGCGACCGTGCGTAAACCGTGTACATGTGAAAGACCTAACACGGCACGGCGCCGACCCGTTTAGGCGGCAACCGTATGCATGTGAAAAGGCCCTTATCCCGCTTTCTTCACAACCGCCCGCCACCTCCGAGCTCAATTTTGCCGTTCGAATAATATTTGCCAACAAAAACAAGCCTTGGAAAGATAACAACAGTTTGTTTTACTTGCTGCTTATGATAAATATGTGAATAATTGCGTTACCGATTATCAACAGATACTACTGCAGACTTGAATCGTCGAAGGAAAATTGCCTTCGACTGTCGAATGGCTAAATAATAAGTCACAGTCAAGATTCAAGATGGAAGAGTGATTTGAATTTTAAGTAAACGGTATTAGTACCAGTCGGGTCGAGGTCCGTCCGTGTCAGTTCAGAGCTACGTATTTGTAGAATTAACAGACTAGTTTACGATGCTTCTTCTTGACACCAACTTGTAGGAATCACTGGAAACTGGAAAGCTGCATAGATTCAAAATAAACTACAATAATTCATGCAACAGTCTTATGCAACGTATTGTCGTTTCGGTTTGTATTTTCATTAAAATGTTAATCATTAATGTATCACAAGCTCGTTATGCACGTTTAATGAGGTATGGTACTCAATGCCATATTTTTTAAAAGGGAATAATTATACTGATCCGGAACCATACTCCTTAATTTTAAATATCTATTCATTAAAAGTTATAACGCAATTAGTATTAA
Source organism: Apamea epomidion (assembly GCA_947507525.1). Lineage (NCBI taxonomy): Eukaryota > Metazoa > Arthropoda > Insecta > Lepidoptera > Noctuidae > Apamea > Apamea epomidion. Next base: position 8,006,746 of record OX382232.1, read on the forward strand.
CATGTGTTTTTGATGAATTTCGCAATTCTTTTTTATTTGTATAAACTGCAACTTAATTTCATAGGAATCCACACCTGAAAACAATGTTCTTCTAAGGTCGCAATTTTTGATGCTCCATGGCATCTATCTTGCTTGTTGTGGTCGTCGCTACATCAGTCTAGAGTACCTACTTACGTATTTTAAGCTGTTGGCTGGTTCAAGGCCTTAACACACATCACAACAGAAATTATAAGGTGTATTACAAACACATGATCTTCGAACCGTCGATGCTACGAGTATTATGAAATGGGACTTGAAAGATTCAATCGTAAATTCACGAGAACTTGAATTTTGCCAAGTTGAGGTTGGTATCCATATTGATGCTCGTCTTTACCCACTGTCGTAGTTAGTTTCAAATATAAGAATGAAATTTAAATAAGAATGACAGGTTAAAAATACGTAACAAAGAAGTGCGAGGGTAGAAAGATATCAACAAATAAATAAGTCCAGAAATAAATATGTCCAGTCTAGAAGTCTGGAATGTTCATAGCAATCAGTATGTAAAGCGTTCCATACCGAAATGTAACAAACAACAAACTTACATTGTCAACTATTTACAGAAAGTGTTGGATCACATTTTAGAAAAGATATCTAAGACAGTGTGGGGCGCCCCCCAGCTAGATGGACAGACGACCTAAAGAATGTGGCTGGGACAGACTGGATGCGGAAGGCGGAGGACAGGGTGTTGTGGCGCAACCTGGGAGAGGCCTATGTCCGGCACTGGACTGCAATAGGCCGAGTTGATTGATCGAAGACAAAACCCCCCAAAACTGTCGGATTTGATTGCTGTGGCGGTGTCTATTAGACTTAATATCATTATCACATGGGATTAGTAAAGAGTAACATACTCAAACTACTGGCGACGAAACAGGAGTGAATGCTTGCAAAAAATAAACAAAACAATATTTTTTGTTAGGGTGTCTCGCTTTTACTTTTCAAATAAATTTTGTAACAGAGAGCGTCAGCAAGGGAACAAAATAGTCCGGTGCCATCTGGTTCAACATGTACCTCCCTCACTACGTTGTTGACAAGCACCATGGAGAAGCGCATCGCACGAAACCCGCCAAGTGACACAATGTTCATGCCAAGGCCTAACGAGTAGATAAAGCAACCGGTGGGGTCTGCAAGCATGCGGACCTTTGTTTTTGTTTTATGTTGTTCCGCCCATGCACCCATGACATAGGCGTCATTGACCGAAACGCATATGATCTCATCAATACCGTTTTTCTTCATGGTATTAGCCGCCTTCACGTACCCCGCCAGGTGGGTTTTTGAGCAGCCTGGAGAAAAAGCACCAGACACGCCGAATAGGACAACATTTTTTCCCCTCACAAAATCTGGCATTTGTATTACATTGGTGGGAAAATCCTCGTACAACTCACAATGCGGCAGCGAGTCACCCACTCGTATGACTGCGGGAGCTTCGTGGATGCTGCGGCCGCATATTTGCTTTACTAATGATCTTGCTGCTTCACGAATCATAAATTTTCGGGAGGGAAACATTTTCTGTCAGCTATTATTGTTTTAACAGATTTTATAATAAAAATATTTCATAATCAAATAAAAACGATTAATGTTCATAAAATGTTGCTATAAAAATGACTTGACATATGAATCATGTTAAAGCGTGGACTCGTCTTTAGTCTTTAAAACTGGCCTGTATTCAATTGTAAAGATGTATTTAATTAAACGCTTTTAGGCTATGTTCATATGACAAAAAAAAATATGAATATAAAATATGTAGGGTATATAAATATATATATCTATCTAATATATTTAGAATATTAATTAATTAAAGTAGGTCTTTTATAAACAAATATGGTAGACCTAATTTTATAAGTGGGGTATCTAGTTTTCAAAAGTAGGTGTATAACCCATTTACCGTTTTAAAACAATAGTTGATGATCCAATCAAAATAAACATTCCCTTCCCTTCAACTTGAACGTCGGTGGTGCTAACTAAACACCAAATGGAAATACATAATTATCCAATATCACAATGGACGGTTGCTAGGAAGTCAAAATCAATGTTCAGTAGAGGTTGGCATATTATTATAACCGCTACTTATTGCTTCTAGTTTAAAATTAATAAGTTTTAGGACTCAGGAACTTGCTGAAACTGATTAAAATACGATTTATACCTACTCCTAGGATTTAAGTATGTTTTTTACTATAACGCCATCTAAAAGAAAGAAAAGAAAAAGTATTTATTGCGACTCGTACAGGAAAATCACAAACAAAACTAAACAGTAAAAAATAAAAAAACCAAATTATATTTTATTTTAAAGTAACAAAATGAAATATGGAACAGGAAGTCCTATACGAGGCCAAAAGGCTCCTATCTCAGCATGATGCTGCGACATTTTAAAAATAAATGTCGCTGCGCTGGTATTCTGACAGGGCCCGGGTCTTCTGTGGGTAAACACAGGTACTAACTGGTGGTACTACTGTGTTAGATCGTTTTATATTTTGTTGGCCTGAACAAATTGTACAGTTTTTTGCTTAACATTGTTTTATTGTATCACGAAGCATTTATTCATTATTGCGTATTTACCTAAAAAAACATTTTTAGTTAAATATTTTGGTTTCATTTCTCAAAACTAATTTTTAATTTATCTCTAATTCTGAATGAAGTAAGAAAAACTAAGTCTCTTGCTGAATGAATTCATTCTGATGTGCCAGGAAAACGAAAAGTAACTTGTCGTCAATGCTATTATGAACCATAAAACTTACATGTTATGTTATGATTTTTGTCAAAGATAACAAAATCGTTCTAAGGATCACATACTGTACGTGGGACATATTGTACGGTTAGCTGACTTTTTTTTTTAAATTGTTGCTCTTCGCAAAACTCATGAGAGAATTTTCATGTCAAAGAAATAACAAATAGCTAAATACCTTCGTTTTATTTATTTTATTTTATTACTTTTATTTTATTACTTATTTATGATAAAATAAAAACTACCTGGCAAATAATAAACAATGAAACAGGTAGGAAAAAACAGCGAAATAGTGAACTTAATTTAGAGACTGCACATGGCCCCATCAATTCAGATGTAGAAATAGCTCAGGAATTTGAAAACTTCTTTGCTAATATTTCCCTTAAAACTACTGAAGCTTTAAATTCTTCCCCCACGCTTTCTGCTGCCTTACTTAAAAGGAATGTAAAGGCATGTCCTTCGGAGCTTAGGTTTCAGCATACAAACCCCCAGGCTGTTATAAGAGCTTTTAAAGATCTTAAAATTAAATCAACAGAAGATCTCTGGGGTATGTCTGTAAAAGTATGTAGATCTCTCATCGAAACCATTGCGCCCTATTTAGCTTTCATATTTAACACCAGTGTTGACCAAGGAGTCTTTCCGGATCTTATGAAACATAGTAAAGTAGTACCATTGTTCAAATCCGGTGATAGTAAAGATCCCAACAATTATAGACCTGTGTCAATTCAAAACAAAATGCATTAGATTTAAATTACCTTATGTTAGAAGTAGCGAATGTGACATCATATTGAATGGCCAAAAATTAGAATTTGTTAATCAGACAGTTTTCCTAGGAATCACGCTAGACGAGAAATTACAATGGGGACCTCATATAACATCTATTGCGGGGCGGCTAAGCTCGGCCGCATATGCTGTTAGAAAGATAAGACAGTTAACAGATGAAGAAACCGCGCCTTTGGTCTATTTTAGTTACTTCCACAGTATTATGTCATATGGCATTTTACTGTGGGGTCGGGCTGCTGTCATTGAATCCATTTTTATTTTGCAAAAGAGAGCTGTCAGAGCCATTTACAATCTACGTCGCCGCGAATCTCTTACGGAACTATTTAAAAGGGTTAATATTATGACGGTACCTTGCCAATTCATTTATGAAAATATTATGTATGTAAGAAAAAATCAACATCTTTCTAATAAAATAAGTGATACACATAATTTTAATACTAGAAATAAAGATAAATTAGATCAACCTTTTTTCAGATTATCTAAAGTACATACATCTTTTATGGGGTACTGTGTTAAATTTTACAACAAAATACCTTGCGAAATATTGCAATTAAATGAAAGAAAATTTAAAACTTATATTAAAATTACACTTTGTAAGCAAGGATATTACAAATTAGAGGATTATATCCAAGATAAGAATGCTTGGAAACATGCTGGTCTTGCTCCATAGGACAATCTCTAGAGTCTAGACAAAATCAAACTGGTTGCTAATGTAATTGTATTATTATTTTTTTTTTTCTTTGACATTGATTTACATTCTGTAATTACTTGGGGTCACACCCGGACTTATTACTCCTTATTTATTTATGAAAATTGTCTACGTTTGGAATGTTTGTGAATATGTGAACACCATGTATCTATAACATAGTTGATCTATATGTCATGGTTACATTTATCCATTTTAATTCTTTTACCTATTGTGGTATAGTAATTTTATTTTTGGGTGCATCGTCTTCATATATAATTATATATAAATAATGTATGCAATATATTGTAAAACATTTTAAAAGAGTAACGGTGGAGTTTCTTGCCCATTCTTCTCCATACGAAAACTACCTTTTGGAAGGGGCGACTAGAATCAATTTTATTTTAATTTTATTTTTGACGTTCAAAAGTGCCTTCTATGTGCCTATTTGAAATAAATGATTTGACTTTGACTTTACTTTTAGGAAAACTAACAGCTAATACATTTTAATATCTAGTACAATGTGTAAACGCTGGCCAATTACAAGCTTCCACTAACGATCAATGTGAGTAACATTAACAAATACGCGAAAACAGCGTTGTAAGAGATACGCACATGAATTATCACGCTCAATAGGTACAATAAGAAAAGAAGAGAAAAAAAAAATGGTTTTAGATCGAAGAAACAATTATTCAAACTTTGCTTTAAATCCTTAACAATACTAGTAAATAAATCTAAATCGACATCCTGACACACCATATTAAAAGTACGACAAGCTCTTATCACGTACGAGTTCTGTCTGTAGATAGTTCTGACTTGAGGCACATGGAGAACACGTGGTCTCCAAAAAAATGCACTCGGTACACAAAGCCCAATCTTGCCCACCAACTCAGGGACGTCAGTAGATTCGTTCATAACGCCAAATAAGAAAGCAATATCTGCAATTTTCCGTCGCTCGTGTAGAGGCAGAAAATGGAATTTCTTACACCGACTTATATAATCTGGGAGATAGGTATTAGAGCGGTATTGAGTGTACCTCAAAAATCGCCTTTGTATACTTTCCAGCCGTTTAATGTATACATTATAATTTGGATTCCAAACCTGAGAAGCATATTCAAGGTGGCTACGGACAAACGCACAATAAAGAATTTTCATTGTTTTAACATTCTTAAAATCTGAAGATACCTTAAAAATAAAACCCAAGGCCTTATAAGCCTGGTTGACTATATTATTAATATGTGCATCAAACAGAAGCTTAGAGTCAAAAGTAACTCCAAGATCCCTGATGACACTCACTCTGGCTACCAAGGCATTCGAAAGCCTATAATCGAATTTAACAGGGTTTGACTTACGCGTAAATGTACTTACATAGCATTTGGATACATTTAAATCCAACCTATTTCTAATGCAGTATTCGTGGAACTGGTCTAGATCATCCTGTAATAGACATGCGTCCCCAACAGTTGTCCAAAAATCTTCATATCATCCGCATACAATAAGACTTGAGAGTTAAGGAAACAAGAGGCAACGTCATTTATAAAAATATTAAATAAAAGAGGTCCCAACAAGGATCCTTGGGGAACTCCCGACGGAATGTACATCGCTCTCGACGCATACCCAATGCGAACCACTGTCTGGCACCTATTCTCTACGTATGTCGAAAACCATCTAAACAAATCACCTCTCACACCAACCAACAAGAGCTTACGCATAAAAAGCACAATATGATCAATTCGATCAAAACACTTGCTGTAGTCAGTGTATATAACGTCGACCTGTGACCGTTTGGACATGTGTTCTGTAAGATAGTCACTGCAGACCACAAGATTGGATGTGGTCGAGCGACCTTTCAGAAACCCATGTTGTGTTCACAAAAACTTAATTTAAGTGAAGAAGAAAGTTTTCTGTGCACAATTTTCTCCATAATTTTAGCAAACACACAAAGTTTGGAAATGTGTCTGTAATTGGCTATACTGGCTTTAGGTAGATATTACATAAAACACGTTCGATGTGTTACACAAATTTTCGTAGTATCTAATCTGGGCATATTTTATACGAAATAACGGTAAAATATTCCTTTGAACTAAAATAAACGGCTTATATTTATTGTTCACACACTTTAAATGCAATTTCGGGGTAAATAGAAACGCCAAAAACATTTTTGCGGAACGTATTTTGTTAAGTATTGTTTATTTTTGAAATTTTGTCCTGGAAGTACTTATAACAAAATGTAACTTAGAAGTCATACTGTAAAACTTCACAATCCTAAACATTACTCGTAACAAGAGGGCAGGAACTGGACAAGAACATGTCCTTTAGTGAATGTGTTTCAAACAAGTACTCTATTTGTGGAATAAAAAAAATGGTTCACCCAGTATTAATTCTATTCATAACCAATTCTATGCCTATATTCAAACTAAGCTAAATGAATTGAACACAATTCTAAAACATTTGACACTCGAGATTTGGTTTAAAACACTACATATTCATGTAGGATTTTTTAGTTAATTCTATTCACGAGCCTTTCCTTGCCATAGGTACCCAGTTACATTCCTTCATGGCTTATTGCCTTGGTCACTTAAACAGTAGAATGGAGAAGTGATGGCCCAGTGGTGTCAGCCATGACTTACGAGGTGTAGGTCGTGAGTCGGAACCCAGGCAGGCACCTTACTGTGTGTATTTAATTTCATCACCACTGCTCTCAAAACAGTGAAGGAAAACGTCGTAAGGAAACTGGCATGTCCTAGAACCAAAAAAATGGAAGACATGTGACATCTCCCAACCCGCACTGGGCCCGCGTGGTGGATTACGGCGCACTCCCTCTCACAGGGAGGCCTGTGTCCCAGCAGTGGGAACATTATAGGCTTATTGTGTACTTAAAGAGTTCTTGCTTGTAAACTTGGAAGGAAAATATGTATTTTGGGAATCAGCAAAGCTCATGTGTATTTAATCTGCACTACAAAACAAGCTCCCAGCTTGTTCTGACCCGTAGGCGTTTTACGATGCGAAATATTCCAATTTCAAGGTAAATTCGTGCGAAGCGACGTTCAGAAATCTTTGACGTGGCCTAATTAATAGTCTGCTCTGCAGCAGCCAACCGTCGTGTGTTCATGTCATGACGTAGAATAATATTAATGGAAATATTTTCCGTTGTAGATCTAGAATGTTCTGTACGATTATTTTATATGATAAACCTACCTACACCATCATCATCTGCCTAGCCTTTTCCCAACTATGTTGGGGTTGGCTTCCAGTGTAACCGGATGCAGCTGAATACCAGTATTTTACATGAAGCGACTGCCTGTCTGAGCTCCACAGCTCAGTTACTGGGTAATACGATACCCCTTGGTAAGACTGATTGTCAGATTTTCGGGCTACGGACTACCCATAACGACTGTCAAAGATCCGAATTGAATGACATGAGGGACCAACGGCTTAACGTGCTTTCCGAGGCACGGAGGGTCTTGGTATATAAAGATGGTCACTCATCCACGGAGCAACCGTGGCAACCGTAACTTAACCTGAGCAATCGACCCGTGCGGTTGATATTACTTAGCCACTGGCCTAATATAATAGTCGTGCACAATATAACACCCGCTGGTAAAGCAAAGCTGCTTACTGTGTGTTCATTAACGGATCCATGCAAATGTAAGTTTATTCAGTATTATGTACATAAAGATCTCCAATGAATTATTACAATTTAACAGCTACTGATTACGCGCGTCGAATGAAGTCATTCAATAAAGAGCAACTTCTCTATCGTCGCGTGAAATAGCGAAAAACTCAGCGACTTTATCGTCGCTGAGTTTTGCAGCCGATCGATTCTGTAAAAATCTCACCGTGAAAAGTTAGGTGAAGTGAGCTTAGAGTGAGCTGTCAATAGTGTCAATCCCTAGCATTAGTTGGAATGACAGCTCACTCCACGCTCACTTCACCTAAGTTTTCACGGTGAGATTTTTACAGAATCGATCGGCTGCAAAACTCAGCGACGATAAAGTCGCTGAGTTTTTCAGCCGAAGTAAGTCAATCCCTAGCATTAGTTGGAATGACAGCTCAGTCCACGCTCACTTCACCTAAGTTTTCACGGTGAGATGGTTACAGAATCGCACTGCAGACGGCGAAGAAACTCGTGAAGTGAAATTGAGTTTGGCAGAAGCTAGTAAAGCCTTGCCAAAACCCGACACAAACAATTGAAGAATTAAGGAGTGAGGGTGAGGGATAAAATACATCACACACATACGCGCTAATCGCGTTCGCGATTTAGTTTCCAAACATGTAAACAAATATGAGTTATTGGAAAAATAACTTTAACACCTACACAGTAAAGTTCAGTTTGCGCTACAACACATTTTTATAACTTTTTCAATAGTACTAGTCACTCTGAAATAAACTTAATTCTTACTACAATAAAGTTTGTATTTGTTTAACTTAAAATAACATCAATGGGAAACATGTATTTGAATATACCTTAGTTCACGTATTGCGATTGTTTGTTCATGTTATGTTGTGGTCTAGGTATTGGGTCTATGAAAGATATATTTAAATCCATGTTTGTACTCATCTACACAACTAGGACAAGAGTAATGTAACTCAAATTGCCAATTTGCAAGTGGTAGCGTCAACGTGTTTCTCTTCTCTTGACCTCGATCACGCCTGATGGAAAGCGATGGATGAGGTCTATGATGGAACGAGCGTGCCCAGAAATTGCCTGTTCCTTTGAAGGCAGACGAGTTAAATGAGGAAGGGAACACAGACGCTGGCAGAGAGTTCCACACTGTGGCTGTAAATATATTCAGCAACTGGATCATGATTGATCTGCATGCGATCCGATATCAAAGAAATAATATATATATATTTTTTTTTTTATGAAAAAACCGTCCATCTGTGAGATTGTGTGTGTGTTGTGTGTCCATTTGTGACAGATTGCAATTTCATTTCGCTAGCTTTATCCAACGAACAGCACTTAATTTATCCATTTATGGAAAGACTAATTAGACAGAAGGCATTTTCTGTAGGAATTTAATAGGTAAATGTTATTGTTAATCGGTACTTACTTTAGAACAAGGACCGTTTTCGTTTAGTTTTTCTTTGATGATGAAGTCATCTAAACGATTTCTCTTACTTTCAGAAATGGTGGTTAAGAGAAGCAAAGCGATCCTACTGATAACTTAAAAATAACGGACACTAAATACCTACAACATCTATTGCTACTTAGAATTTCGTCTCCGAACAACAATGCCCGACTTGTGTAACTATCGGATATTAGAACCCTAATATCTCTCAACCTTTGACTATATATCTCTCTATCTCACAACTGACTTTGGCAACAGTGCTTACGGATACTAACTTATAGATTAACGATGTTTTTTGTGTTGAAAAAATATTTTCTCGCTGTTAACCATATTCTTAGTTATGTTGAACGTTTTGAAAACGATTACGTGCGTTTCAGTTTTCCAAATTATTTGCTCTCTGAGTAACTTCCTTGAATTGGTTTCACTTACTACGCTCCGTTGAGCGAATTGTGAGTGAATTGGTCTGAAAATCACGCGCTGATAACAGCACTTGATACGACACTCAGCGCGTACGAATGAGTGCGAATAAAGGAACATTTTCCTTATTTCATCACTTTGCCAAACTGCGGGAAGATAAACATCGGGCATTCTCAGTTTGTTCTTGATCCCCGAGTAGCGCGAAATAACACGAATATTTATTTTCTTCTACCAATGTTTAGTTAATACATTATTTTCTTTATTAGTTGAATATGAACATTGTGTGGCTGTGTTCCTACAAAAAATCATAGCAAAAAAAGGCAAATGTTCTGCTATAACAAAAGCTCAAATAAAGGTACGTCACTTTAAGAAAAAGCCTTATTTTAAAAATTAGGTCATTTATATTCGTAGCAATTTTTAAATGAATAAGTTAACACTCAACTAACGCTAAATTCCTACAACATTTGGACCTTTTTTATTGCTTAGTTAGCACTTAAGTTCGTTAGAAAAGACACAACTAAGAGTCTTCCTAATTATTCCCAAGGGTTCTATATTTCCCAAGAGTGCCGTTGTGGTGTGAAAATGCTGAAAATGATAAATACATATAATGTCATGTAAGAACGCCGCAACGTTGCATACTTATTTAATGGTTTCAATCATAGGAAAAGTAATGAAAAATTCTATAGTAAAATAAAATAGTTTTGAGTCCATATCCAACTAACATAATATATAAAAATATGCGTATATACATCTATAATACGCTCTATTTATTTTAATAATTAGTAGTATTAGTATAAGTAGGTTTTAGTAAAATTACACATGAAAAACGAATTTAACGAATTTATTGTTGACCGTTTTTCTAAATAATGTCAGCCTCATTAAAGGCCTCATTCGTCAAGCACATAATTGATAGTCTTTAGCCTAGTTCCAGAATGTTCAACATCTGTGAAGCAGTTCTCGAAAGCTGAAGCGAGTAAAAGGCGGTCGCGAACGGAACGCTTAGCTCTTAAGTGATCACTTCACTCCAACGATTTTTTAAAGATCTGAATTATTTAAAAATATTTATGAGACAAAAAGATGTACATAGTGCGTAGGCTAAAGAGAACTAAACCATTTGAGTTACTGTAGTGTAGTAGTCATATAGTGAATGAATAATAGTGTGGTGCTAATGGTGCTATACATGTAACACATGAGCAAGTGTTTTATCAATTATCAGACCCTAAGAAAGCGCTACAAAACTGTGTAAAAGTGCAAATTGAAACTATTATTAGTTATAACATAATCTATCTCGTAAAATATTAAGTTAGAATTAAATTGCTTATCAATTACTAAAAACTGTAGTTCTTATTAATAAAGAAAAAAAAATGAGACAAAAGAGAGCTATTCTTAGAAAACATTTATTTCGTAAAAATCCAAAGAATAAATCAAATAAAATTGTATTTGTTCTTGTGAAGTTTAGCTTCTTCTTCTTGTAAATAAGTTTTTTATGGGTTTCTCCGGGAAACTACTTGAAAACGGTATTACATTATGGTCATCTAAATACCTTGCTAAGGAACCAATCCCCATCAGCCTTTTGGGCACGTTTCCTATTGACAGCGATGCGGATGAATTTTTTGATGTTGAATGCTGAATGAATCAATACTTAATATCAGGTCCTGCCCGCGCGTGGCCCACTTGGAGATCGGAAATCAGCTCACGGGAACATACTATTAAGATAAGACGTATCCTATGTCCTAACAAAAAAGGTAACAGACAGACAGTATTACTAATCATATTTATAATATTAGTTTAGAATAGAATATACCCAACTTTGTTATAAGAAGGTACGAAGTTACAATGAATTATAGGTTGGTATTTGCTTTAATAAGTTATTGCCTAAGGCAAACTCACGACTTACCTTTACGCGTGTATAATGTTCCTTTAATTACCTACTATTCCCAAGGTACAACCTGTCATTACAACCGCCATATATCACACTAGCTTCTGTCCGCGGGTTCGCCCGCGTGGATGTCGGAAATTATCCCACAAGAACATTATTCTTTACTTTCCATCTTAGGTATAAATTTCTTGACCAAACGCCTCCTGCCGGAGGCTCTATGCGGGGGTCGTGCGGTCCATGGCCCTTTACAGGGCACCGGTATGGGCGTGATCTCTGAGGCGGCGACCAGCCCGCCGGTTGATCGCGTCCCAAAGGGTCATGGCTGTCCGGCTCATCCGAGGATACCGCACGGTCTCCGCTGAGGCGGCGAGCCTCCTTGCCGGATTGCCGCCATGGGATCTGGAGGCCAAAGTCCTCGCCCACATATGGCAGTGGCGAGAGGAGGCAAAACGCCGGGGCGTTACTCCGCTGCCGCGAGAAATCACGGCACAGCGGACAGAGCTCCGACGGGATCTCATAGCGGCATGGAGAGTGCGATTGTCGCAACCCAGCGCTGGGCACGCCACAATTGCGGCGATAAGTCCCCTCTTTGAGGAGTGGCTAGATTGGCGCCACGGCGCCCTCACCTTCCGCCTGACGCAGGTCCTCACCGGACACGGTTGTTTCGGGAGGTTCCTGTTCAGGATAAAGCGGGAGGAAACGCCAGCGTGTCACCACTGTGGGGATCGCCCGGAGGACACGGTGGAGCATACGGTGGAGGTCTTCCCGGCTTGGGCGGGACCCCGCCGTGTCCTCGTGGCGGCAATCGGCGGCGGCGACCTCTCGCGTCCGGCCCTCATCCAGGCCATGGTACGGAGCGAGAGTGAATGGGAGGCCGTCACCTCCTTCTGCGAAGCAGTAATGCTCGCGAAGGAGGAGGCGGAGCGCGTGAGGGAGAGGCAATCGCTGCACCCTCGCGCGCCTAGCCGCCGCAGGAGACGCCCTGGACGGGAGTCAACAGCCGACTCCCGGCTACCGTAGGCGCGGGCTTGCGGGCGGCGAGCTATGGGCAGCTCGCCGCCCGGTAAGGGCCAGGCCCGGGTCGACGGCACGTTGTGTTCCACGCGCGCCTCAAGGAGCTGTCAGCACGAACTGACGGGGTCCGCTAGGGCCGATGCCGCCGGGGCTGCGGGTTGTTCGAAAGAGATACCGTGGCCCCTGGCACAGGCAACTGAAGGAACACGGGTGGGTTTTAGTCGGTAAAAGTCTGACACTCCCTTCTGCTCCGCCCAGAGCGGGAGGAGTCATTTGATGATTTCCCACCCAGAAAAAAAAAAAAAAAAAAAAAGGTATAAATTCCTTAGTTTCGAGTAAATCAGACTGTACGCTAAAATTCTTCCATACAAATATATAGGGGGTAGTTTAGAAGAAACTTTTAGTGCGGCACGTGAGCTATTTACGAAGATGAGCGAACAAACAAGGGGTCGTCTGCTTAATGTCAAAGGGGAGCTGGATTTAATACAAGTATTTAGGTGTCATGGAAATAAACGGGGCTTGAAGGACAGACGATCGAGAGGTTTTGGTTTGAATATTACATAAGGGCCTACATAGAACTACGTGGTCTCTGGATAAAAAGCTTTCGTTCATGTTGATCTTCATTATGAAGTCAAACCATGTAGGTCTCGTAATGTTGCCACCAACTCGTACCACTTTGTCAACTTAGTTCGAAAAGAATCGATTTTTTAAAACGGGTGTCGACCATCTTAGCTGGTTAGGTAAAAGTATTATCTAATATATGATATGTATTTCTCATATAAAACTTAAGTCAGCAAGCAATGCTTCTACATAAATATCATAAGCTACAGTTCAGACTATTTGGCAGCGCACTTCTAGTAAACAGCGCTTCTGGTAACAGTTACAACTTATCTTTGTTTGTTTCTCTCAGTTCTGTATCTAAATAGTGGATCTATCCGTAATAATTCGTAAATTTTACGAATTTACAAAAATATTGTTGAGTTCCAAGCAGAATAGACTCTATTTACCTGTGAGCAGGTTAGCTTTACTCGTACTACCTTTTGGAAGGGGCGACTAGAATCAAATTTATTTTAATTTAATTTTTGTCGTTCAAAAGGGCCTTTTATGTGCCTATTTGAAATAAATTATTTGACTTTGACCTTTGACTTCGTAAATCACATTAATATTATAAAGGCGAAAGTTAGTGAGTGAGTGTGTGTGTTTGTATGTTTGTTACTTCTTCACGCTCAAGCGGCTGGACCAATTTTGAAGAAATTTGGTACACAGATAGTTTATAACCAGGATTAACACATAGAATACTTTTTATCTCGATATTCCCACGGGATCGAAACTTATGCGGGTGAAACCACGGGGCGCAGCTAGTGCTAAATAAATCATTTTCATCTTTTATAACTAAACTCTTCACTAGCATCTTTTTTCTCTTGCTAAGTAGAGAATCTCCGTCGATAGACAAGGTTATAAGTTCGTTACAGCCCCAATGGATTGATTTTTTTCTGCGTTATTCATTTACTGTCCGTGGCTTCCGTCGTCGGGCGGATTCTGTTTCCGGCATGAAGCGTCACAAGTTGTTATATTGGTTTCTTTGAAAACAGAACGTTGATGGAAAATTCTGTAAATTGATTTTACTTTGAATGTAAATAAAAAGAAATATGGAGTCTCTGTTTCTTCGAGATCATTAAAACTTACAACATAATAATCGATTGCTTGTATATCTTGTCTTGGAAGCAATAAGTATACTTTCTTCTTCGTGTCATTTCTTATTTTAATTGAATGAGAAAGACCACTGTGGGTAAAATATTCTCCAGCATTTTGTGCAAGAGACATTTATAACGCACAAAAGTTGTATAGCTTTGCAGGTCTTCGTTTTGTTAAATAGATATTAAGGTTTTACTTGTAACATTTAGTGTATAAGTTTAAGATATAAGGTACAATGGTACTCCCATGTATTTCTGTACAAAAGTTCCTAATTAAATAAAGAGGAAAAAAAACCCACAAATTAAACTATAACAGATAACAACAATTTTCTTAGCAAACCGTATAATTCAAGTTTAGTCTCATTGGCGTTCTTGTTCTTAGTTGGAACGTATTATATATAGATTGCAAAAATACACCTTCGTTTGTAAGACTGTAAGACTTAGATGAAATATTGCAATTTGCTTTGGTTCGGGAAAATATTTATGTAGATAAGCGGAATTCACTATTCAAATATTTTTCCGTAGTCGAGTTTTTCCCTATCAAGGGTTTCATATAACCGAAAACAAACTTTGGGATACGAAATCAATCCCGTAATTGATTAAAAAGTAATCGATTTTAAACTGACCGACTTTACATGATTTTAAACTTTACACTGCTAGATTTAAAGTAAAAAAAGAACACATTAATATTTTTGATGCTGGACTGGGGCTGCTTAATGTTAATTAGTTTTCACGGAGATATTTTCCCGTGAGAGCATCCAATCAGTGAATATTCAGTTCGTCAGCATAAAAGGGATATGGTATCAAATTAAAAGTATCGATATGTTGTTCATTAGTAGCATTTTAAAAGACCGTGTTTTGTTTGGGTCCCTATAAAATATAACAGTTAAGTATATCGCATGCATACTTACTGCCCAAGAGTAAAAAGTTTAAATTTTTCCTGTAAGTTATTTTAAATTCAGAGTAGAAAGCATTATGCTGGCAGATGGCAGACTCCTTTTCACCGTGTAGTTAGCTAATCTATTTTGTGTTATTCTACGTTTTAAAATGTTAATAGTCAACTTTGTGTGCTTCGCACAGAGTGACTCTGTTGTGGAATATTTTAGTCAAAAATATTAAAGTTCAACAATCTCATACTTAGTACCTAGATTATGTCAGTATTTTTATTTTAGGTATAAAGTGATGTCCATAGGACATGTTTTGTATTTGTTAGATATAAAAACAAACATTTTGTTTATTCACTAAAAACTAATGAATTACGTAGGCTACGGCCGGAGGACTCAAAAAAAACCGAATTTATTACAAACTAATTTATTTTAATAAAAGAAATTACAATTATTGGAAAATCAAATTGACTCGATCGATGGTGGATACGAAGTGCGCGGGCTCGGTCACGTAGACGGTGTCGTCGGGCCTCGTTGTTCTGTGTCAGCAATTTCCCCTCGTAGCAACTGGGTCGATGATGCGCACGCGTTGTGCCTCGTGCCCTTGTGTCAGCGCTTTACTTAATAGTGATGCGCGTAACACCTCCCCCCTCAGATCGACGACTATTTCAGATTTTGGAGATGAAAACTCTCGACGGAGTTTAGATTGATCTTGGGATGCCGGCCGGCTCTGGCGGGTTTCAGATGTTTCAGGCTCGGCGTACGTGGCTTCATCTGGAATTGTCATCTGCTTCTTTCGGCGGATGTGGATTCGGTATAATAGTATTGCTCCCAGTACAGATAAGGCAAGTATTGTACCATAAAATGGGATTGTCGTATGGTAAATAGTTGAGTTTGATTCAATGTGGATTGGCTTCTGTGAGTCTATTCTATCCTGAATATCGTGCAGCTTTTTTAAGTTAATAGCACTGATTTTAAGGGGTGGCACGGCTGATCCTTCGATGTCATCTGGAACGTTGCTTATCTTCATGGGTTGTCCCTTGATGTGGTCGTTAATGTTGACGATGGTGAACTCATCTGTTCGTATCTTGCAATTATGTGGTATAGTGGCTAGGAAGCTTCCGGCTAGAGTTATGGATTCTTCTTGTTCGCAGATTAACTGGACTTGTGTTGGTTTTGGGAACACAAGAGCGTAGCGACGGTCATCCAGCTTTTCCATTGCGGGTTTCGTCAGGCTGATAGTAATCGTGTTGCATGATTTTTGCGGTGTTTGACCTCCGATGATGTCGCAGATGCAGTCTGGATGGGTTCTCATTTGATGGTTGAGTTTTTCTTCGCAGAGATACTCTGAAGCTACCTTCGGGCATTCTGCCTCTATGTACGCATGAATGTTTCCAGTGATCGCTAGGAATGGGTAGGACGGGATGATGGCTTGCTTATTTCTATTCGGTAGAATGACTAACTTATACAGCATGAGTTTTAATGGAGACGTTATGGGAAATTTAAATGCGAAAACAATTTGACTTCCACGATAATAAGCTAATGGTTTAATGATGTCATAATATTCTCTAATTTCTAATTCTAGTAGTTGGTCTTTACTATAAAGCGCGCTTAGTTTGCGTATCATGTTGCTTAGTATTCCTGTACCTAACATGGAATGATGAGTATGCGGTTGACCGGAAAGTGCTATTGCGTTCTCTAACCTACTTAATTCGCTTAATAAACTATCTACGTTATTGCTAATTATTTGCAGCATTTGCGAGAACTTTGCAAATTTTATGAGGTTGTGTTGTTTATACTTATCGGCGTTAAGTAAAATGTGCAGATTTTCATTTAGTTGTACTTGGTTCTCTGCTAGTTTTGTAATAATTTTTGTATGCTCGTTCATCAAACCTTTGCTCAGGCTTATATGATGATTTTGCTCAATAACTACTTGTTGCTGATTATCGTTGAGGGCTTTAAGGGCGTTATCATATTTAATGGCATCTGTATGATCCAGGTTTCCTGTAATGCTCTTGATTACGGATCCAAGACCATCTACTAAACCTCTCTTGAATCGACTGGGCTTTAGGCTTTGTAGGTGAGATGAGGTTTTATTTAGTTTCACGTACAAACTGTCTATTTGGAGCTCGTATAAAGTACGGGTGTGGTTGTCTAATCTATCCGTGACTTTAATAAGTTGAGTTCGTATTTCGTTAATGTTGTTATCTATGTCTGTTAGTTCTATGTTCTGTAGGAATGTATGATAATGAGTAATGAGTTTCATGGGTCCTAATTTGAAGGGCAATAGTCCAGGTCCATTCTCAAGTCGTTCTAGATTGATCTCCTGCGCCCATGCTAGGCTGAGCGACAGCATCAGGGGTATCCTGCAACAATTTTGCAGTTTTAGGGACGCGTTTTAGTCTGGATTTAGCTATAGGTCCCTTTTTCTTGGAAGTATAAATGTGGATAGGTAAATTAGCTAGGACGGTGTCGTGGTTGTATCTGGGTGCGAGTTTAGATCTACTAGCGGAGGGATTACTGATGAATATTTGTTGGTCGGGTTCATAATCGACCTCGTCCTCACGAGTTTTATTACGACTCGCTATGAGCGCCGTTCGATTAGTGAGAGACGTCTCATTGATTAGTTCGTATACTTTTTGCATGCGTTCCCTGTGTGTTTCGGTATATTGTTGTAGTAGGTGTCCGGTCAGATCTACGTCAACCGGGTCTCGTGGGTCAGTGTGTCCTAATATGAGGTCGTATGGTTTGCATCGTGTGAAGGAATGGATCGAACTATTGTACGCTATGATAGCATATGGCATGAGATGTACAACTGGCTCATTTTTGTGTTTTAGTTGCAAAATACGAAGATGTTCCAGTATGGTAGAGTGGAAGCGTTCAATGTTACCGTTAGCGTTAGGTGAGTATGCGAGTGTTTGGTGATGAATTATTTTATGTACCTTGCAGAACTCGGAGAACATCTGGTTGGTGAATTCGGTCCCTTGATCTGTAATAATGGTTAGTGGTAGGCCATGATGCGTGCTGAAGATTAGTAAAGCTTGTATGATACTAACTGCAGTCCCATCTCGAAGGAGGTAGGCTTGACCATACTTTGAGAAGGCGTCTATGAAGGTAACGTATTTTTCGTTCTGATCTGAAAAGCTGTCCATATGTATTATTTCGAACGGTCTGGTGGGCGGGGGCGCTATATTGAACTTCTGTTTTATGGGGCTCCTATCGTACTTTGCTTGCCCACATATTGTGCAGTCATTTATGAATTTGGTTATGTGTTCTCGCATCTTTGGCCAATAATATTTAACAGATAAAGCTAGAAAGCACTCGTTGATACCACGGTGGTTGGTCTTGCCCTCGTGGTAGTGACGAATGATTTCCTGCTGCCTCAGGTACTCTTTTACGTTTTCAAGTTCCCCTTTTGCCAATACCAATTTCATAGATGAGCTTTTGAAATGTCTTTGTAGCAGAGGAATTTTGTTGTACATTGCAAGGGGTGGATTTATTAACAGGGCAGTTTTGATCTTGGGGTTGACGTAATCCTTAATAGCATTAATCAGATCCTCTTCTAGGTTAGATTCAGATAGCTGAACGGATGTTCGAGTGTGGGTGTCAAATGGCTTAGTTGCAGTAGCTCGTTTTTTAAAGTCGCCTACGACAGATAAACACAACTGTCGGTGAAATTTATTAAGTGGTTCGTCAGTAATGGGTATTTCAAGTATAGGGTTTTCCTCAGAGGTATGTGCTGTCAGGGTGTTGGAGTTAGCTAGGGATGGTGGTCTGTCAGTTGCGTTCGCGATCATCGAACTCACCTCCTCGTTGTAGATCTCGACGCGAGACAGGGCGTCGGCATTGGTGTTGTGTTTGCCCTTTTTATAAATGACGGTAAAATCATATTCGCTTAACTTTAACCGCCACCTGGTTAATCGTGAATTTGGTTCCTTGAGGCTCATGACCCACTGTAATGGTTTGTGGTCAGTTACTATTTTGAACTTGCGTCCAAAGAGGTAAGGCCGAAAGTATTTTGTTGCCCATACGATGGCTAGCAATTCCTTTTCTATTGTACTGTAGTTTACTTCACTGTCATTGAGTGTCCGTGATGCATAAGCTACGGGTTTATCCGAGCCAATAGAACCTTGTGAGAGTATCGCGCCGATTGCAAAATTGGAGGCGTCTGTGGTTAGGATGAATTCTTTGTCAAAGTCGGGATATTTAAGGATGGGGTCGTTGGTCAGTAGAGTCTTACACCTCTCGAAACAGTTAATATAATCTGAGTCTAAAGTTACCTTTTTTCCTTTCTTTAAATATTGTGTCATAGGTTTGGTAATACGGGAAAAGTCTGGGATGAATTATCGGTAATACCCGAGGAGTCCGAGAAACTGTTTAATCTCCTTGGGTGTTTTAGGTATGGGGTAATTTTGAATAGCTGTGATCTTGTCTGGGTTAGGCTTTATCCCTTCGGTACTGATGACATGTCCTAGGTATGCTGTTTCGAGTTTTAAGAACTCCGATTTATCTAGCTGGATTTTGAAGTTAGATTCTCTTAACCTTTGGAACACCTTTTCTAGATTATTCATGTGTTCCTGGAGAGAGGTACTGAATACGATTATATCGTCAAGGTAGACGAGACATATAACATTTTGGAGTCCTTTGAGTACGTTGTCCATCACTCGTTGGAATGTGGAAGGGGAATTTTTAAGTCCCATGGGCATTCTCAAAAATTCAAAATGCCCATGTTCAACGTTAAAGGCAGTTTTGGGAATGTCACTGGGGTCCATCTCTACCTGGTGGAATCCTGATGCTAAGTCAAGTGTACTGAAATATTGGCATTTGCCTAGTTTGTCCAGGACTTCTGTAATATTTGGGATAGGGTATTTATCATCGATCGTTTTTTCATTTAGCTTCCGAAAGTCAATGACTATACGCCATTTCTGTTTCCCGGAAGCGTCAATTTTCTTTGGGACGACCCAAATTGGTGAGCTCCATGCAGACTCGGACGGCCTAATGATTCCCTGATCTAACATCTTCGCTATTTGATCACTAACTTCCTGACGATGTATAAACGGATATCTATAGCTTTTAGTATAAATTGGGATTTCATCTATAGTTTTAATACTATGCTTTACTTTGTTGGTGAAGGTTAATGCCTCGCCTTCAATATAAAAGACGTCGGCGTACTTTGAACACAGTGCCAATAAGTTTGCCTTTTCCTCCTCGTTTAGGTGATCAGTGCGTATCCGGGATGTAACATCTTTAGCGCGAGGTAACAATGACTCAGTGCATTCAACATTGAATATCGTTGCCTGGGTGGCATGATCCAATGAAAATATTGTATCGTTATGGGTCGGGTTGGTCACCTCGACCATACCGCGGCTATTAGAAACAGTAGTCAGGCATTCGGATATAGTACAATTGCAAATTATCTGCTCCTCTACAAAAGCCTCACCATCCGGTGCATTTATAGGTAGTCGTATTAATTTGGAACTTCCCGCTGGTATAATCTCCTCATAGAGATTTAAATTTCGAGAATTATAAATTTGGATGGGATTAATTGCAAACTTAGTTATAAATGTAAGATCTTTCAAATCTAACTTAGCCTCCCGTTTGGTAAGTAAATCCATTCCTATCAAGCCATCAAAACGATCGTGGAATCTGTATACGAATAGTTTAATTGATTCCGCGTCACCGAATTCGGGAAAGCAGGGTAAGTTAATAGAGTAGTCGCTCTTGCTGGTGGCATGAACGTTAGTAACCTCGAATGGATCGTAGTTAAGAGGTATGTGCGGGAAATAGTTTTGGCCCGCTTCCGGACTGATGAATGATTGGTTTGCACCGGTATCTATTAGAAAGTTGAGTGGGGGGTTATGGATGCGAACAAACGGTAGTTGCCTTTGGGTCGGGCCACGTGGTTGCATGTTACTTGGATTAAACGGCATTCCGAATTGGTGCTGAGATTGCCAAGGCCGTGGCATAAATTGCGGTCCCTGCGGTCTAAACGGACCGGGCATGCTAAAAGGATTGGGCTTAAATGGAACAAGCATATTATTTGGATGTATTTTATGATTAGCTTCGTTCTGTTGATTGGGTGGCGTTCGAGGAAGGGTTTTTTTATCCGACAGGTTGTCATTTCTGCTCTGCAAGTACATAGTGTTAGTCTCCTCATGCACGAACTCTAGAGCCTTCTCAATGGTTTCTGGCCTCATGCATCTAATACGCGCGCCTAAAGGATCTTTCAAACCGCGGAGATAGGCCTGCAAAGTTAGTTTGCGATACAAATCGCGTTTGGCCGCAATGGTTGAATCTAGGGTATCGTGCAATGAAACATATGTCATGACGGTGCTAAAAAGACTCTGGCAACGCTCATAAAATTCCTGCGGCGTGCCGGAACCTTGTGTAAGTAAAGCCAAGTCATTGAAGAGAGCGGTCTCATCTCGCTGGTCGGCAAAATTATTAACAAGAGCACTACGTATACCTGCCCAATCATCAGGTATACCGTTAGAGTTAATCAGACGGGCGGCGGGCCCCGTAACTTTGTTCAATATGCCATTTAAAAGCGCTAATTTATTTAAAGGTTGCTCCTCTCGGATGAACTCAGCTGCTAGCTGGTCACACAATTTGATGAATCTGGTAAGTACGTTAGGGTTCCCATCAAAATCGGGAACTAAGCGGAGGGCTTTAAATATACCGTCTAAATCGGCCATCTCGGGTTCAATTTCAGGACCAATATCGCGTCTGGAATCTAAGCTTCTATTCCTACTACTAACTAACCTAAGTGTACTCGATCTACGTGGGTAAAAAATGTTGGATAAGGTATATGGAACTTATACTCAAAAGGAAGCAAGCAACCACTAAGAAAATTCAGCGGACTTATATGAGCATTCTGGTCTTCTTTGAGCGGTATCGATATCTGGATCTCCGGCGTAGTCTCGTTGTTCAGGATCTCCCGGTGCGACGTTGAAAGTCTATCGTAGCGAACGCGGTGCGATGTACCGGTACTCGCAAGCACGACCCGGGAATCCTACCGACTGCGCCAATTACGTAGGCTACGGCCGGAGGACTCAAAAAAAACCGAATTTATTACAAACTAATTTATTTTAATAAAAGAAATTACAATTATTGGAAAATCAAATTGACTCGATCGATGGTGGATACGAAGTGCGCGGGCTCGGTCACGTAGACGGTGTCGTCGGGCCTCGTTGTTCTGTGTCAGCAATTTCCCCTCGTAGCAACTGGGTCGATGATGCGCACGCGTTGTGCCTCGTGCCCTTGTGTCAGCGCTTTACTTAATAGTGATGCGCGTAACAAATGTAACAACACACCCAGCTCTTTTATGTATGCATAATGCCGACAGTTAATAAGTACCTATATTTCATTAAAACAGAGGCACAAACACAACACACGACACTGTGCTGACACACGTCAATCATATGATTGACGTGTGACACGCAAACCTAACTTAACCTAACCTTTTTTTTTTTTCTCCGGGGTGGAAAATCGTGGAAAGTGGTCGTACTGTATTTCGCCCTGGGACCAGCAGAAACGCAGCAGAAGACGTAAATGTCAACTGCTGCGTTTGGAGAGGGCACAGAGGGCTGTCCTTAAGGTGATGGCCTTCAAACCCTATCGTTTCCCTTCCGTACACGCTATGAAAGCTACCTACAGTAAGACACTCTTTTGTGCTAAGTAAAGTGTTGCGGAAACATAACTTGTCTTTTGATCCTGAGTTTAGAAGACAAAAACGTAGAACTGACAGAGTCTGCCCGACATCGGGTGTTAAATTGGAAATTGTCCGCCGGCAGTTCATTTTCCGCGGTCCCGTGCTTTATAATAGAATAAATAAACTGCTATTTATCCATGTATTCTCCGGGATTGCAAAAGAACTATTGATCAATGGCTTCATACTCTCAAATACGAAGAATTGGAGAATTTAGTCAAACCCTAGAGATCTTTCTTCCGTAGAAATGCACACCAAATACACGTAGCGTAGTGTGTTCGCGGGGAGGTTCCACAAGTACACTTACACCCACAGACATGCACTTCACTCACATACAACACTCCAACATGCACAACATTAAGCACTTACCTATTTGAATTTTTACTATTATCATTTTTTACTACTTTAATTTTTAATATTTTTATTTTATTATCATAGTTATTGTTCTTTTATAACCCCTACTGTATTTTCATCTCTGGAATCTGGAACGCTATCGTCTCCCTTCTTGGAGGTGGGCGTTAATAGCTGCGAGACAGTTTTGTAACTAATGTAGCTATTTACGTACGCAATGAATTTGTAAAATGTGTTTTTGTTCCAATAAAGATTATTAATATTATAAACAGTTGCTCACGAACTACCCTAAATAAAACTTGACTCTCGTTGATCGGACGGTCCTTCTCAAAATTATATTTTCTTCACCTCAATTTCAGGTAACGTACATGTTATGTATCGACAGGCTTTCAAGTATTTGCGTGTATCCAATTTGCATATAAAAGTGATTTTGGTATACTGTATAACCGAAATTAGTATTCTGTTTAGAAATATAATCACCTGTAGAGACATGTCACATTACTGGCAGGTTGCCAGCAGGCGAGCCCCCCGCGGGGCGCGGCTGCCTCCCGCAACAATCAATTACCTAGTAACCTGACCTGGAAATAATTTTGCAGGAAACTATTAATTTTGCACTTGCGTATTAAACCCTAATTGGCTATTAGCATGAGCGTACGAAAATTATATCTGCATTTAATATGGTTTACGAAAATTAACACATGGGCTTATTTACATACCGAATAAACTGTGTGCAATCAACTGAATTGAGGAAAAACTGGCTTTTGTCAGTTGGGTTATTTAAATAGGTTTTATTTCGTATCCTTTATTTTATTATACTCACATTTCATAACGATCAAGTCCAGTCAGTGAAGCTAGTGACATTTGACTCTCCCCTTTTTGTAATAAAAGAAAAATGGAAAGAAAATAACAAGGCTCTCAAGACACCATTTCATTCCAAGACGAAAAGTTAGTCGAGTATCAGAAAAAACATTTCTTTTTCCAGAACTTTTATCTGCGTGTGAGAAGTCAGACAGTCTGTATAAATGATCGAAGGACGGGTGATAGTGAAACTGGCAAACAGTTCCATTACAACTAAATGTTATATAATTATCAAGAACAACGGAAAACACTTATTGGTTTTACGCATTTAATGCGTATTAAACTGGTGCAATACTTTTGTTTCTACATCATAATCTCACTACAGCCGTAGTTATCCTAACTAATATTATAAATGCGAAAGTGAGTTTGTTTGTTACGCTCTCACACTAAAACGGCTGAATGGATCGTTATGAGCCAAAGACCTGTAGGACATAGGCTAATTTTCATCCTTAATCCTAATAATTAAATTCGACGACACGGTTGGCGCAGTGGCTGAGCGATCGACTGCTGCGCTGCGTGTTGCGGGTTCGATTCCCGCGTGGGACAAATATTTGTATTGCCTACAGGTAGTAGTTCTGAATAATTTCTAGTGTGTGGCAACGTTTAAAACCAGACAAAGTCGGGGGCGATAGCCAGGTTATGGTCATAAGTGTATGTAACCTACAAGTTATTTTACAAAATATATGTGTATTTGTTTATTTAGTTAGTAGAAACGGTGACCACAATGGCGCGACATATTCGCGGTATGCAAAGCTTGTATTAAAGGTACCAAGACCAAAAGTCTAATAACATATATATTTGTTAAAGTTACATCGTACTGAGCCTAAATACATTAAGATATTAAAGCACTAAGCCCCAGGTAACAATCAGTAGCTATTGCAGTACGAACGTCATGTTCACAAAGGCCTTTGTCTTAGATACGGTCACTCCCGTGAACTCAACAAAGAACAGCTTTATGTGCAGCGAACGTTTCGTGAATGAAGAAGCTTAATGTTCATTCGACAGCGTCGTCTGAAGACTCTTTTATCCTTCCGAATAAAAATGTCCGAATGGAGAAAAAAAAAACGATGGATTTTTTCGAATAATTTTTTTTTCGATAAATGAACTGTTTGTTTTCTATTAACTAAATTAAATTTTATTCGAAAACATCCATCGGTTTCTTACTAAACGTCAACTATATCCGACGACTCTGGTTACTTATCTCCTTCGGTGACCGTACTTTTCTATTACACATAATATCTCACGTAAAACTACTCATCTAACATTTCCTTATACACAAGTGCTTCATCAAAGTTATATTTCAAAGGTCGTTGAAAAAGGTTCGACACGAGTTTTTATGCGAAGGCCATAAAAAAATGTAACTGCTCAATTTTACAAAAGTAAAATCTACTTGAGATTTATGGTTGTTTGTTCATAAATGACTGAAACTGGTAATCTGCCCTTTTACATAATTAATAAACAATAAAAATATATAAAAAAGGGTACAACTCGTCAAAAAATCCTTCTGTTCCAA
The DNA here is from genome assembly GCA_947507525.1 of Apamea epomidion. Lineage (NCBI taxonomy): Eukaryota > Metazoa > Arthropoda > Insecta > Lepidoptera > Noctuidae > Apamea > Apamea epomidion. Next base: position 8,032,362 of record OX382232.1, read on the forward strand.
TTACAAGAGAGAACGGGAAAAAAGGAGAAAATCCAATTTGGAGAAAGAAAATTGAATTCTTAGAAAACATCTTGTTTTGAAGAGCCCTTCTCGTTAAACCGTCGTCGTATTAAAATCCGTGAATATCCTAAAATGAAAGGCTGCGGTGATTTGCTCACTCACCGGAACTATTTGCTCCATTTACTTTAGATTTCCATCGTTCTCGATTTACGGTTAATTTCCCAAACATGTGATGTGCTCTCATCTCTGTCGTAATTTTCTTCACGACCCATTTCGTCCCGTGTACATACCTTTTTGAGGACAAGTTTTAAAATACTTATCGTGTTTTATAGAAGTATTGGCGGTTCAACGTTTATGATTCATAGCGATAAGTTTTTCCCTATGGTGAAGCGTTTCATTGATTTATTCGTAGATTTAACAACGCACAGTCAACAAAAATATACATATACATATATATATTATGTCGATCGACTTTAGAACTTCTTTATAATATAATAATCGATGATAACATTCGGTTATTGAAGATTGCGCAGCTGAGAGTGCTGAAATGTCTCCATTAAATCTTTCTTACAAAATATCTCTATTTTGTTCTTCGAAAAGTTACTTAAATAAGAAAAGATTAAATAAACTCAATTTGACAGTTTTCAATGCTGTTTAAGAACATGTTGATTTAATAAAACTTTGCGTCGCTAAACATTAAAACCCACCACGAAAGTTTACACTCTCAGCCTAGAAAGTTATGTAGTGACCGTGTGATAACGAGTGCTGCGAACATTTTGAAAGTTACGCTAACATTATTACAGAGCTTACATAAACCTAGTTAGTGAAGTTAACCTTCTTATATTCTAAGTTTTTCTTCAGCCAAATAACCTTCTTACGAGCGCGTTATAAGTTAAGCCCCAAATCTGGTTCACAAGCGGCTAGATTACCTTTTCACCTACTCAAATATACGACCTTCTTATATTCTAAGTTTTCCTTCAGCCTACTTTCTAGCGTGTGATAAGTTAAACTCCAAATCGGGTTCACAAGCGGGGACATAACCTTTCCGCCTATTCAAATATACGTAGCTAGTTGCTACGGCGTAGCGGTTACTTGTAGCGGCTAGCAGTTACTCGTAGCGGCGTAGCTTCCATCGCGGAAGTGACTGTGTGGTGCCTTAACATGCATCGTGACAAAATATGCGTTATGTGCAGCCTCGTGTCTGTAATGTGAATCAGAAATGGAAGAGAATTGAAAGAAATTCTATCAAGCAGGTTTTTTTATGTATGGGTGTCGTCTGCATGCATTCAATGAATACAATTTACGTGACAAATAAAAGACCGAGTTCAGAACGGAAACCTTTCTGAGAAGCTTATAACTTCAAAAATGATTTTAATCTTCTGTAACAATGAAACTGATATCTTGATTTGTACTTTAAATCAGTCAATTAAAACTGGAAGAAAAAATTATGAGGTTTATGGAACCAAAAGTTCATGAAAACTATGAGTTTACGCGAGCAGTTTCATGTCAGCTGCTTTGATAAAGTTAAAATCGTGTAGGAACATCACAGAAGAGTCCTTATTAATATAAGTGAAACTTTTACTAACTTCCATTGATCAATGAATAAACTAAAAGGAAATATAGGAATAATGGACAAAGAGAAACTCATTCAAAGTCAAAGCATTTATTTCAAATAGGCAAATAAAAGGCACTTTTGAACGTCAAATCATTACAACCCCAATTTCAACGAATAAGGACTGCTTTGTAAAATTATGTTCAAATGATTTACATTTGAACATAATTTCACAAAACAAAGCTGAACTGCTAAATAAAAATGAAAATTATTCCCTGAATCTGAATATGGTTCTCATTTTATAGATAATGCACAACCTTTTTCAACATATACAATACGGAATCTTTTTTAGATTTGTCTTACGAGGAAAGTGGTAGCTTACATAGACGACGAAAGGCGTCATTTTGAACTAAGAATAACTCGCTGCGATCAACAAATCGTTGGCTTAACTTACTATGATAATGAAATTTTTAGCTTGACATGACTTAAGTTTGTAAGGAGATATCTTGATATCTAGTCTATACTACATGAACAATACATACCTAATTATATTGTTATGTAACGCTAGACTATAGTCGGTGAGTTATTACAATATAAGGGCCACGGGCAATATGTTTATGCGCCTATGTATATATAGTCAGCCAGATAATGTAATTTTATTAAACAATTAAAGAAAATAAGTATTATTTTGAATGAAGGAACAAGTATTTACCTAACGTTTCATTTTGCCAAAGAATTTATACAACAGGCAAACGTGTTGTGTATTATTGATTGTTTACACTATATACATTTCTGATTTAATGACTAGAGTAACATTTACAAGTGCAACAATTAATTACAAGTTAACACCGCATGCACAGAAAACGGCTTCACATAACATATTTATAAATTATTGAAATGAGAACTTCTACATACAATGAATAAAGAAAAATTATCATAACATTCAATGCCATATACAACATGTAAAAAAAAACATTGTCATGTGATAACTGATTAAATGTATGTAAGTAGGTATGTAATGTTATGTAGGTAACCATCTATATTACTTACAAAATTACCTGCAGATTTTAGTCTAACAATTTTGATCAAGCTTCACTGAACATACTGACGCTAACAGACGCCTAAAATAATAACAAACTTCCATACTTCGTGAAACGACGCACGAAATCGACAAAATGGAACTCCGAGGTTTATGCTTAAACATCAATTTACGTATTTCGTGTTTCACGCTAAAAGTCAAACCCAACGTTGATTGAATTAACACCCGCCTTTAATCCTTTATATTCAGTTTATTAAGACGGATATTCAAATCAGTTAACAAGTTTACAATCGACAACATAGTGGGTTAATTGCTTCGCATCTAAATCTGAATTAATCTAGCCAGACCCAACTTCAGTAAGGTAGACAAATGGTCTTGGGAAACAAGCCTATTTACCTAAACAATATGTTTTTGTCTAACTAAACAAAACTTTTAGGCATAGTAATATCAAAATCTGTATTTTCCTGTTTTCATTATACTCGGTTTCAAAACTTAGCAACGATACCAAAGTATTTAAAGCATTAAAATTGAATTTAACTAAGTATCTTTCAGCTTGTGGAAATTACATAATGTGGGGCACAGAAACAATGGTGAGCTTTAACTTTGACTAAAATGCTGTTCATAATAATTTCAAACACTTTCGCGGCAGGTGCAAGTGCCGCGGCCGCAGGAGTTTGAAGGAAAACCTGAATTGGTTAAAGAATTATTCTTTAAAAGAGTGAGTACTCGCATACACATGGAATCAGACCAGTAATATTGTGTTAATGGAACCGAGAATGTAGCAACAGTCCCAAGGTAACGAAATGCTGTTTACAGAATATTGTCAGACTCACCCTCGTCAACAACTACGGAAAAGACGCGTGACATTGCAACAGGTTTAGAATGAATTAATTGTTGAAACATTGTGGGGTTTTGTGATAGTGGATGTCTTGTAGGTAAGAAAACAGCTAGTTCTTCAAAATAAGGAGATATATTCTCACCAATAATCACCATCAATCATGTAGGTGAGGCGGGAGCACATTGCCGATCTGTCACGGCCAGACCCTTAAGGAAAGTGAACGAGACATTCAAATAAAAATGGTTACCGAGAGCGCACGCTAGTAATGTTCGTATTATTTTAGTAACATTTAGTATTGGGATTCCAACAATATACCAAAGCTTGCGTCTTTATTCATAATCAACCTATAATGTTTATACACACGCCTCCACCACGCGGGCCCAGGGCGGGTTGGTAGTTGTCACATGTGTTCGAATTTCTGGTTCTAGGACATGCCGGTTTCCTCACGATGCTTTCCTTCACCGAATGAAATAATTTACACAAAATAAAGCTCGTGGCTGGGTTCAAACCTATGACCTACAACTCGGAAGTCGCGACCGTTACTACTTCACCACTGTAGATTTGACCTGGCATAAAGCCAAGTCCTGGAGGAAACTAACAACAATATAAAAGTATATAAATATCAATATAATATACAGGGTGGCAGGGACATGGACGCACAAACTGTAACCATGAATTCTGGTATATTGTGCTGAGGCAACGAACTCCCCGGTTCTTTGTAACGTGAGAGTAATATTCGAAATTTTGCTTCGCTCCACTATGTAAAATTTATTCAATCATTGAAATTTAAATTAATATACTGATTTATAAAGGTCAAAGATATTTTAATGATCAGATCATTATTAACTCAGCTGTTTTGTCACCTTACTGATAACGCCTGCAATTCTTTCATCGATTAATTGAATCATAAACTTTACTATTTGGAGCACAGCCAGACTATAAATCTTCAGACAAAATAACATTATTATTTGGGTTCTTCAATATTCCTTGTAAAATATATTTTTCAATCTTGAGATTTTGTAAGACTTGAATAAATTAAAACGTCTACCAAAAGCTTAAATGATCAGACTTTTAGAATGTTATTGATTAAATTGGGTTTTCTGTTACTTAAGCATATTTTGTTGTTATATTCTAGCTTCAGAACCAGTCGTTGCAAACCGCGGTCAAACAGAATTCTGTTTCGATCACCGCGCCGAAAGGATTTCAGGTAAACTTACCAGCAATACTTTTCCAAAACATGGAGTATCCTTAGCATAAACAAGAGAAACCTAATAACAGTTTAGACGCTGTTATTGTATAGCTATCGAAAAAACATTTTGTTTTTTAATTGTAACGAGGCCATGTGAGCGAATTTGGAAGCAAATAAGTACCGACAAAAAAGAAGTATTTGTGTAACACGAAACTTTCTTTTACATATTTAAGTTAGATAGATAGAATATCCTTTAATAAGTGCACCATAAAAATTACAGAACAGGAAGTACATAATGTTGGTAGTAGTAGTGTAATGTGTGTAGTGTTATGGATCGTTTCGAGTATTTTAAATACTGGCCAGAACAAATATGTCTCTGTAATGTTAGGTAGGTAAAGAAAGAAAGAAATAATGAAAGAAAAGACATTTATTTGGCACAGACTAAAAGACACACAATACACCAGATACATACATCAGGTAAAACAAACAATAAAATAAAAAAGATACATGTTTACAGGGAAACAGGTTGATACATATTGATCGATATATATTGTAAATATTGTCACTTGACCCGGTTGCCCTGAGGACCTATATCGCCTCCAGGCGCTCCATCCCCTTATTTTCAATTTGCGTTGCCATGACTACTTCAATGCTCACTTCGGAAAAATATTCCACTATATCTTCACTTCGGTCCTAACTCTTCTTTTTATTGAACCCTATAACAACAAATAGTGTCCTTATAGTCCCAACGTAAATAATGTCTGGCATTCCTTTATTACAGTATTTTTTTTTATTGCGATGAAGAAGCATTAACATAATTACTTTATAAGAGATACTTTCGTTTTTCTTTCAGTTTCTATTTTATGTTACGTTTAATTTATAGCTTAGATGTTCATCCCGAGATTAACAGTTATTGTAAGGTCTTGTATCTTACAATAACTGTTAATCTCAGGAACTGTTTATCCGTATAAATCCGTTTGCCAGTGAAACGACTAGCAAGGAATGTAATCGTCTTTTGATTGTAGTTTTTAGGACTTTTAAAGTTTCTCTCAGATGATGATCAGTTAAACAGGAAATAAAGAGTTGGTAATCCAAGTTTCTTCGTCGCCGGGGTCATTTTCAGAGTGTCTTGAACAGATCGTCTGATAAAATTTTCACGAGGGGAAGAGGGCAATCAGATTTACTGCGAGCTCGGCTAGAACTCCACCGCATACTATTATCTAACAGATTTTTAGGGATCCGCAGTAGTGAGGTGAGGACGCGGTATATATGCCTCAGTTGATCTATGGATTCATGTGTAAGGTATTACCGCTTCAGAGAATTGCCTGCGAAAAAAATATGTACTTATGGTTATTTGTTCATTTATATTTGTCCGGTTCTAAAAATAAAAACAAACAGTTGGCCGGATGTGTGGTCAAAACTCGTGAATGTTGTTACTTTTAATTGATGGATTTTGGATGCTCTGTTAGTGAAGTACGAGCAGTCTGCGCCTTTTGTGTACTATAACGAATATATAAAGCAATATGTTATCGATAACTGTAGCTTCAGGCAATTCATTGAGAATTTGCACCGCTTCGAACACTGCTGTTAAAGCAATAAGAATCTGCCTAGCCTTTTCACAACTATGTTGGGGTCAGCTTCCAGTATAACCAGATGGGGCTGAATTCCAGTACTTTACAAAGAGTGTCTGACCTTCATGACCCAGTAATACGACACCCCTTGGTAAGACTGATTGTCCCTTGATAAAGCAATAAGTATATACCTAATAAAAACGTGAGACACCTTTGTTGCATGGAGTCATTAATGCAACACTCACACTTGACCAATTTTACGCTTAGCAATTGGTACTGCTTCATTATTCATGTTGTGTGATTATCTGATCGCTCTGTTCTACCTTTAATGTAAATATAGGGAACGACAGCTCTTTCCTTTCAACTAATATTAAAATCAGTGGAATAATAAATTAAGTATGCAGGAATAATAAATTAAGAAATATATTACATCATCAGTTTTCAATATAAGCAATCCGTAACTACTCATTGCTAGATATATTGTCAACAACCGCAGTATTTTTTTATTGTTTAGGCAGAGATCAGAAGGCCAATTCTCGTAATTTAAAACGTTCAAAATCTAGTCACAGTCTCACCTCACCGACAAAAAAATGTCAAAAACTTGTCAAAATGTAGGGAAATTAGAAGTATTTTTTGACAGATTGAGACTGAGATCAGACTGTGAACGGTCTTAAAATTACGAGAATTGCCCCTCAGCTGTTTCACATCTTGTAATGTTCACGTTATGAGTGCGAGAGGTCGTCGCAATACAAGTGACGATTGCTTCCACATCACAGTACACCCGTCCTTGAGCACGAGCACGGCCGTGAATGTAGGCTACGTGGCTACGCGGCTACGCGGCTACGCTGCTACGTCGCTACGTTCCGAATAAAGCGCCACTACTACCGTAGAAGAGTAATGGCAACGGATCATTCGGTTTGTATCCATCTCGAGGTGTTTCTCACAGAATGAGTGTGCTATATGAGTGGTGGTGGTCTACTTCACCGTGTAAGGGCTTAAATAAACTATGGTTTGGCTAATGGACATAAATCAGCTAAATGGTTTGTGGGTACACGTTGAGCCAATTGATTATCTTGTTTTATGCGGACATTTAATAAGTTAAGCACTCTATTTACAATAAAATATTAAAGGAATGATAATTTAGAACGAATTTATTTAAACTCACTAAATAGAAGAAAGAAATTATGGAAAAAATTAACAATACAACGGGAGTTGCTGAATGCAACAGTGGCTGAAGGTGACGGAACACATGAATTTAGCTTAGCAACAGAAAAATGGTCATGCATGAATGAAAAGGTATATTACAACATGGTGCAGGTTGCACAAATTCTACGCAAGCACTCTCATTTCTGTCGCAATTCCAAAAATTTGTTTTTGAATGCTAAATAATGTCTACGTTTCCCAACTTTGCTAATCTAATCACAATTTTCTGTCTCTCGTTGTTTCGCCATCGGGAGATGTGGGACACTCGAAGTTGGACGCTGAATCGCTTCGAACTACCTGATTAATGTTCTTAATTTCAAACGTCGTTCATAAAATCAATCCCAATTCATTTTACTCCCGTGTTATGTTATTCCTAAGGCTTCGCTTCGTTTTACTACGTGACGTAGTAAAAAGTTACTTCAACATAATTACTTAGTCTACGTCTAAGTAATTATGTTGAAGTGTCTCCTTCATTCCAAGGCTTCGCGGCCTACTTGTAAGGTTTGTTATTCGTAATTATAGTGTTTATCTTTACTTTAGTCGTTGCAGTCTTATTTATAGGTAGAAAGAATCTTGTTAGAAAAATATTAGTTACTTTTTTTTAAGAAATAAAAAAAAGAAAGAAGTCTAGTCTAATCTAAGGATCTTCCCTAAATGATAAAAGCTAAAGAGATCTATGATAAAAGCACTCAGATTGTTCTTAAAATATAAAAGCTCATGATGCTGACACAAGGGATGTTTTACTAAATCCCAGATTGCATCTTTGATCATTTAAATTAATTTAATAGCAGGTTTTATTTTCATAATCACTTAGTTAACTATTTACGCTTGGTACAAAATTAAAAGACTTAAGTAAATAAATAAATACAAAAACAAAAGGATATTTAGGCGTCGAAGTACTCATTCGCATCGCTGTCATCCGGAAACCTGCCCAGAAGACTGGCAGCATTACCACGTTTAATGGCAATGCTAATTCTTTGGCCAAAGAACGTCCCAGCCCTCTGGTCACTTGAAGTGTCGATCAACCGGCGAGAAAAGGAGACGCGCACTCGGGCCCCATGACCCGAGCGTTTCGACCTCAAACGGCTCAAAGATGTAGTCACCCATAAGGTTACAGTATTTTTGCATGTAATATGGATAGTGCTCTCATGGGATAGCCAATAACTACTAACCGCCTAGTACTTCAAAGAAGCTACAGTTTGATGCAAAAATTATCCGCTTTATGTAAACGAGGGGACAAAAGGCTTGGCAGAATAGAAAAGGCTCTTTCATTCGAAAATCTAACGTATAATTTGGAGCTAGACGTCCAAAATATTATTTGGCTTGTATTACGAACCTATAAGTCAAGAGAAGTGTGGGAGATCAGGGTTGACCTTATCTACAAGTACGGCTGAAACATCTGTTGGAACTAGAAAGAAAATGTCGAGGAATATGGAGGAGGATGATAATACGATGGTAGGTCAACAAGCTCAGGTGTAAACATATTCCCTATAGCGGCACAATTCATATACAATCGGTTTATACGCCGTACCGTAAAGAAACCGTGCCGTGTACAAAGGGCCTTATAATCGTTCTTGGTATGTAAGTAGATACAGTAAGCAACTTGAGGTTGACTGTACTATACGGGAGGGTCTTATCAGCTGTGGTGGGATCGGGTATAATGTTATGTTGTAGAACATCAGTTCTATAACAGAAAATTTTGGAATTTTCTGTAAAAAAAAAACAATAATAAAATAACAACAATCAAGTATTGTTACTTGATTGTTGTTTTTTTCTCAGTAGCAGCCCCGACTCTAGATTTGTAGCCGGATAATGGCAATAGGCTCACTCGCACATGCCACTTAAACATAAATGGCGAAATGGACAGGCACATTTCTATAGGTACACCTCTGCCCAACTTCGGATATTACAGGCGTGATGTTATGTATGTAATTAATGTTCAAATAAAGTTACGATTACGCTTACGCGTTCAAGTTGGAATTCAATAAACTATTAATTATTTGTAGTACTACATAAAGCCTAATTAGTATTAATTAAAATAAAGTTCAATTTAGAATTCACAAAAGGTATCAAGAATAATAATTTAAATTATAATTTCAATATTCTAACCTGACATGAATGGAATTTAATATAGCGATGTAACAAAAGCTTGTAGCGGTATCTACAACGCCACATGCGAACAACGCGTCATACTGACGTCACGCAAATCCTGCATCTCGCAAGCAGAGTTTACCGCGCTATTAGCATACATACAAACTTCCCAACATCAATCGTTGGGCAGTTGCCCGCCAGACACAACACCCGTTTTGTCGGAGGATCCTCCCTTTTCTATAGAGGATGAGTGGACTTAAACCCTGTTCCTCAGACCTCTATAAGCTTATTGTATTCGTTGCATGTACCTAGAGCTACGATTCAATTTGATCTGACTATCAAATTATCACTACATACGGTAATGAGTGATAAAAATAGACGTTACAAGACTTGTTCTGACATAAATCTACATGATGTCTGTACATAAACTGTGATATCTTTTGCCAAACCGAGATTTACCAGTTGTAATAAACCGGCAGACCAATATTGTAGCCTTAGTAACAGGGTCTCGTTAGTACGCTCCAAAAAAAAAGCCTATACTGAACGGTATCACTTTCATGAAACCTTTGTTATTAGAGAAAACGTTAAAGTTAACTAGAAACAAATAAAAGTGGAATGAACAAAGTCTTTCGTAGAATTTTCGAATAGCTCAACGCTCCCAAAAGTATAGAAAAAGTTTCCTATGTACAATGTTATTTATTTACCTAGTCATGTTCTCTTTATATCGCACTCAGTCGAACCTTAATATATATTTTCACACCTGACTGATTTTATTACTTTTTTTGGAATAGGTCAAATAGTGAACATGTTTTCATGTATTAAATCATGAAAAGTTTCGGTGTAGAGCCATAAGACTGTGTCAATTTTAGTTTGGGGATTATTTAGTTAGACTCTAGTATTATAATTAAGTTTGCAACTTTTGCGAGAGCTAATACATTAACTAATCAAACAGTTTATTATTTCAGCTGTAACTCTTAAAGACAGCTTAGAAAATAATTTCACAACTGTGTGAATCGGCCCTATTGACACGTGTATTTGATTTTTTTAAACATCCTGTACAGTCAGCATAAGTATGTATACAGTTGGCTTTATTCAAAAGCGATTTTCATATTTTTGGTCCTGTGCCCCTCGCTTCCATTGGATTCCCGTGGCTTTCGCCACAAGGTCAGCCGTCGTCCACCTTGTGGCGACAATCCTTTTTTTTTTTATTGAAACAAACTTTTATTTCACTGTACTGTAGAAATATTAGGGGTTAAAGTATGAAATTGCCGTTTTATTGTAATAGGTACTTCGAATTGACATAGAACCTTCATGGTTTGAGATTTTTGAGTGAATCTTTTTTCACATGGTACAGTCACGAATAAAATTATGTATACACTCTGCTTTATTCAAAAGCGATTTACTCCTTTGTTTTTGAATGAAATATTATGTTGTTACGAACATAGCATTTTCAAACCCATAGGTTTATGTAATGTGTCGTATTTCAACGTTACATTCGTTATTTTACGAAAAAAAACGCACTTGAAAGTTGCCAAGTGTTCACATATTGGTGCTCGTGACTGTACCTATGAAGTTCTTCTTTTAAAAAATGTGCAACATTCGACTATCGACTTTCAGTTATTTTTTTTATTCAGCTTAAACAAGAAAGATGGATACTTCGAAAATTCGAGTTATTTTTGAATACGAGTTCCGACGCGGAATATTATTAACACTAACACTAACAGAATAACATGTTAATATCAATTGCGCTATAAAGGAGAATGGAAACTGAACTATTGGTTTTTGCCCTGAAGTCCAATGGCCATAAGATATACATCAATGGAAAGAAATTTTCAAGGAGCACCTTTGCTACTAACGTGACTTTTGCCAATTGTTAGTCAGTTCAGAGTTAATGATCTAAATAGGTGACTACTTGGGCACCGAAGCTATGAAATAATCTTGGCACTCAATAGCCATAAGTGATATATCAATGGATAGTGCTTTATAAGAGAAACATTTGCTACTAAAACGAATTTGAATGGGACGGCAATCCGACTAGACTTGGGGATCAGGAAAAATAAAAGAACATACAATTATATACTGCGTTGCAAAAAGTTCGAGCACTTATCTTCTTTGTAATTGGAAAAACTTGCATGTATAAAGTGGCTTTATCGATGAAAAATGATGTTGCTGGCGACTAATGGGTTGGAGTATATGTAGCCTAGGACGAAGTACATTACAAATCAATCAATTTACTTTTTTTCAAACGCTGTAGTCAATACGTGAGAACATTTTGGCTAAAGAGGTATTTTCACCTCAACAACAAACTGGTACTCTGGTGATGGAGTTTTTGACGTCAAAACACGAAATTCCATCGTACTTGTAAGTTTTTGTCTCACTATTTTCGGATGACTATTATTGACTTGACGAAAAAAATAATTATGAAGTCAACTTGGTTTTTGTAATAAACAGAGATTGTTTAAATACATACGGCTTTTAGCCAACATGCATATTCCGTACAGCCAGTTTAAATTTCAAATTATCTGTGTTGTGTTCAACCCACCACACAGTTTAGCAGATTTTGCATAACAGTCAGCAAATTAGTAGCAATTATCAGTCGGCCATTAAAATATAAACCTTTGTTTTGTTAGCTAGCTAGCTTTTTGTTACAAATCAGAATTAGAACCTAGAAGTTAGCAACCTCTATAAAAACAAAACAGTGGCTGTTGGATTTCGGCAATGACTTGAATTTTATATCCCGGCGTCGTGTTACAAAAGCTTTGCCCAACCCTTGTCGCTGCGACGGTGATTTGACAACATTGGGAGACAGGTTTGTTGGTTTTGCCATCGCAAGATTTTTTATTTATTTATCATTTATACAAAAGAATACAGGATTATTCATATTAAATAGCAACCAAAAACCACTAAGGTTTAAACTTGTGCTATCATGAGTCTATCTCAATATCGAACTATACAATGAAGCATTTTATAAGAATGCGTTATTGTCGATACAACTAATAACATCTTTAAGTCTTTAATACTCGTAGTTTTAATCATTCCTACATAATACTTAAGTAATATTACTTAGGTTCAATTTGATATTTTTATGTGTAATACATTTGTTTATTTCTGAGGGTAGACTATTAATAAGCCTCGATATAATATAACCGGTAGTTCGCTCGCCATACGTATAATCGAATCGTAATTAGATTGAGCCCGAGAAAAACACCCTTCCTTATAACTACAAACGTATACCTGTATAACACTTACCGTGGGAAATTCAACACCAGACTTTGAAATTAATTATTTAAGTAGTTCCCGTCACGTACTTTCTGCAAACTTTATTCTTAAGAAAAGTTTCGATTCCTTGCCAAAGTGGAAACTTACTGACAGTTTTAGTTAAAACTGTCAGTAAGTGTGTTTATTTATTCTAACGGTAAATATTCTGGAGTTACAAAAATGACTTGTTTGTCGTTTACATTAATTTTGATAACAATAAATGTCGGTTACACCATCCTCCGATCAGAATCGGTACGTTAACGTCAAACACTTCAAGCGAAATATCAGAGGGGCAATTTTCGTAATTCTAAGAACGTTCACAGTCTGATCTCAGTCTCAATCTGTCAAAAATATCTCGTAATTTCCCTACATTTTGACAAATTTTTTACGTTGATTGTCGTTGAAGTCGGTGTCAAAAAACGAAAATGCGGAACCTACGACGCCGCCTTCCGAAATTAAAGTTATTTTTCAGTTTGTAGTGTTTTTTTTTTGGAAGTGTGTTGTTTTTTAATTACGCCTTCATATATGCGTTGCTGGGATACAATTTATCCAATTCCATTCAAGCAATTTTAGAACTAAAAGCCTTTTAAATCACCAACCGTTACCAATTTCATTGCACAATCAACCAACAAAAAAAATATTATTATTATTTATAAGCATTTCGTTCTTTTACGAGCCACACTATGAATTGTGAACGCAATAACCGAACTGTGCTTTGATTACGTCCGCTGTTCGAATGTTCCCAAACAGCGGGAAACATACTAACGAGACAATAAATTCAACAACACGGACCAACCAGTAATGAAAATGTTCGTGTTTTATTCAGTTTTATCTAACGAGTGATTGGACGGCGATATCCAATATGTACACATAAAAGCGTCGTTTGTTTCATTGTCCATTTCAACGTTTATGTTTTGGAAGCGGCTCTCGTTTTATGTTTTCGTACTGGCAGCTAAAATAAAAGTGTTCTAATAGAACTATTCCGTGATCGTGAAATCAAAGTAGCTACGTGTAGGAAAATACTTTAAGTTGAATACATTTCCAGATGCGACAAGAAGGCTTTTTATATGAAAAGGTCAGATTGACACAACGGGACTTCATATGCATTTGAAAAGAATATGCTGATATAAATCCCTAGTTTCTTATGACATTTTAAACACGAAAAACACAAAGAAATTAGATAAGTATTTCTAATGCATAATAACTTCTTAGAAACGAAGAAAAGTACTGTAACACCATTTATTTATAGCCACATAATCCCCCACCACCACGTGTAACACAAAATCATTTCTCATCAAAATAATAAGCGGTTTTCAATAAGCTATTCATGTTCTTATGGATCGTAACGGTTTAACGTAGTTCTAAGAAACCCTACTTTCTGGAGCGCTCGCTAAAAGGGTTCCTTTTATTCAGGCCATAATGGTGTTCTGTAGAAAGGGTTGCTTACTTACTTGCCATAATATAGATATGTACCGAAGGTCCGCTCAAACAAAGAGAGAAAACAGGCATACGCACACATACGCGAACATTAAGAGATCGAAACTTATGTCAGTCGTTAGTCACTCACTGTACATAGTCGCGAAACACGTACGTAGGTTTTGCTCGTTATAATAGCAGGTATACACAAGAAGGGCTGGTGGCTAAGTTATAAGAAGTGCTACAGATTTAGAATTTAATAGAAAGCTATATAACTGGTTGTGTGAGAGATGTTTTTATTCCAACAATGAATATTTTGAGTATAAAATGTAAAACTTATTTATTATAATTATTATGACATCTACATATTTACACTACTTAAATAATATTGAAACATTTTAATTTTTTTTTTTCATCACATCATTATTATTGATCGCTATTTGTAATATAAATTATTATTTTAAATGACTAGAGTTGTATTTAATTTAATTTTATGAATTGCATTGTAATTCAAATTTAAATTATGAAATTATTATTAGCATTTTTATGTTATTAATAATTACTAAATGTGTAATGCATGCGAAAAGTATAACTAAGATGTAAAATGTAAATATTTGCACGACAGATTTGCTGAATGTAGTGAAACCCATAGATCTTAAGAACTTATGTTAGCTACCTATATTCTTGCAAATAAATATATCATGCATTCATTCAATCACAGCCGCTCGGATTGTTCGATCAGGTACATACCAAGACCATACCTCTCCCTACCTAGGAATGCACGTAAAGCCGTTGGTCCCGGTATGTCATTCGTGGATCTTTGACAGTCGTTACAGTTTGCGGTTTCGTATTACCCAGTATCTAACTGGGTTGTGGAGGTCACATAGGCAGTCGCTCCATGTAAAATACTGGTATTCAGCTACATCCGGTTAGACTGGAAGCGGACCTTAACATAGTTGGGACACACATTTGTGAAACTTAACATGAAAGGTAGGTAACATACCTTGAAACGAACATCGTCCAAATTCATGCAATGTTAAATAACACACGCTGAAACAAATTCACCTAGTTGTTGCATTGCATATATTTTCAGTAGGAGCTACGCTTCTGTACCTTTCTATATTGTGTACTCGTCAATGTGTTTTCTCTCCACGCAGTGAGTGTGCAAGTAGTGTGGGGGGTAGACCGCGGCCCTTGTCTAACACAAGACACGTGTCATACCCATCGACACTAAACTAATTAAGGGAAGTTAAATACATATTTGACGGAGAAGGTACAGACAGCCAGCAGGTCAATCTATCCGAAACTATAAAATTTTCCCAATCAACATTAAACCTTAATGCTTTAGCGATAAAGTTTAAAATTTATTAAAGAAATTTGACAGATTATTGTAGCTTGATGTGGTGGCTTCTGTACGTGTCTGTCGGTATATTTTAACTACTGTGGGCTGTATGATTTGTATTGGTTATTGCGCAATATTTTAAGATGGTCTCACTGGAGAAACTTAGAACAATCATCGATTCCAGCTTCGTATACAAGCTACTCCGATACAAAATAGATTGTCCCCTATTACTATCCAAGTTCCAGTTTAGGGCTCCTGCTAGACTTCCTCGTGCTCCTATTACTCCTTTGCACCCTCCACTCCGCAGAACAATTCTTAGTGCAAACTCTGTCGTTCCTCGTCTTTGCAAATTGTTAAATAGCTGTAGCGATCTTGTTGACGTGCATTTTGACTCATATGCCAAGTTTCATAGAACAACTATTAGTAAAGTTTAATACCGTTTTTTCTTTTTTTTTTTTTCATTGTTTTGTCTCTATTTGCTTTGCTTTAATGAATTTTACTTTTACTGCTTATTTTAGTTTTATATCCCATCACGTAATATCATTTTAAACTTGTTAATTTTAGTTAATAAGATATCAATTTTAATTTTATAGTATAGTGCTTGTGGCACACCTATTGTTTATGGGGCATGCAGTGCTAACCTGTAAGAAATTGTTACACTAACCCTAGATTATGGTAGATAGCACTTTAAATATTTACAGTGTAAACAATTGTTGGTTGGCCAATGAAGAAAAAAAAATAGAAAAACCGTTTACAGTTCAAATCATATTCATTTATTTTTAATTATAATTTTCGTACAAATTAATCACACTAGCGAATCATACAATGTAGGTACTACACGACACAACCATACGGAACGCGCGACAGTTTCTAAACGTGTTCACTGATTGACCGCTATCGACAAAGTGCACTTCACTCTGGTCGAGCGGTATATTGTAGACTCTGTCCAGCGCCGGTTGGTGGCGCTCGTGTCCCGATTGGTCAAACAATAGACTAATGTATTTCGGACATATTAAACAGATAAGAAAGACAAAAAAAAAACGAAAAAGGTGAAATAAAAATATAAGGGTCAGTTTATTTCTATTTTGCAAATTGAATGATGTCTCTCCGTATTTTTTTATCATTTGTTTGAGTATGCCTTTGAAACGCTTGTTATTTATCAACTTCATATGCGTATATGACGTATCATAATCATCATAAAAGCTTTTCGTTCAGTGATTTAAATGAATTTAATTTCGGAAATGTTCTGCGAATAATCTGGCAGCTTTTATAAAAACTTTGTATTTAAATTTTTAGCAACAACATATCCGATAACTTAATTTATTTACATTCCATAATGTTGTGGAGGTGTTACAATGCCTTAACGCTAAGGTACAATTATTATGGTAGGAAAAAGTATAAAATTAATCAATCACATCGCGCACATTAGTTACACCATTTACATATCAAAAACGGCTGGACCGAATTGTCAATGAATTGTCACCCGAATAACAGAAAACTATTAAAACATGAGAAGAACGCCTGTTTTGCACAACTCTAACACAACACAATAACATACATATGTGTAGACAAGGATCATGCAAATACATGTTTGCGTGAATTCAATCGAATACGCAACCACCCCTGTATGTAGTAGGTAGGTACTACTCTTCCTCTTTGTTATCTCAACGGGAAGGTAGATCACGAATATTAAGTAGGAAAAACGCTTACGTTGTTAGTATAATATACCTAATATTTCTAATCTTTAGATCAGATTTATTTTACCATTTCATCTCTGCCTAGCCTTTTCCCAACTATGTTGGGGTCGGTTTCCAGTCTAGCCGGATGATTTTACCATTTCGGATAAGATAACAATAATGAGGTAAGACAAGTTTAAAATTCGCCAGCATTTTTCTGAACTTAGTGGCTTAGTGTTTACTGGCGTTAGGCCAACTTCGGGATCAAACCTTAACTTAAGAACTACTGGACTACCCTAAAAAAAACTTGGCTCTCGTTTTAAGAATAAGCTGCTCAAAGTTATATTTCGATCACTGTTATTTCAGGTAAACGTTAACATTTCACATCGATTTGCTTTCACGGATTTGCGTTTGTACAAATTAAATACAACTGTGGATTTAATAGGATTTTCTTTAAAAATACACGTATTAAATGCAATTTGTGATCACCTGTGGAGCCGCATGACAGAAGTTGGCATTTCGCCAGAATCGAGGGCGTGGCTGCCTCCCGCAACAAACAATTATAAACCTGACCTGGAAGTCATTTAATAGCAGTTATTACACGAACATATGAACTCAAAAATTACTTGCTCTAGATATGAGCATGGCGAAATATGTCGACGTTTCATTTAATTTATGCAATGTTAATAAACATGTTAATAAAATGATGGAAAGTAACTACAACATATACAGAGCACATGTGGAAGGTCTGCTGCTATCTTTCGCTAAATAGAATTTAGTATTATTTCGCACGAGCAATGACTCATTCTTTTTTTTTTGTTATTCCTAGATGTTCAAAATAATAAAAAAATCCATTCTAATGACATCAAGTACTGGTAGCATACGTGACTTAGTTATCAATTACTTAGTTGCCAACTTGGAAAGTGAAAACTACTATCGTAAAGTCGTGGCACCTACTCCTATTTCTGGCATTGTTCGAATCTATGCTTGTTTAAATAAAAATATCATCTTCGTATCGCTGTGAATTTATTTTACAATAATAGCCAGAAGATGGATTTGCGACCAAAAGAGAGACTGAAATACACGACAACGCATTCAACACATTTTCTTCTCATTTCAGTTACGTGGGTAGGCTCATTAAGAAATGAAAAGACGTCAAATTCCCGAGTGACAAACAGTAGCTATTGGAGTAGAAGCGTCATGTTCACAAAGGCTTTAGCTTCAGATACGTCATTCATTCACTGGCTCATGAACTCCGTCGCAGGGAACTCGATGTGTAGGCGTCCCTTTTATGAATAGACGCTAATGTTCATGTTAAACTAGAGTCTAAAGAGACTTACATAGTTTGGAATATAAATATCAAGACGATGGCGAAGTTTAATTGTTAAACACAATTTATGATCTTCAGTAAGTATACAATACAAGTGGCTCGTTAAACTGATACATCAATAGATGTTGTTAATATAAAATAATGTTCAACAGGAGTTTTAATGTCGGAGCCGTAAAAACGTCAGTCTTATCCCTTGTTTTGCCCCACCTTGTTATTTTTTTCTTTGTGTTTTTTTTTTCTATACGTCATGTTTTACCGCTAACAATATTACGCATTAATTTTTCTTTAATAATACGCTTAGAAAAAAAAACAAATAAAAAATAAACTGTTCGTCCTTTACAAGATAAAGGCGTCCTAAAGACTCGTATTTCGTAATAAATTAAATTAAGATGATGCGTGCTTCAATTTGACTGTAGAAGCGATTAATAAAAAAAGGGTGTCGATAGAATTCGTGCTTCAAATATTCCTCAAACCTTAATTGTAATAACGTGCTCTTCTTTCAATCGTAATGCCAAAATTAAAAGCTGTAATGATTCGGAGCACTCACTGGAGTTCGTCGCTCCACGAGCTGAGCGTTCAAATCATGCACGAGTTTTGGCTATTCTTTTATACTAGCGACCAGCCTGTACTTCGCACGGTTTTTTTTGACGAGACAAAACATGGAGATTTCTTTATTATATGTAAATTAAATAAACTATAGTTATACATAAACTTTACGGAATAAATTCTCCAAATGGTGGTAAAAAACGGAACAAAAACGGGTTGCGTAATTTAGAAGAACAACGCGATCATACAGACAGATACGAAAATAGACTTTAATTTATGATATATATAAAAGTGATTCTCGAGTATAACACTAACAGCCAGGACACAGAGAAGTTGCGTCTCATAATAGATCCGATTTTCGTTTTGTATGTATTTGACATTTGAAGACTTCAAATGTCAGGTCTGAGTATATATACTGTACATATACTGAGATATGAGTATTGACGCTTAACGGTTCATCATTTTAATGTATGGTAACGACAGGCCTCACATACGTTGAAAGGCTTCATTCATTATTTATGAATCGCGTCCTTAGATTTAACGTCAGTCTGTGATCAAAGATGTCATTATAGGTTAGTATGTAATCTGACAGCATATCTAGATCAAACTAGTTAGCGAATCTCCGAAAACATGACGGGTATTGATATTTAAACGATTTGAGATTAAACACGATAAAACAAAATAAATATATTTTCTCAACTCTTGCTTCATGTTACAACAAGACCAGCGTTAGTTGAACAAAACACGGAACATGAAAACTTTTTTTTCGCTTTATAGGAATATTTAATATGGGCTAGTCTGCAACTCCACGTCAATACGCGTATTTTGCGAACGGCTTTTTTTGCTTTATATTGTTTATAACTCGGCCATCACGTTGATGAGCTGGGAGAGGCCTATGTCCAGCAGTGGACTAGAATAGGCTGAGTTGACTGACCCATCACGTTTGCGGAGTTTTGCTAATTTAATTTGACCTTGTATCGAACTTGATAAATTATACATTTAAATATTTTCATTTATTGATATACGTAGTATCGCCGCTCAGCTACCAATCGAATATAAGTTTATTTTATTGAATACATACAGCTGAAACTTTGCCAAAGTCAAAACTCTCAACCAACCGACACCAATAAGGAACATTCAGTAGTTGCGTTAACATTATTACGAGTCTTAAGTTTTCCTTCACGTTCCCGTTTGCCTTTAGCTAAATAATCTGATTTTTAGCAGTTAATGTGTTATAAACTAATCCTCAGGCCGAGTTCAAAAGCGTGAATTCCTATTCGCCTATTCAAATGCACGTAGCTGGTTGCTACGGCGTAGCGGTTACTCGTAGCAGCGTAGCTTCCACCGCTCGCTATGGATGCTACTGTGGCTTCTTGACATGCTTCAAGATAAAGCATGCATTACATGCAGACTTGTATTAGACGAAATATTTTTTTATTGTGATGTGTACAATTCATATATACACACACATAGACATATACACTTTCATTTTAACACAGTTGGGAAAAGGATAGGATATAATGATTGTTTGTGTACTTATAACAATTGATATTTTTGGCTCCGTTATATTATGTCAATAACAAATTAAATTCCTAATTGTATCCCTCATTTAACTACAATGTATTATTCTTCATTCTGTAAAAACTGAGTTTTTATCTGCTAAAAGTTTTATTTCCCCTCGTTTTGAAATCCCTAATCACAATGTTCTATATAAAAAGAAAAAGTTCCTTTTCTATTATTAGATCTATTAGACAAAGCAATATTATCACTTAAAATTAAACTTTCAAAATACAATTAAAACTTATTGCAATTGAAGCAAACTAAATTGAAAATCCCATTCTCATTTAGACATAAAATGAATATTCTACTCAGTATTGTTTTATACATTATAATGGAAGTTTTAAGTTAGATATATTCAGTTGTAGCAGCTGCATTGTGAATGGATTACGGTACAGCGACGGAGTATGATTACGGAGCATTAGTGAGCAGATAATACATTCCAGACTTGTTTAATAGAATACATAAAACAATTTCAATAACCATAAACGTTAATGTCCATTATAAATGCAAATTATATTGTTTACTTTTCTTACCTTTCTTTATTCTTAACAAGCACCTAAACTCAATAAAATACGATAAACGAAATAAATTAAATATTTGGTGAGCTGAAAGATGGCGAAACAATAATGTGATTCTTTCAGACTCTGAATATTAAATATGATCTCACAACATATTTCTGGGAATAAAAGATTATTTTTTTATCGTAACATTGACCTAAGAAAATTCGCAAAAGCCTCGGAATATTTCAGGTAGCTGTATATCTTTGTTATCGAAAACAAAGAAATATTACGAGACAAAGAATACATACAGGGTGCGTAATTGAAAGTGAGAACCCTTTTTGATCCATTGTTACCGCTCGTGAGGACGAGAGGTGATTTGTTATACATACTAGGAATCCTTGTGATGCCGAAGATGTAAATAAAGTAAGTGTGCATACTAGTAGTAGTGTAGCGTAGTGTGAGCACTAAAAGTGAAGTGTAATCACAGCCCATCTAGCCATGTATGCACACGACGTTACGACCGCGAGTCAATTTAAAATTGGTCACCACACTATGGTAATGTTAATAGCTTCTTCCAGGGGTTCCGTAGCTTCAGCTCCTTTTTGGTTTTAAAAGTATTATTAGGTTTTCCTTCAGTATATTTAGTTAATAAGTCCCCAGCTCAATACTTTCTTTACAAAAATGAAAAAACCCACGTTATATTTACTTCCACCGGAGAGTGGATAGGGAAATCAAAACAGAAAAGAAATAAATTGTTCGATGTTGCTCGAAACATTACTCAATGAAATAAAATTGGAACGGTGAAATGATTCTGCCATATATTTTCACGGTTGAAGTGGCAATATGCGGAGCAAAGACGTGGTCTTAAATGTCTGGAAATCTAAACTTTCTCTAAACAGATAACGAAATGGACTTGTCTTACTGCGGACTGGTAACAAAACTAAGGTAAGGACAACAACAGTATTCGCGTTGCAAAATTTTATAGCCAAATATTTTGTTTTTTGCCTTCAACACGCTAATAAGAAGATCGCATAGAGCTAATTAACCGGCCCGTAACTTCTCCACAGCTGGTTAAAAGCTTCTTCTACTAACAAGTTACGTCCAGTGTTCCCAACTATGCTTTCTCTGCTAAGAATAACTTTGAAAGTACCTACATATCAAGTTGGAAAGACCCCGTAACTCATGCTTCAGAAGTGGATCTTTTAACCCCCAGACCAACACTTTGCACAAAAACTGTGGTATACACAGCCAAACAGTTCTCTTCCAACGTTATCAAAGAATGAAAATAAGGGATCTTCCACATCAGGGCCGCCTACCTCAGCCGCCTCGTCGCTTGAGGTCTCTGATGCGACCGCGCGACCAGACCCCCCCTGTTTTGCGGGCTCCTCCGCTTTTTCAGCGGCCTCCCGAGCAGTGAGCCCCCTCCCTATGCCTTGCTCTCGGGCTCCTCCCCGCCTGCTGGTGGGGATTTTTCTGGCCGAAGCCAGCTCCCCGTCAGAGGACGACCCCTGGCCGTCCACTGACCTTGGCCGCTTGCTATGGGCCTTTCTTTTAGCAGCGGCCGTCTTCTGGTCACGGCGAGGGCTCACTGAGCCTCCCGTGCTCGCTCCTCCCGATGCAGCATCGGACTCCGACACCGCATCACTCCTCCTTTCGTCTGTTGGGTTTTTGTTTTTAAAAAGTGTATCCATGTTTGTTCCCACGAGTAAAAAACTTTTTGTACTGGCTCAAAATTACGTGGTTCGCACTAGTGACTAAATCAAGCTACCCATTAGCCAAGCTTACTACCTCCCTCACGGTGCGCCGCCGCTTGGAGGTTTGGGGAATATTTTATAGAGGTTAATCTTCCTCGCGGTCCGCGCGGTTAAGCCAAGACCCTCGACCCCCGTCAAAAGTCAGAAACATGACCTTGACAATCTTCGGGGCTACGATATTAACGGTGGCAGGAGGGGGGGGTTATCCCCTCCTGCCTGCCCGGCGGCAGGGTAAGTGCACACCAGGCCCGCTCTTACTCCACACAGTAGCCGCTCTGCTCCTCATAGCGGCTTGTGTGGAGCGTTCCTCTTGGCAGAACATTAGCATGCGGGCAGCGAGATCTCATTGAGAAAAAATCCCACTGAGAAATAGCTGCCCGCACCCCAGGATGCACCGGCCCGAAAACTGGTCTTCCCCCCGGACGTATCCAGAAGGGAACTCCAGTCCCCAGGCACACGTGGAGGTTTTCTGCCCTGGCACCCCGGAGACCCTGGAGAGCAATAGGTAGCTCTCCGTCCGATCAGGACCAGGCCCGTGCCAGACGGCGTGTTTGTGTTCCACGCGCGCCTCAAAGAGATGTCAACATAGTTGACGGGGCCCGACAGGGCCGAAGCCTGCCAGGGTAGCGGGATCGTCTGAAAGGGTTACCGCTGCCCTGGTACATAAAGGGCTAAGGAAGGAACACGGGTGGGTTTTAGTCAGTAAGAGTCTGACACTCCCTTCTGCTCCACCCAGAGCGGGAGGGGTCATTTGATGATTTCCCATCCTGAAAAAAAAAAAAAAAAAAAAATGGAACTTCCACTTGTCTGCTCTGCATAAAAATATCGTTATTACCGTGGAGGAGGTGAAACCAATTTTAACAAAAATTGAACTTTTGATGCGACAGCACAATTTCAACAAAAGAAAAATGCATACAAAGTGGATGTGAATTAAATTGCGATATTGTTTTACGAATTTAATAGCTGTGCTCATTGAAACTACCTACATATCTTATATCATTTCACGTGTTAATGAATGAGTGGATTTACCTTTCTCATTCAGAACATACAGTGGAAATATGAATAACAATTATGTATTTTGTTAAAACTAAATCGCCTCATTATATATTGAATTAAATTATGTTTAACTTAGAAAGAGTCTGATGAAAGTGTGACATTTTGTAAAATACATAAGTAGGTACTGATAGAAGTACCTAAACAAAAGAACGAATGTATGTAGATACCTAAACACGGTTCATATAACATACGTTCGTTTCTCTTGAACATTTGAAACACGGAACAAGATAATTATATCAATCAGTCCCAGTATTCAGTAAGCATACTACGCAAGAAATTATAAAAACCTACCTATAGAAACATTTCGGTATTAAATTATATTTTAAAGTATAATATTTCATGCTTGGTTACAAAAAGTAGTTATTTCATTAATGTGCTAATTAACTATACCTATGGACGTTGTTAATTTTAATACTAAATACATTGCCTAGACCTGTGTTTAAAATTATTCAAGGACAAAGAGAAAGCTCATGGGAGTCATGAGCTTTCTCTTTACAGACTTTTGAATAGGTCAACAACTTCTCATAATGCTAGTCTATATCTACTAAAATTGTTATTTAATTCAGAGCAGCCTTGCCAAATCGTGACGTCATGAGTTCAACTCCTTGTACAAGTGGGACGATCCCCTATTGATTAGATAAAATATCTCAGGTAAACCTACAGACTGTGGTCATCGAACGACAATGAACAAAGGCATAGAAAGCGACCGCGTCGCACAAAGCCCTGTCAGCTGTCCCTCATAAATATGCTAAATCAGTCCATTCACAGTTATAACTACAATTTTCAGGATTTACTGAGCACACTGCCGTCAGCACGTACGATCGCGGTCATTAATGTAGTATCACCTTAAGGACTGTATTGCTGTGAACGCGCGGTAAAGGCCGTACCTACGTCTGTGTGCATAAAGTGACGTATCAACACAGAACGCTCACCTCATCATTCGCACACTGGCTGTCGTCGACCGAAACAAAAATCATACGGTCGCTTTTGCACACAGGCTACGTAATTACGTATGATCTTGGTCGGTTCATACCATTGCTAAAATTGAACTCATTACATCAAGTACCGATAGCTGGTAGTCTTACGTATTGGATTATTGAACGCATAGGTCTGGGTTCCAATCTCGAGTTGGGCACTTTTAATTTTCTTTTCCAACAATAATCTTTATCGGTTATTTTGTTATTCGTTTTTTAATGATTTATAAATAAGAATCATAATGTAATAATTATTTTATTTTCATTATTATATTGCTATTGTAATACGGGGTTAAAATAAAAATGTTTTATAAGTGATTTCAAAATGTTTATTCGTTATAATTTTATAAACTAAAAAAAAAAAACTTCTAGTCAAAACAGTTTATTTTCTCATAAAGAACAATTTATTGAAGTAAAGCAGGTAATCAGTGAACTACGACCCTTACACTTAAAATATTGTATCTTAGTAATATAATAATATTGTGCTTTAACTACTAATGTGTGTACTCAGTAGTACTACTTTTTGTTTACTGTCAGTGCGTTCGTTTTAACTTTAGTTGCCTATCTCAAACGTCAAAGTTAACAAATCGTATTTATTAGGACTTATTGCGGTTATAGCTTAAGTATTCATTTTCATTATGAAAAGAAGATTGAAACTAAACCTCAAAATAATCCTTATTACGGATATGACACAATATTATTTTAATATTACTAAAATCAATTTGTAATTTATAACTTAATACTTTGTTTGTATAACTCCCATTATTATCAATGCTATCAAGTAAACGCTGGCGCATGAATCCAACAATATTGAAACATATATCTGTTTCTCTTAAATGTTCTCATATTTCCATGCAATGCTCTTCAACTTCAGCTGCTCATCAGATCACTCATTCCGTGCTTCCCGTCGCTGTATCGCAAAATGTAAACGTTCTTGTGTATGTTTTTCAATCAAATATGGGCGAAACGAAAACCAGCTCAAGAAGCTGGTTTTCGTTTGTTTTCGTTTGCACGGCGAACGGTTCGTAAAGATGTGTCGAATAATTCGGCAAAATATCTCGTTGGTATGAAACCACTTTTTTCATTATTCACTGACTAGCTGGGGCCGTCTTTTGACCCTCCGACTCACAGTAGGTATTTCTATAAAACAAATAAAGAGTACTGTTAGGTTACTATCAAAATATGAATATTACCAATTTGAAACAAAATTATTTTGAAAATAGAAATGTTACATATTATATTATTATTATACTTAATGTTATATTTTATATTCATCATAATTTTTTTTTCTTCTATTTAGGTTTTATGATAAATATAAAACGATTAAAAAAATAACTAAAAGGATCAGCAGTTATACTTTAATTAGAAAAAAAATCGATACAATAATTAAATCATAATACTCGCACTCAGTCCGGTTTCATCAAATATCTGTGATATAATATTAAGTCCACTGTTACGCAGCGCGATAATATCTGCTTTCATCTCAATATTTAAATTTCCTTGCATTTCAAAATGAACTACAACACCGCTAATAGATTAAACACACGTCACTAATCTACAATAACAACCAACCAAAAACAAATAACGTTCTATTTAGTCGCGGAGAATGAGTCGTAAAGTTAACTGCATCTGCCGATCGATTCTGTAAAAATCTCACCGTGAAAAGTTAGCATTAATTGGAATGACAGCGCACTCCACGCTCACTTCACCTAAGTTTTCACGGTGAGATGGTTACAGAATCGCACTGCTGTACCTTACAATTTATTTATTTCGATTTCTGTGGGTATAATCATAAAGTTTAACGAATTATGTGAACAAGGCGAACATGATACGGAACTATATTCAATAGCGTGATTATTCGAGTAGGTATGTAACATAATGTCTCACAGTTATCTTCATTCATTCCTCCAGGTCAGAACAAGCATTCTCTTACCGTTAGGCGCTGATCTGATTATTTCTTACGACACGTTTTATCCACAATCAGTACACAGACACAGCTCCATCTTTAAGATGACACTACGATGATTTAGTGACATCCAAGGGTTGGTAATTTCGCCCACATTGATGGATATCATTTTTCCTATAAACACTATACTTCTAATACAAAATAATTATAGATTTTATCGTATTTTATTAATAATATATTTTATTATGACAGCTTTGACAACGACGTTTAATACGTCGCCATGGCAACCTTTCTTTCAAATTCTTACCTGCCTGTATATTTTTAGCTAATTAGATATGAATACTTATTATATTTAATTACTGGCCATCTTCATAACTCAAATTCATATTTTCTACATGATGTTATTCTACGAGCTGACATTATAGATCCACGCAATCCAAGGATCATTTCGGGTTTCGCCTCTAAAGCGGATACAATAAAGAGCCTGATACTCCAGGGCTACCTATCCCGGGAATACCCAGCGTACCTCTCCGCTCCGGTACCTGTCGGACCCTGCCTACGCCTCCGTCCTCCGTCCTCCGTGAAGGGCTCCTGTGACTATTGGGCCGCGCCTCATTCGAGGGCCGCCTCACGAAGGGCTCCTGTGACTATTGGCCGCGCCTCATCCGAGGGCCGCCTCACCTGGCGGGCTGACAGCGTGTCTGTCGTGCCTCTCTCTCTTGCTGCCGAGTTGCGTCCTGCCTTGCTGCGTGGACCCTCCAACGGGTGTCCTCCGCCTGCACTTCATCTATACCTGTACCTGCGCCGGCTCCTGCTGCCGTGCTGCAGCCTGCCCTGCTGCGTGGGCCCTCCTACGGGTGTCCTCCGTGCCGCACACGCACCAGCGACCTGCCCTCATCTGTACCTGCATCTGTCGCCTCGCGTCTACCTCCCTCCATCTGGATCTCCACCTCAGCCTCCTCAGCCCACCTATCACGCATCGTCATCCACACACCCCACCTCCATAAACTACACACCTCTCTTAGTCCATCTCCATCTTAAAGTTATAAATATATCTTTAATTGTTTTATGACCTCCCTTTCTTTAATTTAATTTTTCCTTTGGTTTTTATAAGTTTAGTTACTTGTCGCTACACGACAGGTAATTATAAAAACATTTTATAAAATTATCACCGCGCGTGAGATTTGAACCCACGGGTCGCTACGCCTGAACGTGCTTACCGACGACGTATGATAACCGCTAGGCTATCATGAAATCAGTTGCAAACGAATGTGAGAGTGTGTGTCTATAGTATAGAAATAACTCATTAGAAGAAGGTCGTAAGTTAAACAGAAGTGTCAATATATTGCTTCGTGACACTGTCACTCCACTTTTGGCCCTTACTGTACCTGAAATCACTGCATATTACAAGCCTTCATACTTCGTGAAACGACGCGCGAAATCGACCAAATGGAACTCTGAAACTTACGCTGAAACAGCAATTTACGTATTCCATGCTTCACGCTAAAAGTCAAAACAAGCATTTATTCAAATAATTTTTTCAGCCCTTTGTATTATGTTAATTAAGACGAATATTCAAATCCATTTAAAGTTTCGGTGCAGCTGTTAACTGCTTTGTACCTGAGACAGATTAATTAGCCAGACTGAACTCCAATCAGTTAGATTAATTGTTCTTGAGTACTGGGGGTCTACTCCGAAGTAGTATCGGCCGAATGTTCGGCCGTTTCCTGCTACGAAGTTACTATTTGGTTCGGTCGGTTCCGATCCTACACTCCTACACTCTTTCGAATATTGACTATGGTCCCGACCCAACTGAGCCGATCCGAACTTTTTTCGCATTTTTCAATAATATTCGGTTCGGCCATGTGTGATCCGAACATTCGCACTTTGCACTTCGGAGTAGGCCCCCTGGCCTGTTTATCTACACGGTGTACGGTAAGGTGAGCAGAACTGAAGCTTTATTAATGCAACGGTTAATTAGAACTTTTTTATTTATCTTTCATGTTTATAAAGGGATGTTGCAACACCTATTTGATTTTTAAATTCATTTAATTTTTTTTTTGCAGCGTGGTTTAATAACGTGTATCTGTCGCAGTAAGATGGTTAAAGCCGTGATATAGTTATATCCCTAGGGATATAGCTGTATACCGTTTCATAGTTATATGAAAGCAGTTCATAACTATCTGTCCCCAGGGATATTACTGCGACATATCCATAACAATGGGTAAACTCAAAAACATAGTTGACTGAGTAACTATGAGTTCTAATTTTCGCTATATGTGATACCCGGGAAGTGGGTGAAAATGCAAACATTGAACTTTAGTGCCAACCACATTAACAGCCTCACGTATTGCGACTATACACAGCCCTACGCAACTGAATGCTTTGTATTGTGTTGTATTCACCCTTTTCATCTCTCTCTTCAAGAGCCACAGACTCAAGATAGACGCGTGGGATGACGACATGTTGTGAATAAATAAAAGGTCGTAGAATTTAAGCCTTAGCCTTCATTAATCAGCCCAAGAGGTTGATTAATTAAAATTTTGTAGTTCATCTCATTTAGCACTAGCTGGCTTTCAGCCAGGCGCCTAGAAGTCTGCTGTCACACCAATTCCACGAGTTTTGAAGTAATTTTAAGTTATTCACTATTTCCGAATTTGAAATTTGTCATTTTTTTCCATTCTCATAAACCTGGATGATACAAAAGGTTCATTGGTTTACGAAATTATGTCCAGATATAAGCCGAAAACTCGACTCATCGCATTGGACTAAAATTAGTTGCTGGCCACTCCACAAACAACAATGCCTATCTCTTCTCACTTCGGGCATTACCTGCGCAATGGCCACCAACTAAGTATTGTTAAGTTCAGAAACTCAAATACCTGTAAAATAGGTCGGAGATTGATTTATTATTCAAGTTCAACAACTGGCGGCGTTCCAAACGACAAAGTTAAAACAATAATTTATCAGACAGCGGTTTGCTCGTTATTTATGGCGGGATGCACTAATCAAACTTTTATTTGTGTATTGGGAATAACTTTTACTGCCCAGATAAGCAACAGTTAAGCAATTCATTTATGCAAGAATAACTTAATGTTCACTATTATTCATTTTTCATTCATTATATTTTTTTATTATTCATTATTTTTTTTCATAAATGCATTTTCTTTCATTATTTCTTTAATTCAGAACCGTATGTTGTTCTTTCATCACATGACGAATGTCAAATTAATTAGTAAACGATTCTGTTTCACAAGTTTTATACACGCTCCTTGAGTTTCAAACTGGCTGGTTTGCTTGTTAATGTTTGTATTATATAACGTTCGCAGTCCATTGTGACGTATTGTGTTGAGGCGTGGGTTTTACGTGGACACAATATAAAGTGGGATGTTGGCAATTTTGGTTCGCTCCGCTATATAAAGTAATTTAATATTCAATTAATGAAATGCAAGCTAAAGTTTATTACATTTTTGTTACCTATATTGGATAGGTTTGCCTCGGTCACCGTTACGTTTAAAATTTCAATCACACGAATAATATTCTATTTTTTATATACATCTGACTGAGTTAAAACCTGTAAATCTTTCAACGATTTATATCTATCTCTACGATTTGGAACACTACCAAACAATAAATCATCTACCAAAACCACAAACATTTTACTTTTAATGTATGCCTGTCTAAACTTATCTGAGGAACTGAGGTTTTAAAATTATCCGACTACCAGTTTAAACATTCGTACAAGCTCCTTGGTATCGCTCCGTTGTAAAATAACTTTAAGACTGTGTTAAAAAAGGCATGCGACAATCCAAAGACAATAGTAGCCCGTTGAGCTAACTTAACATA
Organism: Apamea epomidion; assembly: GCA_947507525.1. Lineage (NCBI taxonomy): Eukaryota > Metazoa > Arthropoda > Insecta > Lepidoptera > Noctuidae > Apamea > Apamea epomidion. The sequence goes on from OX382232.1 coordinate 8,063,009, forward strand.
CATACACTAACATACATACGCTAACTTAACAGACATAGTTGTCGTTCCAGTACCGAACGAGCCAGCGCAGCAGAGTGCGAACAAATAGAATTCCGCCGGCGACGGACAACGATTCGAGACAATGTCCAGGTATCTGATCCTGGCTACAAATATCGAAGAGAATATTGTATTCTAAATTTTTTAAATTTATTTAATATTTTCTTTCTGAATCTTTTATGTTTGTCTACTTTACTAAAAGTTCAACATCAAGATAGACGCAGTCCTAGGGGGGGGGGGGGGGGTGTCATGACGGATATCGAGTCTGAATCATACAATGTCTGTCCATAAAAAACTGCAATTACCAAATAGATAGCTGAACAAAATATTTTTATGAACATTTCAATATTCTATTCTGTTTACTCGCAAACAACATCGGTGTGTTGAAAATATTGATAGCTGTAATACACTTAGCGTGACCTGGTCTACCTGAAGAGCTATCGACGCCGGTAACATGCCCCATTTGATATTTTCGATTTGCATTTTTTAACGTACACTGATTAAGTACTATTTTTACAAGCTAACACTAAAATATATATACAAGTATATAATACGAAAAAATATATAAAAACAGGCAGGAGCTCAACGGGCTTCAAAAAATTCGTCCGCATCACTGTCAATGGGATAAGTGTCAGCATTACCATGTTGGATGGCAATGCTGATTCTTTGGGCTAAAAATAAAAAAAAAAGCCTTCTGGTCACGTGAAGAGTCAATCATTCGGTATTTTGATTTTATGAAGACGTTAAACATTTTATGCTGTAGAGACTATTGAAAACATTTTCTTTTTACGTTTCGTCAACTTTATGTTTTGCTATAAAATTTAAATCTCGAGATTAACAATTTGGATATCTACCTTAAAAGCCTGTTAACTGCTCAGAACGCAAATAAAACACAAGAACTAATTGACTTCTGATTTTTAAGAAATGAAAGTTTATCTCGAAGCGACTTCAGTTAAGCAGTTAATAAAGAGTTAGTAATCCAAGTATCTCTACCGAGGTCAGTCGTAGAGTGTCTCAACGGATCGTCTGATAACATTTTCATGAAGTGAAGACAGAAGAGGGCAAACAGCAGTGCGATTCTGTAACCATCTCACCGTGAAAACTTAGGTGAAGTGAGCGTGGAGTGAGCTGTCATTCCAACTAATGTTAGGGATTGACACCATTGACAGCTCACTCTAAGCTCACTTCACCTATCTTTTCACGGTGAGATTTTTACCGAATCGATCGGCAGAATCGAGGCCTGCTCGGCTAGAACTCCACCGCAATTTACTGCGATATGAAACAAATACCGAGATTTTAGGTGCCAGTAGAAAATGGAACCGTTTTCTATTTTTTTCTTTGATGTCGAATAGCAAGTTTTACATTTCTATATTCGGAGAATTTCGCGGTGGGTGTTTTTAACAAAACGATAGTGAACTTTTACTAGACCTGAGCTTGGTTTTACGTTCAGGATGGTTACCGAGCTTTGTCGGTTCTTCATTTTTTTGAAATTTTCTTACTTGTTACCAAAAACAAAAAATTATGAGAAAAAACGAATCCTCTCCAAACATTTAATTGATACTTTTCTGAAAGTTGAAAAACAAGTGATCATTTTAAAAAAAATGTTTGCAAAACTTACATAATCTCGTAAATAAAAGGTTAAAGTTAAGCAAAATTTTAATTTTTTAACCATCCACTTTGACCCCTAGTTCACTGGACTTAATTTGTTGCTAATCCCCTCTAATATAACCCCTTTCAAGGAATACGTCGAGTTTCCCTGTCATCCTGTATATCATTCGGTTTGTTTCCACCTCGAGGTGTTTTTGTTTCACAGAATGAGCAACTGGTGGGCTGTTTTATGGTGAGAGGGATTGAATCAAATGCTATTTGGGCTGGTGAATATTAATTATATCAATGTTGACTGTGGCTACACGTTCTCTTAAATGAAATAACGTTTTTTCTAACGCAAGGTTAAGTTCAAGTTAATTTGTTACTAATTAAAAAAAACTACGCGAAAATATTTTAATGGTTAATAAAAAAAAAATAAAAAAAAATAAAAAAAAAGTAAATAAAATAAAATAAAATATTATACCAATAAAATATTTTCGCGTATTTTTTTTCTTGTAGGGCTCTGCAAAAATGTCACTTCATTTATCTAAAATTGAAGTGCTTCCCAAAGCGAAAGTTTCAGTTATCCAAAAACAATTTATGTAAATAACACGAAGTATACAAACATAAGCGTGTACCAGTATAAACAAATTATATTGTCGTACACATGGCCAGAACGAAACACGTTCTTATATGTAAAACGTAAAATGAAAACGTATATTAAACCGGGCTGCGGCTCGTACAAATTCCACGGAAGTTTTTTTTAAACTCTCATTGCTGTTACAATTCAAAACTTTTGTTCGTGAACGCAGCCCATATCTATGTTGCCCAACTCCAACCGATCGATTCTGTAAAAATCTCATCGTGAAAAGTTATGTGAAGTGAGCTTAGAGTGAGCTGCCAATAGTGTCAATCCCTAGCATTAGTTGGAATGACAGCTCACTCCACGCTCACTTCACCTAAGTTTTCACGGTGAGATGGTTACAGAATCGCACTGCAGTTTCCGAGCACATTTTTTCGTTCCTCATTGTTTAGCAAGAGTTGCGTTTTGTAATAATTGTTGGACAAACTAATTAATTTGAACGCTGGCTCGTTCCAACTAGTTTTTCATTTTAAATGTCTTTCTTAGTTATTTTTGTAAGATTAGGTATAGAAAGAAAGTGGACGTAGAACTTTGTTACAGTACTCAAGTTTTTAATATCTGGCATCGTGGCCAGCTTTCAGGGGTCGTTGTTATTTGAAATACTAGATTTGAAATAAAGCAACACATTATGTTTTCCAACAGAATTAAGTGGGCAGCTTTATTAGTTTTGGATCTTAAAATTGCAATTAACGCGCCTTTTGTATAGTGTATTGTTATGTGTTGGAAAAGGAATGCGAAACACTCTTGACTTAAGGTTATTTTGATTCAATCTTACATCGTCTTGGTATTCATAGTCAAGTATAGGTATTTGTATCAAGAAAGCCCGAACGATAACCAATAACAAGTAACGGTCTGATATCTGGCAGATTTACATGAAAGCCTACAATTTGATGCTTAAATTATCCGTTCTTATGTAAACGAGGGGACAAGATGTTTGGAAGAATATAAAAGGTTCTGACGTCAGACGTTAGAAAACCCGACGAATAGTTTGGAGCTACAAATAGAAAATGATATTTATAAATAATAATATAGTATGTAGTGTAAAAGTTCTTCGAGTTGTGTGGAAAAGTTCGGTCGGATCGGAACCCAGTCAAGCGACGACGTGATGGCTTAATAAATGGCAACCAACCAAGGAAAAGCAACCTCAAATAGATGTATGTTTTTGATTTAGTGGCTCGAAACAGACTCAATGAAATAAAGTTGAATATCTATAACAAGTTTCGCTTATGATATGATTTATACTATTGTTTTTTTTTTTTTCATGATGTGCTTGTTTTGGAATCACATCAAATAACGAACATTGATAGTTGCTTGACCACACAGCTTGACAGCTGTGTTGTCAAGCAACTATCAATCTTCCGTACCGTTCCAATTAAAGTATTTTCGTCAATGTAAATTAAAAGAGTATTTGTTTTATATTATTCGTTCATGTCAATCATACCTGTACTTCGTCATCATAATCATACCCGGGACTTCCGTATACAGATTTACGACAAAGAGGATAATGGTGGACAGCGCTATTGTCAGTCGTTGAAAGACTACGAACAAAAGTACAAGGTGAATTTAAACGAGCATTTATTTTTCAAATAATTTTCCTTAAAGCTCGTCGTAGCTGGCTCGAGTTAACAAACATTTCTGATGGCATTAATATACTGTAAAATCCTCTAGCTCTTTTCTAAATTTTACTCAAGTTATGCTTTGTTTGATGTATCGTCGACTTGTGTGAGATAAATCACATCAGAAAGACTCGATCAGGTGCCCGTACAAATGAATCGAGAATAAAATTTTAGAGGGAGAGTTTTTATGAAAATGCCTAAATTATTAAGTCCGCCTTTGTGCAGTTTCTAAATTATGTGCACAAAGCAGTAAATAATCGTATTTTATAAACCTACATATTTCTTTTTGGGTTGAGAATACATTTATTGTTCCCTCGGACAAAGCGCGCCTTTCTAATTGGTCAAACATACCATGTAAAACTTCAAAGAATTCCTCAAAGTTATAGCTGGGGAAAACAAATTCAAACCTTTAAAGCTGTGAATATGGAACGAAATCGCGCTCGATTCGACGAATAAGCGTTTTATTGCAACCTGTTAGAAAAATAGGTACTACTTTGCAGACTCCATATTTAAAATTCACGACGTATGTCAATCTGCTCAAGCTTCAAGTTCCCTGGCTGTACTCTATTCGACAAAACACAAATAACAAAGTACGAAAACATAAAACTCGAATCCGGTCTCAAAACACAAATATAGAAATGGACAAGAAAATAAACGACGCTTTTATGACTAGAGATTGGAAGTCACGCCCGAACACGAACATTTTCATTATTAGCAACTCAACGTATTGCTCAATTTATTGTCTCGTCTGAACATATTTCCTGATGTTTGGGAACATCGAACAACGGAAAGCATCAAAGTGCAGTTCGGTTATTACGTTCACAATTCAAAGTATGGCTCGTAAATTGGCGGAACGTAATTGGTTTCGGTTGATTATACAATATGGCATTCGTAAATAATACTCTGTGATTCGTGAAGATTTTAGTTGGAACGACAGGACATTGTAGGTATAATAATTTACGTTCTATGTAGGTACTGGGTGTAAAGGAGATTTTAATAAAAAAATCCAGTTTCTCCTGTTAAAGTTGTAAAGTACTTATTACAGTTTAGCAAACCATTCCAATACTCACACATTCGAAACGAGCATTGAAAAGGTATGCAAGTAGGTACATACAACGGTTTTTTATTTATTTTATATGTTTTCTATTAATTTATGTTTCGTAATGGGTGTTATTTACCTGAACTAAATGATTTTATTATTTATTTTATTGACAACCCTTTCCAAAACGACTACCCTACATTTTGGTTAGACAAAATAACGTCGTGAGCAGCGAGTTCATTAGGTAAGAAAGCAATTTAAAACTTTCTTAAGTAAGAAAGTTTGCTGAAAGTCCGCGGAGCATGAATCAAGTAATTTATTTCAAAGTCTTATTTTGGAATTCCCACGGTGGTGAATTGAATTAAGCCTATTGACATCCTACGTCAATTTGCCGTGTCAATTAATTTATCTGAAGGTAATTCTCGTAATTAAAATCGTTCAAAATCTAGTCGCATCTCGGTGACAGTCAATGTCAAAAACTTGTCAAAAATCTAAGGAAATTAGAGGTATTTTTGACAGATTGAGACTGAAATCAGACTGTGAACGTTCTTAAAATTACAAGAATTGTCTCTTAATACAAAGAATGACAGTTGTGTTGGTAGTCAATTTGCTTAACAATTCATTTCCCTGACTTTATTTTCCAGTTCAAACAATGGGTATTTTACAAAAGGAAATATTTTTCTTAGGCTTGCCTTAGCAAAGCGGGCTTATCAATACGATGTGGTGGTGTCACTGTACATCTACAGAATTTTGAACTGTCCTGAAAATTGCAAACAACTTTTGTCGTCGCATATATTCGCACAAACTACATAGAGATAATATGCAGTTTCGACACCTTTAAACTTTTTGGTCAGATTTGCTATTAAAATTGTACAAAATATTACCAAGAAGGTCTATAGCCGTTTATAAAATTCCATTATTGGTAGAAACGTGCAAAAGTATAAAATATGACTAGTTACCGGGGACTGGGACACTAAGGATATATGTACGTACTTTTACCTTCAGGTACTATTTAGTAGGTATTTTGAAGTTTAACAATGAATACCTATTATATCTCGGGCTCGATCTATTTCTGGCGATAGCAAAACAAACAACAGTCTCCCCGTTCCGTTCCGTAGGTGTTACGTTGTCAAATCACTGTCACAAGTGACAAGGGTTGGACAAAGCTTTTGTAACACGACGCCCGGATATAAAAGTCAAGTCATTACCAAAATTCAGCAGCTGTTTTGTTTTTACAAAGGTTGCGAAATTTTTAGGTGGAATTAAAATTTGTTTTTGGAAGTTCTTTAACGCGACTTGCAGTAGGAGTAAACCGTTACAAGGACGAAAAGACAAAGCGTTATGCCCCATGCGACTTTCTGTCCCTCTCTGTCAGACAGAAAGAGAGATAAAGAGGTGGATGGCGGAATAGGGAAATGGTTCCCGAGGGAGCTAAAGCCAATAGTGAGGACAAAATGAAAATCCAAGATGGCGGTTGCGAAAATGTTCAAATTGGTCATGGGTGTCATTTTTAACCGACGAAAAAAACGGAGGAGGTTCTCAAGTCGAAGCGTATATTTTATTTTTATTTTTTTTATGTATGACCACGCATAACTTTTTACAGAGTAATCCGATTTTGATAATTCTTTTTTTATTGGAAAGGGCCGCCGTTTAAATTTAAGGCAATTTAGTGATCTTTGTTTATTGATTGTTTGGCGCCGACTCAAAATTACTTAGGTATACTTACATTAGTTTAAGAACTTAGTTATTAAGGTTAAATAAAAAAGGTTCATTATTTTTTGCTTTTCGGTTTTTACGGCGGTCAATTTTTTTTCTTAAAAAATTTGTTATGGTTTTCGAGGGTGCTGAAACCGATAGTGGGGTCAAAATGAAGTGACGGCACGGTTGGTGCAGTGGTTGGGCGATTGACTGCTGCGCTGCGTGTCGCGGGTTCGATTCCCGCACGGAACAACTACTTACACCCTCGAACCAGAAGAAATTCCTAGTGTGGGGCAACGTTTATTTAAAAAATAAAATAATAAGATGGAGACAATTTTATAAGAGCATCAAAAACTAATACGCTGTATTAAAATCACGTATTAAATTCAAACTTTCTCTCTGTCTCTCTCTCTCCGAAGAACACGTTTCTTTTTTACAAAAACTAGGGTACCAAACTTTGGCCAGTCAGCGTGTTTTACTTTTAAGCATTAGTCCAGTTTGCTTCAAATGTATCTAGGTTTCATTTAATAGATGTCTAAAATCAAATAATTGATACGATTTATCACTGTTTAGTTTGAAACTAAATAAGTTTCATAACGTAACAGCTAACATATTTTCTATTTTTAGAACTAAACACACTGAACACCTAAAGAAATATAATACGAAAAATATCCATCGAAAATTGTGAGTCAATCAGTTACGAGTACGAAGAAGTCTCGTGTGTCTCGTGTGTCGACGTCGGACACTCGGAGTACCAATTTGTTGAGCACTTTAGAAGTCGAACCGACGATTTATCAACACGACTGTATTGCGTGCTCTGCTGCATGAAATTCATTAATGAATCTCACAATATTGACGAGCATCGACAGCATAATTATCTTTAGGAAATGAATTATAATTGAACGATCGGCTTACCTGATTGATAGGTAAATCAGTGACATTTCTACCGTTTCAGTACCTATATTGACAACAATTATCCCCCGGTGAGTGCCTTTTGTTTTGCTTTGATTAATAAAGTTACAAAAGGTTTCTTATAATATCACCATCATTTATATTATTATCCTTCACTGTCGAATCATAAAATAATAAATCACGACGTCCCTTAGAAGATTCGCCTTGAAAAACTGATTTTAATTTTAAAGTAAAAGGTATCAAGTGAGTCGGGTCGATCCCCGCGACGGTTCAGAGCTATTTATAGGACAAACAGAATAGTTTACGACGCTTCTTCCTGACACCAACTTGTAGGAGTTACTGAGGAACTGGCCACTGAGCAATATTTCATGCAGCTGTCTGTCGCAAGGTAAAACAAGCTGTTGCAGTTTGGTATTTTCACACATGGTATTGATGCTGAGATCTATAAACGTTACATAGTACGGGCTTTGGCTTAGTCATGGTCCCGTCTCTATCTTGCACTTATAGTTTGACAGTTTTGCTACAGTGACAAGCATTACACAGCCAAAGCACGTGCTAAGTAACGTTTATAGAAAAAATAATGGGACGTTTGTGAAAGCATTATGCATCGGTAACGACATACATGTTTCCTTTTCCACCATTAGATGGATTTTCAAGTACTCAAAACATCATCCGCAAGATACACTTTCTGCAAGTACAAAAGGGTTTTCCCGGCTCAAGTACTGCGTTTCTCATAAACCATTTTCTATTGGGCAGAAGATAAGTTCTTAATATGAAGTCCAACCCAAGGTCGGAGGACGCAACCCTCGTCGTATCTATAACGAAAATCAATGCTGTGCGGTCAATTGTATTGGTCGCATGTGTAAGAAAAGTCTAACTTTTTTTTAGTGTACTTTGTGTGTTGATGTTGTGAGGTTTCCGTTTAGATATTTACTTAAGAATGCATGTTTTAAATCAGGCTCAGTACGAACTATAAAGTAAAGGCGTACTCCAGCAAAAGATGGATAATTTTCATGGATAACTTTTGTACAAGTAAAACCAATCCACGAATTGGAAAAAAATCACGAGAAGCTTAGTAGTCTCATGAAGAATGTAGATTTACATTATATCCCCAAGTGTGAGTAAAACGACGCTTTTCCGAGAATCCGCTCAGCGTGGAAGCTCAGGATTCAAATTACGCAATATATAACGAGAGTATTGTAAACGTATACACATCTGTATATTCACGCGGTTAACTTAATTCTAGTTGGATAAAGATATTATGTTTTAGTATTATCTTATTGAATGTTCTTGTGTTTCGTAGAATTCATCTCGCGCAGTCGTCACGCCACTTTCACAGCGTCATGCTCGTATTATTCAGTACATTAAGTGAGTTATTATTCTGCGATGGGGTTGCAGGCCGCTTTAGTTCTAGTAGCTTCTGAGATGGCGGGCGGAGTTATCGCGATATTATTGTAACAAAATATGGTAACAGTTTCCAATAATGTGCTGGAAACGTAGGAAGTGTGGTTCTCTATTAATAGAGCAAGGATACAAAAGTTAATCAATTCAGTTCAAAAACGAATAACTCCATCTCACTGAAGTAGGAACCAAATCAAACATAAATATCCGCAAAGTGGACTCTGGCGAAACGCCAATAAAGTGTTTAGTTTAGTTTTAGGTTTAGAAAGAAGATAGAATATTGTAACGATATTGTATAATTATGTTTCCAAATATGTTGGGATCGTCTCTAACCGAGACATATATACTTATATGTAAACAATTTTACATAGTGTCTATTCAGGCATATATTTCTTTATATAGAATAGAATACTCTTTATTATATGCACCCCGAGTAAATGTAAAAAAAAATATAAAGGGCAACACAATGGGCGGTCTTATCGCTAAGAGCGATCTATCATTTATTCATTTAAAACAAAATTAATTTCTCAAGTAAATGCTCCGTTAAGTTAAGTTAAGAGTTTCCCTGGACTCGTATGAGTAACGGAATTGAATGTGATGTCAGCTCCAGTCGTGTTCACATCAATCAAACACTCAACTCAATTAAAACGTGAAAGAGTTATATTTAATTAAATTCATACAAACTAAAGCTGAAGTTCGTGCTCAAAGCGACAGTAAACTGTGCTAAGACTGAATGACATGGTAACTTTATATGAAAGGTGCGCGAATAAGTTGGTGACTAAGTTTACAAGCATTAGGAAAAGGTGGTCTGGCAACACTACTATAAGCTCAATAGGAATTTAGGATATTATGTCGTGACAAAAGCTCTCTCTCGCTTAGCACAAAGTTTGGTGGCAACATTAATTATATGATACTTAGATATTGTTGTATTTTTAACGACCGATAGTAAGATTCGTAGATATTGAGTACACACACTCGTGTAAGTTAAGGAAGTTTGACGAAATGTTTATTTCCTCTTTATGAGGCGCCACTCCCGACTTCAAATAAACCAGACGAATCATTACACATTAAAAAATTGTCACTGACTTCCGTATTTTACTAAAAATAAATAAGAACATTACAATAAACGTAAGTACATTAAGCTGACATATTATGAACTCAGGATTTCTATCAATGGCGCAACGGAATTTCGGATTTCTATTGACGGAATTTGAAACAGTCCTGTCATTAAAACATACTATCCAGAATTTAGGCTATTCCCTGCTATTGAGTATTTCGCACAAAGAGCATATGTATCTGACAAGGAGTTATGATGAACTGTAACGTTTCACGTCAGCCAATATCCCAGCTCACGGCTAATGTGTGCCCGTTTGACATGTTCTAATTAGTAGTCCTCTCGGGACCGACTTGTACCTAATAACTGTCTAAAGGTAAACACTTGTAACAAAGCGCGGCGATTTACGAGTTGTAGGTCGTGGGTTCGAATTCAGTCAGGCGCTTTACTTTGTGTAAATTATTTCATCACCGCTGCTCTCAAAACGGTGTAAGAAAGCATCGTGAGGAAACCGGCATGTCCTAGAACCAAAAATTCGAAGACATAATGTGACATCTACCAACCCGCACTGGGCCCTCGTGGTAGATTATAGCCCACTCCCTCTCGAAGAGGGGAGGCCTGTACCCAGCAGTGGGAACAATATAGGCTGATTATGATGAATTATTAGTCCGCTATGTAGTGACGGCTCCCGGGACCGACTTGTACCTAATGCCTGTGTAAAGGTAAACACGTATAACAAAGCTAAGGTACAAAAGAGGTTTTAATTCTTTTACATTCGCTGAAAATGCTCGTGATTTTACTCACCACACACTCTAATCCACACACTTTTTGATTCCGCTCTAAACATGCAATTGCAGTTATTTTTTTCAAAAGAATTTACATTTGCAAGTCCGATCACGATAGCAGGTTTGAAAATTCTAGAAATGTTGATAAACTGTTTGCATAGTTTCCACTCGCAATCGCTCTGACTCTCAGGGGAATTCCATGCAGCAGTTGTGAAATGTAACGTGATAACTTTTAATATTCTTGTGTTACTATTGTGTTTTACACATATAAATACGTAGGTACCTACCCAAATGTAAAAAATAATTGATAATTGTGTTGTTCCTTAATATATAACATAATATCCAAAAGGGGCGTATGTTTTGGTCAAGTTAATACACCCATACATATTAACATGAATACCTACAAACCCCGGGTGGTACGTACATAGTATAGTGTGTGCGCAGCATGTTACGTCATATAATTGTACACTTATCACATCGGCAGCCAAGTCTACACAGCTTAGGGCCGATTTTTTGATCCGTAGTTAAACTCAACCAATAGTTAAAAATGGTAATTTTTTTTTCAAATAATAAAAAATGGTAATTTTTTTGCAAACTCATCATCATCATCATCTTTTTTGCAAACTAATGGTAAATTTTTTGCAAAATGTGTTTTTTGATCAATTTTTAGTTTCTCCAATGGTCACTAATTGTTATTTTTTAACTAATAGTTAATTATTTGACCATTAGTGACCATTAGATAAACTAAAAATTTATCATTAAACACATTTTGCAAATATTTAACCATTAATTACTATTTTTAACAATTGGTTGAGTTTAACTACGGATCGAAAAATCGGCCCTTAGTGTTAATTTAAAGAGCTGGATTCCAAACGCATACATAAGTTATGTAACTACATATATACAGGGCATACATACATATGTGCTGGATCTTACCATCACATAGCCGTCAACTACGCATTCCGTACATCAAACTTTATTTTATTTTTATGAGATATTACTTAACATTGCATAAAATTTGAAAAATTGCGAAAATTTGGTGTTTTCCGGTATTGACCTTTTGGAATTTTGACCTTCAATATCTCCGTAACCAAAAGGTTCCCAGCTCAAGTACAAAAAAAATACTCTCGACTTCTTTAAGTGATTTTACACCTGATATTCTGTATGAACACATTAAGACGTTCTCCAATGAATTATTGCTACGAACTTAATTTTGTTACTCATAACGCGCGTCGTATATAGTAATTCTATTACGAACAACTTCTCTGTCCTCGCGGGAATCGGTGAAAAACCCAGCGACGATAAACATACGGCGACGGCAACAAACTCGTGAAGTGATATTGAGTTTGGCAGAAGCTAGTAAAGCCTTGCCGAATCCCGACACAAACAATGGAATGGAAATAAGGCTGAAATCTGGCCTGGGCGGCAGTGAGTGTACTGCAACCTATTTGTTTTTGAGTTTCTGCATCCAGTCCGACCTCAAAGTAAATTAATTAACTACCTCGGTCGAATCGTTTTACTTTTTCCTTTTGCGTTTCTCCTTTCAACAGCATCTAATTTGATTAATTTAAAGACAGACGCTGATTAGATAGAAGGCTAATTCTTAGAGGACTTTTTGCCTTTCGACCTTTTTGGTTTCTGTTGTATTGGTTTTATTTTCCTTTTGCCGACGTGCAGAATGTACAGAATGTATTTACAAACCCCAGCACATCAAGCTACTACAAACTGTCAAATTTCTGTAATAGATTTTCACCTTTATCGCTAAAGCATTAGGTTCAAAGTTGATTGGGAAAATTTGACAGTTTCCGGTAGCTTGATGTGCGGGCGTCTGTACTTACGGTTTAATAACGAAGCGATCGATCCAACTTGTGCAGAAGTCAAACATCTCACTAAAACAAAATCCTGTATGCTAATGTCAGCAGTTTGTTTGCACAGGGAGTACTTATCAGTGCAAATAAGTGCAATATTTTCCCCATTTCACCACTTCACCAAGCGGCGAGAAAACAAACTTTGGCTTTATTCTGTTTTCTTTATTTCCCGAGGCAGAACGTGAAAATGGCTATGATATCTATTGCGAAATATTCATGAAATAGCCTCAGACTTTCGACCTATGTTGCACAGCCGCACATAAATAATTCCTCAATAAAATATTACTAATTATTCTAGATCCTAAAATAATAAAGAGAGAATATTTATTCACAGCTCGTATAAATTACTTATTACTAACAGAATTCGTAGTAACACGTTCACCACTTATAGCAGGCAATATTTTGAAAGACGAAGATATTCGAGTTTCATTGGGTAGGTTTTCGTTGGTTGTTTAATGATAGTAATGATAATGATAATGATGATATAAGCAACAGCATAAGTATGCAGTTGACCATAAAATAATTTTATTTAACTTCTAACACGATAAGACATACCTAGTGAATGAAGGCACTAACATTAATTAGTGTAAACATGTTAAGGCTTGCTGTTGTACCCAATCCATACTAAGTAACGAAGTAAGTACGGAGCTGCGCGCAAGTTCACTCCAACGTGACATAAATACAGAGTAAAGGAGCCGTAAATACTCGTGTATCATAAATCTTCGGATCTCAAAAGCTTTATCCTACTAACGCTAACAAAAATAAAGGCTTTTTTATTGAAAAACAACATAGAATGTGTTGGTGAATTCTTTTCTTTATGTTGCTAAATAAAAATTCCAAAAAATTAGATTTTTGTTAAATTTTAGTCTCAAATCAGTTCTAGAGGACAGCAAGAAGCGACCTTCAAATTATTCTTGTAACCCCAGGGACTAATCCGTCGTTGTGGGACTGCAGATAAAGCAATTTGCATTGCATATGAACTGAACTACTTGAAATGATAAACGTGTGGTGTATCAGCTTATGAGATATGGCAATAGTTGGTATCTTTTCCGTGGAAAAACATCGGTTTAAAAGGAACGTTTCTAGTTCGTATAGGTACCGAGGGTTTAGCGTGAAAATATAATAGACCATTATCTACCTACTTTGTTAGACCATTGGGAACCCGTTCTCACAAACATAAAGACAGAGTTCGATCGACTAACTTTTGTACTAGTACTACTATAAATACTATTAATGAATTTTACTAAAGTTTAAAACAATATGCTTTAATTTAGAAAGAGTGGTGATGCCTGTGGTTACAAATAAAACAGGCGACATATCGGACAAAACCAACTACAGGCCTATCTCTTTGGCCGCTATAATAGAAAAGACGATTGATGGTCTGCTTGAACGCCGGCTGGTGAGTATTAAAAGTCGAGTTATGCTCAGTTTGGTTTCAGGAAGGCGCTATCAACTGAGACCCCTATCCTGGCGCTTAAGCAGACGGTTAGATATTATTATATAAACACAGATAGGGATACGCCAGTATGTGCTGCTTTTCTCGACCTCTCTAGGGCTTTTGACTTGGTTTGTTACGAGAAGCTTTGATCGAAGCTTAAACTTTTGGAGGTACCCGAGAAACTTATTAATATTCTGAAGTTTTGGTATAGCTCGCAGACTAAAAGTGATGGCCGGGTGCTCACTCTCATACGTACGTCAGTGTGGTGGACTAACGTCCCCAGCCCTGTCTAATGTTTACATGAACCAATGATTGGTGAGCTCAGCGAAACCAACGTCGGTTGCTCGATTGATGGCACTATGATAAATAATCTCAGCTACGCAGACATGGTCTTTGTGAGTCCATCAATCAGCGCGCTCAGGAATCTTAACTTTTATATTTTCGAAACTCTCTTGCTTAATGTTGCTGATTAATTTTAAAAAATAGCCATTTTATCATGTTAAAACCAAAACATTGTGAAAAATCACAGAGTAAAAATAAACGTTAAAAATATGCCTTTTTTCCGGATAATCTCGTTATCAGGAAAATCAATCAAAGTATATTTTTAGCTTTTATTGTTACGACCTGTGCCTGAGGCATGATCCTTCGATCTCCCCAAATGAAATGTATGCAGGAGGCATATAATCCTGGAAAGGTACTTGGTGTACCGAGATTCAATCAAGTTCTGTCTGCTATAACCTACCTATTTACAGCCGGCTACTGAACAAGTAGCTTACAAACAGTACAAAGACCCTACAATCCTACAAAGTTGAAAGTTTGTCTCATTTTATATATTAATAATATAAATTGTAAGTAGAAACAATTTCATGTCACAGCTTCTTTGAATAGAATCTGAAACTTCATAATCCATTGTAGAAAGTTTCAACAAAAGAAATTCGTTAAAATAATGGATAAAAAGTTATATTTAAATCCTTGCAATTTGGACTTTCTAAAGTGATTTGTTTTGCATTTCATTATTTGTTTGACCAAGGTTTGAAACTTCTTAGGCATATCAACTGCTAGTAGTAGATACGGTCGAGATATAAATAATATAAAAGCTGACAAAAATGTTTAATTACTTTCTACTCAAATCAGGGTTTATCTATGTAGGTATTTAATCCCTCTCACAAATTTTTTGTTGTAACAAATGGAGCACGCAATCAAACGTAACGTGGAGAACTTCTAATTTATCTTATTATGAAACTAATTAATGTTCTAATATTACCCACATATATATTGTATCGGTATGTCAGGTTTATATCTACTTAGTAACGTATTGTTAAAGTAGATTCGTTACAGAGAATAGTCAGCATGTGACGTCACTGTGTCTATGAGATAACTTTGTGTGCGTCACGTGAGTTATACTACACCGCCAACAAACAACTCTTATGTTGGTCTAGTTTCAATAGAAAGCAGGTAGGTACCCACTTTATATTATGTAGTTTAAGATTTTACAGAAGTTTCCGTAATTAAACTAATTTTCATTTTCCCGTTGAGATACTAAGCGGCCATTAAGAGTTACAGTGCGATAGTATCTTGGTAACATCATCTTGTGTCGAGAAAAGTACAGACTCCAGCACATCAAGCTACCCGAAACTGTCAAATTTTCCTAAACCTAATGCTGTAGCGATAAAGTTGAAAATCTATTAAAGAAATTTGATTTTATTTTACCTACGCATTTTCTCCTGGTAGCTTTGCATCCGGAGGGAATAATGTCTCAAGACAAAGGACGTCTCAAGATATTATTTTATAATATTTGAACTCACGAATATAAATGAAATATTACCTGCTTTTCTACATTTTTTAATCCAGTTTTATTTTGGGATCTTCAGCTCCGTACCGGAGAACGTAGACATAATTAAAATAACGCAATCCTCTTTGACTCTCGTCTCTCGACTTGCCTTTTCATTACGTTTCGTGCAAAGAATGTTTAATTAATGAAGCTTGTGAAAATGAAAGGGTTAATAATAATAATAATAATAATAATAATATATTTATTTGCTTAAAACACGGTATAAAAAGGTCTTACATAAAAATGAGATCATACATGTTTAGCTTAAAAATAAAGCATGCAAAATTGTTAAGCACGAGCAAGTGCAAGATGCAAGTGTTGAATGTTGCTAATATTAGTTGTTGTTTGTCTTCACATTTACGTCACTTCCCATGGGTACATTAGGTAAATAGGAGGCAAGTTGCATGTCCATTAGACTTAAGGGGATATTTACCACTCATGTCTGAACGATTTTCCGATTGAATTGAATATTATTTGGGTTAGAAATTACACGCATGGATGGGACGCTTGATTGTTATTCACATACAAAAGTGTTAGGACCTCGTTGTAATTATCATTAGTAGAGGTTTCTCTCATATCTAGGGGGCTTACCACCAACTCTTATAGCAGGGCAGAAGTTGGACTGCACTACTTTTTTGTTCTATGACTAAGTACTAAAAAGCATTGCAGTTCAACTTCTGCCCTGCTATAAGAGCTGATAGTAAGCCCCAGGGCCCACTTAACCATATTACACAGCACTTATGTTTTAGGACCCATAAATGAGAGTTTACTGGTGGTTAGTCTACCTAATTACATACATTATAACTTTATGACAGCAAACTGTCTAAAACATGCATAAACAACATTTTTAACTAAAAGGTTTTTACCAATCAATATAAATGATGTATAAGTATTTTGAAGCCCGCAGGAACCCGTTGGATGCGAAAAGCACAAAATCGGTCGAAGTAGAGATGCTTGGAGAAGGCCTATGTCCAGCAGTGGACGTCTTTCGACTGAAATGACGATAAGTATATTAAGTCACAGAATAGTTTTTAATTACACGAGTGATTTTTTCTTGAAACTGCCATGCTGTACCCAAGGAAACGATAAATAAATTATAAGCTAAAATTTTACATAAGGCAAATTCCTTTGAATCAGTACAAATGAAAGGTAAACAAAAGGTAGGTACTAACCGTTTCTTAAGTGCCTTTTGTTGTGAAAACACTTCAAGACTCCAGTCAATTTGGTTCTTTATAAAGTACGTTAATAAAGTTCCTTCTACGTAAACAAAATCACCTTCTATACCTTTGTGAAAATGACAAACTGTTTTCCTGAGCTATTTATTTTAATTAGATACTGTTTAAGACTATTAGGAACTCGTCGTTGCTTTATATTAGATACAACATCAAAGTATACAGATCAAACGTTACAATACCTATAATTATTTATGATATCTCGGGCATTTATTATCCGCATTTTACGTTACTAGAAACACAAATTGAACACATTGTAAACTCCTGAGACAATCACTTTTTCTGAGAAACAATTGTTTAAAAATTGTTTAAATTGTTTATTGAAATCATTGATTTACATAAATATTTACAAAATAGGGCCTTAATACTAGGTGTAGGTAAAAATATTTGGATTCTACCTGAACTAGGAATAAACCTGTATCTCAGGTATCTCTCTGTTTATTATACATTAGTATTATTTAAAATTCCTTAAACAAATAGTAAAAACTAAAACATTTTTTTTTTTTACTTAGGTATTATAACTAGTAAAAGACAATATAATAATAATTATAGAACATAAAGTAAAAAAGGCTTATAGATAAACATTAGCGGCCTTAACCGACGTCATTATAATCTATAGAATTGATGTATCTTGTCTCAGCTATTTTCTTTGCGGGGCATTCTTGGTCGCCTGTTTTGTGATTGCTCGGTTTTTTAAATCGCATGCATACAATAAACCATAGACGTACATGTATCAAGTCAGGTACACCTCACAGTATCTAAATCCTAATGGCATATATCATCATTCATCATCATTTCAGCCGAAAGACGTCCCACCACTGCTGGACCATAGGCCTCCCACAAGCACCTCCACTTCGACCGGTTCTGTGCTGCTCGCATCCAACGGGTTCCTGCGGCCTTCACAAGATCGTCGGTCCACCTTGTGGGAGGCCTTCCAACGCTACGTCTTCCGGTACGCGGTCGCCACTCCAGAACCTTTCGGCCCCATCGGCCATCTGTTCTGCGAGCAATGTGGCCTGCCCACTACCGCTTAAGTTTGGCAATTCTAAATATACCATAAGTAACTCAAATTATTCAGTTTCCTACATCGTAGTAATCCTCGTTAAGCTTTACCTATTCCATAAGTAAGAAATAACCGCCAACACATTGCCATTTACATAAGACGACTACTCTATTTATAAAATTCATAAAATGTTCCTGTATAAAGGAGTAATTTCATTCCGAGAGTAGTTTTATTTTAATAAAGCTCCTCATACACAATGTAAGAGATGAGAACATTTACACACATACAATTCGTAATTTATCTTAAGTTGGAACTTTATGTCGAATAAATAACCTACAAGGATAACTTTTCTCATTTCAAATGCCCTGTATTCCCACAGGGCCCATTCGAGACACACTCAAGGGGTAAATAATGGCGGAGATAGCGCCAAAATCTGGGCGGAATCGTATCCCTACGGATTTACCAACAAACTGCCTATTTATAGAAGGAAAAAAGTCAAACACCCTTTGCTCATTAAGGGCCCTTTTTTTTGGGTGGGAAATCATCAAATAACTCCTCCCGCTCTGGGCGGAGCAGAAGGGAGTGTCAGACTTTTACTGACTAAAACCCACCCGTGTTCCTTCAGTTGCCTGTGCCGGGGGCCACGGTATCTCTTTCGAACAACCCGCAGCCCCGGCGGCATCGGCCCTAGCGGACCCCGTCAGTTCGTGCTGACAGCTCTTTGAGGCGCGCGTGGAACACAACGCGCCGTCGGCCCGGGCCTGGTCCTTACCGGGCGGCGAGCTGCCCATAGCTCGCCGCCCGCAAGCCCGCGCCTACGGTGGCCGGGAGTCGGCTGTTGACTCCCGTCCAGGGCGTCTCCTGCGGAGGCTAGGCGCGCGAGGGTGCAGCGATTGCCTCTCCCTCATGCGCTCCGCCTCCTCCTTCGCGAGCATTACTGCTTCGAAGAAGAAGGTGACGGCCTCCCATTCACTCTCGCTCCGTACCATGGCCTGGATGAGGGCCGGACGCGAGAGGTCGCCGCCGCCGATCGCCGCCACGAGGACAAGGCGGGGCCCCGCCCAAGCCGGGCAGACCTCCACCGTATGCTCCACCGTGTCCTCATTAAGGGCCCTTAAGTATAATGCGGTGATGGCAAAGCCTAAAAGTGGCGCAAACTAATACAATCAAGACAACAGAACGTTACACTAGATTGTCTTCCTTGAGGAATAAAAAGATAGAATAAATCTACAGGTTGACAAATAGTGGAGGAGACAACAGCAGTCTCAGCAAGTTACTCCAATGATAACTGTCCATAAACCACTACCTATTTTTGTCAAGTATAGTTTGTTTCTTATTTATAGAAGGCTAGTACTAAACCTTTTCACTTAATTCCATAGACATGACTTTTTGTCACCCTCGGTAAAAAAGTGGCTTTGCCGTAAATTGCGCACTATAATTTCCTAGAAGTAGGTATACAAATTAAGTATATGGCTTTAAAACATTCAAACCGACTACACAACAGTGAACGCCTCTTGCACAACGCTAAGCTCATAGCAGCATAACTTTGAAACCCAATCCAAATCACGCCATGTGGCTTGGTAGCGGCTTGAGGCTTTAATGCCAAAGTTACGGTCAGACTAATCCGAAGCAAACCAACATTCTTATCAACCAATACCGAGATTATTATTTGCATTGTCGTAAGTATCCGTCAATAATTTCTAAGATGAGCATTTCTATCAATAACATCGATACTTCAACGTGTAGAACTAGGAAACGTCAAGTCGTAAATACATATAGCGTTATTGGCACATATCGCTAAGACTTCAGCATTTACAAATTTTATGGCCAAGTAAACGTAAAACATGTTATGATGACATATGAAATACTTATCTATTCCGAAAATAAATTCTAAATATTCATTGCACTGTCATGTTTAGTTTAAGACTGCATCCCGAAATATTCAGTTTTCTTACGTAATTGCAAGTTTTCTGAACACTTGTGAAGAGTAGTGATACGTTCATAAGAGTAATGCATGCAGCACAGACGTCGGTAATGCAATTTTGCTTTAGTAAATAAAAATAAAAGAGAAACTCCAACGGTATTTAACCGTTTCATTAGATATGTTATAATTTTTCATTCCAGCTAAAAGTTAACTTAGTAGTAAAGTGAATGAGTATAAGTGAATTATTCTTAAACATTTTGGAAACGTCTGGCTATAAACACAATAAGTATCGCCAATCCTGACCTCAGAGAGCAACAAACTTTTGCTAAATCATAATTGTTCACATTTTAAAACATATTACGTAGGCATAAAAATTCTCTTTTTACCTACACCCAGAAGTGGCAAACATCAATTAAATTAACACATCCATAAAAGGACAACGCAAACAATGAAATATGCCTGCTAAATACATCGTCGACAATCATAATAAATCTCAGCTAAATGTTCATAAGAAACACAAAAATGAATTTATTGCGACGTTAAACATGCGTGCGTGGGTTGTATATGAGTGCAATATGTACAGTGTCGGTGTCACATGATGATGTTATCGCGTATCCCCAAATATGTGAGAACAAATGCCTAAAATACGATGACGCATTACAACTTACATGTTACAAGTCAGCTAGCTATTAGCAAACAAAAATATACAGCCTGTACAAAAATAACTCCCTATATGTTCCAATCTGACGTCCATTTTTTCTGTTGATTTTCTCTCAAGTGGGATTTTGACCTGTAAAAAATGTCTCGTTTTTATATGCCATTGTTAGTTTACCGCAATTACAAAAGAAAATGGTCCATAAAGTAAGAAATGTGAGGAATTTCGCTTTGGGAAACTCGCTTTTGTGTTTATTTTGGTAACTGTAATGGTGTTGTTTTTACAACATATGAACCACTGTAGGGACATTCTACCTTATCATTTTTTTCAATCAGTCGTCCCCTTTTGCAGACTAATTTTACATTACTTTCTTTGCTTTCCGGTAATTTGGTTATCATCAGGTGGTGAGATTTTCACCATCCACGCCGATAATGCCGATAAAGCCGCCGCTGCCGACAAATTAAACGTCGTCGTCAGACGTTGGCGCCGTGCCGGTGAGAATGGCACCGGCGCGGCGCGTGTGAGAAAGTGGATGAAAACTACATTTATAGGTAATATCCTGCTTAATAATATCCTGTTGAATAAAATGCTTTAGTTTCCATTAAATGCTTGTGAGATTATTCATACTTTCATACACTACCTTTCAGTCCCTGATCTAGGAGGGGGGCAAGCCAAGTTCCGTGCCCCGGGCGCCAAATTCATGCGTGGCAGACAATTGCACCACACAGCGCACCGCAAAGAACTAGGCGATGAATGAGACGTGCAGCAGCAGCTAAGTATTATCTTTCTCTGCGAGTGGCGCACTGAGGTAATCACTACGTGATAAACGTAGGCATAGGTAGTCAAAAGGTATGAGCGGGTTGCCCCCTCATGGTGGATTATGGCCCACTTCCTCTCACAAAGGAGGTCTATTTCCCAGCAGTGGGAACATTATAGGCTGATTGTGTAGCGGGGGCGCCCTTTCCGACACGCCTAAAATGCAAAGGCGAAACGATTTCCTTTAATTTTTTACCATAGCGCTGGCGATCCTGTTGGATTGGCGCATTACCTATAGATCGATAAAATTTGACTAATATATTGCTGGCAAAATGTTCGTGCTCACTTCGCGCGCTCTTGCAGCTTTGACTCTTAATTCTTAAAACTTTTCTGTGTAAGTCGATTCAGTACTTAAATAAACTAACTTATCTGAGGCAGAGTGCTAAAAATATGCGCCCGCTTCGCTCGCTCGTGCATTCTAGATTGTCTTAATTGGTGTTAAGCATAAGTCAAGTCTCGCGATCTTCTCGCAGAATGACAAGCCCATAATCGGTTTTTTCAGAACAAAGAGTAAAATTGAAATTCTAATATGTTACAATCTCACGATTTATTTCAAGCCGTATCCTATTTTTATATATATCAACATGGACATGTTGGATTTTTCTTAAATAAGGATCTTCCGAACCTAATTTGGCGGGGGGCGGCAGACGGCATTTTTTGCCCCGCCTCCAAAACTTTCCAGATCCGGGGCTGCTACGCTTCATAACCTAAAGCTAATTAATAGTTAAGAGCTTACAGTAGGTCGTTGCTTATGTGACAAAGTATCTGCTAACTTGTTACCACTCTTATCTGATATTCCTCGACTCTGTACGCTTAAATGACGTGAATTAGAAAAGTTCCGCCTGCGATATGATCGGATTTCATTATATGATATCGTTTTCAAAACTCTGCAAAAAAACTGCCAGCTACAACGAATCGTGGATCACAAGGGAACTCAAATCGCTGACAAAGAAATAGCATTTATTATGCAAAATGACAGAGAAACGGAACGCATTTACGTAATGGCACAAAAACTCGCGGAGTTAAAGAAAAACTGAACGTGGGTTCAGCTTAGTACAGCGTTGTGCTGAGGCATTGAAGTTGGTTCCTATAGTATAATGTAAATGAGAATGGACACCGTACTATGAGTTTCTGCCCTGAAGCCCAATAACCATAAGATATATACCTAGGTAATACCAATAGAAAGAACTTTTCAAGCACCTTTGCTACAAACACGATTTTTGCCATTTGTTAGTCAGTTTGGAGTTAATGGCCTAAATAGGTAACAACTTAATCACCAAAGTTAAGGAATTATTGGTGCCTATTTTTTTTTTGTATTAGTCTATGATGTCACACTGCTGGACAAAGGCCTCCCCCAATTTTTTCCAGGAACTCTTTTCCCGCGCCACCTCAAACCAGTCTTTGTGGTACGCGTCCAGGTCATCTCGCCATCTCTTTCTGGGCTGGCCTCGGCGGCGCCCTCCATCTTCAGGCACCAATTGTGTGGAGATTTTTGCCCAGCGGTCATCGTGCATACCCGCCCAATCCCATTTGAGCCTAGCAGCCTTCTTTCCTACATCCAGTATGCCTGTTTTGAAACGCAGCGTGATGTTCCGAACTTTCCGAACGTTCCTGTCTTTTAACACCCAGAATGCTGCGTTCCATCGCTCTTTGGCAAACTCTAAGGCGGAACTTTTGCGACTCGGTGAGCGACCAGCAGTGCGATTCTGTAACCATCTCACCGTGAAAACTTATGTGAAGTGAGCGTGGAGTGAGCTGTCATTCCAACTAATGCTAGGGATTGACACTATTGACAGCTCACTCTTAGCTCACTTCACCCAACTTTTCACGTTAAGATTTTTACAGAATCGATCGGTCGGCAGGTCTGAGCACCGTAGGTTAGGATGGCCAGGATACACATGTCGATGAGTTTGCGTTTTAGCGAGATCGGTAGATCACCCTTCATTAGCATCTTCATGGACCAGTAGCTTGGTGCCCAATAGGCAGAAAAAAAAAGATGGAAAGAACTAAATCAATCAAGCAACACGATTTTTGCAGTTCGAAGTTAATTACCTAAATAGGTGACTACTTGGGCACCGAAGTTTAGGAATGTTCTTGTCTCCCTTATTTATTAGCGACAAAAGTCGATTTAGTAGCAAAGGTTCCCCTTAAAAAGCTCTTTTCATTGGTGTATATCCTCAAGTTATAGTTAAAACTGTTTGTTTTATCGTTCTATTGCAGTGATAGTGTAATGTTCCGGCGGCACATAGAAGGAAGGCGGCCCGAAAGGGGTGTGCGTGTCCTGCTCCCTTAACGCTATTGGGGGATGATGCAGTGGGCTTAACCTTCTGTCCAGCCGACCGACTCTTAAAAGCATTGTTCCTAAAACAGCATCTATGTAGGAGGCTAATGTTTTGAAAATGTCCATTTATGCCTATAAATGGACATTTTAAAACATTGGCCCAATCTCCTTTGACTATGTCATATATATTACCTAAATTAGCTAACAAAGTGTGAACAAAGTAGCTAATTTAGGCAACAAAACAGATGCAGGGTTACTTTGTCGTCGATCCATCTGGCGACTGGTTTAAATTGATCGCTCTCTAAACACGAATAGCTACCTAAGAAATTGATACCATAAAGTATCAAACTGAAATGGTAGAACGTTGACTATTAGCTAGCTAGCTATGGACCACTTTATACTAACATTTTGGTACGTCGTACGTGGTTTCGAATTTCGAGGCTATTCAAACGAGTATTAGTGCGGTTAGTGTTTAATGCAAATGCGTCATTTGTGTAAAGTCTTTACGCGGTGTTATCGCAGCAAATGAACGCTGTTGTTACTTTGCTGTTTACCTAACAGGAGCATAATCCTGATTTTGGGCTCTCTCGTGTGCACATCATTCACCAATGAATGAATGAAGGAATGAAACCAACCTCAACTAGACTCGATTAATCGAATGAACCCCAAGATTCGCACTAGCCTCAAGCCACATGTTTCATGGTGCTACAGAAATCATTGCATATCAAAGATTAGACCGGGGGGCACCGTAATGGTAGGGAAGACGTGAACTTAGGATAGGGAAGGATTTATGAGCCGTACTGGATATGTATCCTAGAGTAGACATTGGACTAGTATTTGGGGGGCCCCGAGCACCGCCTGTAGGCGGTTGTACTTGGAGATCGTGCGATCGATGGGCAGCTGACGTGACGGCCCACCACATCGCAATACTGCGCAAACTGCAGAGAGCAATGGCCGTCAGAGTCATTAGAAGATACCGCACAATCTCATACGATGCGGCTTGCACATTGGCCGGATCCCCGCCTTGGGACCTGGAGGCGAAGACACTCGCGACACTAGCTGTGGCGCGAGGAGGCCAAGACACGGAGTGAGAGACTGGTGCAGCGACAGATCACGCTGCGCCAGTCGGAGCTCCGTCAGGTCATGGTGGCGGAATGGCGGGAGAGGCTTTTGTACCCTTCTGCCGGCCTGAATACAATCGAGGCGGTCCGGCCAGTGCTCGACGTCTGGCTCGAAAGGAAGCACGGCTCCCTGATGTTTCGGACGACGCAAGTGCTCTCGGGGCACGGTTGCTTCGGCAAGTGTCGCATAAGTAGGGAGCCAGACGGTCGGTGCCATCACTGCGTCCATTGTCTGATGGCCACGGCGATGCATACGCTAGCCGAATTTATCGCATGGGACGAGCCGCGCTGTGGCCTCGTTTTGGAAGTAGGGAGCAACCTGTCAATGTGGATTATATGAGATGCGGAGGGCGGATAACGCCTTCTTCCAGCCCCCCTAAACAGGTCCAGGGGCGACGGACTCGGGGACATCTGTCGCCCCCCATTCCAGGACCCGAGCTGGCGGCGCGTAGTGTATCACGCGCGCCTCTCTAAGACGTAACGGGGGAGTTTAACACCTCACTCCCCCCTATGGGACGTGGCCTGCGTAGCGCCGATCGTCACCAGTCCGGGGCAGCGAAAGTCGCATTCGCACCCGCAGCACCCAGCAGGTGTACGAGGGAACACCGGCGTGGTTTTAGTCAGTAAGTCTGACAGACCCCTCTGCCCACCCCAGGGCGGAGGACATCCATGCAGGCTACATGAATGGCCCTATGTGAATTAAGACAGTAGGTATGCCACGGATATCTTCAAAGCCCTTTATCGCTTCATTAAATTATATCCGCGAATTTGAATAATTCATGACGCCATACCATAATCTCAAATTTTATGTTAACTGGATTAATATGCCAGATTTTCAGATTATATTCTGTCTGGTTCCTTCTATTATAAAAGCCGGGATGAAACTAATTAGCACTCCGCTCACGAATTCATTAACTTGTAACTGGAGCCTACCATTGACATCGGCTGGTAATAACGTCATATTCGAGGAACCGTCATTACATGGATGGTGAAAATGGATGTTAAACCACTTTCAATATAAGTCCGCCCGTGAAACAGGGCCGGTGGCTTTATTAAACCAAGTTGCCTCATAAACATGGCTTTGAATGGGTCAATCGCGCGCCTATACCCATTTTCAGGGTCTATCTTACACCCTCATTTTTACCAAAGTTTACCCTCTACATATACACAAACTGACAAAATTCGCTTTTTCTGTTTATTATATTAGTATATACAGGCAGTAACGTTCTACGCAGCTACGCCAAAAGAGTAGGTGCAGAGGAAGAGCTACGAGCTACGACTACGGAATATTTAGGCAGAGATAAATAGTCGCCGCTAAAGTTACTGATAGCGATTAGTGCAGGTTTAATCGACAGTTATCGTTCAGGCATTGACGAATATACATCGGATAAGCTTAGTTGCACGCCACTTAAGTGACTTTAGACAACGAAAAATCGCAAATTGAAAGTTCTGAAAATGGAAAGAGAAATAAGTGTTTTCAATTACTTATTACATATATCTGTATTGTATATTACTTCATTATTGTTAGTTGTAAGATTATTTAATAATAGATTAAAATAATTTCTAAGATAAACGATAGGACACTTCGATGTTGTTAGCGTAAATATTAAATAACATTTTGTCTCAGTTTTCCGATTTATAAGGGAAATAAATGCACTAGATCTTAAAAATATGCGATTGTTTGCTGGGTTTCGTACAGTTTCACCTCGTCTTTTTTCAATGACAGTTCGGGTCTGAAACGAATAATTAACATCAGAATAACAAATATTTTAAATTCTCGATTATTTTGACAATGCAGCACAATTTAAATGAACTTACAATGTCAACTCCACAGTCTGTTGCTGAACTGAAACAAAGACAAAAGGTTGAAACATTTTCCCATTTCATGGCGCAAAAAAATATGTTCTTTGAAACAAGTTTTCCAATTATGAAGTGGCCGAACAATCATGAACAGTACAGGAATGCCGGCACCGCTTTATGACATAACATTAACCTTACGCTTTTGTAATACGAGAATAAATATATATACAGGCTGATTTTTTAAAGACCAGCCAAATTTAAGGATGTGGTACAGACCATCAAACTGAACAACTTTCTCCATGGGACAAATAGCGTAATCGCGAAAATTTTATCAACTGTCCCATAGAAAACTTCAATACCTACTCGACCTAAATGTATGGGACGGCTGAATTTTTATTCGTGATTACGATGTTGGTCCCATGGAGAAAGTTATTCAGTTTGATGGTCTGTACCACATCCTTAAATTTGGCTGGTCTTTAAAAAATCAGCCTGTATAATATAGAATAATAATACAATTTTAATTTGCACCAATGCTCATGCATTGGTGCAAATTAAAATTGTATTATTATATTCAATTAAAAGTAAATCAACTGAACTCTGATAGCTTTTAGTAATTTTATGCTGAAATTAGGTGATGTTTAGTTGAGCGTGTAAACATAAAAGAGTGCAATAATCACTCTTAATAGGCATGCGCCTTTCAATCAAAGTGAATTTGGTTGAGCCGTATATTGTTTCCTTTATATACAAAGTTGACCACAAGATTCATTCTCCCTCAAATGTAGCACTTATCTAAAGGAATTAGTTCCTAAATCGATAATGTTTCCCAGTGTATAAAGTCCGAAGTCACTTAGTGACTACAAGACTAGATTATTTTATTTTCAAGCTAGTCAAAATAAACTCTCATCCATTAAGAAAAACTAGAACACAATATTAATTAATATATATGTATCGCGACAAATTATAACTAATCGATATCTGTCAGTCGCTCAGAACACTATTAATGCTTATATGATATTCCACAAGCGACACCCAACCTGCGGGTCGATGAGCTTTTCGGTGCGGTCCACCGAGCTTTTGCGTGAGGCCCAAAATGTATAGCGGTTTAGATTACCTAAAATTCCAAGTAATGTCTATTGGGATACGTGTGATCTTGTTGATTACTGGATATGTTTTCATGGAAGGTGGCGTTATTGGCAAGAGTCGCGAATGAAATTTAACTCGAATTTTAGTAATTTTGCCGCCGTTTTTTCCCATCTAACTAAACGGTTCATTTAAACAGCAATTTCGCAAACAATAAACGAAAAACATCGAAGAGTTCGTCAACAGACATTCTACGATTTACAATCAAGGAATCATTGACTCACCAATCTGCTGCTGCTGTATCATGCCGACATCGGGGAAGTACAGCGCATGGTTAGTTATAAACTCCTTCGGCTGGTCGATGTACGTGTTCTGCGCCACGGGCACCTGCGTGATGGTCATCTCCTGCGCGCGCCACTTGTCCATCTCCTCATTCTCCTGCAGTTTCTGAAGCCTCTCCACTTGCTTATACGTAGGCTCGCCACCGATGTAGTCGCGTTTCATACGGTTGTGGTTCCGTATTTCGTGTTTTCGCAGGTCTGACCTGGAGATGGGGTTTGGTTATTAAATGTTCTATAATAAGTGAGGTAAGAAAAGTTCTTGTCCCTTGGGGTTTGACAGGATTTTTTTCTTCTTCAAATATAGACCAAATTTCCACTAGATTAAAGCTTCAAAATGCCGATTATCAGTTACCACACAACAACACCTTCCTATGCGGTCCAAGCTGCTGATGCTGCTGAGTTACTAAGTTACTAATGTTTTTATGTAGGTATATTTTCTGCCGATTAGCAGTTTCCATAAATAACAACACCTTCATAAGCGGTAAGTGTGATAAGCTACTGATCCTGCTAACTTACTAAGTTACTAATATTTGCATTTTCTCGTTCATGCCGACACGAGTGAAGTGATTAAAGATCGCAGAGGTTATATTACCTATCAGGAGCATAAGAAACCCCCGCCCTAATAACATTATTCTGCGACTGTCTGGCGACATCAACTTTATTAACACGTATTCATAGCCGTCTTTTAGTACATTTTCGTTTCGGCGTTTCGAAATATAAGGCTTTACGCCAACATACTCAGCTAGGGAGCTAGGGAGGTACTAGGCAGTATATTTTCTTACTTTACGAATGGACCCGCCCTCTTTCTATTGTGCGATATACAGGTTGAATTGTTGATACTGTATGTCGAAAACCGAAACTATAATAAAGTTCTACCAAGATGTCAACTTTTCATAAAGCGAATAAAATGATAGACCAAAAGCTACAGACCCACGTCTGTAGCTTTTGTGTACTTGGTTGACTTTTAAGTACTAAAGCACAAACACAAAGCGTATGATGTTACTCCTAATGCTCGTCTTCAATTTAGACAAGACCACCGACCGGTCTGATGGAAAAACGTGACTTTAAGGTTGGCAAAGTAAATGCATTAGACTAAGTGGGATTAATACTATTTGGAGCGTAGTTTTAATGCATAAACCTGAAATATACTGTAATTTCGTGTTAGTTAAGTTCAGTTATTCCAAAAATATGATTAATTTTCGTAATTTACTCATGAAATTTTACCAAGCATTTGCCTCTATGTATCCGCGGTAAAGGAGGTTATTTTGAAGATAAATAGGGATTCTTATATAAAAGAAAGTGTATTTTTATAATTTAAAATCTTATTTAATTTACGCATAAAATTGATAAAATAATTCGTAAAACCTCTTATCAACGCTATTTTGGGCCACCCTGTAAAGCATTTCAAGTAAAGAAGTGCTGAGCAGTGAACGCAGATCCAATAAGATAAAGGTTTCTGCCCATTAAATTAAGTTTGTAGTGGCCTCCTGTGAAAAGGACTGTACATTTTGGTGCAGTCAACGAAACAACTTGGTGTGACTGGACAGGTCCACTCAATCTGTGTGGTTCTTTCCTTGAAAGACCATTTCAGACGCCATTCTACAGGGTTTTCACATGATCAGACCAAGATTATGTCTGGACATTAAAAGAGTTTCGTTTTTATTTGTTTCGGCTTTTCCTTTTACAGTAGTCAAATAGAAAA
This sequence comes from Apamea epomidion, assembly GCA_947507525.1. NCBI lineage: Eukaryota > Metazoa > Arthropoda > Insecta > Lepidoptera > Noctuidae > Apamea > Apamea epomidion. The sequence goes on from OX382232.1 coordinate 8,092,872, forward strand.
CGCTGACCTCATGTAGTTTTTTTTTTTATAATATGACCTGTAAAAGTGATTCCGATATTATACTTACAGAATTTAAAAAAATCATTTCATATGGTCTGTTCCAAAACTATCTGATGAACATTTGAACAGTATGTACGGTCGCGATCATTAACGCAGTATCACTTTAAGGACTGTATTGCTGTGAACGCGCGGTACCTAGGTACCTGCCTACCAATCTCTTTTGTTGAGTGTACATGTGGGTACTCACTTATAACAGAAGTCACGTCCGCAGTAGTTACAGGTGTGTTTGATGTTCATGTGAGTGGCCTCGTGGTGCTCCCGCAGAGCCGTGTTCGTGCGGAACGCTTTCTCGCACAGGACACACTAAGTACAAATTATTTGTTAAATCTTATTTGACGTGACGTGCTGCCGGTTTCTGAACAAATAAACCGAACGATTCGCAAGTGCACCATTCGTACTTATACTGTTTTATCTTATACCATTTTTTTTGGTATAAGGTACCGACTAGAAGTGTGCGCCGGAGCCTCTTTTACCGACGCCGCGGCGGCGGCGTGGCTAAAATTTCCGGTGGCGTGCTCCACGCCGATCGGCGCACACCTCTAGTGCCTACTTTGCAAGTTTGCATACAAATTAATCGTACAATGTTAAATTATTTGTTAAAAATACTAATACTGCGTAACAAAATGTAACGTTCACACGGCATTGTACTACACAACTTTTTACAGTTTAATGCGAGGTTTACACAGCAGTAGGTACACCGCACGTTTTGAACAGTATTCGATTTTAATCGTATCATACGCAGTATGTTGCCATGTCATCCTAGTTAAAGAACATGCAGTCCGATGTCGTGTAAATGTAGTCTATCTAATCCTAACGGATTTAATATTAATTTAATTAATAATTATTCATTTAATTAATTTAATATTTATTCATTAAATCGTGAGAATGTTTCGGCGTTTTTTGAACAGTTTCGAACAAACCCCTTATTTATTGGATCATTACGATAGGAAGAAACGAGTATAACACTTACTTTGAACGCCTTAGCCTGATGCGTGAGCTTATGTTTGTTAAGATTGGATGGGTTGACGAAGGTGGCGGGACACTGCGCACACTTGTAAGGTTTCTCGCCAGTGTGAGTACGCATGTGCATAACCAGGTAATACTTGTGTTTGCACTTGTAGGGGCACAGGTCGCAGAAGAAGTTGAATGTATTTGTGTGGACCAGCCTGTTCACAGAAAAAAAAAAGTATTTCTAAAAATATGTAAAAAATGCTTCTGAAGTTTTTACACAGTGTCGAATGTTCAACCTACACTGATTCTCTGACAAAGGTCTCCGACAGTTTTGCTACCTACAGATGTAGCATGTCGGCCAGAAAAGCCCAACCCAACGTTTTACTACCACATAGTAATTTGAAATAAATGGAAAGTAACTTTCTCATTTCAATGGTATCATAATAATCATGTAAATCATACATACTACATATTCGAGAAATAAGGCATGAAGTCCGCCATTGTCCAATTTTATTGTGAATAAGCATGATAAAGTATACTTACATGTGGTTTTTCAGTCTAGCAATGATGGGGAACTCTTTGCCACAAGTGGGGCACTGATGGGGCACACTCTGTTTGTGTATGTGACGCATGTGCTGTGCGATGCTCAGCACTAGTTGGCCACAGATATCGCATGCGCGGCGCATGCATTGGCGCTCACGCCGGTGAGCCATCAGCTTTTCCTAAGCAATAATAAACATTAATTAAAATTTATATAAAACTGATGGATTTAGTTTAAAATGTCTAGGTATGTCAGGGTGAAAGCATAGAGAAGAATATTATCTTTACATAATAAGAAATAATAATTGCTCCTCACTGGGTTTATAAATCTTGAGAACCACACTTGTTTATGAGACATTTTATTATTCTTAAATATTATGTTCTCTGACCAAAGAAACAATGAACGGACTATGTGACAGATGATATGGTTAGAAAGGAGGTGACTACCAAGATGACAACTAATAGAGAAGTATGGAAGAAAAAGACATTTAATAATTTAATTTATAAGGGTAATTATAAATTGAAGAGAATGAGATATAATCTTCTCTGGGTAGACATGAAGTGGCTTATAATTTTATTCCACTTAGTGGAGCCAGAGGGGCCCATGGCTAAATAATAACAGCCACTCAGGTTGATCGATCAGGTTAAGCCACGTTAGCCGCGGTTGGTCTGTGGACCATCTTTACATACCGAGACCGCTCTGTGCCTTTGGAAAGCATGTTAAGCTATTGGTCCTGGCTGTCATTCGTAGGTCTTTGACAGTCGTTACGGGTAGTCAGAAATCCGAAAGTCTGACAACCAGTCTTACCAAGGGGTATCATATTACCCAGTATCTGGGTTCTGGAGGTCAGATAGGCAGTCGCTCCATGTTAAATACTGGTCTGGCTGCATCTGGTTAGACTAGACCCCAACATAGTTGGGAAAACGCTAGGCAGATGATGGTGAAGCCAGGGCACAGCTATTATTATAATAATACAAACCTTATTTGGGAATGTCAGATCACAAGGTGAACATTTGAACTGTTTCACTTTAGGTGATTTCTTTTGTTGCAGTCTTTCTCTCCTCATTTGTTCCTTAGCTGCCTTTTCTTCATTCTTCATCCTTTTTTGTTTGATTTGATGCAGTATCAGTTGGAAGTCATGCTTGGAATAGGGATATGATGGTCTGATTGGATTGCCTGGAAAGAAACCGGTATTTTTAGTAAATATTGTCATTTGAAAATATGCTTTTAACCCTTTGTATGAGGATTCATGTGAGACACAATAGAATAGAATATAATACTCTATATTATGTACACCATATAAATTACAGACATAAATATATAAATTTTACAAAGGGTGACACAATGGGCAGTCTTGTCGCTAAGAGCGAATGGCTTTTTAATTGTTTCTGTAATTACAGCATTAAACCGGTTAAACAATGGTTGCAACCAAAATCAACAGGGCCTTGCTTGATAAAGAAAGAAAAATAATTTATTCAGCACAAACAAAATGCACAATTACAAATAAAAAATAATACATCACTTAAATGAACAGACTGTTTGAAAATTCTATTATTGATTAAAACTCCTCTACTGGATTATTAATTGAATGTTACTGTACTGAGAAAGGTCTAAATCTTCAGAAGGAAAGCAACTATAATCTCTAAAGTTCTGAATAGTAAAGTTGAAAGGTTACCTGTTGGGTTCAATATTTTCTTGAATTTCTTATCAGAGGCTTCGCAAGTTCTTTTGAAATTTATTGCTACTTTGAGATTTTCCAAACAATCAGTACAGATGAATTTAGGAAGAGAATCATCAACTTCTATCTGTGAAAGATCAAAATACTTTATTAACCCAGATACTGGGACGGGCATTTTAAAAGATGCATACATATGAAATGCATACAGTCCTAATATTACAATGTGCCTTTTAAAAAGGTCACCTTTTCCTAGCTTTCCTGGAAAAAATTGTTTCAGTAACATCTGGGTTAATATAACTAACTAGCAGACAGAGATGCATGTTTAAGACCCATGTAATAGGTGGTAAGCCTATTGGCATCAAACAGGCACAAATCCAGACCAATGCCTACCCCTTTGGGGGATCAAGGTGTCATGTGGTGTTATGTTATTATAATTAGCAATTACTGATGCTTATATATAGATAGGTCATGGCAACTTTGTCAGCTTACTTTGTGGAAAGCAAATAAATCAATATGAATATGAATAAGCTTCTAGGAATCTGTATAACATTTTTGCAAACAGTTTTGGCTTTAGGTAAAAGTTTTGCAATGTTTGTAAACAATAGTAAGTACTATAAAATTGTTTACACACATTCTGAAATTGCAAAACTTGATTTTAACTTTCTTTTGAATAAGTTTAAGTAACAGGCTACTTGTATGTCAAATGCTAAGAAATATAACACATTAAACTCTTATCAGTATTGTTTATAACTGAAACAGTACAGTCGTAAAAATAACAAAACTTTGTGCAACTTACTGTAATATTAGAAACACTCCGAATGGCACTCATAATATCATAGCCATCTATTTGATCACTCAGAGGATTACAAGCACTCCTGGCACACACCCTGCATATCATCTCTTTAGATAAATGCAGCATTTTTTTACTGAAATGAAACAATAAAATCAGGTTTTAAACAGAATAGGTTAGGTACACTGTATGTTGATATACAAACATAGAAAGAAGGGAAGAAGAGCCTTTGCAATACTGTGGGACATTGAACTAAAGGCCGTATCTATCTATCCATCTGCTTATCATTAAAGTAGAGACACTTACTTGCTCTCCAATATCAGGCTAGGCCAAGGATCATCACGAATGCTTGCCTCATTTTCAGCTGGCGAGCTACATGGATATTTCAATTTATTCATCTTCGACAGCATCTTCTTCGTTAAATAGACTGCCATTATGGAGTCATTTATTTTCACACGATTACTTATTTAAATTGTACATTTTTCATAATATTATTTACCAATAATTATTTCTCCTATTGCTTTGACAGAAAAATGACAAATTTGACAATCAAAAGCGGCCGCTCATTCATTGAATGAAATAAACAGTTGGTGTTATCTTTCAAACCCTAAACAGCTACAGCAGCCTTTATTCCGTCTGCTTACGGCCTCCATAAAAGCAATTGGGCCTAATCCGCATCATACCTACAATTTGAATGACAAGCCGATTGACCCGTTGTTGACTTTTAATTTACTTTTATCGCCAACTGCACTCAACATGGGACAGGTTAGCATAAATCAGCCTATGACGTTCCCTCTGCTAGGACACAGGACACAGGGCCGCCACTGCTCAAGAGACATTTTGGCGAGTGCACAAAATTATTGTCGAACGAGTTGTATGGTGTGGAGTAGGCCTTAAGGCCTAACGGGAGCCTAAGCTCCCGTTAGGCTTTAGCATAGAGTAAAGTAAAATATATTGGGCTTTAGTTAGCCTATTCGAGGGACCAACCTCGACAAATCATCACAAAGTCAAAAGTGTGGATAGGGCGTTTGGTTAAGCTTGTGGTAGCATATTATAAATACTGGCTGCCGATCCACTGCACCGATCCGATCGACCGCTTGCGATACATCCACACGTTTGTTCGTTTGTTTATAGAGGTTTATAGCTTACGGCAAGTTCCATTCGTGCAGCACCGGCTTTCAAATATTTTTAGTCTGCGGATAAGTCACTCTCAAGAAATGACATTGACATGCAGGTAGTTCAGTCCAGGTTCAGAAAATGTCAGATATTTTGGCACAAAAGCAGGATGGCCTTATACAATTATTATGAGTGTAAGCCTGTAAGGACATAAGTTTTATGAAACTATGTCAACTCTGTGCTTTAAATAAACATAACATCCATCAAATCATAAATAATTTATAATTCTCTTCTCTCTCTTGACTGGTTGTTGTTTAGTTTGTTGCTTTATACTTGCTAAAAACATTGCAAACCCGTCTAATTATGACTTCCCTATTATTACTAAAATCCATGTTGTTTGCTAATGCTCTCCAAAAGAGTAAAAAGAAGAAGAAGAGCAAGATCAAGAAAACGTACGTACACATTGTTAAATAACTGTTTGTTTTTATTCCACCTAAAACTTTGCAAGCTCGGATAATATTCGACATTATTGAAAGGAACAGCCTTATCCAATGGTGTCCTCTGCCTTAGTTCTTAGCATTCATTATTTAAACTTGTTTTTCATTTCATTTCCAGACCCAAAATTAAGAAAATAGCAAGCCTATGCATGTGTAGAATATGCAACGACGAACCAGGAGACATACCAATATTCAACAATTTTGTACAACCCAATATCCCAGAAGAGATAAAGAACTTTTCAGGCATAACTGTAAGTTTTAAATACAATGTGATGAATTTTTTATTTAGGCTGAAAAAGTACCAATCCCTTGTAGGTACTGATGTTTAAAAGAAAATAAAACTGACGTTATGGCAAAAAACAAGTACTTAATTACATTAGCATGAATATTTCTCTCCTAAAATGACCTAATAAACATTTTTTTTTTTTCAGTTAAATAACGCAGACAATTTATCAAAACAAATGTGTCAAAGTTGCCTGGATCTTTTAAATGGATGTATAATGTTCAGAGAAATGTGTCAGAGGACTAACAAACTACTGATCGAAATATCTATTAAGAAAGGTATGGAATGAGACATACCTGTATGAAAATATTTTATTACACAAGCACTGTTACAGCAGAGGGGCAATTCTCGTAATTTTCAGAACATTCACGGTCTGATCTCAGTCTCAAACTGTTAAAAATACCTCTATGTCTGTACATTCTTTCATTTTTGGTTCAAATGGCTCCTTGCTTATGCTCATTAAATATTTCCTGTTTCTAAAAAGTAGCATAGAATACCTATACTGTCAGATATGTGATTTTTTATAAGCTTTCAAATTGTCAATACTATTTCTTATAATGTGACTCCATATACCGCCATCCGCTCAGCCCTAATAAAGGCACTGCAATACACATTGGGGACACCTTTGGCTATAACAATGGCACAATACAGGTAGTCAAAAGAAAACACAAATAAAGAAAGAAAGAAAATATGTTTATTTACCACAGACTAATACACAGTACACCAGAGACGTACATCAGATAAAAACAAATAAAAGATGGCTCGACCAAACTAATATTCCAATTGTTGCATACACTCTTATTTATAAACATTGTTTAAAGTTAAGTTAAGATTAACGTCTGCTTAATCATACTTTTGACATATCCCTTTATTCATAAAGTAAGTAGCGACTGTTTAACCATACATTTTTTATGTTTAATTGTCACTTAACTTTAATCATCATTTATAAATAAACAAGCAATGTTTACGAATAAGGGTCATTGTTTTTGCATGTTCATTCTACTACAATTAAATCAAAAAATTGTTCTTTAAAATTTAATATAATAAATTTTATTAGTTTTTTTATTTTTTATTTATAATGTTTCTAAAATAAGGTTTTTAAATGTTTTTTCTTGCATAGAATATACTCAAGACTGTCATAATTATGATGAGGGCCATGATGCTGATGATGCCAAAGCAGACAGTGAGGACTCTTACAACATTCCTTCACCAGAATTTACTATGGATAACTCTGAACTTCTCTCTCTTTGGGGGTGCTCAAATTGTGGTGAAGAATTTCATGTTATGGTAAGTGTCAATTATATCATATATCTATTAATTTAAATAACTATGTACAAATTTGTAAGTACCTACTATGTACCTATGACTTGGACAGATTTTCTTAACTTATAGCTGACATAAAAAAAATCTTGATATTATTATTTATCTATCTATCTATACTTATAATAAATTTATTTGTTTTTGAACGCGCTAATCTCTGGCACTATCAGTAGGATTTGCAAAAAACTTTTTGGTTTTGATAGCCCAATTCTTGAAGAAGGCTTGATGTTATAATATTAACATCACGCTAAGACCCTTAGGAGCCGAGCAAAAAGAAAAAAAAGTCAGAAAGAGAAAGTCAGAATGCTAAGCGAAAACGAAGTAATAGCGCGGGCAGGCGATGCGACGGAGTGGGTCGAGGGAACAAGGAATTTCAAGTGGACGAAGTCGGGGGCAGAAGCTAGTGTTTAACAAACTTAAAAAAAATTAGTAATAAATTTTAAAAAAGCTAACCATCACATAATATTTTTTGCAGGCCACCTACAGCAGGCATGTTATCAAATGCAATGCCCAATCATCAGACGCGCCCAAACCACCAGGTGAAGTAACTAAGAGGAAGTTCCTTTGTGACATCTGTGGAAAGACTGCATATTCCAATGCTAGTCTTCTTGTCCATAGGTAGGTAGTTACTCATTTATTGCTGTTCCTTTGCACTGGGTTTTAAACATAAAAACACTGTTTCTTGTTGGGTTTTTCCATCAGGAATTTCTCAGTAGCATAAAAACCTAATGTCTGGATTTCTGTCTGGTTAATGGCAGTAGGCTCCCCCTCTATTACGTGGGACTGAATCATATGACCTAATTAAATATATTATACCTAATGTCAAAAGACAAAACGTTTTTATCACCAAGCTCAAAATGGTACTGGCCAAATACTTGTGCTGATCATTCAAACAAATATTAATCTCCCTGGAAAAAGTATTACATTAAGTTTTAATAACTGTAACAATTTTAATATAAACTTCACTAAAATGCCTTTTATTTTCCTCGTAAGTATAGTATAAAGCACTATGTATCCCTCGGAAAAAAGTGCGATTCCCAACTCGTGTGTATTAAATTAAACCGAGGGCTTTAATTTGAGCTGAGCCTCGGGCCCCAAACTACACCCTCGTTAGTAGTCGGTCACTTTCTCTCCTCGGTAAACGATGTACTATTTCCTTACAGGGCCATCCACGAGAATGTATTTCCTTTCAAATGCGACGTTTGTCCGTACCAAGGTCGAACAATGGATCTTCTGAAGGTGCACAAGAGATCTCACCTGGTTGATAAACCGTTTAAATGCACACAATGTCCTAAGGCAACCACTACATCCAGTAATCTTGCTAAGCACATGCGACATGTGCATAGCACTACAAGACCATTTAAGGTATTACTTAGCTTGAATTTTGCACTTGGTGTCGAGGGTCTGATGATAGAATCAGGAGGTAGATAGTGGAACTCTTTAGGGGCTACTAATGAACCTGTAGAGTTTGGGGTCATATGATTCGTTTTGACGAGTCCAATATATATTGCACTTAGTGTCGATGGTGCCAGGAGGTGGATAATGAAACTCTTTAGGGGTTACTTCTAAACCCCTTGAGTTTGCTAGTAGCCCTTAATCGTCATAACTTCGTTGACTTTATATTTATTAACTTAAATTGGATGCTCCAAGGTAGCCCACGAAATTCAAATTTTCTTACGTTTTGTGCAATTTGCTGGTCAGTACTAAGTTGTACGTTGGTTAAAATATGATTCGTGGCCGTAACAAATATGTATTTACAGAATTATAATCATTAAAGTCATCAACACAACTCTAAGATCAAGTAATCCAAATGACTATTTCATGAAATCTTGACATTTTAGGATTATGCTAACTTAGCAAGTTGTATTACTGATTCTAATGATTATAATTCTGTAAATACATATTTGTTAAGGCTGCGAATCATATTTTAATCAACGTACAACTTAGTACTGACCAGCAAATTGCAAAAAACGTCAGAAAATTTGAATTTCGCGGGCTACTTTGGAGCATCCACCTTAATAAAGAATATATATATGACGCAAAAGTTAAAAATATAAATATAGTTTAAAAAAACTAAAAAACGTGCTTACCAAACTAAAAAAAAAAAAATTAATTGAATTCTAAAACCGTGGAGCGCTTCTCGGTTTAAAAATGCGTTACACGGTTTTAGAATTTTTTGTGCGTGGGAAAAGCGTGAATTTAGTTTTTTTTATCTACATTTTTTTTTTGTTTGTCTTTTGTTGGAGGTCCTCAATAAATAAATAAAGTTGGACATAGGTGTTCAATGTAACGAGTAGAACCTAAAATCTGTTTTGTGCCAGTTAATTTGAAACTGTATGTTCATAGTTATAGTTAATTTGTGCCAGTTAATTTGAAACTGTATGTTCATAGGTATGTTAGAGTTCATATTGTTTTACCAAAGTAAAAAGTCAGCAGCGGATCAAAAATTTTTAGCTTTCAAGTGCTTGCATAGTATAGATAGGCGATTGATGAATTGAGTTAATGCTGTGTGCAGTCCCAAATACATTCTAACATTTTTAATGCAACTTTTATACTGTTATGGGCTGATTTTACCAAAGTCAGTTGTGACAGTTCTAGTATGGAAAAACTGCCAAAAATTCGAAATTTATTCTCAGGATTAGACTTATTGTAGGTATAAAAATTTTATAGGATTCGCCCTAGGTCGGTCAAAATTCTTATCTTTAGAAGTCCTTTGTTTAAAATAGACAAATCATGTTTTTTTTTTTTTATATTTTCAGTGTACTTATTGTGACAAGGCGTTCTCATACCAGCATGACATGAAAAGGCATGTCAAAGATATACATTTAAGACAAGGCACTGTGGAATGTGATATCTGCCATAAGAAGTTTAATACTAAGTAAGTATTTCTTGTAAGCCAAAATGGAAATAATTATTATATTATGGTCCCGAGTTCGATTCCCAGGTCGCGCAGTGTGTTTGAGTTTTTCCATCTGGGATTGTGCCCGGTTGATGCCAATAGACTCTCCTCCTATTACTTGGGACTTAAACATAACTGGCGAAGTGTGGATATACTATAGGTATACCTCTGCCTAACCTTTCGAGAAACAAGGCGTGATGTTATGTGTATATTATTTATATGTTCATGTCATGATGTTGCCTTCTGTTTCAGGAAAATATTACAAGGTCACAGATGGAAAATTCACAAGATTAAAGGTGAAAGACAAGGTCGTCTACCTTCGTACTTACAATGTCAAGACATAGGAGTAAATAATGAGAACAACATTAATGACAACACGAATAACTGTGAAAACAATTATTAATATACCTACTTACATAGTTCTTACATTAGATGTCCAGTCTATAGTCAAAACAAAGCCGCAATAATATCGACTCTGGCAACTTATATTTTATATTATGGCATCACTTCGTGTATGTTAGTTGACTGAACAATTTATAGATAAGATCAGAGGGGCAATTCTCGCAATTTTAAGAACGTTCACAGTCTGATCTTCCGTGTCAATCTGTCAAAAATACCTCTAATTTCCCTACATTTTTCAAATTAGTTTGTCGCCGGGATGAGACTGCGACTAGATTTTAAACGTTTTTAATTACGAGAATTGACCTACTGGCTTTAAGTATACGCCGTTTGTGACAGTTGTGGTCATATAACGTGTGAGCGAGATGTCCCGACACTCGGTAAAGTTTTTAGTAATCCTTACTAAAAAATTCACAACTCTGCTCGCAAGTTGCACGCCGTGATATGGCCGTGAATGCCACATGTCTTGGCTTTTACATATTTTAGTATAGTAAACAGCATTTAAAGAGTGAGAAAAACTAACGCCACCCGTATAGCTATTCACAAACATTCGATTGGCAGCCGTGTAGAAAATGACACGTTTTAGGCTGCCGGATTTGTCTTGCGAATAGCTGTCGAAAGGAAGTCAAATCAAATCAAAAGTCATTTATTCAAATTAGGCTGAGAATCGGCACTTTTCAAACGTCAAAATGACTAAACACAGTGCCCCAAAATATCCGCCCTTCACCATTTCCTAGTGCTTTTGCTGGGAAGAATTAGCGCAAAAAAATACCCAGCGGTCGTCTATTAGATTTAAGCTATCAAAATTTTCGGATTTTGGATTTAGAGGACTCCAAACTCGACTCACTCATTGATTGATGTTGGATTCAGCACGGAAGCGTGTCGAATGGTTGTGAATAGCTATGCTGATCTCATTAGTTAATATTGGAATCGGAACGCTACTCTTTGTTGTGTCGATTGGAAAGAGTATGTAGCCAAGCACACGTCCTTTTCGTGGAGTGGGGGAGTGGGCCGTAATCACATGTCTTCCAATTTTTTGTTCGAGGACATGCCGCTTTCCTCAAGATATTTTCCTTCACCATTTTAAGAACAATGGCGATGATTTTTTTATACAAAGTAAAGCGCTTGTCTGGGTTCGAACCTACAACTTGTAATTCGCGGCCGTCACCACTGCGCCACCACTACCCCCAACTCACTGGAATAATGATGGCTTTAAAACTTCATTTTAGAGTCCATAGTTTATATCAGACTACCGTTCGTCAGAGGCTTATTCGACTTGGTTGCTATGAGGTAGAAAATATTTGGAGGCTTTTAGTGAACTACATGTGCCGTATAGAAAAACAGATTGATTAAGTTACGAGACAACTTCCTCAATTTGGTAAAGATGTCTAAATGAACACATTTTCATTACTAATACAGGCCCCGGTCACACAGTGATGATGTGGTGAGAAATTTTCTATGTTACGGGTTTGGTTTCCGCACTTAGTCCTTCAGGTGGACCATTGTGTGTGATTACGATACAGTACAGTACGATATTTTTAACAGTAAAATGTTGGGATCACACGTCAACATCCCACTATCTATACGGTTAAAAACATACGCAGTATGAAACTGCCATGTGATTACAAAGTTAAATATCGTAGTAACTCATCGTCAACGTGGGAATGGATTCTTAGCCTGTCCCAGAGTGATAAACTTAATTTATATAAGAAAATACCCTATCGGTACTTTAAAGTATTATTTTACAGTCGAATAGATTTTATTTTATTTATACCTACGAATTTATAATAATTTATGAATATTATTTACTTTAAGTAAAAGACGAGTTATTATTAGAAACTACATTGTTTAAGATTGCAGAATGTAGGTACCTACTTAAGATGATAACACTGCCTGTTAATAATTTATGTATCTTTTTTATAAAATACATAATACTTTATTAAATTAATAATGATAATTTATTTGTGCTAATACCTTTTCTATCTAGAATTACTGTTGGTATCATGACTCATGAGACAAACAATGTAATAAAGCAGATTACGGATTGTTTTTTTTTTGTTAGAAACTGACCAGCAAGGAGAAGAAACGGACTTCAGCTACATTATTTTGTGCCCTTTTTTTATAAAATGAGTAATTTTAATGTTGTATTAGCATTCCTGACATGTTTTCTACTGTGTGTCGCGTTTGACCTGCCTAGAGATGGATGTCAATCAGAATTAAACATCAACAATAACCACTACAATGTGACGGATACGTATCATGTTGGCGATGCAAACCCCACTGATACCCATTACGACGTTTATGGCAACCTATTCTACGTAGAAACTGGACGAAACAACAATGGATACTATTTTAACGCTAATGTTATAAAATTCAAAACTGCAGTTCCTCAGAAAATACCAGGTGAGATTTTTTTTTCAACTAGTCTAAAGCCAACGGTGTTTTTTTTAAATGCATAATGTTTTACTGTAATATCTTCTATAAAATACTACTCGCACAGATTACACGTGGCGTATATATTCAAACATCATGCTTGTACCTTGTACCCCGATGTGGTAAGCAGAGAGTGTGTAGTGCACATTTCGTACAAATTATTATATAAATCCCATATAATATAGGGCAATCCACTAACCGGCCGCATATCCCGACTCCGGCTATCTATTGAAATTACCTGTAATGAACGCTTTGCAAAGAAACCGGAATGACAATAGACGATCATGATCGTAAGACTATTGTATCGTCCATAAAAGAGAGCATAAGGAAAAAGACATAAAATTATCGCGTTTATCCCTTCGTCATACTCAAAAGGGCGTAGCTTGAAAGTCTATTCAAATTGATGTTATTTCAAGTTAAACAAATATCAACTTTATTTCAATGGTAATTAAGTTGATTTCAGAGTGACTGGCATTATTAAAAAATTATAAAATGTTTGAAGTTGTAGCGTAAACTTCATTGTGTAGGAATTAAAGTAATTTTTCCAAAAACTCATTTGTTTACATTTTTGACAAATAAGTCGCGAATGCAGATTAAGTATATATTTTATTTGTCATAGGTTTACCAGAAGACATCAGTTACTCGATTGCCGTCGATAAAAACGAGAAGAAAGTTTACTTCGGCACTGGAAAGGGTATCTTTAAGTACAATTACGAGAGTCACGATGCCACCCCTGTCTCCAGCAGTACTTTTAAGTTGGACATGATATTTGTAGACAAGGACAGTAATAAATATGTTACAGAGTGCAATGACGGTGTCGAACAGCTTTATTTGTTAGATGGGGAAATGAAGAAAATTCGCTTCAGTAGTCTTGAAGCATTGAACGAATTGACCATTGATGACAAAAACAACTTCTATTACCTAAAGGATGAAAAATTATTCGTATTGAAATCTTCCCTTTCATCGCCGATTTGTATTGGTAACGTCACATACGATGGCATGGCGCAAATCGCTGTCCACAATGATAACGTATTTATAGCTAGTGACGACTTGATGTATTTCCATGACAATGATACGGGGAATCTAAAATTAGTTGACAATGCTCCTGAAAATATAACAGCAATAGCTTTTGACACAGCCGGGGATTTCGTACTTGGTGTTCGCGGCAAAATTCTGAAATATAAGAAAAATGAATGCCACTTCAGGAAGTCCCAAGTACTCAATGACGATTAAAGCACAATAATAATTATATGTGCATAAAGTTTGTGTAATCATTAAATAAGTACTTTTACTTGTCTTCTATGAGCGGATAATAAAATTTAACATATTTCAAACTTTTATTTTAATAATAAAAATAAATTACATAGGTACTTACTTACTTATTTCGTACAGCCCACAATAGCCAAGCAGTAGGCACTGATTATAATTATTTTAGCAATAAAATGTAGTCACACAGTATACCTAAAGGTGAATTTTTCAAGTCGGCGTGGTCGGCCAAACCCGGAACTATTAGAAATGGCGAAAAATACTAGAAAGGAGCCACGAAGCTGATTTCGATAAACATTAAAATTACATCAATATATTCTTGGAGAATCATCCGAATTTGATCCTCATATGAGACAATAATAAAGGGTCTATCCATTGCCAAAACCAAAGACCTAGATTTCCTGGGTAAGAAAATTTTATTAGAATATCTAATGATTCTATTGTAGTTTTTATAAATATCACCACCAAAAAATATATCTCCTTTGAGTATTTTTTACGCACCCTTGAAAAATTCTGCCTGCATTTAAATAAATCAAATTGAATATGAACGAAAATAATTAAACAATATTGTAATATATCGTATACATGAAAACGCACCTCAGAAAAAATATATCATAATAGGTCCATCATCCTCACACAATGGAAATGTGAGGCTTGATTTTAATATTATGTTTTACCTACAAAAAAGGACACATTAAAGCTAAAACTGACAAAGCAAATACATAGATAAATCTTAGCTTAAACTGATAACTGTTAAGTTTAACTGTTTGGTGTGCGTTATCCCAGCCAGAAAATGTTCGATTATCGTCATCTGAGTGTAATAGATAACGTTGTACAGTGGTGTTAATGTGAATATTGAAACAAATTTTAGCTACATAATTAGCTTGTTAAACGAAGTAAATGTTGAGACTTAAATTTGTATCTGTATCTTTTATGGTTGCGAAGACATTTAAGATCCTGCTGGGGGAACGTTTACGTATATGCTGGATCTCTGAAACAGTTAAGCGCTATTTTATATTTTATTGCACACGGCAACCTGATTTTATGAATTAGTTTGAATTTGCTTACCAATAAAAAAAAAAAAAACAATGCACTGTTTACAAGTTAACCACCGAATAACTGAGTTTCTTGAAATTTATTTCAATATAAATCAGAAATCATTTATTTTGCAATGAATGTGGGTACAAAATAAGATGTAAACATTGTAAAAGCGGTTCCAACACACTCTACCTTACGGCATGCAAAAGTATATAAATATACCCATTAATAAACATAACTTCTGGCCATGGTAATGTTACCGACCGCAGCCGGAACTGTTTTTGTCAAATAACTAAAACACTTTTAGCACAACAAATTTAAAAATCTATGCAACAATTACAGAAGCTGATGTCCTAATTATTTATTACACTCAAATGACGATATTTGGCATTTTCTGGCTGGGATAACGCACACAACTGTTTGGAGTGCAGTGGTCTTTGCAATCTACTTATTATTAGGTTCTGATAGCACAAATTACAACTACATTATTATCATAAAAATACTGCTTCTCTTATGGTATGCACAATAAATTCCTTGATTAGTAAGAATTAGCAAAAGATTCATTTGTTCATGTTTAAGATGGATCTTAAAAATCTTCCATATTGTATACACACTGCACATTAATAATGCTATAAGCTTAAAAAAACTACATTCCTATCATAATGATTAATAGCTATTTGGATATAATTGATATTCAGTTTTATCTAATTGGGTATTTTCAATGTGGAAGTATACTTTGAGACATCATTGGGAATGTAATTGGCTGAGCCTGAGAGTTAGTTAATGCCATTGGTTGACTAGTGCTGGAAATAGTAATTTGTTGAGTGGATGTTTGATGTACAAGCTGTTGAGCCGAGGGGACTAGCTGCTGCTGAGCTGATTGCTGGGCAGCTAGTTGCTGAGCTGACTGCTGTGCTACCATCTGTTGAGCAGACTGTTGTGCAGCAGCGGCCAGTTGTTGCGCTGATTGTTGGGCAGCAGCCGCCAAATGCTGGGCAGACTGTTGAGCTGCTAAGTGCTGTGCAGATTGCTGTGCAACCAAGTGTTGAGCTGATTGTTGTGCAGCCAAGTGTTGCGCAGATTGCTGCGCCAAATGTTGTGCTGACTGCTGAACAGCTAAGTGCTGTGCAGATTGCTGAGCAGCTAAATGTTGTGCTGACTGTTGAGCAGCCATATGCTGTGCAGACTGTTGGGCTGCCAAGTGCTGTGCTGATTGTTGCGCTGCCAAATGTTGGGCAGACTGCTGAGCAGCTAAATGTTGGGCTGATTGTTGCGCAAGATGCTGGGCAGATTGTTGAGCAGCTAAATGTTGAACTGATTGCTGTGCTGCATACTGGTTTGCTTGATGTTGAGATGCTAGTTGTGGTTGTAATGCTGTTTGCTGGACAAGTTGTTGGACAGCTGTTTGAGATGCATTACTCATAAGCTGCTGTGCAGGCTGTGCTAAGGTAAGCTGTGCTGGAACTGCTACAACAGTTTGTCCTCCACCCATCAGTGTGCCAGAGTCACTCACTTGCATCAATTGTTGGGCACCAGCACTTGTGACTATGAGGGCACCCGAGTTACCCATAAGCTGTTGAGTTGTGCTTACTGTTAATATTTGTGGAGCAGGCGTTAATAGTTGAGCACGAGAAGCAGCAGGAGCCAAAGCCAAATTTGGTGTGGCTGTTGCAGGAACTAATGCTGGGAGAGCACCGGCAAGGCTCACTACCGGTGTGACACTAACAGTTGCCATAGATACAGGTGCTGAGGTGCCATGTCTTGAAGTTATCACACAGGGTTGGCCAGTTCTCATTGCAGCGGTCTGTTCTAGTAAAAATTCATTCATAGAAGTTAACTGAACATTCTTTTCAGTCAAGTCACCTACTTTTTTCAGTAATACACTTATATTATCATGAAGTAGTTTTATTTTATGATCCAAAACTTCACAATTTGAGCATAAATTTGATGTTTGTAAAACCTGTTTATCTAAACCATTTTCTTCAAATGCATACCTTCTCAATTTTGCTTCTGGAGGGGAATCATCATCTCTAATTGGTGGTGGTGGGCGATTGTAATGTGGTGGCGGTGGTGGCATATTAAGTACTGAAACAATCTCATTGCCACTTACATCAGGTGGGTGAATATATTGACAGTCTTGATTAGAACAGGCATTGAGTGCATAGGCTTGACATACTGGTGTGTTCCGCGTATTACGTGGAAACATGCCTGTGGCATAGAAATTATCTTCGTCTTCTACTGTGCTGTGTATGAATTTGCAGTTTGGTCTATAGCAGCCTTTGTTTTGAAAATCATGGCAAAATCGAAACAGTTCCTTTAGACACGATTTTGGTGGTATCACATGAATGAAGCGACAGTTTTCTCGTGAGCAACAACCGCGAATGTAATCTCTGCAATAACAGTTAGCGGCCGGAACCGACTTCTCGCCGGCGTCATTGGCGCTCATTGCACCGTTCACGTTTAACGTTACAACCATTATTTTTATTGATAAAAGGTATAAAAATCACATGTTCCTATTGTTTGCCCTTCTTGTTCAAGACAACTATCAAAATACAAGTTGGCCGTTACTCGTTACCTTTGTATATTTTCTGAGCATTGTTCTCGATAACAATAAACAATTAACTTTATGTGTAACACATTTTGTGCATTTCAATGCATTATTTATTTTGACTTCAAACAAATCATTCTGTCTGACTGACTTTTGCTTCCAAACTACCTATTACCATAAATTATATTGCAGTCTGTGCTACAAATATAATTTAATGTACTCGGTGTTCCAAACGGAATGAAAATGAATGAGAAAATCAGAGAAATATCAATTAATACAAATGACAACGAATGAATGAATTTATCAAAATTGAAATGAATGAATGCAATGGTCATAAAAACTGCCACTTGCTCACTTTAGATGTCGCTGCCCTTCAACCACAGAACACTAATACCCTAGGCGGGCCTTCAACGTACTAAGAATTTGACAGCTAGCTATCGCTTGAAGTCGCTTGTTTACATTTTTTCGTAAACAAGCGACTTCTTTTAAGCAGAATTAATTAATAACCACCATTACGCAGCTATTGTTGACTGCAAAAATACGGGGATATATATACTGTGGGCTAAACTAAAAAAGCTCTCCAAATAAAAATTCGAAACCCGATATTTCGATACTTTTTATCCTGAAGACTTATGGCAGAAAATCGTATACAGGTGATGATGCCAAGAGAACTTAGTCCGTTTTTATTGCCTACAGGCACTGCAAGAGCTTGAGAATTGGGCCGCGGATGTAACATAGAGTCTTTGTAAGCCGTAAAAATCATCATCTGCCTAGCCTTTTCACAACTATGTGGGGGTTGGCTTCCAGTCTAACCGGAAGCAGCAGAATACCAGTATTTTACATGGAGCGACTCCCTATCTGACCTTCACAACCGAGTTACTGGGTAATACGATACCCCTTGGTAAGACCGGTTGTCAGACTTTCGGGCTTCTGACGACCCTTCAGGACTGTCAAAGATCCACTATAACCGCCGGGACCAACAGACAACAGCTTAACGTGCTTTCCGAGGCACGGACGGGTCTTGTTATGTAAAGATGGTCACCCATCCACGGACCAACCGTGGCAAGCATAGCTTAACCTGATCGATTGACCCGTGCAGCTGTTATTACTTAGCCACAAGCCCCTTCGTGAGCAAATTACATTAATTTTCATTAATCCATTACGGGTTTCTTATCAATAAGAATTTGAGGTGTTGGATAATGTTTTACGAACTTTTGGTTACACACGTCAGGAGGTCCCTGTAGCTTGGGGGGCCCCGTATCAATGATACGACTGTGACGACTGTAGCCATGCCCCATGCCCTATGCTCTCAATGCTCATATAAAAATGTACTCTGTGCAATGCTCTATGAGAAATACCGATGCGTGTACCCATCGGAAAAAGAAAACGATGATGAACGAAGTCGACCGAAACGTACGAACGAAATCGAAAATAAGATTTTGTTCGTTCGATTCGAAACACAAAAACATGGCGGCGATTCTATTCAATGAGTAGTAAACACTGTGGTGGATGTAACTTGATTACTTGATTAACGAGTATTATGTATGTTAAAAGTGATAAGGATTAACGAAAACTACTATAAATAAAACAAGAATAATCTTTTATCACATAATGAGGTAAGTTAGTGTCTGTACTACAATATGAAAATATTCCAGTGTATCCCACGTTGCATTATTGTTTCTGTTTATTTTGTGTATTCTAAATAATTATTTTTAGGTAACGTTGAAAAGAAGAATGTTTAAGCAACAACTATCACCCCGGACAGTTCACCCTTACCAAACGACGGTTGTGCCTAGGAGTGAACAGCAATTTGCATCGGCTGCGCAACAAAGGGCGAAGTACCCGTGGGCGGAAGATATTAACACTCCAGTTTATCAAGTTGCAGGAACCGACAGCTCTACATCCGACAATGCGTACCATGTATGTCCATCTCTGATAATTTTTATGTACAAATTTGTAAAATAACTAATCACTTTCTTGCAAATACATTGAAATAGTAGTACTTCTATTTATTTTTATACATGTTTGTACAATGTAAGCCTTACATTTCAGATGCCTCATTACTACAATGGGACTATGAGAGATTATGGGCCACCTTCACCAGTGTATCAGTCACCCTATGGTGGAGGGACTTGGCGTAATTACAAGAAAGTTGAGAAAATTCATACACGTCGCCCACCAACAGAAGCATATTCATTTCCACAGTGTGCATCTGCCTTCTCTCTGCCATTGTGTGATGTGGAGCCTCATACGCAGACTTTGAGCCGCTCTCCTGTGCCACCTGTACCCTCCATCAGCCCTGAAGTACCTATAATAGGTGCCTGTGGTGGGCATTGCCCAGGATTTGAATATGTTTGCTATTATATTTTACAGGTATGGTGATTGTGATTAGTTTATCTTGTTTATCAGCCGTATCCTTATCACAAAAATCTATAATCAAAACCCAGCAGTCTGATCACTTGGAATACTGACTGCAGTAGCCTGTAGCAGAATTATTATCATAAAGAATGCTGTTGTAGGTACAAGTAAACACCCAAGACTGGAGAGATATGCTATATTACATTAAAATCATTGACTCATTTTCAGTTAATTAATTAATTTATTGCTCGGTAATCTGCAAAAGTACCTCGTACTATAATAATAAGCCCACGCATTACATTGTCTTGCAATCAGCATAAAATTATGTACTTTTTATAACTTATTTTATAGCTGAGCCTTATCTTTCAGGTTATTTTTGTAGTAGGTATATTGACCGGAATATCACTATGTATCGCTGGAATTGTATTGAGGCGCACAAATCGTAATGGAGATCTTGGTGTATTAGTTTATATAGGTATGAATAAGTTATGAATTAAATTACTATTATTAATTATTATATACAATTTGTATGCTCTTACTTTCCACAGAATGTCCATTGTGCTGAATCTCCACCCCATTCTTATGTCCAGGCCAATCACTGTATTTACCCATTTTGTAGTGTTAATTTTATTTTTCTGCCCAGTATATTTTCTGATGTACAATAAAGTATAAATAAATAAATAATAATCTCTATAAATATTTCCAAAGTAAGGTAAGGGGCATTTTAATAACAGCATCATAATGTCAACTGTGTACAGCTAATTTTGTTTGACTCATAGATATTCCATGTTTACATACAGTAACTTTCGTCCATCTTTCTAGCACAATACTTATATTTAACTTATTATACAGGATGCTTATCTTCTTGCGTGTGCGGCGTATTGCTTGGCGTCCAATGCTGCGTCCGTCGCGAGATTAGACAGAGAAAACTGCGTGCCAATATGCATATACCAATGCAATCAATGCAGGTAATAGAAGTTGCAAGATGCACTTCTCCAAAATAATTCCTTGTTTTATATTTATTCAATTATGCACGTTTGATGTAAACAAAAATTATTTTCAGTTTGAATTAAGTACTAGCCCTTACCCCGTGTCCTAACGGATAGCGATCGTTGCGCGACTAAAGATCGTCACGCTCGTTCGCGCGATCTTCATAATTTATAATAAACGATCGCGTATTCGGCTTTCGGTTAGGTAGGACACGACCTGAGAATTAATAAAATAGCAATATATCACGGCGCAATGGTGGCCCAGTGGTAACAGCCCCAACCTACGAGTTCTAGGTCGTGGGTTCGAGAACATTCCCCTCTCGAAGAGATGAGGCCTATGTCCCAGCAGTGGGAACATTATAGGCCGATTATAAGCCCTTACCCCGTGTCCTAACGGATACCGATCGTTGCGCGACTAAAGATCGTCACGCTCGTTCGCGCGATCTTCATAATTTATAATAAACGATCGCGTATTCGGCTTTCGGTTAGGTAGGACACGACCTGAGAATTAATAAAATAGCAATATATCACGGCGCAATGGTGGCCCAGTGGTAACAGCCCCAACCTACGAGTTCTAGGTCGTGGGTTCGAGAACATTCCCCTCTCGAAGAGATGAGGCCTATGTCCCAGCAGTGGGAACATTATAGGCCGATTATACAATATATCACGAACATCAATTGTTGTGTACATAATAAGTTTACTTTTTATTTCAGGAACAGCCTGCCCAAGCTTGCCCATTATTGACGTCCACATTACCTCATAGTCAAATATATAGGTAAGTAATTTAACAATATAGATTCACACAATTTTATTTTCATAATTAAATTCTCGCTTTTATGATCAACATTTTTATAAGAACTAACATGACTGCGAACATCAAATCTAAAGAGAATTTTGACAGTTCAACAACATTCATTGCGTTATTTACGTTTTGAGCAGACTATAAGAAGGTAACCTTTTTCGAACTTATGAAGCAATGGATTAGCAATATCCTTCAAAATGATTCAGATTGAGATTGATTGTGTGTTTCGCAATTAGGGTGCTGAGCCTTGAGACCGGTACTTTCCCAGAATGTTGGAAAATAGCTGTAGTTTCCCCTATCAACAAAAGCGGTCCCAAGAATGCACCAGATAACTACAGACCTATAGCACTGCTAAGCTCTGTCCCTAAAATATTAGAGAGGATAATTCTTTAACTCTCGTCTTATTTCTTTCATTGATAAAAATCATCTCATATCTGATAACCAATTTGGTTTCCGAAGGAACAAGTCAACCGAGGATGCTGCAACTCTTCTTACCAATTGTGTCTCCTCTCATATTGAGAAAAATGGAAAATGCTTGCCATCTTCCTAGATCTTGCAAAGACATTCGACACGGTTTCAACTGAACTTCTCCTTAAGAAACTAGAATGCATAGGAATACGAGGAATTCGCTTTGAATAGTTCAAAAGCTACCTGACAAACCAGAAGCAGTACACGAAAGTAAGCTCTTTCACTAGTGATCAACTCCCCAT
Source organism: Apamea epomidion (assembly GCA_947507525.1). Classification (NCBI taxonomy): domain Eukaryota; kingdom Metazoa; phylum Arthropoda; class Insecta; order Lepidoptera; family Noctuidae; genus Apamea; species Apamea epomidion. The sequence goes on from OX382232.1 coordinate 8,115,550, forward strand.
TGATTTCGAAGTTCCACAGGGTAGCGTACTTGATCCCACGCTTTTCATTGTGTATATTAACGACATACTAAACCTTTCCGTAAATAATGCTGAAATTATAACTTATGCAGATGACACTGCCGTAATATTTCACGGAAAATCGTGGGAACATGTATACTCTCTAGCACAACAGAGATTATCACTAATTGCGAACAACCTGGACAGAAACCTACTCACGCTAAATGGCAGTAAAACTAAATATTAGGGGTTAAAGTATGAAATTGCCGATTTGTACTGAAAAATTGAAATTCGTTTTTTTTTTTTTAAATTTAATATATTTATTTAATCAAAATACTTACCATTATTATCTATACATTGCTGCCATCTAATAGGAAGGTCATTTATGCCTTTCCGATAGAACTCTCGTGATCTAGATTCGACAAACTGTGTGAAAGAAAGCATTTTGTACTGCCTCCTGAGAAGAAAACTTTTTATCACGTAGAAAATTGTCCAAATCACGAAAAAAATGGTAGTCCGTTGGAGCAAGGTCTAGCGAATACGGAGGGTGACGAATGGTTTCTAATTGCAGTTCCTGTAGAGTTAAAACGGTTTCTCGTGCTGTATGAGGTCTCGCGTTATCATGGAACAATAATGGTGAAGATCGATTCATGAGTCGGGGCTGTTTCACTGCTAGTTTTGCTATCATTGTTCGGAGTTCGGCACAGTAGACATGTGCCGTTATTGCTTGACCAGATCGAAGAAAGCTATAGTGAATAACACCATGCTGAGGCCACCAAACAGTTACCATTACCTTTTTATTGGTTATCTTTGCTTTAGGACACTGTTGCGGCGTTTGACCTGGGGTCAGCCATTGCATTTTTCGCTTACGGCTATCGTAAAGAATCCACTTTTCATCACATGTCACAATTCGATCCAATATTCCTTCACTTCTGTATCGATTCAACAAGGCAACACAAGTTTCAACACGCGTTTCTTTCTGCAGCAGTCAAATCATGAGGCACCCATTTCTCATATTTTTTTATTTTATTGATTTGACGCAAATGAGTCCATATTGTTGGTAAGGTAACGTTAAACCATGCCGCTAATTCCTGGGTAGTTTGGCTCGGATCGGCTTCCACCATCTCATTCAATTCATTATTATTCACCTGTGTGGGCGGTCTTCCACGTGGTTCGTTCTTCAAATCAAAGTTACCATCACGAAAGCGTTTAAACCAAAATCGCACGGTGCGTTCATTAGCAGTCCCCTCTCCAAGCGCAACATTGATATTGCGAGCTGTTTCTGCCGCGTTAGTTCCGCGTCGGAACTCGTATTCAAAAATAACTCGAATTTTCGAAGTGTCCATCTTTCTTGTCTAAGCTGAATAAAAAAAAACGACTGAAAGTCGATAATCGAATGTTACACATTTTTTAAAAGAAGAACTTTTATGTACCATGTGAAAAAAGTTTCACTCTAAAATCTCAAACCGTGAAGGTTCTATGTCTATTCGAAGTACCTATTACAATAAAACGGCAATTTCATACTTTAACCCCTATCATATTGTTTTCTCCAAAACCGCCGCTTCAAACCCACCAGAACACCTCAAACTCAAACGACATCACTGCTTTTCTAACATTTCTACTTCCTCTTGCGCCTGTCCTCCTCTTGAACGTGGCTCTTACATTAAATACATCGGTATTCTTATCGACGGCCACCTAACATTTAAAGAACATATATCCAACCTTTCTGGCAGAATAAAAAAACTTATTCACACCATGCGTAGACTACGAGACGGTCTGCCCACAGACACTACAACAAGTTTACCTAGCGCTATGCCAATCGATAATTCAGTATTGCATCAGCGTGTGCTGGAAAGACGCATTGGTTGTTTGTCACCAAATCGTCAATTAATCTTTATTCTGTAACAGTTTCTCTAAGGTCCTCAGTTATGGAGATTCAGGTTGGCTGAACGTTCTGATATCAGGTCGTTCAGCCATAAATAAATGCTTCTAACTTTCGAACTGTTCTGTCACAAATGCTTTGGCTGGCATCTTTATGTGTCACATAAACGTCACTAAAAACTGGAGTAGCAGCCAGCTCCCTATCTCGACTGGCCGAACGTTCTGATATACATGGAAAGACCTACTTGGTCGAAGCTGAAAGAGCAGAGAGGGCGCTTCTTAAAGTAAGTTTTAAGAAGCCCTACCGTTTCTCTACTGATCTACTCTACCGCGAAACGAGAGTCCTCAGTGTCCGCCAGCTTTTCATTCTCTCTGCCTGCACAAAAACGCACAAAGATATTATAAGGAGACCCGACTACATATCTATCATAAGCAAAAGAAATTACAGAAACCCAACACCTGACAGCACCTCATTGCTAGCAAGACGCTCCCCGGCCTACTCTCTCATTAATACTTACAATAAAGTCTGCAAACTCCGCGAAATTAAAAATACCACTACATTCAATTGCAAAAATTTGTAAAGGAAATTTTGCTTAGCACTGGTTATGATAACACGGAACAACTAATATAAAGACCCTGACCTGACACCAAATCAAACGAAGCACAAACACACACACCTACACACACCCACACCACACACACACACACACCACACAAACATCACGCATACACACGCACCATACCATACCTGAAATCACCTCTCTAGTCTCCACTCTGGAATTCGTACTCCGAGCCCCAAGATACAGACTGTCTAGTTTCGGGCTCACTAGCACCTAGCTGTAAGTAATATTTTAAGCCACTCATGTCGTTTTAACTTGCTGTTAATCTATGAACCTGCTTACTGTATTACCTGGACAGTAAATATTTTTCTATATTCTATTTCTATAATCCTTATTCATAGAAATATTTCTTATGTACAGACAGCAGGTCAAGCTACCCGAAACTGTCAAATTTTCCCAATCTACCTTGAACCTTAATGCCTTAGCGATAAAGTAAAATCTATTAAAGAAATTTGACAGATTGTAGTAGCTTGATGTGCTGGCGTCTGGCCCAAAGTATTATTTCAATGTTGTGGGCAAGAATAATACATTTTCGGAAATCTAGTTCGGCCGTACTAAAAAAGTCGTGAGCTAATAAAATAAAGGTACAAAAATACGAGAACTTCGACTTCATTAAACCATGACATAATTTCCTTAATCTTACTTATACAAATTATTTACTTACGTGTACCGTGTAAATACGTGTTGGATTTGTGTTTACTTTCAACCAAAAACAAAGGCGCGAGTAATTATTAGTTCTTAACTAATATTGATTCATTCTTAAAGTCCGACGTTATGTAATTCGCTAGGAGCATTATTAGTTTATAAATAACCAAAATAAACGATCTTAAAATAATATTGTATCACTTTTCTTCATTCAGTTTTTAACCCCCGACAAAAACCGAGGGGTGTTATAAGTTTAACGTGTGTATCTGTGTCTGTCTGCGCCATCGTAGCTCCCAAACGGCTGAACCGAATTTGATTTTTTTTTTTTTTGTTTGAAAGGTGACTTGATCGAGAGTTTTCTTTGCTATGATTCAATAAAATCGGTTCAGCCGTTTGAAGATTATCAGCTCTTTTTTAACTATACCTAATTACAACTAATTTTGATTGCTGGTCCAAGTCACAAGATGTTTTGTTAAGAAATTATCTCTGACAAGCCGTGTGCCTGGTAGGATTTCCCATTGACATAAATGAGGAACTTCCATACTAATTTTCGTCCTCTATTTAACCCCTTTAGAAGATGAATTTTCAAAAATCCTTAGAGCTTACTACTTTTTTTACCGTCTGGACAAAAACAGGGTAATAGGTGAATGGAGTATAAGCCTATGGCACAGACATTTCTTTTTTTTTACATTCATTCCTTTGATTGCTTCAATCAAAGGATTGAAAGTCACTACAAATTAATTTCCGCACGTAGAGAAGAGTGGCTTTAAGTTAAATATTTCAATTATTTGTCGATATATTAGTTTTTTTTTTCTTTGTGAATAAAGAAAAACTTTGCATAGTCTTTTACTCCGTTCACCTTTTATACCCAGCCGGTCGATTCTGCAAAAATCTCACCGTGAAAACTGAAGTGAAGTGAGCTTGATGTGAGTAAGTCAGTAGTGTCAATCCCTAGCAATTTTTGGAATGACAGCTCACTCCACGCTCACTACACCTAAGTTTTCACGGTGAGATGGTTACAGAATCGCACTGCTGTTTTTGTCCAGACGGTAAAAAAGGCCCGTTAAAGGAACTTTCTCATGCTCATGCAACTCTTTTTCATGCTTTCAGACCCAGCTCTTTACGCTGTGCATTCTGCCAGTGAATTCATGAATGAATTTAAGAATTTTATTAAGTAGATGCGTGAGATAGCAACCGATAGTTTGCCTGATTTTCCATACAAACTATACCTAAATAAATAAATACTGTCATAAAATATACCTAGCATACACAAGCCCGATTAAGCGGACGACATCCTTTCAGCTGTGAGATGCCATTCCAAAAAAAAACTTAGCATACATATTTCTTTGTTACAGACCCACAGTAAATATATGTGCAGATGAAGATGTGACCGGAGTTCCTTGGTGGCGTCGAAATAACAGAGACTGACTAGGTTTAAGTTCATATACACATTTGTATTTAATTATAATTATTATTACTTAAGGATATACAAATAATACCATGATCTTGTTATTTTTACAATAAAATGTGAATTGATATACTATTTTGCTTGATAGAGTATTAATTATTTATAGGCCTGAAGTAAACTTCACAGCGTCTGTTTTCTGTAAACGTTTTGCTGAACTCTATGGGAAACCGAAGGTTCTGTCAGCGAAATTTTGGATAAAGATAATATGATGACGAACAGCTACCGGCAATACAGTCTCCTTGCGCAGGCATAACCAAGAGTAAGCATCCTTTCCAATTATCCTTTACCATACAACCTTTTGCATCCTATGCTAGTTAATAACATACATATTCCAATAAAACAAAAACATTCAAGTATATCTTTATTCAGTATTCAACCCAAACATTTGACATTGATAAGTAAGTACATCATTAAAAAATATAAAACACAAATGTACGAAAAGTACCTGCAAATTAACATAGCTACGCGAGCAATGTCAAGGAAACTTGATCATAAAAGTAAAAATTCTATGAATACTTTCTGTAAAAATAATTTTAGAACTTTTCTGTATGTGATTATTATGATCGCTAATTACGCTTGCGTAACATGTACAATCAAATTCCTTCATATATAAAACCTTCCAATACTCGGTGAGTACAAGAAATAATACACTCCCGTCCTCTTAAATCGTGTCACCATGCTTTTTTGTTGTTGTAATAAATCATAGAGTAAAGTAAAATATATCGGGTAATAATGTAATAAGTTCTTATAACTTTTCAAAGGATTGTGAATTCAAATTTGGAACAATAATGACACCAAAATTATTCGATGCAGTTTTCAAGCCGACATACTGGCCATGTTGGCTTGAAAACTGCATCGAACTTTATCTTTGACTCGATCACTATTTTGATGTTATAGCCTGCATGGAGGTGTGATTTAGTAGTCCGGGGTGTGTGTATTTACACCAATATAAACAAAAAAAGATAGGAATTATCTAAATTCTTGATACACAAAAAATAAGTAACGAAATAGATACATAAAATTATTAAAATATCTAGGTAGAGAATCTCTGAAACATTCATGTAAATAATGGAAAACAAACAAAAATATTCAGTGGATTTTTCACTACCAAAATTCAGCACTATTAAAATACTTTAGTTAAATTTAGACATGTATGTATCAAAATAAGCATGGAACCGATAGTGAAAAAATTCCTTCATAGACTTACATCATTAGATACTTTTATTTTTTACACAAATTCTATTTTTTTCAGCAACAAAACTGTGATGTAAAATATTGCAAGTTAAAGATCTGATTGAATCATATACCTTTTAAAGAGAGCTCAAAATAAATTCATATCATATTGTATTTTAGACTTAAATACATTATTTAAATGCTATGCATTCCGTCATGTCTGACAATGCATTCTAGGACAATCTTATAACTACCACATGGCCCACACACTTACATCTAAGGACGGTCAAATAAAATAAAATGGACTAAACAATAATACCCTATGTGTGATGACAAGGAGATGACATAATTATAGGCGATTTTATTTAATAAATTATGTGGCAATTTCTTAATCTTGTGGTGTCGGAATCTGTATCAATAACTATACATATATGGGGAGGAAAAAATGAGTACTACATACAGGAAAGTACCTCAAATACTAGGTTCTTCCCTCCTTGTGGCGTTTGTAGCCTCCAGTATACTCAGCGCAAGCAACCCGTTTTACTGCCAGGGTCCGCCGTCGCCTATTACGTCTTTCTATTTACATATACCTAGCAAAATTCCATACCTGCACTATTATTGTTTGAGTCGGCTTATTTCTAAAACGTCTTTTAAGTACCAATCATGGCATTTGCGAGAAATCTGTAATCACGCGACGATCGCTTTCGATTAGTACGCAGGGTAAAGTTAGTTTTGTGAATTGAAAACTTTTTAATTAGCATGTAAACATGGAAAATGTGTTTGCCTCATATAAATATAACTTAACGCTGTAAATAATAGTACAATTCAAAAGCTGCCAATCTAAAATGTTCAGACATTTACAAGATAAAAATTATCAGTTACTTCTAAAACATTATACTGCGAACAGATACGCTCAAATCATTACTTAGAACCTACACAATAATTAACACACAAAAAGAATACTCTCTTATCTATCATCCAGCTAAAATGATAAGTTAATAAAATGTACTAATTGAAATACTGAAAACGGATTCGCATTTTTATGTTCATTAATATTTATCGGAATATTTTAAGTACAAGAAGGCGATAAAACCACACTTTGCAAGCTTTGATACGCTAATTTCTCAAGCCGAAAAGAGATCATGAATTCATAGAAAATAACAAGAAATAGACACCGTATCGACAGATATCGAAAAAAATTATTAAAGCTAAGCGAGAAATGTTGAACTATTTAGTCGAAAATAATTATTGGTTGGCTTTCAATATACATACCTGGTTAAGTCGTAAAACTAATTTCTACAAGTACAATATAAGTTCTACAAATCGGACTAAATGTCATTATTATTCAGAAATATATAATACTAATTTGGAGATTGTTTTAGATTCCGTCCGGTAATAATTCAAAACGTTAATACTTGGGAATTTTAAATTAATGTCTTTGTAATATTCCATATCTTAAAATGTAACAAAGTACATATTCACATTACACTTACTTTCATAAATCTGGACAATAATTTGGCCTCTTGTCTTTTACTAATTATTCATAAAAAATAAGGGCATACTTCATCAAAGCTTCTTACAATTTTGCAAAATAGTGTTAAACACTTAGTATATTATAATTTATCGGCATTTGACGATATAATGACGTGTAGTACCTATACATTGAAATGCATGAGATTATAATGTGAGGTTAGGTATATTAAATCTGAACACTTTAAAGAATACTTAGTTAACATCTTTTAACTATTAGTGATCTCATAAATAAAAATACACATTTACATACATTGTATGTAATTATTAGAAACATTTACTTGTAATGTACCTACGTGACCTAAGTCCTATTCTTCTCAGACAAAGGTCAGACTTTGTGGTCGTATTTGTTATATTACAAATACTGTCATGCGTATTTATCTGTTTATACCTGAGTTATGACATTGACATTACAAGTAAAAGTTACTATAGTGTTGATAAAGTTTTGCCTTTGATGATATTCAAAATAGCCAATTACTTAGAAACTAAATATAATCGTGGAGGCATAATTATGACAAATTTAAAATATCAAAATAATCGAATCTTGAATTACAGTGCACCATAAATAAATCAGATAGATATCACACAAACAAGCACACATTATTTGCGAATAACAGATATTATTCGCTAAAGTGTTTTATTGTAAAGTACTTCTTTACTTTGTACCAAAATGCAACCTTAAAATATGAATTATGGACACGAGACTTGACGAGATGGAGCGGCGTTGAAGATACGTTACTGTATTCACGATTAAAAGCCTATACATTGCGATGAAATATCATAAAAATAAATTCTATGTTACTTATGCTTAGCCACGTATTCATAACATATCTCTAACACCGTTCATTACACAATAGGGGGACATTAGGACTAGCCTAAGCTCGTAAGAATAATCTCGTTATTATCATAAAATGATCGTGTTTACGCGACGGATGGCCTGCCATCCAGCATCTTATCGCTTTCCTCCGCGCTGCTCAGGCTGAAAGTACAAAATATTTTCATGTATAGTAACGGTGAAGCATACAAGTTTAACAAATCGTTTGGTCACGCACGAGTTGGCTAAAGTTTGTACTACAAATAACGTCGGTGTGATCACAGTCTCGTTACGGCCTAGGGTCGTGAGGTAACCAAATGAAGATAATGGCGCGAACTTTAACATCGCACCGCGACGCAAGACAACGCGGATCGGTAACAATAGACACGCGAGGCGCTCATATAATTTTAGTAAACATCTTATTATGTTCGGCTGCAAATTACCAGTAACAGAATAGCGATTACTTACATATCTTTTCTGAAACACCTCTGGTTCGGAAATCCTACGATGCTATTAAAATTTAACTAAAACTAAATTGTTGGTCGTTTTCATTCAATACCCGGGATTTAAAACAATAAATGACTAACCGAGATAATGAGTCACGGTCTCGAAATATATAATTGCATTTTAGATACTACGCAATACACAGTTACACTGACAAAAGAAAACCAACATATAACAAACTCGTACCCATTATTGTTGCATTAGCATCACGACCCTAACGAGTCAGCTAACTACCGTAAAGGGAAGACTCAATACTCAATGTCGATTCATCTTTAGATGGAAGTACTTTTTAAGAGTTGCAAAATCTATTTTTCATTTAAAATGTGTATCTCGTTCTCATCTGTCAATTAAAGAGATGCATGACCCAAGTTTTATTTAGATTACCACTCAAGCTTCCACGAGTGAAGTAGGTAACAAGCACCATTAAAACTAAAAATAAGTTTTGGATGAGAGTCACGCGAAACGAGGTGATCAGCACAGAGTTTAGCGCCGCAGAGCTATCCTCTACTAATTAATAGAATGCGAAGATGTGTTGCCAAAACATCCAACGAAACGCCACCAAACATTCATTGGGACGATATTTGTAAAAGAATATTTTGTTTTCAGCACTAGATACAAGGTGTGAAATAAAAAAAAACCTTGAGTAAGATATATATCTAGTAATATCTACGACGATGTAGGCACATAGATCCCCTTTAACCACACTACACGCGGGAGGTTTCCCTAGTAAGATTAAGCTAGGTAGAGAGATGACGGCTGATATTGGTGGAATAACCATCAAATAGACAGCTTAAAATCACTGCTGTTAAAATCAATCCTAATTATAGTGCAACTGTGACCGTGTAAACCGCAAATGTGAAATAATAAAAGTTGCAATATTCCTCACCAGTCCTTGTTGTCCATGAGATTGCGCATCTCGTCATCAGGCGCGGGCGGGGCGTCGCGCACTGGCGCGTATTGCGCAGCCACCAGAGGATCCGTCGAAGGGTTCAGAGCTGTGAGGGCCGCAGCTCCACTCGCTGGGGCTTCCTTGCCGTTGCCCCATCTGGATGAATACGACGAAATACCTAATACTGAAAAAAAAAAAAAACGCAATTTTACTAATTGTGTCCAAAATCACTGTAAAAGCTATCAATCCTAAAAGTGATGTGTTGTGTGAAGGCAGCTCTTAACGCATACTTCGAATACAAAGTTATTGGATCGAAATCATGGTGCCGCTACACAGCCAGTTACCTTGAGTATTCGCTACGCCCATAATTGTCACATGATGCGGAATGTACTAATATTAGCTATACAAAGGCTATATGTTCAGAGCATCAGTAGAAACTTGAGCATTTATTATGTATGCTGAAATCCGCTTATTGAAGCATTGTAGCTCCAGTTTATCTCTGAATAATGTATAAGATTCGGAGATTGCGCTTTGCATCAACCGTTTTGTACTATGACATCAGCCCCGAGCTGACCAAATAAAACGAGTTTTAAAATTAATTCAGTATTCAGGTATATTGATTATCTAATTTTAAAAAGCACCTTGTGTCGTCAGTTACATCTCATTTTCTATGCAAAGGTCACCAATATCCAAAAGGCAGAATCTCACATTACAACTACAACACAGGTTGCTTTAAATCTTGTCATAGTAGATACACGTGAACTTAAGAATCGTTGCCAGTTACGCTGACGACAGACAGGCTCACGTGTTATTTCAAAATAAACAATTACGGTAATATATCTCGTTTTAAATTCTGTGATGAATCTTAAATATGCAATCAAATGGTTGTTTGGATTTGAGTTATAAATTTCTTTAATTGATGGGGAAATAGTGACTTAGCGACACACACCAGTGTTGGATAATATTATCTTCATAGATCTGTTGTTACTGAAATATTATAGTTTTTTGTAAAATGGAGAAGTGCGAGGTTTCTTCCAGCGGTGCTGTTCACAAATTTTTCTATGAACAAACAGTTGTTTCCATAATTCAAGTAATGATTGTGAAAGAAGAAAATTCTAAGGATCAGAAACACTTGCACCCCTCAGACTTTATGAAGATGAACCATGAAAATGCTTGGATATAAAATAAATATACCGCTCAAAAGGTTACTTAACCATAAAGTCGATATAATCGTGTGCGCCATCTTTAAATGCACCTTATCTATTCTTACGTAAAGGTCAGTAGAGGGTTGGCCAGTTGTTGGATTATGTGACTAGGAAGAAAGTATGTACGGTTCACTAGTAGAATAAATTCTACGAAGCTGGGCAAAAAGGAATTTAGAAAAACTGTTTCTTATTAAAAAAAAATCCGAATTCCTATTGGTTGGTTGTCCATTCCATTTCAGACAGGATTCCCCAGCAATCTTTATCGAAGGCTAATCCACCAATGATAATTTGTTGATAAGTTTTTTTATAGGAATAGGAACTGAAACCACTGAGTGAAGTCATGCCAAAGAAACACGGATACGTAATCATTACCAAAGCAAATTATCTTTTAAAAATAAATTCTTTGAAATACATCTGTAATGACTAAGAAGCCCTAATTTAATGCTTTTTTTCCTAGAATACTGCTCGAAAGTTTGAAAGGCATTGATAATATAGGCCAGAAATAGAAAATTTTAAGATTTTCGCATAGTATTCGTCATGGCCGTTATTTTGATATCAGCAAAGTCTTAAAATCACAAACAGGTGCATGCATCCTTATTCCAAACCTGTTGAATAATCAAGTTCCGGGCTAGGGCTGTGACAGCTCATAAGCCCCATTACTTGTACAACTAATGATTAAGATTTCTCTACGCGAAACACTTACCTTAGCTGGCTGTTTAGAATAAGACGATACTAAATAAAGGATCATAGTAATATACTTACAGCCGGCTACCATTCCTAAGCACATTAAGACGCTGCCTGCAACCAGTTCGCCGACGCCATTTTCGAAACTATGGGGGTCCGGTTCAGCTGCATTGGAGAATTTCACGCCTCCCACGATAATCAGCACCGTACCTGATAACAAAATATTTATGATGTTATATTATGATAAATATAATGAGAGGAATTATCATTATGGTTTATGTATATTTAGAAATTCGTGAATATAAGAAAATGTGGTTCTTCTGGAGTCTGGGCCACATGGCCATCCTATCCTACTTAACATTATAAACGCGAAAATTTGTGAGGATGGATGGATGGATGGATGGATGGATGGATGTTTGTTACTCTTTCGCGCAAAAACTACTGAACGGATTTTGATGAAACTTTACAGTACTTAATAGAGTTTAACAAAAATAACAAATAGGATATTTTTTATCCCAATATTCCCAAGGGATCGAGACTTATGCGGGTGAAACCGCGTGGTGCTGCTGCCAGAATAACCAGGGTTAAACCTTAAATTTATATCAACTGCAGCAATATTTCATGCTCAATAGATAAGGTAGGTGATTTATAATTAGCTGCAGACAAACCACAAACAAAACCGCAGTTATATTTATAGAGAGAATATATTAAGTATATATGATTCCCAAGCTGCTGTCATTCAAAATCCATTTATTCTTAATAGACTGAGAATCAGCACTTTTCCAACGTCAAAATTACAAAAGACTGTCCCCCAAAAACGCCCGCCCTTCACCACTTCCTAGTCCTATCGCTGGGAAGAAGTTCTTTGCTAGACTTGCCTTTTAATGCGTTTACAGCTCTAGTAAAATCCAACCTTTGTTCAAAGGCATACTATTCCATCAACGACTTACATGATAAGAATAGTTGGTCGCCCTGATAACTCAAGACAATGTTTATGTTCTTTCTCCAGAATTAGCTTACTGACAGATTATATGAGTTCATAAATAATTCTTTATTTTTATTTGACTGTATAAATCAATTCAGTTTAATTTAACACTGTTGCACGCCACCATTAATGCCTGGTACACGGTGACATTAGTTACCACTAGCGCCATCTAGTATCAAGTCGCAGAACTAATTTACCACTAGCGCTATCTAGTATTGAGTAACAGAACTAATAGATCCTTCTAGAAATTTCGATACTAGAACTATCGACATCTGGTCAGTCGGGGCCGGTATGTACTCGAACATTCTAGATGTTTCTACAATAGAAGGTTCTGGAACTATTTGCGGCACTATATAAGGCCTAAGGCCAGGATTTGCCGCGACCAGTCAGTCCCCGTCAGCAGATCTTGATCCCTTCAACGTGATCAGCAGCACCTTCCTGACCTTCCTTACTCCCCGTGCCAAGCAAATGGCACAAGAGATCACAGCCGCTAAGGCCTCCGGCGATCTCTTTCGCATCCAGGCGATCTACAAAGCGTATCCAGAGAGCAATTGTGTTTTATAATTAGTGTGTTTGAGTTGTTATTAGTGTTGTTTAATTAAAGTGTAATTTTTGGTCATTTATATCGGCAGTTTTTATTGTCACGAACACCAAGCTCGTAACAATACCGTACTGATAAGTGTTATATGTAATGTATAATGGCTCCGATTCCGTTGTTCACAAACTAAACTAAATTTAAGTTCAGTGCGTCTTTTTCTTTCTATTTCATTAAGAAAAGGACAGAAGATAAATATTAGTTTAGTCCTGTCAAATTAAGATACTCCATAGACATTTTAGACATGTAGTTAGAGTTGACTAATTTGACAGGACTAAACTAATATTTCTCTTCTGTCCTTTTCTTAATTAAACAGAAAGAAAAAGATGCACTGAATCTAAATTTAGTTTATTTTGTGAACAAGGGAATCGGCGCCATTATCGTTTTTTCCCAAATAAAATAAAACAAAAAAAAAAAAATATTATGACATCGTTATCGAAATGGCTACATAAAATTACAGGCGTAAAAGAGTAAGAATTACATCCTGAAAGAATAAGTCCCAATGAATATGAAATGTTCTAATATGTTTATCGCTTGTCGCACCCTATGTTTGTCAGATATTCGCGACCAACATTGACGCGAGCAATGTATCGTCACCACACTTTAATAACCCTCGGATATCACGAGTTTCATTCAAATCGTAGGTCAACGTACTTGTGATATCACTAGTAAGCACATGGAATATGGATATGAATCACTGCATACCTACTCTATACTAATTGCAATCACATTACCTGAGAGGCTTATAAGACGAATGAGGCCCTTTATTTTAATCGTGTTAGTTGGTTTTTTGTATCGGAGTGAATTGTATTCTGGGTACCTATATTATGTATAGTCATACAATTATACAATTACAGTCGTTACTTTAAGATATCTGCAGTAGTTGTAAATATAATTAAGTATATTTGTACTCGTTTATAAAAACTTGGCAGAAAGATAATACATACATATTATTATAGCATTGGTTATATTGCATTATATTTAAAATAATTCATAATTATAATATCACGGAAGGAAAAATCTCTGCATCTGATGCTGATCTGATAAAACAGTGATCCGTGAAACTTACGTCCACATATTATATTATTTACACTGCAAGCTCAACTCATATTGGTACAATACATAAGTATAAAACACATGTAGACAAATCGATAGACGAAACTGACACAGATAGGAATATCAACGTACGAATGATACGACCGCATCTCGTGGCTGCAAGCAACCGCACCTGGGACTTGCGCAAAACGAGAAACATGAGACCCATAGTAGGTATAATACCAGGCTTTGCAATAATGTACAGTCTAGCACAAAATTGCGAGTCCGTATTTTATTTTTGTCCGATATTTAATACATCTGAAATGGGTAGTAAATGAAAACGAAGAAATTCAAGACTTCTGGACTAGAGGGGAGTTCGAATTCAGAAATTCAGTATATTATGTTACTTTCTCGTGAATTCATATTGAATGTGAATAAAATGAATTAATGCAAAAGATATTTGTAAAATTTTCAGCTGATAAAAAAGGGTAAAACAACCATTAATATATACTATCTGGTGTACATCTATCTCACTTCTTGCTATGTAGGTGCCCACGAGGCCATAAAAGATTGTGCATTCCTATAAAAACAGGTGGCTTAGTTACGCCACTCAAACGATGTTTTAAACATAAGGCCAGCAAATTTCGTATAATTCAGCTATGTTAAAAGTATAATGATATTAAAGCATCGTATAAAGAACCGAATCACCTTGACAACTTGCTGTTTGCCGGACGTGGATAGTCCACTTGTATCGAGTTAATCATAGATCTGACGACAATCTAGGTGAAAACTTGACCGTTTTGGTAGGTATCTAAATGAAAATCCTCACTATACTCAAAGGTCTGCCTGTTTGGTACATTTTCATTTCCAAACTAAATCCAGAAGCCTACACTGAACTGCCACCCTATTACTATTGAAATTTACTTGAAATCGTTATCCTAACTTTACAAAATAAGCATCATTTATGACAAACACGCCTACACTGAATGGCCTTTCTCAATGAGTCATGCATTTTTTGGATTTCCCCAATTTCCCTACAAGCGGGAAAAGATGAAGCACGAAACGTATAACATATGGGATGGATGCAAATGTTAGCAGTAATGCACACAAAAAGTACTTACTAAAAATAGAAATTGTATCAACAATTTACGTTGAATAAATAAATGAATATTTTCTGACACTAGGTCAACTGAATTAGACTATAAAGGATGGCATGATGGATTGTGACAAGTCAAGGTAATATCATTAGCAGAATCAATTAAGTTGTCTATTGAATGAAACCCGATCTCCGCCGGTTCAGACGATACTGTTCCTTCGCAGTATCGCTTACGTAAAAGGTGGCATGATTTACGGATGGAGTATGAAGCGTATGGAAACACCAGCTCCTTTTGCACTAACCCTAGCGCAGTAACACAGCCCAGAACGGTGATAAAAATTAAATATACAAATAGCGAAAACGAATGACCAGCCATGGGAAATGGACCAAACTAATTAGGTTTCATTTCCTTTGTTAATAATGCAGTTCCTGTAATTATGCTTATTAGAATCATTTAGTTAATCGGGTACATCGACATCGCTTCACAGCGGTACACCAATGTAGATATTTTGCTCCTTTCTAGGCGATACAAAAATTCTAGCAGAGAAAATACTGTCTCGGTATTTATTTAGCGTCTCGAAGGATTTCTTTGTTTATACTTCGGCACACTTAAGGGTCAACGACATTTGCTTTTACTTCAAAACGTTACCTTGTACCTGGACCAAAAGTTGCTTGGAATAATGGATAGGACCAAATTAAGAGTGAATTAACATTATAGTACGGGAGAAACTTTTAGTGTTTCCGTAAGTTTCTCGTGTTCATACAAATCGTTAAACACCACTTATGATAAAGTGATAATGTATTCGTGTGGGTGTGAGTCAACAGTTCCCTGCATTAGTAATCTCTGAATGTAGATCTGAGTAACTAATTGAACGTTTACAAACACGAGCTTTATAACCAGTTGGCTGCTTTCACACATTTTAATGAAGACATTACTTTAGTAGGTTGATTGTTTTTAAATATGATACTTAATATCAAAGAAAGAAGCATGGCAAAATAATATTGAAGGGTGAAATGTGCTACAAAGGGGGTGAATAAATATGAACTGCGACGCCTAGAGAAAGAAATGTCTGGCAGAAGACACATTGCGGCGTCTTGTAATAAATTGGGTTAAAGCCAAGAGGACGATGTGATGATGAAAGCATCGAAGTATGTCTAAGTTTAAAGATAATAAATAGGTAGTTGTAACTTTGTTGAATTTTGACATTATGGCTAGGTGGCTCGTAACCTTGGCCAAAGGTGCAGATGACGTTTTAAACACGCGAGATGGTATCATTATAATTATAATTAAAATAAAATTAGCGATTGTTGCCCAAGGTAGAAAATTAGATATATGTAGTTTGAATTATGCATAGTGTAAAACATTTAGAATTTATTCAAAATATATATTAAATGTCTGTTTAACATTTGGAATTTATTCTAAGTAACGAGATTTGTTACAGTGTGGGCTGGCCATCCTACGGAACTAAACAGGTGGACGGTAACCAATGGACTTATGTGAGAAGAATTATAAATAAGGCAATCAAAGGTTCTTATTGCATGTCTGAATAAAGTACGTTAACTTAAGGATTTGAAGATGCAAAAACATGAAACGTAGCCATGACGATGACGTAACTAAGCACTTATTCAATAGGAAATAGTCCGACACGAATCGAAGCGTTCAGCAGACAACCGGTTTCAATCAACGTTCTACTACGCCCGGAGTGTTGCGAAAATGGGCCACAGCAGCGGAAGGAGTAGGTTAAGGCAGTGGGCAGCTAACACATTAGTGATTCATTAGAACTCGGCGGCTTTCACCCGCTATGGAACTAGAACAATAAACACCCGCGCGGTAATCTATAGCTACTTAGAAACAATTTCATATTCCATTTGCATTGTGTACCCCCACTGAGTCCACTGACACAATCCAGTTTTTGTCGACAACGGTTCATTCAATATAATACGCATTCGAAATGGTTTCGACAGGGCTCTTCGCTACTGTAATTTCTATGGAAGTTTCTTTGGTATTGGTGCCACTGCCGGCTCTAGGGTTTATCAAGATAACAAAATAAAGTACGGAACTATGTATGTACATATCTACTATCTATTCTATCAAACGATATGACGTGATTTCTGCTTTTGAAAACATTTCCTAGCCATTACCTATTAACATTGAAGCTTAAAACGTGGCTATTAAAGTCTTATTGTTAGAAGATCTTCAATGTCGACATAATATTACGACAGCAGGGCTCGTGTTTCGCCCACGGGCGAGGAAAGTAATGACTTTCCTTCGTTTAAGTTACGAAGCTGTGTTGCACTCGTTGGCTGAACCTTTCTCGATTCGTCACTACTCACTATAAAACCTTTTTTGTTGAATTACTTTACGCAATCTCAACTTTCATACGCCCCACAATATTATAATGGTGGAAAGGAATTTTGATAGCGTGAGAGTAGCACTTTTTATGTAGTAGTGCCCGACGATCAGTTGATGAAAGTCAAAAAACTACGATAGATTTTCATACGGACTTCGATTTTTATATAAAGTCATAATTATACTCAGCAACGCTCCCTTTGCCATACATGGCATGTGTGTGGCGTGTCCAAGGACTAAAGTGGAAGTGAATAAAGCACCTATTACGGAAACGTCATGGCAGTCGAGCCTCGGTGGAGTTTGTCGACCTTCGTTCGTAATGCCTGTTCCATTAAACAACACAGCCTTCGAATTCTACTAGACCTGTAATTTGTACGCTCCTTAAAATTAACTTGTACAATTTGATGAATGATGGGCGTTCTCGTAAATAAAAATAGGAGTATTTTAGATAAGTATGGATTGATGTCATACAATTTAATAGGTAGTAAAAATTGTAAAAGTGCTATTTTAGGTTTTACTATTCAAGCCCTAGCACAGAGCTACAATTCTTTTAATATTAATTTTCTAACAACGAAACCTATGCCTTACGAAGTCACGCTCACGAATCACCTCGACAACGTAGTCATAAAAAATGCAATCAAACACAATGCCATCGCTCGGATGAGCAGACAAAATAAATAATTCAAAGTGCTGTCTACATTTTCGCATTCTGTGGTTTGTCGTGATCAGATCACGGCGCACGCAGGCTCCACCGGATGAGTCACCGTCACCGGTGACCGGCGCGGCGCAAGCGCCGCGCACACCGGACACCCGATACCTTTTACGACTACCACCGCTCATTGTGTACGATACGCAATCTACTCAGCTTATCGATGCTACTTGGGCTACCGTGCGTGCGCCATCGCGCCACCAGAATTATAAAAACCCTCCCTCACACGACGTTTAATCATACTTTAAACTGCGAATAGCTCTGACAAGCCTGGTTTTTAAGCATCCTCAGTACTTGCTAGTTGGAAACCCACCTAGATCATTAATTAAGTATTACAGATACTATTCATTGTCATTTTAATTAAATAGGTAGGTAAAGCCCAATTTAAATGTAATTAAAATAAATTATTTTATCATTACTACTAACATTTATTAATCTGATTATATTATGTCATTGTGTAAATGATTAATGACATCGATGAAGCACAAGCTCATGTAAAGTAAGACTGATCCACAAAACTTTAATGATTTCTGGGCAGAGCCACTATCAACTTGGTTGACAGGTTTCTGTTGCCAGTTTAACTGGATTTGTCCTGGTCGAGGCCTGTTTATCAGGACAAGTTCTGGGAATGCCTGGGAGTAGGTATTAAGTTCTCGACTGCTTCGAATAAATGCCATTATGATAAAGTTTAGAATAGACCATGCTTTGGGAGTTTGCAATGTTTTTTATTTCTCTAGCGCATACTGTCCCACTTCTGGGCAAAGGCCTTCCCCAAATTCCTCCGGGAACTATTTTCCGACATAAATAGGAAATAAAAAGTATTTCAATTAAAAGTATCAATATCAAGCCCAAGTTCAAGATGAAGGAACTCATAACTATGATTTGGCGAGCCATAGTATAGCGCGGGGCGACTGCACCTGGTTACAGCGGTTTTTGAGGAAACCTGTTTCGGCAGAATGACGTAATCAGGCTACAGGTGGATGGTGTTGCCCATTTTACACACACCGGACCTGTCGACCGACACCAAACGTAAACGTAGCGAGAAGTGCTAAAGAGGAACACATGACGATTCGCGCCATACCATTATAATTATAAGAGATTACGGAGCGACCAAAGAATACTAATCATAAATGAATAGTCTTATCTATATATATATTATACGCAGATTTATATGTACCTATATCTGCGTATAGAGTCCACCTATGGCTTCTTTGCGCCTTTTATGGAGTACTGTTATATTATACGGAAATTGTCCGTCACTCATAATAGTAGGGAGGAAATAAAAGCTGTTGTAGTAATAGTGGTCGTGACAATACATAATAATTGTGTACGTGAGTACATAAGGAATAGTTACGACTGTCGAATAAATAACTAAGCAGGTAGGTAGGTACTAGCGGAAGTAGATTTGGTTATAAGCGGTAATCATTTACTACAAGAGAATGGGAAGGCCATCGTTAATTTCAGAGAATTATGATGTGCCGGCGCTGTTGGGTAGCGGCGCGGGCGATCCAAGAAACGATCGTCGTAAATTCGTAATTATTCATAGCATTGAGAAAAGGAAGGAACCAATTTTTAACAGAGGACGATTACCACTTGAAGTTGTAGGTGACGACAATACTGCTGTTTTACATATTAATGTGCTATGAATGACAAAAAGGTAAAAACAGGTAGGTGGTATGGCAAAAGGTCTGACTGAATAAATGGTAGCAAGTAATGATTGCAACACCAGAATACATTATGCATGTCCCAGATTGATTCATGCCTAGCCAAGTTCTTTTTAATAATTCAGTACAAAGAATTATTCCTAAGAATTGGTACAAAAAAAAAAGATTCTTGGGACTAGGCCTAGACCTTGCTTGACTAAATCAAAAACTTGAAATCTAGTCTAGCTATTAGATATCTAAATACCTTCTGAGCACAAAATAATGTAAAATTTAATTAATTTCATGTTAGAGAAAATTGATTTTATACATGGAACTACTAAGTATCAATCATTCAAAGGACATGAGTCACGTCCTTGACAAAATTGAAAGGTTTGAGACTACACCGAAAACTGAACTATAAGTAAGAAGATACAGACAGAGATTGAGTCACCATATTATTATTAATTATTCATATGGCATGGTTTGCAACGCAGAAGGGTCCACTTGAAGGACTAAGTGCGGAAACCAAACCCATAACATAGAACATGGTTTGCAACACATTATGTGATTAATCTTTATTGATGGTGATGAAAAACATTAACAATTAGTCACAGTTACAACAATCAATGTTCAATCAATCAATGTATTATCAGCTGCATTTTTTCATTTAAACCTGAGAATTCATCGCCTGGTAGCTAAGTTAGGATAAATAAAGCAAGTTAGGTTATATTGATATGAAGATAATGATATCTGTTCCTAAGGTTGGGCTTACTTGCCAAGGGGTTCCCGTCTTGATAACACAAACAAACGGGAACATTACTAATACGAGAACATGATAAAAGCTTTCCGATTCATGATAACCACAGCAGAAAGAGATAAGGATCAATACATTAGAATGTTATCAGATAAAAGGAACAGATTAACTTCAAAATACATCATTGTTCTTCCTGAAAACTATTTTAAAGTGATGTAGATTGTTCTAATGAACCAAATTGTATTTTTTATAGGTACTTGATATTCTTGGTAATAGAATTGATGGATAACAGCTAATCAATGAAAATATGAAAATGAAAACAAATGAACTTTGGACAAAACTGCAATTTATACCTGAAAATATTTGTTTTTAATTTTATAAGTCCTTTGTCAAAAGATTTTAAAAGTACCTAAATGTGGCCTGTTATATATTTTGCAATTGTTACCCATAAAAATCCTTCTAATTGGATTCCCATTAGATCTATGAAAATGTGGGTTTTAGTAATTTTTATTTTAATAAATTAAATTTTCATAAAAGCATGGAATGAAAAATTCCATTTCATTCTCAGCATCGGAATGTTCGCAATTCTCAAAAAAGTTCTTGGAAATTAAAACACTACAACAATGAGTCTGATCAATTATGTACTTAAGCATGCAGGCACGTTTGCTAATGAAAACAAAACACTGTATCACACATATGTTACGAACTTATGAAACACGCTTCAAGTGTTGCAGTTTTAAGCAATCATAGGATTCAGATTGCGTTTCATCAACAAGCCTACACCAAAACAATTAGTCTTAAATAAACTAGCGCAAATGTTTTTTCTTACCGATAATAAATAAAGTGCTGCCCGCCAAACACAATCCAACACGCATGCATACTGCCCGGTTCCAGCTAGAAGCCATACGCCGAGAGAAGTAGCTCATGGGACAGTTCCAACGCTGATCCGTGGGTTGTTGTTCATAGGTCACTGTGGTAGGCTGATACACCGCACTCGTAGGCATTTTGAAAGAAATCGAGTCACAACCCAAACAAAGACTTCGTTGTTATAATAACTATTTAGAAGCACTTCACAGGATTACACGCAGAGCAAGCAAGTAAACACAACAGACAACAGTAGCGTGGTGCATGCGTGAGCAACGATTTATTTATGTGGATTAGTGTTGTTACTTCAAACTTCAACGGGCCGCGTGCGGCTCGCAGTGAAAAGTCGATAGTGTCATTCCGATTCCGAGGTCGACACATGCTTCCATTAATGCATTGACCAATAATAATGAATTATTAATACTCTGTTTTCACATTACCACGATTTAAATTATTTTGAGATAAAGATAAAAAACTAAATGTGGTAAAATAAACTTTTATTCGCATCTATCTGACAACATCTTAAAAATATTTATATTCTGTTACCATTACCACCTTAATTTCATTCAATCATTCGTTCAATCGGCGGTGAAAATAAAAATGTGGACAGCAGAGCTCCAAGATGTTTGTTGTGGTTTCTTCCCTTCTTTTATTAATTTTTCATGTCTTGCCTAAACTTTCATAGTCTATACCAACATTTTTTTGTAGGTAAATGTTTAACGAAACGACATTTAAAATGCAATTTCTATCACGAGTTAAATGTAACGTTTTACCGTTTAACCATGCGAAGGATTTAGCATTTAGCCTAGCTTTGAAAGCTGGTAATGGATAAATAAATATAAATAAATAAATAAATATTCCACAACTATCACACAACGCCATCTTGTCCCAAGCTAAGCAGAGCTTGTGTTATGGGTACTAGACAACTGATAAACATACTTATATATTTCTAAATACATAAATATTGTAGATAAATTACGCCCAGACACAGAACAAATGATCGTGCTCATTACACAAAGATTTGTCCCGGGTGGGAATCGAACCCACGACCTCCGGCATAGCAGTCAGGGTCACTAACCACTAAACCAACAGGCCTGTCAAAATGAATGAATGTGGCCAAGATCGAGCTCAGTGGCTTAATGTTCAGCTATTAGCAATGGACTACGATAGGATAGGTGATTGGATGGTGGCCATTGTAATTTGTATATCGTAGTCAGCGGGGTAGTTGCGTAACACACTAATAACAATGGCTTTCATTTTGACAGTTCAACAAGATCCATTGCGTATTTACGTTGTTGAGCGGACAAATTTTTCGAACATAATATGAAGCATGATTCAAATTGTGATTGAAAGTGTGTTACGCAAATAGGGTGCAGGTGCTCGAATATTCTCTATGGCTACAAGAAATGAAAATCGGAATATTTTGCAAAAATAATGTAATAGTTATAATTTTAAATATTCATTATCACTAATAAATAGTTTTATATCACTAGACAGTCGCTGCTTTATAATTAGAGTCATTTATTTTAACAGGTAAAGGCACTGATCCTTCTTATAAACACTATAATATAATTCTAGGCATATCAAGTAACAGTCACGTCAGTTATCCAGATTAGTAACTGCATACTCAATATTTAAAATATTAACATTATGGAATTGAGTGTGTCTATTTTCAGCAAAAAACTTCAATAGAAGAGACGTGACTCCCACTCGGAATATCATATTTGATTTAAATTATAAACAAAAGTAAATGTTTGCCAAAACATAGATTAAACTTGATTAAAATTATGTCGTTTTCGAGTTATTATCCTTAAAATACAAGATTATTATTATCATACACATTTCATATAAATCGGAAGTTACATGTTTGAAGTCGAATAAAACGGAATATTCAGTCATAAATAATAAAATCATTCAGTTACGTTTTGACATCGAAACTACAATACTTATGTTTATATAATAAAATAATAAGGCACCAAAGCATGAGCATTCGCCTTCACATAATTTCGAAAATCAAAGGAATTACAATGCTAAAATACACCTGTGTAATGTCAGCATACTTTTTCATTTGTACTGATTTATTAAAATTATATACAAATATATTCTACAAAAATATTTCAAATATCTAATTCATTATCATCTATTTTGTACATGCAAAATAGAACTTATGTTATTATGCCGTTATATTTATAATTCGACTTTTATACGAAAACTAATGTTGTAACATTGCTATTGCTTTATTTAAACTATTTAACTTGAAAAAATACGGAAGCCCAATAAATGTTTGCTTCACTGGAAATATTGGTGTAAATAAATAGATCATTCGTTCTGACGGAGTTAAGACTAAATTAAGAAAAGTAAATAGACAACATAGATTTGAGCGTTATTATAGCTAGCCATAAAGCTATTAAATGTGCATAAATTCCTCTTACGTGCAACCAACACCTCTTTTGGTCCACCCATTGTATTATTTAGTTGATTTGTAGGTAAATACAAACTTTTAGCAGCAGAAGACAAAGAAGAAGGCCTAAACTAAATATGTTAGTGCTTTAAAATAAATGAATTCTATCCATGGCCTGGTTCAAATCATAATGATTTTGTTTGAAAAATTCAATTGCCCTCAATGTAGCTCCTTGGCAAAACAATTTTGTCATGACATCTCATCCAGTAATTCCTCAGTCTCATTATAACTGTCTTTATTTCAATACAATCCAGACTAGTTTCTTTAGTTCACAATTTGCAACAATATTTACACCGTAGAATCACAATCGTCCGAAATACATAAAATTCTGAAAGGCGACATATTTTAAATGAACACATTTTGAATTAAATTCTTAAATATCCTTGTTTTATATCATATAGTAAGCAAGACCCACGTATTAATAATATCGGTATCATTCGACGGCAAAGCCAGCCGTTTCGAGCACCGCCTGTTTGAGTTTATCGTGGAGTTTCTCCTTATTCGGGTAAGGAGGTAAGTCGAGACGATTGAAACAAGTGTGGGCTTTCGGGAGCGAGTCGGGAGACGCGTCCGCTACGAGGTGCAACGTGAAGAGCCGCGGAGCCGCCGCGCCCGTCGAGCCCTGCAGGGCGCGGAAGCCTGCTAGAGGAACGCGCCGGGATCCGGTGACGAATTGTAACAACCTAGCTCGCATTTCCGCGTCGAAATGTTCGACTATCTCCCAGAACCAGCCGACGATGGGCGCGTCGGGCGCGACGTGCTTGAGGCGAGTGTGGCGGCGCCAGTCGGCGGGGTCCAGGTCGGCGCGGCCGGCCAGCAGCGGCTGCAGGTCGCGCGGGCCCAGCGCGCGCAGCAGCTGCGGCGGGATGAGGTCGGCCAGGCCGCGCTGCAGCGCCAGCCACTGCCGCTCGGCGCCGCGCGTGAAGCGGTGCGCCACGTACAGCCGCACGTAGTCGCGCTTGTTGGCGTCCGTCACGGCCTCGTTGGTGCCGCCCGGCCGCAGCTCCATGCTACGGACTGCGCCGAATGACGAGCATTCTACTGAAAATGTAGTGTCTATCACGCCAGCAATGCTGTTTTCCCTGGAATCATTAAAAATGGATTTGTGTACATCTTTACGATAATGATATCGTAATGAGGTAAAGCTATTTTTAATCGTATTTTGCTAAAACTTAATCTTTGGAAGAACTGATTTGATTACGAAAACTCTATCACTGATTTCTAGCTACACTACTGCTGATTGTCAGTGTGTCTTATGGTAAAACAAAATAATTTATATCATGAAATCACTATATTTGTAAATCTAGTACAAAATATGGGCATTTTCTATAATTTCCGGTGTACTAACAGCATCCAGGACAACGAGCGATGTAGTTCAGGGTCCACGTCACGAATATCGCGGAGTGTGATCGGTCTGCCGAGTAACTGTTTGTAGAATGGCGCGGTGAACGCCGCGTCGAGCTGATGACCGTGAAACAACGCCACACCGAGAATGCGGCCCGCGAAGTGGAAGTACGAAAGATGTTCTGGGTTCACCTGTGCAAAGAAAATGTTATGAAAAAAGAAAATGTTATGAAAAAAAAATACTTCCATCAGCTGATTACTGAAAGTATTTTTATTTTGTACTGATTTTGGCAGCCCGCAGATAATAGGTAGTTTGGTGATAAGACTGCAAGATGTTTTGTTGTGTATTACTATCTAAGCAGTTAAGATATCCTTACTAATAATATTATAAATGCGAAAGTAACTCTGTATGTCTTCTCTTCTTAATTTTCACACATTAGCTGCTGAACGGATTTCGATGAAATTTGCACACAGGTAGACCAAAACCAAGACGTTCCTGTGAGATAATTTCTGACCTCCACGGGGGTTAAGCCGTGGGCAAAAGGTAGTAGTTCAAAATAAATGATGATTTGCAATTAGACAATCCTTACTCCAGAATCAGCATTGATCTGCAGCGCGTATCGATCGTCCCCTGCGTTCGCGTACTGGAACAGTCCGTAGTGCGGGTTGAAAAGTTCCCTTCCCAACAGATGGAGCCACTCGCGCGCCACGCCGCCATAGTCCAACCCCTCCTCGCCGCGGAACTTCACCAGCAAACGTTTTCGCAGTTCCTTGCCTCGTAACTTCATTACGAGCCGGTACGATTCCTCTAGTATTTCGTTACGTGATACCTGCAAAAGTTTGATTTATTTTCATTGGGTGGTAGTGAATGAGAGAAAGTGAAACGAAAGTTTGGGGAACTAAAAATATGAAAGAATTAAACCATTTTGTGAGGTATGGGTGTCAGAGTAATTACAGGCACACAAGATACCAGCTTTGTTCAGCGGCATGTGTTCGCTTGCCATCCAATAAATTAAAAAAATCGCAATATGACAAGATCGGATTTTTTGAGTATAACTTCATTCTGCAGTGAGGAAATTGGAAACTTCACAGTATTTAATAACTTTTTATTTATTATTTTTTCTTTGCGGCGTTTTACTGTGTATAAATTTGGAATGTGCGTTTTATTTTTGCAGAATAAAACTATTTTTTACTTGTATATCTTAGAAACCCACCTCTATCCTGCAATGTCCAGTCTGAGGCTGCAGTGCTTGCAGCTCAGTCCTCAGCACTCTTGCCTTGGCCGCCAAGTCTCGCTTGTATTTGGGCAGTGCGTCCGAGTCGAGCGGCTCTGCGACCGGCGCTGGCGCTGCTACTGCGGGCTGTGTCGGCGGTACTGCCGGGTCTGGCTGGGGCTGGAAATTAGTTTGTTGGTTTTAGATCGTGTCTGATAGCGGGTCTTAAGACAGTTTGATTGCAGTAACAGTCTTCCCTTCCGATAAGCAGTGCCACTGAATATTCGGCTGTTAAGTATTATGTTACCTGTTAGTCCTTATCATTTAATTATGTGTTGTGTCTACTACCTGTTGTATAATAAGGATTTAACTAACAAATTGAATTGAATAGGATATGAGCGGGGAAGATTTTAAACAAAGGAATACAGTTCTGTCGATTAGACTGGAGTCTATGAGCTGTTACTGCTGCCCATTAAGTATGGTCGTCCAGAGGACGGTATAAACGCTTGGAACGTTTACTTTACCGCAAGGGGGTGGAGGTAACGTAAGAAACTCACAAGTCTCGCCGACAGCGCCAGCCTGGGGTCAGTGAACTGCGTGGTTCTATTGTTATGGTCCACGAAGTACGGTCGGCCCGAGGGCGCGTGGCGCATCTCCCAGCCGGGCGGCAGCGGCCCGGCGGCGGCGGCGCAGTGGCGCAGGTGCGGCGGCACGCGCGGGTCGTGCCACGTCGACGCGCCCGAGCCCGAGTTGTAAAAGTAAACCTGACCTTGAGCTGTGGTGCGCATCTCTGGAATGTAGAAATCGAAATGTAATGCATGGGCCTTAAGAGATTTCCACTATACTAAAAGTTTTTTTTATAACCCCGTATTGTACTACGGCACCGAAGCCAAAGGTACTCTGATGTTACCTAGGCGAAGTTTTCTGGTATATAAATGCTTACTTACTTACTCTCTTTTCCGATCCGTTCTCTCCATCTAGAGTCTAGATAGAGCCAGCTAGATCTTCTATAGTGAATATTTGTAAAATGTTATTGTATCAATTCACTGTCGGGTTTATCATGATGATGACTACTAGTAGCTTGCATGCGGTGAATACTTTTACAGGCAGTTTCTAAACGTAGGTTCTTTGGAAAAGAGCTAACTGTAAACAACTTCAAAAATCTTAATACTCATTAAAGATAATGTCACATTTCTATAATTTGTTGTTGACAAAAGTTCGCGAGCATGTTTCAATCGCCTTCTATTGGGTACAGTATCTCCTGGCCTCTCGAGAATCTATTCACCAATTATTCAATGAATGGAGATTCCATTTGTACACACGACGACACATCAAGCTATACGCTTCCAGTTTTAGCTGACCTCGCATTGTAAAGGTTTTTGGTAAAGTCAGAAGTCAGCTTATACTGGTTATTATAGCTTGATGTGTAGCCGTGCGTACTGACCTGGGAACCAAACTCAAGGCCTCGCACTTGGCAGCCGCACTTGCGACAACTAGACTAATGAAGCAGTAACAATGTGTCGTTATACTATAACATTGTTAGGTGGTCGTGGTATGCACTGAATACAAATTAATGTTATAATGAGTTCTTTGCTACATAATACGGCCTTCATGAAATCATGTGTAGCATGCGACAATGCGCATGTTTTTGACATCGAAAAGTCAACGTCTTCTGTTCACACAGGTTTTTTTTAATAATCTATTCTGTCCGACTGCTAGGCAAAGGTTTCCCCCCAGTTTTAGGATAATACTAACAAGATGAACAAAACCTTTTTTGTTTTAAAAGTTTAAGCTAGCAATCGTCATTTCGTGGTCTACAACATGAAGCGAAAAAGTGTCTCATAGGGATGTTAAAGAAAATGGTCAATGTTTTTCACACTTTACGCCTATAAAGAATAGCTAACAAAGACATATTACATAATAGGTGTTTTTAATGATATGTTATCATAGTGACTATTCTCACAAACTCACAATAAACAATTTGGTTTATTTGTATATGAACGGGCTAGAAGGCACAATTAACAAAACATGATACCAAAATAATAATGCGTCTTAAGGTGGATGCTCCAAGGTAACCCGCGAAATTCAAATTTTCTTA
Source organism: Apamea epomidion (assembly GCA_947507525.1). Classification (NCBI taxonomy): domain Eukaryota; kingdom Metazoa; phylum Arthropoda; class Insecta; order Lepidoptera; family Noctuidae; genus Apamea; species Apamea epomidion. The sequence goes on from OX382232.1 coordinate 8,144,108, forward strand.
CGTTTTTTTTTCAATTTGCTGGTCAGTACTAAGTTGTACGTTGATTAAAGTATGATTGGCGGCCGTAACAAATATGTATTTACAGAATTATAATCATTGAAGTCATCAACACAACTCTCTAAGATCAAGTAATCCTACTGAATGACTATTTCATGAAATCTTAACATTTTAGGGTTATGCTAATATAACAAGTTGTATTACTGATTCTAATGATTATAATTCTGTAAATACATATTTGTTACGGCCGCAAATCATATTTTAATTAAGGTACAACTTAGTACCGACCAGCTAATTGCAAAAAACGTAAGAAAATTTGAATTTCGCGGGCTACCTTGGAGCATCCACCTTAATGTAGCGGTGCACTGCGGTAAATCATTTACAAGACCAAATACACCGTAACTTTAGGTAGAATAATAATGTATGGACTCGGGGCCTACTACGAGTATTACACGGGACTTCCATATAACTGGCAAAATGTGGGTGTACTATAGGTACACCTCAGCCGAATTCTCCAGGGAAACAGGCGTGATGTATGTGTAATGTGTGGGTATAACTAAGACGATTGAAGATGTTTATATTAAGCCTGGCATACCCGAGTTCCAGAACTCTTTAACAGAGTTGAGTGTCGTCGTCGCTAGAAACCATGCCTACTCCGTGCTAGTGCTCGGGGACTTCAACGCCAAGAATTTGGCCTGGGGTTCCCGTTGCACGGATGTGCGGGGCAGGATGGTGGAGGACTGGGCTCTGGAAACAGGCCTAGTCGTCCTAAATCGGGGTTCTGTTCCTACGTGTGTGCGGATGCGGGGCGAGTCGGTGGTGGACATCTCGTTCGCCAGCCCCGCTCTGTCACAGCGTGTCATTGACTGGCGCGTCATGGAGGAGGTGGAGACCTACTCCGATCATCGGTATATCCGGTTTGAGGTCTCCACCCAGACCTCTAGCGCGCTGGTCCAACAGGCCCCGAGTGGTCCGCGGTGGGCGCTGAAGCAGCTGGACCGGGAGCTTCTCCTGGAAGCCTCGATCGTGCAGGCCTGGGTGTTTTCACCGGACAGGCCTGCTGACATTGACGATGAGGTGGAGTGGTTCCGGGAGGCCATGTCCGAGATCTGTGACGTGGCAATGCCCCGAGTCCGGCCAGGACGCGCCCGACGTCAGGTGTACTGGTGGTCGCAGGAGGTTGGGGCGCTACGCAAGGCGTGCGTCGACGCGCGACATCGGTACACCAGGCACCGCAGGCTCCGCATCCGCCCTCCGGATGCGGAAGCCACGGAGGTGGAGCTGTACGAGGGGTACAGAGCGGCGAAGACCACCCTCCAAGAGGCTGTCAAGCGGGCCAAGGATACGGCCCGCGAGGAGATGTTGGAGACTCTGAACCGAGATCCATGGGGGCGCCCTTACAGAATGGTGCGGAATAAACTCCGCACCTGGGCCCCCCCGCTGACGCAGAGTCTTCGACCCCAGCTGGTGGAGGAAGTGGTGAGCGCTCTGTTCCCTTCACGGGGGGAGCATACTCCCCCGCCTATGGCTCCGCCACTTGCGGTGCCCGAAGCGGACCACACGGACGACGACGACGACACCCCTGAAGTGACCGGGGTAGATCTGAGAGCGGCGGTAGGCAGGCTGAAGGCCAAAAATACCGCCCCGGGACCCGACGGCTTGCCGGGTAAAGCCTGGGTCCTGGCCTCGAGGGCTCTCGGGCCTCGACTGGAGGCGCTCTTAAGCGCATGCATGGAGAGAGGCCAGTTTCCACTCCGTTGGAAGACGGGGAAGCTGGTCCTCATTCAGAAGCCAGGGCGCCCTGCGGACTCTCCGTCCGCATACCGGCCCATAGTGCTGCTCGACGAGGTCGGCAAGCTCTTTGAGAGAGTGATTGCGGGCCGCCTTGTCGGGCACCTGGTGAGGACGGGGCCGGATTTTGCGGAGTGCCAGTTTGGCTTCCGCAAGGGGCGCTCGACGGTGGACGCCATCATGCGCGTGAGAGCCCTCACGACGGGGGACGCGGTGTCCCGGGGTGGGGTGGTCGTGGCGGTGTCACTCGACATCGCCAACGCGTTCAACACCCTGCCCTGGAGCTGCATAGGGGAGGCACTCCGGTATCACCGGGTGCCGACTTACCTCCGTCGAATAGTCGGGGCGTATTTGACGGACAGAGCCGTCATCTACCCCGGTCGCGACGGGAATTGGAACCGGCGAGAGATGTCGTGCGGTGTCCCGCAGGGATCGGTTCTGGGGCCGCTCCTGTGGGACATCGGTTACGACTGGGTGCTGCGGGCCGACCTCCCTGATGGCGTCAGCGTAGTTTGCTACGCTGACGACACGCTGGTCCTGGCGCAGGGGAGGTCGCATCAGGCGGCGGCCGACGCGATGACACGCGGGGTTGCGATAGTCGTGGAAAGGATCCGGCAGTTGGGTCTCGAGGTGGCATTGCACAAGTCCGAGGCCATGTCCTTTCATGGGCCCCGGTACGGGCCACCTTCGGGATCCCAACTGATGGTAGGAGGGGTTCACATCGGCGTCGAGACAACGATGAGATACCTGGGTCTCGTCCTCGACAGCCGGTGGAACTTCGTCGAGCATTTCCGACGTTTGGCCCCCAAACTGGAACGGGCCGGGGCCGCCTTAAAGCGGCTCCTGCCCAACCTTAGGGGGCCAAACGCCTCCTGCCGGAGGCTTTACGCGGGGGTCGTGCGGTCCATGGCCCTTTATGGGGCCCCGGTATGGGCGCGTTCACTGCGGCTTCGAGCCGCACACTACCTGAACGCGCCCCAAAAGGTGGTAGCCATAAGGCTTATCCGGGGATACCGCACGATCTCGGGCGAGGCAGCAAGCCTCCTTGCCGGACTGCCACCATGGGATCTGGAGGCGATAGTCCTCGCGCGCCTGTATGACTGGCGCGCGGAGGCACTACGTCGGGGGGAAACTCTGCACCCGCGGCAAATCGCTGCGGAGCGGACGGACCTCCGGCGCGGTCTCATGGTGGAATGGAAGGCGCGACTGTCGCAACCCAGCGCAGGGCACGCCACGATAGCGGCGGTAAGACCCCTCTTTGAGGAGTGGCTAGAGAGGCGTCACGGCGCTCTCACCTACCGCCTGACGCAGGTCCTCTCCGGACACGGATGTTTCGGGAGGTTCCTGCACATCATCAGGCGGGAGGAGACGCCCGGGTGTCACCACTGCGAGGATCGCCCAGAGGACACGGTGGAGCATACGGTGGAGGTCTGCCCCGCTTGGGCAGAGCACCGCCGTGTCCTCGTAGAGGCGATCGGCAGCGGCGGCGACCTCTCGCGCCCGGCCCTGGTGCAAGCCATGGTCCGGGGCGAGAGGGAGTGGGAGGCGGTCACCTCCTTCTGCGAAGCAGTCATGCTAGCGAAGGAGGTGGCGGGATGGGCGAGGGAAAGATCCTCACGCCTCAGCCGCCGAGGGAGACGCTCCGGGCGTCGGGAGCCGCGTGACGACTCCCGGCCACCGTAGGCGCGGGCCTGCGGGCGGAGAGCAATGGGTAGCTCTCCGTCCGATCAGGACCAGGCCCGTGCCGGACGGCGTGTATGTGTTCCACGCGCGCCTCAAAGAGATGTCAGCGTAGTTGACGGGGCCCGACAGGGCCGAAGCCTGCCGGGGTAGCGGGATTGTCCGAAAGGGTTACCGCTGACCTGGTATGTAAAGGGCTAAGGAAGGAACACGGGTGGGTTTTAGTCAGTAAGAGTCTGACACTCCCTTCTGCTCCACCCAGAGCGGGAGGAGTCATTTGATGATTTCCCATCCTGAAAAAAAAAAAAAAAAAAAAAAAAGCCTGGCATACCTACTGTCGCGCCATTTTGATATTTTTTTCAAAATGGTGGTCACGCATGAGGCCTATATAAATCTATAGCTAACTTCCATCAAAGCCCTTTGCAGATTTAACAATAGTTGTAAGATATTTTTCTTACCGTAGCCAGGCGGTAGGTCAGTAGCTGCAATAGGCGTGGGTGTGGTTGCCGCGGGCGGGTTACCGGCGGCCGAGCCCGCGGGCGGAGTTGCCGCCGTCGGGATGCGCGACCGAACCGCCGTCTGCGGTTGCGGCTCTGGTCTACAACAAGCAAATACAGTCAAGCACTTGAAACTTCAAATGAAATTAAATTGTTTATTCTGTAAATAGGATATCAGAATCACTTTACAAGCCATAATAAAAAATAAGCTGGATGGAGTCGACATTTCCTATCTGACTACCCCTTAGATGAAATGGCGAAACAAACTCATGGGACAAAGTCTCTTTTAAAGTCTAGACATTGAATATCAAAAATATCGTGGAACCAAATGCAGGCTAGAGTCTAGACTCGCCTTTTGAGTAAAGTCAGAAACAATTGGAGTAAACCAGTCCCAAATGTTGCCGGAAACAAAGTTAACTTCAATATTTCTCGTACACGTGATCAGTGCACGAACACAAACTCTGTTTACCATGAATCAGTGAAAATAACAATAGGACTGGCCTTGGATCGGATTCAAATTACATTGTTGTGTCAACTAAATAGGTTCTTGTTTGAGTTCAAATTTTTTTTAAACAGTCATTGGAGTCCCACTGACATTGAATCAATTATTAGTCACGAACAGAGCTGTCCAATGACAATTTGAGGTCTTTATTAATGGTATTATGATGTCCACTATCCTTTTACCGAATGTCTCTCATATTTGCGTGATGAAGCTTCGACTACTTGTCTCTTACAACGATAATTTTCGTTAACTTCCACCTTATTAAATTAAACAGTTTACATAAACACAAACATCAACAAAACTAAAATCAAAAGCGCGAGGGTAGCCCGCAAAATTCAAATTTTCTTACGTTTTTTTTGTTGCAATTTGCAGGTTATTAGGTTGTATGTTGATCAAAATATGATTTGTGACCGTAACACATATATTTACAGAGTTATAATCATTCTAATCATCACTAATTGCAAAAACACAAGAAAAAATTTATTTCGCCCTGACGCTTTCTTCTAAACGTGAAAACAGAACACAAAATGAATACAAACCTCAAAGATATGGAAGTGGCATGATTGACATCTGTGTCGGAGGATGGTGATACTGGTGACGAGGGCGACGATGGCGACGCCGGGGAGGCGGGGGTGGAGGGGGTCGCGGCCGGCGTGGGCGACGAGGGCGGGGACGAGCCCGCCGGCGACGCGGGCGAGCCCGGGCACGTGGGCCGCTCCCACTGGGTGCGGCGGGACGCGTGGTTGACGTAGTAAGCTCTACAATGGTGAATTTTGTGTTTTTTTGAGTTTTATTTCCTACATAAGTGTGTCCAATGGGATTTCCCATGGCCTAGAAGGAAGAACTTCCATACAAAATTCATCCCCTATTTAAATATCGAATACTTTGTATTCGGGGGATGGATTTTCAGAAATCCTTCCTTAGCTTCTGGACCCAGCGGTTTAGGTTGTGCTTTGTCTGTCAGTAGATGTATGTATGAATGAACGAATTTAAGATTTATATTAAGTATTTAATAAAAATCTTAAATCTATCTCGGCTCTATTGATATCGATATTGTTATTATACGGATGATTAACTCGTAAACCTAAGAAAGTTTTTGCATGTATTCATTCAATCTGGACAAGCGCTTACAGATCACATGCCAGTTTTGAGTGAGGTACCAAACAAAATGTGAATAAAAAAGACGTATTAGCCTGCCACTAGATGAAAACTACCCCTTCAAGTGCGTTAATGAGTCCCGTAAGACCTGAGCTTTTACACATTACAATAACATCAAGAAACAAGCCGTCACCAGCCACAAAAACATAACCATCATCTGCCTAGACTTTCCCAACTATGTAGGGGTCGGCTGCCAGTCCATCCGGATGCAGCTGAACCCCACCAAAACATAATATAAAACAATATTGACCTTCCGCTAGATGTGAACCGCTCCTCCCAGTGTTGTGGCAGTGGATTCCTGGTCCCATTTTGTGCGGGCGGCGGGTCACGTGGGTCACGGGGCGTGCGCACATCGCCGGCTGGGCCCACTACTGCCAATGGTGAGCCTTCACCGGCCGCGGTCGCTGGCTCTCCGCGCGCTGCATCTCGGGACACTAGTGACACGATCACTTGTCCCCGAACGCCGAAGGTCTCGCCTGAACCCTCCTCGCATAACTCCAGGCATTGGTCTGTTTGAAACATCATCATTTTTAGCGTAATCGTCAAAAATAATCCACATTCTCTTTTTGAACATTCTACAGTACTATAATAGGCGACGATAAAATGTTAATACACTTTAAAAAGTCCAAAAAGTATGACAATAAAATCATCTTCATTTAAAAAACTTGCATGTTAGAGGTCATTGAAAAGGAACTGAGAGGTAACATTGAATTCTGCAATTTGATCTCTTTAAACAATCTCTTTCAGTATTACAGGAAGCTGGAAATTACGTGAAGTGGACAAAACTAATTTACTTTGCAATAAAAAGTTTTTTATCACTTCTGCTTACATTGAGGAAGAAAATATTTGGTTTTTATTGTTATGCACATGATTAACCACGGCTTGATAAACAATTTGTTTTCAGAGTAATCACATTTCAAACTGAATATGAGACAAACTATTGAAATACACATTCTGGGCCATATTTGGATGGAACATGATACTCAAGACTGCACATTCATTAGTTTTATGAACACCAAAGTGACCTGACACAATGAACAAAAATAGAACATTTTAACTTACAACCCGTGTCCTTCAATTTGTGTACAGTAGACGGCTGAATTCGAATACATCCGAGGAATCCTGAATTTTGTCTTTTGTGGACTTTGCGTTGATTCCATACACTGTAAATCAAATAATTTACTATTATACTGAAAAATAAAACTATAGCTAACAGATGCTTCGATCTCATTCTTCACAGCTCTTAATTCATTTTTTCCCTTAGCATAATAATATATTTTTATCCTGTTTTCAAATGACATTCAAAAGACAAACTCATCTCTTATTAAGTGCTTTAAAGGAAATTGTTTTACTTTCCATATTGCTTTTTCCTAAGTGTTTTCCACAAGTGATGAGTGGGCATGTATGATGAAATACATTGAAATCCTTTTGCTCTGTGTAATGAACAACATAGACCAATCATTAACTATATACCCAACTTTGTTGGAGTGGGTTCTAATCCTTATTAGATATCCAACTGAACAAACAAGCTTACAAGCAATTCGATAAAAGGCAAATTAAAAATTGACTACATTCAAATGTAGGCATAGCAAATAAGAAAACCAAAGAATTCAAATAAGAAATTTTTGCAAAAAATATCAACAATCACCACACAATTCAATCAATCATTTCTTTATTTTCTTCAATTTAAACACATAGTAAGTAGATACGTACTTTATTTCTATTTGTGATGCAACACATTTTCTATCTTTGGCAAAGTTTTATCCTAAAGCAACACATTTTTACTGTCTTGAATTAATTATAGTCAATTAGTCCGGCACAATAACTGTTTACTATCTTATGGTCAGCTTACTTCCTCAATTGTACATTAATGATGCTGAAGCAGTGAAAGTACAATTTTAGCATGAAAATAATAATTACGCTTGTCATCAGTTCCTGCATTTACGTAAATTGAGATTGACTGCAGCATTCTCGGCAGTACTTTCACTTTAGTATGCTCTGATGTGCAATGTCAAATATCATTGATAAGAATCATTTAAGATAAGCAATGAAACAACAACTAGGTCAACTTACTACACAGATATTATTTGAACATTGCACAGATAGTCGAGACACTAAGAATAACAATTTTAATCAAATATAATCTAGTCATAAGACTGTATTGTTACGACTTTGTGATACATTTTGCATATTATGATTTCATTGAAATAAACAACTCCGCCAACCAATTTAATACTTAATCAAGGAATGTATGTCATTCAATTCTGAGCAAGAAACTAAATACTAAACCCTTTCATATCTAATTAAGGACAACATGAAGCTCTTAATTACTTGAGGACTCATCAACACCTATAAATTATGTATAGTAACTGTCAAACTTACCTAATTGTAATGCCGTCTCCTTTGGTTAGGTACAGATCGTAGTGTGTATTCCACTTGGGATCGAGGGTTGCTTTCACAGTATTAGTAGAATACACCTGTCCACTGCCATCTACAGAGATTTTTGCAAAAGGGTCTGGCAAACCTAAAATAATTTAGTAATGATCATTAAAGTGTTAAGGCAGCGTATTTAAGAATCCAAATATAGGTGGAATAGGCTAAGAATGCGAAGCAGTTCATCAGGCTTATTGTTTTCGCATAAATTCAACGCAGGTCGTATGAATCTCACCTTGAAGATACACTCTGCTCTATTTTGAATTATTCATTATAATCATACAAAGTGAAATAGTACTTACGAAAAAGGTCCCTCCTGACCAAATTTCTTGCACATAGAACTAAAAACAAAATAAATAAGCAAGTTAATTTCAAAGAATGTTAGACATACTCGAAGCAAAATATTCACACCAAGTAGCGGAAATGGTTGGATAACAGGGCACTCACTAGTTAAACGTATTTTTTGGGCACCGTATTTACGATTGGACACGGGAGTGGACATTTTTATTACTATGGAATAATCATCTGGATTAAATAAATTTTAAAATGATTTCATACGATTTTCACATAAACTTTCAACCACCATTTTTATTTCGTTGAACGAAATGATTTTATTTTTTCACGTACGTAAATAAAAATCTAGCAGGAAACTATGTCCTTTCAGCCATGCGTAGCTTTCAAGTAGTGCATTTCTTATAAGTATTCTCGATAAACTTACTGATGTACCGTAAACGTCCCGAAAGGTTTCGATCTCTGCTTCGAATGAATCAAATTCATTCATTTCATTCGTTTTGTTTCACTTGTCAACAATCTCTCAAGGTCAACAACTAAAAGGTTTGTGCATATTTTGTGCTTTTGTATCATAACTTTGTACATACTTTACCTATTAATTTTAATCATGAATTCAATATTTTAAACTGATTTAAGAAAGCAGATGGCTGTCCGGCCAAACAGGCATAAAATCTGTGAACTAAACAAGTACCTATATTTATCGTCATTCGCAGAGAAAAATGGTTACAAAAAGCGGCATTTTCAAAACTATTCCTTTGAAAGTAATTTGTTTGATGTAGGTAAATATTTTTAGATGTATTTATTAAAGTAATTTAGCGCTCAAAATCAAACTCCAAAAGCCACTGATCATTTGGAATTTTGATGATTCAATATTGTAGAATCTAATATAGTTCATAAACTGCAGATCACTTTTACCAACCACTATTATTAGAAAATTTTAACTCATTATCTCTTCTGAAACTTTGGAAAAGTAGTGCAAAACCTAGGAACTTCTGTTGCTGGCGTTACAGAACAGCTTCCATATAGAAATCTGATAAGTTTTCTTTTACTTTATTATTTTCCGTAGCCGTGTTTAAAAATATATGACTCCAGAAAGTCAGTAATAGAAGAGAAGGAAAGATGTAATTTCACCTTTCGCTAACATCGCATATTGGGCAACAGTAGAAAGTGTAACTAACATAGAATATCAATAAGACCGGTTGTTGATAACAACCACACAAGAGCATAGCTAGCATAGTCGTACTAAAATTATCAGATAGAAATAAATTTTATTACCCTCTATCTTGTTCAATATTGTCATACGTAACTGCTAACTTGTAAAAACATACAAGAATATGGTACGTACGTACAATAGAAGTAGCGTCTAAGGTAAATATTAATAATGATAACGAACGTCAAATTGATAATGACACGTGACTAAACTGTCCTACTTTATGTATTTAGAATTTATCAAGCACACACATTCAGCGCAAGTTGCATTGGAGAGAAGTCAGAAAATTTTCGAGTTCCGAAAATGAACCCGATTATAATCGTGCACGGAGGAGCTGGGGATATTCCACAAAGTCGGGTGAAAGGCAAGTTGGACGGCATGAAGACATCAGTGACAGTAGGATATGAGGTCCTGAAGAATGGTGGCAGTGCCTTGGATGCGGTGGAAGCTGCTGTTGTGTCTATGGAGAAAGATGAAAACTTTAATGCTGGTATTTTTGTTTCTGATGTTTTATTGTAATATTATTGTTTATCAATTATTATATACATCTAGCTCATGCTCAGCTCACTGCCTAGCACCTTCTTCTTTTCGTGTCAATAATTTATAAGGTACAATTTTCAAATCGCTTCAGTGACAAACTCCTACTTTCGGTGTCATCCTGTTTTGTTTGAATTTGAACTCAAGCTACCTACAAATCCAGCCATTTCAATGATTTTCTTACCACATTCAGGTTATGGATCAGTTTTAACTCTGCGAGGTGAAGTCGAAATGGAAGCAAGCATCATGCGTGGGGAGGACCTGAATGTGGGTGGAGTTACACTGGTCAAGGAGTTTCTTCACCCTATCAGCATTGCTCATAAAGTTCTTACGGACTCACCACATTCCCTTTTGGGAGGGGAGGGCGCTAAAATGTTTGCTTTAGATAAGGTAAAAAGTTTTTGGGCCTTACGTATCTGAATGACTTACGTTTACGTAACTTCGATACCGATTCTTTTCATATTTGCAGGGATTTAAACCAATTCCGCCAGAATCATTGATAAGTGAAAATGCAAAGAAAGCCTTGGAAAACTTCTTGAAACATGGAGATTTTGGGAGAACAGAAATAGGACCAAAAGATGAGGTAACCATAATTATTTTATCAAATACACTCGTAAATATTCATAAGTGCCTATTACCATTACCCAAATTCATTTCAAGGGTGGAGTGGGAACAGTTGGTGCTGTAGCCATAGATTGTCAAGGTCACGTAGCGGCCGCCACCAGTACAGGTGGCATGAGTGGAAAAGCAGTTGGCAGAATCGGGGATACGCCACAAATTGGTAGCGGAACTTACGCCGACGATCTAATTGGTGGTGTCTCCACTACAGGTATGCACGTCAGTTATTAAATATTTTTATTATACTAATTATATGAATTTCAGAAGAACATATAATAATTACTTAATTTGTATCCTATTGTAGGTCATGGGGAGTCTATACTGAAATACTGTTTGGCTCACAGTATTATAAAGCTTATGGAGTGTGGCACAGATGCAAACACGGCTACAACCCTTGCAGTAAAAGGTAGGTTGGCTAATCTTTTCCTTCTCTTACGTCTTGTCTATATTAAGTAGCGATACACGTTATCGGAAACGAGATCTTGTCCTTAAGAAAGTATTAGAACATGTGCGGAATTCCCAGCTTATTAATTTTTTGGTCATAATCTATTTTATGATACGGAACTGAAAATGAGTCCAATACTAATCCGTATTTTTGTATAGGAATGACTTCCCGGCTGAGGAATACTGCGGGAGCGATAACCTTATCGAAAGACGGTGACGTTGGCGTTCACTTCAGCTCGAAAAGAATGTCCTGGGCGTACGTCAAAGACGGCAAAATGTTTTACGGCATCGAGCCAGGCGAAATTCTTCAAGAGGAATATCAGCCAAAGAACTGTTAAAATAAGATAGCTGTAATTACGACTACTTTTACTTATAAAGACTGAAAGAAGACTTGTAAAAATAATGGTGAAGGGTAGGTATTTGTAAATTTCAAAATAGCATCATTATAATATTATACCACAATAAACAATTTTTTACCATACAAAATTAACTGCTGTCTGTTATTTAATTAGTTGGTAATAATTGTACTGCTCTGCCATAACAATGTTCATAGGTTGGCTGTAGGCGACAGTTAACACTTGGATAGGAAAGTGTAAACTCAACAGTAAGGCACCTTTTGCTCAACATGTATGAAGATCTCTCGGTAGTTGCGTACGACCAACTCGCCGTAGTAGCTGCTCGTAGTCGCTCGGTTCCTTAGACCACTTGGTTCAGTCGTTCGGAGTGCTGGGACTCACAAAATTCGTATACTATTCGCAGTCCTTTTTAAATTTAAAGGGCTGTAAGTTAGTTTGGCAAAAGTGAATTCATCAATGACAGCGACACTGTGACATTGACAAACGATGTGACATTGTGACAAAGACAAGTCAAATAAAATACATTGACATGACAGTACAGTAGTATTCTAATGATATTGTGAATGGGAGATTTCATTTTAATTCTCTTTTGGTCATTTATTTTAGTATTATTCTACGTCAGACAAATTTTATACTAAATAACAAGTAAAACTAAATATGTTGTTTAACGGTAATATGCCAATAAGGTTTAAGCCATTAGAGTTTAATTATTTCAACTGGATATACAGTGTCGCACCATGTTTTCCTGTGAATGCCTGTAAAGTCAATGTTATCAATGATCCTAAAAAGTTTTATGATACTCTCTGCGAGAGATTTCAGAATGCTAACAGGAGAATATCTGTTGCGAGCCTATACTTAGGAACTGGATCTATGGAAAAAAAGCTTTTAGATATTACAAAAACGAACTTGGAAGACAAGAAATGTTTGGATTTCAAAGTTCTTTTAGATTACCAGCGTGGTACGCGGGGTCAGGTAAACTCAGTGACACAGTTACGAGACTTTGTTAACGATGTCCCTAGCCAGTGCTCAGTCAGTTTGTATCAGACACCCAGACTACATGGTACGTTGTCGAAAGTCCTACCATCTCGTTATAACGAGCTCATAGGACTGCAGCATATGAAGCTGTACATAGCGGATGACTCGGTGTTGCTGAGTGGTGCCAATTATTCCAATGACTACTTCCGACAAAGGCAGGATCGCTATATTGAGATTGTGGATGCAGACCTGGCAAATTTTTATAGTGAACTCATAGGTATGATGACTGTAAGTTATTAGTATCTGTTTTTTTATTTGAGACATTATTGTTTACACTGCTTTATTTATTATGTGGAAATTATTTATATTATTTTTAGCACTGTGTGACCTAAATCTGCACTTAAGTCATGCTTTTCCGTGACTTAAGTAGTCTATTTTTACACAGAAAAGAGTGACAGTTAGATAAGATAATGATTTATTTTCTCACAACAATAATCATATAAGTACATCAAAAGCTCAAGAACAATACATAATAGTTTAAATTATACCGTGGGAGACTGGTGCCTAAGCTAGGTGTAAGGCCAGTATTTCAGGACACCAGGTCTCCACCCCTTCAGAAGCAGTTACAATCAAATTGGATTATGCACTTGTACACAAATTCGGCAAGTTACAAAAGCAAAGAGAAAACAAAAATACAGTAAGTGCAGGTTTAGGTCACACAAGCTATGAAAATAGTATATGATACTCATGACTTAAGTAAGTCTATTAATATGCACAGCATAATTTCACAACGTGCAATGATAGACTTACTTAAGTCACATATATTGTAGTGTATAAATTTTTTGATTTGGTAAATTACTTTGAGAGTGTTTTTCTTAGAGACACCAACCAATTCTTACCATTTGCTTTTTAGATGAAGTAAGCAACTTCAGTAAGCATTGTTCAAAGAATGGAATAGAGGAAAGAAAGTATGCATCAAAAGAGTTGTTCGTCCAAGATATGAGGAAGAAGGTCAATGATTTTATGGTAAGATGGCAGGAGATACAGATGTACAAACTGACATCTTTAGAGGATTCTGATGGTATGTTTTATTTTATTTTTAACAGGTGAAAATTATTGGTTATGTTATATTGTGAGGTGTTCCTGATCTATTTAAAATTGTAACTATGAGGGTAACCCAAAGAGTATAATAATAATACGGGAGAAGAGAGCCCTCTTGTGCCATTTCGAAGCATACAGATTCAAAACGCCATCTACATTTCTTAACTGGAACTAAGGTTCTATAGGTAGCTATAGATAGGCACAAATGTATGTGTACCTACTTACGTATAGGTCAGTAAGTTTGGTTTTATGTGATCATTCAAATTTTTTAAGCTGTTGTAGAGTCATATGTTGATCAATATGCGGTTCATTTGTATTTGGACTCTTTTACTTCTGAATCACCATCATTAAAATTGTAATTATTGTAATTTGTAACCATGTACCGGCTAAGAGTATAATAATAATACGGTACCGGCGACCATATTGTGTGATGTTGCCAGAATATGTCACACAATAAGGATTTCCATGACACTGTTGCAATAATTGATGATGCTGGTCAGATATGAAATACATATAATAATGTGATAATCTTGATGTAAATTATTATAATTATTGTTTTAAATTATAGAGAACTCTTTTATTTGATTTTCGTACTTGCATTTAAGTTGGTATCACAGAGACATCTATCGATAATTATTAAACTAATAGCTTCTCCATTAAGAAATTGGCAACCCTAGTAGCTAGACACAAATAGTATTAATTTAAAAAAAGTCATTTTATACTTAATTATTTTTTACAAAACTACCAGTAACAATTTAACTCAATGATTGTTCAAGATATAGGACATTATGTCATTAGTCCATTACATTAAATCCTGAATTAATGTGTAATTGCAGCAACAACTAAAGACACATGGATATTCCCTCTCATTCAAATGGGAGAGTATGGCATTACTCAAGATGAACAGGTCACCAAGAAGGTTTTAGCCTCAGTTCCAGAAGGTTCTGTCATTCAGCTGGCCACTGGATACTTCAACCTTACTGATGAGTATGCTATGACTTTATTAAATGACTGCAAGGCAAATATTAGCTTACTGATGGCACACCCAAATGTGAGTATAACCTTTTTTTAAAGAATAGTTGACTCATTGATTAAGTTTATGAAAAATCTAAGTATAACTGTGCTATGGCTCAACTTGGCAGATGCATTAAATGCCTCAAGCAAATTGAGCCATAAAACAGTTTTTTAATTCACTGCTGGACAAATTTGGTCCAATAGTGAATTAAAAAGCTGAATTCCTTTTTTTTTCAAATGTAAATAAGTGATTGGTGAGTTTTTAGAAATTTTACTATCTTCTATATTTTTCAGGCAAATGGATTTTTGGGTGCCTCAGGCCCTGCTGGTGGGATTCCACATGCCTACTCATTAATTGCAAGAAAGTGAGTGAATAAACACACATTTTTTATCATGGTAATAATCCTATTCTTGTTTGTTTTGGTGCCACTTCACCTCAGAATAATACTAAAAGGTGGGGCAGGCTTCAAGGCAATATTAAACCTCGAATTTGTAGTCCAATTTGGATAAATGTCTTTAAATCTTCTTAACCAGAGAATGTTCTTTAACAAAGATATTGTTGCAGGTTCTGGCAAAGAGTTCTTGACTACGGACAAATGAACAGAGTGCAAATGTTGGAGTATGAGCGCCAAGGGTGGACATTCCATGCCAAGGGACTATGGTAAAGATTATTTTCAATTTATTATTATGCAAAGCTCAATCTACTGCAGGATCGTCACATAGTGGCAGACCTAAAAATGGTGGTGTGACGATTTGAACTCATTACTGACGAGAGAAGGCACACCACAACGAAAACTGGAAAAGTATGGAGGCTACCATTGCCCAGTGGGGCAAAATAGGAAAAAATAAAGAAAAAAGCTAATAAGTAAATATAGATGATTCTAATGTATAAACAATTTGATTCTCAGGTACTACCCACCTGGTTGTGGAGTGCCTTGGGCCACAATAGTAGGTTCGGCGAACTTAGGCGAACGATCCGTTAGACGAGATCTTGAAGCGCAGGCTGCTATTTTCACTGTTTCGGCTGAACTGCAGGTAAGAGTTACATTTATTATTTGTAACAGTTTTACTATTCTCGCACTGAGGAGCTCCGGGCAACAGATTGTGAATCTCTTGCTCCGAGTGACATTATCGCGTGTTATTTTGTAAACTGACTTTTTTTAATAAAAGTTGCTTGAATTTATCCAAGTGGGTTGCTGAAATAACTTGGAAAAAAATGAAACTGATGAATTATAATAGTTTAGACTCATTTTTTCGGTGAAATAGTAAAAGGATTCTTTTTTAGTAGCCAATAAACATTTTCAGCGAAAACTTATACATTAAATTTTATTGCTTTTTTTTTTTTCTAGCGCCAGTTACATGAAGAGTCGCAGCAGTTGCACAAGTTTGCAACGGAGTGTAGTGGTGAACTACAGAACAGGGAGACGCCTCTATGGGTACGAGCAACAGTCGGTCTGTTTAGAACATACTTTTAGATAATGTTAGGGGCAGGTTAGGCCCGCGAATAGACGTCTTGGGACTTGTTTCCGCAAATATCTGGCATTATATGGAGGATATGCGTATGAATACATTATGCATAATATATTATTGTTTAAGGACACGAAATTTACTCCCAGTGCAGGGTACTTATTCTGGTTTATAATGCCATGTCATGTCAATTATAAGATTGTTATTTTTTAGCAAGTACCTAGTCTATTACTTGGAAAAAATACTCTTTTCGTTTTTTCTTTTTATTATTGCTTCTTGACGTTTTGTGATAATAATCTGGCTTGTTGAGGAACCCCTCAATTCGTGAGTTGTGACTAAGGACCCCTTAGTTACTTCATAATTTTCCGGGATATTTTAAATTGGCAGTTCTCCGAAATAATAATAAATAGGGAATAATGCTAGTTACTTAGTGTAGACCCAAGATGAATTAATTTTTACTTAAATATTGTTATTACCAATAAATTTTTTTTCGATTTGTATATGGAAATAAGCAGCTGTTAATGTTTTAACCATTTCAATCAGTATTATTTATAGGCTTACACCTACTCGGACTTGCAAGTAAATGCGCCATTGATAGTTTTATATTGATGAACTAGGTACCAAAGCATGGTTAGGTTGTAATGTAGAACTTAATAATGTTGACAATTTATGGTTCAAATGATTTGTTATGTTTATAACATGTTACAATTTGCTGAAAGGTATAATGAAGTTTTTTTAAAATCATATCTTGTTTTATTGTTATTTAAAAGCAAGGCTATGTCTGGAAAATAAAACGAAACAAGTTTTTAATAATTCTCAATTATATTCACTCTTATTTTCATTTATATAATCACATAATCATAATTATTCCGATTCACACTTAAAATAATTTTAAAATAAATTAAACGAGAAAATATTCTGCAATAATTAATACAAAACTCAGTCGTTTCCTGACATTTGATTAGAATTAAAGTATACGATCAAATTTACAATAATAGGAATCAGGCACATTATTAATAATAAAACTATTTACCTACTAGTGAGTAGCAAGACAAGTTGACTTGTTCATCGTTGGATCATACTTGGGGAGCAGGACGAATGCGAGTGACGAATGGAAATGGACGAAATCACAATAAACAATATCATTTGTTATAATAATATATGGGCAAATAATTGATCCAATAAAATAAAAAAAACTCACTTTTGAGCATATAATCATTTCTGATTAAAATAATCATTGCAATTGAGCAATTTACACAAATACTTAAACAACAATAATTATTCACATTAGAATCAGTTACTGAGGCATACTTATAGTATTTGTTTAACAGTGAGCAATTTAATTAAAAATCTATATGTAATCATATTCAATCAAATTTGAAACGAGGAGAGAGTAAGGAAATTTCCACTACTCGAGCATGGATGCCGTTTATCCTAATCTTTGGTGTGCTGGCATAACTACGCTGAGCCCTTTACTAAATGTAGCGCTGTTATAAAAAAGCGATTATTGTTATTGGGAATAAATTACGTAACACTTCATTTAGTAAAGTCGGTCAGTCCACACGGGAACATTAAACTGTTGTGTCGCGGTAACGCCTTCAATCTATACACTACGGACGCTGATAGTAGGTACAAAAATAGTTCACCTATTCAATATAATTAAGACTACTTAACAATTAAGTATCGCGAGGAGGTCATTGTAAAAAAACGAAACTACAAAAATGGACAAAATAATCTCAATGAACATAAGAAATGACTCGATAGGCACAATACGAAATGTATATACTGACATTCAGGTATCGGGACCTCCTCGTATTATAATACTACTTATAGCAAATCACACTAAGGTAAATTGACTAGGCGTGTTGTGAGTGGTGCGCACTGTCCGCGAACGTAGGCTTCGACGTCGGAAATAATAAACGGACGTATAGCATGACGGTCGTGTGTCGAAAGCCTAAGGTCTGTGGGTGGTGCGAGGCCGCGTGTGACGTCAGAAGCCGGCGTCGGGCGGCGGGTCGGGCGGCATGTAGTGCAGCTCGTCCACGGGCGCGCTGAACACGTTGTACAGCACCGCGAACAGCGTGCAGGCGGCGTACGCGCCCAGCGCCGCCCACCACAGCAGGCGCTCCCACAGGCGCTGCTGCGCGTGCTTCAGCACCAGCAGGCCGATGGTCAGCCCGGCCAGCGCGCCCGCCACGTGCGCGGCGTACGACACCGGCGGCGCTTCCTGGACACATTGGAAGATACGTTCATATTTGAGAAATGAAAATCTTACAAACGCATCGACAGTTTCGACTTCAATATCTTTAGCTATTTTTGGCTAAGGCTAGGTAGTCATAGATGGTATAGTTGGTGCATTTTAGCATGGTGATAGCAGTAGTTTATGATAATGATTAAATGCATTAAAAGATTTGATATCGATAAATATAAAGAAAAAAAAAAAGATAATGTCTAAGGCCGTTTTTGTACATTATTGCGTGCGAGAAGTTTAAATAAATAAATGTTTTCGGATTCCTACAACGAGTTAATAATAGGACAGTCACCACTATTGAAATGCTAACACGAACCAATTATAGTAAGAAAACCCTTAGTACCAATAAGTAATATAAACTATGACGATATTTACCTTTGTATACCTAGCGTGTACAGCGAAGCCCACATCACAGGACGCGACCGCAAGCGCGGCGACCAGTCGCACGGCTCCATAGCGCATGGTATGGAAGTTCAGCAGAGCGTTGGCGAGGTGGGCGGCTAAGAGCGCGTAGACACCGCCCGAAGCGCCGGCCAGGCAGACATCCGGGTCTAAAACCGACGCTGCTAAGGACCCGCCCAAAACGCCGGCCAGATACACCGCCGCGCATCGGACCGCACCGTGCACCATCTCTAGCGGTAGACCCACCTGGAATTAGTAAAAATAACAATTTAGAATTTATTGCTGTGTTATATATGTTTACGAGTTTTGGCTACCGTCGCGTCGCGACAATCATTAATGATAAGCTCAAGGTGGGGGTATTTTCGTACAGACAATATTATAAGATTTCTATTATCTTCATGCAAACGTCTAGCAATAAATAAGTCAATTGTACATGACCGGAGATGCCTCTTATAACTCCATACAACAGATAAACCAGGCCGTGTGGACTCCGAACTATGATTTCCAAGCAGGAAGCATTCAGTTCTATGACTGTCAATGTGAAGTAGGTACTTTTACTTACCGCGAGTTGGACTAGTAGATTGAAAGCAAGATGCAGCCATCCGGCGTGCACGACGCTGTAGGTGAGGAACCGCCACAGTTCGCGTCGCCGGTCGGAACGGTACACGAGCGGCGAATCTACCGGGACCGGCCCGGCCGCCGCTGCCACGCCGCCCGAACCCCACGCGTACCACGCGAACACGCCCAGCTGAGAACAAACAAAAAGATGGTAAAGAACGTGCAAAAGAGTTTTCATGGAAAATATCGTGAGGAAATCAGCAGGTCCTAGAACCAAAATTAACTTAACAGTGCTGGGGAGTTTGTTGCGCCACTTTCTAGCTAAAGCACTAGGAAGCGGTGAAGGGTGGGCGTTTTTGGGGACTGTGTCCTGCGTAATTTCACGTTCAAAAAGTGCTGATTTTCAGCCTAATTTGAATAAATGACTTTTGATTTTAACAACTCGAAGATATTGTGACATCCACCAACGAGGTCTTGGCCTCGTAGTAGATTACTTTAGGCTTCGAGTTAAAGAAAGCTATACGTATCTCGGGTAAGACATGCAGGACGCGAAAGCCAGAGGGCTGGAAACGGCCAGCAACCTACGATATGCTAGATGAGGATCATCGACTATCGCGTTGTTCTTCTGCTACGTTTAATTTGCTACACTGAGTGATTTGACGTCTCTGCTAGAGAATGTATAGAGTTCTATTTTATTTATGAGGCCGGTATAGTCTCCGAATGCTTCGTGTACTGTCATTTAAAGATGTACTTAGGTATTTAATACCCAACATGAGGAATGATTTATTACCGCGCACAGACAGTTGTTTTCGAAATATACTGAATGGCTCACTAAATAATGTACAACTAATTTTGATGAATAATGTTTAGTACTTGGAGTTGGACCAAAAAACACTGGTCCAAGTCATTTCAACTGTGAAATATGGGAGCTGTAAAGATCAAAATACAGCAAAATCGATTCCAGCTAGAATAAAGACTACTTATTGTAAATTGATTTAATTTTCTGTAGGTGTTGGGTAATAATATAGTATTAATTTTATTATTTACCGACAAACCAAAATAAGGATAAATAAATAATTAAGTGTATTTGTAATTTGCGTAAATAGTGACGTTTTATACCGTTATTCATATAGGGGAAAACCGTTAGCGCGAAAGCTGCGTGCGCCATAGCGGAGCATTGCTTGCGAGCGTGCGCCTGCACCTTGCAGGCTGCGGTGAATCAACGTGTGACGAGCGGTGAGCAGTGTGAGCACCGCCGACCGATTGTTATGATTCACGTAAACCGCTTGTTTGCACGGATGTGAAATCCGCTATTATAATTTTTAATTAACCGAAGTAACTGGAGCGGGGATTGAAGCGGCACTAGGCACGTAGAAAGTGATGACTTGTACGAGTTGTACGCCTCCGGTACCGCGGTATACGAGAGATTTATGTCCATAGTCGGTTGCATAAAATCGATATTTTTCACTATCGTAATACCCGTTGCGGATACAAATGATGAACTTAGTCGGCAAGCAGCTCTACACAATATGAATAGAGCAGAACATGAGTATTTACCTCTAGTAGCGTGACACAGATGATGAAGAAGGGCGGCGGACAGCAAGTATACCTCTCCTGGTAGTACTTGCGATCCCGCTCCTCCGGGAGCATCTCCATCGCTACTAAGTGCACCATCCTGGAAGAAATACACTCCATTATAAAGGATAAAGAAGGTTCTCTACTCTATGTAAATGTTTCAACTCTGCTTACAAGGAAGTGATTGATGTAGGTTTTGAGCAAGAACATTGATGTACCTTGTTTCTGATATTATGTTTCTATGACGATTATATCCATGTTCAATAGAGGATTAAAAGGATAATCTGCATATCGTACAGCATTTCTTTTCAGAGGTTTCCAAAGCATTTCAAGACAAAGACGATAGTAATTCATATTGTAAGACACTGAACAGTTTACCTGTATTTTTTAATGATGAAATAAACTTTACATTCCTATTTCAAAACCGTATTGAAAGCAATCAATCGAATCGCTTTCACTATATTCTCGATCTATTTAAAAGCAATTTATTAACGGTTATTGTATGAAAGCACACCACATGTCAACATGACACGACAAGTGAACATAAAAATATTTTTAGCGACGGCAATCGACATCGACTATAATTTCAATGGAAATAAAGAAAATATTACACTACATAATTTAGTTTAACTGAAGTTTTGATTTAGATAACATAAAGTTACATTTTACTGGAAATTTGCAAGTTGTACATCGATAAAGGATTTATGTTTTCTGGAAGATGACAGACGAGTCACGGCATACTCGATTTATTTGAAAATTGTTTAGAAACGGTTACCTCGGTTAATAGAGGGTAGTAAATATGTCTCTATGCTTTAAGCTATGAATAGTGTCTGGTGGTGTTTGTTGTGTTTGGGACATTACAAGGGATTATTTTCCTGTTCTATCATCGTGAGGTAATTGGTATTACATAAATACGCCGGAGCGCTAATGGCTGGTATGTTTACCTGGCGAATAACGTGGGATCCTCGAGGAGTAGATGGAAGTCGTTCTCGGAGCTGACCTCACGGTCGCGTTGGTGTACTGCGCATCTATAGCTGCGTGTGCGCTTGCCGCTCATCTGGAACAAACATACGCTTCATTAAAATATTTGTGAGAGTAGGTACCTAAGTGGTGTTTTTAACCGACTTCAAAATAGGAGGAGATTCTCAAATGTTTACATTTATTTTAGTGTAAATTTTCTTCCGTCATATGTCTAAATTGGATTACTAAAATTCTTTTTACACGTTGAATGCCAGATAACAGACACAATACAAAATCTATTGGTGGCAGTCCATGCCTTATTAATTGACAAGGAATGCCTCAGGTGTGGTCGCATATAAATTTAATTAACTTTGCTAGGATAGTTTTTGAGATAGCTTCAATAATACGAATGTTTCCACTTAGTTTATATTGATGATGTTTTAATAACTCCCTGTCACTGATATTTACATTGCAAGTAGTGTTATACGAATTTGTGTGAGTAGGTACAACTAAAAAGTGAAAACTAAAAACTTTTTTACAAAAAAAAAAAAACAACAGACTTCCAATGAAAAGTCGGTGTCGTTTCCGTTACGTCGGTTCCGCGTCTACGTTTTTTGACACCGACTTCCGAAATTAAAGATATTTTTAATTTTATTTTTCATTTGGGACTCAAATAAAATATAAGGTTTTTTAAGTAAGGTTAGCTAGTTTTTTTTTTTTTTGTAAAAGAGTTTCTATGTTAATATCTGCTGTATAAGATTGGATCAATCTGCTGTTAAGACTTGATCAAATGACATCTTTCTCATAGCTTGATTGTGCGCAACTTGCTTCATTTAGTTGCGCGTATGAAGATACAGATACAATAGTGGTGGCAAGTGTTAACGGCCGCGACTTACGGTCGTAGGTTCGAACACAGACAGGCGCTTTACTTCGTGTAAATTATTTCATCACCACTGCTCTCAAAACGGCGAAGGAAAACATCGTGAGGAAACCAGCATGTCCTAGAACCAAAAATTCGAAGACATGTGACATCTGCTAACCCGCACTGGGCCCGCGTGGTGGATTACAGCCCATTCCCTCTCACCGAGAGGAGGCCTGTGTCCCGGCAGTGAGAACATTATTGGCTGATTATGTATGAAGATACGCCTGGTAAGTCTTGCTCGGCATTCCGTCTATGTATCTATCTATTGTTTTAGTTTAATTTAACCCTCGTTTAAATTTTAATCCGTTCCCGGAAAGACAATAAAACATAACGTATGTTTCCCTTGTAGGTACAGTCACAGTCAGTTAATTCCCTGACGTGGTAATTTTGTTAAGGCCAAATGTACACTGCTCCATATTTACTGTGTATAAATGTGGATCAATATGCAAAATATGTGGAAGTCTTTTTAGGTATGTTAAAAATAAGTTGGTGGGACTAAATAATGTTGCCACGCTATTCAGATTTATTAATGCTTCTAATTAATTAAAGTGTTGTACCAACAATGTGGCGGAGTGTTTCTTATAGAAGTGACGCTGTAAGAGATATGTTTACTGTTCTTTATTTCAGTCTTGTCATATTCGTTTCATTGCATTAGTACGCAATCCAGTATTAGGGATTGACCACCGCCTGATAAAAGTCCAAATAACTAAAATTCTAAATTCCCTGCGCGATTTTGTCATAGCCACTCGGGAGACCAACGGGCTCATTGCGTAACACACAGTAGCAATGCAATCACATAAGAAAGAACTGCACCCTAATTGCGTACTTTCAATCACAATCTGTATCATTTTGAATGATATTGTTAATCCATTGCTTCATATGTTGTCTGCTCAACAACGTAAATAACGCAATGAATGTTGTTGAACTGTCAAAATGAAAGCCATTGCTACTGATAGTGTGTTACACAAATATCCCGCTGCGCTGGACTGCTACAGGCAAGTCGATTGATTCATAAGTTTTAATCTCTATTATCTCCGAATTTATAATGTTATTATCAGCAATGTGCTTATCATTGCTGATAATAACATTATAAATTCACAGCTATTCTGCGTTCATTAAAACTCCGACAAAACTTTAAGACCAAGGAAATGTCAAATGAAGGAAATTATAAATATGACGCTCAATAAAATAAACGGTGAGAACTTCCACTTTAGAGTGGCGAGGGTGTATTTATGTGTCGCGGCTCTGGCGGCTGGCATGCGGCCAGCGCTTATCGACCCCGCTGCCAACCCCCCCAAACACCCGCCCTTGACACACGTGCTTTTACATTTCAATGTTTGAAGTAAGTAACTTAACTAAGTGTAAGTTCTAAGTGAAAGATTTCTCCAATTTCCCTCTTAGTAGTCGCTAACTACTAAGAGAGAAGTTGGAGAAATCTTTATAGAACAAGGCAAGTTCTTTCTTCTTTTTCGTTTTGACGGTACATCTATGTTTCTTATAGGTAGTGTTTGGGCCCAGTAGGTGGCCACATTTACTGCGTGGTCACAAAGGCAGCTTATAAAGTTTCAAGATTTTTCTGGTCGCTGCTTTCGGCACTAAGGGCATGGACGGATGGTATGGTTGTGATTTTTAGTTGATGACCTAGGTCGGTATATGTTTTCTCTCGCGTTATTTGCTAATTAATTATACTCCATTCGGAATAAGATTAGACATTTAAACAAACCTTTTTTACAGACCGTTCAACTGATTTTTAACTTCTATTCTGTAGGCATAAGGATTGCATTAAAAGCAAACAAGTGGTTACAATACCAACTATTTACTGCAGCTGCCATTTGTCATGCTACCAATGCAATAGAAGTCAAAATCGGTTGAACGGACTGTAAAAAAGGTTTGTTTAAATTTCTAATCTTATTCCGAACGGAGTATAGATGGCATGGATCAGCTACCTACTTTGTTTTTAATTGCTTGCAATGTGCAGGGATTGCACTTACATGTTACCTACAACTTAATTGGTATAAGGATGACAATAGCGCAGTGGGTTTTTAATCAGAGATGTACCTATTAGCTAAGTAGGTACCTTCGTAGCAGTCCCCAACACCACCACCACCAGTAGCGGAGTTCAAACTATTTGGAAGCATACACACAGGTCTACCTATAGGGCTATACGGGCTATAGTTTTACATTATGCCGATTGAATACTAGTGAAAGCTACCGGAATTCGGTCTACCTATCCTCTCGTTGCATACCTTCCATCTTCCCACGTTAAGCTTCCTATATACGTGCTTTGAATGTAAAGCTATGTGAATAAATCAAGTTTGGTGTTTTAATAGAAGATGGCTGAAGATGTAATGCGGAACGTGAGGTGCAGCCGCGGCACTCGACGCTCGGCGCTGCCGCCATGCCGCCATGCCTCACGGGTGGGCGGTGGTCCGGTGAACGACTGGTCGCGATACCAGACAGCCGCATTGTCTACGCAGTCGTTCAACTCAGTTTCCCACGAGACTGCAAAATGTCCAATGCCAAAACCCAAATACAAATAGCCTAGACGCGTCGCAGACACAGCTAAATCTGTCTCGGCAACAGCGACCGCGTTAATTTAGAAGACTGCGTGTTAAGATTGTCCGCAGTCATTGCCATGATAGCGTTACGGTTGTAAACTCGTCATGCCGATTTAATAGTATCCATAAAATGTGTTATTTTGAGTAGGTAAGCAGCTTAGCTTCTGCGAAGAACGCGAAGCGTAAGAAATCTACCTACCTACTTAGATAATTAAATACGGCCAGGCCAGCAAAGATCGACTTTCGTTCAGTTGGAAATCTCATTAGCTATTGGTTTTAGGTAACTTAAAAATTGTTTTTTTTAAGATGAGAAAAATAAATTAATGATTAAATATTAATTTAATTTATTTATAAAATCATTATAACATACCTAGGGCTACGTAATGTCAGTCATTAGTTTGACAAATAATAATTAATGTTGGACCAACTAATCTTGATCCTCCATTGTAGGTTTACTCACGTGTGGATAACTAAAACATATTATTTTTTACCACATGTAATTATAACTATAGTTTATTGTACTTTTTTAAACTATAACATACTACTATTGTAGTTTGGCGGTGCAACCTGGGCGCCAGTGGGCGCACTGGCGATGGCGGAGCGGCGCGGCGGCGTGGGCGCCGCGTGACTCACGCCGACATCCGACACGTCCGATCCGTATCCGGAACCACTAACTAGGCACCTATTGCCGTTGCCAGTCAAACGAGCGCACGAGCCTACGCGACACAACAGTCATTTCAATAACCCACATTACCATATACATGACTAATTATATTATTATTGTCATGGAAACAAAAAATATTTTGTATGTTCTCACATATGAGTTTGGAGAAGTGTTACTCTCTTGTTCATTAGATATTATTTCGGTATTATTGTATTTTTTCATGTTCGTTTTGGAAATAAACCTGTAAAATGTTATGATTGCTAAGTTCAACAAGCCTAAACTTAGGTTATTCATAAGGAGCAAACGGTTAGAGTTGCAGATTTATTAGACGGTGACTTATGGACACCTACGCTGCATAGAATTATTACGGCTTTATGAATGGAAGTATAATTGATTTTCTTGTATAGTTCATTCACACGTATTATTCATATGCTTTATAAATATTTATAATTTGTATCACGACTAAAAAAATCACAACGATTCTATCCTTCTAATGTTGCAATTAGAAAGATAGAATCGGATTGGATGCGTTTTAACAACTTACTAAGTAAGGTTTGCGTAAGATGGTATGTCGGTACGTATCTTATCTGTACTGTACCAAAAGAAGTTACATACCAAATTACATTCCCATACCTCACATTCAAATTGAAAATAAGTGAACCATTAATACAAATTGCCTTTCAAGAATAATGTAGGCACTGAATAGACAGTGAAATTTAAATATAAAATTCTTAATATAAGAACAAGGTTATAAATATATGTATATATGTTATGTCACTGTTATTCGTATATTCTTATTATACTCATACCTACGAATCAAAATAAAATTCTCGAGAAGATAAAGATCTTGGCATACCGATAATTCCCTCATTGTACTTTCGTTGCAAATAATGCCTTCTTTAATTGAATCCGCGCTATTAGATGGGAGGATTTTTATCTAAATCTAGCATATTCATGTAAGATTTGGTATGGTAGAGCGATGTGCCGGGCACGTGAACTCTGGGAGCGTTCCCACGCACCCACCTCCGCACCATTATGTTCTAATCTCTTGTAGTCTCTTTCCATTATTACGAAGCCGTGAAAGTACGCTATTCGTTTTGCAAGTGGGAAGGGTAATAAATTCACATTGCGGAATTCGACTCCAGAGAAAAACTGTAAAAAAGATTAATTAAAAGAAGAAAAGCTTTTAAGTAACTTGTTCTGATTATTTACCTGACCCACACTTGTACTTAAATATTATTGGTATGAGATATACGGGGTAACGTAAATTGGTTCTAGCGGTGACTGGCACCATGCCCGGCCCGGTGCGCGTACCCGCGATTTCCTGTCGGAACTTCCGGCGGCGGCCACAGTGTACTTAAAACTTTTGGTGTGGTTTGAATAAACTGATCGATTTATAAAATCTCATTAACGCTTATAAACATTAATATGTAAGTACCTACTTATAATATAACTGTTTAAGAAGTACTGTAGGATAATAACAATACTTGTCTTTTAATGTTTTGTATCGGTTTGCGCCCTTGAACACACGGTGCGACGCACTCACTTATCCTGGTCGCAACATGTTCATACGCGTCACTGCTAACTTACTCTTTGGTACTTATTGACTATTATTAAATGACATAAGTACTATTTTTTTCTTTGAACTTCGGTGTGTAATTAGAATACGTAGTCACAATATGTCACCTGAACTTGAAATGCTCCAAATCCCAACAAAAAACAAGGGATTAGGTTGCAAAAATACACACCGTAGAGAAAATTACGTAATCATTATAATCTATCACATAATGCAAATCTGGTTATTCTACTATGTAAATTAAAATGATGAAATCAATCTGACAGTGACTCAGAAGAGTCTATGATGTACAAATGTATAACAACGTGTTTCAACGAATAAGAAGTTCATGCATTAAAGTTATCAGGATGAAAATACATATGTTACTTAGTAGGAGTATTCTAACCTACTTAACGTTTATTTCGCCAAATCCTACTAATAAAATAAAGCTAACTATTATATTTATGTTAGGTTAATTTATTAATCCACCTTACACTTGGTTTCGCTATTTGATTTCTTCAGTGTCCTATTGATTTCTTGCTTCTAATTTTATTGCATAGAACCCTGCTGTCTGGCAGTCTCGTGTAATATAGAATTTTATTTATGTAGATCGGGTGGCGACTCCTTACACATGATAGTGATCAAAGCAAAAACATTTACTATATTGAAACAATATTAAGTTGAAAGTTACCTTTAGGAAGTCTATTTGTAATTATTTTTTGTTTGTGAATTATTTTGATCACTGTTCATTGTTATAACTATAACTACCTACCTACTTATAATATTTTAAATGATGTCTGGATAACTTAGAAGATTCCTATCAAATTAAAAACGAACTGAAATAAACTTCTTTTAGAATTAAGTTTTTTTTTATGCCAATGAATTCAATAAAGTTGAGAAATTAAAATAAGTTTAAACGGAAAATTTTCGCCTCATATTAACTGTAGAGATTAATATGATTTTAAAATTAATACTTTATAACTTTAGAGTAACAATTTTTTAACATTCACGGATATCAATTCAATTTCTTTTGTAGCTTTTCTATTTATCCGGAAATCGTGCGACACTGATCATTTCGAATGAATTGTAACGGAGAAATGTAATTTCTGATCACGATTCTAAAATAGGCTAATTTTGCTTATAAAATTAAATGGTAACTAGTACCTAAATAGGTTTCACACGGCCATTTCAAACCTAAGTAGGTACTTGAAGTCCAACTTATAGATTTTATGAACTTGGGGAAGTTTCCCACATCATTTTCAAGGTCCAAAATGCATTATAACTGTAAAAAAAATTATAACGTTGCATTGAGCTAGCTGAGTATGTCATTTATTTTTATAAGCAAGTAATATAGGTAGTCCTAATTAAAAACTTTGTTGTTAATCGAAACTGTTTTATAGCTCACGTCGCGCCCACTGTGCGTGGGTAGACTACTACCTACGGTGTCTACTGCCAAATTTATTTGTATAATATCAAATAATGGCGGTTTATCTACATAATAATATTATATTTAATTTATAGAACCCAGTATCAATATTATGTGTGAAGATGCTTTTCATTTTCTTTTGCTACTAGATTAGGTACAGTCACGAACAAAAGTATGTATACATTCGGCTTTATTCAAAAGCGATTTACTCCTTTGTTTTTGAATTTAAATTTATGTTGTTACGAACATAGCATTTGAAAACCCATAGGTTTATGTAATGTGTCGTATTTCAACGTTGCAATCGTTATTTCACGAAAAAATCGCAATTGAAAGTTTCCAAGTGTTGAGATATTGGTGCTCGTGACTGTACTCGTAAATGAAACATATTTATAGCAAGCTGCAGGTAGATTACAGCATGTTTTGTAATATGTCATGTTACTACAAAGCTTACACATGGCAAAGCCCAATTTCAAACGAAGAAGCTATTTTAAATCATTAATATTTTCGATATATTTAGTTATGTACTTACTTAAAATAAACTTAAGTTATACAATTTTCATGTTATTATAAAATAAAATTAAAGTTAGAATGATCAAGACTTGTTAGTTGACTTGTTTTTGAAACATTATTCCTACTAAAATTAACAAAATAACGAAATGAACGAAATGAGAGTGGTTATGTGTACTCATAAATATAGCTTGCGATATGGAGAGATGACAATTTTCAAACAACATCGTATAATTAGTTGAATTTAAATTAAATTCTAATCTGTTTTACGTTAAAGATTAATGTAAACATAACCTATAAATGCAATTTTTTGCCGGTTAAACAATCCATTTGGTAAGAAGTATTTTATAACTATTAATTTAAATGTTAATTAATGTGAAAGTACATTAATATTCGATAATAATAACAATTCTTTAGGACTTACCCGTCATTTTCCTGAAGTCTGTATTCCCACTTCAAAACTATTATTTACTTCTTAGAATAAATAAAAAATGCGTTCACGACACTATAAGTCACAAAGTTTGTATGCGTGAGGTAGATAATTGTTTATTTTGTTAAGTTTTCGTATACGTTTATGAAGACGCGTGCGGAATCAGCTGTGTTGAGAGCGCAGAGCGACACGAACTACTCTCAACAGCGCTCCCTACAGACTGACGTTTCGTTCCGTGGTTGCGTTTCGTTTTCGTCCGGTTGTAATGCACGGGTGTTTTTTTTTTCGGTTTGGGCTGAGTGGTGGCTAGGTATGTACTGCATTGTTGTATTTATAAAGGGGTGGTTCCATTTCCGAGCGGAATAGAGATTTTTTTTACTGTCCTTGTAGTTAATTTTTGCATCGTTTCTTCCGGTTTAGCTTTTATCTCAAATAATTTTATTCTAAGTAAAATCTTAGATGATTGGTAGGTATCTTTCTTTTCATAATGAATAAATGAATATGAATATTTGGTAGGATAATTAGGACCTAGAGGTTAGATGTCTACACTAATATACCTACTAATAAACTGTAGGTACTGTAACCAAACCCCTGTAACTCCACCTCTAAATAATAACACCTGACTAAACATAGGTTAGGCGACAAATTTATAAGCCGCCGTATTCGCCCAGTTGTGGCCTATTTGTTTCATAAAATTATAATATCTTCAGACTTCAGCGCTGGCCCAGTGGTAATGGCCGCGACTTCCAAGTTGTAGGTCGTAGGTTCGAACCCAGACAGGCGCTTTACTTTGTGTAAATTATCATTGCCACTGCTGTCAAAACGGCGAAGGAAAACATCGGGAGGAAACCGGCATGTCTTAAAACCAAACATTCGAAATCATGTGACATCTACCAACCCGCACTGGGCCTGCGTGGTGGATTACGGCCCGGTTCCTCTCACCGAGAGGAGGCCTGTGTCCCAGCAGTGAAAACACAGTCATAGGCTGATTACGTGTTATGTAGACATTAAGGGGTTTATTTATAAACGATGATTAAAATTAAGTGACGTTTAAACGTCAAAAATGTGTGGTTAAACAGTCGCTAATCACTACTTAACTGTAAGCAACGTTTAAGAATAAAGTAAAGTAAGAAGATAGGTACTTAATTAGAAGCAGCCAAGACGGACGTTACTGGAAGGGGTTACCTACCTACTAGTCCACTAAATTCAGAAACGATTTAAGTAGGTAGGTAGGTACCTAACCTACTTACTTATAATATAATAAAACCCTTTAGGACCTTTAAGTTTAGGGTGTGATACGTGACGTGATCACGTGATACACATGCCTAAAGAATACCTTAGAAAAAGCTTTGAAGGTCCGTGGCGTACGTACCTACCTGTCCGCCATTTTGTTTCTTTTTTCAAAATGGCAGCCATGGAAGAAAGCTATATAAATCGATAACTGGTATTAATCTAAACAGAAAACATAATAATAAAACATCTATGCAACAAGATGTACACAAGTTAAAAAAATATGGATATCACGTGATCAACTTGAACGTTAATATCTCGGAAATTTTCTGTTTGCATTGATGTCAGTTATCGATTTATAAAGGTTAGGTTAGGTTCGGTTGCATGCCAAGCTTCATATAAAACTCTTGAATCCTCTTTGAGATTTGTTAACCTAAACAAAAAAATATCTATTATAATGTGCAGGGATACCTGAATTTCCTTTTGTTTTACAGCTATAGCTTAAACTTAGCTCCCCTGCACACCTGCTGACAAAATGCCAGAAGTGATAACAATTTTCTATGCCTTTTATCTACTAGATTTTATTATTTTATGACTCTTTACTACTTAGTTAATCTTTTACAGATGTGCACCTTTTACATTGACTAATTGTACGTATTGCTATGGAAAATATTTCTATACAAAACTGATAATTAAGTTAGTCAGTTTATTGAATTCTGAAAATGTATAATAATAGGTATAGTCTGTGGCTATGTGACTAAAATAAATAAAAAAATAAACTATTAGCTAGGAAAAAAATCGCAACACGTCACAACTGATGTCAAGGCCTAAACATATCGGCACCTTAGCCTAAAAAAAAACTAAGCAGATGGTTCTCCCGAAGTCCCGACCTAATGACATTTCACGCTCATTGGGTTCGACTGAAACTTTACGGTCTCGATACGTCAACACATGGACTGTTGTCGATACGCACAACAATGACAGGTGGACGTCAGTCGTCACTACGTCATCGGCAGAGGGATCTGCTAATTTGCCCAATATTTATTCGCAAGATGCCGCCGACACAAATCGAGGGACATTATTATAGTGGACCATTTGGCGTTGAGCGGCACCTTTGAACATTATTTTGCTTACTAATAAGCTAATAGATTCTATTTTATTTATTAGAAACTGATCTGTGTTTGTATGGTGTAGGTACTTACCTAGATTTTTTTTGTAAAGTAGGATCGAATGAGTATTTTTATCTTTTTACATAGCCTGATTATGAATTTTGAAACAATACTTAATCTGAATTAAGTACTAAAAGGGTAAATATCTAAGCTCTAAATTGTATGTCCTAATCGCAAGCGAAGCTTAAATGAGGAACTGATCTACTGGTCTATTAAATAAAAAGTTAGTCAGTTTATTTGTTAAGCACTTAATGAAAAAAAAATGGACGATCTCTAATTATATTAATTGGTAAGAAATAATGGATAGGTGTAGGTAGGTACCGAGTGTCCCCCAGGGATGTGCCTTACAGGCGTTGCGCAGGGATGGTTCCGGAGTTGGTCTTTTAAGAGGAACCGGGACCACCCCTATGCGCGGATGGTGATCACCGGGGTGGTTTTAGTGAGGTAAAAATCCCACACTCCCCGACCCATCTCCCCGGAGGTCGGGTGCCTTTCGAAGGTTCCCCCCGAAAACAAAAAAAGAAAGGTACTGAGTGTCGTAAAACGTACATCAAGTTCGCATTAAGGGTCACCCCAAGTTACAAAGTTTTCAAGTAGATTCCTCGTCATAAGTATTACTTAACGACCCTGGCATATGGTGAGCCACCCATGACCGCGGCTGTTGTGTTATCAAAAATTTGTTAATTCCACTCAAAACAGCCAGTCATCCCGGCTGCTACCTACGATGTTTTATCCCTCGTATAGTGAAACCAGTCCCTATCCCAAGCCATGGTAAAAAAACCTTTGTGTAATTGGCAGATTAAAAAATAAACATGTGAAAACTTCTGATTCAAATTTTGAATTTTCACACTTGCATGCCAGAAGAAAAATAAATCTCAACGTAAGATGTAAGTGATGCAACAGATTTTCGTTTCCTATTTGAAATGTTCCTTTTCTGTATGTTTCTTTAGTAATATACTCGACGAAAGTTTTGTGTGTAAGTTTAATTCAAAGATATTAAAAATACGAGGCAACTGTCTGTAAGACGACTATTTCTTAATATTGGCGCTGATTCCCTTGTTCACAAACTAAACTAAATTTAAGTTTAGTGCATTTTTTTCTTCTATTTCATTAAGAAAAGGACAGAAGATCAATATTAGTTTAGTCCTGTCATATTTAGATACTCCATAGCAAGTTTAGACGTGATTAAAAACATGGCTACTAAAATACGTCAATTTACGTCAGGCGCTGGCTAATTTGACAAGACTAAACTAATATTTATCTTTTGTCCTTTTCTTAATGAAATAGAAAGAAAAAGATGCCCTGAACTTAAATTTAGTTTAGTTTGTGAACAAGGGAATCGCCGCCATTGTGCAACAATTTTTACCAATATGCAATGTTTTCTAATACCTGCCTTACTTAATATTTACAAATTCAGGTGCAATAACATTTTCCTTGATAATGTTTAAACTAGGACGATGTTGAACATCTGTGTTTAAATTGTTTAACTTGAGTGCATCTGGATGCGGTTAGCGAAAGCGCAGGTGTTTTACAAACGGCCAATATTTAAAGAGGATATCAGGGGAATAGCCACCATCGTTCATATTACCGCCGTCTCATAATTTGGACAAATCGATTTAGATCGAGCGGCGCGTTTGTTCCATGATTTAGTAGCACAGACAAATTGGGCCTTCCACAGCGATCCATGATCGATACACTGCGTATGCGCACGTAATGTGGATGTTGAAGCGGTTACCAATTACAAGGACTTGAAAGTAAACGATCCGTAATTTCGTTCATTCAATCTGGCGCAGTCAATTATTAAAGTCATCCCAGAACATAATATAGGTAGGTACTCATGCAATGCATAGCTTCAACGTTAGAGCTGTTTTAAAATAAAATTGGAGAGAATAATTATAATTTTTGTCAGGAAGGGAATAACTCACGACAATAAACAAAGTATCTCCCTAATTATCTATTCACCATCGATCGCCAAGCCATTATTATCGATGATGATTTTTCAATGGAATTTAAGGAGGCCTGGTGGGGCCTCCTTAAATTCAATTGTAGTTGATGCATTGTAGTTGGAACATTGTAGTTGATGTATATTTCTCTTGATAGAGAACTATCTCTATCAAGAGAAATATGCTTCAACTACAATGTTCCTGGATATGACTGTCAAGTATTCAGTCAGATCTATTCACAATGTACACGACATGCAAAAAACAGTCTAATTTTATCTTTCATTAGTCTCAACAATGCAATGATCTTTATCAAAGTCTGCCAAATTGTTTATTAGCACATAACCTGCAGTGGGTACAGTGATTCAGTTAATTGTATTTTTGGTTCTGATTCAGCGATTCTGTATCTAGGGCCCGTTAGTCTGTTCTTCACCGTATTTTCATTACATTTCCTAGAACCGAAATCAGAGCACTTTACGAAATCACTGTTTCGACTCATTGAATCATAATCCGCCTTTATAATATCATCAGTGTAACAATTGACTAATTCTGTTTTCCGAGGTAGTAAGGCGACTGACATAGAGATGTGTTTCGGCGGCGCCAATGTAGTGATTCACTTACGTAGGTGATTCACTAATATTACACGGTGTTACACACGTCCAGCGCGCATCGTCGTGAGTCAAAAGTGCATGTTGTCTATGATTATAGTATATGCGCGTGTGAGTGACCGACCTTGTAAACATCGCTGAAAAATGTGTGCTGCGTTCTTGAACAGCTGGGTTTCGGCTCGCGTTAGGTGACTCGCATGTGTTTCATATATCAGCTGTAGTTTTTTTTATTGCTATTCGTGTTGTAACTAGTTTAGATTTTGTTTATTTCAAGGAAATTGTGTTTTATTTTTACTTAAGTTACTCATGAGAGTTCCTATGACTTAATATTATTCAAATGAGAAAATTTTCTTATTACAAATGATTCGTGAGTTAAATAGTTAATAGGGGTTGAATATGTGCGTGACCTGGCCTAGTTGTGCTCAGATATTTAATAGCGGCAGTATATATTCCCATTTAGGACTCCTACAGGGCGTTACCCTG
This sequence comes from Apamea epomidion, assembly GCA_947507525.1. Lineage (NCBI taxonomy): Eukaryota > Metazoa > Arthropoda > Insecta > Lepidoptera > Noctuidae > Apamea > Apamea epomidion. Next base: position 8,179,417 of record OX382232.1, read on the forward strand.
ATGGCATTAGCCTATTTTACTGACAATGCGGACACTTGAAAAATGTGGGCGTTTCGGCTTTATGCTTTGCTTTATTAATGTAATTGATCGAAATATTTAGTTCCGCGAATCTGGGGCAAATCAACATTCATGTATTTTAAGCGTCTCTGTAGGCGCTTTATCCTTAATCTTAGTCTTCCACTTGTGGTATTGATTTAATTATCTCATCTCTTACATACCTATACTTTATAAAATAACTATTTGTTTCTGAAGCTATGTTTGCCGCATTCGCCTACCTGCTTTTACCAAATTTAGCCACCGGAGTTTATGCATTTTTTTTTAGTTGCAGCTACAAGGGAAGTTTGAACAACATGCCTGGGAGAGGACTACCATCAAAGTGCAATGTTCTCGACACGCAACCGATCAGAACCCTGGCACGATATGAACATGAGTGGTCATAACGCCATCGTTCTGTTTTCCAAAAACAAAATTTGCATTCGAAATTGGAACGCGAATGGCACGAGCGCCTCGGGCGGCGCGCTACCGACCGCACAATGCACGCGCTCACGCTGATTTTTTGTAATTTTCATAATTCCACATTACCTTCATTTGGGTAGTTAAATTAGTTCTTTATGGTAAAAAATAAACTAGAATGGCATGCAACGCTACAATCAAAGGAAATGAGCATTTATCCGGAATTGTTATTGTACCACTACCTACCGTTGTTTCGGCTCTACCTTTTAAAGTTTAAGCACACATAAAATTTAATTATGAAGTAATTGATATCTAAGATATTTTTACGGAGAAGACCTTAATGCTCCTTTAGCGGTGACTTCAATTATAAGCAAGAAGATAAATATACCCCCATTTAGTGTGCTGTCCCCTTAGGGTAGGTCGTCACTGGTGTAAAAATCACTAAGTATGGGGCAGTGTATCGAAGTTTGCGTGCGGTCGCTCCGAGCAACGCAGTGTCAACTTTAAAATAACAAACGTTTGTCGTATTTCAGAGCTGGACTAATATATTATTTCTATTTTCAGATGTTCTGTAAGTATGTTATTTTATTAAAGCTTGGGTTTCAAAATGGCGGCCGTTAAAATTGCTTGCAAAATACGAGCAATTTTTATGAAACCGCGCTACGAAACTTTACCGTCGGTGTTCGAATTTTAGAAACATTCATAATTTCGTCGTGTTCGTAAAAGTATAGGAATCATTGGAGAGTTAGACATTTTGGACTTGTATTGTCTTCTGGTTATTTTTACTTTCTTTGAAGCTCAAGTCCCGCATAAATATGTCTATCTAAAGTGTGACATCTTACAATTTATTACAATGCATTACACGTACAAGGGAATTTTCAAGGCAGAGCTGAAACCATCAAAGTGTCTTAACGGAAAAGTCTGAATTATGAATTGCAAGCATACATAAATTGTGTGGACTTACAATCGAAAGACATCCATGGAAATTTGTTGTACCTACCTACTCATTCACCTAAGTAGACTCTGGTAGACAGTATAGTACCTATGACACTAACTTTACGAAATGGTGTAAAGAAGTGCAGAAGCGATCAATTTTTACGCTTTGGTGTGTCGATAGTCGGCAGCCGATGGGCAAGTATGTATAACGAGGCAATTTGTATCAATGCGCAGATCAGCGGTCATAAGAGATTTCAAAGCCGCCGCCGCACCTGCTTATCCGTAAATATCGCTTAATAGCACTTCCATTCAAATACTGAACAATCAATTAAAGGCTTCACCGTGCTAATTTTAGCGCACATTTTTGATTAAATCCGTTAGTGGCATAAAAGACGTTTTGAAATAAAGAACATAATTTTCAGCGGCAAACCGCGGCATGTGCGGCGCGCGCGGCTGTTGAGCTTAAGAAAACTATTTTTTATGAAAGTTATGCAACAGAGGGCGGGTTACACACTGGACAAAGTCTATAAAGTACACTGTTTAAAGACGAGGTTTATCAACCAACCAATAAAAGTTATAATAATGTGAAAAACTAAAAAAAAAGCAAGAAGCGTGAATGACTATTGTTTCAAAATGTTGGTAACATAGTAATCGTATCTATAATTATGTAAGAACTAATAACAGTTTATCAAAGATTCTAGCGACCCGCCTCTGCTTCACACGATTTTTATAAACTAGAAAAATATCGACATTTCTTTGTTATACCAATGTAAGTTTAATATTATTGTATTATACACATAACCTTACTGAATAGATTCTCTCGATATGGTGAAAACCGCATCAAAAACATCGCGGTCACACACAGACAGAAAAGCGACTTTAATTTAAAACATTACGTATAGATACGAGTATACATAGATATTCGGTATATGTAAAAAACGTAACCAACACGTCTGCTCATATTTAAGGGTGTGGTGCAGACCATCAAACTGAACAACTTTGTCCATGGGACCAACAAAAAATAAAAAATAATCAGCCATCCCATACATTTGGGTCGAATGGGTATAGACATTTTGTATGAAATGTTGGCCCGTGGTGAATGTAGATGTACCTGATCCTAAACTTCTAAGCAGCATAGATTAATCTAGTTCTGTGAGTCTAGTCACCAGCGGGGCATCCATAACACGGGATTGTTCTCGGTCACAATAGAGTAGACGCGACCGTTTACATTACCAGTACCACTCAACCACTGACGACCCGATGATTGGATGCTTTCAATAGACAATGACATGTGTCTCACTATTCATAAACACGATTGTTACCCAAAGAGATTCGGAATTTGTTCTTGTTTTTTCTCGTTTAGATGAATCCCAAAAGACTTTGAGGTGTGTGTGTCATGCAGTTTAGTGTGATCAGGGATTGTGTTAGTTTGATGTTTATGTATTGGTTTATCTTCATAATACTGTATTGGTTTATCCTTAACTATGGCTACGATAATTTGTTTACGTTGGTATCTTAATGGTTAAGTTTCATCAGCATCATCATAATTAGCCTATAATGTTTCCATTGCTGGGACACAGGCCACCTCTCAGTGAGAGAGAGTGGGCCGTAATCTACCACGCCGGTGAGTACGGGTTGGTAGATAATAATAATAATAATAATAACGTATCTTCGAATTTTTGGTTCTAGGACATGCCGGTTTCCTCACGATGTTTTCCTTTACAGTTTTGGGAGCAGTGGTGATGAAATAATTTACATAATATCCAGGCCATATCTAAGTTTCTTAAACATTATTTGTATTATAGTAGGTAGGTACATACCTAAGTATCTAAAAATTTAAAGTGCGTGTCATGTGGATTTTTTTTGGAATTGTTGTTTGAATGTGTATTAAGAGTTAGCGTCAGTTTTCAGTAGGCATGTGTTTCTTTCTAAAACGGCATACAACAATTTGTGTATAAATAAAATGGAAAGTGATGTAACAAAGCAGCTTTTTATTTTGTTAGATATACGTTAGATAGTATCGCGAAGTGTGTCTCGGGTACCACAAAAGGTCTTTTATAAAGAATATTGTTTAAAAATGTGTCGTCAAATTGGTTTTAGGCTGAGATCATATTAAACCTTTTAATATAATAGCGGTGTTTAAAAAAATATTTTCAGATGCGTGAATTTATAGTTTTGTAAAATTAAATTGCGGGTCAACGTTGGACTTTGTATTCTGGTCCCTATGAGGATTTTTTTTAAAGAATCAAGGTTTATTTATTTTTATAAAGGCAAAATACACAGTATTCACACATAATCTTTGCCATAATTATAGATCTCACATGTAACTAAATTATAGAAAAGCACGGCACTTTTAATTAGCGGACTTGTACTTGTAAATTATATAAAAGAAAATATGTTTTTATAATCTTAAAACGGCACGCAAAATAGTGTTTATAAATATCGAATAAAAAATATAAAAATAATAATCATTTTTATTAGTTTATAATACAAATTGACATAGCCAAGAATATTTGTAACGTAGACGCTACGTCGCGCCTACGCCGCGAAGCCGCGCGTAGCAACGCGGAGCCGTCCGTAGCTGCGCGTAGCCATAAACGTTTTACCTAAGAAATTAAACAGTTACGTACCTACTTTAATAAATAACAATATGCTTCACCTACCTTTAAACCGTGCCGAGTTTTTTTTTACAAATAAATCGCTAGTCACGACCCCAAAGTCGTAGCCTTAAAAATTGGTTTCTCTATGCAAATGCGTATCTCGTGCCCGCGACAGGTGACGTGCGGCACCCTTAATTGTTTTTTGTAATAATATTCAAATATTATGACGTTTTTTCTTTGAGTTTTTGTGTTAGGCTCTGGCGCGGGTGGCGTACCAGGTGGTCCAGAAAAAAAAAACAATTTCTTTCGCCGTAACAGCCGTTGCTAAGCTTAGGCTGATACAGTTATCGCTATATATTATAAACATAGCATTTATATATTGAGATAATTCACTATTACATTTCTTTATTGGATAATCAATTTGTGATTATTCAATAAAGAAAATGGAAATGTTTTCCTCGTGAAATCCTCAAAGGAAAATTCTGTTGACATCACAATCTTTGAATAGAGTTAGTTAAACTTCTTTGTCAACAAAAATTATTTGCTGATTGCTGTTACGTTCTCCATGGAAAACAAGAAAATTGCCGAAACAGGATAATTTCATAATTTATTGAATAGAGGCTATTTCAAAACTTCACAATTAGGTATGTGTCTGACAAACTTTCATGATATTTATTTATTCAAATGCACCGTTTGTACAGGTTTTGAATAAATGTGCTATATAGGAACAAAAACAGAAAAAAGTAATAAAAAATTAGGTTCACCAACAGGCACGGCTGTTGTGTTTATTGACAAAAAAACTGATGATCTTTACGAAGATCAAAACTTACAAGTATTCCGTGTTAAATAAAACTTTTTATACCGAACAAGTAAGTAAGTATTATTTAAACTATGCTCAATAAAATTTGAAGTTTCTTTGAGTAAAATGAAACTGTGACACACTTCAACAAACATTAATTTCGTGTAACATTGATTTATGTTTATAACTACTAATTATATGCTTATTAACGTGACAAGAGCCATAAATTAAGAAATAAGAACGCATGACGTTCAAAACGGAAGCAAAGCATTAATTTATTCAAATCTGTTTGATTAGGATCCATTTAAATGCGGACTGTTATTCTTACAATTTTATCGTCGGATAGTCGAAAAAGTTGAAAAGGCTCCGGGAGGCGTTTGGCGCTTGGCGTGTGCGCTTGGCGTGCAGCCCTCGGCGCTTGCGCACCTGCCGTGCAATTATCCGGTCATTAGTCGGCACGGAGACCCGAAATTAGTGTGTGCAACTCTAAAACCCCAACAGTATGTTATCGCATAGGATGTAGGGGTAAAAGAAATTGCTTTGTTGATTTTATGCTTATTTCCTAAACTCTCTGACACTTTTGAGAATACTAGCGCCTTTGCAGAAAAGCGCGACGTTAAAAGACCCATGGTGGAAGGAGATGGTGGTCACTGTGTTCAAAATTTTCCAGTCACCTGGACCGTGCAAATAGCAAGGCCTTTGGCCAACAGACTGAAAGTACTTTAGATTGCGGAGCTCTGTCGTATTTATTTGGGGTGTAAAAATAGATTTTTATCTTGTAATTGCAGGTCTGGTATTGAATCCTTCATTAGGGGCGTGCTGCGGCGGGCGGGGGTGGCGGGGTCTTGGGTCGTATAAGTGTGAGGACACAATGGGCGCCCCCCGCGGTATTGTGCGCTAATGTATGCGCGTGCGGTGTCGCCGACAGCGGCCGCGGAGCCACAACACAAACATTTCAACGCATCTAATTTATTGTCGTGTCGCACCGAGCCGCGGCACGCAAAAAATATTGTATTTAAGGTGCAGTGCTGCTACGGCAAAAGCCGCAACCCTTTTTAGTATTTATTTGCACTGGATTTGATAAATGATTTTCTTCATTCAACGCAAAACCAAGGACCAAACGATCAGACTGCTCCACCAAGCCATAACCCGAATATTGGACAAAGAATTGTTAAGATTGATCTTTAGACTAAATTTTTCTCCTAATGCTTTCTTTGCTTATTACAAACTTAACAAAAATATAGGTATACTATGCAAGTACTGTTGAGTGCTATCTCGGAGCCTGAAACAAACCCCTGAATTATGATATTTTTTTTAATCTTATCATATCATATTTTTATTATCTAAACAATAATGTATCGTATGTCTCCACAGCAGAACGAGGTCTTAAACAAAATTGAATATAAAATCTCGACGAAGGATGACTCAGTCGTTGAGAGCAATTTTGAATATTATAATATGTAAACTAGTTGTTGTTCGGTGGAGTTGTCTGTTCTGCCTCTATACAATTAGTGACATTTATTAGTACAACGATTGTGTACGGGCAAGGAGGTGACATTCTGTATAATTCATTGTACCGCATTCGTAACAAGGCACTTATAAATTACAATTAAGTATCGGCAGGAGAATACGGACACAGTCGTTACGGGCTGTCAGAAGTCCGAAAGTCTAAAGAAAAGAATCAGTAGGTAGGTCTTATAGGGATACAAAAATGGATTACAAAGGTCAGATGATAGTAACTTGATACACAATAAAGCGCATTATATGTTATGATTTTCAGCAGCGCTAGGTAAAGAACATGAAATTAAATATAAATATTTGATTTATACGACTATAAATCAATAGTGGCTGTCGATGTTCAATCAATAAATTTGAATGTCTCACAGACCACAGAGGAAAAAATCCTAGAATTTTAGCCTTTCAGTCTTTAAAGGCTAAAATGCTAGGATTTTTTTCTCTGATGAAATTATTATGATAGCCATCTGGCTATCGTAAGAACTTTATGGTCCAATTCACTTATGGCATAAAACGATTAGCGGGGATTTCCATAAACATTACCTGGTAATACTGGTTACAATTGATTGGTCAAGCTGCTCAAGCGGCCTTCTAAACTGGACTGTAAGTATGCTAAACAATTACTTACAGCGCGGAATAATTAATTTACCAAAAAAATTATAACTTGCCGTTGACCTGTCCATGTTTCTGGTTTACCGGCTAGAGACAGTTTGTAAGCAAAATAAACGCGAATATTTACCGTGTCCGAGTCACAATGACACATTCTACAAACAGTTACTTGGCAATTTCATGTTATTCCCTTGAGTTCCCGTAGGTAGTGAACATACGGCCACCCAGCACTGGGAGATGCACCTTCGACTGTGCTCTTCAATTGGTAGCTGGCAAAAACTGCATTTGCATAGTGCTCGATGCTTGCCGCGATAGTGGCCACCGCGAGTTCTACCTTGCGCCGTAAATCTACGAAAATTTGGATGTGATTGTTTCTTTCTTGTTTTTGTCGACATGTTCATACTCTGTTACGGTGTGTGTTTGTATGTTACGAAAAAAAATTTGCGTTTTGGACCAACAAAAAATAAATATACAGAATTCATCATTTACAACAATGAAATCGATCCTGCTGTTCAGTTTCATGAAATGATGTAGGTAGGTACGGGCAGTAAAATAAGATTTCTATTGATTGTTTATCTGATGTTGACTCGTAATCTGAATGTTTTACTTAGTAGCCAATTTTCGCCAATTCCGCCGCTAGCCGTCTCATAAAATCGGTCATAAAGATCGGAGGAAAACCTAAGAATTGGCACAATGTGTCGCGGACCAGCAAACTAGCTTCTTTTTTCTTTCACAGGCATGATTATTATTATAACAGTCCTATTTTCGTGAGCTCTGAAGTCTCAGAGTACGCTCAGTGGCACCGTAGATTCTGGCGGCCGGTGACAAATGTCGATGCCACCCACTGCACGCACGACCCCGATGGTACGGCAGTACCGAGACGTTCCAATAAATACAACACACAAATATATCTGCCTTTTATTTCATTCAATCCCTTCAATGTGGAATTACTTTAGATTTAAAGTTTTCGGATTACGTACAATTAAATATACAGTCGTAAATCCTGGCTTGTTTTCTAGACTGACTATATCTGATTACACTCCTTATTACTTACCCCGCAGTCATGCTAAGATAATTGTTTTAAAGGATTTATAAATCATTTGAATTTGAAGAGCATTTGAAGAACGCTCGTCAAAAAGCTAAACTTTAATGTACGATGTTTAATTACTTACGCTAAAACACTGGATTGTGTATCATAAAAGTGATAAATGCATCGTGAGCTCCTTCAAACTCAAACAAACCCGATTAAAATCAAGCTTACGTATTATTTCTGACCCACTTAAAATTCTTGTTATAAATGCTAAGCAAATTCCGATATAATGCTTTTTATTGCGATACTTAATTGGCCGGCACGTGTAAATTAGAGGATAATATAAAAATGTTAGAGGTTCAGAGGACGTCCGAGGATATTGGCTTTAATCTTTATAAGGATTAAGGTCGGGCGGCAAAAACTTTAGATAATAGAGGTGACTGATTCTGTGTAGGTTTTAATTTGTTTCACTCCCATAACTCGTTCTACATATATCTCTATGTGGATTTAGAAGTCTAGTATGGCAACTGTCTACATTTATTTAATTTGTTTCACTCCCATAACTCGTTCTACATATATCTCTATGTGGATTTAGAAGTCTAGTATGGCAACTGTCTACATTTAATTTGTTTCACTCCCATAACTCGTTCTACATATATCTCTATGTGGATTTAGAAGTCTAGTATGGCAACTGTCTACATTTATTTAATTTGTTTCACTCCCATAACTCGTTCTACATATATCTCTATGTGGATTTAGAAGTCTAGTATGGCAACTGTCTACATTTAATTTGTTTCACTCCCATAACTCGTTCTACATATATCTCTATGTGGATTTAGAAGTCTAGTATGGCAACTGTCTACATTTATTTTGGGACCTGTCTAAAAATTTTCCAGTGGGTGAGGAACCAAAATTAATTAGGTAGTATATTTTTCCTCAAATTTTTCGGGTCGTTGAGCCAACTAAGTTTTTCTACCTAAAATTTGCAGTCAAGACAGATTTTGCAATACCTTGGTACTGGACGTTTGCAAATATAGAACCTATCCACTTCAATCATATATCTCTAAACATAAGGACCTGTACGTACGCATGTGTGTATGTACAGTAAGATCAAACATCACGGCGGAGGTATCCTCGGACCATTATCGGGCCACATTCCTCGAGTCAAATTATTTATTTTGTGCGGGGCGTGAGTTACCGGCCGGCCCGCCCCTTCGTTACTATGTTAATTCCTGCTACCTACAGATCTGCTCTTCATTCTAATGTATCAACAAAGCCTTTGGAATGTAATTTAGAGTAGGTGTTCTAGTTTTTAGAATTTATGATTGTTGATTTTCCCATGCGGAGGATTGTCATTGTAATATGACTGTGTGGGTATAAAGGAGATTAGCCTACTTAACAGGAATGTCTACTGCTATTTTTGTCCACTACATCATATCAGGACGTTCGTCATATAGGTACAGACAGTCATCAACGAAAATTAGAGACTAATTTCTTTTGTGCCACAATACGTCTCAACAATTCAATAGAAACATAACAGTCGAAATAAAAGGTTTAGTGGACAATGTAATTGGTTATTAAAAAGCGCATATATCACGGTTGCGAGGGCCGGGGCACACCGAGCGGTTCGCGTGGGAGACAGACGACGTGATTTGTGTGGAACCGCCGCGTGCGCTCGACCACGCCCCTTCATTAACATGCTAATGCCGATTCTGGAGCAGGGATCGGGATGCTCTCACTGGGTCACTGGCGTTACTGGATGATCTACTTTGAGAGTCACAGGATTTTTTAGAATCATGCATTGCGTACGTACCAACATATGACAATAGGCTGAAGAATCAAATGAGTGAAACAGTGTCTAAAAATACCAGTAGGTACTATTGTTTGCAGAAAGTGTTCAGGCTTTTACGGTTGAAAAATTGCGACTTGATGTCTGATTTGGGAAAGCTTTTAACGTTGTGTGATACAAGCGGTTGTATGCGAAATAAAAAAGGCAAATTGGGTTGATTGTTAGTGAGAGTGCAGGTGAATATATCGAGTGAATGGTTCAAGCTGGCGCATGCGTGTGGCCGGCGTGAGGCGCGGGCGCATCGACGACAATGCGTGGTGTGGTAATGTATGCGCGCCAGGGAGGTCCCGCGCTGTGTCGTGGGAAGACGTTATCGTCGCGATCTGCCTCTCCTACATATACTTTTAAAACCCTTATATGTACTAAATGTAAGTACCTACGCCACGTTGTCTGGACGTATTTTACACTCGCTTTGACTTGTATGATAGCGGGATTAAATACCTATAATTTTTGTATTCCAAGAGTAAAACTTTTTTTGGTATAATTATTTAATCAAAAGAAAAGTTAAGCTATGACAAAAGAATTCACTTTGATCTTGTTTCACCAAAAATATAAAGCTGCGAGTTTAAAACATACCTATCACAACATCGTAAATGTAACGTTTCCCGTCGTCTACGCGCTACGTTCGTAGCGAGGGCTCGTAGCGGGCGGGTTGCGTGGCGCCGCCGAACGCCGCTCGGAGAATTTGCATAAGCTTTTTGTATTCGGTAATAATGTGGTGCGTATTTTAATTGGGCGCGATTAAATCTTAATAAATCGGTCGGTGTTCCCACACGCGTCCGTCGGGCAGACTTGGCCGCTCGCAATTACGCTGGCGGCGTGTGTTGTAATTTGGCGACGGCCGCGGGCGAAACTCAGAAATTGCGCTCAGTTTTAGCAGTGCACCTTTGCAGACTAAAACACTAGGGCATCGCGTGCGGCGCGCGTCAGACAAGCGCCCGCGCCGCTCGCCGACCGCAAGCCGCGGCCACTTGAATGCACTCCCCAATTACGAATCGTAAACGCGACTAAATGAATGATACCCGCGTGCGATTATTACCGGCTTATTTTTACTCGACACTTGCAAAGGCCTACTTTTGTTTGCTGTACGTTAAAGAATGCTCGTTATATTTTTTTTACATCTTAGATCAAAGGGAAAATGGAACTTATATCAAGTCACCATGTCCATTTCTGAAGCAGTGCGTTAATGAGATTTCTGCCGTCGTAGAACCGAATCGGCCGTAGGTTATACTAATACCTTAGTATAACCTACCACCGATTCGGTTCTACATCCAATGTGGTGTTGTCACTACTAGTTACTCATGCTCATACTATCAAAAGTAGTAGACAATTAAGAATTAAACCGCAATATGACAGTCGTTTAGTGTCCTATTGTAATGCAATACCACAATGCATTATTGTTGCTTGTTTATAGAGGGATCTCACAGAGTTTTTCAGATTTTAACCCTACAATCACATATTGCGTATGTACATGAGGTGCCAAGTCGACTCACAACTATTGCCTAATCATGTGCATCTGTTTCTATTAATTTATTAATATTTTTATGTCGAGAGCTGTTACGTTAAGCACCGGCTAATTATCTGGGTTACCCGGAGAGCTTATTTCGGCACATAAACCAGCGTCCGTCCAAAACTAATTTATATTGGAATGTGATATATGTGCGGGCGGCGAGTGGCCCGGGGGCACGCGCTCGGGCGGTTTTAATCACCTTAACCCTAACTTAACTGCTGTTAAAACACTACCGAAACGAAGACGGCGAACCCGCGCCGCCGACGCAGGCGCCACGGCCGCGCCCGTCCGAGCCCATTATCTCTACTTGCGACCACTCACCAGCCTCATCTTCAACTTTACCGCCGGATATTACGCATTCAATACTTTTTATACTTACGTTACATTGCATATCTAATTTAACATCGAATCGATATGATCAGAAATCGATTAAAAGGGAAGTATTGATCGACTAGAATTGTCATTGGTATCGATGAGAATCGATTTGGTGATTCCCGTGACGGGTTTTTTGCGCACTGTCCCGCGGGTGACGAGCGGTCACGGCTGACGTGTCAATGAGTCCAATTCTCACACTGTCGGCGCCGGCGCCGGCGCTATGGGATGGGTTACGAATTTACGATCAAAGATTTGTTCAGATAGCGACAGGTTATTATTATGAATACATAAAAGCTTTTGTTATAATGACGATGCGAAGAGGAGGTTCAAAGGCAAGTACAATAAGTACGAGTTAAAATTGTAATTGATCGAAAACAGAGTTATTGCACTAGAATGTAGCTTGCAATCAGTCATTTTGAGATCAAGTAGGTGCATTCAATCAAAGAAATTCTGTGTCAATCTTTGCCTGGGCTGATTTTTCCATCCCCAGATAACTTTTATTCGGGGAATAAAATTTACGTTTGACAGTTTTTGTATGAAATAACTGTCAAAATTTCAAAATCATTACCCGAATAAAGTTATCAGATGATTGAAAAATCAGCCCTTTTAATGACATTACCTACATAATCTATTGATTATGTAGGTAATGTATGTATGTATCACCACATTTAAAAACTTCAACTTAGATACCAAAAGCGGCAGCATTTCATAAACATTTCAGCATCATAGGGTATGCATATTACACTTAAGCACAAGCCATTGGCTGCAAAGTGTAGCAACAAACCACAGGTGGAAGTAATAGCGTGGTTCGTGTAGACGCGCCTTAACCTGTTCGTGAGAATGCTTGCGGTTTCCGACTCGGAAGCACAATGCCGGGCGATTATACCCGAGCTGGTAGGAACGCCGACAAGCGACGCGCGCGACGGTTTCATTTCACTCCGGAGAATGTAACAAACCTTAATTGTCTACAGGCAGTGGTGGAGGCCGTGCAGGGTAATAGTTTTACAGCAGAAGCAGGGTTAAAAATGTATCGCGAAGATTCTTAGATAGTTGTAATAATTGCTTTGATTGGAAAAGGAACCGAAAGTGACCGCATTATAGACCTTCGGCCACTGATGACAGCATTTGAATTGATTTACGCCCAGTTTCTGGAACGAAAATCAACACAAAAATTACCTAATAATTTGTCAAGCGCGCGTAAACTGCTGTTATTGGTTGAAATAATTATCAACAGCTAATTGCATCACTTGACCTGCGTTTAATTTTGACGAGTCGATAATTTTTGTTCAAGATACCGGGCGATACCCTTGTGAATATATAAAACATACTAACCACCCACGATATAGTGTTTATCAATATTTGAAAGGTTGAGTTAGACGGGGTTGCGAGTTTTGTGTCCAAGGGTACGAAGAATTCCAAGTAAAATCTGTTGATCGATACATGACCGTGCGGTATTCAAACATGTGGCAACTGTACTACTTAATTAGTAGGTACGACTGAACTGGCTAAAATTCTGTTAGCTTTCCTTAGGTACTACGAGAGCTCTCGCGAGCTTTCCGTAACTGGATGAGTAAATTAAACAATCAGTTTGTTATATAACATCCATAATTATTCCTCGAATGGAATTATGTTTTTACATTTATAATTATATTTTTTCATCTTCTCTCTTCCCGCTTGCCACCTAGACAGACACCTACTTGTTTTATATTCTATTCTTTAACCAAATTAATGGTGATCTCTTATTTGTTACATCTATTTATAACGAACTCGCGGAGGTTGTATGTAAGTCCCGAACAGAGGGGCAATTCTCGTAATTTTAAGAACGTTCACAGTCTGATCGCAGTTTCAATCTGTCCAAAATACCTCTAATTTCCCTATATTTTTGACAAGTTTTTGACATTTGTTTGTCGCTGAGATGAGACTGCGACTAAATTTTGAACGTTTTAAATTACGAGAATTGGCCTTCAGGCTATAAAGTCAAAAAGTAGTAAAGTCAAACACAATTGTATTCTAACTGCCAACTCTCCACTTTTTACAATTTCAATCCTTTCGCATCTCAAATCAGAAAGATTACAGACCGTATTTATAACTCTTAAACGAGGATAAAGGCGTGCGCAGCACGTTTATTGCCTACAAGATATCAGCTTCATATTATAAAGAAAACATTCGATCAGTATTGTATTATAAAGAAAACATTCGATCATATCATCTTATAAGTGTTAAGATAATTTTTGTCGAAAGAAAGACATTGTTTTCCCTGCGATCAAAACTGTAGTACCTAGTACCTACCCTTAGTACTTATCTAATTACTAGCAACAGCTTCTGACTTAATGAAGTATCGTACTGAACCCAATAAAAGACTCTCGCAGAAAGGCGCAACGAGACTTGTAGAACAATTTCTATGAAAACTTCTTGGAAATGGTTCGACCAGAATCGCGTCGCACCGTCGCGTCGTGCCCGTCTGCGGGAGCCTAAACACGTTAATTATTCTCTCTATAAGCAAACAACGTTAAACCTGAGCATAAAATGTTAGATTTCCTATAAATCTTAGGAAATAACAGTGTTCCTGACGTTGCTAATTAAACAACCGCTTACAAAAAAGTGTGCCATGAATAAACCAATTGAGCATGAAACTATTTTTTGTTTCAGTGTTTATCTTTTTTAATCTCATGCATAGTTAATTCCAATTTGTTAGAATTAAAATTATATTGTTCGTTTATTAAATTACGGTACTTGAAAATGAAATGAGTTTAACACTTTTGTCCAATAAAAACTTTTATTTACAATTTTACGAAACACAGCCAAATGCATAACTAGTCGAACATGAGACGAACAGCAATTGGTTCCAACAGTGTTCGTTGACTTTGCCCAGAAAGCCGCTTAATCTGACCATTAAAAATCCCACGTAACACAAAGACACAAACATTCAATACTCGATGAGACGGCCCCAAAATCAACTAGAGACGGCGAAATCAAATGATATTCGCAAATCGCAATAGGATTGTCTAGCCTAGCCTAGATGACCGCAACGCTCGGTCAACACTCGACGTCCTATATGGGTCGGCCGAGTTCGCTCGCCCCCGCCGTAACGGGCCATCATATCCGTAATCTTTAACGCGATCTGTGTATTGTTTATATATGATTGGTGTTTTATTTGTGCGTGCCAATGACCTTTCTGCTTAGGATTTGGAAAGCTTGCTAAAACCAAAGCTTAGTACGTCACGTCTCATTTGATGTTCAAAGATCTTCAAAATGTGTAATTGAATTTTGGGTTTCATAGATTAAGCATTATTTGTTGTCATACAACTATGAACAGGAAAATTTTGTCTAGAATTCGAATTATATATAACTATCTTTCATAAAGAGTTTAAGGAAGCCATAAGAATGAGGCAAGCTACACTATGAGAGTAGTAGTCTGTAGTAGAGACGATGACTAACTACTCTACATTATTTATAGAATGAGTTTTTTTTATAAATTGATTGAACAATTCTGTCGGTGATAACTTAATGAGATACATAGATTTTCCTATTGATTCTCTTGTAAAATAAACATTAGGTACATATTCAATTAAATCCTCGAAATCTATTTATAATATCTTTTGTCTGCGAATACGAGCAAGAGGAATAAAATGAAGTTTATTTATAGCGTCTGCCTGTATTAGTGACGGCAGGACGGAGGACGGGTGTCCCTTCGCGAACCGCGTATGAATGGGATCGTCTCCTCTCCCGGAATAACGGGGCTACTGTTGGTGACACATTATACAAGCCTGTAAACGCATAAGTAAAATAATTCGGTTTAGTGTAGATTACTGCTAAAATGCTGTGTTTGTAGCTACTAGCTACGTAGCCTTTGTTCTCTAGAGATGAAATAGAAGTTCTCTACAGTTTTGCTTCTACGCTGGACCCGAGGTATATAATAATAATAACAGCTTATTATTGTCCCACTGCAGGACAAAGGCCTCTTCTCATATGGCACGAGCTCTGATCACCACGCTTGATCAAGTGAGCTGTCATCCTTCTGATGCTAGGGATTGACACTATTGATAGCTGACTTCACATTAGTTTTCACGGTGAGATTTTTACAGAATAGGTCGGCAAGTGTCCTCGTAATATTTTTCCCTCTCAGATGTAAAGCCCAAGATAAGGCTCAGAAAGTACATATGAATTCAAAAAGTCAAATTGTTACTTGCCTGAATTTAGTCAAGGGAGGTAGGCGAGGGAGGTATTTAGTCAAGTCAAATTTTTTGTATCTATCGAAATAATTATGATGTCATACCCTAATTTCTATTCCATGGAACTATTTTAATCGATTTAGATTGAACGATTATCTTCTCATTAACTACTACAAAACTTAGTATATTTTAACTTCTGTCAGTTTTATTTATTTTTTATTCAAATGTCTTTTGATATATACAAATATTTTATTAGTTAATACGATGTGTAAGGATGACTCCGTAGGCGTGGTAGCCTGATGTCATCATTGAATACTCAACTTTCATATTTCGTAAGTCTGGAAAAATGTGCCTTATTTTACCTAAAACGTGCACATAAATTGACAAAATTGTCCACAACAAGCCTGTAAAAAATCGAATGAGAAATTCATGAACAAATTCGTCTTTCCATCAGCTTGAACATCAATTAAGTTCAATAATGTAAGTTTACATATAATTACGTTGATAGCATCGTTTCCAGTCCACTTTATCATGTATCGATATCTAGTGTAGTCGCGAATTGTCACCGGGGCCGGCGCAGGCGCAGGCGCGCGGCGGAGGTACGATCCACGGCAGGTGTGCCCTTGCACCTGTGCTCGATTGTTACATTCCTCGCTCGAACCTCCGCCCGCCAACTGATCACTCCTGATTATCTACTTGGATTCTTCTTCAATCAACAAACACTTTAGTTTATAAACGAGGTTGTACCTACCTACTGGACAGTAAGCCGTGTGTCAGAATGTAGACGCAGGATCTATGTTTTCATATTGGTGCAATTAAAGTGCGGTGTAATTACTGTCACTCTTGCTGGAGGGTTTGGTTATTTACTTTGGTAATGTTTTACTATCCAATTGCTAAAGTCATAAATTCTGGGCCAGTCAGCATAAATATGCAACACATTGCATCAAGTAGATTCAATTGTTTTTTCAAAGACCTTTCCCACACTTTATTGTGTGAAAGGTCGTAATGCATCACCAGTCCAGTCAATAATTCGATATATATAATTAAAGGACCTGCCCGTCATGAATGGAGATCGCAAATATAGAAATGGTCGGCATAGTAAAGTTGTACGTCACAGATAGTTGGCGCCGACGCGCGACGGACGCACGGGCGGACGTCGCTCCTTGCATACCGAGTGTCGTAGTTCCGACACTCGTCAAATTAATAATTCCACAACCAGTGCTTCGGACACATTAAATCGTCACTCAAAATATACTCCGTCCGTTTCCATCTATATTATTATAAATAGAGACAGGACATAAAAATGAGTATGTAAAGTTCTCCGGCCGTAGCAAACACAAGTACTACTGTTCGTTCCGGCTCGTAAATTTAAGCTATTTATGCGACACATAAACGCCGACGGTGTTCCCTTTTAGATAGAACAAAGATATAATCGCATGTAGAGATTCGCACGATAGAGTTCTGGTGCAGTGATTTTCACGCATGCCCTAGTAAATCCAATTTATCTGTGAATGAATGTAGCGCTCAGTTTGTTTGGCTGGCACAGATATATTTAGAATAAGCAGTCCTTAGAGAATTTAATGAGTTTTCCCGAGAAAAGCAAGTTTAAATGTCCTTTTGGATTCGTAAATAGCAATTTGGAACAGTCGCGCTGAGTTTGGCTGGATTGATGCTTTTGAAAACAGTAAAGTCAGTCCTCCACGGAAGAACATAATGTACTTACAAGGCTCTGATCTGAATAGCTGCCAAGAATTTGACATTTAAGCATAATGGTTCATATTTAAATTACAGATTTGATACCTAGATCAGCAAAATAAAACATTTTTCTTCCAACATCAATGTAGACTTCGCTCCTAAAATTGTATATATTCGTAATTCGCATGAACCCACTACGAAATCGCATCTAATAATCAGCAGGTATTTCCTTGGTACAGTGAGTCTGTTGTGCAAGTGTCGGGAGGCAGTGGCACGCGGGACAGGCCCGCCTGTTTGACGTTCCCAGGCGATAGCTGCTATCTCTTGCAAACACCTCTTGTTTGAGCCACAGCCGACATTACCTTACCATGTTACAAGTAACAGTCTGTAAAACTATAGTTAACCTTATGGGGATTAATATAAAGGTGTTTATAAGTTTCATCTGTAAGTTTGCAAAGTTAAGCTAAGTATATTTTAGACTGTAGCCTTCTTCGGCCAGACACGCGACTTATCTATTGAAATTTTCAAGTGAAGTCGCGCGTCACTCACTGTTTGTGTTTGTATATCGACAAGTGTCACTGTTGTGTTACGATATCTTTTTGTAACTAGTTCCAATATAGATAATGATAAGAACATCAAAAGTTTTTCAACAATTATCGCCTTGCTGTCTACCTACATATGTTGCAACACAGACAAAGGAATTTTGTAAGGATGCAACGCTTCTGAATATTCCGTTAAAGCACATTCTCAAGTGAAATTACTTATTCCAAGCTTACAGCTAATTTAAGTGATAGTAAGCGCTGGACACCGTATTTCAGAGCAGAAACAGGTCGGTTTCCTACTGACAAGGAATGGCTGGTAGAAATTATTCTGTAATTATTTAGTTAGCACCTGCTTGGAGGCATCTGCGAGGCCGCGGAATAGGTCAGGAGGCCGGCCCGCTAGCGCACGCGCCTCTTCAAGGCCTAATGTTTCAGCTGCTTAGTAAGTACTGGTTTTATATTGCTCTATTTGTCATTTTTGCATCTGATGCAGAATTGCAGATAAGAAGAGTCATCGATGAAACCGTTAGCAACTTTGTTTGAACAGATATTACAGCAATAAGATCTATTTATCTACTCTTCCGACGACCGGAAAGCTCGTGACGCATACTTATCTTTTGGAACAAGTGGAACACACCCACAAGCTAATAGAAGTTTATTTAAATTGAATCTAGATTAGTATAAATACGTTACACAGTTAAATAGGGAAGGTAGCCTGCGTATGTTCTCGAACACATCCGCCAGTTACCCCTTAAGGTGGTCAAAGTCAAAGTCAAAGTCAAAGTCAAATCATTTATTTCAAATAGGCACATAAAAGGCACTTTTGAACGTCAAAAATAAAATTAGAATAAAATTGATTCTAGTCGCCCCTTCCAAAAGGTAGTTTTCGTATGGAGAAGAATGGGCAAGAAACTCCACCGTTACTCTTTTAAAATGTTTTACAATATATTGCATACATTATTTATATAATTATATGTGAAGACGATGCACCCAAAAATAAACTTACTATACCACAATAGGTAAAAGAATTAAAATGGATAAATGTAACCATGACATATAGATCAACTATGTGATAGATACATGGTGCTCACATATTCACAAACATTCCAAACGTAGACGATTTTCATAAATAAATAAGGAGTAATAAGTCCGGGTGTGACCCCAAGTAATTACAGAATGTAAATCAATGTCAAAAAAAAAAGAATAAATTATACAATTACATTAGCAACCAGTTTGATTTTGTCTAGACTCTAGAGATTGTCCTATGGAGCAAGACCAGCATGTTTCCAAGCATTCTTATCTTGGATATAATCCTCTAATTTGTAATATCCTTGCTTACAAAGTGTAATTTTAATATAAGTTTTAAATTTTCTTTCATTTAATTGCAATATTTCACAAGGTATTTTGTTGTAACATTTAACACAGTACCCCATAAAAGATGTATGAACTTTAGATAATCTGAAAAAAGGTTGATCTAATTTATCTTTATTTCTAGTATTAAAATTATGTCTATCACTTATTTTATTAAAAAGATGTTGATTTTTTCTTACATACATAATATTTTCATAAATGAATTGGCAAGGTACCGTCATAATATTAATCCTTTTAAATAGTTCCCTAAGAGATTCGCGGCGACGTAGATTGTAAATGGCTCTGACAGCTCTCTTTTGCAAAATAAAAATGGATTCAATGTCAGCAGCCCGACCCCACAGTAAAATGCCATATGACATAATACTGTGGAAGTAACTAAAATAGACCAAGCGCGCGGTTTCTTCGTCTGTTAATTGTCTTATCTTTCTAACAGCATATGCGGCCGAGCTTAGCCGCCCCGCAATAGATGTTATATGAGGTCCCCATTGTAATTTCTCGTCTAGCGTGATTCCTAGGAAAACTGTCTGATTAACAAATTCTAATTTTTGGCCATTCAATACGATGTCACATTCGCTACTTCTAACATTAGGTAATTTAAATCTAATGCATTTTGTTTTTTTTTCATTAAGTACTAAATTATTAACCGTAAACCAATCTTGGACCCGAAGAATAGAGTTATTCACGTCGTCAAGATTTTGTGACCGTCGGTCTATTTTAAAGATCAATGATGTGTCATCTGCAAATAACACCATCTTCGGTTGATTTTGAAGTAATTGGGGTAAATCATTAATATAAACTAAAAAGAGGAATGGACCCAATATCGAACCTTGAGGAACGCCCATTGTCATTTCAGAACCCAATGAGTTTACGCCATTTACTTGGATTTTAACCTTTCTATCTTTCAGGTATGATCTTAACAAGTCAAGTGCTGTTTTCCTAATCCCATAGTGCTCGAGTTTCATCAGAAGTGTTTCATGGTTTACGCAATCGAACGCCTTAGAGAGATCGCAAAAGATTCCAATAGCATCTTGTGCTTCTTCCCAGGCGTTAAAAATGTTCTTCATTAGGGTAACACCGGCGTCAGTGGTACAACGCCCTTTGGTGAAGCCGTACTGGTGTTCATGAAAGATGTAATTTTTATTAAAGTGACGTAACATTTGATTGAGCATCAACTTTTCAAACACCTTACTGAGAACTGGCAGAATTGACACAGGTCTATAATTGTTGGGATCTTTACTATCACCGGATTTGAACAATGGTACTACTTTACTATGTTTCATAAGATCCGGAAAGACTCCTTGGTCAACACTGGTGTTAAATATGAAAGCTAAATAGGGCGCAATGGTTTCGATGAGAGATCTACATACTTTTACAGACATACCCCAGAGATCTTCTGTTGATTTAATTTTAAGATCTTTAAAAGCTCTTATAACAGCCTGGGGGTTTGTATGCTGAAACCTAAGCTCCGAAGGGCATGCCTTTACATTCCTTTTAAGTAAGGCAGCAGAAAGCGTGGGGGAAGAATTTAAAGCTTCAGTAGTTTTAAGGGGAATATTAGCAAAGAAGTTTTCAAATTCCTGAGCTATTTCTACATCTGAATTGATGGGGCCATGTGCAGTCTCTAAATTAAGTTCACTATTTCGCTGTTTTTTCCTACCTGTTTCATTATTTATTATTTGCCAGGTAGTTTTTATTTTATCATCAGCTGATTTTATTTTATTGCTTACATAAAGAGCTTTAGCTCTTTGGCACACCCTTTTAAAAGTTTTTGAATATTTTGCAACATACTGATGAAAGTTCGTATTTTTCATATGTTGCTTTAAGCCATACAGTTCAAAAAGTTTTTCCCTGCTTTTACGAATACCTGGAGTAGCCCAGTCACTGAATAAAAACTTTGTGTAAATACTTTTAGTTTTCAGTGGAAAAGTGTCATAAAATTGCGAGTTTAATAGTGAAAAGAACTCGGCGTAGAACTCATTGGGGTCATCTATATTATTAAAACTCTGATCACATAATTTACTGGCCAAAGAATTATTTAATTTCTCTAAATTTTTACATGTAATTGGCCTAAACCTTATTTCAATTTTTTGTAAAGGCCTATAGGAGCTAAATGTTATTATTTGTCCACTGTGATCAGATGGCAACTTATCTACAATTCGTTTGTGTATGTAATCGCAATTACAAAAAATATTATCTATACAAGTGGCAGAAGAAGCTGTCACTCGGGTTGGTTCCATAAACACATTGGACAAATCAAATGACCCAAAAAGACTCAATAATCTGACAGTATTCGAGTTATGTTCCAATAAATTAATATTAAAATCGCCACATACGATTATTGACTTACTACTAGTACTAAGCTTCTTTAAAACATCTTCCATTACAGAATCAAACACCGATAGATTCTGGTAACTAGGAGGAAATTTATGCACCTATTAACTAGACGTTAAGGCCAGAATTAGTTCAAACAATTCGCAACACGAGGGGCACGCTCGCACTTGCGTAGACGCCACTAGGGATACCGTTTATTGTTTCTGATATGTTAGACATTCTGCTACTGAAAGCTTCGGTTCGATTTAAATTGCTTCGACGACATTAATCGCGGGTTATTCTGGGATTTCAGAGCCACTGTACCGAGGAACTTCCTTTCCAAGAGATAAGAGACAGATCGGTGGAGGTCGTTTCCTTTTTTTGGATCAGACATTTGACACTACCTACGGTAGTCGGCTGAATTTCTAAAAAACATTTTCCTTCTTTCTACGAGTATTCCATGCCATTTTTAAAAAGCACCAGGTTTTTTTGGGTTTGTTGCTATTTCGGTGCTTTTCAACACGCTAAAGGTACATACATGGTAACCCTTTTCGCAAATCCTTTACGACGGGTTGGGTGCATCTAAATCTGTCGACATCCGCGTCGCCCGACGATCTTTTCGTGATGTTCTCTTTGCAGGCGTCGTCGGCGTCGCGCCGCTCAAACAATCTCGCACTTGGGAACATTAGGACGTCCACGAGTAATGATAGACTTGAGGTGGAAACAAGCTGCCATTTTAACATGATCCGTGTTTTATGTGTTTATAAAACCCTGTGAAGGTATACGCGTGAAGCAAATGTGTATCATTCATAACGAAATGAGTTAAATTAAAGTCACATTTCGCGCATCGTGTGAAAAAGAAACTTTTCAAGTTTTATTTTCGGAGTCTTTCAGCCTAATGTTGTCTTTACCATAAACATTCGATACGTCCAGTAAAACATTGTTATTGCGTTTAAATGTGAGATGTTGTTTGTTATTCATTCGATTGTTTGTTTGGGTCGATTTTATTGCGCTTCGCGCCATTGTAGGCCACGCGCGAATAATTATAAACGATTCGCTGATCGCATTTGATTTCAGTAATTGAATTAAAGGCAATAAAAATACAATAATTTAGGACTAACCACTTTATGGGGCAAAGTGGATTGTTCACAATTTTGTCATCCAGTAAATTTTTGTGGGGCAAATTACACTCGCATACACTTTAAGTTTCTTTTTCCTACTAGGGTTTCATGAAAAAAATTAAATACCTACAAGTGGAAACTTTTCGTACGAGATTAGGATGGCTTTGGCCTTGTTGTTTTTATGAGAGCCTTCTCCGATCTTCATGAGAATGGGTGTAACATGGGCATTTGACATGACATTTGTTCTACTGACTCTTCTGGAAGCTCCGCTGTGGTCATCGAGGATTGTACAGAGGTCCTCCATAATATCAGCCAGGACTACTATACATATAATTGGTTGATGTACTCGCCATTAATTTTGTTGTCTAGCTAACGCGGGATATAATTGACACTGAAATTAAATTCAAACTTTTATGAGGCTAGCTTATATGGCGTGGCCTGGCGTGAGTAGTCTTGTTTGGGAATGTGAGCACAGTTTGTTGCGTGTAAAGTTATACAGCGAATGTTTCCATTGCACATCTCTGCATTTATCAACCAAAATAAAAAATTATGTTTCAGCTGAAACATCTAAATTAATGGCTTCAAAGCTCTATCTTCACGTAGCGATCTTTTATTGCTGAAATATATAACATTAAATAGCTTTATCATCGCACACGATGTCGCGCAATACGGTTACACGGTACCGACAGTGCGTGTCTCAGACATTTCGAGACGGATTCATTTTCATACGTAATCCATTTTACTGTAACATTGCGGGCAGTTGAAAGTTGGCGTGTGTCACGCCACGATGCGGCACAAGCTTGTCAAATTAGCGCAAGGCGGGACCACTGGCCAGTGGCCATTGCACCTTGATCGATGACATAACGTGTACAGCAAAACGCTATTAGGCTAGTCTGAGCCATAGGCGGCAGATAACTGACACATTAGGGCTTGGACCGGTTCAGTTGCAACTTGATGAAAACTCAGTGGGCATTTTCATTGCTAAGAATCACCCACGAATAAATCATCGAATTTCATACTTATCTATACTTTTAACATCTATCAAATCGAATAACAGAAATATTGTCCCAACATTGAAAATTGAAAAAAAAAATCTCTTGCTTGCCACATTTCTCTGAAAATATGTTTCGTTTCATAATATCAATCTTGTTTTGTCAACATAAATTAATTACGCCGTATGTTGTTCAAAACTCTCGTGCCATTTAAAATGGAAAGCTCCGCAAGGCTACCGCACCGAATGATTTTATTTCAGGAAGTGCCGAGCATGCCTGCCGAGTGCTGCATGCTGCATACTGCATCTTGATTGAGAAACGGTTTCAACCAAACGATAAGGCGGTTTCATTCGATGTTACGTCACAATGACTAGCTTACAGACAGCTATGATGGATGGAGCCATAGAGATATGTATCAGGAAAGTAGAAACACGTAGGAATATAAGGTAAGTCTCGTGGGTGCTACAATAGTCTCAGATTACATTTGTATCATTGCGAAAATGATTGCAACTTTTATTAGTCTTCAGATAATTATGAGAAACCTATTGTGAAGAACTGAACATTAAAATATTTTCTTAGCATTTTTTCGATTCTTTATATGTGGGACGTCTGTAAATCTCATTGTTGCTACGGACAATTTAAAAAGGTTTTTTCCAACTGGTATGTACCTACGCTGCGCCGAAAAGCTTTTTACAAATCTCAATATTGATGCTTACAGTTTAGGTATCAACTCCTAATTTCTATGTATACTCTATAAAGAGATTTATGGATTTCATGTAACATTAACCTAAAACTCATTTTGGGCAGTCATTATTTTTCTCGAATGGCAACTTACCATAAAGAAGGCGATTTAAAACCCACGTATTAAAAAGTTGTACGCGATATATTACACGTCTTTGTTTAATGATGTATTAGTGAATTGGTGCTATAAATAAATGAATGGTAAGTATTGTAAGTTCAAGTACAAGGAAGGCTGCGTTCAGTTCGTCCGAGTATCGGCTGGAGGTCGCAGTTCCCAGGCGTCCTACGCAATGGCACGTAATTATCGTAAGATTGCGCCACACCGATCCCGCATTGTTCGACGTAATGTCTCCTCTAAATCAGAGCTTCTCAGTGCATCATGTGTGTACTCGGCCTATTGTCGCGCTGAGTTCACACGCACTCACTAAAATGCTCCCACGGATCCGTTTGACACTACGTTTCGTTTCAACGCTTGTCCGATCTGGAGAAACACTTCCTTGGTACATAAAAGTTATAATTATTGCAAGCGTTCACATTTTCTTTTTTGTTTGTTTTAAGGCTTAAAATGAAAATAATAAAGCCCATTTGGTCCTGTAGACTTTTAAAAACATAAAAGTTAGTCTTCTTTTCCAAACAAAGAATAGAAAGTCGAGTCTGTGTGATTTGTGTTCTTTAGGCATAATAAAATATTAATTCAGGTGGCAAACTAAAGGCATAGTTTGCAAACAAGCTTTCTTTTTTCGCCAAAATCTCTCTAAGGCAATGCGTTGGCGGTAATTTTCGTTTTTACCCAAAGTCATATCACTTACATTTTAGTAGGTACGTAATTCTGGTAAACGGTATAAGTTGTGGGACTAAGCATTTTGATGCTCACAAGTTGATGAATACGTTTAAGAGTTCTAACAAACGTTAACTGTTTAAGCCCACAGGCATTACGTAATTAAAAACCGTAGTAATTTCATTATGATCATTAAAATTATAACAATAAAGCGTAGCAGTAACAAAATAATGTTTAGAAAGCGTAACGGCTGCTATCTACACGAACAGCCGTAGTATGTGGAGCTGCAGAACTATGTAATTACCAACACACTCCCTAGCTAAACTTACAGACAGAATTATCCGAAATTTAAAACATTTATTTAGTGATTCTAGCTAAAAGTAACAGTTAGTGGCGATACAAAACAGTTCACGGTTTGGCGATCTTGCATGAAGAACTTTACGAAAGGAAAATAGGTTGGTCGAGTAAGATATAATACCATTTCGCACTACTTGTAATTACTAAATACGTATGCAAACATGACCAACAAACTCCACCAATTTCCAAGACAGAGCCACTCAAATATTCAGTTGTGTTTTCGAATTTTCCAATTAGTATTCGCAGTCTGTGGAAATCAAACTCAATGAAACTATTCTAATATTTTTTTAAAGTATGTTGTGTGGGTGTTCATCCTTCATACGCATGAGGCGCTCGCGAACTCTGCAGGTATGCGCCGATAAAAACTGGGCAGTATCGAGAGGACATCGGAGGCGAGGTGGTGTGGACCGCTTCTTGTGGCATCCCACTTATTAATGTGGCCGTTCATACAACATGCTCGTGTTGGCATGCTTCCTTTATGACAGGAATCCTGCGCGTTTTTATGAATATTAAATTATGAAACAATTTTTTCAAAACCGGTTATGGTTATTTCATTTTAAAAAAAAACTTCTGCACGTCCATCTCATACGAGATAATCTGATGCTTTAAAAGAAAAACTATGATTTATCTGTTAAATGCGGAAACTAGCTGAAGTTTAAGTAACGATGTAACCAACGTTTTCACGACTTAACTCCGAGTATTTATCGCGCTGACATAATTGATAAAATAACGAGATGGCATCGTGAATAATTCATCGATAAGTCGCAAAGATGTGGTTGGTTTTGTGACGTTAGTGGTCGCACGCGTCCGTCCGGTCCGCGCAGACGCAGGTGGACATAATGCCCATACGCATTCAGAGCGCGTAACACATCGGACATACTGATGTTTTTTGCTTAACATAAATAATTATGAATGTACCGGATTTACGACATTGTTAAATGTCAACGGTATCCGAAATGCCGAAGACTGGTAAAAAGTTGGCCGTGAACAATCGGATAAAAGTAAAGTATTATTAATTTTCAATCTTATAAGGTGTGTAATATGAAATCAAAGTAGAAGAAACAAAAATAGAAATTATATGAACAATGTGGCGATATTCGTTTCTTCCAATCCACGTTCAATTATGCTGAACTAATTACGTCAAAAAACAATATGGTACTAGAAACGTGGCATATAATTGTATCGCAGTATTGTAATGTTGACGTTTTGTATAAAACTTTCTGTAGCAGACTCCCACGTTTTCTTTTATCGGAAGCTTTCTCTGTCAGATAAGAACGAATTGACAATAATAGCGCATAATCGAAGAAAGTTTACGTTTTCGTTACCAAACAGTTTACAAAATGGTGTAAACACGACGTTTTCCGTTTCTTTTATGTAAGTGAGCAATTTATTAGTAGGTAATATTAGACGATTTAAACTTTTCCTCTCTTATATAATGATGAAAAGTCATGAAGGCTTATTTCCTGGGTTTTTAGTAGAGGGTGTGTCAATAGACACTTAAATTATACAGCCAAAGACTATGACATAGTCTTTTCAGGACTAGAGACATGCAAATGAGTTCCTACACAAACTAGGTGGCCGGATATACGCTGTACATGAACTAAAAGTAAACTTTCGCAAAGGTTGCAGAGTGAAAAGGACATTTGCTCCACATAAAGCCGCTACAAGAAACTCGCCACGTCTCAGACGAAGAAAGGGTGCTCATTATATTTTCATTATGCGCTCATTAGTAAGCACACGACCACTTCCTTTGAGCAAAATGGACATCGCGAACAGGCCGGGAAAACGACGGGAAAACGACGGGAAAAGTTATGAAACCAGCGGGGAAAAGTCGTGAAAACTAATGGTATGTTTCACTACGTGGCGTCTGCGTACTGCGAGTCGCGGGTTCGATTACCGCACGGAACAAATATTTGTATTGCCTACAGGTAGTTGTTCCGGGTCTGGCTGTTTGTGTATGTGAGTTTAAATGTTTGTGAACGCACCCACGATACAGGAGTAATTCCCAGTGTGGGGCAATGTTTAAAAAAAAAAAAAAAACACTATCTCCCGATAATTTCCTGTTTACTTATAGATATCTAATACTAAAATCTAGCAGGAAACTTCATAAAAAAAATATCTATAGTCCATTATATTATTTACTGGCGACACGCCCCTGCTTCGCACGGTTTTAAAGACTTGACAAAATATATGTTTTTTTTTATATCTTGACATTTATTACACATTGACTTTATTATATCTTAGTTAAATAATATATGATGTTGAAAACCGCATCATAATCCGTTGCGTAGTTTAGAAGAACAACACGGTCACACCGACCGACATGAAAACCGACTTCAATTTGTATATATGTATAACTATACATATATATCCTATCATATAGCCTGAGATGTGCCTATCTGGAGACACAGGCTCTAACAGCTAATCTTCTACACTCTAGACCTACCACGATGACAAAGCTAATATCTACTCTTCGAACAGATTGCTCCGTAATTTAAATAAGTTCGACATTCATTTGTTTCGTTTAGACTCATTACGTGTTTTATGTTTGCGTGGTAGGTAATACAAGAAGCCCGCATAGCTAATTAAGTCGACTTCCCTTCTATCGCTTATCCGCAATATTTATGTGACCACCATAGCAATTAAGTAGTCGTAACAACAACCCATTGAGATTATTTCCAAATTACTTCAATTACACTTTATTATTTTTAAATGCTACTATTATCTATTAAGTATAGGAATGTGAAAATTGAAAAGTGATAAACATGTATGGAAACCTATGTTACAGTAACTTGATATTCTGCAATCATTATAATGTGTTCAAACATTTACTTACTGAAGGACATTAAAGTTGAAAATCGCTTGACTTTATTATATAGCGATCTAGTTTTAAAATAGTAAAATAACGATTTATTACCGTTATACTATTAAGGGTTTACTATCAGATTTACAATCAAAAGTCAGAGGAATGTTCGTGTTTTAATTAGCCTCATTATTTTCAATAAAATAAAACCTACAAGCTTATTATAAGTTATGTTTTATCAGCACATTGGGTAGGCACAGGCGGGCCGGTCGACTGGTGGCATTGACCGCCCCGACACGCGTTTTTCCCATTTTCTCCTGTACGTTATATTTCGTCGATGGAAAATACGACGTGTAATAACGAGTCGTTTCAACATGCAAGACCTCATTTCAGGTCATGACGCCATTAATTATGGAAATTCCCACTAGGTTTCATGTGACTTTCTGTTACTTTTGAACAGTTTATTTTGATAAAACATTTTTTTAGATTCGATTTCTCACTTAACGTAACGAAAATATTTAAAAAAAATGTACAAATAATTGATACCTATGTCTATATTAGTTAATGTTTTGTAATTTTAGATTTAGTACCTAATTTAGGTAAAGTGTTCCTAATAGTGCCAAAATATCTTTCTAAATACTTACTTCTTTTTCACAAACTTTTTATGGAATGAGGTCAGCAATCTGCTCTCGACAGCAACCTATAAAATACAACCCTTATTGATTAATAGTAATAATTCTCCTCAGTCACGAACGATAACCGTAAACAATGCAAATATACGATATCATAGCCCATTTAACGAAAAATGTCTGAAGGAAGAAAAACCAGGGATCGACAACATATCAGTACAAAGCGTGGTTGAAAAATACACGAGTCTCCCCCTCGGTAGACATGGTACGCTTGTATCGGATTGCAATAAATTTGGGAGGGTAAAAAGCTATGGGGTAGCCGTCGCCGCCGTCGCGACTAACGTCTTCCGCCTTTGATGGGCTTCATGTGGGTAGACGGTACTTCAAACTTACTCGGCACAACGATGTTCTTGAGTTAGTTTTTCTTTTACTCAGTTCCGCATTTGACAGTTGTTTTTGTTGGGAAAATGATAGATCTAAATCTGAGAACTCAAAGTTCCTATTTTTATTAATTATATTTTTGACATAATTAACACATTTGAATTGGCCTTTTTTTTTTTGGGTGGGAAATCATCAAATGGCCTCTCCCGCTCTGGGCTGAGCGGAAGGGCGTGTCAGACTTTTACTGACTAAAACCCACCCGTGTTTCTTCAGTTGCCTGTGCCAGGGGCCACGGTATCTCTTTCGAACAACCCGCGGCCCTGGCAGGCATCGGCCCTAGCTGACCCCGTCAGTTCGTGCTGACATCTCTTTGAGGCGCGCGTGGAACACAACGCGCCGTCGACCCGGGCCTGGTCCTTACCGGGCGGCGAGCTGCCCATTGCTCGCCACTCGCAAGCCCGCGCCTACGGTGGCCGGGAATCGGCTGTTGACTCCCGTCCAGGGCGTCTCCTGCGGTAACTAGGGGCGTGAGGGCGAAAAGATTACCTCTCCCTCACGCGCTCCGCCTCCTCCTTTGCGAGCATTACTGCTTCGCAAAAGGAGGTAACGGCCTCCCATGCACTCCAGAGCCGGACGCGAGAGATCGCCGCCACCGATCGCCGCCACGAGGACACGGTAGTGCTCCGCCCAAACCGGGCAGACCTCCACCGTATGCTCCACCGTGTCCTCCAGGTGACCCACAGTGGTCACACGCTGGCATTTCCTCCCGCCTTATCCTGAACAGGAACCTCCCGAAACAACCGTGTCCGGTGAGGACCTGCGTCAGGCGGAAGGTGAGGGCGCCGTGGCCCTCTCTAGCCACTCCTCCTTATCGCCGCAATTGTGGCGTGCCCAGCTCTGGGTTGCGACAATCGCACTCTCCATGCCGCTATGAGATCCCGCCGGAGCTCTGTCCGCTGTGCCGTGATTTCTCGCGGCAGCGGAACAACGCCCCGGCGTTTTGCCTCCTCTCGCCACTCCCATATGTGGGCGAGGACTTTGGCCTCCAGATCCCATGGCGGCAATCCGGCAAGGAGGCTCGCCGCCTCAGCGGAGACCGTGCGGTATCCTCGGACCAGCCGGACAGCCATGACCCTTTGGAACGCGTTCAACCGGCGGGCTGGTCGCCGCCTCAGGGAACGTGCCCATACCGGTGCTTCGTAAAGGGCCATGGACCGCACGAACCCCGCATAGAGCCTCCGGCAGGAGGCGTTTGGTCCCCCTAGATTGGGCAGGAGCCGCCTCAAGGCAACCCCGGCCCGCTCCAGTCTAGGAGCCAAACGTCGGAAGTGCTTCACAAAGTTCCACCGGCTGTCGAGAACGAGTCCCATGTGCTTCATCGTCAGCTCGACGCCGATGTGAACCCCTCCTGCCGTCATTTGTGAACCCGACGGTGGCGCGTCCCAAGGACCATGAAAACACATGGCCTCTGACTTGTGCAAGGCCACCTCGAGTCCCAATTGCCGGATCCTCTCGACGATTGTCGCAACCCCGCGTGTCGCTGCTTCGGCCGCCGCCTGGTGATTTAAAAAAGATTTAAAATGATAGATCTAAATCTGAGAACTCAAAGTTCCTATTTTTATTAATCATGTTTTTGACATAATTAGCATATTTGAATTGGCCTTAATTCGGAAATTTAGGTAAGTTGAGAAGATCAAGAGGGAGAAGAAAATTCTTAAAAAATCAAGATTACGTTATTTTACACGAACGAACTACAATAAGAACACGACGAGGTTGTCATCATCGAATTTATATCAACGATCATCGCGCCACAAACATGCGATAAAAAATATCATAACAAGATAACATTTACATAGTGATGATGCCTTACCATTCTATCTAGCGCGGCGCCGGCGCCACTCTGTCTGAGTAATTCATGTTTGATTGCTACAGCTAGCCTTTATTTTTGTTAATAAACAAAAACTTGGCTTCTGACCACGGCCTGAATATATTTACCATTTATTCTCATCTCATGCATAAAACATAGTAGACAAGTAATCGAGACTCTTACGCTAGACAGCAAATAAGGGTTAAGAACAATAGCATGACTATATTTCAAGGAAATGGATCGCTTCGAAAACTTGCAAGTTGGGAGAAAACATCACGAAAATAGGTTGTGTCAAACGTGCGTAGTAATGTTTTGTTAGAGCAGAGTGATAGGCAATATTATCTCATAAATATACTTTATCTACTTTCTATCTAGGACGCGCGAATGATCTATGCTGTAGAGACATGTCAGGCTTGGTGGCGCCGTCCTGTTTTTTGTCCCAAAGCTATCAACTTACTTTACTATGTTATAAACGCTATTTTTTGCAAGAGAATAATGAACAAGTTCCGAAACTTGACCCGGACACCTTGAAGAGGCAACATCACTATTATTTAACGACGGAACTTTTTCTCCTTTTTGAACCTCCGAAAATAGTAGTAAAAAAGTTGTAACCTAGTTTCAGAGCAACTAAATAATATTGGGTCATAATCAGCCTTTATATCTCCATTACTGGGACACATGCCTTCTCTGAGCGAGAGGGTAAGGACCGAAATCCACTTCACGGGCCCAGTGAGGCTTGGTAGTTGTCACATGTCTTCGAATGTTTGGTTCTAGGACATGCCGGTTACCTCACGATGTTTCCTTCACCGTTTTAAATATGGTGATTCAACTTAAATAAAACTACAACCTAAAAAGTGGGCTGAAAAATAAGGGTTCAATCTCCCTATTACGTACTCAAAGCAAAATGTCCGCTATGAATGCGACACGACACGACCAATTAGATGCCATTACATTGTACGATTGTGTCCGAACTATTGTGCTACTACAATTTGGGGCGATTTTGGCTCGATTACGTGTACCGTGTAATCACCTGAAGCAACGCAACAATTATTCGAATCAGAATAACATTTCCGCTTTACGAATTAAATACATGTTCAGTACAATTGTGTCTTTATTAATGGAATGACGAGAGCTTTTAGAAGATTATCTACTCAAATGTGATAATTAGACTGTTCAATGGTGGAGGCTCTACGACTGTAGCGTTGCGTAGCCGAGTTTTGTGGAATTGTCTAATTAGAGTTCATTTTCGTAAAAATTTGAAGGTAATTAGGTCGGTAGGTCAAGTATTAATTATTATTATTGTTGAGTAATTGAGTACAAGAATAGGACGGTGCAAAATATGTAGTTCATTATCAATGCTTTGGAAAACTTAGATGTCTCATTAGTTTGTTGTCAAATTGATTTTAATTCTATTTTATGTAATTTTAGTGTCTGTTGTCTATATACCAATTGATTTTAATTTAATTTAATGTATTGTATGGATTATTATTATCTGAAATGAATAAATTTCATAAAGTTGCTATTATATACTAATGGATATGAGTATGACAATGCATTACACTGCAGAAATATCAATTATATTATTATCTTTTGTCCATAAAGTGATACAGTTCATTTCCCATAGCGTAACCGAATCAGTCGACTCATTCAAGGACGATGAAAATCCAATATGCCACATTTACTTCACATTTATTCCACGAAAGGCGGGGTAAAGCTACAATCGAAGTAATGGGAGCCCGTTCCAAGTATTTACTCTAATGTCAGTAATAAAAATAATTGCCACATACTGTAGCTTCAATGTAAGGCGCTAGATTTTCCACCCCAGTAGACGAATTCAATTCGCGAATTGTTTTTCCTAATAAACCTTGCGAACTCCCCTTCCGGCAGGTACGTTATTTAGTCCGGAACCCCATTCTCGGGGTAGTGAGTATTTATGACCGCTGCGTCATGGGGTTTCAGCATAAGTGTAGTGCGACTTAGTGAACTTTACGATATCGACGCCATGGGGCACGTTAAAAGCTAGTAATAAAATTATTAGATTGTTTATTCCACTGCTACCTAGGAAATTGTTTGTTTTATAAAAGTTTTCAAATATAGTGATCAAGGTTAAATCTTTGCTATCAGAATGTGTGGGGGTTTACACTGGAGGTTTTTCCAATGTGGGCGTTGTCGTACGGCAGACGCAGCGTGCTGCTACGCTGCGTCTGAGCGTAGAGTCGTCGTCGTAGCAATATTGGCATCGACGTAGTGCTGGCGCGGCGTAGCAGAATCGGGGAGGCCACGTAGCCGTAGCGTAGGCGTAGCAGCAGCGCAGGGCCATCGTAGTAGTAGCGTAGGCTCCGTAGTAGCGGTGAATACGCATCGTAGACGCCGTCCGATCGAATATGATTTCGATTCGAATACATGATCAATAATAAAATTGATTTCGACGAGAGAAATTGCTCTGGGAGGATTCATTATGGAAGTTTAGATTATTTGACTGACATGACTTTTTTGTGTTAATTATGCATATAAGCTTTTTTTTTCAGAAAAATTATTCGCGGTTTTAGATTTCCCTTCGTTTTTATTACCTTGCAAGGAAATTTAAACAAAAATTAAGGGAAAAATCACAACTGTATATAAGGCTCTTCAAAAAATACCCTAAAGGTTTACGTTCATCAATTTGCAAAGGTTGGTTACAAATGTTTGGTTGAATATCAACACATGTTAAATCTGTGCACGCCGTGGGTGCCCGAACACCTTTCCTATTGGTAAATTAGCAGTGTAGTAGCACATGTCTCAGAAAAAATACATTAGCAGCCGGCTAATGCCCCCGATTGATGGCGGACCCCTTATGCGATGGGCGCTACGTGAACTTAAGAGGTTATTTGTGAGATAAGATATTTTTAGAATTTTATTGATCAAGAAAATGCAAATGTTTATGAAGTAATACGGTTACGTAGCTCAAAAATCATCAAACCAAAAATACAGAGATTGACAACTTTAAAATAATTTCATTGGCTTACTGAAATCGAGATTTCTTAAATAATTTTTATCTTTCCTGATATCACTCCATCAGTAACTTTAAAAACTATGAAAACAAGACCTAATAAATATTTTATTCTCCTTTATAAAACTCATTTTCGGCGTAAACATAAAAAAAATGGTGGCGTTACGTTGATATTCGGGCACACGTGTGTTAAATATAATTGAATGGTAACTTTACAAGTAAACCCACCTTGCCCAACAGATGTTACAGATTTGGCCCAAATACTGATAGATTGGCTTTGTCAGCCACCACCGTTAAATATGAATAATATGACCTATACAGAACACACTTTGGTTTTATAATATTCGTAGACATCGTCGCCAAGGATTGAAGGTACATACTTTATGAAAGCTTTAGCAGCAACTTTCGGAATAGTCAGTATTAAACTGTGTAGTTCCTGCTTGATAAATAATCTTTGTGGTGCGGTTTTTTCTTTGTACTTTTTGTGCGAAAAGTTTAAATAAATATGTATTGTATTATGTAAAAGGTGTGCCATTGTTGCACACCTTTTACATAACGTATGAGACGTTTTTTGATACCGTATGAGATTTTTAAATACCTACTATGACACTGCTCAAATCAAATCAAATTATCATTTGTTTAGAACAACTGCAAGAAGCAACGTAAGAAACTCCTCGCTGGTTCCTCTACAACAAAAGATCATCATCATCATAGGGCTCTTTCCGTCGAGGAGCTGTCACTGTTATCACTATACAAGATTAGGCTGCCCATCAATAGAACTTTTAGAGCCTATTAACCTTAAAAGACGACTTCACAACACCCAAAACAGAGAGATAGCTCCCCGTATTAAAAACCATTACATTTCAGATAAAGGCGCTTCTATAAACTCAATAATGTTTTTCTATCGCAAATTGATACCATCACTTACAAATTACGGGACAGAGGCGATGCAACAGCTGATAACAAAGTAAGTGAATAGATTACTTAATCTGTTATTCCTGCTACCGTGAACAAGATAAATAGGAGATAAGGTGGTTTCGCCAGGCGCTAACGCGTGGTGGGACAATAGGATTACAAAGGAGCACAATAGATCGTCGCCGTAAAAGAGAGTAATCTCGTTTTACACAACTTTGTTACAAACACTGCTGTAATAAGATTACACGGGTATTCTTGTAATTAATGTGTTAATACTTGCCGGTGGAATTGGAGATGCGTACATACCTGCAACAAAAGGATACGGGTCAGCCGTTACTGTGTGATAGATATTTATGCAATAAATATACTAATCTGTATTGTGAAATTCACAATGAATCATGATAGATGATAACAGTCTACTGTAAGCAAGCAAATCCCTTTTATGAAAATAATATAAGTAGTCATGTTGTGATACAGGAACTTCTAGTACAAGAGCCAGGGCTACACTGATGTTTGTGTCTTGAAGTGAAAAACAAATAAATAATGATGGTTCTCAGTTAACTTATTATTCTAATGAGAAATATAGCTTTTGCCCTAATTTTAATATGACATGGTATAATTTACGCAAGGATCTGTAAAAATAAACAATAACCAAAATATGATGCAATAAAAAGTTAATAAAGCTCACATGATACACTTTCATTCATGTTTACTACGATATAAACATACTTAAGAGTTACGATGTGCGTGTTTAGATAAAAATAACATCACCATATCGGTGCAGTTAGCTACGGCCCGTACCTTCTACCTACGGACCGTTTCTCCTACAGAAAGCACGCGGCATATCATGACGATACGATATTTCAACGCTTGCCTACCAGATGTACACATTACTCGCTTTTTCGGATGTTTTCACTCAAAAACACCGTTATCGATATGTTACATCCGTAAATAAAGTATATTTTTTATGCGGCTTTTTTGAAGAAGAAAGGTTTACTTAGGGATCGCCTCGATGTCTGTCTGTTACACAAGTAGTTCTGAGATACGAGACGAAAAGACGCATTTAAAACTGTTTAGTGTTGAAGGTGTTAAAAAAATTGTCCTATTTGGGACGCTAGTAACAATTTTCATAAAAGGGATGCAATCATATAATATGCCATGATAAACGTGTGTATCT
Organism: Apamea epomidion; assembly: GCA_947507525.1. NCBI lineage: Eukaryota > Metazoa > Arthropoda > Insecta > Lepidoptera > Noctuidae > Apamea > Apamea epomidion. Next base: position 8,215,933 of record OX382232.1, read on the forward strand.
ACGCCTTAATATTTCCGAGAAATAATGCAAAGACTCTCGAACAGATGCATTTAAGAAAGCCGATATCAACAATTAACAGCGATAGCAATGTTTGAGCAGCGGAAGCAGGTTGGCGGAAGAAGGTAATTCGGCGCGTGGCTTTTTGCGGCCCCCGAGACTGAGGGGCCCGACAGATGGAAAGGCGCTCTGAGGGTAATCGAATTACTTTTTACTGACATATGCACTTCGCAGCCGAGGGGTTAAATTCAAGTGATTCAGCAAAAAATAGAACTCTTCGATGGGGCTACTGTGGCTTCCCTTTGCTTACGAATGGGTTCTGTCATGAAACTTTTGAATAGGAAACCAGTTAAAACCATCATCCGTTCTTCTTTTTTAACATTTTTAATGCAAGTTTATTGGATACAAAATTACTAAACTAATTTAAGTAGTACAAATACGCAATGAACACTTCTGTGCTTACGGACAAAGAGCTGAAATCAGGTTAAGTGTCAATTAAAAATCGGCGCAAACTCTACACGGAGGAAACCACTTAATGTCTAGCTTGCGTTAGTGATACTTCCTGCAGTCGGCGGCAGGAGAGTTCATAAATCGTGTGGCTTTATTAAATTTCCTTTTGTCGCGGACACGCGGGCTTAATGATGCCCGACGGCTACAAGAGATATTTGTCATCGACCAAAAAAGTTCACGCGACTTATGCTTCTATTTTAGAAAAGAAAAAAAAAATGCATTACGAAGGACCATCTGTATATGCTTCCGTTTAGACTTAAAATAATGAAGTACAAATTAATGCAACAACCATGAACATTTTTTATCAATATTTATTTTTAAGCACGCGACACGTCTTGCTTATGTGTCCCAATGTTAAAAACAGTTTTTTTCACTTGTCTTTCTACTCCCTTATGCAATCAACTGTCCCCTGAGATAATTTTTTTCTAATCCAGGTGATAAATTGACGGAAGCTCTCGGCATCTCCCCTACAGCCTAAAAATAAGGATGACGCCTAGCATTTTTTATTTCATAAATTCATAATCTAAATATAACTGAAACAGTATGTAAATACACCATGCAAATGAATGCAGTATGAACCACATTATGAGGGTGTAGTTTTATAAGTAATTCAAGTACAAAAAGTATGTCGTTAGGCAAACGTCTTTTCTTCTATAAAATTCCACGCCGTCTAGAGCAAGTCTAGGCAAGGCTTTGAAAGCTCTCGACCCCTTATTTATAGCTCGTAGCCACAATAAGCATAGAATCCAATCTCATTTTATAGAGTAATTATTATAGCCTCATTGAACTGGACGTCTGCACAGTACGGTAAACAAAGCGGAAATGACCTATTAGATAGCAGCTGGTACGGCGGCGGCGCACGCGCAGCTGCCGCCCGAATTTCACCGAGAGATCGCGAAACGCGCGCCTTCCGTTTCCGGCCGATTGTACTTGCGCGTTCTTTAAGTTAAGTGTCCTTAGGGGTGGACATGGATTGACGTGCCGTTGCTGTTGCCATACGGCATGTGTGTACTCATTCACCACAATTAGGGGAGTGGTAATCCAATGTTTTTCATAGTTGTTGATGTGATATAGGTAACAACAACGACCGTGTGTAGGGCACATAATGAACTTGAAATAAGCCAAACACAGGTACTTCTGACGAATAAAGTAGAGAAACGTCTTGTGTATGCTGTACATCCTGAGGTGGATGAAGATTTACCACCTAAAGGTGAAAAACCCAAACATACAAATTATGTAGAAAATGTTCGGTACAAACTGTAATGAATACTTCAAGGCACGGGACTGTCTCATCCAAGAAGTTGTATGGCGGACAGGTTTGAGCAGCAGTGTCGAGTGACATTGTGGCAACAAGCTACTTGCTCCCCGGTGCGCGGGCCACGGTGACTCGCCGCCATTGTCTGGTAGCGAACTAGTTGTGCCTCCACCGTGACTTTAAGACTTGTTTACATTTGTAGATCTTTGATCATAGAGGTTCTAATATTCCCAGGTACCAACACTTTTTGCAGCGTCGTTTGAAGTTAGGGCTGATTTACAGTCAATGAAAAATTGCCATTCTTGATTAAAAAAAAACATCTCAGTGTCTAGCGACCAGCCATGCTGGTAGACGATTGATGATTTCTCTTTCTCTGATGATCTATTTAGCCTTCTCCGACGTCTCTAGCTTAGTCTAAGTTAGGTTTTTTTTCATTTATGTTTTGGCATATTAACGGACTCCAATATGATTTTAATATATTAAAATACACGAAAGCTAGTTAGTATTCTTAGCAATACAAGCGTGTCCATGTGAACTAAACTTAAGTTCAACAACGATACTTCGAGTGAGCACGCGCGTTAATTTGAATTGTGTAGGTGCCTCATCATCCCAGTAATGGCCGGACTACTACTATTATATTTTCAACATTGTTATCGAAGCGTTAAATAGTATAATGTATGGAATGCTCTCGAACAGGTGGACTCGAAAATGTGTTGTAAGCCGCAGTAATGTTTTTGATTTTTTTACTTTTATGCTATTTGTTTCCAATAATTATAATCAGTCTTGTCTCTGTCCAGTACTGAGCATTTTATTTTTAGTAGTCAAGTGGGTTGTTTTATTTTCGTCTTTCGGTACTTACTTTATTAGTTCACTTGACAGGAATTCTCTATTTTATAGTCACCTGACTATAAATTGATTAGGTATGCGCCAGCGACGGAAAGGTAAAAACTGCATTCCTTCGTCTTGATACTAATAAGGGCATGAAATCTGTTAACTCGGCGCATTAACGTACCCTTTTTCAGAAACAAAATGTACAATATTTAACACAGTCGAAGCTTGTTTCATGAGACGGGCCATTCATAAATATTGTTTTAATTTAGTGACATTGCAGTTCTATATGAAAAAAGTGGTTTCGTATTTCCTCTTAATACTACCTATATTCAACCACTGTTCAGAACATTACCTGTGTTCAAGAACAATTTCTACTGGCAGACATCATTAGTGTTTTTTCGGAATATTGGAATTATTATAATTTTCAGAATCCATGTCTTGACCTGTTCTTGCAACCCAAATTCTTTGTATTTGTTGGTAAAAGAAATCATCTGAGTTAATCCTAGGTGTGGCGGCGTGAAAGCTGCGGTGCACGTGCGTACGCGCACCTGCCGCCATACCGACGCGGCACCACCCCTGAGCCGTCTGGCCTGAGGGGTGACTTGTATAAACTAGTCCAAAAAGTTATCTTTTTTTCTGTGCCATGCAAATGTCACATGGTTTACTTTGTATATTGTTGTAGATAGACTAAGCCAAAAACGTAAGTATTATAGAAATTGATTATTTCTTAGCCATCTTTGTTCGATGAATTTTCATGTCCCATTTAGGTATATCTCTATTCTCTAGGAAAATTTGTAAGAAAACAGAAATATTCTGAAGAAAAGCAACTTTAAATCTTTCAGAACTCCTTTCAGGGTACCATTTGTAAGTAATGACAACTCAACCGATCATCAGGATTACCTACTAATTGGAATTGTGTACAATGGCAAACAAACTATAATAATCATGTAGAGAACAATTATAGTGAACATGTAACTACATGGTCACTGTTGCTGCTGTTTGTTACAAAGTAATTACTTTAAAAGACCGTTCCAACTAATGCTCTACATAAAATTACAACAAACACATTTCCGATAGATAAGTTGACAAACAGACTCGCATAATGTTTGAGGACAGCAACCATTCTGGCTGATCGCTTACGCAAACGATTAAAGACTTTTTTACGGCCGTTTAAGCAGTTGTTAAAGACCAATTAGCATTTATCGGACTTCCCTTTTCATGTTGAAGAGACATTAAATTGGTATACTTAACTGTATTGGATACTGAGTTTAAACTGTGGTTTATGTATTTAAACTTTTCATTACACTGTTGCATAGCTTAGGGCCGGTTTTTTGATCCGTAGTTAAACTCAACCAATTGTTAAAAATAGTAACTAATGGTTAAATTTTTCCAAAAACAGTTTTTTGATACATTTTTAGTTTACCTAATTATATGATATCATTGCTAATGGTCATATAATTAACTATTAGTTTAAAAAAATAACCATTAGTGACCACGATAAACTAAAAATTTGATCAAAAAACACATTTTGCAAAAATTTTACCATTAGTTACTATTTTTATTTTAACAATTGGTTGAGTTTAACTACGGATCAAAAAACCGGCCCTTAGCCAAAGCTCGCTGCAGATAGATACCTAACTACTTTACCTAGGTATCCTTCTCGAAGAGAAGAGCCCTGTGTCCCAGCAGTGAGAACATTATAGGCTGATTATGTATACTTAGTGCATGTACATCTAAACCTATATACATATGTGCAATTGTTATTAACCCTACAAACACGAAAAGTGGTGTAACGGTGAACAGAATGTCAAATTATAATTAAAAATAAATAATTGAATATAGCATGTGTGGCGCATGACGCAGCTCGTTGCTATGCCGGGAAGCGCATAGTGCCCGGGACGCACTTAGAGGGCTCATTGCGAGGTAAATGTATTTAATAATGAGGGTGGAGGACAATAGAAGGGGCGGAAGTTCGCGTGTGTCCGCCGGATGTCGGCCCACCATCGATCATACAGTAAGTACCGAGTACAGTACGACACAACTTCGAAGTTCCATCGACTAAATTCGACAACCTCGTCGAGGTAACTTAAGATTGCGACTTAGGTTTTATATTAATTTGACTGAGCCGAGAGCAATATTTTACTTGTGAGTTTAATAATCGAATATCTACTAGTTCTAGTCGATCGATTAGGTACCCATATCGATAGCACCTTTAAGCTGTGTCGTACTGGTTCCAACCGTCGAAGTGTCAACTGAACTGAAGTGATTAAAAATTAACACATTGTGTATTGGCTGGGAGACCGGGACATTCTGCGCTCTATGTTATTCTTTGCGCGAAATTATAGCTTGTTTAGCAATACATATTTGGATAATATTATCTTGTTTGTGTGACTAATAACAAACATTATTATATTAGACAGTTGTTTTAAGTAAATTTAATGCTTAAAACTATAATTTATTGCTTGTAAGCAATGTTAAGTGCTCTATGGTTAGTCCTGGATCTGCTTTCATTGTTTGTTTCAAGAATACCATTAAATTACCTTAATGTCTTTGAAAAACAGAGCTAGTTTCAAAGGTTCACATTCTTTACTTTAAACAGGAAATGTCACGGGGAAGTCAAGTCCCAAAAAAGCCTTTCCCACGGGTTGCACCGAACTAATAATTGCTTTATTTCACCTAAAAATAATTACGTGACTGTATGTAAGTTCTACGGCTTAATGTCTTACACCAGCCAATATATATTCATTGTTTATGACACCTTTTGTGTAAGGCCGCCTACTCAATAAAATGTAAAATTTGGTCTGTCGTGTGCCTTCTTTGTACAGGCACGTAGGACACCTTCGAAGTCCGGGATAATGTTGGTTTAGAGCAAAATTCTCACGTTCTGTATCCATTGTAAACACTAAACACCGGGACACCCGTTACGTCTCGTTTACTGCGCTTATTGTTCTATTATATGAGCTTGTGAAATGTAAACAGCCGTAGAAAAGATAAATGAAACTTAAAAAAAAAAAAATAACGCAATGGATTTCTGGGGAAAAAAATTGCAGGTCCGGGCTAAGTTACTACCTTCTAGTTAGTATTACGGGCTGGTGTTCGCAATTCCACGTCCAAGCACGTACGTGTGGGAAAATCGACCAATCGATCCACCCTACCTCTCAAGGAAGGTCAGCAACGCCTTGGTGTTACCGACGATCTCACGAAGTACCTGTACCTGGGTTTCCGAAGTAAAGGTACTACTAATACATACAAGAATATATTTAAAGCCTGACAATAACGTTCTCAATTGAAGCAGACAAACAAAAACATAAGACATTAAGTTATCGAAGTTATCTACTCGGAACTGTTGTCAAAACAATTGCACTACAGCACCCACTTGTTACCTTGATCGTAATTACCAGCACTTAGCAAATAAAGTCCACAAAAAATCTCTAAGATCCGATGTCATTGTACCTGCTGTAGTAATGAATGAATGAATTCATTCTGCAGCTACCCGCTCATCTCGTAGTTGCCTCACGTACGAGACGACCGGTTGTCTTTTCAATTCGACCAACGATATTGATGCCATAGAGCAAACCTTGAGATTTATAGACACGTCTATTTATTGCGGAAATGAAAATTCATTGTTCTAACGTTGTGTCAACTTGTGAATATTTAATTGAGTTTAATTTGTGCGTCGTAGGAGGTTCTGTTTTATTATACTGTAGCTGTACCATAACTTTATGTTTGTTGTTAAACAAAAAAAGGAAATTGCAGTGATTTGGATGAAAATTAATGCTATCATAAGCATTCATTTTCATCCAAATCAGTGCAATTTTTTGTCCGTGTGTGTTTTCCACAAATAGTAAACCTGAAATCTACGTCCCGTATCTCCACAGAGATTTACGTCTCTACTTTCTGACTTAGTGTCCGACTACTTGACAATTTAAAACTGCCTGTGTAGTTTGAGTTTGAAACTACTTCTATAGCGAATATTCACTAAGTAGATTATTACCCACACACACAGATAAGTGCATTTTCCAATCCTTTTACATAAGAGTCGTAGCGTGTCTGCAGCCTATTCTATGGCACAGGTGCATTGCGGCACAGTGCTCCTACTCGCGGCGCATCGGCGACGTCATTCATGTCCGTCCGCCTTGCCTTCCGGTATGCAGCGCGTTTCCATTCGCCCGCTCACCGACCAAGCCGTGATTCATTCATTCATTCTCTCTAAAAATCGAATTATGACAGAACTTGACCTACGATAGTGAATCACTTTTCAAAGGAATTTCCGATGATGTTTCTAATTAATTGAAATGCATGTTGCGTTTTGACGTATCTGCTTACCTATTCTTTCTACAAACGTGTTATTTTCAAGTGTGTGAACGTGCCAAACTGTGGGAGCGGCTATCACTCTTTGAAATGACCAATTATGATCATAAGCACCCATCGACAATAAGTTTTTACTTTTTCAGTTGTCAGCCACCCATACATTAGTCAAAACTGAAGAAAATCTGTATCCAATATTCCGCAAAGCTTTTCGGGAGCTTCACAAGTCTTGCCTCAAGGGACCTTCCAGATCAAATATTGTCTCAATTAATGTAAAGCTCAGAATCATAATTTTATTTTATTAGCCTAGGACAGAAGAGTGGAACCTGTAAATAGGTTTACAGGTGAAATAAAATCTTGTCGTTTTACGGTTTGTCGAAATTCAATTATACATAATCAGACTATAATGATCCCACTGCTGGGACACAGGCTTCTTCACTTCAAGAGGGAGTGACCTGTAATCTACCACGCGGGCCAAGTACGGAGTGGTAGATATCATGTCTTCCAATTTTTAGTTCGAGGTCAGTTTTCCTCACGATGATTTCTTTCGCAGTTTTGAGAGTAGTGGTGATGAAATTATTTACACAAAGTAAGGCGCCTTCCTGAGTTCGAACCCACGACCTACAACTCGTAATTCGGGGCCTTTACCACTGGGCCAACACTGCTCTAAAATTAATGTTTTCTATTTTAAAATGTAACTTAACTAAGTACTAACGTCACCCAAGCTACAGTACAACTTCTCTTACCCTGTAACCATACCGATTACAATAATATTACAGCGGATATAAAAATAATGAAATCAAGTGGTCTATAGTAAGTTGTGTCTGTTGTTATCAGCACTTCGGTAGTGTGAAACAATTTGTAACACTTGCGCACTCAGCGAGTCAGCGCACGCGCCGCTGTCCACATTGTTATTGTTTTGGTGCGTCGCGCCCTTTGTCAAGACCCGGCGACCGTTCAGAGAGTGCATCCGTAATGTCAACCTTGTGTACATAATATATGTCATCTACGGAAATCATGAGAGTTGCATCGCATTGTTGTAAGTTTTCATTCAATTCTTCCATGTCCGTTCATTGTATGAACTTATGAACCTATGTTCAGCAGCGGTTGTCTACGGGCTGCTGATGTTATTTTGTTAGTTTGTTCATAGAAAGATAGAAAAAGCATTTATTGCGACTCGTACAGGAAGATCACAAACTAAACAAAACACAGTCAAAAATAAAAACCCAATAATATAAAAAGAAAAATGAAACAGAAAGTCCTACACGAGGCCAAAAGGCTCCAATCTCAGCATGTTGCAGCGACATTAAAAAAAAATTAATGTCAATGTTAACTTCTGTACACTCAAAACAGGCGCCAAACAATTTGTGAAAAACGTTAACATATTTGTTGAAAGCATTAGCTATAGGCTGTAGAATTACACCGAACTGTCCGTCCACTAAGTGGTAATTATTTTTTCAATAAGAACGGCTTGTGGGAAACCTGCAAATGTTTGCTGTTCTCATATTAGTGCTCCACATTTCGCACTCGCTGTTCACACAATAGTAGCCTTGCATCAAATTGTGCTGGAAATCTTACATCAATGTACAGCGTTGCACTTAACACGATTACCAATATTTTTAGTTAGCAATTTCGACACGCAAGCATTATCATGCGAAATCTTAATTCTAAATTGAATCCATGTTTTTGTTCGTAAGGAGTAGTACCTTGACCTAAGACCCCACTCTACCCTCACTCTATTTTTAACTTTATGATGTTCTCTGAAAATTAATAAATATGTGGTGGCATGGGACATCGACGAGCAAACTGTAACCATAAATTCAGCACATGATTCTAGACCCAATAGAGTAGAAATTTATCGTCGGTTAGGTATAAAAAAAAACTGGTGTTTCATGGAACAGCTGATTGTTTTTAAATGAGTTCAGAATCATGTACTGAATCCATGGTTTGCGCATCCAGTTTGCGCGTCGATGTCCATGCCACCCTGTATAGTTTAACGTTACAACAAATCTGAAAACGTCGAAACCAATCCTCAAAATCCTGTGCAATAATACTGATGGCATTTGAGGACGACTAGTGGTCTTCCTTAAAAAAATATCCTTTCAAATAATTTAGGCGGCCGGGTCCATCTCATCCATTACCATTTATACTGAAGCTAGCAAAACATGCTTGATTGCCAATGTTAACTTTGAGTTATACGTGATTTACGACGCTATATTTTAGTTTGTGTATAGTTTTAGTTAAGTTCGGATTTAATTTACTTATTTTTATTAATTAATTAGGTATTAGTGGTTATTTGCTTATTACTACTTATTGTTTTAATTTACAGAAATAACCCACATTTAAAAAAGAAATTATAAGGCATTTGACATTTCCCTATATTGTCATATTTAAAATAAAAATACCTTCTGGAACCGTTTCCAACAGCGTGGTTTGTGTATCTGTCCAATTAACAAGCAAAAGTATTATCGCAATATGTATGTCCTATGTTCCTGTTAAATATGTATTTATGTAAGTTAGACAGTTTTGGTCTCATTCCTTATTCCATTAAAAGTTACTTTGATGCTGAAATCTAACAAGTTGGATCATTTACATTAACGCGTGGGGAGCAGAATAATAAAGCAATTACTCACGTTTGATTATAAAATAAAATGATCTAATGGACTGAGGTAAGCTCGTTGCATAACGAAGTGTGGGAAAATTGACTGTAGTTAGTCGGAAAGGTGTGGAGAGTGTGGTGTTTGCAATTTGCACCACGTGCTCGGTAGCTTGCTACTTCACACCAATCTCCCATTTCTGCTGAACTATTTTTCCCTTTTCATTATCCGTAGGCAGAGCTAGAGAACGCGAAGGTTCAAACCGAAACATGCGACCATTATAAATCGGTTAAATGTGATATTTTATGGATATTTTGATTCACCTTTCGCTTTTAAAATGTTAAAAAAATTAACATCTATGTAAGAGCATTATGAAAATGTCAAGGTAGTCGAAATCTACTCACAACGTTACAAAGAATTATTGTAATTTGGGGACTAATCTATGGACGACTGATCGATCGAAGAACTCTCTTTCGATGTAGTTGTACCCTCACAATTATTGAATCACTCAAACAATTGCTACGTTATGATTCGCAAAATATACAAAAACTTCCATCAACAACATCCATAATTTTCAATTTAAGGTAAATCATGTAAATCTGGAATGAGTAAGCCCTGGGAATACCTACCTACCTCATTATCCAGAGCTGCCTCAACTTTTTACTGATCTTAAACTTTTTAAGTAGCATGTGAAGAGACGAACATTGATAGTCACAGAATTTCTTACAAGCATGCCTAGGTAATAGACACTTTATCTTATTGTGATTCTATGAAAGTTGGACGTCGTTGCTTATCGGATTTGCAGTTTTTTCCCTCCCCTTTGTTCCAAACACATAAGCAAACGGTTTTATTGCGTCACGTCTTAATTGTCTTTTGTTTGAGCCGCGTATTGTTAATTTGTTCATTGACCAACTTCTTGCTTCCATTTAATGAATACTCCGATGAGATGAAAATGTTACTAAACAGTCTTCTGCAGTGTTTTTTAAATAATTATTTAGGTAAATTTTAATTTCTTGAGGGAATTGATGGTAATTTTTATTTCAAATAATGAAACGAATCACACATTTTATAATATGAACATGATACGGTGATGGGTATTAGAGAAAGTGATACGAAGGGCTTACTATTTAAATATGAGTCCAATGAAATTGAGTAGATGATGTCGTACAGGTCACCTAACACTGTTCAAACATCATCCTTGTTGGAGAGGGTGTGATCTGTAAGCGAGCCTTCTCTTTCGTTACCACGGCCCGTGGGAATCACCGCACACTAAATTATTAACAAAAATATTGACCCGCTGCCTACTTAAGGGATTTGACCACTAGTTGTTTGCGCTGGCAGTTTGCCGCTCCCAACAAATACGGGCAACGGCGACGTGTCGACGACTCCTTTACAAAGTTTATGGGAAAACTTGGAGAGCCGTGTGCCGGGCAGGGTCAATATTTTGTGTTTGATCTCTATGAGAACTGACGTAACCTTTGAGATGATTGCGGAACCTTATTAGTGAGTGGGAAACTTTGATCGTGTATCGTCAAAAAGGTATCGTATATACTAATTTTTAAATTGTATTTCCGATTAAGTCAACATCTTGACTAAGTACCGTCCTTGTTTTAAAATTCTTGAGCAAAGATCGAAAATCAGGCATGTTTGTTGGGCCAATTCTCAGCCTAATCACAGTCCAAAAAACAAAACAAAAACTACCACACATTCCTCTATTATTTCTGAACGATGTGAATGTTTGATTGCATTTGCCCTAATTGTTAGTTACGCACGATCGGACATAGGTGCCGTGGATCTAGTTCAGATCGATCAACTGTGCAGTCCGTTACAGTTGTGTCGATTCGGAATTACCCAGTCGACGGAGTAAACAAAACATTGGACAACACAATAACCTGCATTGTAGAGAGCTGCCGATGATATTGACCTCTAAATATAGAATAGGCGCTATTCTATATTTATGGGTCTATTCTATGCTAGCGGTAGCTTAAGAATCTGTCACTATTATTCCGTTCGTATCGCAGTCGTGAATGATTTAATTGGAATGAACAGTTACTTAGGTATGTTTATTTAATTAACAGATAAGTAATATGTTCGATGCAATGCACAGATAGGTACATCGGGTTTTCACGTTGGTATTTGACAAAGTTTTGATTCCAAACTATGAGTTCGGAACTGTAAGATGTACATAATAGGTAAGTTACTTCTAACTTCAATAATGGTAAGAATTGCAACAATTACGTCATCTAGTTAATTCGGGTCCATAATAATCGCAATTCACTTGAGTTTACAGTACCTTTCTACATAATGTGACACCCGCGGTGATTCTCAGCAGTAACGAGCGCGCGGCATCCAATCCGCGTTCGCTAATCCATTCATTAACAACCGAGCTAATTGGGCTAGTTCACGTGGGTTCGTCACCGTGGCCGACTCTGAAAATCACTGCACTTGTTTAAAAAACGCGGAAAAGCGGCCCCCACTCGTTACCGACGTAATTTGATGGGAAACTCGTCAGTTTGCTGTTTTACGGTTACCAACTGAATTTGCGGTATGCCCCAGCAAATTGTATTCGTTTTTTGCGGCATAGCGGATTCGCTAGGTTTTCCTAATTAACAAGCTAACTGTTTACTAATAAATATTCTACATAAGTAAGTTAATTGGTACAGACACATTGAATTGTAAAATTCTTGAGAGACATCGACCGGAATGATGATGTTCCAAGAATTTTTCTACGTGATAATAGAAAACATATATTCTTATGTAATTAGTTTGTGTTTACGTATTGTAAATCAATGTATGTAGACCATGATTGCCTACTTTTATCAGTGATTGATTACCGTAATTACTTGCTGTACCTAAGGTCGTCGAAAGTGTTACTAAGGTACTGTAAATCTCGAATGATTCTCGCTCTAACTAAATATTTTGAAATCAATTGAAATAGGTAAAGATTTCCCTTTTGAAATATTTAAATATCAGGAAGACCGACACCCAACAAGAGAAGGCTCTTAACGATTCAAGTTATCGTGTTTACTTGGAAAATGCGTGACATTTTCCACATGCGAAATGGTTTTCATGGTAGTAGATGGCGGCAAGCGACAGCGTGTGTCTGACGACGTAGTAGCTATGACTACTGCGGCCAATCATTCAATTGATCGAGGCGGGACGCCGCGGGATTGCCTCATTATCCAATAAACACACGGCGCCCGATCTCGGCTGCTTTCAATAATGCCACAGATGAGGTAGAAGGTCAGATGTTAATACAGTTTCCTTTTTACAATTGCCTGACGTGTATCTATGATGTTCTGGACTGGATACTTATTTTTTTATTGGGTTTTTTCGCACAACCTGCACTCTTCTACCTGTGACATTGAAATAAACTGTCGTCAGAGAAATTCTTGGTATGTATTTTAAAATTTATAATACACAAGCCGACCGGTAATTACTTCACGGTATACGTCACCGAATACAATTCTCCATAACACCACTTTCTCACTGACGTCAACCATCAAGGCCGGACACCAATAAAGGTATTACGAAGAACGATCTAACATTAACGTTCCCATACAAAATCGAATGGTCATAAAAGTTGGTAAATAATATTGACAGCTCTATGTTTTATAATGTGAATGTTTTGTGGCGCCGACGCGACGCTGCCGACATAAACACCACAATTACTCGATATAATTTGATAGCCGGGATCGAATCATGTGATGATCGGAGGTATCGATTTCGCACCTGAGCAAGGGCTTCTTTGGCAAATTAGCGATCGCTAATTTTGAAAGATTGTGTGCAATCTTCTTTTGAAGCTGACCCGTAGGTAATCTTATTTCAAAACATATTTACAGTTAACAGATTATTCCTGCTACTATGTATGTTTAACAAAACTTTAGTTTGTCTAGTAAATTGTCGTCCCATTTTAATTCAGGCCAGTTTACTATGCGAGATAGAATTTAACTATGTACTAAAATACAGAGGAACCAACTTCACACAATTTGTTCTGGTATTCACGTCTTCTGCAAAGTACAAACATTTCTGTCTGCAAAATGTAGAGTTATACTTAGCACAGTAACGTCGTTTGCATTTTCTCTTAAAATTGTAGGATTTGACTATACTTTTGCACGGCACTAATTTTACATTAGATGTATGCCTATAGCCAGTTATTTGCATTTTAAAATACCAATATAGGAATGCAATCGTGTGTGCATCGTATTCATCCGAGCTTTAAATAAATCTTGCATTCCATGGCTTTTGGGCAAAGAATTTGTAACTATTCTAAGTATTTACTCATCGACAGACAACGAATTTTAATAAACACCTCCGACTTTTTCTGTTATATTTTTATTAAACTACCTTTTTAACCCCCGACGCAAAAACTACGGGGTGTTATAAGTTTGACGTGTCGGGGCGTGTGTGTGTGTATGTCTGTCTGTGGCATCTTAGCTCCCGAACGGATGAACCAATTTTGATTTTGTTTTTTTTGTTTGAAAGGTGAATTTGTCGGGAGTGTTCTTAGCTATGTTTGTTGAAAATCGGTCCAAGATGGCCGCCGCCACAAAATGGCGGATCACATATTTTTTCACGACTCCCTCAATATGGGTATCAAATGAAAGGGCTTGACTAGTAGAATACTATATACTATGATAAATTTCAAATCCAAGATGGCCACCACCACAAAATGGCGAATTACAAAAAACCTGATTAAACACCAAATTACCTCAATCTCAAAACGCACGAAAATAAATAAACGACGACGGGACAACATTTAATCACAAAATTTCATACGTACTTACGTAGGGTCATAATTTCAAGGTTATTTTTTTCTTTTATAGGGTTTCACGTTTATACCTTTTTTGTTCTATTTGTGGCTATTTTTTCAATAGTTTTTTTTTAAATCGTTTAAGGCTTTTTACATTCATACTATTTTTATTATTATTTTGTGTTGGAGGTTTTTAATTTTTTTTTTTTTAATGTTTGGGTTGGTTAGGTATAGATTTCCTACCGCGAAAAGAAACACAAACTCATCATCATCTGCCTAGGCTTTTTTCAACTATGTTGGGGTTGGCTTCCAGTCTAACCGGATGCAGCTGAATACCAGTATTTTACATGGAGTGACTGCAAATCTGACCTCCAAAACCCAGTCACTGGGTAATACGATAGCCCTTGGTAAAACTGGTTGTCAGACCTTCGGGCTACTGACAATCCGTAACGACTGTCAAATATCGACGAATGACAGCCGGGACCAACGGCTTAACGTGCTTTCCGAAAAACAAACAACAAAAAAAACACAAACTATTGTGTCTATTTTTAAACTATAGTCACTACCAAACCTCTGCACAACTTATACAGCAGTTGGTTCAAAAGCACGAAAGCATTTCTTAGCAATGTGCACATAGTGGTTTAATCCCCGTTCTGTAGCTATAACTACCAAGTGCGGTGTATATCGCATGTCGTCAGCCGGGACATCCGAAGCATTTCCTCATTGTCGCACGCGCACGCGCCGACAGTTTCTTTTTGTCTTAACTGTGCAAGTATTAACATTGATGAGCATCATGATTCGCTTCCTGTATACTCACAAAGTTTGAGTTCAGTTCAGAGTAACTGGACGGCATTCTTTACAATTTACAGTAGGCACTGTCCATTGTAGAGTTTGGAGATTGTAATCAGTGTTTTATTTTGGTGTTATTTCGGAATAACCAAAATCAGTTGTAGTGTAAATGCATGCATGGTCCGTTTTTAAAGCTCTGAACGTTGTGCGAGAAATTTGATGATGATAATTACCTGTATGATGTCATATAGCAAAGGATCTATAAAGAAGATCTCAACAGAAAAATCACAATAGTCGATACTCCCGATAGTAACTACCGACCGGTAGTCCGATGGCGTCAGAAATTACTGGTGGCATTTGCCTGTAAATCAATTTGAGCTCTGGTTGATAAACGTTTACGAAGAACATATTACGAGTTTCATAATGTATTGTGATATCATTCCAAGTGTTACTGCGTAGGATTCGTCATCTCAATTGCGAGCTCAGTACCGCCGCTACTGAGTACTCTCATTACCTGCATCCTGCCTCCAATTCCCGCCTCTTTACTAGATCCCATCTAACACTGACCCACATTCCACGAACAACGATAATCAGGTCGATAGTCAATTAAAAAGCATCCACCGTATTGATCCAGTTCCTGCATTGTTACCGAACCTATACAAATAATGTCTATCCCTCCAACTGGTAGCAATAGGACGCTCTCAAACCAATAATCCATATTTTTTCCAAACGATATAACCTTATTTGTCGAGCCGGATCGGCATCACTAAATACAGGGGACAGAATGTAAAGCTTTTTTGCAGTCCCACTGAATCAATTTTGCGTTTTTTGTTCGCGGATTTCGGAAGCCGCAGGTAAGAGGGCCTAGATCCGGGTCCGTCTTTGTGTTTCGCCATTCTTGTGATTTACTAATATTTACAAATTCGCAATTTGGGAAGCAATAACTGTCAGAACGCATCAGCTGCATCACTCGACCAATTGGGTTACACACAACGAGCTCCACTTTACATGATGTCGACATTATTTACGCTGTTTACAGACTGTGTAGATGCGCAGGGCACTTTTTATTGCTTGCATCAAATAAAAGATAATAATAAAATCGAAATAATAAAATGCGGACTGCTCTTGGGTGCATTCTTCAGCATCGTATTGTGTTTCTGCTCCTTAAGTCCTTTCACGGTTCACACATCACTAGGTAACTATAGCAATCTTGCCATTTAAAAATGGCAATGAATATAATTGTGTAATTGTGTATTTTCGTGATCCATTGCTAACGATTCGAAAGGGTTAGCTGCATGAAATTTACTTGACCGTAAAAGATTTTTAACAATAGAAGTTTACTTTACCGTTCGTATTTCGTTCATCATTACGAATTATTCCCAGGTTAACGTCAAATTGTATTGTTAACTTATAATTGATGTCAACACTTAACTCCTTACGTATAGTTGAATGATTAACAAAGTACAATACTTAACTAATTGTTAAATCTTGCAAAAAAGTTTTATTGCATGACGTAAAAATTATAGAATAGTCGATGTCCTAGGGAACTTGAATAGCTTGAAACTAACGCTTTTTTTTTTAACTGATGCTTACAATGGTTAAATGAGAAAATTATGAAATAATTTGTAAAAGTACATTTAAGTTGATAATAGTTTGTATAAAATGAATGCAAATGAGTCATGAAATGCGACGCAGAATGTAGATAATTATTATTATGTGCATGATAAGCAAATAAAACCAAGGTACCATATCCCTAAGGCCCTTTGTACACATACGTTTGTTTGCCTTGAAAACTTTTTGGTTGATTAGTTGTGTGTAGGCACGGTCGTGTGTTGTATAGGACACTATTAAGCCGAAGGCTGGTTGATAGACACGGCGGCACTACGGGATGGAGCCATCGCCGTAGCGCATCTACAAGCTCATACGATTTTTCTACGGAGCGTTTATCACGCCGCGCCGTACCGCAAAGAAACCGAGCCTAATAGCATCTTTGTAGGAATCCTAAAATCAAAATAATTTGTACAGTTCCTACAAATCGGAACAGGCCAGTGCGAATTTAACAAGATTAAAAAACTGGAAACAAACAGAAGTGGTGGGGTGTCACCAAGCATGACCGCTGCGTGGAAGAAGTCGACCGCTCGCTCGGCATGTGGCGGAACTAATAAGGCCCATTAACATTTACCGTAGTGTACCGTAAAACCGCGCAGCACTGAAACACGCATGCTACGCAATCGTTATGCAGATTCTGCTGTTACTAATGTGGGTAAAGTGCGATTATTACTATCTGGCCAGTGCTGATCAAGCGTGGCGGCATTGAGACATCCTTGGTAGTTTAGTGTGGAATCTTTGTTAGTTTGAATTTGGATTTGCACGTGGCCAGGGATATTGCCATTCGAAAATCTACCGTTTTCAACTACACATTATTGCTGGATAAATTTAATTAAGGGGGAAGCTCCAGAGTAGCCTGCGAAATTTTAATTTTCTTACGTTATTTGCATTTTGCAGGTCAGTGTAAGGTTTTATATTGAACAAAATATGATTCATGACCGTAACAAGTATGTATTTAAAGAATTATCTTTACTAATATTATAAAGAGGAAAGATTTGATTGTTTGTTTGTTTGCATTGAATAGGCTCCGAAACTACTGAACCGGTTTGAAAAATTCTTGCACTGTTGGGAAGCTACACGTCCGCGGGTGACATAGGCTGAATTATATTATTTTTTTAAATTAGGGATCCTTACTAAAACTCCAATAATGTAACCCAAGGTGTAAAAAAAATACCTACCTAAAATATTCTTTACATCGCGTGCGCTGCGAAAACTTTTGATGATAGATTAAATAATGTACTACGCACTTTGCAGAACACATCATTATTTACAAAAAGTGTCGCGACAGCATATGTCTAACTATTATAGTTATGCCACAATAAGTGTTCTTTTATTTTAAAAATTTAATTGACATTCCGCCACTAGAAAAGGCTCTTTATTTGTATCTTGGTATGAATCCTTATCAAAGTAACTTCATATTCAAGACTGCTTCTATACCTTTATACATATAACTTTTTGAATTATTCAATTCAAACATTTCATTCGAAAGATATCACGAGTTTAAAAATGTAAGTATTAGAAAAAAGTTGCGTGGTAGCCGCTCACCCTGCTCGGCTAGCTAGGCAGCACCTTATGCAATGTCGGCATCACTGGGGTACGGGCCGTACGGCAGGGGAGTCAATGTCAAGCAAGAAATGAAGCATCAGCTCAATACGCAACGGTCGTGAGCGGAATCGAATAATTCTAGCTTGAAAAAATTTGAATTCGCTTAGTAGGTAATTAAGCTCAACAAAAAAGTTCTTTCTAGAACTAAATAAAAGTGTTCTAGGGCAATAGTGACACCTAGAAATGATACGGTCAACGAAATAAACAATCTGATTATTAAAAAGTCCCCGACCAAATAAAAAATTGCAAATCGTTCGACACTGTAACTAATATCGAAGACGCAGTCCATTACCCACAGGAATTTTTTAATTGACTAAGCCCTACTGGACTGCCACCACATGAATTGACGTTAAAAATCGAAATCATACATGCTTTTGAGAAATTTAAACCCTCCGAGCATGTGCAATGGAACGAGGCTGCTTATTAAAGAATTGAAGGATAATTTAATTGCAGCGACCATTATCACCGGCCCAGCAGCTGGTCAACTGGGTCATATACCGAGGATACCGATGATCCCAACTGATTTGCCAATCCCATTTAAGCGGCTTCAATTTCCGGTAAAAACATCTTTCGCCTTTACTATTAACAAGGCCAAACCTTCGAATTAGTAGGGATCGACCTACGAAAAGAATGCTTTACTCATGACCAACTGTATGTTGGCCTATCGCGGGTCGGAGCTCCTGAAAATCAATTTATTTTACTGCCACAAAATAAAACAACGTCAAGTATCGTTTACAGAAGCTCTGACTCAGTAAATTGAATGACTTTTGTTTTTTAAAAATTAGATAAAAAAATCTTATAAAAAAAAAAATTACAAAAAAAAATCATTAAAATAAAAATAAAAGTTCATTAAAATAATAATATTAAAACTTTCTTTATAATTTTCTTTTTTTAGTAACCTGACGCAAATAGAAGGGTTTATGTGTGTGTATTATAATTGTTAATTTTGAATTTTTTGTTAATTACCCGTGCGAAGCCGGGGCGGGCCGCTAGTAATCATATAATTTGATTGAATGACTATTTCATTGAAATATCAATCAATAGGAAATTTGAATTTATCGAGCTACCCTGGCGCTTCCCTCTTAGCAAAAATATTTCTGCACATAACAAATATAAATAAAATTGGAAAGATAATTAGAATTAAGAAACTAACTTAACACACGTATGAGTCAGTAACCCAAAGTTAACTGTAAACCAAATTCTTATCTACCCATTGTTATAGCATGAATGAAAATAAATGAATTTGCATAAATGTTTTCATGGATGGATTAAAATCTAAATTGCTTTGGATTATGTTATTTACGGTAATGTGAGAAATGGCTCATAATTGTAGATTGCTGGCAGTCATTACAACTTGCAAGAACAAGCCGCCCGCCCAGTTGTTAAAGGTTTCTTAGCAGGTTCCACCGCGCTCTTCCTCAAAATATTGGATATGGATGATACCGCGGCACCTCTTGTCGTCGTCGCATTAAATCATATTCACATTACGCACCACCTACCGCACAATATAAAACACAAAAACGTTGATGACGTTCAATTATCACTCCACATTGTTTGTTGATAGGCCGCTCGCCGCTCGCCGCTCGTCTCTCCGACGACGAGACGTAACGGTGGTAATGTTTACTTTGTCTTTTGCGGCACGCTCCCTATAATCCCAAATAACAAATTATGAAATGGATGAAAAACTCAGGTTAAGCTGTCGGCGATTCCTAAACATAATGTTTGATTGTGCTCTAATGACAAGGCGCGGACTCCAAGCCACCTTTTGTGTAAAGCCGACCGAGATTACTAATGGAGCGAAACAAAAAAGCGTTTATTTTTAATGTCGTAAAGTCGAAAGTGTAGTCAATCCGAGATTGCTGTTAGTGTTTCGACTAAGGAGGTCCTGGTAATTGAGCAATCATCTACTCTAGTCCGTTGCGGTAAGCGACGCATCGAAAATAAATGAAATTTATTATTTGTTTTGTTTGTTCCTGAACCATGTTATGTTTCAATATCGTGAGGAAATTAGTTTACTTCCTTGTGTGGTAAAAGGGTGCTTTTTGGTTGTATAGGTTTGATGAGGAGCTAGTAATGCGTAGAGCATTAGACAGCGTTAGACTACAAAACTGCTTATAAGTAACCTTCCGATATTTTATTATAATGGGAAAACCGGAAAACCGCTGGGATGTAGCTTTTTCCATATTACACTAAGCGTTTCCTCAACCCTCATCTATTAGAGTGTATGATTAGGTATGCATTCATTCGCGAACACTCGATCATCCATCATGATTCATGATATGGCGCATTTCGCATCTGACGTCTGGACTCTGGACCTTTATTGCCAAATGAGGAAAATTTCGCTGTTCGGAAATGAAGTCAATTTAGATATTGATGTGGTTCAGAATTCATAAACACTTTTCTTCGATTGATAATGATGAATAATACAAGAAGAAATAATGTACACGATTACCAGTTCAGCAGCAAGACAATAAATAAAGCAAATCTACCAAAACATACAATCAACTCTGATTGCGCACTGATCGCAGCGACTAGAAAGTAAGTAGGGCTCACTTGTAAGCATTGTAATTGTCTTTAAAAAATGTTATTATTGATAAGATAATTGATTCAGCTATTTAACCGGCCCCCAACATAGAAGCACGTGGGATGACGTGAATGGGCAGTCATTGATCGCGTCTGTGATTGCCGGCGCCGACCACGGAACAGCGCGGGCGCCGCGTATTGTACAACGTAGCACCTAGTTTGGCTTAGCGCTTCTTATGACATCGTATAAAATTTTATGATTATTGCAAAACGTATAGAGAATGTTTTTATGGGATCGGAGTGATTTAGTTTTTCTGTGGATAATGTGTGATGCTTATGAAGATAAGGGCCTAAAAGGCTTGGTCCTTATACGTAGTAACAATTTGTTAAAAATAGCATAAAGTTGACTGAGGCATACATATTTGGCAACTTTAGTTAGGTACAAAATTACCTATTATGTTTTACATAAGTTATGGTGAACTAATAGGTGTGTTTGCTAATGATACGAGACAGGATGTAGGCAGCGCGGCGCGAGGGGCAATAACACGACCTTGCGAATGTCGCCGGACAACACGCGGATTTGACTCACGCCGCGGCACGCTATGATTCATGCCATAATCATTTTTTTAGAACACACCACCGGGTATCCCTCATTTGTAACAACACACTAAACATCACATCTTAGTAACGATACATTACAAACAGTCTTAAAAATATCCCTTCCGAAGATACCCAATCAAACATCAAAAGAAAGAGTCAAACGCTCGTAACTAATTTAAACACCCGATCCACAGGATTAACGCCAGGAAATCTGACAACAGGATACGTCAATTTAAACTAGTCGAAACTGAGAACAAATATGCCAAAGTGCACCTTCGATCTATTGTTCTTTACGACGACGGCATTACATTGGACGTTGTAGCTTTCTTTTTGAAGAAGAAACGTAGTTCAGTTAGATGAAACAAACCCGGTATGTGATACTGTACATGTTTTAGTGCAGCCATTAGTACGTAGTGTATTGAAGTGGCAGGACGTGAGCGAGTAACAAAGGAGCTCGTCTAAACAGGCCATTAATAAGGAGGCGGCTCGCGGGATCCGCCCGGGACTTCCGCTGCATTCCGAGAACCGCTATCCCGGGACAAGACAGGAATAGCACCGGTGATACTCCGCTCAACATATAAATGGCAATCAACGCAACATACCGCACTTGATATTAACTCCGAGTGCAAGCTAAGTGCACTTGATATATATGAAAATTAGACAAATCGCTGTGGCACTTAACAGCTTTCACTCAATCGAACACAAACAGTTTTGAAAGCAGGGTATAAGGCAATTCTATATAAAAACTTTTGTCAAGTATTGGTACAATTATCAAGAGACGGTCATAAACTTTGCCAGAATGACCGTAAACATGTTTGGAATTGTCAACATTCCGTCTTATAAGAACCTTTTGAAAGAAACAATTGTTTTGTACAAAACATTGTTAAAGCGCGGCGGATCAAAACGTAAAGAATAATAAATAAATGTGAGGGCTCAGAGGCACCTTTATTATAGAAATGGGTGGAAGGTGGCAATCTCTGAGATCTTGCTGTGTGTTTACTGTGCATCATCACGTTTTACAAAAGGAGACAATTTATTCGAAACGTGAGAAAGACAGAGACGCAAACGTCGGCATGGACCACCTTGTTAGTAATAATCGGTTTACGGGCCTTGTCAAAAATTAACTTATTATAAATTATAAATGGAGCTTAGCGGAGGTGGCGGCACGACTGTTTATCGATATATTTTTGCTATTATTTATAAAATAACTCCCAATACAAACTAAGACTCTATCTACAAAGCTTTTTGTGAGAGGTGTGGACTTAACCCTTTTAAAGTTTAAAAGTTGATCAACTTTGTTATAATTTGTACCTAATTGATTGTTAATAAGTATTTTTGCCACCAAAAAAGCTTTGAAGTGTCAGTAATTTAAAGCTTTTATTTTGTCCAGCAACATTCAACAGCTTCTTTAGATTCCATTCCAGCTACTATGTTATCGAACAAGCTCACTCTAACAACTATATCGATAAGCACTTTGGCTCCTCCCTAGAGGTGCTACCTGCCTCTGATTTTGTGATTTATCAGTACGGCGAGAGCTTTTGCATTGCATGCTGATGCACCATGAATAAGTTGTTTAACCTCTTTTATCTTCAATCCGTATAGGGAATAATAAAATCTATTACCTAACAGGAAAATTTTGAGTTGTGTTATGAATCTCAGTATCTGTGTACGTAATCGATCACACCTTTCCGCACGACTTTTACAATCTATTTTTTGTCAGAAGACGTGACCGAACTACGGATAGCGTTCGATAATTCGGTATCGGATTATTTGTAAATAATCGATAGAATTGTTGATCGCTACCGATCTAAAGCGTTACATCGGTCTCCACCTGCCGTCACGACGCGCCGGTAGATCACATCGATTGACCGGTGACGAATCGATTTCATAACGTTGACGACTTTATCGGAATTGTGTCGACACACCGATTAGCTTGATACACGAATTTATTATACGTCGATCCTGTAAATATTTTTCCCAAGAAACCGAGTATCTAAGGTTTGTGAACTCAATTTGGAACGCACAAAAGGTACAAAGTTTAGACGTGAACTCATGGTATTCCCACTACGCCGTGGAGCAGAGAAGGCTTTTAGCTACCGGATATCCTTGTGTATTTCCGCATGAAAATCCAAACCTGCAAGGTAAGTAAGGTATCTGGTATTTATGAGTTATTTATAATGCATGCATAAATTGATCTCGTTATAAATGCATTCTAACAATAAATAATTTCATGATTAATAATTTCTGATGTATAATAAGTAAGGACATAAAAAGAGAAAACATCAATAAATGAGTGTCCATAACGAGTGGTAGTTCTATATGTCCATTATGATATATCATGTATGGGCCACCGAGGACGCCACAGGACGTTCGACCAGATTTTATTAAGATGTACCACTTTGCCGAGCCCGCGTACAACCTGCCAAATATATACCTGTTGAAACAGTCCCCCAAGCTAATTTCATCAGTATTACTTTAACAATAGAGATAATAATAGCATGAAGACTGTGTTTTATTTGTGAGATATGTGGTGCTTTTGGTGTATGTGACAAAACAACCGCATTAAAGGTGTCTGATTCGAAACGATCATAAGTGACTGAACAGAAAAGTGTGCTTTATGTGGACGGTGTATGGTTTGAAATGGTATTGTTCGTTAGTGAGTTTGGTGTAATTTTTCACGTAAGTGGGAGCGCGGAGCCGCGGGGGCGCCGACAAAGCTCCGGACCCCCGGGGGGCGGCCACCGCTTCCAACTGCGTGTGCGCATACCACACTGTGATTTGATAATAACATGACACATTTAGAATTACCGCTCCTATATGTTTATATTTCTGGAAAATTATGTTCTCATAAAATATTTGACATTTACATTTACAATCTACATACTTAATGGTTTGTCGAAACAAATAGCATGACAAGTTGCAGGCGAAGAAAACCATACTCAGACATTTAGAAATTCTTGCAAGGAGCTATACCGTAAAACGGGGTGAATCGGGATGCATGGGTGAATCGGGCCGAAAATTTAAAATGGATTTCAACGTTGAAATAATATAGTTTGTTGCCAGAAAAGACTGTAATGTGTTTACTGTTTCTTAATTAAAGATTAAGTGTCCTTGTTTGCAGCAAACTATATTATTTTAAAGTACAAATCCATTTTAAAGTTTCGGCCCGATTTACCCCTGCATTCCTATTCACCCCGTTTTACTGTACATATATGTAGCAAGAGAGTCAATCATATTGCGTTTATGGATCAAATAAGTAGGTTCCTACTTAAGCTTGAAAATTAAATAAATGAAAGACAATAAATTATCAGCCCAAAAGTCTATAAGCAGTAATTTCAACTTGGGGTGGTGAATTTGTTAGAATATTTCTGAAATCTAACAATTATTTTCTTTCGTTTCACGAAAAATGTGAAACACCCCTAATAATAAACGTGTAAAGGCTGTATTTGTAATCTTGATTCTCCGCTGCTATATTTATCAGATTCTAATTAATCAACAAAAATATGAAGTACGTAAAGTATTGAATGGGTCGGCGGGGTCAGGGCGGTGTGGAGTTGCGCGACCGCGTAGGATCGCGTTTTGGCCGCATCCGCCCACGTCCACATAACCTATTGTCTGCCCACGCGCAGACGAGACGACTACGAGACGTGATGTCACGTTATCAACTACAGATATGTGTGTAATTAACGTCAATACATTTGGATTGGATTGCAAAAGATGTAACGGAGACGCCAATCAGACGCCTGTTTTGGGAGAATTCGTTTTATCAGCCTACAAACCGAATGACAGTTGTAATGTAAACAAATCGCGTTTTTGTTTTGTTGGAGTTATTTTTGCAAGATGTATAAAAAAACAGCAATAAACGTAAGCCACACACATTTATACAAAATTAAGTTCCGGAATAAAGATTTTCCGGAACTTAATTTTGTATAAATGTGAAGGATTATGACGATAATCCTTCAGGTAATAAAGGCTTACCGTGCCAACGGACCTGGCGCGGTATTTAACAAGGAGTTTTTTTTCCAAAATAGGTACTTTTATAATATTCTTTTACAAATGTGTCACAAAGGAGTCTATTCCTTTAGCTGCTAATGTAAGGTAAACAGCACATTAGCGGACTGTAACAATTGATTATAGTGTCCGTACCGCCGCCTACGCCGTGTGGCTTATTTCTGTCATTTTCTCGGTAACACAGGAAAGAAACGACTTGTGTGGCAAGGATCGCACGCACTCAGCTTAGTTCCGTTTAGGTGTGAAATAAAAGTTTATTTTATAAAGCATTACGCCTTTGTTGGTGGGGTTTTATAGGGCTATATAAATATGTTTAAAATAATTGAATCATCATCTGTAAATAAACTTCTACCTGGTTAAAACAGTCATTTGAAAGTTTACTACTAAACTTTTATTGAAATTATACTTAATGCAATTTTATTAAAAAGGTCTACAATATTTTAGTCTTAGAACAAAGGCTAATAGTGAACAATAAAGAAGAAAGGCAAGTTGGTTTGGTTCGTGGGCGTGAGAAAGCCGCGCGGGCGGGGGCTGACCCGCGTCGCTAATGTTCTAGTCAAACACGCACGGCGCACTACTGCCAGTCTGCCAGACTGTGACTGTGCACTTCGCCTAGACAAATAAACATTACATCATTAGTACCTAGTTAATTTAGAATTTGAATTTTAGGTGAAAAACTGTAAACAGCTTACCAAAAACACAAGATTGGTAGGTGAACAGCACAAAAGTCGATTCTTAGCGGTTTATTTTTTGCCCAGTTAACACACTTGCCTATTATTTAATTGGAGCGTAATAAATCAGTGTATCGCAATCCACATTTGGGCACAAGTAGTTTAAAAAGTATCTCTAATTGAAATTGGGAATAATGCATCGTCAGTTATTCTAATTAATCTGCAATCGGCTTACGGTAAACTGTAGGATATTTTTACTATGTGAACTAAGAGTACAATAAGAAAACATATTTAATTCAGTTTTGCTGTTAATCCGACTTGAAAAATCTCGTGAGAACTGAGGTAGAATCAAGAAGTGTGACGGAGTGGTGGCTCTCGCCTCATGTGATCCTTATCAGCTCTCTCTACTCTCACGTCGCCGCAGTGACTAATTGCACTCGCTCACCCACCGTGAAATTACACCATTTAAATACATATATTTCAAAACAATAATCTAAAACTTTGATAAATTAAAAATAAATTGCCACTTTTGTATTTAATAACGACGAAATTAGTTTTTATGAAAGCGAAGTTGTTTGCGCTTCACATGGTATTTGCATCTGCACTGTATTTTTATCGCATATTTACTTGGATACAACCTACCTCTTTGCTTACTATGGAAGGATATAATAAAAATAATTCCAGTAGGAAATGTTTCCAAACAACCGTGACAAATAACTACCTTTCTTCGTTCACGTTCCTCATTATATCCTAATGCAGTAACAACATCTCATCGAACATTTCTTGTAGGTCGAGGTTCGATTCCGCTGCTCCTTTTAATCGCAGCTCCATGAGAACGGCAGTTAATTAGTACTAAAGCCGCCACCTGTGTTATTATCTGGACGTCAAACACATGGTAACGCCAGCATTAGGGGCGTTTACCCTATATTTGTATGTGCATAGCTTTGAATGATGATTCGCGCTCACGTGCGTTCCCACTCATAAGTTAATGCATGCGTTCTTGTGTAATGATGCCATGGTTTCCTATTTTCTTTTTATCAAACAATATTTTCATTTGTTTCTTGCATTGATATCTACGTGTTTGTGTTCACCTTGAAATTCATTATTAACTCTTATTTATTTTGGTGTGTTTACAGCTGATGTCGTGAACAATACAGGCCTGCCCGTGATTGTCCACGGCGATGATCGGTGACTGTCTGCGTACAATCGCCCGGGGCCACATGACGAATCCAATTAACAGCACTAACATATTCCGTCGGACGGCCAGTATTTATGTTTCCTCACAGTCGCACTGTAAATATTTAGTCCGGGAGGCGTCTGGCATCGCCCTCGCCTTATCTCTTCATCGGGCGCGTGAACCATTTCATGGACAACATTGAGTGCGCCTACAGCGCCGACAACGTACAGGATACAGGTTTGTAAATACTGATTAGAAAGTGGCACCTAAACGAGCGGTCCTTGAAAACTTCGTTACGCAGATAATCAGGAAGTTTATTTAGTGGAGCGTGGATGTTAGATAGTAGACACGTGGCGTGGTATCATAGCGAAGATAGCGCAGTAAATCAAGTATCGGAGCGCGCGCGTCGCGATCGCGCCGAGTCGCGTGCGCGTGGGCATCGACAGGTGATGTCGGTCGATTATCTGCTAATTTATACGCGCCGCTCAACTTCTGTTCTCTCATATAATATTATTCATTTCGACACAACGCAAACGAGCTCGCTAAATATAGAGAGCGGCATTCCATGGACAACGCGCCTTGTTCTCGGGTAACTGTCCAATTGTTTTATTATCCTTTTTCGATTACAATTTCTTATTTTAAATGTCAGTTGTTCGCGGCGAGGCAGGATGGCTGACTCCTATTTGGAGCAGTGTCTGTTGTTACCGTGCTGATGTCACCGTGCCATGCCATCATCATGAAGGGGCCCGTTTTGGAATCTTTACGATCGACACCTCCACATGTTCGCAACAGTTCATTCACCGACGCGAATATGAATGTCATTGTCAACTTAAATTTATCTATTTGTGATCTGATGAAAATATCCGTGTTTTAATGAATTCTTCATTTAGATTGACATACATGGATGAAAGATCTACGTAGGCTTTACCTACCGTTGCTTTGCAATGCAGGTTAAGTCGAACATACACACACTCCTCTCTCATTCCATGACTCTACATTTGAACATTTTGACTGGTATTCACGGTGGAAAAGACTGGTTAAAACACATGGTGCTGAATAGTTACGTTTATTTTCAGGTTGCCAAATTAAATAGGCATTATCATGATCTGAATAACAGTAGAAAACATGATCAATAAACATAATATGAGGTCAGAAGGTGAAAGAGAACCACTTTATATTATAACGGACACAATTCGAGATTATCGATGAAAAAACACAAATTAAAATGAATATAAAGGTAAAAAATGAGGCGAAACACTTGAATAGAACCATGAAATAGAAGTTTCTGGTATTCGGAAAGAAATAAGGAAATTATTCGGTCAACCGTTATTGTGACCCTATTTTTGCAAGGAAGGTTGAGCGTGAAAATGCTTCTTTTTACAAATTACTAATAATAAGATCTCATCAAAATATTTTTTGTCAACAACAAGGCAAGTTGCTATACAGGATGGCAAGATCATCGACGCGCAACCTGTTGTTACCATAGATTCAGTACATGATTCTGAACGATAAATTCCAACACAGGGGCGAGAATTTTTCGTCGCCTATCCAATTCAATTGCTGTTCTGTACATTTTGACCGCGTAGGTTTTTTTTTGATAACCGACTAAAGATTTCTTTGTAGGGGTTCTAGAATCATGTGCTGAATTCATGGTTCCAGTTTGCTCGTCGATGTCCCTGCCACCCTGTATGCTTTATGATTTTAACGAGGTCGATCCAGAACACAATTAATAAAAAACTGGAAAATGTTATTTTTTCAACATTAGGGACCAGACACTTTGGTATGAAAAGTGGACATATAAATATGGAACATAACATGTATCTACTGTACATTAATCATTTTGACTTTTCCGGCTATGACCGCATGCGTACATAAACAATATTTTATATTCTAAATAGCATAGGATTATGGACTTATGATATCATCACCTATGTTGTTATGTAACCTTATCGAAGCTATTGTTAAATAATTTGTAGGCCGTCACAAAGGATTGCCTCCTGCCAATAAATATCTTGATTTGAAAATGTTTTGAAATGGTTCTATTTCATCGGTTCGAAGCGTTAAATTTAGATGTTTAATTCATCCCTTTTATTAGTTATCTACGTAAACAAACCTATCGACAGGGCACAGGTGCGTGTGAACTTGCCGCGCGTGAAATTACTGTAAATTTGCTTCGGTGTGGTCTTCAAAAAAAATACTGTAACGATTACACGATCCATCAACCCCCATGGGCGATTCACTACGGTGACCTCCGTGCGCCATCATCATTTGTCCCTCCCGGGGACATTAGCCCTCAGAGGGATGGAAGTTTTTGTAAACTTTTAGAAGAAAAGTTTATTTAGGGTAGTAGGTAATCAGGTTGATGACTGGGAAATAAATGGCAAAATAATTAAACTGTACGCTCTTATGAATAATCAACTAAAGGGAGTAACAACAAGCCAGTTTAGTGATGAGATGGCGGAGTAAAATCAATGCATTTCACATTTGGTAGACAAAATCAAAACAAACCTGATTACTTGAATGGACGAGTCGGAATCACTAGAATACCTTTCATTGTGCGCATGCGAAACAATAGGTTATATAGAAATTAATGTCCTGATCGATGTCAAAGAATAGTCGTTAAACGTTTCTCAATGGTCAGCTCAACTGCGATTGGAACGAGAAAGAATTTTCATTTCAGTAAGTAAGACATTAATTACCAAGGAGCAATAAAAATGCCAGCGTTGAATGGATATTTGCTTTCTTGTTTATACTGTTTATATTCCCAAAAAAGGTTTTTCCGATCAAATGTTCAATAACTGCAAAATGAGCAATGACATCACCTTGCTCTCACCTTCATATCTGTATGTTTACTTAAATTTAGGAGTGGGCAGTATAAAATCACACATCTACATTATAAATGAAGGGTTCGAAAAGCATTACATCAAGGGTGGGATCAAAGTGTGGCGGCCGGCAGGCGGCGCAGTCCGGCGGGCGCGGGCGCCAAGATCGCAACGATATCGTCGCTAGAACAGTAATCGTCAATAAAATCTCAATTTAGATGGCACCGATACCGTGTGAGTTACGGACGGACAGTCAGACCGAACACGAAAACTTACTCGACGATGGAATGTGCCCGTGACAGGACCCGCTAACGAATTAGGTACTCACAAGTTTTTTTTTTTGACACGTCTAATTTAATTTATTTTTTATCTTATTTATACTTAATGACTGAGAAAAAATGAGCAAATATTTTTGCAGGTGATGCATGGGTTTTGTTATTTACCCCTTCGTCAATATGATGAAGTGAGGATGTGTGCGGTGACTGATGACTGGGGCCTGGGCGAAGGTCTGATGGCGCGGTGCCTTACCGAGCTGACCAGCAGGTCGCGCTGCGCCTCCTCGGATTAATGACGGCTTGACGCCTCGCCGACAGCGGCACGCCTACGCCTATTTATAACAGAGCTTTTTGTCTTTTTGCTCCCACCCCACTGGCCAGTCACAGATAAGAAGGACATCAAAGTGGGCATTTAAAAATAAATTTGTCGAAAGTGATAAATGATGGATATAACTTTTATTATTTCAAATTAAATTAACGATCCGAACGGAGCGTCTACCTTTTCTCACATTAGAGGGATCTTATCTGGAATGATTGCTTCCATTACCTTGGAGAACGGACACGTTGTTTTGTAGGTAAGGGAAGATAAAGAGATTAATGCGTAAAGCAATTAATTTTGATTGAGGTGTGTTTTATTAAGTAATTGTTTTTGTTCCCAATGTGGATTTGAAACGCACCATGAAGTTCTGATTTGGTGTTGGTAGTGTTTTTTCAGCAATGTATTGTTTAAGTTATACTTAGGCGTTTTATCTAACAGATAACAAAGCTATATCTAATGAATCAGATAAAGTAGGTAGCTTTCTCCCAAACCCTTGTCACACACTTATAAATTCACAGTATTAGGGGTGACCAAAAAATTAAAAAGTTAGAATGAAATGTTATGAGTGTTTCGGAACTATGTTTGCCCGTTGCCGTATGGCTCGTTCCCACAGTGAGCTTTAATACATTTTCCATGTTCCAGTTAGCGCCCCATAAATTGATTAAGGGTCAGCGGCGACTCACAAAAGTTTTTTGTGACGCAAGAGTCAAGACAGGTAATTCTTAACTGCTGCTATCCTAGGACTAGCAATGGAAATGAGCTTGCTTATCACAAC
Source organism: Apamea epomidion (assembly GCA_947507525.1). Taxonomy (NCBI): domain Eukaryota; kingdom Metazoa; phylum Arthropoda; class Insecta; order Lepidoptera; family Noctuidae; genus Apamea; species Apamea epomidion. The sequence goes on from OX382232.1 coordinate 8,247,359, forward strand.
ATCGATAATATTAGAATGTTCAAGATTTTAAGGAAAGTAAAGTTTGTATTAGCGATTAATCTTTAATACTTCTTGGTGTTAAATCAACATAATGGAGTGAACTAATTTCCTGTCAGGAAATTGCTGTAGGGAGGAGTGCGATTTCCCTAAAAGCTTCTGTTCCAGTCACCACTGTTACATCAATCATTCGCGTTCCCCAACGTGAAAACATTTTCATAACAAAGGAGTAACCAGCTTTTAAAAATGTTCCAATCGATCTATTGTGCCTTGTTTGTATCATGGCTCGGCACTTTCTTTTAATGTTCTATTTGGTTATAAATAAATAAACCAAATAGGTTTTGCCTAGAAATACTTTCAGGAATTCTAAGAGAAAACTACTTACATAATTCTCGAACCCCCTGCGTTGAAACTTTTGGTTAGTTATTAGTAAAAAAAAAATCGGTTCCATACATTTGGAGCACGTAGATACGTAGGTATTGCACTTTTGTAGGAAGCAGCAGATATTTTTTTAACGAAATTTGGTAATGCATGTGTCCAGAATCATGTTCGGTACATGATTCTGGACACATGCGTTAAAAAATTGGTAAATTCCTGCCACCGTGTATATTTATTGGTAGACTTCCACGTTGGTGTCTTGTCCTAAAGAAGAATGTTATATGGATTTTGAACTGAATTTGAATACTTATGCTGTGTGTCATTTAGTACGTGCTAAATAATTGTACTTTCTTCCTTCGTTTATGCCTTTCTTTGGTGAAGTAAGTAAGTTGTACTTTTCCTCACGCCTTTATAACTAGGTATTTAAACCTTGACCCAGACCTAAATAGAGCCGATACAACAGAAAACATATTAAAATTGGACCGTTGTTCGTCTTCAGTGTCAAGCAAAAACTTACACGCGACATACAGAAAGACATTTCATGTTATAATAGACATAAAAAAGTTGGAAAACGCAAAAATATTTCGCCTTTGTGTTATGAATGCAAGTTATTTGGACCGTCCGTCCATTCAGAGTTTTTAATCCCAGAATAACTTCCTTTCATCTGCTAGACATCCGGCCACCAGAGGAGTTGATGACATACTTGAAGACTGGTGAGAAACGAGCCGCCACCCGGGAGGAATAGTTCGTAGAGAATATCTCAAACGCATTCTAAGTATGGCAACTTGTTTCAGAGTCGGCTAGTGCAGCGGCAGCTTTTATAAAATCTATATATATAAAAATTAATCCCTATTTCCCTTGGTCACGCCATAACTTGAGAACGACTTTACCGATTTCATCCATCTTCTTTTTTAAGTTTTCTAATACTTTGTATAAGGTTCTTACGGAAAAAAAACTTAAGAAAGTTGCGCAGTTTTTAAAGAAAGTTTTACGCTAAAACTGCTGAACGGATTTAGATGATATTTGACACATGCTAGACCATGATCTGGAGAAGGACATAGGCTACTTTTCATCCTGGAACGCAGACGAAGTTGCGGGCAACAGCTAGTCTTTTTATAAATACTTAAGATGTTTTATCATTTCAAGTTTCCCATTTATTTATACAAGGTGAAAATCAAGGCAATAGGTATGTTGTTTTGTATGATATACACATCGCTGGACACAATATATCACCGAGCACGATATCTGGCCGCAATGAAGTCAGCCAGTAATTTAGGCCAGGAGTTTTGGTAGGTTCGAACAAAAAAGCGCGAGGTGACAATATAAATAACAATTTGGCCCACCCCGTTTGAATGTGGTTCGCTCGGATTAGCATAAGAATGCCGCATCATGCACGCCCACGACCCTACACTGTCCCTCGTTGTCTGTTTATACGTCGAATTTAATTTTGATTTACGATCCTCCACACAATTGTAAGTAAAACATTTTTCGATGAAATGAACATAAAAAGCGGCAGCGCCAACTGTTCCAGCTATGACTCTATCGTATGTTTTCTCGCTCTGCTAGGCAAAAACTGTCATAACAATATCAATAATGAAATGAGAACAGACGACTTTAATTTATAGTATGTAAATACATTGAAATATAACAACACAATAGGTATAATTCAGAAAATCATTAAAAGAATAATAGAGAAACAAAAAAGAAATCCAATATAGAGTAAGAAGAAAATCGCTATATGGCGCTTATGAACCGTCTGTAAAAGACTGAGCTTTTGCAATTTTTACAAAAAAAAGTAATCATTAGTTGTAACTAGCTGCGCTCCGCGGTTTCACCCGCTTATGTTTCTATCCCGTGGCAATATCGGGATAAAAAATATCGTCCATACCAAATTTCATCTAAATTGGTCCAACCGTTTGAGAGTGAAGAGCTAACAAACATAAAAACACACACACATTCACAAACTTTCGCCTTTATAATATTAATGTGATTGGTAGTACTTACCTACCTACTACACTATAGATACGATACGGCGAACGTTACTGTACACTCGCATCTCTATTGTACATAGGTATGTGGTTAGAAAGTTCTAAGCCCGAAAAATTAGGGTGCAGGACCCTAATTCCGTAACACACTATCAATCTCAATCTGAATCATTTTGAAAGATATTGCTAATCCATTGCTTCATATGTTCGAAAAATGTGTCTGCTCAGCAACGTTAATAACGCAATGAGTGTTGTTGTACTGTCAAATTTAAACCCATTGCTACTGATAGTGTATTACACAATTACCCCGCTGATAGTTCTAAAGCAAAAGGATTCTTTTTCCTGCTGAATTTACGGTAACCCGTTTGAATACAAATGAACAAATATTTGTGTAGAGATAAAGGGATAATAAGGAAGGGCCTTCCTTATTCCTACCCTATTCCACATATTGCAGTAAAACTCCTATTTCGCAATCTCTAGCTTATCTTATCTTTATTACCTACCTACCTATTGTCCAAACATTTTTGACTAGATATTGCTAATCCATTGCAACATAATGTTCGAAAAATTTGTCTGCTTAACAATGTAAATAACGCAATGAATGTTATTGACTAAGTTGTAAGGTTGTCACACCTGTTTTTTTACTGCGATTATTTTAATCTAAGTCGTTCCCTAAGGGAGTACTCACACTTATTCAGCTCCATTCGCGTTTCGCTGAAAAATTTTGGTCACACTTATACAGTTCTGCTACTATCAGCCGCGTACTGCGTCGTAAGAATGAGAAAAGTCCTCATAGCGTGTTATCTCCGCTGAAACGCTTCGCTCTTCTCAAGCATTATTTTTTCTCTGTTGATCGCTATAATGTAACGAACTAATATCGTGCAAGCAAGAATATTTTTGCACTAGAAATATAAGTTTCTTTTCGTCCATCATTTTATTTCGTAAAAATAAAATAATTTTATTTTTAAAGTCCGACGTCCGAACTCTCTCAATCCTTGCGTGCATATTGATTACGTAATAATAAATCAAATCTATGCAGGAACTATGCAGGTCGCAACTTGTCGATAAGGAGTCGAGAACTATCCGTGTACAGCGCTGTTCCGCCGCGCTCGACGCTGAATGCGGCGGAACAGCGCTGAACGCGGCAGAACTCACTGAACTTTATCTATAGCACTCGCATGATAATAACACATTTGGCCTTATTTTATACTTGTTTGCCGCGAAAGCTGAATAGACACGGAAAGCTGAACGGATGCGTACGCGTCTCCATACAAAATTTTCGTTGTTTTCTACGGGGATAAGCTGAATAGAGCTGAATAAGTGTTAGTAGTCCCAAAATCTTACAATTCCAACAACCTTTGAGTCCGTCTGTACCCCTTTTAAATAACTTAATAAAAGAGGTCTGGGAATATAATTTACGATCGACATTAGGGCGAATTAAAGTGCTTCTTAAGATTCCTTTATGCAAATATTGTTAAAAATATCGCCTACCTCTGCCGATTAAATTAATTGAGGTAATACTCGCTTTTGGCATATTCGAGTATTAATTTGATAAATGAGGGTTAATCAGATGATCTACCTAATTATTTTAAACAGCTCATAAACAATATCGTCGGGCGTTCCGTTTAATTAATGCTTATCTCGATGATGCGCTCGTAATTCGAGCACGATGATTCAAAAGTACCTACTATTAAACCTATATTTAGAGATGGGAGGAAGACGTTATAGTTAGTCTAGATTTCTAGAGCAAAAAGATCAATGGTTGAGCTTAGAGGCCTACCTAGAAGATGTCATCAAAAATAGACAATAAATTGACTAGAAGAAAACTGTGTCTATGTAATTTTAAAATAATATATAGGTACATATATTATATTGTATAGTTAAACTCTTGTAACAACCGTTTAACAATATAAGTATTAATTTAAACAATTATTTATCTTCAACCTTCCAAAAGCGCTAAGATCTAATCAAAATAAATAAAATAATAAACGACGGTGCTCAGTGTTAATACGCATTTAAGATAATATATTTAACCATACAAAAATAAATGTCCACCTAATAAATCGTGCCGGACCTTATCGACTTTCGAGACGCGACAGTAAGGACTCGATAAGGATGTGGGTCCATTCGGTATGAGGGTTTCGTACCTCTTAACATTTTGGTTTACGTTAAGTTTCCTTTACCTTTGTACGGTGGAACTTCTTTGGTGTCGAATTTGCTTTTAGTGACTCGTGTAGGTTCGGGACGGGCGCGAGCTGAGCGTAATCGGCGTTGCATCTTAATTTAGTTGTCTTGTATTGTGGGAGGCGGCGGCGAACGCGTTGTGGGACATAACCTAACCCACTGCGGAGGTAAAGGACGCCGTGCCCGACTGACGCATATATCCCTATATTTATTACACACTTGTATAAAAACGAATGATTTCACTGGCTTAATTGGGATCAAAGGTTCTGTGGATGTGTAGATCACTGCAGGATCACAAGCTGTTTGAATTATAAACAGAAGTATTTATTTAAAAAAATATAAAAAGTAAAAGCACTCACCACATTGACGAACTCTTGAAATGTAATAGCGTTGCTCGTTGCACTCTGTGCTTTGTCTAGAAGAATCTGGAACGAAAAGCAGCCAGTCTCAAAATGTTAGCCAGGAAACGTCCCTATAAAATTACGCTTGGAAAGACTACTTAAAGGAGATTGTCATTAGAAGATATTTCCGAAGCTTCAGGAAGAATATGGACTACAACTTACAAGTTTATAATAAGACTCTATAAAAAAGTTTTAAGTCTGATGATGAAGAAACTTACCTCACGCTTATGGGGCGGAACCTGTGCTATAAAATCTGGATTTTGAAGAGTTTGTAAGAAATCTGGCCATGGGATTTCACCAAAACCCTCTGGATCGAACTGTAAAAAAGAAGTCAATCTAGCATTAAAGAATCCACATTCATAATCTAGACTTTTATTGAGGCAAAAGCTAATTCAGGAAGGATCATGACAAAGGAGGTTTTTGTAACTTTTCTTGTCTAGGGACTATATTATTTACGTTTCATTTTAATTACAGAAACTGAATAATAACATCAGCCTATAATGTTTCCACTGCTGCGACACAGGACCTCTCCTCTCTTCGAGAGGGAGTGGACTGTAATCTTCCACGCGGGCCCAGCGTTGGTAGAAGTCACATGTCTTGGCATTTTGGTTCAAGGGCATGCTAGTTTCCTGACGATGTTTTCTTTCACCGTTTTGACAGCGGTGATGAAATTATTAACACAAAGTAAAGATGATGCCTGGGTTCGAACCCACGACCTACAACTAGTAAGTCTGGGCCGTTACCACTGAGCCACAGCAGCTCATATAATATGAATAACAACGACAAGGAAATACACCTAAAGATTAAAGGAACAGGTAGAGGTAGAGGTGTGACTTCGTAAAAGCAGTGGATGCGCTCATTAATTTAATCCCGTCCCGATACGGTCACGTACCGGAACCCTTGATTATGATTTCACAGTGGCACCCGGAACGTCATAACACGTCAGTCGCACTTCACACATGTGCCTTCAGTTATATTTTCATGTGTTTCCCAAAACAGTGGCACAAAAAATAAGAAGCGCCCCTATCTCAAGTATCGCACTATCTCAATGTGTCCTACGTGACGACTCACCGTTTGATCCGCGCGCCACCGCCTCTTTTATCCGCTTATAAAAAATGTTATATCCCGCTTCTCTACATTTTAATCAGTCAAAAGCAAAGAGTATTCTTTGAAATTTGTTTCCGTATCCTAAACGACAGTTTTTATGAAATATGCGGGCTTTAACTCCTACCTTTATGTGACAGAAACGCCACTTTTACGAGCTTTTAAAATAATTATTGTCATTTTATATTCATAGAACTAACAGTGCCAGTTTTTTATACGCTCTACCGTTCATAAATTAGAAATATCAATTAAGTTTTCAATTTCAATATACTACTTTGTGGTCTTGGTGAACTGCAGTATTTTATGTTTTAACTTGCATATTACCAGCGAGTTTGTCCGTGTAGATTTCGGAGTTTTCAATACATTCCTCCCGTATTTTACCCTTTTAAGGTTAAAAAAAAAAAATATCTGAAACGTGTTTAATTTTTTTTTTTTATCAGAAGTATAACCAATTTTCATTGATTTTACTAAAAAGATAACGGTTTTACGTACATACAAACTTTTTTATTTTTGATGTAGAATTTCCAAAATCCTTTCTTAATGGATGCATCTTCTATACATGTGGGTAAAATTGTCCATAAACTCATAGACTAGATAAAGATTTAAATGATACCTGATAATCTTTCTATAAGTTCGTGATAACCTTTATTCATTATAAATCAGCACCTCTTTGAGTAGAATAAATGAATTCAAAGATAACGAAATAATATTTTTGTTTACCAACACAACAGGTAGGCAGCAAAATAAATAAATTGGAAAGATATCGCACGTGGCATCAACCTTGTCTTGTCGCGCTGTCAACTGAATAAAATATTACGGTTCAACCCCAACACAACTCGTCAATGCCATGGGGTTGTTTCAGGTGTTTACTTCCTTGTTTTGAAAATACAGCTATTAAATTAGACATTTATGGCAAATAAAACCTTTACAGAACATAACAAGCTTGGATACTCACTCTATCAAATAAGAGGCGCCATTTCTGCAAAAAAAAAAAAAAAAGACTTTAATTAAGAAATGATGAGGGTAATGAAAATATAATTGGAGTAGTTTTAAGGCTGTTTTGAATCCTAATGAGTAATGAATGTTAACCTGTATAATTAAACATTATATCTATACCATTAGTTTCATTCACAACAATGAGGTCCCACACATGTATTATCCGAGCATTAACCCTAAATATAACTGTAACTTAATTAAACAAATATTCATCCGATGACGTAAACTGCTATTGTTTTAAACTTTACTGAGCTCCTAAACTTACATCATGCATCAACTCCCGCCGTATTTCCGCCTCGTCCAACTCCGAGCCGAGGTCCGTGTGATCCGTGTCGTAGAGGGGTTCTGCTGCCCGGGATATGGAGCCGAGTGAGTCCCGGGCTGAGGCAAGCGATCCCGTGACGGTGGGCAGCACCCCCGCCTCGATCCCGGACTCCATGGAGGTGTTGGTCGAGAGGATAGTGGCGGCGGGCGGCGCGCGCACGTCGCCGCCGCCTGCGCCACTGCCCACCCACACAGACATACTGCTTGCAACACCATCCACACTACTGGACTTGCCCTCTATTACAATAACTACCTCGATACCATACTAAACTGAGTAGTCAACTGTTTCGTCAGTCAACCTACAAATTGTATAATAGTAAGAAAATTCTTTGGACAGATATTGGGACCGAAACTTTATGTGCTGGACGCTTTTAATTTTGGACTTTGGATTTTTATGGAAGGAAATAAGTGAATAACAACAAGTAACTAGATTCTATGCTTGGAAGATTATAAGGCACGTTGTTTGATATCTTTCGCCTCGATCGATGCACCTGAAACAAAGGAATACCTACATAAGATTCTTGATAATAAAATCATTATTTTTGGTATGATTTAGGTACATACAGCCTGCCAAAGTTGTTAATCTAGGTAGATATGTAATTGAGGTAGGTAGGCACTTCATGTCGACCCTCGCCCTAACTTTTATTCATCTAAACAAATCGTACTTGACCTCTTTAAACACAATAGCCTATCGTTATGTTTTAGCCTTGGGATTTCTGATTTCGAAAAGCTTTTATGATTTTTAACGACTTCATTTATCCCTCAGTAATAAAAGCCAACTTCCCTCTTATTTTGCTGGTGCTGTTATTAAAAACTACTTAATTCATTGAGTTGATGACGGCTTTCTGCCTGTCACACGAAGAGAAACCATAAGAGGTGCTGGAGTGGACTGGAACAGCAGGTCGCAGGTGGCGATAGAAAAACCAAAGAAAATCTGAATTATAATAGGAATGAAAAAGGTTTATATTTAGTTCAAATCGTCATTTATTAGCATTCCAAATCTGGCGAAGTGGTAGCTGGCGGTAGTGACAGAATGGAACAATCTGCGAAATCAGAAAAACTAAATATACCTAGGTATCATTAGTGATACCTATATGTATTGATCAGCTGCGGTCCCGGGGGTCATTATGAAAATAGAGAATCTAGGATGCAAGAGCGAGCGAAGCAAACTCGAGAATTTAGGCACGTGCGTAGGCTAATTGTAGGCCAGATTCCAAAACCTAAACTGCTGTAAAACGAGTTTAAGCTTTTCTTCATAACTCGACAAAGTAAGTAAGTAAGAAACCAGACCCTATTCAAGGTAAGGTGCTAAAATATTCAAGCTCACTTCCCTCGCTCTTGCATTCTACTTCTTTTGATTCTTGAGCTTTTCTTCAAAAGTCAACAAACTCCTAGCAACTAATTCCTAGTTCTTTTGGAATTATCAAAAGAAAATCTAACCTCTCCGAGAGTTTACAAAATTTTCGAGCTCACTTCGCTCGCTTTAGCATTCTACATTAATTCTATAGTTGCTTTGGCTGTCCTGCAAAATTCAACAATGTAACTCCTATTTATGTTTGAAATACAAAACGAAACCTAACTTATCCAAAGCGGGTTGTTAAAATTTTCGAACAAACTTCGCTCGCTGTTCTCACCCTTCATAATCTACTATTCTATCAATTAGCTACTACTAGCTACTATTTATCAAAAAGTGCTGCGACTAATTTTCCCGCATCATTAAACCATGAAAAAGCTGGGCCCCTGAATAGCATAAGTAAGTAGCACTAGCAACCACTAGACCAACGAGGAGATGTAGCTCCCTAATAATATTCCTCGGCATCCATAGTGACCCCAAAATCTTGGGCTGCGACTGCGCCTGGTATTAATATTATCAGAGATGTAGAGTTTGTACCTTCAACCATTAAACAATATTCCACGAACGTGGAAGTTGTGAGATTTATGAAATTGTATCAATGTTTGCTGAATTTGCGCATGATATGATTTGGGTTTTTTTTTTGTATTATAAACTACTTACTTAAAAAATATTGATATTTTTAATAAAGGAAGCTAAAAGTTAGCTTTACAGTTTAGCTTGTTTACGTAGCGACATCAAAAATGAACACAGTCCACAAAGCACAAACCCAATAAGTCTGGCGCAATTTACGACACAAAATCAAATTTTCTGAGCACCGAGATAGCCAATCAGCTGAGGGAGGGAAACGTGAGCGGAACGCTGCGGGCCAGAGGGCTTCAACCCTCTTGACGTTGCCATGACAACGGGCCGCAATTTCATACCCCGCTTCACACTAGGCTTATTTGCCGATCACGTGTTTTATTAAAAATTTCTTATATTCATTCAATAAATGGTCAGTATCATGTCAGTATAGAATTTTATTTATTAATTAATTTTAAAAGTATTAACGAACATTATAATACTAACAATACCTCGTAGGTGTTTACCTACAGACACGTAATGATAATATTTAAATTAATTTATATACAGCAATTCAACGTTGTGTCTCATTGTAACAGATCCAGGCTTTATGTGCCAACACTTTTAATAAAACAGATACTTATAAAACACCAGAGATCGTTTGTTTTCCCGTAATCAACATAACCAAAATCGGTCACTTACCTTATCTTTCCTAATCGTTCACACCACTATCATAAGGGGTACTTTACACGTGGCTCCATTTCCAAAATATCACATATTTATTATGTTTCGTGTCAAGAACACATTAGACTTCCAAACGCGGTGGACATTTAGTTATATGTCAAAACACTTCGTATGCCAGTGAAAGTGAGAATGGCGTCCAGATTTCAGCGCATGCGTGCTGCTTAGAATCACAAGAGGGTGCTTGCCATGAAATATGTATGGTTCGGCCCTTTCAAATGCTGTGTTGAACCGCAAGTGTGAACGGGTTTGTTTGAAACCTAAGCATAATGCAAGAGTGTTTCATTTAAGAAGTTAAGACCCTGCCTTCCTTCCAGTTACTCGTATGTTAAGTTCAGCATTTGATAATATAGGTACCTATACCTACTAATAATAAAATGGGCAGACAGACCCTTTTTTTTTTTTTTTTTTGAGGATGGGAAATCATCAAATGACCCCTCCCGCTCTGGGTGGAGCAGAAGGGAGTGTCAGACTCTTACTGACTAAAACCCACCCGTGTTCCTTCCTTAGCCCTTTATGTACCAGGGCAGCGGTAACCCTTTCGGACGATCCCGCTACCCCGGCAGGCTTCGGCCCTGTCGGGCCCCGTCAACTATGCTGACATCTGTTTGAGGCGCACGTGGAACACATACGCGCCGTCCGGCACGGGCCTGGTCCTGATCGGACGGAGAGCTACCCATTGCTCTCCGCCCGCAGGCCCGCGCCTACGGTGGCCGGGAGTCGTCACGCGGCTCCCGACGCCCGGAGCGTCTCCCTCGGCGGCTGAGGCGTGAGGATCTCTCCCTCGCCCATGCCGCCACCTCCTTCGCTAGCATGACTGCTTCGCAGAAGGAGGTGACCGCCTCCCACTCCCTCTCGCCCCGGACCATAGCTTGCACCAGGGCCGGACGCGAGAGGTCGCCGCCGCTGCCGATCGCCTCTACGAGGACACGGCGGTGCTCTGCCCAAGCGGGGCAGACCTCCACCGTATGCTCCACCGTGTCCTCTGGGCGATCCTCGCAGTGGTGACACCCGGGCAGACAGACCCTTGGGCTAAGAAATTGTTCATCTTTTGTTAGTTTAATATTAATTATCCTAGTTTCGTAAGGCCCTAGTGTGATTGTGGGCAATTTCCACCTGGTACCTACTTTGTTTTCTATTATCGTATACTAAAAAAGAAAGAAAAAAAGAAGTATAAAGTAGGTCGCCTGATTCTTAGCGCAAGTAAGTGAAGAATATCATGAATATCTATGAGTGTGGAATAGAAATAGGACTTTGTTTACACTTTCTAAGTACATATTCGATTCTTTAGTTACCCTAATCAACCGTATCTATTATACCTAATGGCAGTTTGATTGAAATCGGACATGGATGAAGGATATACGCCTGCACGTTTTTAAAGAGCAAGTAACACTAGTGCAATCGTTTGAATATCATGGAAGGCGTTTTTAGATTGACTAATGACTATCATGAGTATGATTAACCACCGTTTTACGTTTTTAGTAAATTCTGTTAATATGCATTCATCGAATGGTTGTCTAACAACTTTAGCTTAGCATAAAAACTTTACGACGTTTATTTTTTATTTCTTTTGCGTTGGCAACTCTACTATTTAAAACGTCAAAATATTTGGTTTCGTCGTGGATATCGTATCACAGTGAAAATTATGTAAGAAAAAACAAAAATAAAGCGAAATTCCGTGTTTAAAAACCGATTTTACGTGATACGTTATATTATTATGCCTACTGGGCGTGCTGCTTTGTTGTTGCGGCGTCTCTCGGCGGGTGATAATAGGCTGAAAAGTCTCAATTTGAATCAAAATACTGCGAAGGAACCGCTCGGTGCTAACCCGGTGTGCAGTCCCAGGGATTTGAGCTTGCCAAGAAGGTATATAAGAGTAGGAGTTTAATTTATCTCTATTTTACTACTTTTCCATTATAATTTATACTCTGTCCGGCTGAATCCTGGACATTTAATCCGAAAATGTAATACCTGCTGTTGTTTGACCTTGTTTTTGTTTACATGTCATGTTTACGACGATTGAAAGAGAAGGGAACCATTTTCGCTTGTCATAAATATTACAATAATAAAATTAGGGTTTGTGAACTTCTTTGCATACAATAGGTACTTGGATTATACAATTCTGCGCATGGATTAGGTAGGTGACTGTTTACAATCTTATGTAATTGGTGAATGATGAAAAAATTACTTTGATTTAAAGAAATGTCTGTAAGCATGACAGTAAGCTTATTTTGGACTCTGTATTGGGATTGGAAGGCAAATTTTGTTACTAATACTTAACTTTGACAAAGACTGCTTCAGAGTAGTCATCAAAATTAGCTGACCAAATAAACATGTTATTAAATAAAATACTTAATGTTATTATTTCATTCAAGGTTATTAAACCTTGAATTAATCCGCAAAACCAAGTTTTTTGCTAAAATAAATGATAAAGAACTTCCTTGAATTCCTTATTTATCAAAAATGGTAATAATATTTATTTTATTATCATAAAACTGCCGCCTTTAGTTACCACTGTGACATTATATAATTAAATAAAACAATAAGTGATTTTAAGCATATTAAGCATTTGCAAACCAAAAAGAGGTGCACACAGACAAAGAAATGTAGCTTCAAATCATTCATAAAAGTAGTAAAAAAAAATTATTCGTATTTGAGGCATAGAGTTGCATACCCCACAAAACGGTTTTCGGTTGAAAAAAAAAAATTTCTCTCACAGTTACAAGGCTGATTTTTGAGCTAAACCCATTATAACCTTACGAAAAAGACAATATAAATGCAATGTTCGGATAACAACACCCAACATAATTTGACAGGTCAATAGCAAAACCCAATATACACTGACATTTCACTCGCAATACCTGCCAAAATTGAGTGTCACTGCAAATCCCGCTATAACAGACTTTATTCTGCTTTTATTTCGCTTTATAGCCCTCAATGTTGTCTATTATCATTACATGCTGCATGCACTGTTACATGCAGATGATGAATTACTTAATTATTCACAATAATACATCTGTTTGTAAACTGTTGTGCAAAGTATAAATTCTTAAATGTTTTTTTTTGTTTGTGAACATTCTGTGAAAACCGTTTTAGTGGAGTTTCCAACTAGACGCCTCATTTATTTTCCTATCATTCTTGCAGATTATCATCATTTGGACCAAATAATATAGCAGTCCCAAAACTCACAAGAAGTTTTAGTGACAATAAGAGTATAATGGCAACTCCGAATGCTGATACTGCATCCACAGAACAACCAAAGCATACTAATCGTTTAATCTCTGAGAAATCTCCTTATTTACTTCAACATGCTCACAACCCAGTGCAATGGTACCCATGGTGTCAAGAAGCCATTGACAAAGCTAAGAAGGAAAACAAACTTATTTTCCTATCAGTAGGATATTCGACATGCCATTGGTGCCATGTCATGGAGAAAGAATCGTTTGAAAATGAGGATGTAGCGAAAATAATGAATGAACACTACATCAACATCAAAGTAGACCGTGAAGAAAGACCTGATATTGATCGTGTTTACATGTTATTCATACTGGCGACGAGTGGGGGTGGCGGATGGCCCATGTCAGTCTTCCTTACTCCAGACTTACGCCCTGTCACTGGTGGAACGTACTTCCCCCCTGAGGACCGTTGGGGAAGGCCAGGGTTCAAAACAATTCTACTTTCGTTAGCCAACAAATGGAAAGCTAATCATGAACAGTTCTTGGAAGCAAGTCTCAATATTATGGAAGCATTGCAAAAAATATCCTTAGTAGACCCAGACAGTTCTAATTCTGTTCCTGGAGAAGCAACCTGGGAAAAATGTATTCGCAGATATGCGACTAATTATGAACCAGAATTTGGTGGATTTGGAGCAGCACCGAAATTTCCACAAGCTTCCATTTTTAATTTTCTTTTCCATTATTACGCTCGTGACAAAAATAATGTAGAAGGTAAAAAATGCTTGGATATGTGTCTGTACACTTTGACCAAAATCGCTAAGGGTGGTATTCACGATCATATATCTAGCGGTTTTGCACGATACTCAGTCGATAATGACTGGCATGTGCCACATTTCGAAAAGATGCTTTATGATCAGGCACAATTGACCGTTGCTTATACGGACGCTTTCCTTGCGACAAAAGATGAGTTTTACGCCGAAGTTGTTCGAGATATCATAAAATATGTGAACAGAGATCTGAGACACGAATCTGGCGGATTTTACAGTGCTGAAGATGCCGACTCTTACCCAGTGTTCGGAGCTGCTAATAAGAAAGAAGGAGCGTTTTGCACTTGGGAATACAAGGAACTAAAATCTCTACTGAAAGATAAGAATATTAATTCCGTGTCGTATTTGGACGTTTTCTGCGACTACTTCAGTGTTGAAGAGGATGGAAACATTACTCCCGAAAGTGACCCTCACGGAGAACTTACCAATCAAAACGTATTGATTATTTATGGTAGTAAGCAGGACACAGCTCAAAAATACAAACTATCCATGGAGCAATTCAATCAAGTCATATCCGAAAGTGTCGAGATTTTGTATGATGTGCGCCAGAAGCGGCCTCGTCCGCATTTGGACACCAAAATGCTTTGCTCTTGGAATGGGTTGATGATAGCTGGTTTGGCACAAGCTGGCCAAGGGCTGGGAGAGAAGGACTTCGTTGAGGATGCAATCAAAACAGCAGAATTCATACAAAAACATTTGTATGATGAATCAGCCAAGATATTATTACATTCTTGCTATAGAGCTGAAGATGGATCCATCGCCCAAACGTATGTTGACACCTTTTAATATTATAATACTCTTTCGCAGCATAAAATTCGTATTGATCAGTGTTTATTAACTGTCCACAGTGCCGAACCGATTAAGGGCTTCCTGGACGACTACGCGTTCTTGATCAAAGGCTTGCTGGATTTGTACGAAGCCTCTCTGGACTACCGCTGGCTGAAGTGGGCACGTGACCTGCAGCAGAAACAGAACGAACTGTTCTGGGACACAGTCAACGGTGGTTATTATACCTGTTCCATGGATGATACCAGTGTGGTTCTTCGACTTAAAGAAGGTAAGGTTTTATTACAAAAATTTGTGAGTTTCAGGATTGATATTTTCAGGTCCACAAATAAAACACAGTTATTTTAATACAAGCTGTGTGTCCGATGGGATTTCCCTTCGCAAAATATGACAGCCTTCCGTACAAACTTTCATATCTTATTTTCACCCTTTAGGCGATGAATTTACAAAAAAGCCTTACTTACACTTAGTGGTCACCCTTGTGAAATGTTTCTAGACCCAGCGGTTTTGGTTTAGACTGGATTCGACATTATTCTAAACTTGCTACACAAGAAGTCAACTGAAAGTTACCTAAAAAACAACGTTCTACATTTCGGCATTTGTATCTTTTATTCTTAAAAAAAAAACTTTCATAACTGCCGTAGTTTAGAAATTGTACACTAACATTATACGGTACATTTTTATTTCAGATCAAGATGGCGCCGAACCATCGGGCAACAGCGTGGCCTGCCACAACCTGCAGCGCCTCGCAGCATACGCAGACAAAGGCGCGGCGCCCGAAGGCGGCGACCAGGAGAGAGAGATGGCCATGAAACTGCTGAAGGCCTTCTCTAAAAGACTCAACGATGCCCCCACTTCGCTTCCTGAGATGATGTCCGCGCTCATGTTCTATAATGATTCTCCTACTCAGGTTTGTTTGACATTTTGTGCAACTTTCATAAATTTATCGCTTATTTGTCAGGTGTGTTTTAATTAAACTCGAGACAGAAAAAAGAACAGTCAAAATAAAAAGAAATTGTTTAAATATCTAAATAATGTTGCGGGAAGTTGTATACGTTTTAAAGTCTATGCTAGACAAAGACAGCACAACTGCGATCTGGCGTCAAGATAACTTCGCGCCATTGTGTACACTGATCGTTTTCCGTGACAAGTATAGAAGAATAATTTCAAAAGCGTGTAACTTCTGTTTTTCCACCGAATCGATCATATTTTTGGTAACATCTTCAAAATAAGTATTAATAACTCGACTGCGGCAAAGCCAAAGGTTTATGATTCTGACAGCCTATATTTATGTAAGTATGTATGCTCATCTATGCCCTCATAACTCCTAAACTGCCTGTTGCATTTTGACAAACGAGGCATCGATCGTTATGTTGTTCTGTATCGGAAGCATCGTGTCGTTCGAGTACAGTATCCTCTTGTCCCAGGTGCTGATAGCGGGCGGCTGCTCGGACCCGCGCACGCTGGAGCTGGTGCGCGTGGTGCGCTCGCGCCTGCTGCCGGGCCGCGTGCTGGCCGTCGCGGACCCCGCCGCCGAGTCGCCCGCCGGTATGTCCGACATACGTGAGTCTATCTCATGAGTAACCCGCGGCTTGCTTCATCTTTGTTTTATAACAGATGTAAAAAGACGCTTAACGAACCTTCTGGTTACGGAGATATTGAAGGCCAAATTTTGGTCTAGTCTTTGTTTCACGAAAACAAGTTTTAAATGTTATAACTTAACTTTAAATACCCCCACAACTTCTGTATCGTTGCATGCACCCATAAGCACGATGTTGCCTGCGATACATTGCGCACTGCCCCTAAACAGCGATTTTTCACACCAAACATAAAAGTCTTTTTCCACCTTATGCTCAATGTAACTTAGTTTGATATATAGAATGCGTAGATAATGGCTATGTGATGGGTCTTTCTACAACCTGTATAAGAAGTACACACTATGCATGTCATAAGTTAAGCTAGTAAGCTTACGTTAGTTAGCTACGTTGCGGGACACAAACGCATATGGACGTGACGTCATTTTATTTTGACCTTGGAAGTTTCAAGATATCTTGAAACTTCCAAGGTGGTTCGACATTGAAACTCATTGCTTATTAGCAGTGATTGGTAAGTCCGGTACCAACGTTCCTAAAAAGATGATGTCATCGGGGCAACATCCCATGACGTTACAACACTATACTACTTTTAAAATGATTTTACGGTTTAATTGAGTATTGTTTGACATTGTTTTTTTTTATGTTGATGGTTATATTATATGTGCATGTGATTCGGAAGTATGAGGAAAACTCGAGGAAAGTTTTAAGTATAAATGTGGATTGCTATGAGAGTAGGCAAAGACCAAAGAAACGATAGATTGACTGTGTGAAAGCTATAAGGGCGTTACTACCTACTATTATGGAAGAAAAAGACATGTGCGATCCCAAATAATTTGGAATAAGGGCAATGATTAATTGTGTATTGTTTCCAGTGCTGGGCCGCATCAGATCTGTGGGCGATGTGCCCACAGCATACGTGTGTCGTCGCTACGCCTGCTCGCTGCCCGTCACTGACGTCAAGCAGCTAGAGAACCTACTCGATGAGGCACCCGCCGCGCCATCTATGAAGAACAAATGAACAACATGGAAAATCATATTGTTCTGTATAATATACCCATTCACTATATTAGTCATCAACTATTTAATCACCACATATTCAAAAACATAATTCATGTAATGTAAAAGTTGTCAAAAGATATTGTGTAGGCACCACTGCACCAAAAAAGCCAGCAAAGGTAGTTAATATTGAATGGGGATGTTATAAAAACAATAACGATGGACATTTTATAAAATCTAAGGTGATAATTGCAGCAAAATGGTTTTAGTGTTACTCTGCTACTTACCAAGTCATACCTACAGTCCGCTCGTCGAGACAATGCGTTCCTGACCCCTGTCAGTGCGATAACTCTAGTAGCCAATAAAGATCAAATTTGAAAAACACGTATGTGTCAAACTGACAGGTGTCAAGAACGTATTATCTCTCGTCGGCCGTACTGTAACATTACAATCGGGAAGCTTATTAACCTAGTCATCATGTAATAGTTACGGCAGTGACATATTCATATGTAGTTATTAGTTCGTTAGTAGTCTCATGACAATAGTTTTAGTCATTGTAGTAATCTCTCCCTTAGTAGACTCATTACATAAATATCAGTATACTTTTCACCACTAACAGTACATCACATTGTAGTTTGATGTAGTGTCTATATTTATAGGATTTAAAAATATGTGGCGTTTGTTGCAAAAGTAGTTTGAATAAAAAGGTTAGAAATCTCGAATGAGGGATTGGAAATGTTTAGTCTGATGTATGTGATAGTGTAATTTTGTCTGAATGTTGATACAATTTTATAGGCAGCAAAATCATTTGTAGCTCGAATAGTTGCTAGGAGCTTTCATAATATTATCATAAAGTATTGTTTATATTATTTGTGTAGTTACTTAGTGACTTATGCTTGCTAGTTTGTAATCGATGATGTATTCGTTATACTTATTTATTGAAAAAAAAATAATGTATTGTCGTCGCTAGAAGCAAAATTTTTTTGTTGAATTTGTGATATTTTTTATGTAATAAATGCTGTTATGGAATTTTGTTATTTTATTTTAACAAATGTTATTGTTATGTTATTGGTTCTCACGAAGTATATTAATGAAGTGGACCCCACATTGTTAGAAGTCTATAATTTGCGGTCAACCGGTCAATCGTAACACTTGAACTATGAAAACTGCTATGATATAAAAGCGACGTCAATGTCAAATTGTATGATGGACGTGCGCTTTGCATTTATGAAATATCCCAGTTTTATTCATTACCGAGATGCGTGAAACCACAGCTCACAGCTAGATTGCTATAAGTTATAGGTATTGCTACAGGAATTATTTCAACCTCCTGTATAGTAAGCGTCTAACTTTATGGCGGCTCTGAAGTGCGCTAATCGCTGTGTAATACCGCACCACTCACCTCCGCACACACTTGAATTTGTTACTGAGCTCGCCTCATGTTCCGCCATAAAGCCGCCATAAAGTTTGCATCGGGTACAGCGCAATGTGGAGTATTGTGTGGAGTCACAATTACAGTTCCTCCATTTACTGGAGTCTGGAGGTCGCCAGCTGGTATCAAATATTCCATATGATAATCAAACACAGTAAAATTCTGTAACATACGAACAAACATTATAATTTATAATCTAAAAAAAAAAGATGAATTTCCTGAAAATCGGTTGGGAATAGGACAAATAATCTAGAAAAGCAAATACTTAACTTTCATGCATTTCTTTTTTATTTATTTTACAGATAATAGAGATGGTACTTCATACATTATGAGTACGACGCCATATAGATGTTACAGTAAAGCCTTGGATACACTAGGGGACATTTTGTCTCGCAACATGACGCGCAACACTCAATCTACGTGTCGCTGCAACGTTGCAAAGTGTCCCGCAACATTTTACGTGACACGGGACATGTTGCTTGCTCCCGCTCCGAGAGCGAGCGCAGACGTCCCGCGTCAGTGTCGCGCCATTTGTAGGCCTCCAAAATGTTCCGCGACATTCTCTCGGGACATTCACGTAGTTGTCGAACGCCATGTTCCGCAACATGTCGCTCCATTTGTCCCCTAGTGTATTCGAGGCTTTAAGATCATTACTTGAACATACATTAGGAGCATTTTTGCTCTAATATACATTAGACACCAATTAATTAAATATAGGAGTTCGGTAGGTACTATGTGGGGCATCAAACAAGTGTTTAGAAACTGATTAAATTACATAAAGATCGATTGATTTATTTGTTCATACATTTAGTTCGATTACAGTTACATCGACTATGAAAAACATATCAATTTTCAATAATTAAATTATTTATTTTAAATAATTAGACATTTAAGACGAAAGACAAAATATAATTGCTATGTTCAGAAATCCCGCAGCCAGACATCCATCATATTAATTGTGTAAACAAGTTTCATAATTTTGATTTAAGCATACCTGTATTTTGCCAATAGTTTGCGGTTATAAATGACGCCTAAACCTAGGTAAATTTTTGATCGACTGGTATGAAATACATATTCAATTGAATTACAAGTAAAAAATCATTTATTAGTGACATTGTGTCTATCACATCGTTACCATAATAATTATGGACTTATATTTCAGATACTTGTTTAGGCTCGGATCCAAATCCTAAATTAATATTAAATGCAAATAAAACTGTTTCGTAATACTAGCAAATGATGAAAAAACTTAGGTTTAATTTAATTAGAACCCTTTACTGGATAATAAAATGGTCCTATGCGATATTAAATGGAATGAATCTATGTTAGCGAAAAAACTTTTCTTTGTTTGTAGTTAGCGTAACTACAATGTGGAGACACATTATGAAGGTTTTTCGTCATTTGCTAGTATTCCCAAGCATTAGATTAAAACAAACAAAACTATACCTACTTTCAGAAATGTAAATCCATACAACTAACTACATTTAATACAAGTCATAAATATTTAAATATCACATTAAGCTAATGTCAGTCCAGTCATAGGTTACGAACTACTTTAATCCACCTACGAATACACATGAGCGAAAAATAAAAACACTCCGCACACATGTTGCTACATGTGTTGAAAATTGTTAACAAAGTCTTATAAATAATAACATTCAATGTGATTTTACGTGCTATAAAATAGGGTACAACACGTCGTCAAAGCTTTATGTTTGTATTACCCGTGGGGCGATGGTTCGGTGGTATTATTACTGCCTTCATAAGTTCATATCTCTCGAATAGGTTACGCTCATGCATATTAAAGGCCTATTCAGATATAAGCCATATCGCTATCGCGTTCGGTAGTGATACCAAATCGGTACGTGACATCGCTGTCGCGCTCAGTAGCGATACTGGTCCAAAGTGACTAACCAGAACGGGGACCAGTATAGCTAACGAGCTTATATCTGAATAAGCCTTTAATATGCATGAGCGCCATCTATGCAAGCAACATAAACACATAAAAATTTCTACTTCCAAACATTTCTTTCAAGTGAAATGCAAATAAGATATAAACAGCGAGGTAGATTGAAATGTTTGTTCCGTGCACCATCTGAATAATATTTTAAATGATTTCATACACACACAAACACAAAATTATCTTTTACTAGGAATGATACGCAAACAGCGTTTGTAGTTATAATTCATAGTCATAGTAATATTATGTATTTTCCTTATACAATTGATAAAAGTATTTTTTAAAGAATAATATATTAGTTTAAATGGATACGCGCCTAAATGATTTCTCGTTTGTATTGTGACGAGTCACAGTAGTACTTAGAACATACTTGATAAATACTAACACCTAATACAATCCATAACACATCATATTATAGGGTCAAAAAACTTGTAGGTAGAAGTTAATTTTCAATATGAACAGTCCAAAACTAAAGTCAAACTTGCCGAGTGAAGGGAATAATAAATAGCCTGTCTGTAGCTCAATAAAGCACACACTAACATTAAAGTCGAGAAGTCTTCCAAAGTTTTAAGTGTAGTGATAGATAATGTTTTCAACAATTTTGCGTACATTACTATTGACAGTGTTTTATGTTTATATTACATTAAAGCTTAAAACTAACAAATTCGTGAATGATTCCGAAGAAAACATCAAACATGATGGTCATTGAGACATCTTTCAAACATCTACACTAATATCACGAGGGGAGATGACTTATATTTTATTTTGTTTCAAAACAAAACCTTATCCTTTTTGTATACATAATAGATACATATAGGAGAATCTAAGAGACGTGATGCTTTCGCATCTGATACAAAGTAATGACTGAATAATTTATAAAAAGATTTACTTCAATTGCTTTAAGAAGCGTCGCAGTCATACTCCAGAACAGTCTTGTGATAGAAGAGCAAATACCTGAAAAAGAAAAAAAAGGTTTTACTTACAACTGGAAAATAAAACTGAATGATTATGAAAATCACGATAAGAAAAAAAGTGGCGGACACGCCATGTAAAACGCTTTATGTAGCACGTGAGATGCATCGTTCATTTTGCTATTCACACTGCTCGTAATTCCTGTCTAACCTTTGCTGTTGTTTATCCAGGGTATTTACCAAGAAAAACTATTTTTTAAGTGTTGTAATGCATTTTATTTTCTGAACTTACCCTTCGCTATCCAAAACCTCACGCAGCGAAGCGCGAGTGATCATGTGGTCATCACATTTGAACCAGCTGCCCTTCATCTGGCGCACGTAGGCCGTGTAGTGGCCGGCGTCCAGCGAGCCCACGTGGTTCACGACGGCGAACAGCGAGTAGCGGTTGTCCTCGCACACGCCCTCGGGGGCGTTGTTGTTGTCGGCACCGACGTCAACCGCGCGGCGGTGCGACGACATGAATGGAGTCATGTCTATCTCAGCAGGGAACGACACGAAGGCGTTGATCTTCCTATCGATCTGCGAAGAGTGTTCGAAACGCTTCAGGTGGAAACTGGCAACAATGGGCAACGTTTCCAGAGTCAGCTGTTTGGTGGACTCGCGATAAGCTCGACAGTTTGAACACTTGATCTTAGCAGCGGATCCAAGATGCTCAGCCCGTGTGAAGCGCTCGAGACAGGCCGCAAGCGAGCCCGGCCCGGCCACGTCGAGGCTTATGTCCCAGAACGGGTCGATGGTGGTGGACACGCCGTGGCATGAAGTGCACACCACGTCGCTCTGTAGACCGCCTGTAAATATTTGGTCGATGATGCAGTTGCAGCGACCGTTTTCCTTTTTCTCGCCATTTTCGTCCACACCGTTCATGCAGTGTCTGGAAATCAAAAAACAAAGTCGTAAAATAAATTTGTGCCTAGAAAAATTAACAAAGAAGACGATAATATAATAGAATGAAGCTTGTTATGCTGCACCTACCTATGAAGCACGTCAAGGGTTGCGATGAAAAATTCATGAGCATCCTGCTGTTCATAGCCGGCTAGATGACGTGCATGCGTCCATATCAGATGCAAGAGGCGATGCAGGGTTAGAGGTGTCTTTGCACCGGAGTAGAACTCCTAGAGAAAAAAATTAAATAATTATACAAAAAATCATTTTCGCGCAAGAATAAAAAATATGATTCAAAGTAAAGCGCGTTATTGATTTCCCCGTGGGTGTGGTTATAAATAAATGCAACACTTGGATACGCAGCTGTATTGAACGCGGAAAGTTCTCAGAAAGGGGTGACTTCAAAATAGCGTTACGTAAACTAATTTCCACGAAACCCGCACTTGTATTGTGAATTTATTTCACCTAAAATTACCTGAAAGAGTTTGGAAACCTCACAAACGAGGCATTTTCCCGACCCTTGTGCTTTGCATTTGTGCTTCTCTCCCAGGAAATAGTCGCGCAACAGAGGAGTGTGGATCAATGTCTGAAAAATCATATTTTTTTGTTAAGTCCGATACCTCAGAAGAGCATCTTCTCTAGAATACAGCGTATGTTCTGTAAGGTTTTCTAATCCAATAAAATACACATTTATTAGAACATCGTTACGTTATACATTAGATTTCGCATTAGCTTATAGACGTGTACTCGGACTAGCTAGGACACAAGTGTGTCCTCCTAGTTCTTGCGGTGAGTTTGTTGAGTACAAGAGCTAGAGTAGATATTCTTTCACAGGCCCTTCGCCAACTTTTGACTGCTTTTGAATGATGAGTATCAGCAAATGTTCAGTAGAAAATATTACAGATTTTTGTCATTTAAGATTAGGAAAACGATACGAAGATTATTGCGTAGGTATAATTTTAGTTGGGTGATGTCCTGATGTCAATTTATTTATAGGCAGCAAACGTACAAAATATTACATTTTCCTGCATCGTTGTAACATAGGTAATTCCGGCATTGTCTTATTTATTTACGACACAAAACCTCACGAACTGATTGATCGTTGGCTGTTCTTAATTTGAATCCAAAGACCGCACGGCTACCCCTAGTCCCTAGGTCTTTCTTAGGTCCATCATCACTACAGCCGAAAGACGTCCACTGCTGGAGATAGACCTCCCCGAAGCACCTCCACTTCGACCGGTTCTGTGCTTCTCGCATCCAACGGGTTCCTGCGGCCTTCACAAGGTCGGCCGTCGGTCCACCTTGGGAAGCCTTCCAACCCCTCCTTAGGTCCATACTTGAGTGAAATTATCACGTTAATTAGAAGCAAACAATCCAATCGGCGATTCACGCTTCAGTGCCTTTATAGCCATATACTGCTAATTGAATGTGTCAAACAAGACGTTAAAGCTTCATAAAGATTATACAGAGCCCATCAGATGCTCATTCAACGAAAAAGATCAATAAAAAAACTCAATAAGCAAAAAAACGACATGCAATTTGCTGCGTATGTGTACTGAGAAGTCCAATGTGCAATATAAATTGATAATGCGTTGTTTCCGATCAAGTTTCTAGAAGAGGAAATCTTAATCCCTTGTGAGGAGCAAGTGCGATTGTATCGCTCGTTATCCTTTCAAAACTAGTTGATGCTAAATATAAATAAATGGATGTATAACAAAACTGTGCAACCTTAAAAATACTTCATATTTTCTCAAGTAACCAATGTGATTTAGCTGTTAGGCGCCACACAACAAACTTGTTCGGGTCGGTTTGATTCAGCACATCCGGGCCATATTTGATTTTGATTCTGTGCCGAATTATGCCAAACCGGACATGTGTGTAGCACCCCTTACGCTGTTACCAATGCGGCGCCGAGTCGTATCTTCTTTGTTATCTGATACTCCAGCCAGTCAGCGAGCAGGTAGCAGGCGTGGCGATATCATCGCCACTTTCGAAGGCCACTTTCGAAGGCCACTTTATTACTCAACAGTTGAAAGATAATTTTAGTAAAGTAGTTGTACTGACCTGCACAATGCAGTTCATGAAGCAAGTAGAGCCCAAGTTCTGCAGTCCTCGCAGCCCGATGGTAGTGTGAGGGCTGATAAGACGTCTCTTGCGCAGACGCCTCAGCGCCATGGCTTCATTGCTATTTGGCAGCCATGGCATGAACGGCACGCTGATGCCAAGCGATCTAGTAGAAGAGTAGCAAATGCTTATAAGTCATGCATCCTCAAAAAATGTTATAATTATAATAAATTCACCAAGTGGCGTTATCAAATTTTAATGTTTTAAATCTTTATCTGAATGTTTGTCTCATGTCTGAATAACATAAACATAATTATTGAGTTATAAATATAATAAATAACATTTTCCCTATAAACAACAATACAATGAATAGAGTACATACTTAGCTTCTTTGAGCCTGTGAGTTACACCAATCTCAGTAAGTTCTCGATCATATATGTAATCTTGGCACTGAGCGCAATAGATGTTCCCATAACTAAGGTCCACATACAGGAAGTGCTTTTTGGTCTTTGAATGGTCTTGAATGTGGCCCGCATAGCATGCAAAATAGATGCAATGCAGGCACGAGTGCATGCGAGGGCTGGGCAGGCCACAGGTGAAGCACAGGCATGATGTTGCCTGAAATATATGTAGGCATTGTTGTGGGTGTTTTCACCTAAAATACAGTATTTTGAGAACTTAAATTATTAGTATTTCAAACACTCCAACATTTGATGGAGGTCAATATACAGAGGTTAACTTTAAGTCAATGCTCACTAAGATTGGCAAATAAACCTGTTTGAGATTGAAGGTGTTTCTATTAAAATGTGTATATTTATAACATTAGTTGAATAACATGATTACTTTTTTATTTTAAATAAAAAATGTATGCCCAATATAATTTGGTAGGTTCCAGAAAAGAAGCAACTAATTATGTTTTTCATAATCATTATGTAAAATACAGTTATACTTAAGAACAATGTACTCAATACCATTGAGATCATACCTGATGACCCTTTATCCTTAAATCCATAAATAACATGATTTATAATTTTAAGGTAGGCTTTTGGGTTTGCCACAGTCAGGAAGGTAATAAAACCAATTACATGTATTTAAAAAGAGCTAACTATTGAATTTAAAGTGTAGTACAGATATCTTGTATGTATGTTCTACAGCAATATAATAATGTACAAGGCAAAGTCAAAGTCAAACCAATTTCTTTACATTCAGTTAGTTTTATGGAGACTTGAGGTCATTTTAAATAGATGTTTACATTACAAGACTCAATAAGAAATCCTTTGTGTTCATAAACATAATAATGTAAAACATTTTAATCATTTCTAAGTATTTCATTAATATTGATTGACTGTAAACATGTACCAATCATTGCTGTGATTGAATCACGCGACGACGACAATGCAATGCTACCAAACAGCTGTTATGAGGTCAAAGATCATTAATCAGCTGATCACGAATTGAAATCGGCCAGAGAGACAAATCCCTGCATACCCGTTTCAACGAAAGAAAATACTACCGTAATCCATTTGTAACGCCAAGCGACGTGATAAAAATCAATGTACAACTATTTGCATCGCGTAAAAGGTCATAAACGCACAAAGTACTTCGGTGTAGCTGTTACGTGAAAACTTACCTTGTATCTTCTTGCTTCGTAAGATGTGCATGACACAAAAAATGCATGTACGATTTTATAAGGGTTTGTACCCTTTGCAGCTTTAAAATTATTCAAGTGTATACAACCATTGTCATTCATTATTTGGCTTGTGAAATACACCGGCTATGCAAATTATGTCTACTTCAGACACAACAAAATTAAAATAAAAGCATTCTATTGCACTCAAACACAAACACAATTTTATTGATAGTAATTAAAAAGGAAGTTTATGAAAGAAGTCTACAGATTGTTAGTTCTACAAATATTTTGTAGTAATTATACAGATTGAAATACAGCAATGGATGGGGGGCGTGTTCTTCGTTTTCGTAAAATACGCAACAACGCAACTCCAAGCGCAGCTGACTATTGTGATTAAAGCACAGAACCCATTTGTAACAGCCGTCGAGCTCACAGCTTCGTCTATGTGTATTTATTGGTTAAAAAATATGACAAGTGGACAAAGACTAATCTTTAACCAATGACTAAAAGCAGCGCGTAAATCGCTTTTGGCCGAGCAGTTTTAAGTCTGTTCTTAGCTCAATTCAAGTCCATTTACAGAAATTACAAAAAAAAAAATAACAATAAGATATTCTCGGCAACTGAAAAACTGTCCTACAACATCAAAGCATGGAAGTAGTAAGCGAGGCATGAAGTAGTAAGCGAAGCACCGGCCTACTCCGAAGTGCAAAATGCGAATGTTCGGATCGGACCGACACATGGCCGAACCGAATAATATTGAAAAATGCGAAACAAGTTCGGATCGGCTCAGTTGGGACGGGACCATAGTCAATATTCGAAAGAGTGTAGGTGTGTAGGATCGGAACCGACCGAACCAAATAGTAACTTCGTAGCAGGAAACGACCGAACATTCGGCCGATACTACTTCGGAGTAGACCCCCTGGATAGAAAAAAAAAGGCGTTGGCATCCGCAGCAAGAATGTATGTCCGATGACCGGTTATCTACCACTATTTCTGAAAATAGTTATTTATTATGTACGAGTAAATGGAAGCAAAGGTATACAAATACTTTACAACTCCGCTAGGAATAAAAGTGAACGTCAATGTCATTCAAACGCCAAAAGATCCTTGTAGCACTGTATATTTGTCACGGGAGATTTTTCACAATTTCACACTCCGTCAAGGGTTGGGTAGTCCAATTCACGAAAGAAGTCCCGCAGATGCCGCGCTACAGGCATGTGATGGACGGAGGAGAGAGAAAAGTCTTTATTTACTCGTAAAATCTCAAGGTTTTTGTTTTCCTTTTTTCCAGGCACTGGTTAATAAAATGTACACACACAATCGTAAATAGAGAAAGATGTTTAGGGTAAGAGTGTTATTGATTTTTACAAACACAGTTATCAAAAGTATGAATTTTCACTAACGGTAGTATGACAATTTCGGGTAGCTTTACCTGTTGGCGTCTGTACATACAATATTTTACATATTCTCCAAGTTATGACGGTAAAGATTGCATAAGAATGTAACGATTTTATAAAAAAACATTAGGTACGTGTTCCGTCTTAAGCGTGACCTCTCAATGCCTCGTAGACGTTGGTCCAGCAACCGGTCTTTCTCATAGGTAACGTATTACCCTGCAACTGGGTTCTTTTTAGCCAAAACCCAAAACATTTCTAAAACGCGGTGGGCCCAGTAAATATACTTATTCTGCGTCAAGGAACTTATATCCAATATAAGTTCCATGTTCTGCGTAGTCTAAACCAGAGACAATTTTTATCTATGGTCCTATCGAGGATGAAAAACAGATGGACAAGAATATTAATTGTCAATTTAGAGATATTCTGTCAGTTTGAGAGATTGGCGTGGCGTAGGTTTATGCAATACAATCGCTGTGGCGCTGTAGTGTAGTAAATAAATATGGCGGCTACTCTGTTCACAACGATGTAAACTTTTGTTTACTGTTTTCTAAATATTTTGAGACATGATAAGTGAATTTGAAAACTTGTCCCTTGGAGGAAACAATGCTGCGAGTAATCATGGTGATCCATTCACTCATACCGGTAAATAGGATCCATTTCTATTGTAGACGTAGAACAAGTTGTTTTCCAATTATAACATGACCTCAATGGCTAGGTTTTATTACTGCTGGATATCTAAGGTTACTGTACCGTTGTTTTCAGAGTTGACACCTGAGCAGCAAAAGACTTTGATAGATATAAGGCGTCGAAAAACAGAATTGCTGTTGGAAATTCAGGTGAGTGAAACATCGAATTGCTTGGCTTCACTATCTGGCAATCTGATGATTTTATCAACTGAACTATGAATAAGCAACACTCGGACATTAGTTAGATCCTTAACAGTATATAAGTCATAATGTTAAAGATATGTGTAGGATTCTAATACATCCTGTACCTATGAAAAGATTGCCACAATATTTTGTTGTTTTTATCCCAAACAATGTTGATATATTATGACTCAGTGTCTTGAAATAAAAGTGCTTATCGAAGGCAGTTCTTAGTGTCTTCTTCAAGCCCATTTAACATTGTAATCTGTTGTCTTCTCAATATAAATGTGTGTGTGTTTTGAAAACATTATAGCTAAAGACAACCCTCTGACCAATATTTTATTTAACAGCTGTGTGTAACACATATTCAAATCAGTGTGACCATTATCAGATCATATCTTATCTGTTGTTGAGTGGAATGTAATCATCCTTTTTGCTGTACACTGTAGTGTAGATGTTAAGAGATTTGACTATGAAACATTTATGTTTTTATTACAGAATACATAAATGAGCAAATTTATTACACAGGTTCTTACATTCTTGCCCCGTGCCCTCAGACTATATGACATTATGAATGTTAGTGCAACCATTTTTTGAGGGATAAACTTGTCAACTTGATACAGAACCGGGTTGAAGTAAACATGGCTTGTGGATGTTGCAATAAAGTAATCGCAGAAAGTACTTTGTTTATTTTTGGTAAATATTGTTCATGCAAGAAAATGTATGAAAATTCAACTATTCATTGTTATGTTGAAACCTGAAAAATATTAATATATCCCTTATATTAAATTACCTAGCAAAAGAGTGAGGAAATTATTATCATTGTGGCCAAGACTTATATAGTAATTTTCTCAAATATTGTGCAGAAATTCAAACTTAGTTAATTAATTATAAATTCCAGAATCTATTCATTTGAAATTTCAGAATATGTTCATTTGTTTCTTTTTACAGCTCACTTCACACTTTAAACAGCTCTATTTGCTAGCCAGTTCGAATTTTAAATCAAATCTTTGAATTTACCTCCTTGGTTGTGGATGTTTCGAAGTAAAACGCTCATGCTATATTTTTATTTATTTATTTTATTATTTATGTACACACAGTAGAATACAAATGGATATGACATAATTATAACATGAGTACGAAGGTACTGCTTATTTCTTAAGAAATTTCTTCCAGCAGACCTGCGAAAGAAGAAGTAAAAAAAGAAATGTAGACAATAGTGTGTGAGACCAAGAGGAGCAAAATATGAATGTGTGAAGTCTAAAACAAAAATATTACATGATAGAAATGAATTTTCATAGCAATTCGGCTGCTAAACACGACAGATATGGATTTTCATACTAACATTGCCACCTGTGGCATGCCTGTGTTTGACCAGTACATCAATTTCTATTTATCTTCAAGAAGGTTGTCAAAAGAATGCTCAAATTTCCAACCATTTTTGAGAAAACTTAAATAAATGCAAAAACACATTAAATTATTGCGTGTGGACAAACTAAAAATATGTTATAACTTTTGTTTGATTCCACCAGCAATTAGTGTTTTTGCAATCAGGATGTTTTAATAATTAGGTTTATTTAAATCTTGTGCATTTTATTGAACTTAATATTCAAATAAAATTCTTTAGGCTACAATAACGCGCATAAGGAAAACCACTGCCACGGAAAAAAAAACATCTTTCACCGCAGTTATATTTATTTTTTCAAAACACTATTTTATAATGTATTAAGTTTCGCACCACCAATCCCTCTAATAAGGCAAATCTAACGATAAAAGTAATTTAGTAGAATTCATATTCGAACTTTTTCGACAGCAGACGATTCCAAAGAAATAGACATTCTTAATAAACAAACATACACGACGACCATAAATAAGAATTAAACGTCTAACAATAATACAAAAGTCTAGTCCACGAGACGGGCTCGACCTAGTGTGGAGTTCATGAGCAAAATACTTCCCTTGCGTTTTATTTTGTTTTTTTTTAAAACCTAGCTATTAATGTAGACTATAACGAACCGTACACAAAATACGCGCATTGTCGTGGAGTTGCGGACACCAGCCTGTATTACCTATAGAGATAACCTATAGATATACCTATAGACTATAACGAAACATAAACACTGTTTTTGGCAAATAAACATTATCTTATCCTCGTAATCATAATCCCAAAGAGTTAGGTCACTCAGCTTCGTTAGTTCATAGCTTGCACGTATTGATAGAACGAAAGCGATTAAAATTACGATTGCGTTACGTAAGCAATTAGGGTGCAGCTGAAAATATTTTTATTATTTAATTAGTTAATCTTTGATTTTCAAACTGATGTTACTATATTGACTAAGGCTGCCATCAGACGGACTGCATCGCAGCAACCGCGCGCAGTCGATATATTCAACTGCATGCAGTTATCTGCAGTCGGATCTGACTTTCCGCAGTTAACGCCACGCCTCTTGCCCAGGAGCTCAGTGTAAGATTTGACGTCGAAATGGAAGCACAGACTTTACTTCTTTTACTGTATGCGGTTAGCGATGGACAGCGTGCGTCGACACTACACGACTGTAGCCGACCGCGTAAAGTTGAAGTCACGACTGTATGCAGTTAATATTGACTTCACACGACTGCAGGCGACCGCGTGAAGTTGATATCATGACTGAACGAAGTCGAACGTACAACTGCATGCAGTTGAATATATCGACTGCGCGCGGTTGCTGCGATGCAGTCCGTCTGATGGCAGCCTTATTTATAAAGCTGGTATGGCAGGGGCCGAACAAAAGTAGTCCAGGAGTTGTGAGCTACATTTTTCATAAAATAATTTCACTTGCACCCTAATTGTGTACGTAACGCAATCGTAATTTTACTCGCAATTCCAATCACTTTAATTTCGGCAATTCGACAATAGACATATACATTACTATGAACTTATGAACGGATAGGATATTACAATTACTTTGCTTAAAGTTCCGAGGTTTTAATTAAGATGTTAAATATGTTAGTAGATATTTCGCTACTACACACCATAAAAATAGTCGATTTTTTAAAGGCGTGTGTCTGTATGACAGTGACGTCCTAAACTACGCAAAGGATTTTCACCATCATTTGAAGAATTATATACATTGCGTATGATAAAGAAATGTCGATGTTTTGTATAGTCGAAAAACCGTGTGAATCAGGGGTGGTTCGCTAGTCTATAATAAAATTATCATCATATGTATTTATCGTGTTTTTCTTTTCTTTAAAGACCAAATTAAACATATTTCTTTTCCCTTCCATGTGTATTTTTGGCTATATTTTGTGCAACTCGGGTAACATGATTTTTGTATACTTTGATCGTTGTTATTTTATTTATATTTCGGAAAATACACAGTTATAAATTAAAGTATTGCACAAAATTTGAGCTACAGAGTGCCTAAATGTATAAACCCACGACATTTATTTATAATTTGATAGGTACAATAAAATTACATACCTAATGTGTCAATGATAAAATTAAACAGCCATGCAAATTAAAAAGAAATACAAGAAATTATAAAAATACAGTTGTAAGAGTTAAATTACGTACGAGGGCTGCCTTTTAATAAGTCGTGTCGTTTGCAAACCTCCCGCAATTATTAAAAAAAAAAACATGGCTTTTTCATCTTTTTGAATTTAGAATTCGAGAACAAAAGAATGTTTTTGATCGGTCGAATAGTTTTATTGTAGCGTCTATTCAAAGGTGACAAGTCGGTTGTAAAAATGGAAATATCAAAGGAAAATATGCGTGCGATAATTTTCTACAACTTTCACAGGGGATTAACGCGACTTCAGTGCGTTGAGGAGATCACTTCTGTGTTTAGTGATGCAGCACCATGTCTTAGGACTGTAGAACGCTGGTATTTAGAATTTCAACGTAGGCACTCTAGCTTCAGTGACAAGCCACGTGAAGGTCGTCCAAAAACCGCCATGACGCAAGAGAATATCAACGCCGTGCGGCAGCTAATCGTCGAAGATCGTCATGTGACATACCGTGAAATAGAGGCCTACTATCCAAAAAATCCTGCACGAAGAACTCGGCGCAAGACAGGTGATCTCTCGTTGGATACCACATTTGCTTAGCGACAACCAAAAAGCAGCCCGTGTTAGATGGTGTCGCAAAACTCTGCAGCGATTCAACCGAGGAGAGTCAAAACATGTTTATGATATGGTTAGTGGTGACGAGTCTTGGATATATACTTACGATCCAGATTCCAAGCAGCAGTCAATTGTCTGGGTCTTCCAAAATGAGCCAAAACCGACCAAATTCATATGCTCACGGAGCGCTTAAAAAAAATGGTTGCCTCGTTTGTGGCAAAGGGTGGTCACGTCGCCACTATTGTACTAGAAGATCGCAAGACGGTTAACGCTGACTGGTATACCACTGTTTGTTTGCCACAAGTCATCACAGAGTTTCAATAAAACAACTATAGATTTGTGTTTTGGTTTTGACTCTGCAATGCGGTCAAATCTGAAAAAATCACACTGTGTGTAGTCCGTACCGTAAAAAAGAATACAAAAGGAACAATTTATTGTTATAGGAATCATTTATTATGTCAGTACTGTTAGTAGCGTAAAATATTTTCGGTCATTTTTGCGCACATGTCAGAGCACCCCATCCATTCCCTAGCCATTTCATTCAATACGGCCGGCATGCGGACTGGTCTGACGTAAGCCGTCAATGCTTGCTTGGGTTGGGCTTACTACACAGAGCCTGGTAGTAAGGCAGTGCGAGGCGGGCCGCGACGCGGGCGAGACGTGTCGCTCTCCGTCGGTTTATTATTTATGTATTGTCACTGTCACTTTGTCTCTTAGTGTTGTGGTAAAAATACTAGTTCTGTTTAAAGAAATAGTGAATTGTAACTTTATTCTGTGCGTTTTTTATTCATAACTTCGAGTTTGAATAGTGATATCACCCGTAAGTTTGATAGTGATAAGGCGGATAAGTGGAAATTGCTATGACTACGTCGTCGGACACCGGGAGTTTTGTTATTATATTCCTTGATTTATGACATTGTGTTTTTAGGACAGTCTTTCTATACCCTATTTCTAGCTATGGTTGTATTAATAGCAAAACACGAAGCATTAGGTCTTTGAAATATGTTAAATATTTGCAATAGCGTCACCGTCGTTGTTTACTGTTAAATTCCTTAAGCTGGTTAACCTTCATTAATATTTATCAGAATGCTATAAGATCATGTATATCAAATTATCAATGTATGAACAAGATATTTGCAATATACTTTATGAACTAGCTCGATGTTAAAATTTCAATGATGTAGGCACAGGAAAATGTGCGTCAGATTAGACCTATCCTCACTCCATTTTGATTTGAACAATTTTGTGAGCCACGGTCATTTCAACATCATCCGTCTTATATTTTCAGCTTGTATCTTTAGCACAGTAAGGTAGTCTTTATTTGTTTTGCTAAAGAACACAGGTCATAGACTAATCCACTTCGCGTCATTGCTATGCACTGTTATGTTGAACTCTATCTTATAATCTAATGTATATGGAATTTAGCTATTGATAACTTTAGGGCATTCAGACAAGACCCTTCTGTTAACTATTCTGTATAATCCGTGGTAATGCTAATGATTATTATACTGAACAAATTCCAAATTGATACAGATTGGCTTTAAAAACTTGTTTCTCAATCTCAAAACAGTGAGCATCCGAATGAAAGCTTGTTTTGAGGCGAGGCGCGATATTTATTTATTCGAACTGGACAATGTTCGCGATGGATTTATCATATTTCCTTTACCGCTTCCGCAGCGTGGCTGCAGGCCTCGATAACAGTGCTGTCTGTGTGCACAATATTGCTATGATATTCGCCATCCTTTTGCTTGTGGGTAAAGATAAAAAAATGAATTTTCACTCTGTCCTATGGACTAAGATGAGTTACTATAGAGCCGTTTAGAAATATGTTACTGATAAAGTAAGATTATCCCAGTACCTAGATTGTTGTACCTAATGTATCTAAATTTAGAATTTCCATTACTAGTTGTGGGTAGTTATATTTTAACTTTGAAAGGACATAGTATACCTTATTATTATGAAATCTGTTTTTGCTTTAGGAATATAAATTGTTTGTAACGTCGGCCTTGTCACAGACGTGCAGAAAGATAAAGCGAAGTCATATCTATGTATGTAGGTATATGTAATTGTCACGGTGCCAAAGATCGGTGGCGCCCGCGACTATCTTCAGTTTAGTGCGTTCCTTAGAGAGAGGTGTATGGCGCGCGATGTGTTTTCATGTTCGCCTGCTGTGCGGCGCGCTGTGGTGGCCACTGCTGGTGCGATGCGCCCGCGCAACCCGCACCTACGACGACGACTATGATCAGGTGTGTCATCGTTGCCGCTTACTGTGCACTTCGCAAACATACTCCTTTGTTGTGTAGCTTCACTTCTTTTTTGGCAAGTACTTGAATGTTGGTACCAATACATACGTCCGGCGACGCGCAGTCATCCACTTTTCCACTTTATTTGCTTATTTAAAACTCCGCAATTTATTTTAAAATGTGTTGTGGGCTTAATAGGTATCCTGTGCCTGCTAGCTTCCTAATATTGGTGTTCGTGTGGTCAAGACCCGCGGTGTGTGAGAGTGTAATGTGCGTGGTTCGTTGGCGCTTGTGAAGTAATGTTCATCAAGGCCGGGCCGGCAGCGGCCGAACCGGAGCGCCGAGGATCTGTCTCCAATTGGTTCTCATCTCTAAGACGCGGTGGCGGGCGACGTAAACGTGAGGAAACTGCCGTGCCCTCAGGTTACGGTTCGCTGGGCAGGCGGAAGGATGGCTCGCAGCCACGGGGCAAGACCCGCTCCGCCTGGGATCTTACAACCGTCACTAGACTGGTCTGTATCTTGTCTTCGATCGTATTCACGTTAAAAGTCATCATTTGATGACACACTGCGCTGGAGACCGCATTTGGCTGGTATCCAAATGCGCTGGATCGATCACGCTCTTTGCGTCTGCGTGTGATATGATGACTAAACAATATTTATTCCTCATTAAGTCATTATGGAGAAATATCGCCTAATATAGTATTACTTTCGTTTACTTTATAACAATAAGTGTTTTACACAAACTTGCAAATGTTTTATTTGCAATGTATAGTTTCATAAATTGTATTATTTTATGCGCAAAACAAAGTTTTTTTAGTTTTATCGATAGTACATGTGTTTTCACTAGTGGTATCGTTAGATAACGATAACCATTGCTACAAAGCAGGGCAAGCGGCATGAAAGTATTTAGTTAAATTCCGCATGATTCATTGCTACTTATCTATGAATGATAATAATGTGTACAGAGAATACGTTTCCCCAAACAAAACAATAGTATGATTCATAAAATGAATTATGAATCATAATTCATTTTGAACTTAATGTAATAATCGGATTGAATACGAATAACCAGTAATGGGGAATGCTCTTAGCGTTGTCCTCATAGTCTAATGACGCGACGTTCAGATACATCTGATTGAGCTATCTTCTTCTATCAATAATCGTTTTTATTGCATACAGAATACAAATGAATAATATTTATTTATTAGGTTATCTAAGTAGTGACTGCCAAACCCAGCACAACACCATTATGGCGTAACATTGTAATGTAAAATGATAAATGATAAATTAAATGATAGGTAAACAATGTGTTGGACTATTTTGTCAATGGTCAGAATTTTCACATAAATGATTGAAGCAAAGGAAAGTTGACCGAACCACAATTTTTTTTTTGTTGTCTTTGGTATTCATAGTGCCCCTAAGCGTATACTTCAACTTCTTAAACTCCGCCCCTACAGACCCACCGACCAATTTTTGTGCTGTCAAAATGAAAAGGATTGTGTAACGTATTTAGGGTGCAGAAGGCCATAGGCAAGTTGCAATCGCTTTTAAAGCGTTTCGTATTTCTACGACTTTTAACAGGTTTCGGTAGCTAAAGTCAGTTCCATACATTATTTTCTTTTCCAGCATCGCTATCGCCGATAGAAAGTCACGTTGTCTAGATCCTTTCAGGTCCTGTAATGTCTGCACATTACAACTAA
Source organism: Apamea epomidion (assembly GCA_947507525.1). Taxonomy (NCBI): domain Eukaryota; kingdom Metazoa; phylum Arthropoda; class Insecta; order Lepidoptera; family Noctuidae; genus Apamea; species Apamea epomidion. The sequence continues at coordinate 8,284,012 of OX382232.1, forward strand.
ATTACCGCAGAGTGTCTGTTGTTTTATTATTAAAAGTAAACGGAACTGTAAATTATTTCTTTGCATTGTTTAGACTCGAAACAATGCAAGAAATAATTTGTGTGAGGCTTTTGGTTATTATAAATTTTAACCCGAACACGATGTTTTTAGACTTATTCATTTCTTTATAAACGGTATAAGTACTTAAAGTAATGAAGCAAAGTGCTACATTTTCTCTTTTACTTAAATAGAAACAGGCTCAAAATGTTTAAAGTAGAGCATAGCTATTGTTTGAATCGCGTGTTTACCAGGGACTTAGACTCTATGGACACAGTAAATAGCCACACTGAACACGTTCTCTTTGTATTAATTTTGTTGTTTAAACATACTTATCTTTTTTGTAATTTGTCAAATAACCAATGTTATCCCGATATTAAAAAAAAAATAAGTTAGGTATTATATTTTTTGTGTGAGGTATTCAAAAATTTAAACAATACTGAAATAACTTCACTTAAAACGAATCTTGTATACATGACCGCATGTAATTGTAATGTGTATAGGAAGAACACTTCGAACCCACGGAGAACGCAATGGCGATCAATATGGCATCGCAATTAATAATAATAATAAATTGCACCCTATTTGCGTATCGCAATCACAATCACATTCGCCAGACAAAATTTTCAAGCATTAAGCAATTTATTTTTTAAAGTAAGGAAAACTTATTATTGCCTTTTAATTTTATGAAATGAAAAACTTTTTTGGCAGCCGCACAATCCTTAATTTTTTATTACAATCAAGTTTTTTTGTTACTTAATTTTCACGTGACTGCGATTTAATCATGCTCCGTTGTTAAAGAACTACGCAAATCATTTGTTTTTGTTATCTCCGCGACGATAATCGATCAAACGTGGTCTGCACACGTCTGTAGGCACACAAAATCTGTTATCCGTATTTGAAAATCTAATATCAAATAACCGTGGCTCCTGTAGAACGTTTATCAATGTGACATCACTAAGCAAACGATTCCAGTATGTTTGCCTAACAATGTTTGTACGACCTACTAGTTCGCATGTGTAGCCTGAGAACAATGGACATATGGCGCCTGTATCGAATACCCCTTGTTTCTACTACGTTTTACGACTTGACCGCTCCACGCCTGTGTAAATTAGCTTTTAACTTCCCTTTTTGGTTAAATTGAAAAAGTTACCAGGCAATTTTCTCTTGTTCCAAATGTTATTTAAATACATTTTAACTTGTGTCAAGTTTAGAATTGATTAAATGTAGGATTCCCTTAGATCTACGATGCTTCAACTGCTAATCCAAAGAGATTTAAATTTGGTAGTTTCCTGCAACGGCTTCGAACCAGCGGGGTAATTGCATAATAACACAGAATGCCAATGCCTTTCGTTTTGACACGAATTTTTCAAACTTTTAAGCAATTGATTAGCAATTGCCTTCAAAATCCTTCGGATTGTGATTAAAACTGCGTACGCAATTGGGGTGCAGCTCTATTCAAACCGAGCACTAAAATGTGAGTTGGATTTTGTCTGCCAATTTTCATATTTTTCCATGTTCGAGTTCGAGTGTTTCTACATTAGATATTGTGTGTGTAACCTACTATTATTCAGCGAATTCATCGATATTTACATCGTGATCGGCCATTATTGACATTCATTCGCGTCGTCACTTAATGCAAATGCGTCTTTTGTTCAAGCAACGGTTTGGTTTTGCTGCTCCACTGCCTCGAGCTTTGCATGATGGTATTTCCTCAACGGCCACTTAACTTGACTCACAATATAAATCATCAGTTGAATATGGGACCTTTTGAATACTAATGTATCTAAAGCTGAAGACCTGGTACGTCTGTGTTGTAGAAAGTAGAGCAAATTCTTCCATCGGAGCAAGCTGCTTTATGCTTTCATGTTGTCGTAGTGGTTTTAGTGTAATATTGCTGTATGCTACATTTTATTGGTTATAATGTTTTATGCTCTATCGAAATACTTGTAGATTCCTCTTGAAATTGCACAGTTATCTCTAACAATTCTCTTCCAATTGATTTAATTGCTGTGTTTTAAGAGTACCTACTCGTAAATTGCAGACCCGGAGAATGCGATCATTAAGTATAACTTTTACCTTCGCACCAAACGAAGGCAGGAGCTTCTTTAAAATAAAATTACGTCAGATTTAGATATTGCATTCGCTGGTTCTGTTGCCGATTGTTACATTTTGTTTCACACGGTATTTCAATTTGGAACAAATTATATTACGTATAGTGACGTATTCACCTGCCGTGACTCGCTCGAATAAAAACTTTATAAAGATCCGGCCATGCATGACACACAGTATTTCTTTCTATACCATGCAGTCCGCACTACATCGAGCTGGTTTAGAATATGAACTTTGCTTTTTTGTAACATCTAGTGAACATCATTAAAGTTTTTGTACGAGTATTCTAGGAATAAATAAAATCAGATGAATGCCGGTCCCTGTACAGTGTCTGATCCTTCTCGGAATCTGTATAGTTTTAACTGGATTCGCGCCTACAGACATTACGAAACTATTTGGAAAGTAGACATTGGTCAAATATTTAGCAAGGATTTAAAATTTTTGCACACCAAAAAGATACAAAGGCTGACTTAATGCCTAATAGGCTTTATAGGCTACTTTTTGTCTCGGTAGCATGTGTGGATAATTTCTGCATCCACACGGGCGAAGCCACGGGCAGAAGCTAGTATTTAATATAACGGTCAGGTTTTCCCCTGAGGATAGCCAGAATATCCATATTCAAGAATATGGTGAAATGATGCCTTAAAAGACCCGGCCTAGTGCCTGCCTAGTGCTGCTAGGTACGAGGCAGGCACTAGGCCGGGTCTAGGCAGACGCGGTCACTAATCAGAAACAAAACAAAAGTGTCTATTTTGAATGGGTTATTATCGGCTCCAGTACCCTCGAAGATCACGAAAACGACACCTATGACGAAAAATTTGAAACTTTTCACAGTTGCCATCTTGGATTTTCATTTTGACCTCACTATTGGCTTCAGCACCCTCAAAAACCACGAAAACGACACCCATGACAAAACAATTTCAAAATGTTCGCAGCCGCCATCTTAGATTTTCATTTTGACTTTATAATCGGCGACGTCATTATCCTTTCTTTTTGACTTTCTTTTTTCGCACGGCCAAATTACGAAGTATTATTTTTACATTCATACTCGGTTGGTTACTCGAGTAGGTATGCCTACTTAAGAAATACATATTTTTAATTTCGTTGTATTAACTTGAACGAGTAAAGACCAATGACAATGCGCGAATAGTACGGGAGCCGACTAGGCCGTCTGGCGACTGCCTACTGCCGCGCGTGTTTGTGTGAAGATTTTGTTTTTCGTTAGGTATGATAATTTTGTGAGTTTCTTAATTGTGGAGCACAAACACTAAAATGTATTTGACAGGCTTATGGTGATTTATCGAGGTAGGCACTGCTTATATGCCTATAGGCATTGCACGCCACTGAATTGGAGGTCAAATCCCTGACGGTTTTTCCAATTTTATCGTAGTCATGTGTGCTTCTATCTTAAAACGAACCATATTTGCATCATTCTGTTTAGCAAGATCTATTTATTTGTATTGAAAATATCGCCCTTCTATTTATAACTATCGACAGTCGTTTGACAAATCTTGGGTCTACCTACCACTGCGGTAAAAAAACTTCGTCATTGTCAACCATTACTGTCGGGCTGACCGTAGACCCTTATATTCGGTCAGGACATTCATTAATACTTGTCACTCCCAGGCAGATAGATAGAAACATGAATAGTATACCTACCTAGGGCAATAGAAAATACATTTACTCATGTGAATATGTTGACAAAGGAAATCACAGCGAAATCAAATGTGTCCCGTACAATGTAAATCTTTGTCTCCGCAGTTTCCTTCGAATGTCGACGGCTAAATTCCTAGTGATTCAAAACATAGTTTTGCTACATTGTTAAGGTCAAACGCAATTCTCGAACTTCTCGAAATTGTTATGCAAACAACGTTTTGCCAATTTGTAGTACTTCCTAGTAAGTACGATTGGCGTGTTTGCGTGGAATTAAGATGACCTTTTCAGTCCTTGCGTCATGAAGCGACAATGATGTTTATTAGATACCTTGCGTGACATCGCCGACATGCCTCACACATTCACACAAGTTTGTAAATTTTCTCGCGATCCAATTCCTTGCTCTATTTAAATAATCATTGAGTCATATTCTCGTCTATTAACACAACCTCATTAGTTGTGAATAGGCAGATGACAATGAGTCTGACTGGTTAAATATTTAATAATTAGTACATTGAATATTAAATAAAACAAGTACTGTGTTATCATCCCGTCATTCGATACTAATTTACGTCATAATCGCTAATCAACTAGATAAGTTGTGATTATCGTAATTGCAAAGTAGGTGCCAAAATCATTGGTTATCTCTAAATTATAAAAGAAGTATTTTCTCGCCAACATTGTTTATAATTAGATTTGGTGCTATTGACCTTAATTTGTTAATGGAACACCGCCCATCTAGAGTCACAACGTGAGCTAAATATTGACCGGTATCCTTTGAATGGGATAGTGTTTCAGGAATCGCGTATAAGATGGGACGGAGAGGGGTACCTTGACCTTGCTGGGGGTGGGGGAGAGCAGGGGGGGGGGCGCGAACTGCGCGCACGCGGTCACTGACTCGCCAGACTAGTTTTACTTGCATTGCTAATCAGCAAGAGGACAGGGATCCTCCTTCGATGATTTCAAAAGAAAGATATTTGATACGTTTTTGTATTTGGAATATTTTTTTATCCTTTGTTGACGCTTCATGAAAGAGAGTGCAAAAACTTTGTAGCATCCGCGAGCCAGTTTGTTGGCAACAACTTGGTCGGTCTTGTTTTGAATCGAAAACAAACTTAAGTCTCTGTGCTATTAGATTTATAGTTTTGACGTCAAATATTGGTTTTTCAGCTAAGCGATCCCAGATTTGAAATTAATTAAGTATTCAAATATTTTGCCGTTGCATTGAATGATTAATAATAAATATATTTTACACGTAGGTACAAAAATACATTTACCTTGTTTTGTAATTAAATATAGGTACGTAGTAGAGTATGTTTTGCACAGTTGGTATGCAAATGTTCCAGAAATCTGCTTCACTGCCTTAATTTAATCCACTTTAGTCCAATTTACTTTATTAGGCTAATCAAATAGCACAATTTATTTAACACACACTGCTGTTGCCGTGAAACATGGCAATTATCATAGTTCTAACAACGATACGAACTCAGATAACAAAACTATTACGGTATTTAAATAGGTATCTAGTAAGATTCGTAAATAAACAACATACACACTACAACAGTACTACTAATTCGCTTTATTTTTAAACAGTAATTATCTCTAGTTTTTACGCACGCTGTACAATAAATATTTGTGTGTGCTGTTTTTGTAGAACTGTTTATTTAAACAACTATTTTCAGAAGCGATACTAATGAATCTAAATAAGATTTAAAAAACAACTAGGTACTAACATCGATGACCTTTATTATAACCAGAGTAGGAATCATAGAAACATAAAAAACAGGTTCTTTCTCATATCGATGGTAGGAATAATAAACATTACAGTTCCTGAAAAACGAAAATAATATCTAAAGGAGCTAGTGAAAGTGAGATTAGATTGAAGCGCCGAGAAGAAACGGTCAGAATCACAGACTGCATGTTTAATTTACCAAATCCATGACAGACATTCGGTCAACACGTGTTGAGGATAATAAACACTCTTTTTTGGACCTTTTGCTAACTGACTCATCATATTGAGGTCGTTTTCTCCATGCCCAGTGTTCAACAGTAATCTTCGTCATTGTAACTTTAAAAGAAACTTAGTGTCAAAGTGTTTTCTCTTGTAACCATTACAGTAAACATTGAAGGAACTGGTCTAGTAAGCTAATGCCTGATGGCCTTAAGTGTTACCATCTTGTTCCGGGAAACACCAATAAATACGGTCATCCCACGAACGTAACGGCGAAGAAATACGTAAACATGTTTGTGCTAACTTTGGGAACACGTATGTAATACATTCGGTTTAATGTTCCTTCTGAATCCAGTTCCATATTGATATTAATTGTAGGGGTGGTATGTAATAAAACTCACAATGTATGTCGACATACATTCTATTAGATCCCTGCGAGCGTCTATACCCCCCATGGTTGTTTAATTTAATGAATAGCTTAGTGAGTAATATAAACAGTTCTCTGAACTGGTATGGGTAAGATTAAAGCCACGTGTGAAATAAAATTAACATTGTGATTGTATGTTTGATTCATTTTAAAGTAAACCATATTTCTAAGGTTTTTATTTGATCTATCTTTGAAAAGGTAGATTTATTTTTCTTTACGGACTAACAAAATATTAATTTGGTCTGGTTTGATCGGCTACTAATAAGCTAAGCTATTAAAGTGTTCGATAAACTATTTATTTATTTTGAGCATCTGGAAAAATCTATATTTTTTTCACATTTCACGTGTGTATACGTACACTGTCTTGTGTTCCACAAGAAGCCGTATCAACTTTTTCCAACAAGTAAACTTCCCGAGAATACTTTCTATACACAACCATTTTAAGAACGATTGAAAGAACCAAAAACTTGTTTACAGGCTTGCCATAAAATCTATCTTAGAAATAGAGTAACCACAAATCAGTTGTATGTTATACAAACACTGCGGTGCAGTGGTTAATTCCATCGTAAATCTGTAATACTTTATTCCATATAAAGGATTAAATTGGGCATAAAACGGCTTGATTTACCTTTATTAACATTTTATATACGAGACGAGTACACAAACGTACATGTTCCTAATGCGTTTTTATGTCGTATCAGGCGGCTGGGATGTGCTGGTAGTATCGGCAAATTACTTTCATGTCACAAACCACCAGTGGCTCCACCGTATATGTATGAGTAATTGACTTTTATTTTTTTGTAAACATCTCTAATATTACTTTTATTGGAACATTGGAAGTTAAATTGACAATAAGCAGGTTTTAAGAAGCTGCGCAGCTCTAGATATTTTTACGTTTATCATCCGAACGTTGCGTTTTGTTGGCAGAGCTTGAAACTCTTCAAGTACTCGCCTACTTGTTAGTACCCAATCAAATACAATAATGTGTAATTATTACTGATTGACGGTTGACCTCTCTATGAGTAGTCGAGCACCCTTATTGATGAACGTATTTCCCTTAGTTATTATTATTATTGACTATTACTGTGTATGGTGGTTTATAATAAAATTATAATAGTTACTTACCTAAAGTTTTTATAAAAGTCACGTTGATAATTCTACGAAACAATCAAGCGTCTATTAGGGTCTTTCAGCGGTTAAGTGTGTGATGATATTCTTAAGTGGGTATTCATGTAATGTATTGAACTATTAAATGTAGCAGTCATTACTGGAGCTTGTTGTTTGATTCACGTTCCGCATAACCTAACAAAGTGGTTACAGACTAGCATTTGATATATTATTTCGTAAGCTGTCACTGATGCAAAACGAAAGCAAGCCACTCGAAATGTCGTCTTTTTAGGGGCGAGAAACACTTGCAATGTTCCCATGGGGTGCTATAATGTGGCGTTGAAGCCCCGCTAAACACGTAATTGCCCGTATTCCAAAAAAATACCGCCTCTCAGATATATTTTTGTTTAGGGACCATTTTTTATATCTTCGCCTTTTTGCTGGCTTCATTTTATGCTGAAAATTCTTGAGTGCCAAGTCCTTGACCGTCCTTCATTTGTCGTAACTCATACCCAACACGAAATCTGGACATTTTTGTGTAGCCAATTTTTCTCTATACATACATATTATCTGTCATGACTCATGAGTTTCATGATTCATTTTCTTTCATGATTACACGTACAAACATAAATATTTTCCTATTATTTCAAACTACGCAATTATAACTAGTTTTGTCAAAAAATGGTAGTCGTAAATATAGCGGAATGTCTGCATTGTAACAGTTACGCTAAGCTGTGTCGTGTGTGCCACATGTTTCATGTCGATGTTCTATTTTGTAATTTGACCTTGTCTTTTCCTTGCTCTTGAAATACTACACTTCAAATTTAAGCTATATTGTTTGTGTAATTGATGGCGCTTCTGGCTTTTACCAGTTTTGCTCGGAATGCGTGGGAGTATATTTATACGGATGTGCGGGGAATTTTTGCGCCATGAATGTTTTCAACAGATCCCTTAGTTTAAATTGTTAAGTCTATCTATATAATCATAATACTGAACTCTTCATTTACCATGTTTGATTTCAATATTATTAATTTCAACCTGTATCTCTATCTTTGGATTTTAACGCGTTCACATAAAATTAAGCTGGTTAACTATAGTAGTAAACTATAAAGAATATAAAGATAAACCAATTAAATCAGGACGTTAAGCTCTCCAGAGGTTCAACACTCACGGTCACGGCCAGCGTAAAAATGTCGGATGGTTATAGTTGTTCAACATGTGCCCCGCCATATGGCTTCTTTATCATATTTATCTCTCTCTTGAAAGAAAAGAAACGACCGAAGGAACTAAACCAAGTTGTCTGTTCACCCTCTTCTCATATTCGTATTTTTTTTTTGTTTTTAAATACTGCTGTATTGTCTGTTTTATTTCCGGAATGCATAGCAGTGCATAAAATTTAATGAAGATGAACCTCCATGATAGGTATTCCAAATAGTTTTCCTCATTCCTTACTGCCAACGAGCGTTTTTAAAAATAAAATCTAGACGAAGATTATGTAGTGTGTCTGATGTTATGAGATTATTGAACTGTGAGACGTACAATACAACCAAAGTTTGCAAGTGCATGCTGTCATCAGAGTAATGTAAAATGTCTGCGAGTGAGCTTGGTGTGAGCGTCAATTGTATTCTTATAATGACCTGTGTTGAAACTCAAAGCATCGTGAAACTAGAACAGTTAGCTTCACAGACAATGATTACATTAATTAATGGTTTCCAGTTACATAAGAGAGCTCGAACAAATCCGTTGTTAAATTGTCATGCAATAACGATAATAATTTTCGATAGCAGTTAGAAGAAAAGGTTAGAATGTTATTCATCGATCAAACGAATAGTTAATTACTGATGCATTATAGAATAAAAGAAATCGTGTTTACATAAATCACTCGTTAATCACCTATATGTAAAGGATGTGAAATCCTGCTTAGCGGCCAGTTGCGTAAACTATTGTAAGATTAGAAATTCCAATTAAGTTTCAGACGTGTTTCAGTGTATGTTTTCGTTACATAACAAATTAATTATCTATTCAATTCAATTCAAACGGCTGTTTTATAAAGATTTAGATACCATGTGAATGTGAACTCTACATGACGACTTTAATCGCTGTACAGGTCAAAAGCGAAACTGGATGTATGTAAATTACATGTATCATTTACTGCTAACCTCCGTCTGTGGGACATAAAAAATGAAAAAAAGAAGTGTATAATTTAAACTTCTTACATTAGACGTAGCGTTTTAAAATTCTATGCGTCACTATAATATAATTGATATTCGTGAGCTGGCGTCATTGTTGTCAGAGTTTTGAGGGGTATTTTTGATTAGCGTTTCAAATCCCATCGTAGATCGATGTCAACGGCGGCGATAAATTTTGTGGGGGCGTTGGCCGTCAGTCGGGCTTGCATGTTCCACGGACCACCGCTCCCATACTAACTGTCTCATTAGATCCCTTTGCGAATATTTTTTGCTCATACTCCTGTTTGACCCTCGTTCGTTATCCAAGTATAATGGCGACGCACATAGCATTCGTTTTATTTGTTGGAAGTCGCGCATGTTCGTTTAATTGAAATTAATTTGTGTCTTCTTTTATTTGTGTTAGCATTAAAGTCGTTGAGAATTCCAAGCAACGCGTTTTACCTACACATTAATCATTACAACAGTTGTTTCATGTCCAGTTATATTTAACTCACATGTGTTAAATAATATGCTTCTGGTGTATTGATAGCATTCGTTAATGAATGCATTATTTTTTTTATAAAGAATATTTTCAAGGATCAAATTAAATTTCTTCCATGCGCGCATCTGCAAGTCGCCATAATCATAAACCAATTGCAAAATACAATAGCTGAACTGGACAAAGTATTGATTGAAAAATGGACATCAAGCGGTTTCGCTGGCCAAGTAGTTAAATCACTAATGTCACTGCGTTCTTCCCTTTTTGGCAGTTTGCCAGATTTACAACCGGCCCTAATTTACGCGGGTATTGTTGGAGTCTGTGCGAAACGAAAATCTTTGGAAGTTGCTCGGCAGTGGCACTCGCTCCGTGACCGCAGGCCGGAAATATGAACCCATTGTGCAGCTTCGTCTTTTTGTAACCCGGGCCTGAGCACCCCAATGTGCTGCACTTACATCGCATGTTTTTGTTATTGTTATCATTTGCTTTTTTGTTACATTCCAAAATTTCGAATGACTGTTGTTATAACATGAACACAATACGCTGATAAAAAGCAGTAGGAACTACAAATCTTTGCTACTCAATGGTATCTAAATAACGGGTTCCCGTAACTCTAAAAACATCCGTTTGATATGATAGCGGGTTTTTACGACTAATCGATGTTGGTAAATCCCACCAATGTTTTTGCGTCACCACTGCAATATTAACGAATTTTTTATTCTTTTTCAGGTAAGCATTCTTTTACGTCACGCTTCAAGGTGATGGGGTAAGAAAGAATATTAAGTTTCCGACGTTCTTTAAACGCATTGAACTTGAGAAATTGACGGAATTTTGCCGAGGTAACGTTCCTTTCCACGTGTGACGCTCAATATCTGTGCGACTGCGAGTGTGTGGGTCAAGAATGCGGTGGTGGCGACTGGAGGTCGTGCAGGTCGATACGTCATCGACTCACCGATCAAATCACTGCAAAGTGCAAACTGCAACCAGGTAATAACGAATGTGCAACCTCGATATACGTGTCTATTTTACAAAGAACTATTCACTAGGTTATAAATATAACAAATTACAATACAATCAATGTTTTTTTTAGATATTTACATAGTTGTTGGGAAGATCAAAAATGTTTTTTTTTTACATCTATAATCAGGCGGCGTTCGCCCATGATACCCGCCACCTTTCTTGGAAAGAATGAATGCTAGTCGCAAGCAAATTAAGTATAATAAAGTTCTACAGTTGCTCAATACTGCCCGCTGAGTCACTTGCGTAGACAACACAACAACACGATCTGTGTTACATAGCTATGCAAAATAATATTTTCTAAAATGAGAACTTCTAACAGAATTTGTGCGAAGTTTGTTCAGTTCATCGCGTTGTGTTTTAGAAGATAATTAGCAACAAAATGTAGGCGGTAAAGAATAAATAGTGAGTTTACTTTGTGCAGTATACTACATTTAATTAACACATGTTGGCCATGCTCACAGGCATTTATAAACCTGTGTATAAATTTGGAACCTAAAGGTAAAATACGTTTGGTAGAGTGATAGTATGGATAGAGTTTCCACAATCATGATTACTGGTGAACCCAGAAGGGTTATTAAAAGTTCAGAAGGATAAGGCAAAGGCCAAATGCCCTTTCGTTTGTGCGTGGAAACCGGTGAATCATTTTATTATTTTTACATGTAAGTATTTATTTTAACTCGCAGGAAACACGCTCGCTGGGTTATAACAACTAAGTAGTGTAGAAACCGTATATGAAATCTTTATTAAAAACTCCTGCCTCATGGGTTATTAACCGCGGCTGAGGCTCGAGGTTTTTTTAATCCGGTCCAATTCTTTTCACTTTATCCTTACTTCGAGTCACACGTTATTAATAGTCTTTTTCCTAATTGCAGTCAAGTTTTTCATTATATAAGCATCAATTAACAAAAAAATCTGTGTTAATGACCTGAAGGCCAATTACCGTAATAAAAAACGTTCAAAGCCTAGTCGCAATCTCATCTCAGCGTCAATCAATGTGACACCAATGTTGGGAAATTCGATGTATTTTTGACAGATTGAGATCAGACTGTAAACGTTCTTAAAATTACGAGAAGTGCTGTTTATTGGGTTATACTTCAGAATTCCTCGTCTCATGCATTAATGTTTCCTTAAACTAAGTGCCTATATTGAATAGCGTAGATGTCACAGTTCACAGAGAATTGTTTAGTTTGGTTCTAAACATGACAAATTTTTCCCAACTATAATCATCTGTGACATAATATTTTAAGCATTAGATACCTATTACATATTTGTTGTAGATTTAGTTTCGTCACAAATTCCTAACACAGTCAATTCTAATCATGAAAACCGAGCAATAACTTCTCGGTGTCTCCATGGTAATCGATTTAACTGTCATAGTACCCGCACCTAAGTCTATCTAGTAACTGTATACGAACAACGAAGGCATACCATCTCATTGCATCAAACTAATGTAACAATCACTTATACAAAGTCTGTGACATGTTGTTATTCACTTCACCGGCTACACCTGAAGGTCGCCTTCCACGTAGCCGAAGCGCATTCAACTGATGTCATTTAACGTTAGAGCATTCTTATATCATTACCACATCAGGCGTTAAATAAACAGGAATTATATTCTAGGAAATATTAAAGATGTAGATGAAACATCTACTGTTAGTGATTTCCTAAGATAGACGTATTTCCATAGATGGCAAGTGAACGTTAGCGGATTACATCACTGAAGGATTAGAAATAAAAACGCAGATCTTTTGTGATCGTTTTATTTATAACCCAGTAAATTTAGCTAGATACGACGACGACGTCGGTTCTTTAAACTATGTGTTGCGTTTTATTACTCGTCGTCGTCTCGTGTCGGAGTACTGTTTCATGAAAACTGAAAGGGAGGTTTTTAAATGCACCACGATGTTTACGAAACGAGTAAGTCCGAGAGGTAAATTTAAAAAGGGTACCGAAATAAGGACACTTTTAAGGAACTATTCGTGATTTAATTAAGTCACAAGAAAGAGTCAAGTTTGTAAACAAAGTTTCTACGTGGCGGAAGAGATTGCAAAAGTTATTACGGACAGAATCTCGCGTAAAATCGTATGGTCCTCTTCCTGCCAAGTTCTTGATTAAGTCGCGCCACTATTTCAAGGGAGTACATCCTGTATAGTAATCAAATTAACTTATGTAGTATGAATATTACTACATAATATGATTAACGTTGTTGTGATTAGTTATTTACGTTGTTTTGTATCAAGTATCAACGTTCTGTAAGGACAAGCAGGTTCCTTGATTAATAGGTATCGATTTGAAAATATTACTAAATTCATGGATGAAATGACCTGGGACGAGATTGAAGTATAACAAAATTGAGGACATGTAATTAACATAACATACATTGTGTTACATGATTGCACAATACATATACGTGAAAAAATGAGCAAAGTGTGCGTTAACTGGAGCGGTTCGTGCAAATGCACTGTCTGCATGAATAATATCATAATAAAGTATTAAAACTGGTTATAAAATACCGGCTAACTCAGCGATACTAGGATTCTCTAATTGAAATGAACGTGCCATCGTTTTTTTTTAACTCGTACGTCATACGTATTAGTATTAATACTAAGTCACTTCTGCACTAACCAATAATTAAACCGTTGGACACGAAAAACTATAGAAATCGCACTTAGATTTCGTGTCAATGATAAGTTGGCAGTCATTAATTACTTTCACAACGCCAGTTCTAGTCTACCGGGTTGTTTAACATCGATACTTAATAATGTATAGAAAAATAATGTACTAATTTCGCGATACATTGTTGAGGTTCAGTAACTTATGTGGAAACTAGCAATTAAACGTTTCCATAGATTACATTATATAGCCCATTGTTAGCCATTGCATCCTTGAAAGTATTTTAGAGAAGTTTAAGTTCATCCTCCTTTCACCGTTGCGGCTGCGTTTAGCATGTTTCAATACTGTTCTTGGCCCAGTTTTCGAAAGATTTGTAATGAAATATGCATGAAGGTAATTTATAAATGCATTGATATTAAATATTTATTAGTAAGGATACTTGGTGACGATATACGATATCGGAATATTGGATATGTGAGACGATATTTTGGACATTATGTTAAAATCATATTCAATGCATGCGGAGGCACAAGAATTTTGTATACCTAATCTTATTACGGTTCAAGGAACGCTAAGTCTTCCTGCGAAAGATCACAGTTCATTCAAAAATGGAGACTCCAATAATAGTTATGCTGGCAGACAATGCTGGATGGTAAATATCACTGGGCCAACCACTAAAAGTACCGAAAATACACCTAGTTGGAACCCTTCCCGGTTGCCTTTGGGATGCAAACATAAAGTGAAAGAATAATCTTCCATCAATAATGAAGCTTCAAAAGTATTTAATGAAAACGACTGCTAGGGATGAATTGAAAGTTCAAGTGCCCAGAAATTCCACTTTGAAGCTCGCGCGAAGCCTTCGTGATTTAAAAATCTATATTCAAATTCGTAGAGCTTGGTCTCTTCAATTACGAGTGCTTTTGATGTTTCACCAAAGGTTAGCAATTATAGTAAATCGAAATAAATAAATTTTACAATATGGCAGAACTGTACTGCTTTTAAATTATTTTCACAATCATAGCCAAGGGCTACAGCTAAGCAACGATGCTGCTTCCAATTGAACTTTTTAATATTCCTTGACCTAATGTTCATTACATACTTGATTTGTTGATGAAACTATTTTGCTGCGAATAGTCTTGGCTAATTATTTGTTTACCCAATGTCTTCGTAGATGTAACCCTGAGCGTGAATTGAATTAATTTAGCATCGGTCTGATATTAACGGAACTCAAGTTCTCCAGTTGGTATGGGTGTGAAGGTCGTTGTAGCAGTACGTCTGCGTGCAATGACAATAGTATAATTTGTTGCTGCGGTTGGGAACACTGCCAGGAACTGTTCACATTACGTTCCGAGGCGGTTCACCTCGGCCGCGTGCAGTTCAAACCGGTCCAATCTAATACAGCGTAGTAAAACTTAATATTACTAAATTGTGATTGATGCATTAAAATCCCATTTGCAAACCTCTAGTAATAAAGTAAATTCTAATCATGTTCGATCATTTCTATAAATTGTGTGCTCTGATATCTCCAATCTGTTCTCGTTAGCGTATTACCAAAATTTTATTCATCGTTGCTAACGTTGCATGGCTAATAAATTATGTGAAAACGCCTGCGCCCTAATAATGTAGGCTATATATTTATAGCTTGGCATACATTACCCACGCCATTAGCCGATGGACCGTGTCGTTAAGGGCTAAGTATTGACCTGAAAGCTATTGTTAGACACGTTAACTCTACATTTTAAACTGACAGCTTTATATTTAAAACGACGTGTGTTTACTTCTTTCCGAGCTGAACCTATTTAGTTTCTTTACTTAGTACGTTTGTAGACAGTCTGTGTAAACGTATCTTCACAAAATATACTGACTAACAGTTTGTCTGTCAATGACTTCTCAGAATTATTGTATCTTCTGTATGTATTTTCGTCCATCTTCAAGGTATTTTTGTTTATTTTCTGAGTCACTGGACTCTTATTTTATTTATAAATTAAATGTCTCTTAAAAAGCTTTCAATATTTTAGAACCTTTTAACTACGTCTTGTAGCCAATAACGTGGTGTTACGACCGCACCTTACTTAGGTTTATTTTTGTCGTTACCCTAAAAAGATAATATTTTAGTCAGGACGCGGAAGCAAAGTTTGTAAATATGCATCCGCCCCAGCGGTTCACTTGTCGAGGGTACTGTTTGTTCACGTGAGTCACGTGGCACCGACCGCCTGCGTAACCCAACCCACAGTCAACCTAATGCGGCTTATGGAGTTATGGTGAACTTTACCATTTAAATAACACTTCTGTGGCTAATTACCAACATTCTGACGGAAGCCTTTCTTTTCAAATGACATGCGATTTCAACGTTAACTTTGGCGCAAATGTTTAATTAATCACTTCTCTGAACTAACATTTGCATATCTTTTACGCTTGTATTCGTAAACGTTTCCTATATTATGTATATAACATCGTAAGCAAGACTTGAAGACTAAGAAGAAATACGTGTCTAGAATATTGGCAATCAAAAGATAACAACACCGAATCGATCTCTCTACGAAAATGGAGTCAAACAGCGTCGGGAAAGTGAATTAATAGGGGAAAGTCTCTAAGGATTCGCGTGCTCGCTTTCGTTACGTGCCGCTAATGTCACGTGAAGGATCCGAACTATACCTCTGACATATAGCTAAAAATAAACGCAATGATACAAAAGTCC
Organism: Apamea epomidion; assembly: GCA_947507525.1. NCBI lineage: Eukaryota > Metazoa > Arthropoda > Insecta > Lepidoptera > Noctuidae > Apamea > Apamea epomidion. The sequence continues at coordinate 8,300,296 of OX382232.1, forward strand.
CTAATTAAATAACAACACCTATATAAAAGGTATATAAGCAATTGATGAAATTGCAAATAGACCTTTGCAGTTTGAATTACATGATTGCTCGCTGCATGGTTACTTGATTTAGATTTATAGTCCACTCTCAATAGATTTCATCAAGATGATTGCACAAATAATACAATTGGAGCCGTTTGCGAGGTAGTGATTTTATGTGAGTAATGCGTAGCTCTAGAGAAACCTACGCTCGTTTTTCCTTATTCCTTACACTATTTTATGTTGTAAATATTAGTTAAATACTTCAAACAATTTTACATGGCGCAACTGTTTACCACTCTTCACGAGGAATATTTTTGGTATAGTAATGCCCCCGATTTTATCACGTAATTATCAAATTGATAGTAACCGAATGAAATTTATACCTACAAATTAATATTCTACGCTTCTCCCTCTTGCGTGATTTATTTAAAGTTGCTACTTTAGGAGCGGTGTTTAATTTCATAAAATGTTTCGTAAAGTTCATTGATTTGTTTTACTGATAATTAACTATAAATAGTTCGTAACACGAGGAACTAATCCCATATGTGCTTCTCATTTGTCGAGATGTATTTTAAACATTGAGTAATTAGTCACATGTGGGAACTCACGTCATATTAATGGACAACGCGTAACAACCATGCTTAAAATATTCCCCTGATTGAAAATAGTATTGACTTATTTATTGCTCAATCTTTGGGTCAAATATCAATAGATTCAATAGCTATACAGGTTTGATTTATTAATGTCGGAACCCCGATCGATGTGGGCCCTTTTCACCGACTCCCAATGATCGCAGTTGTTAAATTGTGTTTCAATCATGCTACGTCGCTTCATATTGACGAACTAAATATTCGTTATTCAAGACTACTTCAGAAGAATTTGTTTCATTTGAACAATTTAACAAATGATTAATGAAATCGCATTTTATAAGGCAACCATTCGATACACCTCTTGTGGAATCGTAGCGTGATGTCGTCTTTAGATTGTTACAATATTAGATATTTAAAAATCATAGAAAGTTAATCTGTGACTAAATAAATGTTATATAATACCGCGGACCGGGGTCACACTTTCGTAGAGTTCAATTGTTTATAATAACGGATATGGCTCACTCTGACTGTTATTACCAAAATGGTTATATTTATCTCTTTATGTACCTGTGACTAATTCAGTTTATGTAACCTTTGAACATGAAATAGAATGTTCAAATTATCGTAAATAAATTACAGCTAACATGTTAAGTAACATCATACAAAAGCGGTAGAGGAAAGAGATAGGCGGTTAAATAACAGTTGTTATTAACCACCAAGAACAGCTTCTGTTCAAGGCATAAAACCACGTTTTTCAACCTCAATATTTAAAAGGCACGTTGTATGTACCAATAGTTAAATTTTAATTGCCGTCAAAACAATAGTGAATCATTTTAGTTTTGAGTCATATTCATTACAACGAAACGTATGCACACATAAGTGTTTACCTTCATAAAGCGTCATTTTATGACGTGCGTATTTAAAGTCAGACCACGTGTTGTCACTATTTTCTTCACAAGTGCTGCAACACCAGACTATTCGTGTCCGCAGCTATTTATACGGCGCCCATTACGGCTCAGCTCACATCGCATCCAAATGAGCCGACGCAGTAACAAATCTTCGTGATCACGATGTCATGTGGACTTAGGCATACAATTTAGAGCTCCGCATCTTCTCATAGAAACCCTGTAACAAACGATTGCTATTGAATTAGACCGATATCCGTTCAATACGTCTGGATGAGATAATGCCTTTGATGGAATGCCTGTCCGTAATTAGTCTTTGCTGGCAACGCCGGGGATACTCGTCTTTTCAATTTGTACGATTATCTGAAAACGTCACCGGCTAGAACAGGAATCCATCCACTAAAGTACAAACACATACATATAGGTACGAAGCGAATAATGATTGTAAAATTAACTATTTAAATAAAATTGGCAATCTGAAATGAACAGGTGCTGATGTGCCAATGTAACCCGTAGCGAATTCAAAGCATTCACTTTTGATGATATGATATCGGTGAAAGGTTCATTTGTAAATATCTTAGCGAAAGTGAATAAGAGATAGAATTGCAAGATTGATTATTAGTAAAAGCGGTCATTCTCTCTTAATATGCTGAATTTCATAAGTACAGAAATGTTTGCTTGTTTGAATGATGAATCATTTAATCATCGATATCTTGCTTTTGCCGGGTGCATCACTGATTCACCACACAGAATTTACCACCAATGCAAAATGGTAATCTCAAAATAATTATTTAATAAAATTTAATAAAACATCAGGCCATCAGTATCTGTGACTTCCTTTGGGCAGCAGCAGTACCTACTCAGAATCTCCAATTTTCAATTATTATAGTGTCGCATAAATTGGGATGAATCACGACACGATGCGTGGTCACTTGTTTGTGATTTATCCTTATACAAGACAGAATTTTCATGTCAGTAACCCAGCAAGCAGAAGGAACATCCATTATTTGCGAATTGAATGATTGAGTTTAACTAAATAATGTTTTATTTTCAGACTTGAATAGACAAAAATTTACTCCCTAAAAATATTCACCTCCATCGTAAACGTTCGATAATCGCCGTCATAGGGGTTCACTCTAACTCTTAAAACCTTTCATACAAAATGCGGCTTTAGTGCATCCGGCTTTTTCCTACTTGTAGGAATTCAGTCACCTGCTACATTTGCAGGGCAAAAACCTATCTAGACGGCATTAAGCTAGAGTGCGGGCCTACACTTGGAAAGACTATAAATGAGAATCAAATTATTGTCAATCTCATTGTTTGCACCGTAGACGCTCTACATTCTGTTATATCGGCAGCAATGTACCAACTAAGGGCAGCACATCTAAATAAGCTTGCCTGAAAAGAACCTTGTTAAGAGCAGGTGACCTTTGTTAACGGCTAGAATACTAATTTATTCTGGTTGTTGGTTTAGGAATGCTTGTCGACTTGTAAAGCTAATGTAAATTTCAATTCTATAAACGTCGTCAGCAGGTTATTGTTTACTTCATTCCTCCATTGTCCGAGGTTCAATACGCTATACGCTCTGCTCTATTATCCAAACTTTGACCTCGTTGCCATGTATATTTTAACATAAGCTTTTGTTTTGCGTGACTGACTAGGTACTGATTAGAACACATATTTTAAGCTAATTAGCTTAAAATAATAATTACGGCAGCACCACATCACTATTTTGATAGTCAAGAGCTCTCGGAGTAATTATGGTAGGCGTATCAAGCACTACAGCCAATTATCAGATAATTTCATAATATAATATTTGATGTGCAGATAAGATTAGCTTGTAAACCATTAGTAGATTAATGGTATCCAAAGTGTTTGGCGAGCACATGGTGGCTACCTTACTTTAGTAAAGTTAGCTCGAAATGTAGCTCCCTATGAGCTTATTTCATCGTCTAGACAAGGAAGGCCGGTATTATGTCTCCTGGGGGAATAGGTAGCGGACCGCAAATAATGTTAGCGTTGCCAGACCGTGGCGACGAGCGGCCATTGTGTGCTTGTTTGAGCTTCTATTACGACTTATTCACTGGTACTCTTGGAGACTGCGGGTTACGCCTGCCTATTGATAAGTCCTCTGTTGTTACTTTTACTATCGAGATATCCGATTAGTCACGCTTAGTAAAATCGAAATCTGGCCAACTTAGCGCTTCAGATTATGAAAATGTAGAAAATTTCCGTCTCCTGAATCTTAAAGAACTCGATCAAGGCGAAAGTTTTACAGGATAAGGAGGGCTGCTCTATGCAGCTGCCTAGCTGTTGATAATTGCCAGAACAATACAGTCACAGTTCCAACAATAGGTCGAAATCATAACGGAAACCGTAATAATACGGGTGCATACTGTAGGTTACTTTCAATCGTAGACGCGTAAGACCTTGACTTGAAATTGACTGTCTCGGTTATTGCTAATGTAATGTTCGTCAATACTTTATCCAACAAAGAAATACTGTCGATTCACATGAAAGTTCTAAACATAGAACGGAAGTGCATGCAGACGGCATAATTCAAGGTCAATAAAAATAAAATATCAACCAACATCTAAATGGCATGCTCACGACAACAAAGCAGTTCCCCGAAAGGTACAGGGTTGTACAGCAAAATAACCATGCAAACGCGAAGAACTAACGAAACTAGCTACCTACTTGCGGTCATTGTTCCCTGTTCGTTTGTTTTTGTGATTTTCAACTGGGCTTGCGTTTGTTCTGGCTCGTGGAGGTAATAAGTAGCTGGTTATTATTCCTTTGCATTCTGTAATTAATTCTCATAGTAAGCTGCACGACTTCATTCGTGTTACATTTTGAACAGGCTAGAGAAGACTTTGTATGGCATGATATTACTTGAAGAGATTTGCTTTTGCCACAAATTTATTGTTCGTCCAATTATCACACGAATTATATGCGTGTTCTATGAAAATATACAGGTACTCATCGAATCCGCAACTTTCATCTTGTCAGAATCTTGGGGATGACGTTTCTATTATGAACTTCGATCGCTAATTTCTGAGTACCCCTCACTTGTACATATTTGGGATTTACTTCATATTAGGGTAAAGATCAAGACACGCATCAAAGCCACGGCTCTCCATTACATCACATCATGCTATCCTTTACAAAGGGTAAACAATTTGTAAAGGATAGCATGATGTTTTGATTAGTTTTGATCAGTTTAAATAGTAATTAACAACAGCTATGATTTCTTTAAAGTTATGAAATATTGTGTCCCCAAAAAGGTAGTCGAGACTTCGAAAGACAAAGCAAATATAACACTTGACTGGATAAAAAAAGATTTCAAGGAAAATACCTTGACTCTCGAATCGATATTGTACAGTAAAATAAAAGGAGTAAGGATAATGACGCGTGTAGTATGCAAATAAATTCAGAAGGCCTCGTATTTGCGATACGAGCGGGCTCGTATTCTGAATCTAACACCACGCTGCGCTTGCGGCTGCAACGTAGAATGCGCTGCGTCTTGCGGTTCGCCTTGTGGCCGCAGGTCGCCACTCACGCCCGCCACTGACACCAAAGTGTTTATTCAATACATGATCTGCAATTGGAATGCCGATGGAATTGAAAGCCTCAGTCTGATCTGTCGCCTGACCTCAACACGAATTTCGAAAAATTGCGAATGCGTCCATTATGTATTAAATTGGATAATAATTAAATTTAATTTGGAAGGAATCTTGAATTCAAATTTTATTTCAATACATTCATTGTTTATTATAGTCTCGAAAATGAACCAAGATTTGAAGAAATATTTCGTCCGTAACTAGACTAAACCTTACCTGAGAAATAGAGATAAGAAAAAAATAAAATGATGTATATGAAATCAGTGTATAATTCAACGAACCTTAATTTTCTTTGTTATAGCAACTCAAAGATGAGCTCGGTGAAGTGGTCGCGGAGCTGGAGGCTCTGGATGGGCAGGAGGAGTGTAAGCAAAACAGTAAAGCCAAGCAGATGAGTATAGGGAGGAAGAAATTCAACATGGACCCCAAGAAAGGTGAGAAAAAAACAAATACATACGCTCTAGAGAGAGCCTGACAAGCCCGTTTGATTAAGGGCCGTAGCCCGTAATACCTGCTCCGTGTGTCTCACAAAAACTAGCAGTATAGCCGTTCGTTTCAATTACTGGAATAGAGAAAGTATCGAAGTAGGTTTTTTATATGAACAACGATTCTGGCCTTTATTATAAATCGGTCACATTGGGTTGTGATGTGTTTTCTCATTTAGCTCCTATATACAATGTGTAGTTATTATATATACGAATTTAAGAGCTTGTGGAGTGAAATAACTGGCTCGCTGAAGAATTCCATACAATCTGACGACAAATTCCTGTGGCGCCGCGGTTTTATTAAAAACATTTTAACTTTTTTTTTTGCTGAATTTATTTCTGTGCTTAGCTATACATACATAGGTAGTTTCATGAGGTCTGGTAAAGGACACATATACACTATAGAAAAAGGAGTTTTAAATGTAAATGAGAGAACAGTAAAAGACTCAGATATCATTTAGTTCAAGATTTCGTTAACTCGAAACACTAATGGTCCAGACACTTTTATTGTATGTGTTGGCTAGGCATTTTTATATGGTAGACAATGTCGGCCATGCATTATATTTTTTGGTTTACCATCAAGGTTTAAAAATCTCCAATGCAGATAATTTCGCTTTGTTTAATTTTATGGGATTAGTTACTGCGTTGAATTAGTGATTTGAAAATAATTATGCTGGAATGAAAATATAAAGCAATTAAGGGACTTTTAATGTGGATCTTATCATTAAAATAATGGCGGTAAAAGGAGTAGAATTCTTGGTACAATGCTATTCGATGCGGCAGGTGCGGCGTTCCCACGGCCGGTCGAACGACATATTCTGCAAATTGTTCTATTCCTGCACTTTTACACCTGTCCAACGGACAAGTCCTGAGTTTTATAGATTACTATCGGATGTTAGATAAATGTCCTGCGGCTCATAATATAACAATAGCATTTTAATTGACTTTGTTAGGAACCTTGCTGTCTGAAAACTCTTCACATTTTTTTGTGATCACATAGTTATTTTAAATTAGTAAAGTCCTAATAACTAAAAAGTTGTAAATGTTTGCAATGTGTTATTTTACACAAGTCTTTCATTAGTTGCTAGTTATATCGTGCGTACATTGTCCTTGAAAACCCATCATAGCACATTCAAGTTTAAATAGCTGCGTTACTTCGATATCTTCCACTACATTTGTATCAGAACTAATCGCATCTTCTGATACCTCATATTCTAAAAGTACATTTTTCAAAAAATCCTATACGGATATATTTTTAATACTTCATGCCAAAATGGCGTTAAGACCTTGATCCGTTTTAATCTTGGCAGGGTGAATGTTTCTTCAGCTAATCGATATCCAAACAAGAACCTTTTTAAACAGCGAGGGTCTTTTTCATAGTTGCTTTCCAATTTTCGTTATCGTTTTTATCACTGAGAAAATCCTCCAATATGTCATTGAAAGATTTCGAAGGGTATGTGACTGAAAAGTTCAGCTCTTTCTACTTAATGTAAGTTCATGTTCCGCCTCATTGCGTTCTCGTGATCATGTCTAGTAAACTCGATCACTTAGATATGCTACAACATTAGATGTAATCGGTAACAGTAGTCGCCATCCTGTAATTAACTCTGGTAGGTGGACTTGATATAGGTTAGTTTTCTGCAAGTAACGGTACAAATTACCGCGATCAAGAACGCTTTCGATATGGTAATAAATCATCTGCCCGCATTAGAGGGAAATGAAGAGTTTTTACAAGAACATGTACTGGCTTGGCGTTTAACTCTCTCAGCATTTTTTGAATAATGCGGGGTCTCTATTATTTCTATTATTCGTATTATTAGATGCGAAAATATTTTCTCGTGTCTCTCTTGTAAGATACTTCAGCCAGTGTTCCAGTACTAATTAGGTCGTGTTGACAGTAACAACTAGGTATACGAGAGGTTAGATGTAAGGCACGAGGTCTTCTGAATGCATGCTCCAAGCTCGGCAGACGCTCGAGCACTCCTATTCTCAAGAACAGGCGTAATGGGATGTAGTCGTATACAGCACCTGGTTGCACAACTTCCTAATGACGTCATCATGTGAATAGGGACACGACTTTATACGACAGCCATTATCCTTTTTCCAAATAATGAATGAACTGTAGGAAAGGGGTCAAACAAAACTTATCGAATTTTACATCGTTTGCTGTTATGGAATGATATTGCGATCAGTCAGGGATTTACAAATACTGTTCACAAGTTATTGAGTTTCTTGGTGAAAATCGTCACTACCTGCATTTTACTTACAGTTAATAAATCTATACTAATAATAAAGCTGAAGAGGTTGTTTGAACGCGCTAATCTCGTTTATTATAATATACTAGCTTTTGCCCGCGACTTCGTCGGCCTTATAGTCTTCTTCAAAAATTAGGCTAGCAAATGCAAACAGTTTTTTAAAAATAATAAATAAAAATCAACTGCCGCATGTATGAAAGATCATCACTTGAGAACGGCTCGACCGATTTGACAGCTTTTTTCCTTGTGTTCGTAATTGTCAGGACAAGGTTTGTATAAAAGAGTTTTTTTTTGGAAAATCCGCCGGGGCGACGCCGGGCACAAATAGCTGTAGCAATCAAAAATACAACTGTAACAATCAATCAAATGTGCTGAAATCAAACATTTTGTTAAGTAAAATTAAAATTATCCAGATCACGTGCAGTTTATTTATAATTCATAGCATTTGTGACCGGCTTCACGCGGTAACATTATTTATGCGCGGTAAGCTGGCTTCGCCTCAGGATTAGCCATGCCGGATTGTGGCGGCAACATTACGGTAAAGGGTAATCGCTCTTTCAGAATCATAAATATGGTCACTATTTATAGAAAAACTAAATAGCTTTATAATAGTGCTCCCACACAACCTACGTCATTAGATGGTGAAGTAATAGCAATAAAACCAGGCAAATTGGAACTAAAGATCAAGAGATATAAGTAAATAACAAAATAACTATCCGATGATGACCAAACGCGGAATCTGCAAAATTTCTTTGCATGGACAATAACTCAGCATTAATTGCAGCTCGTTGGATTTACTAAGTAATATTTCTCAATATTTGCTTCCATCTCCAAGAATCCGTAACTGACCGTTAGTAGAATTCGTTGAAATATTAGTCAGTGTTGCAATTAAGTAACATTCTTGAAACTGTAACGAGACTGGAAATTTAGGTTCAGTATAATTGAACGAAGTACTGCTATAGCTTTTAATGTTCAATCTGATTATAATCCAATGCAATATGTTGATGACTTTACAGATGACTGGATTCACATGCAATCTGTGATCTGGTTAAATCTGGTAAAATACCTGCGCATCGGGAATTCGTTAGTAGCGGTAGTTCGGACCTGGCTCTTGACCTAAATTGTGCCGTTTGTAGATAAAAAAATGTAGCGCATGTCCATGATTTTGCATGATTCGAATCATAAGAAATGTGAATTACTTCATTAAAAATATGATAGAAAAAAGAAAGCAACAAAGGAAATCAATAAACATGGACTGAAAATACCTGACGCTATTAAATATTTATTTGACTGTGAAGCAACAACTGTTATGGACGAGGCATCAGACATGATTGTCCCCAGTAATTGCATAACTCTAGCCCTATTCATCGCATATATGCATTCATAATTTAAATTACGTAAAATACGTGACTCTAGTGTCTTCTTTCCCTCGGGAAATAATTCAACGTGCTTTCATTGTTCTCAACCACTAGACTCCAGCGTTTCTTTCTCGTATATACTTATCCTGTTTGGGTCGTTTCGTTAGCATACAAAGAAAATGAACTTTAGACTACTGGAAGACTACAGGAGACCGTCTTGCATCAATTATGATTAATGATGTTGTTTATCAGCATAATCGGTTGTTTACTTGGTTACGTATAAGTCGTGTCAATTCGACTATTCGTGTCATTACAGTTTCCATAACAAGTTCAGCGACTGAAATCTGAAACACTTGATGAATTATGTAAAATTCAACCGATAAAGTCAGTCGTTGGGAAATGTAATTACTAGTCCAACTAATAAAGCTTGAAAAAGCCAGCCAGCCGTGAAGGAGGCCTTACGTGATAACTTTTCTTTAATTTTGGTCTTCATTCGGAAAATGTATTTTAAATGTATTTAGTCTTCAATACTTTGTGCTCGAATTGTTACAATCGATTCCCACACAAAAGCGACATCTCAGCTATTTCCATTTACATTCAAAGGTTGCTGAATCAAAATATCGACCGGTTTCGTATTTTCGCAGACGCCAGTGCGCTATCGCTAACAAGCTTGTTATTGTTGCGAGCGTCACACGGTTGCTCCGGTTCTCGCTCACTTACCACCAACGATCTGTCATGCTGCTATCTGCAATTTTGCATGCCGCAAGATGGAAGGCCCAGTCGACACCAAGATTTATAAAACAACCAAAGTGCACACTCTCCCGACATACGCGATACGGAAGATAAATTCCTCATATTTATCGTCTGTTAAACCGACCGTACAGGGTAAAGCAAAAATTTTTCGATGGAGAAAAATCTTCGTAAAAACATCACACTGGTTGATAAATCTTTGTTATAGATACGGTTTCCTTGGCTAGCCATAAAGTGGTTGGTTTTTGTGTGTAACTTTTGGCATTTACTCACAAACGGAGCCTGAAATTCACAACCCACGCTTGTTACCTCCCATTGAAGCTCCTGGCTCAGTGTGGGGGCGGATGACGTCATTAAGACGCAGACCATTAGGATTTTGTACGGCAGAACCATCGTGACGCAAGCATCTAAATTGTATAGCGCATTGTATTGGTTTGGCTTTAATGGTGATAGTAACTTGTGAATGAAATATTAATCAAATCAAATCAAAAATGTTTATTTCGAGCGAAGGTATACTCGTTGGTAAACAACACGATGCAGTGACACCAGTAAGTGACAGCAGTGAACCGCACTCTGTCAGCAATCATTTTTAGAACCCTGTTAGGGCTGGACATGAGTCGAGCCACCATCGATACTGCGCACAATCGATAATGCGAACAATCTACACGCGCTGCCGCAAACATCCCTGACGCACTGCAACGCCATAGCAAGTCCATCAGTTTTCTGAACGCGTCATCCGACGGCGCTTGCGAATATTTCTCCCACAAGCTGCATGTGTAGAAGGTGGTACAGAATGCTCTAAAGAGCGTCGCTTTTAAGTCTGCAGTACAACGTGCAAACCTCCGGGCTATCATATTCGCACGTACGGATAGAGCCCTCCGTTCCCTTTCAATATCAGCATTGTCTTTAGTCAGCATTATCGTTAGGTGAACAAGTGACCTATATCGGTACGTTGTTCCACTCGCTCAAGAGGAACACTGCTTAACCGTATGGGAGTCAGTCACATCATGATGGTGCTTGGTCAAATACAATGTACTGACTTTTCTGAACGTTATACAATAACCCATGTTCTGTTCCGTAGCGTTCACATGTGGCCAATAGTATCTTAATACCGCTGACTGACGTGCTCTGCAGCACTATGTCGTCCGCGTAACTTAAATTATTCACACATACACCGTCAATATGACAACCGACATAACTGCTAAGCGCCTCAATCAGGGCATTCAAATACAAATTGAAGAGGGCAGGGGTGGTCAACCCCCCGTCTCACTCCTCATTCCAATTGATATGGCTCCGACAGCACACCTGTCTACCGAATATTATTGACCTGGTTTCCAATTTCCTGCTTGAGACACAGAACTACACTTTCTGTAGAAAGTCCTGGGCGAAACCAGAACTGATTGTCGTGCAGGAAAACATTTTCGTTTAGTTGTGCGACTGTGGTCGCTAGAAAAATAGGTCTATAGTTATCCTTATCCGAAAGATCACCCGTTTTACTTTTAACAATAAATGAAAATATAAAATAAAATAAAATGACGATCGTGCTTCCACGATCGTCCTCATTAGGTCGGAAGGGAGGTATGATTGACTAATACATAAATTGTACAGCAGTGACAAAACTCTTTGTAAGTGAGAGCCCATCATGACCAGGGGGGTCATGACGGGCTTAGTGTTACCTCTGGTCGTTGACCTGATGACCTTAGCCTCATCTTTGGCACCGAAGTGTGGCCCATCTCGCCACAACGGGGCTCAGCATCCAGCATCACACAAGAAATCCCTAGCGGTGATTTTAAAACAAAACAATTTTGAAAAAGATTGACTATCCTTTGTATCACTAACACCTGCCTGGCCGATATATTATATATTATTATTATTCAATTTATTAGTGCTCTTCCAGAAGTCGCGAGCATACTTTCTATGCTTGTCCATCTTTATTTGTTTCTCGTGGTTCTGACACCAATTAAGCCGCTACTTAAAAAATTACTATCTCGCATCTCATCATGCACTGGGCCAGTTTATGGTTTTCCATACGATAACCATATGTGGAAGTGCTGCTTAGCCAGCCTGTGAGCGCAACTGACGTGCTTATTCCAGCCTGTGATTTGAGCCTTTTTTCCACGACCAACAAACTTATTTTCCGCACGTCAAATTGAGACCACAAACAATATTCGAATACAGCTTATCAATAACAATCCGATGGGTGGATTCACTTAAAAAAAAAAAAATACTTAAAAATATCACCACAACCAGTTAATTGTACAGGAAAATCAACCAATTTTAATCGTTTGTTACATTCATTGGAATATATATAAATTTGCTCCTTTGTTCTTATTGTGAGCAATCACATCATTAGGAATCAAATTTACATTCCAATATCATGGGGTCAGAACATAGTATGTCATTTCTTACGTAAACATCAATATCGGAACTTAATGCCGAGTGTGTGACTATACAGTGGTCTAGCCATCGCCTACAGCCGTGAGCTTCACTCATAAAATTGTAGCCATCACTTGTAAACCCCAGTCTTTCTATCAACTTCGTCTTTCTATCAACACAAACCCATTTTTGATCCTCACAAAAGTTTACAGCTCATTCATAAACAAAGTATTAGGATGCACATTATTAATTAGGATCTTGTCTGGTTTATCTCTCTCTATCTTCAATCCGCATCCACGCAATGCTGAGTATAGATCTCCTCCATTCTTCTCGGTCTTGCGTCTCTTGCATCCAACTCTGGTTTGGTCTATGTAGGAATAATGTTTCAATATCACTCCTAAAAAACGTTTCCCTCTAGTACATTTATTACTTTAGTATCAATCGTGGTTTATGCATTCATTAAAACTTGCAGGCACAAATGCTTAGCTTTGTATTGAAAGGTCGGCATTTAGCGTTCGTATAGCGGGCATTGTTTGAATGGAAGTTGCATTCCATTGCTCCTACGATTGCAGCTCTAAATGGGTGCAGGCACGGTCACCGCTCGCTTTCGCGAGTTTGCATATCGCCGCCGCGAACCACTCGTCTATGCTTTCAATAGGCTTCACCTTCAAGATGGGATATTCGAAACTGTATTTAAATTGATACCTAAGTCATTTATATTCCACCAAACAAGGATGTTTCGGTATGAATGACGCGAATATAAATTGAGGAAGGTAAAGTGTGAACCTACGTTTGATATCGTTTAAAAACCCAGTTTACCTACGTTTTTGTAATTTATCTGATACATGGACACCTACTCAATGGCGATTTACATTATGTATTTATCGGTAGGGTTAGGTAGAAAGCCTTGTTGGCAAATAAAGATGCTCCTGTGCATTGCGTAGTAGTTTTAGGCTTTTCTTCGTCACAATCGCACACATGATGTGAATTTGAAGTTTGTAAAAGTATGCTTTAATTTTCTCTTCGTACTTAAACCTGTGACAATGCCTGGGAGGCGAATAAAGTTCTCACTATTATTAATACATTACTTAGCTCACTATGCTTACTGTCGTAACATGTATCAATTTCTTTTTAGGTATCGAATACCTGTACGAGAACGGTCTACTGCAGAGGACGCCCGAAGATGTAGCGCAATTTCTTCACAAAGGCGAAGGTCTAAGTAAGACGGCGATAGGCGACTACCTCGGCGAACGTTCAGAATTCAATGAGGCGGTGCTCAAAGCATTCGTTGAATTACACGACTTCACGGACCTAATACTAGTTCAGGCACTCAGGTGAGTTGAAGAAAGTCTCAACATATCAGCTAGATTTAAGGCAGCCGGAATACACGAGTCTTCTTTGATCAGAAAATCATTTTAATACAGCAGGCTATAGTGAAATATAAATGAGGTTTACGCCCGTTACTTGGCTGGCAAGCGAAGCCTTTGTTCGGAAAAAAAAAAAAATAGCTCGATTCCATTTCAGGCGAATATTATTTTGCAAGCGGGAATAGTTTACGTTTCAAGTTTATCTAATGCATAAATAAAATGCCAGTGGTTTGACAAAATCCAGTTGTACTAAACATCAATAAAAGAAAATCCAAGTGATAGGAACATATACGTAAATGTACAACTGAAACAACAATTTTTTTTTTTTACAAATATTTGTTCCGTGCGGGAATCGAACCCGCGGCACGCAGCGCAGCAGTCAATCGCTTAACCACTGCGCCAACCGTGCCGTCAATTACTACCTAAATGTGAAACAGGAAGTTGTAATCTAATTTGTTTTTAATATTTACAGTAATTAATTTGTGGCGCTGGTTTCCGCACCAATTTGTAGGCAAACAAAAAGATTACGTGTTATTTTCTGGGAAAACAAATGTCTTTAATTAAAAATTTTTTTTTACATTTCAAAAAAGTAAACGGTCGAAAAATTTTCTTTTTTGATAATGATTAAATACTCTGCGTATACAATCTGAATTATTTTTCCTTGTTTTAACTTCTGAGTGACGAAATAAAAAAAATACCTAACCATATCGGGGACTTCCTCAAACCACTATGCCAATATATTATGTATACTTAACTAGAAGTGGAGTAGGTACCTACTTTCTGGTTCTATGTTTGTTTTCCGTCTATCTTATTTAAATACATTTAAACAAGCTGCAAACAGATTAGTTACTTTTTGTCGAATAAACATTAAACCACTCAGGCATCTGCAGACTCGTCTACACTTGGCATTCGGAAATGTTTCACTTGGCAGACATACCATTTTGCACTAAGGTCATTAACACTCTAGCGTCTTCTGGCTTGCAGAAAAATGACGACTGTGTCCCTATTATTTATAGAAAGTTTAAAAATGAGGCCTCGTATAGAGCTATATTATGAAAAGCTATGTAGTGTCGCTCGTGGAGTAATGCACCGATACTAAGTGTTTGTGTTATCTATTACAGACAATTCTTGTGGAGTTTCCGTCTACCGGGCGAGGCGCAGAAGATCGATCGTATGATGGAGTGTTTCGCTCAGAGATATTGCCAACTAAACCCAGACATTTTCACCAATGCGGACACGTGCTACGTTCTAAGTTTTGCGATAATAATGTTGAACACGTCACTTCACAACCCCAGCGTCAAAGACAAACCTTTGCCGGAACAGTTTGTGGCGATGAACCGGGGGATCAACAATGGAGGCGATCTACCTCAGGAGTTACTTTTGGTGAGTACGGCTATGTTTATTAAACCTTGCCTCCTTCTCTCACCTTTGTAACTGGTAGTTCACACAACAGATTGTCATCTGGTGTTTACTAATATGTTTGGATTGAATGAGAATGCGGGGAGTCGTGCAGCAGTAATTACAACAAAATGAACAGTGCTGCAACAGTTTGATAACAAATAAAATGTTGCTATAATATAGATGGTTATATTTTCATCAGGCCATTCTACAAATAGGTAGGTTCGTCTCGTTCCGGATTTGTATGGGATGGAATTTAATCCTTTCCGTCCTAGACGGAGTGTCTCTAGCTTCACCGCCTACGTTACTTTTACTGACGTCATTGTAGTACAATTCGTCGGCACGGTTGGCGCAGTGGTCAAGCGATTGACTGCTGCGCTGCGTGTCGCGGGTTCGATTCCCGCACGGAACAAATATTTGTACGACCTACAACCAGTTGTTCCGGGTCTGGCTGTTTGTGTATGTGAGTTTAAATGTTTGTAAACGCACCCACGATACAAGAGAAATTCCTAGTGTTGAGCAACGTTTTCAATTAAAAAAAAATTTAAAAAATTAGCTCTTCGTGTTAGGTATAGGCAACATTTAGGTCACCTCTGCGTGCCTTTAGTTAATATAGTTGACTAGCATGCGAGGTTAACGCCATACCTTTTATTTTACAGTTTTTTTTTCTAAGTACTAACAGGTAGACCTAGGTACTACCTATTTTTTTTTCTTTATCGTAGCGTATCTATAAATGTAACCATTTTAATCTACTGTACAAAGGTACAATCGGTACCTATAAAATACTATTAGTAAGTTTTATTGTAAGTGAGTATTATTTACTGTTTTAATGCGGTTAATTACAGATGTGGAAACCATTGTTTGTGAAAAAATTATAAACAATAGTCATTAATATGAAATAAATCAAATTAACGTATTATTCATAGAGATTATAGTTATATCCTCATGGCAGTTCTTAGTAGCTGCTTATAATATTTATTAATTTATAATTCATTAAATTTAAATCCATAACCGGTATACTCTACATAAATAAATAATAAATGGAAATGAAGTAAATGAGTTTCTAACTCCTTTTTCAATGCTACATACACAATGTGTAATCACGGATTATTTTAATGCGAATTTATGATTCGTATAGTTAGTAGTATCTACATATTCATGTAGGTATCCATACTAACAATGCGTTTCGCTAAAACTACTGGGAAATGCCATTTCCTGATTGCAATGTCATAAAAACAGTTGCCTAATCGAAATCACGCCGCAGTCGCACAGTTTTTAGTTTCCTTTGCGTTGCGTATAGCAATATCGATAAGTAAATAATAAATACTGCAAGCATGTTGACTTGTATCGATGCCAACACTAAGTCGACATCGCTCGAAACCACATTGACATCCTGCAGTAATACGTTCCGCCGTGCAAACATTGTATTTGAAACGTATAAAATTCACATTATAACTATATTTCCCTATATTTTTTACCAACACAGGTCACGGGCGTGTTGTTTTGCTCGTGTGAATTATTTATAATTCATAATAATTCGTTTTCAAACAATCATGATAAACCACAATCTGTATGGTAATAACCCGAGTTCGACGTAAATAACATTGTAAACAATATGAAATCATTAGCGGCGCTATCTGTGAAGTAACTGCGCGATAAATATCAGCATCTTAATGTCACAGTTGAATGTGAGTTTCTGTTTAAACTAGTGGTTTTATGTCCATCAGCGAACGGTTAAGGAATTTAAATGTGCGCCTCTAAATGGGGTTTTAATTTGTTTATTTTTGCGTCTATTAACTCCTAAATAGACGAAGTTATTTTGGTTTACAAATCGTAAGGGATGTTTACAGTGTTAACTTGGTCATAGATTTTATTGAGTTCCTTTTTATTTGTTTTCCAGTCACTGTACGAGTCGATAAAAACCGAGCCATTCAAAATACCGGAGGACGACGGCAACGATCTCATGCATACCTTCTTCAACCCAGACAAAGAGGGATGGCTGTGGAAACAGGGAGGAAGGTAAGCAATCCTATTTTACGTCCCATTTTTCACATTATAAATTACTATGCAAAAAAATTCATTCAAACAAAAATGTTTTTAACCCCCGAGTCAGTAACCTTTTAGATTTGGCACGACTGCGATCTTTAACCCTTCACACTCACTTCAGACGTGGATTTGACAGCTGACCTGTTTTAACTCACCTCGCGTTCGAAACTTTTGGAGCTTTGTTCGCTTGGAAACGGAAAAAACCAGCGCGAAGATTTGTGTGATCTCACGTTACACTTTCTTTTTCCTAACAAATGTCATTGAGATTAATTATTTCAAGTGACTACGTTTTCATTTTATTATGTAACGTTGCGAAATCTACAGAAGGAAATATAAATGCGAGTATCATCTATAAGTGACTAGTGACTACTGGTCATTGACATTAACTGGGGAATACTTAACGAATAATTTACCTTTTGTGATTTTATACCTATAATGAAATTTATTTGGATTAGAATATGTATAGTATTTTGCGTAGCGTGTTGCTATGGATTGGTAGCTCGTTAAAACGTGAGATGGTATGGTAATAAGTATTATAATTACCACGTGCTCATTATTATCCATCATTAAAAACACGCGAGTAACGTGAAGTCACATGGGCGTGAGGCTTACGCCAATAATATATCTACATGAATAATAAGGAGATTATTTAAATAGACAAGAAGATATAAGCATGCTTGCTTCCATGTGAGTTAATCAGAATTAATGATCTGCAACTACGATACTTACTGCATCGCTGGAAGACAAAACAAAGTGTCCAGTGAATTCTTAAGTACTTATCGAGTTTTGCCTTAAACAAATAGGTATAATACTTCATGACAAATGTTGGCACGTAAATGGCCCCTTTTTTCAAAGGTTTCGGCTCGATGCGTGTTATTTTACCTTGTTTTTGGCATACGTAAGTTAATCGTAAACAAGCATTATGCGATGACATCACCTAAGTATGATTTCATACCTTTAAACTTGGATACCATGACACAATACGATTTGCGATATTTTCGATCTTGATACATATGTTCAGTATTAGTTTTATATTCAAAAACTCTATTCGATAATGTGGCCACTAAAATTGAACTCGAACAAAATCGATTCAAATTAACAATACACAAGAATCTATACAAAACATAGAAAAAACGAAATAGTCTCGGTGCTCAATAGAGTGGATCTATTCAGAACTAAACCTATTTGTTTTTTGTCTATTTTAAAGCATCTACCTGTCCACTTACACTAGTTTTTTGTAACTTACAGATACAAGTCGTGGAAGAGACGGTGGTTTATACTCAACGACAACTGCCTGTACTACTTCGAATACACGACGGACAAAGAACCCAGGGGCATCATTCCATTAGAGAATATTTCTGTAAGTATACGATAAGGTTTATCACGTAGTGCAGACATATTGGTTGCATTTTACTTCGCCCCCGTGGAGGTCGAAAATTATCCCCACGGGAACGTACTTTCGGGATAAAAGTATATATGTCCTAAGTCTAACCCAGATGCGTTAAGGCGTGACAGACAGACGTAGTTACTTTCTCATTTACAATATTAGTATGGATTGCAATTAAGAAAGCAGGTGTTAAGAGGTATTTTAAGTCTAAATAATTCATAAAGTCTTATGACTAAAATGATTTTATTATCTATTGTCCGGCTCACCATTGATGAGGACAAAGTACGTTATTATTTACTGAAGCCGTCAACATGCTGAGTCAACTGTTGATGCGGAATAAGACGTCGGGCATAATGTTAAATAACTGGTAAAAGTAAGAATGATCTCAACTTGCAATAACTAGATGTTTCTTTGTCAAGTTGGACAAGATAAACAAGTTCTATTAGATGCTTTACGATACCCGATATACATCTTGAATTACTTGTTATGTTTTCTAGATTAGAAAAATGTTATGTTAAATGTTTTAAACAAATCTATTATGAAGAAGAGCAACCCCCTCTCTTTCAATGCGTTTAATAACATGTGGCCTCTGCATGCCGAATCAAGTTTCGAATCAGCAGGACATCTCATAGTTATATCTTACGTTAGCAGAAGCCCTAGGGGAACTGCGGAACCTCTGGCAAAGTAGTATAGATGTCCATGATAGTATCGCCAACGACTATTTTTTCATAGAAATGATAACAATGCCAAGAATTTGACAATTGCTTGCGAATTTTACGGTGAAGGAATTGTGAGGAAACCGGCATGTCCTAGAACCAAAAATTTGAAGACGTGTGACATCTACCAACCCGCAATGGGCTCTCAAAGAGAGAAGGCCTGTGTTCCAGCAGTGGAAAAGTAATAGGCTGATTCTGTATGCGAATTTTAACGAAATTCTGCCGCTATGAGTACATAACAACAAGCAATCAAATCTCTTGACCTGAGATTTTAACAGATTAAACTGAAAAGCCTTTCAGCGACTGGCGCTAAGTATGTCAAGAGGCTGCAGTACTTGTATATGGCATGTCGATAACAATGTTGAATGGAGATTGAAGGTACTCTGATCACCAATATTTTTCAATCATTGTTGACAAGTGCAATACGTTACGTATAATAATTAATAATTTCGTCACGAACGTTTATTATGGCTGTCTATTAGTTTTATTTACACATGCCTGGAGAAATAGAATAGCCAATTCATGCAGTTAGGCAATGGTTATTCAAACCCATTAGAACTAAAATACAAAGGTCCTCAAAGGAGCCAATATACAAAAAAAAAAGACTTGACACTAGGGAACGTTTAAAGTACTGTACACCGCTATTTTAAGGATACAGGCATCATAAACGAGGTTAATCTTTTCCTAGAATAGGTGATTTTATGATCTTTTGTCACAGACCAACTAAAATATCCGATGGGTTTTTTTTCAGGTGCGACCAGCGAGTGATAGACAACGACCTCATTGTTTGGAGTTATACGCGAGCGGTGGCGCTGATCTCATAAAGGCGTGCAAGACTGACTCTGAGGGGAAAGTCGTTGAAGGAAAACACACTGTTTACAGGTAAATTATATTTTATTAACAGTCATATTCCACAATTAGGTCATATGAAGCCCAGCTAATAACGACACACAAATAAATACAATGGTGCAATGTAAACCAGTTGATCTGGAAATTTTCATCCTCCACCGATTTCTGTTTAGCGTTCATTTGTTATAATTATGAAGGCTGTCCATCTTATTACAAAACGAGTTCTTACTATAGATCAAGTTTAAAGCTTCGGTCCAGCTATTGTATTTTGAACTTTATTCCGACTTACGTTTAGTTTGTAAGACAAAATTCACAACTTAAAAACAAAATGGACAATGTCTAGAACCTTACGATGCTCGGAATAAAATTCAGAATACAATAACTGGCTCCAAGGTTTGGGCTTGGACTAAAGTTAGAAATTTAAAACTCGTTTTGTTATGAGACGTTTTGGTTTAAGTCCTGGTGAAATTACAAGCCAGAGTTTTTAACTTGTTACTGAAAGATAGGCAATGCAATTTTCGGCGTCTGACGAAAACAGGAAATAATGTCCAACATCGTTATGCAAAGCAAGCCGGGTTAATGACACTGAGGCGTAATGAAGTTTTTTAGCTTAACGTTACCATACAAACCTAAGGTATTTAGACCAATGGATGTGAAGAGTGTGTGAAAAAAACGTAATGACGGACCTTATGACGCCACCACAGTGTCTGGAACAACTCGAAAGTTTACGTTGCGAATGAGGAGGCTTATTTTCGGAGTAGGTGCAATAAGTTTCATTTCAATGTTGTGCGTATAGTAAATCATAGACAATCCATAAAATAAATATTTTAACATAATTTTATCTGTCTTTTCAGAATGTCGGCAGCTACAGTGGAGGAACGAGACGAATGGATCGAGTGCCTCCGCCGCTCAATCAGTCACAACCCGTTCTACGACATGTTAGCGCAGCGCAAGAAGAAGGCGCAACACAACGTGCACTCCGCACACTAGTCCACGACACACACACACGACTCACGACCGCGAGTCATGTGCCAGTGCAACTACCGAGTGTACATACCTCTTGAACCTAACGACCTCTTTGTTTGTTTGTCAATTGGTAATGTGATGTGCCAGACTGATCCAAGATCTCTCTGAAGAACAGTGTTGCAAAACAATTATGATAAAACACAGATTACACAAGTAACTATCAACAATAAATAAGTGCAATTTAGACGACATCAAGCCACCTCAGTAAACAAGCCTTAATTTTAAAACGTGGTTTATACAACTTCTGCCCAATAATACAAGTAAACATAAGTAATGTTTGTTATAGGGGTGTAGCCTGTTATTAACGAAGTCGTATTTCTGTAACTCTTAATATTGACATTAATCATAATTTATTGTAGAGAATATAGTAGAATTTTATAATTACAGTGTACCTAAAGAGTTATAGAGCGAAATATGCATAACGAGTGATATGTAATGCGTCTGATATAAAGTCTATATCAACATTAATGGCGAAATAAGTTTTATTTATCTTGTTATTTTGTGTCAAAATCATAAGTGAGCTTAACCCCGAGGTAACGTCCGTCAAAAGTCACCTAATGACTTGACAATAGCCATTAGTCATAACTCCAATGAATATGTGATATTTAGCCATGATACCGACGCAAGGAATGTATTGTGTTGTACATATCGGAACACAATAATTACGCATCATTTCATGGCTGTTGGTCCATGTATATAAACGAAGGAAAGACTGAAAATTGTGCTTTTTAAACATCGCCTATTCGAAAAATGGAACTTGTAGTCGCGTGCGTATTAATTTAACTTTCAAATTACCGCTGTAGTCTTAAAAATATATATTTTTATGGAGAAGTAGGTACGTATTGCACGTCCGCACACATACGTAAATAAATTCGCACACTGATGCAAAATGCAATGAAATTAATAAGGACGTGACTAAAATGAAATGAATGTCTTGAACTGCAACTTGATGAAAACATATTTGAGTTCCTGTTGTGAGATTAGTTACGATTGTTATTATGAGCGAGCACTGCCAAAATTGTAGTAGGATATTTATCGGTTTTTGGCAATGTTTTAAACTTTGGCAGGTTATTTTGTCAGCGTCGCTTCTCAAGCAGACAATAAGTTTATTTTATTAGACAATGAGATCGGCAAATGTATTGCTGATCCTTAGCCTAATAAAACCATGGCGGAATTGTATTACATAAAAAGTATTACTTTGATAATATTGTAATGTAACATATGTGAAGAAAATGTAAAGTAATAATTGTATAAATAGTTTAATTAGCCTGACTTAGTGTATGATGGCCATCGGTATTACTACAAATGAGAATGTAAATATGGCTTGATGACAGCAGATAAGGAAGGCATAGCAACCAATTTTTGAAAAACTAATTTTTGGGAAGAGCGAAATCAATTTCTCGACAGAGCGAATCGGTTTTATTTATGTTTTAGTCAATAAATGAAATACAGGTTATGCTTGTCATCCACAAAACTCATCATTTCCGCCCAAAAACATAGATATAAACATTAGGTAACTAACTCATTAGAAAAGCCCTTTACGTGGCCTAATATCATCAACATGTCATTAAAAATAGTATTTCAAAAGTTGGATGTTATGAGGCCATTAGTATAATTATTTTTAATTGGGCAACAAAATTTTAGTTTACATTCCTTTTCCGTTAAATCTAAATCTCAAAAGAATGTAAGGAAATGTCTTAGTTTTCATTTGCATTTTATATTCTAATGTTTTTCTTGTCATTAAAACCTTTATGCTCTGTAAATAATTTCAAATAATATTCGATTTCAATATTTATTTAATCCTATTAATTTCAATTTTTCCATATCTCGATTTATTTATGTTACAAAGTCAATAAATTTTAAAAGATCTTGTGAGGATTATTTAAAGAGATCTCTTACCATCTATGTATGAATGTACGTTCGTATAATTCGTCATATTAATTTTAAACGGTAAAACGGCCATACTCAATTTATATTCGAACAATCAGCCAGTACAACGCCTTGTATAAATCAGTGAAGATGAATGTTACAAAAGCTTTAATTAAGCAATGTTGAACAGGCGTTATTATTTTTTATTTTTAACAAGCAACACTACTAAAAAGTATGGCTGTTTTACTTCAAATATTTACTATTTATGTAAAAATGATTGGTTTTGGAGAAATAATTTTTATTTTTTAAATTATTAATTATTCAAACGCAATTATGTAGTAATGATATTAGGGGAGGTAAATATTCTGTTTTGTAATTATTGTTTATGGAATGGTGCCTAGAATTGATCTGCAACTAGTTAAGCTTACTATAGTAGTATTAGTGTAACTACTTATAGTGCGCTGTAAATTCGCTTTAGAGACGTTAATTTATCAATGTAATGTTTTATATGACAGCGGATATGTGCATAATAATGGTGTTGTAAATAATTTTGTAAGAAAATGGATATACATAAAATATGTTTATTTACTACTTGGTTTTTATTTAGGCAAAAATCTTCTATTCAAATAACCTCGTCATGTTATAGTAAGTGGGTAGATGGGTGGTGAAGACACGATTGTCTGCTCAACCATCGTGATTGTATGTCTTGATCGATTACCTTGATGGCGGACAAGGAAAACAGGATAGTAAAAACGAGTTTACTACAAAGACAGAAGTAAACGTTAATTGCAGCTCAGCCCGACACACAATAGTGAACATAATTAAATGACGAGTCGTCATAGCTGTACACGATTACGATAAATGCTTATCGTTCTTCCACGCAAATTGCAATACCCAAAGAACTAGTTACATGTACTTTCCTGAACACTTGTTTAATTCGACCGACCGTGACGCGTCCGCCTTCCTTTTCCGCTGGTGAAACGTGGGTTGCGCAAAGTAATGCTGAAATTATGATATTATTCACACACTGACGCTATCGAGACCTATCGCATTATTTTACACATGCGATCGTAGTATCAATGATAAATGTTACGGAATAGTATATTAGGTGATTTGCATACACTGCGTGTTGGTCCCCCTCTTTTAATTGCGTAGGAAGGTACCTAATTGTACGTTTTCAAAGATTGATTCGAGATTAGGTAAGTGTTAGGCGGGGATGATCGATGATGTGCTTTCGTATTTAGAAGTGAAGGCTATGGAATGAGTTGGGGGAACATGGCTTTACACTTGTTTGGTTGTTAATTCAATTAAAGTTATTTTATTTGATGGGTAACTTCGTGCCTACTTACACAGAAGTGTCTGGATTGCCATCATTTAGCTGATACCGCTGGCCTCGAAAGGTAAAAACAGTTTTATCAGGCATACTTATTTAGTGTAAGTGCAGAAGGTACAGTCACCACGCATCAGTGTCGCCCTACGAAATTCACCCTTACTGCAAAAATGTGGAATTGTTACCACTGATGTTCGATAGACTAGTGCACATTACCTCCAGTGGCGTGCATTGCATAAAGGCATATAAGCAAGCAGTGCCTACCTCAATAAATCACCATACGCCTGTTAATTACATTTTAGTGTGTGTGCCCCATAATTAAGAAAATCACAAAATTTTCATACCTAACAAAAAACAAAATCCTCATACAAACGCGCGGCAGGAGGCACTCGGCTCCCGTACTATTCAAATTCAAATTCAAATTCATTTATTGCTTGTTACAGGTGTATGGTCAGTTCTTATAATTATTTGTTATAATGTCTCTGTAACATACCCATGGGGTGTACAATGTTTAAAAAATAATAATTATTAAAATAAAATAAAATTAAATACATCACTGGTCATAATTACATTAACTACAATATATACATGTCATTTTCCTTTAAAAATAAAATAAATTAAGCCGGCTACAATAATTATATGTCAATTTCAATTAATATAAAATACATGACTGGTTACAATATTATTCACATGTCAATTTCAATTAAAATAAATTACGTCATGAACACTTTGTACTTTAATATGGTCAAATTCGTTTTGGATTCATAATCTTAATTTATAATTATACAGTAATTAGTCATAATAATACAATTAAACAGTCAATTTAGCTGTTTTATAATTACATTATTATTATATTATACATATTTAGTCAATGGCTCGGTCATTCAGAAATTCATTCGCACATCGCACATCTTTCTCTTATTCTATTCGCACATCTTTACTCGTTCAAGTTAATACGACGAAATTAAATTCCTGCCTACCTATTCTGAAAACCAATGCACGCCACTGACTACCTCACAGACTTAATTATCTATTATTCAATCAGCCTTCAGAAAGCAACTCACGTTGCAGATTGCGGACAAACTTCACTAGGTTTTAATTTACTTTGTGAAAAAAGATACTGACCTAATTGTCTAATGGTATCGACCGTATTATTTCGTGGAGTAAATGTTCAAGCGTGTTTTTTCCCCCCTGCGGCGCTCACAACTTTCGAAATCAGAACAAAGCACTTTCCATTATCAGATGGAACAATATGCCCATTGCATTGCCCGTTGACATAACGCATGCTTAATGGAATACTGACTTAACTCAAAAAAGACGATTTTTGGGAAATCGCAAAAGGAGATCTTGCTATGAGGACTTAACCTACTTGTTGATGCATAAAAATAAAACTGAGTTATATTAATCATGAATGCTTGTATTTTGAACGTCTATGATTAACTATTGATGAGATCTGTGTAAAAAAAAAACGGAAATCACATCAGACCTATCTACTAATGAGTCAGTGTTCCATTCCATTAAGCATGCGATAAGTTTGAGAAATCTTTGAGGTTCTTTGGTCTCAACACTTCTGAATTGCTGAGCAGCAAAGCAGCTTTGGATAATGTCTATGATATCCTCGCTATCGCCTTAAAAAAATAATGGAATGCATTGATTTCGCAATCATTATTTAATTAATCTGTCTGTCTGTCTGTCTTAACAAAATAAATGATTGATTGATTGAAAATAAAGCTAATAAATTAAATATGCTGGGGTGGAATTATTTAAAATCATAAACGAACAATGCATTGGTACCCTTAAATTTCAAAGCCTATAAATGGGTACATAATATATTATGTACCTAGTATCAACAGCTCCAAAATTCCAAATGAGGTTTGTTTGAGTCAATTGTGCGATTTCAATCACTCGCGTAACAATTCCTTTGTAATTCGTTTGTCGCTGAACTAACATTGGCGAGCAAATTTAGGCTAGTCACGTGCGACGATTGATATTGGTGTTCAAACATTAATGTGACGATTATAATTGTGATTTAGCTTGTAAGTAGGTACTAGATTTGCAGGTGGTGTTGTTTGCACTGATCGATTGTTATTTGGTCCTAAGTATGCTGTTGAAGTTACGTAATTGCACGAGTTAGTTAATAAAGAAGTGTTTGATAAAAGCTACAGCTCTACAAATCAAGATCGGTTAACCACATAACGCACGCTGATTGTGGCCATCAAGACTAGACTAGACTAGACTAGAGGTAGAGAGAGAAAGAAGAGTGTGAGTAAATGCTTAGCCAATTGCCATCGTCAGTACGAAACCATCACAAACAGCCTATAATTTCCCCACTGCTGGCTCACAGGCCCCCTCTCTGTGACGGGGAGTAGGTCATAATCCACCACGCGGGCCCAGTTCGGGTTGATGGATGTCACAAGTCTTCGAATTTTTGGTTCTAGGATATGACGGTTTCTTTCACCGTTTTGAGAGCAGTGGTGATGAAATTAAATACACAAAGTAAAGTGTCTGCCTGGGTTCGAACTCACGACCTACAACTCGTATGTCGCAGCCAATACCACTATGCCACCACTGCTCTGAAAACATCATAGTAGGTAGGTACTATAATAATTAAATAAGTATATAATATTTTTATTAGAATAATTATAATTATGAATAATAGATTTTGACCATTTATTGTTCACGATAGGGCCGGAAATGTAACCGCAAACGACAACACATAGGTACCTAGGACAGAAAGGCGCCAAAGCGCCTGTGAGACTACAGTAGGTATGCGTATGGCATATTAATTATTTATACTCAGTTGTATTGTTAAAATAATGCAAGAAACAGAAACCTATCAGTATTGATATTATAAACTCGAGAATCTGTAGGATGAAAAGAACCAGAGTTACCGACATAGCTTTCAGAGTAAGTAAACTGAAGTGGCAGGGGGCTGGCCATATTTGTCACAGGACCGAAGGCCGGTGGAGCAGAGGAGTCCTGGGGGCCTACTCCGAAGTGCAAAGTGCGAATGTTCGGATCGGACCGACACATGGCCGAACCGAATATTATTGAAAAATGCGAAAAAAGTTCGCATCGGCTCGTTGGGTCGGGACCATAGTCAATATTCGAAAGAGTGTAGGATCGGAACCGACCGAACCAAATAGTAACTTCGTAGCAGGAAACGGCCGAATATTCAGCCGATACTACTTCGGAGTAGACCCCCTGGAGAGGAGACCGACCGCGAGATCGGCAAGCGTAGTGTAGGAGCCCTCCAGCTAGATGGATCGATGATCTTAAGAAGGTGGCTGGGATAGACTGGATGCCTGTGAGAGGCCTATGTTAGCAATGGACTGTGATAGGCTGAGTTGATTGTTAAGAAGCATTAAGTAGGTACCACCCAATAACAACTTCTACATATAGGTAGACAGAACGATTTACGAGTACCTACTTGGAAAGTAGGTATATGAATAACGCTTTTTCCATTGACTATAAATGATTATGATTAGGTAGGTTGTAACATAATGTACATACTCACAGTTATCTTCATTCATTCCTCCAGGTCAGAACAAGCATTCTGTTACCGTTAAGCGCTGATCTGATTATCTATTACGACACGTTTTATCCACAATCAGTACACAGACACAGCTCCATCTTTAAGATGACACTACGATGATTTAGTGACATCCAAGGGTTGGTAATTTCGCCCACATCGATGGATATCATTTTTCCTATAAACACTATACTTCTAATACAAAATAACTATAGATTTTATCGTATTTTATTAATAATATATTTTATTATGACACCTTTGACAACGACGTTTAATACGTCGCCATGGCAACCTTTCTTTCAAATTCTTACCTGCCTGTATCTTTTTAGCTAATTAGACATGAATACTTATTATATTTAATTACTGGCCATCTTCGTAACTCAAATTCATATTTTCTACATGATGTTATTCTACGAGCTGACATTATAGATCCACGCAATCCAAGGAGCAGTTCGGGTTTCGCCTGATACTCCAGGGCTACCTATCCCGGGAATACCCAGCGTACCTCTCCGCTCCGGTACCTGTCGGACCCTGCCTACGCCTCCGTCCTCCGTCATCCGAGAGCCGCCTCACCTGGCGGGCTGACAGCGTCTCTGTCGTGCCTCTCTCTCTTGCTGTCGAGCTGTGTCCTGCCTTGCTGCGTGGACCCTCCAACGGGTGTCCTCCGCCTGCACTGCATCTATACCTGTACCTGCGCCGCCTCCTGCTGCCGTGCTGCAGCTTACCCTGCTGCGTGGGCCCTCCTACGGGTGTCCTCCGTGCCGCACACGCACCAGTGACCTGCCCTCATC
Source organism: Apamea epomidion (assembly GCA_947507525.1). Lineage (NCBI taxonomy): Eukaryota > Metazoa > Arthropoda > Insecta > Lepidoptera > Noctuidae > Apamea > Apamea epomidion. The sequence goes on from OX382232.1 coordinate 8,328,967, forward strand.
TGTACCTGCATCTGTCGCCGGCACCTGCCTCGCGTCTACCTCCCTCCATCTGGATCTCCACCTCAGCCTCCTCAGCCCACCTATCACGCATCGTCATCCACACACCCCACCTCCACATACTACACACCACTCTTAGTCCATCTCCATCTTAAAGTTATAAATATACCTTTAATTGTTTTCTTCCTCCCTTTCTTTAATTTCATTTTTCCTTTGGTTTTTATAAGTTTAGTTACTTGTCGCTACACGACAAGGTATGCCTATTTATACCAAACTACCTACATTTCCTTTCTTTATTAGCTCCCAGTTTTCCAGTACCTATAGGTAAGTTCTAGATAACAGTCATAAAACCATGCACTAGGTCCATGCAGTTAGGTCATAAATCATTCATAAATTAATAAGGAAAACTAGGGTTTTGCATTTACGTCACTGTTCGTTCATAGATTATTAGGAAGATTATTTCAATACCTAGAAAAAGTGTAGCCGTGTAACTGAGTAAGCTCCTACTCTAATTACTTTGCACCTTATGAGACATAATTAAAATCGTACATTTTGATGCAAGTGTGGAAAGTTTGCCATTGCAGTCAAGGCGGGGTTGCAGCCCGTACCTCTTCTTATGCATATCATAGATACCTACTAGGCTTTGGAATGGGCGACTAGCTTCATATTTCCGACTGACCTTGACAATTCAAAACTGCCTGTAAATGGTTTTCATTGAAATAAATGCTTCGAGTTTGAGTTTGCCGATGGCGAGCAGACGGGGAAGTCAGGCTTCCTTAAAAACAACAACTTTATAGACAAAATTTCATACAAAGTTTCATCCCCTATGTAACCCCTCCCCTTTCGGGGAGAAATTTTCAAAAATGCTTCCTTAATGCACTGTCGTTATAATATTTTATGGAAATCATGTGCAAAATTTCATTCATTCGTCTAGATCCAGCACTTTAGGTTGTGCGTCGTCTGTTAGATAAAGCCAAGCGCATGTTGCAACCACAACGAATTTTCATACAAAAAAGTGCGGTACGGCCCGCCTGTAGTGTGCCTTGGTTCATAGAAACTCACGAAAGTGATGAAGGATGATTTTTGCAATGAGTTGCGTTACGGCGAAGCCCGCCCCCAATCTGCGCTAAGCCTTTATCGTTAGCTGTTGTGGTTAGCCACAACAAGTCAGTCAACAACACTGCTAACGCGTCCGTAGGAGCAATTATAGATATCATTGACCGGTGACCCATTGCTTATAGTATATTTATTTATTTTATTTTACAAGTTTATAGAATAATATTGATTTAAGAACTACGCCTCGCAAAACCGTTTTCACAGTTTGTCTGTGGGAACGTAACAGACAGTATTACGAATAAGGTTTACTAGAGCAGACATTTAATTTTCCCTTATTTTATTAACTTATAAAGTAACTATATAACACTTGTGGGACTCTACCGGCTTTTGTACCTACATGTTGCGTTTAGTATATTGTATCTATTGTTTTTAAAGGTAAATTCCCTTTTATAGTTCTAATAAAAGGGAGTTTACCTAATAATGTATGTGGCTTTTAATCTATAGGTACTAATAAAAAATCTGTTTGAACGCGCTAATCTCTGAAACTACCGGTCGGATTTGAAAAATTCGTTTTGCATTTGATAGTCCAATTCTTGAACAAATTTGACTACCAATTTATTTTGTCTGTAGGTATACCTATTCAAATGATATCAAATCACAATAGGTACGTAGGGGTGTCAAATTGCTTAACAATAAATTTTCCTGAATACAAAATACCTACTGTACCTAACTGCCTACAGTTATAGCTGTACTGCTGTTGTTGTCTGTACTAACATGTAATTTCCAACAAGGCAAAAACAACAAAAAACATCGATTGCAAGGTGGATTGTCAACACTTGTGTCTTCAAGCTTTCTCTGCTGATCATGGCAATTTTCCGCCTCACTTTCCTTGCACTTATACTTTACTTATAGAAAACGAATTGTCATGAACTTACGTTCTTCGATTTGTAGAAAATGCCTGGAAATGTCCGCCTATATGTACAGATTACCACTTCTGCCTGTAACTACATGGAGTCTAAATAAATAAACTCTACAAGGTAGCAATTAAATAAGTAATTGAGAAGGTTCCGTGGTTACAACCTTTGACCGAATTGGGAATCGAACCTATGTCCTACTTGACCTGCTAGGTAAATAAATGTTGCATTTATTTAAATAATAGTTTTTATTGCATCATGAGTCAGCATGATGCAATAAATACATGATTTAAATTAAATAGAGTCCTTATTTACTTTTATAGGGGGCGTATTTTTACCGCTGATTGTACATTTAATATCGTCAATTTTATTACATTGTAGTAATCATTATTCACGATTATTTATGCTTCATCTTAGCCAAATGGATGCGTAAGAGTCGACGGCTTACGAGTTATTTCAGAACAATAGAGCTGTTAACGTTATCAGCGTCAACTATGGATCAATGCATCGCTGATCTTTGTGAGCTCAGAGCTGGTAATGAAGAATACTACGTAATGGAATACATTAGTAGGTAATGTCGATAATGTATAATGGTGGGCACATAAGCATAAGCAAAATCAGCCTATTATGTTGCCACTGCTCACAGCCCACACACACCGGCCTCCTCTCTTCGAGAGGGAGTGGGCTGTAATTTACCACGCAGGCCCAGCGTCGATTGTTCGATGTCAGATGTCTTCGAATTTTTGGTTCTAGGACATGCCGGTGGGTACACATTTGTGAAATTTAAAATATGTTGAAACGAACATTCATCCCACTTATGCCGTGCAACATAAAATGTAACGTAAGAAAGAAAGAAAGAAGAAAGGAAATCTTTCTTTCAGTGCAGGACAAAATGTATCTAACTATGGTGGGTACATTAGTGTTACTTTTACATTAGTGTTAATTTCTTACCTTTAGATAAAGTAGGTACAGTTAATTTTAATGTTTCAATTAAAAGTAAGAAAATTATCACTTTGTTGTTTCCGTTCTAATTGTTATTCAGAACTGTTGTGAGTCAAAGTATTAATTTTATTAATACGCGCTATCAATATAATGATATTATTAATATTATGCTCTTATTTTTATGGAAGAATTTTATTGTAATAATTATTGTTGCTTAGTTAATGAGTCAGCGGTCCTGGTCTGTTGTTTTTTTAGACCATATAGCTTCTTACCTACGTATATATTCAATATAATTACTTACAAGTAACACATACACAATCAGCATATTATGCTTCCACTGCTGGGACACAGGCCTTCTCACCCGGCTGCAATCACCACGCAGGCCCAGTGCGGGTTGGTGGTTGTCACGTCATTTCGTCACCTAGTATTTCCAAATTAATAATGTATCTTATAGTTACTGTGGCATTGAAGATATCGTAGACACCAATGCCATAGGTAGGTAACTACTTACTGAACTAATTACTAATCATTTGGCACGTGTTAATTTCGGTTATTTTAGTTATTTCCATCGATTACTTGATGCAAATATTAGGAACCAACTTATTCCTAATGAAAGTTGATGATGTTTATAAAAATATGAAAAGATGTTAGCAAGTGGGTAGGGTTACCAAATAAAGATAATGCACACACAATAACATTAGATACTCCATATTTCCCTATGGAAATCGGCTGTTCCTCGTAGCCCTATATAGCCCTATACGAGGAGCCGACGCTACTACGACGACATGATACGATACGTAGGTAGCTTTTCCAATTTATAAATCAAACAATCACGTAAAGCGGGAATTCAATATGGAAATGAAATGAATACCTAATAAATACCCCCCGTTCCACATCGGAACTTCTATCATGACGATGCCAGTGTGTCAAGGTGTGCTAAGATAGCAAATATCTTCACAAGGTGTATAAATGGTAAGCTGTTAGCGCTCTGCTGACATGTCTCATGAACCGGTTTAGCCATTCATCACTAGGTTACGCATGTTTTATAAGGTTTCCGACAGACATGCCTGCCGATGGGGCAAGAACAGATGGCACGGCTTGTGTGATCTTACATAATGATGTTGAGAGATTCTTAGCGATTAATCCTACTAATATTATAAACGCGAAAGTTTGTGAGGATGGATGGATGGATGTTTGTACTCTTTCACGCAAAAACTACTGAACGGGTTTTGATGAAACTTTACAGTATAGTAATATAGCTTATTTTATATAAATTTATATATTTATATAAAATAAGCTATATAGTAATATAGCTTATTTTATATAAATATATAGATACATGAGAATAACACATAGGATACTTTTTATCCTGGCATTCCCACGGGATCGACACTTATGCGGGTGAAACCGCGGGGTGCTGCTATAAGTTTTATTATTATAAAATTATAAATGTCTTGTTGCTGTGCCGTTATTGTATTGAAAAGATAAGAAAATCCAAGACAAAGAGCAGGATAACTAGTCAATCAACAATCATAATTTAATACTTATTCATAATCCTGAAGTAATCGGTATTATTAAGTCATTAGCAAAATGGTATCATTCATCACTCATCATTTTACATCAGACTTTGCTGTTGTTCATACATAGAAACGATATGAATGTATCTACTATGATTAATTAATGCAATTTGGTTGTACCTTTACAGGGTCAAATTAAATAAAACAAAAAAAAAAGAAAACTGCTTTACTCAATTCGAACTTCAAGTAACAAAACTACCAGTGGTCGTTGTCACCAAAAAAAACATTAAATCATTCTATTTTTTATTTTATAGTGTTTAGATATCGACACTCATGACGTCTGTTGAGTTTCGCTAGCCAATTTAATTTGACTCTGTGTTGCAGCAAATACGTCTTCAATAACAAATCCCTTTTTCTCAGAAGTTATTAAAAATATTTGGAAACTTATATTCACACGCATTTTCTTCACACATTTTGCAATGGTTGGAAAAACTAATTGTCAATTGGACACAATTGACATTTAAGCCGGTTGTTTTTAACGAAGACATTTTAATTTTATTTTTTTTTTCTTTTTTTTTTGCATATTCAGATGCATACCTACATTATTTTGTAAGACTTGATCTTAAGACTTTTAATCCCTGACAATCTATACAGGACACCCCCCTTCCCCGTCCCTCTAGTACAGGAGTTACCAAATGGCGGACCGCGGTCCGGATCCGGACCTATTTTCTAAGGACCTTATGTAAACAGAGTAGGTAAGGTAACTAAATCAAATCTATTAAAATAAAAAAAGAGTTTTGGCTTGCACCAACATTCCTTCAGACTTCAAATCGACAGTTCAAAGTAATAATGACTGAATTAATTTTACTCACTTTTTTATTTTGTTCCTAATGTCATGTCCAAATCGCTATATTTTACTTATTTAATTAGGGTCTCCAACACTACATTATGACACTCCACAGATCGTAAATTGTAACATACTGTTATTAGCGCACAGCAGGATGCTACATTAAATCTAGTGAATGTAGGGAGGTAATATAAACCCTCAATTGTTTTTACTACACCCTTGGGAAGTGTGGGATGGGATTATTTGTAGGCGAGAGCTACCTACGTTTATGCTGACATACTAAATTAAATTCAGAGAATTTTACAACTTGGTGGAAAGCCTTTACTGATTGAGTTTGTAACTATAGGTACAAGTTGTACCTACATCATTCTACGGGGTAATTGCGCAGCGCACTATTAGTAGCAATGGATTTCATTTTGACAGTTCAACAACATTCATTGCGTTATTTACGTTGTGGAGCAGACACATTTTTCGAACATATGAAGCAATGGATCAGCAATGTCCTTCAAAGTGATTCAGATTAAGATCGATAGTGTGTTACGCAATTAGGGTGCTGGTACTAATAAGTTCAAATTGTTTTCTATTGTCTACAGAAATGAAGCTCTATTATCCGATCAATACAGCCATCAGTATGTGTTTGATTGAATTGTAGCGTAAAATTAATTCGGTACGCAGATGGAACGTAGTATTGTTACCCCACTCACAATGCAATGTATGTCAATAGCGACTCAATAATATCAATACACGTTTGTTTGGATAAAGGCGCTGCAACTTATTGTTTAGTTAGAATACCATTATTTTGTTCATTATGATTACTGGAATACGTACTGTCTGTCCGCATTTCAAACATAATAATATAATTACGCGACAGGTACAGGTGCCAGCACATCAACCTACTACAATCTGCCAAATTTCTTTAATAGATTTTCAACTTTATTGCTAAAACATTAAGGCTCAAGGTTGATTGGGAAAATTTAACAGTTTCGGATAGCTTGACCTTCTGGCCAGTCTGTACCTGGAGTCAATCGTAGATTATGAAACAATAACTATAAATAGAAGAATGATGACAAAAGGCCAGGAATGTATATCGAAGGTCCGATAGCCCTTGGAGTCGAGTCCATGGGCGGAGGCCACGAATCATCAAGCGTAGCTTGGGACGACCCCCCAGATAGATGGAGCAAGGGGCAGACTGGATGAGGAAGGTGCAGAGCCGGGTGTTGCCTATGTTTTTCAAGTAGAGGAGGTTGCTAAAAATATATAGGCAGGCTAAAGATAGGTACCTACTTTCACAAATACAGTGGTCTGATCATAATTATCATGAATCGTCAGGTGAATTCGGTGTAATTTGTACAGGATGATGACATTATTTAAAAAGTAGGTATACTCACACTAAGGGCTGATTTTTCCATCGCCAGATAAATTTTATTTAAGAAATAATATTGACGTTTGACAGTTTTTGTATGAAATAACTGTCAAAATTTTAAAATTATTCCTGTTATAAACTTTTCAGATGATTGAAAAATCAGCCTTAAAATAAATTAATATTTAAATTATGGTTCGTCTAGTAACGAGCACGTCATAAACATGATTGCACCTGAAATTATAATATAATATGTTTCAACACATTTCTTGTGGTTAACGTTTTTCTGAATAAACGGCACTTCGATCGTTTTATTATCTTGTTTCATAATAGAAACTTTAAGAGTGCATATTCAAGGTCAAATCTTGACAAAAATGCCAATTTTCTAAACAGTTTTAATTATAGGTAGGTACCAATTTACAAAATTATGTAGGTACTAACTAATAAGTCTGCATACGTTCGTCTTTAGCACAGTTTACGGCAGATTAAAGAAACTTCTAATATAAACTAGAAGATAGCTTAGAGAGTAGAGAAGAAGATCGTTGTTCCCTTTGATCTCCAATCAAGACTTACTTTACAATGGCACTTGCCATTGGTCAGACCCTTTGAAGGAATATATCCCGTTCCCTTACCCGTAATATCATGATTATTCATGGAGTGTGTGAAAGTGTGACTTCTCTGCTGACCTGACGCACGTAAAATCAGTAATGTGTTGATAACCTTGATTAAGGTTAGAATGCCGGTGAGTTGTTACGTCATTATCAAGTGCACGCCGTTGCTCGTAGGTGTACATACCTTGTCGATTACTCCCGATAACAACGATGATATTTAGGTATATAGAGTATTGATTAAGAGCGTTTACAACGTACGGCATTTCATACAAACTTTCAAGTCCTTGTTTTTCGAAATGCATGAACCGATTTTAATGAAACTTCATACGCATAAGCAGGATACATGGGTCTAAAAAGTTAGTAAATAACATTTTCGAAATGTCGTATTTAAAAAAAGGTAATTGGAAATCTCTCTTTCTATGGAAAATTTGAAACAGGTCGAATTTAGCTGTAACACTAATTTCCGAAAATGTTCTCAATTAACTTTTTAGACCTATATAGCCTGCGTAGGAAGTTTCATTAAAATCGGTTCATGCATTTCGAAAAACAAGGACTTGAAAGTTTGTATGAAATGCCGTACGTTGTAAACGCTCTTAAGTCGCTTACAATGTAACAGGTTATAGAACACTATTTTCTTTTAATATCATCACCTTCAGGAATCAACTGTAATTGTGAAGGACTTCTGAAAGATTGACTGAAGGATTAAGGCTCTTATGCAAATAAGCAGTAGGTACATATTTAATCACAAATAACGTGTGAGACTATCTACTTTAGTCATATACTACCTAATCTTGACTCCAGTTCAGGTAGGTTTTTCAAAGAAGCCAGCTGTTTAGCAATTGTGGGGATTACTGCAGTTTGGCCTTGACTTGAATGACTTTTCTCCATTAAACATTGGTAGTAAATATTCAGAAAAAAAAAACCGTTTATGGGCTGAAATGAAATCGAGAATTCGTTGATTGCCAAAAATCGAGAATTTGTTGTAGTGGCAAACATGCCACTACAACAAAACAATACTGATTTGCACCATAACAGCAAATAATGAATTAAACCCAGATTTTGACAATAAAGAATTTTGAAAATTTTGTTATTTACTTATTTCGAAAATCAATTCTCTTCATCACTAGCCAGACGTAGAAATTGGCTACACCTCGAGACGTCTGGATTAGTATTTGAACAACTGTGTTTATAATGATCCATAGCATAATTTACATAGAACGAATGACTCACATCCATGGCTACTATCATCCGCGAATGTGACGCCATGTGAATATTAATTAGGGAGATGTCTAACGTAGAAGATAAAATAAACATTTTTGTAAATTGTTTTTAGCTTTTAGTAGGTTTTTTATTTCAAAAGCATGTTGGGGACATGCTGATTATGCTGGGAAATGGGACACAGGTCTCCTTTTTTCGAGAAGGAGTGGGTAATCAACCATGCGCGCCCAGTGCGTGTTGGTAGATTACACATCTTTTCGAATTTTTGGTTCTAGGACATGCTGGTTCCCTCATGATGTTTCCTTCACCGTTTTGAAAGCAGTGGTGATGACGTTATTTGAGACATTATTTACACAAATTGAAGCGCAAAAATATAAAATATATATTTTATGTAAATATATTGGCTTGCCAAGTAGATTATATGGATTTCCAAAAATTATCATCTGTTTTAGGGTCACAAAAAAAAACTACATTTTTGCTTGAAGAAAAGCGACACGAGATAAAGTGTGTTCTTTGCATGTGATTTTCCTAAGATTGGTTATTTTATTTCTTTTATGCCTTTTCTGGGAAAGTTTTAAATTTTTTAAGTCTAATCTGATCTAACTAGCCTGTATTGTACCACTGCAGGGCAAAGGCTCTCCCTTTTCCATACAATTTTATCTTTTGCTAGTTCCGACCAGTCTTTTTGGTAGGAGTCAAACTCGTCCCACCATCTTCGCCTTGGCCTGCCGTGATGTCATCATGCATTTAATGAGACCCAAACATTTTTAAAGTTATGTTTTTTTATTGTTTTTGTGTTAGTATCAAGTCTATCATATTTCTCTATCGTTATGACCGACTGATCATCATCTGCCTGGCCTTTTCTCAACAATCTGGGGGTCAGCTTCCAATCAAAATCAAAAGTTATTTATTCAAATTAGGCTGAGAATCAGCACTTTTCGAACGTCAAAATTACAAAAGACAATCCCCAAAAAACGCCCGCCCTTCCTCTCTCTCTCTCTCTCCCTGGGAAGACGAAGTGGCGCAACAAACTCCCCAGTAGCACAGCTGTCTGTTCAGTTAGAAAATACTTGATTGTATACAATACTAGGTACCTATGTTAAGTAATTAACATTACAAGACACAGAACATACGATTAAATTATTTGCCATATGTCAGCTAGCCACGCCAATATACTATAATAAAAACTATACATACTCAAGGTAAAAAATAATTAGTTAAAATAAAAATGTAAATAAAAACTTACTACCTAAACGAAACCCTCCAGGCATAAAGAGCGTGATAGCTTACATATTTATGTATTGCCGAGTTCTGTTCACATAGCTGTCACTTGAAGTCACAAATGATAAACTAGGACCACCGAAGTAAAATAAATAAATAAGTTAATACTATAGCAATAACCTGTCAGTAAGCTAATTCTGGAGAAAGAATATAAACATTGTCTTGAGTTAATTAGGGTGACTAACTATTCTTATCGTGTAGTGTAAGTAGTCGTGGATGGATTAGTATGCCTTTGAACAAAGGTTGGATTTAACTTGAGCTGTAAACGTATTAAAAGGCAAGTCTAGCAAAGAAGAGGGTATCTTGTTATAAAAGGTTATACCAAGCCCAACAAATGAGTTATGAACCTTATGAAGCCGGTGAAAGGGGGCACGTAGTTTGTCCTTATTTCTAGTATGCTACCGTGAATATCACTGTTTTTAGTGTACAAGTGTAAATTTTGCCTAATTTATAATATGTTGGCGAAGATGAATTGATGCAACCGTGAGAATACCAATATCTTTTAAAAAATCTCTTATAAATTGCTCAAAAAATCTCTTATGAACAGCTCGTTATTGAAGGACAAATATATTTTGTTTGTATCAGCGGCTTTGCCCCACAGCAGAATACCGTAGATTACCGTACATAACGCTGTGAAAATAACTAAAATAGACTAACCGAGCTGTATCAACGTCAGTGTATTGTCTTATGTCCTGCGTAGGAAGCCGAACTGAGCCTTCCTGCTAGACTTGACATCTGAGGCCCCCACTGAAGTTTGGCATCTACTGTTAGTCCTAGAATAATTGCCGAGCCAACAGTTTCAAGCACCTTTTTATCTAAGCTGATGTTGGGTCCTAGATTTGTCACATTCGGCAAGGCGAACTTTACACATTTCGTTTTCTTGGCATTGAGAGCTAGGTTATTTGATGTAAACCAATCTGTAACTATTGAGAGTGCACTGTTTACGTCATCAAAATCTTATCTATTCCTGTCTACTATAAAAATAAGAGAGGTATCATCTGCAAACAGTACAACGTCACAGATGCCCTTCGAATGGAATGGTAAATCATTGATATATACTAAGAACAAGAATGGACCCAGTATTGAGCCTTGCGGAACACCTAATTGAACTGGTAGCCCGTAAGATTTCACACGATTAACATCTACACAATGGACCCTATTATGTAAATAAGAAATGAACACATTTAGAGATTCGTTTTGGACACCGTAATGACGTAACTTACGGAAAAGCGTCTCATGGTGCACGCAATCAAAGGCTTTGGAGAGATCACAGAAAATTCGAATAGCATTTTGCAATTTCTCCCATGCGTCAAATAAGTGTCTCAACAGAGCAACTCCCGCATCTGAAGTTCAACGGCCTTTTGTAAAGCCATATTTCTCATTATGGAGGAGGCTATTTAAATTAAAATGTCTTAGCCACTGCTGGTGTATTAACTTTTCAAACTATTTTGCTAAATGCAGGTAAGAAAGAAATAGGCCTGAAATTGCCAACGTTATTCTTGGGGCCAAAAAGGCCACTTTAAGCAATACTTCTAAAAGCTATTAATTTCCTGAATTCCCAGCAGATCATTAGCAATTCCTCTATTTTTCGTAAAGTTTCACTTCATATTTGGTGTAAACATTGCCACGTGAATAAAATAAAAACCGTAATTTTATCGGTAAAGTTTTCATTACAGTTTTTATTAATCAAATTGGTTTTTTTATTTTTTATTTGTACAGTTTAAATGTTATTTCATTGTGATATGAATTGCACGCAGATCATATTATGAATTGTCAGTTTATGACCATTTTACGATTTTTAATATGATTCATATTGTTATCCTATTATGATTCTGCCAAAGTGGCCTTTTTGGCCCCCTTATTACCTGATTTAAATAATGGTATGACTTCACTACTCTTCACGAGGTCAGGAAGAGTTCCTAAATCAACACATTTATTAAAAGTAACAGCAAGATAGGGGGCTACGATGTCTATTATATTACTTAAAAGTTTAATGGAGATGCCCCAACTACATCACGCGGGGTTACATTTTAGAAACTAAATAAAGGACTACATTTAGGTACACTACTATGCAAAAGGTTTTCAGCTTTAGACGGGGAAGAATTTAAAGATCAAGTCGTAGTTATCGGCATGTTGGCAAAAAACTCATTGAATGCCTCAGCTACGTCAGCTGCTTTATTAACTAATTTGTTGTCGTTGTTTTTCTTGCTAACCGGTTTACCCGTTTCATTGTTAATAATTTTCCAAGTGGTTTTTACTTTATTATTAGAATTTTTAATTGTATCGCCTAAAAAATTTGATTTTGCAAAAGCACTTATCTTGTTGAATAATTTTTGACATACTCTAGGAAAGGAGTATCAAACTTGTATTTTTTCAAATCATATAACTCGTATAGTCTCGCTCTACTTTTCTAAATACCTGGAGTAGCCCATTGGTAAAAGCGGATGGATTAATGTTAATAGTTTTGGTATTGAAAGTAGATTGGTACTCTTTCTGCACATCATCAAAAAGGGCACCATACATTTCATTAGGATTCTCGTATTCTACTATATTATTTTTAAACATTTTGCAACGACTAGCTGTATAAGGCCTGCATTCAAGTTTATGCGGCTTTGTATGTAATGGCATGGGGAAGCTGGCTAATAAACCACAGTGGTCGGACGTTAAGTCAGTTAACACTAATTTATTATTAGCATCACAATCACTAAATATACAGGCTGATTTTTTAAAGACCAGCCAAATTTAAGGATGTGGTACAGACCATCAAACTGAACAATTTTCTCCATAGGACAAATAGCGTAATCGCGAAAATTTTATCAACTGTCCCATAGAAAACTTCAATACCTACTCGACCTAAATGTATGGGACGGCTGAATTTTTATTCGCGATTACGATGTTGGTCCCATGGAGAAAGTTGTTCAGTTTGGTGGTCTGTACCACATACTTTTGGCTGGTCTTTAAAATATCAGCCTGTATTATCAAGACAAGGAAACAACAAAGGTTGTGAGGAAAGACAACAAAAAGGTTGTGAGGAAGGCTCGTCGCTGAATTGGCTGTTCTAGACGTCCCCTTGCATGTTTTTCGTTTTCGTTCACAGTTTCGTGTAATGTCGGTACACTTTAAATTTATATTTTCTTTTTTAAAATCTACCCAAAGCATTTACTTTTAGTTAATTTTTTTTTCTCACAACGTTCAGCTCGCCGGTAGATGTTTTTATTTTTCTGATGTAATGTAGTGACGGCTGTCAAGTGTCAGTGTCATTTTTTCTCTGTAAGTTGACGTTACGTTTGCGTTTCGTTACACTTTGCGTTTGTTACGGTTTGTTTGTGAATGTTGTGGCCGACATTATCGTTAATTATTTTGTATTGATTTTATTCATTCTTACTTTTTTATGTTAACATAATTCATGCCTTAAGTATATATATATTTTTTTTTTCACTTTTTTACGTACCCAGTTTATAAATTGTTGTGTTGAAATCTCTACCAACACCAGCGAATCGATAGGTGATTTATTGGTTGAGCGTTTTAAATTATTATTATTTTGTTTGCATGCACATTAGTAGTTTTACAATTGTTAGTATTTAGATTGTTTTTTTCTTTTTTCTTTTTTATATATATTATTATTTTATATAATTGCCAACTATGATCGAGGTCGACCTTAATGATGATTTTTTCTCTTGTTCGTCCTCTTCAAGCAGTTTCCTTAGTGCGGCGAGTGGTTCTTCTTCTCCTCTTACTCTCAGCGATCAGATTTCCTATTTGATGTCCCACCTCCCCAACAATCTCAACATAGCCCATATCAATTCCCAGAGTGTTCCTGCCCATTACTCAGATCTTCTGGCTTCTTTTAACAGTGCACATATAGATGCTTTGCTCATCTCTGAGTCCTTCCTCAAACCCTCTCTCTTATCTGTTAATTATGCCCTTCCTGGCTTTGTCCTTATCCGTAATGATAGAACTGGGAAGGGTGGTGGTGGTGTTGCCATTTACTTGCGTACTGATATTCCCTTCAAGATTATCAGCACATCACCATCTTCGTACTCGGGGTCAGCGGAGCATCTATTTCTGGAAATTTCCTTGCATCACACTAAAATGCTTCTCGGAGTCGTTTACAGCCCTAACCTGAGTATCGACTACTTTGACTCTTTTGATTCGCTTTTAAATGATTTCTGTCCCTCTTATGACCACGTAGTCTTGATGGGTGATTTTAATACTTGTCTTCTTAAAAACGATAGTCGTACTCACAAACTTCAATCTCTCATATCTTCTTATAACCTTAGTATTCTGCCTCTGTCTGCTACTCATCATTTTCCTAATTGCACCCCTTCTCTGCTGGACCTGATGATTGTCTCTAACTCAAATAATGTATCTGTCCACGGACAGCTCACTGCTTGTTTTTCCTATCACGATCTCATCTTTATGTCTTACAGGATTCGCCCTCCCAAGCGTAAGCCGCAATTTATGTTCCTTCGGAACTACAAGGGCATAAGCCAGGAGGCATTGCTGCGTGATGCTGGTAGTATCGACTGGACGGACGTCTTGGAGAGCACATGTATCAACGATATGGTTCATATTTTTAACAGCACTTTACTCAGCTTATTTGACCGGCATGCCCCCATCCGTCGTGTCAAGGTAAAATATGTTCCGGCTCCTTGGCTTACTCCTGTCATTAAGGACGCGATGGCAAGTAGGGACAGAGCCAAAAGAAGGTTGAAACGCAGTCCTTCTGGGCGCAACTTGAATGCGTATAAGATGCTGCGAAATCGCTGCAGGCGTATGTGTAGAGATGCAAAGAGACGCCACTTCCATAATTCTCTTGACAATCGTAACTCGTCTGATGTCTGGAAGTTTCTTAAAACTGTCGGCATTGGCAAGTCTCCAGTCGTTTCCAGTAGTGACGTTGACGTGTGTGCTCTTAACAAACATTTCTCACATCCCCCTGTCACTTTTGATCCGCACGTCAGATCAGCTACGTTAAATAAACTTTCTGGTCTGCCATTGCCACAGTGTTCCCCTTTTGAGTTAAATCAAGTGAATGAAAGTGAGGTCAAAAAATCTATTTGTGCTATCTCCTCTACTGCAGTCGGTAATGATAATATTTGTTCAAGAATGATTTCTCCTATCCTCCCTATGCTACTTCCTGTCTTGACCCACATTTTTAATTTCTCCCTGTTCTCTTGTACTGTTCCTGAGGTCTGGAAGCAAGCTCATATCATCCCCTTACCCAAAATTCCTAAGCCGGTCTCACCCACCGATTTCCGTCCCATTTCTATCCTCCCATTTCTCTCTAAAGTTCTTGAGCATATTGTTCATCAACAACTTTCTGCCTTTCTATGTGCGAATGACCTCATTAGCCCTTTTCAGTCTGGTTTTCGACCTGGTCATAGCACAGTAACGGCTCTTTTGAAGGTTACTGATGACATCCGCTGGGCTATGGACCACAAATCTCTTACTTTACTTGTACTTCTCGACTTTAGCAGTGCCTTTAACTCTGTCGATTTCGACATCCTTCTAGGGATCCTTAAATCTTTAAATTTCTCCTCTTCCTCTATTGGTTGGTTTAACTCCTATCTTAATGGCCGCTCACAGCGGGTTCGTCTTGACGAGTCATCTTCTGATTGGTGCTCTCTTACCGCAGGTGTGCCTCAGGGTGGCGTTCTCTCTCCTCTTCTCTTTTCTATTTTTATTAACTCTGTCACCAGAGTCATCTCTTCTCACTTCCATCTCTATGCTGACGACCTGCAGCTTTACAATAATTTCCTAATGGAAGATGCGGAAGCCGCTGTTTCAGCCATGAACAGTGACCTGGATTTGATTAGCGAGTGGTCGCGGTCTTTTGGACTGCAAATCAACCCTAGGAAATCCCAGGCCATAATTATTGGCGGCAGGTATATGCGGAATAGGCTCGATGTAGCGTCGCTGTCTCCACTCTGTTTGAATGGAGTTCAGATTGAATACGCACAAACGGTTAAAAACCTGGGGGTGACCATGGACTCCTACCTGTCGTGGACTGCTCATGTTGCTCAAGTCAGTCGCAAGGTGCACTATACTTTCCATTCCTTGAAATGTCTCCAGGGCTTCTTGCCCTTGAACACCAAAATCTCTCTTGCTCAAACCCTCATTCAGCCCATTATTGACTACGCCGATGCCTGTTACTTGGATACCACGGAGGAGCTTTTAAATAAACTTGAGCGTTTGCAAAATATCTGTATTCGTTTTGTTTTTAACCTTAAAAAGTTTGATCATGTCTCCAACTTTCGCAAGATACTCAAGTGGCTCCCCATTCGACTTCGCAGGAACTCTCGGATATTGTGTCTGCTATTCAATATCCTTCACAATCCTAAAACACCATCCTATCTGCGGGAGCGGTTTTCCTACGCCCGTCCCTCAGATGCACCTTGCAGGTCGCATCTTAAAAACCTTCTCAAGTCCCCTCCCCACTCCACCGACTTCTACTCCTACTCCTTCACAGTGCACGCGGTGCGATTGTGGAATTCACTACCGCCTGACATTAGGGACTGCCAAACTATTGCGGTTTTTAAAAGAAGAGTGAAAGAACACTATCTGTCCACTTCATCATAGTTGTGTATGTATTTATTATTTTGAGTATGATATAATTATTATCATTCGTGTAATATTTATTTTAGAAGTATTTATGTATGTTTATTTGTATGTATGTTAATATATTCTCGTAATTCTTGTTTAGTTTTTAAGTGAATTGTTTTTTTTTGATTCTATGTATTATTTTTTGTCTCCTTTGCTCTATCACACGCTGTCTACATCTCTGTATCTATTGTCCTATCTCAGGTATGCTGGAAGAGATTTCTTATGAAATAAGCATCACCTCTGTACCTATTTTTTCTGTTCTGTTTTTCATTGTCTGTTTATATATGTGTGTACATAAATGGTAAAATAAAAAATAAATAAAACAAGTTGATAAAGATGCTGTGATCCTAGTAGGTTCAAAAAACAAGTTAATTAAATTATACGACCTAAAAATATTGAGAAGTCTAATACTTAATGGAGTAACATCTAAAATATTAATTTTGAAATCTCCACTTATAATGATATTTTTGTTACTTGATTTCAACCTATTGAGAGTATCCTCCATTATCGATTCGAAACTATAATAAAATCCCCAAAGGGGTCGATAAACGCAAATCATAACATATCGCTCAAGTTCAACATAAGACAACTCTATTGTGCGCTCGATTGAAAGATTAACTAAATTTAAACGTTGTTTACATTTCAACTTGTTTGGAACAAGAACTAAAGAGCCACCGCGAATAGCACTTTTTCTCACAAATGCACTCTGTACGGTAAAGTTTTCATCATTGATAAACACTACTTCATGTTCCTTCAACCAGTGTTCAGTCAAACATAACACCTGAATATCATAGTTTTTCATAAATAAACTTAATTCTAGCTCTTTGCCGGACAGACCCTGCATAGTTTGATTTACAGCATTTAACATATGCGGGTGGACCCGTTGTCGCACCTAATAGTAAAAACTACAAGGCGTATCAAAAGTAGTCTGTAATCGATGGTACACTACACGTACCAGTATCACTGAGTATATTGTTTGCTAAAAGATTAGCAATTTGTCTCCTACAACTAGGTGGCAAATACATAGTATAATTTGTCAGTTTGTAACCAGTAATGAATTGATTACATTCAAAATATAAAATAGCATCACTGTGACGATAAGTCCTATTATAAATGAACATAATTTAAATTATAAATATGCTTATTTTGCTCATCAGTTAAATAATAGGAATATGGCAAGGCACAAAAAATAAATTTACAATTATTAGTCTCATTAAGATGCAACATGAAATGGACACATTCAATTATGTCTTTTTTACTTACATTTAAACTATCCCCATATAATAATATAACAGTTGAACTGGGGTTTATTTTTGTCAATTTGATATTACTAATTAATTGGCTAATACTGGCACCGGGTAAACAATTATTAATGACATATTGTTGCGAACACTGATTTAATAAGCTACCAAAACCTTGGCCAAATTTATCAGAAAATATATAAGTAGTGTTAATCAAATTATTCATACTATTGCTATCATCACTAATACAGGTACCTACTGAGGCATTGAGGGTGTGCGTGTAATAAGCTGGGATCCCTGGGAGCAGGTACAGCTAAAATAGAGGTTATTTATCAAAGACTCATACCTCTCCGCATTATACTTGACCAGGTCTGCCAACTCATTAGCCTCCTGCATGCGCTTACTCAGGTCTTGTTGAGAAGCCTCATATTTACTAAAGATCTAATGTAACCGCATGCAGCCTAATACCGGTACTTGGAACGTCTACCTATCGGACCTCCACAACCCAGTTACTGGGCAACACGATACCCCTTGGTAAGACTGGTTTAAGACTTGGTGACTGGTGTTTCATATCATTCGATCAAAAAGAAAGCTCTGACACCTTTTTGACCGAAACACATTCAGTCTGTTCTTGATTGCTTACACTTAGGTAATCTGTTCATTGCCTCGTGTTTATCACGTAACTAAACAGTTTGTATTCAAGATAAGAATAGCTTCAACCACAATTATTTATTTGTACAGTCACCAAAAGCAATAGTTAATATGTGTCCAGTACAGGGTCTAACTCCAACGTTTTTTAAGTTTTATATCTACTGAGAGGTTAGTCTTTGAAAATGGTTGTCTGATTGGGTCCAACACCCAATGTTTAAAACGGTATTCGTATTAATTTTGTCTTAAGTATGTGTAGCGCGTGTGTTTAAAACGTTAAAGGAAAAATCGTGAGGAAACCGGCATGGCCTAAAACCAAAAAATTCGAAGACATGCGACAATCACTAATCCGCGCTGGGCCCGCGTGGTCGATTATGGCCCACTCCCTCTCACAGAGAAGAGGCCTGTGTCCCAGCAGTGTGAACATTATAGCCTGATGATTTATGTGTAGCGCAATGTAGGTATCCTATTGCTATAAACGTTTCCCTGCCAAAGAATATACCTATTGTCATGTTTGCGTTGACAATGAATATTGCTGCAAAGAAGTCTGGTTTTCTAGAACACCAAATCGTTTTGTTGTCAGTACACAGTATCAATAGTATCAATGTTTTCGCAAGCGATGAGGTCACATTTTTTCTTCAGTTATATTAGTGTAATAAACGGTTGTCATGGTTTCGATTCCGAGGTTTCACGCTTCACGGTTGCCGACTTCCAATGTTAAGTGGCTACCAGACAGTTTAGTGCTCAGACACGACTGAATGACGACTTCGTATTGTGCATAATGGACGAAGACACGATCTGTCACCACTTGCTAATGTAGTCACACTATGTAAAATATTATCTCAAATCATCATAATGTATACAGAAAATTATGGGTTTCCCGAGTTTTGTATTATCTTTTAGGTACCTAGGTAATGCGAGATAATTACAGTATGTATAGTTTACACTTCAAGTATTATACAGACTTAATTTACACTTTGATTAGGTAGGTACACGTGTAACTGTCGATAAAAAATCAGCAGTGGGTGATTTATGCACATGTGTGTCCTCGTAGAGTGTAGTGATATGCTATTGTGCTCCGTAGTGTAGCCTAGGTTTAAATAGACATTGAAAATCGATAAAAAAGTTTGATTTTACCAAAGCCAGATATCTTTTATCCGTGGAATAAAATTGACGTCTTCTAGTATGGAAAAACTGTCAAAAATTCAAAATATTCTCAGGATCAGACTTAGTCTAGATCTTGGTATAAAAGTTTGGTGGAATTCGCCCTTAGAGATGTAGAAAATTTATTAACATAAAAATAGTAGCACGGTTTATTTAATTTGTTTCTGAAATACGCAACTGCGAAAGTGTTACTCGGCCAGTAATTACAATTGAGTAATAAGCACACGTAAAAGTTAATTAAACTTCCTCTATCTAACGTCGTTACATAATACTAATAACATCAAACAATGTGATGATTACGACACAGTTGGAAACATTTAAAATTTTAAATGGTTGCCATTAACATTATTTTTTTTTCGAGTTTCGGCTACTGCATCAACGCATAATACATGAATATTATGAGAAAAAAAATTGCCTCGCTGGTCTAGTGGTCGCAAGTGCTTAGTTGGTCATGGTTCGATTCCCAGGTCGGGCAAAGTTTTATTGGGGTTTTTCCATTAGTAATTTCTCAATAGCAGCTCGGAGTCTGGATTATTGTCCGGTTCATGCCAATAGGCTCGCACCCTCTTACATGGGGCATAAACATAACTTGCGAAATGTGGGTGTTACTATAGGTACACTTCTGCCTAACCCTTCGGGGATTACAGGCGTGATGTTATGTTTTGTAAAATGGTATAGGTACTGATTGTATTAGCATTTGTGCCTACACTGGGATATATCTCCTGAGAAAAGGTGTGTTGACAATGATTCATGGCAGACACATTTCACATTGTGCATCTTCTGTAGTTATCACAGTGACTTACAAAGGTGCCTCAAGCAAATAACAAGTGCATCATCCCTTTAATTGCACAGGCAGATAAACTGTAGGAATGCTTTTCCTGTATCTTCCAAGCTACCCAGTTTACTCGTGTAGTTATTTAGGTACCATGGTATACCCAATCCAAAGCCGACCCCAACATAGTTGGGAAAAGGCTAGGCAGATGATGATGGTATACCCAATCCAAATGTAAAATCATTTACATAAAAAAGTCACAAAACACATAACAACACAACAGTATACACAAACAGTGTATGCTGTTGTGTTTTGTAGAAACAAAGTTTGTTTTTTTACCGACTTCGCGACATGTTTATGTAGGGCAAACATTTTTAGTACACATTAGTACTATTTGTGTATCAACTAAGAATATTTTCAAGAACTGAACTATTATTGATTTTTCCTCATATTGTGGCGAAGTTATAGCGTGCGGTGACCAAGCGTGCTACTATACAATTTAGTGACCACTTAACAATCAAGATTGGGTGTAATAAAAAGAACACCCCAGAAATTGCGAAGAAATAGAGCCCCTTTGTGCTTTTCCTTGGAATTGCTGTGGAATTATTTGTATTCTGACTCAGAACATTTTTCAGAAAAACCTTTGATTCAGCACCTGCTGCAAACATTAGATAGAAAGATAGAATACTCTTTATTGTACACCATACAAATTACAGAGACATAAATATATAACATTTTACAAAGGGTGACACAATGGGCGGTCTTATCGCTAAGAGCGATCTAACGAAAACAACATATCAACATATCGAAACATTTGTAGAGTTCATTAAACTTCAAATTTAAAATAAATAGAAATTAAATTTTATAAGGCTTAAGGACACAACCGCAACACAAACTCATCCGTAAAGCAGAACAGATACGTACGCATTCCATACAAAATTGTTGTTTTCTATGGACAGAAGCTGAACAGAGCTGAATGAGTGTGGTTAGTTCCTATTACTAGGTTTCTAAAAGACCAATCAATACATTTGTTGACAAAGTACCAAACTAATAATTTTCAATTGAGGGGACCATTCCCGTATTTTTAAAAACGTTCGCATTCTAATCTCAGTGTCAATCTGTCAAAAATACATTTACATTTTCATACATTTTTGACAAGTTTTTGTCATTGATTAGCGTTTTTATTTGAACGTCTCTAAGGACGAGAATTGGCCTTCAGTTGTGATTGGCTAACTAAAATTAGGTACATCCACCAATTAAATCACCTGCATTTAAATAGTTTGACAATTTGACAGATAATTTTCGTGATGATTGTTGCATTTTAGAAAACGGTTGTTTAGCAAAGAAGTTATTTTTTCACGCAGCTTGAATTTATTGTACTGTGACTAAGATGTGGCAACCGTGGAAATTATCAACAAAAAAGTACTTAATAGGTACGTAGGTTTATGCATGTGATTTATCTTATGAAAACGTAAGCATAACCAGCTTGGGTGGGTTTTAGTCAGTAAGAGTCTGACACTCCCTTCTGCTCCACCCAGAGCGGGAGGAGTCATTTGATGATTTCCCATCCTGAAAAAAAAAAAAAAAAAAAAAAAAAAGCATAACCAGCTTGGTGGAGGAAGTGGTGAGCGCTCTGTTCCCTTCACGGGGGGAGCATACTCCCCCGCCTATGGCTCCGCCACTTGCGGTGCCCGAAGCGGACCACACGGACGACGACGACGACACCCCTGAAGTGACCGGGGTAGATCTGAGAGCGGCGGTAGGCAGGCTGAAGGCCAAAAATACCGCCCCGGGACCCGACGGCTTGCCGGGTAAAGCCTGGGTCCTGGCCTCGAGGGCTCTCGGGCCTCGACTGGAGGCGCTCTTAAGCGCATGCATGGAGAGAGGCCAGTTTCCACTCCGTTGGAAGACGGGGAAGCTGGTCCTCATTCAGAAGCCAGGGCGCCCTGCGGACTCTCCGTCCGCATACCGGCCCATAGTGCTGCTCGACGAGGTCGGCAAGCTCTTTGAGAGAGTGATTGCGGGCCGCCTTGTCGGGCACCTGGTGAGGACGGGGCCGGATCTTGCGGAGTGCCAGTTTGGCTTCCGCAAGGGGCGCTCGACGGTGGACGCCATCATGCGCGTGAGAGCCCTCACGACGGGGGACGCGGTGTCCCGGGGTGGGGTGGTCGTGGCGGTGTCACTCGACATCGCCAACGCGTTCAACACCCTGCCCTGGAGCTGCATAGGGGAGGCACTCCGGTATCACCGGGTGCCGACTTACCTCCGTCGAATAGTCGGGGCGTATTTGACGGACAGAGCCGTCATCTACCCCGGTCGCGACGGGAATTGGAACCGGCGAGAGATGTCGTGCGGTGTCCCGCAGGGATCGGTTCTGGGGCCGCTCCTGTGGGACATCGGTTACGACTGGGTGCTGCGGGCCGACCTCCCTGATGGCGTCAGCGTAGTTTGCTACGCTGACGACACGCTGGTCCTGGCGCAGGGGAGGTCGCATCAGGCGGCGGCCGACGCGATGACACGCGGGGTTGCGATAGTCGTGGAAAGGATCCGGCAGTTGGGTCTCGAGGTGGCATTGCACAAGTCCGAGGCCATGTCCTTTCATGGGCCCCGGTACGGGCCACCTTCGGGATCCCAACTGATGGTAGGAGGGGTTCACATCGGCGTCGAGACAACGATGAGATACCTGGGTCTCGTCCTCGACAGCCGGTGGAACTTCGTCGAGCATTTCCGACGTTTGGCCCCCAAACTGGAACGGGCCGGGGCCGCCTTAAAGCGGCTCCTGCCCAACCTTAGGGGGCCAAACGCCTCCTGCCGGAGGCTTTACGCGGGGGTCGTGCGGTCCATGGCCCTTTATGGGGCCCCGGTATGGGCGCGTTCACTGCGGCTTCGAGCCGCACACTACCTGAACGCGCCCCAAAAGGTGGTAGCCATAAGGCTTATCCGGGGATACCGCACGATCTCGGGCGAGGCAGCAAGCCTCCTTGCCGGACTGCCACCATGGGATCTGGAGGCGATAGTCCTCGCGCGCCTGTATGACTGGCGCGCGGAGGCACTACGTCGGGGGGAAACTCTGCACCCGCGGCAAATCGCTGCGGAGCGGACGGACCTCCGGCGCGGTCTCATGGTGGAATGGAAGGCGCGACTATCGCAACCCAGCGCAGGGCACGCCACGATAGCGGCGGTAAGACCCCTCTTTGAGGAGTGGCTAGAGAGGCGTCACGGCGCTCTCACCTACCGCCTGACGCAGGTCCTCTCCGGACACGGATGTTTCGGGAGGTTCCTGCACATCATCAGGCGGGAGGAGACGCCCGGGTGTCACCACTGCGAGGATCGCCCAGAGGACACGGTGGAGCATACGGTGGAGGTCTGCCCCGCTTGGGCAGAGCACCGCCGTGTCCTCGTAGAGGCGATCGGCAGCGGCGGCGACCTCTCGCGCCCGGCCCTGGTGCAAGCCATGGTCCGGGGCGAGAGGGAGTGGGAGGCGGTCACCTCCTTCTGCGAAGCAGTCATGCTAGCGAAGGAGGTGGCGGGATGGGCGAGGGAAAGATCCTCACGCCTCAGCCGCCGAGGGAGACGCTCCGGGCGTCGGGAGCCGCGTGACGACTCCCGGCCACCGTAGGCGCGGGCCTGCGGGCGGAGAGCAATGGGTAGCTCTCCGTCCGATCAGGACCAGGCCCGTGCCGGACGGCGCGTAAGTGTTCCACGTGCGCCTCAAAGAGATGTCAGCATAGATGACGGGGCCCGACAGGGCCGAAGCCTGCCGGGGTAGCGGGATCGTCCGAAAGGGTTACCGCTGCCCTGGTACATAAAGGGCTAAGGAAGGAACACGGGTGGGTTTTAGTCAGTAAGAGTCTGACACTCCCTTCTGCTCCACCCAGAGCGGGAGGAGTCATTTGATGATTTCCCATCCTGAAAAAAAAAAAAAAAAAAAGCATAACCAGCTTATAATGTTCCCACTGCTGGGACACAGGCGTCCTCTCTGAGACAGGGAGTGGGATCTACCACGCGAGCCCAGTACGGGTCGGTAGATGTCACATGTCTTCGAATTTTTGGTTCTAGGACATGCCGGTTTCCTCAACGATGTTTTCTATCACCGTTTTGAGAGCAATGGTGATTAAATTATTTATACAAAGTAAAGCGCCTGCGTGGGTTTGAAACCACGACCTACAAGTCGTAAGTCGGGGCTAGTTCCACTGGGCCACCACTGATGCTCTCCAATGAAAACGTTGTATGTACAGACCGACTGCACATCAACCTACCCGAAACTGTCAAATTTTCTCAGTCAACCTTAAAGCTTTAGCCATAAAGTTGAAAATCTATTAAATAAATTTGACAGATTGTAGTAGCTTAATGTGCTGGCGTCTGCACTTATAGATAAGCATTGCAGTTAGAAAATAATGACCAAATCGTAAAAGACGTTAACAGGTTGATCAAATTGGGAAGCTGGTATAGAAAACACCACTCTATTATACCATGCATGCGAGTTAGCCATAGTTAGCACTGCTGCATGTTTAATTAGCAACCATAATAAAAATTTAACCATTTATAATTAGCTTCACCTTGATATTTCTAAATAGAAACAGTTTTAGTATGAATGTGGACATGTTATGTGGTTGTATACAGGGTCATATAGGTGTACCGGTGTACCTACCTGCTTGTTTCAATATAAAGATCTTTGTTTGTCATGCGCTATAAAAGTAAAGTAAAAGTGGAGTCACTGCTTGTATGATCTGCAACAACAATGTTTTTGAAGCGAAAACTTCTTTAAGCGCACTTTGCGCTCTTTTTGAACTGTGAATGAAACTGAGCCGTCACGCTCGGGTTGGTGACGGTTAATCGGGTACACTCGGCTCCAGTCGGTCAGTGACGCTGAATCGCGTATACTCGGCCCCAGTCGTAAGTTTTCACTTCAATCGTGTATTGTTGAAAAATACCTGGGAATTCCGCATTTTAACAATCTCTTCTGTAAAATGATGGAGTACTTAATTACTTTTACATGGTTTTCCTTAGAGCAGATTATAGTTTTTATTCATTATCAATAGCATGTGTTGCACGCAATGATTTTAATCAAGGATTAATAGCAACAGTGGCATTCATTGAATCTATTATTAAATCTTTCATGCTGGAAAATAGTCCATTAAATTTTCTTTTAGATATCTACTACAATGGATGATAATTGACAACAATGAAATTAACTATTCAATAAGATATAATACCAAGGTCTGATCTGAACAGAGTACTCAGTATAGTACATAGGTACTCTAAGTATGCCAAAAAGAGATTAAAATTTATCATAAAACCCAGTCTAACTGCTTTCCATGCTGACTATACACGGCAGGTACCACCAGAGTCTCAAATAAATGAAAATTTCCCAACCAAAACAATTTTGAAATAATTTTGAGTCGGCGCCGTTTAAATTTAAGGCAATTGAATGATCTTTGTTTATTGATTGTTTGACACCGACTCAAAATTACTTAGGTATACTTACATTAGTTTAAGATCTTAGTTATTAAGGTTAAATAAAAAAGATTAATTATTTTTTGCTTTTCAGTTTTTTCGGCGGTTTAATGTTTTTGTTAAAAAGCTTTTATTTTATAATTTTTTGTGGCCACTAAAGATCTACTAATTGTTTGCAAAAGGCATATGTAGCACTGAGTAGAGTAAAAATACACAACTCGGCATTCAAATCTGTGGGTGAACAATAAATCACCCCTATTTTCCCACCCTTAGGGTTGGATTTTTTTTTCCAAAGTTATATGGGACCAACTTTGGGGTATACCCTTTCCAATAAAAAAAGAACTATCAAAGTCGGACTATTCTGTAAAAAGTTATGCGTGATCATACATTAAAAAAAATATACGCGTCGACTTGAGAACCTCCTCCGTTTTTTTCGTCGGTTAAAAAATGACCAGCCCTACGGCAAATGTCTTTGCTGACCATACATGGCAGGTACTGGCAGAGCCGCAGCGGGTGAATTATGGCGCGTTTACTCGTAGGTATATCGCGGCGAAGACGGTCACGCAATACCACGCCGTTTACCTCGGAACACTTTATTTTTACCCACCTATGATATAATGTGTGTTATTATATGCTCACTGCGAAACCGTGAAATGGAACTGGTAGAATCGCTGCTATATTCTTTTTATGTAACCTAAGGCGCCCTAAGTTCTGTTAGAACTAGAAAGTTAGTACCTTCTATCCTTTATCTATGGTTAGTACTATTAGTTATTCTGTGGAACTTGCATTCTATTTGTACTAGGTGGATTTTTTTTGAATATCGTGATAAGGTAGGTTAAGGGATCCGCTTCTCGAACCAGGGTTGGTCGTCAGGAATCTCTTAAATTGAACTAATTTGCGACGAACATTTTTATTTAGTTTTGGGCATCATTGACTGGCGGTGAAGGAAAACACCGTGAGGAAATCTGGAATTTTAATACTTAGATTGAAATAGGGCCTCGTGGCTAAGTAATAACAGCCGCCCGGGTCAATCGATCAGGTTAAGCTATGCCTTCTATGCGTTTACATACAGAGACCCCTCGGTGGCTTGGAACACGAAGCACGCTAAGCCGTTGGTCCCAACGGTCATTCGTGGATCTTTGACAGTGGTTACGGGTCGTCAGAAGCCCAAAAGTCTGATAACCAGTCTTGCCAAGGAAGGGGTATCGTATTACCCAGTAACTGAGT
Organism: Apamea epomidion; assembly: GCA_947507525.1. Taxonomy (NCBI): domain Eukaryota; kingdom Metazoa; phylum Arthropoda; class Insecta; order Lepidoptera; family Noctuidae; genus Apamea; species Apamea epomidion. The sequence goes on from OX382232.1 coordinate 8,355,825, forward strand.
TGTGGAAGTCAGATAGGCAGTCACTCCATGTAAAATACTGGTATTCAGCTGCATCCGGTTATATTAGAAGCCGTCCCCATGGTTGGGAAAAGTCTCGGCAGATGATGTGACTGAAAACACCAACTTGCAATGAGGTAGCGTGGTATTAACAAAGCTTCTACCCTACTTATTAATAATAGGTACTAGTTTCATGGTATATGTAGGTAAGGCCTACAACAAAACATAATTCAAAGATCTTTCGTCACCTGAGAGTGTAAAAGGTTACAAAATAATCGAACGTGGACATTTTAATAATCAACAAAGAAACAGTGGAAGGCCATTAGACAATGTTTTGGGAATCAATGTCTACTAGCTGTCTCGAATTAATTTGTAAACATAGATACTAAACGCTGCTGATATAACGGCGAATATATAGATTGATCGAAGTCAAGTCATCACATCTGCCTAGCCTTTTTCCTATGTTGGGGTCGGCTTCCTTCTAATCGGATGCAGCTACATAAGTACTAGTATTTTACATGGAGCGACTGCATGCCTATCTGACCTCCACAGCCCAGTTACTGGGTAATACGAAACCCCTTGGTAAGACTGGTTGTCAGACTTTCGGGCTTCTGACGACCCGTAACGACTGTCAAAGATCCACGAATGACAGCCGGGAACAACGGCTTAACGTACTATCCGAGGCACGCCCCTCCGTGCCTCGGAAAGTACGTTAAGCCGTTACTTGGTATGTAAAGATGGTCACCCATCCACGGACCAACCGCAGCAAGCGTAGCTTAACCGGATCGATCGACCCGTGCGGCTGTTACAACAAGCAGACTAATATTTAAGTACCTAAAGAGTCGTCAGAGTTTGGTGTGGATTTGTGCCGGGTTCTTGTCAATAAGCTCACCACCTGGTGAAACGTGGATAAAGAATAGACCCCTGCCCACCTCTTTAGATAATACAGGCGTAATGTTTATTTATTTACCTATAGAACTTTAAAAGTACACGACATCATGGAATAGGCTCCCGGAAAATGTTGTGACGGCTCCCACACTAAACTGCTTCATGAATCGACTGGTCAGATTAAATATCTCCAAGCTATTTGATACACACCGCACACGCATCACCTAATAAGCTGCTAGTGTGTCTAACCAAATAATAATAGGAATCCCGAGATATGGCAAAGACATTTTAAAAATAATAATAATAATCAGTAGTTCAAATATAATAAGAAAAACTATAACAAAATAATACATATTTGATGCCGTGGCACGTGTAATAGAGAAAAATAAACAAACAGTAATACCATGTCTGACTAATCCCACACATACCAAGTGCTTTTATTTATTTCATTTATATAACGAGTCTTTACTTTCCTTCTTTATTACATTTCTCTGTTTACATACGGGCGCTTGGCACAAATTGGATACTTTAATACGTTTAATGGTTTATTTAGAGTGTTTGCGCGTGGCTTCTTGTCGCCGACATAAGACTCGTTCCCTTACTCTGTCTTATTAAATACTAGCTTCTGCCCGCGGTTTCGCTCGCGTGGATGTCGGAAAGGATAAGAAGTATGTCCTTCCCCAGGATGCCATCTATCTCTTTGGCATCTGCTGGCAGGTAATTTTATCGAAATCCGTTCAGTGGTTTAGGCGTGAAAATGTAACATATAGACATAATTTATAATTTTATATAGTATAGCACTTTGCCTACGACTTCGTCCACGTGTACTTTACTCTTACAATTTCGAAGATGCATGTTTACGATCCTTATCATTTATTTATTTCAGATCAAATGAATAAGATTTTTGAAATAAACCTTGTCATCCCCTTTTACTACGACAGGCTTTGTTTTTAAAAAAGCGTTTGATACGTTCCCATTGTATGACTTAAAGATTATTTATAGCCATTTTCGAGTTAATGGAAGCAAGCATTAAAATCCACCCCTTAAACTTTATTACCCTTTTCCACCCGGTAAGAGACGATTTTTGAAAAACCCTTAAAACACATACTTTTTGTTTTAAGTATTAGTACCGAGCTTTGAGTTAATCCATCCAAGAGGTTTAATATTTTTTCTTACTTATTAACTTTTTCACCCCTTGAAGTCTCTGTGCGGATTTTTTTTTAAACTAAAAGTGACCATCTGTATTAATTAATGACGCAAATATTGCCAAGTATCAAATTAATAACCAAAGGAAAAAGATTTTTCATATTAACTGTATCCTGTCTTTTCACCCCACTGGCGTATAAAACAAAAAAAATATATATTGGGATGTTTATATAATTTGACTCGAAGATGATGTATACCAATTTTTGAGTTAATCAAGTCACGCAGTAAAATACTCCCCTTAAAAAATTAATTACGCCTTTTTGCCCAGTAAGCGGTCAATTTTCGAAAGACCCAAAAACTTATCATCGTTTCTTTCCTGTCAAAAGTATTAATACTGACTTTCGAGTTAATCGGATCGCGCATTCAAATTCTTCCACACAAACTTTAACACCCCTATATCCCTCTTTGTGGGGTAAGTTTTGAAAAACTTATAATGATAAACTTTATTACTTACTTAGGCAAGTATTCATGCCAAGTTTCAAGTTTATTAACTTAATGAATAAGATTTTTCATAAACTGTACCCCCGCTTTTCATCCCCACAGGGGTGGAATTTTGAAAAATCGTTTGGGATGTATTCATAAAATTGATTCAAAGATTATTTATACCGATTTTCGAGTTCATCAACCCACGCATTATAATCCTCTCATGTAAAATAAACTACCCCTTTTCAACCCGTTAAGGGTAGATTTTCGAAAAACCCTGATACATTTTATTCTTTATTTTTGGTCTTTAGTATAAACACTGAGTTTCGAGTTAATCGGACCGCGCATTCAAAATTTCCACACAAACTTCAACACCCCTATATCCCCCTTTGAGGGGTAGTTTTGAAAAACTTATAATGATAAACTTTATTACTTACTTAGGCGAGTATTCTTGAAAAGTTTCAAGTATCATAAATTATTTTATAAATTTAGATTATCCCGAAAAATATCGTAAGTTACGACATCTGCGAATGTAGCACGCTTGCTACGAGCTACGAAATGTGCCTGCTCGTAGCACGCGTGCTACGAACAGCTACAACAGGATAACACGCTATTTTCATTTTATGGTAAAATAAACGGTACGAGTTTTGTTTTCAGTTCCTATGATATTTTATTTATTAAAAGATAACACCACATCATACCACAGATTTTTTTTCCGACATAAGATTTTGTGAAAATAAAAGTCACGACAGACTACATCGAAATATTGCCGACAGTGGCCCTTTATGCAGACACCATAAAATTGGTAAAAAAGGTCTAAAACAAAAAGGTGAAAGTACCATAAAAACGTGCCACATTACTGATATTAAGTTTGGTAACACAATAACAGTTCCAAAGTAGTTGACTGTGGGTCAATGACCATACATTTACCAATAGCAATATTAATATTATCGTATCGGGGATTTTATGTAATTTCGAAGGAAAGTGTTTAGTTTCGACTAAAAACATTTCAAGTACGTAAAAGGTTAGGTTTTTTAAAATACAAAACAGAAAATGAAAGGTCAATGGCAGACTCAGTTTGTTAAAGAATTTTATTTTTACTGTTTCCATTGCCGTTACATAGTAGATTTTTTAATTTGTAAAAAGCTGCACCGGTTGTTATAATATGGCACATATATTAAAATAAATAGTTAGGCGACGGGTATACTGTTCAGGAATGTTTAGTCTTGTAGCGCATGTGTAGTTTTAAGTTCTGTTTGAGAGTCTGAGACGATCAGTGGGTTTGATTGCCAAGTTGACATAAGATATCACCTATCAAAAGCATCAAAGATTATAATATAAGGTATAAGAGACTATAGCATAGCTTCCTAATGTCTTCATTAAATCAGAGAATGCCCCGAAGCCGATTTCCGCGACACCAAGCCAAGTTGACAAGAAACGAGGTCGTTTACATGAAGCATTAATGATTGTTCTTTCTAATCGTCAACTGATTCATCACTGTCATTTTTTTATAGACCACAGTTACCTCTACATTTTCACTCGTTCGAAGATTCCACGAACAACAAGTGAAGTGTAACGCGATCAGCGTAACATATCAACGTTTCACTTTCGTGTTGGTTTACATGAGAAAGACGCCATGTTGTGTGACGTCACTGATAACTCAACCATTACGAATACTTAGTATTTTATGTTCACTTAATAGTACAATAGCACTATAATAGTATGCTGTTAAGATATGTCTTAATCAACAGAAAAATAAATATTATTTTTTATAGCTATTGTAGTTTTATGTAACGATTCAGCAATCATCTTTCATGTTCTTTTCCATTATGTTATGTCTATATTGTTTATTATAATTATTCGATAACATTTTAATTGTTGTTTTGTTTTATGATTTTAATTTTATATGGTTTGAGCATGACCATTCAAAACCCCGCCTGTACACGTGTTTGTTTATGAGTGCAAGTAACATGTTGCTACAAAAACCCATTTGTAGCAACATGTCATTTGTTATAATCAACTCAGCCAATCAGCACTCCACTGCTGGGCATAGGTATCCTAAGCTGCGCCACAGCACCTGTCCGCCTTCCGCATCCAGTCTATCCGACCCGCCTTTTCAAGAACGTCGGTGCATCTAGCTAGTGTCCCACACTGCGCTGGCCGATACGCGGTCTCTACTCCCAGGACTAGTTTGCTTTTAATCGAAACAACGCACAACGCCGGCTTTTAGGTTGACTTTGGATTGCCATCGTGCTGAAAGGATTAGCCAATCAGTGTGAAAACTTGCTAATTGCCCAGGGTGCGCCTGACATATAGTGGCTAAGTAAATACGTCACTTGGGGAGGCTTCTTTCATGCACCGCATTATGAACTAGTAATGCTGGAAAAACTATGCATACTTTATGCAAGATGTTGGCTAAAATGAAGAAAATGATTAAGTACCTACTAATTAAATAATAGGGGTTAAAGAATGAAATTGCCGTTTTATTGTAATAGGTACTTCGAATTGACATAGAACCTTCATGGTTTGAGATTTTTGAGTGAAACTTTTTTCACATGGTACCTATAAAGTTCTTCTTTTAAAAAATGTGCAACATTCGACTTTAGACTTTCAGATGTTTTTTTTATTCAGCTTAGACAAGAAAGATGGATACTTCGAAAATTCAAGTTATTTTTGAATATGATTTCCGACGCGGAACTAACGCGGCAGAAACAGCTCGCAATATCAATGTTGCGTTTGAAGAGGGGACTGCTAATGAACGCACCGTGCGATTTTTAGTTTAAACGCTTTCGTGATGGAAACTTTGATTCGAAGAACGAACTACGTGGAAGACCACCCATATAGGTGAATAACAATGAATTGAAAGAGATGGTGGAAGCCGATCCGAACGAAACTACCCAGGAATTAGCGGCATGGCTTAAAGTTATCTTACCAACAATATTGACTCATTTGCGTCAAATCAAAAAAATAAAAAATATGAGAAATGGGTGCCTCATGATTTGACTGATCGGCAGAAAGAAACGCGTGTTGAAACTTGTGTTGCCTTGTTGAATCGATACAGAAATGAAGGAATATTAGATCGAATTGTGACATGTGATGAAAAGTGGATTCTTTACGATAACCGTAAGCGAAAAAACTGACCCCAGGTCAAACGCCGCAACAGTGTCCTAAAGCAAAGCTTACCAATAAAAATGTAATGGCAACTGTTTGGTGGTCTCAGCATGGTGTTATTCACTATAGCTTTCTCCGATCTGGTCAAGCAATACCGGCAGATGTCTACTGTGCCGTATTCCGAACAATGATAGCAAAACTAGCAGTGAAACAGCCCCGACTCATGAATAGATCTTCACCATTATTGCTCCATGATAACGCGAGACCTCATTCAGCACGAGAAACCGTTTTAATTCTACAGGAACTGCAATTAGAAACCATTCGTCACCCTCCGTATTCGCCAGACCTTGCTCCAACGGACTACCATTTTTTTCGTGATTTGGACAATTTTCTACGTGATAAAAAGTTTTCATCTCAGGAGGCAGTACAAAATGCTTTCACGCAGTTTGTCGAATCTAAATCACGAGAGTTCTATCGCAAAGGCATAAATGACCTTCCTATTAGATGGCAGCAATGTATAGATAATAATGGTAATTATTTTGATTAAATAAATATGTTAAATTAAAAAAAAAACGAATTTCAATTTTTAAGTACAAATCGGCAATTTCATACCTTACCCCGTAATATTTAAAACACATTCTTGTTACAATATTATTAGATAAGTTAAAAACAGTTGAAGCGTGTAATTTGTCCTCACTTCAAATAATATCGAGGTTGCTAGACAGATGGTATGGGCATTAATTATATTTATCGTTACGTACAAAAAATATAACAATTATATGACATTGAAATAACAATATTGGTTCGAACAGGTTTTTATAGAATTTATTATCATGGCGTCGCGTCAAGGTAATGAGGATCGCTTGATGTGGAACAATGCGGTCTGGCCCATCTGTTGACTATGAATCAAACTGCTACACAGGGTTATTTTAAATTGGCTAGCTAAACTCCGTAAACGCGATCGGTAGGTATCAATATCTTAACATGATAAAACTAAAAATAAATACGACGACGAGTACTTCGACCCTAAATATCCTTTTGTTTTTGTATTTATTTATATAATTAGTTAGTTAGTCTTTTAATTTAGTACCTAGTGTGAATAGTTAGTTAAGAGATTACGAAAAAATTAATTAATTTGATGTTTTTTTTTATTATTATTATTTTACCATTTATGTACACACATGTATAAACAGACAATGAAAAACACAACAGAAAAAATAGGTACAGAGGTGATGCTTATTAGTAAGTAGTCACTTGAAATACTTCACAGACGTGATGGATAATCGATATATAAACACGATAAAACATAAGAAATACTTAATAAAAAAAAAAACACTACAAACTGAAAAATAACTTTAATTTCGGAAGTTGGTGTCGTTGGTCTCACATTTTCGTTTTTTTACACCGACTTCCGAAATTAAAGTAATTTTTCAGTTTGTAGTGTTTTTTTTGGAAGTCGGTTGTTTTTTTTTGTAAATAGTTTTAATTTTTCACTTTTTATACGTAGCTACCCCACACAAAATCTTATATACCTACTTGCTAGATTAGAGGTACCCCAAAAATGAATTAAGTCCAAATACAAGGTAGCTACTGTAAACTGTTGAGGAGTTCCCTTAACTGTCCTTTGTCTTCATTATCAGACCCCTAATGACAGTCAATCCATCTAGGTGTAAAGTTCTCATCAATACAAATTAATCAAGCCCAAACACAAGGTAACTGCTGTAAATCGTTGAGGAGTCCCCTCGACTGTGTTTCGGCTCCATCATCAGATCGACTCCAGACCTTCGTTAAATTGTAGTGCTTTAAAATACTTAATGAAAAAATTAACAAACGCACTAGTCGCCCCTACGATTTTCGAATGTTCCCCTTGATTTCTCTGGGATGTCAACATCCGATCCTGGTTTACTTATCATGGGACCACCCTTGGAATATTTCCTTTCCAACAAAAAAAGAATCATCAAAATCGGTTCATAAACGACGAAACATAATATGTATACAGGCTGATTTTTTAAAGACCAGCCAAATTTAAGGATGTGGTACAGACCATCAAACTGAACAACTTTCTCCATGGGACCAACATCGTAATCGCGAATAAAAATTCAGCCGTCCCATACATTTAGGTCGAGTAGGTATTGAAGTTTTCTATGGGACAGTTGATAAAATTTTCGCGATTACGCTATTTGTCCCATGGAGAAAGTTGTTCAGTTTGATGGTCTGTACCACATCCTTAAATTTGGCTGGTCTTTAAAAAATCAGCCTGTATACGGTCGAATTGAGAAACCTCCTCCTTTTTTGAAGTCGGTTAAAAATAACCCTGTATAAACTTACTATGATTATTTCAAAAGCCACCATAAATCCGCCATAACCAGGCACTTTATTTTTTAATTACATAATTATTGAAAATTAGCCATTGATGAGGTTTCGTACCTAGGCGATGGTAAGATATTGTTTCTAGCTTTTACCTACTAGGTAGGAAGACATAGATTTTATGTTGATAGTGCTCTTGCAAGAATTATAATAATATTGTAATGAAAGTCGTTTAATTTTCCTTATAACTAAATGAAACGACTTAAAAATGTTGGGCTTGGGAATAACCTTAATGCAAATAAATAAAAAGATAGAAACATTAACATTATTCTACATATTTCTGTGGTTAAGAATAGAGGATATTTAGTTTTTGAAAAATAACCATCATTTAAGTTAAAACCATATTGTATTTTTGTTTTATATGTTTATCAAACTTATACCTAATGGAACTTTAATTACCTACAATAACAAGATGTTTTCTAACAATAAACTTAATTAGTTTACACTGATGAGTAATGAGAATGACGGATGAAGGCTCTTGAATAAACAATGACCCTCTTAGCCAAGACGAAATGTTCGCGCAAAAAAAAAGTTAAAACTAATTAAGGACGTCTCTGACTAAGCAAGTCGGAGATTGTCAATGTTACGGGTACAACTAAGTGACGTTTATTATTGTGTGGCATCCGGCAATTAGAATGACAACCTTAAAAGCTAAAGTATCTAAGTATAGTCACGAGTACTAATATGTCAACACTTGGAAACTTTCAATAGCGATTTTTGCGTGAAATGACGATGACGGTTCGAAAATACTATATTCGTAATAACATAAAAAATCATGTAAGAACGAAGGAGAAAATTGCGTTTGAATGAAGCCAAGTGTACACATTTATGCTCGTGACTGTACCTGGTAAATATAAGCAAAACACGCCTTCTAATATATAAATAAAAAAATAATAAACGTATTGTTAAAACTCTTAGAACGGCCTTTCCTTTGGTGTCCGCTTTAGCCCCTTTTTTTTTTTTTTTTTTTTTGGGTGGGAAATCATCAAATGACTCCTCCCGCTCTGGGCGGAGCAGAAGGGAGTGTCAGACTTTTACTGACTAAAACCCACCCGTGTTCCTTCAGTTGCCTGCGCCAGGGGGCCACGGTATCTCTTTCGAACAACCCGCAGCCCCGGCGGCATCGGCCCTAGCGGACCCCGTCAGTTCTTGCTGACAGCTCTTTGAGGCGCTCGTGGAACACAACGCGCCGTCGACCCGGGCCTGGTCCTTACCGGGCGGCGAGCTGCCCATAGCTCGCCGCCCCCAAGCCCGCGCCTACGGTGGCCGGGAGTCGGCTGTTGACTCCCGTCCAGGGCGTCTCCTGCGGCGGCTAGGCGCGCGAGGGTGCAGCGATTGCCTCTCTCTCGCGCGCTCCGCCTCCTCCTTCGCGAGCATTACTGCTTCGCAGAAGGAGGTGACGGCCTCCCATTCACTCTCGCTCCGTACTATGGCCTGTATGAGGGCCGGACGCGAGAGGTCGCCGCCGCCGATCGCCGCCACGAGGACACGGCGGGGCCCCGCCCAAGCCGGGCAGACCTCCACCGTATGCTCCACCGTGTCCTCCGGGCGCTCCCCACAGTGGTGACACCCTGGCGTGTCCTCCCGCTTTATCCTGAACAGGAACCTCCCGAAACAACCGTGTCCGGTGAGGACCTGCGTCAGGCGGAAGGTGAGGCCGCCGTGGCGCCTCTCTAGCCACTCCTCAAAGAGGGGACTTATCGCCGCAATTGTGGCGTGCCCAGCACTGGGTTGCGACAATCGCACTCTCCATGCCGCTATGAGATCCCGCCGGAGCTCTGTCCGCTGTGCCGTGATTTCTCGCGGCAGCGGAGCAACGCCCCGGCGTTTTGCCTCCTCTCGCCACTTCCATATGTGGGCGAGGACTTTGGCCTCCAGATCCCATGGCGGCAATCCGGCAAGGAGGCTCGCCGCCTCAGCGGAGACCGTGCGGTATCCTCTAATGAGCCGGATAGCCATGACCCTCTGGGACGCGATCAACCGGCGGGCTGGTCGCCGCCTCAAGGATCGCGCCCATACCGGTGCACCGTAAAGGGCCATGGACCGCACGACCCCCGCATAGAGCCTCCGGCAGGAGGCGTTTGGTCCCCCTAGATTGGGAAGGAGCCGCCTCAAGGCAGCCCCGACCCGCTCCAGTCTGGGAGCTAAACGTCGGAAGTGCTCCACGAAATTCCACCGACTGTAGAGGACAAGTCCCAGGTACTTCATCGTCAGCTCGACGCCGATGTGAACCCCTCCCGCCGTTATTTGTGAACCCGACGGTGGCGCGTCCCGAGGACCATGAAAACACATGGCCTCAGATTTGTGCAATGCCACCTCGAGTCCCAATTGCCGGATCCTCTCGACGATTGTCGCAACCCCGCGTGTCGCTGCTTCGGCCGCCGCCTGGTGCGACCTCCCCTGCGCCAGGACCAGCGTGTCGTCAGCGTAGCAAACTATTTTGATGCCATCAGGGAGGTCGGCGCGCAGCACCCAGTCGTACCCGATATCCCACAGATGCGGCCCTAGAACCGATCCCTGTGGGACACCGCACGACATCTCTCGCCGGTTCCACTCTCCCCGGTGACCGGGGTAGATGACGGCCCTGTCCGTCAGATAAGCCTCGACAATGCGACGGAGGTAGGTCGGCATCCGGTGATAAGCGAGTGCCTCCCTGATGCAACTCCAGGGCAGGGTATTGAAGGCATTGGCGATGTCTAGAGACACCGCCAAGACAACCCCACCCCGAGCCACAGCATCCCCCGTCGTGAGGGCTCGTACGCGCATGATGGCATCCACCGTAGAGCGCCCCCTGCGGAAACCAAACTGGCTGTCCGCCAAATCCGGCCCCACCCGCACCAGCTGCCCGGCAAGGCGGTCTGCAATTACTCTTTCAAAGAGCTTGCCCACCTCGTCGAGCAGCACGATGGGCCGGCAGGCGGACGGAGAGTCAGCAGGGCGCCCCGGCTTCTTGATGAGGACCAGTTTCCCCGTCTTCCAACGAAGTGGGAACCGGCCCCTCTCCAAACATGCGCTTAGTAGTCCGCTTTAGCCCTAACAGTGTACTTTAAAAAAAACTTTACCAGCATCTCCTTTGAAGTGGAAAATTTCTTCATCATAGCAACTTCAGTCATTGGCTGGTTTACTTCAAGGAAATTAGAAACATCTTGTTTCGTAAAAACAATGCGCTTTTTTACCACTATCTGAATTACGCTGGCAGTTCTGCTGATTCTGTAATGACAACCTTTATAGTAACATTAATGCCCGTTTTACTAACGCTAAGCAACACCTAAATAAAAGTGCGCTGTTGGATTCTTAACGCTCGACTCAGCGCCAAAAGTTGTAAATTCAATAGCATCATTTAGGTGTCGCCGAGTGCTAGTTTTCACTGTTATAACTTAGCGTTTTTCTTTCAAACATGTCATCTGCATAGCTTATTCCCAACTATGATGGGGACGGCTTCTAGTTTAACCGGAAGTAACTAAATACCATCATTTTACCCGGAACGACTACCTATCTGACCTCTACAGCTCAGTTAGTGGGTAACACCCTTTGATTAGGATTAAAGGGTGGCGATACCCCGTGGTAGGCCAGAGGGTATTGTGTTACTGGCCCTGTCCTTTCCCTATGAAATACCAAGTACAATTTCTATTTCGTTTATCAGCTCTCTTCAAGCACAGTTGGCCTCCACGCGAAAAACTAAAGAATGATACCCACAATAGATAATCCCTTAATATACACAGCATGACGAGTACAGTCTAAATAGAACAATGAAATTAAAATGACTCGCTCATTGTTTCTACGATAAACAATGCTTAGATCAGCGGAGTCAATACGAGTACAATGCCTCAGAGATCTTTACAACGACTATAAACATAATTAAACAAAATACACGAATGCTCTAATTGTTTAAATATTTTGTATATGTGGGCACATCATTTTTATTTTTTGTCTGTTTTATTCTTCCAGAGGTTAATTCAGATTTCTTTTATAGCACTGTCTAACCTAAACCCACACTTAAGTTACGCTTTTCTGTAACTTAAATAGCCCATTTTTACACAGAAAAGCGTGACTTAAGTACGGCTTTAGGACACAGGAGCTATAAAATAGTATACGATACGTTTGACTTAAGTAGTATATTAATGCACGATTTATTTCACGCAGTGCAATATTGGCCTACTTAAGTCACACGTATCGTAATGTACAATTTATGACTATCGCTTAAAGAAGTAGGTAGGGCTATCTATCTAGCTAGTCTTATCTATCATTATAAATAAAAATAAAATGTTGTTCGTGGTAAGCGCATCACTTGACAACGACTTGACTTGACCGATTGGCGATTTATCTATTTTTTGTGTGCAAAATGTTCGTAATAGTCCGAAAAATTGGAATGGCTGACCTGACAAGACTACATCTGTCAGATCAGCTAGTAAAAATAAAAATATTGAAAAAAAAAAAAATCCTTTTATATTAGATAAGTACTATTATTTAAAAGACTTTTTATTTTCTTTTCCTTATACTGAAAAGAGCATTCTTATGTGAAAATCCTTGGTAAACATTTTTTCCCGCTTGTTACGCCGTCGCCGCTACAAACAGGATGTTAATAACATGTAACTGCTTACTAACGTGTAGGTACTACGAGTTCTATAGATCTTGTACACACATAATTATATTATAACTATTATACTTATTTATACCGACATAAATGCTTGAAGCCGTATGTTAATTGTACATTACGAGTATTCATACAATTAACATTGGAGACAGTAAGATTTCTGCGCAGAATATCTTTTTTTTTGTTCTGGAGATTTCTGTAAATACTGTATGACGTGTCCTTTTGCGCAGCGTACCGAAAGACGTAGCGATGGAAGGCCTCACATAAGGTGGACCGATGACTTTGTGAAGGCCGCAGGAATCTGCTGGATGCGGGAAGCACAGAACCGGTCGAAGTGGCAGTGCTTAGGGGAAGCCTATGTCCTGCAGTGGACGTCTTTCGACTGAAATGTGATTGTCCTTTTGGTCTTAAAGAATCAATTTATCATTTATTAGACATCCATCTCACTCAAAACACGATGCGCAGAAGAAAAATGAGGTGCGTATATACCCAAAAGCGAAAGCTCTAAAAACAAACGCTGTTCCGAATAAAGCTTCGGTTTCTTAGAAGAGCGGTAACCGCTATATAATGGCGACAGAGACAGCTGTCATGAAAATGATGGCAGCGGGTTTGACTTTACGGTGTCAAAAAACGCTCTCTAGGAAAACATACCAACTTACTTTCATAAATAATGTCTTAATGATGTCATTCGCGGGTATAAACTGAATGTATAGTATAGTAGACACTATGTGGCGGCCACCGTTCCTCTAGAAATCCGTAGTACTCCAGGGTCGGCAATAACGCTAACCCAAATCACTCTATAAAATTGCGAATACATTTAAGACTCATTAAAAAAAATGTTTGCCATGCTGTTTGGCTTAGCATGTGCACATTGCAGTATATCTCATAAAAGTAAAGCATACACACAAGATTTTGAACAAAGAACTTTTATAAGCGTCCTCGTCGTAGGTAAGTAGGTACTGGCCTATTGTCAGCTGACCTGAGTTTGTGACGTCAATAGCATGAGATGAGAGGATTTTCCGCGCTTGAAAAGTTAACATTTTTATTTATGCTATCATCATTATACAAAAGTTGTACAGTGGTGGTGAATAGTGTAAAAATACCTATACTTTTTAAAATTCGTTGATTACATCCGGATTTCGATTTCGATTGCCGGATTTGCGCACGGTTGGTGACAATCTCCAAAATGTGGGCGCTAAACCTCTGCCTAACCCTTCGGGGATTACAGGTGTGATGTTATGTTATGTTGATGATTCTATTTTATTGAAATTGTACCCTTTGGCTTCTTCTCACAAAGTTCAATTTCAAATGAGGCTAAGGATGTAAAATGTCGTAAAGAAATAAAAAAAAAACTGAGAGAAACTGTCTTGTCTAATAAATCATACTTAATAGATTAACATAATGTCGGATCAGTGTCAATTAACGTCTATCACATCGTATTACTAATTAATTTGATTACAGACATTGATCGGAATTAGCCTATTATATACAACGTATGTAAGTAGCTGAGGTCTTTGAACTTTATATTTATAAATGTTATTAAAAATAAATATTCTATGCTATTATTCATGTTGTTTAATGGTACCTATATGTATATTGGTAGTGAAAGTTTTTATTTATTTTACCATTTATGTACACACATACTTAAATAACATAACAGACAAGAAAAAACAGAACAAAAAATAGGAAGCTTATGTTTTTATTAAATATTGAGGATCGTAGATTGATTTAGAACCAAATTAGTGTTTAGGAAGTTTAACTGACGCAATTCCGTAGAGCTAAGGTCTTATTATAAAGTTTTAAAAGCAGTCGTCGTTACGGTGCGCTAAGTCATAGGTATACTATATACTGAGATATTATTTTTCTTTCCAGGGCGGCGGGAAGGCCGTTTTCTTTTAAATCCTTCTTTATTGCTAGCACTTTACCATTTCCACTATATCATTTCAAACTCAAATGTCTCATAGTTACTTAACTTTCCTGCTATCACAGCTACTTAAATACCTATCTACTGTGAGAACTTATGAGAAAGATAATGTGATTCTGTAGTATTTTGGAAACGTTATTGAAAACACAACTAAATAATAAAAGTCACTTCCTGTCCTGCCTATCATGCACCTTTCAGGATTTAAACGAAGCCAATAATAGAGCAGCTGTACAGGTGGCTCCGTTTTGTGTGACTATTCCTAAATTACCATAGGCTGATAAAAAATTATTTTTCCTGATTATGATAATATTATAGTTAAGCGGGGTAATTGTGTAACACTACATTATCAGTAGTAATGGCTTTCATTTTGACAGTTCAACAACATTCATAGCGTTTTTTAGGTTGTTGAGCCGATATTTTTTCGAACACATGGAGTGATGGATTAGCTATAATATCCTTTCAAATGATTCAGATTGTGATTGATAGTGTGTAACGCAAGTAAGGTGAAGAACGGCTATCTATAATATTTTTAATGTTCTCATAATAACATGACATTTATTTTAAGTGACATTATACTTAAATTTTTTTAATAATTGCATGCCAATTTTTAAGGCAAACGTGATGATCTGTGTTACCCCTACTTTTAACATCTCTTGCATGCTAACAATTTGTGTTGTATGTATTGTACTCATGTTTGAGCAAATAAATGATTATCTTATCTTATCTTAAAAGGGCTCTCCCTGGTCGGACAAAAGATTTGAATCAAATCGACTCGAAAAGTAGAAAAAGAATAATGAAAGGCTAGTACGTCATCAGCCCTAAACACGCACAAAATAGTAGATTCTAAGAACAGGTTCTTGTTCTAAGTACAAAAAGCCATGCAATTCCAAAAGTCTGTTTCCATTACTTAGCCAAAGCAAGCCATTAAAAACTCTCCGTTAAAATCTCATTCCCATACAAAGAAGCCATTCAGATAATCTCAGTTTACTATAAAACAGCAAAAACAGTTCCAGTTTAATATTAGTAAACATTAAACAATGTTAGTATTGAGGAAATCTTACATAATTCATGAGCTACTCGTTGGTTCGCTCATTGATTTCGTTAACAAAAACAAACGAAAATCGTCATCGGGGACTTTGATTTAAAGATTTACATATATTTACGTTCAAATATTCATGATAGGTACCGGTTTGATCTTACTTATGGAAAATGCATGCGTTTTATGCAAAAATGCAGCGTAGTAGCGAAACTTGTTTTTAAAGAGAAGCTCAGCCTTTAGCATAGTAAAAGCAAACTACTATGCCTTTAGAGTGGTATATTTTAACTGCGCATAACCCGATTGTAGACAAAACAATTGCAGTACCTACAACTTACGAGTACCTATATAAATGCCGGCAGTCTTATCGCTAAGAGCGATTTTTACCAAACAACCTTTGTACTTTGTAAGTCACGACGGCAACCTATTTTTGACCGTAGTTTACATTTTTATTTGTCTACAGACGTAACAACGTAGATATGTATATCGTAATTGAATGTACAATTTTAATAATGTTATGCCAAACAATAAACCGCAGTCTTTTCAACCATTTGTCTAAACTTGCAGCAGTGTAGTCTGTACCTTAAATCCATTCGACCTTCACGCTTAAGGGGACATCACCTGACTAATGGTGCGATCAAATGCTTGGACAATCGCTTAGCTAAAGCCTTCTAATTGACACGCCACATAAATCCGTTTAAACGATGTTTGTTCCTGCGTTTTACCTGTAGGTACCTTATAAACGACAGTCCTTACATCAATACTCGTAAATTCATTAGGTTGACATCCAACGTCAATTTGCCGTGTTATATAGCTATAACATAGATCTGTCAAAGAATTACCGTTGTGATTTGATTATACGGACAATTTACGTTGGTAGTCAAAATAGACAGTTGGAATTAATTGTTGAGAAATGCTCAACAATACATTTTCCTGACTTTACTTACCCACAGTACTCCCATAGAATTTTCAATAAGTACTTTACAGAGAGAAAATACATAAAATTCTAAGCATGTCCACCTCTTTTACCTAATGTTTCAAGCCAGCACGAAGTAGAACAAAATACTTAAAAGATATAAAGTATTTGTTTAGGAAACGTTTTGTTTTGTATAAAAACTCAATTCACTTTTTCTCGATCGACGAATCTAATTGAATCCGCGTTGTGCAAACTCAAGTGCAACTCACTTTTTTCTAATTGGTTAACTTCATTGAACCGCCTTTGTACCTTTTTGTGCGAAAAGTTTAAATAAATAAATAAACGAAAAAGTTAATAATATTTTATTTAAGTAAATTATACTTCGAGAAAGTGCTCGTGGCTAAATGATACCAGCCGCGCGGGTCGATTGAAAGTTAAGCTACGCTTGCCGAGGTCGGTCAGTGGATGGGTCACCATCCATTACATATTGAGACCCCTCCGTGCCTCGGAAAGCACGTTATGGTGTTGGTCCCGGCTGTCATTCGTAGATCTTCGACAGTCGTCACGGAAAGTCAGAAGCCCCAAAAGTCTGACAATCAGCCTTACCAAGAGGTATCGTTACCCAGTAACTGGGTCACATAGGCGCTTAATATAAAATACTGGTATTCAGCTGCATCCGGTTAGACAGGAAGCTGATCCCAACAAAGTTGGGAAAGATGTCGATGATGACTTCAAGGAAAAGGAAATATTGTTTGACAAACAACAAATAAATCAATAGTGATTATGAAACAGATAGATGCATCTTGAAATTTAGCATGATCTTTTTATTTATGAAATATCACGACCGATTTCGTATTACGAGATCGAAACCAGTTTTCCTCAAAAAACAACGTGGGTTTTTTGAGATGGAACGAATGCTGTTATCTAAGTGTAGGTACCGCATTTTGTTTTTATTTAACTACAAGATAAAACAGAAGACTATAAAACAGTCAAATGCTCATATTTTTGTAAATATTTGACAGCTAACAGTATTTTATAGACTTACGTCTCACGTCGTAAACAGTCTCCATTATAATAACTTTAATTTCGGAAGTCAGTGTCAAAAAACGAAAATGCGGCACCAACATTGACTTCTATTTTTCAGTTTGTAGTTTTTTTTTTGGAAGTCGGTTGTTTTGTTTTTGTAAAAAAGTTTTTATTTTTCACTTTTGAGTTGTGCCTACCCCACACAAAATATATACAAGAATAAAGGTACCCCAATAACCACTTTGAGAAAAATGAGGGTGTACCGTGGTATACTTAACACATCTGCGTACCCCTTTAGAGGGTACAGGCGTGATGTTATGTTGTGTGATTGCGAAACAATGCATACATATGCGATAGCAACAATCGCGGTTGATTTGCTGGCATCAGATCTTTACGAAATTTAAATGGGACGATTTCGAAATAAACCTCTTTCGATCAATAAAATAAATTTCCAAATCCGTCTATAATATGACGGAGTTATGCCCAAACATACATAAAAAAAAAAAACATCCGAATTGAGAACCTCCTCCTTTTTTTTGAAGTCGGTTAATAAAACAGACAAATGCTCATATTTTAGTAAATATTTGACAGCTAACAGTATTTTATAGACATACGTGTCACGTCGTAAACCGTCTCTACATAATATGTACCTACACAAGACTCTCTTACGTTTTATTACATACTTCGTACCACCAAAGGTCTAAATATTCACCTGACCTATTTCCCCCACAAAAACTTTTACTCATTTCGTGCTGTTTCGTTTTACCTTTTTCTTAGTAATGTATTCTTGTTGTGCGCCTATTTGAAACCATTACTGTGCATTTAATTGTGTCCGCCACAGTATAAGAACACTGCAGTAGAGTGTTACTGATTGGGTTGGTCTTATCTTTGACGCGGCAATATCTTAATTCGGTACCTTGATGGGTAAAAAGCACGCTAGGAAAGCTCCTGTTTGTTAAGGCTTGATGTTCCTTGACTAAGCGATAGTTTGATAAGGTTATTTGATTATAAATTGAACCTTTTTACTGGAAGTTTCGATGGTATTGCTTGATGCCAACTTATATACCTACTTTTTATTGCCGCATAATATATTCATTTTCACTTATCATGTTCTAAAAGTTCGTGTTTATGTTGTGCGTAGGCGAAATAAAGCCGTTTTTTATGCTCCAGTGCATAAAGTACATTTTTATAGAAGCATCTGTGGAGAACAAACTGAAGATATCAGACTGTATTACCGAAGCAATTAATTTAATTCCTAATGAGCCGCAGCCGAGTTGTTGTTCATGATATATGTTTCAGCCACAGCCAACCAATGACAATCTCGTAACTTCAGGAACGTCACAAATAAACACTGTAAATATGCCAGGGAAGAAAATACATTTTAATATTACCAATTGTACAAATTTCACTTAAAATTTTAATTAAATACTATTATATACTTAAGTACTTTATGGCTGTTTCATTTTCTCGCAATCAAAGTGAAAATCAGAGTGTATAACTCGAGCATAAACAAGCCATTTTACCCCTCGACTTAACCTCGACAGGCCTGTTGGTCTAGTGGTTAGTGACCCTGACTGCTATGCCGGAGGTCGTGGGTTCGATTCCCACCCAGGACAAATGTTTGTGTAATGAGCACGATCATTTGTTCTGTGTCTGGGTGTAATTTATCTATAATATTTATGTCTTTAGAAATATATAAGTATGTTTATCAGTTGTCTAGTACCCATAACACAAGCTCTGCTTAGCTTGGGACTAGATGGCGTTGTGGGATAGTTGTGGAATATTTATTTATTTAAAACCATTCACCCTCGCCTGAAATGGCTTTTTTTATGCACTAGTTGTACAATCTACTATTATTACTTCGGATAAAAATACATATATACACTGATGTTTATTCAGAATTAAAATAATAATATGTACGTAATCAACAAACGACGCTATATTTAAATTTTTGAATAAATAAATAAAAAAAATATCTAATAATTTATTAGGTTTTAAAATTAATTAGGTATTAGTTGTTACTTATAGACAAGGTATGACATCAGTTTTTTCTTTCATATAAAGCTTTGAGTATGAATCTGGACGGCTATAACAGTAGGGGAAGACCAAAGAAACAATGGACTGTGTCAAAGATGCTAGAAAGGGTTAAATGTCGAGATGATGACTTATAGAGAAGCATGGAAGTAAAAGATGTAATGTGCCGACCCCAAATAAATTGGGTTAACGGCAGGAGATTGATGATGGACACCTGCACGACCTTTGGTTGACATGAGTGTAAAAATTTGATTGTAGAATGTGGCTTCGCAAAGCCCGAACATATGTACTTAAAGTCTTTGTTAAAATAATAAATACGGAAATAAAAATAAAAAAAGAGCTACAGAGACGTAGACATAAAAAGAAATTATACAACTCGCAACACAGGCTACATAATTAGGAACGGTAGGAATTCAAACTAAACCAAGTTTCGTTTTGCAAAATAAGTACAGCCACTTATCCGTTTACCATCAATAATTAGCACATACTACGTGTTCCTGTAGTTCTTTAATTTGCGGAACTAGCGATACCACCCATTACCTATTAATTAATTGCCCGTAGAACATCCAAGTTGTTATAGACGAAAAATTAATAATGCATTGGAGTTACTTGATACTCGTAGATACGTTAAACAAACTTGTGCAATCAACTGCCGGTTATTATGTGTCTGTTCGTAAGTATTGTTTACGTGTATACTCGTGTAAGAAAACTAGTTTTAGTCTAAAAGAAAAACGCCTCGTAATCGTATTTATCCACTGGTTTTTCAAGATGTTAGAGACAAAGGTCTGTGATTAAAAGAAAAGGACTTTAAAGAGGCTTGATCCTTGATTTATTTGTTATTCAAATTACCGAGGGTAGCCCTTATTGCAAACCAAGTAGGTAATATATCAATCAAGCCTTGACCTACACACAATTTTAGAATCAAAATAAGTTTCATTCGGATTTTCAATTTTGTACAGATAAACAATCCTAAGTTAAACCCATCTAAGGACTAAGAAGTTTTTATTTAAATAAACGAGAATTAATAAAACACTGGCTGGTTTAGATGAAAAACAATACAAAAGCCATCTTTTATACAAATTAAAACGATTAAAAATATACTTGTATGGCTTTAC
The DNA here is from genome assembly GCA_947507525.1 of Apamea epomidion. Taxonomy (NCBI): domain Eukaryota; kingdom Metazoa; phylum Arthropoda; class Insecta; order Lepidoptera; family Noctuidae; genus Apamea; species Apamea epomidion. Next base: position 8,376,462 of record OX382232.1, read on the forward strand.
ATAATTATTTTAACCACGTATGGCCAGTTATCTTTGCATTTAAAAGAGGTATACCACTAAAAAGTTTACATTTAATTAATTACTAAGATAACTTTGTCTGGGTCAGTGCAGCTGTTTTATAGGTAAAAATGTTGCATTTTGTTATTGAAATTAGAAAAATAATTATTAGGTACAGACCGCGCTGATGATGCAAGGTTACAAAAAAAAAAATAGTCAGAAAAACAAGATAATTGCTGAATCTTATTTCTAAATAATTCCTTCGCATTTCATGTCAGTGCAATTTAACCTTTTATGTTCCGGGCTCGTCTGGAATTTGGGTTTCAATAATCCCTTTTTGTAATTCATTTTGATGATCCTTGTTGTTTTATATAGTGTACAAGTATATAAATAATAAATATACTAACCTCTGCTCCAGGTGCAGCTAAAGTTCAGTTAATTTATGAACAATTGATACTAATTCAGAAGTCAATAAAAGCTAATGAGTTCATATAAATGCAGGGAAATACCTTTGCAATATACTCAATAGCCCTCTCACAGGTACATACGAACAAAGATGACGCATCAGTAAGATCTTAATAATATCATCGATATAATTGTATTGTTGACGTCATCATCTTGTAAAAAACTTAATGTTATTTATACTTAAAGTTTAACGAGCGGATACATTTCTGAAGCATGCATTCCGTTTAGTAGTCTTCAAAACTTACGAGAAGTGATCCCTAGTTTGAAAATAGTACCCTAAGAACATAAGTCGTCTACCAGAGGGGCAATTCTCGTAATTTTAAGAACGTTCACAGTCTGATCTCAGACACAATCTGTCAAAAATACCTCTAATTTCCCTACATTTTTGACAAGTTTTTGACATTGATTGTCGCTGACATAAGATTGCGACTAGATTTTGAACGTTTTTAATTACAGGAATTGGCCTTCAGTAATCTCCCGTTTTAGTCAGTTTGAGGGTGATCAAATTCTGCAACGTAATTCACCCAAGGTGCATATTCTTAATACCATAATATATTAATTTTACTATTAATGCCATAATATTTTGGTTTTGGGGTAGAAATAACTTTGCAGTAATTTTTTTATCCGAAATCTATTATCGGGGAGTCCTCGAAACAACTATCGATGATTGTCATAGATATTGTCTTCAACCTCAAGATGATGCATTATTTTGTATAACAAGCTCTGCAAAAATAACGCAGTTTATACATATAAGCATGATGATTTTAAAGTGGTTCGTAGAAGGCTGTCATCAGCAGTACATAATGACCAGGCTGATTGTTAATGAGACTATGCTGTTATTGCGACTGCTGACGAAACCTAGCCCCGTGCAAATACGTATGCAATGCGCATGATCGCATGCGCCATACTAATTACTCAGTCCACCTACAATTCTACATCATACATAATGTTTTAGTGGCGGTGGTCAATGTGAAGCAGCCTGGTCTTGCCAGCTTTGTTATGTTCGAAAAATTTGTCTGCTCAACAACGTAAATAACGCAATGAATGTGGTTGACCTGTCAAAATGACAGCCAGTCTTACTGCTAGTGTGTTACGCAATTACCCCACTCGCTGCAAACGTACAAGGTGCAAATAGTCGCCTATTAGTAAGAAACGATAAACTAACAACAAAAAACTGCGATTATGATTGTTGAAAAGTCCCATCCATAATCAGCAATACTTACCTAATCAATTTGTGAGCTATTATCATTTTTATTATATATTATCATCGATTATTATGAAATATCATCTTTATAACAAACATAATAACATCAGCTCCTAAGCGTCCTGGTGCACAGGAAAATTAATAGTTGAGCAAATTGACGTGTTCAAGCCATTTCATACAACTCCAATCTAAGAATGACAGCTGTGATCGGAATATACGGACAATTTAAGTTGGTAGTCGATTTGGTTAACAATGAAATTCCCTGACTTTACATAGACCTAATGACCTCAAAAATACCGGCTGAAGAGTAAAAAGAATTGGTGATTGCAGACTGTTATTATTATCAGATCAGAGTGCACAGCTGCCTATCGTCTTGTGTAACCCTACAGCCACATTTTTCAACCGTGCATAATGTTGGACCTATTCATTCGATCCACATTCCTACACGTAGGTACAAATACCTACGTAGAGTTTCATCCCTTGAATTGGAATAGTTGGTGCCCCGGCTTATTTGAATTTAGTGGACGCATGGGAAGAATTTAGCTGACGCGGAGGTGGTCGATGGAGTTAAAGCTTTGTCGGAATGCTGGCCAACGTTAGGTCAAAGAAACCAAGGCCGCTCAAAAGCGTGTTGGGTTAATGATATCGTGATAGTCGCAGGAAACACCTGGATGAGGGACGGGAAGTATGGCAGAAGAAAAAGGAGGCCTATTCACAGCAGTGGATGATTCCGGGCTGAAATGATGATGATAGAAAGAATTGCATTTTTTGTGCTGGATTTTTAAAAAATAATAAATGGGCCCTCACTTTTCCACTATCTCCCCTGGTGGAAAACGATGGTTGAGGTCTACAATGAAACGACCGTACCCTGAAGATGCCTGCGGGGTAATTGCGTAACACACTAACAGCCTTTACGTTGTTGTGTGTTCATTGCATTATTTACGTTGTTGGGCAGACGAATTTTTTCAACATATGAAGCAATGGATTAGCAATATCCTTCAAAATGATTCAAATTGTGATTGATAGTTTGCTGCAATTAGGGTGCTGTTCATTGTTGCTTGAGAGGTTGGAGTTGTGTATTATAATTAACAGTTTATTTTTCTTGAATCGATAGTGATAATAATGAATATAACATTTAAGTAGAACACTACACGGAACCGTGATGCTACAGAAGCTATGGGATTGAATAACTAATTCCTCTATGGCGTCACCTTGCCACCTGCTTTTTATATCTATGACAAATGACAACACCGCAATTTTTTTATATTCTTCAAGTTAGTTACTTAGTCAATCCGCAAAGCAGGATTTAGCAAAAAAACCAAACCAAAAAAGATGCTCATTGCTCAGATTCAATGTGACGTGCCTACATCTATACTTAACCATGAGGCCAATTCCCGTAATTAAAAAAGTTCAAAATCTAGTCGCAATCTCATCTCAGCGACAATCAATGTCAAAACCTTGTAAAAAAAGGAAGGAAATTCGAGGTATTTTTGACAGATTGATACTTAGATAAGACTGTGAACGTTCTTAAAATTACGAGAATTGCCACTGTTCTCCTTGTCAAATATATATTGTTTGATAATAGTTGTATTTGAATAAGTAGATAGTCATCTAGAATAGAACAGAATACTCTTTATTGTACACCATACAAATCAGCCGAGTCATCTAGCCGAGTTATGTTGATAGATTAAAATTTAATTCGGATATTTAGATTTTTTACGAAATGCTATGCAGATAAACCTTAGCCGAGAATGTATAATATAATTAAGAAACAGCATTTTTTTTAAATAAAGGAAGTAAATTATTCTTATTAAAAGTTCTAGGAAGAAGTTTTGAGTAAACAACAGGAAAACACCTTGACTCTTCTGTTTTATGCAGCCGTGGCCTAGCCGACCAGGAAGTGCATTCAGGGCAGAAGTTCTAACCTACCATTATACTAGTTGCAGCGCCTTAGTAGGTAGGTAGGACTGTTCTTGCATTAAAATTATGTTTTATTGTTTTTTCCTCCTAGGAAGCGGAGATGGTCATGTAATATTTAAATATAAAACAGATGATTGCAGATGATAGTGATTAATTATTAAATTCCTCATAGGAAACTCAGCTTGTTGACCAGCTGCGGCGATAAGTCCCATCTTTGAGGAGTGGCTAAGGAGGCTCTCACCTTCCGCCTGACGCAGGTCCTCACCGGACACGGTGCAACTGAAGGAACACGGATGGGTTTTAGTCAGTTAAAGGCTGGCACGCCCTTCCGCTCAGCCCAGAGCGGGAGCGGTCATTTGATGATTTTCCACCCAAAAAAAAAAAAAGCTCGTTGACCAGCTATTCCAAATGTAATCGTTTTGTCATGGAATCGTGAATAATGTCTGTGGAAATAATAGAATCATGTATGCTGTCTGTCATCTGTGGTAACCGCGTGTACCTGTTACCCCAGTCACTGATAGATACCTACAGTTTTATTGAAAAAAAGTGATAATTTAGAATCCAGTTTCTTTAAGGCGAAAGCGTCAGGATACCCCGCGAAATTCAAATCTTACGTTTTTTTTTGCAATTTGCAGGTCAGTATCAGGTTGTATGTTGATCTGACTTAATACGATTCGCAGCCGTTACAATTCTTTATTTATAGAATTATAATCATAAAAATCATCAATCTCAATCATAAAACTCTCTAAGTTCATATCACCCTATTGAACGACTAATTCCTGAAATCATGACATTTGAGGCTATTGCTGATTTTAATGATTATAATTCTCTGACGTCAGCCATGTTTGTAACGGTCGCGAATCATATTTAATTCGACATATCTACAACCTGACACTGACCTGCAAATTGCAAAAAACATATGAAAATTTGTATTTTGCGGGTTACCTTAGCGCATCCCACTTATGTAAATAGAGCAGTTTGATCTCCACACCCCCCTTACTTGAAACATCACAAGTTGTTTTATATTGTTCACACCGAACCAGGTGCTTGCCGATGTCTCTCCTTTAAGTCTTCAAAACTCTATTCCTACATTAGCATATAAAACGGACATTATGTAGAACGGCACGTAAACGATGTTAAAAGCGTTTCAATTACGATGTACAGCGCATCTCCGAGCTAATATGGTTATAGAGGACATGTTGAATTATATGTTATGTGACCACAATTTGTAAGCCATTGTGCCTCATAACCTCGAGAGTTTGTCAACACGGTAATTATGTACCTACTATTCAATTAACTTGTTAATTCGATGACAATTAGGCTACTATTTACTAAAAGGAGACTGGGCGTATTTGTATGGGAAGTGGTCTCTGGACCGACACATCGGTGTTACATAACTATACATAGATGAGGTGTACCTGCGCAAATATCTAAAATGTAGATATCGATCTACGTTTTAAATATTTGCGTTGGCCTCATCTGTAGGTTGATAAAGATCATTATAATGGAAGGTAGTTTAGGTACCTACGTACTTTGTCAGATTGTTTTCCAATTATTGTAATTCTGGCTTGCGTAGGAAATCGGGAAGGTTCTATCAATTATGAAATCTGATTAAAATCTTGGTTACTATACAAATGTCGGTCAGTGCCTATTGAATATCAAGATTGCTAAGATAATTGGTATTAAACATAGAAAAACCTTTTGAGTACCTAATAGCAAATTGCTGTGGGTTTAAACTGCGACTATCATTCGAAGACCGAATTAGTTTAAGCGTGATCGAAAAGTACAAACAGTTTTTTGTAATGTTTGATAATCAACGATATTTATTTATAAATAGGTACGTTTTTTTAAAAACTACAGTTTAACTTGTCGTTTCTTACGCGGAAATAAACGACTAAACTATCGATTTCGAATTAACATCGACAATTCATTCGCTCATGCCATAGATTATTCAACTCATGTGGACATGCAATCGAGTTTGGTGAAATCATTAACCCCTCCATTTGTATGTGTAAATAATTAAAAGAAAGAGTTAGTTATTAAATCGATCTAGAAACCGTTCTTCGAATTACTTAACGAACTTTCATTGATAGCAGACGAGTACTTTCTATATTAATCCTCTAAGCAAAGTGTACAAAAAATGTTTGGTGAAAATCGACCAGTCTCGGTTCCGGATCGAATCGAAACTAGTTTAAACAGTTGACACCGCGTCACGTCGATCTCGGTGCAAGGCTGACGGTAATTATCGATAGTCATCGTTCAATAACACGCTGACAGCCCACATGCATGCACAGAACAACACTTCATACCTTTTATTATTATTTGCATAATAGACTGCCTTTAGAAAGTGTTCAAACTTGTCACAAAGTTTGACGCAGTGTTCTTTCACATTCCACAATTGAATTAACAACTTGGAAATGAACATTGCCATAGATTAAAAAGTTAAGAACGTCATTTACCAAAGACAAAGGAGCTATTTAGAACTCGTGATGTATCTTTAATAAATCATTAATGTGGAACTAGGAAAAACACATCGCATAAACGATGCTTAAATGCGTAGTTTTATGATCGGGCGTTTATGAACATGGAAAATAAAACGCGTGCATAATGAGCGAGCTAATGAGATAATTTTGCATCACCAAAAAGGAAAACTTAGGCCGTATAAGTTGACCTTTTTGTGCAGTAGAGGTCGCATTATAGCTGTATAACGTTATCAATAACGACTTAATTATTGTGACTGACTTTTGTTTATAATGCTTAGTTATTGTTGCTAATGTTATTCGAGATTCAGGCCAAAGGTTCGGACATCAATGTTTTGTTGTAACATTTTGAATGTGTTCGCTTTGTGGATTTGTAGAATGGCCTGCCCTAAATTTCAGGATTTTACTGTGTACTTAAGTAATATCTAATAGCTAGCATACATTTAGATAATAAATTCCTGAGTTCCTCAGGCCTCCTCTCTTTTGCACTGTAACATGAATGCATTATCCATTTGTTATTGTTGAACGTATAATAACAGATAACACAATGTTGAATGTTTGTTTGTTTCATGAATTACTCTTGAAACTATTTTGTAGCTATGCAGTCTGTCTTCACGAACACGTTCAACGAAACTATGTTTTCTTTTCAATAGAAATATAACCCACCTTTAATTTCCCATGAACCTTTAGCTAAGGGCTCATCAAATAAATAAAAACACTTAAAAAAAGAGAGAAATTAAATAATATCTCTAGATAGTTATGGATTTTTTACATCGTGATTGCCCATTCGCACCCAACAAATGTTCAACTTCTGTAACGAGTTTTTTTTTACAACCTAACAAATTGGTAATCACGGTACTTACATAAGTAAAATCGATAACTTATTTACCAATTATTCCGTTGCATGACGATATGGAAGAAGTGACTTCAAGTGCTTAGAATTAATGGTTTGTAATGCTCATTTGCAATGGACTTAGATATTTAGGTATGTACGCAGGTATGTCCATCATTAAAAAGGTACATAAATTTTCCAATAATGGTCATATTTTATGTCCATCGTTTGCGGTAAACAGTAAATTTTTCCATTGATCTTGGAGCCCAGTTTGCGCAGTCACACCTCGAGTATTGATCATATTCATTGCTCATTATGTTTATGTAAATATCGTACGTATTAGTATAATATGAATATGTTGTGTTGTGAAGATGGAAGAATATGGCCGTGTGTTTTATTGTTAGAGGTCATTCAGGTATATTTTTCGAAGGTTGGGCAGAATTCATGGATGTACCAGAAACTTCGCATTCCTGTATCCTAATCTGCTACGAAACTGTCTTATTTGTAGTTTTTTTTTAAATTGTGGACCCAATCACATTTGTTTGTGTTAAATTCATGATAATTCGTACCTGCATATTTGGCTTATTACATTTCACACATAACTTCACGCCTGTATTCCCCAGAGCGTTAGGCAGAGATCTAGGTGCATTGCATTTTTCAAGCGACTCTACCTTACCTAATTCAAAAGAGAACATGAAACTTTTGACAACTATTAAAATGTGTGATTTAATGGCACAAAAGCATACCAAGCATTGTTGTTAACAAAATAAGTATACGGTAAACAATGTTTACAAGACATGATACAAAACTTTATTTTGTAAACTTAACACGTTCAGACGATAAATTACAGGAGTCTTCAGCAGGTGCGCTATGCTGCGAGCTTTGTATGCAAAGTAAATACCTTGAGGATCGATCTTAACAATGTGTCCCTTTACTGTATCGTTTTATAGTCTATTGTGACTTGCAAAGTTGATACGTTTTGCGTTCCTAGGTAGCTTACGCCCAGTTTCTTTATAATATTTGTTTTTTTAATTATATTTATTTCTGTAAATGGTTCAAAAGACAGTTTTACACGTCAAAAATAACTTGTGTTTTAAGACTAGATCGGTGTTTCCTATCCGACTATGATATATTTTACTACTACTATTCGAGGGTACTATATATTAATATATCCGATATCTTGATGTTAAGGAAGAACTTTGTCGAATCAAAAGCTATTGTGAGTTTATCTGAAGACTTCGGAACATTTACGATATCATTTCGTGCTCTCGACTTTGATTGAGTTGATTAAGATTTCTACGATACGAGCTTTTGGATTTGAACGACCTCTTCATTGTGATTTTCAGGGCAGTTATGCGTAGTTAAATTCACGAATAGGAACCTCGTCATTCCTGTGTTTTACCTCTAGTTTTCAGATTTAAATAGTAAATTTAAAAATGTATGCCTGAAACTGCAATGGGATAGTTACAACACAATTTTTACTAAACTCAACAACGTAATGGAATAAATAGCCTCGCAATGTAGAGATATTGCGTGATTGTTGTTCATTTTGTATTGTTTTCTGCAGTGTTTGGCAATTATTCTCTGTAACAGATAGTTGAATCCTTAGCTATGACAAAGAAGTTTAACAACAGTTTTAGGCATCTAGCACTTGATCGAAAGCTATCGGCGATCTGTAGCAAATCGCGAATGTTGAGCAACAAGTGGTTTAAATTGATTAGCTGATATTAGCTGTCAGGTGACTACTTAAATGCAAGAATGTCATTCACCTTAATTGATTGAATATGCAATAACCTACACTTGCAGCGTAATTTATTTTTTTACTCATTCTATATTCGTAAGGTTGAGCTGCTTGTTTTCAAGGCGGCCTTGCCGACGTAACAGATTTCTCAGTGACATCAAGCTATCAGTTTAACGCTATAAGCACGATCAGTATTTGCATGCAAATAAAAATTACAAACAACATAATATGATAAACACGTTTATTCATAGTCACACACAGCCGCGTCCACGCAACAAACATTCGTACAGATTAGTTACAATAATGTATATTATACAGATTACCTTAAAAAGATCTTAACTAGATCTACCGAACACTACACGTGCCACTCTCAGAGATATTGAGATATTAGTCGTTAGCACATTACTGGTCTTGTGTTTATACTCCTATGTATTACAAAGTTATAAATAAATATTGTGCTGAGATGCACCTTATAGAAATAGTTGGAATGTTTATTGTTGAGCCGAGCCACGGCGTTTGGCAACTCGTCCCCGACCTTTCGTTTCGAACCGACATGACTCGTCTTCGGCACGACCCCTCCTAGAAAGGTCATTGTTGATCGTTCTATGGTATTCTATACCTATGTATAAACTATTCTAGAATATTATTATTATACAAAGCATTTTTACATGCGCATATCACTGGTTGGACCACGAGGTCAAGGTAACTTTAAATATTTTTGGTAATGTTACGCATCAGTCCGAGCGTCGCAAAATGACAAGCACTATTATTGGAGGTCACGGTCGACTGCGGACCGCAACCCAATGGTCGTGAGGACTAGGCGAGCAGGTGCGCCAGCGCCAGCAGCGCCAGCGAGCAGGCGAGCGCGGGCGTCGCCGCCGCGCTCTGCGGCGCCACCGTCGGCTCCACAAGGTCCTCGCTGAACACGTAACTCTTCGAACCAGTATGGGACTTCAAAATCCTGTAGTTAACTTCACTCAGGGATACCTGATTTTTCACGAAGTTGTACAGCCTGTTTATGACCACGAACACGTTCCCCTTGCTATCAAATGTGAATCGATCTACCCACTGAATGTAGTTGGGATCGCGAGCGATGGTCCGTTGGCCAACGCGGAAGTCGACGGTGGTGTTCCATTCCGCAATTGTCGAATTTCCGATCAAACCGTAGAAAAGAACCCCAGTTGAATCCATCTTCATGCCGTCTGTCTGTGAGGCTTTGCTCCCGAGGTCGACGACGTAGGGACGCAGCGCACCATTACCTTCCTGAGCGAGCGATTCGTTTTGCAGCACGGATGCGTTTAAGGCGTACAGGTGATAACTGGACAACGGGCAGTAGTACACTTTTCTGTCCACTTTGCCTTCTTCGTTTCGGTACTGGGGTCCGAGGGCGATGCCATCAATGTTGACAGGAAGGTTGACCGTGGTGCCATTGATGCGGAAAAATGTGGCCTCGGCGACTGAAGACATTGATTGAGTGTCTCGAACTTTCCACGATTTTTTGTCACGGCGGCGGAAAACTATAATGCCTGGATCAACAGCACTATTGTCCGTTATGTACGCGTAATCACCATCCCGATTGTCCACCACAATATCATTCAAATAAGTAGTGTTAGGATTCACTGAGTCCGATGGGAACGGAATGCGTTCCATTTCATTTTTGCCGCTCTTGAGGTCGATGAGCACGAGCGACGGAGGGCACTTGGGGTCCGGGTTCTGGGTGAGAGTGCCGACACGGCCGTTGTCCAGGATCCACATAATACCATTTTTATCAATTTCTATGTTTTGAACAAATTGCAAAGCGTTGCAATCTCCAACAGCGTTCTGGCTCCAACTAGGAAACGGGCGCAGCTTGGGGGCCGTGTCCGTCGGCGACACGGGGATGGTCGCCAGTGTGGCCGGCACTCCGTCCAGCATTCTCGGCATCGTCAGGAACAAATCGTCTTGGTAGAAATTTATGCCAGAGATTAGAACGTTTTGGGGGATGTATTGGCTTGTATTGAGGGAGGCCTCGCGGTCTTCCGGGGATTTCCATTCGAAATCTATAGCGTTCCATTCGTATATGACTCGAAACTGTTCGCGCCTTGGCGCGGGTGGTCGCGGGTAGGTGTCGTTTTGCGCGGCCGCGGCGGCGACGGCGGCGAAGAGCAGCAGCGCTAACATCGTCAGTGGGTGCGCGGCGGGACGTGTGGCGCGAGCGACGCGGCCGGAGAGACTGAAGGCGGACCCACTCTGCCGCCGACACTTCTGTGCAGAGCTGAGCCTCGCGCGTGACCACACCGCGGACGTCACCCTAACATACCAATCAGACCCTAAGCGACTTATCTTCAAGCAAGGTTTATTAAGACGGTGGACGTAAACATAAACACACGATTTATTTTTGTTAGCTTACGTCGGAGTCGTCGCGATATAAATGTACCTACATGTGGCTCGGAGTCGTCGCGATATAAATGTACCTACATGTGGCTCGGAAGGGGTGCACCAAGGTCACAAATCTCGCCCCCGGCTAGACGGAGGGTCCGCCGTCTGTTAGATGTGTTGTTAACGGTTCAGATAATCGATTCAGTCGGAAGTGTACATAGGTACCAGTGTGTGTAAGCAGAGTTCGTTACACTTGTAAAATATGAAATCAATTCTATAACGGAAATAATAGTATATAATTGAACGATCATGCTGTTTATCAAAGCTCGGCCTTGCGTTTGACTCTAATAATACCTAAATTGATTGGTTTGCTAATACAAAGTGAAATTGACAATATAAATAAGGTAGACTGTAAGATTCAATGTTGCGAACATTGAAATGCTAATAAATTTACTTAGATACGGTATGTTGATTTGATAAAGAAGTAGGGCGACGACATTATTATTAAAAAATAAAAACAATAAGATTAAAAACATGTCGTGCTGAATGCCTAACAGAGCCAGGTAATAAGTTTATCAACTCGATTTTTGATAACACTTCGTACGTAAATTACCACTTGAATACTACATAGGTGCGAAAAGGGGTTAAGATAAAAGAGTAGGTACTCAGTCGGTACTTATTAAATTAATTAGGTACCTGCCTACCACTATCTCATATCTCCTGTAGAATCATTTTCATTAACGAACGGAAACCACTGAAACTATTTTGGGATTTTAGTAGATACAAATATTTAGTCATTGATTTTGAAATTACAATTGCTTAATTCGATTCGATAATATAGCGTGTAAATTAGTCGATTTTGTAGGCCCGATCCTGAAATCGGTAGTTTATCCCTTAAAACGTTACAGGACGTTTAAGGTGGCTTTCAATTCCAAACGTCTGAATTGAAGAGAAACTTGAATACTAGGCGATGGATATTTTTGAAAATTTGGTATGATTTAGTAGTGTTTATGCTCAATCTGTACGAAAAAAGGTAGGTTTGTACTGCTGAATTTGGGATAGCTACAATGCTTTGATTTGTCATAAAAATCCATACATTTCACAGCGCATTTCATTTCATATTGGTTTAGCGAACCATTTATATTGTAGCTGCATATTCACTACTTTTTGTAGTATTAGGATGCGAGTATCGTATCCCTATGGTGGATAAGATTGTCCTGGCTACCCCCTTGGCCATACCTAAGCTAAGTAGATTCCGGATATTTAATTTAGAAAATACCTCAAATTTTGTGTTCAAAAGGTAAGCAACAAGAAATTGGATTGACTTATTAACCTGTCACTCAAATAGAGGCGAATAGATAATAGAGTTACTGTTCAAAACGCAAGGGATTTACAAGGGGCTGACCTCATTACTTAGTGAAGCTGAATAGCTATTTGTTTGAGCCTGTCTCTGTATTTCAATATGATTATCTGCTTACCATTGGTTGTGTTTAGATAGATAGATAGATAAACCATGTATTTAGTGCACACAAAAGACATAACACAACACACAAAAGCACAATTAAATTACAACAAATTACATGAATATACAAAAACAAGGTGCCAACATACAAAAAATTAAAACATACTTAGTGCTGATTTTTCAATCGACAGATAATTTTTATTCTTGGAATAAAATTGGCATCTGACAGATTTTGTATGGAGAGAGAAAGAACCGTCTAAAATTCAAAATTATTCTTTGGATAAAATTATCTGGCGTTGGAAAAATCAGCCCTTAAAGAAATTTAGTGACACAATGACATACTTTTTTTATTTTTATTTTTTATTGTCTTTTATTGATTTAGGGGCTTTTGGTCACAATAAGACCATGCCAGCCCCATCGTAACCTAATACAAGTGAAGCTACACACCTTATAAATGATTAGGCCTCTAAAACCTTACTGCCTATTTTATAAACAAAGATAGCTGCGTTAAAAGAGGCTCGGATAAAGTACTTTGAATAAAACCAACATCTATCAAATTACATTTAAAAGTATTCATCAGTGTCTCTCTAGCAGCTCGGGTCCAAATGACATACTTTAAATAAAAATAACGAATATACAAAGTGTGGTGTGCGTCTCAAGGTTGCACCAAATGGTCCAGCTCAGCATGTGTCAGGCAGATCTACCTGACGCTGATATTCTGCTAGATCCCTGCAGTGACATGCGGAGATAGGTGTTTGATATTGGTTGCATATTAGAGAATCGTAGATCGTGCTACGGACACAAGTTACGGGCGGCAGCGTAGCAGCCAGTGCTACGCTTTCGAATGGGAAGCTATGTCTGGAGGCTTTAATTTAGGTAATACCTAAGTTCTGTGGGATAGTTGCGTACCACAATATAGGTAGCAATAGCCTTCAATATTCTTCAAAATGATTCAGATTGAGATTGATAGTTTGTTACGCAATTGGGGTGCTGCTTACGTTTGTATTTCTGCTTGAGTGTAGTGTTCTAGCTGACACAGGGTAAATATTTTAATTAAAAAGGGTTTGTGTTTCTTTGATTCGGATACTGACCGTCGAAGAGGACAGACGTGACGCGTCGTGTTCTTACGTGCGAAGCCAGTGGTTGAATTTGAGTGTGAACCTCGTATTTGAAATTTGAATGGTGTTTCGCGTGTTGTTTTCGAGGGTACAAATTAAAACACCTTAAAACGGTGGAAAAGTGACATACGTGCGTTCCTGATCTACAGCCAGAGGCCTAGGCTTTCCGGCCGAGGATTCTGGTCACATCGAGTGACTTTGAGGGCTCTTTGCGGGCCAATCTGGTGAGATCTTTCTGTTTAATTCAGGGACCTCCATTGGAAGCTGTATCCGGCTGGGTTTCAGTTTGTTTGGACTTTTGAAGCCACGCGCGAATTAACATCATTTTAAGCTATAGCTAAGCTTTAGGACAATGTTTTCATATTATATTTAGTAGGGCGGCATAAACAAATATACTCTATAATTCTAGCACAAAATACGGTATCGTTCTAGATGTCGTACTTCACGCTTTTCTTATTGTAACATTGTACTAAATTACCAAAACTGCCTTGAACAAGTTATCTATTTTCTAGCTTGTAAGTCAAGTTTCTATACCCACGCCCGACGCAGCAAAAAAAAAACCTCTCAGTGCAACAAAAAACTACCCCGAACTCTTAAGTTTGCATAACAAGATGTATTCCTAAAGATAAACTAAAATAAAATTTCATATAATTTAGGTTCCAAAACCCATCCCAGTTCCGAGCACATGTGCCCAGAAGCTCTTGTAATACCATAAAAACAAAAGCATAATTGTGCCGATGACAAAAGACGGGAATTCTTTTTTCGAGGCGAACCGATAGCCCACCAAATAAATATGGGTTTAACTTTCGACCACGTGTCTGTCCGTAAAAACCTCGCTTCATATGTTTGGAGCATCGAGATGACGACAGAATTCGCCTAGCACTTCTAAATAATATACAAGAATTTCTGCCTAACACCAATCTCTTTCAGGAACAAAGGATAACAAAATACATATCTACACAGTTTAACATGACGTTCTGGGGAGAAGAGGATATCCTAATCGCCGCATCCGAGTTCTATCTAAATGGGCATGTGCACACAAATACCAGTACCCGGCAACATACTTATCCTCTACAAGGACCAGCATTATGATAGCTGGGTCATGACCGACGAAGAACATTACAACAACAACCCGATATTTCGAATGCAAGAACGAAACAACCAACGTCTAAAAACCACAACCTAATAAGCCTTTAGTTAACCAGTACAACACACGTGAAGAGGAAGGACAATCCACGAAACCCAAGTTTCAAACGAACAGCCTTGGGGGCTGGTCGTAGCCTTGGCTAGCTCATTAACACAGTATGAACAACAAAAACGTAATGGGTACCATTACTAAAATGCTCCCGGAACTGACCAAGTTGTAAATGAGCTTTACAAAGCGATACCCCAAATATTACAGGAAGCCCTTACGTGCGTCACCAAACCCATCAATAAACTGGACATAGAACGAAAAGTGCGACACGTGGCTGGAGCAGGTACCAATTTCGAAAAACAATAACCCTAAAGATGCGAATGAATAACGGAGTTGGGCAACTATCAAGCTTTCTTTTTAAACAATAGATCAACAGACGACCACATATATTTACGGGTCTTAGATGAAGAACGGCTCGCAGGTAAAAGAATTTATGTACTCGCTATATGAGCGAGTTATCATGAGAGACTTGATTAACCACGCTAGGAATAAATCAAGACAAAAGCAAATGCATGAAATCTTAGGCGCAAAAACAGTAACCAAACGCATCAAGACACACAGGATGTGCTAACTCGCACGTGTTCATAGGCGCCGCGAACTACACCTGCTGCTTACACTACCGACCTATTTACACTTCTGAATCAATTTTTGGAGGGATACGGCGGAATACAGAAATAAGATCAAGAAACCTGCTAGTGAGATTTACAAAAACACTGGCAGTAAAACGCTGACAGTAGCAAGGCTTACGACGAAGACATTGAAAACAGCAACTTTTAACACAGCAGACCAATGACATAGAAAAGAGCCGAGAAAGCAGTTAAAACCCCGCCAAAAGATTCACAGGTTAAGCTCGACTTAAAGCACCTGGCCGCGACGTCGTTAAAAGATGCCCATCCATAGACAAATATCACCCATCTCTACACTAGTCCAATGCTTACTCTAGGATGCATATAGGCTCTTAAATCCTACCCTTTCCTACGGGCGCTTCTTCCCTACAATTACCGCGCGCCCTGGTCTACTCCTTGATATGCAATGGTGGCTGTAGCACCATGAACATGAGGTTACAGGAGCTAGTGCGAATTTTGGGGTTCATTCGATTAATCGAGCCTGGTTTAACCACGCTGGGATCAGTACATTTAATTCATTCATTCATACATTCATAAAAAGGGTTTGTGTTTCTTTGTTTTGTAATGTTAATTACTATGTATAATATTGTGTAGAACTAAGTTCTTTTTGTCTAGGAATTTGTTGCGCGACCACTTTCCACCTAGCTAAAACATTAGGAAGTGGTGAAGGGCTGGGCCGTTTTGGGGGAATGTCTTATGTCATTTTGATGTTCTAAAAGTGCTGTTGGAAGTGACTTTTAATTTTGAGTTTGGTAGTATACCAGTAATGGTAAACTGTTCCTGCTATAGTTTCGTAAGTGTGCTACGGGCGGCAGCGTAGCACATAGTGCTACGCGAACTATGCCCCACCTACCTTCCTAACAATTTTGATATTTCAATATAATTGTTTAGTTACCATTGCAAATCTTGTATGTTAAGTTGTTCCCTGTAGTGATCTTTGAACGATTTGAAGGTCGAGCTTGCTACGATTCAAACAGGGGCGCACGTTGCACTGCTACGCATTGGAGCGGGACTCAGCGGGATCGTTGGGGTTGTTTTGATATTTAAAAAAAAACTTACTTAGTTATGAGTCTACCAATGGTAACATTAATATGTTTCTATTTGTTTCTATATAGTTAGTTTCTATCTACGCATGCAAGTAACAGTTGCAAATAAAAGCGACCGTAGCAGGACAGGCTACGCTTTGGAAGGGGAGGCTACGCGTCAAATAATAGTGGTAAGGTAAAGTGCGAAACATATTTACAGATACTATTATTTATTCAAATACTTCTAATTTTTTTTACCAACTCCTAACACTGTGTGTGTAAACACTACCTGTGCTACTGGTTAACTAAGACCCACTGGTTTAGTTTTTCACGACTTTGGCTAGTTCTTCCTGTTTTCTCTTTCAAGAACAACGGTGGCCCAGTGGTAAGTCGTGGCCAACTTACGAGTTGTAGGTCGTGGGTTCGGACCCAGGCTGGCGCTTTACTTTGTGTAAATAATTTCATCACCACATCTCTCAAAACGGTGAAGGAAAACATCGTGAGGAAACTGGCATGTCCTAGAACCAAAAATTCGAAGACATGCGAAATCTACCAACCCACACTGGGCCCGCATGGTGGTTTAAAGCCCAGTCCCTTTCGAAGAGAGGAGCCTATGTCCCAGCAGTGGAAACATTATAGGCTGATTATGTTTTCTCTTTCATAGTTGTGCTCAGTGCTCATACAGTCTCAAATGATAAGTTATACATAGATTCAGCCCGCGACTATGTAAAATTGACGCGGGTTTTAACATCAAACATATCCTTTGACACTCGGCAATAGCGTAGCCTTCATCAGTATTTTTTTTTGTAATTATGTCAGTACTGACATAATAACTTTTATAAAGATATAAACAATAAATTTCACCTACATAAGATAATAAATAATATTTATTTAGATCAACATCCTCATCGTCATTTGTGATCTTCAGTATCATTTCGAAATTAGTCAAACCATCAATACGAAAGGGTCGTACTCGTTAGTAACAAGTTTCCGGGTCGAACATTGTATTGTAACGTAACGGACACGCACAATTCGTGTCCCGAGGATTACGTGTCTCCCCTTATTCGGGACAATGTGCTCCAGACTTGTACAGCTGTTATTACTTTTTAATTGTATTTCATTCAATACAATTCGTACTGGCTGGCAGGCGAGGGGAGACGTGTTTGAACCAGTATCGAATGCTCTAATTTGAATCCCTTGGGCGTTACCCGAATTGTTTTTAGGGTTCTGTAGTTAAACAAGGTACCCTTATCACCGTCTGTCCATCCATCTGTCTGGCTGTCTAAAAAAAAGAGTAATGTAACTTTCGATGCCTTTTATACCTACGTAGCTTAACCTATGAAACTATGTATGTATATCCTATAAGAGCGTACATATAAAGGGTGGCAGGGACATCAACGAGCAACCGGTTACACTGACACTGCGTTGAAATTTTTCGTCTGATAATAAAAAACAAATTGCAGTTTTTTTTTATAACCGATGAAAAATTTCTACGCTTTACGTCTAGAATCATGTGCTGAATTCATAGATATAATTTCTATTGCTCAATTCATGGTTACAGTTTGCGCCTCGAAGTTCCCGCCATCCTGTATAACATTTGGAATCCTCATGTTGTTATTATCCCTACACATATTTCTTTTGTTTTCAGGACCTTTTGTTTTTCGATTATCCTGCGACACATTCAATTTCATGTTGTTTTCAAGTTACAACATAATAATATTATTACATTTCTGTTATCCATTGGTTGAAGTAGGTACTGATATTATCATGAAGAGTGCCTTTTTGTTTATTTTGAATTTATTTATATATTTTATTGTGATCAATCAAGTAAATAACTAATAGTTGTTCAAGAAAACACGCGAGCTTTTCAACTTAGTCGAATCATTAGCTAAGCTCTTTTTGGTTTAAGGTATGTATTTGTGTTTTCAACGATGGATTGACGGAACCATTTCGTGATATAACAAGCTTGTTCAATGAGTCAAACAGGAATGGGGGCGCTTCCTGAGTCATTGCAACAATCAATATTCACATTATATTGCAATAAATTAAACTTTTCAGACGCTGGGATTGAGTCATGTGAACTCGTTACAAATTATCATATTTCCAGTATGTTAATATCTACTATATTTTGCAGTACAGTCATAGACTAGGTAAGTACCTATTTATGACTATTGTGTTCAATGAGGAAATAATAATAAAATATAAGCCCTTTGTTAGACTTCGGACTAGACTATACAATTTGCCATTTTGGAAGCATATTGGATTCTCGCTATGTAAAATAGGTTATATATTTGTGGGAATGAGTGGCATAGAGGGAAGATATAGCGACATCGATGAATGAATGGAGACCTAGGCTAGTGCTATAAAAAACCCAAATAATTTTTAGTACTCACTACCTACCTTCACTACCTACTCGAAAGCACGCCATTATATGGCGGAATATGTTGTGACAAGATATAACTTTAAAGCCACATTTTTAATGTTTCACCATATTCTGACAAATAAATGATTATGTTTAGTAAAACTTGTTAGGAACACACGACTAGACGGCACGGTTGGCGCAGTGGTTAAGCGATTGACTGCTGCGCTGCGTGTCGCGGGTTCGATTCCCGCACGGAACAAATATTTGTATAGCCTACAAATAGTTGTTCCGGGTCAGGCTGTTTGTGTATGTGAGTTTAAATGTTCGTAAACGCACCCAGGATACAGGAGAAATTTCTAGTGAGGGGCAACGTTTTTTATAAAAAAAAATAAAAAAAAACAATACGACAGAGAAATATATAACCACAATATATGGAATGGATAGCTTACAGTGGATATTATCATCATAGTTCTCCTGCCTATATCTCAATTTATTTGGGGTCGGGCCTACATGTATTTTTCTTCCATACTCCTGTATAAGTATTTAGTCTTCATCTCAGTAGTTACCCCCTTTCTAACAATATCATTATTCACACAGTCCATCCATTGTTTCTTTGGTCTTCATCTACTCTTACAGCCACCGATATTCATACTCAAAACTTTCCTCACGACATTTTCCTCATTCCACCGTATCACATGCCGATTACTGTAGATACTGTAGATTATTCTGTTTATCAAATATCTATTCTAAAAGCATTGTATGATAATGATAATGCTTGTGGGATTATACTAACTGTGATCGAAGTCTAAGCTTATGTGAGCCATGCCAATGTATGAATCACGATTAGAGACGCATCAGAAATACGTATACGCTACCTAGGTAAGCGCTACGCAACTTTGAACGTAATGTTGAGCAAAAACATAAGGAATATTGCAACGCAATAGGGATTTTCTTAGGTTTTTTGCAATTTGCAGGGCAGTATCAGGTTGAAAGCTTATCGAAATATGATTCGCGGCCGTAAAACATATTTATTAATAGAATTATTAATCATAAAAATTATCAATACAACTCTTTAAGTTCATATTTCCTTATTGAATGACTATTTCATCAAATCATGACATTTGAGGGCAATTCTAACTCAAGGAGTTTTATTGCTGATTCTAATGATTATAATTCTATTGAAGTCATATTTGTTACGGTCGCGAATCGTATTTTAACCAACATACAACCTGACACTGACCTGCCAATTGCACAAAACGTCCGTAAATTTGAATTTCGCTGGGTACCCTTACGCAACCAAGGTCCAAAACGGTTCTTATGAAGGCGGTTATACGAACCGTTTTGGACCTTGGTTAATCAGGCCTTCCTGAAGTTAGCTACGATAAGCTTTCTTAGTAATATAAACTGTAACTTTGAAACCCTGTTACAAGTACATAAGACATTTCAACTTAGCCTCTGGGATGCCCAGCACATGCGACGTCTCTTGTATCGTTGATCACCATTTACCATTAGATTCCCAGCTGTTTGAATAGGATGAGGAATCGCAAACTTAGGAAATATAGGGTTGAATTGTCTACATTCTGGCTTCTATTCTAACCATCACATGAGCCAATTCCACAGAGGTAATATACTGATATAAAAGAAGAAGTAACAGCCTAGAAGCATTTGAATACCGTGGGTAGGTACCTAATCATTATCGTCCACAGCCCGACTTCATACACTGCTAGGCAAAGATCTCTCTTTTCTTGTGCCAATGTCCACGCTCCTGTGCCAAATTCATCCAGGTTTTGCCCGCAATGGCAACAATTTCGTCTGCCCATCTCGCCGCTGGACGACCAACATCTCGTCTCTCAGTCCTTAGACGCAACTCTGTCACAACCTTTCCACTAGCCATCCCTGCGCCTTACCAGAGTGGCAATTCTCGTATTTGAAGAACGTTCACAGTCTGATCTCAGTCTCAATCTGTGAAAAATACGTCTAATTTCCCTACATTTTGACAAGTTTTTGATATTTGTTTGTCGCCGAGATGAGACTGCGACTAGATTTTGAACGTTTTAAATTACGAGAATTGGCCTTCAGGTGGGAGCCCAACTTCATTTGAGTTCCATCATACGCTTTCTGGTATCATAACATCACATAACAGTAAACATTGTTACTTTACATCTGGGTTATACTTACACGGAATGCTTAATAACAGTCATCAATAATGACTAAGCCAATGACAAATGGGCGATGTTCTAAATTCAAAGAGCTTCTGACATCTCTGTGACTAAGGTTCTTCCGTATACGCGTCGCAGGAGTTGACTAATGAATAGTTAAGTATAAGTCATTGTAAAATATTTATATGAAGAAAAATATATCTAAACTAGCTTTGGCCCGCGGCTTCGCACGCGTGGTGGTCGGAAATTATCACGGGAACGTATGTAGGTAGGTACTATACTACTGGGATATAAGTAGGTATCCCATGTCCTAACCCAGGTCCGTGCCAAAATACAACGCCGCCGCGCCGTTCAGCCGTTTAGCTTTGAAAAGGTAATAGAAAGACAGAAAGAGTTACTTTCGCATTTTAAATATTATTATGTACCTATGAGTTATTAATGAGTTAGTATCTACGGAAGGATATTGATTTATACTTTTTTTTTTGGTATTATACATTTTGACTGAGTCGTCGTTGGATATTTTACTAGCTATTAGGGTCTTGCTACTTGCATGAACAGAAAACAAATAAATACAATTTATTTCTTATTTTGAATAGAACAAAGCTAGTGGGTTCATACATAATACTTATTTGGCTGCTGGTAGAGCAAGCGTGATCTAAAACTGTAAAATTATTAAGATTTTAGTCGTTACCATCGCTTTTGGTCTTTTACCATATTTGTTTTTTTTTCTTGTTAAAGTTTTTATGAAAAATATTAGTAGGTAGGTTGATCCCAGGCCTTTTTTACTCGTGGTGCTGCCATCTATTGACTAAGTATTGAGATAATGGTAGTGCCCTCTAGTGGGCAGTAGTGTTACTATTAACCAAGCACGTCGGTTACCTGGTAGGTTAGTACTTGATATTTCCAACAGATGGCAGTTATTTGAATAATGTACTGTATATTCACTTTTATACAAATAATTTAGAAACGTTTAAATAACCATACCATTACTGAAATAAAATATAAAAAAATTAAAGTAAGAATAAATTAATTATGTATTTTAAATTATTTACCGTGATTTGGTTATAAACCAGTATTTTAAATTGACTCTCACATCCCGTATGGTCTAGTGGCTAGGATACCTGGCTTTCACCCAGGAGGCTCGGGTTCGATTCCCGGTACGGGAAAGTACCTTTTTATTATTTGAATTCCGCTAGTTTTTACATACTTGCTTTTGGTTTTGCCACGAAGTAAATATACCAGTAAAATCACCTTATTAAAATATTTGCATGGTTGGTTTTTTTCTGCCGCCTACAAAATCTGCAGTATCCAGAATCATCGCATACGCGTTGTAAATCTTAGACAACAAAGCTAAACTATCTCATGGGCCTATAAATTAATATCCTTCAAACCATGTTAAAGCTGCTGTTATTTTTTTTTTACAGCTGGCTGTATTAGGTGTACTACACACTACCCGAACAAGTGTGTAGCACCCCTTGTAAGTAAAACGAGTTGGCTGAATCAAAAGTATAAATAATTGATGTCATGCGTGATTGCAGTAATAATCCAGTAGGCGAATTATGTTTCAAGTACATTACGTCATGAGTTTACTAGCCAGGCGTCCATGCTTTACACTTGAAGGCCAATTCCCGTAATTAAAAACGTTCAAAATCTAGTCGCAAACTCATCTTAGCTACAATCAATGGCAAAAACTTGACACAAATGTGGGGGAAATTAAAGGTATTTTTGATGAGATCAAACTGTGAACAATCTTAAAGTTACGAGAATTGCCCCTCTGTGCAATGGCGAAATGTCGAAACATTGAGAGTTATGCACTATATCTAAGTTAAATATTCAAACAAAAAAACACTCCTGAAAGATCAAACAGATGGAAAGGAGAACGTTGATTCTTGACGAAATTGTTCTTCGCTGGCACGACTGTATTTCAGATCCTGTTGGCCCAAAACTTTGCCACTTCTACGGCGTCGTCGGTGGCAGCGCAGAAGTCACTTTGACTGCTTGGTTTGGGAGACAAAGAGCAGGATAGGAGGTGTAGCATAGTTTGCGACATAGCTCCCACATCCACACTCTACTGCCGTTCCGTCGAGGTAGCCCCACTTTACCAGGTTGGAGTTACATCTTAACTTCTCTTACTTTGAAGAAATTGTTGAGATCTTGTGTAGACTACGGGTGTTAGGCTTGGCCGCTTCCTGGTACACCGAGTTAGCAGCTGTGTGTATAGTTGTAAACTGTGTAAGAACTTAGGCTAGAGAAATAGAGGAGTGAGTACAAAGAGTGCCGTGAAGGAAAATTGGTAGGTTCTTTTGTTATGAATCGAGCGTGGTGAATTGGGAAGTAGCCGTTCTTAGGCCAACAACTATTTGAAACATCAACAAAAGGCAGAAACAGAAGCCTACCGATAGAGGTATTGCTGCAGTTGATCGATTATTCATCACTATACGTACACTGGATAACATGAGAGGTAAAGTAATAAAGGAAACACATGTTGATTATTTAAAATAAAACAACATGGTGGCTTTTAGCCTTCCGTACAGAAAATTCCACAAGGAAATACACTGTTATGATGTTTTTATGACCACATACATAATAATTCGAATCAAAACAATGGGCTGATGATAGAAATAACTTCATCAATTTGAATGGTTTTGTTTGAAATTGCGCAGATTTAAGACTACGGAGGTCATTTAGTGAAACATGTCCAGTTTATCTTGACACGTGGTGGCATATGGAACTAAATTCAACTGTACTGAATTTAACACAGTGTTGACTGGCCTTAGCAATCAGCGCCGCCATGATGTGTCAGGATTAACTGGTCATCCTGTTTGTTTATTATTAGAGGGGGCGCGCTCAGGCGCGTGTGTGGGTATAAAATTATATTTTCATCGCAATCAGTTTTATTGAACGTAAATATAATTATTGGGGTGAACGGTATTCCGTGTTTTTACGTTTGTAGTTTTAAAAACTTAGTCAATCCCTTCAGTCAGTTTCGAAAAGATATGGGGTTATTGTAGGCTATTGTTGTTTCATAATATTCAATATGTAGCCACAAATCATATAACAAATCGGGTATTTAACTGTAGGCTAGCTACTCACTGACAGTATTTTGGAAAATAAATAGTGGACATTCAAATGAGCTCCTCAAGTTAAGGTACACATTGCTGACAAATGCTGGCACTGATTGGACTAGACCACTCAAATCTGTGTGTTTTTTTTTCTCAAAAGATAATTTCAGGCACTAACTAATCTACATTGTCTTCACATGATCTGACCAAGATTATATCTGGACTTTAAAAGAGACTTTGAACCTTGAGTTTGTTTCGCTCATTTCTTCTCAGGAGTAGTCCGTAGTCGGATAGGAAATGTCGACTCCATCTAGCTTATTTTTTTTTCAAATGACGTGTAAAAGTGATTACGATATCCTATTTACAGAATAAGCGATTTCATTTAATTTCAATGAATTCTTGTACATCTTTTTGAGGCTGTCTGTACGAATGTACAGCCACCATTTATTTACACACAGCACAGTTATTCTCTTCAAACAAAAGTTTAGTGAAACTAGTGTTGGTTTCATTATATAAATAAAACCTAAATTTTGCTAGCCTAGTTTTCGCTCTGAATTTCAGTCTTCAGTTTAAAAATAAGAATGAGTTTTTCTAGAAAACATCGAAGTAAAACAATACCTGATTGTTTAACATTCCAGTGCTGTTTCTCCACATTGTTTCAGTAACTTTACAAATACCTTGTGCCCTAGATCTTTCGCTAACATGAATAAACACTGTTTCACGAAAACTGGAATAGTTGCCATTTCGTAAATCGTAGTGGCGGTTGCACCTTGAAATAATTGTAATTCTGTACTTAGGTATACATATTATTTAACTAAATTATACTATCACATGACCAGAAGGCTGGCCTATATTTAGCCCAAAGAATCAGCATTGCCATCCAACGTGGTAATGCTGCCAGCCATTTGGGCACTTATCCCATTGACAGTGATGCGGACGAATTTTTTAATGCCCAATGAGCTCCTGCCTTTTTCTATATTTTTTCGTATTATATACTTGTATATAGTAGGTATATATTATAATTCTAATTCTGTATATTATTATAATTCTGTAAATACATATTTGTCACGGCCGCGAATCATATTTTAATCAACGTACATCTTAGTGCTGACCAGCTAATTGCAAAAAACGTAAGAAAATTTGAATTTCGCGGGCTACCTTGGAGCATCCACCTTAATGTAAAATACTGGTATTCAGCTGCATCCGGTTAGACTGGAAGCCGAACTAAACAAAGTTGAGACAAGGCTAGGCAGATGATGGTTAATTTCCCTGACATTATTAATGTACTTACTCATATAGCTAAGAAGTATTCCTAGATTAATACCTATAGCATTGGTATTTATCGGTTCTGACGAACGTACCTATATTAATTAATCCGGTTAATTAGGATTGACAAGTAAAGTTCTAACTAGCGTTTGTAAAGCAGCATTACCGTTTTTAAAAGGCATATTACACTAGCCAATCGGTAGGGTCTCTATCTCCTAGGTAGTGTAGTGTAATAGATAGAGAGATACCCTACTGCTAGGTCGATCAGTGTCCCCAACCGCACTTGCCCACTCTATCAATAGGGCCCTACTGTTTGGGTAGTGTACCACGCCTTTAAGTCTCTTTTACAAGGTATTTTAGTGAAAGGGGCATCCTTAAATATAACTGTAGGTAGTAGGTACGTAGTAAAGTACATACAATTGTACAGACCGTAGAAATATAAGAAAACGCACACAAAACTTTCCCAAGCTTCAAAAATTTACAAAGAGAATCTGAGTTTCATAGAAACCGACTGTCTAAATATTTCTTAATGATCCCTAATAATATCGAGTTTTCTTCAAGATGTTTGAATACTCCAGCATTGTTTTGTTAAGCTGCTATTTCCCAAAATCTCCCGACAGGAGAGTAGTAAATATAACTCGATTTTATTAATGGTCTTATACAGACTGATTTTTTAAAGACCAGCCAAATTTAAGGATGTGGTACAGACCATCAAACTGAACAACTTTCTCCATGGGACAAATAGCGTAATCGCGAAAATTTTATCAACTGTCCCATAGAAAACTTCAATACCTACTCGACCTAAATGTATGGGACGGCTGAATTTTTATTCGCGATTACGATGTTGGTCCCATGGAGAAAGTTGTTCAGTTTGATGGTCTGTACCACATCCTTAAATTTGGCTGGTCTTTAAAAAATCAGCCTGTAGAAACAATATGCGCCTATTTTCGGAAGGGATCACATACAATTTGGTATGGTAAAGATTCTAATTATAAAGGTGCATTTATGGAGATGCACTTAGCAATAAAATTGTTAGTATTAAGCGAAGCGCTGAGATTGAGGTTTGTTTGAACTTTGTAACAAACACAGGTTGTCCGAAGATACATACGATACGTAGCTGTGTTTATTTGTCCTCGTCCAGCAATCAATGGTAGCGTCAGCAAAAACACGCGGTTCTTCCCACGTTGTTTGTTTCTGTAGCTACAGTTTTTTTTTTTTTTTTTTTTACTTTGAAGCTCGGTTGATTTACGCGGAAAAATTGAAGATCACGACTTTTGTATTTTATTAATTACTACGCCTACGCTTCAACATCGAATGATAGGCGTTTATCGTCAACGATTCGGTTTCTAACTTTGTGCGCAAAACTTAATGGAATTGATTTGCAACATCTCAAAAAGTGATAAATCCCTTCTTGCATTATTATAATTATATTAATTACTCAATTTACCTAGCCTTTTGGGGTTAGCTTCCAGTCTAACCAGATGCTTGCAGAAGCTGGCATACAGCAGTCTTGCCAGTATTTATGTGGAGCGGCTGCCTATCTGACCTCCACAATCCAGTTACTGGGTAACACGATACCTCTTGGTAAGACTGGTAGTCAGACTTTCGGGCTTCTCACACACTGACGACCCGTAACGTCTGTCAAAGATCCACGAATGACAACCGGCTATACGGTTATACGGGTTAACGTGCTTTCTGAGGCACTGAGGGTTCCTTGCATATAAAGATGGTCACCCATTCACGGACCAACAGCGCCAGTCGACCCGGGCGACTTTTATTACTTAGCCACAAGCCTCACAAACAATTAATTGTGTCACAAAATTAGATTGGTATCTAATCTATACAGCAATATCCGTCCACGCGACCATGATATAGCTTACTCCCAGAATAGCGTGATTCTGATATGAAGGTTAAATAATTGAATAATGTGAAGCACAAACAATAGTAACGATAAATTATGACCTGATGAGATTATTAAACTCGTTGGGCTATTTTAATAATCTCAGGTCATAATAAAACACGCCAACAACGTCCTAAATTTAAGAAATAAATAAAGATAACTATAAGTATATACCTAATAGTGTAATTATTTATGTATACATATAGTGGAACCAGCGTGATGTCTGATAAAGTATCTCTTCGGTTTGTAACTTCACTGTTAAGTATTCTTTAATATGCTATTGGGCACTGGCAATCAAGCAGATGGGCCAACTGATGGTACGTGGTCACTACAATTGGACATTCCACCACTTCGACCGGTTCTATGCTTCCCGCATCCAGCGAATTCCTGCGGTCTTCACAAGGTCTACATTGTGGGAGGCCTTCCAACGCTACTTCTTACGCAACGAGGTTGCCACTCCAGAACCCCTCGGTCCCCTCGGCCATCTGTTCTGCGAGCAATGTGCCCTGCCCACTGACACTTAAGGTTGGCAATTTTTCGAGCTATGCCGGTTACCTTGGTTCTCCTGCAGATCTTTCATTTCTGAATTGTTTCATATGCCTGTAATTACACCGACACCCATACCTCTCAAACTGAATCACACCAACGCTGCTTGGGGGCAGGAATTAGTAACTATGGTGGATGGTGGTAATATTGAATACTTCCCCAGAAGGCATCCTTCACCAAGACTAAACCTAACTTCTATTAAAAATGATTTCATTGTGCACAGAAATGATTGTTGGTTTTCATAATGCGGTAAATTACAGAACTTACGTAAGATTTACGAGGTGCCATAATTTTGAGAACAATAGAAAAGCTATTTGTTTCCAAGAAACAGTAGAGGTGCAGTTTTAATTTGATGTAACTAATAGGTATTTGTAAGGACTATAGATTATGCTGGAATTCTGAGACTTCTAATAACTGATCACCTTGGCTGTTAGTGGCACACCCAGCTGGTAGCTACTGGACACTTTGGTACGGAGTCCCACAGAAGAAACACTTTTTGACTATTCTATTGAATCTGTTCTAGTCCCCAATAAAAATAAGCAGGTCTAAATTAATATCAAAAGGTTGTCTTGTGATTTCGGGACAACCCGAATATTTGCGGACACTATCGGAACCTCCGGTAGAGCGTCTTCAGCGTCCACCTTGTTAAGGTGCGGTTAGGTGCGCTTGGTCTACTGGTTGAGAGCTGGGAGAGCGTTGGTACTCTTAGCTGTCGGCGAGACATTCAGTCTTATCGGGGATGTCGAATGCGTATGAGAGGGCGTATGAGAGGAGGCACGGCGGGGAACGTAGTTTCCTCTGCTTCTGCTTTGCAGAAGGCTTGGTGAGTGGGCTCGAGTTCGCTGAGTATCTTGTCCCAACACTGGAAACGCCACTCCACTATGCGTTACTTTACAGCACGCTGTAAGTGGCGCATGTGGGCTTTTTTCGCGTCAGGGAAAGGAGTCGTAGGCACGAATGGCCGCGTTCTTCTCGGTTATTAGTTCAGCCAGTAGTTTCCAGCAATGGTCTTCCATCACCGAAACTTCCCGTGAACAATCCGTCAATACAGATTGTACGTGTTCTATAAACGAGTCGATCGAGCCCGTCGTCTCAGCGACTGAGACTATGTGGTCAGGAATGGAGTCGAAGTGAGGCAATGTGGTGGATTTCAGTCCAGTCCAGTCGCTTAACACTGGGGATGGTTGGGGTCACGCAGGCCCGCATGGGGGCTAGGTGCATGATAACTGGGTGGTGATCAGAATTAAGCTCGTGTAACGACTCAATAGATTGCAAACTATTTATAAGATTGGGCGCAGGCAATAAATAATCTTTGTTTACATTACAACTAACAAAACATTTAGAAAATAATAAAACAATCAATTTTACTACGACACTCGGCAATAACGCAATAAGTAAATACTCAAACTTCCCGAGCGTCAGGGTCTCTAACATCTGACATCATCTACTTTCTAAAAATCATTATTATCATAATTTATATTACTGCCTATTTTTGTTTCACAAACATAAAAATATCACGTGATTAAAACTATTGGATCGGATGTCCTACACAGGTTTTATTAAATGAAATTATAATTTTTTGTTTACATGAACTCATAACTGATGGAGAATTTCAAACAAAGTTGATCTATTCATCTGTAGAACATAAAGACACCTGCGCACGGTTCAGTTTTCCTAATTGTTTAGGTAGTGTTCTAGAATGCGAAAAATAAAATAATCTTCAAAGCGTTAAAAGTAAAAATAATAAAGCAATTGTGTATTTATGCAATATCTTTTGAATTTCACAATGTGCAAAATCCATTTGGTTTTATGTTAACAGGTAACCCTCTCGTATCTTTTGGTTTTATGTTAACAGGTAACCCTCTCGTATCTTTTGGTTTTATGTTAACAGGTAACCCTCTCGTATCTTTTGGTTTTATGTTAACAGGTAACCCTCTCGTATCTTTTGGTTTTATGTTAACAGGTAACCCTCTCGTATCTTTTGGTTTTATGTTAACAGGTAACCCTCTCGTATCTTTTGGACTCTTCTTATGAGATGAACTCTTTAACTTAATAAATAAATAAATAAATAAAACTTGATCCTATTTTTGATACAACCAGCGCCCAAGTCACTATAACAGAACTCTTATAAAAGCTAATAGAAACAAATTAATAAGCCCCTTTTAGATGCAATCAACCTATTTATTTATAGACTTATGTAAGTTTAATATTTATTCACAACGACAACACGCCTTAATTACAGTATACAAGCTAACACTAATATAAATATACACCCTTAAATTTTGATCGTTTTAATCCTTAAAAGGGGTCATTGTACGCATCATTATGAACAACTTTTACTACGGGACCAACCCTGAAATCGTGAAAAAAAAATCAGTTTATCCATAGATTTATGTTCGCATAATGTAACCCGACATAATGTATGGATCAACAGATTTTTTTTTCTAAATTTAACGGTGTATACCTATTATTCATATACAAGTATAGAATCTGATAACCAGTCTTACCAAGGGGTGTCGTATTACCAGTAACTGGATTGTGGAGGGCAGATAGGCAGTCGCTCCATGTAAAATACTAGTATTCAGCTGCATCCGGTTAGACTGAAAGCCGATCCCAACTTAGTTGGGGAAAGACTAAGCAGATGATGATGATGACATACACAAGTATATAAATTAAAAAATTCGTCCGCATCGCTGTCAATGGGATAAGACTTATATCTAAAGGCAGTAAAATAATGAATGTCAGCTAAAATTAACATTTTATTGTTTATCGCGAGAAGTAATTATCTACCACAAGGTTGTACTAAGTAGGTAGTGGTAATCGAGTACTTAATACTAAGTAAGTTAAGTTTCGCAGAACTGTTTTCGTTCTCACATTATTTTACCGAAGGAGGACTGATGGTTATTGGTTCGAATTCGATCGAAATTCTCACTAAAACGTGCATTTGTATGTATGCTTGCCGCTTTCGTTCTTAACAACTCACGAAGAACCTTCATCAGTGTTAAACTCTTTAAGGAATTATGAGTGTGGTGGAAGTATCGTGACTACTTAAGGGAGAGCTCTTTTAGTTGTTCTTTAATTTTCGTAACTACTGTTTGGGTAACTATTCAACTGCACAGAAGAACGGCATAATAATCATTTGTGTTGAGTCCTGTCGAGCTGTTTTGGTTATAAAATACAAAGGAACTACCAATAGCGTCTGTAGAGATGAAAATATTGACACTGGCAAACACAAATTCCCCTTTGATATGTCCTAAACTAAATATTATTGTCTGGATTCGAAACCAGAAGCAGATTCTTGAAGTGTCTGTTTTTTAGTAAATCAAATAGAAGTGGGGCCCCTGGTAGATCCTTATCTACGGTAATGAAGTTATTGTAGAATTTCTAAGGCAACGGGCTTCGTAAATAATGCTTCGAGAAAATAATACTCTGATTTCTAAACACTGGCGCTACGGCTTGTTAGAATTCCTAAGTATACACACTAATCTAAATTCCAACCTAACTGTTGGGTGCGGTGGACGGACTTGAGCAGAATTTTTTGCCCCGCTTTTAAGAATCGAAAAGCGTGAAAGGAATCGTTTGGCGCCATTTGAATTTGCCCGAAGCGTGTATTGGAAACGCCAGTTAGATAATTCCTATGAAACGGGCCACGAGCCTTCCATCATCGCACCTCGTCGTGTTTATTTTTTAACGTCCGCGAATATACAAGTGTAGTGGGTTTAGCGGCGTTCAGCCAGTCACCGCTCAGACTACACACGGTAGACATTCGCTCCGCGCGCAAGCGAACAGTTTTCCGCCGCAAATTTAAAAGCGCACGTTCTGTATTCAAAGTTCCTCACCAGCTGTTGGTAGCTTTTGAAATAATGCCTAAAAAGAAATAGATTTCTAGTTTTTGCTTTAATTATTACCTGGATCACGTGTAAACTGTGACTTTACGAACCACATGCTTACAGTGTCTGTGTTATCGCGTACAAAAATCCTGTGATATTATTTTGCTGTGAAACTTTTAGTTTTAAAAACTCTAGTGGGTCAAAACTTTTTTAATTTGACATTTCTGGTTTCGTGAAACGTTTTTCGCGAAACAATAAACCAAAAAATTCTTTATGATAGGTCCATATATGAAGGTGAGTGTTTAAACTTTTTATAATTTATTTTTATTTTGTGTGTAAATGTGTAATTGTCAATTATTCAAGGCTTGTGACGAGGTCTCTGAAACATTTGTGTTGTATGTACAAAACTGTTCATTCTGTTGTTGCCTGTCAAAAACAAACAAGCTACCTACTCATGGCAATGTTTGAACACTACATTAGAGACAACACTATATAGGATACTTCAATGTGTTAATTGACATGCTTCCTCCCCAAAATGACAGAACTTTGTAGACGTTTATAAAGCAGAGAAAATTTTCATGAAAACTTCAAGTTTCATTCAAAAACCTTCACCATTCTAAAGTACACATCATGGGAATGACGAGGTCTTGGTAGTATTCAAGTGCTTAATATATAAACAAGTGAAATGAACACGTTAATTATAACCTCAAACTTGTTTCGTGTATATGTTTGTTATACATTTATTTAATTAAAATGACGGCATTGGACGTTATTGGAGCGCTTACTGATAAACTATAACTATAGGTATCGACATTGCATTGCGAAAAGAAAACAATATTTTATCTCTTTGGTAGTGAATCTCTTCAGTCTAATAAGAATTTATGATGGTATAAACACTTTTAGAATCAGAAAATGATTCATTCTTTACAAAAGTGAACTATAGTTTTAATACGTGTATACACGTAAAGTAGTTAACGTTTTCTTATAATTTTATGCTTCCTGCACTATGATTAATGGAGATTATTCATAGATTTTCACGAGACAGAATATTTAACTTCCCTGAAACAGCTGATTCTGTTTTGATATGGTTCACGTTTGCAGCCTATGCACAGCTTAGCATTCCCTACCGAACTCTCTTTCGTTCGAACTATAAAAAAAAAAATATTTTATGAATTTTAATTACCTACTAATAAAACCGTAGCTTATTTATTTTCCGTGCTTTGATAACATCCTTTAGTAGGTCTTAAAGATAAGGTGTTTTGAAATCACTAAGTTAAAGTGTGTGAACTGAATTCTAAGCTTCTTGCATATGCAGTTGCTTTGTGGATGTATATATAATCGTAGCATCCTGTTGACTCCTAACATGTATGATAAACCTTTGATAAACCTTCAGGGTGCTCATACATGTTTTGGTATGGTCTCTAGATTGTTACAACCATAACAATCTAATAATAGCATAAGGTCTTATCTCTTGGCCTATTTTAATTTCATATTGTAACTGATAAAAAGAGACCGTTAAAATTTTAGTTAAAATAACTGAAATATGAAATCTATAACGTTACTCTTTGGTGATATCGTGTAGAGATAAAAATTTAATTAAAGAAAATGTAGAACATCTGTTGCTGTAGTACTTATATACTGCGTGGTAAATGCGTAACACTATTAGTAGCAATGGCTTTCATTTTGACAGTCCAACAACATTCATTGCGTTATTTACGTTCTTGAGCAGACAAATTTTTCAAACATATGAAGCAATGGATTAGCAATATCCTTTAAAATTATTCAGATTGTGATTGATAGTGTGTTACGCTATTAGGATGCTGAAGCTGAACTTCAGTTGTGTTCAGTATCTATAACACATATTGTAGAAAAAGAAGTATGTATATGTAGTTATAAAGACTAGGACAATACTATGGATTATGGAAGGCGTAATTTATGATGATGTTATTCTGACGATAGAAAAAAAAACTCCAATAAAGAAATGTCTTTTGCGAAACGGCAAATAGCAAAATTTGAAAAGGGAATCATATTCTACACCTAATAAAGAGGAGGAGCCTGGTCAAATACGTTTTGATAAGAATTTACGTAGCTAGATACCTAAATATTCAATACTCGTAAAAGAACGACACACGATATAAAAAATAGTAGGAAATTTTACAAATCACTGCTCGAAGTAAATGACCCATCTATAGCGTCATGGAGTCATGGCATTTACTTATAAACTACCAACTGTCGAATATATTGCATCACGTTTTTATGTAAAAAATAAATTAACCCGAATGTCAAAGACATTTTTCAAGACGAGAACCACTCAGAAAAAAGTATCTATATATAAGATACCGGTTTTTATATTATGAATCATCGAATCATTATATCGAAATTCGCAGAGTTGACCGTTGTATTCGTCTATGTATCCATTCCCTATATACAATGGGCCGTTTATTTTTATGGCCTTAAATATATATTCTATAGGAAAATGGACATTATTTTCTGTACGCTAAAGATGGAAATGGTATCCAAGGTTTTGGATATCCGATAGGTACTTGGTAGTCCCCTCGCATGTTCGAAAGACCTTTGCAGCGTTATTGCAATTGTTGTACCTTGCATCGAAATACGTCAATATTGCCGAATCAGGAAATGATATGCGTGGAATTTAAGTTCATGTAGCGGATAATTTGGAACTAACAGTATTCAATTCCTCACAGCGGTACTTACAATAATGGTAGTGAGCTTGTGGCCCAGCGGTGACGGCCCTGACTAAAGTGTAATTGTAGGTCGTGGGTTCGTATCCAGGCAGGCGCTTTACTTTGTGTAAATAATATCATCAACACTGCTCTCAAAACGGGGAAGGAAAACATCGTTAGGAAACCGACATGTCCTAGAGCAAAAATTTGAAGACGTGACATCTACCAAACCGCACTGGGCCCGCGTGGTTGATTTCAGCCCACTCCCACTCGAAGAGAGAAAGCCTGAGTCCCAGCAGTGGGAAAATTGTAGGCTGATTATGGTATGCATTATGTTACAATATGCATTATGCTACATGTAGAACCTCATCTACCTATAGGGACTGGATACAATTTAAGGCAATTAAATTTTCCGTTTTAATTACTTTATAGCTCATAATTCATGAGATTTTAATCCAAAACAGACTTAAATGATTGCAAACTTTAATTTCCATTTTCTTAGAATCCGCACTAAGTACGTTACCTCGTAAAATAATTATTAGTAAAACATACTGGCCATGTGGACTAGACTTTGTTCTTTTATTGTTTTTCCAGCATATTTGAAAAAGGACACTCAAAAGTGCAATGCTAATAAAATACTTAGTTTCTGTAAACAGTACGAAACTGCAAACATATTAGATCAAGCGGAACTCAAACGTAGACTTCAGCAAATCAACGAGTTTTTTCGTTAGTTTAGATTGTTTAACAAACAACTTTAGGTAATTATTTGTAGAAATAACACCCTGACTTAGGTAATAAGAGAAGAGGAACCTATAATTTTTTTAAGACTGTCAGTCTTAAAAAAATTATTCAGTTCTATACATATAGAACTGAATAATTTGTGAAATTCGTTAGTTGTTCCATCTACAAACCAAACTGCTCTATGATCAGCTATCACTGCTCTATGTATACACCACATAAGCAGTGATAGCTATACCTACATATTGCATAACAGAAATAATTTGTCTTTACATGTTTCTCAGAAATAAATTGGTTGTACTTAATGACGTATTGTTATTTAGTTTCCATTGTCGAACTCAACATTCGGTACCGAGTTCAATTGCCACATTAGTAACATGACATTCAGAATAATTCCTTTAAAACTTACTCAGCCATGTCCAAACTTGTCTATAAATCAGTAGACAATAGTGTCATGTGATGCTGAAGCTATGAATCAATGAATCAACATAAGTTTGACGGACAAGTGGCTAAAGTTTCAATACTTTCAATTGTCCCACAATTAGCTACGATTGCAAAATTACGACTCTTTGTCGCCACGATTTAAAAAAAGGATAAGCGTTTAATTATGTAATTTCAACCACTAGTCCCCTAGCAATAAGGTTGAAATTCTTTTAAAACATTCTAACAAGTCTCATTGTGTCGTAACTCGTAATAATTCGAATCACGCTTTGCATACTTCAGTATCTCGTTCCGTACGGTAATGGCTAGCTAATCACTTGTGACATAATGCCAGTGTTGTACGTTGACATAACTCAGTAATTTAAATTTAAAAGCAATGGCGATAGCCGATGCCCCTGAACCGCAAATTAACTTTATTTGAAACTGTGCCGCCCACGGTTCGGTTGGAGTAGGAAGCTATAATAATAGCCATGATTATCATTATTTCGACACTCATCGGTAGTCGCTGTAATATGCTGGGAATATACTCTAATAAATTTACAAAAAAATGTAGGTACAAACTACGCACGTTAAAATGCAGTTTTAGGTAGCTGCTCAAATCAAAATGCACAAATTACCTAACTATTTAACTAATGTTCAAAGGATGAGTGGCTTTTTACCTCAGGTTAATTATGTTCGTATGCATCGTGATTAATCGTTATTCTTGTAATTTAAAAAAGGGTATGTTAGGTTGCTGCAGGTATGAAATCGCATCAATGAACATCATGGTCGTTCAAGGTTGTTTAAAGTAGCAATTAATACCTAGGCGATGATTAGTTTCAGACTGGCTGGCTCACACGTGGCACATGTGGACATGGTACGTCTTGCTAGGGTTATTAAAACTATAGCCGTTTAATTAGCAGATGACATGTTAGCTATGTTGCGGGTCAGATACCTACCTATTCGAACGTTTTATTTTCTAAATGTTAAAATAGTCTGTTAAATAGAAATAAACGAAAAGTCGTAGCCACAAAGTATAAGCACTAAATCGAAATGACAAAAAACCCACAAGAATAAAAATGTGTAAAGCCCACGACAAAAAGATTTTAAATGCTAAAAAAAATACAATAAAATGTTTAAAACCCAAAAACGAAAATGTTTAAAAACCCAAGAATGAAAATTATTAAAACATTCTAGTGATAACAGCTATAGCTACTTATGAAATAATAAATATTTTTTTGAAGCTTACAGCTCTAGCATGACTTAAGAAAACATTTGCCACAAACCACCACACTTTTTTCCATGCTAAATATAATTAAATTCCTCGTTACGAGACCATTAGGAATGGAAAATACAAAATATAAATGGTGCTTACGATAACTAATAAAGAACTGCCATCATCGCTTACCATGAATTTATTTACCTGCACCAAAAATATGGTACTTGTAAAACAGTTGTACATATTTATAACTGTACCTAAAGTTTATATTTAATTAATATATTGAGGTCCTACCACCTCTGTACCTATTTTTTCTGTTCTGTCTTTAATTGTCTGTTTATATTTGTGTGTACATAAATAGTAAAATAAATAAATAAATGAAGTGTAGCGCCGAAAGAGTCCGTCGATCGTCTGACGTTACCGTAAAATAAAAATAATACAAGTCTGGAAAAAACCTGTCTGGTACTCAGGTATATATATTTACTAAAGACTGTGTACAAAAGGCAAAAATTTAAAGAACCATGTCGAATGTTTTAATCATTATTGTAGACGAGATACAACTATACATAGAAGCATCACAATGGTGCAGCTGTTACAAAACCTAAGCTAGTTTTAAACTGAGCCAATATGTGGGAGTCAGTTGAAATCATATTCAATTTGAAAATTTCTCAGTCATCTTTTTTACTATTTCAATCATCACAGTTATAATAATTAATGTGACAACGACGATTCTCCGGCAGGTGATTTAGTATGCATCCAACTATTTCGTATCCCCTTCTATCGCAGATAAAGACGCTGTGTTACCGGCAGGAAGAGAATATTCTGCATGGGCCTTAATAGTGCTAAAAGACCCACACTTCATGCAATGTAAAAAGCAAGAATTAATGCTATAATATATGTCTGACTAAAATAAATCTCAACCACGTGCAGTGTCAAAGGTCAAAATTCGTTTTAGATCATATTAATTTAATAACAAAACCAAACATAACTGTGTTCATACTAGTGTTATTAAACTACCTATCAACATTGATAAGTAAAAATTTTCCTTTGCCATTGGCTGCTTTATCGAAGGGCACTCATGTTTAACGTTTTCCTCCATAAATGTAGTTAAAAACATTGGCGGTTTTAATAATACCCGTTTCCACATAACTAATCATTATTGCAAAGGTAAAAAAAAAACTAAGATTGGTAAAACTAGGATTTCGCTTCAGTCCATCGATGTGTGTCCACGCCGACCTATTATCAATTTCTGTATGTGTCAGTCAGATTCCCTCTGAATCACCTGTCGCAGGGTTATTATCTAAGCACAGACTTTTATCAACAGTCTCCATTTCATACTTAATATAACGGCACAGTATTAGTTAAATTGTAATTCCTCTAGCCGCATTCAGTGACATAACATGGATATGTAACGTGAAAAGAGCATATATACATATATAGTAGGTATCCTATCCTATCCTACTATATATATATAATATAATATATTATGTAATATAAAATATAATATATAATAATATATAATCCTACTAATATTATAAATGTGAAAGTTTGTATGGATGGATGGATGGATGTTTGTTACTCTTTCACGCAAAAACTACTGAACGGATTTGGATGAAATTTGGCACACAGATAGTTTATAATCAGGATTAACACATAGAATACTTTTCATCCCGATATTCCCACGGGATCGAAACTTATGCGGGTGAAACCGCGGGGCGCAGCTGGTAATATTATAAACGTGAAAGTTTATATTAATGGATGGTTGGATGGATGGATGTTTGTTACTCTTTCACGCAAAAACTACTAAACGGATTTGGATGAAATTTGGCACACAGATGGTTTATAACCAGGATTAACATATAGGTTACTTTTTATCCCCATATTCCCACGGGATCGAAACTTATGCAGGTGTAACCGCGGGGCGCAGCTAGTAGATAATATATATTATGCTCTTTTTAGCTCAATTCCTTCTGTACTTGGCTGTTTCTCTGCCATGCAATAGATACCATCGTTCAATCACAACGGGCGTTTCAATGAATGTCTATTGCTATTGTTGGTATGTACAATTAACTAGATATTCTTGGCAATTCACAAGCACTCGAACATTTGACCTTACGTCTATTTAATTCGACCATTCATACACAGTTATACTACAAAGTTCGGAGGAATCAATCACGTTCAAATTGACTCTGATAACAATATCTTTGGGTTCATTTCGTATGTTTACATGCGTCAGAGATTAACGCGTTTTTACGTGATGACTGCTCTAAAAAAATAACAGCAGACATAGGCTAACCGGATGATTGAGATAATAATTTATTACTATAGTTTTTCGATCAACATTGTTAATTTGGTTTGTTTTAACGCTCAGTAAATTCGATTTCTCCATGTCCATTTAATCTTGTATAGTCCCACTCTTACCACCCACACGCTACCTCAACTCCTTTTCGGTTTCACCTTTTCAATATTTATTACAAGCAATAACTTTGTTACTTTCAAACATTTCGAATTTCACTTTGTTTACGAACTGACAGACATATTGATATTTAAATGTTTCAAAGAGAGTCACCAGACCGTGAAAATGCTCAAAATTTACTGGGTTACTCCGTTTTTCATGTACTACTCAAAAGAAGTTACGTAATAAACAAAACGGTTAAAACATAGATAATCGATAGAAAGTATGTGTAATTTTGTAAGAATGTGATTTATCACACTACAATCGATTTTAAATTTTAACTTCACAAACAGAGAGCCCATAAATACATACAAATAAATATAATATAATAATCTAACAAAGATGTCGTTTCATAATAGCGTGCTTAGCAACCTGATATGAGAAGAAGACACGACTAGCAACAGTAATGTTACTAAAGGTGCCCATCCCTTATCTTAGAGCTGTTGGTAGTCAGATGATACGTGAACAATGATGCAAGTAATTCGAATACTTGTAGGCAATACCTACTATTATGATTCGAAAGTCTATAAGTCATCAGCAAGTGACACCGTAGCTGCTTGATTTTAGTTTGTAAACTTCTCATATTAACGCAAGTCTGGATTAAAACGGTCAGTAATGTTTCCCATGACTGGAACAACAGAATCGCTGCCGTCAATAGCGTTTAATTTCTTAATTGCAATTACAATATCGATTTAAATTCCAACGTTAGCCATGTTTACGTATAATTTATCCAAATCGGATAAATTAAAAGATTAATTTTCATTAATTTTATATAACTAGTAATAAGTCTCAGTTTATTTAGTTGTAAGTCTTGAATGTTCTTTCAAAGTAGTAACTAATGTGGGTCTCGTATCCGATTCCAATGTGCCATGTGAATACACAAAAGCAGTTTTAAATGCCCTAATTGAATTAGTGATTAGTGAATCACAATTCAATAATGAATGAGTATTTGCCACTTTATCGCGAACCAGTTAATTCACAGGCCAACGGTCCGTATATGTGTTCGTGGAACGAATTCACGAATTTGCGGAAATAACCTTATTCTTGAGAACAGCGAGAACAGAGAGGAGAGAGTGAAATTGCACTAATAATATAATAAAGTTCGTTGGCTTCCGTGTTCATGGACTGGATACTGTGATGGCCAGACATCATGTTCCAAGAAGTGGCAGAAATTAGCGAAATTTTCCTTTGATTAAGGTCGCAAACGAAATACGTCAGTTTCCAAGTATAACTTCCGGCTTTTCTGCCAACATTTCTCTTTTACTAAAATAATAGTTGAATGATCTTATATTATGGTGATTGATATATTGATGACAAGCGTCATTGGACGTGTTTTATGTTGTGTATCATTAAATTCCGTGCCAGAGCAAATTAGTGTCTAACATGATATTAATTCGCAGGACATACATAAATATTATTATGTTTCTTGTTAACGATCAGTCAACTTTCTCGAAAAACTCTCCTTCGTCGTAAGTACTCGTCAGGTTACTGAAGTAATATCATCAAAGTAAAACTAACTGGTGACGTAGCGGTTATCGTTGAGATTTTTAATTCTTCGTCGTAAATATCGACTGTCTACATAATGATATTTTATCAGCACATAAAACTATTTTATGAGGCATAAAATATTTACAGACTCTACTAATATAAGAGGTGTTCGTTTGATAGTTTGGTGCATTTCCTTTCCAGTTAAGTAGCTTTTTATGCCACTTCAGTTTGGTCGGAATGCACAGTTTATTTCTTCAAGTTTCTGAGTCTAGCTATTGTGTTCTTCAAAGCAGCTTTCACGTTACGACGGATAACAAAGACATTTTACACTCAATTGACAGTTATAAATCGTGGTTTAATTTTTGTGTCAAATGCTGGCCTAAAAGTTTTATTCGCGAATAAAAATCGCTTTAAACCCCCAAAAATACTGAAATAGCGTCACGTGGTGACCGCCGTTATTCGTTACACATTCTGTTTAACGCTCCTTTGGTTTCGATGTTGGTTTGACCGTATTCCGAATTTAACACAAATGTATGAAATGGAATCCATTATTTACATGAATGGTGAGGTTTTTTGGTAAGGTGACCCGACCGAGAGGACTGAATTGACAATTTAGGTTACCCACGTAGTCACTTGGTGAGTGACAGTCGCTAATTTGGTGCATACTAATAAATATGTGAAAGTGTACAGTATTTTGATCCAAATAAACATGTGACTGAACTTGTCGCTAGCGTCACAAAACATCTCGTTAAAAGCACATGACTGGATAAAGTGGACGATGATAACTTTGAGAGTGGCTAATTTGGACAGACAGAATTGAAACTATGATTAAATATTATGTCGCTGATGAAAGATTGTAACATAGCACCGGAACATTTTTTATACAAGGCACACTTTTTAATTTTGTTATGAGCTTCATGCGTATTTTTGTCTACTACCATCACAGTAGCCAGTGCGTTTACTTCAATAACTCGAGTTTTCACTTTGACATTCGATCTGAAGGTCGATTCTGGTACTTAAAAACGTTCAAATTCAAGTCGCAGTTTC
Source organism: Apamea epomidion (assembly GCA_947507525.1). NCBI lineage: Eukaryota > Metazoa > Arthropoda > Insecta > Lepidoptera > Noctuidae > Apamea > Apamea epomidion. Next base: position 8,418,061 of record OX382232.1, read on the forward strand.
GTCTCAGCGACAATCAACGAGGTAAATTAGACGCATTTTTGACAGATTGAGACTTATGACTATTGACAATATTATGGGAATTGTCCCTTAGAAAATCGTATAGGTACACTTCTTAGCTATTCAATTTTTGAGAACACCTTTGATTCGATTCATTTCATTCATGCAGTAGCATTAATTAAAACAGTGAGGACGTCTTTAGAACAGTTTTTCTATTGTTTCCTTCTATTAAGGCCAATGGAAGTTAATGACATAATTATTTCTTTGAAATTCGTCTCATGGATTGTGGACAGTAAAAACCAACCAATAACACCTCTGTTTGGTTTTGGCAATTATCTTTCCTAATTAAATTTAATTATATTAATGAATTTGAAAAACTCATGGTATTTATGGCAATTGTTTATAACATGCGTGACCATAGTGCTGATGAGCACGCCTCGTGTTCATAATACTATTGTACTGAGTAATCTGGATCTCTATGCAGATAGGTATGTAAATAGTGCAGTAATAGCAGCTTTAATTGCATCCTTAGGTATGCCTCATCATTACCTGACCAGAGGTGAACAAAGACTTATTAAATACAACTCGTGATGTGTGCAGTGTCTTGGAGTTCCTTGCGCATACGATTAAACCTTTTTGGTCTTAATACAAGAAAAGGTTTTTTTTAAACATGGCTTAAACCATAGATTTTTGTAATAAGAACCTAACTTTGATCAAAATATTCGGGATAAAATTCCAAATACAAAAACTGATTCGAATGAATTATTCGTCTTGAAATAAGACGGTTAGTTCATTCGGTATCATATTTAATTCGAAATGTAATGCATTGTTTAAAAATAACAGTAAACATGACAGAAAAAAAACAACTAAGTTGTTGATTAATTGATTTTAAATATTTAATTGTCAACCACTAGACGTGGTCACTATCGAATATAATTACAATTACTTAAGCTAATAGGGTAAGTGTTGGTCAACGTCTGGGTAGACTATTTGTAGACTTACTTCCAATTTTCATACATCAGCTTACATAATGCGTTCGGAGAACATTAATATGTAGCTGCACGTGACGTCCATATTATGCTTAATAGAAAATATAGCACGTCAGTATATAGAATAGTTAAACATTAGGAATACTAATACAAGGACTGACTGATTTATAACTTTTTCTTTACTTCCTTTTGGCTTCGGCATATACTTCATTATTATACAGCATAGTATACCATTATGTTTTATAGTTAGGTTATGTTTTATGAGCCCGGATTCTAGTACATGCCTGATAAGCTTAAGTACAATAATGTGGGTGGTAGCTAATACCTGCTCTAATGAAATAGGATAAAGACTACTTATTGGCTAATTTATTGACGATATCATTCAAAATTCTTGAACATTTTACCATAAACGGTAAGCCGTTCATGGTAAAATGTTCAAAAATGTTGAATGTCAATAAACTTTTAAGTTTATTAAATCACTGTTAGGTACTCACCTACTTAGGAACGTAATTAACCAATAAGGAATTAACTGCTTAATCGGTATGCAACGAATTCAGTTAAAGAAGCTTCGTAATTTCAATTATTGTTTTATTCGAGTCGCTTACAAATGCCACGAAGTCATGATCCAAAGAATGCCTGTGTAAGATATAATTTATTTACACATATAAAAAAGCGCATATTTTAAGCAAAATAAAACGAATAACCCATCAATTAAGTGCTCATAAAAGCAGGCCCTTATTTAATCATGTTTCAATTGAACAAGTTTTTAGCATTTATCCATAAAGGGTAGTGTGTAATTGAACATGTATTTTATAGAAGCAACACGGAGGCTTAAATTCTTGCCCTAAATTATTATACTTCGAACCGGTCGAGTAGAGCAGGATCTGATAATAAATAATAACCAAGATAAGGTCTACGCATTGTTCCAAGTTCCCACCGGCGCCATTTATCACTCTTGTCATACGATAAAGGTATAACTGTCAAGTTTTTGCACCGATTAGTTATGTGGTTATTAAGTTACTATTTTAACCCCAGGTGACTGCCTCGTTGGTCTTGTGGTCGCAAGCGCTACTACTGAGCCTGGGGGTCTACTCCGAAGTAGTATCAACCGAATGTTCGGCCGTTTCCTGCTACGAAGTTACTATTTGGTTCGGTCGGTTCTGATCCTATAAACACTCCTACACTCTTTCGAATATTGACTATGGTCCCGACCCAACTGAGCCGAACCGAACTTTTTTCGCATTTTTCAATAAGATTCGGATCGGCCATGTATCGGTCCGATCCGAACATTCGCACTTTGCACTTCGGAGTAGGCCCCCAGGTCCTGAGTTCAAATCCTAGGTCGGCCAAAGTGTTATTGGGGTTTTACCATCTGGAATTTCTCAGTATCAACCCGGAGTCTAGACATTCTCGAGTCACTCGGCAACTACGCAATTTTCAGAGCTAAAACTAAACGTAAGTATTAGTGTGCGTTATCTGTGTCCTAGCGCAATCCGTCATTCTTTTTAGATTCTTGAAAGGTTATCTCAATTTTACCTGGGGTGGGATGGGTAGGGAACATATATGTATCTTCGAACGAAGCTCTTGGTATAATAATGATCGAACTTCACCCAGGTAAGTTCGAAGCTCACTCCCTATTACATGGGACTAAAACATAACTAGCGAAACGTATGTGGACTATAGATAGGTATCTACAGTTCTTCCTAATCCTTCGGGGGATACAGGCGTGATATTATGTTATCTTTACCATATATAAACTGACCATATGTGAACCTTATGTAAACTGAGATCATATTTGCATAGTTTATTGCGAAACATCAAAACTGGAATCTTCGGTCGTAACTCATTTTGCAATAGAATTTTGGCACCAGGTAGGATATAATAATAATAATAATAGTTTATTTCTCACCAACATAGCAACAGATTTACATATAAGAAAAAAAAAAGTACTTATTATACGGTAAGTATACCTACTACTGTCATATACATTGTACAATAACAATCCCACAGCATTTGTGGTGGTAAAGAGAGATATTTCACGAAAGTTTGATATATAACCTGACGGCTGCGTTTAATGCTAGTGTTAGTGACTTCATTCCGCAAAATACTTTAAGAGTTCACGTGAAACACATTTCAATATAAAAGCTTTAGTCCGGAAGAACATTAATCAGGAGATTCGGTGAAATCTTTGAAAGATCAAAGAGCTGGCTTGTATTTCGGCCAATATTTGGACGTTATATGTCAAAATACATCAGTGATATCAGGCCAGCGGTATCAGTCCATGATTCAGCGTGTGACTGGAGCATTGACCCACATTCGTGCACCGCGGGACACTTGGCAGTCACTTCGGTTTAAAATACGATCAGCCGCTATGTCGTTGGGTGGAACGAGCCACAGCCCACCAGTATAGGGTTACTCTAAATTTGAATTATCATCCGGTGATACGCGAAACGAACATTTTTCATTGGTTCTACCGTTCTGCTCTATAAATTATTGTCGCACGTGTCAAATCTTCCCAGTTTTTTTTTAAAGACAACATAAAACATTGTGACTTTACATAACGTCTAAACATAATACTTCGAGTTGTACAACTACTATAGTTGCCAATGTAAAAAAATTCCGTTACACATAAATTCACATTAATTGGTCGCCGGTATCCGCCATATTGTTTCTTGAAATAATTCATGTTAATGTAATTCTGCATACAAAATGAATTTGTTCCACGTATAGCTCGAAATAACTATTCTTTATCTTTATTTAAAAAGAGACAAATTCATCGTCATCTTATTACTCACATTTACTGACCATCTTATTCCTTTTAATGCATTGTCTTTCAACAAGGAATTTCTGAGAAGATAATTTGTTTCTTCTCTTTTGTGCAATAGCTAGCATACCTACTTACTACTTAATCAAACAATAATTTACTTGTATAATATTATTATATACCTTTTTTCTTTTTTTTTTCTTTTGCTTTGTAGACATTACATTATCCATCATCATCATCTGCCTAGCCTTTTCCCAACTTGTCGGGGTCGGCTTCCAGTCTAGCCGGATTTAGCTGAATACCAGAAGACCAATTCTCGTAATTTAAAACGTTCAAAATCTAGTCGCAGTCTCATCTCAGCGACAAACAAACGTCAAAAACTTGTCAAAATGTAGGGAAATTTGAGGTTTTTTTGACAGATTGAGACTGAGATCAGACTGTGAACGTTCTTAAAATTACGAGAATTGCCTCTCAGATACCGTAGATATTACAATATTATAAATATTAAAACAATAAAAAAATAAATAGAGAACACCTGCAAACTGTATTTTAATCCAAATTGCTTCAGTGGTTACTATATACATATTTAATACTAAAGATGATCTACACAAAAATACGAGTGGCAGAATAACAACTCGTATTCCACTTTCTCTACTTACATATTAAACTACGCATTAGGGACATGTTTCACTTTCGCGAAAATCATAAGCAATATGAGCAATTACATTATACTTAACTTCACATCACAGTCCACATATCTTGTACTTGTTACTAGGAGGAAATCATGACGATAATGTACAAATACCTTATGTAACATTTTGGCCTTAAATCGTGAAGCAGTTTTTTGATTTTTTTTTTTGCTGGAATTAATTAGTTGGAATATTAACCATTCAGTATTCCTTCGTATGTGATTGACTTTTAAATGTCAACATCACAGCAAAAAATATTCAAGTTCTTTGGCGACAAAAAGTCTGTACTCCTAACAATATTGTTTGTCTCATTCAGTACACAACACACGACAGAGTCCAAATAGGAACAATCCGGAACACATTATGTATAATGTACGTCTATTATAATGAATTTGCAATCATTCTATAGAAATCATTTGATTGAACCGAGCCTCGGCACGCGAAATCAAATTGCTGCGTACTTTTATAGTACACTTGATTGCGAAATAGAGACAGATAACCATACAATTATGTACCAACTTTCTCGTCGTCTCTTACACTTATAATTTTCTATCGTAAAAAAATCTTGCATGCGAAAAAAATTGTCTCGAACACGAATTACAACAAGTTAAGTGAAAATTTTTAAAAGCCAATTAGCATTTCAGCTTCAAATGTTGTCGACTTAATTGACAGTTGGTCCACCTAAAAGTCTGTGTACCTTTTAATTAAGACTAGCACCGCTTGTTTACATTTCTCTGGCTAACGAGGAACAGCACCTTTCTCTTCAAACAATAACATAATATTGCTAAAGAACATTATTTAGAAAGGCATCTTCTGTTGTTTTAGTGCCATTTCTGCAAATCAGTTGCAGTCAGTTGCTCGAAAGCGTTTTAATGTCCGTCATACGTTCTGTTTATTGCATTAATTCCATATATACGAATTTCAGTAAAAGTAAAAGTTGGTAGACATTTATATGAAAGTATTTTTAGTTTCTCACTTTTGAATGAAGCTACTTGCATTGTTTCACATTTACATTCTACATGTGTTTCATGCCTTAGCACATGAGCAATATTTTTTAAATCTGTAAGTATGTAACTCCATCGTATTAACAATATCTTTTTCTTTTGTTCCAGTGTCAACATTTCTACCCCAAACATTATGATTTACAAATGGATATTATGATAAGAGTGAAGTGCTGTCAAGAAACTAAAAACCCAAAGTGACGAAGTGCCCTGTAGGTGTCTGTTGTGTTACCGTTCCGTTGCCTTCCCCTTACCTATTTAGTGCTCAATATGTCTGACAAGACCTCGTCGTCGGTCGGCCCGAGGAGTTTCGAGACAATCTCGGAGGAGGACCTCACCGCGTCGCCATGGGAGAAACTGTTGGGAGAGGTGAACACTGCTGTTCCTACGATTATAAAGACTAATGTATCATGTACAACCATCTGTCGAAGCGGTGAGGAGGTGTCTGCGAACCCTCAAGCCGAGGAGGATCTGGAGGGAAACAAGTTGAAACGATCCAAGAGCCTTAATCAGCGAAGAAATAGCAGCGGCCTTCTCAGCTCGATCCCGAGGCAGCTGAGGAACTCATTGCGAGGAGTTCGGAGTGAACCTTCGAGTGTCAAGGACGTACCCACGACCAGGAATGACAGCTCTCTTAACCTGCTTCTTAGGTGAGTCATAATTTCATATTGAAAATTTTATTGCAGATCAATCTTTGTGCTAATTATTATTAAAGCGGATATAATCCAAGATTTCATCCATTCATTGTTTTGTGAATGGAAAGGAAAGGGTGGCTAGATCTTGATTTATGTACTTGCAAGTTGACGTCATGCGCGACGATTGCAAAGAAATATCGCAAAACAAATAGGTTCACACAATTTGATACGGCTGACTTTTAATAAAAAGGGGAAATACATAATGTAACCTAATGCTGAATGCACAATGCTTAAGATGACGCAAGATGTTTGTCATCTATGTTAACGTTTTTTCAATAACAGCGAACATTAAAATTTAATAGATGGCAAATTAAGTGGAAAGATAGACATCTACGTAAACAACATTACTTTCGAGACCTCTCTATTCGCTTACACAAAATAACATGTTATCATCGTAGTCCCGTTCAGTATAAAATTGTAATTCTGGAACGATTTTAACAATTTTGACGAGCTTGGCAAAACACGTAAATGATTATGAAACAAATAACGAAAGACACCAAAGGGAAAGCACACGGAACAAATACTTAAAGCATAAAATGAATGCTAAATTAAATATCGTGAACCATTGTGTGCAATATCAAGCGGTCAAATTATTTAATTGCCTACCTAAAGACCTCAAAGAGTTACTATACAAAACCACCCTATTTAAACATAAACTTAAAGACTTCTTATTGGAAAAATGCTACTATTCAGTTGATGAATATATGACTCAGAAATAATACAAGTGTGGTAAAATCATTATTGAACATTATATGAATTTGGTTGACATTTTTGGATTATGTAATGTTTTTTTTTTTTTTTTTTTCTCTTTTTTTTTTTTTTTTTTTGACGATAGATGTTTATTTTAATTTTAGTTGTTTTTTTATTATAAATTATTATTGGACATTGTTATTATTATTATTATTTTTTTACATTTTATTGGCCGTAAAAAATATTATTAAAATTATTATTCCATTTTATTCATATTATTGAGCTACAGATATTATTATTGGTGAATTTGTTATTATTATGTTATGATATTATATCTATTGTGTTGACATTTTTGATGATAGATGATTTCTTATTTATGTTGTTTTTATGAATTCGTTATTATGGACATTTTTTAATTACCTATTGTGTTAAGATCATTTTGGCTTTATTTTTTATTTTAAACTTTTTTTTTTAATTTTTTATTTGTAAACATTCAGATACAATATGTGTTGTTATTGAATAAATGAAATGAAAAATGAAATGAAATGATACACGAGTGACCCTTAACGAGTGCCCCTGAGCATGTAGTTTATAATTTATTGTCACGTACCATCGGACTCCATGGAGGAATTTTCAATAGAAGACATCGCAGGTCAAGAACAAACGGCGCCTCATGACCACAAGGCTTCGTCTGACTCCCCCCTTACCTCCATAATTACCATCAAGTAGAACCTTTCCACATAATTGCAACCTTCATGGTCTGAAATACGTAAGGCTTCGAACTGATTGGTCCTAGAGATACAACTTGACCTATTGTCTACCGCTGTCTGCGCTATTTTAAGGAAAATTGATTATCTGAGACAATGTCAGGGTCTAATTAGTGCAGCAGTTAAAGGTCTTCTGTAATTGAACATTTTGTTTAGTGGCGGATAAAATAAAACTAAAAATATTTTATTGGTAGGCATCGTAGGACCATATTGGTTAGTATTACAAGAAGTAATTTAAAAACCATGTTAGTAGTTACAAATTACTAAATACATACTATATTAAATACAAAAACAAAGCATCCAATTGCAGGAAGGTTTATCAAACCCCAAAGAGTCGGTAAAGAATATCTATATAACTTTATTCTTCGCTCGTTAGACCCTATCAATCTATCAACACGCTTTCAATAAATCTACATCACACGTGATCAATATTACGAGGCTATAAAACACTGTGTAATTCGATTGTTATATATTTGCATGTCGATAATGAAACGTCATAAAAGTCAAGAATGGGTCTTCCGTTTATAAATGTTCATCAGTTCCTAATAAAAAGATCTTTACCGATAACTTTCTCATATGCAAAATGGCAAAGGAAGCGGACGTCCTTATTTAAATACGAATTGCAGGAAACAAGGCGCCCGTGTAGACAGCCAGCCTAAAACAATGCTCCTTGCAGAACACAATGAATGAATAGACTGAACGATTGGATGGAGGTAGCGATTCAGGGCCATCCGTTTAGCGCAATCCATGTCCTCTTATTTTTATCTCCTTGTAGCGAGTTGTGAATATAAATGACTTTTCAATTGATTTAGGCTCGTTACCGTCGGAAACAGACGTACAAATGTATTAACATACGAATTACGTGAGGTCCATTTCGGAATTAGGTAGATACCGAAGATTTATGACTACGAAGCGTAGTTATTTGATATGATTTTTATTGGTCTTCGACCACACACTCTATATTGATAAATTATGCGTAGTGCTCAAACTAACAAGAAAGAAATCCCTTTAAGAGATGTTGTGATGGAAAAACACGTCCACATTTTAGTGTTCGTTCATGATGCTCATTTGTTTACATTTGTCAGGTAATCAAATATGGCGTAATTGGTTGAAATAGTTGATTCATTTATAACTTTAATGTATACGTATATTAGCAATGGTTATCTATTAATGTTCGAACATCGCGCTACGTCTCATCATTAGGCATCAATTTCAGCCCATATTGGCTTGGCTTACTGGCTGCTTTATATGAAAGCCTCTTTCTCCATTCGGCAATCTCTTGTGATTATGCTTGATGTCAAGCTAGTAACTACTGGGGGCAATCGTGACTCATAAGAAGGTACTTTTCCGTAGTAACAAAAACTGACGAACGCAAATAACTATAATAGATTGGATTTAGATAACAGTAAGTTAAAAACGGTGCTTTGTTCGTTTTTTGCCAACATTTATTTGACTTTTAGGCCACTGCCCCTAGTCACCCAAAAAACGAATATACGATGTTCGATCACATTTATCGGAATAGCCTTTCAGAGCGACCATATAATTTAGATAAGTTGAGAGGTTTTTGCAGTACCTAGTTCCATTTTAATTTATTGGGAGGGAACTTGCTATAATGTGCTATGTATACGTATGTGTGAAGGACCCACATTTAAAAGGCGTTAAAAGATAAAAAGTGCAGAGTTGATACAGTTACATTATCAGACACAATACGTAACTGTGTTTATCAACTGATAGCTGGGTCACGAACAGTAGGTCAATGCCCCTAAACTAAAAGAATGAGTTCTATGACATTGAGCCCATTATAAATACCTATTTTTGAAAGCAGTTGGTCTGAGAAACACGTAATTCACGTTCAAAGTTATGAACTACCCAAAAGTAATTTCGTGTAGATTATGGCAGTTGCGCTGAAAATGATTTACAGCTCCGCCCAATATAAATTGTAGCAGCGTGTGTCTATTCGCATTTTATTGGCATAGTTCAGAATTATAGCATTTGCATAGAGAGCTTTGATCCAGAATATTTTGTTGAATAATTAGCAAAAAAAAAAACTTGGATTCATGGCACGGTTGTACCGAGAACGTCGCGAGGCCATTCACTTCCATGGAAGTGTTCACACTTCTGCGTGTTGGCCTATTTGTACGATGACTGTGTGTGTGTTGGTGCCAATATTTGCACTCCAACATTCGGCTCGCTTCCTGGCATGCCTTATCACCGGCAGACCCGACCTGGATACGGATTTCCATGCACGTATTACAGCGAGAACTATTCGCTCTGTTTAACGCGTGGTTTGAATGGAACATTGGAAATAGAACGCGAAGGATGTTGACTTTCAACAACTTTATACTGAAGACGTCAAACGAAGTAGGACGAAAAAACTAATTTAAATTTTATAGCGTTTATTTTTGAGAAAATGAGAAAATAATTAATACAGTTTGAGTTTTACATAAACACCGAAACGGCTGACCGGATTTCTCACTGCTGAACTTAGCAATACTTTCGCTCACACTGTTTTTCTTGGGCGAAATGTCGAAATATCCTGACAAACGCACTAAAACAGCTGATGACGCGATAATTACGAAACACTGACGTACCACGAGGTATCACCTGTGCAAATATGGTTGCAAGAACCTCTTAGTAACTTTGTTGTATACAAATACATGTAGACTCTGTAAGCAGTATTTCTGGGAAACTTCAATATTAAATGAAAGACCTTGTAGCTGAATGGGTGCAAAGTAGGTACCTAAGTTAAATAGAATAATGTGAATTACGTGCCTTATTATGCTTTACTTGGAACAGTTCACTTTAGGACGCCTTGTTGTATTGTTCTTAGATGGTGTTTAAGATAACACCTAGCTAGTTAGTAGAAATAATGCAACTATGTTTTGTATGAAGGATTTCAAATCAAGAAGCTAGTGGAAAATGTCGTCAATGTATCAAATCAAAATCGTTTATCAAAAAGATATTACATAAAATTTCAGTGCGAAGACACATTCCGCCATGCAGCGATTGCATGAAATTTTTAATAGATAAAGTAGGTATGTTGTAATATTCAGTAATAGACTAATTAATAACACTTTAGTTTTTACTTTAAGAAGTCTAAATCAAATGAACCATTTATTCAATTCAATACCAACTTAAATTTAAATGTTACACACACATTACCCAAATAGTGTAAGTAATTAATTAAATTAACAAAGCATTAACGCTGATGCAGAATTTTAATAGTCAGAGATAGAGTTTACGACTAGAGTATGCAGGAAGGAATAAACCCTTGTAATATTTTCTTGATGTTTTTTTTAGTGTTAGCCTACGCTGTCCCACTCCACTTATTTCATTCTTGATGTTACTACATAATATTAATTCAAAAGAAGCAAAAGAAGTATGTAATGATCGTAGCAGGTTGCGTTCTGTAGTTCCTGGCTACCCCCATGGAAGAAGAAGTGAATTTATGAACTATCACTTCTATTTTTACGTATGTAGTGATGCAGGTACTAATCCTACTAATATAATAAACGCGAAAGTCTGTATGGATGGATGGATGTTTGTTTCTTTCACGCCAAAACTACAGAACGGATTAGGATAAAATTTGGCACACATATAGTTTATAACCAGGATTAACACATAGAATACTTTTTATCCCGATATTCCCACGGGATCTAAACCTATGCAGGTGAAACCGCGGGGCGCAGCTAGTAATAACTTAAGGACAGAATGATAGTACCTATCTGATATAGAAATAAAGGCATACTGTAACAACAATACTGCCAAAACAGTGTTTGTTTTTCCTAAAAGTTATTTTCAAATGACCGTCACCTAAAGAATAGATACATAGAAGCACATGTTTTCCAGGAAAAGGAGACTGCGAACACAGTATACAAAACGTTTGAAGAAGATTTCGAATAGCAACTCAATGAAAGCGGCACAATAGGATTCACTAAGCTTGGGACATCGTGTGATACTTGCGACATCGTAGTCGTAGACAGTACTAATTTGCAAAACAGAATAGGTATAGGTAAAATGAATTTCTTGCGCAATTCCATGCTGACAACAGGTAGAGAAAATCAGTGCCAATTAAATTTTCATTAAACATTACTCATGCTGGACAGAACCTTTAGCAAAAAAACTTACCTATAGAGGCAACCCTAACAGTTTTCCTCGTTAGATTACCATTTAGAAACGATCGATCTTCAAATCAAAGCCTCCTTTATTTGCAGGACACTTGAGCTTCAGTTCACTTACCGGTATCTTTTCCTCATGGTCTGACATCAACGACGCGGCTATCAATATAACAATGGTTTTTTTGAAACGGTTATATTAAATAATTAATATTTGTGTACATGGTACCTACCTATATTAATTATTATCTGTACAAGGAAGTAATTATTTTACCTGTTTGTATATATTTTTCAACACTCCTAACGGAATAATGGAGTCGTTGGATAGGGACTATTTTCCCTGTTTGTGCAAACATTAATCTGCAAACTATTTATTTTAAAATTCATGACTTCCGCGAGCTAAATAAATTGTGTAAGATTAGAAAACCAGCTTGAAAGAGTGTCTGGGAAAAATCTATCGGAAAATTCACACTAAATGCAAAGTCGATGAAAGTTACTGGAAACGTGCATCAGAATTAGCTCTAATCAAACTCACTTACACATTAAGGAACTTAAAACAACAAACAGCTGATCTATTCTGTTAAAATGTCACCGTGAAGACTTAGGTGAAGTGAGCTATCGACAGTATTGATCCCCAACATCAGGTGGAATGGCAGTTCACGTCAAGCTGACTTCACCTAAGTTTTCACAGTGAGATTTGTACAGAATATACCGGCAGGATTAGTTACGAATTTGCTTATAGCACCAAAGGATTAGATACTTGACGTCTCTGGTAGTTCTGTGAATTAGTTTTAGACTTTAGCCTAACAACCCAACACGCTCACTATGACGTAGAACCTTCTTTCGTAGAACCCATTGGAACCTAACTTGCGCAGAATGATTAAAAACAAACGCTCGTGATAAGAATGACGTCATCATAATTGATTCAATATGGTAATGATTCGTTATAAAACCGTAGACTGAACATAATAAATACAGAGAATGAATTCAATGGATACCTAATAGTAATTAATGATGCAGATCTGTTTCAGAGGAACTATGTATAACACATAGATATAATATGGAACTAGTAATGCTGGTATGTATTTCTGGCAAATATTTTTCACATGTGTCGTTAAGTTTCCAAATGCAAAAACATAATGTGCCGTTCTTTTGTTAAATGGGACCGGAATCCCAAACGATTTTACTTGCGTAGGCGCCACTCGTTCATGTAGAGTATGAATATTTAGATAAAGTACTTTAAGAGTTGAAATCGAGTCTAGATAGAAATAGTACAGGTTAAGAGCCCGGTAACCCGTTTCCCTCATTACTTTTACAACTAGCGCAAGATGATAAGAAATCCGATACAACTCTTAGTTTTTCCTTTCATTTCTCAAGATATTAAGGAATATGTTAAATGTAAATCATAGCTTATAAGTAGGCTGCGTGTCAGAAATTGTTATTGAAGGATTATTCAAGTACTAAAAAGAGGTTACTAACCCAATATATATGCTGGTAACAGCTAGATTGACTAACTGTCGAATTTGAATTAAATTTCGCAATATCTAGGTTTCGATTTATTGGCTTTGAATGTTTTAGTTTGCAAAATTATTATACTCCCACCAAAAGGACTGGCAAAAGACAGAATTCTGTGGATAAGGGAGAGGAAGACCTTTGCCCTGCAGTGCTCAGGCTAGTCACATAGATAGATAGAAAGTGAGATATACAAAAAAAAAAGGTGGATGTGATTGTTTTTATTTTGAAATGATAGGTTACAACGGAAATACTTTCATTGTTATTTTGTTTTATATTATTTATGTCCATAATTTGTACGCATTATGAAAGGACCGCTTTCTCAATATATTATTTGTATGTGCGTACTCAGTACTGAACACATTATGTATGATCACGTTCGACGAGTACATCATCAACGCTACTTTCACAAGCAGTAAATATTACGATCATTCATTTATTTCTTGTTCAATTGGTTTTATTAAACACCGTTTCCATTGCTTTCTATAGCTTCAAAGATATTTCATGTGTGCTTTTTGTAGCTGTCAGTATCTCCTTGTCGTTTATTATTTTCTTTAATATTGCCTTTATTAAAGCAATGGCCAATGAGGTCTTTTTCATGCATTATATTTTAAATTGTTGCTTCAGGTAGTTTAGTTTATATATTCCGATATTCTGTTGTTATTTCCAGAGAACGAGTGGGTTAAGACATCTATTAATTTTTTTTAATAACAATAGCACTCTGTCTTAACTTCAGAACAGCTTAAAAGTAATGACTGTTTACTTAATTTGTCATTAAATGTTTGGATGAAAAAAACAAAGAATAAGAAAAATACGAATGTAGAACTGTTGTGGACTTTGGTTAGATTTGAAAGTAAGTTTCTTTAATTTACCCGTAAGTAGCTATAATTTTTCTGAAAAAATGTCCTGAAATGTAAGTCACGACTTAGTTATGCCACTTATCAGTCATCCATTATTGTTCGTCTTTGTTAGATTTTAGTACCCTAATAAGGTAATAAATCCATTAACGAAGAGGATTTTCTGTAAATTAACATCAATCATGACTACTCACCAGGAGATTATCAATTTACCCAAAATACTTCGCACTGTATTTGTAACGTTTTTGTCTGAATAACCGTATTTTTTGTCACAAACGTCTTTGTTCTTATTCATTCTAATGAATCATTCTCTATCTACTAACTAACTGTTGATTAATGTTAGCCCTTGTACCACCTACGGGTAAGTTTTTCCGGCGACGATTTTTTATCGCGGACAGGATTTTCAACTCTCGGTGTTTAGCCGAGCATTGAGAATCCAACAGAATCCATCTCAGCACGTCAAAAAATACATTGTTGGATTTCCAACTCTCAGCGCTAAGCAGTGCGTTAAAAATCCAATGCGCGATAAAAAATCACCCGAGGGTACGAGGCCTTACTGGTGATACACGAACATAGAAGGAAACGTTCTAGGTATTGGTATTACAAAAATAGAAGTAGTTTTAAAAATAACATCTTAAAATTATTGTACATTGTACTCACAATTTTTTCTATAAAGCGTGGGGTTAGTCGCAGATACATGATTCTATTTATGTTAGTACTAATCGATGAATCATTACTGGGAAAATAATAATGATGGCGATAATTCTTGGGTTACGTTAATGTAGTCATGATCAGGGGATCCAGTTACGGTAGTACTACGTTTATTATAATAGTAAGAACAAATAACTTCTTATATGGCAATGGCGCCTATCTCGATATACATCCAACATGCGTTACTTTTTTTACATTTCTAATTTAGTAAATATTAGGTCATAATACATAATTGATGGTCCTATGCATTCGCCCGGAAGACACGGTGGAGCATACGGTGGAGGTCTACCCGGCTTGGGGGGAGCACTGCCGTGTCCTCGTGGAGGCGATCGGCGGCGGCGATCTCTCGCGTCCGGCCCTGGTCCAGGCCATGGTACGGAGCGAGAGTGAATGGGAGGTCGTCACCTCCTTCTGCGAAGCAGTAATGCTCGTGAAGGAGGAGGCGGAGCGCGTGAGCGAGAGGCAATCTCTGCGCCCTCACGCCCCTAGCCGCCGCAGGAGACGCCCTGGACGGGAGTCAACAGCCGACTCCCGGCCACCGTAGGCGCGGACTTGCGGGCGGCGAGCAATGGGCAGCTCGCCGCCCGGTAAGGACCAGGCCCGGGTCGACGGCGCGTTGTGTTCCACGCGCGCCTCAAAGAGATGTCAGCACGAACTGACGGGGTCCGCTAGGGCCGATGCCAGGCAGGGCTGCGGGTTGTTCGAAAGAGATACCGTGGCCCCTGGCATAGGCAACTGAAGGAACACGGGTGGGTTTTAGTCAGTAAAAGTCTGACACGCCCTTCCGCTCAGCCCAGAGCGGGAGAGGTCAATTGATGATTTACTACACAACAAAAAAAAAATGGTCGTATGTATGGATATAAGGACCTATTGTACGATACTATTGGAAATTACTCTTTTAATTAGCCAAGGCGAATATTTTTGGGGTTACCTTTTAAATTTCAAAAGTTAATGGGAAAAAGGAAGGAAAAAGATCAATGAAGGCAAACAACAACAAAAAATATAAAGGATACCTAACAAACAAGATGCTGGTGACGTGTTTATACTGGAATAACTGTTAGCAATAATTATATTGTGTAACCGGTGCGTCATGCCGGTGAATTCGTTCCGCGTTAGCAGGGACATAGCTGCAGCAAGTAGATATAAGCATAAACAGTAACTGATACCTACCGCAATGAAGTAGACACAGTTACTGTCATTTCACGCCATTGACAATTTGTAAAAAAATAATTTTACTAATTGTTATTCCACAACCGTTCGAACCCAGACAAGCACTTTACTTTGTGTATTCAATTTTATCATTACTGCTCTCAAAACAGTAGAAGAAAAACATCGTGAGGAAACCGGCATGTCCTAGAACGAAACAAATCGAAGACATATGACATCCACCAACCCGCACTGGGCCCGCGTGATGGTTTATGGCCCACTCTCTCTCACGGAGGCCTGTGTCCCAGCAGTGGGAACATTATAGGCTGGTTATGCTTTTAATTATATATCATATATTCCACCGTGGTTAAGCCCAATTTTCTTATCTTATCTTCTATCTTCAAAGAAACTCATTAATACTTATATGTATAATAAAATAAAATTAGAAGAAAACTGACAAAAACATGATAAATTGCAAGTAATTACTTTTAATAAAGCCCCTATTATTATAAATATATACCGCTTAAATTGGAAATAAATTGTCCATTATTTAAAATTAACACACGCGAACTGCATTAGCACCGTACAAAAACTAAAAGTTCGTTATTAATCAATCTTACATAGAAGACCAGTTGAATTACAGGTTACTTTAAGTTTTTTAGGACTCTTCGGATTTATATGATAGTTATCAGAATAAGAATGAGTCATATTGCGGTTACAACAAGCCTCGAGACGTTGACCTTTTTTGAGATTCAATGAATTTTGACTCCATGTCTAAATTTAGACTTACCTGGAAAAGGGTCACGATGGGTGGAAAAAAACTGGCAGTGTTCCTGTAATATTTGATAGCAACCCAACTATGCATCAATCAACAAAGTTAATGAAGAAGAAGCAAAGAAATAATATTAAAACATCGAATTTCGTCGGTCTTTATCTTGATTGATTAACACACTTTTTACTTACTCTGTTTGTGTTCTAAAAACACTGAAATACGTTAATTTGGCTTGAAAAAAATACCATTTAGGTAGGTATGCCATTGTCTGAAATTAATGTTTCCTACTCAACGATCATACAACTGTCATCATAGCATAATATCGTATGACAATCATATTGTACGAACTTTAAAAAAATGGTGCAGTATCATTGTTAAATTGTTCAATTTTGCTCATCATAGCTTACATATTTCTGTAGCAGGTAATCGGGAAAATATGTCGTTTATCATCTAGTAGGTAATCATCTGGTACATATTCTATGAGTCAACCCGGGGAATGAGTTATTGTATTAGGCACATGTGGGCGATGGCCACGATGGCCTAGCAACCAATCCCTACTAGAGCAAGATTTGTGAACTTTGAACAAAATACGTTAGTAACACGTGGCCATAGATGATACTCGACGTGTTTTACATTGACATTGCTTAGATTACTTTACTGGCAATGAGGAAAAAACGTGCGCGGGTGTTATCGTTGTTCCAGAAAAAAATCGGTCACGTTTGCTTAAAGATTTTGTTAACAATGCCATCTATCAGGGAGTAGCAGAATCTTCACAATCTCTAGTCGTTTGGCCAACGTAAAACGATAGTGAGTTTAGAACAGCTATTTCCGACTGACGTGTCACCAGACGGGCTGACTTGGCAACGGTTCCCGGCTCTATTTCATTGAGAACGAAGTTCAAATAGTCACTAATTTCAGATCAGTGGCTAACATTGCTGGTAGAAATACATTAAATTGCGTGGTTACTGGAATTTTCCTTGGTTCGATAAATCAGGAAAGTGTGAAAGAAGAAAATACTTTTTTAATATTTTGCCTTGGCCCAACATTAAGATGTCGCATAGCACTGACAAACATACAACTAGCTTGAAATAGAAAGCGGAAAATACAACGTAAAAATAAAACTCCTGTTTTATTTAACAGCTGACAAAACTTGCACGTTTAGTGATAGCGTTTATTCGAACTTTCGAAGTCTCGTGTTTCAGCACACATTTCGATTTGCAAGGAAATATCTTTGGGTTCGAGTTACATTATAGATTAGTTCACAGTACCTTGTATCTACCATTGGTTTTCTGAATCTGATTCAGACTCATATTCTCGGACACTATTTCTCTAATCTAGTTGCAATAAAGATAATACGAATTGATGAATGTAGGTATTAAGATCATTTCAAAGAAACGGAAATAACTATTCTCTATTTTATTTCAATGGATACGTTGCGATGCGTACTACCCATCTACGTCACAAGCTATTACAACATAGGCCGTTTAACATTTAAAAATGTCGACACAATTTCAATGTGGGTGTTCCTTGTACTATACAGTGACGTCATCAGGCACTACGTATATGCCCAAACAGACGCGATGCTCTACGTAAGAAATAAACCGTGAAACTGGTTATAAAACGTACCGTATTATTGGGGAAAATGATTTGGACATTGGTCATGATGGTTTTGGCATAGTTTTGGATGACGTGGTTATAATAAGCGAATCCAAGTGGCTGTCCTAATTCGCTGATACGACACAACAGTGTCATTCTAGTTAAATACGCTCCAGTACGCGGAATAATTAATTTGTTGTCGTAAACAAACTCCTTAGTCAACTGTGTTTGCATTTGCAAATGTCAGGGAGGCATAAGTTCATGTACTTCACTAGTCAAGTAAACAGTAAACACCTACGTATTATTACCTACTTTACTGTACATTTAATGTAAAAATAAAAAGCAAGCTTTATCTTTATTTGAACAAAACTCAGGTAAATGTTATCGACCTCTGCTACGATTATATTGAACTCTATATTGAATTTAAAAAGAACGTCACTACTTTTTTCGATACATACGAGTACCTAGCTTTAAATCGACCAGTGTGTTTCGTTTCACGTTGCTTTACAATTCACCAAAAGACAAATGAACATAAACATTTGCACGTTATCCTTCAACATTTGGCATCAGTAAAAATAACGCGTGAACTGACGGGTGTTAAGGCCATTCAGTTTCAGTGTCACTGCAGCTACATTAATATCTACTATAAAACGGAATGACACCTGAGGGGCAATTCTCGTACGAATTCGAAAAACGACCGTTCACAGTCTGATCTCAGTCTCAATCTGTCAAAAAATACTTCTAATTTCTCTACATTTTGACCAGTTTTTGACATTTGTTTGACGCTGACATGAGACTGCGACTAGATTTTGAACGTTTTAAATTACGAGAATTGGCCTTCTGTTTATAACCTACTTATACATATAAATGCGCAGGAGGTGACCGTCTGCTTCGGGTAACGAACTTCGAAACCGCACTAAGGTCGAATACTCCTTTACACACGATTCAAACATTGATTTTAATCTATAATACTTAACTGCCAGTTCTGCTTGTCACAAATACATTTACATTCTCCACAGTCGTTAGTTATGCTGTATAATGTAACATGCAATTTATGTCGCGGCCACTGCAAAATGGAACAGCACCAGGATAATCATAACTATGTTCATTTAATAGGCAATATTTCGCAATAATCTAAATAACGTTCACTAAGATATCTTGCCAATATGATAGCTATCTGGCTGTCTTGGCTTGCTTCTTGAAACAACTAGTAATTATTCATCGGCTAACAAAAATAAATAGAAGAAATGGCGTCGGTAAGATGGCCGACGGTTATTCTCAGCCTCGTTTCATGGAATATGCACTAATTTACTACTAACTATGCGATGAGTGATGGGTCCTTTGGCATTTGTCAGTACCTATGGTATTGTAGGCCAATTGCCAGCTGAAGGGTCACACAGTTTACTCACTTCCGCCATGTGAATAGTTTCTAAACATAGGAGCGTTTGTAACGTAACATCGTATTGTATGTAGAATTGTAGATGGTAACAGTACATTAACGACGCCGATTTCAATAAGTCAGAAGTAATATCTACCAATCTGTAATCTAATACTGTTTCGAGTTTTTTTTAAATAAATATTTTGATATATTGCTCTCTTAGATACGCTTGCCAACTAATAAATACCTAGTATCAAAATAGTCATATTGACATACCTATATGTAAATATGACTATTTTGATACTAGGTATAATGTAGGTAGAGCTACGACTTTCCGCAGGATAAGTATAATTTTTGGGTTCATTTATAGGTTTACTAGCGGTTTCACCCGCATAAGTTTCGATCCCGTGGGAATATCGAGATAAAAAGTATTACATGTGTTAATCCTAGTTATAAACTATCTGTGTGCCTAATTTCATCCAAATCCGTTCAGTAGTTTTGGCGTGAAACAGTAACAAACATCCATACATGCATACAAACTTTCGCGTTTATAATATTACTAGCTGCGCCCCGCGGTTTCAGCAGCATAAGTTTCGATTCCGTAGGAATATCCAGATAAAAAGTATCCTATATGTTAATCCTGGTTATAAACCATCTGTGTACCAAATTTTATCCAAATCCGTTCAGTAGTTTTTGCGTGAAAGAGTAACAAACATCCATCCATCCATCCATACAAACTCTCACGTTCATAATATTAAGTAGGATACTCGTAGTAGGATTCAAATACGGGATCATAGATTCAGAGATATTCGATTACAGATAGAGCACAATAAACGCTCGCTTTTTGCCATAACACACCTAATTGTTTTAAAACGACACCTATAATTAGTAACCATTATCCGCCCTGATTGTTAATAACTAACCCAACAGAAGGTGAAGTGTTGGCCTTAAACGATACGAACATAAATAAACATTTGTTTTATGACCCAGTGACGATATTCAACCGTTCTCAAGTTCGCCGATAAAAGCTAAGTATTCAAGTATGTACTTACATAAAAGGTTTTATTGTGAAATCGCGGAACAAACTTTCTTTGTATACAATGGATAGATATTCATTTAAAGATGATGAAAGATGTTCTAATATGTATAGTTATCCCTGTGGTATTATTTTCCTCTATCATCTCATCGATTTCCGATGTCACGGAATGACGCGGCAGTATCTCCATGTCTCTTATTAATAACAATCAGTCCTTTCCTCGCGAGCAGTGATGGCCTCTGGCCCAGTGGTATCGCCCGCAACTTAGGAGTTGTAGGTCGTGGGATCGAACCCAGGCAGGCGCTTTACTTTGTGTAAATCATTTCATCACCACTGCTCTCAAAACGGTGAAGGAAAACATCGTGAGTAAACCGGCATGTCCTAGAACCAAATATTCGAAGACTTGTGACATCTACCAACCCGCACTGGGCCCGCGTGGTAGATTAGGGCCCACTCCCTCTCGAAGAGAGAAGGCCTGTGTCCCAGCAGTGGGAACATTATAGGTTGATTATGTGTAGGTATGTATGTGAGTCGTTTCCTTACGACCGATCCTTGCAGAGATTAATGGAACTGGATGCCCAGTTTGATGACTACATACTATTTTAACCATCCCAACACTTTACACACACATAAAACAACAAAGAAACAGAACAAACGTGCGATAGGGTCTTTTCTTTTGTATTCTGGAAGGTCACTATAAATCAGTATGTCGAATGGCGTCATTAAAATAGCTAAGGATAATGTGCTGCGATAAATGTCAATATTAAATCATGAAGGCTAACTACAGGTCACGTTTTAATCGTTTGTCCTGTTATCGAAGGGACTTGGCAACAGAACAATGTATTAACCCACCAGCAGATATGTTTTTATGAACAAAGTGACTATTGTCGCGTTAAGACATGTGTCACTGATTCAGTTTAATTTCTGTATCAGAATTTCGACAAAATTGGTAATTCAATGACTTGTCTTGATTGCATTGGACGTGGTTCTTCATACCAATTGCAGCACGTGTTTTTCTCACGTGCTTAAGGATAGGCACGTCTCTATCTCTAATATCATTTAGTCAATTACATTACATTCTTTAAAAGCAGGACTAATAATTTGATGGGCGTCCTAAAACTCCGCTACCAAGATTGGTCGTAAAATATGCCATTATAACCAAGTTCGAAGTGAAGAATGGCTCTGTTCAACTTTATCATTATTGTCCTTGTCCCAATTTTGAGGTCAGCGCAACTTGTCAGTGTTATCTCAGTAGTTACCCCCTTTCTAACCATAATATCATCAAGAATAACACAGAACAAGATATTCATCCTTATTAAATAAACATTGTAGATAAAGACCCCACAGGAAGAATAAGTTAGGCTTATTCTCTGCAGGAAACTGAAAGTCGAATATCCCACCGAAAATATGCAGCTGTTACAATACAACAGATGTTACACATAAAAAAAGTTGTATTTTGTCTGGCTGTTCCAGACGGTGTTGTAATCTACGGATTTAGACCCATACATCGTGAGGACCATTATGACGACGAATGTGACGTAAAAAGTTGACATCAGCCAGAAAGTACATTCGGTACAAATTGGTAGAATGGGTTCATTAATGGGTTTTGTAGATA
This sequence comes from Apamea epomidion, assembly GCA_947507525.1. Taxonomy (NCBI): domain Eukaryota; kingdom Metazoa; phylum Arthropoda; class Insecta; order Lepidoptera; family Noctuidae; genus Apamea; species Apamea epomidion. Next base: position 8,440,391 of record OX382232.1, read on the forward strand.
TTTCCTAATAGTCACTGCGATGACGACGACGAAACTTCACTCGAGATTTCAAGGTGTGCCTTAGTCAGTGCGTTTGTATCTCAATTTCAAGAAGTCTTAAAGCTATCAAGTTCGCCATTTGTCAAATATTCCCATAGATAACCCGTTTACCGCCATATGCTTTTCCTACACTATCTTTAATAAAGAAAGATCTTTTTGGATTGTAAACAAAGTCTCCAACCTTCTTAATAATACTTATTATTAAGAACAAGCAGTTATTGTGAATGTGGTAGGATCCTAAGGAAGACCTTAGGATCCTACCACATTCACAATAACTGCTTGAAGATTGCAGACGTTAATGACGTAATAACTACAGATATGCATGTGTCTAATGACTTAATCCATTCGTCGTTTCTTAACGCTCAGTAGGCAATCTATTCGCAGACCACCGTCTGAGTATGAATGACGTCACCATCCCGCGTCAATGATCCCTGTCTATGGTGTGCGGCTGTGGGTGCTAATTTTATGTTCTAATTGACGCCTTGGAGCTTCGTATAAGTTCACCGTAATATTGACGTACGTAGTAACCTTGTGGGTAAACAGGACACTGAATAATCTAAGACCTGACAATTTTCTGAATTTCTTTCTATGATATATCCAATATAGTTGAGTATACTAGACGATTTCAATAGAAGTACCTACAACACTAGATTGCTAACGACTATTTTCTAATACTAAACACATTAACTGCTTTTAAATGTAGACCAAGCGCATAAACTTTGTGGATTTAATGTTATTGTGGCAGTTGACGGCTCTATAAACATTCCCATTATCACATTACTGTAATGAAAATACGCACGAGAAAATAATAAACATTCTAAAAAATCTTTTAACGTTCCCCAAACAATGATTAATCATAAAGCATTAAATCGTACTCAAGTTTGACGATCAACCAATATTACCTTCGAAGTCAAAAAAGTCTTCAATCAACGTCCATAGTAAATAAATCCTCAAGAGCAGACTTTAATTCCTTCCACTGGAAACGCGGAGTCTAAATATTTATCTGAAGATCATTCGTAAATCTTAATAAGCACCCTACAGAAAACGTGATCCATGAAGTACGCGTGCAGATGGAACTGAGCAGATTTTTTGTTCAAAAAATAGGCAAGGCGACGTCGCGACGCGCCACGGCGCCACTGGCAACGTTGGCACGGGACGCCGTATAGTGTTTGTTTGTCTGTATCTTCGCATCTGTTTCATTAAACATCCGTGCGATTCAGTATTGGACCAATTCTCATCGCAATCGGTGCGAGTGAAAATTTCCTTCCACGTACTAATAGACTCGCAGTTTTCTTACGTCGCCATTTTAATTTTTCCTTCTTTTTGTTAGTGTTCCGAAATGACGTCGTTGACGATGTTGCGGAAAATCGTGGTTTTGTTGTTTGATATCAAAGAAGTGTTTAGTGAATCCCTCATCAACGTTCTGCTGAAAGATAGAGTGGAGAAAATTGTATAACTCAGTGAAATAAGTCGAAGGTTAACAGTACCAAAGAAAGTATTCTTCTGTGTGATAATAATTTAAGTTTAATATAACAGTCCAAGTGCGCTGGTCTCGCGTTTGAATTCGATTACGATAGTTCTACTAGTGAGTTTATAAGGAGTGTTTGAGAGTTACTTTAGAAGGTTGAAAAGTTTGTTTAGTATTAATTAAATAAATCTAAAAGTGAATTCCATACTGTTTAGAATGTCAGGGTTAAAGAGATGTGTAAGCCAAGTGTCAATGCTATTGACTGGAAAGCCGATAAACTCATCGGAATCAGCATGGAGCGAAGAATTGCAAAAGTAAGTGTGTTTTAGTTAGCGACATAACTGCGTCGTAGTGGTTAAGCAAAGAAAAGGAAGCGGCCTCTACGCTCGTAGAAAGGTGTTCAAATATTTGGCAACAAACGATTCGCTAATTCATTGCTCCCGAAAGTTTCTTGGAATCCCTTGGCGACTGATAATATTTTACAGATGACGCTGATTGTGTAGCAAGCAATGAACTCAGATAAACCCTTACTTTACTTTTAACTCATTGGAAAACTGCAACCATTGGTTCAATGTCTTAAATGTTATTAACTATTATAATATCAGTACCAGTAGGTATATTTTGTTTTGTCTTGAACAATGTAACAGTCACAGACAATTTTAAAAATATTGAAATGAGTGCTATTTTGTCATGAATAAATTGCTGTCTCGCACTGAGAAAAGAAAAAACTGAAGTTGGCACCGCAGTTAACAAGGCATACACGGCAACAATCTGAGTACAGAACATCTTGACATTAAAAATATCACCATTCAGTGATCATTTTGTTAAATCCATTAACGAAACGATAATTTAATTAATCAAGAGTTAAATCTTCTCTGAAGAAACATGTTTTCTCGTCTGGATAATCCAATCCAGGCGACCTTCACCGCTTGTCATCCGTTTGCAAAGTGGGCGTCCACACGACTCCATAAACTCACGCGACGGCCAAGACTCTTTAATTTAAAGAGGGTTAACTTTTAAAATATTATAAAAAAAAACTGGCCAGTACGCTAGGATTGGAAAAGACTTACATAGACACATACCTTCTAGAAATAAAGACAATGAACAAAATTATCGACACGCAGTTACGAATTGTTTTAAACTTTAACCATACAGAGACTTGTTTCTGGGAGTATATTTTTAACAAATGATCTAAGTATGTATTCGGTTGAGTCATTGTTAGCTTTCCAGTCAGACACAAATGTCTACATTGGCACCCACATTCAAAGTGAAACCTAGTTCTTAGAAATGCCTAAGATCAACCCACGCCATAAACATAAAAATATGTTATTTCATGTTAATGTTGCATTTAATAACATCTAAGCCACACGATTTTCGTGTCTTGCGGTTTACCTTAATAGACTTCTTGTAAATTGTTAATCGATTGTGAAAATCAAGAATTTACCGTGGCTATTATGCAATTAAAGGCGTTTAAATAAGTAGTTGATCGGTAAGACCACCGTTAACCAGTACATTTAGCCGCATCATTAATCAATTAGACTGTAATTATTATATCATAATCAGCCTTAAATGGAGTTCACTTACGCATTATATATGTCACAACTTGGTTCAACATTATAGGATTACTAATGTTAACTCTTAGTTCAGCGATATCGTCATATTTAACGCCCATCTGATGTTAGTTTCGTACTAACATTTGAATGTTATTATTACTTGTGATTACTGCCAATAAGAGCGTATAAGAATCTCGTTTTAAGGTCCCTGATCTCTTTACAAGCCTTGCTCTCGTGGAAACCAGTTTTAATTTTATTGATCGGATCCATTCTAAAAAGTTTATTGATTAAAATGCCTGTTACGCCGAATTATACAAATATGATTATACAATTAATAAGGTATAGCCACAAGATGGTCAGTAAGGTAAAGATGGCATTAATTTCGAAATGCTTGCACTGTGTGTGCCTCTTATAATTAAAACCATAATGGTATTGAACGAAATTCTTTTGCGCTCTGTGTGCAATGTCTGCGGTTATGGGGACGCATTCAGACTACGATGTAATAAGAACATTTCAAGGTGGTTTTTAATAACCTATGTAAATGCGACTGTATCATGATTTGCTTTGCGTTAAACGATAGCAAACACACTTATGAACGAATGTCCACAATCATTCAATATCTTCTGATATGTTACAAACTTTACGAAGCGCCAAAATGGACTTATGTTAAATCATTGTTAAAGTCTTGTGTTAATGTGAATTTTAGTCAAATAGCTTCCTTTGTAAATAGGTTTCGGTCATATACCTAACTTGGTTATTAGTCAATAATAGTAACTACACCAAGCTCTGATAATGGTTTCCTCATTAAAATAACTACTATTTATGTAAAGTACATATTGCGCTTGATGTTCATGATGATATGTATTTTTAATTAAAGTATTTAATTAATAACACATGTAAAGGATTGTATAAAAACAGAATAGATAATTATATTAAAATACGTGATAGTAACCATGCAAAAATAACTTGGAGACAGAAATGAGGAAGCAAATTGACAGTATATAATTATAAAGTAGGGAGTATTTGAAAAACCGTCCAAACAGTGACGCATAGATATAATTCCACGTTTCATGAGTTAATATAATAAAAAATGTTTCAACTCTTAGTGAATTTATTTATGAAGCTACCAAAGTCGTGTCTCATCTCATATTCGTAGAAAGAAAACACTATGTTACTGCCATCTAATGTTTTTATTAATCGCCTTTATTCACTGTGGTATTCCTTCAAACTGCTTCGAATTTGATTTGGAGTTATAACGGTTTGAAGTTTTATTTTGCTACCAAACGTTAAATTTCCAATTCTTGTATTATCCCCTGAAATGTCATAGCCTATGTGTGCTCGAGTTATTGCATTATTATGAAATTGTGTACTAAAGACTCCTTTGTCATTACATGTAACAACAGTTTCTCTATTAGACTAAACTTATTTATTATTCACGAGTTTCTCTTCGTTGAAATGATTCTTTCCCAGCGTATCATTAGAACTATTATCATCAAATAGATAATCAGAATCGTATCTTCCAATTACCTCGATATATTCACTTCGTGCAAAAACTGAATCGTTAAGCTAAGTATCACAGATGTGAGCAGGCATCTATGGTTCCCAGAGAAGCACCTATTCTTTGTATAGTATGAATATGTGTAATTAATCTTACACGTGAGTTCATTATAAAAAATCATGAGTAACTACGAGTTTGTTGTTATTATTATGTTTTTATGATTATGAAGTCGTTAAGACCATTTCAATTGTAACAAAAACAGTGGATAATGGTCTTAATGACGAAACAGTGGTAGCTATAGCTGCTATGATTCTGAATTGATTTACAATAACGTGTTCCTTGGCAAAGCAAAGTACCTACCTAATGTAAATATAATATTATAATGGCAAAAAGATTGTCATCATCGTATAATTAGGATCCCCTTATGAACATTTGTTTTTGACTTTTTCAAGTACCGTAGAAAACGATTTGTGAAGTTTTTACAGCACCTAATAATATATAGTACCTAACTTATTTATAATATATATTTTACAAGCTTCGGTTTGCTTGTAACATAATCCAAAACACACGTCAAACAAATGAATTTTAGCACTTGCAAAGATAAAAGCTTGTTTTTACAGGAAAAGCTTTTAAAAGATTAATGGGAGTACTTACTTTATAGTGGTATTGTGACGGTCAGGACAAGTGATAAAAATCTATCTATCTCGAGTGGTGCGTAGGCCAGTGAGCCCCATAAAATAGCCTGTATTCATTATCTCAATGATATCTATGGAAATAAGAGGCGAGTTTATGGTGACACTATCAAATGGAGTATATGTATTAATGTACTCGGTGGCACTCTGCATTCGAAGTGACATGGATTGATTCATTTACATTCAGTTTAACCATCCCGTCATACATCTGTGGTGAATAATTTTCATTTGTTTAATGAATTTCAATTTTATTAAAATGCGTAGACTGTCAATCAGGTGATGATTTAATTTGAATCAGAGTGCTTGAATGTTTTATTATGAAAACATTTGTGAATCGTTATTATTGTTTTTGGATAGTGTGTGATTTGTCATATAAACTTTATAATTGACTAGCTTCGTCCGCGTGGAATTTCTCACCTCATCGCAACGCATCGCCTGCCCGCGCTGTGCGAGTCCTAGCGTGGTAACCTATGGCCTTCCTCAAGAATTGGGCTATCAAATGCAAAAATAATTTTAGAATTAGCTCATTCAAACAAACAAAGTCTTCAGGTTTATTATTCGAATATAAATTAGTATCGATTAATTTAAGTAATAAAATAGTGTTGTTAGAAAATATAATAAAATTACCTAGAGAAAAAAAAAATAAGCTGTTGTAGGCGCCTCGTAAGGAATTTAAAAAAATAATATATATAATATATAATATAAGCAGAATATAGACATCATTAACATTGATTAAAATTGCAAAAGAAATATGACATGATAATAAAATATGAGCAATTATAACTACATATTATTCTCCACACTTCCAGGTATATTTACATTAATATTATTTCTTTCATCTACGTATTACTGGAAATACCATAACTTGTTATTACATATCAGTTCACATGAACAATTATAACATCGATCAAACAAGCAATTTGCATAGTTAATATTAACACTTATGTAATCTAAACAATGTGCCTTATGCATTGACTTCAATTAAAAGATAATCATCTAATTAGTCTCATAATAACACGGAATGGAGGATAATAGAGAAATATTTTTTTTTCTTTAAAATAAATTTTAATTTTATTCCTAAAAATTCGGGTGCCTAAATTATGAGACCAACGCCACAATCCCCTATCCCAAATAATCAAACAATCATTTCCAGTCGACAGAGATTAATGTCATTAACGTAAAAAACCGCAATCAAACCAACCATAACTCATCTGTGTGTCCGTCAAATATTGACATATCATTCATTTGCAATTACCATTATGAATAAGGAATACAATATAAAAGCTTTAGGTTTTTTATTAACTTTTGATTAGATATTTTTTATTTGGGGAAAAAATCCCTATCATTCATACTTCACTGAAGTGTTAGGGTTGAATAGTTTTCAGTATAAAACATGTGACAAAGATAAATAAAGTTCTTTTCTTCATTTTCAGATACCGTCAAGCACGTTACGCAGCAAGGCGCGTCCGAAAACGCGTCATCTTCAAACATGGTGACTGCAACGTCGTCCAATGGAACGTGGCCAAGCGCAGGCGCCGATACCTTCAGGACATCTTCACCACCCTCGTGGACGCACAGTGGCGCTGGACGCTGCTGGTGTTCGCACTCTCCTTCATCCTCTCCTGGTTGCTGTTCGCTCTCATCTGGTGGCTCATCATCTTCACCCACGGAGACCTCACCCCTCCCCCACCAAACGAAAACGTTACATTCATTCCCTGTCTCAACAACGTCAATACCTTCACCGGATGCTTCCTGTTCTCCGTGGAAACACAACACACCATCGGCTATGGCTCCAGAACCACCAACGAGGAATGCCCCGAGGCTATCTTCGTCATGTGCTTACAGAGTATTGTGGGCGTTTTCATCCAGGCTTTCATGGTAAGATTTACACTTAAAATTTTTATTTTCTCTCCCCTATTTCATTCGTTTAATTAGAAAAACAAACACGTGCCACAATGGATGCTGACAGACTACATACTTACTGTCAAAACAAATTCCGTTTACTGGCAATAAATCCTAATAACATTGAACTATACTGCTACAAAAATAACTACCTATTTTTATGTTGCAATTTTGGCATGTATCTTATTTAAACAAAAATATCTAATCAGTCTTCAATACATAGTATTAATGAAAAGGCTTTGAGCTCATCAAACTCAAAAAAATCCGGCTCTTATGATATGATAATTTAATATTAAAATAAACTTGGAATCGAGCCAAATGTATTAACGTAACGTTCGACGATATACGATCCAGCCAGATGTTCTCTTAAAAATCATTACAAAATTAAAAAAATGATTTTATCATTAGGTGGCCGTCAACTGTAGCATCATAATTAAGACCAATCCACAGCTCACGAATATGTATGTGTCAGTGTAATACGTAATCTTCAGGAAGTATTACTACAGAGGCGACCAAGCCACACTCTTGAACATGTGGTTTATCACACGCCGAACATTGCATCAATGCTGTTCTAATTTTAGGTGGGAATCGTGTTCGCAAAGATGTCGAGACCTAAAAAGCGAGCCCAGACCCTGCTATACTCCAGAAACGCTGTCATTTGCTTGCGTGATGGCCAACTGTGTCTGATGTTCCGTGTCGGAGACATGAGGAAATCCCATATTGTTGAAGCTCATATAAGAGCTCAAATAATCCGCCGCAAGGTATATTATTTCACCAAAAACGGAGACTGGTTAGTGATTGGGGACTTCAGTCAGCACGCCTAGTTACGTCTAACACGAGTTTACACTGACTCCTCTCTCTAACCTGCGGGGCGTCGAACTCTGGATACAAACACTCTAGATATACAAGTCCATAATGTGCTCTTCAGACTTCGATTCCCCAAGTTTTGGAATACCAATTTCAGAACTTTTCTCTCTTGTCCATAGGTGGGTCTTATATTCGCGAAGCTGGCGCGTTCAAAAAAGCGTAACACCACACTCCTGTTCTCGCGAAACGCGGTTATATGTCTGAGGGACGGGGAATATTGCCTTCTATTCCGTGTTGGAGATATCCGCAAGTCGCACATACTGGAGGCGCACGTGCGCGCCCAGCTTATAAGGAAAAAGGTAACACTTAATACTTCCAATACGCTATTTGTAAAATGCATTAAGTGTTGCAACAACCAAGTTATTTGCGCGTTTATTTTGCATTCGTTTGCTATCTTATATGACCCATCTATGGACGATACAGCATGGTTTAATTTTAATTTTGCTTTATTACACCTTTTACTGCTATTTGTATTATTTACCTGCTGATTGCATAACTTTTTCTATTTAAATTATGTATACATTGCTGAGTAGTAGTAGCTGCTCGAATTGACATTGAATAAATATTTATCGGAACTAGACTATTAGATCTTCCCATTAGCATGTATTTGTATATGCTATTCTATTACTGTTCTTGCAAACTGCTAAATATGTAGGTACCTATTTGATTAAAATATTTTTAACGAATTCATATTTTAACTCGGCAAAACAAATGATTATTAATTTGGATTACGACAGTTGAAAATAATTGCCAATTATTTCAAAATATTGGTACGAATTTTACGTTTACTATGGTTTACGGAAAACAACTCTCTATAGTATACAAGTGGTTATAAGTATATACCTACGTGCATAGTAATAATTCGCTTATTATGAGAAATGTGTACCTGCTGGAACAAATCAAAGCATTTTGATACACAGACTCATAACACCATAACGTGGAACAGTCAATTCAGGCAGCTACTGCTTGTATAAAAAAATATTGAGTTCTTTGTAACTTTCTCCCAGAATATAAAAATAATGAGAATATAAAGCATGTAAAATATCAACAAAGAAATATTTTCATTTCCATGCCCACTCTGCTGGGAATTGAAGACCAACTTAGTGAGTGTACTGACTATGATAATTAAACTAAGTTGGGCAAACCAACAAAATGATGATCCTTTTTTGTAGATTTGGTAACTCTAATTACTATTGTCATTTGAGATATTAATAGATGAAATGAAAATTATTTAAATCTGAAATTAAAGTAATAATTATTGAGTCAGAGGATCTAACGGCAAATAATGCGATATATCGAATCTGCTATCGTTTTGCTGCTTTTATACATAATATTGCTATTAAAATTTCGGTTATAAGGTTATATTGCAAAAAACACGTAACGCCATTAAAAATTATAACATCACTAGACAAAGAGGGCATCGTTTTTGCAACACAACTTTATGAGCAATTAGTTACGATTATTACTTAGTGAGTTACATGCATAACGAAAGCACGAAACATCAATTTTTATGCGGCTACAATTATTATATTACATCAGTAAGTAAATTAAAAATACCGAGAAATACAAACCACAGAAAATTGTACCTGACCTGAAACTTCGTGCTTCCGCGATGCCCGAAAACCTTAAAGAAAAAAATCTAATAAATTGCTAATTTCCGAAACATAGATTACTAGAGAGGGTGAAGTCCTGCCATTCTACCAGCAAGAGTTGAAGGTTGGAGCGGATGGAGAAGAAGACAGACTGATGTTCATATGGCCGATGACCATCGTGCACAAGATCAACGAGAAGTCGCCGCTGTACAACCTGTCCGCGTCTGACATGCTGAGGGAGAGATTTGAGATCGTTGTGATGTTAGGTGAGTTTAGTCAAAGTTCTTAAGTATTCATAATCTTGTACTTCTATTTCTTGCTGACGTCCCAACCATTAATGAATCAGCCTTCTAAAAAGTTACGTTCTTCCTTTACCTTCCGCAAAGTGCAGACGTTTTAGAATGAGAACTTACTTTGAGGAAAGAGGTAGCTTTAGCCCATGCTTATACAATTCATCTTTATCTTCTTTTCTTGTGTCGCTGTTGAAGGGTTGTCGAAGTTTTGGACAGCCCTAATGCCACACGTGTAGGCTATTTTAATATACTCTACTTCATAGAACGTTACCGTTATATCGTATTTGATAAATCTCTGAAAGAGTAACGGAAATTATTGCAAATCATATGTACTATCTAACTTCCAAATAGAGTTCACGTACGAAGACTGTGAGGTACCTATCTATTGATGTTGATTGTCAAGTGTTTGATATAGTGCTCTCGAACGGTGGATAAAACCAACATCCTATAGGAAAATATTTCAATGTGTCTAATACCCGTCAACCAGATAATTTTAGAAGGAACCTATCTAAACAAAGCTGTAATAAATAATAAAAACACAAACAATAATAAAACATTACAGGTTAAGATCAGACAGCAACAACAGATATATAGAAAACATTTTAAAATTCTTCAGAAACAATTAGACTTTAAAAATAGTTCCATCACCACGCGAATATTTTGACACTTTTTTACGTAGTGTCTGGCTGTAATAGATTCTATTAAACATCAAAGGGTGTAACTGTTTCATGGAATGTATCTACACGTAATGACCACGTGCTCTTGGCACTTCCTTGATAGAAGTTTTGGTAGATTGCCCTGAACTTTACACATGATACTAATATATGATTCCATATATTATAATAATTGTAAGGTATATTTTGAGACACTAATGTGAAGAAAAATAGCATCATTAGTTCGTAGTACAACAGTGTACATGAAGCACAAGATTTGTATAATAGTTTCTATTCTGGAATTCTCTGTAGTCAAGTCAATATTGTTATGTACTTTAAAAGGAATATTGTTTGAATGTTTTGAAAAGAAGATAGGAATCAACTTAGCATAAATAAAAACTTTCTATGCTAATGTTAAATTGAATTCTCTATTAGTAGACAGGCTCCTAAGGACTGTGAGTCATGGCTCCATTATGAAATATATCCGATTTCAACGTGCTAGTATACACAGAAATAGACACGGAATTAATAAACTAAAAACCCAAATATCCTATTCACAATCTATAAAAAGCTACATTTCCTTGTTTGGTCTTACTTAATTGTATAAATAAACTTGATATAGCTGTTTTACAATATAGTCCGTTAATTGCGTGATAACTGCCACGTGAGCACCATAAATATAGTATTATCAGTAATATCACTGCCAAATCATATTACTAATTTAAACGGCCTTCAGATCACATGTGATTTTCGTAGGTGTTAGAAGTCCCAATATGCTAAATACACATCAAGGCTTTAATTTCTAGAAGTCTCGAAAACCCGAGCTCACAGAAATCTGCAAGTACTTTAATCATGACTCATTACATTGACAAAAGCTTCTATCTGAGATCTTCCTGGTCTTCAATGACAAGCGTTTGAAGAATTACGGCAGCAGAATTGACAATATTATCATCAAATTTCCCTGTATGTGGTGATACGTAATGATTTTCACCACATTTTTCTATGTAGAGCTACCAGACAAATTTCTTTTTAGTTCCTTACCTTTTCTTTAGTTACATTTCTACTCCTCCATGGTTGTAACGATGTCGTGATTGGCTGATATTTTGTAATCTACTTTATCTAATGTTCTTTTATTTGTATAATTTCAGAGGGTGTAATAGAGTCGACGGGTATGACCACCCAGGCTCGCAGCAGTTTCTTGCCATCTGAGATCCTGTGGGGCCATCGGTTCGAGACCATGGTCACGTTCAGGAAGGACACTGGTGAATATGAGGTGTGTTTCCTTTATTATATGTTTTTTATCTTTATTGTTCTTTATCCTATCATGCATATGGAAATGATAATAGAACTTGGGGCCAATTTTGTGTGGATAACCATTATGGTCGTTTACCCTGAGACTGAAATTGAATGAAAAAAGTGTAAGTAATTGACATTGGTAAACCATACTTAAGACTGGTAAAACCAGTCTATATGTTTTTGACCTATGACCATACAGGAATTAGTACAGATACAAGCATAATCAAAAGGCGTGAATCACAAAATTTCCACGTTGAATATCAAGCAATAACGGTGTCTTCGTCTACAAGTATCTAATGTTTATTTACTTTACCAGTACTAACATGTTTAGTTAGTTTTAGAAAATATTTACTAAGAAGGAAAATCATGGCTGAACGCTTATAATAATATTATAGAAAAAACAAATAAAGTGCATAGTTAATGGCGCCGCGTATTAGATTACTGATTAACTGCTTACATGTTTCAAATAGTACTTATTAATTATACATTTTATTGTATAAATGTATCCGTATATAATTGCATTAATGCGCAATTATTGCATCAATTATTACGTAGATTAATAAATCAATTCACTACTTGGAACAACCTTTGTACAGACGCCAGCACACCAAGCTACTACAATCTGTCAAATTTCTTTAATAGATTTTCAACTTTATCGCTAGAGCATTAAGGTTCAAGGTTGATTGGGAAAATTTTACAGTTTCGGGTAGTTTGACCTGCTGGCGTCAGTACGTTGTATTTACGCGTTATACAATAAAGTACAACGCCATAACTACTCATGCCTTAGTCATTTGTTTAATACTTTATTATTACTTTAAAATATTAAGTAAATTTTATAACATATATAATCTAGTATCCAACACAATTACACAGCTATTGGCAAAGCATAAGTATATTGCAGATATATTTTCCTTGTCATAACTTTGAGTAACCCTTATAAGTAAAGTTTCATTTACACGAAGCAAGTTTCTTGGCTGTGGCATACAACAAAATTGAAGCAAGAACTCCCTTGCATTGTTTAAACACTGTTTAGATGGTACAACTGTCATTGTTACCTCAACTTATGGTATGTCACAGGCAATTTTATCGAACCGTGTAAATCATAAGGAGGCTTTTGTGTAAAACAAAAGAAATTCTCCTAACTTTTGCCAGAAACCGGAAAAAATCTAAGCCGGATTCGCCATGACCTTAACATGGATTCGTAAATGGTAAAATTAAACAATTATCCGATTATTTACTTCCAAACTTGGAAGTAAATCGACATACAACAACCTGCTGGAACCAATATTCTGTTATTCTTGTGACCTTATTTTCAATATTCTAATATTTGTTCGTGCTAACAGTCCAACAAATACCTAGAATTAGTAAACAGAAACCAATTCTACGTATTTTATTTTTGGTCCATCAGCTTTGTTGATAAAAAATAATGAGTTTATGTAAAACAGTTTTTTATTATTATCAATCAAACAAATGACCGTTGGTAGATTAGAAGAGAGAGACAGAGAGAGAGCGAGAGAGAAATATTAAATTAATTTGTCATCATTCGTTGTCATGGTTTTTGAAAAGCGTTACGTGTTTGGTAAAATTCTAGGCTTTATTCGTTCCAAGTAATTTGACAATGCTGGTCTGAATAGTAGGTAGTGACTTAGCGTGATTCCGCGAGAGTCATGCTATCGACACTGCAAAAACACTAATATATGTGCATAATCTACATTATTGTGAGCAGCAACCTAATTGCGTAGCACATAAACTCACTGTCAATCTCAATCGGAATCATTTTGACGGATATTTCTAATCCATTGCTTCATATCTCCGAAAAAATTGTCTGCTCAACAACGTAAATAAAGCAATGAACATTGACGACACGGTTGGCGCAGTGGCTGAGCGATCGACTGCTGCGCTGCGTGTCGCGGGTTCGATTCCCGCACGGAACACATATTTGTATTGCCTACAGGTAATTGTTCCGGGTCTGGCTGTTTATGTATGTGAGATTAAATGGTTAAAAAAAAAACTGTCAAAATGAAAGCCAACGCAACTACCCCGCTGTATAAAAAATTCTACAGGGAAACGTAGATTAAATGGAAAACGAATCCACGCATCTAAAGTTATTTTTATAAAATCAAGGTTAAAAAACAATAATACCCATTGACGTTATTCGTCTGTTTGTAAACATTAACATTTCTTTTGTTAATACGCACTGACTTTGGGAACCTAATTATTTTGGTAACTACTAGAGTTTTTAGGCATACCTAATTATGTACACATACGAAACATAATATATTATGCTACCTATACCTACTCATACCTAATGTTAAAAAAAAATCAGTTGATCCATACATTATTTTGAGTTATGCGGACATAAATCTATGGATCAACTGATTTTTTTTTCACGATTTCAGGGTTGGTCCCGTAGTAGAAGTTGTTCATAATGATGAGTACAATGACCCCTTTTAAGGATTAAAACAATCAAAATTTAACGGTGTATAATTGGTTTATTTTAAAATCATTATTAAAACTCTTCTTTGTATTTATTTTCAGGTTGATTACACCAGATTCAACAACACGTATGAAGTGGACACTCCTTTGTGTTCCTCGAAGCAACTAGATGAATTAAGAGCCACAGTTTCGACCTCACAAAAATTAGGTATGGATCATTATTATCAAATAAATGTCTATGAAAGTTCATTGCCATGCAGCCTTCAATATTATTAAATACTTTGCTATAAAAATTCCAAGACTGGTTTCTGACTAAACTGTTTATTTATTAAAAGGCATGAACATCATAGAATCAAACTCCGAAGGATATTTTATTTTTTAAATGAGTGTTAAGCTAAATTGTTGCGTCTTTTTTCCAGATCGTATGCTAGGCACCATCCCGAAGACGTTCTCCGCTGACACTCTAGACCTCAGCTCCGTCGACTCCATATCCTTAGACGAACACATCGAAATCAAAATCCCCGAAGCAAGAGCCAGGGAGAACAGGTTAATGGCCCAAAACAACTTCGTTCACCACATCAATGAGAAATCTAGAAATCCAAGCCACACACACTTGGCTGTTGAAAATGGTCTGGAGCAACAGCCACATAGAAATCATAATCCGACGGAGTACAAGAATCCCCCTGAAGTGAAGGAACACATGCATAGAAGCCATAGTCACGCTAGTATGAAGAAGGTGCATGGACTGACCCCGAATGGCATCGGCCATACGGGTAACGGTCATCATGAGCATAAGCATGATGAGCATAATAAAATAAAAAAGTGAGTGTCCTGTTCATTTACTCTAGATTTTAGTTTAAGTGACACCTACCTACTTACGGTAGCAAAATCTTCTCTCAGTGATCTGTAATTCGTTTGCCGTATTACAATTGTTACAATATGCGATGTTGCAACAGCTTTAATTCTGATTCAAAAAGTTACGAACACTCTTTGTGTAGTAACTACCACAAGACATCTGGGCCCGTATTTAGCAATGACCCTAAAGCTGAAATATACATTAATATCAATGCTCTCTGCAGTGTGTGTAACCCCATTCCTCATGACTTCCAGATCCCCGAGTGACACGCAGCTCGCCAAGCCGCCCGTGATCCCCATCCTGGTGACGTCCCCGGCGCCGGAGCCCGCCTGACCGCGCGCGCGCCGCCCGCACGCGCCGCCCGCACTGGCGCCGCCGCGCCTGAGGAAGCCGCACGTCACCTTCTCGCCCCATACCGAGAGCATCGAGAGTATACAACAACTTATTGATGAAGATTAGGAGATTCATGTTAGAAAATGGTCTGAAGTTAACGGAGAAGAATTTTAACTATTTAGTAAAATTTGCCAAAATAATGCCGGGAAGTTCTAAATGTGATCTTTGAAAAATTTGTAGTTCGGGTCTTACCTGCAAATGGCATACTCGAAGAAGAAAAAGAGAACTTTCCAATGCAATTTTAAAGTATTTTGTAAAAAGACTGTGGTTAACAATAAATTATCGTCTTCGTATTACCAGTGTTCAAAATTACTTAATAAATATAAGGTTACCCAAGAATTTGTTTATGGTCAATAATAACAGTGTCAAATATTTAAAGTATTTATTGCTTTTGAGGTACTTTTTCGTATACCAAGTTTTTAACATTAAGTACCTACTTAAATAATAACTAAGCCTTCTAAAGCGTATGTGCCTAAGACCTTAAAATAGACAAATATATTTTTGTAACAGACAACAATTTTCTCCTTTATCATCTACTTCATCAAACTTCGATGTACCAGATAGGGTTGTATTTAGACCAAGTATTTATTTAGATAATTTAGCGAACGTAGAGCGGAGACTAAACTTATAGAAGTTAAATGACATAAAGCTTTAAAATCTTTAGTTAGTCATGTCTCCGCAGTTTGTGTGTAAGATTACGAAAACTTAGAACTTTTACTTGTTCTGTCGACAGTCAAACTAGAGATGGAATTAAAGTTATTTTTAAGAAATATTTATATTTCCAATGACGAATTTAATTCAAAATTTTGATACTTAAACGGCCCCTGTTAAAATCATTGTCCAGTATACCACTGTATCTGTATGGCCAAATTCCAAAGAGAATGTCATTAAAGAAATTCTAGCTTGAGCTTTCGGATTAAATCCAAAACCTATTGAATAGTGCAAAATAATATTCTTAAGTATTGAATTGTATCCAGCTACCTACGTAACGAGTTACATTAAAATATTGTACAAAGTACTGTTATGTGTACAACAAATATGTGATATATTTGGATACTTAAATTATTCGGACAAAAGTACTTAGAACTTGGCTGTGCACTGCCGTGCGCGGTTCACTTTGTTATCGACACATTTTCCTTGTGTAACTAGAATAGCTAATTTAAATTATAAGTGTTAGTAGTACTAATGCTTGAAATATGTACTGATTATAATATTTAATTATTATAAAACGATAGCAACCCTATTATTAAAGCGTTTATTATACACGAATCATAGTATTATTGTATAGTTCATTGAGTTGTTATGAAATTCAGGGGCCTGGAGTGGCGCGGGCGCCGCTTCCTTTTTAAATAAATTAGCCCAAAGCTTTGTCTTTTCCTGATAGAATATATCAGATCAAACAAATATAGTTGCTAGTTTATACGATACACGAGTTTTATTTCCCCCACTCTACATCTTGTTATTAATACCCAATAATTAACATTGGCATATTACAATATTTTTCGCATCGACATATTTCTAAAGATTTGAATCATGCAATAATGGCGTGATACCAGTAATGCATAGATAACCCTGAAATATTTTCAAAGTATTGTACATCGCTACTCGACAATAGATGGCGCTGTATTAAATTTATTTTTACATTTATTGGCACTGTCATAATAGTAGTTAATCTTTCTCTCACAATAGGAACAACATTTAAACTTACTTGTTAGGCATAGTTACCTACTTGGATTTAATTTGGCGCTTACCTATTACTATACTATTTATAAAATCTCTATGTTCACTGACATTGTTGTCGACACTAATACTGAAACACATTTGCAAAATTTTGCACAAACGTGCAATTCCTATCGTATGTGAAATATCGAACATTAACATTAATTCTGATCTCATTAAAGGTAAGTTGAGATTGATCGATCGAACACTGGGTCGATTTCGCATAGATACGAAATTACACATAGTAGGTACACAATATAGTTAGGTACATTTCACACTTTTTCTTTAATTTTCCTGCTACGTCTTTTTGTTGTTTCATCTTCGCTTGACGAAGAAGACTCTTCTGTAGGACTGCTGAAGTAGTTAGGAGGGTATTTGATAGAAGATGGTCTTCTTGTGAGGCTGGCTCTTCGTATAGCATCAGCTACTAGCCGGTCCGCTATATTGACGAGAGGCGAACTTGGGCCTATTGATGGCAACATGGAAGATTCCCGAATAGTTACCTCACCGGGTAATGGTGAACTGGTTGCCATGTAACCTGAAATAGAGTAAGAATTTGTTAAAAAATAGGTAAACTCATTAGGATTAAATGAAAAAGTTTTCATGCATTGACAGAAGAAGAAAATGAAGAAGGTAGACGGCAGGAGCCCAAAGGTAGAGTTTGTAGAAATCCAGAATTTGTGATACTATCGCGACGAGAGAAGTCTTTTTGATGTTTAGTAGTGAAATATGAAGGACTGAATTTGATTCATTGATTCATACAAGTAGTTGTAAATGCCGTAGTAACATACATAGAGGTTGTCAAGCATAAAATGTATCAAGATGAAGAAAACACACAACTCTTCCTTGAAGAGATAAATTGAATTAGCCACATGCTAAGCACAGTACAAAAAAGAAATATAAGCAGGTTTTGAAGGTGTTCCCACATTCTTATCAAATGTCCAAAGTCCTTACGTCAAACGATATAAGTTGTAAGTCAAACTCAATTGGAAGACGGATTACGTAGGTCCGCTTTTTCTTAGCTTAGGTAGGTTCCTATAATGTAAAAAACTTTTTATATCTTTTTCTTTTAAAGGGAAAAATTACTTTGTAGTTCTAATAGATTGAAAAAGTGAGAATGTTTCTTGGTCTTTCGTTTTACGTATGTGATCCAGAGTTGATTGGAGAGCTATTATTACACAGGAATAGGCACTGTTTTATCTACTTGACGTACTTGAGGAAAAAATGTCACAAAATTTGAACGTCGCGGAGTACCTAGCGCGGGATGCGCTAGGTACTCCGCGACGTGCTTTTGTTACATTTTTTGCTATTTGCCGATCAGTGTCAGGTTGTTGTTGTTGAACAAAATATGATTCGCGAGTGAAACCTGTATGTATTTACAGAATCATAATCATTAAAATCTGATGATTTTAATGCAGTAGCCCGCAATTGAAGGCAGTGGTATTGAAATTATTTACACAAAGTAAAGCGCCTACCCGGGTTTGAACCCACGACCTACCACTAGTAAATCGGCGCCGTTACCACCGAGCCACCACTGCTCTCTGTTGCACATATACAGGGTGTAACTGAATTAATGCACATTATGAAAGTAGTTTATTTAGAAACGTTTACTGAATCGATGTCTGTCATTTTTAATGTCGGTTATTTTTGGTCCCAAAATAATTGAAACTACGTAAATTACTGTCACACTTTCGCTGTACGGTCAAAACTTACGAAAATGGTTGTAGTACCTACTACGCTAGACCCTTATATGTGTGCGACTGTGTGCATGTGTAGATTTGTAATGTGACCACAATTTTCTCCCACAATCAGTAGGTGTAACTAATTTAATAAAAAAACAATGGCTTATACATAATAATAAAAATTCAGTGTATGTATTATGATTACAACATAATATTCTAATTGGGGTGTTTAGTGGTGTGCGTTAATTCCGGGACATGTTGTATATGTAGGTAGGTATTACCATAAAAATGGTAACTTAAAAACGTATGAAGCTTAAAAACTACAGGTATTTATGTTTGAGTGTCTGCTATAATAGGATCTATCTACCGGCCCATTCATGATTGTTACATTTGAGCCTTTAATTACCAATTAGAGCATGTGATTCAAGTGTTCTGACTTCGTTTGTTTTCAATGTGTCAATGAAATAATAGCATTTTACACTGCTGTGTTGGTACCTTTTTTCATACTGGTGATTTTCTGTACAAATGCTGTAATTCCTGATGCATTAGGTACGTACATGGTGGATTACGGCTTATCTTATCTCATTGAGAGTAGGCGTGTGAGGCTGATTATGCTTATGCTAAAGGCACCACTGATCAAATAAATTATTAGCAAGATTGACTTTATTATCAAAATGTACACTACGTACTATTTTAAATACGCGTACTATTTTATGTACGCTACTATTTTAAATAGGTAGGTACATCCGATCACAAAACACGTCTATCATAACAGGAAATGTGGGAAAATTTCGTCATGTCTTTTATCAGTAGAAGATGTTTAAATTAAACGTGCTTTCAATATAATTACTTATTTCGTGCAATTATGTATTAGAGTTTTTTGTGTATATTACAAGGACAGACTTTACCTGGATCACAGTCAAGTTCGACGCTACCGTTCGCTGACAGCACAACATAATTTTTACAACACACAAGCGTACAGATAAGCAGACGATAATCTTTATTAAAACGACACTCGACAAACACAGTGAACCTTCAACAACTAATCTTCTATCACTCTATGCGTAATCACAATGGCATGAAAGAAAACTGGACGATTAAGTATATTTTTGGTCTAAAAATTTGATGAAAACTTGATTATTTTATTCATAGGAGTGTCGAAGAACAGGCAAATAATGATCCCACATGTGGCTTGATTATTAAACAGTCTATTGTACTCAATAACAGCCATGAGTGTACATTTTGTTAAAGGAGAAGACTGTTTGGGTTGTCAGTAACTCTACTGACTACTGAAACCCATCCTGACAACACTTATACAAGTGTAACCCAACTTGGGAGCTATGATACCTATCAGTTATATCAATTGCTGACCTTCTATAGGCTGAGCTGATTGATTCATTCATTATTGTAGGAAATAAATAAGCTTAACCATCAATCAGGGTGAGTAGATACAATTATTGGGAAGAAAAGGGATTTCTTAATTCAACTGGAAAGTATGAGGTACTCCCAAGTCAAGGCAAGTCATGTGCCATCACTCTTCCTATAGCGTTTAAATAAGACAGTTTGTACAGAGTGCTAGAATTTCTAAGGTATCATAAATCAAACACAAATCAACGTCACAACATAAATAATTATTCATTCATTATTTACATAAAACAACACAGAAAACGTGACAAAACATGCGTATAGTTTGTAACTATTATATACTTAGATATATACTGAACAACGATTTACAATATCAATATCTTTCATTACACAGCTAGGTATCTACTGTAAGATCCTCTTTACACGAACGATGTTCTTTTGACAGCCAGCAATGACATATGCATTCGACTATCCTTAAAATACTCGTGTAATCTAGAGCCCTAAATATCACATTGTAGGTACATCTTGAAGCAGTGAATTACACTTTGAACTTACAGCTAATTTAATAATAAAATTGCACTTTTTACAACTGGAATGTTTACAGTAAAGACGAAAGCACAACCTGTGAGAACTCTACTGTTATAAATTTTGTTTATTTTATCTTAAAGCTGACTAGTGGCACTGGGTTATTTGTAAAACATTATTTAAACGACTACTTAACAGCATTAATCATTTACCAGATCTTTGTTTTCATGATTCTAGATCATACTTATTATACAAAACATAACAATCACTTACATTATAATACCCAACATCATTTTCTTGATGGAATAATTCAGATCATAACATGGTAACACTTAGTTATAATCGAGTCCTTCTTAGCCCAAACAACGCCTGCTTTCATGCATATCCACAATCCTAATATTGCTTAATTTTAATCTATTTTTAGACATAAAAATATTCCAGAATAAAAATATCGTTTCTCTATAGAGTTCGACGGTGACTGATACATAATAGGCTACGTCGCGTAGCAAGACATTTCGCGCTTCGAAATTCAAACGTAACGCTCCAACGTCATAGCTTCGGGGGCTATTACATATCTCAACAGGATTTCTTGCTTTTTCCTTTAAATTTAGCTATGTAAGTAAATAATAGCTATATTTAACTTAATTATAAGGTGACGGTAAAGTCGCCGTCGGTCTCCTCGGCTTTGGGCTCGTGTGGCTCGCGTTCAGGCATCTTCAGCATCAGGTGGTGGTCCCCGCTCTCTGTGCGACATCACAAACACAGGCACAGTTACATACACATACATAAAAACATACGCTAGTGTGCTACAGGACATACTAGTGCAGACATTTATGTATAAGTAATATTAGTTAGGTACCTATGTATAAAATACGTAGAGCTCAGTCTTTTTTCGTTTTGAGCAGAGAGATGAATTTAGATTAGACAGTCTCATTTACTCAGTACTCTTCAAAGATTCTATGTAGCATTTTTAGTTCTGTCACAGTGTTGAAAATTAGTTTTATTTTAGGAATTATATGCTTATTTATATGTTCTTGTTATGTTATATGTTGCTTATTTACATTAAATTAGTAGATATAAACATCTTGAAATTCAAGGTATTTTAATAGCCATCCTGTTAATAAATAAACCAATATTTTCCTAAAATATTTCACACTTAACCTATTTAAAATTGAACGAAAATACACCAGACAAGGTAAGATTCCTTTTAAGGTCAAGCATGAATATTTTTGTTGATAAGACATGCAAACAGAGACATGTACAATGTACGTAGTATCAATCTTTGCACATCATGATAGTTACAATTTTACACTAAATTATTAACGATGAAAATTATCTTTAGATCTTTTGTTACATACATTTTTGTTAGTCACAATAGGAGTAAAATAAAATAAACTATAGGAGTCAATAATGACTTATTAGAAGAGGGATATAAATATTAGAGTGCAGTGACATATTCTATTAGTAAAGTATGATCAATGTTTTCTGAGGTACTTTTTTAAATAACGGTTTTACCTAACCGCAATAATTAAGAAGCATTATCCTGACTACCTATTATTTACATATATAATGTCAGCAATGAGTACATAGGTGATGTCAAACAAGACCGCAGCTTAAGAGTCGATGACACAAAAGATAAATAATACCTAACTCGTTCAAAGACGCATCTACTTCACAGAAACGTAAATGTAATGTAACACTGCAAACAACTGACTGATCAAACCGTTAAAAATATTTAAAATTTAAAAAGGAACTATTAAAATAACGATGGCGGCCATCTTGCCATGACTCATATTGTTCGTTCCAAATGACAGGCGACCGTTAAACCGATCGTCTTAAATGATCGACAAAACAAATGTATCCTGTATCAAAAAGGGGCAACAAATTGGCAAAATGGTACATCCTGCTGAGATTTGATAATAATGTTCCGACGGGTAACGGCCGATGATGGGTGTAGGAAAATCGAAGGAAACCCGAAGACCTTCGCACTGATAACAGTTAAGCTGAGAAAGGCGACAATGCCTTAGGGGCGATGAATTGTTTATATTATTGCTTCCGAAAAAGAGGTTACATATTTTCGAGACTATAAAGTAATAGGTATATATAGGTAGTCTATAAAATCTACCAATTGGTGCGTGTGTGACGGCACGGTTGGCGCAGTGGTTAAGCGATTGACTGCTGTGCTGCGTGTCGCGGGTTCGATTCCCGCACGGAACAAATATTTGTATGACCTACAAGTACTTAGTTGTTCCGAGTCTGGCTGTTTGTGTATGTGAGTTTAAATGTTTGTAAACGCACCCACGATACAGGAGAAATTCCTAGTATGGCGCACCGTTTCTTTAAAAAAAATAAAAAAAATAAGTACCTCTATGTATAAATACGTTGGTTCTCAAAATTGCCTGGTCAAGATTTGTAAACAACATTCTTAAACTTAGTTAAACTGAAGGCTTTGATATATACTATATACTTATCTATTATTTTCCAAACTAATGAACACACTTAGTTTGTACGTGATTCATAAAGCTTCCTATTGAGCGCTTATTGACCACTAGGTATTCCTATTAAATTACGAATAGTGACGTCAAAATGCAAATGATGGGGTTATAGCACCTATTTAAACGTTTATTAGCGTTATGTGCGAGCACACAATTGAGTTAAACCACGTACGAAGCAAGTAATTTAAGTAAATGATACTCAGAATAAATGTTCACACGTTTAGCGCTAACTAGCAACTTGTGATCTTATTTGCTGTTGCTAATTAAAATAACCACCTGTGTGTAGGTTACGCAGACGTTAACATATCATATTATAGTACTAAAATACTCTGCATTTTCAAATTTTTCAGGCATTATTTTTCTAAACTTTAGGCTTTTGAATATTTGTAAGATGGCTTTACTGCAATGGGTATCAAAAACTATATCGTTTTTAATAACAGACAACATAATTTAATATTACACGCACATAGAATTGAAGTTACTACAAGTTTTCAACCGCCTACAGTCCTACACTGACGCATAATATGCACATGCACATTAATTAGATGAAGCTGAAACATATATTTATCGGATCTGTCACATGACTCAATAAATACAGTCACATACTTATTCACACCTGAAGTAAACTTATGTATATACAAATGTCAGTAAGTCTTATTGTATACATACAAGGTGCTAGCTACCTAGGCATCTACGTGTTATGCACATAGTGTTTGAATATACATATCTCTATTGTGTCTAGATATGTGACACGCTTCATAAGAGATCACAAGAACTAACGAGGCATGAATAATAACTTTATTAGAATCATATATGCATATTAGAATATAATATGAATGCTCAATCCAGCCCTGTAATTTTTTTTTTCTCAAATTCCATCAATTATTTTCTCTATTTTTTTTTTATCGTGTTTACACCTATATGGTTATATGTGCATGCTGTGGCCTCCTGTAATTGAAGGAGCACACTTAAAAGAACCTTTTTTATGATTGTTGATTTATATTGTATATGTGAATCCTTTGTAGGAGATCCCAAATTAATAAATCATTATCATTTAAATGAATTAACTTTTTCAGGAAGTACACATTTCAGACTGAAGTGCCTGAAAACCTTTTAGATATTTCCAAATCATTGATGCATAATCTGAGCGAATTTGTGTTACGTTTTCTTGGAATATAAAGATATCTACGCAAATATATCTAAGATATAAGAATTAGTAACCAATTAAATTATTAATGTTTTCATTTCCATATCTTGTTTATAAGTTGGTTATTAATGAGGAGGAAATTGAAGATATGAAATAGTAAAAAACAGTAAACAAACATATCAGTTAATGCGTTTAAAAACTATGTAGTATGCAAAGAAACCCTTTTAACAATAAACTAGACATTATCTTGAGAAGACGAGAGCTGTCTGTTGACCCTAGATAAACAATAATATTGCAAATATATCATGTCTCACATTGTATCACGCGGAACGGAAATATTGCAAGTGCAAGAAACTTGCATGTAGATATAGAAATATAATATGTACTGTTTGTTTAACTTATGTACCTACTGCATGATTTATTGCAATTATTGTTTAAATATAAACTACATTATGTAGGTCGAATTGTTTGTTGCCAAACAAAGAACGGTGCTTACAATGATTGATAATAGAGATGATACAGGAACATAGTTTAACACATAAGTATTATAGGAATACCTATTCATTTAATAATAAGCATGTTCACTTGTAAAATAATATGTTCATGAGAAATATTGTGAATTCCCATACTAGATTTTACACTGTATCTTTAAGAAATATAAATTCCTCTACACTAAAACATGAATGAATAAGCATTGTCTCTAGATTTTCCTGTCATGGTAAGAAACACAAATAAGCGTTGTTAGTTAACATGGGGCTCATATACCCAGCGACCACCACCAAATCTAACACCAGATTTAACCCGGAAAAGGAACTCACCGATCGATCTACGATCTCCCTGACTGCCGTAGAACTCGTCCAGCTCCTTGGCGGAGCACAGCGGCGTGTCCACCTGCACGGTCTCCTCGAACTTGGAGTAGTCCACCTCATACCCCTGACGCTCACGGTTGTACGTCACCAACGGGACAAACCTGTGTCCCCACATTATTTCACTAGTCGTATAACTGGAGCGAGCCTGAGTCGTCTGACCCGTAGATTCTATCGTTCCCTCCAAAATAACCACAATCTCGAACCTCTCTTGCAACACATCGGCCGCGGACACTCCGTAGAAAGGACTGTCGGCATTTATCTTATGCACCATCGTTATCGGCCAAATGAAAAACAAGTTACTGTCACAGCCATCTGCATTTAGCTCCAGTTCCGTCTGGTAATGAGACAGTACTTCACCTTCCTTAGTCGTTCTAGATCGTATCAGCTGAGCCCGCACACTGGCTCCTATAATATGCGACTTCCTCAAGTCGCCCACTCTGAACATCAAGCTTAGCTCGCCGTCTCTCTGGCACACGACGGTGTACTTGGAGAACAGAAGAGTCTGCGTTCTGTGTTTGGGGCGCGTCATCTTAGCGAACACTATGCCGACCATGAAGGCTTGAATCATCACACCCACAATACTTTGTAAACACATAATAAATATCGCTTCAGGGCATTCCTCCGTCGTCGTACGCGAACCGTAACCGATCGTGTGCTGGGTCTCAATACTGAACAGGAAGCACGAGGTGAAGTCATAAATGTTGAACACGCACGGCTTCCAGTTAGATGCTTCTTGCATGGGCGGCAGATGGTCCAACTCTAAGTCTCCGTGTGTGAATGATATCAGCCACCAGATCAATGCGAATCCCAGCCAGGATAAGATGAAGGAGAGTGTAAATACTAGCAGTGTCCATCTCCATTGTGCGTCCACGAGGGTCGTGAACATATCCTGAAGGAATCTCAGCCGCCGCTGCGAGATCTTTGACTTGAGAATGTTGCATTCTCCATTTTTGAGAATCGCTCTTCGCCTCGTCCTCCTTGTTGCACCATGTCTGTGAGATCGGCTCCTAAAACCAAACACGATCACTTTAATAATAATTAATATGTTTATTAACGTTACACTTGAATTAGTCTAGCTATCTATCTACCCGCTACAGTTCTAGAAGTGTGAATGCCTAGTTCACGCTTGCATCGCCGCGATGTGACGGCTACGACCTTCATCAATGTTAATATCGGTAATATGCTGCCACTAACATAGAGAATAGGCTTTCTAATTAACATAAACGTTTCTAATAATCACGACATTAAACAAAACATTTGGACGCATATAAACGGACAAAAGCGACACAGTACGGGATGGTATCTGTCGGTGACGGCACGGGGTGGCGAGCGTCGACGAACCTCTTGCTGCCTGTAGTGGGGTAGTAGACGCCGGGCGAGAGGTTGCCGTTGCCGGGCACAGGCTTCACTTTGAGCCATTCGTCGGGCAGCAGCTGCGACTCCTCGCGGCAGGCGGGGGACTCCGGGTCGGCGTGCATGGCTGGGCGGCTGGCGTGCGCTCGACTCACTGGTAGCGGACCGTGTGCGCCACCATCCCTCATTGGGCAGCCTCCTGAAGCATCGCGCGCGATAATGTCTCGGTCACGACTGACTCTCTCGTGCCCGCCCGCACAAACGACGCGCTAAACGTTGTATAATTGTATCGCGAGATTCTATATCGGAAATTATCAGCTCGCTACGGAAAACAAATTTTAGTTAGTGCCTGCGTTGACGTTATCAGACCTACAGGGTGATATCTTGATACAAGAAATAGCTACTTGTCTGAGTGGCACAGCTACAACTCTTACAGAAAATCAAAATAATGAATTTGAGATTGGTCGCACGGTTTGACTGTCTCAGCTACAGTAACTCTGATATCTAGAACATCACTAACACTGTATTTCCTTTTATATAGTGTGAAAGTTTATGATATAAGATTACGAGATTGTGCCATAAAATAATGAAGTCCAAACAGAGCGCAAACCACTGACAGTGGTTATTAGCGTCATTAGAGATGCGGAGGCGAGAAGTTAATATTTACTGTTAATAATAATTATTTATGTCCATTTGTTCGTCACTCGTTTGCATGGTCACCACACCATTTAATATTTTATTTCAATATTTTCGATTGGTTACTGTGCATAGGTAAACTAAAGGCACAATAACAAGTGCTTTGTGTATTAGTTAACAACTATTGAATTGCCTTATTTCAAGCCTGTTCTAAAGACACCTTACTTATTTCACTATTGAACTGCATGAAAAACGATTTCCATAGTCTTGTTCCCCACTGCCTCTGAAATTCTTGGTGACTAAACAAGTTTCTGATACTTTCCTAACTGACAATTACTAGTCATCAATATCTTCATTTTATCAGGAGTATAAGACTGTGACCCAGTTTACATAGATATCAGTCAAAGGATTTAGATTGTTTCCACTTTCTGATACTTCAAGTATTTTTGAATCTAAATTGTGATAAAATGAATCTGCCAAATCTTAAACTACGCCTGATGAAATTAGCGACTTTCGTCACTGCTTGAGCTACACTTACATGCTTACACGCCTAAAAAAATCGCTTTACTTTATTCATAAAAACGTTTTAAAGAAGTTAATTTAGATTTAACGTAGAACTAATTAAGTGAGTTTTACGGGGCAAACTTGCCATTGTTTTTTTTTTCATTTAATGGAGGATCCTTTCAACTTGTATATTTATAATATTTATTTTCGATACTGTGAAGGAAAGAAGGTTATTCTTATGAATGGAGTGAATGCGTAATCCTCTATACTCAGCGTGGTCGTGTATCCTGGCTATTCAAAAGTCCTGTT
Organism: Apamea epomidion; assembly: GCA_947507525.1. Lineage (NCBI taxonomy): Eukaryota > Metazoa > Arthropoda > Insecta > Lepidoptera > Noctuidae > Apamea > Apamea epomidion. The sequence continues at coordinate 8,468,533 of OX382232.1, forward strand.
TTTCAAATACATGTGACATCAAACAACCTGCTCTGGCTCTGTGTGATAGATCATTGCCCACTCCCTCTCACAGAGAGACGAACTGCATCCCAGCAGTGGGAACGTTATAGGCTGATTATGTTTGGTTGTATTTTCCAATAAAGTTTCACTAGCAACCCGCCCCTGCTTCGCACGGTTTTTATGACTTGACTAAAACATGAAGATTTATTATATATTATATCGAAGTTAAATATTAAACACATAAATGGTGGCCCAGTGGTAACGGCCAGGTAAAGTGGTAGGTCGTGGGTCCAAACCTAGGTAATTTATATCATCACCACTGCTGTCAACACGGTTAAGGAAAACATCGTGAGGAAACCAGCATGTTCTAGAACCATCGAAGTACACATCTACGAACCCGCACTGGGCCCACCTGGTAGATTACGGCCCATTCCCACTTGAAGAGCGGATGCCTATGTCCCAGCAGTGGGAAAATTACAGGCTGAATAATAATAATAATAAAATCTTTATTTCTCAATAAATGCATTTACATTATGTTGGTCTAAAAATGGCTTAAGTTAGTGTTCCAGAGTGAAAACCCTGACTTCTAAACTAAGTTTATGTACCTGTATCTAAGAAGCCAGTGTCCCTTCAAAGTGATGTGCATATAGAAAATAGGACACAAATTATACACAATAATCCATTAGGGCAAATTCAAGAGAACTAAAAGAAAAACAAAAAAAACAGTATACAAGAAAAAAAAAACAGTATACAAGAAAAAAAAACATTAAATGAAAGTGTTGTGTATGTCTCTAGTGTGTTTGTCTGGAGTTATGTGTGTATGGGTGTTTGAGGGTGTGCAATGATTATGCTATGCTTAAGCTAAACACATAAACCTTCCGGAATAAATTCTCTAAATAATGTTGGAAACCACGTCAAGACCGTTGCGTAGTGTAGAAGAACAACGTAGTCACACAGACAGACACGAAAAGTAACTTTAATATATTACACGAGTATGTATAGATGAAGAGCTTTTTTTTTTTTTTTTGGGATTGGATATCATCAAATGAGTGGGAGTGTCAGACTCTTACTGACTAAAACCCACCCGTGTTCCTTCCTTAGCCCTTTATGGACGATCCCGCTACCCTAGATGAAGAGCCTTAGGGCCGGTTTTTTGGTCCATAGTTAAACTCAACCAATTGTTAAAAATAGTAACTAATGGTTAAATTTTTGCAAAATGTGTTTTTTGATCAATTGTTAGTCTATCGGTATTTATTTCTATTGAACAAATAAAACATCAAAATCGTGAAACATGTTTCATGTTTGTGTATTTACATTATCTTACTTCCCCAGATTGCGATCAAAATTCAAATAAGAATTTTGATTACATGATATGTATTGTCACGAAACAATGTAATCTTATTCCAATAAACAGTACTTATAATATCTTTCGATAATTTATTACGTTGAAATAAAAATTACGTGTAAGTAAACACACCTCAGATTCCTAATATCCGCTAAGAAACGACGTAGACTTTATCCTTGTTTCTGAAAACTGTCATTATTCGATATAATTCTATCATAACTTTACTAGCATCAAAATCAAAATTAATCAAAAGTCATCTATTCAAATTAGGCTGAGAATCAGTACTTTTTTAACGTCAAAATTACATAAGACAGTCCCCCAAAACGCCCGCCCTTCACCACTTCCTAGTGCTTTAGCTGGGAAGACGAAGTGGCGCCACAAACTCCAGAGAAGCACAACTGTCTGTTCAGTTAGAAGAACTTGATTCTATAAAATAATAAGTAATCGACATTACGAAATATAAGACATAAAATTAAATTATTTGCCATATATCAGTTAGCACACGCCAATAAACCAACAAAAACCGTACCTAACTACCCCTATTATAATCCCCGTAGCACCCATGAGTGCTACGGGGTCTAAAGCGCTACGAACGCCTACGCCGCGCCGTAGAGGCTCCGCTTCAAACTAATTGGTTACGGGTAGTTTTAATCGTTCGACGTTACCCGAATATTCTAACACGTCAATATAAATTTTATGTTCATTCATTGGTTGAATGAACATAAAAATATATATTTAATTTAAAAGATATATTGACCAATCACACTATTTATGTATAAGGAACTGTTTTATTTCAGGGAACCAAAAAGTGTATGTAAGTCTAAGGTACGTATAGCTACGCCTAATGATAAAAGTAGATAAAATAATCTAAAAGAACCACGGAAATGTTCGATTTTGGAACGCCCTGTATTTTAAAATAAGATGGCGCTCACCCCAGCCTTTCATTAACTAATTTGACAGCGCGCGAATTGTTAGATGCTAATACGCCTCTTTTCCCAACACGAATTTGTTGTTCTCGATCATTTTCTGATTCAAGGTCATGGAACTGTGAAATACTGATTAAAAGCTTATTATAAGTATATTATTATGATTTTTCAGTTTCTACGAAATAAAATTTTGAAAAGGGGTACCAACGTGCTATATGATAGTTATAATCGATAGTCGATTGCAGGTACTTTTGTAACTACACATATTTCTCTCTGATGTCCTTAAGAGCTTTGTGGAAATTGGACACAGGTTTTCAAGAAAATTGACCGATTTTTGAAGTGAAAACTTCTTTAGCGGCGTTGTGCACTTTTTTTGTGATGGGTAAAAAATGTTAAACTCGTGTCAGGACACGTGACCGAATCTAAAATTCGTAAGACGGAGCTCGCGTCAGGATACGTGACCTGATCGAAAATTCGTAAGACGGAGGGGAGAGTTTTTTGTGATGGGTAAAAAATGTTAAACTCGCGTCAGGACACGTGACCTGATCGAAAATTCGTAAGACGGAGCTCGCGTCAGGACACGTGACCTGATCGAAAATTCGTAAGACAGAGGGAGAGTAGACCACATTCCAAAATATCAAAAATGCACAACGTTAATATATTCAAGTTTTCACTTCACTCCCGGAGTGCAACCCGTTTTTTTTTTTAAATCTTATTGTAACCTTTGATTGCTAAAGAATGTCATAGGTAAGAACGTGAAAAACGTATGAACGTTGTTCCTTCTCCACATTTTCCAACCAACCCAGCCCTTACGTGAAAACCCAGCCCACATTATGTCACAAGATCGAAATACATAAATTAATCACAATTATCATATTTTGAATTCAAATCCGCACAACACCATCATTGATGGCTGCTTATTTACAGCGTGATTTTAAGTAGAATTAATTCTCACCCCGCCTTCGTGTAAACATATTTCTACACGACACATTATTGAGTTGTAAATAACGCGACAAATTAATCGTGATACAAAAATAAACACCTGTGTAGCGTAGGTGACATTTGGTTATTTTTTTTCCGTAAGCTTTGTTGTGTTGTTGCTAGCGCCACTCCTCCATAATTTAATTATCACTGTTAATTTCGGGTTTTACGTCATTGAATCGCGACCGTATAGCGAATCTTGTACCGACGATTTAATTTGAACGTAGTGATTGTTAAACTCTGTAGAACGTCTAAAGAGGTGAATTTCAAGAAATAACAAAGAGTAAATTAAAAAGAAATCGATCTGTTATGGTTTATTTCCAATTCCTGCATGCGTACTTTTTTGCGCCACTCCTTCTTCCCAGCTACAGCACTAGAAATTGGTGAAGGGCGGGCATTTCGGGAGACTGTCCTATGTAATTTTGACGTTCAAAAAGTGCTGATTTTCAGCCTAATTTCAATAAAAGACTAAGACAGGGAATTCTGATTGTGATAATATCGAACGTGATTGAACACATTACTTAAAATTAAGGCAGATTATAAATTCGAAAATTCGAAATTTATTAGATGTTCCTTACTTCCAGAACAAATCGAGATAAATTGCCTGGAAGCGTCGCGTGCTATCAAGCCGACTGACGAACACCCCTGCAGTTAGTTGGCTCTTCAACACGGTTACAGACAATCATGCACTTGAATAAGTTAGCGCGTGTCATGCCCTACCTAGAGGTTAGGTGTTAGGGTCGTTACACGCTTCGATGTTACCTCGCCGTATTATTTTATTTTTATACGTTTCCTTCCATCATCATAAATATTTGTCATTGGGAGTAGTACATGTAAAATGGGGCTACCTTGACGGAACGGCAGTAAGGTGTTTTGTGGAGTTATTCCTCAAGCCATGCTCCACCCTCTGTGTCCCAATAAATGCAGTCAAAGTGACCTCTGCCAAAGTGCCAAGTGTCAAAGTTTTGAGAAAACAAGATTTAAAATACAGTCGTGTCAGCGACACGAAGAGGAAGAAGAATTGTGAGTAGTACTTTGTCTAAAAGTTAGAATCCTTTAACATAACAAATTTAATTGCTTCACATAACATCACTCCTGTTTTCCAGCAAGGATTAGGCATAGGTGTACCGTTATTACTACACCCAGTTTTTCAGTTATATCTAAGTTGCATGTCATAGAGACAACAAGAACATTGATTAATAGCTAGATTGTTTTAAATTCATGTTAATGTCGTATGATCAAACGACCGACTGTAATAGTTTGACATTATTTCGAAAGCTAAAGATTCTAGAAGGCCTCATGGGATTAGGATCGTAGTAATCATGAAACTCAGACTCACGAAATAATTACTGGCTTTTTAAGTATTTCTGATAAACTTTACTGAAATAATTTCACTAATACGTACAAACACCTATGATACAAACTGACATACCTGTTAGTAACATATGTTGTACCGTACGTAAAGTAAAGGTTTTAGCCTGGATGGCTTTCCTATGCAAGCTTCACGAATATTTTATAAGTTGCTGGCATGTTTTAAAAAATAAACGCTATTTCATATTTAGAAGAAGAGAAAAGAATAGACAGTCAGCTCGGACAGCTGACTGGACCCGTCTGGATGTACAATAAATAAAAAAAGGAATATTATAAAATACGCTTTTTATTGATTCAGATATCGCAAGAACGCTAAGTTCCTGCAGTACCTGAGACAAAAAGGCCTGACAAAATTCATATTTAAGAAGATAAGAAGTGGGCTTCTTAGTTTGTCTTTCGGACACTATACCTAGCTAAGCAATAGGTAGCCCTACATGCACACACGCATCTAAACGATGGCTGTGATTGGTCGCACGAGGCACTCACCTATGCACTTGTATATGATGATATAAGTATCGTTTGTGCACAACACGCCCGGGACTCTACTCCCACGTCAGTTGTTTCCGGGATAAAAAGTACCCTATGTACCGACCTCTGCCTGCAGTAAAACTTTACTTTGATTGTCAATGATTGAGTAATAATAAGGATCTGAAATGTCAATGCACTTTTGAACTTAAGCATATACATATATGTATATATAGGTTCGCTAATTTACATTTTTATTTAATTAAATTGAAACGCAAAAATACTAGTTTCCAGACCAGTAACTATTTGATTCGAATATTTCTGTACTGACAACACTTTAGTTTGACAGTTGGTCGTTGGATGCTTTTGATTGGCTAATCAATCTGCGGCCAGCACATTGTCATCTGTGATTGGTTGACGACATTGAATCGTTAACCAATCACAGAACTCGATTTTACCGCGGAAATGGAAAAAAGCTGCGAGGCGGGAAGAGGTCGGTTGAACATTCTGACTCGAGCTGTTGGTGATGAAAAAAGGAATAAAGTTGTGTTTCCTGTTACTTGAATTTTCTTCAGTACTTCACCTAGGCAGCCTGAAAGTTTAAATGTAATCCATAGTCTCAGTCACAGAGCACTTTATAATACCGGTTTCAGTTCTATTTTATATATATATAAACTAAACATATGTATTATATTTCGTGTCTATCTGTGATCGTGTTATTCTTTTAAAATAATTACGCAACGGATTTTGCGGACTTATTCTGGAAGGTTTATGTGTATAATACATTAATATTCAATCAATCTGCCCGGCCCTTTCCCAACTATGTTGTGGTCGACTTCCAGTCTAACCGGATGCAGCTAATACCAGAATAATACATTAATATGAAACTTAATGTATTATATATAATAATACACTAATATGAACATAATAGGGTATTTGCTTGGGTAAAAAAATAATAATTATATTTAGTCCGTCAGTTAGATTATCGAAAAATAATGGACACGTATTTTTTCTTTTGTCAATCAAGCAAAAAATCACAAAGATAAAGCGCGTCAAAATTTGGGAGTAGGGGGTCATCGATGTCACTTGCTTGCAAAAGTGTCGCAAACAAGTGAAGTCACGCGGAACTTTAACGGGCGATATCTTCATAGTTTTTTATATAATTGACAAAAGTAAAAATACGGGTTCAATATTTTTTGATAATCTAACTGACGGACTAATTAGATTTTTTAGGAAAATAACCTGTTATAATAAAGAAATCTCGATTTTGTTAAGTCGTAAAAACCGTGTGAAGCAGGGGCGGGTCGCTAGTTTTTTAAACAAAGATATATTTAACATCATGCCATTTCCCAGAAGGGGTTGGCAGTCAGGCAGAGGTGTAGATATTATAACATGTTTCGGTCATGGAAAACGGCTCTCGACTTTCCTGTAGGCCATTCCAACTTTTTCTTCTAAATCGTTAAATTGCAGTGTTATTCAAGGTATGTCAACAAGAAGACACATTATATAGACCGCATTTTACATTATGTACATCAAAATCGCCTTTGTTCTAGTGGCAATAGTCTTATACCAGTAACTTACCGATTTAAATAACCTAACTATTCAAATTCAAATTAGTGTTTTAATGCCAGGACTACTAAGTTACAAAACATTTTTGTCTTTTATAGCCAGAATTGTTCTTTTACTCAATGCAGTTTTTTTTTCTGAAATTACCATTTTGACTACGAGAGTATTTTGTTGAGAGTCTGCGCGCAATCATTGTTTTCACACAGCGATAGTCTGTATAATAGACACTAGACAGTCTATCGCTCGGGCTGCGCAGTCTTTTACACGCAAATTTCGCCAACTATTGCTTCTCATACTCGTGTTTTCTTGGCTAGTTAACTAGCTTGCTATTTGTATTTTCCATAACGCCTATTTATTTATGGACATAGTAAAATAGAGACAGATAGGTATTGAGTACCTCTGTACTTGAACTAATACATAATAATAAAAGAAAAAAAAAGAAATTTCTTCCAGCAGACCTGCGAAAGGAGAAATGAAAAAGAAATGTAGACAATAGTGTAAAGAAGAAGAGAAGAATAGAATAGAATATTCTCTATTATGTACACCGTAAATATTACAGAATATAAATGTAGAAATTTTACAAGACGTGACACAGTGGGCGGACTTATCGCTAAAAGCGATCTTTTAAACACAACCAGTGTATGGATTTAGAGAGAAGGGAGAGACAATACTGCAGGTAGTCTGTGGTGTACCGTATAAATACATACAGAATATGATTTGATACGTCTTAAACTAAAATATTAACTATACCATACATATATAATGCAAACAAATATCTATAAAATTAGCCTATTTGTGTAGTGCGTATTCTTTGCTGCTGCGAGTTCAAACTTGCCCATCTACATAATTCGTAATTTCATCAAGTTTATTTGCTTGTTTGCTCCTAGAACATTAGGTGACGGGGGGCCTTTACTGATCCCTGGAATTAAACTGCTTAAACAGTCAGTCATATAATTACGTAGTTTATTATCTATTTACCAGGCACATCTCTCTCTATTTACTTACACTTTACAATTATTACAGTGATCTGTTAAAGTAAACTCGTAAATCTTGTTATTTAAGACAAAATTTAAATGTTTTGATGTGACGTATTTAATTTGGCTTGTATTGTTCGGATTTGTTCTAATATCTTTATGAGCCGTTACTAAAGCCAATATGATCTACGTTAAAAAGTCTAACTTTTTAACGTAGATGATATTGGCTTTAGACTTTTTAACGTAGTTTTAAATCCATAATTTTTCAGTGTAGAAATGGACAGTCAATCATCTGAAACTTTAGAGATCAGTTAGAATTAAAGCTTCTTGATGGGAACTGCCTAATTGATTTATGGTAGACTGCTAAACCGGTCATATTTCATGCTCAAAATTATCATAATATTTCAGATCTTGATTAATAATACAGTTTAATAATACAGTTTAATAAATCATGTGACTTATTGGGTCAGTCCCAATAGTCGCAAAGGAAAAAAAAAACATCAAAAGTCAATAAAGCGGATTTAAAATGGGAATTGGTTGAGGTTCGATTAAATATGTATGGCTTTTTCAATTTCGGGAGGGTCATGATTGCCCTGAAATCCGAACTCATGGTCGCAGATGGTTTCAAGTCAGTAGGGTACTTCTATAACCCTCCGTTCTTCCCATACGGATCTCATAATAGGAATTCCCCACAATTAACTTTGTCAATATTGTTCTCGGCGGGTATCAGACCACACCCACAGCGGCGTCACAAGTTTGAACAAAGATCAAGGAATTAACTAATCCTTACTGTTAATTGCTTTTTTATTTCATTTACTTAAATTTTAGTTTGTTCCACAGTGTTAATTATAAGATTACCCACATTAAATAATGTTGCAACAGTTGTGTTTATATGATTTACTGTCGCTTATCCAACGTTTGGGTGATATTTGTATCGTAATATTTGGGGAGTAGTGTCGTTTTGTTTTTAATTTCATGAGCCTTTAAAGCTTTTCTTCAAACCTATATTGCTTAGCGGTTAGTTAGTCTTCGGTTTGTATTAAATATTAAAGTCATTGCTAAGACTACGGGCTGATTTTTCCATCGCCAGATAATGTTATCCGAGGAATAATTATGAATTTTGACAGTTCTTCCATACAAAAACTGTCAGATGTCAATTTTATTCCACGAATAAAAAATATCTGTTGATTGAAAAATCAGCCTTAATTTTTTTCCCTATTAATATACAGGGTGGCAGAGGGACATTGACGCGCAAACTGTAACCATGGATTTAGTACATGGTTCTGAAGTCACCTGTGTTGAAATTCACCGGTTATTAATAAAAAAAATCTATGCCATAGGTACATTTTGACCGCATCTGTATCTACTATCTATGAAACAGCTGTTTTTTTTTTTATAACCGACGTAAATTTTCTAAGCTAGAGGTCTAGAATCATGTGCTGAATTCATTCATGGTTTCAGTTTTCGCGTCGATGTCCATGCCACCCTGTATACAGGGTTATTTTTCAAAGACCAGCCAAATTTAAGGATGTGGTACAGACCATCAAACTGAACAACTTTCTCCATGGGACCAACATCGTAATCGCGAATAAAAATTCAGCCGTCCCATACATTTAGGTCGAGTAGGTATTGAAGTTTCCTATGGGACAGTTGATAAAATTTTCGCGATTACGCTATTTGTCCCATGGAGAAAGTGGTTCAGTTTGATGGTCTGTACCACATCCTTAAATTAGGCTGGTCTTTGAAAAATAACCCTGTATATTCGCAGGTATTATAATCGAAGAAGTAGGTAGTGCAAATTACTAACACGCAAATCTCCTGCCAAACTGCAGTACAGTATCTTTCATGGGTCTTTGCTGAAGTGGTTACCTTCCCCGCTATTTACTCAACGAGCACTTCGTTAACTTAACAATTTCGAAAGAAAACTGTGGTTATAACATGTTTCGGTCATGGAAAACGGCTCTCGACTTTCCTGTAGGCCATTCCAACTTTTTCATCTAAATCGTTAAATTGCAGTCTTATTCAAGGTATGTCAACAAGAAGACACAATAAATAGACCGCATTTTACATTATGTACATCAAAATCGCATTTGTTCTAGTGGCAATAGTCTTATACCACTTACTTACCGATTTAAATAACCTAACTATTCAAATTCAAATTACGGTTTTAATGCACTGACTACTAAGTTACAAATATTTTTGTCTTTTATAGCCAGAATTGTTCTTTTACTCAATAGAGTTTTTTTTCTGAAATGACCATTTTGACTACGAGAGTATTTTGCTGAGAGTCTGCGCGCAATCATTGTTTTCATACAGCGATAGTCTGTATAATAGACACTAGACAGTCTATCGCTCGGGCTGCGCAGTCTTAGGCCTATCGTCCACGACGCTACTCAAAATTATTATTATTATTTTAAGACTGTTATCTTAGGTATACAGGGTTGTAGGGACATCGACGCACAAACTGTAACCATGAATTCTTTACATGGTTCTGAACCCGCCTGCGTTTAAAGTTTTCGTCGGTTTGTTACGATTGTGTTGGTTGCGTTGTGTATGTTACCGTATAATTATGAATATCGTTAGTTTATAATATTGTAGCGGTATCTATAACGCCACATGCGAACAACGCGTCATACTGACGTCACGCAAATCCTGCATCTCGCAAGCAGAGTTTACCGCGCAATTAGCATAGATACAATTTCCCAACATCAATCGTTGGGCAGTTGACCGCCAGACATAACACCCGTCTGGTCGGAGGATCCTCCCTTTTCTATAACTTTACACCCTGTTCTTCATACCTCTATAATATAATAAAATCTCGCGTAATTAATATCTCGCGATTATAAAGTATCGAAAAATTGTGAACTACAACTAACCATTTACAATTTGTCGCAATATTTATCGATAGTTTATAATAATTCCATGGCTAACCGGCAAATTGTGAACTGGTATCAAACTAGCATGCGACGGATCGCACCTTGCGCTAATACTAAATAGCCAAGTAACGGCGACCAAATCGGACAGATTGTGAATCCTGTCGGTAAGTGCAGGTTCGTTCACAATTTGACGGTTTGACAAGGATAGATTATAAACTATCGAAAATTAATACGTTATTAATCAGCAGTATGTTAGAGTTCACTATACATGGACAGTTTACAGTGTCCCGAGGTAGATTATAAACTAACGGTGTTCACAATCATATGGTGACATGTACAAACCAAATTGAAATATTAGTGCTGTGACATTCTGGTTCATTCTACTAGACAACTGGTTACTCTTGTGTAGCTTCGTGAACAATGGACCTTAGGAGTGCGTCAATCTTTGTTTTCTATGAATATAATGTCCTCTGATATCATCACCTACTAAGCGTCTGACCGCGCATGTGCACAACGTGTCGGCCTTATGTCATGTCCCAATGACATTGGTTACGGTATCTTTCATACTTTCTTCATGACGCAAATGAGATCAACCGACATAGATCAGTCGACCTCTAGATGTTAGAATTTACAGCCAGCGCTGGGACTCTGTCTTGCATAGGGTCGTAGCATTATGCTGAGCGATAGCCGTTTTGCGTGGATGTAACGCGTGTGCGTGCATTGTGTTTGTGTTCTCTCTCTGCGTCACATGTTTACCGCAAATAAACGAATATTCTTTATCTTTTTTTTACAGTAGGTATTTCAGCGCTCATGTGTGGTTAGACATTGTATACTGGGTAATTGGTAAAATATCAAAAACCTCCTAGTACTAACTTCATATGATCCTAAACAACGTTCTTCTACGACTTTTATTCTGTTTATCAGTTATTTACATCAATCAGTCATAAATATCTTTAGCCGACTATCTATAAAATGCCATTTGGCAACGAAAGCATAACATAAATAATTAGGTATTAAATTGACGATCGGAACATAAGTAAAATCCTTTAAACCGCTAATCATTGAGGTGCAACACCCTTTCGCAAAGCAAACAGAACTATACTTGATAAGAAGTTGAACAGTCTATATATTTCTTCGATCTTCAACTTTTATGTAGGTTTAAGAAGGTAACTTCGCTATTAATAGCTAGAATACTATCTACTAGTTCAGCGGTGGAAAGGTTGAGACGTCATTCATCAAGATTATCTAGACACGTATCAGTGTTTGCAGATTTCGCTGGATTTTAGAAGATTAGCCTATAAACCCTAGGCTTTTAGTTGTCTACGCGTTTATTTGAAAACCTTGGACACGTCGAAAGTAACCGAAAATACGGAAAATACTTTGAAATCGATTTATTTTACTGTTTTTGCAAGCATCGATATATTATAATTATTTGTTTAGAATAGCAATGAAGAGACCAATGATTTTATTAAATTAATAATATTTAAACTTTTTTACTGGATAATACTAAAATCCGAATTTGGTCAAAATATTTCTGAAATGCCATTAGGTTTTATTTTTTATTAATTGTTTCTTCAGGCAAATATGGCTTTCTGATATTTTTTTTAGCCAAACCGGCCTGTACTTACTTAACTTAGTAGGTAAAACCTTTTCTGTTTCATTATTAATTGATTTATTATTTTCCAAATGTCAGAGATAGTTTTAATACCTATCTTTTATTTTATGATACCTACTTGTCAGCTTGTCAGTGAAGAAAAATGAAAAAGAATGCCAAATAGCTTTCATGAATCTGCATGGTTATTTAAATAAAGATATTCTTTGGCTTTTTACTTGAATAAAACCAAAAATTATAATTATGAATTATACAGGCTACGAAATAATAAGTTATGCTTTGTAAACATGGGTGGATGGGTCGCCGATAAAGTTAAATACCAATAAGTATATGTATACTTAGTTAAGACCTTTAATAAAAAAAAAATCGCTTTATTAATTGTCTACTTAATCCTATTTTTAGTTCTACTTAGGTAGAAAATATCGTTAGTAATATTACCTACAAATAAGCATGATAACTAATATTTTACTTGCAGCCATAAAAAAAGTATATTCAAATTTTATTTATGTTTGAAATTGACGTTATTTCAAGTTAAACAGAATTAATTTTATTTTCATGAGAATTAAGTCGATTTCAGAGTGACTAGCACTTTTGAAAAAGTTATAAAAATGTTTGAAGTTGTAGCGTAAGCTGCACTCTAATTGCGTAACACACTATCAATCTCAATCTGAATGATTTTGAAGGTTATTGCTAACCTATTGCTTCATATGTTCGAAAAATGTGTCTGCTCAACAACGTAAATAACGAAATGAATGTTGTTGAACTGTCAAAATGAAACTCATTACTACTGATCGTTTGTTACGCAATTACCCGGCTGAACTTATTTTTGTAAGAATTAAAGTTATTTTTCCTTAAACTCATATTTGTTTACATTTGTGGCGAATATGACGCGAATGCAGATTAAGTAGGTTACTAAACTACCAATGGACTGCAAAGATGGGTTCTAGTTTCTTGGCTGTTTCAATAGGTTATCGTACTAATTATGTATGATAATAGTTTATTGCACTTTATTGTTGATGAAGTAGCAGTCGTTTAGATATCGATAGATAGATACTACAACTGGCATTTTATTTTCCCTGTACTAGAATAATATTCATAGACATCGAGGCATTTCTAATGTAGATTAGTCATTGGTCAGACCGGAAAACAAATCGGTATCATTAAATCCATTTACGAGTTTGGGTTCGAACCCAATCAGGCTCTTTAGTTTGTGTTATTTTATACAGGCTGGTAGGGACATCGACGCGCAAACTGTAACCATGGATTCAGCACAAGAGTTTAGACCCCATAGCGTCGAAATTTTTCGTCAGTTATTTTAAAAAAATATTGCTGTTCCATATATTTTGACCGCGTAGGTATTACACTTTTCTATGAAACAGAAGATTTTTTTTTTGATAACCGTCACTGCTGGGAGCAGTGGGAACGTTATAGGCTGATTATGCACATGAAAAATTATGCTCGTTACGGGTTTTCAGAAGCCCGTAATTCTGACAACCGGTCTTATAAAGGGGTATCGTATTACCCAGTAACTAGGTTGTGGAAGTCAGATAGGCAGTCGCTTCATGTACAATGCTGGTATTCAGCTGCATCCGGTTAGACTGGGAGCCGACCCCAACATAGATGGGAAAACACTAGGTAGATGCTGATGATGCTTATGAAAAAGTAAGTAAGCTGATCCTGTTCCATAGGACAATCTAGATTCTAGAGAAAATCAAACTGGTTGCTAACTTAAACTTATAATTTATAATTTTTACGACATTCATTTTACCTTATATGGTGATTATAACTCAGACACTAAATTATTCCTTGTTAAAATTTTAAGAAAATCATCTACTTTTGCAACATTTGTATTGTATGTGAGCACCATACATCTATCACATAATTTCTTAATTTAACATTACTTCATTTTTAATGATTTAACCCATTGTAGTACCTATTTAGTTATCTTATTCTAGGTGCATCGTCTTCACATATCATTATATAATATATACAACCTCAAACTCAAATCATTTATTTCAATTAAACCATTTACAGGCACTTTTGAATTGTCAAAATTAAATGGTCGGTCAGTTAGTCAGAAAGTTGAAGCTAGTTGCCCAAAATATTGTAAAAGAGATTTAAAAGAGGTAGAGTTTCATGCCCATTATTTTCCATAACTAATCCGAAACTACCTTATATGTAGAAGGGGCGACTAGAACCAATTTATTTTTTTTGTAAATTTTGACTTTAAAAAATGCCTTTTATATGCTTATTTGAAATTAATTATTTGACTTTGACTTTAGGATGTAATAAATAAAATACAGAATGATAGTATTCTTGGAAAGGCTATCCGACAAATAAGTATTAAGATTACTAAAGGGCAATTCTCGTAATTTAAAACGTTCAAAATCTAGTCGCAGTCTCATCTCGGCGACTAACAAATGTCAAAAACTTGTCAAAATGTAGGGAAACTAGAGATATTTTTGACAGTTTGAGACCGAGATCAGACTGAACGTTCTTAAAATTACGAGGATTGCCCCTCTGGTGATTCGTGACTTTACGCGGTAAAATCAATGTCGCGTAATTTGTCAAAATCATAATAAATTGACATTATCTTATTATTTGGCAATGGATTATGAATTTATGTACCTATAAGATTATACAAACGTTCTGGATCTTTTGTCGTACTAATCCTACTATAGTAATATTATAAACGTGAAAGTTAGTATGGATGGATGGATGTTTGTTACTCTTTCACGCAAAAACTACTGAACGGATTTGGATGAAATTATGCACACAGATGGTTTATAACCAGGATTAACATATAGGATACTTTTTATGCCGATATTCCCACGGGATCGAAACTTATGCGGGTGAAACCGCGGGATGCAGCTAGTATTATAAACGTGAAAGTTTGTGCGGATGAATGGATGTTTGTTACTCTTACATGCAAAAACTAATGAACGTATTTGGATGAAATTTGGCACACATATAGTTTATAACCAGGACTAACGCATTTTATCCCGATATTCTCATGGGATCGAAACTTATGGGGGTCAAACGGCGGGGCGCGGCTAGTCTTGAATAAATGGTTGATTAGTCAATGATTCTTAGTATGAGTGTCGTGATAGCTCGCCTCTTATGCACGAAGTTGTGGGTTCAAATCCGGGCTAAAGTGACTTTTTCAATTCATGTGTACTTTCTAAGTTTATCTTGGACATCTCTGACATCGGTGAAGATTAATATCGTGAGGAAACCTGGACTTATAATAATATAAGTCTGAAATCGCCAATCTATCTTGAACAAGCGTGGCCATTAATACTCGTGCCTTCTCTGAGAAAAGGCGCTGCAGTGAGCTACGCTGGTGTTATGGTCCCACTCATACACAGGATATCATTTCTGCACTGATATTAAAGTCTTCGATTGCGGGTTTTGAACCCCTAGATATAACTTGACGGCTCCATGGGTCCCGCTAGAGATGCAAGCGGGCCTACTAAGCGTGGGGTCTAAGTTTCGATTTCCAGGTCGAGCAAAGTGTTGTTGGGCTTTTTGAATAGAAATTTTTCATTGGCATCTCAGAGCTGGTATTCTGGCTAAAAGGTTTTTTAGATGGAACTTAAATAAAACTGACTAAATGTAGCTGAAGTTGTTACGTCCGTCTAATCCTTCAGGGACATACATGGTTTGCTATTATGCGTGCAGTTTATCCTAATTAATCGGTGAAGCGGTGACCATTTTTGAATGATGAACAAATGTACAATTCTTCGTTATGCGGAAACATTGGGCAATTAGCAAAGACTAAAGGTATTAACTCCGAATTGATAAAAGAAAGAGAGATAATGGTGATAAATGGTCAAGTACAACATCAGTTTGTACTTATTTTTGCATTCCTGCGACTCATAATGAGATAAATATGTTTGTCTTCAAATGATTATTTATGATTTTCATTTGTTTTGAGTCACTCAGATTTACCTAAGCCGCATGCAGGGTGGCGGCATAGGGCGTGCTTACCATTTATCAAATGCAATGGATGTTGCGTTATCAGTAAGTATGAAAAACTTGGAATATAAGTTGTTAAGAAACCT
The DNA here is from genome assembly GCA_947507525.1 of Apamea epomidion. Classification (NCBI taxonomy): domain Eukaryota; kingdom Metazoa; phylum Arthropoda; class Insecta; order Lepidoptera; family Noctuidae; genus Apamea; species Apamea epomidion. The sequence continues at coordinate 8,484,713 of OX382232.1, forward strand.
TTTACTTAGAATTGAACCCAAAATCAATTAATTATTTTGCATAAAATTAACTTGTTAAACTTGTCTTGTATAATTAATATATGGAAAATCTTTTTCACCCATATCTTATCCAAACTTAATAAGTAACTATGTTATAAAGCTTTAGAAAACAAATATTCTATATCTTAATATTCCGCATAAAACTACGCTTCTTTATAAAAAAAAAAACACGATGTATCGATGCACGGGCAAGTTATCTTTTCCGGACCCGGGGCCTTTTTCACAAATGTTAAACTGATAGACCTACACTATTATCTACGAAATTCCGTACTTAAATCTACAAGTAACATACCTTTAAATATTCTAAGTTCTAAATTGTAACACTTAATTCAACACTGAAACTGTCTAAGAACACTGTTTATTACGACGCCGCATTTTATTACACTTGAACTTTACCGCACTGACACCATGTTTCAAAACACATTACTTCAGTACGACACAAAGCAGTCGCAAATACACACGCGAATAACTCATTCCACAAAACTATTTCTTCGATAAGTCAGGTTATTATCTTTAAGATTAGATATCGGCGACTCAAGGATTGATTCACGGAGTACAAACAGCTGAGTTAACGGCGTTCTTGATAATAAATGCCATTAATGACAATATAAAGTGATTAATGGTCGTTTATAAAGTCTCTGTTGACCTAAAGAACTTCATGTGTAAGGCTATATCGACACTTATCGCTTTCGTTATGAAGTTGTCATTAAAGGAGACAATGTTGACGACGACGATGAGGAGTTAATGAAACGAAGAAATTTATTCATTAACTCCAAAAATCCATTGATTGAATGTTGATGCTGTTTTTGATTGTATGTTTTGTATAAATAATCGTATTTTTTTGTTATGCATTTTCTGGTATACAATAAAGTATATACAACATGTAACATAATTAACGCAAGACCTCATACCACAAGACCCAATTAGAGTATTGAGTTATAAGCATAATACAATGATCAAAACTTGTTTTTTTTAAAGCTAACTATTATTATTAAGAAAATCGTGTTGACCCTAGCAATACTTTATGCATTTAAAATTGAGTCTTATTGCATTGAAATAAGATTTAATTTTCTTTCGCTCAACCGGCGGTCAGCATGGCAAAATACATAATTTTTGAAAAAAATATCTGTAATAAAAGTTACTGAAATCGATTCAGTAGTCAATTATGAACTAACTACTTTCAGGAGTTGCGTTTATTCTGTTACACCCTGTATAAATAAATAAATCCTTGGGCTAATTGTTTTCCATTTCTATGAGAATCCTTAGGAACAGGAGTTGGTCACAAGATTGAAAGGTCTGAACGTAAACCTAGGGTAGCATTATCTTCTTAGCTTGCAAAAGGCTTATTGCAAAATAATATGTATGAAAAAATAATAATCAATGTTTTATCACTGGCGGACAAGTAAAAGTTATCTATGACTATTCCTGCTTGTTACATAATAAAAAAAAATGTTCTGTAAAATTCTTTGCAGTTTTCCTTCGGAAAAGTACGTTTTCAATACTTAGTAACAACTATCATTTTCAACTAGTAAATGCGGTTTTTAATTTGTAAGGAACCATTATATGTATGGCAGGATTTTGGTTTACGAAGTATTTCCGGTGTTATAGTGTCAAACAATAGTTTACCTGCAAGTATCCTGTCTGTACACAGTGCTTTGTCCAATGGAGCTGGCATACGTTGGTATCCTGTGAAGACTGCTCGATGGGTATATCTGTGGCGGTCTCAGGAACCCACTTCCACCCAGCCCGATTCCAAGCATAGGGGTACCAAGCATAGGCGTGTCAACCACAGAGCTGTCAAAAGCACTAGTTTCATCCGTCTCTTCTTCAATGACCCCAGGTTTATAGAATATTTTGCCAGCAGACAGCCCTGGCTTACTTTTCCCATCATTTTGTTCTTCGTTCCGAGATTGCATTTCATAAGACGAAGCCGCTTCCGTCATTGTTTTAAGGCTAACAATTGTCACAAAATTGTCCTCACGTATTTTCTAATGGCAGGCATTTTAGTTAACGCGTCCTCTGACGTCATCGTGGGTTTCGTTTTAATGTGTTGTTGTTTCTTCGACATTTATGGAAGTACCTGGAAAATATACATTGATTTAAGTAAATACTTAGTTATATTCTTGATGCAGCAAGGACTACTTATGCATCCATACTACATACATAATACATACATACTGCGGTTGGTAAAACGAGGTAAATAGGTTACCAACACAACATTCTATAATAAAAAACGGCACAATGTTGATATTTATATGACACGTAGAAGTACGACGGCATGTCGTGATTATCGGGAGTGAAAAAGAGACAAGACGACGAGAACATGGTTTAAGTATTAGCCAAATTTTGACAGGCCACTTGCAGGGCTTGTATAGCCTATCTACCCCTTTTTACTCATAATATCATTGATTATGCTTTTTTTTTAATTCGTGTAAGCAGAATTTGTTATTGATTTTATGTCGGGTAACCCTACGAAAATCATAAGTCAACCATACCTATTCCCATACCGACGTCATGGTGACTGATCCTACTGACATAGTGTACTGATCCATTAAAACAAACTAAATTCTCGTATAGATCGGTGTCTAAAACTCAAGAGTTCACAAGTGTCATGTCAAATTCAATTAGCCCAACATCTGCGTTCCTAATTACTTGTTTAATACTACGAATACTATGATGTAACATGCATGGCGCTATGTGACCGTGTCTAGCCGTATTGCTAACGACATTAGAAGGAAAAATATTAAAAAATTGGGCGCGATTTGGTAAATCGAGTTGAATGAAAATGTGGACACTACTGCCATCTGTTATCAAGTAGCAGAACTTAACAGTTCTTATTTTATTGGTATAAATTACAAATTGGGGATTCGAGAGTTTCAATTTTAATGAAAGAACCTATTTATTAGTGCTTTTTTTTTATTTGTTTTTTTAGATTTTGTGTTTTCTTAATTCAACCATCATTTTCTTGACGATAACATTTTCAAAAGAAAATCGGAATATCGTAACAGCCCTACACTTAACCTAAACACAACCCATTTCAAAACTCATATTCCAGAAAACTATCTTTACGGAATGTTTCTATTAAGGTAAAGTCAAGGAAATTAATTGTTGAGCAAGTTGACTACCAACTTTATTGACCGTCAAATCACAACTAAAAACATGCTTTGACAGTTGAAAGAAATGGCTATAACACTGCAAATTGACGTACGGTAACAATTTGCTGAACAATTATTTTTCCCTGTCGGCACAAATTGATACGTTTCGTCCTTGTATCCATCAGGATGTGGTCGATCTTTATACTTTACAGTTTACACAGCAAGTGTTGCTGAGTAGTGTCGGATGTTCCCTCCCACAGGACCTGCACTTATAGCGGAAAACCTCGTAGAATAAAATTCCGCGCTTATCATGTTCCTTGTAAGAAGGAAGGAGGAATTGATAATGATGTTTCTTTTATTAGTTCACGCGAAGCTGTTGGAAGTGGGAACTGTAAAGGTGAGTTTGGAATCTTTTTTATATTGAGGATACTGGCACATAATGTGTAGCATTTACCTCAAGAATTGTTCATAGCAATTGTCTCTCATACATCATTTTAGCTATGGCAGTTACAAAACGTCCACTTAGCACATCCCAAGAAAACTAACCTGCTTGTTACCCCCTTAATTTAATAGTAGATTTTTCACCAAGAGAATAAAGCAGTTTCTTATGTCACGGGCGACGTTTGAATCCAGAGCGTAACGAAGGATTCTAGTGAAGGGTAGAGTTAAGACTAGAATTCTGAGTGCAGCAAGGGATTCAAGCCTGCCCAAGAAGAAGACACCTTTGTCCCTGAGAAGAATACTCTACCTTTCATACGTTCTGCGAGTATAAGCAATTCGATTTTCTAATAAAAAGTTGTTTGTTTCTTTTTTTGGAAAAGTTTTCATACGAATTTTAGTGAATGACACAGCGTAATTTTTAAAGACACATATATACTACATACACTCATATTGTTGATATGTGCTATATTATTATAGCACATATTAACAAATTGACATTTCCTGGTTTGATTCGGCACCGTCTAGTTTTTCTTCATACCCACAGCGCTGCCCTTCACAATAGTGATGATTCATTTCAAGATATTTAAAGTTTCAAGTTCGAACGCCAAGATCTGACATTTCGTAGTGAGCTGTGAGACATAAAACAGCCAATCAAAAGCGGCCAGTCCGTTTACACACATTCTGTGAAACGTACCTGTCCATTGGTGAAGGTCGGTCTCAATTGCCGGTGTCTGTTCGGTAATTAATAAAGTACCCTGTCCCTGCCTTGTTTCATGTGTGCGGTACTTAGGCCCTTGTCGAACGCTGTTTGAGTTATAATTGGTTTTGGTTACTATATTGCTAGATGAAAAAATATTATAATTAAGGGTCTCTAAAATCTACAGCGTCTCACCTGACAATAATTTAATGTTCCTCTATCTGTTTAAGACGCACTTACCTACTTTTAAAATATAGTCCTTCCATAAAAGTCGAACATAATAAAAGCCTTATTGGTATTGGTAGAAGTACCTAAATGACGATTATGAGAAATATATTTTATTTTTTACTTCCAATACTTTTCCTTAGATACATAATACTAACCATTTACACTAGATACTAAATGACTAATTAACTACACAAATAAATACAAAAGCAAAAGGACACTTAGGCGTCGAAGTACTCGTCCACATCGCTATCATCCGGAAACGTGTCCAGAAGACTGGCAGCATTGCCACGTTGAATGGCAATGCTAATCCTTTGGCCAAAGAACAACCCAGCCACGTGAAGTGTCGACTAGTTGGCGAGAACTTTCCCTGACCCCACAGGTTCGACCTCAAACGGCTCAATACTTTAGTTACCCATAAGGTATTAGCGACGCTTGAGGGTCTCAGCAGCTGCAGCAGCAGTGCCAGCACAGCCCGCCGTGCTAAAACATGAGATGGCATAAGGGTGTCGACACAGGTTGCGTCCCACACCAGAGGCCTGGACAGGCCTCTGGTGTGAGATCTTCCAAGGCAACAACGTCATGCCGTCTGGTTTTTTCCCATCGTCACGTATCAAGCCGCTGGCCCTAATCCTGCCGGTACGCCGACGGTGACAAGGGCCCGATGAATAATATCGTTGATGCTACACGACCTGCGCTACTGCAGCAGCCACCACAGTGACACCGATGCGGAGCAACACAAGGTGCGCCCAAGCGGAGACACGTAGCATAGCGAGCCGAAATGATAAATGTTTAAATCTTTTGTTTGTTTTTGGTATTTGTGTGTATCTTTCCCACGGTCACTACATAACGAGTACATTGTGATTCTTTCTTTTTTTCTATCATCCCAAAAGTCTGTTCTACTTCCAAACATCCGTCCTCTAATATAACTGTTGTGTCTAGGTCTCTAGGCAAATGCACAAGTATGGCCAGGGTTATTACCTAAGTAAGGTCCATATGAAAATACAACCATGTTGAGGTTAATTACGTCGTAAAATTATTGTGAGGTCCCTTATAATGGCGATGTCAGCTGACTGCAGTAATGTATGACTAGATAGAATTTTGATAAGACCTACATATCTAAGTAACGAATGATACTGTCAGTATTTCATCGTTTAAAGACTTATGCTTGGCCCATAACTGCTTGCAACCAGCTTCTTTTTCAGCTAAAGAAAAGTAGTTAAGTGGATAACCAAATCCCTATTTGGAAATAGAACAGATTTTTTGGAATGATAGAAAAAAAAATAAAGAAACGAAAACTATTTATTAACCACAGGAAAGACGCACATGAATACGCACCAAAAAATAAAACAAAAGATTTAAACATGCGTCCTATCCGTCTAAAACGGTCATCGGTCAGCATACTATGGTACATATTTTGAGCATGCTTATAAAGCTCCCAGCACTGATGTTCCGATAGATTTAGGTAAATAACACAAGAGGCACATACATTCATCCGCTGGTCGATCAGCCCCTAGATCCCTGGATAATAAAGTGAGTAGCAGCAGATGGCAAAATATATGAGCCTACAAGCCTATAATGAGGACTATAATGTTCCCACTACTGGGACACAGGCCTCCTCTCTGTGAGAGGGAGTGGGCCATAATCTACCACGCGGGCCCAGTACTCGATTCTTTTGGTCTTAGGACATGCCGGTTTCCTCACGATGCTTTCCTTCACCGTTTTCAGAGCAGTGGTGATGACATTACATACACAAAGCAAAGTGCCTGCCTGAGTTGGAACTACAACTCGTAAGTCGGAGCCACCACTGCTCTCAAATCCAGAGGCATAGCAGAGATATGGAATGGCAATAGATAATGGTTCGCCCTTTTACCATTTCAATAGTAACATTACAAACGAAAATTAGCAAAGCATCCCTCTTGTTTGGAGTCTTGTGTCATACCTGGGAATAAATTCACTATGACTAAATAACGATTCCTTACTTCGAAACCACGTCCTGAGGTATTCCCGCCAATCTTGCGTTCATTTCGCGCGGTTTCGTCCGCTGTGTCATAAAAAATAATGCCCCTGTTACAAACACCGAAACTAGGTTGGGAATGTTGGCTTAGATTTCCGTTTCCTTAAATATGTCCCGTGTGACAGACTTCACAGAACCAGTCATCGCCTAAAATACTCAGCCAACATCACGAGGATCCCAACATAATGATCCATAAGCATCACTTAACTATAATAGTTCGTAATAGCAAAATGGGTTGAACTAGGGATCCTTCACACGCCATAAATGGTTGAATTGCATCGCATTGTGTTCTAATAATGAACATTATCTATGTGCCAACCATTATGCTTGTTCAGCTGATCTTTTATTTAATAACAGGAAATTATGACAGCTATGACAAGAGAAAGCGTTATTGTTATGATTTATCGAATATATGTATTTCGTTTTGTAGTCAATTGGGTCAGCAACATGTTTTGTTTTTACTATTGGTTCCTGGATACCAAAATATCACTTACTGCACACAGCTTCTGCCCGCGACTTCTTCCGCGTAAAATTTCTTGTTCCCCCAACCCACCCCATCTCATCGCATCACGTGCCCTCATCACTTCATTTTCGCTTAGCGTTCTTTCTATTTTTTTTCTTTTTGCTAGGCCCCTTGGACTATCCAATGCAAAAAGATTTTTATTAAACCGATTGGTAGTGCCAGAGATTACCCCCTACACACAACTTACAGTTACCTCTTTATAATATTAAGCATAGAAAGTATGGACATCTTTACCACAGATTGATGGTCTAAGAAAACGTTAAACGTTAACGTTCCCTTTTGGGATAAAGGTGGCTAGGGAGCAAATGATCTACAAAGCCCTCATCATTCCCTGGGGCTTAATTCCTTGTTGTAAACGTGAATTAAGGGTTGTTGATTCACGTTTGTTTTAGAGATACGAGTTCTGGGTTGGCGCTATTACCGGCTGGAGTTTTACGGGATTGGCTTTCTAGGTGTTGAGGCCCAGAGGGATTGCAACCCGAAGCACTCAAACTGGGATTGAGAAAATGGTAACCCTGTATACTTTGGTGGCTAGCAGCAGCCCTAAGGCCAGCCCTTGCTGGCCTTAGGCCGTGCCGCTGCCGGTGGACGCAGGCCCTTGCCTGCGCCCACCGGCAGCGGCACGGCACGGTAAGGTATTTTTATGTCACGAATAGAGATATAACTTAATAATATGACAATAAAATTGAAATTTCAACGGCAACGATGCCGCAGTATCCTTAAGCATGCCGCGACGTCCTTAGGCATCATCAGTGAAATTTAAATTTTACTGTCATACTCGTACATATAAAAGTTATATTCCTATTCGTTTCATAAAAATCCCTTGCCGTGCCGTACCGCCAGTGGGCGCAGGCGCTAAGACATTCCTTTGCACATAAAATAAAGCCGCTTCAATCAAATATGTCAAGAAGTTCTCAGTAAATTAACGACTCGCCTGTACCTTTAGGTACGTTCAAACACACTTATAAGGATGCGCTTCCATAATAAAATTACAGTAAAATCATTAATTCTTCATTTATTAAACACTTGTCAACTTTAAAGTGGGCTGTTTAAGTCTCAGAGTACAGAATTACATAACCTTAAAACGATTTGTTATTTGTACATGGACAGCAGGTGAAGTAATGGCGCAGGTGCATATCCTCTCACTGTATCTATTATGTTTAAAATTCTATAGAAATTCGAGGTTATGTCATAATTTATATCTATATACTTAAATAAAACAAAGTCGGGTTATTTACACCATTCATGACTTAAGAACGGGTGGACCGATTTATATGATCTTTGATTTGTTGGTTTTTTCTCCTCTCTGAATAGCAGAATAACTATATTCAAACATGGGGAAAACTCAGGAAAAAAAAAATTAAGATAATTCATTTTCTCATACATTTTGTATGGAACGGCGTCTTTTGATGATAATATCTCGAAAAGGGATTAACTAATTTCAATGATTGATTCTGAGGCGGTATGAAGTTCGCCGGGTCAGCTATGTAGTTGAGGATAAAATAACAGTTTAAAATTGTATGCTGTTTGCTCAAGTCAGCGGAAACTTGTTGCAGCCTGTACCTATTTGTTAGGATAGGATATTTGTATTGTTCAATAGGTTTTCCTCGTTCGACAATCTTGTTAATAAAGAATGCAAAGATGAATATGGATAAAGGAATAATCTAATCCATACTGTTCATACTAATATTACAAATGCGAAAGTTACTCTGTCTGGCTGTTACATCGGATGCCGATGAAATATGGCACAACGGTAAACCATGACCCGGTAAATAGGATAGTATTCATTATCCCTGTAGTAAGTTCCCGTGAGATAATTTCCAAACACCACACGGGTGAAGCCGCGGGCAAAAGATGGTCCCGCCCATATGAAAAACATTTACAAAGCAGCTTTCAATATTATTGTAACTTTAACCAGCGGGGTAAATGTGTAACTCACTCACTTTCATTTTGACAGTTCAACAACATTCATTGCGTTATTTACGTTGTTGAGCAGACAAATTTTTCGGACATATGAAGCAATGGACTAGCGATATCCTTCAAAGTAATTCGGATTGTTACGTAATTAGGGTGCAGAATCTAGATGACCATAAAGCAACACACCGATAGAAACACAACCTACACATAGAAACGTCATTTTAAAATATTGTCAATAGGTCCTTCAGTAAAACGGCTAGCAACAAAGTGGCCGATTTGCAGACAGGAAGTCTATATTGGGACGAGTCTATTAAAGTAATTGACATACAGATAGCATGCGTTAGCCAATCCCTGATTTGATTAGGTAGCCCTTCTCCCAAACATCATAAATATAGATTATGAAACGACGATTTTTATGAATGGAAGCCATTACAATTGGAAACGAGAAGACTCATCTTAGACAGGGACCTCTGTGAATATAGTTAAGGGAACGAGAAGGAAATATTTTTTAAGGAAGAATTGGTAGGAACAGCCCTGAACATTTTGGGAAGCTAATCAAAATCTGGTAAGTTTGGAAAAATCACAGTAGCTGATAAGGATTCAAAGATTGAGGAAGGCATCTGCCATGATAACATTCAAACTACCTATTAAAACGAATACAGTTTTCAAAAACGATCTCTTTTTTCTTTGCCATGAAAGATATTTCATGGAAAAGCAGAGAGAGATAAAGAAGATAGAAAATAATAATAATATTCTATAGATATAGAATATTATTAATAAAGGAAATAATAATATTCTATAGGTACCTGTTCTAAAATTTCACGTTGACTCCAAATTTAGTGACTACGAGAAATGAAGTGGTTGATTAATTAGCCAATGTTTTATAACATATCTTTATGGATTACAAAGTATTAACGATGGCACAACAATAAGTAGCAACAAGTCTTGCCCGATCTTCTAGTTCTACCACACCGGCTCAGCCCACGAATTCATAAGGGGCCATCCACAATATACGTCAAACTAATTTCGCGATTTTTGGAGTCCCCTCCATCCTTGTCACAGTTTGTGTGGCTCCTGGTGTAACGACACATACGGGGTGGCAGACCGCACGGAACATCGACGCGCAAACTGAAACCATGATTTTTTAAAGATTCTAAACCCCTTAGCGTAGAAACATTCGCCGGTTATCAAAAAAAAAACAGCTGTTTCATAGAAACCTGCGCAGTCAAAATGTATGGTACAGCTATTTTGTTTTAAATATCCGACGAAAAATTTCAACGCAGGGAGTTCAGAATCATGTACTGAATCCGTGGTAACAGGGTTGCGCGTCGATGTCCCTGCCACCTGTATTTTAAATTAAACCTATTGAAGAATTGGTAATATTTTAAAGATTTTCGTTAAAGTTCAAATTTTAAAGATTTAATCATGTGACGTCACGAACTTATTACTCACGCGCCCCACCCCTTGTTACACTATGTTGAACACGTCCCTCCCCGTACTGTGTGACATAATTTATAGACGGCCGCTAAAACCACGTGATTCAACTCTAACGTGCGGCGCGTGCCTGACATCTCACCTACATGCTCCACTTACTTGCGCTAATCATACGCTGTGGTAATGTCACTGTATTATTTACAAGTTTGCCTTTATTTGCTGTGGGAGTTAAGGAGCTGTGGTGAGGAAGGCAACCAGTTTTAGCTAAGTTGAAAGGAAGATTCAATGTTGATCCTATATCTATGTATACTAATATTATAAAGAAGTAATATTTGTGTGAGTTTGTTTGTAATGTGCATTCTAATTGCGTAACACAGGGTCAATCACAATCTGAATCACTTTGAAGGATATTGAAAGAAAGAATAAAGAAAAATAGGTTTATATGTCACAGAAACACGTGCATACAAAAAGATAAATAATTCCAATATGTAATAAGAATAAATTAAAACATAATATATCTATAATCCGAGCACAAAGCAGAATTAGTCGACGGCTGCACGTCATGACTGTGACAAGAAGGCTTCCACTCAGCATGATGCAGTGCTATAAAGGGGACCCACAGCTCAGCGATGATTTCAGTAGTTACACGAAAAGGATAATAATATTGCTAATCCGTTGCTTCATATGTTCGAAAAATATGTCTGCTCAACAACGTAAATAACGCAAAGAATGCTGTTGAACTGTCAAAATAAAAACCATTGGTACTGTTAGTTTGTTATGCTACTACTACCCTGCTGATATATGATTCCGAAAATTCTTTCACTAAAGGGAGGCTACAGTATTGCCGCGTGTCCTTTAGGATATACATACAGGGTGATTTTTTAAAGACCAGCCAAATTTAAGGATGTGGTACAGACCATCAAACTGAACAACTTTCTCTATGGGACCAACATCGTAATCGCGAATAAAAATTCAGCCGTCCCATACATTTAGGTCGAGTAGGTATTGAAGCTTTCTATGGGACAGTTGATAAAATTTTCGCGATTACGCTATTTGTCCCATGGAGAAAGTTGTTCAGTTTGATGGTCTGTACGACATCCTTAAATTTGGCTGATCTTTAAAAAGTAACCCTGTATATTTTATGTTAAAACAAGAAATTTCACGCGGACAAAGTCGCGGGTGGGTGCTCGCAAGATATTAAGTGGCTTCATTTGAGTATATACAAACAGGTAAAATATTCTCAATATGTGCAATGGACTTGAAAATTGTTCGAAAATATATCTGCTCAACAAAGTAAATAACGCAATGAATGTTGTTGAACTGTCAAAATGAAAGCCATTCCTACTGTTAGTGTGTTACTTAATTACCCCGCAGGAGGCAGTTCATGAACTTTTAAGTATTGAAACAGCAAACCGAAATTGAGAGCCGGCAAAACTGAATACATTGAGTAATATGAAACCTAGTTCTATTTGCAATTGTATGGAGTTTGTTGCGCCACTTCTTCTTCCCAGCGACAGCACTAGGAAGTAGTGAAAGGCGGGCGTTTTTGGGGGACTGTCTTTTGTAATTTTGACTTTCGAAAAGTGCTGATTCTCAGCCTAATTTGAATAAATGACTTTTGATTTTGATTTTATGTCAAAACTACTGGCTGGCATAGTGTACAAATGGCTCCATTTGGCACTTATCTGAATACGAATATAAATCAAAGGAATTCGACACTGACTTTCTTTTTTAGTGATCCTCTTCGACTTACGTGGTCTGAATGGAAACACAAGTTATAATAAGTAATGTACACCCACATGTTGTAGTGTTCTACAAATATGGGCAATTGAAGATACGTTTTATGCACTTCATCATTGATGTCTATATAATGAAAGCCTATATATACATTTTCAAGAAATATCACTATTCTGGCAAATGAGACCGGAATTCGACTGATGGCGATATCTTTTACAGCCAGCGGCGTAACACAGTAACATTAGCAATGGCTTTCATTTTGACAGTTAAACAAAATTCACTGCGTTATTTACGTTATTGAGCAGATTTTTTGAACATATGAGGAAATGGATTAGCAATATTTTTCAAAATGATTCAGATTGTGATTGAAAGTGTGTTACGCAAGATGCAGCTTTGTCATGTTAAGATGAATTGAACAAACCGACTTTCATTGTATATGTATTTTTGACAAAAATTTTATCAATCAATCAAATCAAATCAAAATCAAATCAAAATATTTATTTGCTAGAATATGGTACATAAGGTGTTACAGTTAATTTGTTTCAGCATATCCTGCCATAACATGGCGTGCGAATGTATTCACACTCAGCGATGTCACCTAATCTAACTTACAGATTCTATTGATTTGTCTTCTAGAAAGTCCATATTAGTATAATATCTTTTAAATATTAATAGTTTGAAAAGTATTTTTTTAAACTTGGTCAGTGGTAAGTCTTGAAATCTATTTGGTAAATGATTGTAAATAATAATCGACATGCAGTATACATTTTTCTTAAATAATTTTAGTTTTATTGGTGGCAGCCGAAGTCTATCTTTATGCCGTATTCGGCTATTTGGCCTGTCAGTGTTGGTTTCAAATAAATTATAGTTTCTCTTAACAAAAATACATATTTCAAAAATATATAAACATGGCAAAGGTAGAATTTCAAGCTTTTGAAATAGTGGCTTGCCAGCTGCAAGCCACTATTTTCTAAAAAGTGAGCTCCACAAATTGGTCGGATACATTTTTTTTTAATTTTAAAAACTCTGTCAAAATCTACTGAGTTACCCCATATTACAATGCCGTATCTAAGTACGGATGATACGTAACCATGGTAAGCTAGCATTGCAGTATCACAGTTTACTGTTTGTCTAATTATTTTTAACACATATATAAAACGATCAATTTTTGTAACAGCTTTGTCTATGTGTGTTTTCCAATGGCAATTTTTATCGATTGTGATACCTAAGAATACACAACAATTATCGACAGTGGTCAAGTGAGAATCTTTTAATGAATGTCTATTTTATTTATGTTTGAATTGTATGTCTGAAATTGTATTATGTTCGTTTTAGTCATATTTATTTTTAAGTTATTTATTTCTAGCCAATCGATTGCATTATCAAGAGCTTGGACGATGTCATGTTCTAAATTTTTATTATTGTCACTTTTAATAATTATTGTAGTGTCATCAGCGAATAGTATGCAATCTTTGCATATCGCGTCTGAAATGTCGTTGAAGTAAACTAGGAAGAGTAGTGGGGATACGATACCTCCCTGTGGCGTGTCAGAATTATTTTGTTTATATCCCGACCTATAGGTTTTTTTTTCATTTTGACAAGTTTTTGTTTTTCCATGCATTGTACTCTTTCAGAAAGATAACTCTTGATCCAGTCGTTGGCCTTACCCCGGATTCCATAATGTTCAAGCTTTGAGAGTAGCCTTTTATGGCAAACAAAATCAAAGGCTTTTGTCATGTCTAGGAATACGCAACTTGCCTTAGATTTTTTATTCAAACTTTCAGTTATGTATTTTACTAGTGTGAAACATGCTAAAGCAGTGGAACTGCCCTTCCGAAAACCGAATTGTTCTTTTTTAAGAATATAACGTGCTGTCAAAAAGTTCTTCATTTTAATGCACATAACCTTCTCAAAGATTTTTGATAGAATTGGGATTAAGGTTATTGGTCGATAACTGCTCATGTCAATTTTTACACCTTTCTTAAAAATACATCTTCTTTTATTTCACCAAATTAGAATTCAAGGCTGTCGAATTCCTACTAGATGCTACTCGTATATGCAAACTTGGTAGACACGCTAAACTAGACCCTGATCCTGTTGAAGGTTGCTTGCAATTTAAATATTTTCGTAGAATTAACTATTATGTAGGTAAATGTCATAAATGGTGCCAAGTCGCAAGTTCACTGTTTGTTTGATTATGCTAATGTACGTACTCCACTTTGATCTTGACTAAGATTCTCATTGATTACATCATGAACTTAATACTTTAAAAAGAAATAATGGGTATGTAGATTAGAGATAACTTTACTTCTGGATTTATATTGGGTGTTGAATAATTCAACTGAGAATCAAAGTCTCCAAGAAGTATCAAAGCACATCAGCTGTTCAAAACAATGAGCAAAGCCGTGATCGTCCGTCAGATATCAGCTGTTGTCATAGGATAGAAGTACCTACTCATTTATTATACGTTGTTATAGTATTTGAAATTCAAATGAGACTCGCGTAGCAATCACAGCAAAACCTGATATTCTGGGCTTTTAATAAAAAGTATTATGCGAAAACCACCTTGAAAATGCGCAGCATTTGATCGAATATATCCTCTTTGTATACAAATGTTGTGTGACAGATGGCGCTAAAACCTGTTGTCATAGTTATTTTGTTCCCGACAAATAATTTAATTTTACTAAGGTAGGTCAGAAACCGTAATTTTATAACGACGACGGTATGTTTAATACAGTAGTAGAATAGCATTTTAGATTGAATAGAGATAGTATTAACTGTATCAACTTTGTTTATCTTGTGTTTGATCTAAAACTAACCTCTAACCATCATTTCGAACCGTGAAAATGGGGGATTCAGAGATCCACCGACAGGTAATATTAAAGTTCCTACATAATTCACTATTCCAGAACACACTAGTGTCCCAATATTATTCCTTTTTTCAGTCCAGAAACGTTGTCCCGAATTAAGTTTCATCAAAAACATTCGCGTCTCCGGAACTTACCGCGTTTATTAAACTCGAACATCTTCAGAGCTTTTCATTACACTTGCAACTTTCACAAATACTATCACTTACGCTGGCAACATCGATATTTTCGGGGCGGGGTTACGTTAGGGTTGTCACTGGTACGCTATGCGTGTGCGCATCGTTCGCCGGGAGAGCGTGAACTGGCCTGCCAGCAGCATGTATACCTCGTCGGTACCTATTCCAATTGTGAACCGCGATTATTTAACTGTCCACGCGTTCGGAAACAATTGACTGCGTTTGCTTTTAGACAATGCAGATAAGATTTTGCATGTCCAGTTTTGTTTTATCTAGTTTCCTTTTATGGTATTGGCGTGCGGTCGCCCATGTTTGAGGTTCAACGTTAAAATGTTTTGTTTAGAAAGATAAAGTAAGGGTTGGGTCAATTGAAATCTCTTAAGGGTTTCGAATGCTTGTATAATAAAGCTGCACGTTTATCCAAGCTGACCTTCGTTAAAATGAAATACAACTATCTTAAAAAAAAATAGTATTGCGCCATTCGTCTGCTCTGCGGCCGAGCCGTAAACTACCCACAACTCAAACTTATCATTTTCCACTTACTCGCAACATGGTGGTTTATAAAATGTATGCGAAATTCTGATAGCTTTAATTTTTCCTCTTTATTGTCAATGTTTATTTCATCGCTGGGGGCGTCTACAACGACGACACCTGCAAGAAACTGCAAAGTTCTTACTTTGGACCATCACATCCTGAGCTCGTTGGTCGTTGGACCAGTAGTTCTAGATAAACAATCTGCTTACTTGTTGCAATAGTAACAGCCACTCGAAACTGACACGCCCCCGAAAATTGCACAAGACGCACCTATTTCCTATTGTTATCCGACATTCTTAGACACCGACACGTCTCATTTGTCGCCTGTCTGTCTGTCAATCATTCATACAAAAACCAATACAACATGACCTACCACTTTCTCATAATCTGTTGCTACTTACTGAATTTTCGTAAGGTCTTAATAAAATGGTTATGTTTTTTTTTGTAATGGTAACATCAAAGATGGATGATGCAGTTTGTAAGTAGCAGGTGAATAATGGCGATAATTTGTAGTGGTGTCCATTTAGGTTTTAATTACAAAATTCACTTGTTTTGTTGATTCATTATACGGGGACTTGTTAAGCTGTCAATTAGTGTGTCCATAATGGGTCAGTTAAATTGAGATTGATTTGTTTGGAGAAGAGAACTAACTGCTTTATTCCACTCTTATTTAAGATCTTGCATGCATGTATTTTTAATTATGTATGTATACACGTGTTTGAGCAAATAGAATATCTTATTCTTATTGATTGTTCTTTCGTTGGTTACTTTTTTACATAGAATGAGATTTTCCTAAACCTACCTACGTCTCGAAATATTGATGAGAAAGCCTGTGTCCCAGCAGTGGGAATGTTATTGGCTGATTATACTTATGCTTGTGCATAAAAAACCACTGCACTTTAAAATAAAAATGCCTTTTTTTGGTTTGACCCTACTGGATTCAGAACACCTAAACCATGGAATCAGGACATTGTTCTGAAAAAAATTGCCGTTCGATACTTTTTGACCGCGTAGGTATTGCACTTTACTATGAAACAGCTCATTTTTTTTATAACAGATGATTTTTTTTATTTCGTCAGTTCTAGAATCATGTGCTGATTTCAGTTTGCGCGTCGATGTCCCTGTCCCTTTGTATACGATGGTTACCACTTTATAAGAAAAAAACAACGGCAAGTAAGTAAACGGCGGTAACGGTCAATTGCAGTACTTTAACTAAAGCTTCCTTGCTTATAGTCTTTGTCATGCCCTACTGACTGGCTGGTCTGTACCTAGAGTTGAGAGCAAAAATACAGAAGATTGGCGAACAAAGAGATTGGGTTATTGTCGACCAAGGTGAGTGATGGGCCTTTGTTTGGCTATCAAGAAGCAACGCACGTTACGACTGCAATAGACAATGTCTAGGAAGCCGGGCTTTGCGTTGGCTAAGCTGCATTTGCATATTTATGTCATATTTAAGTTGTAGTTAGACTGGGGTTGAACGTTGACAAGCTTGTAAGTTTTTGTGGATACCTACGACCTAGAACCTTGTAAGTTTTTGAAGAGAGAAGGTCTATCCATCTGTTATTTATAAAATGGTATGAAATAAAGGCGTTTTTCGTTTCTGTGTGGCCGCTTATAACTTCAAAACTACACGAAGAATTTTAATGCAATTTTCACCAACACTTAAAGCATTTATTCCATAAGATTTATGTGTCGATGTAATGACAGTTTGTCATATTTTAAATAAATTTCGATGTTTTGTCAAGCGTGCGAAGCAGGGGCTGGTCGCATCTAATAATATTACATACTTAATAGACATACAATACACATAACATATAGGTAGGTACTGTGATACCTATGGACAGTTTTCAGTCTCTTTCATATTTGTTATAGGTACAATATAAGGGCATTCATTCTTAGCGTGCCTGTAACAATGGGTGCTAGCTAGTAGCTGGCTATCTACAAATGGATTAACTAGATTCATATTATCATTTCGATAACACCTGTTTATTCCGTATTGATATGTTCAATACAAAGCGTTAGATGTGACATTGTATTGATCAAACCTTTGTTATACCGTTAGAAGATAACACTTTATTGCTTTATAGCAATCAAGTATAGCTTAATGATTATGTTAACATAGCAATTAAAGACTTATTGGCCTGTATAAGTTGTTCCTTATATTTATAAGTAGGTATAGAACAATTACCTATAAAGGTCTCTGCACACAGCGGGCGGGGCGCGGCGGGACGGGACAGCGACGCGACGCTGAGCAGTTGTAATGTCGTAGATATTACGGACGACGCCACACAGAGCCGCCCCGCTCGACGCGACGGTAACCGTCGCGCCACGCCTCCGCCGCACCGAGCGGGAATACAAGTCAGAAGCGGTGGGGCGGGGCGTGGCGGGACGCGAGCAAGTTTTTGATTTATTTCATGCACCCATTTCCGTTTACGTTGTTTTTTCTTAGCTAGCGCAAATAGGAGCAATAGCATTTCCACGTCTGAATCGCTCAACATCTTTTTGATGAAAGAAAGGCGCGGCGGGACGGGACGTGATCGCGCCCGCAGTGTAAACACTGCCGCCGCGCCAGCGCAGCGTCGCCGCCCCGCCACGCCGCGCCCGCACGCCTGCAGATACTTTACTTACATTCTAATTTTCATACGAATAAACCAAGTACCTAAGTCTTTCTGCTTCTTTTCTTAGGTACCAGTGTTAAGAACGCCATTACATAGATAGACACAGGAACCGTATTAAACAAAATTGTGTGTTTGTTGAATAAACCTACTCAGGTAGGTAGCTGTCCAGTTCGAAATAATGATTAAATACATAAAAACTTTATTACCAAAAATTACATGAGGTTTTACATTGGCCCGAAACTAGGCAAGCTTTTATCTAGAATACCAATACCAATTACCACCATACCATTACCATATTTTATTATACCTTTACCATTTTTTAAACATTTATTTTTAAAATATACCGCTAATAAACAAGTAAAATAGATTTTATTTACTTACATTACAAAAAAAAAACGAAGTTAATAATATCCAAAATTTAAAAGTATAGAAAAAATTACAAACAAAATGAAAATAATAAAGAAAATTATTTAAAAAATGGTGGATAGAGTGAATTCCTATGATATTATAACGCCCATCTATACAAAAATCACTGTTTAATTGCAACAATTGATTTCTTTTTGTCACCTCCCACTTGCTTCTATGCTCGCAGGTGCGAACTAAACAATCAACATATCGTTGATCACTCTTCGTAATTCGTGTAACATCCTCAGCACTCAGCAGGTCGGAGTCAGTCAACATGACAAATGGATGACAGCTCGGCGTTCAAGAGCACGCCGATTATCGAATTACGTTCCCCGCGTGTCGCGTTGCTCTTTCCTCTGTCATGGCCACTGCTCTTTCCGCTTCCAGAGAGTTGCCAGATGTGGGTTTAGGGAATTTAAAATACGTATACCTATTCATTCATCGTTTCTGGCGAAGTTATCTCCTGTTTGGGTGAGATAAGAGGGGTGTGAGTGAGAAGTTTTTAAGTAGGCCTAATGTTGAATAGTTGCCAAAATGTAATGTAAAATCATATACCCATTGATTCCACATCGTACAAGCTTGTAATCTGCCATAATATAATAATAACTGTAATTAACAATGAAAACACTGCTTCATTGGCAGCAGTGTTTTCATTGGTAGCTTATCAACTTTACATGGGTCACCCATGTGTAACCTTTTCCACAAAATTCGTCTCTTCTAGTCCACGAGAGTTTTCTACTACAGCGTATCTATACCACCAAAACATAAAAATGTACAATAATAGAAATGATTCCCACACTGGTAACACTTCGTCCGGGCTGAATATTGCATCCTGCCGACCGTGACAAAACGACCAGGATGGTGCCATGGAAGTGCCAGGAATTACAAAATGTCTACAATATCGAGGGTTGTTGCAATCAAACAATTTTGTAGAGACCCAACTCTACTGTATTAAATTTACAGACTCCAATTTTAAGGTAGGTAGGTGAAATCTCTTCCTGGTTACTGAATATTAAAATTAGGTAATTGATGAGGCCTGTCAGCTTTTTGATCTGTTGCTAGACAGGCTCACCACCCATACCCGGGATACCCAATAATAAAGCTTTTATTTTAATTGAACAAAGACTTACTTTCTCTCCTCAATCTTTCCTCTAGATCCTCGAAGTGATTCAAGCTTCAGCATTGAAAGCGTTTGCATTGATATCGATGTCCTCTGTTACAAACCGGCTGGACGCATCAGCAGGGGCTGCAGTCTCGACATTCATAGCGATCGCTTTCCGAGTCCTGTCACTCCATACATTACACCTGTCAATCCGGGACTTTGCGACCAAATTCGGTCGTAAAGCAATCGCTATGAATGTCAAGACTGCAGCCCCAAGTCTGTGTTTGTGGGAAAACCCAATTAAATAAAGACATTCGGTTGTTAACCGGGGACTTCGATAGATATTAATTACGAAAGGAACCTTTTATTTGCAGCACGAGGAATTTATAAACTCAAAAATAACTCGCATTATTATTGTTTATTAACTTTTAAACCTTATACTCTTTTTATGGGTAGGTGCCCATAAAAAGAGTTTAAGGTTCAAAAGTGAGGAGCTTGTTGCTAAGTTATAACAGCCGCACGGATCGATCGACGGTTTAACTACGCTTACCACGGACTGCGTGGATGGGTGACCATCCATTACATACTGAGACTCCTCCGTGCCTCAGAAAGCACGTTAAGGTGTTGATCTCGGACTCTTGGCTGTCATTCATAGATCTTTGACAGTCCTTACGGGTGGTCAGAAGCCAGAAAGTCTGACAACCAGCCTTACCAATGGGTGTTACCCAGTAACTGGGTAGAGGAAGTCAGATAGGCAGTCGCTTCATGTAAAATACTGGTATTCAGCTCTGGCTATTTCGGCATCTGGTTAGACTGGCAGCCGACCCCAACATAGTTGAGAAAGGGTGGGCAGATGAATGGGCAGGTAACTATATGTATAAGGCACATGATTTAGATACCTATACCGCCATATTTATGCCTAAGTTAAAGTTCAGTGATGATTAATAATCAGCCCTGAAGGAAATTTCTGCTGAAACAAAGTTTCTTTTGTCAGTGTTTCTTTTGTTAGCTTGGTGACTGAGTACCTATTAATACATTTTCAGTATAAGGGTAAATATCGCTTACACTAATACGAATCTGGTTACTGGAAAATAAGATTTTTTTATGAGTCAAGATGACAAAACTTGGTAATATTTTGCAAAAAGTCAATTAATTTCTCACTGTTTACATTAAAACTATTATGGTTAACTACTAGTTAACTAGTCTAATCTTACCTTATTACTCAGCTCATAACTCAGATTAGCACCCTAATTGCGTAACACACTATCAATCACAACCTGGATGATTTTGAAGGCTATTGCTAATCCATTGCTTCATATGTTTGAAACATTTGTCTGGGCTGCGGGTTGTTCGAAAGAGATACCGTGGCCCCTGGCACAGGCAACTGAAGGAACACGGGTGGTTACTGACTAACAGTAAAAGTCTGACACTCCCTTCTGCTCCGCCCAGAGCGGGAGGAGTCATTTGATGATTTCCCACCCAGAAAAAACAACAAAAAAAAAAAACATTTGTCTGCTCAACAACGTAAATAACGCAATGAATGTTGTTGAACTGTCAGAATGAAAGCCACTCCTACTGTTAGTTTGTTACGCAATTACCCCGCTGCTAAGGTGCGAGTGCAGTGGGATGGGTTGTCATTTCAGGGGTGGTAAAACCTCTGAAATGACAACCGATGACACTATTTGTCGCTAAAAGAATTAGCGACATCTAGTAGTGAATAGTTAGAACTATAACTAAAAAAAGATTTCTATGCAACTATATCATACCACAGAGTACTAATATGTAGCAAGCTAGATCATACTCATACCTCTATGCTGGGATTGGTTATATTGGCAATTTCACCCATATACATAATACAGCAGGGTAGCAGGGGACGCACTCGCAGTTATCTAGTTTCTGCTTACCCATATGGGAAAAGGCGTGGGTCTGCACAGGTATTCACCTATATAAGTACCTTCTTAGTATAAAAATAATATTATTAGGTAAATGGAATATCAATCATATACTTATTACAAGCCTACAACGTCAGTCATACTGGCCGTAAAGTTTTATATGCGATCTTGAGAACATCTCTAATGTTTTATCTTTTTGTTCAAATATACGCAGCGGTATTTATGCGGAAGGATTTCTATATCAGTTGCTGCGCAGACAAGAGAGTAATCACAACCATAATAATGAGATAAATTCATTTTACGGTTTCTTACATAAAAATAAAATGATTTTCCACGAAAAAGAGAAACTAATAAATGGATGCCCGTGTAAGTTAGAACAAGTTGAAAACGGAACAGGGGCTAGTTTAATTAACCGACAACTTTGCAGGTAAGTAAAACGCTGTATCAATATCTACTTCTTTAATACTGATACCTACTTATGTTAATAATCACACGGTTTCCATGGTTCCGTTACAGGAACAGTCAAAAACGAAAGTCACGAAGAAGAAAAGTTGGGCGCGTCGTTTTTAAATCTGGCCAATTTAACTTGGAGAAGTGGAAAAATTCCAAATATCATGTGTTCCCCGACATCATACAAGGCTTCATTGACGCACAGTGGAGATGGACCCTCTTCTACTGCATCCTTACGTACATCATCATTTGGCTAGCGTTTACAGGAATATGGTGGGTTATCTTAGAGCTGCATGGTGACTTCGAACCGGAACATATGCCACACGTTACCAACTCGTCCGACTGGGTTCCGTGTGTGAAAGAAATCTACGGTTTCACATCTTTATTCCTCTTCAGCATTGAAATCCACACGACCATCGGTTACGGAACTAGAACGATCACCCTCGAGTGTCCTTCAGCTATGTTCACAATGTGCATCGAGAGCATTATCGGAACTATCACACAATCCTTCATCGTTGGTATTGTTTTCGCCAAATTGACGAGACCGAAGAATCGAGCTCAGACGCTCTTATTTTCAAAGAATGCCATCATCAACCAAAGAAATCGTAATTTGCGCTTGATATTTAGAATCGGGAATACCAGGAAATCGAGGATCATTGCGGGCAACGTTCAAGCTTATTTGATCAGGCACAGCCCCATCGATGTAATGGATGACCAAATAAAATTAGATCTTTCCATGGATTCCAGTGAGAACATCTCATTTATGTTTCCAGTTTCTGCTGTGCACACATTAGATGAGAACAGTCCATTTTTCTCAATGTCTGCTTCTGACTTATTGAAGGCAGATATGGAAATTCTAGTAGTATTTGAAGGCACTATAGAATCAACTGGACAGCCTGTCCAAGTGAAGTCAAGTTACACCACCCAAGAAATTTTATGGGGTCATCGTTTTATAGATATGGTGGAGTATCGGAAAGATAAACATGGTTTTGAGATTGATTATTCCAAGTTCGACGAAACGGATTCTGTTAATACACCGCTGTGTTCGGCTGAACGATTAAATATATTTTACAAAAATAATTTGAGAAAATTACAAAATAATGTTTCCTGAGAATTCTTTCCTTTTTGTCTTATCTTGTCTTTTGTAAATGTGGATTCAAAAGGACGATTATTTGTCTAAGTTCCATTAAATCATGATGCAATGTCCTCATTGCCATCATGTCACGTTCCAATGCTGTCATCATTAACTTTGCCACTGTTAGCCGAGATCTACTCGTCCGCAAGTCTGTGTCGAATTTCAAAAGCAGTTTATTGTTTTGTTCATGTTGTTCCTTTAAGTATTTTTTCACGTATTCAGTCATTGTCTTCGATATTTTTGCTCACTCACTCACAATTATCACAAACACTCTCTACATCTAAGTACACCGCCAAATAAATCCATTTAAACTTCAGAACAAATAAAACGTTGGATCTGTTTACAAACAACAAAACTGTCGTAGGGTTGGAAAATAAGTAAAGTCATGCTTCTCAGTTCTTAGTATTAGTAGTATGAATTTGTTGTTTAAGGTGTGTCAACCTGTGATAAGATTTCAGAAGTACATGATACAAAACATATAAAACAAATATGTTCCAAGGTGATTTATACATTCTCATATTCCATTATCAGTTAGCGTACCTAACTAGAAAAATATCGTGCCATCATTTAACTACATAGGTACCTAACCTACTTATTTCTCTTTTTAGGGTTCAGACCGTCCGAATTAAAAACGGAACTCTCATAGGATTACTCGTGTATCTATCACAGCCAATTTGCTCCGAATTTATTGGACCTATTAAGTCGAAAGGTACACATAATATGAATTTCTGTGACCCGTGTGTGATCAGTGGTTCTTTTAGCCCACAGCTCATCTGATATGCAGCAGACATGTCCGGCCCACGGGCCCAATCCCATCTTAAGGTGGATGCTCCAAGGTAGCCCGCGTAATTCAATTTTTCTTACGTTTTTTTGCAATTTGCTGGTCAGTACTAAGTTGTACGTTGATTAAAATATGATTCGCGGCCGTAACAAATATGTATTTACAGAATTATAATATTCATTAAAGTTATCAACACAACTCTAAGGTCAAGTAATCCTTTTCAGTTAGCATAATCCTAAAAATTTTAGGATTATGCTAACTTAACAAGTTGTATTACTGATTCTAATGATTTAATACATATTTGTTACGGCCGCGAAAACGGGCGTGAAAACTTATACCATTGAAAATACGAACAAGCTTGGCAGATTTTCATGTTCGTTACAGGGTAGGTATAGTTAGGTGCCCTTCGAAATTATTGTTAATCTTAATCCCGGAGCTAGTGAAACACACGGTTGTTGTTTGAATGCGAACGAATTTTAGAAACCATTTTTGAACACAACATCACGACTGTGCCCGGGAGCAAGGGCAGAAGTGAGTGCAGGTAATAAAAGGTACGAGCCTATTGCCATGAACCGGGTACGAACCAAGTCCTGATTTGCCAGTGCTGAACTTTCTGAAAAATGGAAATGCCAAACAACATTGCCAGACTAGGAGTTCAAACCCAGGAACGGGGGTCCTGGGTCACTACCTAGTCACTATCTAGTACAGACACTACAGTTTCTACTAGGATTGCCAACCGTAGATACTCATAGATAAATTATTGTACTCTTAGTCGCTTACTTTATAATCTAGAAAAGAAATAGTTTTCCTAAGCTAAAATACTCTATTTTTATTGACAATGAACTCCTAGGTCTAATATTTTCGAGCTCACTCCGCTCGTTCTGGCATCCTACATTATTTTATTTCTCTAACTTTTCTCCAAAAATCTATAAAGTTAGTTCTATTCCTGTATCCGATGCGTAGTACTATAAATTACGAGCTCTTGCATCCTACATTCTGCATAATACAATATTCCGACAGAATTATTAAATAAAGTTTGTGTGTGAGCAACACTGAAAAATCTTCCAGATTTGACACAATGAACTAGCTGAACGGATGATCCACAGGTAGACCATGAGCCACAGAGCATGTAACTTTTTACCTTGAGCTGGGTTACGAATTAGGTTACTTTATATCCCGCGGGGTAATTGCGTAACACACTATCAGTAGCAATGGCTTTTTAGACAGTTCTACAACGTTCATTGCGTTATTTGGTTGCTGAGCAGACATATTTTTCGAACATATAAAGCAATGGATTAGGAATAGGTACCTATCCTTCAAAATTATTCAGATTGTGATCGAGTCTGTTACACAATACACAGTGACAGTGGGTAGCTAGCTCTAGAAGA
This sequence comes from Apamea epomidion, assembly GCA_947507525.1. NCBI lineage: Eukaryota > Metazoa > Arthropoda > Insecta > Lepidoptera > Noctuidae > Apamea > Apamea epomidion. Next base: position 8,510,186 of record OX382232.1, read on the forward strand.
ATTAATCTCTAGTTTAAAATAGTAGTCTATGGAAAACGAAACCATAGCGCGAGTCAGGATTTTGCTCTCAACCAATAACGCCATCTATCCAGTTATGAAGTAAACGAAGAGGGGTTAACTAACAACGCCGTCTATCGAGGTTCGTAGCAAACTGTGGGTACTGAGGGTACTATTCTAAAGAAAAATATTAAATATCTGTTTTACAATAAGGCCTCTGCCTCGAATTTTGCGGGCAGCGGGGCGGCGGCGGCGGCGGCGCGGGAGCGGGGCGGCTCAGGAACTAAAATTTTTGCAAATGGTCGTCGTGTTGGCTTGGTACGTCTCTGTTGATGATTAAATAAATCGTGGAAAAATACTTTTTCGTGGTAACTACGAGTTATGTACTTAAAACATTTTTATCATGAGAGTATGCGCATTTTGTAAAACTCACTATCAAAACTATTAGTTCCATGGATACTCACGTTGTTATCAGCGTCAAAATGGCGAAAATCAAACGTCTTCGTTTTGTCATCGTACACATAGATTATGATGTCCCTACTTGTATATTTTATATATTGTAATATTTTTTATAGGTCAGTGTTAATAACTAAAATTGCCAGTGTTCAATATTCATAATTATTTTTCTATAGCAGCCCCATCATCGAATGACGTTCATTACTGCCAACATTCAGACCTAAAAATAAAAAATGACAAAATTGCTGTCATTTTTCTGTCCATCGAATCAATCACTGTTGATTTTCTAAAACAAAAGTTTATTATTGCGTTTCATAGGAAAAGATGTTTCGAGCTAATAATTTTGATAAGTTGCTTGGTGAGTAACAAAAATGTAATTTGCCTTGTTACGCATCATCGCGTACGTCCACAACAATAATTACAACTTCGTTGTCACAATTTTACTGGGCAGTTTTCTCTGATTAGCATTTAGCTTTCTTTATTTTTCTTCCGAAATAGTCTAGTCTTATAACAAGTGTATATTTTGCGGATATGACTCACAAGCTCTTACAGAAATCAACAATAGACATCCCATTATCAATACCTATACTGATTATATTACCATTCTAAAATGGTGAAATAATTTGTTCTAGATAAAGCTACAAGTAATCTACGCCTGGATCCCGATTGGCCGACTATCCTACAAATATGTGATTTGATTAGACAGAATGATTGCTCGTAAGTAATTTTCTGAGAAACATCATAAATATTTAGAAAAGGTCAAAACATTGTTTATTTAATTAAGTCTCCTATCATGAATGACCCTTAAACTCCAGGTAGAAAGCTATAGGTACTTATTTGATTTTGTAAAACTTTTAATTACAATATTTTCTTTAGTTAATCAGAACCAAATAGTATTCTGGTCCGCCGTGTGATTTATTACAGTATGTTTTTATGATTACTAATTAGTCATGGACACTATTTTGTATACGCCTTACAGATATAGTGCATTAGTTATTTTGCTTATTATAAATTACATTTACTGGATGAAACTTGAAAAGATTTATAAATAGTACTTATGAGCTTCAATTAAATCAATAAAGTGGCAATATGTCGTCATGTGTGTCCAATAGTATCCTATGTCACACAACATGATAGCAAAATGGAAATTGTTAAACTATGAAGAGACTATTATTATGAGATTGTATAAGAATAGGTCTCACAATGAAAGTAGTCATACTGATTCCTATTAAGGTGTTATCATATTGTATACAGCTACTGCCTTATGTGACTCATCTGAAGTGATACCACAGAATACATAATAGTACTGTAATATATCACAGTATGGTGATAGTCCTGTTGTTGTTTTAACCATAAAGTAGAATTATTTTGCATGTCCAAATATAAATGCTTATTACTTGTGGCCGGTTGATGGCAGTAGGCTCGGCCCCCATTACATTACGTTCTATATGTAGAGCATAGAGGTGTACCTATAGAACACCCACATTTAATTTCACATTTCTTCGGGAAAACAGTAATGTTATAAATGATTGTTACAGACCTAAATATGCAGTGACAGCAGTCAAAAAGAAACTGTACTCATCAAATCCGCACCAGGCTATGTTTGCTCTGCTAACTCTTGAGAGTATTGTCAAAAATTGTGGTAAGTAGACTTATTTATTTACTTACTACAGTAATTTTTATTTGTATATTAAATGAAAATTAAACAATGCTGGAACTTATTAATGTGCATAAATTAATATTTTCATTGTTAACTATACAAATTCTCTTTATAATGACCATAGTTGATCAGTTCTAAATAATTATTATGTAAATACGTCCACATAATAAACTGAATATGCAATTAAGATAACACAATAATGAAAATGAGGTCATTATCGTCAGAGTTAAAAATAACTAATTATTAATATGAGTACAATGACATGGGGTTCCCACCAAAGAATGAAAAGACAGGTAAGGAGGCTGCCCCTTTCCCTGTTTCATGAACTGAGGGATTATGATGGGCAAAATTTATATTTTTGGGTAATTGAGCATGTATATAGGGTCTAATAGGAAGTTCAGTTAAGAAACAATGAATTTCCACTTATTAAAACATGATATTATCTATGTATCTTCATTATCTTCACTCACACTACAATATGACCCAATTTACTAATTGGTATAAGTTAATTGAATGTTGAAGTATAACTTTTCCTTCTACATTCAGTTAAACTTACATTCAGAACATTTACTGTACATTAAAACTGCTTTAAAATATTTATGTTCAAGCACCTTAGGGCCTGTGCACACGGCTTTCTGGCGCGCAAACGGGCGTAAAATAAACGCCAAATGGAAAAGCACACAACCACCTCTTTTCTTGTTACTGTCATTAATTTAAAGTTTTTTCTTTTTTAAGTCTATATTCTGTCCCACTGCTTGGCAAAGGCCTCCCCTTTTTCCTTCCAAATTTTCCTGTCTTGTACGCTCTGGCCATGTTGGCCCTGCTAACATTACCAGATCGTAACACCGTTGTAAAGTGAATAAAAGAATAAACATAATTATATTTTTAGGATCATTTAATTTCATAGGTAGGAAATGATTACATGATCAACTTAACTCATATAACATGGAATCTGATACCAATATTGCAAATCCTCTGTGTAAATTTGCATACTACCTCATTGAATGATTCACAGGTTAAATAATATATTATTTTATCAGGTTCTGGAGTCCATGATGAAGTGACGTCTAAAGCATTCTGTGAAATGCTCCGTGATCTCGTGAAGACCACACAGCATGACAACCTTCGCAGCAAGATCCTTGAACTGATACAAGCTTGGGCCTTTGCATTCCGAAACTCACCCAAATACAGATCAGTTCAGGTAATACGAGAGTAATCTTACAGTTATTACGAAATAGAAGATACGAGAAAGGTAAACATCATAGACTTGATGAAGGTTCTGGAAACAGCTCAGGCTCGTTCTGATGCTATGGCTAAAGCTGTTCTTGCTCGAGTAGAAAACGAATACGATTTAGTTGCTGCTGAGGCTAAGTATCATCATGACTGCTTCATTTCCTTCTTGAAACCGAACACTGGGATTAAAGTCGGTCGACCTCACGATGAATCTACGACTCTGGCAATGGAGGAAATATTCACTTACATCGAAAATAACGATGACTGTCAGTTCACTTTGAACGAATTGAGAAATGTTTTCAAAACTAAAAACGTAGATGGACGCTAAAGGTTCGATTACACGAACGTGTGCATATTATGACGATTACAACTCTTTCAACTTTTTTAATCGTTATATCTCAAAAACGGTGGTTCTTAGGAAAGAAGTATCTAGACATTTTTATAGATAATTATCTGATCTACAATTTCTGTCTGGGCTAATTTTATGATAAAACTTACCGTTTTGCTGAAAATCGCGAAGACGCGTTTTTGTGACCTTTGACTCCTATTAAATTTTTTTCCAGGCGTTGGATCGATGAGGACTTTTCACATTTCACTTATAATAGTGTTTTGATCAATCCTACCAATTTTCAGCCGAGTGTGAATTATTGTAACCTCACCCCTATTTTTGGTCTAATTTGACCGGACTATCAATTGTATTTTCTTGGTATTAGAAAAGGTTAAGGCTATATTCCAAAACCCAGGTGCTGCATGAGCTGTATTTTCAAAAGAAAATCGAACACCGGATGTGTTCGTTTTTCTTTGAAAATGCAGCAATCGAACACATCCGAAGCATGGTGTTTAAGTATTAAATTCTTGTGCATAACTCGACAAAGTAACCTTTTGTTCTGTTGAATGATCAAAAAAAAACGAACCTATCCGAGGGGCGCAAACATTTTCGAGCTCGCTATCGCTCGTTTTACAATCTCGAAGTATTCAGCCACACTCGGCAAAGTAACACAGAGGAGTAGTGATTTTAACAAAAAAAATAACAATTTCCTCAAATCATTATACATTATTAAGGTAGACAACGGAGTCAACGCCCCCCCCTGTGCCGCTCGATACTTGAAATTATTAATCTGTTTTATTTTATGTTTTTGTGAAGTTTCACTAGTTAATTTAATAAAAAAGAGCCCTGCTTCGCTATCGCTTTACGACCGAATTCGGTCGTAAAGCGATCGCTATGAATGTCGAGACTGCTGGGGCTGTATATTTACCGCCGTGGTAGCCTGGAGGATTACTTAACAAAACAGCGCATCTACCAGTATGACCTTTTCAATGTCATAGGTACTTTTTAGGGTCCCGTACCCTAAGGGTACTAAGCCTCTGCTGTCCGTCCGTCTGTCTGTCAGCGGGCTGTATCTCATGAACCGTAATAGGTAGACAGTTGAAATTTTCATAAAGTGTGTATTTCTATTGCCGCTATAGCAACAAATAATAAAAATACAATACAGTTGAAAATTAAAGAGGGGTCTCCCAGTGGCGTAACTATACCCTTTGTGGCCCGTTGCAAATTCATGGGATTGGTAGGGCCCTCCATCTATCTAAAAAAGCGTCAACGTTATATTTTTTTTTTACTGGCACATCGCCAGCGATTTCTTCCACGTAGATTTCGTAATTTCCCTACAAAACTGAATACCGACCGCTTCCTTGGTCTAGTGGTCGAAAAAGTTTGCATTTCTATACTTAGGTATGTTAGGATCCTCCTGGGCTCATGGCCCTCTCGGGCCGGGGGCCCCCTCCGGCTGGCTGCCCGTGGCATTTTGCCACTCCTGCCACCCTATTGTTACGCCACTGGGCTCTACAAGAAACGTGTTTTTTCGACGTTTTTTGCCTTGTAATCAGTCCAGCACACCACTGACTGACCTATGGTAAAGGTAAACATCTCTTAGTGGGCCAACCCAATTAATTATTGCTTTGTATTTACAAACTGGCCTTTGCAGCACAGTGGAACAATATCATGCTGGTTTCATTTTTTACTTACCATGATATTTAAAATAATTTTCATCTTATGCCTGCATCTGGACATGTTTCATTTTTTTTTACAAATATAGCAGTAAAACAGAGTAAGTATTAAAAATACATATAAAATTGTGCAGGGAAACTTCTACTCAACTCCAATGTGACGAAAATTCTATCACAACAAATTCTTCACAACTCAATTATTTGCTAAAGCATGCCGCCGAAAATCAAATAGGAACTGTGATAGCTAAATAAAATAAGAATTTTCAGTAGATGTAAATTGTCACAGTTCACTGAACGTTTTTGTGTCCCATTCCAAGGTTGAACAACATAAGTTCTTTGCATTATTGATCTAACCACACCTATAATTAAATTATGTCGGGCTTTCATGTCATTGCCACATTTGTACTGTTGTATAGGTACTGTAAAGTGCAAACCTATTTGTTATTCTGTTTCCAAGTCCATAATTATTATAGGTATACATACATGAGAAGAACTGACGCCCATGCACGTAAGCGCTCATTTAATTCAATCTAATCAGCTTGTCTGTACTCGCCTGTACATTCAAATAATTATTCTGTTTACAGTACGGGTCACATGTCAATGTCCTGTGGAGTGATTTTATCTATATTTAATATTTATGTATTACCCAGATTGCCCTTCTATACATACCTACCTACTATCCTTGTTTTCTATACGACTATCGTTATTGTCAGTACTGTACATTAATTCATACATAAGTTTCAATAAAACAATGCAATCTTAAAAAAAGTTATTTTTAATAAATTACACATTACTCATTCAAAATAGCCGCTTTTTCAACCTGTTTCCAAATGAGCGCGCATGCCGTATATCTGTAAACAGGTATCTGTTGTGTACATACCTAGATATTATAGTATAGGTATACCTGCGAATGCCGCGTCACATGTTATCAGTCAGACGCAGTATGAATCATAATCTCGCGAAACAACATAAACAGTTAGGTAGCAACTCTTCTGTGCTAGCTATCGACGTTTCTTTTCTAAGCCTCTGTGATAAACGTTTTAAATGAAGGAAAATAGCAAAACATTGTATACACCAAGTGCAGTGGTAATGTTAGTCAGTTGTGAGTTATTTCTGTCATAACAAATGTTTCCAGTGTGATTTTGCTTAGTCATAGTGAAGTTTTTATTGTGTTTCATGAAAATGTTTTTTTGTGAATAGGACACTGTGAACATTTTGAAGGCTGAGTGTTACAAGTTCCCTCCCCTTAAGGAGTCTGACGCTATGTTCTCTGCTGATACCGCCCCGGAGTGGGCAGATGGAGAAGTTTGCCACAGGTATGTATTACTTTATGTACAACCAAACTCCATATCACTGAATAAAAATGACCACAGAAAAAAATATTACATTTGAAATAATTTACAAATGCTAATGTCCAGTAAAGTAACAATTGAGTTGTTTAGTTTTCCTGCTTGCCTTAATTTTCCTATAAGACAGATTCAAGGCTTTGCACCTTGAAACAGCTCATTCCACCAGCCATAAAGTATATTTTTTTTACATTGCTATTTCTTTTGTTACAAAACAGATGTCGCGTGGCGTTTTCGTTGATGGTGCGTCGACATCACTGTCGCGCTTGTGGTCAAGTTTTTTGTCAGCAGTGTAGTGCCAAGCAGTCTACCTTGCCCAAGTTTGGAATTGAAAAGGAGGTAAGAAAGAGGAAAAATCTTTCAATTACTGTGTAACCCAGACTATAAACCTAGATGGGAATTATATACCTAGGGTGTATTTGTAAGCTCAGAGGTTCATAATGCATAGGTGATAATAGAAGTAAAGTGAGGTGTGAGAATCTATGGTTTCTTGTGGTACCTAGTAACACAGTTGTGGAGGTCCTATCTGACCTCCTTTATGTAAAGTACTGGTATTCAGCTGCATCTGGCAGGCAGATGATGAGTCTATAGTTGGTCAAGATATTGCTGCACAAACACTTTCCTTTGTTACAAGTTTATTCAAAACATGAATCCAGCTGTTTTGCACTGCAAGCGTAGGCCAGCCATATACTTCATTTCTGGCACCATATTTCAACAGCAGGTTGTTGACAGGTGCGTGTGTGTGATGCTTGCTTTGACAAAGTGAGCCGGCCCCCACCATCATCTACAAAGCTGGAGATTGTAGACACCGCCAGCGACTATGGACCTACTACACAGCCACAGGTTAGTTTTATTACTTTTATCAAAGCAGAAAGCTTATGATAAGTGTTAATGTGAGTATTATACAAGATTGTGAATTTGGAAACAGAACCAGAATATTCTATTATCTGCATGCATATGCAAACATAGTATTTTGTTTTGTATGCTCTTAGAAAATTAATTGGTTTCATCATTTCTATTTTAAAATGCACTCAAAATAATGAAATGCATGACATCAACATCTATGTTGTACAATTTTTGGGTAAATGAGTATTGATTACTTACATTACATTTAATTTTGAAAAAAAAAGAAACAATTTTCACTTAAAAATATTTTATTCATAAACTAAAATGTAATTAACACTATCCGTCGTAAGAATCACCCGGCATTTCACCACCAGGTACCAACATTGCAATATTGTTACCATTCAAAAGAATTTGGTCTAGTTTGGTTATTTTTCTTCCCTCCGGCGTTGATTCATACTCCGTGACGTCATCCAGAAGCATGTTTACGAAGTCATCAAAGCCCTGTAAGGTTCCGACCATTTCTTTGTCGTTTTTCATGATGATATGGATCCGAGAGCCTATACACTTGTCCACAAGTTCAAGAGGCAACAACGTGTTAGGATTTGGAAGTGAAGCTTGCGCCATTTTTAGATATAACGTATTTAAATGAAGAGAAACTACGTTTCAAATCGATAATCCGGGAAACAAATTACCAAATTAGTAATTTTTTGTTGATTCACTGAAAAACACAATCACGCTACTTTTTTATTCTAGATTGACATAAGCGGTTTCGTTCGGAAAGGTGAGAGTATGCGCTGCAGTTACTTGCTGCGAATAATAAATAATAATAAAATGTGTTCCTTTTAGATTTTATAGTTTTCAGTCGAAGTGCTTTAGTTGCCTTTTTATGCTGTTTTTTTTAATTCGCCATTTTAAATAAGGTTATTTTAGTTATGCGGCTAAATTCGGACACATTTTACCGGTTTTCTCGTTTAGTTTCCGAACGGTCGGAATAGTTACCACACCTAAAAAATAAAATCGGTAAATGAGTAATTGTGGTTACGGCTAAGGTGAATCAGTGTAGTACGTCCGTAAATTCAACAATAATAAAATACATAAAAGCAATCCTTCATTTTCTTCATAAAATACAGTTTTTGTGAATTGAATCAGTTAATCATTTGATTTAGTGTTTACCCAGTGTAAATAGTTGTGTTCAAATTGTCTAATTATATGCATTTTAATGTTAATAAAATAAATTATATTACCTGGATTTTGTATATCTATTTATGGAATACGTCAATGGCACTTCACAGCCTGTCTAATAATTTTCCCGTCATATCACTGAGCTTTGGATTTTGGCACTACTTCTTGATCATAAACTAACATTTAAAGTAAATTGTTATTATTTATATGCTTAAAAAATTAAAGAAAATAAATTATATTTTATAACTATCAGTTTTTATACTGAACAAGGGTAAATGGAAATGGCTTATGGCAATACTAAACGTCATGTTTGAAAGTTTGTTCTCGCTCATTTGAAAATAACGAATAGTTTGAAAACGAGCGAACAATAAGTTGTTTTGTTTTGCGTAGATCACAATTTTGTGGAAGAAATGGCTAAAAATGTGACGAACTTTCGTGGTGAAATTTATTTCACGCCAAACGGCAAATTGCATATCAAGGACGAACCTGTAACCCCTATTGAAGAGGATTTCGGCGATCACAATAACCTGGATTATTCCTTTGAACATGATTTTGGTAATATGAGAAAATCTATGTCTATGAACGACATTAGTGCGCTCCGAGAGGATCTAGTGAAGCTCGAATTCCACGATAAAGAAGATGTATACCACCGACATCGCAAGCCATCCGGTGCTCCTCTAGAGTTGTCAAAAACTAGATTTGTATCAATGGCCGAAGCTATTTATCATTTCCAAAGGGATACTCCTGGTCGTTTTCATACGAAGCGACCTGAGATATTCCGTTCTCAAAGACCCAATGGACGATTAGGTCTCACTGTGCCTCAATCACCTATGCTGCGATCTAAGACACGCTTAAGACCCTCACATATTTTATCTCAGCAAGAAAGAGAAGAAATGGAGCTAGAAGAAATTAGGAAACACAAAATTAAAGCAAATCCTATTCCAAAGTCTGTAATAGAAGGCACTATAAACCTGCCTGAAGTTCCAAAGAAGCCAATAACCATTCCAGAGCCTTTCAAGCTAACAGAAATTCAAAAGAAAGCAGCACAATCTACTGAAGGTAATCATCAATTCAAGGCGCGGCCAGCCCCTAAACATATACTTGAGAAGCCTCACATACCTGTTAAACCTCCACTACATGTTACCAAACCCATTAGCCCTCAATTCCGCTACAAAAGAACAAACTCTGTTGATCAACTAAAAAATGATAACCTGCTTTTAATGAAACCACAACACAAACCTAAAGAAGAACATCATCCTAGAATGGGTCCAGTTAAACCTGAGCCATTTTCATTTGAAAAAAGGGATGAAGACTTGAAGCGTCGTAGAGAAGAAAGAATCAAGCGCCAAATTGAGGAGGAGCGCAAACAGGCTAGTTTGTTCAAAGCACAACCTGTCCCTGGAGCAGTTAAGAAACGCATGCACTGCACTGCTCTTAAAGGGGGCTCCTCAACTACATCATCAGAAAACAAAGAGAATTTTAAGTTTGAAGCTAAGCCACCAGTGGTACTTTACAAAGAACCATTTAAACCTGTGCTTCAGTCAGTGCATCAAATTAAAGCTGCGCCATTTGCGCTCACAACTGAAAAGCGTGCAGCTGAAAGAGAGAGGTTTGATAAACAATTGAAAGAAAAGGAAGAGGAACAAGAAAGACTGAGACTGTTGAAGGAGAAAGAACAAGAAGAGGCTGATGAAAGAGCGAAGGCTCAGATGAGAGCAAAGTTGATACATCATGCTAAACCAGTCCCTAAAGCTGGAACTGCACCATTTGTTCCAGAAAGATCTGTCGCCCCCCTCACTGTGCCACAAACACCTCAGTTTGTTCGACGCCTCAAACAACATTAATACTGTCTATCCCATGTATTTTCAATTTAAAACTTCAAGGAATACTTATAACTCTCTGTTTAGATATTCCATAACACGTTGACTGCCAGACAACGGACACAATAGAAAATCTATTGTTGGCGGGCACCGGTGACCGCTGTGGCAATCAATGGCTTAAACTGACTGCTATCATGTTTTGAATTTATATTACTTATTACTATTTCAATATTTTACTGACATTGTAATTTTTATTGATAATGACATATTAGAATATTTTTAATTTCTCATTAGGGTTTAGATGGTATTTAAATTGATATTTTTCTAGATTTTCTGTATAATAAACAATATCTTTAACTCTAAATATTGTTTTATTTGACTTGGTCTAACCTCAATGTAGTGATACTGATTACTTCCAAGATAACATCAATTGAGTTCAATTTAAGTGTGTCTGAGTCACATACACGCACATTGGACATTGTTTTTATCATCTGTATCTACACCTTGTGTCATCTGACATGCTGATCTGAGGCCTTTTTGGCATTCTATTCATTGTATTCTGTTTTTTTTTTTCATTTTAAGGTTTTTTGTTTGCTGTACCTAATGACAATAAACTTTTTTTTATTTCTTTCTACTTATCTTTTCTTTATAACCGTCTCAAGATATAGGCAGGTGTGCATGATTTGATTCAATTATTTCTTTGGGAGGCTATCGTCCCTGCAGTGGACGTCTTTTGACTGAATAATGTTGCATTTTAGTATCAGGAGGACCTGAACATAAAATCACGTGTGTATTCTGCGTAGGGGTAGTAGACTCATAAAGGGAACCACATTTTGCCAGTCCCATCTATAGATGGAAATGGAAAATGAAATTACAATAGCTTTTATAATTTCTAATGTGTCGATATAATCGTTGACGTCCATAAAATCTTTGGAAATACGTGCACGTTATTATGGTTTGAACGTCTTCTTATATTGCTATACATTTAACTTCCCTGTGTTATCGTGATGTCGTGACGTGGACGTCCACGATAATAACGCCACATTAGAAAAGCGCCCAATCGGTATTTATAGTAAATATAATCATATTGGTCCTATCGTCTCATATTAAGATGCCAAAAATACATTTCTTATTGCTATTTGGTTAAACTTTACGAAACTATTTACAGGCGAAACGCCCTGGAGGCAAGACTGCAGAAGAATTACAAGAGGAAGAAGAACTACAGTTGGCGCTTGCTCTCAGCCAGTCGGAGGCCGAACAGAAAGAAAAGGAACGCAAGTCGCGCCATCACATCGCGCCTGAACCTGTACCGCACCATCCTACATGTGAGTATATGCTGTGACCATTATAAACCTAACTAGCTTTGCCCGCGTGCAAGACGGATGTTAATCCATGGGAACATAGTACAGAGATAAAAAGTATTGACGACTTCCCATTCTAAATCACCCTGTCTCTTTTCGTCGAAATCCGTTCGAAATTAGTATGGGTGTGGCCAACCTGAATCTGTCATTCACACTGCAATATTATAAATAGTAAGTAATAACAACATAGCAATCATCCATAACATAGATTGTTTGTAAATTGTCTAATAATATAAGGAATGTTGTCCATAAAGGTTTTAGGTTTATTTTTCTATTTCGGATAGAATTCAATTATTATATATCTCTAGTTTAAGGCCCTATGTTGTTAATATTTCTGTAAATAAATTATTTCAATGAATAATTTCTTAAACAATTTCAAGGACCTCTACTTTCTGTGTCCATTGAACATCCACTGACTTTGATCATTCTAAAACATAATCTAACTCTCTATCCATGCAAAGAAATAGATCCTAACTTTGTAACATAACATAACATCACGCCTGTAATCCTCGACGGGTTAGGCAGAGTTGAACCTAAGGTACACCCACATTTCGCTGGTTATGTTTTAGTTAAGTGCCATGTAATAGGGGGCAAGCCTATTGCTATTCCGAAAGGGTTACCGCTGCCCTGGTACATAAAGGGTTAAGGAAGGAACACGGGTGGGTTTTATTCAGTAAGAGTGTGACACTCCCTTCTGCTCCAGCCAGAGCGGGAGGGGTCATTGATGATTTCCCATCCTCAAAAAAAAAAAAAATGGGTTTTTCCATCAACCAGGAATTTTTCAGTAACAATCCAGACCCTGGATCGAATGTTGTAGTTTGATAGGAGAAGATCGGCTTATAAAACATTAAAATAAAATATATTCCAGTGTCTCCTACGCCATCGTCCGTGAGCGCGTCCCCGGAACACAGCACGCAAGCCAACTCGGAGCTGTCGCGGTACCTCGACCGCAACTACTGGGAGCAGCGGATATCTCGCGACAACACCAACACCGTTGCGCCCACTGCGCCCGCGCCTGCCTCGCACGCATCCGATACTACTGAGGTATTTATGACTCTACAAGCCGTGTACCCGATGGGATTCCCCACCGGCAACTTCTCAGAAGCCTTTGATTAAAATACGATTCGCGGCCGTAACAAATATGTATTTACAGAATTATAATCATTAAAGTCATCAACACAATTCTCTAAGATCAAGTAATCCTACTGTAAAAAAAGTTTCCTACCTCGTTCCTTGCGTATAATTATGACTAAACTTTGTTAATTTTATGAATAATGTTTGCAGGAATTCCCGAAGCCTTCTACTACAAAGGTTCAAGATGACGACGCCGAGGACAAAGAAATTGACGACTTCGTGGAGTCACTGAAATCTCAAGTTGAAATATTTGTTAACAGAATGAAGAGCAACTCTTCACGGTATGACAGTAATGATTTATAACATTTACAGAACATTATAAATACTTTATTGGAGATGTGTGATCAGTAATAACTTCTTTTTTTTTTCAGAGGACGTTCCATCGCCAATGATACATCTGTTCAGACCCTATTCATGAACATCACGGCCATGCATTCACGTCTGCTACGCTACATTCAGCAACAAGATGACAAGCGAGTCTATTTAGAGAGTTTGCAGGTAAGGACACCAACCTTTTCATAACAACGTCGAAAAGAAATTTTAAATAAAACCTACATCCTTTAAACCCAGGATTATGGCTTGAATTCCCTGGCAGTGTTATTTGGATTTCCCATAAGATAATGCTCTCTGAACAGCAAAATCTGAATTCATGCCTAGTTAACAACCATAGTCTCGCACCATATACCTACATGGGACTAAAACATACCTTCCCCTCATGTTATGTTTTGTAAAACATACCATGAGGGAAAGGTCTACAGTATACCTACATTTCATCAGTGATGTTTCCATGTACTAAGGGACACTTCTATAACATTATGTAAAACCTACAGTAAAATAACTTCCAGGACAAAGTAACTCAAATCCGCGACAGTCGTGCGGCTCTCGACACGTTACGTGCCGAGCACGCGGCGCGCCTGGCGGCCGCGGCCGAGGCTGCCGAGCGACAGAGGCAGATGCAGATGGCCGCCAAGCTACAGGCCATGAGGAAGAAGAAACACGAGTACCTACAGTATCAGAGACAGCTGGCTTTACAAAGAGTTCAGGTACACTAATCATATTTTTAAACTTTAAAAAAAAATTATTTGTGATTTTTTTCTAATTGAAACTACTTTTCAGGAACAAGAAAGAGAAATGCAGATGAGACAAGAACAACAGAAGCATCAATACTTGATGAATGCCAACAACTTTTATATGCCCGGCGTTTCTATGCCTGGTGTTTCCATGCCCGGCGTTTCCATGCAACAGTACCAGGGTGGTTATTCGAACCAGCCTATTTACGCAAACACACAGTTTCATCAACAGATGATGGCCGCCCAGGCAGCGCAGGCGCAAGCACAAGCCACTACCGATAGCAATGCGCCGGTCCCTGTGCCGGGCCAAGCCCAAATGTCCACAGCTAATATGCCGATGAACATGAACCCAATGGGTACTATTCAGTCTATGCCACAGCTGACAAACACGTTCCCTGCGTTGTCACCGCCTGGCGGTGCTATCAACCAGACTCCCGTCAGCGCCCAGCCGTCCATGAACCAGTCCAACCTACGACCCAATCTAGCTCAACAATTAACGCCACTTCAGCAACAAATGATGCTACAGCAAATGCATCAGATGCGAATGCCAGTACAAACTGGCATGCATCAAATTACGCCACAGACTATTGCCAATGGCATGCCAGGGCCAAGCATTCCACAACAGAATGGACAAAATCCACAGTTACCAAAGCAGAACTTGCCAAACCAGCCTCAGCAGCAACCTAATGCTATGATGCCTCAAATGTCTGTCGGCCAACAAAATATAGGTCAGCAAAATATGAATCAACAATTAATGAATACCAATCCAATGCTTGGACTACAGATGCAGAACATGAGAATGCCTCTTATGCAAGGCAACCAACCAAATCCTAATCAGCAAGTTCCAGTTTCTGGATATCAGAACATGACTATTCCTAACCAAGTCAATACTCAACAACCAGGATCTCAAGCTCCAAATATACAAATGCAGTCACAAATGCAAATGCCTGGACAAGTAATGCCCATGCAGGGACAGCAAATGATGCAAGGGCAAACTATGCCTGGACAACCTCAAGGCATACAGATGAACAATAATATACCACAAGCAGGCCAAAATTTACCACCTCAGGGACAGGTTCCCCAAACCCAAGCCCAACAGATGCCACCGCAACAACATCTTCATCAGCAGCAGATGCCACTTAATCAACAAATGCCTATGCCTGGCCAGGGAATGCAGCAACCTGGCCAACAAATGATGATGCAAGGGCAACAAATTCAACATCCAAGTCAAATGATTAACCAAGGTCAAACACCACAAGGTCAAATACCGCAAGGTCCTTTGCCGCTTGGTCAATTACCTCCTGGTCCACAGCAAATGAATCAGGGACAGATGTCCACTAGTCTTCAAGGCCAACAAATGATGCAAGGTCAATTACAACAGCCTGTAAATCAAAGTCAGATGCAGATGGGTCATCAGTTGCAAATGGCACCTGTCCAGCAGATGCAACAGGGCCCGTCAATGCAAGGGCAGGTGCCCCAGCAAATGGGAATCCCTCAACAACAAATGCAACAGCAAATACAGCAAGTGCAACCTGGGCAACATAACATACCAGGACAACAGAAAATGCAGCAGCCGAACGTGCCGCAAGGACAACCACCCGGTACCAACAACCAACAGGCGCAAACACCCGGCAAGCCTGAACAAAACAATAACACTGCGGAACTAATAAGTTTCGATTGAGTGTGACAGTTCCAACATTGAGAGATCTCTGCACTCTGCAAATGAATGACTGGAAATAATAATACTTGTTCTAATATTACATAATATTAAACTATATGCAATAATTATTATGCACTTAGATATTGTGCTATGTTGTGAGTTTTAAAACCAAAATATTGTCATGTATAGATAAATTTGAGATTTTATAGAAGATACTATTGAATGCCTTTACTTATAAATGTTGTAAATGTGAGATGATGTGTAAAATTTGTAGTCCATTACTATTAACAAGGGTTTTGAAGGAGAGTCTCCCTGCATTTTTGCATTCTAAAATAATATTGTTGTAACTTTTATAAGTAAAGCGGTTCTCAAGCTTTTTAATTATCACAAAATAGTTAACAATTATTTATATTACCATTAAGATAGTTCCAGATCAAAATTTGGCAGCAAATATGACACAATCATACGAATTAAAGTATAATCTATCCCATTAAATCATTTGCTGTAGTTGATCCTTTTAGTTAGAAAAGCCTTGTAATCTATGTAAATGCAAATGTGTATAAACTATTCGTCGTTCGTAAATCGTAGTTTATTTAGATATTAATATAAATGAGAAATTCTAATATTTTATGTTTAAATATCTTCATTGATGTGGTAATTGTTTTGTTATAATATTTTAAGTTATATGATGTATAATACGACGTAACAATAAAAGCAAGAAAATATATTTGTATTTATTTTAAAAACCTTATCAATCAACATCGGCCTAAAATGAGAGTGAGACCACTGAGAGACCACGACTTAGTGGCTGAATGAGACGATGGACAATTCGATAGTACTTATGGAAATACCGGCAATAAATCCCATTGAATTACTATTTCATAAAATATCAATAGGATTATATGAACTTAGATCAAGTAGGAGCTCAAAGAAGTATTCTGTAAATACATGTCAAGCTCGCTAATCATAGCAAACTGCAGAGTAAGGCTGCTTTTCCACCAGAGATGTGATAAGCTACGTTGTTAAGGATGCGTTTGATATCCACCAATTATATTCATTGGTGCACATAGCTTAGCACTGGTGGAACCGGATTCAACTAATATATGTTTTTTATATGGAAGGATGCGTACTATCGATGCGTGCTATGGATGCGTGCAATGGATGGTCGCGAGTGGTGTAGCTGTGTGCCGCCCTCGCCACTTCTGTACTATCGATACATCGCATAGCTCTAGCTGCGCATCTTCCTCACGCAGCTACTTTGCGGCGGCGGCGGCGCATCTTCATAGCACATCGTACTCGCACCGCTACATATAGCTTAGTATCAGTGGAAACGGTCACATAGTTTTACAGCTTAGCTATTACATCCTCGCAGCATAGCTGCATTGCACATCTCTGGTGGAAAAGCAGCCTTAAAGCCAGCTCTGCTAAACCAATTACGTGAAATATGTGGGTTAGGTATAAACTTAAATCTAATGTGTACTCAAAGAGATTTAAGATAAGTAAATAATTTAATGTCTTTGTGTGTACTCGTTACCTCTTACCTAAGTCCGTGTCACTGTCAATCTACTAAGTCAATCCTTAGGCTGCCTTTCCGACATGAGATGTATGTACGAAGACGCATAGCGAGAGACGTTTGTGAACCAATTTAACATCATCTCTGGTGGAAAGGCAGCTTATGGACTCTTTGCAGTGTGGCCGGTATCTTAGAGTACTCTTTGAGTGTGGCCTGCGTTTAATACTGGGAGAATGCCTGTTCATTTCAAGTTCAATCGGGAACATTCTGTGCGTAGCATTTTAGTATTATGGATTATAGGACTCTAAATAAGAGCTCAATAAGAAATACTGCACAGCAGTTATGTTAGACTTCTCAAGCTGTTAGGACCAGCAGCAAGGAAACAGCTGGGTGATAGGATAGCGGAAAACGCATTGCACCTTGTCCTTTGAGCCGTTCTTTCGTAACCAATAGTTTATACATAATATTATTCTTATCAAGGAACTTATTGGATATAAGTTCCTTGATTCTTATAGAGTCGATTGATAGATGATGCTGATCAACAGACTAATTGAGAATGTCTTCCTATAATTTTGATATCTTGTTAAACGCACCAATAAGAATGGCGGGAAACGTGAATTGAAAACACCTGATTACTGTTTGTCAGCGTGTGTCAAACTGTCAACAGTGTCAGTGTGTCAAGCTAAAACTTTATGCCGGTAGAGTTTGTTGATTCGATTTTTTATAAATAATTTACTTTGTTTAATAACTACTTTAACTGGATGTTAAATATTAAGCGAAATGGAGGATGATAACCAAGATGGACCATTTACCGTGTGGCAAATGTTTAATGCACCGACTATGGTGCTGTTTAATAACTTGGAGCATGCAGCTGATGGTTTGGATAGACTACTAACTTCTATTCTGAAGTTATCAGGGTATGGCTCTAGAAATATTGCTCACCTACATAATTTTAACTTATATCTTTATATTCTTTTATCAGTATGCAAAAAGCAACAGTGTTCTATTTACAGTCTTGATGAATGTGATGTGGTTTGATTTCAGAGACTTCTCCGAAGTGTTAGTCCCCCGGGCTGGTTCCTCCAGGTATCCAGACTCGTGTTATCATGCATTCAATACATGGCTTCTTGGCAGATTATTTTATGTGTGGTCTGTGCAGGAGTTGAGCAGGTAACTGTAACATAAAATAGAACTTTTAACAATGGCTCACACCTTTGACTTTCTTTATGAAATTGGTTTCTGTCCCAATTTCCAACAAAATCATGTGATTTCAAGTAGATGATGGTTCATATAGTATTCTCAGCATTTGCATAAAACTGATGTGAATGGAAACGAGAGCAAGCCTTAGCTTGTAAATTCTTATAATTTTATTTACAGTACATTGGGAAATGTTTGCAGCTAGCAAATATTTCCCAATGTACTTACTGTAAATAAAATAACAGAAAGTATAAAATAATAGATAACTAAGGAATGGCTATTTAGCTGACACCTATACTTTTAGCATTTGGCAATATATGGTGTAAGTTAACTTTATTTTCAGGATACATGCAACAAGCAAGGATGCTCAACTGAAAATGTTAAACATACTGTGTATGAATGCTGCATCTTTTTATAACAGTTTACATTCGGAATATGTTTCTGTACTAACAAAGTTAGTCCAGTATTACAAAGAGAATCCAAATAATCAGTCAAGAGGACTGTTACTAGAAAACTTTAAATCTGAACAAATTGAAATTCCTAATGTGCAACTTAATTTAGAACCTATTTATGTAAATGTTAAGGATATGCAAACATGCAAAACGTTGATAGATTTAACATTGCAGCTTCTTGCGGAGAGTTTACCAGCAAATTCTATTTATATTAATAAACACAAAACTGAGTATTGTAAGTTGTTCAATGATATTCTATACATGCTCGAACATTACAGTGTAGATTTAAAATTCATCTCGCTAAAGTTTTTCATTACTTTGATAAGTAATTATGAACAAATAGGCATATGCAGGTTCCACCAATGTTTCCCACCTGTTTATCTTGACTTACTTTATTCAATAGAAGCCATGTTGAAGTCAATAAATGTATACCATGAAAAAGGTGAAATTGATGCTATGTACTTGGATGGTTTTAATAAACTAATGTGCACTTTCATGAAAATTAATAAGGAAAGTTCTGAAAAAGAAAATAAAGAAATTCTTTTGAATATTTGTACTGTTATTCTAAAGACAAAGAGTAATAAAATGTTTAATAATGATTTAAAATTGGAATGCTTGTCTTTGAGCAAAAACTTAGATTTTCCAAGAGATCTAATAGATGTCTCGAATATGGATGCAAGTGAAATAGATGTACTGCAAGAGAACTACTGCAAAAATATACTGGCTCACATAAGGTCGGAGTTGCAAGGAAATGGCTTCACTGACTTGAAAGGAAGTTGGTATTTCAAGCAAGTACTGAATGTAATAAAGTCAATAAAAAGTTGTGAAGATAATAAAATTGATATATTTTTGATAAGTTACCATTTGAAGAGGTGTCTGTCTTGCTTGGGTATATTGCAACAAGTTGCTATACAACATGAAACACTGCAAGACAAGAGCAAAATAGTAATGTTGTTTAAAGAAGACATCCATTTAATTTGGGGATCATTACTGAAGCTTATAGGATATAATAAGAGCATTATTCTAGGTGACACTAACTGCACTAGATTATTCATGGACATAATGCTGGGTACAGTTATCCTCAATCAAACTCCATCAAGAGATGACAGTAACAGAATTCTACAACTACTATGTCTACATAGTTCCCCACAGCTTTCTGAACATAGTTTGGGGTACAGTGATAACATTAAGTCAGTAATCTTGAAGTATATGATGCTCATTAAACTCGTTCTAAAAGTAAAACCAAGTGATTCATGGGACAGAATCATTTCTAATTTGGGTAATGGTTTCCTCAGAAATAAAACTCCCAATATGTATAAAGAAGTAAGTGTCAATAAGTGTAATTATATGCCGAAGATTCTTCACTGCGATACCTCGCGGTCGCGGTTTAGCTCACTACCTCGATGTCACCTCCATGTAAAAACAAATGCATGCTATTAGACACTCACACACATGCCAGGCATCGAGGTAAACCCCCAAGCAGCCCGCGATGTATCGCAGTGAGGTATCCCTTGGTACCCTTAGAAGCATGACTTCAGTACAAATTAATGATCTACATACAAAAGAGTAAATAATCAATTTTATTTATATTATTTCCAGATTATACCATTGTGTCCACTCTTGATATTGAATAAAATATTCTCTGCAAGTAAACTTATAGGGGACTTGCTTATGCCAGCTTTTCTGACAAAAGACTGTGATATTCAAAGAGAAGTTGCTTTGGTCTTACCAGCTATTACCTGTATGTCACTGGGAACCTATGAAATCGTCATTAGCATACCGAAAGAATGTTTTGGACAGTCAATATTCTCAAACTATGCTGTAGATCTGTTACTAATATGTTCTAAATGTCATAAATTAGATACAAATCAATACTCTGAAGAGTTTTTGACTACTGTCAATCAAAATAAACTTGAGATATATTCTGAGAGTAACACCTATACTCCTAGTCAACATTCCACTATAACAAGCCTGAAGAGTTTGTTTGCAAAGTTCTTGAACTGGAAACAATATGCAGAGTTAGAAAACAGTGGGTATTGGGACTTGTTTGCTAGACACTGTCATCACTATTATGTGCTTAATTATGGAGTTCCTGCAGATCTCTTGAATGAAGATAACAGTCAACATGTTCTAAAGTCTTTTAGACCATTCATTGATGATAATTCCGTGAGTGTTTAATGCAATGTTGACAATTCATATAATATATTCAATTAAACATGACAATTCATAAAACTTGTATTTTTTCAAATCAATTTTGTTTCAGGTTGTAGATGATTCAGAATGGAATTCCCATAGGAATTCTGCTTTTAGTTTATGTGTGAATGTGCTAGTCCAGTCCACAAGAGCCAGTTTAGAGAACAACGACAACACACAACAGACCAACACATTGAATCTCATAAAGGACTTTGGATTATGTTCCAATGAAAAAGTGATTTTGCCGGTGACAAAGCTATTTGTTTATTTTATAATGCATCCACAGTGCTCCCTTGGACCGAAAGCTGTAGTCAGTCTAAGAGATGTTTGCGAGCTGCATGGGTACACGCCTAATCAAGTCTACCATAGATATAAGAAGGACTACTGCAAACTTTTTGTTGAATGCAGCTTGTACAGTGGAAAGGACTTTGCTATATCACTTCTGAAAGTTGTCAGGGCGTTTGGCTTCGTTGGATACAGAGATTTCATTTCAAAGGATGTGCATCACTTCTTGCCATATCTGATGCCTTACTCTGTAACCATAAAAGAAGTTCCTTCAATGATCGAAGAAATTGCTTCTCTCGTACAGTGCTCGGTTTCTGACTTCTTGATCGAAAGATTCCCTCATATTTACGTGCATGTTTATTTGAATGAGTCGAAGGAAGTTGAAAAGAAATGCCTCGATATTATTGGAAAGCTGACAAAGACCTCTGTATTGAACTTAATAAAGAGACATTTTCGAGTGATATTGACAGAATTTCTACTACAGTATTGCTGTGATTCGGAAAAAGTTTTGAATGCTTGCCGATATCTGGCTTGTCATGACCCTGATGTGTCGACACCAACCGGAAGTATGAGTATGAGCACATCACAAATAGCAGACTTTTTGAATCCGAAGTTTTTAGGAGTCCTGGCATATTTTGATCACAAGTTGGTTAACGCCAAAGTGGCACTGTCAGTGAAACGAAAAGCATTGAAAAGCTTTCCTGATATAATGCAATTAATGGGAGTCAAATATTTGACTCCTCTGAGGTTCAAGGTTTTAGCTACTTTGAGATCTGCTCTGCAATTGGCGAAAGAATTTCCAAAGATATTGGCTGAGGCATGGGGCGCGTTCATTCATAACATCGATACGATATCTTTAGGACCGCTCATGTCCAATTTGGCCGTATCACTGCTGCAACAATTGGATTACGCGCCTCAAGAAATAAACAAAATATTCCAATATCTTGTTTTGAACAATGAGAATTTGTTGAGCTCTCATATATCAGACCTCTTCTTCTTAGAAGATACAAAGATATCGGATAATATTAAGATGGTGATTAAGAGGCATGTTAAGAGGACCCAGCCTGATGGGTTCTTAGAAAAGATAAAGTGGTACTTACAGCATTTGAACCATGATATACCCTGCATAAAAGCGTATGCATTTTCCCACTTGGATAAGTTATTAAAAAGTGATAGATCTGAGATACATAAAGCGATATTTGGTGGCAAAAATATAGACCCTGTAATAGTGGAGCTCATAGATTCGTTGTTGTTAGGTGAGTACTTTGGTTTCTTAAGTTATGGCACCATTCCTTATGTTAAACCTTACTAATGTTTCTGGTTTGATGTAAGTTATTTCCGATTTTAATTAAAGCAACTCTGCTTTCTGCCTATAGATAACTCAACTGTCTTCTTAGTTCCTCATGCCTACTTATGTATACTTGAACATCATCAATTGTTTCCCAGGTTGCAAAGACCCAGACTCCAAAGTAAGTCTCTCAAGCGGCGCGTGCCTCGGTCAGCTGGGCGCTATCGAAGCGGGCCACTTACCCCGTCAGTACGTACAGCCTGATAGATCGCCGTTCGCATTCTCTATAGGAGATGATTGCTTCGCTGCTACTGCGTTAGTTGAACTGTCTCGAGCATTCCAATATGAGAAGGATACTATGGTAGGTGATTATTTGTATTAATTAAGACTATTGTAGTCCACTTCATACAGACATAGACTATTGAGTATTCAGCTGCATCTGGTTAGACTGGACACCGACCCCAACAAAGCTGGGAAAAAGCTAGGTAGATGATAATGAGTAATGATCTCTACTACAGGAGGAAAGGCTTTCTGAAGTTGGGCCAGAATACATCATTTTCCGCAAGCTCGCACGATTACCTTCTTAGGTTCGTTCGTCTAGTTAGGAGACGCCCAAAGCTACGTTTGTCGATTTACGATTCCTCCACTTAAAGCCTCGTTTGATCAAACGGCCCATACTTAGCTCGAAAGCAATATCAGTTACACTAATCTTTCAAAGAAACTTCGAGTATAACTCGGTCCACGATTTAGGATTGACTGTCACTGTTTACTGCACAACATCAACATCGTAAATAAACAACAAAATATGATCTGTTTCAGAATATGGATTGTTACGCTTTAACGATTCAAGAAATATTGAAAATTTACGACATATCACCGACTGGCATCAAGAAAGATGTATGGGAGAGCTTTCCAGAACACATGCATCAGATCATGCATCCTCTGCTTAGTTCCAGGTACGTTCAGCAACTGTATTCTCTTGTTGATATTAGGCCGTCTTCTTGTCAGATGATGAATGAATTTATCTTGTGAATGCACTTTGTGATAAATTATATTTTTTTTTAGATACACCTTGGCGTATCCCTCTCAGCCGAAGAAAGCACATCCTTTATTTGGGTCCACTTACGCGACTACGTTTTTAGAATGGGCACACAAGTATGTTCTTGTATTTATTCATTTTTATCCCATTTCAATCAAATCAATCTGCCTAGCTAGCTGATGAATTAGAATTATTTTATTTATTGAATGAATTGAATAGTTGAACATTGATAATTATTAGTGAATGATGAACTAGAAATATGTTATTTAATGGAATAGTAAATATTTATTTTAATTGTAAACTGTACTTTTGCATGCCTTGTAATTAGCAAAATATGGCTGTTTCTGTATTTATATTATGTACCATCATGACTTGTACCCATATTTGCAAAATAAAATATCTCATCTCTATCTCTAGCCTTTTTTCAACTATGTTGGGGCTTTATCCAATTTTTACATTTAAATAAATGTTTTTTCCATATTATTTTACAGCTGGGCAGGCCAACTGATTCTACTTATCGAATCAGAAAGCATTCGGGAACTCCTGCGCACAGTGCACCCAAGTATGCGGCGTGACGTCAGAACTCTGTTTCTTTTTCTACCCTATGTGTTGTTGCATGCTGTCAAGTCCAAGAATAATTCACAGTACATACAAGAAGAAATTTTGGCTGTTATAGGTATGATCTCAACTCATCGTCATTCAATAGCAAAATAAAATAATAAAATATTATTGAAATACTCCAATACAAATAAGATAAAGAAGTAATACAATAAAAATACAATTACCAAAATACATATAAATAATATAAACACAAACAGGTAAGTGCGTTTCCTCCTCTCTCCTACTATGCTGTGCCCGACAGGGTCCATAATTGTTTCAACAATTTTAAGCATACCAAGTGTTTTACCAACATTATGGAATGCAATAAAGAATTGAGAATAACACTGACTATTAGTTGTTTTACTCAATAACGAAATATTTAATTGTTGTTTATTAAATTCAGGTCTAGAGAACTTTGAAATGGAAAATGCAGTAACAATAGAAAGAAGTAGATATAAAATGCTGCGACACATTCGAATGACTCCTAGCATCAACTCAGTTCAAACTGAGGAAGGCAACCAGGTAAGGCATTAATTAATTACTTGGGTTAAGTAAGGCCTATTACGATTTTGGACCTTATAGTCAGTTTGGCTAAGTTTAATTTAGAATGACCAAACCATTGAGCCTGACCTTAGCAATATGTTTGTTCTTTCAGAGCAAATGCAGTAAAACAATTTACACCTTACTGGACTTCTTGAACAGATGGCTTCTGGAGTGGTGTCACTCAAAGCAGCGGCCAACGGAAAATGACAATTACAAGTAAGTACTAAAGTTCGGTCTAGTCCTAACAACACGGAATCCTAGATTGTGGTATATACAGAATGAAATTAAATTCATTGGCATCCTTTTAAGGGGTCATTGTACTCATCATTATGAACAAATTTTTACTATGGGACCAAACATGAAATCGCGAAAAAAAAATCAGCTGTTCCCTACATTTATGTTCGCAAAACTCGTCAAAATGTAGGGAACAGCTGTCTTTTTTTCCGCGATTTCAGGGCCAACCCTGAAATAAATCTTTACTGTTTAAGAAAATAACACAAACATTATGAATGAAAATAACACTACAGGGTGAAATTGAATTCATTGGCATCCTTTTAAGGGGTCATTGTACTATGAACAATTATGTATGAACAATTTGTATTATGAACATCTTTTACTATGGGACCAAGTCCCATAGTAAAAGATGTTCATAATGATGAGTACAATGACCCCTTAAAAGGATGCCAATGAATTCAATTTCACCCTGTAGTGTTATTTTCATTCATAATGTTTGTGTTATTTTCTTAAACAGTAAAGATTTATTTTCATTAAGTTGTTTAAGTGCGACAGTTCGACCATTGCAGCAAAATTTTCCGCGAAACAAATCCTTTCATACCTTTTAGCACGGAAATTTCTGAAGCACGTCACTATTCTAAGACGCCAATCTTTTGAATTTAATTCAAATGTTATAGCTATGATGCATATTCTCTTTTCATCATTTCAATATTCAACTTCGTAGAGCAATATCGTCATTCTTGGACAAATTCGACAAGCTAACTATAGCTCGCGGGAACTTCGTTTGTGGCGAATTAGAACGAGCGCTACAGTACATAGAGTTGTACATGGATGAGAGGAAGGACAAGATGCAAGTACAACTGCCATTCTTAGCCGAGATATACGCCTTGTTGGATGAACCAGATTCCGTGGCTGGTAAGACATTTATTTTATTAGTAGTACTTGCTACCATCGGGTGATTCAGCTTTCCTAAAAAGTGTGGTTCTGGTTTTGCATGTATTGATTCTAATTAAAGCAGAATTTAGACATTGAAGTAAATAATTACAAGAGTTTACGAGAAACTTCCAAAACTTTGTCTTACATGTTTAAACCAACATCTATAGTAAAAATGTTAAGTGTAATATCTTAACTGTTTAATTATTGAATAACTTAAATTTCGATTTATGCCAAAGCTCAAAAATAATGATTTGGAAACTAAGAAGTAGTAGAGGTAAATGCAGCATTATCAAAGTTTCCACACCATCATTTTCAGGTATCCTATCAATGAAAAGGTCTGAGCCTTCACTAAAAGAGTTGATCTTGGCTCAAGTAGTGACCGGACGGTTGCAAGATGCTGCGCTTTGCTACGAACGATTGGCACAGGAAGGCCAATTGGATAGGCATAGTTTGCAGGTAATTTCATAACCCAACGGGAATAAATGTCATTTTTTCCACCATCTTTTATAGCTTGAAAATAAAAATAAGTACACATATAGTTTCCGATAGGTCATTCTATCGTTTTGGTTTACCTACCAATCCCTCATATAATTAGATATTTCTGCTTTGTTGGGACGGTATTGCACCTACGATACTTACAGGCATGGGCTACTTGGAATCCAAAGCAATTTCTGTTAGCACTACTGTAATCCTTATAAAAAAAGCTCCTCTGCATATGGAAACGACAATTCCAAAAAGAAAATGATTAATTATAAACTTCCAGGGCATGATCGACTGTTACTTAGGTCTGGACCAGCCATTCACTGCGTACCGGTTACTGAGCGAACATGAAGAAGAAGACGGTATGATGGAGTTGTCAGCAGAACCGCTTTGGAGGCTGGGACGGTTCGATGATTTGGAAGAGCTTTGCAAGAAACCTGTTGTAAGTAAATACGAAGAAACACTCTTTTATAAATAGAGATACTCCATAGCAAGTTTAGACGTGATTAATAACATGGCTCCTAAAAATACGTTAATTTACGTCAGACTAATTTGACAGGACTAAACTAATATTTATCTTCTGTCCTTTTCTTAATGAAATAGAAAGAAAAAGAAGCACTGAACTTAAATTTAGTTTAGTTTGTGAACAAGGGAATCGGCATCATTGTCCAGCAGTAGACTAAAAGTTAATAAAAAAGTCTTGCCACGCCAAATGGTCTAAGTCTTATTATTTTTTTGTTAAAGTACATAACTTTTTAAAACTTTTTGCCAAAAGTACTTACTTGCTTACTGTATATTCTTTATAAATGATTTGTATTATCTGCAGCCAACTTCAAACGAAAACTGGGGTCTTCTTATGGGCCGAACCTTGCTCGCCTACCGCCAACAAGACCACGACTCGTTCCTCATATCCTGCAAAGACACCACAAGTAGACTATTAGCTCAAATGGACGCCGAGAGCAAAGGAGAGAACGCTTTGAGGAGCGGCTACCAAAGTGTGCTCGGACTTCATATTATTACGGAAACTAGTCATGCTGAGGAGGTGCTGCAAAGGTAAAGTATTCTCTATTTCATGCGTAATAAGCTTCATGGGATAAATTTGGTTTGTGCATGTGAGATAAAAAGTTAAATCACTGAAACTTTGTGGGTGTAAATAAAATGAAATTTATTGATTCTCATGACCCAATTTCCATTTTTAGACCTTCCGTTTCAGACTGAACTATGTTTTATCAAGCGTGTAACTTAGTTTGAATATAAGTAGTGTGCCCAAAAAATTCACCACCACCATTCACCACATTGATGTTCAAATTGATATTTTTTCTTTAGACTAAAAGAGTTTCGAGACGGCGATCGGCAAAGTACAGAAATGGTGAACCAGTTACTGGACGAGTGGAGACGGCGACTGTCCGTCGTACAGTCGGACGTTAGGACCATAGAGCCGCTGCTACGACTTAGGAGAATACTGCTGCAACAGTCACAGGTTAATATTAGGCATAGACAAAGTTAGTGACGTCATCGATCACCATACTGCCAATATAAAGTTTTTTATGTAAAATTAATATAAACGTTCTCTTTAATTTTTGTTATTGGTTTTAAACCGTGTTAATTAAAGAAAATAAATATAAATAATAGTTAAGAGTCTGCCTAGCATGTCTTATATTACTCATTTATTTTTCTAGACATCATGCTTAATGGAATACTGACTTAACTAAAAAAAGACGATTTTTGGGAAATCGCAAAATGAGATCTTGCTATGAGGACTTAACCTACTTGTTGATGCATAAAAATAAAACTGATTTATATTAATCATGAATGCTTGTATTTTGAACGTCTATGATTAACTATTGATGAGATCTGAGTAAAAAAAAACGGAAATCACATCTGACCTATCTACTAATGGGTCAGTGTTCCATTAAGCGTGCGAATATTCACTTCCCTTTCATGTTTAATACTTGTGTAACGATGTCTCAATCTGAAAAATATAATACATAAATAATATTATCTTTGGGTATTGTATCCTAATTTTAAACATGATTTTAGCAACTTCTAGAGCCAACACATCCGTTGACAGCGAGTCGATTGAAGGCATGCATCGGAGACCTGTGGTTGCAAAGCGCAAAGCATGCCAGAAAAGCTGGAATATTCCAACAGGTAGGAAACATTTGTTATATATGAGTACAATTATTTATATTATTATTATGTATTTCTACAATTTCTCTATATTCGCGTTACTTGTCGACGAAACACAAATATATTCTAGAATTAGAAAATCACGCTCATCTGGAAGGAAAACCTTCGTAGGTCGTGGGACCGCATTTGACCACTAATTTGTCATAGGACGCTAGAGTAGGTTTGAAACAGCAGCGGCTTGATTTTAGGACAGCAAGACACTTCTTGATGTAGTTATAATTTCAATATGAAACAGCGGTTATACACCTTTAGCATAAATACTCCTTTCTTCTTTCAGTCCTACATGTACGTTCTGAATGCGGAAGAATATCAACCGGAGGAGTTGTTCATAGAGAAGTCCAAAATGTATTGGGCGCGCGGTCAGCACGAACATGCGTTTACTACGCTACGACGAGGCTTGGATGATACCTACCCTTTGCTGGAACAACTCAATAATGATCAGAGGTTTGTGAAGTTGTCATTGTGGTTCAGTTACAAGCGAAGAAGTAATGGTGATATTTACATTAGTTTTATTTATAGCAAAGTATAGTCGCCCTCGTAATTACCACTCTAATGTTGAATGTCACTTGCACGTCATAAAATGTCAAAGCCTATTTTTGCTTTAAGACCATTGTTATAGTAAGATTCAACCTAGTGAAGTTTCAATTGATTGGGAGTTTATGTCAAAAGTGGTAAAGCGAGATAGACTGTACAAAACACCGTTTAGGCAAACAAAATTTTTTTCTTCATTTTTAAAATGCTGTTTGCAGAAAAATTTGTGCCAAAGCAAAATTACTAATAGCCAAGTATAACGATGAAACCACAAATGTGGACGTGGACGTCAATATTGGATATTACAAGGAGTCTGTAGAAGTCTTCAAACAGTGGGAGAAGAGTTTGGTAAGTTGAACATTTCTAAAGAAAATAATAACAAAGATCAGTCTTGGTTGATTCCAAAGTTATAGAACTATAACTGTTTCACGTATAAAAAAGTTGACTGGCGCAGGAGACGCTTTTGCCCGTCAATAGCTCCTACTCTGCTTTAAGCACTTGCGTGTAATTGTGTAGCCTCTGTTGGAGATCTAATAAATAAATAAATAGTGGGTATAGTCGGGCTTATTAACGAAAAGTATACAGACTGAGAAACCGGAGGGTACTTTAAATATTACTGTCACAACGTTCAGCATCCCACTGCTGGGCAAAACCCCATAGACTACATGACTTACTAGAAGAACCCCTTAAATAACCGAAGTTTAACTCAATTATATTTACCCAGGTTTGCCTCGGAGCGTATTACGAGAAAGTTAGCTCTGGCGAAGGGACCAGTACAAGCACAATGTGGTCGCGACGTCTGTATGCACTGAACAGCTACGGCAAGGCGCTGCAGTACGGACATAAGTATCTGTATCAGAGCATGCCGCGGATGCTGTCTATATGGTATGTCCTGTAACAAACTCTTAGAGGGCGTATATTATATTAGAGGGAATATTCATACTCGCAAAATACTTGTAGACTTGTAGTCAACACGATATTCATATCTTTCCATAATGTTGAAAGACCTTATAATGACTTAAAGCTAAGGTAGCACAGCCCTGTAGGGCACAGCAAAATGTAGAGGCTATGCCTGCAGTATGGGACATCAAAAACAAGGATGCTGGTGAAAGGAGATTGTGCTGCTCATTGCGCTGGCAAATTCAAGTCTTTAGGGTTTATTTTTGTTTTTATGTCTGCACCAAACGTGAATTTAACTAAGAAGGTTGGGAGGTCCACCATATGCGACTTACTCGAGTAACGTCACACAATTTATCCCACCAACTTGGATTGGAATTGAACTGACAATATGAATATTTTGCATTGAATGGCCGTCTAAATGTTTACAGGTTCTTATTTTATTTGCAACTTATTTTATACTTATACAGGTTGGACGTCGAAGTGACATCTACAGACACAAGCGCCCACTCAGTGCTAGCACAAATGACAGAGATCATCAAGACATACTCAGAGAGATTACCACTGTACCTTTATCTCACAGCATTTTCGCAGATCGTATCGCGAATCTGCCATCCAGTGAAAGAGGTAATACCTTTATTGCAACGCTGAATGATTTTAGCTTTCAGTATTGTCGTGAAAATTATCTTGAACTGGGGGCTTACCACCAGCTCTTATAGCAGGGCAGAAGTGGAAGTGCACTGCTTTTTTGTACTTAGTTATAGTATAAAAGCGGCCGAGTGCGAGTAGGACTCGCCCATGAAGGGTTCCGTTGAGTTGATTGAATGAAAGGTAAATTGCGGTTTACGATTTATGACGTATTAAAAAAAAACTACTTACTAGATCTCGTTCAAAACAATTTTCGGTGGAAGTTTACATGGTAATGTACATCATATATTTTTTTTAGTTTTATCATTCTCTTATTTTAGAAGTTACAAGGGGGGGGGGGGGGGGGCGGTCGACGAGTTTATAAAAAAATTATATTAGAAACCTCAATATCATTTTTGAAGACCTATCCATAGATACCCCACACGTATGGGTTTGACGAAAAAAAAATTTTGAGTTTCAGTTCTAAGTATGGGGATCCCACAAAATTTATTGTTTTTTTTCTATCTTTGTGTGAAAATCTTAATGCGGTTCACAGAATACATCTACTTACCAAGTTTCAACAGTATAGTTCTTATAGTTTCGGGAAAAAGTGGCTGTGACATACGGACGGACAGACAGACTGACAGACATGACGAATCCATAAGGGTGCCGTTTTTTGCCATTTAGCTACGGAACCCTAAAAAAGCAGTGCAGTTCAACTTCTGCCCTGCTGTAAGAGCCTGTGGTAAGCCCCCTGAAGATGTGTTAATCTGTGACGAAAAAGTTAATGAATATGTAAACGGTGTCTGACGACGCGACGGTTCAAATATTTACTTTATATTTTACTGATGGAAATATTACATATTTATCCCGCAAATAAGAAAATTCGTAGAAAACAAATAGACTACGTAACAGGCAGTCGAGAGTTACCATGTCTGAGTGTATAACTACCGTATAAACACAAATCACAATGTTCGGAATCTATGATGACGATGATGATGATGAGTACTTAAGAAAATACTAGCAACTTAAGTTGAATATTACATAAACCTTCCGGAATAAGTTCCCTAAATGATAGTTAAAACCGCATCAAAACCAGTTGCGTAGTTTAGAAGAACAACTCGGGCAACACATACACTTTGAAAAGCGACTTTTATTTGTAATCTGTATAAATGCATATATTATGAAAGTAACCTTTATCTTCCAGGTATACCTCCAACTAAAAGCCATAATAGTAAAACTAATATTGGCGTACCCCCAACACACTCTATGGATGATGATGAGCGTCATCAATTCGAGCTATGCACAACGTATCAAGCGCTGTGCCGACGTGTTCGCAGACCCTAGGCTTAAGGAACCGCGCATTTTGAAGCTCATCAGTGACTTTACTCAACTCGCTGAGAAGTTGATCGAGCTGTGTAATAAGCCGATAGCTGGAAGCTCTACGGTAAGTTGGAATATGCTGAAACAGATATTTTTTATAATTTTATGTACAGTCAGGAGCACCAATATGTCAACACTTGGCAACTTTCAATTTAGATTTTTTGTGATATAACGAATGCAACGTTGAAATACGACACATTACATAAACCTATGGGTTCGAAAATGCTATGTTCGTAACAACATAAAATTTCTTTAAAAAATAAAGGAGTAAATCGGTTTTGAATAAAGCCGAGTGTATACATACTTTTGCTCGGTACTGTAGGTATGTAATTTTAAACTATTTTATTCACGTGTTTGTTACAAAAATACAAACAAAACGGATAAATGTAATGGTAAGTATACATAAGTAAATAAATAAAAGTAAAGTTATAAGTATATAAGTAATAGAAATAGAAAATAGAAATAGAAAATAGAAATAGAAAATAGAAATAGAAAATAGAAATAGAAAATAGAAAATAGAAAATAGAAAATAGAAAATAGAAATAGAAAATAGAAATAGAAAATAGAAATAGAAAATAGAAATAGAAAATAGAAATAGAAAATAGAAATAGAAAATAGAAATAGAAAATAGAAATAGAAAATAGAAATAGAAATAGAAAATAGAAATAGAAAATTGAAACAGAAAATAGAAATAGAAAATATTTATTGCCCAGGTAATATAATAAGCAGGTTCACAGGTTAATAGCAAGTTAAAACGACATGATGTGGCTTAAAATATTACCTACAACTAGGTTACAATATGATATTTGCTAGTGAGCCCCAAACTAGACATTTAGTCTGTATCTTGGGGCTCGAGAGTATGAATTCCAGAGTGGAGACTAGAGAGGTGATTTCAGGTATGGTATGCTGCGTGTGTATGTTTGTGTGGTGTGTGTGTGTTTGTGATGTGATACTCATCATTATGAATAACTTTTACTACAGGACCAACTCTCAAATCGTGAAAAAAAATCAGTTGATCCATACATTATGTCGAGTTATGCGAACATAAATCTATGAATCACCTGTTTTTTTTTTCACGATTTCAGGGTAGGTCCCGTTGTAAATGTTGTTCATAATGATGAGTACAATGACCCCCTTTAAGGATTATAACGATCAAAATTTAACGGTGCATAATCTATCTTTCAATCTAAGTAATTAATAGAATTATGACAAGATTGGTAGGATAGCAGACACGGGTATTGTAAAAATATTTCGATTGTGTGTTGAGTTCATACAATCAAAATTTTTTTTATCCTTTCACCATAAAATTTAAGATCAGCCACATTATTCTAATTGTTGGCATCTCGATCCATTGTCGATATCTTCCCAGAGCTGATGATGATGTTATTCTTTAACAAATCAGCTCAAAACTGTACGAGGATTAATGTGCTGAAAGACTGCTGCCATTTGCAGGGAATTCGGTGAAGCTGTGTATTAAAGAAATAGTAGAAATCATTTATTTGCTTTTAAGTTATGATAAGATTGGGTGGAGAAATGAACTGGATGGGATGGATCGAGTACATGTAGACTAAGGGTAATAACATGCCGAAGGTGCCTCACTGCGATAACTTGCCATCGTGGATTAGCTTGCTACCTCGATGTCTCCTCCATGTAAAACAAATGCATGCTAATTAGACACGCCCGCACATGTCAGACATCGAGTTAAACCCCCAAGCAGCCCGCGATGTATCGCAGTAAAGTATCCTTCGGCATGTGCAAGCGTGTCTATTAGCATGCATTTGTTTTAAATACGAGAGGTATCGCAGTGAGGCATCTTCGGCATGTTATTACCCTTAGGTATTTCTCAGTTTAATCGTGTTGTTGGTATAAAGTTCCCAAACATGCTAACTAGTACATTATGTACTTCCTAATGTTGATCTATGACGAAACCAAGTTGTTGGAATGTCCGTACTGTTTGGATTTGACACCATCATGGTGTCAAATGAAACTGCAAATACATATTAAAATACCTTATTTATACACAGTGCGTACCTAATACACGTTAATATTTTGACGCCTTTTTTGAACTAGAGCGTAATGTGGGTTTATTTTTATTTAAGTTTAGAACATAAAGTATGGAAATGATTTCCTACAAAATATATCTATGGTCGGGCTAGTTTGACGAATTTACACTGAATGCCTTATGGATATATTGTAATAATAATGTATCCATAATGCATTAGGGCAGTATCAATAATGCATTCAGCTTAAAAAAAAATTACCGCTCGGGTCACATGTCCCAATCACCTTACTTGGTTTTGAGTTGGTTTTTTCAGAAAATAACATATACCAATCCAAAGAAAATAACATATAAAAATATGCCTTTATGAAAATAAAGGTGAACCTATTTTGATGAAAAACGATTCATTTTTCATTTAATGACAGTTAATCACAAACCTTTTTTTTTTTTTTTCTGGGTGGGAAATCATCAAATGACTCCTCCCGCTCTGGACGGAGCAGAAGGGAGTGTCAGACTTTTACTGACTAAAACCCACCCGTGATCCTTCAGTTGCCTGTGCCAGGGGCCACGGTATCTCTTTCGAACAACCCGCAGCCCCGGCGGCATCGGCCCTAGCGGACCCCGTCAGTTCGTGCTGACAGCTCTTTGAGGCGCGCGTGGAACACAACGCGCCGTCGACCCGGGCCTGGTCCTTACCGGGCGGCGAGCTGCCCATAGCTCGCCGCCCGCAAGCCCGCGCCTACGGTGGCCGGGAGTCGGCTGTTGACTCCCGTCCAGGGCGTCTCCTGCGGCGGCTAGGCGCGCGAGGGTGCAGCGATTGGATCTCCCTCACGCGCTCCGCCTACTCCTTCGCGAGCATTACTGCTTCGCAGAAGGAGGTGACGGCCTCCCATTCACTCCCGCTCCGTACCATGGCCTGTATGAGGGCCGGACGCGAGAGGTCGCCGTCGCCGATCGCCGCCACGAGAACACGGCGGGGCCCCGCCCAAGCCGGGCAGACCTCCACCGTATGCTCCACCGTGTCCTCCGGGCGATCCCCACAGTGGTGACACCCTGGCGTTTCCTCCCGCTTTATCCTGAACAGGAACCTCCCGAAACAACCGTGTCCGGTGAGGATCTGCGTCAGGCGGAAGGTGAGGGCGCCGTGGCGCCTCTCTAGCCACTCCTCAAAGAGGGGACGTATCGCCGCAATTGTGGCGTGCCCAGCGCTGGGTTGCGACAATCGCACTCTCCATGCCGCTATGAGATCCCGCCGGAGCTCTGTCCGCTGTGCCGTGATTTCTCGCGGCAGCGGAGCAACGCCCCGGCGTTTTGCCTCCTCTCGCCACTCCCATATGTGGGCGAGGACTTTGGCCTCCAGATCCCATGGCGGCAATCCGGCAAGGAGGCTCGCCGCCTCAGCGGAGACCGTGCGGTATCCTCGAATGAGCCGGACAGCCATGACCCTTTGGGACGCGATCAACCGGCGGGCTGGTCCCGCCTCAAGGATCGCGCCCATACCGGTGCCCCGTAAAGGGCCATGGACCGCACGACCCCCGCATAGAGCCTCCGGCAGGAGGCGTTTGGTCCCCCTAGATTGGGAAGGAGCCGCCTCAAGGCAGCCCCGGCCCGCTCCAATCTGGGAGCCAAACGTCGGAAGTGCTCCACGAAATTCCACCGGCTGTCGAGGACGAGTCCCAGGTACTTCATCGTCAGCTCGACGCCGATGTGAACCCCTCCCGCCGTTATTTGTGAACCCGACGGTGGCGCGTCCCGAGGACCATGAAAACACATGGCCTCAGATTTGTGCAATGCCACCTCGAGTCCCAATTGCCGGATCCTCTCGACAATTGTCGCAACCCCGCGTGTCGCTGCTTCGGCCGCCGCCTGGTGCGACCTCCCCTGCGCCAGGACCAGCGTGTCGTCAGCGTAGCAAACTACGCTGACGCCATCAGGGAGGTCGGCGCGCAGCACCCAGTCGTACCCGATATCCCACAGATGCGGCCCTAGGACCGATCCCTGCCCACACAACACAACCCTTCATAATCCTATCTTCAAATTCTATAGCTTTATATTTATCTTCACAGACCACAACAGTATCAACTCTAGTTAGATCGTTACCCCGGCTCCTGGCTGCCGATAATTTCAGCCACGTAATGATGCCATTCCAAGAGTTCTGTAAGATCGTGCTACCATCCAAGGCGGCGCGACAAGAGCGCATAGACTTCAATATACCTACTGAACCACCGGTGTATATCGCTGGTATTGAAGAGACTATAAGTATACTGCCTTCTTTGCAGAAACCTAGGAAGGTTACTTTGAAAGGTAATTAATGTTTTCACCAATAAAGGAGTGTTTCCTGAATCTTACCGTGTATTTTAAACGTGCCGAGTTCGACTGTTATACACTTGTGTAGTCGACTCCTAGTAAATTGAAACTTCAATAAGGTTCGAACCATGTAATTTTCACATTTGTCTTGAAGAATAATACACCTTTACGTTTAATGACTTGTAAAGTAATTACGAGGTGGACTATACATTACTTATTTGCTCCCATCCCATGTTACACGCGGCCTTTCGATTGCCTTTTATTAGACCCAATTATAAAAGTCCGAACTACTTTCATCATTTCCTCAAAGAAAAACCCGATGAATGACGGTAATCATATCAATTTGACAATTAATCTGTACTATTTTCTTTTAGGTTCCGACGGCAAATCCTACATAATAATGCTTAAGCCTCGCGATGATCTACGCAAGGACTACCGTCTGATGGAGTTCAACGGAGTCGTAAACCGATTCTTACAGGATGCGCCCGAGACTCGGCGCAGGCGCCTGTACATACGTACTTATAGTGTGCTGCCTTTGAACGAGGAGTGTGGACTCATAGAGTGGGTACCCAATCTGGTTGGACTGAGGCCGATATTGATGCACATTTATAAGCAGAAAGGTAAGAAAAGAAAAGTTTGTAAAACTGTAAGTCGGAAATAAAGTTCTGACTGCCATTTCTAGATGTCTTTGGAAAGCAACTATATAATTTATTATACTTACCTGAACTTTTAATCAGTAACTTGACAGTTGTGATACCAGTTTCTGTCAAAAAAAGGTAGTGGGGAGAATAAAGACCGAAATTTAATGCACCTTACAATGTACTATGCATAGTTTTAATTTAATTTCATCACTTAAATTTGAAAACACATTATATTCGTTTTTAATATAACTTAAACAACGACTGATGACCTTATATTCCAATGGAACAAAACATTTTTTGAGATTAATTAAATTCAAATATTTTTACCGTTAATTCCTATGGCAAATTCGTTCACTACCCCACCGTATTAGTTGTAGCATGGTAACATTAGCTTTGACCTGTCAAGTTAGGTATTGAATACGATTAAAAGCCCAACTATAGAACTATCTTTTCGACCATGTTTAACCATCAAATCAAATCAAATCATTTGCAAACATTGGTAATTAGTATACATATGGATGTTTTATTTTTATAATAGTGCTCCATGTTCTACCGTCACATGGGCATGCAAATCGTATTATAATTTTAAGTAACAATTAAGAAATGATGATAATACAAAATACAAATTAATGTCAAACCAAGCAGATTGATTGTTTCTGCTACCTATTATTTTCCCACTCGTTAGCACATACTAACATAATATTAATTGCCAATAGAACTAAACCGATGTAACGATACATCGTTTACTTTAACATTACTTGATATTTTCTATTTACACCTTAGGTATTCACACAAGCAATCGCGAGTTGAAAGAGATGATGTGCGCGAACAAAGACCCGGTAGAAAAGAAGAGGCGTATTTACGAACAACAGTTACTGCCGCGTCACCCGCCTGTCTTCCAGGAGTGGTTCCGAAGAGTGTTCTCTGATCCTTATGGATGGTAAATATGGATATGTGTACTATAATATTAGTAGATCGTATTGTAGACGCAAGTTTCTTAACAAAAATAAATATCTCATGCTCACGTTTTTAGATCAGGAAAAGAAATATCTGCTGAGGGTAATCCAAATAAATATTTGTTCCGCGTGGGAATCGAACGATCTCTAGTGCAGAAGGCAAAAGGTCCTTGCGCAAATCGAGCCGTCTAATTCACTGCAAATGAATTTGCCATTCTCTGAATTTTCTTGTGTATTTTTTCTGCAGGTATCAGGCGAGATCTGCTTACATCAGAACTACTGCTGTAATGTCAATGGTTGGATACATCTTGGGTAAGTTTTCTTGGGTAAGATCTAAAAATCTGTTTTTTTGACACTGGTATTTATTTAATTGATAAAATATTTTCTTTCCATCCCACTGCGTTGTCACCAATTACTGATTATTTTTAGTTTTAATCCATGATATTCCACCAGGTTTAGGCGACCGTCATGGCGAGAACATATCCTTCGACTCAACGAACGGCGACACGGTGCACGTGGACTTCAACTGTTTGTTCAACAAGGGAGAAGCGTTTGAGTGGCCTGAACGAGTTCCGTTCCGTCTCACACACAATATGGAAGCCGCTATGGGACCGCTCAGACATGAGGGGATGTTTAGGTAAGAAGTATTTAAAGCCATTATGGGTCAGCACAGAAAAATGCTCAAGCATGTTTTTTGCTGTCTTTGACTGCAAATATGCGCGAGATTATTTTATTATTCGTTATTTTGAACACTATTTCGATGGTGATAAGGTTTATTATAAAGATATCAATAAAAAACTGCTCGGACAACTTGCTGCTCTGTCCGCGCTGAACCTGTAACGTAGTTTTTACCACACAGTAAAATACAGTGATAAAGGCATTTTCCACTGAAAAGTGTTAATTAGCGGTATATACCGGCTCAGTCGTAAATTAAATAAACAGAAAAGTAGTCAGTACCACTAACGGCTGTTAAAAATCTTAAAGAATGCTCATTGCGCGTTAACCAATATCAAGTACCATCATGACTTGAAAATCCGCTTGTCAGTCAAACTTTTATGTAGTTTTTACCTACCAGCTTTTTTTGTTATTACGATACAACGAAAAAACGTAATGATATATAACCTCAGAAGTATACTTTTCTGTTATTTTTGACTAGCTAAAGAGATAGATAATTAATTAAATTGTATAATACAATAAGATGTTTGTGATTGTTAGTATGACGTGTCCTTGGAACAGTACAATGTAGAATCGTACGACCAAATAGGTGATAATTGTACATTATCTACTAATTACACCTTTTTAAAGAAAATTATCTAGATAGTGATGGGTATTTTTGCTGTAGGTTTTGTGATGGTTATCGAAAGTGGTTATTATCTTTTAATATACCAATCTAGTTCAATAATGGATAAACCAATAATTATTTTTAGGCGTAATTTCTTTTTAATTTCACGGTCAAGTATGTTTATTTCATTCATATCTTCCGAAGGCACGACGGAAGGACTGGCATGCTTTCGACGCATACAAGAAGGGTTTTCTTGTTTGTTTAATTTTTATTTACCTAACTTTAATATTAAATATGTTGTGATATAAACACTCCAATATTAAAACACACAAGCAATATTATTACTTTCCATTAGAAAATAATCAAAACTGAAATACTAACACGTGATAACCTATTGTTTTCTATAAGTACTTAACTTGTTTATGGAAACGTCATATTTTGCTAGAAAATGATTACCTACTATTACATTTGTGATTTGTATTCATAAAATCAATAAGTAAAAGCAGATAAAAATAAATGTAATATAATATAGTGTTTGTAAG
This sequence comes from Apamea epomidion, assembly GCA_947507525.1. Taxonomy (NCBI): domain Eukaryota; kingdom Metazoa; phylum Arthropoda; class Insecta; order Lepidoptera; family Noctuidae; genus Apamea; species Apamea epomidion. The sequence goes on from OX382232.1 coordinate 8,550,070, forward strand.
TAGAAAGAAAGGAAGAAAGAAAAAGTATTTATTGTGACTCGTACAGGATCATAAACCAGTAGAAGTGGTGTAGTAGTAGTAGTATTAGTGGTGTGGTGTAGTAGTCACCATAGATAAGATTTTTGATTTGTAGTCACAGTCATTGCATCAAAAAATTGTCGGCACTATAAACACAATAGTCATATAATTATGTCGTTCTCACGAGGTTGCGCACACAACTTATCTGCATTCGCGATTTATTTGCCAAAAATGTAAACAAATATGAGTGTATGAAAAAATAACTTTAATTCCTACACAATAAAGTTCAGTTTACGCTAAAACTTCAAACATTTTTATAACTTTTTCAATAGTGCTAGTCACTCTGAAATCAACTTAATTAACATTAAAATAAAGTTGATATTTGTTTAAATTGAAATAACAACAATTACAAACATTAGTTTGAATAGACTTTTTGTATATTAGCTACGTTAATACGGAATTCAAATAGGTTGTTAAAATAGCTTTAATATTATAGGAATTCCCTTTTACATTAGAGGTCTTTATAGGAGTATTACTGTACAGAAAATATGATTACACAATTGTTTATCTTATTTATACCTAACAAGCCTGGGTGCCCATTTTACCGGTGGTATTTCCCATAGGAAAAAGTATGAAGTTCCATACAAACTTTCATCCCCTATTAAACTACTTTAAGGCATGAATTTTCTTGTATAAGAACACTTTTGTATAAGAAACCCTTGTGCAAAATTTCATGTTTCTACACTGTGCGTTGTTTGTCAGTGAATGAATTTAAGATTTTTTATAAAGTAGATAAAATATACATAAATGTTTCTTTAGCCCAAAAGCAAGTATACTTATCATGAACTTCAGTTGATTTTCATTCCTCTTTTTGTTTCTCAGCATCCTCAAATCACGTAAGTGTCCTGAAACAGATAAATATTATTTTTATTGAATTTCTTATTAAAAGTATGTGGTGTCCTACTTTAGGACAAAGACCTACCTACTCTCCTTCCTCTTCTCTATTCAAAACGTCTTAGGATCAATCCGAAGGGTTTTTAAGGAAACGTCAATGTTTAAAAAAATCGTACCTCGACAACGTAAATAATGCAATTAATGTTTTTAAATTGTCAAAACGAAAGGCATCTTCATCCTCATCTAGTTTTAAAATATGATTGACGTGTAAAAGTGTTTGTACAAACCTACTTACAAAAATAAAATCATTTATCATTTATCATATGTGTATTGTTGTTGTTGTATTGTATTGTGTGTTACGCAACTACCTCGCAGTTCTTGTTGAAGGCCAGCTCAACCCTATATCGCAAAAAAAAATGGTATTCATTTCCATAAATTCTTTAGGAAAAGTTGCGAGGCAGTGATGCGAGCTCTACGGGCTCAAACCGCAGCGCTGATGTCTGTGATTGAACCGTTTGTGTACGATCCCTTGGTGTCGTGGGGACGTGTTCGACCCGTCGACTGCGGCGAGCGAACCAATGAACAGGCGCTACAGCATTTATTGCATATCAAACAACGGCTTAATGGGATGGTAAGGGCGTTTTGTTTTCAATTTCTGACCGGGTCTCTTTAATAAAACAAGTGACAGGCGACAATCTGTCAATTTTACAAGTTTCTTTTATACAATATGTCTTTTTCTGCTTTATTTAACAGCACTTGTCGTGAAAATGCGTAAATTTTGATCGCATTGTTGTTGTTGTTTTGTTGTTGTTGTTGTTGTTTTTGTTGTTATATTAAATAGGGCCTACAATACAACCTGCACCCTAATTGCATAACACACGATCAATTGGAATCTAAATCATTTTGAAGCAAATTGCTAATCCATTGCTTCATAAGTTCGAAAAATTTGTCTGCTCAACACATAAATAACGCAATGAATGTTGTTGAACTGTCAAAATCAAACCGATTCCGATTGATCGTGTGTTACGCAATTAGGGTGCTGTTCCCCTGGAGACGATGTTATACTGCGATGATTGAGTTCAAAAGACACTATGTATTTATTGAAATCTGTATATAATATAAATCATGTTTAGGTAAGCTCCTAATGAAGGTTCAAACAAACTGACATCTGTCTATATGAACCTGTATCAATTTTCGTTTAAAACACAATACAATATTGAAGAATAGCGCCATTATTTCGAGTACGTGGTCGAAATCAAAGACCGTGACGTGCATCTATTGTTTTCACTTAAAATAATATTATTTAACTGTCATACAATTCGAAAATATGGCATTGTTTCTTTTAAACTGGTGTAGTACGAGACGGTTATTAACATCGCTTAAATTTATTTTCTTTATTTTCCAAGGTGAGAACAAAGAACAAGCAGTTATCGCTATCCTTGTCTCCTGAAGGTCAAGTGGAACATCTCATAGTAGAGGCGACCAGCATTCACAATCTCTGCCAAATGTACATCGGATGGGGGCCATTCTTGTAAAGATTATTACTGAAGTACAACTTCTATACCCTGTCCATTAGGTAAACTGTTTTTTGACAGATGGAACTAGTGATAGCAGCAACACACAATACGTTGATTGATACACGTACGGTATTATAATGTATGTAAGAAGCCATAAATAAGATAATTCAATAAGATAAGGCAGCTTATACTATATATATTTGATTACGCATTTTAAAATTAACTTTTACGTAATCTTGAATATGTACGTTCATAAAAACGGTTAACCTCATGGACAGGTGTTGATGCATTTCATGAGCGCGCATCAACCATCGCAATTTGAACCCTGTGTCAATGTCTTTAACTATATGGCGCGCGCCCGTGATTAGCACCGACTATACCAATAATATGCCTCGATTAACTGTGATTATTAAAGTTATAAGCTTTACATATTTTGTAAGAGTACCTAAAGTTTACCTAAGCCAAATGTTAGTTACAGTACAACCTTATCGATTGTTAATAAATTTTAACTTTCTTATGTATTTTGTTTGATTTATTCCTACCTCCGCATCCCTCCTGTTACTGTGGTGAGGTTTATCTTTGTACCGACACCTCATTAGCTCTGATAACAAATGAAGGAGCGATGTCACTTTATCTACAAAGGAAATTAAAAAAAAACAACTCCGTAGGATAATAACAGATAGTGGTTTTAATTTAGCTTGCAAGATTTGCCCAATATTTACATGCTAACTAACTAACTAACAAGGCAAGTTAAATAAAAACTTGTGAAATAGAACAGCGCCTGAGAGCTGTTCTATTTTTGTTATAATTAAATTATTATAAATGTGGATCTGCTTATTGAGATTGCTGAGAAAATATACAGGATATAATAATATATATGAAATTGAATAGGTGTGCCAAATAATAAATATCTAATTCAACGTGTTATAAAGTAAATTTAGAGCATGTCATTAAGGAAAGGGATGCACATACGTGCTCGTAGACGAGCGATTTTGCAAATTCGTCGCGCGCCCTTTTTTTCGTAGGAACGGTCAAAATTAGGTAAATACCTCTATTTCAACGCGTTGCCAACTTGCTTCATATTGTGATCTCTGCGACGAATCGATTGCTTATCGGGCCGCCCGATAAGCAATCCATTCGTCGGTCCAAGGATAAATTTTATTATTTGTTTTGATAACATTGTCTACTTGAAGGCTATATTTGTTTGCACTAATCTAAGACGATAATTACACGTATTTTTTTAAGAATTTAGGTTTGGGAAATGATAATTTATAAAGATTATGTAACAGCAGTATTTTGATTTGGCGTAAGTCAAGCGTAAGTTGTCAATTTCATCCAGTATGTGTGACGAACTTCACAATAAGAATAATAATGTCATGAATAATTAGCACAGAGAGAAATAAGCATTGTTCGACTTTACATAAATTATGGAAACTAATTAGTGTATCAGCAGTATATCACGTAAACAATCGAGAACATCTAGAATCAATTTCTGAAAAGAAAAATTCTATACCTATGCTTTATAAATGAAAGGTAAATACAGGGTAGAAAAAATCAATGGGCCCTGAAGGGAAACCAATTTAAATCCTTAAGATAGATTATTTTACTTAAAGGAAACTTTCCTTTATTTTTTAAAATAAACAAAACTGCTTTCACAGATTTCTCGACAGGCTTACCTAAACCTGGAATCGAACCAGAAAAAAAAAACACTCGCTATTTTATTTCACTAGTCTTACAATTAGGTATTTTTTTTTAATTTTGTCTGTCTGTCTTTTCCGGCTAATCCCCGAAACGGCTGGACTGATTTTGACGGGAGTTTAGCTGACGCATAGCTGCTATTATCAGGAGTACTTTTATTTTATAAAAAGAATTAGGGTTCTGCGCAAAAAAAATTAAACCTCTGAAATAAAATTTGTTTTCCGACATGAACCCGAACGAAGTCGCGGGCACACCTGGTTTTCAAATAAATCTACATGAAAACATTCCTTAAAACTCATGAAGCTATGAATATTATCGCACAACACCATAGGTACTGAAACGCTATTGCAGCAACTACACATTGAAATATAAGCCATTTTCAGCGCAAATACATAAATAAACACAGTCATGTTTCTTGCTTAAACACCTACTTCCGAGTTGAGTAATGAGTTTCCCAAAGGCAGATAGGTAAATCACTTGGCAGGTGCGACATATAAAGAGTATTGTTCATTACCTATTGTGGTACATTCTCGCTCGATTGAATATCTGTCGATGACTTTTTCTTTGCGTGTTACAAAGTGAAATACTTATTTATTTCGCGGCCACTGCACTCGACCTTGTTTTGTTTCCTAGGTCGTTATGATTGGGATTATGCTTCCATTATTTTGTGATCATGATTATAATAGAAAATATTATCGGCCTGCGGTAAAATAATAGTAAAATCTAGATTCAAGTTGCGAACATATATTAAATATAGTACTTAACTTTACTGCTATTTTGATACCTAGCTATTGTTTCAATAAATGTAAATATCAGGAATTATTCATACCGTAATGTTTCCGCGTGAAGGGAGATCACGTTTTAATTAAAACATTGTTGCCTATGTAATTTCTGTTTGTCTGGTTGTACACCAAAGAAAAATAATTGCTGTTCTAAATTATAATTAGGTACTAATTATAGACATGCAGATTTTGACGTCATCACCTTTTCATAGACATAGGTAATCAAACCCTCGCTAGTAAATGAAGACTTAAAAAATACCTAGGTAGGTATTTACATGAAGCCTGCACAAAGTAAATTACGTAGGTACCTACTATATCTTACACTAGCTTCGGTTCGCGACATCGTCCGCGCGTTTCATGTTTTAGCATAAAATATATCCTATCACACTCAGCAATACTGGGTAGCTTCCCATTAGTTAAATAATTTTCAAAATGGGATCAGTATGTAGTTCCGAACATTACCCCATACATTCAAAATCATAATTTTTTTCTCTTTATAATATAAGTTGATAGGTAGACCGTACCTATATCTATCATATTTGGGTTATGTGCAGGTAGATTATGAAGGTGTTGTATCGATACTTTCGATCATCTTGAGAGAAGTAGGTAGTTATGACGAGATGGCTAGTAATATCAGGCCCGCGTGGCCGTGGACCCAAGCAGCGAAATAATTTCGGTATACATTTATAGAGTAGGCACGTATTTGTGCGAAGCAATCTAATCGCTGATAGCTGAACGGATGATAAATATTCGAGCTCGTTCATTGTGAATTCTTCACGCGTTTTGGGTGACCCTTCCCTCTAGGATTGTCCTCAACGCTTTGTGGATCATTTATTTTTGTCAACCTTTATAACGTCTCGATACCGATACATAAATAAAATATTTTCTAGCCATCGCACTTTCTTTGGCTTTGACATAAGCAACATATTTGCCGTGGTATAAATATTTAAGAAACATTACTCATGTATTATGGAAGGGTGTAACCATGTGCACACAGATGGGCTATTGTAATCCTCCACCAATACGAAAAGCAAAGAACTCTTCTCTTAACCTACCTCCTACTCTTGACTGATTATATTAAAAATATATGAAAGGCTGACCTATTATTTTAAAAGGGAAATAAGAAGGGAGAGTAGGTAGGTACACATCAAACAACTCTTTGTATTAGCTTCATGTTTTATGGAAACATTTTACCTCGGTCCGGTCGACCTAGTATCGTTTAGCGCTGCGCGTGTAGGTAGCTCGGTTGACAGGCAATATCCGGATGATCCATTGTTCACCTCATTGCGGATTCTGAACGGCGATGCGGTTTGGCCTCTCTCATTCAGCTCTTGTTTCAGTGCCGAGGAAATAAGAAAAACTGCAAATAAGAGAAACGCATTTTAGATTGAGCCGGATAGAATCACAGAGGTTAAAATCCATTTGTAGAGAATTTCTATACTTATCTCGTAAACTGATCGGGGTCCAGTCAGGCGAATGTGGACCCTTTTTTTTGCAGGTATTCGATAAAAACTATTTGTGGGTTGCGTGACGCAAATATTGGTTCGTTATATTCCCACGGAGAGATGGAAATCATGATGCTTGTTTGCCCTTTAGGGGTAAGTAGGTTGATATGTTTGAATTTCAGCTTGGAACTGTCGGTGTAAAAATTGCAACCTGTAAGAGCATAATCTTAATGCAATCCTGAATGTTTAAGGGCCGTACAGTCACGAGCACCAATATGTCATCACTTGGCAACTTTCAATTGCGATTTTTTCAAGAAATAACGAATGCAACGTTGAAATACGACACATTACATAAACCTATGGGTTCGAAAATGCTATGTTCGTAACAACATAAAATTTCATAAAAAAATAAAGGAGTAAATCGCTTTTGAATAAAGCCGAGTGTATACATACTTTTGCTCGTGACTGTGACTCGTGGCGCTTAAAATATTAATTAACTGGATTGGCACGTGACAATCCAGTTAATTAATAGTTTAAGCTATGGAATTAGGTTTAGGTATTTCTGTTCCAAACGATTTTTTTTACTTTACATAGTGGAAGCCTTATCTTCAAGAGCTAAATAGCGGAACCTCGCGCTAGTTTAACTGAGCTTGAACACAGCCGTGTATGTTTATATTCTTACCTGCCTATTAAGTACAATAAGTTGTAGATACACCCAAACATACCTATTGTAGCGAGCTATACACGGGAGTTTTCTCGAATTTTAACCAAGTGAGTTGTATGCAGGTGTTACGGCGGGGTAATTGCGGAACACACTAACAGTAGCAATCGCTTTCATTTTGACAGATCAATAACATTCATTGCGTTATTTACGTTGCTAAACTGATTTTTTTTTAACTTATGAAGCAATGGATTAGCAATATTATTCAAAAGGATTCAGATTGAGACTGATAGTGGGTTACTCAATTAGGGTGCAGGATCGATCCAGGAGCTTTAAATCAAAATTCAGGTAGTACAGGCAGAAACTAAAGTAGGTTAACACTACCAGAGATTCAGAAAAGATTTATGAATGAAAACTTTAAAAGTAAACTTAATAACTTATCTACTATCATTAACATATCTAACCTAACTTTACGTCTTTACACCTGTTTTCCCCAAAGGTTTAGGCAGAGGTGTAGGTACGTAGGTATTAGACTTAGTATACCCACATTTTGTCAATTAAGTTTAAGTCCCATGTAATATGGGGCAAGCTTATTTCCGTCAACCGGGTATAAATATAGACTCCGGGCTGTAACTGTCATAGGTATTATTATTGTCATAGGTAGATATGTGATATTTAAAACGATTATCTCCCTGGCTCTATGATCAATATTCCAAAAATATCAGCTACTTTTTAACGCTAACTTAAGTAAGCTCTAGCTTCAATGATCGTGTAGTATATAGGTAGGTATTCCGCTGTTCCATGAGTTGTAAAAAAAAGATACGCAAAAAAGGTAAGTAAAGTGTGTAGTTTTTTAATCGACGTGTTTGTTGTAAAGCAATAGTTGGGGAAATACCTTCCTACCTACCTAAATGATCTTTATGTAGTCATTATGTTTGTCTACAAACAAAAAACAGTATTGCATGATTTTATCAACCAAGATCTAAGTTTGCTGTGTCATTGACTCATCACTTTTAGCATAACAATCAATTTTAAATAAAACTCGTGCAAGTACTTTAAATATACTTGGCTCGCTCAATAATAGGTAGGTACGGAAATGCTCCTGGTAGGCACTAGGAGCATCAAAGCTTTCCTGAAGACAGAAACTTATACAAAAGATCCACCAGAAAAAGAAGTACTTACTTACCAAAGCCAAATAAACAGTCACGAAAAAAAACGGACTCTGACTTCAAAAATGCTGAGTTTGTCTGAAAAGTTTGTCCTAAAAGTTTGTCCTAATTTGCTCCAAATGAGTATCTCATTTGGACCAAATTAGGACACACTTTTCGTTATCGAATAATATTTTTCGCTCCTCGCTCTTTAGGTACAACTACAACTCCTCAGGTTCAGGGTAATATTTTTATTAACTTTTTGATTTGATTATGACTGGCCATGTGTCCCAAAACTTTCAAATTAACTTCATTGTTAAATAAACTTTTTAGTCTTGCTAAAACATCAAAACCGGCCAAGTGCGTGTCGGGCCACGCCAGACTACGCACAATGAAGGGTTTCGTAGTTGGGATGAATTTATCGCAAGAACAAACTTAACTAGGTATGTAGTTGAAAAATTGTTCTCCCTTATGTACCTAAATGTTTATTTATTTTATTATTAATGTACACACAGTAAAATACATATAGATATGTTTGTTTGTTTTGAATAGAAAAGAAATTCCTTTTTTATGTGATAACACTAATAAAGATTTTAGGACTTTTTCCTTTACTTGCGCTGCCAAATTTCTTGATTCTAGGTCAAACGAAAGTACCCTATAAGGTTTTAATTTATTTGCGAGTATCAAAATATGTCACATAAATGGTCGTATTATTTTATTAATTGATTTTTTAAGAGTTCCAAGGGACCGTAGACCTACCTACGTATTTGATATTAATTTCGACTTGATACTTCCACGCGTTTCTGAGACTTTGACTTTGACTTTAAAATGTACCTATTCGTGAGCCTCGTATTGAATCGCTTTGTTGCAGTCTGCAATCACTTTACCTGCCCCAAAGAAATAAGGCATCAGTGATACCCGCTACTTTTAAAACCTCCCTTCATGCGTTAGGTATGCGATTTGACCGGTAGCTGACTTAGCTCGGATTGTTCGAGGGTCGAGTAGGTATATTTGCTCCTTTTCGTTACCTTTAAGTTACTTATCCCTTAGAGTGGCTTAGAAGGAGAAGAACTTGCTTTAGCTGTACAAAAGCAAGTAATCGTTCAGAATCTTTGTTCATATCATAGAATATTATGGAACACAGATTGTAGACAATCAAATAAATTCTTGTCGATGTATACATTTTTTTGAGGCTGACTTTACGTGGGAGTGTGTGGATTCACATTTAGACACAGTGGAAGTGGCATTTGATTTGACTGGTGCATTAACTAAACCAAGGTAGGTACAGATATGGGCTGAGATATCTACTTACCTACCTATTTACTATCTTTACCCTACTACTACTTTACTTTTTTTACTTTATTTTCTTATCTTTATCTTTACTATCTTTATCTTTGTCTTAGGTTACGCAGTTGCCTTGAGGTCCTAAGTTCGACTTCCAGGCAAATTGAGGCAAAGTGTTGTTTTAGTTCAGCTCCAGCGTAATTGGAAGATCTACTAGAGCAACTACCTCATCCCTATAATATGAGGTTGTTGCTTGATAAAACAACGCAAGTTTAAACTCAAAGGTTTTTAAAGGGAAAACCACGTACTTTACTAAGTTCAAAGTTCATAAGGATAATGAAAGAAGCTTAGAATATGCTCGTACCAAATACAGAGCGTTATTTCTATCGATATTAATTTAGATATTTGAATGAAAACCTGATCATTAGCTTTAAGATAACTTATCTACCACTGGCATATCTAACATAACTTTACACCTGTTTGCCTCGACGGGTTAGGTAGAGGTGTAAGTACACCCACAGGTAGGAGGTGTACTTAGTACACCCACATTTTGGGGGCGAGCCTGCTGCCATCAACCCGGTACCTAAGAATTATGATACATTTAAAACAACCATCTCGCAGACTCTACGATCAATATTCCAAAAGTATCAGTAGTAGTGTTTATATTAGCTGTACGTTTTCTGAATAAAATAAAAAATACTCGTAAAATAAATAAATAGTAGGTTAGAGATTGTTATTTCTATTTATAGTAACTTACGTAACTTAACTTACCTACGTCACGTTTTTTCCCCGAACTTCTTGCCGAGTGTAAAGTGTTTACTATTACTCGTAGATATTTGCTAACGCTACAGGATTTTGATTTTAATTAACATAACTATATCTTAATAGTATATTTTCAAATTAGATTATAATATAGGTTGAAAATTACGTATCGTTCTAGTATAATAATAACCCACGTAAAAACCTTGATTGAACTAATTGATCCTAGAAAAAAGCTTAAAAAGATACAAAAAAACGTCATCATTTCCTTAATTTCTACCGTTAAAAATAATAATAGGCCTGCCTGCTAATTTAAAACAACTGCCCCTCCTATACAAACCTCAGTTAAATCTTACATATGTTATAAAATACGTACTTTACCCTAAAACCCGTACCTAATACCCTTTTCGTGAAGCTCATAAAGTCCACAGGACATTGGCGTAAGGGTTCTGTTGACTTTAGTAGTAGACTCTCAGGAACATTTAAAAACAACCTTCCGCGGTTTTCCTAAATATATAATATTACTAATACTTACTAACTAATATTATAAACGTGAAAGTTTGTATGGATGGATGGATGGATGTTTGTTACTCTTTCACGCAAAAACTACTAAACGGATTTGGATGAAATTTGGCACACAGATGGTATATAACTAGGATTAACACATTGGATACTTTTTATCCCGATATTCCCACGGGATCGAAACTTATACGGGTGAAACCGCGGGGCGCAGCTAGTTATATTATAAATGGTAAAGTGAGTTTGTTTAGTTGTTACGCTTTCCCGCTAAAATGGCTGAATGGATTTGGATGAAATTTACCACATGGGTAGACCATGACCTGGAAAAGGATATAGGCTACTTTTCATCATGGATCGCAGACGAAGTCGCGGGCAACAACTAGTTGATAATAAAAGTTGCACAGATAGCAACAAAAGTACCTTGACAATTTTATTTCATACAATAATAAGTATGCTAATATATCTAACACTAGATCACTTAGCTAAGTTCGATCACATTACGTACTTTATAGGTACCTATGTACCTACAGGAAATTAGAGGGATCTGATTTGAGAAGTAAGAGACGTGTGATATGATCTATTGAAAAACCAATTATTTTTAGTCCATATTTTTCCTACCTGCATATAATTTAAAGTTTCATAATTCTACAGCTCGTTTTAACTTCCCATTTGTTCAAATAATTCTATCGTTTTGTAGAACCCTATACATGGTCTTTCATCTTTTGAATTGATGCCTAGAGTAGGCAGGGACATCGACGCGCAAACTGAAACCATAAATTCAGCACATGATTCTAGAACGTAAAGTAGAAATTTTTCCCGGTTATTAAAAAAAAAAACTGTTCATTCATAGACAAGTGCAATACCTACGCTACGCGCCCAAAATGTATGGAACGGCTAATTCTTTAAACCAACGAATAATTTCAACTGTACTGAACGGTCCAGAATCTGTACTGAATCTATGGTAACAGGGTACACGTCGATGTCCCTGTCATCCTATAATACTTTATGCATCACTTCAAAACTTGAAAGATCCTTAGCTTATCAAGTTATCATACATGACGTAAACAACCGACCGTACAACATTAAGAGCATATCTTATAACCATGAAGTGATTGACAGCTACCTAATAGGTAAGTGGTAAGTTGTTAATTGGGAAATACTTATGATGATAACAAGAAAACCAATTATCTGGTAAATACGAAACTACACCTTGAACAAAGTGCGTAAGTCAATCAACTTAGAAGTTCTGAACGATAGTTTTGTTTCAGTTACACAAGTTAAAAGGCAGGAAAATACGTGGAACCCGATACATGTGCCTTTAAACTTCGTGTCCGCACTATAGGTACCTACGTTTTTTAAATCCTAGTGTTTCAATAATAAACTGTATTTTTAGATCTAAGTAGGTAGGTACTAGGTACGATTATTTGTCCAAATTATTCTCAATATGGCTATTCTGGCAGCTACATCAAAATAGTTAACACTCAAGTATCAGTTTATGTATTAAAATACATATAGGACCTAACTTATGTACTGTGTGTACCTACCTAACCTAGCTAATGAAGCGGCCTTGATGAAAACCCGAGAAATATGAATACTTATGTAATGCTCTGTCTGAGGTAATTAGTGCCTGATGATGATTTTAAAGAAATAATTGTGTGAATTAGTTACACGCGAGCGATATGCGTCGGGTTACGGGTCAACGCCGGTAGGCTTCACCGCTACAAAGATAAAAAAAAATAACTTATGATGTTACAATAACAACCATCACATAACTTGTAAATCTAGTTATACGACTTAATATAACTTTCCAGTAAACATTTAGAGTGATAGTATGCTTCACAATAGTAAATGAAAACGAAAAGAAATCCCATTTGGAGATAAACTTAACTGGAAGTTAAAATCTTGGTTACCTACCTATATTGTCCTCTAGTCTAGGACACTTACTGAAAGAACAAACTGAAATAACACAATATTAGTTTATAGTAGATTATTCACCGAGGGGATAAAGAAGTGTCTTTTGTTACTGGCGCTATATTGAATCCCGAGCGCAACGAAGCATTCGAATCCTAGAGTGCAGCGAAGGATTCAAGCTCGCCCAAGACGTAGACACCTTCATCCCCGTGGAGACTGCTCTACTTTTTGCGCCTACTGCGAGGTAATAAAAACGAAATCGCTGAAGCGAACTGGATGCGGAAGGTAGAGGACTGGGTGTTGTGGCACAGCCTTGCAGAGGCGTATGTCCAGTAGTGGACTGCAATAGCCTGAGTTAGTTGATAATTAAGTAGCTATATGAAGAATGATTTATTTTATTTAGCTGCATCCGGTTAGACTGGAACCCGACCGCAACATAGTTGGGAAAGGCTAGGCAGAATGGATGATGATGAATGCTTTCGTTTTTTTTTTTAAACAAAATAGTGACCGATATAAATGCACCAGGGAAGGTGGGGTCACGATGAGGGTAGGTAGAGGACGCCATGAAATTCAAATTGAAAAGTGCAACTTAACCAAAAGAAAAACATACCGATAGTCCTGTCTTATATGAGGTACCTACTGATTTATGAAAACAGTCCAAATAGTTCTATAGCACTGAACTAACACTCTTTGAAATTCAATGAGGGAGACACTTCTTATACCAATCTACGTAGGTATAGCCGACTAACTTTTCGTGACTGGTTTCCAGACTTTGTGCTCTGAGACCCGAACTTTTTCGTGGAACTGCAACTTTCAAGGATCTCTCGTACAGACACAAACCTCCTGTAACAAAACAGCTGAGGGTAGGTAAAAATCACAAAAGTGAGGAGACTGAGGAATAAAACTATTTAACAATAAAAAAAAATAATAAACGACTTCCAAAAAAAAATTTTTGTTATACCTATCCCAACCTATCCCAAATTCATATAACACTACTAGTTATGTAAATAGCAGTGACAGGAAGTTTTTATACCTAATATAGTTATAACATCATCAATATATACTAAGTAGAAAATATAGGTATTAAAGCTAATTTAAAAACTACCTAAAACTTTCAAGGGAACTAATGGCTATAGCCGTACCGGAACCTACTAAGCAAAGTTCATCCGTGAAAAAATAATTTACGAAATCGATCCACAAATTCCGGAAATAACGAGTGGGTAATGTGGGTATCATACATAAAAAAACAGTCGAATTGGGGACCTCCTTCTTTTTGAAGTCAGTTAAAAATAATATTGGTACTTTTAGCCTGTAACATCCCACTGCTGGGCAAAGGCCTCTCCCCGTGACATTGACATCCAGCGCTTGCGATCCAAGGCTAATGTGGACCACAGGTCATTTGTTTTTTCCAGCTCGTTCCGCCATCGTCTTGCTGCGACGCCTTCTACCTGTCCCACCTGTCCCCCACCTGTCCAGTCACCTGTGTTGTCTGTATCTGTCTCAGGGCTCCACATAGTGATAACATTGGCCAGAATAAAATAATATCATTCAATAATAGATCCGCTTTGTCGAAAGAAAAACTTCGTAGAAATCCAATTTACAGTACAAAAGGTTTCGTTATTTGACCGCGAAACAAATGCATTGCAACACAATCACAGCTCGATTAATAGTGCCTTACTGAATAGAACCTCTATCATAATAAATACTTAATTAACTTTGAAATAAATTGATTATTACTTCCTTATAACTGTAGGTACAGAGTTTTATATTTTTAGATTTTATAGGTACCCAATTGAAACGTTAGTACCTACTGGTAGGGAAGCAAATCAAATTGGAAATAGGTACTTTCGCTAAAATGGATGCTACACAACATAACCAGCACGCTGATTGCATAACACGCTATCAACCATAATCTGAATAATTTTGAAGAATATTGCTAATCCATTGCTTTATATATTCGAAAAATTAGTCAGACGGAGAAATAGAGTATTGTATTAACTAACCTTAGTCAGTCCTGGCCAAATCCCACGCAACCGGGAGCGAGTGTACAGCCATGAATTTTGCACAAATCCAGACTACGCCGATCTCGCCACCAAGAAATTCCTGATGAATATAACCCACAACACTTCGTGCCACCTGGAAATCCTCAGCAGTAGCACTAGCAACCACTAACTATAATAATTAGTTACTATTAAGATAATCCCGGAACAGAAAATCTGGAACCGAAAGGACAACAACCTATAAGTAGGTATGTATGGTTTACCATGAATAGGAATGCCCATACCGCATTTGTTTAAACTTTACCCCATTTGTACACAACACACATTTTACGTATGGTTATGGGTGGTATATGAGGCCCATACTGCCTTCAATACATTCAAGTACGGTTTTCATTTGTTTGAAGGCCCGTACTGCCTACTCACAATTACGCACGGTTTTCATTTATATAAGGGCCCGTACTGCCTACCGTACCCTTTATTGGTTACAGTGTAAATATGTTTCTCTAAGAATGATTATTATACCATATTATTATTAATAGTGTATTTATCGTAAAAATAAACCCTTCATTTTTATTTTATTTTTCTATTATTGTTTTAACCAATACATATTTTTTGTACAATTAAGTAAGACATTGAAATTAGTTCAATAACTAGCAGTATTTTTATAATTATATAGGCCTACCTGTACACCTATCACCTATTGTGTAAGCAATACTTGTATGTACCTACGTCTTGCAAGGCAGCATAATTATAGTGTCACAACATATTTTTTATTTTATACCATCATGTATCATAATGGTGTATACCTATGTGTACAAATAAATACATTTTAATTTGAATTTCAACAAATCTTCCAGCAGTACATGCTGATTCCTAATGTGACAAACAATACAAAAGATGGTGCCAATCTCATAATAAAGGCATCAATATCAATACTTTCACACAAACCATTGTTATACTTGTAACTACCGCTGCAACTACAGGCTGGTGCTGCTGCTTGTGCCTGCTGTGCTTGTAACTTTACTAACGCAATGAATTTTGTTGAACTGTCAAAATGAAAGCCATTCCTACTGATACTGTGTTACGCAATTACCCGCTGTTACCGATCCTCTCGACAGACAAAATAGGCATAGAATATTATTTATTCTTTACAAATAAAGTTGGTAAACACAGAAAAAAGTATCTCAAACATACCTTTAGGGTCAAAAAGAAATTAAAAGAATATTCTAACATGGATAAACAGAAAACTTAACTATGTATGTACAAGCAATATTCTAAGTACCTACCTCATATAAGGAAATATAGAAATTTGAGGTAGGATTACTCATAGATCTAAAGTAGGTTAAACTATCGGGAGTCTGTGCTAGATCTTTAAAAGTTTTGTATACTATTATGATTTTATTTATTTATTTAAACTTCTAGCTCACAAAAAAGGTGTAAAAGCGGACTTATCTACCAGTCAACCAAGGGTGGTGAAGAGATTAGAGGGCAGGTGCTTTGAAAGGTTTTCTTTAGATTGTGTTGAAAATTCAGACGAGTGACTACCCCTGAGGCTAATAAGTAGCAAATAATTATCTCATGATTGAAGAGCGACTGTCATTATAAAATCACTAGTTCGTCAGTGATATTACAGCATTCATAAATAGACGTGTTTGTGATGACGAGTGTGTCCACAGGGGATTTCCACAACTGAAAACTATCAGCAATATTGATAAATATGGCATCTATGTATTTCTAGATACTGTATTGAATGAATAAGATCACGTAAAGTATTCATTATAATTAGCACATTATTTCAGCACATTTTTTTTTTTTTTTTTGAGGATGGCAAGTCATCAAATGTCTCCTCCCGCTCTGGGTGGAGCAGAAGGGAGTGTCAGACTCTTACTGACTAAAACCCACCCGTGTTCCTTCCTTAGCCCTTTATGTACCAGGGCAGCGATAACACTTTTGGACGATCCCGCTACCTCGGCAGATTATTTCAGCACTTCATTTGGTGATCAATCTTTTTATGACGCCTTAATTTTGTCACTATATTTAGTGGAATCACAAACCGTAACTGGGAAATTAACTCATTGCGAGATTGTTGTCAGTCTGCCATCAGGCAGTTTGTACAACGTCGTTGTCGAATGCGCTGGTTAAAAAGTTCGCGACGCATGCGCGGTTGCTGATAAAAAGGCGGGAAAACTTTGTTTACATGAAGATTTATTTATTATCTGTATTGTGAAATTCTAATTAGGGATTTCATTATTTGGAACATTTATTTGGATAATGGAGTGCAGATTTTAGTGGAGTTCTGTGATATTATTATAATAATATTAATGAAATATTGTTGTTATTGCATTTAAAATAAATTAAACAAAGGTGAGTACATACGAATATGCAGTTCCGTTTCACTTTGTCCTTGTCGCTTCTCTGACAAGATATAAATAGGAAAATAAGCGGAAGTTTTAATTTGTTGGCTTAGGTCAGAGCCAAAGTTCAGAGTGATCTTTGTTTTCAAATACTTTTTAATGTTACAATCTTGAACAAATGATAGTAGATGCTTAATACTTACAAAAAATCTGTTTTTGTACTGTGTGATCTATTTTTTTACATTTTTATCATTTTGTGATTTTTAAAGGTTTTTGAATGAGACTTATTTTAATTGTAGTTATATATAGAAAACTAAGTTCAGGCCCTCATAATGATTTGATTGAATAGCGAACTTACGCACTTACCTACAATAAAAATGTAGGTATTCCTCAAAACGTAGTGCGTACGACGTATTAGTAGCATTAAAGCATTTTGCTGGTCAGTACTTATTAGGTTGTAGGTTTATCAAAATATGATTCTCGACTGTAACAAGTATGTTTCTACAGAATTATAATAATTACAATCATCAACACAACTCTCTGCTGGGAGCGCACTTTAGCGCGTGTCCCTTAGAAGCTGGAAGAATTCATTGCATGTTTAATTTTATTGATAACTGTAGAAGTACTGTATAATAAGTTAGACGCTTGTTATGTGATACTGTAGGGGCTCTACGAACCTACGCACTACGGCGCTACGAACCTACGCACTACGCCGTTACGAAGCGTAGCAGCGTAGTGCATACAAGTGGTTACAGGAAAATTTTATAAAACATGTATATTAAAATGCTGTATAATGCACTCGTTTTGACTATTTATTAAATGTTCAGATGGTTATACACTATTATGACAACAGAAAAAAATACTCAAAAATTCCTATGGGCAATTTACTGTTTGAGACATTTAAAGTTAAGAATTAATTTAACATTGATGTAAATATGAAGTTATAATATGCTAGCGGACCCGGCAGATGAAGTCCTGCCCAAAAAGCAGCGCCACCTACCGGGTCCAATTGTGTATACAAACCTTGTCCTGACAATAAGGAACAAAAAAAAAAAGAATTATCCAATTTGGTGCAGTCGTTCGAAAGTTATGGGCGTACCATTTCGAAGATCCATTTTTATTTATATAGATAGATAGATGAATGGATGGAATGTGTGAATGATGATATGGTTAGAAAGGGGGTGACTACCGAGATGACGACTAATAGAGAAGTATGGAAGAAAAAGACATGTTCGCCGACCACAAATAAATTGGGATAAGGGCAGGAGCATGATGATGAAGCTATATTAAGTTTTTAGTGTAACTGCTTATTGTGTGGGTAAAAACCCATAGAGTAAGCGACTATAATAATAATAAGCGAACGTCTCTGTTTTTTCATATAAATCGTAAGCACGACGCCTTCATACGCCATCATTCGACGCCTTCATACGCCACCATTCGACGCCATTATATAATTGTCACCAACATTAACGTAGCTGATACAGTTTTCTAGATTAGATACTTGATTTATTGATATTTATGAGTTAAGATAAAGGAACGAGTACATCAATTCTATAGTGTGTTGTGGCCACTTTTATTAATCTATCATTTTTAGTTCTATGGCTAAAGACTCCTTCATTTCTTCTGTTTACAAATTCGAGCTAAGTAGAAGAGTTTCAAACAAGTCATCAAGCATATCATTGGCAGCGACTCTAGTCGATGTCTTGAGCAACGATATCAATCAATCTTACCTAGATCTCTCTTTGGGGTTGTAATTAATGACTAATTTGCGCCCTTTTGAAAACTCAAAAGGGCGCAAATTAGTCATTAATTGTAATGTAAATATAAGAAAATGAATCGATATTAAACAAACGTTAATATCTATTCATTTTCTTATATTTACATTTCAATGGACTAGAATATAAAATAGATTGTATGTACCTATGTACAAATAGTCCTTGTTTATAATCAGTTCCCAGTACTCAACTAATATCATAATAGTGCTGCGACTGGGGGCTTACCACCAGCTCTTAAAGCAGGGCAGAAGTTGAACTGCACTGCTTTTTTGTACTTAGTCATAGAACAAAAAAGCAGTGCAGTTCAACTTCTGCCCTGTTAGAAATAAATGGTAAAAATATGATTATATAGATATAATAGATACAATCATGATTTGTTTTGGGGTAAGCAGAATAAGTGTCACGAGGAAATTGAATTCTCTAACACTTTTCGAAGATTGTAGTTGGTCCAATAGAGACTTTACACATTCACACATTCATTTGATAAAAGTCAGTGAAAAATAACCCAAGATTGTTCAAGTATAATCCATTATAAACGCAATATCAGAACATTATGCTATCAGATCTAGATCTGATCTGATTGCGATTAATTAATATTCTTATTTTCCGTGCCTTTGTCAGTAATTGAAACTGATTGTACGTAGTAAGTCGGTAGAGCAGAACGTTGGAACAGTGAAATTTTTGTGATTTACTTATAAATATGAGAAGGCGTTTTAGACCTGGACGATGCTTGTAAGTTTATTCAATATTTTATGACCAGCCAGCACCCCAAAAAGGAAAATGACCATAAATTGAATGCACCATACTATTTCGTAGGAACTTTATAATAATAAAAAGTTCTTACGAAATAGTATAGTGCATTATTAAGATAGATATTATAAAGATTTTTAAATTCTGTTTTGACAAAATGTCAAACATACTCGGAGAAATGGTTGGTGAAATAAGGTTATGAAACATAATTTATTCAATAAAATACTACGTTCGTTACGTTTTCGTTTTCGTGCAGTGAGATGTTAACTTTGTTGCAGTTCGAGAATGAGGATGCTGAGGTTACCGAATCCGAAGAGATTAATTGTCGGTCTCTTCCCTATTTTGGAATGGTCGAAGACTTACGACGCAGCAGCAGGGGTAGGGGACTTAATAGCCGGTATCACGATCGCCCTTACATTGATACCGCAGTCGATTGCGTACGCCTCACTTGCCGGACTTGAACCTCAGGTACTGTAATCTAGCTAGTACAGTTGACAAAATTCACGCTTGATTAGCAGTCATAGCAGTGGCATCAATCGTTCTACATGGACGGACACGCAGTACGTCAAAGGCGTTGACCAAGGTGATGGTCGGATTTATGGAAGGAACCGTGCTTATACGTTTGATAAACATCCCTATGTATGTATATGTAGGTACGAGGTAGCAGCTAGTAAATGTGCAATGAAATTTAGTTGAACTACAGGAATACGACGTTTAATTTGAAACATTTTACGTTAAGGTGGATGCACCAAGGTAGCCCACGAAATTCAAATTTTATCAGTAATACAACTTGTTGTGTTAGCATAATCCTAAAATGTCAAGATTTAATGAAATAGTCATTCAGTAGGATTACTTGTTCTTAGAGAGTTGTGTTGATGACTTTAATGATTATAATTCTGTAAATATATAATTGATACGGCCGCAAATCATATTTTAATCAACGTACACCTTAGTACTGACCAGCAAATTGCAAAAAACGTAAGAAAATTTGAATTTCGCGGGTACCTTGGAGCATTCACCTTAATTTCTAGGGGAAAATGAGTTGATGCAAATTTTTCCCTAAGATATTTCCTGTAACCTTAATTATTTATTAATGACCTACCCGGAAGTAATAATCCGGCCTTTTCCAATGTCATGGGTTGTAAGAAAACATCGCCAAAATTATGTTCATATTATGTTCTATGTTCGCAATAAATATGTGAGTTTGTGACGCGTAGTTTGTTGGTTGATATTAGTACCAATGTGTGTGTAAAGTAACACGATCGTTGCCATATTTTGATTGGTAGACATGACTTTGAAACTTCGATTCTTACTTGCATACAATCATATAACAAGTAATCGTAATGATTAATACATTGTGGCGCCATAGCAATTACTAACCTACATTAAGAAGGTAATGGCGCTGATTGCCTTGTTCACAAACTAAACTAAATTTAAGTTCTGTGCATCTTTTTCTTACTATTTCATTATGAAAAGGACAGAAGATAAAATATTAGTTTAGTCCTGTCAAATTAAGATACTCCATAGACAGATTAGACGTGATTAAAAACATGGCTACTGAAAGTACGTCATTTACGTCAGGCGCTGACTAATTTGACAGGACTAAACTAATATTTATCTTCTATCCTTTTCTAAATTAAATAGATAGAAAAAGATGCATTGAACTTAAATTTAGTTTAGTTTGTGAACAAAGGAATCGGCGCCATTATCGATTTTATTAGACCGCAGTTTGTCCGTGAATATGTTTCCGAGTTCATGCTTCATTGATTACAGCTGGTCAACACAGAACTCTTTCAATTACCTATTCAAACATTACACAAAAAAGAATTCACTACGCTAGCGCATACTATCGCGGCTCTTCATTCATTGATAGCATCCGCTGTTTTATAATGCAGCAACTGGCCAACTTATTGTCGTTTCGGTAAAGGAATACCTATACAAAGGCACACAATAGAAGCTACTGCCATAAACTGTTTAACAAAGGTAAGCGTAAAAGTTATCGAGCAGTGAGAGGTTTACTGCCTCTCTCTGATCAACCTTTAATATTAAAAACATAATATATTGAAAAATGTATCGCTCCATATATCTCTAAATATAGCGTCATTTATAAAATACTAGCGGCCCGCCCTTGCTTTGCGCGAGTTTACTTTGGTCGAGTTTACTTTGATCGATTGTATTATACACATAAACCTTTCAGAATCAATTCTGTAAATGATGGTGAAAATCAATTTCATCAAAATCCGTTGCGTAGTTTAGAAAAACAATGTGGTTGCACAGACAGACATGAAAAGCGACTTTAATTTATAATATGTATAGATATAAGTAGTTAGGAAAAGGACTGCGTTTAATATTAAAACAATAAGGAATTGTATTAGGTTGCCTTCACCTACAGACCTTAAGATTAAACTGTCCACTTCTCTTCACGTTTGTAGACGTCTTTGGCCTTGGCAGCCCCCTCTCGCAAGGGCTAGTACTTACTGCTAGCTCCAGCCATCGGTTCTCTATCGATGAATTTATGTATGTGGGTGGGCAGCGTACTAAGGGTAGCACTGGTAACAGACCGGGAACGCCACTCAATGTGCTAATAGCCGGAATATACTTACACATTTGTTTTTGAACAAGATAGCAATTTTAACTCTTTAAATTAATTCAAATGCACGAATGGTTTAAAATACGAAAGAAAAATAAAAAAATCGTTAATTTAAGTTGGCTATAAATACTTATCTAGATCTACTTTATAAGTAATAACAGCAATCTATCGGGGCATCTCATCTTATGTTGACTTATGCATTTTATTTTCATTGTGTGTTTTCGTGTATTTCATTCTAGATTTCGACAATAATAAAATTAATTCAAAATTAAATACTGTCTCCTCCAATTATCAATTGTCCTGTTTCTAGTACGAAGTCATACATAATTTGATACTAATGGACATGATCCGAGGTATTTTAACAAAAAAAAAAAAATACGTTGGTTTATTTCAAGATTATAGTTTGAATTTGTTATGCAGGTGGTGTCAACGTGAATCTTAATCTTAAAATTATACATGCAAGGAGCGCGGGCTGCGAGTGGATATTAATATTTAAATTCCAAGCTGTGGTTTCATAGAGAGCGAGTTTATATCTAGGTTTAAGTCATGTTTCAATGAGAGCGAGTTGACTTGGAAGAGCTGTGGCCCAGTGGTTACGGCCGCGACTTAAACAGTTGTAAATCGAAAGTTCAAAACCAGGTAGGCTACTTTGTACATATTATTTCGTCACCACTGTTGTCAAAACGGTGAAGGAACACATCGTGAGGAAACCAGCATGTCCTAAAATCAAAAAATTCGAAGACATGTGACATATACCAAGCCGCACTGGGCCCGCGTGGTGGATTACGGGCCACTCTCGCAGAGAGGACAGTTCCAGCAGTGAAAACATTATAAGCTGATAATGTGAGTTGACTTGGGACGGCCATTGCCTGTCAAATATTGTTGACTTTTTAAATACCTTGTTATTTGTTTATAAGTAGACAACATAATACGTGTATGTATAATCGCAGCTAATGTAAAAGTTATGTCATTACGGCTGTAGGAAACGGATACTTCGGCCTACCTACTCAATTCCCTGCAGTAATCTTCTGTACGTTTCAGAGATTAATTACCACTCGACGCGAAATAAGTAGGTATCTCGTAATTTATGATTCACAGGAACGTGTATATGTACTTAGATATTTATTAAATGTTATAAATAGGTATAGTATTCTTATTCTTCACGAGTTTATCAGATCTTGTTGGCTCAAAACTTCACCACTTCAGCGGCAGCTTTCGGTGGCAGCGCATAGGTCACATTGACTGCTAGTTTTGGGGATCACTTGGATCGTTAAATTGAAATTTTAAGTATTCCTTCAGATTAACGATAATAATATTTTATTTGCATAACACAATGTGTATTAATTATAACGTAGTAGCTTACTATTTGCGTTATTTATCAGGACATAAATCGTTAGTGATAGACTACCGACTGTTACTTACACGTGTGGGCAAACTGTCTCTTTGTGATACAAAATAGATTTGACGTTAAAAAAGGTTTTTTCATAACTCATAATGATTGGCGTATGCTCATCACTCTCAATGAATTATCTGAGATGAAAGCTGTGTCACTCATTTTTTATTTACTGTGAAGAACACAGAAGCTACGCTACGAGTACCTATTCATGCACTTACCATTTTTTTAAAATCAAACAATGAGATTTTTTTTCCTGAGGGCAAACAGTTTCAATATGCAGGGAACCTGCTACGCAGCTATCTCGAATTAATTGAAGTTGTGTGTCTTTTGCTGGGGTAGGTACCTATTTGATGACATACATAATCAGCTTATAATGGTCCCACTGCTGGGACACAGGCTCCTCTCGGTGAGAGGGAGTGGGCCGTAATCCACCACGCGGGCTCAGTGCGGGTTAACAGATGTCACATTTTTTTGGTTCGGTTCACATGTCGGTTTCCTCACCATGTTTTCCTTCACCGTTTTGAGACCAGGAGTGGTGAAATAATTTACACAAAGTAAAGCGCCTGTCTGGGTTTGGACCTACGACCCACAACCCGTAAGTCGCTGTCGTTACCAATTGGCCACCACTTTTGATGGCACTGTAACTGTATACGATATGACACTATTATCGAATCACAATTTTCATTTAAAATATTTGGTCAAACATGTCTTGCTTGCTTAATGAAATGCACAATGGTGTGTATAGTCTTGGTGAAACAACAATAACTGGATGGACATTTGTTAAAGATACTGACAGAATAATAAACATCCGTAGCAACGACTGATGCCATTTGTATAAAACAATCTTATCACTGTCGGTGATTTATATTTGAATATGCACAAATCAAGATTTTGTGATTATGCTCAGAATCTTGATAACCATTGATCCAGTTTTTGATAGATTATTCGACTTGGTGCGCTTTTCTAAACGTTCCGGGTTCTTTAAAGTTTCTTGTCTGTATACATTTTTTTAACTGCAATACTGAAAACTATTCTCGACCTTAGCATCATTTTTACCATCTGTAAACTGCTTTACAACGAATGGTCCTCTAAAATCAATTATAATAAATTATAAAAATATACTCCATTAGAATGAATTGAGGTTAAACTCATCACTTCTAGATTTAATTAGAGCAACCATTGTTATTTTAGCAGAAACGCTTTTCACAGATTGGTGATAGATAATTGATTTATATTTAAAAAAAAATACATGCCTATTATAGCCCCACTGCAGGGCAAAGGCCTCATCTCATACAGAGAAGGCAAGGGTATTAATCACCACGCTTGCTCAAGACGGGTTGGCGATTTCATACTTTTACACCGTTAAATTTGATCGTTTTAATCCTTAAAATGGGTCATTGTACTCATCCTTATAAACAACTTTTACTACGGGACCAACCCTGAAATCGTGAAAAAAAAAATCTGTTGGTCCATAGATTTATGTTCGCATAACTCGACCTAATGTATGGATCAACTGAAATTTTTTTTCACGATGTCAGCGTTGGTCCAGTAGTAAAAGTTGTTCATAATGATGGGTACAATGACCCCTTTTAAGGATTAAAACGATCAAAATTAAACAATGTATAATATACTAGCTGCGCCCCGCGGTTTCACCCGCATAAGTTTCGATCTCGTAGGAATATCGGGATAAAAAGTATCCTATGTGTTAATTCTGGATAAAAACTATCTGTGTGCCAAATTTCATCCTAATCCGTTTTGTCGTTTTTGCCTGAAAGAGTAACAAACAAACATCCATCCATACAAACTTTCACGTTTATAATATTAAGGATGTAGGATTAGTAAAAGCATCTAGGTTTCCTCACGAGGTTTTTTTTTAGATTTATATTAGTTTGTCTTTTATTTTTCAGTATGGCCTGTACTCGTCTTTCATGGGCCCATTCTTGTACGCCATTTTGGGTACCACTCCACAGGTGAACCTCGGGCCGTCGGCGTTAATATCTCTCCTCACATTTACATACACAAATGGTACCAACCCCGACTTCGCCATACTTTTGTGTTTCATAGCTGGTATTATTCAACTTGTGGCCGGTGTAGCACAACTTGGTAAGAACTCTTGTGTTGTTTATCTTTTTGTTACTCAATGTTAACTGTTGCTCAAATGCAGAATGACTTGTGTTAATAGAGTTGAATGTCCATGATAAAGGTTTTTCTTTATATAGAATTCTTGAATGATACAAGGCTGAAATTAGACGCAGTGTAAGACGGTAAAAAGTCTTCATTTGGGAGTTTTTTGTACGTGATTTGTTTTTAAACATCACAGCTTAAAGTTTTTACCGTCTTACACTTTGTTGGAGAAAGAAAGACGTTTAGGTATTTTATACATACAAATAAGCCACATTAAAAGTATTTAAAAAAACACTTGTAATATGCCAGGTGAGCTATGATTCAGCTAAGCATGATGTAAGATGGCAACAGTATGAAGGACGCAATGCACATTAGGCGTGGATAACGAATAATATCACTTGATATCATTAGCTCGATGATTACTATAAGATATAAACAATAAGTTTGGAGAAAATGTTGACTACTAAATTAAAAAGGTATTCTTTGATTCTAGGTTTCCTGGTGGAATTTATATCTCTACCAGTAGTATCAGGGTTCACATCTGCGGCAGCGGTAACGATAGCGTCGTCACAAGTCAAAGGGTTGCTCGGTTTGCAGTTCAGCGCAGACACGTTTGTGTCCACTTGGGCGAACTTCTTCAAGTATGTGAAGAAAACGCGCCTAGCAGACAGCATGCTCAGCCTGGGTTGTTGCGTCGTGCTCACAGGAATGAAGGTAGATAGTTACCTAATGTTTATTTAAAACCACTAAATACAACAGCACGCTTTTGTTTAGGTATTTACTGAGATGTCATCTAGTTTAAAGTGAAAACGGACATATCACTCGCTTTAGGGAACGAAAATCAACGAACGTGTCAAAGTTAAACTCATATTAAATGGTGGATTGGCTGTTGATAATTTAGTCAACCAATCACAGCAGTTTACAAACGTTTGACAATTTCTTAGTTAATTTCTGTTGCAGAAACCGAGTGTTAGTCTGTTCAGAATTACTTAAGAAGTGTTTACTTTGTATAGAATATGATCTTATTTATTCTTATTTTGATCAAAATAAAGGACGTATGCTTCACCGAGGCACACACATTCAATTGCCTAGCCTCTTCCCAACTTTGTTGTGGTCGGCTTCCAGTCTAAAGTTTAAATATGTTTTTGGTACACACTAGATATGCTAACTAAAAACCAAACTTGGCTAATCTGTTGGGGTCGGCTTCCAGCCTAACCGGATGCAGCTGCATACCAGTATTTTACACGGAGCGACTGCCTATCTGACCTCCACAACCCAGTTACTGGGTAACACTATACTCCTTGGTAAGACTGGTTGTCAGAGACACACACATTATAAGATTAAAATCCAATTTCAACTGAAGATAAACAAACTATTCAACACGACACACCATTACAAATAAAATAACAATAAATTGCTGAAACAATCCTTCCAACCGTCGACTTTTATAAATAACCTTTTTTAGGCAGATTTTTTTTATTTTTATTACTTGTAACAGTTGTAACGCGAAGCTAACGTTTGTAGACGGTCGCCTAACTAAATGTACCCTCTTGTGTTACCCGAAAACGTGTTTACAAGGCTCTGTCGTGTGAGTTAGAAAAAGTTTCTGTGTTCTAGATCTATTGATTGAATACAGACCTTTTTATGGATGTTTCTTCTTTTGCGTTAGTTAAACAAAGAAGACTGTTGAAGTAAACTCGTCTTGCATTGAATGCCGAAGGTTGGCGTTGCTCCTTCTCTTTTCAAACTTTTGAGTTGAAAGTTGACGTTCTACTGATTAATGATTTTTCATCTCTCGTGTCCTCAACGAGCTCATGACAAGTTTGCCTCGGCCGTATCGGGAATAGATACTAGCAACCCTGGGTACAGATGTTCCCATCTAAGTACCTACCGGCAAACGCAGAGGTTCTTTTAATCACCCTTATAAATGAATGCGTCAATAACACAGTCTAGCTTAAGTCAAGGTTAATTTGGACTTTCTTAAAAAGCTAATGTTAATTAAGCTATGATTTAGCTCTTAATCCTTAAAGCTGATAAAGCCATTCAAGCATTATAAATTTCAAACTAAGTCCTAAATGCCTTCTAATTGCCGTTTACATAGTTCGGAACATATATTATGAGGCATTACGTGAGCACACTCACTTAAGACAAGTTGGACTGTTTATTTGTTAATTTCGTCGATAATTCAATACGACACGTTCCGTCGCGGTGAGCGAAGAGCGACCGACGACGGAGCCGCAACTTGGCAAACTCCGTTACAAAGTAAATACTCTGTCTGATTGTCGTTTCGGCACATACACGGTTTACTAGAAACAGAATTGGGATAGCATCCCTTGTTACTGGTTATTTGATCTGTTGGATATTCCAACGGAATATTAATCGTCTTTAATTTAAGGGAGATTATTAAGTATCTTAAACTCTAGTGAGAACCAATGTGAACGAGGCATGGGAAGCAATTACATAATATGAAAATTTCCGTGCTACTCCACGTGCTACGACCGATCGCACGTAGCACTTACCCATAAATACAATATTTTTATATTTATTAGGTAATATTTATTTATTTATTGCTGTTACTAACATAGTAGCTATAAATTTGAAAGCTGTTACTAACATAGTAGCTATAATACCTTTGCTTACTTATGTGTGGCTATTATTTACTCCTTTATGTCGATACGAAGATCTAGCATAATAACATCTTGATAACAGCAGGAACATCTGTCGAGTATTTGCATAAGAATTAACAACACAACTTGTTTGACACGGTCACAATGTACAAAACTGCACGTGAATGTGTTGACGATGCCTCTAGTCTTGTTCTGTACCAGTCAGCTCTCAACAGATAGACTAGACTACCACTGCTTCTACACTTAAACCAGAAAAGGTATGCGCTTCGGTAATCTTCGTGTTTCCGAATTAGCACGAACATCGCGCCATAGGGTAACTTTCCGCAGAGGAAATCTTTTAAGTTTTGTTCTGCCCCGCATTTTAGCACTAATCCTATGAAGTTGTTCGTTTGATTGAAGTTGTCTCTATGTCGGGATACCTTTTTCGGTCACACTTCGTCATCTGTCACTCAAAAGTTTTGAATTTTATTTTGGAAATGCTTTCTAACCATGGTAATACAAGATAGGCAAGCACTTTCATGATTGTAACAGCTCTACAGGGTTAGTTCTCAAAGACCAGCTAAATTTAAGGGTGTGGTACAGACCATCAGACTGAACAATTTTCTCCATGGGACCAACATCGTAACCGCGAATATAAATTCAACCGTCCCATACGTTTAGGTAGAGTAGGTATTGAAGTTTTCTATGGGAAAGTTGATGAATTTTTCGCGATTACGGTATTGGTCCCATGGAAAAAGTTGTTCAGTTTGATGGTCTGTACCACACCCTTTAATTTGGCTGGTCTTTGAAAATAAACCCTGTATATTAGATCTGATCATCGCGCGTTCATTCCGCAGATAGACAATGACTGCCGAAGCGCATCCTGTGAGGTAATTGCCTAACACACTAACAGTAGCAATGGCTTTCATTTCGACAGTTCAACAACATTCATTGCGTTATTTACGTTGGTTAGCAGACACATTTTTCGAACATATGAAGCAATGGATTAGCAAAATGACAGTAACAAGTTAGAGAGAGAGGTATATGGACAAACTTTTCAAGAACAGCATATTCTTTTTTGACGTACTTATCTCTGATTAAAAGACTCCCTGCGCGTATGTGAAGTTGCGCCTTCTTTTTTGCTTTAATAAGTTACGGTTTTCATTTCTTTTAACACTCTCAAGTGAATTAATTTTGGTTACGAAAGATACGAAAAAAGTTACGAAAAAATAATAGTACTGTATTTGGATACTACCGATAGTTACTCGCTTTCCCTATAAGTTGTCAAGGCCAGACGATGTTGCGATATATATTTATACGACAAGATAAAGTGACAATAGTACGGTTATCTAATTGAATGTTGGAAGGACGGTGTAAATTAAAATGGGCAGCTCGAAATTGTATGGCTTTGGTTGGTGTGACATAAGAATTACTACAAAAATAACTAGAATCTGTTATAGGTCTGCTATATAAAAAGTATCTGTCTCTCTTTGATTTTATTTTGCTTTGTTTGATCTCACGCTGATGGTTTTAGTGTTTATTGTTATTGATTTTGGTTAATTTTAGTTTATGTTTTCCTGTTATGCAATAATCACTATGTACTCGTACTATCCTTCACTCTGAAAATGTTTCAATTCCGACCGCCAAGATACAGGCAAATTCCTGTAGGTACTTGAACAATCTAAAAATGTTAAACTCTAAGGTATTATAATTGATATTTGCAGCATGTTTGCTCCTTGAATAAGGTTCAGTTTGACGGGTAATTTCAGCCAAACTAAAGAAAAATCATTTAATCCATGTTGGGGTCGACATCCAGTTTAACCGGATGCAGCTGAATACTAGCATTTTACATGGAGCGACTATCTCACCTGCACAACCCAGTTACTGGGTAACACGATACCTCTTGGTAGGACTGTTAGTCAGACTTACGGGCATCTGACGACCCGTAACGACTGTCGAAGATCCAGGAATGATAGCCGAGACCAACAGCTTAACGTGCTTTCCGAGACGCGGAGGGGTCTCGATATGTAATAAAAAAAGCAAAAAACAATCTTACTAAAAGAATCTTACGAAAAATATCCTACTATTTTCCAAATATCTGAGTTTAAAAGTATTGCTATAAATACATAAGAAGGATCCTTACAGATCACTTCGGCGCTAAGCTTTTTTAATTCATTCGCAATAGAAAAAGAAATCTTTATTTTTTCTAGCTGCTATAATTCTGAGAGGATCGTCTAAAGTCATCGTACTAGATAGCCTGGCAGATTCACTCGTGCAAATAAAACCGATAAACTTTTATCATAGTTAATCACGAAGAAGGCAGACTTTTATTTTATTATTTTGGGATAAAGAGAAACTTCTCCGGAAGATGAACCAACGGCTGATTAAATCCCTTCTAACTTTGCAGAAACTCACCTAAGTCGACCTATTAACAACTCGGGAACTATTATCTAAATCCATGATACGACTACACAAGTTGTATCATAATTCACTGTTGCTCATTTAAAGGAATACATAAATAAATCAATTCTCCGTAGCTGTTCAAATCAATTTAACTCAAAGTCAAATGCAAACATGATTTATTCAAGCTTGGTTATAACTTACGAACACAGCCGAAATCTTCTATCGACTGAGATTAATATATAATTCGCTTTAGACATACTCCGACCAATGTACCTAAAGTTTACTTTGGAAATAATTTTCACAGCTGCTAGAGATTATTCCATAGTAGGTAATCTTGTAACACAGTTTGTGATATAAAATAGAGCTTCAATATTAAGCCTCTCCTAGAGGTAATCGATATCTTACTTAAATTATATGCCTACATCACGCGATTATATTGAATTTGGGAATAATATTATGTTATGTTACCTACACAGATAATACTATCCGAATTATATTATCAATCAGGTATGATCCTGTAAAGCCAAGGTCGTTACAAACTTATGTATATCCAATTACCTATAACTATTATGAATTCCTAGAGTTGAAACTCGACGCTAGACAATTTCACTACCGTTCGTCCGTTAACATTCTTAATCAGTTTAAAAACATCTTTACTACTGTAATAATTATGGAAATATATTCCGTTTCTTAAAACTTGTAAGTGCAGAAGAAACCTAAAGTTGGAACGATTTTAAATATGAAATGGATTTCTCTAAAGAACGGCGAGGTTATAGAATAATAATTTTGTTTTAATATAGAAAGACATATCTGAGTTTTGTGTCAGATGTTTGGAATCTTTTTGTTCTACAGGTCAAAGTTTTCAAACTTAGGTCAAAGTTTTCAAGCTTAACGTCCCGTTGTGGTTTAGGTTTCATTGTGTCCAAAATGAAATTGATAACTTCAAAGTACTTTCCCGAGTTTTCAGTTAGGAAAAGATCTTGTTTCTGAAAAGTTAAGAGATCACGCAAATTCGTAGTAAATGTGGTACCTACTAAATAATAACTGTGGTACGGTGGATGTAGGTATTGTTGTGAGGAAGACATTTGAGCAGTTTAGTACAATATTTATAAGTTTCCTTATAATTTCAGGCTTTAAAAGACATCAAAATAAATGATAAGGCAACGGACGAGAAGGGTTGCCGTAAAGCGAGAATAATGAAGAAAGTGCTGTGGCTCTCCGGCGTGGCTCGAAATGCCGTGGTCGTGTGTCTGGCGTCGGTGATAGCGTTCTTGGTGCATGAAGATAAATACGACCCGTTTCTTCTCACTGGTAAGTCCCGTTTTCGAAGAACTGACTAGGTATTATCACACAGAGAACGCACTCATTTGAATTATTTCGTTGTCATCACAAAGGACTATTCCAATTCACGACACGATTCGTGGACATGACGAATATCGAAGTGGTCGTTTTCTTAAATTACGCCACTTTCAAGAACCTTGATTCTACCATCATTGGTATATTTTTTGTTGACTGGACCTTCTCATATTGCACAGAGACCTCCTATGAAGGTTTGAAACTTAACGTAAACTTTAGGCTATATTCCTATGCATAGGTACTAGTTAACTGTACATTCAGTGAGTTCAGTATTGCTAGAAATAAATGTTAATTCAATATTTTTTTTCTTCTTAGTTTGTTCTAAAGTTGGCGCATTCGTTCGGCCACTGTCTTCGCGACCTTGGCCTTTCAACAGCAAAATAAACGCAGCGATTGTCGTCAGGCCTAGTTTTACAATTAATTGACGCCCAGATACGGGGCATTTTTATCTTTTTGTTTATTTTTGTACCTGAGATAAACTGGGCGCCCTTGAATTGCAGAAGTATTGCAGGAATAGGTAGTTATATTAAGAACGGTTTGAGTTATTTTTTCATCTTTTTTTTACGGTGTCAGCCAACTACAAGTGTTATTAAGGAAACGTTAAAGGTACTAATGGATTTTCCCGGAAGAGCTATAAACGGGTATGACGTCTTAGAGCAATACGATTTTATCGGTACACATGCGAAGGGTCAGCATCCTTACGAACATATAGTAACCATAGTGTTGTCAAGTTGATCAGAAAACTGTCGATAGTAGACAGAGTACCTATTCATGTTTTAGTATCTTTTTTGCTGTCATAGCTTGAACAGTTTTGTCCTATACAATGGAGTGTAGATAATGTATGTAGATGCTATACTTGGCAATTCATTATTGATTGATAAATCAGATGATAAATAAGTAGTAGTTCGTCCCTATGTAACTCTAGATTTTTCACTCTTTTAATAATCCATGCCTTTTACTTGTGCTTTATGATTAACTACAATAGGGTATTTGCCTGGGTAAAAGAAATTATAATTATATTTAGTCCGTCAGTTAGATTATCGAAAAATAACGGACACGTATTTTTTCTTTTGTCAATCAAACAAAAAATAACAAAGATAAAACGTGTCAAAATTTGGGAAATTTGGGTCGTGACGTCACTTGCTGGCAAAAGTGTCGCAAGCAAGTGACGTCACGCGAACTTTAACGGGCGATATCTTCATCATTTTTTATATAATTGACAAAAGAAAAAATACGGGTTCAATATTTTTTGATAACCTAACTAACGGACTAATTAAATTTTTTTAAGAAAATAGCCTATTACGTTTACTGCCTCCTTGGTCGCAAGTGCTATTGCTGAGCATGAGGTCTTGAGTCGGATTCCCAGGTCGTGCAAACTGTTATTGGGTTTTTTTATCAGGAATTTCTCAGTAGCATCCCGGAATCTGGATTTGTGTCCGGTGGATGGCAATAGGTTCGCCCCCTATTACATGGGACTTAAACATAACTAGCGAAATGTAGGTGTACTAATGTACACTTCCGACTAACCCTTCGGGGATCACAGGTGTGATGATATGTGTTATATTTCAGACTGTCATTACTTTTCTATAATTCCAGGTAACATAACGGCAGGGTTGCCGCAAGTCCGTCCGCCTGCATTTCACACGACATTAGACAACACTACATACACAGCTGGCGATATGTTTTCGCATCTCGGCTCAGGATTGGCTGTCGTTCCTCTTGTGGCTATACTATCTAACGTTGCTATTGCTAAGGCTTTTGGTAAGTCGATTTTTTTTTTTTTTGTAATGGTATAAACTAGTGCTTGACTGCGATCCCGCCTGATGGAAAGCAGTGATGCAATCGATGATGGTAAAGCATTGTAATTTATTGTAAAATAGCATTAACTTTGCTTTAAATACGCATTTTTTTAGGATTTTAGAATGTAAACTGTATAAAGCACCCAAGAGCGCAAAGTGTGAATGTTTTTCTTATGGCTGATTTTTCAATCATCTGATAACTTTATTCGAGGAATAATTTTATAATTTTGACAGTTGGTTCATATAAAAACTGTCCAACGTCAATTTTATTCCTCGAATAAAAGTTATCTGGCGATGGAAAAATCATCCCTTAGGCAGATAAAAAAATAGTGCCGTAGGTACTGTACCTACTTACAAATCTATTGTAGTCTTTCTTTTGCCAAGAGATTACGGCTATCGACGTAATACAAGCACGTATCTTCAATAGAATATAATGGTTACCACCACCAAGCTGTCTAACTAGTAAATACGCACGTCATGCCTGTGTTCTGCTTCTGACGTCAAAGAGGCGTATTTTTACACTCTCATTTCGTCTATGAGAGTGAATCCAATGGCGTTTTGTACAAAATATTAGCTATCCCTATCGGGTTCGTCGTGATAATAGCAACAATGACGGCAAAAGCGCCAGAGCGGAAGCAATAATGAATTTTCGTTTCCCGTCGAGCCTCTAAGGTGATAATTAAATAGCAATGTTCTTGTTTTGCCTTGTTCTACTGTTATTTGTGTTCTCAATCCGAGAACGTTTATTCGTTCCGTTGCGCTTTCATTGTCACTTGGACATTCCAATTCCCCACACCAATAAACCGCTAAATATTTACTTTTATTTCACGTGTCCGTAACTACAGATGTCTAATTAATTTAGTGACAAAAGCCTTCGGCTAAGGTTTCAGAGAGATTTTGATCAATGTAATTTGAAGATGTTTTTTTATTTATCTTTCACACAATAATGAGAACAGTTAATTAGGTCAATTCCCGTAATTAAAATCATTCAAAATCTAGTCGCAATCTCATCTCAGCAACATTCAATGTCAAAAACTTGTCAATAATGTAAGGAAATTAGAGGTATTTTTGACAGATTGAGACTGAGATCAGACTGTGAACGTTCTTAAAATTTCGAGAATTACCCCTCCGAATTTATGCACGTCTGACTCAGTTTGTAATTGTTGAATGCTACTCTTAAATTTTCTTTTAAATATTTAAATTCCTCGACCCAATCCAATGACAATACAAGCCACGAAGCGTTTAAATCCTTACAGTAAACATAAACATCATGCGTTTGTTATACGGTTTTAACAAAAGGGATGTCTGTCGATTCACGTCAGTTGAAGCCAATGTGAAATTTATTCAAAAATACATGCAATTTCAACTGCCAAGCAAAAATGTATGCGAGCTTGTTTACCCAGTGACGTTTCGTTTTAACTGCATATATGTACCGACGGAGACCGAGTTGACAGATTTACTAACATTTCAAAATTATTCAAGTCAATATTTGCAGATTTTTAACGTGATTTCAGAATCTTAAGAATACGAGTCTCGTTTGTGGTATTTATTTTGTTTGTGCACATAGTTAACAGCTGGACACTTGGCGTGATAGTGATTTAAAATTCTGTTTTTTTTTTAACAATTTCTGTTCGTTTGTAAAAATATTGGTAATTTTTTTTTAAATTATACAGGATTGCAGGGATATCGACGCAAATCCCTGCCAGGGGGCAGGGATTTGCGCATAAGTCATCATAATTAATTAGCAGCCCATATTCAAATGTCTTACACGTACTCTGGCATGTGCTTTTGAGATAAAAAGACGCAGTGCATTTCGTAGTCATTGCTTTGATAAAAATATCTTCATTATTTAGGAACTGCCTACGTTTGTTTATTCTAAAAGGTTTTAGAACGAAAATTTAATGTTGCTTTCTAGAAAATAGAAACAGCTTTCAAGCACGGTTTTAAACTTAACAAGTACTATCAACATTAGTTTAATGAAAGTGATCGATTGTTACAGTCAAGCCGATAGCAAGTTAACAACCATTGAAATAAGTGGGAGAATATTGTAAATCAACTTTAGTGAACTTGTTCCAGAACTAGTGCTCAACATTGGATGAGCTTATCGAGTTTATAAACAAATTGCTACCTTAAATTACAAACTTGACTTGTTTATGATAACAATTACTGAATTTATGCTCGCACGTTGAAAATTATATTATATATAAATTATACGTGCGGAGTGTTATAGGATTAGCGTTGTCGGCTTATGAGCACGACTCCTTAGGTGAACCCTGATGTCGTGACATTGCGACTTGTCTGAGATAGCTTATACAAACTTTACTTTAATTCATTCTATTCCTTGGCAAACAATTCATTTGTAATATTTTTATTGTTCACTTTGTGAGATATGAATGGAAAATGCTTTTGTGAAATATTTTAACATCACTAGATAAACCAATTTTTCATGCTTCTTCTATTTTTATGAAAGAGCATTGTAAGCTTAGTCACATCAATACCTTAATTTATGTTTAACTATTTGTATAACCCCTTTCTAACTGTATACGTTGTTCACAAACAATTAATCACAATAATAAACAGTGACACAGCGTTTGCGCCATTAAAACTATCCCGATGCTTTAACAAAGTTGATAACTCGATCATATTTCAGCTAAAGGGAAGACTGTGGACGCGACACAAGAGATTGTAGCTTTGGGCGTGTGCAACATAGTCAGCGCTTTCTTCCAGTCCATACCAGTGAACGGCTCGTTTTCAAGAAGCGCTGTAAGCGATGCCTCTGGAGTCAGGACGCCTGGGTCTGGAATCTACACGGGTATGTACTTAGATGGTGGAAATTGGTGGAATGTGGTATTTGTTACAATAGCATATTACTCAAATAGAATTTTGCAAAAGATAACGTAGTACAACTTATTGAGAGGAAAAACGTGTTCAATGTAATGTAGTAGGTACCTTTATTACATAGATCTGTTGTAGATTCTGTTAGGATTATTGGGGTTTCATGTAGTAATTAAGCTGGTTTTTATGTCTGATTTATTGGGTTTCAGTACTTGCTATGATTTATTGCCATTGTAATAGAGATCTAAAGCCTACAACTTTATTCACACAATATGAAAAATTAATGGTGAATTAGCGCGTGTGCTAGGGTCGATCTTTATAAACCTTACTTGGCACATACGGCACATACTTTGGCTAATGTTACGGTT
This sequence comes from Apamea epomidion, assembly GCA_947507525.1. Classification (NCBI taxonomy): domain Eukaryota; kingdom Metazoa; phylum Arthropoda; class Insecta; order Lepidoptera; family Noctuidae; genus Apamea; species Apamea epomidion. The sequence continues at coordinate 8,587,062 of OX382232.1, forward strand.
TTCTAGAAGAGCGGTGACCGCCACATGGGGCCTTAATGTCCAAAGGCATAGTGTTTTTCGACAGCATAATGTCAAATACTGGTGAAAATTACAGATTTTCATGACTTCCATTAAAAAAAAAGCTCTTCTAGGAAACCGTAGCTTTAGCGTTATTCCTGCCAATGTCGCACAACTACTTAAGACCGCAATATAAATATATATAAATATAAATAACCCGCTTTAAATCAATAGCTTTAAATACTGCAGATCGATCTCTTGCTTCCAGAAATAAAGAATGCTAAGTGACTTTTTTGTTGTTCGATATGTGTTTCGAGTGAAAGAAATAAACAAGTAATAAACTCGACATCAATCTTGTTTCCTCGATCTCTGTCTATTTACGACTTTCTTTGTTTCAATTTATTAGCAGTTAACTTTGTTATGTTTTGTCGACGTCTTCGGCTCTTATCATCGTGATGGCTCCTTCCCGTGTTTGGTGACCTCTTGACTACTTGCGGCACAGTTTTAAGTGCAATAGTCAACTTTGATTTTCTGAAAACATCGGATAAAATGCTCCGTACTTCATTTCCCTCCGGTTTTACAGTAAACTTGGAGTGGGAACAAACTTTAGTCGTAATACTCTAGGTAGAATTGTAATTTCATGCATCGTGCGCGCGAACGTCCGCGTTCGTTAGTGATTGCATTAGGTCCTGATATGATAGAAGCGAGTCTGCCTTTATCGAGCAGTTCCGTCAAGTTATAATTAAACATTTTCTATCAGAAAATCTTAATTACCCTGTTCGACCTAACTAACGAAACCAGGACCGCAGGAATTGGGTTACGAAAGTAGTTCATTCTAGATCAATGAGGCGGTTTTATAACTTTGCTAGAATTTTTTTTAGTGAAACCTTCAAAATGTAGTGTTGTTATTATAATTTTGGATTACTAACTTTCATTTTTAAAAGTTGCCTAGCAAATTGTTTTTAGAATACTACGGTTGGTTCTTAGAATACTAAAAAGCTATTTTAAAATCGGACTAATAATAATAATCAGTGGACTAAGGGCTGATTTTTCCAACGCCAGATAATTTTATCTGAGGAATAATTCAAATTTTTGACAGTTCTTCCATACAAAAACTGTCAGACGTCAATTTTATTCGACGAATAAAAAATATGATCTGTCGATTGAAATATCAGCCCTAAGAGATTTTTTTTTACATCTCGATTTTTCATCGCGAATAATTTTTTAACATTGTTTGGCGTACCTCTGTTATAACGACAGTGTTTTGTTTTGTTATGGTTATAGTATCAATACAATGGCATTATGATTGTAATCGAATACTATTGTAGTGTAATGTTGTTTACTATGGTTGTTTATGAATTTATTTATTTATATACATATACTTTATTGTACACCACAAAAATACATAACAAAAAAAATTGAGCGAATACAAAAAATACGGCGGGTAATAACAATGGGCGGCCTGAATCTTTGTTTAGGAGATTTTTCCACATGGAGGTAGGTACTCATATTTAGTGTCTCTGTTTCAACTGTCTACTGGTTCATCATGAGCAGTGGTGTCCCAGTGGTATCGGCCGTGACTGACGACTTGTAGATCGTAGGTTCGAATCCAGTCAGGCGCTTTACTTTGTGTTAATTATTTCAACACCACTGCTCATAAAACGGTGATGGAAAACATCGTGAGGAAACCGGCATGTCCTAGAACCAAAAATTCGAAGACATGAGACATCTACCAACTCGCACTAGGCCCGCGTGGTGGATTATGACCCACTCCCTTTCAGTGAGAGGAGGCCTGTGTCCCAGCAGTGGGAACATTTTAGGCTGATTATGACTGGTTCATCAGTTCATTCTAAACTCGTCCTTGTTGGATTAATGAGTATAAAACATGGACGATAGAACTAAAAACGTTGCTCTGAATATGGAGTCGTGTAAAGCAACGTTTACTGAGCGTTAAAAAGTTTTGCACGTTAGCCAAACGTGATAAAACACTATGTCTTGGTTCAAACGTAAAAAACTGTATTTTAGTACCTATATAGGTGGTAGCATCGCCCATTTAGTTTTTAAACGCTTTGCCATAATTTTCAGTTTGTGAGCTCTTTGAACGAAGCTGTAACTGATATGGATGCATTTACATTGCTGCTTTACCAACATAAAATATGTTTTCGGTATACACTAGATATGCTAACTAAAAACCAAACTTGGCTAATGATAAAAACTTTTTAACAAAAAAATTAAACCACCGAAAAAACTGCAAAGCAAAAAATAATAAACCTTTTTTATTTAACCTTAATAACTAAATTCTTAAACTAAAATGTAAGTATACCTAAGTAATTTTGAGTTAGCGCCAAACAATCAATAAACAAAGATCACTAAATTGCCTTAATTTTGAACGCCGCCCTTATTTCGATTTGAAGCTTTTGGTTTGGTTTATGTCGTTACTGGTTTACTTGTATTATCATCATGCTATTGTAGTAATATTATTACCTTTTTAGGCTTTTCTTTTTTATTAATTGGGTTTGATTTTTTTTTTCCAAATTTATATGGGACCAACTTTAGGGTACACCCTTTCCAATATTTTTTTTTTTAACAAAATCGGACCACTCTGTAAAAAGTTATGCGTGGTTATACATAAAAAAATACGCGTCGACTTGAGAACCTCCTCCGTTTTTTTTCGTCGGTTAAAAATAGAGGTTCAATGTTAACCCTTGTAGATTGAATTATAAATTTATAAATATACATTATCAGAGCTCGTGAACTTATTTCGTCCGTTCGCTTTCCCGAGAGTTCCTTGAAATGAGACTATTCTTTCTTTGCTTTTAAATAGATAGCTGCGACATAGTCCGTCTGCCTAGCCTTTTCCTAACTATTTTACGGTCGGCTTCCAGTCTTACCGGATGCAGCTGAATACCAGTATTTTACATGGAGCGACTGCTTATCTGACCTCCACAACCCAGATAGTGGGTAACACGATGCCCATTGGTTACACTGGTTGTCAGTCTTTTCGGCATCTGACTACCCGTAATAACTGTCAAAGATCTACGAATGACAGCCGGGACCAACGGCTTAACGTGCTTTCCGAGACACGGAGGGGTCTCGATATGTAATGGATAGTCCATCCTATCCACGAAGCGACCGCAGCAAGCTTGGCTTATCCTTCAATCGACCTGTGCAGCTGTTATTATTTATCCACGAGGGCCTGCAACATAGTGATATCCTAAATCCAGCGTCGGAGCATCCCCGCCTCGCCGAGGTCAAAGATCGTGTGTCGCATTATGTCAACCTGCAAACTTGCTCTGTTTCGACTTTACATTATTCAGGGTGTTCCCAATGAATATTTACTCACCCCAATTGAATTTCAATAGAGTTTTGTTAGTCCGACATTAACATTGCGGCTTGGATTATTTGGGGAATCGGGGTGATCTCGACTTGGGTAAATATGTATTTTTTGGTGGTTTAAATAGGTTAGAGTTAAGAAAACATCTTAGTTTTCTTTGCACAGTATTTTTTATCTAAAAAAATCTATTATTGCTCCTTACCTGATTTTTTCGGTAGGTAGGTATCTGCTGCTGCTGACAAGAAGGCTGTGTAAAATTTGAATACAACAATAAATTTATCATGTAGGTACCTGCCTACCCAGCAAAATGTTTTCGTTTGCAGAACGAAAAATGGAATTAACAACGAAGCGTCATGAATTTGTTTATTTACACAAAGAGCAAAGTTACCCACATGTTTATCTAATCGGTTGAATAATTAAGAGATTACAAGAGAGATCCAATAAATGATGCATATTATCGTTAACTATCGTTCTAAAATCGCTTCAGAGAAATCCTTCGAGTCTTCGTCGAATCTGGAACAATTCTGCGTGATTTGTGGCTTGTCTCATGTTTGCGAAATCCCGGCTTTTAATCTTAGGATTAGTTTTAACAGAAATAGGGTGTTTGAAGGAAGACAAATGTAAATCCAGGGGCATAAATCATTTTTACCATGTGCGACAACAGCGTGGAGTTATGTAGTGGGTACTTCATAAATCTAAAAGTTTGCATCGTAGTTTACTGTCACAGCCAAGTTTCCGTGGTTTTACAATTTCAAATATACGTCTGAAATATCAGGAGGCTCCCTTTATATGTCTGTCAGGTGGATTTGTGACTCCATTGTGTTGAATGCACTCACCTTTTTGGCGATTTATGCCGATACTTATGATTTCGATTTGAAGCTTTTGGTTTGGTTTATGTCGTTACTGGTTTACTTGTATTATCATCATGCTATTGTAGTAATATTATTACCTTTTTAGGCTTTTCGTTTTTATTAATTCCTATGTGCAATTTACTTGTTTCATTTTTGCATTATTTTGTTCTTATTCGGCATTTTATCCAATGAATGTTGTCCATTTGTTTCTTCAGATTAATAACCTTTTTGCTACTAATGCAAAGTGCATTAGTTCAGTAACATTAAGTCCAGACAAATTACATGTTCGAAACAATTATCATGACCGGCCTTTTCATCTTGCCAAAGCAATTTGCGAACTATCTGTACGTAGAAACCAAACCGAGAGGTTGTTTCTCATTCAGTGTCGCATCTCTTGATTGTAATCGTAATAATAGTTCTGCAATTAACGTTCGTGTTAATCTCTCAATAGATCCTGTTTGAATTGGCGGACTATACAGGTGTGTTGAAACAGGGACGATTGTACTTAGTAGCCGTGAATTATTGATATTAATTGTTACAACCATTTGTGGTCTGGTTTAATGGGACCGGGCTTAGGTACCTTCGTTATCACTGATATGTTCCTTGGCATAATGATTGACTGTTTCCAGTAATATAGACAAAAACAAAAGACGTACGCAGAACGCTTTGCCGCAAATAAATTAATGTATGAATGAATGAATCAGTTATTCAATACAGTTCACTTTGAGCAAGATTGAATGCCTTTGATGCGTGACTGTTCGATGCAGTTTTCCCGAAAGTTTGATGATACCAGATTCTAGGTAATGCACGTGCCTGTCTGTACTTCCAGATAACTCGTGCAGAAGTTATCGTTATGGTAAAAACATGTAATAACTCACGTCGAATTTTTGGCTCGCGAGACTGCTGAAAATATGTCATTGCTTTCAAAGGATTTATGAAAACGTTACGAGTTTACTTAATATACTGTCGATCAAAGGGTTAAACCTGTTTTCGCAAGGAAATTGACTGTATTTAGGACTATTTTTGAAGGGTTGGATCTATCCAATCGTCGTTAGATAAAGTTTTAAGGCTTTTAGATCTCTATTATTTTTGTAATATATTCCTAACGTCTTTCTAATCATCTCGGGAATATTGTGACGGTGTTGTTCAAAAATAACGGATCTACCAACACAAGTATGTATTAAATACTAATATGTTTATTTTAATATATACAGGTATAATAGTAATACTGACCCTAGTATTACTGACGCCATATTTCTTCTTCATCCCGCGCGCCGCCCTCGCATCGGTCATCGTATGCGCTGTCCTACAAATGGTCGATTATAGCATCGTCAAGAAACTCTGGAAAACTACCAGTGAGTATGAATAAATGCTGTTACATGGTTTCTTTTTTATGTTGACTGGAAATAATTTCAACCATGTCATCTTTACGCCTTTTTGCTAACATAGGATTGTATTGTAATTTGTGTATAGCATAATCAGCCTATAGGTAATGTTCCCACTGCTAGGACACAGGCCTCTTTTCTCGAGAGGGAGCGGGCTGTAATCCACCACGCGGGCCCAGTGCGGGTTGGTAGAAATCACATGCCTTCGAATTTTTAGTTCTAGGACATGCCGGTTTTCTCACGATGTTTTCCTTGACCGTTTTGAGAGCAGTGGTGATGAAATTATTAACACAAAATAAAGCGTCTGTTTGAGTTCGAGCCCACGACCTACAACTCGTAAGTCCCGGCCGTTACCATTGGGCCACCACTGCGCCTTTGTGTATAGTCGACCTCGTAATTGCTTTACCACCCTGTAGTTTAATGGCACTTGCATGACAGTACTATAGTATAGTCGACCTCGCAATTGCTTTACCACCCTGTAGTTTAATGGCACTTTCATGACAGTAATATAGTATAATCGATCTCGTAATTGCTTTAACACCCGGTAGTTTACTGGCACTTGCATGACAGTAATATAGTATAGTCGACCTCGTAATTGCTTTACCACCTGGTAGTTTAATGGCACTTGCATGATTGTAATATAGTATAATCGACCTCGTAATTGCTTTACCACCCTGTAGTTTAATGGCACTTGCATGACAGTAATATACTTTCAACTTAAGCGAAGTTTTAATTAGGTTCGAATTGTTGTCAAAAGTGTAGAGCACTAATGAGTTCGACTATACCTAAGCAACACAACCATATATTTGAAATACTTGCCTTATACACTTTGGCTTTGAAAGAGAGAAAATTATTTTATTTGGTACACCCACAGGAAATACAAACATTAATAAAGGACATTAAATCTAACTGATTCGCGAAAACAATAAAAAACTATATAAAAAAGGACCAATAAAACTTTATATCTCATATAATTACAATATCTAATACAGATTAGAACTAACAAAACAGTGAAAATAACAAAAAAATGGAAGCAAGGCCAAAAAGGCTCCTCTCAGCAAGACCGCCACTCTTCGCTGCTCTCTTCCGGCATCTGTGTTCGCTCCCACATGACATCAAAAAGAGTGAACAGGCAGCTTCTGGGCACGCTCGTTCCAACATAGACCTCATCCATCGCTTTCCATCAAGCGTGATCGAAGTCAAGAGCAGGCCCATTTAGCAATAAAAAATAATAAAAAAAGACGCTGCGATATCTGAAAAGAAAACCTGGTTTGCGTTTAAGAATAACTCGTAAAACGTTAAAACAAAATCTACGGCCGTGAAATGATAATTTCTCAGCAACGTCTTTCAACGTGCAACACTTAAGAAACGTTTGGAATTATTTGAATGAGAGGAAAATCAAATATTTACCTACTATCGTATTCCATTAAATTCTATTTTCGCTTTTAGTCAGGTACTTGGGCGACCCCTTGTAATCCCACTAAAGATTATAATGTTATTCCACTTGGTGGTAGACAAAGTTCAAGAGTTGCCAAGTTTCACTCATTGTCGTCGTCGTATTTCGTGTCTCTTGACATTCATTTTGGAAGTGTTAGAAAAATACTACGGACTTGGTAAACTTTGCTGATGGTGGGTGATAAGATTGGAAGTTTTAAGACTGATTACCGTGTCTGTATGATTCGCTAAATGAATATACTCGTAAATATGAAATATCAATCTGCCCAGCCTTTCCCAAATATGTTGATGTCGGCTTTCAGTCTAACCGGATGCAGCTGCATACCAGAATTTTACATGGAGCGACTGCCTATTTGACCTCCACAACCCAATTGCTGGGTAATACGATACCAGTTGGTAAAACTGCTTGTCAGACTTTCGGGCTTTTGCCTACCTGTAACGACTATTAAAGATCCACAAATGACAGCTGGGACCAATGTCTTAACGCGCTTCCCGAGGCACGAAGAGGTCTGGGTATATAAAGACCCATCCACAGTCTAACTGCGGCAAGCGTAGCTTAACCGATCGGTCGACCCGTGCGGCTATTACTTAGCCACAAGCGCTTCAATTGAATGGATATCATAATAATTTGTATAGAATACAAATATCCTGGTAACGTACCTACAGTGTAATTTCCAAAAAGACCATTCTTATAGTGTCAAGTAAACCTAGCAATATCGGTATTTGCTACACTCACAGCATTTATTGCAATTAAACTATTTACAGGCACTTTTGAATTGTCAAAGAGTCAGTCTGAAAGTTGAAGCCAGTTCTCTATGGAGAAGAACGGGCAAGAAACTCCAAGGACACTCTTTTAAATCAAGATGTTACAAAATCCTAGGTATTATTCTTGTTCCTTCTTTATGTGAGCACAATGCAAAAAAATAAAATGAAGAAACAATTCAAAATATAAGGTTAAAAAGAATCCCTGGCAGTTAAGAGATGATCAGTCTCATTTGAAAATGTATCATAAACGCGAGATTTGAGATTGAAATTCTAAAAAACAACTTTTCCGTCAGTATAATTATTTTCGACGTCAGATGTACCTACGCAGCTTTTCTGACACGTGTCTTCTAAATAAGTAAATAATTCTTCTAAATAATTTTTCTTCATGATAACGAAACAAAGAAGTATCAGTTTAATGAATACTTTCAGGATATTGTTACGAATACCTAAACTAAGCTTATGTTTAAGCCGACGTTCTCACTGACGTAAAATTATTGGGGCGGGATTTTATCGCGCACTGGAGTTTCAACCCTTGGTTTTGAGCCGAGCATTGAGAATCCAACAAAGCGCATCCCAGTCCGTCCGTCAAAAAACGACTAAAACAGACTAAAAACCACCCCGTTGGTCCATCTCACACCTACGCGGGAACGTACGATCCTTCCGCAACCCCCGACTGGGGCCCGTGCCAACCTGGGCTAACCGCACAAGCCACACGTATTTAACCTAGGAAGATGCTTACAAAATTAAGAACTGATGGAATTACGTTCATTAAGGTCCCGTCAGCGGTACAGAAAGAAGTTTTTAATAAAGGAGTATGCGTAAATTCGTTGTCACGCCTACAGGCTTAAGCTATTTTAATTAAAATGTGGGCTCAAATGAATAAGCTCATGTATGTTGTTAATGATATTTCTGCATAACGTTTATTACTTTGTGTTGCAAAGGATAGGATAGGATGTTATTTTGTGTAAGCTTTTCGGTTCTATATCCGTTTTCCGGCAGTAACATTATTATTATTGTAGGTTTATGCTGGAGGGCTGGATCTCATTTCTCTCAGTATTCTTACTCATCAGGGTTATAAATGTCATGCCTTATTCTCTAGTGTTATTACCAGGACTGGGTCGAACCTTGCATAGATTTCCTAAATTTTAAATAGTACTATGCATTAGCATTGTCAATGTTTTCATTTATTGTCGTATTGTCGTCACCACATTGTACAAGGTGGCATGGACATCGATGCACAACCCACCACCATAGATTCAGTACATAATTTTGACCCCCATGTGTTGCAAACATCTTGGGTTATAAAAAAAAAATAGTTGTTCCATACCTTTCATTGACCTTGTCGGTTTTGCACTTTTCTATGAAACAGCAGATTTATTTTTCAGAGAATCATGTGCTGAATTCATAGTTACCGTTTGGGTGTCGATGTCCCTGCCACCCTGTATATTTAAATACAACCTTTTGTAGCAGAAAAAAGAGTACCCAAGTATAATAGTTTTGTAGTAAAATTTAGCTGGGCCTTTCTCGGAAATATTTCCACAGCTTTTCCATAAAACCTTTTATGACATATAGAAAGATATACTAGTATCGTTTACAATAAGCACAAAATACGCAAATGGATAGTACAATAAATTTCAGCTAGGCTTTTCTTGGAAAAAATTTCACTATTTAATCAAATTATTTTGTACTCTATATTCATTATTCCTTTTGACAGGTTTTGGGAAATAATTAAAAATAAAAGCTACCTTTATACCCTGTCCATTAGGTTAACCGTTTTTCACAGCTGTCTTAGAACATACATATTCCTAATTACTTAAAAGTTAACTTTAAAATGCGTAAATAAATAAATATATAAACTGCCTTATCTTATTGAATTATCTTATTTAAGGCTTCTTACATACATTATAATACCGAAGGTGTATCAATCAATGTATTGTGTGTTGCTGCAATCACTAGTTCCATCTGTCAAAAAACGGTTTACCTAATGGACAGGGTATAGGTCCAGGTCTTTATGAATAAACAGTGACCTTTCGTTGTAGGTTACTTCTTCATTTACCTTTCATTTATCTCGAATTGTACGAGTAACAAAACTTAAGCCCGACTACTGAAAATCACGCTCTAAAAAGTATGAAACAAGAAAATATTCTCATCTGAAATTGTTATGTACAAGCTATTCAAAATATCGTCTATTGAATAAACAACTTACACGTTTACTTACATTTAAATGTATTTAATACATAGTCATAGTGATGTTCAGAGGATAGCTGTGGTCATAAGCCACTTTGCCCAGGTATTGTTTTATTAAGGTAGGTGGCATACGACCACGGCCACGAGCTCTTTTTTTTGTTTTTGACTATGTCCTCCAGAGGGCGCCATATTTAATGTGACGTCACATAGCTTATAACCAGCGGACGATCAAGATGCTTCCAACAATACCTCATTTGCCAAATTATGACAATGAGCTTAGAAGTTATGAGGGAACAGATGAACATACATACATACCCACATACATACATACCGGTCAAAATTATAACCCCTTCATTTTGCTTCGCCGTTGTGAGGTAAAAATAACTCACGCCACGTCTTGGTAAAAACATCGGTCAATCAGCAAAGACACGCCCGTCTCTCTCACAGAGAGGAGGACTGTGTCCCAGCAGTGGGAACGTTGTAGGCTGATTAGGTATGCGTGTGGAGCCCATTCAAGAGCCAATGTCGTCTTCTTATCTTTACTTATAAGCTGAAAGAAGTACTTATAAACCTGACATTACAATAATATGCTCGCAGGAATGGACCTCATCCCTTTGCTGGGCACATTCTTCTGCTGTCTGTTCTTGGGCATCGAGATTGGTCTGTGCTGCGGCGTGGGCATCGATGCGCTGTTACTGCTGTACTACCACTCGCGGCCTCCGCTAGACGTGCAGTATGTGGATGTGAGTAAAATGATAATGTTCTAGTTGGTCACAGAATATCGATTACGTTCTTTTACAATGGGTAATTGCGTAATACACCATCAGTAGAAATGGATTTTATTTTGATAGTTCAACAACATTCATTACATTATTTACGATGTTGAGCCGACAATTTTTCGAACAAATGAAGCAATGGATTAGCAATATCCTTCAAAATTATTCAGATTAATTTGTTTTACGCTATTTGGGTGCGGGTCAGAAGTCTGTGAGTAGGTAGACCTGCCATAAACTCTTGTACTTTAGAATCTCGGTATGTAACCCATTAATCGTTTATGGAGGTCAATGATAGTCGCTTCATGTAAACTATTGAATTTCAACAACATCTTGTTGATTAGGGGGCCAACTACTAGATCCTATTACAATGTAATGCCTGTACCTAAGTGTAAAATCAACGAATAAGTAATTTGGGCTTTTTAGAGACCTTACTGGTGCATAAAGTTAGCAACTATGCCAAGAGTTTAGTATATACACTGAAGACGTAAGTACATAATTACCGGGGAATTTACCGTTAAATAACGTCACTGAAATGTTATTTATGAAAGTAAGTTGGTGTGTTTTCCTAGAGAGTGTATTTGACACCGTAAAGTCAAACCCCGCTGCTCAAAGATTTAAATCGCTAGATTTGCTCTCACCGTGCTTAGCACGAGAAAAAGTGTCCATATTGAGAACAGTGAGCTCATACATTAATATATAGCGTTTCCATGACAATCAAGTCAATGAGTCATTGTGTGTGAGGTGTCAAAACAAAACAGAAACGCGACTATCTTTTGATGCGTTAGGACGTATCTAACGATTTAAATCTTTGCCGCTGTCACTATTTCCATGACAGCCGTCATGGCGCCCGTTACGTGCGGTCACCGCTTTCCGAGGAAACCCCTCCCTTACCTTAAGCGGGACAGTGTGACACGTTTTGCTGCGTATCGAGATGCTACTAATTTGCGTCAAACCACAAACTCAAATTCTGTACGTCAGCAAGCGAGAAATTCACTGCATTAATGACTAAATTACAAGTTCGTCACTCAAATCCACCATTATTATTCAGCCGCTCAAATTGTTATATAAAGTAAAAAGGTTTATTGCAGAAACTTGTACAACTTTTATAGTAAATCTTACGTAAGGACCTCCTTTTAAGTAAAATATATAGGTATCTGTGCCAGGAGGCCCCGCTATAAATGATAAATGATTTATTTTCTGTAAGTAGGTTTGTACAAACACTTTTACACGTCAATCATATTTCTTTTAAACTAGATGAGTTCGGCGTTTCCTATCTGACTATTCTGAGAAGAAAGGCCTAAACAAACTCAGAGGTCACACATAATCTTGGTCAGATCAAGTGAAGGCCTTGTAGGTTGGTGTCTGAAATGGTCTTTTGAGGAAAGAACCACACAGATTGAGTGGACGTGTTCAGTCAGTGCCCGCATTTGTCAAAAATCGTGCAGCTCAACTCAGAACTTGAGGAGCTCAACGATTCGACGAACGTCTCGTCGTCGTCTGCTAAAGAAAGGACATGTGGGTAGGCCGCGTAAATTACTCAAACTGCCAGATCATAATTAAAATTATCTAAGAAAGGAAAAACTAAATGACCCACATAGCTCTTCAAGAATATAAGGTATATGAAGTTAATTATCATTATTCTTCAGTAAAATCGTCTATTTTCTTCATCAAAGAGTTGCAGCACTAAATAACCCTGAATAAAGCTAAAGCGTTTGAACTTAGTTTTGGTGTGAAAAGACATCTCCGTACATAACGTGCAACTTTGCAGTAAGTTTCAGTAAAATTCTATCAAATGTGAGTCAAGCATGCATACTGAAAGTTTCCTCTCAGCTTTCTATATTACGTGTGTAAATTTTAAGCCACTCTATAGAATTTTAAAGCAGGTAATTTAGTTACGTGTGTAACTACGTTGTGTATTTACTGAAATGTGTTTTAATGCGTTCAGCTTTGGTGAAATACTTTGTCCGTTTTAATGAAGGTCCTTCATTAAAATGGGCCTTCTTCTTTCCTTCATTAAACTGTTTTCCTATACCTATAGGAAAACAGTTTTAAATAAAGGCTCATTTCCCTCAAAGCATGCTTTTTGATTTCGATCGATTTCGCAAACAGGATTTTCCCACATTACCATTTCCACCAAAACGAAAGTGTTCACAACTTCACATTATCACGTTCGTAGCACTTTTAAGGTACAGATTGCTTTTTAAAAATTCACAGGCACTATTATTTGGTCGCCGCCCTTTTATAATAAGTTGTTTTGTGAAAGTTGTTAAACCTCCTAAAACGTTAAAGCTTAGTAGAAGGATTATTTTAAATTGATCAGATGATGTTATTCAGTCCAACAAACTCGTATTTTTTCTTAAACTATGGTTTCCAAGAAGATTGGTGGCTGCCACACAATGGCTGCAGTGACGGCTGTCATGAAAATGATGGCAGCGGGTTTGACTTTACGGTGTCAAAAAACGCTCTCTAGGAAAACACACCAACTTACTTTCATTAATAACGTTCCCTTCACGTCATTCACCGGTAGATTGCAGACGATATAGGGCGGTCACCGCTCTTCTAGTAAACCATAGCTTTAGTAACGACACACATTAAAGCGATGAGACGTCGCAACGCATAACTTCGGGCATTTCCTTGAAAGACTCTTCGGGTGACGTTACCGATTTTCGTGATGTGACGGACATCACAACGCTTTATGTGTATCGGCCTCAACACAACATCCAACGTTTTAATTAACACTTCTTATTTAATTTCAACAGAACGGCAGCCTGCCGCCACACTACGCGATCCATCCCGTAGGTGGTCTTCACTTCGCGGGCGCCGAGCGCGTTCGGACCAAACTCTTCATGCTACAACAAAAAGCCCAACCAACTGTCACCCCAGTCACTACAATACATACCATAAGTAACGTCCCCGAGAGTGAAATCCCTAAAAGTGGTCAATGGAACGTGCCCAGTACGAACGGAGCGGCCACATCTGCTCCTCATAGTGACAGGAGAAAAAATGACGTCGAATCTAGTGGCGTTAAGTCTGCGAACTTACTAGTGGTCTACTGTGACGCGTTGTACAGATTGGACTACACTTTTCTACAGGTACGTCTTTTAATTTTTATTTCAAACTTTTAAAATAATACTGTTACTTTTATGTTTTCCCAGCCAGCACTAGAACGAATGGCTTAAAGTTACAGATACTGTTTAAAGAGAGAAACTTCGTCCCCACGAGAAGCACCTATAGTTTGTTTCAAAAGCATGTGATGAAACTGTAAATAATCGCTGTTTATGTTAAAATCTTAGGCATATCACTCAGTGAAGGGAATTAGTAACACTTTCATCTGTATCTAGAAGGTTTGAATTTTATATCTTACCACTTTTTCCAAAAAGTTTGTTGAATCAAATTGTAATTAAAAAATCGTCGATGAAAATAAATTAACTTTGATTGTCAAATGAAAAACATTTTTAAGGTGATTGAAAATTAGAATTTCGGGGCTCAAATCATGAAATAATCAAATCAAAGTACTCGCTTTGATTTGATTATTTCATTTGATTTAATTTGTGAGTGACACTTCAAATTGACATCCGTAGGTACGTTTTATGATCCAGTTAGTTTACGTTTTCATGAGATACTTTTGGGATAGACTATATTTGTTTTTGCACCAAAGCTTTCAGACTAGAACCTAAAATAATTCCCCTAAGATGATCATTAAAGCTCTTGACTATAACATTACACCGGTACATATATCGACACAATGATTACTGAATCCACGTTCCACATGTTGGTAAGTACGTGTGGTAAATCAAGATTTTCATTATTAATATAATATTATAATCGATTTCTCGATATATTTTATATAGTCCATAATACGGTAGAGCGGAGGAAATTGATTTCTGATGGCGTGAACCTACGTACCTTTTATTAATAGTTATTTCGCGTTTATAGAAACAGCCAACGTCAGGCAACCTTTTGATCCTTCAAATCGTGCTACGTAACTATTCATTCGCGGATATTCTTGCTGAATGTTGAGCATCATCATTATGTAAGGTTTTACAGCCGCGGGAGGGCGTTAGCCTGGTCAAGTATATTTCTCCAACGTGACTCATTTCCGGCTTTTTCTCTCCAATTTCGTACTCCAACACTTCTTAAATCTCCGTCTACACCATCCCACCATCTGAGCTTGGGTCACCCTCAATTTCTTCGGCCATCCTTGCTACCAAGTAAATGTTTGGGTGGTCTGGTGTCGTCCATTCTAGCGTCCTTCCCGTCGAAGACGTCCTATTTTAATGGTTTTAATTAGGTACAATTAGGATCGTCGTGCTTACAATGTTAAGTATGATGACATTAATTTAAACAAATTAAATCATTAGTCTACATAAGCCTCAAATGTACCCTTTTAGCCTGTGTTATGCAAAATGCAAAACATGTTGGTAGTAACGATCACATAATGTTCAGTGTCGGGTCACTGGCTAGGCTAGGCGTCATTTAACCATTCATTACGGCCAAATGGCTAGCTCATGTTTTACTGCTAATGGTCATCTATTTAAGTAACATTCGACTTTTTTTTTCTATTGTGTTTACATGTTTAATGTAATAATATCAATTATCATCATTGTGATTAGTTTTATGCGTGACTAGTATCTTCCTGCGACTTCATCCGCGTGATATTTCGTCCCCCGAGCCACCGCATCACATCCCATCTACAACCTGCGCTAATTCTTCGTTTTCGCTTAACGTTCTTTCTGACTGTATTCTTTTTGATCGGCTCCTAAGGGTCGTAGCGTAATGTTAAATAACCTTCCTCAAGAATTGGGCTATTAAATACCGGGTGGCAGGGACATCGACGCGCAATCTGTAACCATGAATTCAGCATATGATTTTAGACCCCTTAGAGTAGAAATTTTTTGTCGGTTATCAAAAAAAAATATCTGCTGTTTCATAGGAAAATGCAATACCTACGCGGTCAAAATGTATAGAACAGCTAACCGATGAAATCTATCGACGTGAGGGTGCTTAGAATCTTGTGCTGAATCCATGGTAACTGGTTGCGCGTCGATGTCCCTGCCACACTGTATAAAAATATTTTTTCAAATCCCACTGGGCGTTCCCGAGATTAGCGCGTTCAAACAAACATACTCTTCAGCTTTATTATTAGTATATATATAATTTAACTATATCCCCAAAGATAGAACCACACATAAATGTCTTCACATTTATGTGTGGTTCTATCTTTGGGGATACTCTACGTGTAGGTACTATCTTTGGGAACCTCTTCAGGTTCCCAAAGATAGTTAGTTCCTACACGTAATGTGAAGAGGTTCCCAATATCTCAATTAATCCCAATACAAGAAGTAGCTACTGATTATTGTGGATTAGGTAAGTTTTGTATCAGCTCGAGTCAAATGTCTACTCAACACGAGAACAAAGGTTGCCTGATTCTTTGTTAATACTATCATTCTCGTACATTCGACAATTTCAAGAGTTTTCATGCTTAGCAAGCATAAGAAGCTTTTTTTGAACAGTTAATTTGTCTTAAAAAGACATTAAAATATTTAGGAGCTTACAACTTCCGTGTCACGTAATAAGGGTGGAAAAGCAAATTAAGAATTACATTTCATTAAGTATAAGTAATTCACTGTAGACAAGGAACATGGTTTGATTATTTAAAAAATCTAATTTAGGTAAGAGATTCTGGTATGGACACTTTGACAGTAAACGACCTTTTAGTTGTGAAAGTGGGTCCTTTGTGTTTGTGTTTTGGACAGTTTTAAGGTCGCACTATAGAATCGATTTAGCTAAAAAGTTAGGGTAGATACCTACAAGGTCCTTCGGCAAGGATGAAGGTTTACATACCGAAAAACTATTATGGTAGCACTTGGACGGAGCACGGTGCATTGGACACCTGGTGAAAACAGAAAACTAATAATCTTCTATATAAATAATTAAACTTATAACTACCCTCTGTTTCCGTCCGGGGTTAGAAATGAAATGCTGCTCGTTGCTAGGCGCACGACGTACTTAAGAACGGTTGGACCGATTTGGAATTTTTTTTGGCTATTTTCGTAATACTCGGAATTAAGTTTTTTGGAAAAAAAAGTTTCCCGGAAAATTTTCAAATTGGGGAAAAAACCAACGACCATTTTTTCTATGAGATTTTTGTACGAACTCAAGACTATAACTCATGATTCGAACGATTGGATCATAAATAGAACAGTTCGGATGTTCGTAACTCGAATCATGCCGAAACGGAATACTTAAGGATGCGCTTAGGTAGCCCAGCCTAATTCAAATTTTCTTACGTTTTTTTGCAATTTGCAGGTCGGTGTCAGGTTGTTTATCAATCAACTCAGCCTTTCGCAGTCCACTGCTGGACATAGGCCTGTCCTAGGCTGCGCCACAAAACCCTGTCCTCCGCCTTCTGCATCAAGTCCGTCCTTGCATCCTTCTTTAAGTCGTCCGTCCATCTAGCTGGGGGGCGTCCCACACTGCGCTTGCCGATAAGCGGTCTCCACTCCAGGACTCGTCTGCTCCACTATCGGTCCTTCGACAAACATGGCCAGCCTACTGCCACTTCAGTTTGCTTACTCTGCGCGCTATGTCGGTAACTCCGGCTCTTTTCCGGATAATTTCATTTCTGGTTCATCCTTCAAAGAGACTCCGAGCATAGCTCGCTCCATAGCGAGCTGAGCGACCTTGAATTGGTCAGGTTGTATGTGACGGTAACATATGTACATGGATTTACAGAATTATAATCATTAAAATCAGCAATACAATTTTTAAGTTAGAATTGGCCTCAAATATCATGATTTCATGAATTAGTCATTCAATAGGGTAATATGAACTTAGAGAGTTGTATCGATGGTTTTTATGATTATAATTCTAAGTATAAATAAATATTTGTTACGGCCGCGAATCATATTTCAACATACAAACTGATACTGACCTGCAAATTTCAAAAAACGTTCGAAAATTTGAAGTTCGCGGGCTTACCCTGACGCTTTCGCCTTTGCACAAAGGTATTTAGAACTAATGTAAGAAGTAGATTTTCTGGGATCCCAAAATCCAGGTGTATAAAGACGTGCGCAAAATGAAGAAAAAGAAAACAACATTTAAATAAAGGCACGTGTAAAACTATGAAATACTTATCCAAAGTCTTTAGGGTAAATGTTGTTTATGAGACCCATTCCGATCGACGCCATATAAAAATTGGTTTGGAAAGTATATGTGAACCCTGCAAGGCTCGCTGACGATATTACATGTTTATCGTGTGTGGTCAAGCGGATGCTCCATATTCTATTTTCGGGAGTGTTATTACGAAATTATCCTTTCCGGCATAGACTTCAGACGAAACCTTTGCGGAATCACATAACTTCCTGTAACTTAACAAAAAAAAAATAGAACTGTTTAGGTAAGCATGCATAATGTACAGCCTATATAATTTTCTCACTGCTGGGACACAGCCCTCCTCTCTGTCACCGGGAGTGGGCCATAATCCACCACTCGGGACCAGTGCTGGTTGGTAGAAGTCACATGTCTTAGATTTTTTTAAGTCCTAGGACATGCCATGTGTTTTGTACCCATATTTGCAAAATAAGTATCTTATCTTATGCCGGTTTCCTCACGATGTTTTTCTTCGCCGTTTTGAGAGCAGTGGTGATGATATAATTTACGCAAACCAACGAACCCAAACAGGGGCTCTGTTTGGGTTCGAACCTATACGATCTACAACTCGTAAATTACAGCCATTACCACGGGGCCACCACTGCCCTCGGTAAGCATAATGCATGCAATTATAATGTAAATACCCTTCACATGCGGCGTCACAGAAAATAATATGTTTTTAAAAGAAAATTGTGTCTTGCCAAATTGATAATATAAATTCCGAAGGCACAAAGAACGAAACTTAAAAATAAATTGTTTACAAAAATAAGCACACTTTTATTCATTTTAAGCAGAAAAAACTACTATGACTAAGTAGTCTTTATTTTATTTTCAGTAAATGAAAAGCAACTTATCAAAAAATCAATAGGAAATACGAACATCAGTCCTAGGAAAACACAAAATGTTTTTCGTGTATCTAAATTGGAATTATCAGTACCCTTTGTGAAAGAAAATAGGGAATAAAAGGGTCGGTATCACGTACTTACGTAGGCAGGTAATACGGACTTTTTGATGTTATAAAGTTGATCCACAAAGAAGTATTCTGAGAAACTTGAAGTCACCTTTGCCTATAAACTATTTACTTGTTCTGAAAGTAACATTATGCTTCAAGAGTTAGGTAGATTATGTTCGCATCATGTGAAACCAACCTGTTCTTTTATTTATTCACACAGCAGCGTCTGAGCACGTTTAGATGCCTACTTATGTAAGTAAGCAGATCATAAAAGCTTGTACTTTTCTATATAAACCGGCCAACTAAAATCAAATTTCACAATCGCGACTCCACGTGGTACTTGTTTGCCCTACCCCGTGATTTTTTTTTATTTTAGTTCGTGACAACTAATTTTTTTCCACACCTTCTTAATCGTGAAAAATAAATCATTAAAAATAGTCCAATTTAGTTAAATCAAAATTTTAGGTGAAAAACGTCAAATTTAGAATAGCTAAATTGCCATTGGCGCCGATTCCCATGTTCACAAACTAAACTAAATTGAAGTTTAATGCATCTTTTTCTTTCTATTTAATTTAGAAAAGGACAGAAGATAAATATTAGTTTAGTCCTGTCAAATTAGTCAGCGCCTGGCGTAAATTGACGTACTTTTAGTAGCCATGTTTTTAATCACGTCTAATCTGTCTATGGAGTATCTTAATTTGACAGGACTAAACTAATATTTTATCTTCTGTCCTTTTCTTGAATGAAATTGAAAGAAAAAGATGCACAGAACTTAAATTTAGTTTAGTTTGTGAACAAGGGAATCAGCGCCATTTTCAGTAGATTAATAACTCAGTGCCATCTAAATATACTTAAGTTGTGTCACTTTAGTCAATTTCAGAATGGTAAATCGTCGTTTGACAGGAATACACAAATTTTTTTTTGTCAAGTTTAGAGGCATTTGTGACAAGAGAATCGGCATCACTGACCTGCAGATTGCAAAAAACGAAGAAACTGTTTACGATGAAACGGTACAAGTTCTTTACACGAGATCAGCTGCATAATGAGTCAATAGAACAACATGTGT
Source organism: Apamea epomidion (assembly GCA_947507525.1). Taxonomy (NCBI): domain Eukaryota; kingdom Metazoa; phylum Arthropoda; class Insecta; order Lepidoptera; family Noctuidae; genus Apamea; species Apamea epomidion. The sequence goes on from OX382232.1 coordinate 8,606,982, forward strand.
TAGACTAGCGGAAATTTTCCAAAACTTGTGAGTTTGGCTTGTTTGTGTTTTTGTCCTTACTTTATTTCACTAATTATTGCTAACTAGATTCTATTCTAGTTTATTAATCAGCGGCTGCGCCATGTTAGGTTATGCGAAACGTGAATCAAACAAGCAGCTCCAGTAATGACTGCCATATTTAAAATAGTTCATTTTTATTATATACCACCACCAACATTATCAATGTACCTACTTATGAATATCATCACAAGATACCTATCTAACTAAACCAGGGTATATAAAATTAGCATCAGTTTAATATTCCATTGACCGCAAACCGCAACGTCAAATCACATGCAATGTTGATGTGTTTACCGCAGCGCGAGTTAAAACGTGCAATAGGCGCGCAACTTGCAACGAATATAATTAATATTAATTGTTAACTATTCGTATGTAATTATTTATCTTTTTGATATTAAGCCCGTTGTTAACGCGAACGCTTCAAAAGTGGTTGTTTTCATTTAATTTTACCTCTGGCTGAAGTCGATGTTATCCAAAAGTACGTGGCGTGTTGTTGTATCCGTTGTGTATGTTATAATTTAATTTCATAATTTTATGTACAAAGTTGTAACAACTTTTATGGATGTTACTTGTTGGTCGGTGGTGTTTTATAGGGTCATTATGCTTGTTCCGCTGGTGTGCGTCGGATCGATTAAAAGTATCGGAAACTGCTCGAAACGAGGAGCGTTACTTACTGTTTAATGTTATGAGGTTGATAAGAATAGTTCAACTTTTTGAAGTATCAGATTGGTGCCGTAGTATAAATAAAGGGCTTAGGTATATATTTATATAGTAAAGTGTTTACTAAAGGTTATACAATTGCGGCACCTGCTTCACTGCGGACGAGGAAGCTATCAATGATTTTCTTGCTCAAGAAACGTACAAATGATTGTAGGTCCCTTGTCAGTAAAAGAGATACATATATTTATAGTTGATTGCTGATTGTTCACACCTTCGCCGTATTGCCGGCGACTACTCGTTGGTCGTAGCGACAAGTTCTATCAAAGAAAGTACTCGCTCAGAGACGCTCGCTTGGCGGGTAGGACACTCGCTGAGAGATTCATACTTGGTACGCACGCACAGGTACCACCAAGTAATCGCTTATCGCTGTCGCGTACCTACTCACTGGTCGATGCTCGCCAACTCCTTTTTAGTTGGTGGTTGGTTGTTGGTTGGTTGGTGGTTCGTTGGTTGGCAATTGCGTCTCAATCACCGGTGATAGGATAGGTGCGTGAGCGATGAAACATTTAAAATATGTTTCAAGCATCATTATCTCTTTGCCCTTTTTTTTTTTTTTTTTTTCAGGATGGGAAATCATCAAATGACTCCTCCCGCTCTGGGTGGAGCAGAAGGGAGTGTCAGACTCTTACTGACTAAAACCCACCCGTGTTCCTTCCTTAGCCCTTTACATACCAGGGCAGCGGTAACCCTTTCGGACAATCCCGCTACCCCGGCAGGCTTCGGCCCTGTCGGGCCCCGTCAACTACGCTGACATCTCTTTGAGGCGCGCGTGGAACACATACACGCCGTCCGGCACGGGCCTGGTCCTGATCGGACGGAGAGCTACCCATTGCTCTCCGCCCGCAGGCCCGCGCCTACGGTGGCCGGGAGTCGTCACGCGGCTCCCGACGCCCGGAGCGTCTCCCTCGGCGGCTGAGGCGTGAGGATCTTTCCCTCGCCCATCCCGCCACCTCCTTCGCTAGCATGACTGCTTCGCAGAAGGAGGTGACCGCCTCCCACTCCCTCTCGCCCCGGACCATGGCTTGCACCAGGGCCGGGCGCGAGAGGTCGCCGCCGCTGCCGATCGCCTCTACGAGGACACGGCGGTGCTCTGCCCAAGCGGGGCAGACCTCCACCGTATGCTCCACCGTGTCCTCTGGGCGATCCTCGCAGTGGTGACACCCGGGCGTCTCCTCCCGCCTGATGATGTGCAGGAACCTCCCGAAACATCCGTGTCCGGAGAGGACCTGCGTCAGGCGGTAGGTGAGAGCGCCGTGACGCCTCCCTAGCCACTCCTCAAAGAGGGGTCTTACCGCCGCTATCGTGGCGTGCCCTGCGCTGGGTTGCGATAGTCGCGCCTTCCATTCCACCATGAGACCGCGCCGGAGGTCCGTCCGCTCCGCAGCGATTTGCCGCGGGTGCAGAGTTTCCCCCCGACGTAGTGCCTCCGCGCGCCAGTCATACAGGCGCGCGAGGACTATCGCCTCCAGATCCCATGGTGGCAGTCCGGCAAGGAGGCTTGCTGCCTCGCCCGAGATCGTGCGGTATCCCCGGATAAGCCTTATGGCTACCACCTTTTGGGGCGCGTTCAGGTAGTGTGCGGCTCGAAGCCGCAGTGAACGCGCCCATACCGGGGCCCCATAAAGGGCCATGGACCGCACGACCCCCGCGTAAAGCCTCCGGCAGGAGGCGTTTGGCCCCCTAAGGTTGGGCAGGAGCCGCTTTAAGGCGGCCCCGGCCCGTTCCAGTTTGGGGGCCAAACGTCGGAAATGCTCGACGAAGTTCCACCGGCTGTCGAGGACGAGACCCAGGTATCTCATCGTTGTCTCGACGCCGATGTGAACCCCTCCTACCATCAGTTGGGATCCCGAAGGCGGCCCGTACCGGGGCCCATGAAAGGACATGGCCTCGGACTTGTGCAATGCCACCTCGAGACCCAACTGCCGGATCCTTTCCACGACTATCGCAACCCCGCGTGTCATCGCGTCGGCCGCCGCCTGATGCGACCTCCCCTGCGCCAGGACCAGCGTGTCGTCAGCGTAGCAAACTACGCTGACGCCATCAGGGAGGTCGGCCCGCAGCACCCAGTCGTAACCGATGTCCCACAGGAGCGGCCCCAGAACCGATCCCTGTGGGACACCGCACGACATCTCTCGCCGGTTCCAGTTCCCGTCGCGACCGGGGTAGATGACGGCTCTGTCCGTCAAATACGCCCCGACTATTCGACGGAGGTAAGTCGGCACCCGGTGATACCGGAGTGCCTCCCCAATGCAGCTCCAGGGCAGGGTGTTGAACGCGTTGGCGATGTCGAGTGACACCGCCACGACCACCCCACCCCGGGACACCGCGTCCCCCGTCGTGAGGGCTCTCACGCGCATGATGGCGTCCACCGTCGAGCGCCCCTTGCGGAAGCCAAACTGGCACTCCGCAAGATCCGGCCCCATCCTCACCAGGTGCCCGACGAGGCGGCCCGCAATCACTCTCTCAAAGAGCTTGCCGACCTCGTCGAGCAGCACTATGGGCCGGTATGCGGACGGAGAGTCCGCAGGGCGCCCTGGCTTCTGAATGAGGACCAGCTTCCCCGTCTTCCAACGGAGTGGAAACTGGCCTCTCTCCATGCATGCGCTTAAGAGCGCCTCCAGTCGAGGCCCGAGAGCCCTCGAGGCCAGGACCCAGGCTTTACCCGGCAAGCCGTCGGGTCCCGGGGCGGTATTTTTGGCCTTCAGCCGGCCTACCGCCGCTCTCAGATCTACCCCGGTCACTACAGGGGTGTCGTCGTCGTCGTCCGCGTGGTCCGCTTCGGACACCGCAAGTGGCGGAGCCATAGGCGGGGGAGTATGTTCCCCCCGTGAAGGGAACAGAGCGCTCACCACCTCCTCCACCAGCTGTGGGCGGAGACTCTGCGTCAGCGGGGGGGCCCATGTGCGGAGTTTATTCCGCACCATTCTGTAGGGGCGCCCCCATGGATCTCTGTTCAGAGTCTCCAGCATCTCCTCGCGGGCCATATCCTTGGCCCGCTGAACAGCCTGTTGGAGGGCGGTCTTCGCCGCTCTGTACCCCTCGTATAGCTCCACCTCCGTGGCTTCCGCATCCGGAGGGCGGATGCGGAGCCTGCGGTGCCTGGTGTACCGGTGTCGCGCGTCGACGCACGCCTTGCGTAGCGCCCCAACCTCCTGCGACCACCAGTACACCTGACGTCGGGCGCATCCTGGCCGGACTCGGGGCATTGCCACGTCACAGATCTCGGACATGGCCTCCCGGAACCACTCCACCTCATCGTCAATATCAGCAGGCCTGTCCGGTGAAAACACCCAGGCCTGCACGATCGAGGCTTCCAGGAGAAGCTCCCGGTCCAGCTGCTTCAGCGCCCACCGCGGACCACTCGGGGCCTGTTGGACCAGCGCACTAGAGGGCTGGGTGGAGACCTCAAACCGGATATACCGATGATCGGAGTAGGTCTCCACCTCCTCCATGACGCGCCAGTCAATGACACGCTGTGATAGAGCGGGGCTGGCGAACGAGATGTCCACCACCGACTCGCCCCGCATCCGCACACACGTAGGAACAGAACCCCGATTTAGGACGACCAGGCCTGTTTCCAGAGCCCAGTCCTCCACCATCCTGCCCCGCACATCCGTGCAACGGGAACCCCAGGCCAAATTCTTGGCGTTGAAGTCCCCGAGCACTAGCACGGAGAAGGCGTGGTTTCTGGCGACGACGACACTCAACTCTGTTAAAGAGTTCTGGAACTCGGCGAGAGTTCGGCTCGGAGAGAAGTATACTCCCACTACTACAATCTCTCCGAACCGTGCTGCTACGCACCCCTGTCCCCTCGTGACACCTTCGAGGGACGGGGTACCGGCGGCGGCCGACGAAATTATGGCCACTGAGCCGTTTAGGTCCTCCACCCAGTCATCCCTGGGCGGGACAAAGTACGGCTCAGCGACCACGGCGACGTTAATCGACCACTGCGCCATGCTCTGGAGCAACAGGTCCTGAGCGCAGGCGCAGTGGTTGATGTTCGCCTGGAGAAGGCGTAGTGGAGGAGTTATTACTCCTCCATTTCAGCCCCCTCCCGGGCCCTATCGGCAGTGGTGGCGGCGGCGGCGGCGGCGGCGGCGGCGGCGGTGGTGGCGGCGGCGGCGGCGGCGGCGGCGGTGGCGGTGGCGGCGACAGTGGCGGCGACGGTGGTGGTGGCGACGACGGCGGAGGGCCTGCCCTTCCTCCTGGCTTCGGCGGGTGGAGCGCAGGACTTGCTCCCCGCCCGGTGATCGGCCGGCTTGCCAGCAGCCGCACATACGACGCAGTGCGGCGCGGCGTTGCACGAGCCGGCCGTATGTCCGGGCTTGCCGCAGCGGAAGCACAGAGTGCTGCGGTCCTCTAAGGTGCACTGGACGCCCACGTGGTGCCCCACGAGGCATCGATAGCACCTTAGAGGTCTGGGCTCCATCAGCTTGACCTGCGCTGACACCCAGCCCACCAGGAGCCTTCCACCCTCCACAATTTTCCTCGCCGCCGTCACGGGACAGCTTACCGTTATGGTTCGCATACCCGTGAAGTCAGGACGTAGGGTGCCCGCCTTCACCTGGTCGGCCAGACACCCGCCCGTCCTGACGACGGCGGCTACCACCTCTGCCCCCGTCACCGAGTCATCCAGGCCCACAATGCGGATATCCGCGCACTTGACGGGCCTGGAGACTCGAGCCTCGTCCGCATTGAGGGACGCCCTTAGCTTTTCAGCCAGGGCGTCTGCGGTGGGGCCACTCGTCGCACCGGGGACCTCCAGCATGCGGGCACCAGTGGCGGTCACCCTATGCCGGAGGCCTCCGGTGATCCCCAGCTCCTGGAGATCCACTGTCGCTCTCGCTTTGGCGAGCACGTCGCCGTAGGTCACCCCCCTCTTGACCGCGTCCGGCTGTAGTGTGATGACTACAGCCGCGGTCTTGGGGGAGCGAAGCCTAGCCGCAACGGCTCGCTCCTTGCGGCGCCTCCTCTGCGCCTTTTTTCTGGCCGCCTTGGCCGCCTTCTTTTTCTCCCCGACCACCTGCCACTCGGTGTTGGTCGTGGGAGATTTGTTCTGGGGAGGAGTAGGCTCTGGGGCCTTCCCCTCCCCAGCCGTTCTGCCCTTTTTCCGGGCTGGCACCGCGGGTTTGGCGGCAGGCGCCGATTTCGCCGGCGCCGAGGCTCCACCAGCCGACGTCGGTTTCGCCGGCGCCGGGGCTCCTCTTGCCGACGCCGGTTTGGCCGGCGCCTGGGCCCGGCCAGACGGCCCGGGTTTAGGGGCGGCAGCGGCCGCGTACGAGGCCGCCTTAGGCCCTGGGGCCGTCCTACCCGCCAAGGGAGGGCGCAGAACGATACCCTCCAGGACGGCGAACCGCGCCTGGAAGGTCGCCAGCTCCTGCCGAACCAGGTTCAGGACCTGGTTCTCCACCGGCACGGGCTGGCTTGGTGGTGGGATTGTCTGCGCTCTGGCGGCCGCTCGCATCCCGGCCAGGTCCGCTCGGAGCTCCTCATTCTCCTTTCGGAGGAGCTCCATGGCAGCCGTCAAGCGGGCCACCTCCGCCCGCATATCGGACGTTACGTCCGGCGGGGGCCCGATGTGGATGGCTTCCGCCGCCGCCATGATGGAGGCCTTGGCCGAGACTATGGCCCTGTTTTTAGAAGTCTGTAACTTCTTCAGGGCCACATCCCGGATCGCGGCCTCCACGACCGCCGCAAACCTCTCTTTGCGGTCCGCATCAGGGCCGCCTACCTCAGCCGCCTCGTCGCTTGAGGTCTCTGATGCGGACACGCGACCAGAACCCCCCTCCTTTGCGGGCTCCTCCGCTTTTTCTGCGGCCTCCCGAGCAGTGAGCCCCCTCCCTGCGCCTCGCTCTCGGGCTCCTCCCCGCCTGCTGGTGGGGATTTTTCTGGCCGAAGCCAGCTCCCCGTCAGAGGACGACCCCTGGCCGTCCACTGACCTTGGCCGCTTGCTATTGGCCTTTCTTTTAGCAGCGGCCGTCTTCTGGTCACGGCGAGGGCTCACTGAGCCTCCCGTGCTCGCTCCTCCCGATGCAGCATCGGACTCCGACACCGCATCACTCCTCCTTTCGTCTGTTGGGTTTTGGGTTTTTTTAAAAAATTTATCCATTTTGTTCCCACGAGTATAAAACTTTAGGTACCTGCTCAAATTATGTGGTTCGCACTAGTGACTAAATCAAGCTACCCATTAGCCAAGCTTACTACCTCCCTCACGGTGCGCCGCCGCTTGGAGGTTTGGGGAATTTTTTATAGAGGTTAATCTTCCTCGCGGTCCGGGCGGTTAAGCCAAGACCCTCGACCCCCGTCAAAAGTCAGAGACATGACCTTGACAATCTTCGGGGCTACGATATTAACGGTGGCAGAAGGGGGGGGTACCCCCTCCTGCCTGCCCGGCGGCAGGGTAAGTGCACACCAGGCCCGCTCTTACTCCACACAGTAGCCGCTCTGCTCCTCATAGCGGCTTGTGTGGAGCGTTCCTCTTGGCAGAACATTAGCATGCGGGCAGCGATATCTCATTGGGAAAAAATCCCACTGAGAAATAGCTGCCCGCACCCCAGGATGCACCGGCCCGAAAACTGGTCTTCCCCCCGGACGTATCCAGAAGGGAACTCCAGTCCCCAGGCACACGTGGAGGTTTTCTGCCCTGGCACCCCATCTCTTTGCCCTTGCCCCATGGTACCGTCATATTATCATAATATCCCATATATTTCCTACTATAGGTAAAAGTACAGACGCCAGCACACCAAGCTACCCGAAACTGTAAAATTTTCTCAATCAACATTGAACCTTATGCTGTAGCGATAAAGTTGAAAAACTATTTAAAAAAATTGACAGATTGTAGTAGCTTGATTTGCTGGCGTATGTACTAATAAAGTATTTTTTACAATAACTAAATTATAAGTAAAATATTCCATCTATAGAAGGTTGAAAGCATTGAATATTCAAAATAATAAACGGATCCTGGGAAAATCTCATTATCGTATTTTATATGTTAATATTTTCTTAGCGCTAGTTTTACGTAAGGATTTTATTCAGTAAGCCATTATAGCTTGGATTATGAAGACAGAATACAAGATTACCTGCATTATATATTTATGGATTTAACGAATAATATGCGACCTTGTTAAAATAACATAAATTGAGATTTGGAATTTGCGAACGAAGATAAATAATAAGAATACTAACGTATTTTCGTTTGTTTCAAACGTTCTTTATAAATCCACGGTTGAACGTAGGCCACTTCACAATGTGAGGTGTGTTGGAAGGATGGATGATCACGACGTTGTACTGATAACAGGGATCTGGGAATACTTAATATTTATAAAACTTAATAGTCGGTGCTACACAGTTACTCTCCCGATTTAGAAACAAAGTTTGCTGTGAGATTTGACCTGCAAACAAAGTCGGCAGTTTTGTAAATTTAATGTTCATAATATATCATATTTTGTTACGGGTACTTCGTAAACAAAGCTTTAGAATAATTAAAGCGATTTATATATTCTAAAGCTTGTTTAGAAATCGACAGTTTCATATTCATTGCCAAACAGTGGATGTTGGAGCTGCCCTTTTTATGCCTATGCGTCTCCATGTTTTTATTATAATATATCACAATCATCAGCCTATAGCAGTCCACTGCTGGACATAGGCCTCTCCTATTGCACGCCATTCAACTCGATTTTCGGCAACTCTCATCTACTAAAATATATAATATAATAACGAGTGTAAAAATACGCCATTACACCATTTTATTTAACTTGGTCATACCTGGGAACCTGGGTTAGGGAGATAAGGTCAAAGTTCCAACGTTTTTTATGTTTTTATACCAAAACTAGTTATAATTATAACCTAACTTCAAATACTCCCACGGTTTCCTCACCGTTCCATGCTCATAAGCACAATGTTTTGCGTGGGTTACATTGTTCAAACAGCGAATTTTCACACCAAAAATAAAAGTTGTTCCCTGGCAATTATTTTTGCATTTTTTTAGTGTACAGAAGACGAGATAGAGTGACTTCATGTGGGTCTTTTTACAGGCTGTATTTCCCCAACGGGTTAGGCGGAGATGTAGCTTTAGTTGTTTTTAGTAACAATTGTTTTTAGTTTTTTTACATTCTTCATTATACGTTTTGTTCCAGAGTATGAAAATGTTAGTGCAGGACTGGTCTCGGACAGGTCGTGTGATATGGTGTAACACGCGGCAGTCGGTCAAAGATCAACTCAGCGGCGTCATAACTGAGCCCATCTTCTGTGACAGCACCCAGCTGAAATCTTTCCTCAGAGGTAAGTGATATCAGTTATAAAAACTATCATACTATAGTTTGACCAAAACCGCTGTACCGCGCCTTCGGTATGTGCGCGGCGAGACGGGGAGACACGGGGGGCGGGGGGTTGGGGGGTGGGCAGTGCATGCGGCTCATTCGTCATCGCTCACGGCGTCTCCCCCCCGCCTCGTCGCGCATTCCTTTCGCCTCGCCGCGCATTCCTAAGGCGCGGTACAGCAGTTTCGGTCAAACTATAGTAAGAATAGTTAGGACGTTAACTCGTTACTTAACGTATCAACTGTTTTCACTAAGATACTAGTTATATGTAAGTTGTTATGAGTATCTAAGCATCGGAAAAATACGTCTTCTCATACAGAGACAACGTATATCGTAAGTCTATATGACAGATTATGTGACGTTAATACTTCAATGTTTCATTATGATTCATCTTATAATGTGATTTAAATACTTAGGTAACTTTAATGTTGTAGCTTCACAGCGTTTTCCCTTTTCCAACAGAACAGTTTTGCGGTATCTTTTAGAACTTACTTAGTAACTTTTGGGCTTTTAGATAAACATCTTTAAATGTAAGAAACTCTCTTTTGAACACACCTAAATAGAAATAGAAAATATTTTATTGTCCAGCCAGGTAATACAGCAGCCGAACTATTCTGTAAAAATGTCACCGTGAAAACATAGGTGAAGTGAGTTGTCAATAGTGCCAATGCTAAGCATCAGGTGGAATGACAGCTCACTTCAAGCTCACTGCACATAAGTTTTCACGGTGACATTTTTCCGGAATAAACCGGCAGGTTGACAGGTTATCACCAAGTTGAGACGACATGAGTAGCTTACATTATTACCTACCTATGTTTTATAGAAACACAACGTAATTATTGATTCTAAATCCCCGATGTTTTATTTAATGAACCGTTTAAAATACTAAAACAGTTTAGCATTTCAATAGAACTTCCACTATTAATCAGTAACGCATGAGTTTCATCTAACAAATGAAACGTAGCGTTTCGAAATATTAATGTGTGGAACATAAAATGAAAGCGCTATGTTATGGAATTGCTTTGATTAAGACTGTGAAAATTAACTAAGTATATTGTAGGAATGTACCAATAATCTTGCTTGTTAACTTAAATCGAGTTACAATGAAGTAATGGTTTTCTCGGAATGGAAATACAGCCAAGGAAATTCATTGTTTAAATTGAAACACTACGTCAATTAGCCATGTTATAGCCATTTCGTATAACTTACAAAGAATTACTGTTGTGATTTGAATATACTGACAGTGTAAATTGGCAGTCAATTTGTCCGATTTTAATGGCCATATTGTAGCAAAATAAAAACTGAACTTCACTTGTACACGTTTAATTTAGTAAAATAAAAAAATTCTAAACAAAACTTAATGAAGGATACAGCAGGATTCTTAATACATTAAAGAATAAAATTGTAACGCTGACGCAACGACCTTGGTGTTAGAACCTTATAATAAATTTCACAATTACGCGTCGGTCACGATCCGTTTGCAAACGTTCCTATAACTCCCGCAATAAATATATATGTGGTAATCCTAAATGGGTAACTTCGCACCAAGTCAATCTGTTATCAGGTAGCGAGGCAACAATTTATACGACTGTTTTAAATAAAATAAGACAATATTAATTACTAAAAAATAAAAAAAAACTACTAAATATACGCAAATCCGGTCCTAGACTCCAGGCTGGCAGTCGGAAGGCTCCTCGCTGGCTGGTGTCAGAATCCACCAGCGTTGGGTTCGAATCCCATCAGGAAGCTTGCAGTCGTCTGGTCCCAGGCTAGCGGTGGGGCGAATTCAAGATGCACCTACAATCTTCGGACAAATCAAGTCTGAATGAAGAAACCTGACTCGCCTCGAGACAAGTTTTTGATGCTGTACGTACGTGATACGTTTATTTACGGGAACACTGCCCTTGGATAAATTGGATGACCGCACAGAACTCGTCCATTCCATTATAATTATATTGATAATATCGTGGCAAATTATTACATGGTCAAAGCGAAAAAATAATAATATTATGGACTTCCGTCCTGTGTCCAAAAAAAAACTTCAAACCAAAAAATCTCGGTAAGAGAAAAAGACATGACACTTTTTGATTCAAAATTCAAAACCAAAATGAAGAAAAAACCTTTCTGGTTACAAATAAGGTAGGATTTGTTATAAAAGAAGGTTATTCGTGATAAAATTATAATGTAGCATTTGCCAATGCTGCAGTAGGTAGATTCTATGATAGTTGCCAATGGTCCCGCCATTCGTAAAAGTTAGTGAAAAACTTATTGCATCAGTGTTTCATGAGGTGACGAAAAGTTTAGGGTCACTTCCGTGAGCCGCTTAAGTATACCTACATGTATCGAAAGATGATGACCTTCTAGTTCCTATATCTTGTAATTCGTATTTATTGACTTTCATTGGAGGACTGGTACCTGATGCTATGTGTGTAAAATCATTGATGTGTGCGGTGTGTAAAATCATTGATGCATTTTCTTGGGCCAAAATCATTCTACCAAATTCATTATCATCATTGCTATCTATTAAAATAACTGAAATATTCTATTTGCAAGGATCATTTCTGACCAACATTATATAACATTACGCCTTGTTTCCCCGAAGGGTTGGGCAGAGGTGTACCTATATATAGTAACCCACATATTTTTAAAAGTCCCATGTAATAGGGGTCGAGCCTATTGCAATCAACCGGGCATAAATCCAGACACTGGGCTCCTACTAAGACTCCATGCTCAGCAGAAGTGCTTGCGACCACAAGACCAACGGGCAATGAAAAAAAAAAAACTTTCGTCATCATAAATATTTAAAAAAATCTGACATTCCCATGCCATAACATGAAACTTTTAAAGCCCAATAAACATTCCTCATTACTTGGCAGTTGGACGTGACATATTGATAGTACAGTATGGTTTATTAAGCATTATTGGAATCACGCCAATCGGTGGTTTAATATGCAATCACAATAATTCGTTTGGCGGACAAATTATTTCGATTGCGTTCCACAATATAGATAATGCGACATTCAATTTACAATTTGCCATTATTGTTGCAGGTACGGAAGCAGCACAGACTACAAGTAATGATACGGCTTTTTAGTTTTTACTATTTAATACTAAGGAATTTTGAATACTGTAAATTGTAATATGCGATCCAAATTAGAAGAAGAATGACATTCAATGCGGCCATGCCATAAACTTATGATAAAGCGTTGTGTTAAACCATGTAATTATTTCATCCACTATAAACACACCACGTAGCGAATCATACGCATCAGAACATCTTTTACAATGGGTAAAAAATGTTCTGATTCGTATGATTCTGATTCTGCATTCTCGTTGCTGCATATTGTTAAGTTGTGCTCAGAAAACTTAAACCTAATTTACATTATGCAGGTTTGTTGCATGCAATAAAATTGAAGCAACAAATTACTTGATTTGTCTAAACAGTGTTTATACGGTGCAACTTTAATTTTGGCTTAAGCTTATGGCATCCCACAGGTAATTAAATCGCACCGTCTAAACCAGGCTTCAGAAACTACTATTTATAGGTTTTAAACTAGTTACAGTTTATTATTCTCAGAGAATTTTAATACCCTTTTTTTTTTTTTTTGACGATGGGAAATCATCAAATAACCCCTCCCGCTCTGGGTGGAGCAGAAGGGAGTGTGAGACTCTTACTGACTAAAACCCACCCGTGTTCCTTCCTTAGCCCTTTATGTACCAGGGCAGCGGTAACCCTTTCGGACGATCCCGCTACCCCGGCAGGCTTCGGCCCTGTCGGGCCCCGTCAATTACGCTGATATCTCTTTGAGGCGCGCGTGGAACACATACGCGCCGTCCGGCACGGGCCTGGTCCTGATCGGACGGAGAGCTACCCATTGCTCTCCGCCCGCAGGCCCGCGCCTACGGTGGCCGGGAGTCGTCACGCGGCTCCCGACGCCCGGAGCGTCTCCCTCGGCGGCTGAGGCGTGAGGATTTCTCCCTCGCCCATCCCGCCACCTCCTTCGCTAGCATGACTAATTCGCAGAAGGAGGTGACCGCCTCCCACTCCCTCTCGCCCCGGACCATGGCTTGCACCAGGGCCGGGCGCGAGAGGTCGCCGCCGCTGCCGATCGCCAAGCGGGGCAGACCTCCACCGTATGCTCCACCGCGTCCTCTGGGCGATCCTCGCAGTGGTGACACCCGGGCGTCTCCTCCCGCCTGATGATGTGCAGGAACCTCCCGAAACATCCGTGCGTCAGGCGGTAGGTGAGAACGCCGTGACGCCTCTCTAGCCACTCCTCAAAGAGGGGTCTTACCGCCGCTATCGTGGCGTGCCCTGCGCTGGGTTGCGATAGTCGCGCCTTCCATTCCACCATGAGACCGCACCGGAGGTCCGTCCGCTCCGCCGCGATTTGCCGCGGGTGCGGAGTTTCCCCGCCGACGTAGTGCCTCCGCGCGTTCAGGTAGTGTGCGGCTCGCAGCCGCAGTGAACGCGCCCACACCGGGGCCCCATATAGGGCCATGGACCGCACGACCCCCGCGTAAAGCCTCCGGCAGGAGGCGTTTGGCCCCCTCAGGTTGGGCAGGAGCCGCTTTAAGGCGGCTCCGGTCCGTTCCAGTTTGGGGGCCAAACGTCGGAAATGCTCGACGAAGTTCCACCGGCCGTCAAGGACGAGATCCAGGTATCTCATCGTTGTCTCGACGCCGATGTGAACCCCTCCCACCATCAGTTGGGATCCCGAAGGTGGCCCGTACCGGGGCCCATGAAAGGACATGGCCTCGGACTTGTGCAATGCCACCTCGAGACCCAACTGCCGGATCCTTTCTACGACTATCGCCACCCCGCGTGTCATCGCGTCGGCCGCCGCCTGATGCGACCTCCCCTGCGCCAGGACCAGCGTGTCGTCAGCGTAGCAAACTGCGCTGACGCCATCAGGGAGTCGTAACCGATGTCCCACAGGAGCGGCCCCAGAACCGATCCCTGTGGGACACCGCACGACATCTCTCGCCGGTTCCAATTCCCGTCGCGACCGGGGTAGATGACGGCTTTGTCCGTCAAATACGCCCCGACTATTCTTCGGAGGTAAGTCGGCACCCGGTGCTACCGGAGTGCCTCCCCTATGCAGCTCCAGGGCAGGGTGTTGAACGCGTTGGCGATGTCGATTGACACCGCCACGACCACCGCACCCCGGGACACCGCGTCCCCCGTCGTGAGGGCTCTCACGCGCATGATGGCGTCCACCGTCGAGCGCCCCTTGCGGAAGCCAAACTGGCACTCCGCAAGATCCGGCCCCGTCCTCACCAGGTGCCCGACGAGGCGGCCCGCAATCACTCTCTCAAAGAGCTTGCCGACCTCGTCGAGCAGCACTATGGGCCGGTATGCGGACGGAGAGTCCGCAGGGCGCCCTGGCTTCTGAATGAGGACCAGCTTCCCCGTCTTCCAACGGAGTGGAAACTGGCCTCTCTCCATGCATGCGCTTAAGAGCGCCTCCAGTCGAGGCCCGAGAGCCCTCGAGGCCAGGACCCAGGCTTTACCCGGCAAGCCGTCGGGTCCCGGGGCGGTACTTTTGGCCTTCAGCCTGCCTACCGCCGCTCTCAGATCTACCCCGGTCACTTCAGGGGTGTCGTCGTCGTCGTCCGCGTGGTCCGCTTCGGGCACCGCAAGTGGCGGAGCCATAGGCGGGGGAGTATGCTCCCCCCGTGAAGGGAACAGAGCGCTCACCACCTCCTCCACCAGCTGTGGGCGGAGACTCTGCGTCAGCGGGGGGGCCCATGTGCGGAGTTTATTCCGCACCATTCTGTAGGGGCGCCCCCATGGAAATCTGTTCAGAGTCTCCAGCATCTCCTCGCGGGCCATATCCTTGGCCCGCTGAACAGCCTCTTGGAGGGCGGTCTTCGCCGTTCTCTACCCCTCGTACAGCTCCACCTCCGTGGCTTCCGCATCCGGAGGGCGAATGCTGAGCCTGCAGTGCCTGGTGTACCGGTGTCGTGCGTCGACGCACGCTTTGCGTAGCGCCCCAACCTCCTGCGACCACCAGTACACCTGATGTCGGGAATTTTAATACCTTGAATTAATTTAGGAATTTCGTTGGTTCATTGTTCATCTTTAAATGCGTCGTCGATCTAAGTGTGATGTACCTCCAAAAAAAAAACTGTTTCACCCTCCAAGCGATCGCTACTATAAGCAGTCTTAAGATGATTTTATTTGTTGCCTTTTCGAGAGCAATTTGGGTTAAGTGCGATTTTGAAATTAAAGTAAATGTTAACCAAAATATCGCTTTGTTAAAACTGTGTGACAATATCTGATTGTGGTATTAATAAGGACTATTTATAATTTTGTAATGTTTACTTGTGAAAACTGAAGATGTTCCCGAGAATAGCAAATATATTCTTTTGATTATTTAATGGTATTTAGTTAAGGGCCTGTACTATCTCAGATTGCGAAAATTGTCTTAGCATTAATGGCTGTAGCACAGGCTGTAGTTTCAACAATACTGCAGTATTGACTTTGCAATTAATATACAATAAAGATGAGGACTACTGCGAGGTGTCGTCTGTTGCGAAAACATGATTGCATACAATTTTCTCGATACAAAGAAATCTCAAAGTTACCCCTAAACCGTACAATAAAAGCAGAATAATCAATGAAAATTTTCAAATTAGGTCATGAAACTTTGCAGTCTAATCGATCTATGCATAAAGTAGGTGTCATCTGTTAGTTATAATTTTTTAATCGTTACATTTAACGTAAAAAGATGAGATTGGAAATATCAAGCTTTATAACCACTCACACCTTGAGCCGCTCTGCCGTCAGGGCCCCGACAGGACCCGGATTCAGTACTTGTTCAGTACCAGTACCACTTCGGCTATCAGACGGGGAACCCGTCTCACTTCGCTTGCGCTCAAAAGACCCGATTGACAACGTTTTATGTTCTAAAAAAATTATACAGAGTGGCAGGGACATCGACGCGCAAACAGTAACCATGGATTCAGCACATGAGTATAGACCCCATAGCGTCGAAATATATCATCGGTTATAAAAAAAAAATCTTCTGTTTCATAGAAAAGTTCAATATCTACGCGGTCAAAATGTATGGAACAGCAATATTTTTTTTTAATAACCGACGAAAAATTTCGACGCTATGGCGTCTAAACTCACGTGCTGAATCCATGTTTACAGTTTGCTCGTCGATGTCCCTGCCACCCTGTATAATAATGTTAAATTAAATTTAGATGTAAAAATAAGGCACCCGTATTTTTATTTTTCTAAATTTTATAGTTTTCATTTATAAAATCATCTTTGAAATGGTTCAAAATCGTAATCTCACGTCAATGTCAAAACATTGTCAAAAATTTAAAGAGGTAAACGTACCTATTTTAGATAGTCCCCAAATTTTTATGGTGTTTCCAATATATTCAGCAAAACTTTTTTTTTAAAATAATTATATTTGAGATAGGTTTGTGGTAATGGAAATATATTTCAATTATCACAAATGTAATAGATACAGGTGGATTTTTTTAAAGGAAGCTGTAAGGGTAGGCGCCTAAACCGTTGTAAAATAATAATATATACAGGTTGTAAAAAGGCCATAGCCGTCGTACATCAAACTAAGTATCATTGCACAAAACTAATTGCTGTGAATCGACTTTTATTTTTGGTGTGAAAATCTGCTGTTTGCGCACTACCACAAACAGGTGCCATAAGTCATAAAGAGCAGGACGCACTGATTGAAGATCTTAGTCTTTAGGCTCTGTGAAATACTCAACGAGAAGACTCGATGAAGCTTCCTAAACGCTGCCCAGCCCAGCTAAGTTCTTTTGTTAACCTCTCAAAGTTGTTCTTACCAAACTGCAGAGTTTTCCGTAGGTAAAGTATTCTCGGACAACCTTGAAAGCATTAACATTGACAGCAATCGTTGAACATAACCTGGATTTTGTCGAAGTTCATCCGGAGACCAATACGTATGAATCAACTAGGCTGTACAGCATCTGCTGCAAGTCATGCAGCGATACAGCCGCTATGATAATGTTATCTGCAAATATTAAGTGTGAGATGTACTCGCCGTTGATGTTAATGCCACGTCCTTTCCAGTTCAGCGTCTTCCTTCAATAATATTAGAGAACAATTTCGGGGAAATTACGTCCCCTTCTCTCACACCTTTACATGGATATGTTTAGTTCGCTGGTCTTGAGGTTAGACTGTCGTTGTCGCGTTTTCATGAAGACATCTCAGCACTTGGATGTATCGCCAATGGAATTGGCATCAATGCAGCGACTCCAAAACAGACCAGAGGGGCAATTCTCGTAATTTTAAGAACGTTCAAAGTCTGATCTCAGTCTCAATCTGTCAAAAAATACTTCTAATTTCCCTACATTTTGACAAGTTTTTGACATTTGTTTGTCGCCGAGATGAGACTGCGACTAGATTGTGAACGTTTTAAATTACGAGAATTGGCCTTCAGGTCTCGATAGAGTTAAAAGTACTTATAGAAGTACATGTCTATTTGACAACCAATCTGAGAGTTTTCGCTTGATCGACCGATTTGTGAGTTGTTGCAACACTATATTAGATCTCAACATCGCGCGTTCGTATCTTTCTTACAAGATAGACGATGATTTCCGAAGTGCCTATTTTTTGTTTGACATCTGTACGAAGGTTACCTTGGTAAATTAGCTAAATTATTCATTAGTACATTATAAATTAACTATTTGCTAGTTAATTTATAATGTACTAATGAATAATTTAACTTTCAATATATTTCCATTTTATTCTATACAGAAGACGTCGATTTCGTATAATAATATAATCGTAATTTAATCATTTATTACCAAGCCTAACTCCATCAACAGTCTAGTTCACCTTAACTGAATCAGTTTGACAGTACGAGCGGGAGTGATACATGGCGCGGGGAAGTGGAGGCAAAATATGAATTTCAGCTGAACTATTACAAGCCCTAAAAAATATTAAATGCAAACTGTGATTGAATTTACAATTTAGATGTAGCAATTTAATTATGGATTTTTACAAAGTGAATAGTTTTAGGCGATTTATTTTTAGAAGCTAGCTTTTAAAAAACAGTAAAGAACTCTGTACATAATATTTGTTGTGTTTATTTACTCTCTATATAAATGCAATATTGGGTACATGGATACATTTACAATCATTGGCACGATACATAAAGTCGTTTCCTTTTTTGTAAAGTCTATACGAGTCGTAAATAGACGACTATACAAGGTGGCAGGGACATCGATGCGCAAACTGTAACCATGAATTCAGCACATGAGTTTAGACCCCATAGCGTAGGAATTTTTCGTCGGTTATCAAAAAAAAGTTGTTCTGTTTCATAGAAAAGTGCAATACTTACGCGGTCAAAACGTATGGAACAGCAATATTCAATTATTTTTTTGAATAACCTGCTCATTCAGTGGTTTCTGCAAGAGAGCGTTTGACTCAAATGTACGGACAGCAGTGGATTGGCCGTTATGGACCAGTGCGGTGGCCAGCGAAGTCACCAGATCTCACGACCCTGGATTTCTTCCTGTGGGGTCATATAAAGAATGAGGTATACTCAACAGAAGTTAATACCGTTGAGGAATTAAAAATAGATTAATAATTATCTTTGAATAAATTGAAAGAAATGGCTGCTAATAGTGACCTATTATCAAGAGTGAGAAATAACATTAGACGTCGGTGTAGTTTGTGTATTCAAGAACACGGCGGACATATTGAAAATAAAAATAAATAATGACTGGCGACATAACTAAGTGATCGAAAAGTGATTGAGTGTGAATAATAAATTGATTAGTGAATAACTCACGGGTGAATGATGCCCGCCTATTTGGTTAATAATCTGTGATTTGATTTGTGTAATTGAGCATTAACAATAATATTAATAATGGCGCCAAAACATTACGTCGCTGCGTCGGCCGTCGTAGGCGTCGCCGCGCAACCCCGCGAGCGGCCGCGCGCTTTATCATGAATGAAACCACGCTGCGTTGCCATTTTTACCGCAGGTCAGTGTCCAATTTTATAAAGGGTGTTTTATTTTGTTTGCAGTTTTAAGCTATTTAGTTTGTTAGAAAAAATAGTTTTTTTTTAATTCGATGTTCGGATATAGGTATTTGATAGTTTACAAATGTTTCTATAAACCAGTAATGCCAGTGTTTTCATTTAAAGTCATATTGTCATCTCCACGTTGTATACCTCTAAAAAAAAATTAACTATAGTCTCGTATTGTTACGAATTCCAGAGAAGAAGAATGTATTAACCCCTCAACCTGTTTTGTGCTAGTTGAACTGCACTGCTTTTTTGTTCTCTGAGTTAGTACAAAAAAACAGTGCAGTTCAACTTCTGCTCTGCTATAAGAGCTGGTGGTAAGCCCCATGAATACACGTTCCGAGGCACGGAGGGATCTCGGTACCTTCGATCTACTCGTGCGGTACTGTAATTCATTAGCCACGAGTCATACGTACATAAAATAACGTATTTATTAATTAATGACAACATCAAATGATTATTCTATGCATTTACAGGTCACCTAACAATTCCGCAGGCACCATAGACAACTTTTTCACAAGTCTTAATAAAATATTAAATAACGTTTGCAAACACGGTAGAAAGATTATTATGTGCGGAGATTTCAACATAGATACTTTGAAGCGTACAAATCTTTCCATCGAATTTACAGAAATCTTAAACAGATATAATTTAAAACTAAAATTTAATCAAATAACGAGATTTGCTAGTAAAACGTGTATAGATAACATAGCCCATAACATAAGAGCTTGTAAAGGCACTATAAAGGAATTAGCGCTATCAGACCATAATGCACAAATAGTAAAGGTACCAGTTAAAAAGACCTGTAACATAAAATACTGGTTTATATTAAAACGGGATTATTCTCAATCCAACAGAGCAATATTTGTAAAATATTTGAATCAGCTAACCAATAGTGACGTCTATAGCTGCTTGGATGCGAATTCTGCCTATAACATATTCCATGGTAATTTCATTATGTTATTTAATCTTTGTTTTCCTATTAAGAAAGTCAAGATACATAACAGATCTAGACCGAAGTGGATTTCACGTGGAATAAAAATATGTAGCAAACGTAAATGTCAACTACTGTGGCAATATAGACACAATCCAAATCAAACCACTAAAACTGCTTTCAAAGCATACGCAAAGAAATATAAAACTATAATTAGGCTTACTAAAAAATCTCAAAACGACTATTTTATTAAATCTGCTCTAAATAAAAACATGGCTACTTGGAAAGTAATAAATGATATCAAAGGGAAGTTTCCAAATGAAGGAGTGGCTCAATTAATTATAAATGACATAACCATAAATAATCCTCAAGACATTGCTAATTCATTGAATAACTTCTTTCTTGACATCAACAAAAATAATACTAGTATTCCCAAAGAATCATCCAATAAATTGACATATAATTCAAATTCAATCTTTATGACACCGACTATCCCTGATGACATTTATAAAATAATAATTGCTCTAAAAAATAAAAATAGTGCCGGTTATGATAACATTACGACAAATATTGTTAAAGATGTAGCCCACATTATATCAGAACCACTTAGCTTCATTATCAATTTATGTATAGAAGAAGGCACTTTCCCCGAAAAGCTAAAAATATCGGTTATAAAGCCAGTGTTTAAAAAAGGAGATAAAACTAACATGAGCAATTACAGACCCATTGCATTAATACCTATTTTTGGGAAAATCTTTGAAAAGGTGATATTTAACTGTCTTTATAATTTTTTTGAGGCAAAAAACATCTTAGCGCCCAATCAATATGGTTTTAGAAAAAACAAATCCATAAATGTAGCAGTATATAACTTCTTACAGAAGGTAATGAATAACGTGGATAAATGGTTGCCAGCTGTCGCATTATACATGGATATGTCGAAAGCTTTCGATCGTGTCGATCACAAAATCCTCTTAAGAAAGTTGTATGCATATGGTGTAAGAGGAAATGTGTACAACCTCATAGAATCATACCTTAGCAACAGACAACAATTCACAGAAGTAAGGAGAGTAAACCTTAGTACTAAAACAGAAGAACTTTATGTATCCGAATCTAGAATAGTTGAATTCGGTGTTCCTCAGGGGACTATTGTCGGCCCCCTGTTCTTTCTCATCTATATAAATGACATGCCTTCGGTAACAACTCACGACATTACACTGTTTGCTGATGATAGCACCGTTTTATTTGCTAATGATAATCCAACAAATTTAGAATCTGACATTAACCAAACAATATTATTGATTATAGACTGGCTTAGAATAAATAATTTAATGATTAATATTGACAAAACTAAAATAATCGATTTTAAAATACGAACCCGACGTACAGGTGCTTTAAAAATTAATTACCTAGATAGCGACATTGAGGAAACGGAGGTAACGAAATTTCTAGGTTTACATATTGACCACAAACTTAACTGGAAATTTCATATTGAGCACGTTTGCAAAAAGCTGGGGAATTTTTCATATGCATTATATAGATTAGGGAAAATAGCAAACCTGAGTACTTTGCTAGCAGCTTACCACGGCTACGTTGGCTCTATTCTCCGATACGGTGTAATATTTTGGGGCAACAGTACAGAAAGAGAGCGCGCTTTCATTGCTCAAAAGCGCTGTATAAGGGCTATATTCAACCTATGCGCAACAGACTCCTGTAAGCCATTTTTTAAAAACCATAAATTATTAACACTACCATGCATCTATATACTTGAGGCTGCATTATTTGTTAAAAACAATATCCACATGTTCAGCTACTACACGCGTATACGGCGTAAGAATATACTACGCACGCCAGCCAGTAAAACTCATCTAATGCATGAGAGCATCTTTTGTTCAGCTTCTCGCATCTTTAATAATATACCGGGGCCTATCAGAATAAATACGAAAAATAAGGATTTCAAAAGGACTCTCCATGATCTGCTAGTAAACAAAAGCTATTACTCTGTAAAAGAATTTCTGTCCGACAAATCTTTACTAAAATATAGTCCCACCCAGTCGTGATGTGTTCGATGACCTTTAATATTATAAACTATAATCTAATTTTATTTTATATTATGATTTTGCAATTTCTCATTTTAGTTTGTTGTGATTAATTTAATTTTTTGAATTTTATGTGTATAATTTGACATCCTACCTATTCTAATCCGTTTTGACTTTTTTTTTTTTTTTTTTTTTTTGGACCTTTATATAATAATAATTTAAATCTGACATTTCCATTAATAACAATTTGTAATAATGTTCATTGAATTCGTAGTTTGTCTAAATGTAATTATTGTATGCCCTACGGGCGGGACATAGCTGATCAAAATTTACAAATATTTAAGAACTGTACTATACATACCTATGATCCACAATAAACATTGATTTGATTTGATTTGATTTGATTTGAAACATTTTTCGTTTATCTCATCTACTTGACATCTTTAAGAAATAAGGCAGGGGCTGTAACGGCATGCTTGGAGTACCCTAGGTACCATCTATATCATGATATAACACAAGTACAGGTAAGCCTACGGTGCATCGTCCGGATGTACTATTGTTGGCATTATTAATTAATAATAGTACTTTCAGGCTAGTACATATCGTGATTGGATGCGACCACCTAAAAACCAAACATCTTCATAATGCCGTAATCAGTTAAATCCTCCAGTGCATTTTCTCTTAAGACTTCTATTGGATATACACCGCTGTTTTATGCAGAAAGATCTTGCCAACTTTATGTAGTAAAAAAAAAATCCAAATTGTGTGTTCCCAAATAGATAACTTGTTCCTCAGTGTGATACCTCGGAAAACCACAGCTCTTCTACTTTCAAAACGAAACAGGTAACAAAATTTTTCCTCTTTTACCTCTTTATAATATTAGTATAGATAAAAAAACCTGGTTTGGGTATTGCCAATATTAATATAAATTCAGTTCAAAAGCTATCTAACGATACCTGATACTCACATGGCGAGTAGAGGCATTATCAAAATTTACGTCATCCTTTCATTGTTCTAGACCCAGCGGTTAAAGCTGTCTGTCTTAGTAAGTGAATTTAAGACTTGTAGTATTTGAAAAAGATCTAGGAATCGTCTATGAACTACCGGGGGGTAGTCGGTCGTTCGACGCTACAATCGCCGTAGCGCGGCGTAGCGCAGAGTAGCACGGCGTAGCGCAGAGTAGCACTGCGTAGCGCAGAGTAGTACGACGTAGCGCAGAGTAGCACGGCGTAGTGTATCATTAAAATAATAAGAAAAAAATGCAATTTGTTTTCATATTTTTTTATTGTTAAAAGATTTAACAAGCCAATAATAACAAGCATTAAGCATAGAAATTTGTTAATCAAAAGAATATAATAAGGTACCCGATAAAATCAATTTCATATCAACATGGTGCCCAACACTATAAATGTCAACATTTTTAAGTTAGGGGGGATAGTGTTGTTGAAGAAGTTACAACCATGAAAGCGGGTGTTATATATTTTGGTATTTTATTCGCTATCTTAGCCTGCGTGTACGGTTTAGAAAAGATTTATTACGATGTAAAGGACGCACCTAAATTGTATGTGCAGTATAAGAAAGATTACAATAAAACTTATAATAATGATTTGGACCTGCTTCTCCATTATGAAGCTTTTAAAAAGTCGTTGGTGCAAATAAACAAAAATAATCATGACAGCACTACTGCGACATTCGGCCTTAACAACTTTACTGACTATACGCCTGAAGAACAAAAAAACCTGTTTGGACTCGGTCCGTAAGTATCTTTTTATAAGGAGATTGATTCTGAATTTCGATTATG
The DNA here is from genome assembly GCA_947507525.1 of Apamea epomidion. Classification (NCBI taxonomy): domain Eukaryota; kingdom Metazoa; phylum Arthropoda; class Insecta; order Lepidoptera; family Noctuidae; genus Apamea; species Apamea epomidion. Next base: position 8,630,887 of record OX382232.1, read on the forward strand.
TTAGTAACTAATGTAACTATGTTGAAAAATAGGTATATTTTCTATATTGCAGGTGTTTTGTGTTGTTAATGAGTAAAGTGGTAGTATAGGACCTGTATATACCTGCTACTCACCACACTAGCAGGAGGAATACCATTACACAAAAATTATTAAAAAAAAATGTTTTCTTTCAGGATTGATAAGGTTCCCGTTAACCTTCGATAATCATCAATCACATTGTCGGTAACGCCTATTTCAGATAACCATGAAATTTAATTTAAGCCACTATTATTGTCTGGAGCCAAAATTGTTGTAAACGGTAAAATAAAATTTTCTTGTTTATACATTTTTTTTAAGTTTCGCACATACCTACGTTTTCCAATGTAGCGACGACACCACATATCTACATACTTATAAATTGTTTTTATCAATAACATTTTTTAACACAAAATATTTCAACAACCTTATCAAGTTAATGTTTAATCAATTTGTTTCTTCCGTTTACCTAAGAAAATCAATTCCTTGTAGTTTATTTAGTTTCAATACTTCGACTTGACATAAATTTGTGACTTGTTTTGATGGATATGCTAAAAGCAAGGAATTTTAATATGGAAGTTGAAATATTATTAAAGTTTTTATTGTTAGTTGGTTGTGTGTTCAGCCTAGGTCCAGTGTATGATATGGACCGTGCGCCTGGAATATTTGTAAAATATATCAAAAATTTTAACAAAACTTACAAAGATCTCCACGACCTGCTTATCCATTATGAATCGTTTAAAGAACAGTTAATTAAAATAAATACATACAACAGCGTCACTTCTTCATCTACTGATATTAACGAATATACTGATTACACTGATGAAGAAAAGATACAGCTTATTACAACGAAAACAGTAAGTACCTGATCAGTAAACATAGCCTACCCAGTGCGCATGTGTTCCTCTTTAAATTTGGACTTCTTCAAAACTATTACAAAAATAAGGCAAAGTGGTTTTATATGTAAAAATAACTCAACTGTGCTTGAAAAGTACTGATTCCAGTAATATTTTCATCTTTAAAAATATTCCTCATACTTTCTTAAACAGCCTAATAATAACTCGAATATACAAATATATAATTTATTTTATTTATTAAGGTAAACTTTGTTTTCAGCGGGAGTATCAGAAAAAGTCTACTAGAAAATATTTACAAAATAAGGCAATCATTGACTTTATTGTATAAGTCACGAAACATAATGTATCTGTAAATAATATAAACTTATATTATTAGTTGTAAGATAATTAACCAGGAAGAACAAATGCAGCGTCTACATTGTCAGTTACTTTAGTGCAGCATTGACACATTCCAGTTTGAGAAAATTCATAAATAATATTAAAACTTTTCCTTTATTAAACAATTTTGGTTTTATTCAAACGCTACTCCTGTGGCCTTTTTCTGAACTGAACTTATTTCAGTGTTTTTGTGTCAAAAGGTAACTGTTTGCTACGCAAACTGCAACAGGGGTTGATAACAACTGCAATTCGGATGATGTTGTGACTATTGCGGAGGTTTGATAAAGCCAAGGGCTGAATTATTCTAGGCTGATGATTTACAGATGCGAAATACGTAAGGGGCAGAGTGACTAGGGAATCGTATTCTAAGTATTTTACTCTTTGGAATTGTTTGGAAAAAAGCTTTTTAACAAAAAAATTAAACCGCCGAAAAAACTGAAAAGCAAAAAATAATACTTAAACCTTTTATAATTAACGTTAATAACTAAGTTCTTAAACTAATGTAAGTATACCTAAATAATTTGGAGTCGGCGCCGTTTAAATTTAAAGCAATTTAGTGATCTTTGCTTATTGATTGTTTGGCGCCGACTCAAAATTATTCGGCGGTTTAATTTTTTTGTTAACAAGCTTTTATTTTATAATTTTTTGTGGCTATAATCTACTAATTGTTTGCCAAAGGTCAGGCATATGTGGCACTGAGTAGGTAGAGTAATCATACACAACTTATCAGCATTCAAATCTGTGAGTGAACAATAAATCTCCCCTATTTTCCCACCCTTTTTTTTTTTTTTTCTGGGTGGGAGATCATCAAATGACTCCTCCCGCTCTGGGCGGAGCAGAAGGGAGTGTCAGACTTTTACTGACTAAAACCCACCCGTGTTCCTTCAGTTGCCTGTGCCAGGGGCCACGGTATCTCTTTCGAACAACCCGCAGCCCCGGCGGCATCGGCCCTAGCGGACCCCGTCATTTCGTGCTGACAGCTCTTTGAGGCGCGCGTGGAACGCAACGCGTCGTCGACCCGGGCCTGGTCCTTACCGGGCGGCGAGCTGCCCATAGCTCGCCGCCCGCAAGCCCGCGCCTACGGTGGCCGGGAGTCGGCTGTTGACTCCCGTCCAGGGCGTCTCCTGCAGCGGCTAGGAGCGCGAGGGTGCAGCGATTGCCTCTCCCTCGCGCACTCCGCCTCCTCCTTCGCGAGCATTACTGCTTCGCAGAAGGAGGTGACGGCCTCCCATTCACTCTCGCTCCGGACCATGGCCTGCCGCCGCCGATCGCCGCCAAGAGGACACGGCGGGTATTTTCCCACCCTTAGGGCTGATTTTTTTTTTCCAAATTTATGTGGGCCCAACTTTGGGGTATACCCTTTCCCACAACAAAAGAATTATCAAAATCGGACCACCAAGTCTCCTGGTATAATTCCTGCCTCCGTCAAACTACGAAACCGGGTTGTAAGTTTAAGTGCGTACATACAGTTTACCTTGTTATGCCAAATTAGCATACACAAACAAGCCTATTACAAAAGCAGTAAATCATGTTTTTACCTATACACTTTATAAACGCATTCGACTTTAGAAAACGTCTTTATTTATTTAGTTTAGTTACGGATACAACAAGTTTAGAAAACATGAATATACTTACAATTCAAGTGTTTGTTTCACTCAGTATAGTCACAAGTGTATGGGGACTTGATATTGAATATTATGATTTGAATAAAGCACCAGAGATGTTCAGGATGTTTGTGATGGATTACAATAAAGTTTATACAGATGTCACCGATTTGTTGATGCACTATGAAGTCTTCAAGAGCAATTTGCAATCCATAAACGAATACAACAGGCTACATAAAGGCTTTTTGAAGATTTATATGGATGAATACTCTGATCTGACATCAGGAGAACTGCAGGCAATACAAGATGATTAAACGTAAGTAGGTACTAGTAGGTTCAGAGTTGTGTTTGTTTAGAGTTTGGTGTATTTATATATTGTGCAGATTGTTTGAAGAGGCTCACCTTTGATTCCATTCGAGATTTTGTATTAATGATAGTAGTAGTGGATCCGATTTAAACCATTTGTATCAACCAATTGCTAAAAAAAAAAAACTGGTGCGGTGTGAGAAAATCGTCAAGGAAACACGAATAATACTAATTGTTTGCCAAAGGGCAGGCATATGTGGCACTGAGTAGAGTAATAATACACAACTTAGCATTCAAATCTGTGAGTGAACAATAAATTGCCCCTATTTTCCCACCCTTAGGGTTGGTTTTTTTTCCAAATTTATATGGAACCAACTTTGGGGTATACCCTATCCAATAAAAAAAGAATTATCAAAATCGGACTACTCTGATAAAAGCGTGGTCAACATAAAAAAAATATATATATACGCGTCGACTTCACAACCTCCTCCGTTTTTTTTCGTCGGTTAAAAACCGTAGCAGCTAAGAAGTGACCAATTTCAAAAACCTTACAGCAAGACAATTTGCAGCTTTTTTTATGTAATATTCATTACTTTAATTTCAGCTCCGAATATCAAAATAATTACAGGGCCAGAAACAGCATATAATAGAAAATTAAAATACTTTAAGTGTGTTTCTATAACACGAATAAAACACATGCAATTATGCCGTGACGTAACAACAGTTATTCGAATAATAGTTTCAAGAAGTTGGATGAAAACTATGTAAAATAGAGCCAAGAAGAGGCTACCTGTTGAAGTAATTATTACCTTTTTTTTTTTTTTTTTTTTTTTTTCTGGGTGGGAAATCATCAAATGACTCCTCCCGCTCTGGGCGGAGCAGAAGGGAGTGTCAGACTTATACTGACTAAAACCCACCCGTGTTCCTTCAGTTGCCTGTGCCAGGGGCCACGGTATCTCTTTCGAACAACCCGCAGCCCCGGCGGCATCGGTCCTGGCGGACCCCGTCAGTTCGTGCTGACAGCTCTTTGAGGCGCGCGTGGAACACAACGCGCCGTCGACCCGGGCCTGGTCCTTACCGGGCGGCGAGCTGCCCATGGCTCGCCGCCCGCAGGCCCGCGCCTACGGTGGCCGGGAGTCGGCTGTTGACTCCCGTCCAGGGCGTCTCCTGCGGCGGCTAGGCGCGCGAGGGTGCAGCGATTGCCTCTCCCTCACGCGCTCCGCCTCCTCCTTCGCGAGCATTACTGCTTCGCAGAAGGAGGTGACGGCCTCCCATTCACTCTCGCTCCGTACCATGGCCTGTATGAGGGCCGGACGCGAGAGGTCGCCGCCGCCGATCGCCGCCACGAGGACACGGCGGGGCCCCACCCAAGCCGGGCAGACCTCCACCGTATGCTCCACCGTGTCCTCCGGGCGATCCCCACAGTGGTGACACCCTGGCGTTTCCTCCCGCTTTATTCTGAACAGGAACCTCCCGAAACAACCGTGTCCGGTGAGGACCTGCGTCAGGCGGAAGGTGAGGGCGCCGTGGCGCCTCTCTAGCCACTCCTCAAAGAGGGGACTTATCGCCGCAATTGTGGCGTGCCCAGCGCTGGGTTGCGACAATCGCACTCTCCATGCCGCTATGAGATCCCGCCGGAGCTCTGTCCGCTGTGCCGTGATTTCTCGCGGCAGCGGAGTAATTATTACCTTTGAGTTCATTTTATATTGCAGCTATTGTATTGAATCTTTCTCAAGGACAAAATATGGAAATTGGTTATATGAATATTAAACAATTCACTATTTTATAACGTTTGTTATTTTACTATATTCTGTAGTATTGCAAAAATATAATAATTAATTATAATAGGCATACGTACTAAAAGTATTGCCAATAAGCCTCGGAACTGGTGAAAGAGCATGGCACAATAATTATTGTTGATGTAACTCATGACGCTGACCGATGACCTGCGAAAGCCGTAGGAATCGGCTGGATGCGAGAAGCACAGAGGCCGTCGAAACGACGGTGCTTGGAGGAGGCCTATGTCCAGAAGTGAACGTTTATCAGCTGAAATGATGATGATTATGATGGACTCATGACGTGAACCTCGTGAAAGGATAACATATTGCATTGCTTGGTTCCTAAGGATGTCAACATGTGGGGTGTAGGCTCAGCGATTATTATGCTAATAGTAGCTAAATCCATTATTATGCTTAAAGAAAATAAAATTTTAAACGCACGCCGAAAGATTCTTCACACCCATAAAATAATATTATTATTAAAATAATACGATCACACCTCACAGCTCAGATTTGTTGTGGTCATAAACGTCACCTTAGATAATTATTCAGTTATAGTCCTAGTGGTCATAATAAGCGAGAAGTCCAGACAAGCCTATATAAGCGAAATTTTAATTAAGTGTCACCAAGTAGCAGCTGTGGTAATCAAGAAACAGAGTTCCTATCCAAGATGCGTTCCATCAGTATAGTGTTGATACTTGTAGTGGTCGTGGTCGCAATAGCAGCAGCATATCCTTCTAACGGACAACAGTATTATGACTTGAAAGATGCCCCAGCCTTGTTTGAGCAGTTCATAAGAGACTACAACCGGCATTACAAGGATATCGCGGACAAATACGTACATTTCCAGGCGTTCGTCGTGAATTTGGCAAAGATCAACACTCTTTCTTTACAGAGCCCAACTGCTTCGTTCGGTATCAATAATTTCGCTGATTACACCGAAGACGAGATGAAAAACATGTTTGGATTGAGATATAACAGTGAGTGACATTTTTTAGAAGTAAAACCTCGCCTCTTTGCCTCGTTGGTTTAGTGGTTGCGAGCGCTACAGACTGGTTGATAGCAATATGCTGGCAAGCCCGTATTATATGGGACTTAAACATAACTGGCAAGTTGTGGGTGTACTATAAGTACACCTCTGCCAAACTCTTCAGGGAAACAGGCGTGATGTTATGTGTTAATGTGTATTTAAAGGCAGTTTTAATAATAAAATGGACTCAAAAGATTGTTAAGGACGATTACGAAATATTGAGTCAAATAGTAACTTCCAAAAATGCTTTCCTTTTTTTCAGACAATTTGTTGGGTGTGTGATAACTGTGATAAGGGAAAGTAAAATTTCTAATAAAATTTATATAAGTACTAGCGGACCCGACAGACGTCGTCCTGTCCGACCGGGTCCAATTATGTTTTCACACCATCCAGGAACCCATTAAAACATACACACAAAATTTCATCCAAATCGGTCCAGCCGCTTAGGAGGAGTCAGGTGACAAACACACGTACAGAAGAATTATATATATTAAGACAGATTGGTTTTACTGTTATGAATTGGTAATAAATGTAGCCTGAATGTATTTATTTTTTATATTTGCCTTTCTTGATTTACAAACTTTATTGATTTATTCACTTTCTGTAGATATAACGTGTAATGGGGTCCATAATATCTACATAATAAAACTCATTCATTCATTCACTGACAGACAACACACAGTCTAACCCACTGTGTCGTGAGCGACAAGAAAATCCTAACATTAGCTTTAAATTAAAATAAGGAACTAAAAGAGAGAAAAGTTGCAGTTAATTAAAAATATATTTACGAGATAAAAAGATAATAAGATGAAGATGGACTGTCAGTGGTGTGTAGTATATGGAGGTGGGGAAAGTATGACGATGCGTGATAGGTGGAGTCGAGATAACTGAAGATGGAGGCCGACGAGAGTCGGGTACCTCCAACAGCCACGCGTGGAGTAGAGCGCGTGTGCAGCACGGAGGGTACCCGTAGAGGGGCCCACGCAGCAGGCAGCAGCTGATCGCTTGCTGATGGCAGAGCTGCAGTCAGGCCACGCTGGTTGGTCGACAGGCACGGCGGGCTTCTGCAGGGACGCTGTCAGTCCGCCAGGTGTGGCGGCCCTCGGATGAGGCGCGGCCCAACAGTTACAGGAGAGGCGCTCAGGGTCTTTAGAGTCCTCCGGCGAGGGGCGCCGGAGGCCCGACTGGTACCGGAAGTCTTCAAGGAGACGCAGGACGGAGGCGCAGGGAGGGTCCGTCAGATACCGAAGCCTTTAGGAGAGGCACGCTGATGGGTGTTCCCAGGATAGGTGGCCCTGGAGTATCAGACCTATTTTATAAGTATTCGCTGTAGTGGCGAAGCGGGAACTGATCCTAGTCTTGCGTGAATTTATAATGTGAACTCGTGGAATAATATCATGTAGAAAATATGAATTTGAGATATGTTAATGGCAAAGACATTAAATTATTTACTTGACAATAGACAGGACATTACGAACAAAATCGTAATCCAATACTTTTGTCCTAGTGGTCAAAAGTCGCTCAGTCTAATGTCGTACGCCTGCGTGTCAAGACGTATTTGTGTCCACCAAAAGAAAAATATTTTCTAAGGAAACATGCCGAGTTGCTCATTACGATATTGCAAATCTTGTTATGGTAAAACAACTGGACCTAACTTCGGTTTATTTACGCATGAATTATTTATATTTACTCAGTAATTAGAATTAAATAATTTTCATAAAGAGATTTAGAAAATTTGCTAATTTTGGAATAAACGCCCTCTATTGCTGAGTAGTTTTACTACTACCTTGTTGAGATGTGATGTTGTTTATCGATTTTGTTATCGATAATATTTATTAAGGTAAATAATAAATAACACTTAAAATATAATACTGTTTCAAAATAATACCATATGATCGAACTAACGTATCTAAGTCAACGGTCTCTAAATCAGTTAAATCACGATTAGTTCTAACGGCGTTTGCTACAGAGCTAAACTTTTTTGACCATCTATACTAATACTAAAGCTGAAGAGATTGTTTGCTTGTTTGTTTGAACGCGCTAATATTTGGAACTACCAGTTGGATTTGGAAATTTCTTTTTACATTTTTAAGCCCAGTTCTTGAAAAAGGCTATAGGTTATTTAACATTACGCTAGGACTATTAGAAGCCGAGCAAAAAGAAAAAAATTAAGAAAGAACGCGATGTAAGCCGGTTAAAATTTATTTTATTAATCCTTTATTAAGTGAAAGTTTGTTAACAACTTTTAAAAGTTCGTCAATGGATGGTAGGTCTGACGTTGGGGACATATATAGCATGGCAGCCCATGCTCTGATCTGTTGGTAGTAGTCGCTAACATTATTTGGTCGACCGTCATGTATGAGATTTTTAAGTAGAACGCCCATAATTTCCTCAGTATAAGTGTTTTGAATTTTATATTTTGTACGTACGCAAGGTCGACTGATCTATTTGCTTCAAAGAGCAGAGCTTGTACTGTGGGTACTAAACAATGGATATAATAGTTTCTTTTGTAAATAAATACTTATAATACATACATAAGCCAGACTCGGACCAATACAAACACTTATATTCATCACATAAATATTTGTGTCCTGTGGGAATCGAAGCCATGTCCTTGTGATTAGCAGTCTGACATTTGGATCACTAGACCATAATAACGATAATTTATTAATTTGTATGTAAAAAGAATTTTATAGATAAAACACTTGTAAACATTGAAACTACTAATCAATTTATTGCTTTCCTAATTTTTTGGCACTTCTTCAAATCTATTCAAATGCGAAAAAATTGTCATATAACTTTATTCAATATTATCGATACCTTTATATCTAAATGATAAAATCCCTACCACAGGTTTTATAGTTTCTACTTAGTGTCACCCCCGCATTGCCAGTCTTATGAAAGTTATGAATTTAGTAGTTCTACGGATTTTAGGACCTCGCCTCGAATATGCGTATATCGATATAATAAGATTTACAATTATTTGCAAACAAAAGTGTAAAAATAATTATTTTTGTAAAAACGAAATGCAATGCAGGCAATTGCAAAAAAATGCGCTTTGTGTCATAATAGGTCTACTTTACACAAAAATCGTAATAAACTAAGTGCTATAATAATTCGGAGGCAAAGCGCGTTTAAAATTATTTTATTTTAAAATGTACATAGAAAACACACACTTGAAACTGATACCTAGCGCGTAATAATAGTAGCGAATAAAATTCTAAAATAGTTTTTACTGTCTAAGACAAGTTTTGCTTAATTTGTTTAGTTTTCAAAATTATTTACCTGATTGATTAAATGTATATTAGGTTTTTTAAGCTTAATCCACGGATTGAAAATCGGATCTGGCAACATTGACGACACTGGCCACCTACCGAGCGGTAGCTGAATATATTTTAATAAATTTAATTCATTTTACTCTTTGATGTTTCTAATTGCCGCTCCAATTTTGCTATATTACGCTAGATGGCGTCACTGAGACATGGGATCACAGTTTTTCTATGACATTTCATTGCATAGCCTCTCTATTGTACCTATTTTAAATCTCTTTGGTTAGTGGCCATGTGTAATTTTGGAGAAGTATGAACGTATAATCAGCTAAAACATGACTGGCCATCAAGAATTTGAAAGAAAAGTTGTCATGGTAACGTAGTATACAGCGTTGTCAAAACTGTCATGATATAATATATATTAATAAAATACAATAAAATCTAACGTTATATTGTGTCTAATGGTGTGGTGATTATACGAAAAAGTGATATCAACCAATATAGGCGAATTTCCCAGCCCTTTGATGACACTAAGTCGTCGAAACTTTATGTTAAAAGTTGAGGGTTTGGTCTATGCAAAGAGATTTGCATTTCGTTTTTACAAAAATAATTATTTTTACACTTTTGTTTGCAAATAATTGTAAATCTTATTATATCGATATACGCATATTCGAGGCGAGGTCCTAAAATCCGTAGAACTACTAAATTCATAACTTTCATAAGTCTGGCAATGCGGGGGTGACACTAAGTAGAAACTATAAAACCTGTGGTAGGGATTTTATCATTTAGATATAAAGGTATCGATAATATTGAATAAAGTTATATGACAATTTTTTCGCATTTGAATAGATTTGAAGAAGTGCCAAAAAATTAGGAAAGCAATAAATTGATTAGTAGTTTCAATGTTTACAAGTTTTTTATCTATAAAATTATTTTTATATACAAATTAATAAATTATCGTTATTATGGTCTAGTGATCCAAATGTCAGACTGCTAATCACAAGGACATGGCTTCGATTCACACAGGACACAAATATTTATGTGATGAATATAAGTGTTTGTATTGGTCCGGGTGTGGCTTATGTATGTATTATAAGTATTTATTTACAAAAGAAACTATTATATCCATTGTTTAGTACCCACAGTACAAGCTCTGCTCTTTGAAGCAAATAGATCAGTCGACCTTGCGTACGTACAAAATATAAAATTCAAAACACTTATACTGAGGAAATTATGGGCGTTCTACTTAAAAATCTCATACATGACGGTCGACCAAATAATGATAGCGACTACTACCAACAGATCAGAGCATGGGCTGCCATGCTATAGGTATATGTCCCCAACGTCAGACCTACCATCCATTGACGAACTTTTAAAAGTTGTTAACAAACTTTCACTTAATAAAGGATTAATAAAATAAATTTTAACCGGCTTATATCGCGTTCTTTCTTAATTTTTTTCTTTTTGCTCGGCTTCTAATAGTCCTAGCGTAATGTTAAATAAACTATAGCCTGTTTCAAGAACTGGGCTTAAAAATGTAAAAAGAAATTTCCAAATCCAACTGGTAGTTCCAAATATTAGCGCGTTCAAACAAACAAGCAGACAATCTCTTCAGCTTTAGTATTAGTATAGATTGTCAAAAAAGTTTAGCTCTGTAGCAAACGCCGTAAGAACAAATCGTGATTTAACTGATTTAGAGACCGTTGACTTAGATACGTTAGTTCGATCATATGGTATTATTTTGAAACAGTATTATATTTTAAGTGTTATTTATTATTTACCTTAATAAATATTATCGATAACAAAATCGATAAACAACATCACATCTCAACAAGGTAGTAGTAAAACTACTCAGCAATAGAGGGCGTTTATTCCAAAATTAGCAAATTTTCTAAATCTCTTTATGAAAATTATTTAATTCTAATTACTGAGTAAATATAAATAATTCATGCGTAAATAAACCGAAGTTAGGTCCAGTTTTACCATAACAAGATTTGCAATATCGTAATGCGCAACTCGGCATGTTTCCTTAGAAAATATTTTTCATTTGGTGGACACAAATACGTCTTGACACGCAGGCGTACGACATTAGACTGAGCGACTTTTGACCACTAGGACAAAAGTATTGGATTACGATTTTGTTCGTAATGTCCTGTCTATTGTCAAGTAAATAATTTAATGTCTTTGGGTCTATGTACTGATTGTGGATAAATAGCGTGGCCTGGTATCGTGAAAGACAATCAAAACAGCGCCTAACAGTAACGGAATGCTTGTTCTGACCTGAAGGAATGAATGAAAATAAATGTGAGTATTACATTACGTTACAACTGGGTCTAGTCTACACAAATAAATAAAATTGACGTGTCTGTTTGTAATTTTAATAAGAATCTTAAATTGATTAATTATCTGTAAGTAATATAAAGTTATAGGTATTATTAGTTTTTGATGTAAGTAAATTAACGAGGAAGATGAAAATGCAGCGCCTAGTCGCCTACATTGTCATTTACTTTTGTGATGACACATTCTAGTTTAAAAAAATGCATAAATAATATTAAAACTATTCATTTAGAAAAGAAGGTTTTATTTAAATGCTGCTCCTGTGGCCTTTTTCTTTCCGAAAGTCGACCAATTATGTCGTGGTATTGAGGCTGAACATATCTCCGTGTTTTTATGTCAAAATGCAACTGCCTGCTACGCAAACTGCAAAAGGGGTTGCTAACAACTGCAACTCAGATATTGTGGTGACTAATATAGAGGTTTCATAAAACCAAGGACTGAATTTATTTTAGGCTGATGACGGACGGACGCGTAATATACAGAATAAATGACGTAAGGGCCAGAAGCGTGACTAGAGAATCGTATAGTGTTTTACTCAGTAAATTGAATCATAAGTACAGCGACAATAAACAATACAAAAATAAAACATAAATATGATAAAACAATTTTGAGATTCTATATTTTAACATTGAACGGTATCTTCGAAGCGATGAGTAGATAGGATTGTTTGGAAAACTACCTAGAAGTTGTAGTATTATATATGTAGTTCTAGTTATAACTAGTTTGTGTTATAGTTTCTATGTAGTGCATTTACATAAGTATTAGTATTGTGCGCTTTTATAATTTCTTACGTGACGATATACACGATATGGATAAATACGCTACGATGTATACGGTAAATTTCAGTCTATGATAACGTTATAACGTGCACGTATTTTTATACATATATTCATGGCCGTGGACGTGGACATCCGTGCACGTTATAACGTTATCGTAAAAGCATCTTAAAATATTTCTACACATTTTACTTTCCTGTGCTAAAGTGATGCTGTGACGTAGACGTCGACGTCCACAAAAATATCGTTATGTTCACGACCAATACGGTCGAGATCTGAGATTTCGAGACTGAAATGCATTATTTCAAAATGTAGGCGAAGTCTATATTTCGAAAATTTCAAAAACGAGATCTCGCCCGTTTTGTGGATGAGATCTCGAATGGCCAATCTTGACTTGCGATTGCATTTCCTACATACATACACATATAGCTAAGTAGTGCCACGTGATATTACTTTCGCATCTTTGGCTTCAAACCAAAACACCTAATAAAGACAAACCAAGCTTTGTTGCTGTATAAAAACTTCATTTTTTTCCAGATTTGTTGAAAGCTTTCACACGCTAAGTATATTCTCGTATTTATATTATATGTATTAAAGTTAGGAAATCACAGATAAATTAAAACGAATGTACATATCTCTCTCATGCACCGTATTACGTTAACACAAAGGATCCTCTAAAATTGTATTGCAGCTCAAACTATGAATTTTGGAGTGCCATAAGGCAGCTGTTGGGTCCACTTCGGAACAATAAGTACTGTAAAGGTTGTTCATTAAAGTCAACCTTACGTAGTGCAGGCTGGCTATAATTTAGCGCGGGTTCAATTCGAACATTCAACCAAGTTTAGAAAAGTGTCAAATATTTCATTTAGATTTTTTTGTTTGCCGACTAAACTAGCAGTCTCTTTTCCTAAGAAAAGAGACTGCTAGTTTAGTCAGCAATATGTAAAGTCGTTCAGTCAATATAAAATAGAAATCGTATCGTTGTTTGATTTCTTTGAAGGGCTCATCAGCCCTTCACAGTACCTACTACGGAGATGCTGTTGCCAACTACAAAGATATGAATACTACACACTTCTTTTTACTACTTTAAAAGAATCTGCGGTTAGACCCCACTGTACCTGTAGAGCAGGAGGCAATTGCCAAATCTCCTGGTATAATTGCTGCCTGAAACGATTTTTTAAGTTTCCAAGGAATGTTAATTGAAACAGACGATCCAGGCGTAAGGACTGTGACCATTCTTCGACAACTTAGAAGGAAAAACTTAGGTCCAAATAACAGGACTCAAATCGCTGAGCAATTTGTTGTTTCATTCATCGGTAAAGGATAAATATTATTTTACTCCCGTCAAACTATGAGACCGGGCGTACATACAATTTAAACGTTATACCTTGTTAAAACAAAATTAATATCACTATTATGTAGGAGCATTACGAAAAGTTACAAAATGTATCCCGCAAAAAATACGTCTAATTGTATATAAATTCTCAAGTAAAATCAAAACTTGAATACCTAATCGAGTTGTGGGGACCAGCCGCTAAATCTAATCTAAACTCACTACAACGAATCATCTGCCTAGCCTTTTCCCAACTAAGTTGGGATCGGCTTCCAGTCTACCTGGACGCAGCTAAATGGAAAAACATGGAGCGACTGCCTATCAGACCTCCACAACCTAGTTACTGGGTAATACGATACCCCCACTAAACCCACTACAAAGAATGCAAAACAAAATTATCAAAGTATTATTTCACTAACAATATTATTTATATCCAACAAAAAAATTATACCAACAAACTAACCTACAAAATCTTAGACAACTTTACACATATTACAACATTCTCATAAAAAAAAAATACTACGAATTCCGTACAATCAAACATACAACTACTTACATAAAAAAACAATAACATACAACACAAGAACTAATAAAAACAAGTTTCACGTGCACGGACTAATTACGGCAAAAAAACAATATTTATTGGTTGATAGCACACTGGTGAAGGCCGTAAGAATCGGCTGTATGCGAGAAGCACAAAACCGGTCGAAATTGTGGTGCTCGGGGAAGATCTATCTCCCGCAGTGGACGTTTATCAGCTGAAATGATGATGATCATGATGAACTCATGACGTGAACCTCCTGAAAACCGATAAAGAAAAGGACGACACATTGCCTTGACTTGGCTCCTGAGGATGTCAACATGTGGTATGTAGGCTCAGCGATTATTATGCTGATAGTAGCCACATCCATTAATCATGCTATAAGAAAATTTTAAGCGGCCTACTACGCGCACCTTAAATGCGGCTACTACGCGCACACACATAAATATTAATATTATAATACGATCCCACCTCACTGCTCAGATTTGTTGTGGTCATAAACGTCACCTTAAATAATTATTTAGTCATAGTCTTAATGAGCGAGAAGCCCGGGCCCCTATATAAGCGAAATTTTAATCAAGTTTCACCAAATAGCAGCGTTGCTAATCAAGAATCAAAGTGATCCGAGATGCGTTCCGTCAGTGTGATGTTGATACTTGTAGTGGTCATGGACGCAATGGCGACAGCATCTGCCTCAAACGGAAAAGTGTATTATGACTTGAAAGATGCCCCAGCCTTGTTCGAGCAGTTCATAAGAGACTACAACAGGCATTACAAGGATATCGCAGACAAATACGTACATTTCCAGGCCTTCGTCGTGACTTTGGCAAAGATCAACAGGCAGAATTCCGAGAGCTCTACTGCTACTTACGGTATCAATAAATTCGCTGATTACACCGAAGACGAGATGAAAAAGATGTTTGGATTGGGATATAACAGTGAGTGACATTTGTTTTAGAAGTTCATATAAAATTGCCTCGTTGCCTCGTTCGTGTAGTGGTCGCAAGCGCTACTCTGTTTGACGGCAATATGCTGGCAAGCCCGTATTATATGGGACTTGAACATAACTGGCAAATTGTGAGTGTACTATAAGTATACCTCTGCCAAACCCTTCAGGGAAATAGGCGTGATGTTATGTGTTAATGTGTCACATTTAAAGGCAGTTTTTATTAAAAAATGAACTCAAAAGATTGTTAGGGACGATTACGAAATATTGAGTCAAATAGTAACTTCTATACCTAAATGTTTTCTTTTTTCAGACAAGTAATATCAGTTTGCTGGGAGTGTGATATCTGTGATGAGGGATACCTTGACATTTCGAATAAAATTTATATAAGTATTGTTTTTGTACTGTTATAAATTGGTAATAAATGTAGCGTGAATGTATTTATTCTTTATATTTGCCTTTCAAGATTCACCCACTTTTTGTAGATACTAGTTTTAGCCTGTGACTTCGTTTGCGTGAAATTTCGGCCCCCGATCCATCATTTGACGATGTCTACGGTTTTCGGTAGTCCTTACAATAACACTTTCTACCCCTTTTGTGTTTGTTCTTATATGAATTTCATGTCTTGCATAACTCATATATCATACCAAACACATTATATGAGTGCAGCAATCGACGGTTCGCTTGTCTATATTGCAAGTACAGTAAGAATTTGCTATGGCTTGCGCCTTAATGTGCTTGACATGAACGCTATCTATGAAAATGGAAGGCGTAGTGGAATTGAAGTACAGTCTGACCGTTGAATGCGTTCCTGACACCTGCCATTGCGACAATTCTAAAAACGCAAATGGAATTCGAGATCAAAAATGTAAACAAAGAATTGTTATTATTATATTGACGTTTCAGGAAAGGTCAATATTTCCCTAGTCATTGTAATTATATTATTTTAATAAATTTCGTGTTTTGAAAGCACGCTGATGCGGTGTCTTAATATTATAGCTTAAGGACTCGTCATTAACTAATGAAAATAAAAGATTTCTATTCTTATGAACAACTTGCTCATGTTTATTTATTATATATTTGATATAATCACTAAAGAAATGCCCAAAATTCGGCTGCCTAAAATATCATTTTTGGTCAACGGCCTTGGTTGAGCACCCGTAGTAAGTCTATTTTATTACGCGACGACAAAATAAACACAAAACGTAAAATGCAACGAAGAAAACTTAACAACAAATAAAAACTCACGACGCACACATTCAATCACGACAAACTTCAGAAACCGAATGACCAAAACAATGGCGACCAGAAGGTACGACCATTTGAATCGATTATTAAGGTAACGCAATATTATTTACAATTTTATAACGATTCTCTTGTTTAGAAGGAAAAACATTTTATAAATAGAAAATAATACTTACTTAAATGAAAGTGAAAATGTTTGTTTATATTTCCCATTAACATTATTCACTATTTAAAATGAGTATTTTAAAGGTTATTATTTTATTTAATATTAAGATTTTATTTAATGTTAAGAGCAAATAAAATTTATAACACGGGCAACACCACACGGCGGAAGGAACAATCATTCGAATTATCCCAGATTCCCACCCATACTATAAATAGGCATAATAATTATGTATATTCATGCCGCACTGCTCACACTAGTTGTGGTCGTAACGGCAGCATAGATAGTAATAATAATTATTAAGTCATACTGGCCCTATATAAAGCGACTTTATAATCAAGTGTCAACAAGTAGCAGCTGTGCTAACAAAGAAACAAGTTTCCTATTGCGTGTGTTAGAGATGCGTTCCGTCAGTGTAGTGTTGATACTAGTAGTGATCGCAATGGCGAGCGCGGCACCTACTTCGGACAAACCACATTACGACGTGAGCAACGCGAAAGCCTTGTTCGAGGACTTCATAAAGGAGCACAACAGGAGTTACAAGGATGACGCGGATAAAGACTCACACTACCATGCCTTTGTTGCGAGTTTGGAAAAAATCAATAAGCTGAATGCCCAGAGCACTAGTGCTACGTTCGGCATCAACAAATTCGCTGATTACACCGAAGATGAGAGGAAGAACATGTTCGGATTGAGAAGTGAGTCACATTTTGGAATTTCCTAAACAACTACACGAAGTTTCGACATAAATATTGACATACTCTGACACAATATTTAATATTGTTAATGACGTCACTTTTATGATTCTTCATTATACACCGTATCACAGGAACTTAGAGTTGTTATTTGTCTGCACGTCTACAATAACAAAGACGGAATAGATTGCATTATCATCAGGAAACCATTCGTTTTGCAACTTGTTAGTTTTCAAACTAACATTATAAGCTCGAGCTCCAAACTAACCTCGATGTTCGATTGACGTTTCGTAGGTACAAAGAGGTCAACTCTTACATTTTAATCGAGCGCCGGCCTTGGTATCTGGTCTTTTAATCCAATACAGAATATTGATTCAAATTATTATTCTAAAGGCATTGTAAAATGGTGTGGATTTTGAAAACCAGGGTATAATAAGGGTTTTCTTATGGAATTATAATTATTGTGTGAAAATAGGTATTATTTTAATAAATTGGACATTTTGACACCTACAGTAATATTTATCAATAATGAGCACATATGATTTGTAGTTGTATGTTTCATTTACAATAATATTAACTACTTATTTAAAAAAAATCCTTTCTTTATTTACAGAACCGCAGAATTAATTCGCTGGAAGTGTGATAACTTGATAAGTAACGCGTATAAAAATGTATAATTTCGAATAAAATTAGATTATATATTAAGTACCTATTGTTTTTTGTATTCTTTTAAATTGGTATTAAATGTAAACATTAATAGTTACATTTATTTATTTGCCTACCCAAAGAAATAGTAATAAATAAGTAATTTATCTATACTACTAATATAAAACTAAAAAGTTTGTTTGTTTGAACGCGCTAATATCTGGAACTACTGGTCGGATTTGAAAAAATCTTTTTGCATTTGATAGCCCAGCCGATCGATTCTGTAAAAATCTCACCGTGAAAAGTTAGGTAAGTGAGCTTAGAGTGAGCTGTCAATAGTGTCAATCCCTAGCATTAGTTTGAAAGACAGCTCACTCCACGCTCTCTTCACCTAACTTTTCACGGTTAGATGGTTACAGAATCGCACTGCAGTTCTCGAGGAAGGCTACTTAAAATCACGCTTGCATTCTTAGGAGGCGAGCAAAAACACATCGCGAGCAGAAGCTAGTAATATAAGAATTTGAAGTAATATTAAAGCTGACAACAGGTTGGAAGTCAAAAATATCTGTAATTCTAGAATCTTCATTGCGTCACATCGCAACGCACAAATATGGGGGTTGATGTAGGTAACCAAAACTATTTTAGACAGATACATAGGTCAGGAGGTCAACAATCCTGTTAATACCGCAAAAAGACGTTTGTTACAATATTTTGCTACATGGATCGTCCTCCGCCCTAGGTTTCTTCTCGGAGGCTCTCTGGCTTTACCACGGACCTGCTGGGATAATTGCGTAAAACACTTTCAACCACAATCTGAACCATTTTGAAGGATATTGCTAATCCATATCCATTGCTTCATAATTATGTTCTAAAAAATTGTCCGCTAAACAACGTAACTAACGCAATGAATGTTGTTGAACTGTCAAAATGAAACCCATTGTTACTGATAGTGTGTGGGTAGCGGGATCGTCCGAAAGGGTTACCGCTGCCCTGGTACATAAAGGGCTAAGGAAGGAACACGGGTGGGTTTTAGTCAGTAAGAGTCTGACACTCCCTTCTGCTCCACCCAGAGCGGGAGGAGTCATTTGATGATTTCCCATCCTGAAAAAAAAAAAAAAAAAAAAAAAAAAAAAAAAAAAAAAAAAAAAAAAAAAAACTGATAGTGTGTGACGCAATTACCCTGCTGCTTATTCGTAAAATATACAATTTTCCCTAAGAATTTGTATATTTTATGACCGCCTCTAGAATAACCCTCCTGTTTTCACGACGTTAATCTGAAAGTTAGTTTTGCTTTGTAAAATATAAAACTTTGTTATTTTTAACCCGTTAATAGCTGATGGTATTAGCAATATCGTTCAAAATGATTCAGATTGCGATTTATAGTGTGTTACGCAATTAGGGTGCTGGACAAAAAGGTAACATACTACGAATATATGAAACTAGCTTCTGCCCGCGGCTTCGCCCGCGTGGATGTCGGATATCATTCCACGGGAACGTGCTACCAGGATATCGTGGAATGCAATAAAGAATTGAGTATTGAAAGTATGTCCTTCCCCAGGATGCCATCTATCTCTTTGCCAAATCAGAAGTTCAGTGGTTTAGGTGTTAAAATATAACATACAGTTTCAAGTTGAAATCCTCCCCCTAAAAATCGAATTACCCCTATTTGCCCCGTCAGGGGTCAATTGTCCTGCCGGGGTAGCGGGATCGTCCGAAAGGGTACCGCTGCCCTGGTACATAAAGGGCTAAGGAAGGAACACGGGTGGGTTTTAGTCAGTAAGAGCCTGAAAACCCTTCTGCTCCACCCAGAACGGGAGGGGTCATTTGATGATTTCCCATCCTCAAAACAATTGTCGATAACTTTACATACTTACTTATTATTAATTATTTTCTGTCAAAAGTATTAATACTTAGTTTCGAGTTAATTGGACCGCTTATTCAATTACTTCCACACAAACTTCAACACCCCTATATCCCCCATTGAGGGGTAGTTTTGAAATCTTATAATAATAAACTTTATTACTTACTAAGGCGAGTATTCTTGCCAAGTTTCAAGTTTATTAACTAAATGAATAAGATTTTTCATATAAACTGTATCCCCGCTTTTCACCCCCACAAGGGTTCAATTTACACGCACAGCCTAAACCGCTGGTCCTAGAGACATGAAATTTGGAGGGTGTGTTCTTAGTGAAGAGTAGGTATCCACTAAGAAAGGGTTTTCCGAAATTCCACCTCTAAGAGGGTGAGTTAATAAACTTGAAACTTGGCACCAATACCGATCTAAGTAAATTATAAAGTATGCCATTGTATGTTTTTCTAAACTACCCCCTAAAAAGGGATTGGGGGGGTTTCAAAGTTTGTATGGAAGAATTTTAGCGCGCGGTCCGGTTTACTCGAAACTCAGTATTTATACCTAGGATCGAAAGTAAACAATAACGTGTATCAGGGTTTTTGAAAATCTACCCCTAACGGGCTGAAAAGGTTTTACAGGGGAAGATTTTACTGGCTGGCTTTATTTACTTGAAAATTGGTATAAATAACGTATTAAGACAAAGAATAAATAGGAAGGTCACAAAAGACTTTACAAAAATTATCGCCTTTGGAGGTGAAAAGGGGGGGATACAGTTAATATGAAAAATCTTATTTCATTGATCTAAAAACTTAAAACTTGGCCCAAATGCTTACTAAATTAATCCTATATTTTCAAAAACTACTCTTCGTAGGGGTAGTAAATATACAAATAAATAAAATTTAAATAACAGATTAAAATTTAACAAAATGCGTATGAAAATATATACGCTACCTAACCTAACCTAACTTATTAAAATATAACATTTTTTTTTTTAATTTTTGTCAGTCTGTTTGTTCCGGCTAATCTTCTTTGGTTTTGATGGGACTTTCACTAGCTTATGTTATGGAGTAACATATTATTTAATTATTTCTTATAACTTTTCGCACACAAAAAAGGTAAAAAGGCTGCCTTTTAGGCTTTAAAGGCTACTTTTTGTCTCGGTAGCATGTTCTTGTGGGATAATTTCCGACATCCACGCGGGCGAAGCCGCGGGCAGAAACTAGTTTTATATATATATATATATATATAGGAAATAATTTGAGGTGTTTTTGGTTTGGAACAAGCTATGACCGCGTCTTCGCTCGCGTACATAAAAGTTGTTAGTTTTACGCTGAAGAAACCAAAACTAAAACTCATTAGATTTTTTTGGTTGTAGATAGCAATTTTATTGAAGACGAAAAGGCTAAACGCTTTCATATTTCAAACGACATAGGTACTCGTTTAATTTTTCAACTAGCTGTGCCCGCAACTTCGCGTGCATGTCGGTAAAAGTAGCCTAAGTTACTCCTCATAACATCAGCTATCTGTCATTGAAATTCCCGTCAAAATCGGTTTAGCCGTTTCCGAGATTAGCCGGAACAAACAGACAGACAGAAAAAAATTATAAAATAATTTTTTGTTATCAGTATCATGTCGTCGTCCGCCGTCCTACTATATTATATTATTTTTATATTTATATTTTATATTTTTATATAATATTATAAACGTGAAAGTTTGTATGGATGGATGCTTGTTACTCTTTCACGCCAAAATTACTGAACGAATTTGGATGAAATTTGGCACACAGATAGTCTCAAACTCAAACTCAAATCATTTATTTCAATTAAACCATTTACAGGCACTTTTGAATTGTCAAAATTAAGTAGTCAGAAAGTTGAAGCTCGTTGCCCATTCCAAAACGTAGATCTCTATGGAGAAGAACGGGCAAGAAACTCCACGGACACTATTTTAAATCAAGATATTATTACAAAATCCTGGGTACATTATTCTTATTGCTTCTATAAATATGTGAGAACAATGTAAAAAAGAAACAATTTCAAATATAAAATTAAAAATAAGCCCTGGCAGTCTATAACCAGGATTAATACATAGGATACTTTTTATCCCGAAATTCCCACGGGATCGAAAATTACGCGGGTGAAACAAGCGGGGCGCAGCTAGTACTTTCATACGCATTTAGTAAAAGGTTGTTTTTTTTGACATTAGGCACCTACACTTCAATTTTATTTATTTTTGTATTTATGTATAGATCATAAGCCATCTCAGATCACTAGCTACATCACGTCATGGCTATCGTGATTGCTAGATAATAATTAACTTAGAGAAACCGGTCATGAATACGTAACATCGATCAGGGGATATACAGGCTGATTTTTTAAAGACCAGCCAAATTTAAGGATGTGGTACAGACCATCAAACTGAACAACTTTCTCCATGGGACCAACATCGTAATCGCGAATAAAAATTCAGCCGTCCCATACATTTAGGTCGACTAGGTATTGAAGTTTTCTATGGGACAGTTGATAAAATTTTCGCGATTACGCTATTTGTCCCATGGAGAAAGTTGTTCAGTTTGATGGTCTGAACCACATCCTTAAATTTGGCTGGTCTTTAAAAAATCAGCCTGTATATATATAATCGATTATTTCATGAACCTATGGACAAATAGTCAATTCACTTCTGATCCACCTAAGCGGTAGTCAGGTGTTTCGAACGCCACGATGACCGATCATTGGCGTTTGGAACACCTGCACCCTAATTGCATAACACACGATCAATCGGAATCGGTTTCATTTTGACAGTTCAACAACATTCATTGCGGTATTTACGTGTTGAGCAGACAAATTTCAAGCAGACAGCAGACAATCTAAGCGATAGACTTCAGGCGCCAGCCCATCAAGCTACCCCAAAACTGTCAAATTTTCCCAATCAACTTTGAACCTTATGCTTTAGTGATAAAGTTGAAAATCTACTAAATAAATTTGACAGATTGTATTAGCTTGATGTGCTGGCGTCTGTACTATTGTGTATTCTGTGGCAACAGTCAGATGTTTAGTGCTGCGTGCACAAAGTGCCAATGAGAGGGGTTCGTTGGAATCTCCCCATTTGACAAACACTGGCAACATTCTGATAGTAATAGTCCACCAGACCGAATTTCGGCAATGGCACCCAATCTCAGCGGAGACTAGTGTTCGGTGCGGGAGAAATTATAGTGCACAAGTGTATCCGCACACACAAGTGCACTCTCTTCCGTCACAGTCCTAGTCCAATGGGACGGCAATCCGATATGACCGGAGAGAGATCAGGCGCCAAACCAGCGCAGCGTGCTTTTCGAGGCACAGGGTTTTTTAATCACCAACTTCCAAACTCCGAGCTGTTCTAAGAAATTCCTAATGCGAAAACCCAATAATATGTACTTTGCCCGACCTGGGAATCGAACCCAGGACCCCTCGCTCAGCAGTCGCCCTTGCGACCACGAGACCAACGAGGGCAGTCATATGGGATGGGAGTCAATGGTGAACATTCTATAACAGAGACCAGTCCCATGCGGTTATACGATTGTAAAAGAACAATAGGTGATTGGTTAAGATCTCTAACGTATGAAGAAACAGAAAACATTCTGATTAGGGTAGGCTTACATGCTGGATAATTATACATACACACACACCCTCACAAACACACGCACACAAGGACACACCTATTCACACACAAATACGTGCACTCCTCACACATCGAGAGCTGCTTAATTAATTAATTAACTATCATTTATTTAATTTAATTTCTTTTTTAATTGTATTTTTATTCTGTTCTTTGACTTCATTTTCATTGTTAGGATACCACTTAAGGGAAGACCGAGACAGCTCCGGCACAAGTACTATTGTAACTTACTGGGGCTGCCTCAGTTTATGTATGACATCATGTCATTGACAATGTTTGAGAAGTACTAAATATTATTGTATTTTTTTTTGTATTTTGTACAGTCAAAGAGACGAATGGCTGTCGTAATCACGTCGTAACGATCGCTTATGAACAAAATAACATTATAGGTAAGTGTTAAAATGAAGTCAGTATTCTTTATACCCCTTCTTGGGTACGCATCTATCTATTGCCAATTTGTAGTTACGAGCTTGCAGAGTCCCGCGGGAATACTGCTGACGAACTCGTCTTCATTCTCATATAAACATAAAGTACCTATTCTATCCTATTTCTTACAAACTATGTTGCTCCTTTATATTTGCATATTACATGAAGTTATAAAAAAAACTTCGGTTTGAGCGACTCCAAGCTCCACTGATATGAATGGGTAAAAAGACTGACAATAGGGGCAAAATGATGTTTGGACATATTTGAGCAAATTCGCTTATCGAGTATCTCGCTCGAACAAAAGATGATCGTTTTAACCGACTTAAAAGAAAGAGGAGGGTATGCTTTCGATGATTACATACCTGCTTTCTCTACCACAATTTGAAGATTGAGAGCCGCTGGCTCAGCACATACACACTGTACTGCTTATAACCTTATTACCGCGGTTTCACCCGCATAACTTTCGATCTCGTGGGAATATCGGGATAAAAAGTATTCTATGTGTTATTATAAACTATCTGTGTGCCAAATTTCATCCAAATCCGTTCAGTAGTTTTTGCATGAAACTGTAACAAACATCCATCCATCCATCCATCCATCCATACAAACTTTCGCGTTTATAATATTAGTAGGATACTTTTAAAAGGCCATTATTTAAAATATGCTTCTAATCATTTCTTGGTAGTTTTATACTTACTTGTGTGGGTGGCATTATTGTAACTTCTTCTTGAAACGGTATCTGGCGGGTCACGTCAGCCCCATGTATATACAAGTGACCGCTGGGCAACAGTTTCCACAAGGTGCGTGCCTGAGGATGGGCAGCGCCGCCGAAGCTGGCCCAGGAAGAGGCGGCGAGACGACTTAGACGCGTACCCATGGGTTGGATCGACTGGTACTGACATGGCACTGCAAAAGGAAGACTGTAAGGATCTGAGGAAGGCCTTTGATCAGTAGTGTAACAGTGTAGGCTGTCAAAAAAACAAAAAAAAACTTCTAGAACAGTATCGAAGAAAAATTGTAGGGCACGAATAATAACGATACGAAATAGCTAGCATGTGGTTTTATTGACCGTGAATCATTAGTATTAGTTATTGCATGTTGCATATCTGTGTGTGAGTAAGGTGAGCTGCCTACTGCATGTGGTTGATAACTCGTTTTCCTGTAGGTACCTAAGAGCGTTTGTCCACCGCAGCCGTCACCGGGACGTCGCGTCACCATTGTTGTTGTTTACTAATTAATTATAACTATTTATAATTTGTGTAAGTACTGATTCTTACTATAATTTAGGCATTGATAACGAGCTTCTAATCTTGAAGACTTCTTTACCAATTTAAAACGAAGTGTAATCAAGTCTTTCACGTTATTATTTTCGTTATATTTTTGCTTAATGTCATACGTGTATTTTTATTATCAAGCTACCTATCGAGGCACAGGAGTTGAAGTGTGTTTGGGGACATGGGTGGAAGTTATTCTACCTGTCTCTTCTTACGCGTACCAGAGGTGAAGTTGTGAACGAACAACGGTAGTAACACTCCAACTTGCAGTTACTATTGTTAATTGTCACACACGTATCATAGTTAGATATGAGGTATGCAGGACGGCACGTCAAGCTATATATTTCCAGTAGAAGCTGACTTTTCACTGTGCCAAAAAACCATACAATGCGAGTTCAGCTAAAACTGGAAATGTATAGCAAAGAGTACTAAAAGATACCGGGTAATCTATAGCTTGATATGTTGTCGTGTGTAAGCTATTTAGAACATATAACTAATTAAACTAGTGAGGACAAAACAGACAAATGAAATAATTCTAGTCCGTGTCCCGCGACGGTCGACAATCAAAGTGGACATCCAACATAAAGTCGAAAAAAGAAAATACGTACGTACCTACATGGTTGACAATAAACTGTGGAGTGTTTTAACGCCAAGAAACATTAAAACTTTAGATTTCAGTATTTATTTCTAACTTCTGCCCTAGAAGGCTTGGAACCTTCAGGTGCGTCTCAAACGGACAATTATACGTCACTTGCTCTTGCGTCACCAGTCCTGAACTCTGTATATAAAACTACAAATATAGCATACAGGGAACTTTTATGAAAATGTGTCTGTTATTTTAGTATAATGTAGTATCGACTTTCACGTGAACGAAATCGCGGGCTGACGTTATTTTTTTGATGTAATGCTTAGACCAAAATTGTCAACACTTATGGCAAATAAGTTGATCTGATTTGATTGAGCGTAAATAAAATAACATGGGCAACAACGCACAGCGGAAAAATCAATTATCCGAATCATCCAACCCGTATTATAAATTGCCATAATAATAATATAATCATTCCATAATGCTCACACTTGTGTGGACATAAACGTCAGCATATATAATAATTATTCTTAAGTCATACTGGACCTATATAAGCGACAACTAATAGCTGTAGTGTTAAAAAATAAACAAGTTTTCTATAGCGTTAAAGATGCGTTCCGTCGGTGTAGTGTTGATAGTAGTAGTGGCTGCTATGGCGAGCGCGGGTCCTGCCTCAGACAAACCACATTACGATTTGAGCAATGCGAAAGCCTTGTTCGAGGACTTCATAAAGAAGTACGACAGGAATTACAAGGATGACGCGGATAAAGACGTACATTATCACGCCTTTGTCAAGACTTTGGATCTGATCAATGAGGCGAATGCCAAGAGCACTAGTGCTACTTTCGACATCAACTATTTAGCTGATTACACCGAAGAAGAGAGGAAGAACATGTTTGGAGTGAAAAGTGAGTAAAATTTTGGAAATTTATATAAAAATATTGACGTACTCTGACGCAATAGTCAATGTTGTCGATGACTGTAATTTTATGATTCTTTATTATGCACCGTATCACAGAAACTTAGAGTTGTTATTTGCCAGTGTATATATACATACATATAATAAAATAGTAGATGTCAAAACTGTACATTGAATTTTAACAAAAAAATATTGCTAGGAAATCTGGGAACGATTCTAAATAATGATATTGTAAGTCAGGTAAGGAGGTAGATAGGTTATAAACGCTCCGCAAGTGGTACGTCAGAACTTGGCTAATTAGCCTAGTTAAGTATTGTCTTGTCTCTTTTTAGCTCCCGATAATTACGACTTGCCGTCCTACTTCTAAGTGTCATCTAATAGTATGACATTGTGCCGTTTTTTAAGATCGAATGTTGGGTAGGTAACCCAACATTACTACTTCTTTAAAGTTATTATTTCTTTGATTCTGATGCCGAAAATATAGTTTTTAGAATTTTTGTCCGTTTGTCTAGATGTATGTTCCGGATTGGTGCAAAAACAGCTGAGCGGATTTGGATGAAATTTCCCACACAGTTGGCTTATAACGTGGACATAAGATACTTTCAATCCCGGTAGTACGTTTCCGTCGGATATTTTCCAAAATCCGCGCGGGTGAAACAGCGGGAAGGCTAGTCTACAAAAAAAAAGACTGAAATGATTACATTATTATCAGGAAATCATTCGTTTAGCAACTTGTATTATACTTTGTGGACTAAAATTATAAGTCCGAGTTCAGAACAAATCTCGATGTTCGTTTGCTTGACATTTTGAACAAAGAGCTCAAATCTTATATTTTAATCGAACGGCGACCTTGGAATCTGGCTTTTTAACCCTATAAAGAATTTTGATACAAATTATTCAAAAGACATTGTGAAATTTGGATATTGATTTTTTTTAAATGTTGCCCCACACTAGGAACTAACTCCTGTATCGTGGGTGCGTTTACAAACATTTAAACTCACATACACAAACAGCCCGACCTGGAACAACTACCTGTTACTGAAGGCAATACAAATATTTGTTCCGTGCGGGAATCGAACCCGCGACACGCAGCGCACCAGTTGATCGTTTAGCCACTGCGCCAAACGTGTCGTCAATTAAGGGTTTGGTACAATAAGGTTTCTTTTCTGGAATTGTAATTATTGAATGAAAATAGGTATTATTCTGCGAACCAAAAATTCTATTCTAACTTGAGAATTTTTATGCCTGCAATATTTATCAATTATAAGCACATGTGATTTGTAGTTTTGTGTTTCAATTACAATACACAAAAAGTAATTATGTTATAAAACGATTTCTTTCTTTTCAGCACCGGAGAACTAAATTTGCTGGAAACTAACAACTGCTACTGGTGTAACTTGATAAGTAAAACGTATAAAAATGTATATTACACCTATTGTTTTTGTATTCTTTTAAATTGGTATTAAATGTCAAGATTTAAACTTTCATTTGTTTTTTTGCCTTACGAAAGAAAGAGTAATCCTACTAATATAATAAACGCGAAAGTTTGTATGGATGGATGGATGTTTGTTACTCTTTCAAGCCAAAACTACTGAACGGATTTGGATGAAATTTGGCACACAGATAGTTTATAACCATGATTAACACATAGGATACTTTTTATCCCGATATTCCCACGGAATCGAAACTTATGCGGATGAAACCGAGGGGCGCAGCTAGTAAATCTACATATATGAATAAAAATTAAATGTTGTCCGTTGGCGAATATTCCCGATCAGTCACATCTTGTCGTCCACACTGTTGACGATCGGGAAAAAAAAGTTCCGTTCGTCCACAGTGTTCGGCGTCTTAGTATAATCGCAGAGTTCGATCGCGGTAGGCAAATGATCGCCGTCACTGGGATGTCACGTTCAGTTTGAATAATCCCAATTCTCGGTGACGTCCCGATGACGGCTGCGAGGGACAAACGGCCTCATTGTTGTTATGTACTAATTAATTATAACTTGTCTAAGTTCTGATTCTTACTATAATTTAGAATTGTTGCATTGATAACGAGCACGACTTCTAATCTTGAGGACTTCCGCTTCCGTACCGATTTCAAACGAAGTGTAATCAAGTCTTTCACGTTATTATTTTCGTTATATTTTTGCTTAATGTCGTACGTTTATTTTTATTATCAAGCTACCTATAGAGGCATAGGAATTGAAGTGTGTTTGGGGATATGGGTGGAAGTCACTCTACCTGTCTCCTCTTACGCGGATCAGAGGCGAACTATTTGTCCATAGGTTCATGAAATAATCGATTATATCCCTGATCGATTTTACGTATTCATGACTGTCTTCTCTAAGGTAACAGCTGTTCCAATTAGTAACAATTAAGATAAGCATGGCGTGCTCTAGGTAGGTAGTAGACTGATATGCTTATGATAATGATAGGAACAATGTAATGAGAATGAAATTCGAATAATAAAAACGAGTTGCTTGTCATTCTTCAATAAAATTAATTAATTATAATAATAAATTAATTTATCTTCTACCAACAAAATCTTATCAGATTTGGTGTTGGTTTCTTGATGAACAGCTCTTCACGCGAGCGAAGTCGCGGTAATATCTTGTTCCTAAACAAAAACACCTCACGGAATTTCTTATTTCTTACAACAAGTTCGTAATAGGGATGTTACCTGTTTTGTTTAGACCTTTCAGTCCCGCTTATTCGCAAAATATAAAATTTTCCCTAAGATTTTTTTTTATACTTCTCGTCTGCCTCTAGAATAATCCTGCTGTCTTCACAACGTTCATCTAGACGTGTTTGTTTTGCGTTGTAAATATAAAACTTTGTTATTTATTAAAATACCCAGGTATATTTTTGGTAGAGCTTAAGATTAAACCGCCGCGACTCTTCCTCTTCGAGCTGAAGTGGCAGTGGGCTGGCTATGTTTATCGGACCTATAGCCGGTGCAGCAGACGAGTCCTAGAGTGGAGATTGCGTATCGACAAGCGTAGTGTGGGACACCCCCCAGCTAGACGGACCGACGACGGAGGCGGAGGACAAGGTGTTGTGTCGCAGCATGGAAGGAGCTTGTGTGTTATGTCATGTTATTTTCATTTCTTGTACTATGCTAGTTTACATTTAACTTAAGATCTTTATATTATCTTGTGTTCACCTTTCTCTTAATAAAATAAAGACCTTTAAAAATCAATCAATCGATCCTTATTAATATCACAGTGAACTTTATTATAGCTACAATAAGGTTGCTGTTGGGTTGCTGCCACTGACAATTCTGTAGTAGCATCCCGCTCTGGTTTTGATATCAACTTACTTACTGTCTGCCTGACTAAGCCGTCCATTCACAATTATGCTCTCAAAGAAACCCAGAGTGGTGGTTATCATGAGGAATGCCAAGTAAAACAGGTGTCCGTACCAAATTATTGTAGCATACGTACATAGGTATAACATTTTGTGGTATTCACAGGGTTGTTGACCTCGTGACCCATGTATCTGTCTTAAATAATTTTGGTTACCTACATCATAGCCCATGTTCGTGCGGTGAGTTAATTGTTGTGAGGTGTGACGCACTGGAGATTCTAGAATTAGCAGATATGTATGAACAAGGAATAGGTACTTAAATATTATAATGATAATGATTTCTGATTTTTTCTAAACTGTTGTCAGCTTTTAATAATACTTCTCATTAAATTATAATTACTTACAAGCTGACCCTGTAGACGTTATCCTGTCCAATTTCCAATAATTTTATACAAAAATCCCCAAATGAATATCCCCATGCCTCTATGTAGGCATGGGGATATTCAGTTATTCCAGAATTTAAAAAAATTCTAGGAATATTTTACAAAAATCTTTCCATTTAAACCTGTTTCGGACTATTACGAACATTTTAGAATAAAAAATATAGCCAAATCGGTCCAGCCTATAGTTCATATTTCTATGGTCCAGCCGCTCTCAAGTGATGCGCTTACTAACATATAAAATAAAAAAATGCTAGTTTAGATTTTCACATTTAATACTAATTTAAAACAATACAAAACAATTTACATTTTTATACGCGTTTCTTCTAAAGTTGTCACACCTTTAGCGAATTTAGTTCTCCGGTACTGAAAAGAAACAAACCGTTAAAAAGTTTTTAACATTATTACTATTATTGTAATTGAAACATAAAACTAGAAATCACATGTGCTTATTATTGATAAATATTGCAGGTATAAAAATTCTCAAGTTATTAAAATAATACATAATTTCACTCAATAATTACAATTCCAGAAAAGAAACCTTATTATACTTAACCCTAAATTTCAAAATCTAAACCATGCCTTTTGAATAATTTGTATCAAAATTCTTTATTGAGCTAAAAGACCAGATTCCAAAGTTGTCGTTCGATTAAAATACAAGCTGTTGTTTTGCATCCTCGTCAAATTTCAGGAGGCTGTTATGAAAAATATAAATAATTAAATAAAATTATGATCCCTGGTAAATAATGAATACATACTTGTTTTTTTAGTTATTTAAGTTTGACATTATTTCAGAATACACGACTTTCAAAATCAAACAGAATCGCGTTATGGTATCGTATAAGCGGCCGCGTTTTTATCTGCGTACCGCACATGCCGATGTCCGAAAATTAGAAAAAAAAAATACCTACTTATTTTAGTATTGATTAAACGAACATCGAGATTAGTTCTGCACTCGGACTTATAATTTTAGTCAACAAACTATAATACAAGTTGCTAAACGAATAGTTTCCTGATAATAATGTAATCATTTCCGTCTTTGTGCTTGTAGACTAGCTTTTTCCCGCTGCTTCACCCGCGTGGATGTAAATAAAAAATATCCGACGGAAACGTACTACCGGGATTGAAATAATCTTATGTCCACGTTATAAGCCAACTGTGTGGCAAATTTCATCCAAATCCGCTCAGCCGTTTTTGCGCCAATCCGGAACATACACCCAGTTAAACGGACAACAATTCTAAAAAATATATTTTTGGCAGCAGAATCAAAGATATAATAAGTAAGAAGATGTAGACGAGTTACCTACCCAACATTCGATCTTCAAAAAATCATAAAATTACCGTCATCGACAACATTGACTATTGCGTCAGAGTACGTCAATATTTTTATATTTATATCCAAAATTTTACTCACTTTTCGCTCCAAACATGTTCTTCGTCTCATCGTCGGTGTAATCAGAGAATTTGTTGATGTCGAAAGTAGCAGTAGAGCTCTCGGCATTCGACTTATTTATCCGTTTCAAACTCTCGACAAAGGCATTGTAATGTGCGTCTTTATCCGCCTCATCCTTGTAATTCCTGTCGTACTTCTTTATGAAGTCCTCGAACAAGGCTTTCGCATTGCTCACGTCGTAATGTGGTTTGTCTGAGGTTGGGGCCGTGCTCGCCATTGCGGCCACTACTAGTATCAACACTACACTGACAGAACGCATCTTTAACGCGATAAGAAACTTGTTACTTTGTTAGCACTGCGGTATTTGTTGTCGCTTATATAGGTCCAGTATGACTTAAGAATAATAATTATTATATATGCTGACGTTTATGACCACACAAGTGTGAGCATTATGGAATGATTATATTATTATTATGGCAATTTATAATACGGGTAGGATGATTCGGATAATTGATTTTTCCGCTGTGCATTGTTGCCCATGTTATTTTATTTACGCTCAATCAAATCAGATCAATTTATTTGCCATAAGTGTTGAAATTTGCGGTCTAAGCATTATATCAAAAGACTAGCGTCTGCCCGCGACTTCGTTCGCGTGGATGTCGATACTAAAATAACAAGCACATTTTAATAAAAGTTCCCTGTATGCTATGTTTATAGTTTTATATACAGAGATTTAGGACTGGTGACGCGAGAGCAAGTGACGTACAGTTTGTCCGTTTAAGAGGCATCATGTACTGACGTCGACACCCGCAGCCGTCAGGTTCCAAGCCTTCTCGGACAGAAGTTAGAAAGAAATACTTCAAGAGTTTTAATGTTTTTTCTTCGAAAGTTTTAATGTTTCTTGACGTTAAAACTCATATCAGTTTCTTTTCACCCATGTAGGTACGTATGTATTTTCTTTTTCAGACTTTATGTTGGATGTCCACTTTGCTTGTCGACCGTCGCAGGACACGGACTAGAATTATTTCATTAGTCTGTTTTGACCTCACTAGTGTACAGTATCGCTCAAAACTCCAGTGGCATACTAAGGACTACATTGCTATGTGCTATAGTGCGTGTGCGTGTGCGTGTATGAGTGATATCTCAACATTCCACAGATAACACACACTAATGAACTGAAGTTGCACTACGCGAAATAACATTATATTTCTGTTGCATTTAGAATACGCGTCATAGTGGCGACTTGCGGGGTAATACACTATCAGTAGCAATGGGTTTCATTTTGACAGTTCAACAATTTTCATTGCGTTATTTACGTTGTTGAGCAGACCCATTTTTCGAACATATGAAGCAATGGATTAGCAATATCCTTCAAAATTATTCAGATTCTGATTAATAGTGTGTTACTCTATTAGGGTGCTGTTCTTACCATTGCATTGCTAAAATTCGCATAGTTGTAATTATGTGCTGGTAGCTGTTTTGGCTAAGCAATGGATTAACGATCAACGAAGTCTGAGTTCGAATCTTAATTAGATTGTGTGGCTGTTTTTTGTTTCTTTGAAACCATAATAATATTTGTATTTTAAGCAAAACTTGTTAGCTAATATTTATATTTATTTATAATGTATTCATGCTTATTATTTATTTATAAGAAGTTAAATATTAGTTATTGTATTATTACTTCACTATTTATGTGATTATGTATTTAATTTATCTTTTCGGTGTTCAAAGGCAGAAATAAAAAAGTCCTGCTGAATGATAACAAAAATGTTTATTCGTTTTATTTATTTATAAAATTAACAAACTTTTATGCGAATTGTGACGTCACATTCCTGCCTATATAAAATAAGTTCTCTTGTTTTCCGTTCATAAGATTTTGTTTTGTATACCCACAATAACATAACAAGGAAAGGATATTCTAATAACACAAATATAATTGTTGATACCCACTTATTATAGGTATCGGTATTCAGCAGAGTTTATTGAAAACTAATAAATGATTTAGACTTCATGAACATGTTTTTTTATTTGACGTCACAATGTTTTTTTTTTTTTTGAGGATGGGAAATCATCAAATGACCCCTCCCGCTCTGGGTGGAGCAGAAGGGAGTGTCAGACTCTTACTGACTAAAACCCACCCGTGTTCCTTCCCTAGCCCTTTATGTACCAGGGCAGCGGTAACCCTTTCGGACGATCCCGCTACCCCGGCAGGCTTCGGCCCTGTCGGGCCCCGTCAACTACGCTGACATCTCTTTGAGGCGCACGTGGAACACATACCCGCCGTCCGGCACGGGCCTGGTCCTGATCGGACGGAGAGCTACCCATTGCTTTCCGCCCGCAGGCCCGCGCCTACGGTGGCCGGTAGTCGTCACGCGGCTCCCGACGCCCGGAGCGTCTCCCTCGGCGGCTGAGGCGTGAGGATCTCTCCCTCGCCCACCTCCTTGAGGTTATAGCTTAAATGTTCATTTTCTTGACGAAAAGAAGATTGAAACTAAACCTCAATTTAAGATCATTCAATAATTACGGATATATCAATAGGTATTACTAAATATTTAGTTACAACGTCTAATTATTAAAACCAAAACATCTAAATAGGTTATTTGGGTAAAGGATATTTGGATATATAGGTTATAGGATGTTTGGTGAATAGGACCATTGTCCTGGACAAATGTTATTCGTGTCAACTCATCAGCTGGGATATGTTGCGCTCAGTTATAGGTAGCATGACATCGTCTAATACTTCTACATAAGTAGAACTGTTGGCGCGTGGAGGAATAAAAGCCAGTTCTCCTGGCCCTGCTGCACTCATCTATCTCCACATATTAATTGTAATTCGAACTGAGTTTGTATTAGGGATTACGTTTTTATCACACCAGCGAGTGTTATCCTCCTCATCATTTTGAATAGATTTGGAGGTCTTCTCATCTGAAAGTATAGTATTCTAGTCAAAATCTAAATAATCCCGTGCGAAACGTAATCGTTCTTGTTTATGTCTTTCTGTCAAGAAGGGCTTTTTAGCTGGTCTTCTGTGATGCAAGCCTTCACCGTGGAGGGCACGGCAAACAGTTTGCAATGAGGTGTCGAATAATACCGCAAACTGTCTAGTTGGTGTGAAACCATTTGTTTCATACTCGTCCACCATATGTCGTCGCTTCGCCTCGCTAATTAGCGACGGCCTTCCACTTCGCTGTCGACTAGCAAGGCTACCCTCTTCCTCATAATATCTCTTGATCCAGCGACTTACAGTTTCCTCTAAAACAAAAAAAAAAAAAGAAGTGATGTTAGGCAGCTATAATAAAATACTAAAGTGACTTCATTTTTATATAATACAATAAAGTTATAAATTATAAATCCAATAATAAACACTAATTATTTATCTTTTAGGCCTCATGATGGATTTAAAAAACAGTAAAAAGATTTAATCCATATGTCACCCAATAATCTACAATTCATAAATAAATATAATATTCACATTCAGTCCGGTTTCATCAGATATTTCTGTTCTATTAAGACCACTTTTATGCAGCGCATTAATAGTCGCCCTCGCCTCAATATTAATATTCGCCTGCATTTTGAGAATAAATACAATACCGCTATCTATTAAATCACACGTCAATAACCAACAAATACAACCAAACGACAACGTTCATTCCGATCAAGTTAACTATTCATAAAACTCATGTCTACCTCACAGAAATCTAAATTCGTTATTTAGTTTTCTATGATCTACGTTTGTAACTTTACGAAATGTGTGAACAAAGCGAACAAGATAAATAATAATTATATTTCTGTGCCATTACTTCCAATCGAGTAAAAACTTACAAAAAGTCGATGTACTGCGTGAGTTTTGAACTCACTGATTCACGCATCTATCTGTACGCGCTTAACCGCTAGGTCATCTTGACTCGTATTTTAACGTTGAAATTATGAACTATAATCACTTGTTGACGACAATGTATTTATGTTCTGGAAACTAGAATGACGTAAGTCTATTTAACGTCAAGCTATTGCTTTGTGAGATTGCCTATGGACTTTTCGTCGACACTGTACACACGACGACATATCAAGCTATATATTTCCAGTATAAGTTGACTTCTGATTGTTCGAAAAGCCATACAAAGCGAGGTCAGCTATAACTGCTCACACTTGTTGTGTGTGGTCATAAACGTCAGCATATATAATAATTAATATTTTTATATCATACTGAACCTATATAAGCGACAGCAAATACCTGCAGTGCTAACAAAGTAACAAGTTTCTTATCGCGTTAAACATGCGTTCTGTCGGTGTAGTATTGATACTAGTAGTGGCCGCAATGGCGAGCGCGACCCCGGTCTCAGATAAACCACATTACGACGTGAGCAATGCGAAAGCCTTGTTCGAGGACTTCATAAAGAAGTACGACAGGAGTTACAAGGATGACGCGGATAAAGACGCACATTACAATGCCTTTGTCGAGAGTTTGGAACAGATCAATAAGTCGAATGCCGAGAGCTCTACTGCTACTTTCGACATCAACAAATTCGCTGATTACACCGAAGAAGAGAGGAAGAACATGTTTGGATTGAAAAGTGAGTATTACTAATCTAATTTCGTGACATATTCGCCAAAAATGTAAACAAATATGAGCTTATGGAAAAATAACTTTAATTCCTACACAGTAAAGTTCAGTTTACGCTACATCTTCAAACATTTTTATAACTTTTTCAATAGTGCTAGTCACTCAGAAATCAACTTAATCACCATTAAAATAAAGTTGGTATTGGTTTAACTTGAAATAACGTAAATTTGAAACAAATGGTAGTTTGGACGGTGTCGCCTATTAGGTTACCTATGAAATATTTACATAATTTGAAAAGCTTTTTAAAATAATAATAATAATATATAGGTACAAGTATATAAAAGGAGGGGTAGTAATCAAAGGGCATCAAAAAATTCATCCGCATCGCTGTCAATAGGAAACGTGCCCAAAAGGCTGGCAGCGTTGCCACGTTATATGGCAATGCTGATTTTTTAGCTAAAAACTAGGCCAGCCCTCTGGTCACGTGTTATGTTAAAAAGTAAATTTAACTTAGTTTTATGTTTCAATTACAATAATAGTAGATGATAATGTTAAAAAATGATTTCTTTCTTTTCAGCACCGGAGAAGTAAATTCGCTGGAAATTAACAACTGCTATTGGTGTAACTTGATAAGTAAAGCGTATAAAAATGTATATTACACCTATTGTTTTTGTTTCTTTTAAATTGGTATTAAATGTGAAGATTTAAACTTGCATTTTTTTATTTTATATGTTGGTAAGCGCACCACTTGAGAGCGGCTGGACTATAGCAATACAAACTATAACTTCGACCGATTTGGATATTTTTTGTTAGAAAGTGTTCGTAATAGTCCGAAATTGGTTTAAATATAAATATACACATATTTGAAAAAGTTTCTTAGAAAATTTTAAAATTCGGGAATAACTGAACATTCTCATATCTATGGGATTTTTGTGTGGAATTATTGGAAATTGGACAGGATAACGTCTGCAGGGTCAGCTTGTAAGTAATTATAATTTAATGAGAAGTATTATTAAAAGCTGACAACAGCTTAGAAAAAATCAGAAATCATTATCATTTTAATATTTAAGTACCTATTCCTTGTTCATACATATCTGCTAATTCTAGAATCTCCAGTGCGTCACACCTCACAACAATTAACTCACCGCACAGATATGGGCTATGATGTAGGTAACCAAAATTATTTAAGACAGATACATGGGTCACGAGGTCAACAACCCTGTGAATACCACAAAATGTTATACCTATGTACGTATGCTACAATAATTTGGTATGGACACCTGTTTTACTTGGCATTCCTCATGATAACCACCACCCTGGGTTCCTTTGAGAGCCTAATTGTGAATGGACGGCTTATTCAGGCAGACAGTAAGTAAGTTGGTATCAAAACCAGAGCGTGATGCTACTACAGAATTGTCAGTGGCAGCAACCCAACAGCAACCTTATTGCAGCTATAATAAAGTTCACTGTGATATTAATAAGGATCGATTGATTGATTTTTAAAGGTCTTTATTTTATTAATAGAAAGGTGAACACAAGATAATATAAAGATCTTAAGATAAATGTAAACTAGCATAGTACAAGAAATGAAAATAACATGACATAACACACAAGCTCCTTCCATGCTGCGACACAACACCTTGTCCTCCGCCTCCGTCGTCGGTCCGTCTAGCTGGAGGGTGTCCCACACTACGCTTGTCGATACGCAATCTCCACTCTAGGACTCGTCTGCTGCACCGGCTATAGGTCCGATAAACATAGCCAGCCCACTGCCACTTCAGCTCGAAGAGGAAGAGTCGCGGCGGTTTAATCTTAAGCTCTACCAAAAATATACCTGGGTATTTTAATAAATAACAAAGTTTTATATTTACAACGCAAAACAAACACGTCTAGATGAACGTTGTGAAGACAGCAGGATTATTCTAGAGGCAGACGTGAAGTATAAAAAAAAATCTTAGGGAAAATTTTATATTTTGCGAATAAGCGGGACTGAAAGGTCTAAACAAAACAGGTAACATCCCTATTACGAACTTGTTGTAAGAAATAAGAAATTACGTGAGGTTTTTTTGTTTAGGAACAAGATATTACCGCGACTTCGCTCGCGTGAAGAGCTGTTCATCAAGAAACCAACACCAAATCTGATGAGATTTGGTTGGCTGAAGATAAATATTTTAT
Organism: Apamea epomidion; assembly: GCA_947507525.1. Classification (NCBI taxonomy): domain Eukaryota; kingdom Metazoa; phylum Arthropoda; class Insecta; order Lepidoptera; family Noctuidae; genus Apamea; species Apamea epomidion. Next base: position 8,669,394 of record OX382232.1, read on the forward strand.
TGAAGAACGTTATGCAACTCGTTTTTATTATTCTAATGTCATTCTCGCACAGATATATATTTTACTTAAAAGGAGGTCCCCATGTAAGGTTTACTGTAAAAGTTGTACAAGGTTCTGTAATAAACCTTTTTATATATTTTTATTATTATTGTTCCCATCATTATCATTAACATGCTCAGTCCATTACCTACCTAGAGCACGTCATGCTTATCTTAATTGTTACTAATTTGAACAGCTGTTAACTTAGAGAAACCAGTCATGAATACGTAACATCGATCAGGGATATAATCGATTATTTCATGAATCTATGGACAAAAAGTCAATTCACTTCTGATCCACCTAAGCGGTAGTCAGGTGTTTCGAACGCCACGAGGACCGATCATTGGCGTTTGGAACACCTGCACCCTAAATGCGTAACACACGATCAATCGGAATCGGTTTCATTTTGACAGTTCAACAACATTCATTGTTTTATTTACGTGTTGAGCAGACAAATTTTTCGATCTTATGAAGCAATGGATTAGCAATTTGCTTCAAAATGATTCAGATTCCAAATGATCGTCTTTTACGTAATTAGGGTGCTGACTATCGCTTCGGAGTCTTCCTGTTTGGCAAACGCTGGCAAAGATGAAAATAAGATTCGACGAACGTTGCTGAACATTCTGTAACGGAATCAAAGAGAAGAATAGCTGTCGTAATCACGTCGTAATCATAATGTTCATCATTCCATAGTTGCATTGATGAGGTTTTAGAAAAGTAGAAGAAAAAAAATGTCGGACCGTGCTATGTCCCGACAAAAGGCACAAAAAATATCTTAGGTAATCGAATGTCAATTAACAAAATAAAAATAAAGTCAATACACCATAAATAGATGTCACAATTTCATGCAATATGTAGTTAATATTATATCAATAAATTAAGAGGACACATGAATAAATAGGAAGTCACAATTTTCATATACAATAATAAATGGAATAAAAATGTCAATAAAGAATATCATTATCTTTAAATGATACTTGTAGCACTGTATCGTGAAACAGTCAAAGCTAGTTATTTTAGAAGGATAGCTTCTGCCCGCGACTGCGTTCGCGAGTTTCTTGCTCCACCGATCCACCTCATCGCATCGCATCGTCTGTCCACGCTATTACTTCGTTTTCGCTTAGCGTACTTTTTGACTTTTTTTCTTTTTGCTCGGCTCCTAAGAGTTCTAGCGTAATGTTAAATAGATTATAGCCTTTCTCAAAACTTGGGCTAAAATAATTGTAAAAATATTTATTCCAATCCGAGTTTAGAATTCCAGAGATTAGCGCGTTAAAACTATCTAAAATAAAAAAAAACTTTTTAGCTTTATTATTAGTATATAGTTAACTTATGAAGAAAATTACATAAAAGTGTTAAAATCAAGTCAGAAACTAAACGATTGTCAGCATTTCTTATACCGCTTCTTGGATACGCATTTATCTATTGCCAATTTGTAGTTACGAGCTTGCAGAGTCCCGCGGGAATACTGCTCACGAACTCGTCTTCATTCTCATAATAAACTAGTATACTATCTTATTTCTTACAAACTATGTTGCTCCTTTATATTTTACATATTACACAAATTGTATGCAGTTATAAAAAAAAACTCTTCGCTTTGAACGACTCCTTCCTAAAACGACATGAAGAGGTAAGTACAGCATAATCAGCCTATAATGTTCCCACTTCTGAGATACAGGACTCTTGTCGGTGAGAGGGAGTGGGCCGTAATCCACCACACGGGCCCAGTGCAGATTGGTAGATGTCACATGTGTTCGAATTTTTGGTTCTAGGACATGCCGGTTTCCTTAAGATGTTTTCCTTCACCCACCCTTTTGAGAGCAGTGGGTTTAAACCTACGACCTACAAAAACTCGTAAGTCGCGGCTTTTACCACTGTGCCATTACTGCTCTCTGAATAGGTAAGTTAGTATGCAGACTCACAATAGGAGCAAAACACTGTCTGTATGGACATATATTTGAAGCAAATTCGTATATCGTGTTACTCGGTCGATGCTCCTCAAAACAAAAGATGATTGTTTTTAACCAACTTCAAAAAAGGAGGAGGTTATGCTTTCGATGATTACTCACCTACTGTAACATAATTTACATACTCGCAGTTATCTTCATTTATTCCTCCAGGTCAGAACAAGCATTCCGTTACTGTTAGTCGCTATTCTGATTATCCCTCACGACACCAGGCCACGTTTTATCCACAATCAGTACACAGATACAGCCATCAACTTCAACACAAGGCTACGACGATTTAGTGACATCAAAAGGCTCGGAATTTCGTCTATATTGGTTGATATCACTTTTTCGTATAATCACCACACCATTTAACACAATATAACGTTAGATTTTATTGTATTTTATTAATATTTATTCTATCATGACAGTTTTGACAATGCTGTCGCCATGACAACTTTTCTTTTAAATTCTTAGCGGCCTGTAACTTTTTAGCGGATTATACATTCATAGTCATAGGCATTTATTCATAAACAAGTAACTTGTATCTGAAATTACACACAAAATCACCCAATCACAGTATACACACTAATATAAATTACACACATACACACACACACACACACACATACACCCTCACACACATTATACTTTACCAAAATTAATCATGGCCACTAACATATCTCAAATTCATATTTTCTACATGATATTATTCTACGAGTTGACATGATAAAACCACGCTATGCGAGGATCAGTTCCCATTTCGCCTCTAAAGCGAAACCATCAAATAAGCCTAATACTTCAGGGCCACCTATCCCGGGAACACTCAGCGCGCCTCTCCTAAAGGCTTTGGTACCTGATGGACCCTCCTTACACCTCCGTCCTCCGTCCTCCATGAAGGCCTCCAGTACCAGTCGGACCGCCGGCGCGCCTCGACGGATAACTCCGAAGACCCTCCTGCACCTATTGGGCCGCGCCTCATCCGAGGGCCATCTCAGAAGACCCTACTGTACCTATGGGGCCGCGCCTCATCCGAGGGCCGCCTCAGAAGATCCTCCTGTACCTATTGGGCCGCGCCTTATCCGAAGGCCGCCTCCCCTGGCGGGCTGACAGCGACCCCGCCGTGCCTGCTCCCTCCTGCTGCCGTGCTGCATCCAGCTCCTGCTGCGTGGGCCCCTCTACAGGTACCCTCCGTGCTGCACATCGCTCTACTCCGCGTGTGGCTGTTGAAGCCACCTGCCTCGCGTCGGCCTACCTTCAGTTCGCAATTGCAACTCCACCTCAGCCTTCTCAACCAACCTATCGCGCATCGTCATCCTTCCTCACCCGCACTACTACACACCACTCTTCGGTCCATCTCCATCTTTTGTATAACTTGTAAATATATCTTTAATGGATTTCTACTTCCCTTTCTTTAATTTAATTACCTTTGACTTTAAAGTTAAGCTTTACTTGTCGCTACACGACACTACTCATTCTTTCTTCACAGTTTGAAGATTGAGAACCGCTGGCGAATCACAGACATGGCGCTATACTACTCATATCTAGGCTGAAATTTTTCAGCGGACAAGTTTAATGTTCATTATAGTATCGTTCATTCTACTTTGAGAATTACAATATTTTGAAATGTTTTTTTACTCAATTCTTCAGGTAGATTTGTAATTATTTGTATGGCATTTTTTACTTCTAGAACAGTATCGAAGAAAAATTGAAACGTATAATATGAAATATGCATATGGTTTAATAGATCATGAATCATTAGTTATTACATGTCATGTTGATTATCTGTGAATGAGTAAGGTTACTGCATGTGGTTGATAACTCGTTTTTGCTGTACGTACCTATGTTGTTGTGTACTAATAAATTATTATTGTAATTAGCCTTTGTGTATTGATTCTTACTATAATTTAAAATCAGCAAGTGCATGCTCGTGGCTAAATAATAACAGCCGCACGGGTCAATTAGTTAAGTTGCCCTTGCCCAGGTTGGTCCATGGATGTGTGTGGGAGACCATTCACAACATACCGAGATCCCTCCGTGCCTCGGAAAGCATGTTAAGCGGTCCCGGCTGTCATTCATAGATCTTTGACAGTCATTACGGTGAGTCAGTTATCATACCGAGCCCCCTCCGTGGCTCGGAAAGCACGTTAAGCCGTTGGTCCCGGCTGTCATTCGTAGATCTTTGACAGTTGTTACGGGTAGTCAGAACCCCGAAAATCTGACACCCAGCCTAAAGGGGTATCATGCTACCCAGTAACTGGCTTGTGGAAGTCAGATAGGCAGTCGGACCATATGAAATACTGGTATTCAGTTGCATCTGGTTAGACTGGAAGCCGACCCCAATATAGTTGGGAAAAGGCTAGGTAGTTTGATTGAAGAGTAGTAGGCTTCTGTATAGAAAGTGTATTGATAACGGGCACGGATTCTAATCTTGAGGACTTCTTTACCGATTTCAAACGAAGTGTAATTATTAATTTTTAAATAGTTGTCCTAATTAATTGTTACAAGTTTTTCACATAACTTAATTTTGCTTAATGTCGTATATGTATTTTATTACTATTACGTGACCTGTAGAGGTAAAGAAGTTGAGGTGCATAGTATAGTGGACATCTAACATCTAACATAACATAACATCTCAATAGTAAATACTGCTTACATGGGTAAAGGGAAATAACATTAAAACTTTCGATTTATTTCTTATATTACACCAAAAAGTAATGTTCCCGTCGAGTATACAACGTAAGCCATAAAAATAACAACCAAGGACCTAGTTGATTGTTGAAAAACAAAATGCTACGTTTTATTTGAGCCGACAACTGTACGCGGGGTAAATTGAAACGCGGGTTGGGGGACAAGAATTGGCAAGTTTGAGCACCACGCTGAACCATTCCGGGGATTTGTCGGACCCTCGTAAAATGCTCTTCGGAAACGAGCAGAGTTCCCGGAGGTTTATCTTATTTTGAAAAGCCTCCGCACGGAAAGATGACGCAGCGGTTACGAGAGCGCCCGGCGATCGTTCGAAATGCGTTATGGAAAACTCTCGTGATGTGAGCACTCTATTAACTCCTTGGTAAGTCAGTAATGGTTTTTGTTGGACGCGGTTATTGATGGAGAATTAATCCTATTTAATAATTTGCGTGATGAACTGTGACAATGAAAAGGATTAGGTTGACTTGCTCGGAGTAAGGACTTGATTTTTTTTAACTGAACAGACAGCTATGCTGCTTGTTGGGGAGTTTGTTGTGCCAGTTCTTCTTCCCAGCGAAAGCACTAGGAAGTGGTGAAGGACGGGCGTTTTTGGGGACTGTCGTAATTTTACGTTCGAAAAGTGCTGATTCTGTCTAATTTGAATAAATGACTTTTGTTTTTTTTTATTTGATTTTTAATCTCTAGCGATATGAAAAAAAACTCTTCAGCTTCACAATTTCAGATAATTTATATCTAGGAAATAATCAGGTCTCAACATATTGAATATCTTTTTCAGAATTTCATATAGCTTATTCTTTTTAGCGTGTCGATGGCAAAAATAAAACGAACGAAAAAAATTTTTTTTTTTTTTTACCCAAAATTCAGCAACGCGAATACCGATCGCTGACGCAGCCATTCGGTCTTCACGTCTGTATACCTACATAATTGTTATGTAGATAAACTCTATGAGTAAGGCACTAGGCCTGAAAACAAGCATCTATATATGTCAATTTATATTTAAGCTTGATTTACCTAGTGTTGTAGTTTCGAGCATTTTATTTTTCGAGTACTGCTTCACAATACATTTGGGAAATGGAATTTGGCAGTGCGTCTCGACGTAATGACGGCTTGCCACGTGACGTTGCCCCGAATACAACGTCTTTCCTTTGTTACTATCTCAATTGTAGAACAGAAACGTCGAAAACCTGACAATACTCGGCTGTTATTAAGCAACATTACGGAATGGTTCGGTGCTCACACAAATTGGCTTCCCTTTGTGTATTTAATTTAGATATTAACTGCTGAGTAAACAACATCGTAATTTGATGTTGTCGGGAGATTTAAGAAATGTAAATAAAAAATTCAGAGAAAACGTTTTAAATGTAGGTAAACAAAATAAAATATTCTGAACTCTATGATCTCAAAGCGTAAGCAAAAGCGTGAACCGTTTTTTAGCTTTACCCTTTGTCTTTCATAGACGATGTTTCAGGCAGCATCATATTTTAAACTCCAGTTAAATGTTGTATTTTCAACAAAAGTCCTGAATTATGTCAAACAACAGTCTCTCCTATGCGGCTGCAGGTGCAGCTAAAGATGCTGCGGATAATATCGAAACTCGCATGCGGGAGATATCTTCTATCGATCTTTAACTGGGACTTTGGCCCCAAGGTCCCAAAATACAACGTTGAGTCTGGGAAATTAATTCTTAAGAAAATTGACTACCAATTATGTCTGTATATGCAAATCATAACTGTGATTGTGACAGCAGCAGTATGAAATAGTTATAACACGGCAGATTGAGCGGTGGAAACTCACTTATCAATAAATTTGGACTGCCTCATTGGTCTAGTGGTCGCAAGCGCTACTGCTGGGCATGAGGTCCTGGGTTCGAGTCTCGGGTTGGGCAAAGTGTTATTGAGTTTTTACATCTGGAATGTTTCAATAGCAACCCGGAGTCTGGATTTGTGCCCGGTGGATAATAATAGGCTCGCCCCTTATATGGGACTTAAATATAAATTGAGATTAGACTACGTATCGCCAAGCATTGTGTGGGATAGCCCCCTAGCTAGATGGACCGACGATCTCAAAAAGGTGGCTGGGGCAGACTGGATGCGGAAGGCGGAGGACAGGGTGTTGTGGCGCATCATGGGAGAGGGCTATGTCCAGCAGTGGACTGTGATAGGCTGAGTTGATTGACTGAAACATAAATGGCGAAATATGGACGTACTATAAGTATACCTCTGCCTAGCCCTGCGGGGCACACAGGCGTGATGTTATGTTATGTTAAATTTCTCTAACTGTAAATTCAGAGTTCCTGTTACTAAGCTTCACGCATCATTGTCACGGGTAGCCAGCGGGGACGTGTTCTCCTAACGAGGGTAGCACAACGATCTCCAAGTCATGTAGGGAAGTACATACACCCGCAGGGTTACCGTGTTCAAGTGCGATTCAAGTTGCTGAGTAGCCTTTGTGTTACCGTCAAATGTAGCACATTTAGTGCATGTGTATATGCAAATACAAAGGATCAAGGAAAACATTGCTGAGCAGTGATGTGGCCCTGTGACAACGGGCGTGACTTACGAGTTGTAGATCGAACCCAGACAGGAGATTTATATTGTGTAAATAATTTCATCACTACTGCTCTCAAAACGGTGAAGGAAAACATCAATGCCGGTTTAGAACCTTCTCCGCGATCTTCTCTTTGGCGGGGGGCCGCCTCCTCGGCACTCGTGATTACGTCAAGTTGACAGCTGTCAAAAGCGTTCTAAAAAGTTTGGCGTCATTAAACCTTTAGACGCGACGTCAAGTACAATAACTTTCTTTAGGTTTATGTTATTATAATATAGCAGCGGACCTGACAGACGATGCCTGGCCCGAACACCGCCACCTACTGGGTCCAGTGGTGAATCTAAACCATCCAGGGACTCAAACTTACACAAAAAATCATAAAAATCGGTCCAGCCGTTTAGGAGTGATTCGGTGGCATACACACGTAGTGCACACGTAGTGCACACGTAGTACACGTGTAGTGGCATACACGTGTACTACGTATATGTATATAAAAATATAGAATTAAATAATAATAATTATGTTCATTTTTTAACGCAGACAATAAAAAATATATGCGAGTCCGTGACTTGCACATAAACAATGTTAACAAATAATTAAGGTAAGTCATGTCAACGCAAAATTATAAAATTATAACGTGTCTATATGTTTTTAAAGGCGACATATGTATAGCCGATGTAACACGATTTGTATATTATGTCGTCGTATGATTGTGAACACCGTTAGTTTATATCTTGCGAGATTGTAAACTGTCGAGAAATTGTGATTTACTAATGAAGAATAATAATAAAATACTAATAAAATAATAATTCACATACATACATATAACGTATTAATTTTCGATACTTTATGTATAATCATATCAACCCGTCATTTTAAACCGATTATAAACTAAAGATGTTTTTAATTATACGGTGATATAAGTATACAAAAAGAAAAAGATCGTTTGTAAACAGCATTGTAACCACGTACCTATGTGTTAACAAAAAAGTCCTTGAAAAATTCTCTTTTGGCGTCAATTTGCTTCTGAGTTCACAGTTTGATATTGAGGAACAGACGCCAGCACACCAACCTACTACAATCTGTCAAATTTCTTCAATAGATTTTCAACTGTATCGCTAAAGCATTAAGGTTAAAGGTTGATTGGGAAATTTTGACAGTTTCGGGTAGCTTGACCTGCTGGCGTCTAACTGGCGTAACTTTTCAGGTAGCATGTTTTCTGAAAAACTAAACTGAAACCTTATAAAACTAAATAAAGCAAAGTCAATTCACAACTGTCGTATTTAAACAAAACTCATAAAGTTCCACGAAATTAGAAAACTACCACATACAGCCACAAGTCTGTGACTCAAATAAGTACGTCACAATTCTCAGGTTGGCAACGCTTCTCGAGACGTGAAGACGTGCAGTCTGGCTATAATGAAGACGCCGTTTAATTAACTCCAGAGATGCCGCGGCCCTCGAACTTGGGCGTTTGCTGAAGAAATAATAATGAGCCGACAGCCGACACGCTTCACTGCACGCCAAGTGTGAAAACTGTGAATTACTCTTTAGTTTCTTAAGAAATTAATGGACTTTGTGGCCTGACACTCGCAGAATTTTTGTTTTTTTATTTTTATTTAAGTATTTATTTATTCAAATCGGTATTAACATTAAATTACATGAAGTCTGCTAAACTGCAGAACAGTTTGTTGGCAGTTGTTCTTGTCCAACAATAGATGTGAGGTTTGTGACAAACATCTAGGACATATTGAGAGATAATGTTTTTGTAGAACTCTTTTAAGTTGCTAACTCTTTTAAGATCAGTTTTGGGTGTAGCTCATTCACTAACGTTGGTACTACATACCTTCTTGTGCGCCTAGTTTATTACTTTTGGGACAGCAAGTGTATTCTTCTTCGATAAACGAGATGGGTACATATGCTTATCATTAATTCTTTTATTTTTTGCCTTTCATGCACGAGGCTGTCCTAATCTGTGCAAGTACCTATGTTTGTTTTTAAAATTCATTTGTAATTTCTTAGTTTATCTTGGACATCATTCATCGGTAAAAAACATCGTGAGAAAATCTGGACTTATAAGTCTGAAATCGCCCATCCGCCTTGAGCAAGTGTGGTGATCAATGATCATGCCTTGCCTGCAATGATCAATATTATTGCGCTGGTTACAGCGCAATAATATTGATCATTATTGGCCCACGCCCTCTCACCGAGAGCAGGCCTGTCCCAGCAGTGGGAGCATTATAGGCTGAATATACATATACAGGGTTAGTTTTTAAAGACCAGCCAAATTTAAGGATGTGGTACAGACCATCAAACTGAACAACTTTCTCCATGGGACCAACATCGTAATCGCGAATAAAAATTTAGCCGTCCCATACATTTAGGTCGAGTAGGTATTGAAGTTTTCTATGGGACAGTTGATAAAATTTTCGCGATTACGCTATTTGTCCCATGGAGAAAGTTGTTCAGTTTGATGGCCTGTACCACATCCTTAAATTTGGCTGGTCTTTAAAAAATCAGCCTGTGTAATAGGCTGGTATTATTATCACTACGCAAATAAATTGCGGCCCACTCCCTCTAACGACGAGGAGGCCTGTGTCCCAGCCATAGAGCAGTGGGAACATTATAGTAGCCTATATGCATGCATGCAAGAAATTGCTCGATGGCCTTGGCTTTGGAAATGATGGAAAGTTTTCTCTAATTTATATCGAATACATATTCAGGTGAACTGTTATTATTGCCAGCTGTTATTCTTGACTGTACTTTTGTGTTTTAAAAAAACATTCTTGGCCCAATGTCTACACATGAACCACTATTGTAACTACACTGGCCTGCAAAACTATATCACACTTTTAAAATTGGAATAGCTTTTTAAGTACACAAGATATAAGTACTTTCGAAATAAAAAGGACTCGAAAAAGAGGTTAATTTTGTATATGTATATAAAAACTTCATAGTCGAGAACCTTCCTTTAAAAAATGGCTGAAAAGAGCTTTAAAAAGAAAACTAATACTAAAACTACCTTTTCTAATTACAATTTTCCCATAAATTTTTTTGTTTTCAATTTTTTTCTTGATTGATAAGTACCTATTGTTACAAAAGCTAAGTTAGACAACAGCACATAAATTTTATTTATCATGCCTCTTTTACCTGAAAAATGAGCTAAGATCATGACTTTTCTGGAACTAGGCATCAGTATGCGTCGTAATGCAAGAATGGTGAGTGTGACGTTACGAACGGTCCAGAAGGTGAAACGAAGGTACGAAGAGACTGGAAACCATCTGAGGAGACCTTGTAATGGCAAACCCAGGTGTACTAGTGCCCAAGAAGACCGTTATATTGTTTCCACTGAGTTAAGAAATCGCCACCTTAATACAGTTGAAGTCCAGCAACAGCTTCTTCAGACCCGAAGGGACTACATTAGTGACAGTACAGTGAGAAGAAGACTTGCTGAACCAAATCAAAGACCCCGAGGACCAACGAGTGGCCCCAAACTCAAGAGAGAGCATCAAGTAGCGAGACTGAGATACGCCCGTGAACACATACAGTGGGATGAAGAAGAGTGGTCACTGGTCAAGAATTTTGTTCACAGATGAGTCTTGATTCTCAATTCACACTTATGGATGGAAGGCGAAGTGTCTACAGGCAGCTTGGTGAGTGATACCTTCAAGACTGCTTCTCAGAAAGAGTCCAGTACGGTGGAGGCAGTGTATATGTATGGGCTGGCATATCTTCAGAAGGTCGCACAGAGTTAGTGGCCATAGAAAATAGCACTCTGACTGGGGAAAGATATGCCCAAGAGATTCTCAAAGAGTATGCAGGGCCGTATTTAGCTAATACGGATATGGGTGATGGATCGCTGCTGATGCATGATAATGCCCGGCTACCCACGGCTCAGGTCGTGCAAGAGTATATTCAGGAGGTTGGTATCAGCGTGATGGCTTGGCCATCAAGAAGTCCTGATCTCGCCTTACTGTAATCCACAAATGTTTAAATATAGTGTTCTATTGTATTCTTTGGATTTTTCTATTAGCTGTTTTAATACATGTATATGATCGATGGTTGAAAGTCCCGTACGGAATCCAGCTTGTTCGATTGGCTGTTGTTCGTCCATTATCCCTGTTAGTCTATTTAGAATCAATTTTGAAAATACTTTATATATATTTGACAACAAACTAATTGGTTTATAATTTTCGATGTTATCCCGATCCCCTTTCTTGTGTATAAGGATAATTGTACTCCTTGTCCACTGCGATGGTAAAGATTCAGTTCTTAAGATGGTATTATATATTTCTGTGAGTTTTCTGAAGTTTTCAGGTGCAATGATTGAAGATTTTATCACCTCGTTCGTTATTTGATCTCGCCCAGGTGACTTGTCGCTCTTTAGCCTATGAGCAGCTAATTCTATTTCTGATTGTAAAAAAATTGGAATATCCTCAATTTCGTCGTCTTCTAGATTTGTAGTTGGAGTCTGAACATTGGGGTCCGCTGCGTAGCGACCTGTACAAGTCTGTTACAATTTGGATTATAGTTCTTCTTATGATCTCCTGCCTTCCTGCTTTATTCTTAATGTTTGGTATTCATTATCCATCATTAAGCCTGCTTTTAAATACCTTCATTCTAAGATAGTTAAATCCCTTACCTATAAGTACCTTACCTACCGATAACATTAATAAACAAACAGTGGGAGTTAAGTAACAAAATACAACAAACGTAGCGTTTGTTCTCTTTGTTATGGCTTCATTATAACATAAAGAGTTCGTAACGCGTTGTTACTTCAAAATATATTTACAAGTCAGATTTTAAGCTTCATTAGACCGTGTTATCAGTGATGTAATATGTAAATAATAATATGTTAATTTAGAAGCCTGGGTGTTTAAGAAGCTAGTCTCCAAATTCCTTGAGGATAACTTAAACACCCAGGTATGACTATTTCATGAAATATCAATCTATAGGATTATATGAACTTAGAGCGTTGTATTGATGATTTTAATGCTCATAATTCTGTAAAGTCAAGCTTGTTACTTTCAATAATTACTCAAAAATAATAGTAAAATAAAATGTCAATAAACTGTTTTGTAAATTGTGTACCATTTATGCAAATCTCGGACACCGATAGTGACTCACTCACTGTATGAATAATACTTTTGTTTAACACCGATAAGCACGGATGACAACAATACATTGTGTAAATAATTATCTAAATACTGGTTAAATAAATATGCACTCGTACAACTGTTGCGATGAACTAAATACCCGGAATATTTAAACAATGCGACAACTGTTCTGCGACACGTGTTACAGCATGATTCATACTATGTTCATTAACATTAGTTTATTTAAAACCGACCTTATTTCTTTCGTTTTCTTGATAATTTTCACGAATACTAGTCCAGTCATTTAAAAAGATTTGAGTTTAAAACCGGTCAAGTGGGTTTCGCACCACGCACTGTAAAGGATTCCGTAGTCGGGATGAATATTTAGGTACGAATGCACTGTATTGACTTTACCGGCCGCAAAAATAAGATTGCATTTCCGAACAAAACGATGTAAGACTAAGTTATTTCTGCGGTTTTTACAGAAAATATTCTAACCCATATAGCAAAGGAATCATCATAATAATTTTGATTATAGGATCCAATATAATTATGAATAACTGCATATTTGTTTATTTTTAATTCTATAAATGGGGAGTGCCACCCCTGCTGTTTTTTTTGTAGCTTCACTAATCCATTGTACCAAGATACACATTCTTTCCAATTTTCACCGATATAGTGTAAGTAGTCTTCGAGTAAAATGCCTGTGTCACATCTGGAAAGACAGACGGACAGACTCACATACTGACAGACGGACTTGACGAAATTATAGGGGTTTCGTTTTTGACATTTAGCTACGGAACCCTAAAAGCGTAGGTTTTATATTTTACATAATTAATTTCCATCTTTCTGAAAACTAAAACTACATTAGTGACAAAATAATTTAATTTCAAACATTTCTTTGGTAATATTTATATGAGTATGGTGAGCGACAAAAGTGAATTAACATTTTGGAATTCCAACAGTTAGTTTTTCTCACGGCAAGAATAGAATAGACATTTATTTTGCAAATAATTATGGGTGATACTTTGTCGTGTAGCGACAAGAAACTAAACTTATAAAGGAAAATGAAATTAAAGAAAGGGAGGTAGAAAACAATTAAAGGTATATTTACAAGCAATTAAAAGATGGAGATGGACTGAAGAGTGGTGTGTAGTATGTGAAGGTGGGGTGTATGGATGACGATGCGTGATAGGTGGGCTGAGGAGGCTGTAGTGGAGATCCAGATGAGGGAGGTAGACACGAGGCAGGTGCTGGCGACAGGTGCAGGTACAGATGCAGATCCAGGTGCAGGTGCAGGTGCAGGTACAGGTACAGGTGCAGGTGCAGGTGAGGGTAGCTGCTGGTGCAGATCCAGGTGCAGGTGCAGGTGCAGGTACAGGTACAGGTGCAGGTGCAGGTGAGGGTAGCTGCTGGTGCGTGTGCGGCATGGAGGACACCCGTAGGAGGGCCCACGCAGCAGGACAGGACGCAGCACGGCAGCAGGAGAGAGAGGCACGGCGGGGACGCTGTCAGCCCGCCAGGTGAGGCGGCCCTCGGATGAGGCGCGGCCCAATAGAAACAGGAGGCCTTCACGGAGGACGGAGGACGGAGGCGTAGGCAGGGTCCGTCAGGTACCGGAGTGGAGAGGTACGCTGGGTATTCCCGGGATAGGTAGCCCTGGAGTATCAGGTTTTTAGTTGCTTTCGCTTTAGAGGCGAAACCCGAACTGATCCTTGGATTGCGTGGATCTATAATGTCAGCTCGTAGAATAACATCATGTAGAAAATATGAATTTGAGTTACGAAGATGGCCAGTAATGAAATATAATAAGTATTCATGACCAATTAGCTAAAAAGATACAGGCAGGTAAGAATTTGAAAGAAAGGTTGCCATGGCGACGTATTAAACGTCGTTGTCAAAGCTGTCATAATAAAATATATTATTAATAAAATACGATAAAATATATAGTTATTTTGTATCAGAAGTATAGTGATTATAGGAAAAATGATATCCATCAATGTGGGCGTAATTACCAACCCTTGGATGTCACTAAATTATCGTAGTGTCATCTTAAAGATGGAGCTGTGTCTGTGTACTGATTGTGGATGAAACGTGTCGTAATAAATAATCAGATCAGCGCCTAACGGTAACAGAATGCTTGTTCTGACCTGGAGGAATGAATGAAGATAACTGTGAGTATGTACATTATGTTACAACTTAATAGGTGTTATGATACAATAAAGCGCTATTTCATTATTCGGCATGCAAACAAATATGTTACTAGCAGCGCCCCGCGGTTTCACCCGCATAAGTGTCGATCCCGTGGGAATACCGGGATAAAAAGTATCATGTGTTATTCTGATGCCTATATTACTGTAAAGTTTCATCAAATTCCGTTCTGTACCTTTTGCCTGAAAGAGTAACAAACATCCATCCATCCTCACAAACTTTAGCGTAGGATAGGATAGTAGGATTAACATACATATATTATATATAAACTGTCACTTATGTTTTAACTAAAAGCCAGATCCAATCAATCCAGAGCAATTATGTTATTTGATAAAAACTGAATCACACTGTAGTACGTTTTATCCATTAAATTTACGTAGTCTACTCTTACAAAACACCGTTGTCAAGGCGTTCCAACCACTTGGTAATTTATTGTAAATAATTGGAGCCATACAGTAAACATTTCTGCGCACCAAAAGTAAAGTAGTTTGATACGTTTTTTTTAACCTCTATCGAACTGTTGGCCAAAGGTATCCCCCATATTTTTCCACGACGATTTGGACTCGTTCCTAACCGATTGGACGGAGAAGTCACAGCTCAAAGAAAGTTTGATACGTATATTGACATAATATACTATTTACTGCGTACAAAAATAGTTCCTGCACTCTCTCTACCCGTAAGTACTGTTATAAGTTACCAAGTTTTCTTTCAAAACTTTGAACAATCATTACTGAATACCAATTTTCTGTACCTTTCATGTTTATAAACTGCACTGAAATATTTTTTTTCTTTAAGAACTTTGAACTGTAATGCGAGATGTCTACTTTATTAAATTATATTATTAAAGCTTTGCGAATGTTTTACTTTGATGTACAAAGAAAACTCAAGAAGTACTCTCGACTTGGCAAAGTATATACCTACATATCTACTTAAGAAATATTGTGTTTACATACATACACTTACGCCTTGTTCCCATGGGGGTAGGCAACTACAGAACATCTCGTGCCACTTAAAGTTATTTGGTAAGTGTCGCCTACAGCAGGGGAAGAGAAAGAAAGAAAAGAAAGAAAATGCAATGAATGATTTTTTTTTAAGAAGATCGCTTGGTTTAAATAGGTTTTTATTTTTTCATGTATCTCATATATTATATATACGTTTTTTTTTATATTTTGTGAATGTGAGAACTATATAGGCTTTGTAGACTGTAGCTATATGTAGACCATTTTCTATTTTGTTAAGTACCTCGTACTTGTTGACAGGCCTACACTGTCCTGCCATAATTTTTTACACTGTAATTTGAAAACATTGTAAAAACCAATTTATTTTGAAAAGGGTAACCGTGGAGTTTCTTGCCGGCTCTTTTCCATAG
Source organism: Apamea epomidion (assembly GCA_947507525.1). Taxonomy (NCBI): domain Eukaryota; kingdom Metazoa; phylum Arthropoda; class Insecta; order Lepidoptera; family Noctuidae; genus Apamea; species Apamea epomidion. Next base: position 8,685,311 of record OX382232.1, read on the forward strand.
GGAACGACGGCTTCTGACGTTCCTAAGTGCCCATGTAGGTTTATGTGAAATAAAATACTTATTTTGATTTCGATGTCTGAAAAACAGATATTTTATATTTAGTTCGAACACAGATGTTCAAAATATGTTCATAGAAACGACTGTCATAAAATGTACTACCATAAGTACTGATTAATTGCTCCATATTTTTGAACAAATAAATTATAGATACTTATGCTATGAACCTTTTACCTACTTCGTTTACGTTCATACATTTTTATTTGACTTTATTGTAGGTAAATATTATTTTATATAGATAAATGGGTAACAATTTGTTTTTCTAACGCGGTTTTCCTGTTATGTTAAGTTTTAGTGGTTATCGTTGAGGAATTACTGGAAATTTATAATAAATACAGTACCTATGTTTATTATTTATTTTTAGGGTTCCGTACCCAAAAGTTGCCAACGGGACCCTATTACTAAGACTCCGCTGTCCGGCCATCCGTCTGTCTCTCTGTCAGGTTTCACAGAGTGTGTGTATTTCTATTACCGCTGTAGCACAAAATAAAATAAAGTTAGTGTTTATTAGAGACGTGTTTTTTTCGGCATAACGGCACTCTGCGAGTCTGCCGACTCGCATTTGGCCTTTTTTTTTGTCATGCCACAACGAGCCATACACGACAGCAGCGATAACCCCGTGGCTGCCTAAACAGTAAAAGACAGTCATTTGTGTAAACATATTTTTAGGTAGGGGCAGTATTTTTATCTCACAAAGCGACACGCGCTTTACCTGTGTTAACAAAGTGTACAAACACGCTGTGAATGTATGCGTAAAGACGCACGGACGGTACCGAGAGCGTCAGCACAAATAACACTGACATACATATTTCCGACTTCGCCGGAGCCTCGGGCGGTACCGAGAGCCCCTTACACACACATTCACAGCGTGTTTGTACACTGGTTAACCACAAGTAAAGCGCGCGTCGCTTCGTGAGATTAACATGCTATACTTGATTACAGAAATCTGATAAGTCTTTGCAAAATGAATTCTTTACTCAATTTGTTTTTAAACATTTTCCAACGTTAATAAAACCTACTGAAGTAGTTTCAAGTATTTTCTTTAGTCGTAACTGATATCTTATCCAAAATCACTACTGTCTACTTTAATTAAGGACAAGAATTTTAATGAGGATTATCTGAGCCAAAAAAAAACCTTTGCTAAATATTCAAACATTTCAAGAAATTGTGCCGAGAAGCTGATAGTGTTGCCAAAAGTTCGTCGCTGTTAAAACTTTATGATAATTAGTGAGTCGCTGGAGCTAATTCAAAGATCAAGCCGCAGATAGTAGTTCGTCGCCAGATGTAATATTGTAGCCTCGTGTAACACTCGACAATCTCCACGACTGTAACTGCGATGAACAAATAAGTTTCAAACTTAATTGTGGATTCTCTGGAACCGCGTTTAGGTGTACTCAATACGAGTATAATCCTGATATAGACTGGGTTAGTTGACACACTCGGATTTAAACTAAGAAACTTTTCTAATTTGAGGTTTCATTGTCACTACACTTAACAGCTATAGTTTGTTATTAAATCGTAGTGCTACAACGTTAATGACGAACCTACATTGCCAACATTATGTGAATAATTTCGAAAAGCGTAATTTTTCCACGATAACGCTGCCACTAAATCTTCGGAACTCGTTAATCGAAGTTTCTGCAAGTACTTGGTGGCTGACGCCAACTGCCTTTGGCACAGCCCCGCCTCTGCGCGACGCCAATTTAAATGATAAAACTCAGATCCCTCAAAGGATAAAATTCAGATTATTCCGCCCGAAACTAAATTAAAAATCTCTTTTTAAAAAAAGTTGGGCCCACCATCGTGCCTAGATACACTCGGCCTTTATGAGCTAAACATTTTTAATTACGAAGCTGTATTTCCTTCAATAAACATCAATTTAGGTTTGATTTTGAGTGAGTTTGTTTCAATCAAAGCATATCGTATAAAATCATTTAACTGTACTGAAATATGGGATATTACCGCTTCATCTACTTCAAACGTATGAGTAATTAGTTTGTTAAATGTTTTATCAAACTAATTCGAAAACGAATAATCAAATAATGTTACAAATCTGTTTTTTATTTTGATATTCATTTTCGTTCTCATGTTACTGTGATGATATTGGTACTGGTAGTTTTGCGTGGTGGTGGTTTTGCGTGGATGTAACGCATGTTTCCCCCAACCATTAGTAATCTAACTATTAGTAATCACTCTAATCTATTAATACTAACTAATTAAACTTTAGTGTACCGTAAACTGTAAACTGGTAGTTTGATAAGTTAGTCAATATTAGGGATAGAGTAGGGTAGGTATAGCAAACCAGCCAACGTTCGGACAGGACAACATCTGCCGGCTCTACTAGTGTACTATAAAAAAGTAAAGTAGTTTAATCATCTTCATCGTTATCTAATATAATTGTGTCAAGGAATAACGCAGGGCGACTTATAACATCTTGAGGTCTTGCCCATTCTAAAAACCAAATTAGGCACATAGTATGCGCACAACAACCAATTGTCCTCCTACCGGTGAAACATGAACAACAATAGTTTTTTATGGCCTCTAGTCCATAACTGTGTACATCAGCTAATACATAGCAACGATATACTTTCGATGATGCATGTCTACTCTTCATGTTGATTCTGAAGAGATGAACATTGTCAGACGGCATATTAAATGCAGATAAATCGTTGAGGGATCCGTTATTTGTTGTATTATAACTGTCTCATTATTGTATAATTATGCTCGCTATAATAATTTGGAGCGAGTTTTATTTGGTATGAACCTACTGCGAATAAAGTCTATTCTTCTGGAAATACACTAACATTGTCCTGAATAACATTAATGTTTTGAAAAGAAACTATTTCGATTAAGTCTTTTAGAATCGACATAATCTGCTAAGTCTTAGTATTCAACCGCTGTCGGGCTATATTTATGAAATCACGTGCATGAGGATTATCTAATATATCCACATGAAAAGCATTTGTTAAAGAGGTAGCAGTTTTAAGATCTGCAAAAAAATATGACATGGCTATGTTGCAGTATTCATGTCGAAATATTTTAAAATCCCGTTTTAGTCTACCGTTTACCACGTCCACGGGCCATCGGCAAATAGTGCACAGCCTTGATTTATTTGCTTGGATTGTGCTTAGTTGAGGAGATCCCCTTGTTTGTGATTCTGGGAGAATGCTAACATATTCATGCCACTCTAACATAGAAATAGAGTCGCGAAATCCTCTGTCCAATATGAATATGTCACCAGGTTGAAAAAACCAGTGAATTACCCTATCAACACCATCTAAATGGTTATTCAAAATAAAGGCGTCATTTTGAGTCGCAGCATGCGGCCCGGTTATATCTATTATATGTCAAAGGCACAGGTACAAACCGTGTGTGACCGAGACAAACTATACACACTCCATTACCTATAAGAAAATATTGTCAAAAATTTATATGAACCTAAAACCATAAAAAAAAATCCTGGGATTTTTAATTTTTTTATAATTTTTTTGTTAAGTACATTGATCTAGGAAATCATTTGGAAATACTCCCATGTCTGGGCAGCATTTGATCAAACCCTGTCAATGTCCTTTGACAGATTGTAGTAGCTTGATAGGCTGGCGTCTGTACTAATATAATTCAAACGTTGCTTACCTCACCAGTCTTTTAGCCTCGACGCCTACTTTTGTGATTACGTTAAATAATTAAAGGTTCTTATTTAAGACCTGCAATGCAGATGTCAGTGAGTGAACGATCCCCGCATCGGGAATGGCTTTTGGGAGCATTAAAAGCGAGTGAATTACATATTGTTCTTCCGTCACATATATTTATTTTATTTGTCATACGCATTTATCTTACCTTGGGCCTTTTTTGCAGGATTTATGTAATTGTTAAATGGAGAACTATTTATGGTGTAATGGAAGATAGGTACCTATTGGAGTTATTCAAACTTAGTTATGTATACCTTTTCTGCGAGGTAGATTGCTACATTGAGCTGTAGTTGCCCAGTGGAAACGACCCCGACTTACGAATTGTTCGAACCCAGACAGGCTCATTAATTTGTATAATTTATTTCAAAACGGCGAAAGAAAACATCGTGAGGAATCCGGCATGGCCTAGAACCAAAAATTCGAAGACATGTGACATCGACCTATCCGCACTGAGCCTGCACAGCAGCCCACTCCTTCCCGCAGAGTGGAAGCCTGTGTCCCAGTAGTGGGAACGTTATAGGCGTTATATATAGTGGGAACGTTAAGTAGATTGCTAGAGGGGTAATCTCTCTATATCTAATCAAACTCTCCTGATCCTAACCTAACCTAATCCTGTGTTGACCCACTGCAGGGCAAAGGCTTCCCCCATATTCTTCCACCTTTCCCTGTGCTGTACCGTCTCCGTCTAATCGGTTAGGAACGAGTCCGAATCGTTACGACGTCCGTCTTCAGGCACCCACTGTGTGACGACTTTGGCCCATTTGTCTGGATGCATCCTACAAATGTGACCCGCCCAGTCCCACTTCAGCCTCGCAGACTTGCTGCCAACGTCGGCGACACCTGCCTTGGAGCGTATTGTGGTGTTGCGAATTTGGTCGGTGAGTTTAATTTTTAAAATACCTACTACGATCTATCGCTCTTTGGCAAACTGTAAGTTTGGACTTCTGAGCCTCTGTCAAAGACATTAATCTACCTATTGACCTCTTGGACGGAAACACTGTCCTATCCTATTCTTCCTATCTAGAAGAAAAAAAATGTGTTACAGAATTTTTCCTTCCTAAATTGTTTTTTTTTTTTTTTTTTTTTTTTTTTTTTATCTATTGCGATTTAGGCTTATATCTCACTAGGACACCTTCCTCCTCAGGACAGCTTCGTCCTTAGACTTCATTGTGTCACTAGGATGCATGAAACTCATATTTAGAACAAAGATGCATGATTTATAGGTATTATAATCGTTATTCTACAATACAATCAGTAATACCTCTGTTTCAATCAAACATTCCCAGTATTTTACACCGATCTCAACAAAACCGACGCTGGAAGCGCCATGCAAATAACACGATCGGCTAAAAGATCTAAATATTGTACGAACTGTAACAGGTTGCCAGTCCATCGGAGTACATCGAAACAATCTGTTTCGAACTGACGCTCACTACTTCCGCAGCTTTGTAAAGTAATTGATACATCTGTGTTTATCTTTTCGTGGATCGGTTGGAGAATCAATATGGTTACAATGTTTCAAGGAATTAATGATCTGAAAATCTTATTAGGAAAATAAATGACTACAGACATAGACACAGGTACAGACTATGGATTTGGTGCCATTCACGTCAGAGTGTATGATACCCTAGTTTTTGCCCGCGGCTTTGCTCGCGTGGATTTCAAAAATTATCCAACGTACACGTATTAAAAAGCCCATATGTGTTAATTCGGGTTATAAACTATCTGTGTGCCAAATTTCATCCAAATCCTTGGAATCGTTTTTGCGCCAATCTGGAACATACATCCAGACAGGTTACAAGTTAATATTTTATAATATGTATAGATTATGTTCAACAGAATATCTAACTTGGACGAACTGATTAAAGTACAAAAGAAAATAATACAGAAACGTGTTTGATTTAAATTATCTACCTACATAAATAATCTGCTCATCAAAGCCCGCACGAAATAATTATCCCGCAAATAGTTTATAGTTTAATTAACTGATGATGTTATTAAATCTTATTAACCAAACAATTATTCCCTTTACATTTCAAATACCTAACCAAATTCTATGTACGAGAGTGAATTCGAATATAAATTCTATTTGCTAAAACTCTCTAGGTACACATAATGATGACGCGTTTGTGCCAACAAAGGAGGCATTCAAATAGGTTTGAATTCAATCATAATTCGGATCAGTGTCAGACCTTACAAATAGAAGGCGGGTAGTATTTGAACAGTTCGCACACATTATAAGAAGATGTAGAAGGTACATTTAAGCTAAGCGCACAGTATAGCCGCGGCGGTCGCGTCGCATTGGAGAAATACGCCAAAGCACATTAGGAGCCGCGGCGGCCGCAGCGCAACGCAGTAATTGTTTCGGACCGATTCAAAATTTCGAATTGCACACTACAGGCGGGCCGTATCGCAACGCAGAACAGTAACCGCAAAAATACGCCTGGCGAGCGATCCGCCAGTGCGTTGCGCTGTGGCTCGGCGCGTTCCGTCTGTAGTGTGCGATGGTCCATACAAAATGTACTTAAATTCTTACAAAATGTACTTACTGTAAGTGCTCATACATACGACCAGCACGCGTCAACGGTAGACACAACTGCAGCCGTTGACAACGTGCCGCTCGTGTATTTGAGTACGGTGCTCAAATACAGCAGCGGCACTTAGTGCACATGCACACGAGCGACAAGTGTCGACGACAGAGGTAGAGGTCGACGGCAGGCGTCAGCGGGTGTCGACGGCGAGCGTCAGCGGGTGTCGACGGCTGCAATTGCCTCTGTACATCGAATTGACGTTGACGCGTACCGCTCGTGTATATGACCGCTAAGTGATGCAGGAGGATTTTTGGTAGGTGTTGAGACGCGGCGCGGCCCGCCCGAATATGCGTGAGCCTGTAATGAGATCTCAGAATAACAAAGGAAAAACGATGTAAATAAATGGTAGGTAAAGGTAAACGTAGATAAACAGTATGTCGTCTCGGTTTGCCATCACGAATTGATTTGCACGCTAACGTAATTTTATTTTATAACGGTTTTTACTTAATTTTTATGTTTCAATTCTAATCCGCACGTGTTTCTAGAACTAATACAACATTTATTACTAAAATTATACACACATAACATTTATTAATTATATAATAAATTAAATTTATAATTATATAATATTTTTTTTCTGAAAGTTTCTTTTTCTGTGGCATGTTGATGACAGAACTTTTTTGGTTTTGTAACTTTATTTATTACCTAGGGTTTGATCTCATTGTGAACATGTCACCCTCATGGGAAACCTTAGATACGTGCATTGGTTGTTGCATAAATCTTCACCAATGTATTTTCTTTTTTTTTAACTGAGCACTTAGCAACGGGTGTACCTACAATTTGTTTATTTGTCTACCTTGTTAGCGTGACGGGGACCACGAAAATATGTGAAAGAAGGTTTACTTCGATGTAAAGAGCTCATTACATCGAAGTAAACCTTCTTTCACATATTTTCGTGGTCCCCGTCACGCTAACACCTACGAAAGGCTGGATCTTTGCCAGTGGGGACCGCGCTGTTTGAAGTACCGACGTGCATTTACTAGATTTATTAGATAAGATTTATATTGAAAAGTGTACGTATCTCCTTCTTTCTTGCATTCCCAGGCATATTGCCAGAGTTTGGTTTGCTTAGAAGAATTGGGGAGCTCGTTAGATATTGTAACCTTCAAGTTCTGTCTCTGCCAGTACCCCTTTTTTCCATACCAGTAAGTAGGTAAGAGTTAAGGTGATAAAATAATGTACAAAACAAAAAAACTGCTTATCATCGCCATGATGTAAAAATCATTTAACGGCACGGTTGGCGCAGTGGTTAAGCGATTGACTGCTGCGCTGCGTGTCGCGGGTTCGATTCCCGCACGGAATAAATATTTGTGTGACCTACAAGTAGTTGTTCCAGGTCTGGCTGTTTGTGAATGTGAGTTTAAATGTTTGTAAACGCACCCACGATACAGGAGAAATTCCTAGTGTGGGGCAACGTTTTTTTTTTTTAATAAAAAAGTAAAGAAAAGAGAGATCTATGCAGTATCTAAATATCTAATCAGTTCATATTGATATAATTTATTAAGAACCAGCGGGGTAGTTGCGTAACACATTATCAGTGGCAATGGCTTTCATTTTGACAGTTCAACATAATTCATTGCGTTATTTACGTTGTTAAGCAGACCAACTTTTCGAACATATAAAGCAATGGATTATTAACCTTCAAAATAATTCAGATTGTGACAGATAGTGTGTAACCCAATTAGAGTGCTGATAATGTTATTCGTACTGTAACTGCTTACACCACTAACGTGAAGTTTTGGCAGCGCATGGAAAACATTGTTGTTGCGCTATACAGATTTAAAACTAAAAAAGATTTAAATCAAAGGATTGACGCGGCCAAGGCTCGCGTGATGAATTCATTAAAAAAGCCTCTAGTAAAATGTCACCTACTGAAAAAAAAAAATATTTGTTTGTTAAAAAGTACCCCTAGTACCTCCAATGAATAGTGACAGTTGGTACTTTTGCAAGTCAGGAGTGCCGCGACCAATTTATCAGGTTCACTTTAAAAAATCCGCTGGAATAATCTGATTTCTTTTTGCCGTTTTCAGATAAACATGAAAACTCCATCCAGGTAAGTGTGGTTGTTGTATTCACAACTTTTGTTCAGAAAAAAATATTAACGTACGTAATCGCTTCCTTTACTGTAAAATTATGTGGTTAGGGGAAGCTTAGATCATACTTTATATGGCATGTTATGACTACAGTTGCTTTTTCATTCCCCGATCCTTTCCATTATTCTGATATCTTTGTTTTTTCTATTCTAGGTATTTGTTTTAGCGCGAGTGCTTGAAAATGTTATTATCAGCTGTAATTTCAGATTTCTGTGTACCTTTACTTTTTCAGTATCTGAAATGGAAAGCAAGGAAAACCTTGGTTTCTTTCGAGATTTCTCATGAGATTAGCCAATTTTCAGCGTATTTTAACTTTTTGGTAACTGGCAAGATTCATGCAGCCACAGCTGAATTTAGAATTGTTTAACCAGTGTGATGTTTTCCCAAAATAAAGGCTTGAATAGAAGAGTAGCCGCGTAGCGTAGGTACGTAAGTAAATATAAACAAGAATATTAATTTAGGGCGGCATCGGGAGGAGGTTAATTAAAACACTTTCCCGCAACTCCAAAGGGATTGTCTTCTAAGTATTTTGGCAACACAAAGCTTTAATAGATTCGATTATAAATTTAAATTTCATGGCCTAGAAGAAAAAGTCGTGAATAGAGGAGAAACAGCCTTGGAATTATAATAATTCATTTAAAAAGGATGTTTATTGCTGACTGGAGCATGTTTTCTAGGAATTTCGTTCGTCTACGCTGTCAGTTTTATAATGAAAGCTTTACATAAAAGTAAAGAAGTGATGTCAAAATTAGAAATTCGGGATTGGAACTGTGCCCAATAAATAAGATGGATTGTGTACCTATTATGTCTTATTGAGAACTAATTCTAATAATATTAGCAAATATATATGACAACTTGTATCCACCCTGGGAATACTAACTGCGGCAGGAACAATAAATTAGCCCTGTTTTTATTGTTTTTACTTATCTTTGTCAGCCGTTTGTTCTCTGTAGTCTGGGCCACAGAATGCTTGATTTAAAAACGTCAAGGGACACTTCCGTAATTATCTACGAACTAATTTGCAAGCCAACGAAACTACCGCCTGGTTAAAAAGCACAATGTGAACATGCAAAAACTTTAATTATCTTACTCGTACCGCTTTGCAAGCATGCCGTTACAATTTAAAAAATAATTTGTTTGTGGATAATGTAAACAAGAAGCAGAGATACACCACGCCGCACTTTATGCATTCATACGCGAATGTAACAGAAAAATCTCGGTTTAATATACATAATGTAGTCATATTTACATAAATACGTAGGAGTCCCGTCTTATCGCGGGGCATCGGACTCTCGAAACGCGCGCGACACGCGGCTTCGCTATGAAATCTGCATAAATTTGCAGTTTTCTTGTTGTTATACACGATTTATGATGTGGAAAATTGTTTATTTATTGGTATTTTTCTTTATAGCATGTATATTTCAACGTTATGAAAGTTTACTTCTCTGTCTGCGGCTTTATTTGAGTCAACTGTGGACACCGGAGATGAGGCTGCTTGTTTTTATTTTCAGCAGAAAAATAGGGAATATGAATAGTGTATGTTATTGAACCGATTTTGAGAAATGAGGTGTTATCGAATATGGTGACGCATTTATTCGCCGCTCTACATGGTAATATTTTTCCGTCTGGTTTTGAAGTTGCTTTTTAAAAGCAAGCTAGCTTTCAAGTTTATCTTTTATTTCAAGTTCTGGAAATCTGGAAAATTATTTTTGCTACCCAGTATAACTTTAAGTTCCACAATTTCTCTTTCGCGTAGCTTCCGTAATAACCCAGAGATCCTCATCTAAGTGACAAATAATTGAATTATACAGGTCTGCACAAAGGTTCTGCGATGAAAGTAACTTACATTTGTTCATAACGTGACATTACACGTACATTTTCTTAAACCCTCATAATGTTACCAGCGTTTGTGTAATAAAAGAATAATAAGGAACAGAGATGGGAGGTATGGTGGTATAATGTCAGAGCTTCAGCGTTTAATCTACGCACTTAGGAGCATGATTGTGGGTACGGCACTTTATTTCTACACGCCAGGTAGTCGGGTCCTGTTGGAATGGTTACGTGAATAAATGGTCTCAATTCCGAGCCTGGATAGAATCATAGTGGTCGGTAGTGGCCGACGTAATTTTATTATAGGAGGGTATGTGTGAGCAATGAATATAGTACATAATATGCTGAGCTCGTGAGAAAATTGTGTTGTATTTGATGTTGTAGCAAATTTATAGCTAGATAATACGAATTTATGAAGTGTTTTTAACTTGTTATCCGTTGCTTTTTAGGTCGAATATTGAGCAGAATCTTTAGGACATTTAACTCGTAGAAACCCTCGTTTTAGGTTGTTTAATGTGTCTGGAGTCAAAATCGAATTAATGATTTTCTTATTATGATAACAATAGGGGTATAATAATATATAGCAAAAATTGTAGGTCAGGGCTCTTCAACTGAACAAAACTGTAATAGCATAACAATAGGAGACTATTATTGTCCGTATTTTCACGTAAAATCAACGCTGAAGCAAACAATAGGTAATAATTTTGATGTTACTGAGACGTTACGAGTTGGGCTTATCTTAACAATAGAATTTACGATTTAATTGTCTTATGTAACGGCAGATAACAATGACATTAAGAGAAACGACCGAAGGCGAATACTAAATTGAACGTTTTATTTTAAATATTGATTGTTATTAATGTATTTATTTTTATTTTCGACACTGTTTTACTTGGACATTATTGTGGTTTTGATCTACGACATCGATGACAATCCTGCCGGCCTGTATGATGTGTCTTTGTAATTTATCTTTATATCATCACATTCATCAATAGGAACTAAAAATAACGAGCTCAATGTTAAATCAACCAACAAATTGTCAATAACATCTCACTGATTTCTAAGAAAACCCATAACTCAACCGCCTCTTCCATAAGTCAGTTCCTTTCATCAAAATACATCAGATAACAAGCGCTCGCTACAAACTTCCATTACTTTAACCACTTCTTTGCCATGTATACATATGACATATTCGAAAATCAGGCGCAGATCAAACAGTGAACCGCGAGTTTCCGCCCATTGATTCCTTATTATATAGGCAATTTCCGTTAAGCGTGTTTATGAATTCCCTGCTGTGTCAAGTGATTAACTTAGGGGGAACATGAATAAGTCTGTGTAGGGACGTTTCGAAGTTTCTAAGTACATAAATTATCGGGAACAAGTCTCCCCCGAATTTATGGTCTCGCTCTCCAATAGTACCGTGTTTAGATAGTCATAATTCAATAATACGGCGCGGTATGGTGACAATTGACAACGGAAAATATTGTTCACGCGAATATTGGACTAAATGGATTTGTAAATAGAGGTTGTAAGCTATCGGCGTGGAGCAAGGTGTTTTGATACTTTTGTTCTGTTATTGCGTCGGCGTTCTTTGTTCGCGTTCGTTGAAAGGAACGCTTTATGTATTTGATTTTAGTGAAAATGGTTATGTGAAATTGTGAATCATACATCCGCTGCTTTTAATACATATATATGTATGTATATATACGTATATGCTCCGTTGAGCAGGAGTTGCACACTAAACTTTCAGTGCACAGAATAGGCATAGCTTGCAAGTTAAGAACGCATGCTATTGCCAAAGACTAATGCATTTATTCCCTTTGAAAATCCAAGTTTGTCTCGTGGGTCTAGTGGTAACAAGCGCTGCAGTGCTGCTTAGCAACCCCAAAATAATTGAAATAAAAAAGAAAGTTTAAAACTAAAACCCAAGTACTTACGACAAAAATCTCAACCAAAAAGATGTAAGCAAGACATTGTAATAAATTATCTGACTGCCTCGTTGGTGCAGTGGTCGCTCTGCGCTAGAAGCGCTACAGCTAACCGCGAGGTCCTGAGCTCGATTCCCAGGTCGGGCAAAGTGTTATTGGGTTTTTCCATCCGGAATTTCTCAGTAACAGCCTGGAATCTGGATTTGTGTCCGTTGTTGGGAATAGACTCGCCCCTATTACATGGAACTAAAACATAACGGACGAAATGTGGGTTAACCCTTCGGATAATTTCAGGCGTGATGTTATGTTATATACCTATATAATCCAAATCTACTGTTACCAAAAGCAACGTTTAAATCTACTAAACACCAAAATCAAACAAAGTTTCATTGAACAAACTTCTCAACTCTATCCCGTTTGTTGCCAGCTTTTGTAATTGTAACAAATGAGAAAACAAATACACAATCACAAAGTACGTAATAGAAAGGTATCCAGTATTCCTCTTGGGGGACTCTAAAGAAAAGTAATAAATCTCCGTTGTACCTCCGTCCTTCTGATTTACACTCGTTGCTTCAGCCCATTGAAAATGGTTGTAAATAATAAAAGAAATATATAGCATCCTTCTAGCTCCTTATAAAAACAATTATGATAATTTATTGGCTTCGACTTCCACTGAGGAATAAATGATGCAAATTGTTTCATGAAGTTCTTATGCTGATTAAAAAGGGGAGAAATCTCTACGGTTTTAAGGCTCTATAGTCTAATTAACAACTTCAATATCTTTATTCTTGGCCTGAAGGAGTTTCTACATTCAAGCTTGGGTGTAGAAACAGGCCTGCAAAATGATGTACATGCAGAACATTGAACAATCAAAAAAACCAAAAACTCGAAGACCTGTGACACTCACAAACCCGCACTGAGCCCGCGTGGTGGATTTTGGCCCACTCTCTCTCTCACAGAGAGGAAGCCTGTGTCCCAGCAGTGGAAACATATAATAGGCTGATTATGCAGAACATTATAGCGATTACTAGATAGTATGTAAAAGCATCATGCAATCGAACCCGATATGATAGTGTCTCGCGCCATCCTTTTTTTTTTTTTTTGGGTGGGAAATCATCAAATGACTCCTCCCGCTCTGGGCGGAGCAGAAGGGAGTGTCAGACTTTTACTGACTAAAACCCACCCGTGTTCCTTCAGTTGCCTGTGCCATCCTCAGAGTAGCATGCGGCTGCAAGCCAATTTGGCTAATAATATCAGCTCTTTGAAACTCTCATTAGTCTCACCTCTGTTTTAATTTAATAAGCTATGTTTCCTAAGCTTTTTCTTTCTTTGTTAATGAATTATAAATATCTAGCCTCGAAGCTTTATCTCTTTCTTTATAAAACAAAAGAGCAAAATCATTAAAAACTAAAATCACAGCTCAAGTTGAATAAACCACCATTTTATTTGAAAACCAACCTTTTGTAAATGTTCTTTAATGCAATAGCTTCAGCAAATAACTAATTAACTTTTTTTTTTTTTTTGGGTGGGAAATCATCAAATGACTCCTCCCGCTCTGGGCGGAGCAGAAGGGAGTGTCAGACTTTTACTGACTAAAACCCACCCGTGTTCCTTCAGTTGCCTGTGCCATCCTCAGAGTAGCATGCGGCTGCAAGCCAATTTGGCTAATAATATCAGCTCTTTGAAACTCTCATTAGTCTCACCTCTGTTTTAATTTAATAAGCTATGTTTCCTAAGCTTTTTCTTTCTTTGTTAATGAATTATAAATATCTAGCCTCTAAGCTTTATCTCTTTCTTTATAAAACAAAAGAGCAAAATCATTAAAAACTAAAATCACAGCTCAAGTTGAATAAACCACCATTTTATTTGAAAACCAACCTTTTGTAAATGTTCTTTAATGCAATAGCTTCAGCAAATAACTAATTAACTTTTTTTTTTTTTTTGGGTGGGAAATCATCAAATGACTCCTCCCGCTCTGGGCGGAGCAGAAGGGAGTGTCAGACTCTTACTGACTAAAACCCACCCGTGTTCCTTCAGTTGCCTGTGCCATCCTCAGAGTAGCATGCGGCTGCAAGCCAATTTGGCTAATAATATCAGCTCTTTGAAACTCTCATTAGTCTCACCTCTGTTTTAATTTAATAAGCTATGTTTCCTAAGCTTTTTCTTTCTTTGTTAATTAATTATAAATATCTAGCCTCGAAGCTTTATCTCTTTCTTTATAAAACAAAAGAGCAAAATCATTAAAAACTAAAATCACAGCTCAAGTTGAATAAACCACCATTTTATTTGAAAACCAACCTTTTGTAAATGTTCTTTAATGCAATAGCTTCAGCAAATAACTAATTAACTTTTTTTTTTTTTTTGGGTGGGAAATCATCAAATGACTCCTCCCGCTCTGGGCGGAGCAGAAGGGAGTGTCAGACTTTTACTGACTAAAACCCACCCGTGTTCCTTCAGTTGCCTGTGCCATCCTCAGAGTAGCATGCGGCTGCAAGCCAATTTGGCTAATAATATCAGCTCTTTGAAACTCTCATTAGTCTCACCTCTGTTTTAATTTAATAAGCTATGTTTCCTAAGCTTTTTCTTTCTTTGTTAATGAATTATAAATATCTAGCCTCGAAGCTTTATCTCTTTCTTTATAAAACAAAAGAGCAAAATCATTAAAAACTAAAATCACAGCTCAAGTTGAATAAACCACCATTTTATTTGAAAACCAACCTTTTGTAAATGTTCTTTAATGCAATAGCTTCAGCAAATAACTAATTAACTTTTTTTTTTTTTTTGGGTGGGAAATCATCAAATGACTCCTCCCGCTCTGGGCGGAGCAGAAGGGAGTGTCAGACTTTTACTGACTAAAACCCACCCGTGTTCCTTCAGGTGCCTGTGCCATCCTCAGAGTAGCATGCGGCTGCAAGCCAATTTGGCTAATAATATCAGCTCTTTGAAACTCTCATTAGTCTCACCTCTGTTTTAATTTAATAAGCTATGTTTCCTAAGCTTTTTCTTTCTTTGTTAATGAATTATAAATATCTAGCCTCTAAGCTTTATCTCTTTCTTTATAAAACAAAAGAGCAAAATCATTAAAAACTAAAATCACAGCTCAAGTTGAATAAACCACCATTTTATTTGAAAACCAACCTTTTGTAAATGTTCTTTAATGCAATAGCTTCAGCAAATAACTAATTAACTTTTTTTTTTTTTTTGGGTGGGAAATCATCAAATGACTCCTCCCGCTCTGGGCGGAGCAGAAGGGAGTGTCAGACTCTTACTGACTAAAACCCACCCGTGTTCCTTCAGTTGCCTGTGCCATCCTCAGAGTAGCATGCGGCTGCAAGCCAATTTGGCTAATAATATCAGCTCTTTGAAACTCTCATTAGTCTCACCTCTGTTTTAATTTAATAAGCTATGTTTCCTAAGCTTTTTCTTTCTTTGTTAATTAATTATAAATATCTAGCCTCGAAGCTTTATCTCTTTCTTTATAAAACAAAAGAGCAAAATCATTAAAAACTAAAATCACAGCTCAAGTTGAATAAACCACCATTTTATTTGAAAACCAACCTTTTGTAAATGTTCTTTAATGCAATAGCTTCAGCAAATAACTAATTAACTTTTTTTTTTTTTTTGGGTGGGAAATCATCAAATGACTCCTCCCGCTCTGGGCGGAGCAGAAGGGAGTGTCAGACTTTTACTGACTAAAACCCACCCGTGTTCCTTCAGTTGCCTGTGCCATCCTCAGAGTAGCATGCGGCTGCAAGCCAATTTGGCTAATAATATCAGCTCTTTGAAACTCTCATTAGTCTCACCTCTGTTTTAATTTAATAAGCTATGTTTCCTAAGCTTTTTCTTTCTTTGTTAATGAATTATAAATATCTAGCCTCGAAGCTTTATCTCTTTCTTTATAAAACAAAAGAGCAAAATCATTAAAAACTAAAATCACAGCTCAAGTTGAATAAACCACCATTTTATTTGAAAACCAACCTTTTGTAAATGTTCTTTAATGCAATAGCTTCAGCAAATAACTAATTAACTTTTTTTTTTTTTTTGGGTGGGAAATCATCAAATGACTCCTCCCGCTCTGGGCGGAGCAGAAGGGAGTGTCAGACTTTTACTGACTAAAACCCACCCGTGTTCCTTCAGTTGCCTGTGCCATCCTCAGAGTAGCATGCGGCTGCAAGCCAATTTGGCTAATAATATCAGCTCTTTGAAACTCTCATTAGTCTCACCTCTGTTTTAATTTAATAAGCTATGTTTCCTAAGCTTTTTCTTTCTTTGTTAATGAATTATAAATATCTAGCCTCTAAGCTTTATCTCTTTCTTTATAAAACAAAAGAGCAAAATCATTAAAAACTAAAATCACAGCTCAAGTTGAATAAACCACCATTTTATTTGAAAACCAACCTTTTGTAAATGTTCTTTAATGCAATAGCTTCAGCAAATAACTAATTAACTTTTTTTTTTTTTTTGGGTGGGAAATCATCAAATGACTCCTCCCGCTCTGGGCGGAGCAGAAGGGAGTGTCAGACTCTTACTGACTAAAACCCACCCGTGTTCCTTCAGTTGCCTGTGCCATCCTCAGAGTAGCATGCGGCTGCAAGCCAATTTGGCTAATAATATCAGCTCTTTGAAACTCTCATTAGTCTCACCTCTGTTTTAATTTAATAAGCTATGTTTCCTAAGCTTTTTCTTTCTTTGTTAATTAATTATAAATATCTAGCCTCGAAGCTTTATCTCTTTCTTTATAAAACAAAAGAGCAAAATCATTAAAAACTAAAATCACAGCTCAAGTTGAATAAACCACCATTTTATTTGAAAACCAACCTTTTGTAAATGTTCTTTAATGCAATAGCTTCAGCAAATAACTAATTAACTTTTTTTTTTTTTTTGGGTGGGAAATCATCAAATGACTCCTCCCGCTCTGGGCGGAGCAGAAGGGAGTGTCAGACTTTTACTGACTAAAACCCACCCGTGTTCCTTCAGTTGCCTGTGCCATCCTCAGAGTAGCATGCGGCTGCAAGCCAATTTGGCTAATAATATCAGCTCTTTGAAACTCTCATTAGTCTCACCTCTGTTTTAATTTAATAAGCTATGTTTCCTAAGCTTTTTCTTTCTTTGTTAATGAATTATAAATATCTAGCCTCTAAGCTTTATCTCTTTCTTTATAAAACAAAAGAGCAAAATCATTAAAAACTAAAATCACAGCTCAAGTTGAATAAACCACCATTTTATTTGAAAACCAACCTTTTGTAAATGTTCTTTAATGCAATAGCTTCAGCAAATAACTAATTAACTTTTTTTTTTTTTTTGGGTGGGAAATCATCAAATGACTCCTCCCGCTCTGGGCGGAGCAGAAGGGAGTGTCAGACTCTTACTGACTAAAACCCACCCGTGTTCCTTCAGTTGCCTGTGCCATCCTCAGAGTAGCATGCGGCTGCAAGCCAATTTGGCTAATAATATCAGCTCTTTGAAACTCTCATTAGTCTCACCTCTGTTTTAATTTAATAAGCTATGTTTCCTAAGCTTTTTCTTTCTTTGTTAATGAATTATAAATATCTAGCCTCGAAGCTTTATCTCTTTCTTTATAAAACAAAAGAGCAAAATCATTAAAAACTAAAATCACAGCTCAAGTTGAATAAACCACCATTTTATTTGAAAACCAACCTTTTGTAAATGTTCTTTAATGCAATAGCTTCAGCAAATAACTAATTACATTAAAACCATGTAAAACTATCAAAAGTTCATTTTATATCCAACCTTATTATTCAAGTTAAATGAAGTCGTCGAAAACTTTTATTTATACACGAATAAACGTACTGACTTCAAAGAAAAATACTCATAGAAAAACATACATTTAATACTCATCTGTAATTGGATAAACGTAAAAGTCTCGCTTAGAATTGGGTACGTGCTCGTAAGTACCTATAATGTACGTACTCCAAGTTTTAAAAGAGGACGACAGTACCTAATAAAACTAAGTGAAAGAGTCTTTTCTGGGGAATACTACAACCCTACCTACTTATTACTGCAGCCAGGCATTCCCACGTTCTGCTTTTAAAGGTAGATCGAGTCTCGATGCAGAATTCAGAAAAACGTCTCGGCAGATAAGATTTTCTACAATATCGCTAAGCTGCGTAACGCAACAGCAAACAACGTTGACGCCTAACATGGGTAGGCCTATTCGAAAATGAATAGAAAAATGCAAGCATTGATCACAAAGATTTCGCAACGAACTTCGTTGAATTGCGCAACCATCTTGTCAATAAAATAATTAAATTTACTTACGGACAGCGCCTACACCGCTGGGATGTTTGAAAATGTAATCCCCTAAGGTGTTAAATGGGGAATGACAGTTTGTATGGAAGTTCGCCATTTTTGACGATGAGAAATCCCATCGGGCACACCATCTTTTTGTAATAAACATCTAAGTCACCATTTTCTTGATGGATTTGATAAGTATGATCAATTCTCATCACTGTAACGACGAATTCAGCATATTATAATGATTGCATTGAAATTTTTGGTCGGTTATTAATTTATTTTTATGTTATTTTTATTAACCGACCAAAGTATTTAAAAGTATTTTGAAGCTTCTATGCGGACGAGAGTCCTCACTTTAGTTTGCCTTTTTTTTTTTTTTTTTTTGTGGATGGGAAATCATCAAATGACTCCTCCCGCTCTGGGTGGAGCAGAAGGGAGTGTCAGACTCTTACTGACTAAAACCCACCCGTGTTCCTTCCTTAGCCCTTTACATACCAGGGCAGCGGTAACCCTTTCGGACGATCCCGCTACCCCGGCAGGCTTCGGCCCTGTCGGGCCCCGTCAACTACGCTGACATCTCTTTGAGGCGCGCGTGGAACACATACACGCCGTCCGGCACGGGCCTGGTCCTGATCGGACGGAGAGCTACCCATTGCTCTCCGCCCGCAGGCCCGCGCCTACGGTGGCCGGGAGTCGTCACGCGGCTCCCGACGCCCGGAGCGTCTCCCTCGGCGGCTGAGGCGTGAGGATCTTTCCCTCGCCCATCCCGCCACCTCCTTCGCTAGCATGACTGCTTCGCAGAAGGAGGTGACCGCCTCCCACTCCCTCTCGCCCCGGACCATGGCTTGCACCAGGGCCGGGCGCGAGAGGTCGCCGCCGCTGCCGATCGCCTCTATGAGGACACGGCGGTGCTCTGCCCAAGCGGGGCAGACCTCCACCGTATGCTCCACCGTGTCCTCTGGGCGATCCTCGCAGTGGTGACACCCGGGCGTCTTCTCCCGCCTGATGATGTGCAGGAACCTCCCGAAACATCCGTGTCCGGAGAGGACCTGCGTCAGGCGGTAGGTGAGAGCGCTGTGACGCCTCTCTAGCCACTCCTCAAAGAGGGGTCTTATCGCCGCTATCGTGGCGTGCCCTGCGCTGGGTTGCGATAGTCGCGCCTTCCATTCCACCATGAGACCGCGCCGGAGGTCCGTCCGCTCCGCAGCGATTTGCTGCGGGTGCAGAGTTTCCCCCCGACGTAGTGCCTCCGCGCGCCAGTCATACAGGCGCGCGAGGACTATCGCCTCCAGATCCCATGGTGGCAGTCCGGCAAGGAGGCTTGCTGCCTCGCCCGAGATCGTGCGGTACCCCCGGATTAGCCTTACGGCTACCACCTTTTGGGGCGCGTTCAGGTAGTGTGCGGCTCGAAGCCGCAGTGAACGCGCCCATACCGGGGCCCCGTATAGGGCCATGGACCGCACGACCCCCGCGTAAAGCCTCCGGCAGGAGGCGTTTGGCCCCCTCAGGTTGGGCAGGAGCCGCTTTAAGGCGGCCCCGGTCCGTTCCAGTTTGGGGGCCAAACGTCGGAAATGCTCGACGAAGTTCCACCGGCTGTCGAGGACGAGACCCAGGTATCTCATCGTCTTCTCGACGCCGATGTGAACCCCTCCTACCATTAGTTGGGATCCCGAAGGTGGCCCGTACCGGGGCCCATGAAAGGACATGGCCTCGGACTTGTGCAATGCCACCTCGAGACCCAACTGCCGGATCCTTTCCACGACTATCGCAACCCCGCGTGTCATCGCGTCGGCCGCCGCCTGATGCGACCTCCCCTGCGCCAGGACCAGCGTGTCGTCAGCGTAGCAAACTACGCTGACGCCATCAGGGAGGTCGGCCCGCAGCACCCAGTCGTAACCGATGTCCCACAGGAGCGGCCCCAGAACCGATCCCTGCGGGACACCGCACGACATCTCTCGCCGGTTCCAATTCCCGTCGCGACCGGGGTAGATGACGGCTCTGTCCGTCAAATACGCCCCGACTATTCGACGGAGGTAAGTCGGCACCCGGTGATACCGGAGTGCCTCCCCTATGCAGCTCCAGGGCAGGGTGTTGAACGCGTTGGCGATGTCGAGTGACACCGCCACGACCACCCCACCCCGGGACACCGCGTCCCCCGTCGTGAGGGCTCTCACGCGCATGATGGCGTCCACCGTCGAGCGCCCCTTGCGGAAGCCAAACTGGCACTCCGCAAGATCCGGCCCCGTCCTCACCAGGTGCCCGACGAGGCGGCCCGCAATCACTCTCTCAAAGAGCTTGCCGACCTCGTCGAGCAGCACTATGGGCCGGTATGCGGACGGAGAGTCCGCAGGGCGCCCTGGCTTCTGAATGAGGACCAGCTTCCCCGTCTTCCAACGGAGTGGAAACTGGCCTCTCTCCATGCATGCGCTTAAGAGCGCCTCCAGTCGAGGCCCGAGAGCCCTCGAGGCCAGGACCCAGGCTTTACCCGGCAAGCCGTCGGGTCCCGGGGCGGTATTTTTTGCCTTCAGCCTGCCTACCGCCGCTCTCAGATCTACCCCGGTCACTTCAGGGGTGTCGTCGTCGTCGTCCGTGTGGTCCGCTTCGGGCACCGCAAGCGGCGGAGCCATAGGCGGGGGAGTATGCTCCCCCCGTGAAGGGAACAGAGCGCTCACCACTTCCTCCACCAGCTGGGGTCGGAGACTCTGCGTCAGCGGGGGGGCCCAGGTGCGGAGTTTATTCCGCACCATTCTGTAAGGGCGCCCCCATGGATCTCGGTTCAGAGTCTCCAACATCTCCTCGCGGGCCGTATCCTTGGCCCGCTTGACAGCCTCTTGGAGGGTGGTCTTCGCCGCTCTGTACCCCTCGTACAGCTCCACCTCCGTGGCTTCCGCACCCGGAGGGCGGATGCGGAGCCTGCGGTGCCTGGTGTACCGATGTCGCGCGTCGACGCACGCCTTGCGTAGCGCCCCAACCTCCTGCGACCACCAGTACACCTGACGTCGGGCGCGTCCTGGCCGGACTCGGGGCATTGCCACGTCACAGATCTCGGACATGGCCTCCCGGAACCACTCCGCCTCATCGTCAATGTCAGCAGGCCTGTCCGGTGAAAACACCCAGGCCTGCACGATCGAGGCTTCCAGGAGAAGCTCCCGGTCCAGCTGCTTCAGCGCCCACCGTGGACCACTCGGGGCCTGTTGGACCAGCGCGCTAGAGGTCTGGGTGGAGACATCAAACCGGATATACCGATGATCGGAGTATGTCTCCACCTCCTCCATGACGCGCCAGTCAATGACACGTTGCGACAGAGCGGGGCTGGCGAACGAGATGTCCACTACCGACTCGCCCCGCATCCGCACACACGTAGGAACAGAACCCCGATTTAGGACGACCAGGCCTGTTTCCAGAGCCCAGTCCTCCACCATCCTGCCCCGCACATCCGTGCAACGGGAACCCCAGGCCAAATTCTTGGCGTTGAAGTCCCCGACTTTAGTTTGCCTCAGAAGACAATTCAATCGAAACATGAATTGCAGAAATTGCCTGAGCCAACGCTATAAATAAAGCACACAGCAGCAAAGCAATAAAATCCACTGCAACCAACGACAATTCAGACTATTCTTAGATAGTTGTTTCAAGCAACCATCGAAGCAGAAAACAAACCGCATCAACTCTTTGTGTTCCGAAACCACTTTAAATACTATTAAGTCCAGACAGATCCAACATTGCCACAACAAACTTAATAGCCCTTTCTTTCCGGAGAATAAATAAACGGCGTTATGAAAAAGAGTGTTAAAACCTCTGCGTAAAAATGAGCTGCCGGACGCCGTGAAATAATGCAAAAACAGGCAAAATTTATAAAAATGTAAAAGCGTGCCTTATTACAAAGATTTTTGCCTAATAGCTTTCTCCTACGTGGCCGCGCTGTATTAAAAATAGCCGCTGCACAAAGTAACTAGTAATGAGGGCTTGGAATAACATAATTTCAGCGGGCTACCAGCTTGGTACACGGAATTAAAAGTCCTAATAATCCTATGTGAATTTTATGCTTGGGAATGGTTTTCTGTTACTGATTATGATGATACACTGCAACGGGAAGAGAGTCGAAAGGGATCGCAGAATTTTTAATATTTTTCGGCAATTGATTAGCATGGGTAAACTACAAACCACCCAGTGCGCAAACTACCTAGTGCGCAAACTGTAACCTTGAATTTAGCATATGATTCTACATCCCCTAGCGTTCTAGAAATTTTTCGTCAGAAAGACTAGTTATTCCATACATTTTGACCGCGTAGGTACTGCACTTTCTATGACACAGCAGAATTTTTTTTTGATAACTATAGAAAAATTTAGCTAGTCTAGAATCATAATTATGCTGAAGTCATGGTTACAGTTTACACTCTGGTTAGTGTTTTTGGCCTGTGTTAACTACTTAAAGCTCAAGCAATCGCAGTAATGATAAAGGCAAACAAAGGCAGGTTATCAAACGAAGATAAAACCTTGACCATTAAAAACCCTACAACGATTTCCCGAGTGTCATTATTTTTAATTAAACAAATCGATTTCGCGTCTGTACTCGGACGTTATCCGTCGACTGGTCGCGTCATTAATCACCACATAATATATTGTTAGGCTCCTGAAGAGCCTCATCGGTTTTGCGAACGGGGACATTAATTATTTTCCCTTTTTCAAATTGAGTTGCTAAGTACGCTTGGAACATCTCTATTTATTACATTTAGGTTACAACAGAAAAATCGAGGAACGAAAATCGAGTTGAATGGCTTATGTCCAGCAGTGGATTGCTATAGGCTGATAATCAGGTTACAACACTATTAGATGTAAGTATGTTGCAAATACGGCTAAGTAATCACAACCGCATGAGTTGATCGATCAGATTAAGCTATGCTTGCCGCGCTTAGTCCGTGGATGGGTGATCATCTGTTCATACCAAGATCCCTTCGTGTTTGAAGTACGTAAAGCCGTTGGTCCCGGTTGCCATTAGTGGATTTTTGACAGTCGTTACGGGTCGTCAGAAGCCCGAAAGTCTGACAACCAGTCTTACCAAGGGTTAGTTAGGCGATCGCCTACAAACGTTAGCTTTCGCGTTACAACTGTTACAAGTAATATATATTTGTTTTCTGCCTAAAAAAGGTTATTTATAAAACCGGCGGCGGTTGGATGGATTGTTTCAACAAAAATTTTTTTTTGTTTTTAAAAAACCTTGCCCCACACTAATTTATTGTTATTTTATTTGTGATGGCGTGTCGTGTTGAATAGTTTATCTTCCAGTTGAAGTTGGATTTTAATCTTATAATGTGTGTGTCTCTGACAACCAGTCTTATCAAGGAGTATAGTGTTACCCAGTGACTGGGTTGTGGAGTTCAGATAGGCAGTCGCTCCATGTAAAATACTGGTATTCAGCTGCGGTTAGTAGAAGCCGACTCCAATATAGTTGGGGAAAAGATGTTGCAAATGGGAAAGAGGAAGCGGTTAATGATTGATTACTGAAGTGGGCTGATTACTACGGATGATAAGCACAAACGGTGTATTGATTGGAATGATTGAAGATTTCTCTTAACATTTAACATAAAGCTTATTAAACAACGAAGACTAAGTAAAACATTCTGATGTTGCAGACTTCGATCGGCTTTTCACGATGACCGTTCTTCAGCACATGGTCAATCATGACCCTCTTGCTGCAATGTCCCAAGTGTCCATACATCTGGCTCAAACTCAAAGGATTTATTTCAAATAAACCAATTAAAGACACTTTTGTGTCAAGGGGTCGGTCAGTCATCGTACTAGGTACCTATGTAGAAGAACGGGCAAGAAACTCCATGGACACTCTTTTAAATCCAAAATATTGTTACAAAATATTGGTTATATAATTCATGTTGAAATTGTACATGTGAGAACGGTTTAGAAATAAATACACGTTAAAAGCGTCTGTAATAAACAAGAAAAAGTCTATGCAGAAATTAAAATACATGTGTGCTCAATTTCATCCAAATCCGTTCAGTCGTGATTGAGTAACAAACATAGAAACTTTCATATTTATAATACATAATTATATTTGTAAAATTTATATTAGGTATTTTACAACCGCGACCGCGTATTTGATGCCAAACACGATTATTGAAACTGTTTGATGAAATAAATTCAATTTTTATTTACAGAGCTTTCCTAAATCTAAGTAATTAATTAGATTGTATCAGTGAGCAAAGGAATGATTAGCTGAACGGTTTTTGTTCGTCATTCGACCGTTATAAGCTTATTTAATTACTCATTTTACAACATTTACCTTTAAAGGTCATTATTTATTGAAGGGTCGCTTTTAGGTATTATTTTGAGGTTGAAATAGAGATCAAAATGATTATATTATGAAATGATATAATTTCTCACTTTGATGTCAGAAGATATCCCCCAGGAACGTACTACAGGGATTGAGAGTACCCTATGTGTTAATCCAGGTTATAAACTGTTACTGTGCCAAATTTTATCCAAATCCGTTCTGGCATTTTTGCGCCAATCCCGATCCGGACACAAACGGACAAAAAATCTATTAACTATATTTTTGACATTAGACTCGTTCCCACAAATTATAACAATAAAAACTCTTTTTTTCAATATTCAATATACAATTTTGATGTCGTTACTAGTTTATTATATACTATACTACATGTGGAAAACACAGATGGGGCACTATCTGGTATTACATTTGTTTTGACAAATATTAATCATTTATCCTGTTCCAGTTGTGTTTCCTATTATCAAACAAACAGACAGTGAAAAAGCATTGGACAAAACATGAATATCAATTAACATTTCCCCGAATAATTCTTTACCATGCACCATTCATATTTTACAATTTGCTAAAAGAAAAAAACTGCAGGCTTCGTCCAGTAAATTCTGGAAAATAAAACATCCTATTCAAAACACTGTTTTACATAGTCATTGTTGCGATTTTCCTTCATAATTTAGAATGAGGTACTCGTAGGTTGCACGCATATCGTCCAACCAATTTAACAGGAGCACAAAAAAGTTAACATTTCACAGAGAAATCATGTTGTAAAATTAATATGAAACGACACGACAACTTCACGATATCACAGTGATAATTTCGTTATTGTTGGAGTGCAAGAAAAGAGTCTCTACAACTGACGATAGCGAATCCTAAATAGTATCGTCAACGATGTCGCAAGATTCTAAGGACTTCTTCAGGTTGGCATAGATTCCGCACAGCCGGGCAAAATTATGCTATGGGCTTAAGACTATTTGAATGATACTTTGACACCCCAATTGTAATATTTTATACTTTGACATCTCTTTAATACTTACTCTGACATTAAATGATACTTTGACATCCTAAATAAATTGTGTGTTTGTGATACTATTTTTAACCGACATACCTCAATTTGTCATTTTAGTTGGTAATCATGCAATCAATGATGCACGCCACACTTGGCAGAATGTGACCATTGATAATGAACCATTTGCTAATCCTTTTTCAGATTTTGCTAATCCTTGGCTCCACATGTTCGAAAAATATGTCTGCTCAACAACGTAAATAATGCAATGAATGTTGTTGGACTGTCAAAATGAAAGCCATTCCGCAGCGCAGACAGAACGGAGCGCAGCGGAGAGGATTTTATTAACGCACTTGAAAATAAACTTTAAAATTATTAGAAATAAGGTGCATAAATGCTGGAAACTGACAAAAAATGTTCGCGCGTCCTCGAAGATACGCGGGAATAAATACGCGATCCGTAAAGAAAATGCCCGAGACCGCGCGGGGATTATTCCTCTTTGTCTGCGCTGACCCATAGTGGGATACACAATTACTCCGCTGAACAAGCGCGTAGCACGCCTGATGTCTGTAGCTCCGATAAAAAGTCCGTCGTCTACAGCCTACCGCATGTATTCATAAATCAAGTAGAACGAGTAGGTAGCCCTGATGTAAGATATCTACTTACAATAGCATTGTCATAGCCCATTACGTATAAGTAGGCATTATTTAGCAAAATGTATTGCTGCCAGAAATCTCTTTACAAGATTACGCGTTTGTATGAGAGTCAAAGATAAAATGGGACGTCGCTGAACCGGCCTGTAATCCTTGCTAAGTGAATGATTTTGCCTGTATTGTTAACTTTTCCTTCTCTGTTTTGCCTTTCAATGCAGATTTTTTTATTTCAAAAGAAAAAGGGACCTTTCTGTGTGATTACATTTTGATAAAATGTTGACTGCTTTGTTTTTGGTGATTACCTATTTTTTTATGGTTGATCAGGAAAATACTTATTAGCGATATATAATAAGTTATTATAAAATGCTACTAGACAGCCTTAACTTCGTGATTTCAGGTGTAGAAAAAACTTGTAAGATCGAAAAAAAAATACTTTTCAAATAACATTATCTCTAATTAGTTCATTTCGTTCATTTTATATGAATTCAGTCATTTAATAATAATGTTTGCATGCCTAATTTAAGGTTGATTATAAAAAGATCAGTAATTTCTACAGTGTACAGTTTATTTTTTTATTTACTCTGCTTAGAATCTAGGTATGCAAATAACTTTACTTTAGCTTTTCTACATTACTGTAGCAATGGCATATTTCTACAAAACAATAGTATATCCTGTCCATTAGGTTAACCGTTTTTTGACAGCTGTCTTAGAACGTACATATTCCAGAGTACGTAAAAGTTAACTTTATAATGCGTAATAAAATAAATATATAAACTGCCTTATCTTATTGAATTATCTTATTTAAAGCTTCTTGGATTCATTATAATATCGTACGTTTAACAATCAATGTATTGTGTGTTGTTGCAATCACTAGTTCCTTCTGTCAAAAAACGGTTTACCTAATGGTCAGGGTATACTTTTATAAAAATAAAATGAAAACTCAACCCTGAAATGATGCACATCAAAAGTCGTAGAAACACAAACCGTAAACTTACTCTCACAAAGAAGACGCAACTCGTTACCATTTAAGATCTCTTTGTACAAAATAAACTCTAGTTTGTTAATTTGTTCAGGGCTTACTGCCGTCACGGACTAATCATGGCGGCGCCGTATTGACGTCACCCGACTAGTGACGGGATAAGCCGTCAGGTTCATGGTCAACACGGTTAATGAAAGTATGCGGTGACTCTATTACTTCGCCTTCCATACACATCTATGGGCGGCGAAGTAATAGTGTTTGGACGTTAGAGTGCGTAAACTAAGGTAAAATGTGTGTTTGTAGAGGCTTCGGCTGCCGAGGTATGTCCAATTGATCTTACACTTTGCGATAGCTCGGGGCTAGCTTCACCTCTTTCCTAGACTGAAGTATAAACTAGAACAGTAATTGTGTTTAACTTGGATTAAAATAATGCTGCGTAAGAGGTGGTGGTTTTGTTTTGTTTAAAATAATGGTATCAAGTATACAGGTAAAGTATCTACATGGATACTATAAGGGGTGCTGTAGGCAACGATCAATTGCTTCATAATTTTAATACATAATTAAGTCAAACCTCAATCAATGTGTCCTCAAGAAAATGCCCCTTAAAATAAGGCAATAAGGCATTTTCTTGGGGACACATAAAACCCTCTGATTGATGCCAAAGGCACATGTCTGGGCCACTGATTCTGCCACTTCCGACTCGTGAATAAAATATGAATGGCGTTGATTGACATATATACGGCACGTAAATCTTTTTAAGAGTAATTTACCTTTTTACAAATAGATGATTCTCCACATCCTTATCTTCGTTATGTAAAGTACAGAATCAAAATAACTATACACGTAAAGATGCTATATCGATATAATATCGACCCAGTGGGTCCCGCATAATGGCAAACGACATCGTAGCAGGCCCACAGGTAGAAGGCGGGATGACCAGGACTCCTTTCATAAAGACTGGTTCTTGGCAGCTCTAGACAGAGAGAGGTGGAAAGGGAGAAAGAGCGTAGGGAGGCCTTTGCCCAGCAGTGAAAGCAAAAAAAAAATATAAATCAAATATTACCTAATAACTAGTAGGTAATGATTGTATATACCTATATTATGAATAATAAGAATATTACAAACTATTGGAGTGTGGAGGTCGGAAATAACACCACGGGAACGTACTACCGGGATTGAAAGTATCTTTAATATTAATCGCGCACCACACTATCAATCATAATCTGAATCATTTTGAAGGATACTGCTAATTCATTGCTTCATATGTTCGAAAAAATTGTCTGCTCAACAAAGTAAATAACGCAATGAATTTTGTTGAACTGTCAAAATGTAAGCCATTGCGACCGATGATATCTTACGCAATTGCTTCGCAGGTCTATCAGTACTATCAGCGGGACTATCAGTGTGACAAATTTCATCTAAATTTGTTTTGCCGCACATCCCAAACTTTCACATATGACATGTAAATTATATGTCATATCTCATAGGAATGAAACATTCGGAATTGCTATTGCATCGTAGAAAAACCAATGATGCTATGACGATGACAAGTGGCGAGTTATATGTTATATTATTGCTATTTCTTTACAACATGTCATAAAAATTGGACGATACTGGTGGATATTGTATTTTCGTTTATGTCAGTAATAATGTTTTTATGTTAGCAAACTAGTGTTTATCGCTGTATTATTGTCTCTAAAATGATATATCTGGCCCAATCATTTAAGTACAGACGTTATTTATTTAGTTCGTATTGGATTTAATATATTAAGTACTAGCTATGCCCCGCGGTTTCACCCGTATAAGTTTCGATCCCGTAGAAATATCGGGATAAAAAGTACCCTATATGTTAATCCTAGTTATAAACCATCTGTGTGCCAAATTTCATCCAAATCCGTACTGTAGTTTTTGCGTGAAAGAGTAACAAACATCCATTCATCCATGAATCCATCCATCCATACAAACTTTCACGTTTATAATATTATATATATATAATATATATAAGTAGGATAGGATGTGTGATAACAGCCGTACGGATCGATCGAAGACTATGCTTGCCGTTTGCGGGCGGCGAGCTATGGGCAGCTCGCCGCCCGGTAAGGACCAGGCCCGGGTCGACGGCGTGTTGTGTTCCACGCGCGCCTCAAAGAGATGTCAGCACGAACTGACGGGGTCCGCTAGGGCCGATGCCGCCGAGGCTGCGGGTTATTCGAAAGAGATACCGTGGCCCCAGTCACAGGCAACTGAAGGATCACGGGTGGGTTTTAGTCAGTAAAAGTCTGACACGCCCTTCCGCTCAGCCCAGAGCGGGAGAGGCCATTTGATGATTTCCCACCCCAAAAAAAAAAAAGCTGTGCTTGCCGCGGTCGATTCGTGTATGGGTGACCATCCATTACATATCGAGAACCCTCTGTGCCTCAGAAAGCACGTTAAGCCGTTGGTCCCAGGTGTCATTCGTAGGTCATAAGCCCAAAAGCCTGCCAACCAGTCCTTCCAAGAGGTATCATATTATCCAGTACCTGGGTTGTGGAGGTGAGGAAAGTAATCGCTCCGTTTGAAATACTGGTATTCAGCTGCATCCAGTCAGACTGGAAGCCGACCCCAACATTGTTGGGAAAAGGCTTGGCAGATTGATATTAGGTATGTATTTACTTAGTTGTAAAGCATCATCATTTCAGTCGAAAGACGTCCACTGCTGGACTTAAGCCTCCCCCAGGCGTCGCCATATCGACCGGTTCTGTGCTTTTCACATCCAGCGGATTCCTGTGGGCTTCACAAGGTCGTCGGTCGAGCTTGTGGTAGGCCTGTTGTGAAGCATGTTTAGTAATTAATATTACATTATTAATTGTATAAGAAGGATCATGTATGACATTAACAAACTGCCTCTGGTTGTTCTGGGGGATTATAACCTGTATTTCACCAGTGTAGCCATACGTGAGGACTTTGATTTATTCCTTTCTGAATGTAATTTAATACAGGAAAATATAATTTAAAATGGTCTTGGCAGAATATTGGATCTCATTTTGGTTAACTCATGTGTGGCAGGAATCTCAGTTTTAGCATGTTCTGGTATTGTCTTGCCTGAAATACATCACAAACCGTTAGATATCTCTACCAATATTAACACGCCGTACGCAAGCTTGAACATAAATAATAACTGCCATCCTAATGACTCGACCACTAGTATAACTTTAGAGCGTAGCTTCCGTAAGGCAGACTTTTTAGTGCTATACTCTGAACTGGCTGGTATAGACTGGGAGCCAGTGTATTCATGCGATGATGTTAACATTGCTGTTCGGACCTTTTATGGGTTAATTAACAGCATTGTTTGTTAAACTGTTCCTTTAAAAAAGATTAAAGCATTGCGACTGAATTACCCTAAATGGTTTACGTCTGTCTTTTTTGAACTAAATAACTTAAAAACCATTATCACAAGCTATACAAGCAAAATAATAATAGTCAACTGCATTATGCATTCTTTACCTACTATAGGCGCTTATTAAAGAGAAGTACAGATGCGGATTTTGCTACTTACACTAATCATATTCAGTCGAACATTACATGTGACCCCAAAACTTTCGTCTATGTAACAAGTAATAGAGAAAACAATGAGCCGGCTACCTTTGGTGACAGGTCGCCAATGCAAGTGGCAGACGCGTTTTCAAAATACTTTAGTAGTATTTTCCTATCAAACTTACCATCATTAGATCTCGAGCATGCTATCGCTACTGCGAATGCATCTCCTAGTAATAAAGCCCATCTTGTTGATATTTATTACGTTCATGAATCTGAGGTTCGTGGCACTATGGCTCATCTTTCTTCAAAATCTTCTCAAGGTTCTGATGGAATACCACAGTACTTGGTTAAGGACGGCTGCGAAATTTTCAGATTGCCCTTGCAAGTTTATCTTGAACCTATCTATTACGACGAACATATGTTCGTCGTAATAGATAGGTAGGATAGTTAGGTAGGATATATATCCAACGGAGTGGAAAACCTCTACTGTACTCCCGGTACATAAAAGTGGCCTAAAAAGTGACATTAAAAATTTCAGGCCAATAGCTGTTCTATCGATATTCGGCAAAATATTTGAATCGATACTCTATAAAAAAATATTTAACAGTGGTTTGCGGATGAGCAGCACGGATTGCTTCCAAATCGCTCAACCACGTCTAATCTGCTTAACATGACCACAATCTTAACCAAAAATATTAATGACAAAATGCAGATCGATGTAGCCTATTTTGATTTCTAGAAGGCTTTTGACCGGGTTGACAACGACATACTTCTAAGTAAACTAGCATTGGCAGGTTTCTCTGTGTCAGCTCTAAAATGCTTCGCGAACTATCTGCGCGACCGCAAGCAATTTGTAACATACAAAAATGCCAATTCGGAGCGCTACTCGGTCACTTCTGGCATAGGGCAGGGCACTAAACACGCGCCCCTTCTTTTTCTAATAGTAGTTAATGATCTTCCTACGTATGTAAAACTCTCCACAGTCTTAATGTATGCTGATGATGTCAAAGTTGCTCTACCAGTGGCTAGCTCCAGTGATACGGCCGCACTTCAACTCGACATCGACAACATTCACACTTGGAGCACTATCAACAACCTCAACCTAAACATTAGTAAATGCGTAAACTAGTAAACCTATAAACAACATCTACACTATGAATAATGAGCCCCTAAAATGCGTCTTAATCGTTCGCGATGTGGGTGCTCACTTCGATCCACATCTTTCATTTGACCAGCACATAAAACAGACCTGCAACAAATCATCATCGCAAAAACGTAGGTTTTGTCTTGCGTCAGGCCAAAATTTTCTGTGATCGTCAAGCCATAACCATACTGTACAATTCATTCATTTGCAGTTTGCTAGAGACTAACAGCGCAATCTGGAACACTTATGAAGGAGTGTGTACACTGGTCATCAAAAAGATTCAGAAGTCTTTTGTCCGCTACCTGTACTTAAAAGTTTATGGTTATTACCCGTACATGTACCCAACACCATTTGTGCGGTATGGTGGGGTACTAAAGTTTAAAATTAAGGAGGAATCTTAGTCTGGTTAAATATTTCATCCACTTAATTCGTGGTACCCATTTGAATTCGTCCTTACTTCAGTACATTTCCTTTAACATCCCACTAGCCATTAGACACAGACTTCGCCCTCGCCGACGTCCTCTATTCGAAATACCTCAAACCGGTACCATAACCCTTTAGACCAGTCCATTGTACCTAGCCCTCATCCATATCAACCACATCCTGTTATATGATGAGTCCTCAGATGTCTTCGCTAGTACTGAACTGGAATTCCTGCACACTGCTACTCGATACCTGGAGTCCATTGTACAATCTCCTAGGAGTAGATTAATTTAAATGAAACGGTTTCTTGTTATTAATAATTCTATTTCAATTTATCCTAATTTTGTTTACTTTTTTCTTATTTTATCTAATTTTTATCAATTTTGTTTCATTTCATTTAATTTCATCAAGATTTGTCCAGTTTTATTATGTGATTTAACTTAATTTTATGATTGTATGACATGTGTAATTACTAATATTGACTAATAACTTGGATGTGTGGTGCAAACTGTTAATATAAGTGGGTTATTAATAAATAAATAAAATAAATAAATTAGCCACACTCTAATAAATCCAATGTTACACACTTGTGTAGTAGGCATTAATAATAATATAATAATAATAAACATTTAATCCAGACCAAGTCCATAATTTGTAAGTAACAATGTACTTAAAAAACAAGTGTTAGTATTGACAACAAAATTAAATTATGACATGAAGCCGCACCCACCTTTGCAGCATGAGGATTCTCTCATGCTTAAACCCCCACACATAGTTTAAAAACCAAACACTTTGGAAATAGTCCAGATAATCGAATATTTAAGTAAGATAATAATTACTTCGACCTTATTAACGAGATTCGTATGTACAGTCGAGTGCATACTAAAAAGACAAATTGGGAGCGCTGACCTACCCATCAGAAGTTAATTAACTGGCTACGATATGTTCAGGGCTTGATTATCAGGATTGTAGCTTTAATTTTTTATTATTGCAAATTTTTTGGTAAAATTGATAATTAAGTGTCATAGAAAAATATAACAGAATGTCAGTTTTTATTCATCATCATTATTTCAGCCGAAAGACGTGCACTGCTAGACATAGGCCTCTCCTAAGCTCCACCACTTCGACCAGTTCTGTACGTCCCGCATCCAGCGGATTCCTGCGGCCTTCACAAGATCATCGGTCCGGTTCTTGTGGGAGGCCTTCCAACGCTATGTTTTCCGGTACGCGGTCGCCACTCCAGAACCATCGGTATGCAGTTAAGTAGAAAAAAAACACATAGGTAATAAAACAAAAGAATAACGTCAGTCCTCTGTCTACTAAAGTAATAAATGAGACGGAATCGACATGTATGCACTGCCGAAGGCCACATAAATCAGCATCAGAACTGCATTTGTCTTCAAACAGACACTTTATGACCAAAGGAATTACTTTTTGAACTTGATTCATATCACTTACAGTTTGCACGGGACTTTAAGAAGCTGCTCAAACGTTTCTACGTTTAAAACCAGCCGTAAAACGCTGTTTTTTGTCGCACAGTTAGACGATAAAAAACACAGACATATTACAAGCCAAAAAAATGGAGTGTATTGTCAAATGTTCAAAGAAAAGACTTATTCAAAAATATTTCATAAAAATAAAATAATATCAGTATAAGGATAGTAAAGGGAATTCAATCAAGTAAATATAAATACCTTAATACTATCCTAGTGAGCCGTGCATTAATTTTTAAATGAAATTAAAACTGCAAAGTTACTTTTATTTTGGTGGTCATTCGATTCAACTAACACTAAACGCATCGTTGTTTTGAACCTAATTTGTTGCGGCAATGCGCTATTATCAATTCCCTAAGAATTTACAAAAAAAAACACGCCTCTATACTCAGAAGATTTTATAAAACCACATGAAAATATTTTGGGCAGAACAAAAGCAACCAACGCTTTATCTTAAAGAACCCTTTCTGAAAAAAGTAAGGTTATTGTTCATTGTAACAGATTTATATTTTCCCTTTTATAAGAGCCGTTAACTCCGCTAGAGAAATTAAAAAATAACAATAACGATAGATACTTTCTGTTGGGTTGGAACACAAAGGTTCTCTGTAAATGCGTCCCATTTTGCAGTGGGAATTTTAATTAAAATTAAACGAGTTTGAGGTTTCGGGTTTGTGTCACCCGCTTTGGAGTTAAGTAGCGTTTGACGGGTTAGGGATTTTTTTAACGTAAATCCTTTAAATTTAATGTAATTTACGCTCGTGATTTTCAGTTTTTAAGAACCAACGTTGCTCTTTTTGTTCCCAAGTTAAGTCAGGGAATTAAATGAATTGTTTATCAAATAAATTGAGTAATCAACTTAAATTGTTCGTACATTCAAATCACATCTGTCATTCTTCGGCAGTTGTATGCAATGACTATAACATGACAAATTGACGTAGTGTGTCTATTCGATGAATAATCAATTTCCCTGACTTTAAGTCATGACAAAATAGTCACGTGCCTGAACATGACATAATGTATGTAAATAAATTTAAGTAAATAGAAAATGTTAAATGCACACATCATTAGGATTTTCCAGATAACAGTCATTTCCAAGATACAAATCATAATAATTCTTTGTTCTATTTGATGTGGCTACTACCTTAAACCTAAACATAATTCAATAGAATTCATTAAGTCTAACGTCTTTATTTATCTGTGAATACAAAGGACCTTTTCCTCAATGCTTCTTTACACAACAAAAGTCTTAGACTTAGAGTTAGTCATTAGTACAAGGTTGTTAGTTATTACGATTCATACAACGTACCTACATCGCAGTAGTTTTGATGAATATATATGCAAGCTAGATAATTGTGATTCTAGCCTTTTACAAATTCGTGAAAGATATTCTAAGGGCAAATGCTTTTAAGTTAACACGTAATATATAATTATACAATTTCACAACACACATAACATCACGCCTTATTTCCCCGAAGGGTCGGGCAGTGGTGTACCTATAGTACACCATATTTCGCCAGTTATGTTTAAGTCCCATATACAGGATGGCAGGAACATCGACGCGCAAACTGTAACAATGGATTCAGTACCTACATGATTTTAGACGCCACTCCGTTCAAATATTTCGTTGGTTATTAAAAATATTTTGGTGTTCCATACATTTTAACCGCGTAGGTATTGCACTTATCTATGAAACAGCTGTTTCTTTATGATAAACGATGAATTTTTTTAAAAATTTCTCTCTGATTGGTTCAAAATTATGTGATGAATTCATGGTTACACTTAGCGCGTCAATGTTAAGACGGCACGGTTGGCGCAGTGGTTAAGTAATTGACTGCTGCGCTGCGTGTCGCGGGTTCGATTCCCGCACGGAACAAAAATTTGTATGACCTACAAGTAGTTGTTCCGGGTCTGGCTGTTTGTGTACAGGAGAAATTCCTAGTGTGGGCCAAGGTTTAAAAAAAAAAATGTCCCTGCCAACCTGTATAGTTTCGTGGATGTGTTTTAGACTTTAATCAAGATAAGAATCCACGATCTCAAACTTAAGTGAATAACGAGATAATCTTTTGAATCCAATATTTCCTTCCATGGAAACACAATTTACTTCAAACTGGACTACTAACAAGCTTTTGATGAAAATGAAAAAGTAATTATAGTTTCATACAAACTTACAAGCAATTAATTCACGCCTGGCTCCCACTTGCCTAATGGAAATGCATTCAAATTGAAGTTTTTAGAGCTATTCAAAAACACGGTATTTCTATAACTCAACTGAGTTTTTGTTAGCAAACTGATCCGTGGACTTTGTAGAGGATTTTAATGAAATTCGAGACCGTGTCGGGTCCCGTTCAGTGTCGTTTCAAAATTATTAAACTAAGTTAAAGTTTCAGTTGAAACTTCTGCGATGTTACATTTTCAAAAGTTGTATGAAAAATGATTCTGTTGTACGGATAGATTTAAAGTTGAAATATTTTACTCTACGTTTGTTTGATGTTATGTTCTGTGTGAGGAAACTTTTGTGGTATAAGTAACTTTGTTTATGCCTACATATATCTTAATTATTTAGAGTACTTACGCGTGCTGAAATAATATATATAATGTATTTATGAGAAAGGATACAAAATGTACTAGACCTGATTGAGATTTACAAGGGTTTTTTTTAAAATGATCCACATTAAAAAAAAAACCCTGCAAATCCCAGTCAATAATAACTTCAAAACCTTTTCTTGAACTGAACCAGCAATAATTTAGTTAATGTATTATTTTCTAAATAGTTATAAATACAACATGTCCCGTACCTTATTAACGCACATCACTAACCACCCCAATAAAAACATTATGTTATAGTCATAAATTAATTTTACATATTACGTATGTACATTGTTATTTTTATTAAATTACTTATACTGATTATTGTAGAAAATTGTGTTCTCATTACAATTAATCGTTAATTATAATCGAGTAAATACATTGAGTCCTTTTGGCAACAAACTATATTATTTCAATGTTAAAATCCCTTTTAAAGTTTCATGCCAATTCCCCCCTGCATCCCTATTCACCCCTAAATTTCTTCGTAACTTTTGGCTTTGAGGCCTCATTTTTCAAGGACTAAGTACATTGTTTAACTCAGTATATATATACTGATACCAGAGTGGCCACGCTATAGACGGATATCAGTATTCTTAATCAGGCACATATTCTCACTTTTACGAGTCACATGAAGGGACACTAAACTGGCAGATTGATTCGCTCTCGTAAGTGTTACCATTCCGTTTTATTATCGTCAAATTACCCGAAATTTCGTCTCTATTCTTGGTTCCATAGAAGGTATGTAAGTATTACACTACCAATTTGTATCTAAGCACCTGCCATATGACAGAGAGGCAGTGGTGGCCCAGTAGTAACAGCTGCGACTTACGAGTCGTAGGTCGTAGGTTCGAACCCAGAATGGCGCTTTATTTTATGTAAATTATTTCATCACTGCTCTGAAAAACGGTGAAGGAAAATGTCGTGAGAAAACCAGCATGTCCTGGAATAACAAAAATAAAAATCGGAAACATGCGACATCTACCAACCCGCACTGTGCCCGCGTAGTCGATTACGGCCCACTCCCTCACCAAGAGGAGGTCCGTGTCCTAGCAGTGGGAACATTATAGGTTGATTATGTTCTCTAACCTGCTATGTAATTTAGAGAAAATAATGTATTTTGCATATCATAATTATCGTCAGACGAGTATGCTTCGCTGTTCTGATTAATATACGTATGTTCTAAATTCGACGTCACACCACATTCTTGATTCCAAGTAGTACTAAAATATACAACGAAGTAGTTCTGACGTGTTTTGTCTGAATCTGAGTTATTGCTTGACATATTTTTACCCTGAGACATCAAAAGCTAGTAAGAATATATCCTGGTACCTACACATTAGATACATATTGCTTTGAACTCGTACGCAGAATATTGTAATGATACATCTACCAAGAATACGTATAACAAACCTCACAAATTCTAGCGTTTACGGCTGGCAATAAAGCGAACTGCTCTAAAGATTGCACACGATTTAGACTTGATTTAGATTGAGAACTATTGAGTGAAATGCGAGTCCCAGTTAAATGTGAGGTAGGTATGAGAAGGCCATTGTAAGCCCGGTAACGGAGGCATCCGACCAAATTGTGCCGAATGTGGAGATAAGTGAAATTTATGTGTAATGATATCGACTCCTGGCCTTTATATCAGTATGTTTGCTTCGATGGCGCGACTAGATACGCCCTAATTTATGGCGGTTGACAATTTGTATTAAATTGACCAGATAATGTGAGAGTATATCATGTCAGTATTCCTATATTGCTATACACTAGTTATTGGCTACGAGTTAATTAGAATTTCAAATAGTTCTATTGTATGTATTTTATCGGCTATTGCTGGTTGTCATAAATATCAAGTTTTAATAGTGCATAATGGATCGCGGTACCGTTGTTGTGTTTTATGTAAAGTTTTGCCAAATAGGTCACTGTGATTTTACATAATTACATTTATTACTTTACCTACCTATTCATGACTGAAAAGGTATTACGCCACACTGCCTAATCTGTATTATAGCTAAACAACATTTTGAACAAACTAGCTCAACCAAATCTCACTCTAAACTAACTCCATTTAGAAACAAAACAACACAAGAGATTAAAAACGTAAATTGAAGAATATAATAATATCTGCGAAGTCAATGAGTTTGGCGTGAAGCCAGCAATTACGACAGCTACCCTACAGAACGAACTTACGCAATACTAAGTTTGTGCGAAACACAAATAAATGAACTTTACCCTATATAGGAGGAGCTATTCCTGTCTCCCCTGTGTGAATTAAAAGGTTATTCCGTGTTCCGGCCACCTGCTACACTTTGTAAATCTCGCTAATTATTATTGCAAGTCTTGTTTTATAAACAGTGTATTAATAAATAAAATTACGTTTATTATCAACGTAAATCTGCTTAGTTTTGAGAGCTTTTCATATATGAGAATTTCTTCGTGTAAGAACATGCTATATAAAACTTAGTTAGTCTGCAAGGAAAATTATTATCACAATATCTATTTAGGCTATAGCCCTGGTTTGGAATTGTGCCCAAAAAGGCGCGATATACTCCACACCTATACTCCTCATGAAGTTTAATACTGTCATCAGCGAGCGATTGTAGTAAACTAGTACGTATGTCTACATACTCTTTAGTGGAAAATTGGTTTTATAACACTGATGCTGTACGTGTTACATGCATTTGAGGCTAGGAACCGTATGATCTAGCTAGACACATCCCTCACGTCACGTCAGTTTGAGGGTTCCGTACCCGTAAGAGTACCAAGGGGCCCTACCTATACTTAATTTCCTCTAATACCTACGCATATAAAACCAAAATCAATTACACGACACGTCACACATTTGAAGTGAAAAAATTCTTGGACGGACTTTGCGCTCTTTCTTTGAACAGTGAACGGAACTGTACCGTCACGCTTGAGTCGGTGACGCTGAATTAGGTATACTCGGCTCCAGTCGGTTGGTGACGCAGAATCGCGTATACGCTCACTTACTTCGCACCTTCATGGCTCCCGTCGTTAGTTTTCACTTCTATCATCAATTACTATACACTTATTGTATATCGAGTGCAGTGCTTCTGACCAGACCATGCCCCATTTGCTGGAGTATCCTAAGTGCCCGTTCATCTGCATCTTGGATGACTTTATTTAAAAATGCCACTGATGCCGCAATCAACGTAGCCACCTACTGGGCTCAAACTATATAAAAACAACAACAAGGAAGTGTACCATCGACACGAAAAGAAAAAGACTTCTATGATGTGGTAGGCACAAACCCTCTCTAGAGATTAATTTATCTGCAATAATATTTAAAAAAATAGCCTTTAATGTTATTACTTAGTTATATATTGTATTTTAGACCTAAAACGAAATTACACACAATATAATGTTGTTGTCGCCGGTTCGAGCCCATCCGTCGGGTAATACCGTCGTTATGCGGTGTCTCGGTTAAGCCACTTGTTTTCATTTATGGCCAAATGGGCCTCATTACAGCATAGAGCGAAGTGCTGTACGCCATTACACCTTAAAACGAACATTACTCTTGGTTTCGTCTTCGCTCCAAACTTTTACTTTGGTGTAACGCGGTAATATGAATTTATTTTTTTAATTTTTAAATATCTCTTGAGTTGTTTATGTTTTTGGGGACGTCTGTGAGGCGAGGCAAGTATCGGTAATATAATAGCTATCGAATAGTAAAATGATTTTTTGTTCAAATAAATGCGGTTTTTTGTGCCAATAACTAGCGATTATTGAGACGACGGTCCTTTGTAAAATATTCTAACAAGTTACCTGAGGCTAGCTTCAATGTAGCAATGACCCCGCGATCATCAACTGAATAAATAAACGCCTATTTAATCATCTTCTCTTTTAGGAGGATCCTAGACGGGCAATTCTCGTAATTTTAATTAAGAACGTTCACAGTCTGATCTCAGTCTCAATCTATCAAAAATACCTCTAATTTCCCTACATTTTTTGAAAGTTTTTGACATTGATTGTCGCTGAGATGAGATTGCGACTAGATTTTGAATGTTTTTAATTAGGGGAGTACTTCAGATGACTAGTAGGTGGACTACAAAAGCGAAGTAGACTGTAACTACAGGCTGGGCAAATAAGAGTTATACACTTTATTTTTTTAATTTTATTCTATGAAATATAAAAAATATTAAGAATTTTTATTTAAATAAGTATTAGTATTTAGGGCCGGCAATTCAGTATGGAAAATAATCTCAGACAAATGTCCACCTTTAGCAGCATGGCAGATGTGAACCCTTTTCACTGCCATTTTCATGTCATTTTCACACATTTCCTGCGTTCTTTCAGTGACTGTGTCTCAGATATTTTGTTTTAATTCTTGAAGGTTCATTGCCCTGTTAGCAAGGACACATCCCTTTAGATAGCCCTACAAAAAAGTCAGGAGCTGTTAAATCCGGGGATCTTGGGGGTCAATCAATGTCATAGTTTCTCGAAATTAATCGACCCGGAAACGTTCTTTTCAATATCTCGATTATGGCTCGTGCCGTATGACATGTGGCCCCGTCTTGTGGAACCACATGTTTCCTAAGTCCAACTGATTCACTTGATGTAAGAAAACTGCTTTATCACACACAGGTTTTGCACTGCTTTGTCACAATGGCATGCTGCTCAAATTTAATCACTCAACGAGTTATTGTTATCCGCGAAGGTAAGTGATTTCTACCAAAAATTGGCCGCAATTTTCTTAGAGTTTCTGCAACACGTTGTTCAGTCGTAAAACGCTCCATAGCAAATTTGCCGTATCTACAGAAAATAATTTTCATGAAACAACTGTCATATTTGCCACCAAAAAAAAATGGCGGCAAAAAAAGTTGTATACCTCCAAGTTGCCCACCCAGTACCTAGATAAACATCACTAACTTAGCTCAAGTCGCACGGACGTAAAAATATCGCGGCGGGATTTTATCATGCACTGGATTTTTTAAAGTTGTTGAGCCGACCGTTGAGAATCCAATACAGCGCATCCCAGCGCGTCAAAAGACACACTGCTGGATTTTCAACTCTCGGCTCCAAGCAGAGCGTTGAAAATCCACTGCACCAAAAAAAAATCGCCGCGGGAGAAAACCTGTGTGTGCGAACCTGAGCTTACTGGCATCAGGTGGCAGTGATGCTCCATTATTTGCAATATAAAGCCAACATTTTCGAAAGCAGAGACATAAGGCACATTGTATCGTATGCGCTTACTAACGATCGGCCCCAAGCAGAGTGCCGCAAGAAAAAAAGGGGGTATCTCGTTCAATCCATATCAGAATAACAATGTTCCCGAAACTTCTCGTACAACTCAATAACAACGTTAAGAAAACTTCAAATTTCTTCATCTGAAACTTTAATGGTTATTTCCTTCGAACGTTTCAGTTTGAAGTTGGTGCCCGTTGTGCATAATGAAAAGAAACCCATTAAGGCCCATTTTAAATTCTCATTTGAATGTTTTGGTGTAGCTGAAAGGTGTAGCCGCCTCACTGATTATGCTAACGATAATGTGATGCTACTGAATTAAGTTGTCGCGGACCGCAAGTGTTATGGGGGTATAAATAAGGTATATTGTCTTTTGCCTTGTCTCTTCTCAAGTTATGTGGATAATATGCTGGATTTTGTTATATTCAAGGTAAATAAAGGGTGTAGGTGGGTAATTATTTTGCAATGAGCAGTGCGTGAATGTTAATGTAATGGATACTTTTATAATTTCTCTTCTTCTTATGATGTACATAAGATACCATTTACTACATCACGTTTGTGAAGCTTATAAAAAGTTTTCAAAACATTACAACTGCTGAATATCTTCATACAAAAAATTTTATATTAAAACGTTGCTAGTTTCATACCTAGTCAGAGTCGGTAACAAAATGTTTTAAGTCATAAAGGTGGCTAATTAGTTGTGTAGGTACACAACTAATTAGCCACCACAGAAACAGCAGACATTACCTATTAGATACTTTGTAGTTAATATCACATTAAATGTATAGTTACGAAATGTCATAAACATTCTAACAAGTCTTCAAATAAATAGAAACAGTTATAATACTACTATACTCGTGTATAGACAAATTTTATGCAGATATGAAGTGAGATTAAAATGGAATAAACCTTTAAAACAGTGGGTCGTTTGCTTAAGCGTTATGTGCATTACCTGCACGCGCGGGCGTTTTCAACTAAATATTCAGCATAATCCCCTAATGTTCTACTGAAACATGAACCAAACATAATAAAAATGGATTGTTGAGAAGCTTTTATCTAATATCTACTACAGTTAGTAAGTAATAACACTTTGTGTTAGTTCCTGGCTAAGTGCGCAATTAGTAAGTTATCAGAAAAGAAAAAAGAACCGGTCGATCCAATGACGGAAAGTTTTTGAAAAAGAACACCGAGATTGAAAACTGCAGAAAATATTTTTTGCAGCATAAATCTAAAAGTTTATTTGCTAGTTTGTTACTCAGTCATGCACAAACGGCTGCAGCGATTTCGGTGAAACTTGGCAGTAAAGTGAATCATAAACTAAACCTCATAGCTACTGGTATTCTTGAACGTAATTTCTGCAGTAATGATAAAATTTCTATTGCGAATAAAGCAAATACGGTGCAATAAAAAATTGGTAGTTTATATTTTTAAAGCATGTTGCTGCTATAGGGTGGCCAACTCTATGGTATGGTGGGTATAGAACTTTTTTTGGCCACCGTTTTCATTTTGATATCCACTATTTATTTAAAATGCGGCAAATTCGTTATGCACCATTTATAAGACCATGACTACCGCATTATTAAGTTCAGTAAATGTATTCGAAAATTCCTTAACGGATTGATAAACGACCCAATTTATTTCAAGGATTTGTAATTAAACAAAGTTTTTACTATTGTGGAAAAGAACAACCTTTGTGGAACCACGCAGGACCCCAATTTTTTTTTCTGACCGGTTACGTTGTGTATTTTTTTTTTTAATTGCACTGTTCTTCCTTGAAGAAGCTACAGGATAGGTGCTGCTGCTACTATATTAATTAATCAGCAAAAAACGTAGAGATTTGACGGATGTTATTTTTCTTACAAAATTGCCAAGCCTGTATTATAGAATGATAGGAAAATAACTAGTAATTTTCTTTGGTAATAAAAATAATCTTAATTTAAAGTTCTATACCTTTGAATTGGCCACCCTGTGCT
Organism: Apamea epomidion; assembly: GCA_947507525.1. Taxonomy (NCBI): domain Eukaryota; kingdom Metazoa; phylum Arthropoda; class Insecta; order Lepidoptera; family Noctuidae; genus Apamea; species Apamea epomidion. Next base: position 8,729,027 of record OX382232.1, read on the forward strand.
AATATTTTTATCACACAGAACAAAACATCATGCCTCTATTCCCTGAAGAGTTAGGCAGAGCTGTACTTAGAGTATCTATCCCTCGTTTCGCCAGTTATGTTTAAGACCCATGTAATAGGGGCGTGTCTTTTTTTTTTTAAACTTTGCCTACACTAGGAATTTCTCTTGTGTCGTGGGTGCGTTTACAAACATTTAAACTCACGTACACAAACAGCCAGATCCGGAACAACTACTTATAGGCCATACAAATATTTGTTCCGTGCGGGAATCGAACCAGCGACACGCAGCGCAGCAGTCAATCGCTTAACCACTGCGCCAACCGTGCCGTCGAGTCTATTGCCATCAACCGGACAAAAATTCAGACTTTGCCCAACCAGAGAATCGAACGCAGGATCTCACGGTCAGCAGTAGTACTTGCGACTACTAGACCAACAAGGTAGTCCATTATTATTATAGTTATTAGTTCTAACCATTAAGCAAATAAAGCTTTATTTTCATAATAACGCTCCACAAAATCTCATTTACGCAGATATTATTATTCAAAATAACAGAGCCTACGCATTGAATACTTTATTAAAAGCTAAAACAGCTCTCTAGCACCTCATTTTTATTTAGATACGGGTAAATTAACTTCATTTATATTTATTAGTGGATCAGAGATGATGAAAGCGTCAGCTGTTTGTCATTTCCAGTAAGTTTTAGGAGTCGTAAAACGTTAAATGGATTTCTTGGTTCATAAATAGGCTAGATCTTTTTCAGTCCTCTGAACGTGAGATAAAAATGCATGTAAAATATTTATGTTTGAGGATAGGGACGAGCAGAGGGGCAGGCGGAACATCAAATATATTTTTGTATAGTGTAGTAGATTACAGCGCACACCCTCTCAAAAAGAAGCCTGAAGGCCTGTGTCCCAGCAGTTAAAGCTTATAGGCTGATTATGCTAAACCTAAACAAAAGTATAGCAGCATCTATCTTTACTGTCCTCTTTACTTTTTGACTTTCTAACAGATTGCTCCTGTTCATAACTAAGGCTGCCATCAGACGGACTGCATGGCAGCAACCGCGCGCAGTCGATATATTCAACTGCATGCAGTTGTACGTTCGACTTCGTTCAGTCATGATATCAACTTCACGCGGTCGGCTGCAGTCGTGTGAAGTCAATATTAACTGTATATAGTCGTGACTTCAACTTTACGCGGTCGGCTACAGTCGTGTAGTGTCGACATACGCTGTCCATCGCTAACCGCATGCAGTAAGAGAAATAAAATCTGTGCTTCCATTTCGACGCCAAATCTTACACTGAGCTCCTGGGCTAGATGCGTGGCATCAACTGCGCAAAGTCAGATTCGACTGCGGATAACTGCATGCAGTTAAATATATCAACTGCGCGTGGTTCCTGCGATACAGTCCGTCTGATGGCAGCCTACGTATTTAACAACAACTCCTCACTAATGGTTTTTGTGGGAGAGACCCCACAATTTTGCTAAAGACCATCAAACGCAGATTGATCTGAGTAAGTATTTTGTTTTGACGTTGGAAGAAAATTAAAGCAAACAAAAAAAAATAAAGGTTTGACAGCGCGTCTAAAGGGTTAACGACACCAAACTTACTACGTTGATTTTAGAACGATTTTGACAGCTGTCAACTTGACGTGACCCCGAAGAAAAGATCGCGAAGCTGGTTCGAAGGCGGCATTGATTTATGGCGCCTGCGATAATGGTGATCAATGTGAATACCCTTGCAATGCAATGAGTTGATTGATTTGCGCTCGTGCCTCACTTACTCGGTGGAACGTTGTTTACATTATTGTTCATTCCCTAATGTGAACAGAGACTTGTGAGTAATCAGAATATTTACTAGTACTACTATACTATAGACTTTCATTTACGAGTACTTACATCTCCTCGCCCGCATACCCACGCATAAGAGACAATAAGACCTCTTCTGATAAAGATCACGTATTGCCTTTAGGTACTCGTACATACCTAATTATATTTACAAACATAAAAACTTTTCCTACTCAGACATTCCAGTGTTCTAAGACTGTTTTCTAACACTGATTAATGATGATATGCTTGGCATTTCCAGTAGCTTTGGCATCAACGTTTTTCACACGATGTGTGACATCTTTTAGTTCACTGCTCACACAACAGATGGCACTGCTTGCACTAGCTTTGCTTTAATTAATTAATGACTGTTTGGTACTGTGGATGAAGAGATTTTTACTGTTTTATTTTAACTAGATGAGCTGTTGTTGTACAAGAAAATACTGTTATACTGGTGATGTAATTATAGCTACAACTAGCTGGAACAATCATTTTAGACAATCTGTTAAACGTAAACGTTACTTTTTTTCTGTTAACCTCTTTTGAGAATGAGTTGGAAGATTTTATACGAAAAGGATACATACTATTGACAGTAGGTAACTTAGAACCTGGCACCGTATGCCGAGAATCACAGAACATGAATCCCGAAAAACATTGACATTTACCGGCAAAAATTGCACTATTCCCTGGGCGCAAAACTCCGACTGGGGGATCCTAGTAATCTTTACATGTGCAAATAGAATTGACGCCTGGAGCGGGTCCAACGCGGTCCAGTTTATTGCCACCTAAATCTTTATCATAGCTTTTTGCTCTTAGTTCTAGAAGGTTCTATCACGGTGGATTAGAAGTCATTACATTCTCGTTGGATTATGAACGGATTTTTTACTACCGATATAGGGGCTGTGTTTTAATCGGCTTGCAAGTTCACATTGATATCGCTTTTTTATCGCTTAGATTAGGTTTTATCGTATGTTCTTTGCAACAAAATTGGTGTTGATTGTATGTTTCAACTTTTTTGCGAAACAACTGAATTGTTATACTGATTCAATATTGATTCTTCTCATAGAAGAAGCAAAAAGAGAAGGAGCGAGCATTGGCCATCACGTTTACTGAATCTATTTAGCCTAAGTGCAGCACCCGTATTGCGTAGCACACTTTCTTTCACATTTCTTTCACAGGATTTGTAATGAAATTCCAAATCCATCGCCTCATATGTTTGAAATAATAACGCAATGAATGTTGTTGATTTGTCAAAATGAAAGGCATTGCAATTTGTTAGTGTGTTAAGCAATTACCCCGCTGGTATTCCTAAAATAATTTTGGGTCGAATTTGAATTAAGAAGTAAAATGAATGTCAAATGCCACAATGGTACTCGCAGGTTTTGAACCCGCAAACTTCTTAAAACATTCGGGTCAGGGAAAGGATCATGACTTTATAAGTTTCTAACAAACTATTCTCCTTACGCACAAGTTCAAAACAGCGACAATTCCATTCCGTCCCAATACCTCCGACCACAAGCACATCACTGTGATACTCTAAGTGCATTTTAAAATAAAATTGACCGTGCGGATATTCTTCCCTTTCATGTTTCCCTTCTTTCGCTTAAGAAAAGGTTCGTTATACATTAACTGAATCGGGTCGAACCCTTTTCGGGACTTCTATTTTGGAAACAAAATAAAAACAAAGGAAAAACGCATTGCATTGAGCTCCCTTTTGGTTTTATTCAAATGGTGTCCCATCACTTTGTACATGCTCAATAGAAGATCGTTGCATCAAGTTAACAAAAAAATAAATAAAGAAAGACGTATGAATTAATATTATTTTATATTTATTAAAGTCACTAACTGTGCCCCGCTGTTTCACCCGCATACGTTTCGATACCGTGGGAATATCGGTATAAGTAAAGATAAAGTATCCTATATGTTAATCCTGGTTATAAACCATCTTTGTGCCAAAGCGATGCATCAGAGCCATGTTTGGACTTCAGGCGACGGACAGCTGTGAACCTTATTAAAAAAAATACAAAATTCTTACACTGCCGGCTTTGTATATTTACGAGACTGCTCTATTCGTTAGATTAAACTCACGTTTGTTTCCCCACCTGTCAGATACTGTTAAACGTAACAGGCGGAACGACATGTTACGAGTGCGCAGAGCTAAGACAGCGCTAATGAGAAAAAGCATATTTTGCATAGCTCCACAAATCTGTAATAAAATTCCAAAGGAAATCAAAGAAATAGATTTAAATCGTTTAAAAAACAAATTAAGAGATTTACTGTGTAGTAAATCTTACTATAACTTAAATGACTACTTAAATGACAATTTGACATTTTGAAGATGATTGATACTATTTTGAACTGACATTTTAATTGGAATAAGGTTTTAATAAATAATGTTAATAAATTTTGATCCTATTTATAACGTGTGATCATAGACCTATATATAAAAATATGTACCTAACTACCTACTTCGAAATTTGCACGCCATTATATGGCAGAATATGTTGTGACAAGATATAACTTTAAGACCACATTTTTAATGTATTACCATATTCTGACAAATAAATGATTATGATTATGTGCCAAATTTCATCCAAATCCGTTCAGTAGTTTTTCCGTGAAAGAGTAACATCCATCGATCCATCCATCCATCCATACAAACTTTCACGTTTATAATATTAGTAGGATTGTTGTGAGCAGTGGGCTACCATTGCTGACAATAATCCAAATACCGATAATACAGTGTCGGCCCGACATACGAGTAGTAGGTCGTGAGTTTGAACAGGCTAACATTTTACTTTGGGTATTTAATTTCATCACCACTGCTCTCAAAACGGTGAAGGAAAACATCGTGAGAAAACGTTCCAGAACTAAAAATTCGAAGATGTGTGATGTGTGCTAACCCGCACTGGGCCCGCGTGGTCGATTATGGCCCACTCCCTCGCATAGAGAGGAGGCCTGTGTCCCAACAGTGGAAACATTATAGGCTTATTATAAATAAGTACTTTAATTAGTATTTACCTCGTTGTTTCGATATGGCTTACATAACTTGTAACCTTTTTTATAAAACAATATTTTTAATGAACAACAGCAGATGTAGGTAGCATTCCTAAGTCAACCCCACTGTCGCTTCTTGAAAGAAGAAGCTAGAAACAATTTTCAGTCCTTCACCTTTCCCATCATATATTCTTACACACATACACACACACACCAACACACAGAAACACGTAAGCACACACCCCCACACACACGGACGCATCCTTACACTAACCCTAGAATAAGTCATAACCAATAGTTTAATCTGTCTTTTTAACCCCCGACGCAAAAACGACGGGGTGTTATAAGTTTGGCGTGTCTGTGTGTATGGGTGTGAGAGGGTGTGTGTGTGTGTGTGTGTGAGAGGGTGTGTGTGTGTGTGTATGTCTGTCTGTGGCATCGTATCCCCCGAATGGATGAACCGATTTTGATTATGTTTTTTTTTTTTGTTTGAAAGGTGAATTTGTCGGGAGTGTTCTTAGCTGTTTGATGAAAATCGGTCCAAGATGGCCGCCGCCATGAAATGGCGGATTACGTATTTTTTCACAACTCCCTCTATATGGGTATCAAATGAAAGGGCTTGACTAGTAGAATACTAATACACTATGATAAATTTCAAATCCAAGATGGCCGCCACAACAAAATGGTGAATTACAAAAAACCTGATTAAACACCAAATTACTTGAATCTTAAAACGCAAGAAAATAAAAGAAATAAAATAATGAGTCCCTACAAAAAGCATGAAATAAAAATTAAATAAAAAATTTTAAATAAACCCGACCCAAATTAATAATAAAAATAGTATGAATGTAAAAAGCCTAAAACAATAAAAAAAACTATTGAAATAAATAGCCCAAAATAGAACAAAAAAGGTATAAACGTGAAACCCTATAAAAAGAAAAAAATAACCTACGTAGGCAGGGTCATCATTTCAAGGTTATTTTTTATAACTTACCGCATTTGTGTACGAGTGCATAATCCAATTGAAATGTAACTGCTACTGAGGGGGTAGAGACATTATATTGTGGTGTAAAATAAATCATTATCTTATCGTATCTTAATTTCGATAGAAATGGGTGCCTACTAGGGAAAAAATAAATTTCGCCCATATAAGGGACACCTTATATGGGCGATTTTTTTTTTTTTAACTAAAAACCTTTATATTAGTTAAATATTGATGAAAACACAAATTTATATAACGCTATTCAGTATTCATGTAATTATCTAAAAAGAAACCATTTTTATATTTATTTATTTAGATATTTCCTCTTTAAAGTTTAATTTTCACAGTCTGGGTAAATTTTTCCATGTTCTTGCACACGACGTAATAAGAACTGCTTCTGTTCTTCATCTGCGGTAATCAAACCATGAAAGTCTGCAATTCGTTTAACAGCTTTTTTAGCTGTGTCATTAACTGCTTTTAAGCTAGAAACCTTATTTTTAGCTTCCTTCTTTCCATGAAGATACAATTTCACGAAGACAAGTACTGACAAGTTTCAGTCGTGAAAATAAATCTGTAATCTTGACAGAAACCAAATCACTCAAAGATCTCTAAAACAAGATAAACACTCTCCCTCTAGTTTTTGATTTAAAAGCACACAAGCTCCATTCAAGCGTCGTGTGTTAGATGCTGTCGTATCACAGCACATTATTTGTACCTTATCATTCAGGTTCCAATCATGAAGCGCGTTTGATACTGCTTTCGCTAGATCTTTGCTTGAAGAGCTCTCTAACTTCGGTACGGCAAGAAGTTATTCCTCCTGACCTCATGAAATAAAAATTGGCAGCTCTTTAGAACTGTTTACGTCCAGACCAGGTAACCATTTCCCATCCCAATGAACAGTAACTTCTTTGGGCATGTTATTCTGAAAGTCGGATTTAATAGATCCCGCTCTATCTTTCACTTGAACTAAATCTAAGTGCTTCTACTACAGACTGAATTAAATAAACCGAATCTCTGATACTTAAGTAGTTGACATCCCTCTAAAGTTGCAACTAATTTGGATGTAATAAATTCTTTCCTTCTTTTTTGTCGACGTAGCTAAAGAAATTACAGATTGAGATGTGGATGGTCAAGGTCCTTCCAGGTTTTCTTCAGAGCTTGTAGATTGTTCTTCTATATCTTCATGTGTATCAAAGCTCTGTAACGTAGCAGATTCCAATGAGCTCTCGGAACCATTTTCTCTAGTCTCTTTTTAACTTCTGCGCGTTTTCTTAGCGTGGCCCTTCAATTTCAGCGAAGTTTTTGTCGACTCCCGCTAAGCATTCCGGACGCCCACCCTGGCTCTCATTTCTTTTGCAAGAATATTATCTTCTTTGACTTTTATTCTTTCAAGAGCATCAACGTGTGCGATATTGAATACATTATCAAATTCAAGTTGAAAGTTCTGCTCGCAGCGCCTATGTAAATCTTGAATCTTTTTATTATTTTTTTTGCAGCTCGCGCCAGACCTGATAAAGGTCCACTAACTTCTTAACACAATTAGGAACAGCTCTGGTATTCTAGCCTTTTCCAAGAATATATTGCACTCCCGAATGACAATATTTGCGCTTTCACTAACAGTTAAATTCACTTCAAGTATGTTGAAAACTAGAACTGCGTGAACTTGACGATTAGACGGTAATTTGGCACCTGTTAATTGGTGATTTCCTTCACCACCCAAGAAAATACTTTTTTTTATTGCTACCTAATTCCACTGACATCTTCGAAATATAAAACAATCTGGCTAAATACCCGATAAGCCGAGACAAAGCGACAATAACAACGAGAACGCGCCGCATCTGTGACGCAACTTGTATGGACATCTTTGCGCGCGAGTCGGCACGGGCCACGGGCAATCAATCAAGCCTGACTAACGAAGGGAAGCTGAACTAACTTAATTAGTACAAATTGGTTGTATGTAGTTTGACTTGTCACTATTCCAAATATTAGTTAATTAAGCGTCTGTCTGTACGTACATATGTATGGAAGAAAATATAGTCGACGCATTTTATCGCCCACCAAGCTTTTCGAAATCGGGGTATTTAAAACATCGAATTATGTTTTGGAAAATTTTATTTGTTAGGCTCATCACGCTCCCGTTGAAATTGTTCGACGATTACCTATTTAAAAAAAATGATTTTCAATACATTTTGATCACGTAGGTATTGCGCTTTCCTATAAAACAGCAGACTTTTTTTTAATTTATCCGACGAGACAATGCTACTAGTGGTCTAGTATCACGCGTGTGTGTGTGTATTCATGGTTAAAGTTTGCGCGTCGATGACTCTGCCACCCTATAGCATATGAAACCGCTTCCAGGAATATCACAAGAGGTGACTAATGAACTGTAACGATACCTGTAACAGTATAATAGGGCAATGTTGAACTATCTTCATTAGTTCATCGTTCAGCCATGGAGATACTTACGTTGTGTGTATCTATGTTAGAGACGATTCGCGCGACTTACCTACTTACCTCCTTGTTGTCATTGGTTCTTCAAAACTCTACGTAGAATTTATCTGGTGAAGTGATTACTGTAATAATCTGCAGAATGATTTCTTACTATAGTTATTAAAGTTTGTTTTTTTTAGATTTAAATGAATTAAATGAAAGCAGCCTCAGTAGTAATGGATCGTGAGTATGAATACGAGTTGTAGTTCGAGGCAGGCACTTTACTTTGTGTATTTAATTTTATTACTACGGTGACTACATTAAATATTTCTCTCAAAACGGCGACGGAAAAGATCGTGAGGACACCGGTATGTCCTAGAACCAAAAAGTTGGAAGACATGTGCCATCGACCCTACCCGCACTGGGCCCGCGTGGTGGATTACGGCCCACGTGGTGGATTTAAGGCCACGTGTGGATTACGACCCACGTGGTGGATTACGGCCCACTTCCTCTCACAGAGAGGAGACTTGTGTCAATACAAAATTGGCAGAAAAACTTACTTTCCCTAATCAGAACCCATAAACGGTTGGTTTAAATACATTTCTCATCAAAGTGTGGCATAAATATAAAATATATCTATTTAATGGAGGCGTGGAAGTGAGCATTAACGGAATATAATTATGAGGCCCAATAAAATTGGCGTTTGGCACACTTTACGACTGTCTCATAAACGGATTTAATTATCTTACTTGTGTGCTGACGTAATATAACGAAATTTATTACAGTCCCTGTTTACATATTTATTATTTGTATACATATTTGATGTTCATCTAACTGTTTACTGTGCTCAAATAAGCCTTTAATTGTATCCAGAGACTTTCGTAATCTTTTGCCCTCTTCAAGTACGTAATATAGGTACCTAAATGTATATAGGCATTTTCGAGACACTGCTGGGACGCAGGCCTCCTCTCTGTGAGTGGGAGTGGGCCATAATTCACCACGCGGTACTAGTGCGGGTTGGTGGATGTCACATGTCTTCGTATTTTTGGTTCTAGGACATGTCGGTTTCCTCATGATGTTTTCCTATACCATTTTGAGAGCTGCGTTGATGATATATATTACACAAAGTAAAGCGCTAGCCTGGGTTCGAACCCACGACCTACAACTTGTAAGTCGGGGTCGTGACCACTGGCCCACCACTGCTCACCACACCTGTGTGTTTATGTTTATTTTTCTTGTATAACATGCACCCAGAGAGGCAATTCTCGTATTTTTAGGAACGTTCGCATTTTAATCGCAGTATTAATATGTCAAAAATACCTTTAATTTTCCTACATTTTTGACATTGATTTGAACGTTTTTAGTTATGAGAATTGGCCTTCTGACCATGTAATATGCTCGTCTACACCAAAATAAATCCTGTTCTGCTGTAAAAACAACACATTTGCTAACTGTATCTTGACAAAAAACGAAGTTTAATCAATAACAAACAACTTAAAACTATACATTCACGACAAATCCACAGTAAATAACCAACCAAATAATAACGTAAGTAATAGCACGTAATTAAGTAAACATGACATTTCATACACACGACATATCGAGCAAATTAACAAAGCTAATACAGAACCAGCGCGTCGTTCAGTGCCTGCGGTTTTAATTCAGGGGTTAATTAAATATGTCCTCTATAGAGCGCTTTCAAGGAGAATCCCGAATATGTAGACATACCGTTATCATTCGATTCATTTTCATGTCGAATTGTGTTTCGCACGATCACAGAATAGGTTTCGGAATGCAATCAGTTTGATTGAACGAAATTTGCCGATTACACTCCATGATTCGATTTATTTCAAAACTATGATAATCGGCTTAAATAATTATATTTGAGTATTTATGGAAAATGCTAACAATATAACTAGGTACGAGTTTGTTTTCAGCTTAACCGTATTTACATAATAAAGTTATGAGGACCTCATAAAGTAGGATTGGGTGACCATTCATATACCCGACACCTATCCTTCATGAAAGGTCTGTCCTCCAATTTGTTACAACACACCAAACTAATCCCTGCTATAGTTAATATTACGGTTCACCCCGGCCTACTTCGAATATCTCTTGCAAGTATTCAAATAATACATATTTACAGAAATACTCTACTTGACAAATGTTGCAACTCCACACATTTGCGTACTAAAACAAGTGACGCGTGTATAATAAAGAATAAACAATATGGAGGCAAGTTTTCGAGATGTGGAACGACACACGCGACATTAGCTTCACTTTGCAAATAAAGAAGAGAAAAAATACAGCGTCGGAATACGAGCAGTCAAACATTATACTTGGTAACATGACATATAAGAGTTGGGGAGTTAGAGCGAACTTCGCAATACACTTACTGAGGGGGCTAAGTTCGCAGCATTTGACCTCTTATTCGGCTCTCTCCTCCAAATAACGCGATGTGTCGGAAAGCCTAGCACCCTGCCCCTCCCTCCATGAGGAAGTTTCTACCTAGCTTTAAAGTTAATTAAGTGTCGCTTCCCCACTCCGCAATGTTTTGTAAGATGTGTGGCACTCCGGATGGACTAGATTGGCAGTTTAGCTGCCTCCTCGTCGACTCGACTTCAACTTCTGCATAATTGTGTAAGCAGTACGTCTAAACTGTCCAACTAAGTGCGGCATTTAACAAAGTAATTGTATCAACATTTTGAAACATTTATTAATGTCATATAATTCAAACAGCTTATCTAATTCTCTTATAACAAAGTTTATAATTGTTACAAATCACTTTGACATTCTCGAAATTTTCTCATTAGGAGCAAGAGCAGTATGAACACAAATATCAGTAGCTAGGTTAATAATATTTTCATTTTTTTTTAAATAAATAAATCTAGTTACGACGTAGACAAAACCTATTGTACTACTGGGAATAAAAAAGGTAAAGCCTTTTTCGCGTATGACAGCTGACGAATAAATCGTCCGAATTGTGGCAACAATGAGCTCGGCCATAACCAGCCATTGTCTAGGCTGTAAAAAATGAGACGTACAAACGCTAAAGGTGAAAAAGCGAGTAAATAAAGCATAACAGTCGGGCTAGAGGTGAAAAATCACCGACAAACCATACAAAAATCATTCAAGTTAACGGCATACAACGATCCGCACTTCGGTCGCTCGTGACCTGTGACTCGCCCATTTTTCCTCCCCGGAGCGACAGCTAGGCCTCTGTGAAAACAAGCAAAAATGGAAGGGAAAAAGAAAAGCCAACCGCGCTCCACTGATATTGAAAACGAGAACAAGCACTCTGTGATTCTTGCAACACACAATAGTTTGTGTTAACTGAGCTTCAAGTAGACTTACGATACTCCATACCAGGTTACACACTAGAGCTCTTTGTCATGTGAGTCTCGTTTTATTTTATCTATATTTTGAACAGTGCTCAGTAGGTACACATAGGCACATTATTTTTGGTTTAAATTCTAATTGGTTACGCTTTGTAAACGTTTTTCTTTATTAGAATTTGATCGAATGAATAAAGTCAAATTCGAAGCTTTTTTAAACATAAAATAATAAAATTGATACTTTCTTTTTTGTTAGCTTATATTGTCCCAATGCTGGACAAAGGCCAACCCTTTTTACTTCCAAACCTCCCTGTCTTGTGCGCTATCTGGCCATGTTGGCCCTGCAATCCATATCAGATCGTCACGCCACCTTCGCCGTGATCTACCTCGACGGCGACCTCCTTCCTCAGGCTTCCAGTGAGTGTGACGATCGTTGCCGATCAAATTGAAAATATGAAAAAGAAACAATGGTCATAAAAGAACTATTTTTGTTTTTTGTATTCATGAAACACATTCCACATAACTCTCCCCACTGATTAATCAATGCTAATTAAACCAGAACAACCAAAAACATGTATTCTTTATTATCGTTCGCACCCTTTTCCCCTTCGTGATGGAACACATTAAGACAATCGGGCTGAACATTTTTTCCGAGGGCAGAGCGTAGTAAGTACGCGTATTAGTGATACGGGGTACGTAGGGTTATCTCGGGAAATCCGACATCTCCGGCGGATGCTGCCTCTGTCTCCCTGATAAGTACCCCTACCGCGATACAAGTGAATAGATACGATTTTGGGTATTTCTGTATTTGTTGGAATTAGGCGGTATTGTGACTCGACTTATAATAAGGCTGTTGAAATTGGGGTTAATTCGCGTGTTCTCATTTTACGATTTAGATGATGACAAATACATAATTGAGAAACGAATATTTTGAAATGAATGAATGAATAAAATTAAAGTACCGTTTTTTTCGTCTTTTTGCCTTGTGATATGAAACCCTTCGTGAGCGAGTCCGACTCTCAATTGGCCGCTCTTTTAATTTTCCAAGAAGCTTACCGAGAATGGGGCTTGAAACAAAGGTTATTTCGCTAATAAAACTAGAACCAAAATAGATACGAATCAATATTATTAAGATATACATTAATCAAACATTCAATTCATTATTTTTGAAAATATTACAAAATGAAGTATTGTGTTTCTCAATATTGTTGTAAGTACTTGAAACAAATTAATTTCAATAACAAACAACTTGAAAAAGCGGCTTCAAAAGTTATAATTCAAAGGGCTTCGTGAAACAAAAGTTTGATTATTTAATCGTAAGTTTGTTACAAAATTCAATGAAGATCTAGAACACGAATTATAATAGTTTCATGGCGGCGCTAACGAGTCTGGGTCGGAAAAATACGTTGAGAAAATATTCTAAGACCTTAATTAGTAAAATTTTATACAAGTAATATTCTAATAATTCTATAATAATATTAACTTTAATTAATAATATTATGAACATTTATGTTTTGAAATTGTAGAATATTAAAAGAAAATGTCTTCGTTTGATTTTTATTGTAGAGGAATTTAAAAACCTATGAACACTTTATCGGATCGGTTGATTGTACCTAGATTTTAGGTCAATTCTTATCGAATACGTATACCTAATAAGTCCAATCTGTTCTTGTACAAATGCTAATCCTACCTAATATAATAAATGCGAAAGTAAGTTTGTTTGTTACGCTTTCGAGCTAAAACGGCTGAACAGATTTGAATGAAATTTGGCACATGAGTAGACCATGACCTGGAGAAGGACATAGGCCACTTTTCATCCTGGAACGCAGACGAAGTCACGGGCAACAGCTAGTATTATATAAATTTGAAAACACTTAAGTCATAATACTTATTGTAATAACTACCTGTAAATGAAAATCTATACAATACCTTAGTTAAATCTATTGATAATACTGTCATAATTTATTGAGGCCCTATAAATGATCAAATTAATTATCGATAGAACGCCATTATCAACAGCATCCACGTCTTCAAGAATATCGATAACGTAATTAAAATAAATTCTGCTTCTTTTATATTTTATCAGGAAATACTCTCACAGGACATCAGACAAGAGTTAACCCTACTTCTGTGAACTTTAAATTGGTATCAAAGATTCATCAAGGGCTTTTTGTTTTTGAAGGGTTTCAAAGGAAAGCTCGAGTCAGATGTTTACCAAGTCTATTGAATGTCAACCCTACGCAGTTGGGCTACAAGAATCTACTTCTCCGTTTTTGTTACAGACACTTGATTATCGTAACTCCGATTCTATATAAATTTTTACTGACCAACTTTGCGAGACTGAATTGATTTTCTGTTTTATTTGATAGACCAAATAACGCTGGTTAACGAAGCAATTTGGCGGCGAGTAAATTACCTATGTAATCAGAGGTTACTAATTTAAATTTGCTGGTTAGTTACCTAGCTACTGTGATGTTATATACTGCCCGGTATTTGAAATTCCTTATAGAGTTAGAAGATTAATATTTGAAATCTGATATTTATGATAGAAATATCAGATTTAAAATATTAATTTTCTTGACTTACAGCGGAGCAGTAGTGGCTCAGTGGTAATGACCGCGACTTACGAATCGTATGTCGTAGGTTCGAATCCAAGCAGGCGCTTTACTTTGTGTAAATAATTTCATCACCACTGCTCTCAAAACGGTGAAGGAATCGTGAGGAAACCGGCATGTCGAACCAAAAATTCTAAGGCGTGTGACATCTACCAATGCGCTCTGGGCCCGCGTGGTGGATTACGGCTTACTCCCTCTCACTGAGAGGAGGCCTGTGTCCCAACAGTGGGAACATAAAAGGCTGCTAATGCTTATTTTATTAGACCTAGGACTGGATTTCCTACTACGCATCAAGTAATAGGGTATCCAAAACGTTTCAGATGACGATAAGGATACACAAAAATATGTACAGTATGTACACTGTGTACGTCTAATAAGGATAAGGTTGCGTTATTTTAGTGAAAATGTATTACGTTTTCAATCATGAAATTGAAATTGAGCAGAATACATGAATTTCAATTTGCTTTCACGCATATGAAGACTTAATCCATTTATACAGACATTGTGAGGCCTGTCTTTTGTCTTGACGGGCTATGTCGACGACAGGTCTAGAAGCACGCGTCAGCTGACGTAGAATGGCATCATAGACAAAGCGGCGATTTGTTCAGTCCACACACACTGGCTCCGCGCCAGACACCCATTCTTTGAGCTTTACACCACTATTCCATTATCCTAATAGACGCTGGTATGGAGAGCGGATGCATGGCGCAGTTACAGGGTTAATGAATGTGCACCCGCGGTATTATTTTACACTGAAACTAGGCTTTGGTTGCAATGCCTACTGTCGTTTCACTCCCAAGTGATTTTCACGCCACATTCCGGTTTGTAACAAGTTTTTTGGAAGGGTCCCCAAACATGTGAATCGACTTAGCTCTGGCTGTTTCTGTTTTTTTTTTGTTTTGTTTTAACAAAGATATGCTTTTGTTTCGAGATCCCTATACGAAAATAGTTTGGGCGTGATTCACGTTTATCTTGCCGTGACAAACTACGGGTTATTCGCCGTGTGTAGGGACGGTGGTCAGAGTTGTATGTATCATTATGGAAGCTTGTTGAAGGACACATTTTTTCTACGACACGGATTCTACGCCGTGTGTAGGCATGGTCGTCAGTGTTGTAAGGGTCGCTTTAGTAGCTTGTAACAGACGCGTTTTTTCGACGGCGCGGTTTATTCGCCGTACCGTAAAGAAACCGTGCCGTGTACAAAGAGCCTTACGCAATACTGTTAATAAGTAGAGATGGGAGTTGTGTGCAAGTAGTGACAAAACCCTTGGGTCCCGAGCACCATAATAATCCATTTTCCTCTGGTTGACTCGTAGGACGTGCACGGCATGAGAAACTAACGTTTTCTTTGTTTTCCTTGATATACCAAATATTGGCATAAACTTATTAAATGAATAGAAGATTCGAGATAGGAAAGGCAAACTTTTCTAGGTTTTATCGGTTATAAAATTGACACATTCCCTTGAAATTACATCTAAATTGTGTAATCATAATGTTTAACATTAAATTCACCGACACTAATGATTTTAGTACGAATATTTCATGGTTATTAATGAACTAATTCCTGGTGGTCACTCATGCATAAACGGTTAGTTTTATTTAATAATTTAATGCAATTTGTACCGTATAAATAATCTCCGATATTTATAATTAGTACCTAACTAATTTAAAACATGTTATTACCGGGGTGGAATTAATCCAGTAAACAAGGTGGAATTTAGTTAACAAGGAAAATAGAAGGATGAAAAAAAAAAACAATTGAAAGACATGTCTTTCAATTGTTTTTTTTTTCATTCTTCAAATTGTATTAAAACACAATACATGTGTTCTTAATCCAATTTCTGTGTTCTTTTCTTGCAAAAAGCTCGTAGTGATCATGTTATTTTCATACTCTTCTTCAATACAGAAAACGACACGGTACGAGAATCATCCCCTATGGTATCGTAATACAAATTGTACCTTTGTAAATATATACCTAAGTATAGGTAAACAGGGTGGCAGGGACATCGACGCGAAAACTGAATTCAGCACATGGTCCTAGGCCCCTATCGTAGAAAGTTTTCGCCGGTTATAAAAAAAGCTGTTTCATAGAAAAGTGCAATCCCTACGCAGTCTAATTATATGGAAAAGCATTTTTTTCTTTTATTACTGGCGAAATATTTCAACGCATGGGGGTTCAGAATCATGTACTGAATCCATGGTAACAGGTTGCGCGTGTCCCTGCCGTGCTGTATTAGAACTGAATATTGAAATCGATGAAGATAAGCATATGATAAAATTCAAATGCTCTAGATAACTCTAGAGGATGATGGATCAGAACAAATAACACAAATACGTGTGTTCCTAAAGTGTACTTATGTTACATTATTTTTATTTTCCGTTGTAGAAGGGTAGTTTAGACAAAAAAATGTGACTAAGCATTGAACATTTGTATGGCTCTCTCGTTATTGCTTGTTTGGCATTCGTTGCGAGGTGATACAGCAAAACAAGGGTGAGAAATAATGAGGCAATTTACGCCAATTAACTGAGGCGTCATTGTACCAAGAAGCTAGATGATAGTAAAGTATTTAACTGGTATTTACGTAGGGGAGTGTCGTAAGGTGGGAAGAATATATTAAATTTTGGTCGAAAGCCATATTTCTATTTTATCAAACGTCCAGTGGTCCACTTTAGCCCTGGGGCTGCAGTCACGACATTCATAGTGATCGCTTTACGACCAAATTCGGTCGCAAAGTCCTGTCACTCCATACATTACACCTGTAAATCCGGGACTTTGCGACCGAATTCGGTCGTAAAGTGATCGCTATGAATGTCGAGACTGCAGCCCTTGGACCGAAAGAGCTGGAAGTCATGGGGAGAGGCCTTTGTCCAGCAGTGGAATGATGCAGGCTTACAGTAACAGTAACATTATTATTATTTCTCATGAAAGAAAAATGAAAAACCGTTTACCTAACAAACACAAAACACACTTTTTTACTCAAAATAATTACTATTTACCAAAAATATTTCCACGGATTTTAAATTTTCAAACATTCATTTTCTTACGTTTGAGTTCGCATCTGGCTGTGTCTAACCAGCATAATGACGAAATGATTAAAATATGAGCGCTCCCGCGGCGCCTCGTCTTGTCTTCCCTCAGTCCCCTCACAGACATAAACGTTGTTCCATCAAGAAAATTTACTGACGGAAAGGGATGTCGTCACGACAAACGCGACAAAAGAAAATTTTATTATAAACCGCGTATTTTCCTTTCCTTTTCTCACAATTTCACGTTATTCATAGCAAGAGTTATTATCCCATACGATAATATTGAATAAACAACTCCTTCATGCCTGTTGAGTTATTTGAGAAGGAAATTGTTTTTTTATCTGGCAATGTGTTTGAATGTATTGTATTAAGTGCGTACTAACGATGTTAATGCCTTTTACGACAGAATACACGAGGGCCTTTTTGACGACTAACGAGAATACTTGCGATTGAACAAGAATAAGGAATTTACTGAAAAACCGAAGAGGATTGCCGATTTTTGTGTGTAGCAGACATAAATATCTAAGAACAGTAGTTTATTAAAATAATTGTCATGTGAATTAACTGCTTAATGCAGGGTAGGCTAGGTAGTATGTATTGGTAGCTCCATATTTGTGTTTTGATATACATATAACTAATTAAATGCAGAAATACCATAATGAACATTTATAGTCTCCAAATAGAAACAGCACCATCCACAGGAACAGTCCAGTAATTGCCAGAGACTCGGAAAATGTTTCCGCGTCCAACGTCACCCGGAAAGTACAAAATGGAGCGAAACAATTAGTGAGACCGCAGAATACATCGTCATATCATACTAACAAGCGCTTAACTCAGCGAAAACAGCACATCACACCAAGTAATAAAGTCTTAAACATAAATTCAGCGTTATCTCCAGTGGCAAACGTATACGCACAGCACAGCTATGAAACGAACCCAATCTGCATAAATTTGCAGTTGACCCTGTTATAATACTACACACAATTTATGTACACGACAAATTTGATGCCGTTTTGCTTCGCGAATGGTTTGAAATGATTCTGTACGTGAACTTCGTGCTCGCTGCCAAACTTGTTTACGCCGGATGAATTTTTATTGAAATCAACTGGCGTTTTTACATAAATTGAGTACAGGCTTATTGAGCTGGCTTTTCAAGTTTGTCGATAATAAATTGTTGTAGCGATCGCCATTCGAATGAAAAAAAAAAAAACTCCGCGTTGTGCTGATACTCGCATACTCGGCAGGCGGTTTGACGTTCCATTTTCAAATAGCGTTCTCTGTTTTTATCGATGGGAATGCCATCTTTGTTACACCGTTGAAAAAAAAATAGATTTAAGCTTCACACTATTAAAATTCAGGCTTTTTTTTTTTTTTTTTTTTTTTTCTGGGTTCAGGCTTCAGGCTAACAGATTTATTTTCTATTTAAATATAGCGAAGGTAAGAGAGCGAAAAATAACAGTCCACTTTCTTAGGGCAATCTCTTTCGAAGAGTTACAAACTACCTACCTCAAGATGGCATTATTGTCAAAGAGCTCAATGTATCTAATATTACAAAGAATTTTCTTCAACATGTACCTACTTTTTATATTCCGCGGGAAGAAAGCAGCTGAGCCATGTTTCCCTTGTATGAATCAGTCCGGAAAAATAGAATAAAATAAAATTACATATAAAACCATACCTACTATTTATTTCAATTTTAAATATTAGTTCATTTGTATCTATTTAGTATGGGTATATTAAATTTCACTGCCATAATTGGGAATCAAACGAGCTTGCCTCTTAAGCGAAGTCCTTATTCTAATTTTATGAACGACGATCTGAAATATAATTAATTAAATAGAGTAGTATTTCATAATTATATTTCAGGTCACCGTGAACTAAAATTAAATTATCCCCAGTATAATAAAATAACACTGAGGTTTTGTATAGTAAAAAAATATTCGTTTATTATTATTATATGGTTATGTTACGCCGACCGCAATAAATTGGGATAAAGAACAGGAAAATGTTGATGATTATTATTATTATATGGTTAGTTTGGAGGGCGACTCTAGCATAGCTGGTAAAAGCTATTCAAATGTCCTTCTGTTAAAATTGATAAGCAGTTTCTTAATAGTACATAATATCACGCCTCTATTACCCGAAGGGTATGGTAGCGGTGTACTTACAGTATACCCACATTTCGCCAGTTATGTTTAAGTCCCATGTAATAGGAAGCGAGCCTATTACCGTCCACCGAGCACAAATCCAGACTACTTTCTTTATAGTAAATAGTGTTAAAAGAATAAATTATATTATATCATTGCACAATATATCTATGTATCTAATATATCTATCACCTATCTATCTAATATATCATCTATCTATCTATTCATCTATCTATCTAATATATCTATCACCTTGTCAATATATCTATGAAAACGTCATGTACGTAAGGAAAAAATTAAATCTTTTCAGTAAAAGAGGTGACAGACACACCTATAGGACTAGAAATAGGGACCAATTAGGTCAACCAGGTTTCAGATTGGCTAAAGTAGACTCTTCCTTCATGGGGTACTGTTTAAAATGTTACAATAAAATACCTCCCCACATACCCCCCAATACTCCAACTCAATGAAACGAAATTCAAATCTTACATAAAACGCACACTATGCAGCCAAGCATATTATAAGTTGGGGGACTACATTGCTGAGAAAAATGCTTGGCTAAACGCTGGTCCTGCTCCACAGGACGCATAAATAAATTGATTAGCATTTGAAAATACTTCACACACGCCTACCCTACCTACATACTGTTGGAGCTGCTGAAGATTTTAAAATACAATTTTGGCATTATATAAATTCAATCTCCTAGTATTGTATAATTGCATAGAACATATGTAATACTTTGTAACAATATTATTATGATGTCAGAGAGTTTCTTGCCCATTCTTCTCCATAGGTAGCTACTACGCTTTGGAATGGGCAACTAGCTTCATCTTTTTGACTGACCGACCTTGACAATTCAAAAGTGCCTGTAATTGGTTTATTTGAAATAAATAGTTTGAGTTGAGTTTGAGTTTGAGTATATTATCATGAATAATTCAATAGCTAATTTTCTTATACCATTTGTATGATTTCCGTTTTATGCGCTAAAGGCATTAGTTGCTTCACTGGGTGCAGTTGTGTGACTGACTGTGATACTAATTTGAATACTCGGAATTTATTTGTCAGATTGAATGTTTGCAGTGCAATAATTTAGTTTTCAGCGTCAGCTGCCACCATCAACATGGGTTTATGTACTGTGATGCATTTGCACGTTGTTATGACAGAACATAAAAACTCTACGGATACTAAAATGTTCGTCCTATTTTTTATGTAACGCGGTAATATTATTTCACTGCTTGTCCGTCGACATTTTATTCAATTCAGATTTTAAAAGTAAAATGGAATAGTTACAAAAATATTGATGCTGACCATTGTTTTTCATAGGTATAAACATTTTTAAACTTCATGCCTATTTTGTAAATAAATGTGAAAAGTTTAGATTAGAATTGTATTGTTTTTTTTTATAACTATTTTTTGGGAGCCCTTAAATGATTGGCCATCAATGACTTGCCAGTTATTTAAATAGAAAACGTGTTAATTCAATTTATTAATAAAACGGTCACTTTTCTCTAATTTTTGTCTCTTTTCAAAATAGTCTCAGAAAACAGTAAATACATACTTATGTTAAAAAATCAGCTTTTAATTTTCCCTGCACGTAAAGACACACGGCATTAAGTGTGCGTAGTGGACACTGCAGCCGTCGACACCCGTCGACGCCCGCTGTCGACAACGTGCCGCTCGCGTGTTAAGTACGCTGCTCAAATACATGAGCGGCACGTTGTCGACATATGTCGATGGCTGCCGTCGACGCGTGTCGACGGCTGCAGTTGCCTCTGCCGTTGACGCGTGCACCTCGTATATATGCACTTTATTTTGTTTTTCTATCATAAACAAGCTTTAATCTTTAATAAACACGCCGCTTGTAAAGATTCTAAGGAAACAAGTTTAAGTAAGAGTGGAATTAAAACCTCATCTCAAAGAAAATTAAACCGCGAATAGTTAATGGGTCTTAACTCGATTTCGAAACGCTAACTTTGTCGAGAGCGAGTCGTTGGCTTCAATAAGATTCAAGCAAGTTTGGGAAAATTTGCTTCCTTTTAAAACGGTTCGCCATTTAACCATCGCGGAGAAAGCACTCAAAATAAAACTGGAGCGCTTTTATTTTTCACGAGATCCCTTCTGGATGGTTTGCTTGTAAAAAAAATAATTGTATTGTTATTGTTCGAGTTGGAGGACATTACACCTTAAGGTGTTTAAAATAAATTCGTGGAGAAAGGCAATTTGTTTAGTTAAAATGTTAAGATCGCTCTTGTTTTTTATGTAACAGCTATTTGTTTTGTTTATGTCGATAATGCTAATTATCGTTATTTCCCATGTTAACTACGTCCGAAGAATTGCCAAACTTAAGTGGCAGTGGGCAGGGAACAATGCTCGCAGAATAGATTGCCGATGGAGCCAAAACGTTTGGAGTGGCGACCGCGTACCGGAAGACGTAGCGTTGGAAGGCCTCCCACAAGGTGGACCGATGACTATATAAAGAACCGCAAGGATCCGCTGGATGCGAGTAGCACAGAATCGATCGAAGTGGCGATGCTTGGCCTGCTTGGCATGCTTGGCCTATGTCCAGCAGTGGACGTCTTTCGCTTGAAATACGAAGTTTCCATAGACAATTGTAATTAATACGCCTATTACTGATGTATGCCACAGCCAATAATAAAGTTCTTCCCACTAAAGAAAAGTACAGCCAGTAACAATAGCTTTAAAAATTTCAAAAAAGAAACACAAGGACTTACACAATAATCTTCACAAAGAGAACATCTTTGGATGATGCCAAAGTTACAAGATGGCGCCGACATGCAAGTTGTTGTTCATTAGCATTGAGCGCACATTTAAATTAACATCTCTAGTATTTTAATTAACTAGTGAAACTTCAGTTTTATTATTCAAAAGTTCTGTATTAAATTCGCTCGTCGCTTTATACCAAGCTTGTTCATTCAAAACGTCTTATATTAATATAAAAGTCACCCTATTAACATGCATTCAAAAAGCAAAGGCATTTAGAAATGGGAGCCGAGAGGAATATATTACTAGCGTGGATTTGCAAGTGGCTTATATGTTGGTCCATAAGGAAAAGCATTTGTGGCTTAAGGGCCATTTAATTAACGACGAATCGTCAAAGAAAACCTCATGTGGTCTTAAAAGGATCACTTTGTAAGATGTTGAAGGATCGTCTGTAAGGGAGTATTCTCGTAAAGTTCGTTTTTAAACCTAGATACTAATTTGACAGGTGTAATGTCAAGTTTCTATACTAAAAAAAACGTAAACACAAAAGACTTAAGTGTATGAAACTTGTCGCCTTAAGCTAAAGCTGTATTTGAATTTAATAAGATATTTTTGTCAATCTCATTTTAAGTGTACTATGTTCTTATGAGAAATAAAGTTCTTTAAGCCTAACTTTAGAAAGCTGCTAACTGGCGCTGATGCCAGCTGGTTGTCAACGCTGATTGGCGTAGTTTCATACATTTTGCTAAGCATTTCAGCGCGAACCTGTGCAAACCGGCACCGACTAATTCAGATAGTAGCTTGTCAGCGCTTATCGGCGACGATTCAGGCTGATTATAATTATGTTTAATTGACCTTACCAAATAATTATTATGTAGGTACCACTTATAACAGACTGATCTCAAGAAAGTAAAATGTTTTATTTACTTATTTAATGTTAATAACATATTTTAAAATTGCTTATTGTTAATTTGTGTCCTAAATTTATTTTTATTTTAAGAATTTATTTTATACTTTTTGCTGTGCCCTACAGGGTCTATAATTAAACCTAAGCTTTAAGCCATTGTAACAACTCTACAACATTATGGAATGCAAATAAATATATGAATATGATTTGCCAAAATGTATGAACAGTACTTGTGCCAATGCTGGTCAGCATTGACAACCAGCGCTTGTCAGCGCCGCCAAACGGTGGTATATCAGCGGCGGTTGCCAGCTTTCTACGTGAGTACACCCTTGAGAATTAAAATCGCATTATTAAAAAAAAAAAAATTTCGCTAAAATACCATTTTACCTAATTAGGCGTGTTAATGCTTGAATTCTTTTAGCTGAAGGACGACAAAGAAATTAATATTATTGAAGGCTTCCTTAATAAGTGGCTTATAAGGATTTCTTGGAAAAAGTTCAGTTACGTTTCAGTTAATCTTGAGCTTAAGGGGAATATAGTAGTAATTCTTGGTGCGTTTTTTGTTGCGGAGTTTAATGTTACAGTGAACATTTGTTTCGTTGTTTACAGTAATAAATTACAGCACGTTTTCTAAGCTAAGTAGCGTAAAAAACCAGCTAAGTGCGAGTCGGACTCGCACATGAAGAGTTCCGTAACACAAAGCAAAAAACGCTAAATAAAAATACGTTTCTTGTATGAAATGAAAAATTAAAGGGCATCCCCTTAAATTTTTAACATTATTTCATTTTATTATTTGTTGTTATTGGGGCAACCGAATTACATCCTCTGTGTAAATTTCAACTGTCTTCCTATTACGGTTAATGAGATATAGCCCGCTGACAGACATATAGGCAGACGGACAACGGAGGCTTAGTAATAGGGTTCCGTTGGCACCCATTGAGTACGGAACCCTAAAAACAAGACAAAATAGGTACCTTCACCCGACGAGACAGATGTGTATTAGTACCTACACCCGCATTTTGCCAGTTAGTTACACATTATGTTTTAAATGTCATATCATTACGGAGAGCCTTTATAAAATAAAATGTTGTGTATTCCTTATCACTGCCACCCCTATGACGTGTTGACGCCAATGCATAGACCAGTTCCATCTAACCTAATGTATCAGCACAGACCACATCGCGATAAGCGTAATACTCGTGACGTCATTGGCCAAACGTGTCAATGTCATATGAAGCTTACGTATCTAGAGATACACTATTTTCACAAGCAGTTAGGTGAGACCTTCAATACAACATATTTTACCCTAATTGGTTGTGGAAATATATATTTTTTTTTATAAAATGTTGCCCCAATCTAGGAATTAATCCTGTACATAATGTCCGTAGGATTCTTTCTACAATCTGTCATTTTGTCTTTAGTTTCTCCCCTTGCTACGGTGGTCATGATCGGTAGTCTGTAGTTACTCATGTCATTTTTATTTTATACCGGAGTCTTATCAATTTCATGAAATGTCATATTGAAGTTAGGCTATTTGGGTTACTTCCCGCTCTTAACTAGAATCTACAAACGCCAAGTATGCAATGCAGATCAGTTCCGGTCTTATAAATAATTATAGTTCAGCCTCTCGTTCAACAAATATCGAAAGGTCATCGCAATGAATATTTATGATAAGTGAAAGCGGCATTGGAATAGAATTTCAGTTTATCTGAAACCCAACGCGATTAATGTGTCGGGGTTTCGTTTATCGATCTGTATAATTATCGTTATGTTTACAAAATTCATAGAGAACAAGAGAATCAAAGATCGATTCTTCTACATTATGTCTGATTCTTTTTTATTTCAGTGGCGTTATTGTGAGGTTAGAGAAAGGCTCGTCATCATCTGCCTAGCCTTTTCCCAAGTTTGTTGGGGTCGGCTGCCAGTCTGAACCAGTATTTTACATGGAGCACCTGCCTATCTGACCTCCACAACCCAGTTACTAGGTAACACGATACCCTTTGGTGAGACAGGTTGTCAGACTTTCGGGCTTCTGGCGACCTTCTGTTATTACCTAGCCACAAGCCCTTGTAGGGTAAGGCTTGTATTAGGTAAAATAATTAAAAGTGTAATTTTTTTTTTTTTAATAAAAAAACGTGCCCCACCCACACTAGGAATTTCTCCTGCATCGTGGGTGCGTTTACAAACATTTAAACTCACATACACATACGGCCAGACCCGGAACAACTACTTGTAGGTCATACAAATTTTTGTTCCGTGCGGGAATCAAACCCGCGACACGCAGCGCAACAGTCAATCGCTTAACCACTGCACCAACCGTGCCGTCAAAATTGGGATAGATGGAGGAATTTCTCACTAGCAGCTCAGAGTATATATATCTCATCATGGTCATGGCAAAATAACTGTACTGTATAAGTACAAGTAACTCTTCGGAAAAAACAGGCATGATATTGTCCTGAATCATTGTTCATAGTGCTATCAGTAAAGTTACACACAACTCAACCTACACAGAATTAATAAAAGTGAGGTAATTAATGTTTCAAATTTCCAACAAAAAAATATTGTAAGCTTACTGATTTTTTTAACCACAAAGACAGATGGCATTTGGGGTGACCTCAACATTTGGAAAGCATATTTACCCTGCCCATGGTCGTTGAAAAAAGCGGTACAGAAATTAAATTTGAAAAAATAAAAAGCGAAATGAAACGTGTACTGTCATTGCAGGCATATCAACGGGGACATGACTAAGCGAATGTGTGTGAAGTCAAAAACGAGTATGCAATTTTGATATTCGATTTCAATTTTCACATTTTCGACTAAGGACATTCTTCCCATGAGTGTTATTAAAGGTTATAAAGGGAATTTTAAGGGAATCCGCAGCAGAGAACACTTCATTAATGAAGTTATTCTGTCTCTCGTTCCGAATGGGAAGTATTTGAGGAAAATTCCCATAGTTATCAACTTACTTACGGCAATTTTTCCTATCCTATATTAAAAAACAATTTCATAATCACTGAGGCGTACAAAATATGGCCGTACTACCAAACTAGGAGCAGTGATGGCCCAGTGGTAACGCCCGTGACTTACGAGTAGTAGGTCGTAGGTTTGAACCCAGACAGGTGCTTTACTTTATGTAACTTATTTCGATAAGATTATTTCGATAAGAAACGGTGACGGAAAAACAAAAAAAAAAAAAATAGCGTAGAGTCATCTCAACACCTCACTCCCTTGATTTTGTATATATATATATTATAAGTATATATTATAGTAATAGTATGTACTCGTATGTGTATATAATCTATTTATGTATTTGTGTACCTAATTTTAAGAGTTTTTCTTATCATTGTCCCTCTCAACCAAAGCACCTGCCATCTAATCTCTTCACCACCCTTGGTTGACTGGTAGAGAATGCCTAAGGCATTAAGTCCGCCTTTGTTGCTTTTTTATGCGAAAAGTTTAAATAAATAAATAAGGAAAACATCGGAAACCCGCATGTCCTAGATTCACAAATTTGAAGACATGTGAGATCTACCAACCCGCACTAGGCTCGCTAAGTGGATTATAGCCCACTCCTCATCGAGAGGAGGCCTGTGTCCCAGCAGTAGGAACATTATAAGCTGAATATGTTATGAAACTACTAGTTGGTTGGCTTTCAGTTTCTCTATCAACCTATCTGACGTTGTTGAGTACCTAACAATACATATGTATCGTTTCAATAGCTCGTTCTGTACCTAACCAGAAAAGAAGAAAATGTTATGGTACCTATCTACGAAGCTTACAAAATCTAGAAACAAAAACTGGTACGGAAGCCAAGCACGAAAAAATAACTTAATGATGAGCTAATATAAAGCAACGAACAAAAGTTAAAGTATTAATTCGACAAAGATGGAAGTTGTTTCTGTGTTTTTTCCCGGTGTAGCAACAGTAATTTTATTTTCCTAACTATTTAGGGCGAACTGTTTAATGAGTTCTTCACGCTAAAAAGGAGCGTCCGTTACGAGTCGCCCTCTTTCGCAATTTAAAACATTTAGCAGAAATTGTATTACTTTTACACCCATTTTGTAAATAGGTACGGCACAATACTCGTAAAACCTTTATAAATCGAACTTACTTTTATTGTTTTAAAATATTCCATTTGTGTTAAAAACAAAAGAAAAACGCGAAATTCAAAATAGAAGAATCGAGCAATCAGCTCCATCTATTGACGCTTTGGGAAAAAAAGGAGTTTTAATTGAACGCCCAGTTCCTGTGTAAAAGCTTTTAGAGAAAATAAAAATGAGAAAAATTAAATGCAAGCCGGTCTTTGCCGGGCGGTTTACACGCGGTACGCTCACAAAGCGGCACTTAGCTGCGCGCTTAGTGACCACCCTACAGGCCCTTTAAAAAAACTACGGTCAATAGGGAAAAAGGAATTAGAGTTAACGACGACACTAAATGAGTACGTATGTTCTACGTTCAAAACTTTCTGGAACAATCGGTAATTGAAATTCTTGTACAGTTGTTTCTTTTACAGGCTCGGTCTACAACGTCTATTTTTTATATTTCTTCTTAAGATGTTTTTGGTTATCAGAGATACGTTCAGCCTAAAGCCAGTTCGATAAACTTGTAAAATAAATGTTAAAATCTTTATAGCTTCTCAGCACCTCCGAAAAGAGTAACGATAAAATAAGTTCTGTATTTTTTGCGCAAACTTTTTAAGATAAAGTAGATGGCACCATTTTCTTTTCGCTGAAAAAATCTAAATCCTTATTTAATAATTTCGTTAGCGAACCGCGTTCACTCAGCAATAACCCAAATTGGGAAATCTTTTGTGCTGTGCAGTACGAGTAGGTAAATGTGTGTTTATTTCTAAAGCTAACACATACTAAAATGGCATTCAGCATAGGTATAGTTAAATATGCACCAAGTTATCAACGTTTCCATCACTCATACTCAAACACTTCTTCCTAAAAGTCAAATGGAAATTATTTTCTAGTTTTATTTTACCTATTGGAGACCATAATTATGTACTTGGGGCGGTGTCTGGTGGCCTGAAATACAGGCTTCGGCTTAGCTCAGTAACCAGTCTCTTATTATTCTTTAAGCCTATGAGTGGACAATATAGTTGTTTGTTATTAGGGTTCCGTATAAAAAAGGAAAGGTGCCGTAGGACAAAACGGAATTCTTATAAGATCACTTCGTTCTCCGTTCGTCCGTCTGTCTGTTAAGACCCTTTTTCTCAAATACGAAGGTCTGCGGTCCTAAGTCCGATTCTAAGTCAAGGCAATAAAAAAACACGGCCATTTTTTTCATCACAGTTAAGGTTTTTCTTGGGATAAATTCATCTCTGCTATGGAGACCTTCTTGTGCGTGGTCCGACACGCACTTGGCCAATTTTTTATTTCATAAGCATACAGGGGTCAGAAAATAAGTATCAAAATGATTAATATTTTTTGTTGTACCTAACGTTGAGTACAATGTGGTCTTCTGCCGAAATCCAGTAGATAGCATCTAGGTACTTCAACTGGTAGTTATACACACAAATGTGTCGCAGTACAACACAAATGGCTTTCATCACCATCGAGGTTGAATTTCTCAGTATTAACACAACCGATGGACAATTCGTCTTCCTATTCTATTCATACCTCTTCTATTTATCTGAATCAATGTACATGATATATAGAGGGATACCTACTTAAATTTGTATACCCGCATCTGTCGTCAATATCTCCCTGTGATCGATAGCCATCCGCATTCCATTCACTTTGTGTAGTATATGTTGCCGGCGTGTATCGTAGCAACTGGGATCAGTGGCATGGCAACCCAATCCCTTTTAATAGATACTGAAAGATACCTGATTTATTGTTAAGTAGATACTAAACATTTTCTCACGGCGAAGCCCTCTCTGCTCACCTTTCACTTCTCTAAGGACCAGTAGACGACTCCGCCTTGGAGTGTAAATGTGATGCTGTTCCACACACGATGGGATACTTAATATCGTGTTCAACGTCACAGGAGTAACAGACAGTCCGCTGTGCAGGGCCTGCATGAAGGATGACGAGACAGCGGCACATGTGCTTCTAAACTGCCCGGTGGTCGCCACGTACAGCCCAAAGTAGTTCGGTCACCCAAGTACCCTACGTGAGACGGTCAGTAAAATCAAGGCGTTGCTGGCGTTACTTGAGGAGCTGACGTCGATCGAATGATCGATTTTCCCATCCGAACGCGAAATACGCGCATTGACGCGGAGTTGCGGACACCAGCCCGTATTACCTATTATCGTGTCCAACGTATCTTGTTAGCTGCACATTACAGGAACTGATGGACGCCAAACAAGTAGCTGTGTCCATTTAGATTGCTATCGACATGCTAAGAAGAAGCAGGTCTATGAAATTTTCCAGCTCACCTAGTCATCTCTTTTTGGACTTGCCACGATGTTTCTTGTCATGCCCATGAAGATACAGGAATGTTGGATTAAAATTATATGCCTCACTTATTCAATTTATTTGCAACCAAATTTTGTCGACATTGCTCACAGAATAAGAAGCTAGCCGGCCATATTTGCCTTTGAACCGATGACCATGGGGGTAGACGTGTTCTGGAGTGGACACCGCGAATCGGTAAACGTAAGGTCGCCCTCAGGTTAGGTGGCGCGACGTTCTTCGCAGGATGGCTGGTAGCAGCTGGATGAGACTTGCCGATAATCGAGTTGAATTGCGTGCAATAGGGGAGGCCTATGTCCAGCAGTGGACTACTATAGGCTGATGATGATGATGAATCAATTCATTGATCTTTTTCAAACAAAGGCTATTTATTAATTCTCTTGTTCCTTCGCATAATTCTAAATTCCGTACATATTGTCTGGTTACCAAAGCGGGGGTGACAGTTAACACTATTTTGTTTCACACTTTACAAACACACTTTTACAAGACATGAAAAAGTGTTTAGTTAATCACATCTTGACGTCTTTATTACTACAAACATAAGTTTGTGAACTACTACACTATTTTGTTTCACACTTTACAAACACACTTTTACAAGACATGAAAAAGTGTTTAGTCAATCACATCTTGACGTCTTTATTACTACAAACATAAGTTTGTGAATGTCGCTTATTTAGCTACTTAGTGGGGTAGAAACATACATTAAATTAATATTAGTACACATTAACGCCGCACACATAAGTAAGTACAGGAATCGTGTCGTGTGGTGTTGTGTGCCTGCAACGTGGTTTTTAAACATCACAGGTGATGTAGCAGAAAGACGGTTAGATGTCACAAAATGGCGGCTGTAAGTTGTCGCTAGGAAGTAGTGTATTACTGGAAAAGTGTACAGTACAGTGTTGACCAAAAGTCCATAAGCAATCTCACAAATCAATAGCTCTACGTTTAATTTGACTTAGGTCTTTCTAGTTTCAAGAAAATAAACACATTGTCGTCAACAAGTGATTGTAGTTCATAATTTCAACGTTATAATATGAGTCAAGATGACCTAGCGGGTAAGCGCGTGCAGATAGATGCGTGAATCAGTGAGCCGTGTGTTCAAATCTCACGCAGTACTTCGACTTTTTGTAAGTTTTTACTCGATTGGAAGTAATGAGACAGAAATATAATATTCTTTATCTTGTCCGCTTTGTTCACACATTTCTTAAAGTTAGAAAGGTAGATCATAGAAAACTAAATAAAGAATTCAGATTTCTGTGAGGTAGACATGAGTTTTATGAATAGTTAACTTGATCGGAATAAACGTTGTCGTTTGGTTGTAGTTGTTGGTTAGTGACGTGTGACTTAATAGATTTAAGTAGCGTTTGCCGATAAAAGGTTGTTTCGCAATAAATTCCATTCGAACAATAGTTCAGTCGACTTTCCATTAATCGAACATATGACTCTCGAAGTTAAGTTACGGACCCCTTTTTTATTTCCACCTTCCAACACCGAAAAGATTTAAATGAAATACAACTTAATCACATGAATAGTTTAGTAATAATATAATAACTAATATTTAACTTCTTATAAATAAATAATAAGCATGAATAGGTACATTATAAATAAACATAAATATTACCTAACAAGTTGCTTAAAATACAAATATTATTATGGTTTCAAAGAAACAAAAAACAGCCACACATTTTTAAACTCAGACTTCGTTGATCGTAAATCCATTGCATTTGCGCGAATTTTAGCAGTGCAATGGTAAGAACAGGTCGCCATTATGACGCGTATTCTAAATGCAACAGAAATATAATGTTATTTCACTCATACACGCACACGCACTGGCTGCAACGTGCTCGCACAGTTCATAGCATGCAAATGTAGTCCTTAGCATGCCACTGGAGTTTCGAGCGTTACTGTACTTTACCCTGCCAAGTTTATTTATGTTAACAATTTTGAGAACGTAAAATGCACTACTGAAAAAGTTTTATGCATACTTGGTCTAGTGGTCGCTAGTGCTTGTGGTCCGAGGTGCGATTTCCGGGTCGTACAAAGTGTTATTGGGGTTTGCCATCTGTAATTATATCAGTAGCAACCCGGAGCCTGGATTTGTGCCCAGTTGATGGCAATAGGGCCGCCCTCTATTACTTGGGACTTAAACATAACTGGCGAAATGTGGGTGTGCTATACTCGTAGGTACACCTTTGCCTAACCCTTCGGGGGATACAAGCGTCATGTTGCGGCGGGTCTACTGCCAAGCAAGTCAAGCACAGATCCAGATTCCAGGCTGCTGGGAAATTCCAGATGGAAAAACCATCATACCAACCATCAGCATTCACCCTAATTAGAGACTGTTATTTTGGTTCAAATTTTATACATTTTCTACGTTCTTCCTCTTTATGGAAGCAACCACATCTGTTGGACAATATTGACCACATAATTCGCAGCACATCCATTTTAAATGTGGCCTTGGACAACCGAGCGTGGCTTCAAGCCACACTAACCATCCGTTTTGGTGGCCTCGGCGTCCGCAAAATTACCAGTATTAGCTTACCGGCGTTCCTGTTCACAGCACTGAAAAGTTGACCGGGAAAATTTTAGCCCCCTGCCTGGTTGACTCTGAAGTGCCTTGCTTGACCGACGCGGTGAACGCCTGGAAAGCGGCTTGCCCAGATACAGATCGGCCCGTAAACCCATCTTCCCAGAGACAGTGGGATGAGCCGCTCTGCAGGTTGGTACGGAATAAACTTATCAATACGTCCACCAATACTGCTGAGCGTGCCCGCCTGCTGGCTGTGGGTGAGTGGGAGTCGGGGCTCTGGCTTCAAGCACTCCCTTCACCCAACATAGGCACTATGCTGGGTGACACCACCTTCCTCGCTACCTGTCTGCGTTTGGGCGCTCCTTGTGGGGCTCCGCATCGCTGTCAGTGCGGTGAAGCTGTCGAGTGCCTCGGACACCATGGCCTATCCTACAGTAGGAGCGCAGGTCGGATAGCACGGCACGACAGCATTAATGACATCATCCGTCGTGCTCTTGTCACCGCCGGGGTGCCAGATATTTTAGAACCCAACGGCCTGGCACGCGACGATGGGAAGAGACCAGACCGAATGACCATAATGCCCTGGAAGTTAGGCAGACCTTTGGTGTGGGATACAACATGTGTTGACACCCTTGCGCCATCCCATCTTCCTAGCACGGTGGGCTGTGCTGGAGTGGCTGCTGCTGGTGCAGAAAACCTCAAACAGCGAAAATATTCCAGCCTGATTGGGAGTTATATCTTCGAGCCGTTTGGGGTTGAAACACTTGGACCATGGGGTCCGAGTGCCCACTTGGTTTTTCGAGATATCGCCAAGCGGTTAGCCGACTTTTCACGTGACCAGAGGTCTGACCTGTTTCTTGGCCAAAGAATTAGCATCGCCATACAACGTGGCAATGCTGCCAGCCTTTTGGGCACTGTTCCTGTGGACAGCGATGTGGACGAATTTTTTGATGCCCTATGATTCTTTTGCTTATTTTTTCACATATAAATATGTATTATTATTTAAAATAGTAGGAATTGAAACTACCTATACCTATTTTCAGTTAAAGGCAGATCGCTACTGATGGTAGCCAGTATAATCAATAACTGCCACTATCAATTATAATCATACAGATCGTTACTAATAGGTATAGATTATTGGGACGTTAAAGCTAGAGGTTTTTGTACCTCCAGTATGCCAAACCTGGTGATAGATAGGGTTCGGCCGTAAATGAATCTGTCTCTTAACTTAAAATTATTTTGTACTAACGACGTCTCGCGGTTTCACCTGCGTATGTTTCGATCCCGTGGGTATATCAGGATAAAATCAGTACCTATCCTATATGTTAATCCTGGTTATAAACCATATGTGTGCCAAAATTTAACCAAATCCGTTCAGCCGTTTGAGCGTGAAGAAGTGACAAACACACACACACACACACACTCAGAAACTTTCGCCTTTATAATATTAGTGGGATGATATTCTTGTAAGTACTTATCTACATGGATATCATAAAAAATAACTAACTACCTATCTGCTACACAGATAAAAAATTGAAAAGATACGAATTTAAACATTCTACGAAAAAAAACGGTAGGTATTGTAATATTTATGCGATTGAAAATAGATTGAATCATTAAAAAGAGAAGAATATGTTGTTATTTCATTATAATTAAATATGTCGGACTATCAACTGAAGGAATTTTATAATTAAAGACCCGCTCAAGCTTTTTGTATGGACTTTTCCTCAGTCATTTTCTCGTCCTTGTAGTCTGTTTATATGAAATTATTATTTTTAATTAATTAATCTTCTCGTATTGTATTAATTCACTTTTATTTTAAATAGGTTGTTCACTTTTTGTTCACTTTTTGCACCTTTTTAAAAATTGTTAGAGATGAATTGATAATGACGATTTTGATGCCCATCAGGAATAGGTACCTAATTTTTAAGTTACCAATGGTTATGGAATCATACCTCGAGGAACCTTCTAAGTAACTGTTCGAGAGTCAAGAAGCACTTACGTCAATCATTCCTTAATCCAACTGCCTAGAGAGAACCTCACCGTTTATCAACTTATTTCTTTTTTGAGAGCTTTCATTTAGTAAATAAAGAGCAACGTAATTCCCACAAACAAATTCCTCGAAACCCCAACAAAGTAACATTATAAAGTAGAATACGTAAGATCGAATGGAGACGCTCATTTCGTACTTCGAGAATTCCAAATCGTTCGGTAAGCAAATAATTTATCAAAGTCATGTCAACTAAGAGCAGGCTTCCGTCGAAAGGAGAGAGAAACACCTTTTAAAGAAAGTTTTCTGGATCGATCCGTTCGTATACATGTATAGGCGTATACATAGTACATCTATACTTATATACATGTGATTGATGTGAGTGGTACATAAGCATCGGTTGATTGATGAAAGTCGGTTAGTCAATCCGCAGCGGTGACCGTATCTTGTATTTTCCTAATTTTACTGACACAGGCGTAAGGGGTTAGTGATGTATTTCTTACATATATTATTACTTCTGAGTGTATTGGACCTAAACGAAAAGTCGGTCATAATGAAATAAAGATTGAGTAAGCTTATGTCGGCTAATGGCTTATTCAGGCATTAGTGTTTCCCATGTTCCTGTACGCTGCTGAGACGTGGATACTTAGAGAAATTGCGAAGAAGAAAATAGACGTTCTGGAGGAAAATCCTTGGAGTGTCGTGGACCGAATTTCGCACCAACACATCTATACTCCAAGAAATCGGCATCAAGGAGTTTCTGGCTTTAAGGGGGATCAGCTACAGTACAGACTTGGATACTCTAAGGCCACATTTACGGAGACGCGGGGCGTCGCGCGTCGCGGGCGGCGTGGCGTCTCGCGGCGCGTCGTACGATTTTCTGTTTACGGAGCGGCGGCGCGTCAAGCGGCACTTATCATCGCACGCGTAAACACAAACGTATGGCAATATAAGACGTTGTTCATAGAGACGCGGGGCGGGAAGCGTGGCGGTGCCCGCCGCTGCGCCCGCGGCGAATCCTCAAGCGTGTAGCAAAGCACGCGGCGGGCCGGTCCGGGGCGAGAGGGAGTGGGAGGTGGTCACCTCCTTCTGCGAAGCAGTCATGCTAGCGAAGGAGGTGGCGGGATGGGTGAGGGAGAGATCCTCACGCCTCAGCCGCCGCGGGAGACGCTCCGGGCGTCGGGAGCCGCGTGACGACGTGGCGGAGAGCTACCCATTGCTCTCCGCAATAGGTAGCTCTCCGTCCGATCAGGACCAGGCTCGTGCCGGACAGCGCGTATGTGTTCCACGCGCGCCTCAAAGAGATGTCAGCATAAGTGATGGGGCCCGACAGGGCCGAAGCCTGCCGGGGTAGCGGGATCGTCCGAAAGGGTTACCGCTGCCCCGGAACATAAAGGGCTAAGGAAGGAACACGGTCTTAGTCAGTAAGAGTCTGACACTCCCTTCCGCTCCACCCAGAGCGGGAGGGGTCATTTGATGATATCCGATCCTCAAAAAAAAAAAAAAGCTCGCGGCGGGCTACGCTGCGGCGCACGGGAGATACTCAATCAAACCGACCAGTTTTCTAAAAATCGATCATATCGTACTCCATTGTGACGGTGACTACGTCTGCATTCTGCAATTTCCAAATATGACTGGCAGAAGATTCCGCCGCGGGCATCGCTTCATGGAGAATTGCCGCTGCGTACGCCACCGCGATAAACGCCGCGTGGGACGCGGCACTGCCAGCTGTGGGCTCGGCCGCAAAAAACGGTCCATTTCAAGCAAACGCGTCTAAAATCGCTTCTCCGTAAACGCACTCATACAACGCCATATGTTTGAATTTAGTGCGGGCCGCGCCGCACAACGCGACGCGCGACGGCCCGCGTCTCCGTAAATGAGCACAAATTCTTTAGGAATGTGTCACGACGGGGAAACTATTCCATAGAATGCCTTGTAGTGCAGGGAAAGGTCGAAGAAACGAGAGTACGTGGCAGGTCGCCCATGCGATGGACCGACCAGATTAAATCCGCAGTGGGCAGCCCTTTACACGAATGAAAATGAAAAAAATAAATACTAATAAGTGTTTATTCACATGAATAATTTTAACCAGATATATTACCTTTGCCAAACTGCAAAGCAGTTTGTTGGCAGACGTAGCTCCTTTTTTTGTACACATTATCATATTATATAACTCACTACTAAAAGATATAAAAAATACACAATCGTTTTTACTATTTAAAAAACTACTAAAATGCCACATCTCAAAGGGTCATAAAAATAAAATAAAATAACTAATTTAACACAAAACCTAACTAATTTAAGTAATAAAATTAATTTGCTTCTAGTGTAAACGAGTCTTTAGGTTTCAAACGCAAAACAAAGATAACGAGTCACCGCACGACGACCGCATCAGCGCGCCGTACGGCGCGGCGGTAGACAACACAAAACTTTTAAAAACGTTTAACAATTACCTTCTGCTATTCGTAATGTTAACACTCGAAGCTTTTACTACTCCTGAACAACAAAACATTTCATAAATCAAGTAATTTTTAGCATTTATTTCTGTACAAGGGATTTGTAATCTTTAGAAATACATAGATGAATTCATTCTCTACAGTGAGGTTTTTACAAAAAATATTAAAGAGGTACTTATGTATTTTATTTTTAAAGGCCGTTTTTGGGATACCACTGTTGATATCGACTGGAAGGTTATTAAAAATAGTTGGGACTAAAAATTTCTACACCTTCAACCATAATAATTATTACAACTGAGCACTACATATTATCTTCTCATATTTTTGTTCCTTTGAGATCTTGTGCGTATAATATTGTTTTTAAATTCATTGCTGCAATACTGTTCTAAGGTTACTGACAACACTACCCTCTCATGAACCGACAGCATTTTACATTCCAAAAATAAGTCTCCGTAATCACTACTTTTACAAAGTAAAGTAAATATGTGAGCACCATGTATCTATCACATAGTTACTTTATATGTCATGGATTATATGTCATGGATTATATGTCATGGATTCATTAATCCATTTTAATTCTTTTACTTATTGTGGTAAATTAATTTTATTTTTAGGTGCATCGTCTTCACATATAATTATATAATTAATGTATGCAAAATATTGTAAAACATTTTAAAAGAGTAACGGTGGAGTTTCTTGCCCATTCTTCTCCATACGAAAACTACCTTTTGGAAGGGGCGACTAGAATCAATTTTATTTTAATTTTATTTTTGACGTTCAAAAGTGCCTTTTATGTGCCTATTTGAAATAAATGATTTGACTTTGACTTTAACTTACAACGGTTTTTTGTGTTTTTATCTACTAATAGTTTCATGAATCTGATTTGTATTTTTTTTATTTTATCCAAATATATGTTTTAAATTTGTTACCATAGCACGCCAGCCCATAAGAAAGCAGTGAGTTCACCAGAGCATAGTAGACCATGTACAATCTTGCCCTATCCAGCACAAAACTAAGGTGGTGGAATTTTACAAGTACATACCTGAGTTTGTCACATAAGTGTATAATTTGTGTTTTCCATGAGAAGCTGTTGTCTATGACTAAACCTAAGTACCTGTATTCCTCCACCATCTCAATGTTCGCACACTCACACAACGTCAGTCCACCACTGTGCAGACACTCATAGCTATGCCCCACTATGCGCGGCATACGTTCGATCTTTTGAAGATAAGGAGATCGTATACGCATACATTTGGTTTTATTGATATTGATTATGATGCCATTGTCGTGAGCCCATTTGATGATATTAGTAAAATCCTCCTGAATATTACTTTCAATTAAATTTAAATCTTTATCTGCATAAAGTAGACAAGTACCATCAGCATACATATACATATATACGGCATTTACGAATCACATTGCACATGCTGTTGACCGTTCGCAGTGTCCGGTCTGTGAGGTAGGCCCGGAACCACCTGTTCAGTGGTCCTGCGACCCCGCATTTCCTCCATGGCTTGAAGCAGCTGGTGGTGCTCCAAGGTGTCAAAAGCTTTTTTCAAATCAATGTAGACCACCACCACCTGCTTTCTCTGACTCAAACACTCATTGACGTCGTCCGCGAACTGCGCCAAGGCCGTCGCCGTGCTCCGTCCACGTCGGAAACCATGTTGTGCATTTGTCAGTATATTGTGTTTTTCCAAGAAAACACTTACCTGATTCACAATACACTTTTCTACTATTTTATTTATAACAGACAATAAGGCTATTGGCCTATAGTTTGAGTAATCAGTATGTACACCTTGTTTAAAAATAGGTCTAATTAATGCAGTTTTTAGTTTCTCGGGGTAGCCCCTTTTCAACACATAAGTTAATAAATAAATCAATAAAAGGGCTCAACTGAGCTTTTAATATTTTAATTTCTTTAATTCTAATTTTATCTACTCTTTCAGACTTATCACAACTTAGCAAGTTTATTATTTCATGTATATATATTGGATAAGCTTTCTGAAACCGTAGTGACAAATTTCCGGAATCAACATAGCTAGATCTTTCCAAACACATATGACTACAGGCATGTTTAATATCTAATATTTCTTTGGTAAATGTTGTTGAAAATTTATTACAATACTATCAACTGAACACTGAAGAAGGATGGCGTTGCATCGTATGGCAAACCACGGCTATTCGAAATCTCACTGCAACGTTATGATCACGACAGCTGTCAAAAGTGCACTGAAAACGAAGAAGAAGGGGCTTATGTGGTATTTGACGTTGCTTTTTGTCAAAGCAAGCGCTGAAAGCAAGACTTTGCAAGCGAGTGTGGTGAAAGCTCTTGTATGCATTCATGTGCCCAAAAACTCAAAAACCGTGTGCTACTTATGTTTATTGGGTACGCCTATGTCCAGTCCTGGGTGTCTTTTTATACAAGAGCCTTGTCCATCCTGGCCTTGCCAGGGTTATAGTGGATGATGTTATTACAAACCACGTAAAGACAAAATAAACAGACCAATAGCAAAAGGCTCGCCACTATTTTTATTTATTTATAGTTAATTAAAACGGTACAACACCAATGACATTAATTAACACAGAGACAATTATTACGTTGACAATAATTATGTTATATATAATTTAATTTAAAACTAACACGGAACAGTGGACTCCCTTGCATACTTTCTCACACAGAACACCAGATACGCATAATTCTACTCCATACCACATTTAGGGTTGGCAGTCAGAAGGGCAGTTAGCACCAAGTGTGGGTGTACTATAGATACTCCGCTGCCCACCCTTTCGGGGAAACAAGGCGTAATGTTACGTTATGCATACGGCTCATTTATTAATGAATTTATAAATTCCAGATTTGGATTTAACAAGATAACAAAATATCAAGTGGAAAATAAAAATACGTTTTAAAACTCCATGAAAATTAACAATGCAAAAATTTAGAAACGGAATATAAAACTTCCTTAACGACTTTAGTAACGTAACACGCTGCTGAGGTATCTAAGCCCCGTTTTATGGTTACCTACCTGAGCCCGTGGTTTTGTCTGAATGAAACGGCACACTTTAATAGGACATAAAAAAACAGCTGGTACACTTAGCGATTTGTTTTTTTAGAGTGTAATTTTTTAGGTGTGATGCCTATTTGTTTAATCTATAATGATGCCTTACATCTTCCCTACCTTCTTCCTCTTCTCTCCTTCTTATTCTTCTTCCTGGTGCCTTTTGCAGCCTGCTTGAGATACCTAAACCTCTTCCGAGTTACGACACAGCACCCGGTTCTCCGCCTTCTGAATCTAGTCTACCCGCGACTCTTTCTTCAGATAATCTCTACTGACAAACATCATGCATGGTATCGGATGTGTGCTGTCCATTTAGCTGGAGGAATTCATGAAGGTAAAGAAGCCAAACTCCGAATGTTTTTTTCCGGGAAGGTACTTATCTCGTACTTTAGATGACATAATGTATAAACGGTTCATACATTATGTCATTTAAAGTACGAGATAACAACCGTCTCAGAAAAAAACATCCAAGATATTTTTCTCAATTACTCCGAAAAAAATACGCAAAATCTCTCTTTTAACTTTCTCAAGACGCAAAAGAAACTCTCGATAAGTTTCCTCTTGTACAGATAAACTCTTCTAACGATTTTATTATTATTAAGTAAGTTTTCTCAACCAGTAAAAGTTAATTAACTCGAAATTCATGGCGTGACCTGAAGTTAGGAGTAGGCGCTATACCGTAGCCTTTTCAAAGGATCTCACCCGAAACTTTGTATCGCAAAATATCTCGGATGAGTCATTTAAAGTGAATTTTGAAAACCGTAATGTTGATGGAATATTTGGAGGGGCAAGTTGGTTTATTGTGTTTGGGGTATGTTTTGTTATTTACACTATATATCATGATTTATGAGTAGTTTATGAGTTTTTCAGGGTTCGTAAATTGTTGGTCGTGGGGCAATAGAGTGCAATTCTTTTGATTTTCTCATTCGAACGCATTTTCTGTAAGTTCCTACTAAGAATTGTAGCAAGGGTCATCGTGTTACCTAGTAATTGGGTTGTGGAGGTCAGATAGGCAGCCGCTCCATGTAAAATACTGGTATTCAGCTGCTTCCGGTTTGACTAGAAGCCGACCTCAACACAATTGGGAAAAGGCTAGGCAGATGATGATTTCCTACTATGAATTGAACTGAAGAGAGAGAGAGAGACATTGAGCTGAATAAACGGATTTCAGATTTGTTGATGTATACTTTTGGATGGATGAAATGGCGACAGGTCACAGGAACAACTTGCGACCGACGGATGCCCCTCAAGTTAAAGGGGAAAATTTATAAGTTCGTGATAAGGCCGGTCGTACTTTATGGATCTGAATGCTGGGCTGTGAAGAAGATGGATGAAAAAAGATTGCATGCAGCGGAGATGAGAATGTTGAGATGGATGTGTGGAGTGAATGGAATGGAGAATGGATAAAGTAAGAAATGAGTATATAAGAGGAAGTTTGAAAGTGGCGCTAGTGACAGAAAAGCTGAAAGGAAATCGTTTGGCTTGGT
Organism: Apamea epomidion; assembly: GCA_947507525.1. Taxonomy (NCBI): domain Eukaryota; kingdom Metazoa; phylum Arthropoda; class Insecta; order Lepidoptera; family Noctuidae; genus Apamea; species Apamea epomidion. The sequence continues at coordinate 8,769,961 of OX382232.1, forward strand.
ATGGGCATGTGATGAGAAGGGACGAAACGCATGTGACTAAAAGAGTGATGAATATACATGTTGATGGATGGAGAGGGAGAGGAAGGCCGAAGAAAAGATGGATGGATTGTGTGAGGAATGATATGAAAGAGAAGGGAGTGAATGATAGTGTGGCGGTTGACAGGGGAGAATGGAAGAAGACAACGTGTTGCGCCGCCCACAAGTTACATGGGACAAGGGCAGGGAGATGTATACTTTTGGACCGTGCAACGTCATCCACGTTTTCCGATTATCTTTACAAAAAGCTAGTCTCTAAATTTTAATAATTGACGAATAAAAAGAACAGTGTGACGGAAACTGCTGTAGAAAATATAACATTACGAAAAAAATGAAAAAGGAAATATCAGGAGGAAAAAGAAATTGCCCGCACCGAAAGATAAAACTCAGATAGGTAAAAAGGTATACAAAAGATCCCGCATTATATTAAAATTAAAGATATCAATGGTACCCTGCGTTTTCAAAAGAGATGTAGGTACAATCTTGCTCAAAGTAGAGCATTTTCCTTTAAATAATACAAGTAGAGGCAGCTGTTTGTACCCGCATGCGGATGGTTATAAGTAAGAATGTTATCTGTGATTTAAAATCTGCAATTTAGAAATGCTTGCCTATACAGGGTAGGGCGATAAATTTATCTTCGAATAGGAATCTAAGTAATAACGTTCCCAGTCTAAAAAAATATCAATTAATATCCAATTAGTCACTATAGCTGGTCGGCTGATAGACTTTTCCAATTTATCTTTCTATAAAAACTTAATTCGGATTATTACGAACATTTTAAAATATAAAATAGCTAAATCGGTCCACGCGTTTTCAAGTCGATCAGCATTTCATTTTTAGGATTCCGTATGAAAAGGATACCAACGGAACCCTATTACTAAGTTTTCGCTGTCCGTCCGTCCGTTCGTCTGTCTGCCAGAGGACTGTATATCATGAACCGTAATAGGAAGATAGTTGATATTTTCACAGAGTGTGTATTTCCATTTGATTGCCGCTATAGCATAATCAGCCTATAAGGTTCCTACTGCCAGGACACAAGCTTCCTCTCGGTGAGAGGGAGTGGGCTGTAATCCACCACGTGGGCCCAGTGCTGGTTGGTAGATGTCACATGTCTTCGGATTTTTGGTTCTAGAACATGCCGGTTTCCTCACGATGATGTTTTTCGTTACGTTTTAAAAGCAATGGTGATGAAATAATCTTCATAAAGTGAAGCGTCTGGGTTCGAACTTAGGACACGACGGCTGTTACCACTGAGTCACCATTGCCGCTATAACAACAAATAATAAAAATAAGTTATTAAAGGAACATAATTAACTATACAAGAAACGTGTTTTTTTATGTAGTGTTAAATATTGTAGGGTGGACACTGCACTACATTTGGCCGGATTCTTATTTATTTTTATAAAACATAAAATAGCCAAATCGACCCAGCCGTACTCAAGTGATGTGCTTACCAACGAACATCACTTCATTTATATTTATATAGACTAGTGGCCTGTTATGCAAAATAACTGATGCACATTCCCCGTGAAATAATGTCTAAATTACTTGAAATGGGAATTGCAACAGTATAAATTGTACCTACAGTATGCAAATTAAGCTGAACGTACAGGAGAATTTAGGTTGTGTTTTCTTAACAGAGGTCACAATGCGATAATGTTACAGAACCCGTGGTGTTTATTTATTTATTTTATTATTTATGACCCGGTGAAATACATAGGGATACGACATAATAATAATTTGAGTACAAAGTCAAACTCAAACTCAAAGTATTTATTTCAAATACACTCTTTTAAATCAAAATACCTAATATGGTTACAAAGAATTGTTTACATCATTCATGTTAAAAATTATGCATGTGAGAACGATGCAGAACGTTAAAAGCGTCCGTAATGAAAAGATAAAAAAAAAACAATTCAAATATTAAATTAAATTATAATAAGCTATGGCAGCAAAGAGTTGACCAGTCCCTACTGACGGCGCCCGTTCACGAACATGACGCATAGATTAGCACCATTCAGCTCAACCATTTTGAAGGGAGCTAAATGATACAACACATGCGCCACTATCAGCGAGACTTGAGTGAGCATGACATACTCTCAGCCGCCAAGGCACATTCAAGGCAATGAAAGACGTACCAAGTAAATGGTAGCTTTATAGTATGTACATAGTACTCACATATGTGCTATGCAATTATACAATACTAGGAGATCTTTAATTATTTATATTATATAAGCTAACATTTTAAATAATAATACATATGTACATGTGAAAAAATAAGTAATACTAGGAGATTGAATTTATTTAATGCAAAAATAGTATTTTATAATCTTCAGCAGCTCCAACAGTATGTAGGTAGGGTAGGCGTGTGTGAAGTATTTTTAAATACTAATCAATTTATTTATGCGTCCTGTGGAGCAGGACCAGCAGCGTTTACCCAAGCATTTTTGTCAGCGATGTAATCCCTCAACTTATAATATGCTTGGCTGCATAGTGTGCGTTTTATGTAAGATTTGAATTTCGTTTAATTGAGTTAGAGTATGTGGGGAGGTATTTTATTATAACATTTTAAACAGTACCCCATGAAGGAAGAGTCTACTTTAGCCAGTCTGAAACCTGGTTGAACTAATTGGTCCCTATTTTAGTTCTATAGGTGTGTCTGTCACCTCTTTCACTGAAAAGATCTTAATTTTCCTTACGTACCTACATGATGTTTTCATAGATATATTGACAAGATACCGTCATGATATTAATATCTTTAAACAGTTCCCTTAGAGAATCGCGCGTGCGGAGGCCATATATTGCTCTGATGGTTCTTTTCTGCAGAATAAAAATAGACTCGGTATCTGCAGCCCGTCCCCATAGTAAAATACGTAAGACATAATACTATGAAAGTAACTGAAATAGACTAGCCTCGCGGTAGCTACATTAGTAAATTGACGGATTGTTCTTACAGTATATGCTGCTGAACTTAGCCGTCCTGCAAGAGATGTTAAATGAGGACCCTATTGCAGCCTTGAGCCGAGCGTGATCCCCAGGAAAACAGTTTTATCGACGAATTCTAGTTTCTCTTTATTCAATAATATGTCACAATCACTACTTTTAACATTCGGTAAAGCAAATCTTATGCATTTAGTTTTTTTTCCCATTTAATACTAAATTATTAGCAGTGAACCAATTTTGCATTTGCAGTAGGGCGTTATTTACGTCGTCAAGATTTGATGCACGTCTAATAAATCTTAAAAATTAAGGAAGTATCGTTAGCAAATAAAACCATTTGTGGCTGTTTAGGTAACCTAAAGGTAAAGGTACCTATTGCTTATTTCTTAGGAAATTTCATCCAGCAGACCTGCAAAAGGAAAAGTGAAAAAGAAATGTAGACAATAATGTGTGAGAACAAGAAGAAAAAAATATGAATATGGGAAGTCTTAAACTAAAATATTAAATACTAGCTGTTGCCCGCGACTTCGTCTGTGATCCAGGATGGAAAGTAGCCTATGTCCTTACCCACGTCATGGTATATCTGTGTGCCAAATTTCAGCCAACTCCGTTCAGCCATTTTAGCGTTAAAGCGTAACAAACAAATTTACTTTTGCATTTATAATATTAGTAGCAGCGCCCCGCGGTTTCACCCGCATACGTTTCGATCCCGTGGGAATTTCGGCATAAAAAGTATCCTATATGTTAATCATGGTTATAAACAATCTGTGTGCCAAATTTCATCTAAATCCGTACAGTATTTTCTACGTGAAAGAGTAACAAACATCCATCCATCCATCCATACAAACTTTCGCATTTATAATATTAGTAGGATTAGTAAGGATACCTACACATATAATGCAAAAACAAAACATATACTTAAGTGAATACATAAGCTCGCAAAATCTAAAATCATCGTAGAAACTCCTGTATAAACTGAAGCCAGATTTAAGTCAGAACGACGGCACAGCACTGCGGCTTCTAAAAATGAAAATCGTACTAAGAAGCGAAAGATTCCATGTTTAGCAATTGCAAACTTTTTTTATTTTTCCAACTAAAGTTTTCATGCTTGGAAATTGAAATTAGAATGGTGAGTTGGACTCTAAATAAGGTTTTTAGTGAAATTAAGAAAGTTTCTCTTGGACTGCAGTCGGTCGGGGTTGGATTGGAAATTGTCCATTATTAAGGACGAGGGGACGTCAGACGGGAATGCACAACTACATAGATGATCCCTAACGACAAAGAACTCTACGTATCTTCGTCAATATCACAGGGTATAACATATTTAAAAATCTTAAAAAGTGACCTTTTATATAAAGTTACTATAAGTACAACACCGGGAAGGTAAATAGTAGTTAAAGAGTCAAGTTATTTTTATATATTTTTATTTAATATTTTGAGAAGATGCTTTATCACGCAATGACCGAATTATTATTATTAACATCCCTATACAAGTTAACTGTGCTACTAAGCTACATAATATTGAGTAATTAATCAACCTCTCTTCTAATTATACATCAGTTCATTACACTTTTATTATTTAGTTATTTTTGTGAAAATTGTTTCTTTAATATTTTGAGAAGATGCTTTATCACGCAATGACCGAATTATTATTATTAACATCTCTATACAAGTTAACTGTGCTACTAAGCTACATAATATTGAGTAATTAATCAACCTCTCTTCTAATTATACATCAGTCCATTACACTTTTCGGAAGTCCACTTTAAACCCCCATAGAGTTGTCGTTTCCCCTTTCATAAAGCCTTTGGTGTTCGAATACATGAGTAAATAGTCACCAGAGACTAAGCTTCAAACCACCGACCACCACTTTATGTTATTTCCATAGACACATGCCATGCACGCCTGTTTACTACGAAAGGGCGACTGCCAATAAGTACCAAGAGCAAATCCAGAGTTCTGTGCTACCTATTACTGAGAATTGCGTATTCGACAGAATCAATAATGCGTTATTGGTTCATTTGATTAGGCAATTCGCCTGCAATTTGGCCTGTGTGATCTAACAGGCCAAACTAAGAATGAAAGAAAGGATACAGAAAAACTAAAGAAAGGATTTGTATTTCTCGAACTTGCTGAGTAAATATGTTTGTTATAGAAGTAAGTCCACTTCAATATTGCAACGGGTTCAAAATCGCGAGACTTTTGCAACTCCGAATCTTTAAACGTTGTACTATTGCTACTATTAACTTCAGAGCACGGCTACCTGGTTATAAGGGTGAATTTATTGTCTACTTGAAAGAAAAAAAATATTGTCACAGGAACACGTGTATATAAAATCAAAAAAGAAAGAAAGAAAATACGTTTATTTGCGGAAATAAAAGTATTTAAGTGACTTACGTATGTGTTGGTGTCAACATGTGTTCAACGTCACCCAGCAATGGAGTCGGTACCTAAGCCTTCGTCTCTGGTGTATACCTACTCAAGTGATTAGGTTCCCTTGGGACTCGGAACCACTCGTGAGTCCTCGGCTGTTTCCGCGAAATACGTAGGGTAATGTGTTTATGAACCATTAACGATGTAAATGTCACATTGTATAAACTTTAAAGGTGCAGAAAAAGAGATGTTTGTTTGTAATGTTGATCCTAATGTTTTAAGTAAGTAGAGTAAGATGTTTATTTTCTTCTTGTGTGTAGGTATGCTACTTTATTTCTTGTGGGTGTTGAGAAAATGTTGGTGGTTGTTGACCAGTGGCGACCCAGTGGTAACGGCTGCGGCTTGCAAGTTGTAGTTCGCAGGTTCGAACCCAGCCAGGCGCTTTACTTTGTGTAAATTATTTCTTCACGACTACTCTCAAAACGGTAAAATAAAACATCGTGAGGAAACCGGCATGTCCTAGAACCAAAAATTCGCAGACGTGTGACATATGCCAACCCACTGCCTCTCACAGAGAGAAGGCCTGTGGCAGAATCGTGGTTTTTAGCATTTTAGGTTGATTTGACGACACGGTTAGCGCAGTGGCTGAGCGATCGACTGCTGCGCTGCGTGTCGCGGGTTCGATTCCCGCACGGAACAAATATTTGTATTGCCTGGAGGTAGTTGTTCCGGGTCTGGCTGTTAGTGTATGTGAGCTTAAATGTTTGTAAACGCACCCACGATACAGGAGTAATTCCTGGTGTTAATGTGCTTTTACAAAACTACCTAAACCAGGATAGTTAAGAAGATATTTACAACAAACTAGTCAAAAATTATTACATTTCCAGGCGTATTATTTGACTCAGTGGAATATTACAAGTTGCGTGAGAAGATGAAACGCCGAACTTGTACTAACACGCAGAAGTACACGTTGGTTAAAGTTTAGCTCCGTCGTCGGTTGGAGTGCTCGTCTCACGCTCTGTTTACTTCCAGGAGGATTAAGGCGCACGATACATATGTATGTATGTTTGTGAGTTGTGGTGAAACTGATAAGTTTGGAGACTTACTATCTTGAAGGGACTCGAATTCTGAATGGTTCCGTTGTGTGTTTTCTTAATAACATGTCTCATCATGCCTTTACAGAATTTGTTCAGAATTGTCACAAGAAGTTTGAGTTGTACGTACTTATTTCTCTGTTCCTTTTTTCGTGTCTGTTTATGTGTGTATATAAACTGTTAAGGGCTGATTTTTCAATCGACATATAATTTTTATTCGTGGAATAACATTGACGTCTGACAGATTTTGTACAGAAGAAATGTCAAAAATTCAAAAGTATTCCTCGGAGAAAATTATCTGGCGAAGGAAAAATTTGCCATAGATTAAATAAATAAATAAGAGAGAGAGAGAGTAGATAAATAAGAATAAATAAATGAGAATAAGATCATAACCTTTTTTTGTTATTTAAAAATCCATTTCGGTTTTGTAGGTACATATTTAATAAAATAGTAAAAACTTTATTCAGTTCAGAAAAAACACGGTACAATATAAATAACAAAAACTAGTAGCAGATTACAAGGAGCCTTAGGTGCTAGGTTTTTACAAATTCGTTACTTTTTTTTTTTTTTTTTTTTTTGTGGATGGGAAATCATCAAATGACTCCTCCCGCTCTGGGTGGAGCAGAAGGGAGTGTCAGACTCTTACTGACTAAAACCCACCCGTGTTCCTTCCTTAGCCCTTTATGTACCAGGGCAGCGGTAACCCTTTCGGACGATCCCGCTACCCCGGCAGGCTTCGGCCCTGTCGGGCCCCGTCAACTACGCTGACATCTCTCTGAGGCGCACGTGGAACACATACGCGCCGTCCGGCACGGGCCTGGTCCTGATCGGACGGAGAGCTACCCATTGCTCTCCGCCCGCTTTCAGGGTTACCTTTAAAGATAAAAACTTTGAACATTACCAACAGCCAACTGAAACTAACGAAAAACGTATGTAAAAATTTGGTGCCTGGAAATAATTGGTCATTGCTCAGTTCTAATTAAAAAATCTTTTCCTTCTAGGGAAATGTATTTATGATTAAGCAACAAACATGGTATATAAGTTCGGGAAACCGCCAGCTAGTTACAAGTACACAATTTCGCACACAACAATAACGAAGTTGGAAAGTTTAGTTTTTCAGTAACAACCGAACGAAGTAAAGCAATCACAGTAACAGAAAACAAACTTACATTTTTAAAATTGCCATCCATATTATATTCGACGCTAGTTGCGAACTTTGGGATATGTGGTTTGTTAACGAAACATGTTTTTCATGTTATGTGGGTAGGAATGTATATTTAAAGCTATGGGGTAGGCAGAGATTTATCATTAAAGAACCATAATATTTTTCTGAAGTTATGTGTTCATATTTTATTTTAATTCATAACATAACTTCACGCCTGTTTTTCCCGAAAGGTTAGGCAGATATGGCCTATTATTTAGTACACCCACATTTCACCAGTTATGTTTAAGTCCCATGTAAGAGGGGGCGAGCCTACACTGGGGATGATACTGAGAAATTCCTAATGGAGAAACCCTATAACACTTTGCCCTACCTGGGAATCGAAACTGCAACCACTAAACCAATGAGGCGGTATTTTACTTCCTTTAACAAACAATGATGGAAGATTGAATTAATGCCTATGCATTCCAAACTTTCCTTGATAAATCCTTTACTGTCCAGGCCGCTCGTTTGTGGAATGCATTGCCAGTTGAAAAATAAAAAATGCGCGCAGTCATTACAGGTGTTCAATAGACTTGTAAAGGAGCACTACTTGTCGTTGTGATCTTGTTGTCCTAACTGCAATCATCTACAGTCTTCTTTTATTTTCGTTGCTCGTATACATAGTATGTATGTATAATTCATGTATCTATAATTTTGGGTATGTATTTATTTGTGTATCCATTTTGGTGTATTGTATACATAATATTTGCATCAACGACAGTCCCATTTTATGTCCAGGAAAATCACTGTCCATTCTAAGGTTGCCTTGAAGAGATCGCATTAATGCGATAAGGCCGCCCATTGTATTTTTTGTAGTGTTTCATGTATTTTTAACGCCATGTATTTTTGTGGTGTACAATAAAGTATATATAAATAAATAAATAAATTGACCAAAACCAGTTTCTTGTGAGTTAGCCCAGTATTAACCTATTACCACCATAGTCGTAATCGTTATATTGTTTATCGTAAAATAATATGATTTCCAATCAATTTCCTGAGTTCAGCGATTGCGAAAATATGCCTGCGGGGTAAGTGCGTAACACACCAACAGTAGGAAAGGCTTTCATTTTGAAAGTTCAACAACATTCATTTCGTTATTTACGCTGATGAACAGACAATTTTTTCGAACATAAAGAAGCAATGGATTGACAATATCCTTCAAAATGATTCAGCTTGTGATTGATAGTGTGTTACAGAATTAGGTTGCTGGTGATTTGTATAAAATCAGAGTAACTATGGATTTTACATTATTTAACTATGGATATTTTTCGTGATCTTTGAGTGAATTCGCAAGAGTTTTATTAAATGTTATGTAAGGTAAAAAGTTATACTATTTGTTGTTAGGTAGGTACTATTTGTTGTTAGGTAAGTAAGGTCAGATGAGTTAATTTTTAAGTCGATAACTACACTGTCACATTAGGGTAAAGCCTGTAATGTCAGTTGTAAGGATTATAAATAAATAAATTAGTTTGACACAGATTGTGAAGCGTGCTACTAATCCGAGCTGCCAAGAGTGACACAAAAGAAAATCATTTATTTGAATTAGGCTAGAAAATAATAATAGTTTATTTCTCTCTCCACAAAGGTTAGGTTATAAATAACTAAGCAAAACGTGCAAGACAAAAGCTCCTTTGCGAACGACTGGAGTCCTTGCTAAGGAAACCCTGTGTTACAGATAAAAAATATTTTGCTAATCACTTACGTACGAGTACCTCCGCCCCTACGTTATCCTAATCAGTGGCGCGTGAGAAAGGCGCAGGTGATTTCATAATTCAATGGATGATAAGGAATGTGATTGATATTTTTACTTAACAGTTATCACTACGATGGAGGGTTAAAATAACACATAGTGAACTAGCGACCCGCCCCTGTTTCGCACGGTTTTTACGACTTGACAAAATATCGAGATTTCATTATCATATACATGGGCGTAGCAAGGGTGGCAAGGGTGGGCAACGCGCATTCTACAATCTTCTTTGCCCACGTAATATCGACAGTATAGTGCCACGTAATATCCATAGTAATATCGACAGTATTGAAAAGTTACAACTGTTTAACCGCTTCTCCTTATAGGATCACTTCGTTGTCCGTCAGTCTGTCAGTCAAGACCCTTTTTCTCAAGAATGCGTGGATAAAGTTGAAATTAATATCAAATACGTAAGGAATCCTAAGATAAACATGTTTATGGTGGGATTATTGATAACTATTTAAACCGTTTTTCGACAGATGGATCTAGTGATTGCAGCAACACACAGTACATTGATTGATACACGTACGGTATTATATTTTATGTAAGAAGCCATAAATAAGATAATTCAATAAGATAAGGCAGTTTATGTATTTATTTTACTACGCATTTTAAAGTTAACTTTTACGTAATCTGGAATATGTACGTTCTAAGACAGCTGTCAAAAAATGGTTAACCTAATGGACTGGGTGGCATCATAATATATAAGACCTCTCATCAAATGACTGATTAGTTCAGCTGGAAGTTTGCCCTCTATACAAATTCCCTAGCTACGAGTTAGTTGACATTTTTTCCACTTCAGCTGTGATGCCGCATTATGATTCAAAATATGATAAGTCATAGGTCATGAATTAGTCAATATAAACGTTATAGTGTACAGTTCGAACATTTTAAACTAGAATGCTAAATCATATTTTGGCATCACAGCTAAAATGGAAAAATGTCAACTAACTGCTGGAGGGCACTGTATAAGTTTAATATTAATGTATTATCAGATACAGCTTATGAAATAAATACTGTACATTATGGTGAAACGCGGTCACACAGTCAGATACGAAAAGCGACTTTAGAATAGAACAGAATATTATTCATTATGTACACCATAAATTTCACAGAATATAAATGTAGAAATTTTACAAGGCGTGACACAATGGGCGGTCTTATCGCTAAAATCTATCTTTCAAAGACAACCCTCTACGGCTTTAATTAAAATGTGTATAGATTAGAATGTCGTCGTCATCTCTAATCTTGTGCAACTCCGTAAGTATGTAATCAGAAACACCTAACGTACTAACTAGTTTTAATTATATTTTTTTTTTTAAATTATTGAAGATACATAAATGGTTTCTAATTAGTAAATAATGCCGACTAAAACACTAAAAAGTGTTTACGATATTTATTTTCAATAACTTACATAGCTTAAGAAACGCTGGCGTACGATTTGGACTCGTTCCTAACCGATTGGACGGCGAAGGCACAGCACAAGGAAAGGTGGAAGAATATGGGAGACACCTTTGCCCAGCAGTGGAACAATATGCGCTAATGAAAAAAAAAAACTTTGCCAAAATGTCTGGATGTTATAGGTACTTTTTCTTAACTAAATCATGGTTCATTAATCAACGCCTAGGCCAAACCGCTGAAGCCCGAAACGTGATATTAAGTACATACCCTTGTCTGATATTTGGTCTTGAAATACAAGATGGCCAGAGCTTTGAGGTTTTACTAAGGTGTATTTTTACCGAGGTATGTAATTACTTAGGTTTAGGAAAATATCGTGAGGTAATCTGGACTTATAAATATACAACATGCCCCAGAATTAACGCACACCACCAAACATCCCAATTAGAATATTATGTTATAATCATAATATATACACTGAATTTTTGCTATTATGTATGACGGAGAAGGTATCTGTCTCTAGTTATCATCAGCCATATTTAACTGCTGTGGGCGTACTATGGGTAGTGTTAGTTATTGCGTAATAGAAAAACCGTTTGCCGTTCAAATGAAATTTTAGTTTACGTACAAGTTAATCACACTAGTCAATCACACACTGTAGGTACAAACTAGATACGGAACGCGAGGCAGTTTTTGAGCACATGTTGACGTACGATGTCCAACGTCCAAGAGAAGCTCCACATCGTTCTGTAGCGCTCTCGTAGCCTTCCACGAACTCAGGCTAGACTCTGTCAAGCCCCACCTGGCTCTGTCGTTCTGAATAGTCAAACGAATGACTCCGACGTATAAAACATTATTTATTTATTAAGTTGGTTGTACTGGTTGTGTTGAAAAACAATCAGTACCAACCAACCAACGAAAATAGATGGAGCACCTACTACGCTAGCCCCTTGTAGGTACTTTCAGCGGAAGTGTGACCGTTATATTTCGTAGTTTAAATTATTTTTGGGATAAAAAAAAGATATAAATCGATTCAGTGAACGATTCTGAACACTACACAACAGCTACTTTCATAATGTGCATTAATTCAGTTACACATTATATACAGGATGCCAGTATAGACGCTCAGTTACCATATATTCAGCACATTATTCTGAAGGTAGAAATTTTTCAGCGGTTATAAAAAAAAAAAGTGCTGTTTCATAGAATAGTTAACCGACGGAAAATCGACGCAGTCAGCTTAAACACATGATACACCAACCATAGCAGAAACCCCAGTTTTGGGCTATTTTCAATACTTATCAGTAAAATACAAGGAAAATGCATTAAGTACTGAAAGGAAATCCAATTCACCAATACCTACTAAACAGAGGTCCTAGTACGAACGATTTTTGAATCGAAAATACAACTATCTTAGAGCATTTTGGTTTAAATTTTTGTGACAAGCAAAAATAGTATCACCCATAGATATGAAAAGTCTTAAAATTATGTTAATATTACGTGCGAGCGCACTGGGTCCACGTGATGGATTACGGCTTACTCCCTCTCACCGAGAGGAGACCTGTGTCCCAGCAGTGGGACACATAGGTTGATACCGCTGACTTGCGAAACGGGTATTTTCAATTTTATAAACGTTCGAATTTACGTTACGTCTAGTCCGCGCGTTCGTCCTAGGCACACAAGACTACGAAGTTTTATTGGAACTTTAGTGTTTAAAAAGTTGGACATTATCTAAAAAGACAATACCTCCCAAGCAGGATTAAAAAGCTGGTTGGTCCCGGGAGACGAAAAGTAGTTCGGAATAAAACCGGACATAAATTCCGGGTGACTTTGATTAATAAAATAAGCCGGTATGGGATGGCGCAGTACCTAAGCTTTGGGGAATTTATTACTGTATGCAGCGCGTTTGAGTATCCCGAAATTCGTGTGACGAAATGTTTGTTCAAGAAAATTAGGTGGTTAGTAAGGTTTAATGCTGAATAAATACGTTACGTTTACATAACGCCCTGTTTAGTTTTGGTGAAGTGTTCTTTGATTTCCGTAAAGTTAATTTGACAGCAAAGGTAATTTATGTGATTGTTTATCTTGTGTGATCGACACTTAAATAATTATGATTAATAATGAAGAATGGGGTTCAAAGTGAAAAGGCATCCGTAAGATGGCAGCACTGTTGTAATCAATCAACTCAGCCTACCGCAGTTCACACACTCCCAGGCTGCGCCACAGTACCCCTCCGCCTTCCGCATCCAGTTCGTCCCAGCCTTCTTCAGGTCTTCGGTCCAACGAGCTTCGCGCTTCTGCGTCCCACACTTCGCTTGCCGAAACGCGATCTTCTAGGACTCGTCTGCTCCACCGGCCATCGGTCGTTCGACAAACATGACCAGCCTACTGCCACTTTAGTTTTTTGACTCTGCAAGCTATGTTGGTAACCCCGTTGTTCCCGCACGCGCCTACAGAAATTCGCATGCTGTTTAATGTCGAGGCTACGTAGATTATGGCTAATCGTTTTTATTTTTTAACGTTTGTCGTCCGGCTACCTACATATAATTATTATCACAATAAAATTTGCACGTTCGCATCAAGCAACGTATTTTTTCATTTTTCCCGTAATTATACCTGGATCAATCCCGCACACCCGTTAATTCCTGATTTTATCCATCAAAATAGCCCGCTCCATAGCGCGCTGAGCGACCTTGAACTGTTGTAATATGGTTATAATATTACAATTACTGAAAATACTGACATTAAGCTGTCACTATTGTGTTTCTATTTTTGTTCAGTCTTATTCAAAAAATCAAATTTAACGATAAAATTGTGTGCGATGTACAGAGTGACCCATTAAAAGATGAGTAGGGAAACGAAATGTCTCTGAAAATTTAATTTTCTCTTTGCAAAGCTTCTCTCAAAGCTTTCATCTATTATAGAGCTTCTTCCACTTCTTAAAACGGTCGAGTACAATCGACAGATTTTCAGTTGACATGGTTTTTCAAATATAAATATAAGCATTAGTATAGTAGTAGAATAAATAAAAAAAATAAATAAGAAAGCAGCCTATAATGTTCCCACTGCTGGGACACGGGCCTCCTCTCTGTGAGAGGGCGAGGGCCGTAATCCTACACGCGGGGCCAAGTGCGGGTTGGCGAATGACACATGGCTTCGAATTTTTGGTTCTTGGACATTCCGCGTGCGCAAAGGGTTGCAATTTCGGGCGTGCGCATTGATTTGCAATCGGTTGCAGTTTGGCGGGGGGTCCACAGTGTGTGTGACAAGCACGTCAGCGTCTCCCGCTTCTTAGCTTAACTAGTGATGCTACTTACTAACTAAATACTTAGATGATTACCGTTAATTTATAATTATTAAAATCTATTAAGCGCGTCGCTAACACAAATGACAGAGGATTCTGCTAGGAGTCCACAATATCAATAAATACATGGAAAGTATAAACAGGTACTCGTAATTGCAATGCACTGATTTAATTACCACCGTAGCTATTTTTTTTACGAAGAGAAGAGGAGAATGACGACAAAGTTTTGTAGATTTTTATGCGGCAATATACTACTGGGGTTGTAGTAAAATATTACCGTAGCTAATTGAAGGCTAATTCTCGTAATTTAAAACGTTTAAAATCTAGTCGCAGTTTCATCACGGCGACACACATGTCAAACGCTTGTCAAAATGTAGATAAATTAGACATATTTTTGACAGTTTCAGACTGAGACCAGAGGGGCAATTCTTGTAATTTTAAGAACGTTCACAGTCTGATCTCAGTCTCAATCTGTCAAAAATACCTCAAATTTCCCTACATTTTGACAAGCTTTTGACATCTGTTTTGTCGCCGAAATGAGACTGCGACTAGATTTTGAACGTTTTAAATTACGAGAATTGGCCTTCTGATCTCAGTTTCAATCTGTCAAAAATACCTCTAATTTCCCTCAATTTTGACAACTTTTTGACATTTGTTTGTCGCCGAAATGAGACTGCGACTAGATTTTGAACGTTTTAAATTACGAAAAATTTGCCTTCTGACTGTGACGTTCTTAAAATTACGAGAATAGCCCCTATGGTGTACGTCTTTTTATGCTGTTTATTGGCTTCAGTGTAACTTTAAATATAACATAACATCGCAGCTGTATTTCTTGTAGGGTTAGGCAGAGGTGTGTGTACACTACAGTACACCCACATTTCACCAGGTCTGTTTAAGTCCCATGTAATAGGGGCGAGTCTTTTACCATCAACTGGGCACAAATCCAGACTCCGGGCTGCTACTGATCCCTCGTAGAAACATCCAATAACACTTTACCTGACGTGGGAATCGAACCCAGGACCTCATGCTTAGTAGTAGCGCCTGTGACCACTAGAACAACGAGACAGTGGGATAATGATATGTGATCTTAATTAATTACAGATAACATTATCTAATTCTGTATGTTTATTGCTGACAATATTGTAAAGTCCAAAAATCTCATCAGAAAAGCCATGTGACATTACCAATATACCTATACCCTGTCCATTATGTTAACCGTTTTTTGACAGCTATACATGAACGTACATATTCCTGATTACTTTAAAGTGCGTAATAAAATAAATATATAAACTGCCTTATCTTATTGAATTATCTTATCTATGCCTTCTTACAGACATTATAATACCGTACGTGTATTAATAAATGTAGCTTACATATCACTAGTTACATCCTGCAATCACTAGTTCCATCTGTCAAAAAACGGTTTACCTAATGGAAAGGGTATAGTAGACGTATTCGAAATAGTATGGCATTTTAGGTACTCAAGCAAAAGCTACCGTTGTAACCCGTTTGTGCGATACGGAGCAACAATCTAATGTTTTCCGAGACCGAACACCGACAGAAATTTACCATAAATTGTTCCTAGAGACGCATTGGTACGAGTTTGTTGCAAGCATTTACAAAACAACCAACAAAGACGCTCCGACCAAACCTTTTGCGTTGTAAATAAACTTTTTCTAGTAACCCTTATTCAATGTAGCTGAGTGTCTGTCAATATTTGGCTTTAGCTTTGAATTTGAACTTAGTTTCGCTTTTGGCATTTTCCAATAGTTTTGTAGAATTTTGGCTGTGTTGGGTTTTTGATTAAAAGAGGCGATATTTAAATATTAGTGTTTATTTAAATGAAGATGCAGTTTTAGTGATACATTGATAAAATCTTAAAATTATGGCCGGCCTAGGACAAACTAAGTCCTAGACAGCGACCACAATGGACTTCAACAGTTTAGACGAACTAAAACAATTCAGTATATTTCATGGTATTCACTATAAAATTAAAAACTATTGGTTAATTCTTCACAGAAGATAATTACAATAGCATTCATACTTAAATAACAATGTTAAATTTTTATGTAGCGTTTATTTGGACAGACACCAATTTAAATAACACACAACATTAACAACATAAAATACATAACATTGCGCATTACAATAGGACACACATTTTATATAACATTGTTAAAATCGATAGAAACTTTCAAGTCAAACAGCAGCCAAAAACTAGTCTTTAATAAAACCATACGTTCTCCAATATGCTTTTAAAATAGGCAATATTTCAAATCATATGGTTCTCTTGGAAATATGGACGGAACATGTTTTGGGTTGCCGATTTCGTAACTGTACTGTAAGGCTATCTGAATGCTTCATACAACGAGGCAGAGACTTGTGTCGCCATTAAAAATAGAAGTCTGCCTTGTGATGTTTCTATTTATATATTATTCAGGGTACCGCAGAATGGCTGATTGACAGTGGCAAGCGTATGACGCAAACAATGCTGGTAGTTCAAACGCTAGTGCCAGGAACATTCCCGTTTCAAACTATTGACGTAAAACGAACATGTTCGGCTATTTCCAGGTGGTACCACAAACGTGAATAATTTGTGCAGGAAAGCCGTAGATCAACAAGGATAAACAAAGCTACTGTTAAGGACAATATGCAGGGGACATATTTTACTTGATAAACATTGATCGCAAGATAGCGCATGCCCCATTTCAAAACGTAAAAGGACCAAATAGGTCCAATAAGTAAGACGTAAAAATACAAAACAAAATGATCAGATTATGTTAATGCAAATAATATGAATGCTTTACCTACAATTGAAATAATCGAAATGAAGGATATAAACCAATTGATTTCCCATAAGTACCCTACGCCGATGCATCGGTATGGAGTATGGAGCGAGCTTCAAAAACGTCAGCATTGCGCCACGTATAGTTATTAAATTTCAATTTTAAGCTTTATGCTTCTGGCCGATAAGAGGATTTTGATTCCGGCGTCCCGTTTTTGCGAATAAATGCAGGGCTGTTACTGTGTGATGGTTAAGGATTATTTGTAGACTTTATTAATACAATCCAACTTTTAACGAGGGACAGATACTTTCGAAAGCAAATAAGCCAGTAAACGAGTTCTTGGAAATACTTGAACAGCGCCAGACTACTTAAAAAGTAATACTAATAAATTAATAACATGTTCAGAATATAACATAATTATTCCAATGAGTTTAAACAATAAAGCTATCTACCATTCAAACGTGAAAAACTCTTTTAATATTTGGTTTTCATCAAACGTTTTAGAATAGACTATAATAGAATAAAGTTGGTAAGAATTAGAAAAAAGTATCCCTATAAGATTTTAGATTTTCCTTGAAATCATACTAGTTTATTGATGCAGTATCAACTACTGAATCTAAGAGCCGGAGATTCAAATAAAAGAAGCACCTACTCTCCGGATCTACAGAAAGCATTTCACGAGTATAGCCTAACGCTTAGGGAAATCAGATTTTCAAACATAACATTATTATGACTATACCTGCTGCAACCTATTCAGTCGATTTAATGCTTTCTTCTGAGAGCAAATATGGTTGGTTTTAAATCAGTTATCAACTAGGTAATCGAGTGTTCGGAGAGACCTAGAATAGGATATAATTCTCGTATAATAAACACCATAAAAATAACAAATACTACTAATACTTATAGAAAATTACATAATGTTGATGTCACAAATAGGCGGTCCTAGGCTTACAATAACACAAATTAGATTACATTTAATTCATAACACAGAACAGTACAAAAAGACAAATAAGTCACAGCCACGCCCAAAAACATAACACCATATCCAAAAACATTACCAACCAGCTAGGCCTTTACAAAAAAAAAAGTGTTAAATACATAACACATAATTTAGCACGTCGCTCGTATTTGTAAACTCCGGAACTTAGTAAGCCACATGTCGTCAGTAAGGTCGTAATATTATAAATTGGCGTCGTAATTTTGAGGCAGCCCTGTGCCACATCTGCTCGGCAAAGCGTAAAAACGGTCGTCCTACACCCGGTACGGATTACTGTGTCAATGTAAACAAGATCAGTAGAAATATTTTTCATACGAGCGACGTAAATGGCAGTCGTTCCATCATTTCGCTTCATCTCATACGGGATCCTAACATTTATTTCATCTCATTGTTTTGCCGTTGTTTGGCAGAAAACGCTTTATTCCACCCCTTTGTCCGTAGTTCTTTCTAGACTATTTGCGTGAATTTTCAATAATTGTTCAATAGAAGTTCCAGTTTAATCGTTGGTTCGTTGTGTCCTCGGTTTTCTTTTTACTGCCCCAGTGATGTTTCAATTTGTAAATACTTATTTCATTCTTGTTAATACAGTGAACACTATAGTCCGATTCACTCAATTAAGTTTAACAGCATGTCTCGAAAGAGTTATGCGCGACGCGATTTTTCTGTTTCTCTTTCAGTTTAACACGTTTTTATTATTTGTTCCGAAACGATTTAACATTTCACTACGTATGTTATTGTATCGGGTTTACTTCTTAGCGTAATTGACTTTCTGCTTTCAATTGAGTACAATGTCGAAAAAAGATTTACCTCAGTCAAGTTGACTGCCAATCAACTTAAAAAAATTATAATTACGAAAACGGAACGAAACGGTAAAGTATAATTATTTTCCAGTTTAAAAAGAAAAGGGAGGAGTTCACTGAGCATCAAAAAATTCGTCCGCATCGCTGTCAATGGGACGATTTTTTTGATGCCCAATGTGTTCCATCTTTTTCCTCTTATTTTTTATTAAATACTTGTACAACATTTTAGTGTTAGCTTGTATATTCTAATTAAGGTTTTTTTTTTTTTTTGGGGGGGTGCCAGGGTAGAAAACCTCCACGTGTGCCTGGGGACTGGAGTTCCCTTCTGGATACGTCCGGGGGGAAGACCAGTTTTCGGGCCGGTGCATCCTGGGGTGCGGGCAGCTATTTCTCATTGGGATTATTTCCCAATGAGATCTCGCTGCCCGCATGCTAATGTTCTGCCAAGAGGATCGCTCCACACAAGTCGCTATGAGGAGCAGAGCGGCAACTGTGTGGAGTAAGAGCGGGCCTGGTGTGCACTTACCCTGCCGCCGGGCAGGCAGGAGGGGTTACCCCCCCCTTCTGCCACCGTTAATATCGTAGCCCCGAAGATTGTCAAGGTCATGTCTCTGACTTTTGACGGGGGTCGAGGGTCTTGGCTTAACCGCCCGGACCGCGAGGAAGATTAACCTCTATAAAAAATTCCCCAAACCTCCAACCGGCGGCGCACCGTGAGGGAGGTAGTAAGCTTGGCTAATGGGTAGCTTGATTTAGTCGCTAGTGCGAACCACGTAATTTTGAGCCAGTACAAAAAGTTTTTTACTCGTTGGAACAAACATGGATACACTTTTTAAAAAACAAAACCCAACAGATGTAAGGAGGAGTGATGCGGTGTCGGAGTCCGATGCTGCATCTGGAGGAGCGAGCACGGGAGGCTCAGTGAGCCCTCGCCGTGACCAGAAGACGGCCGCTGCTAAAAGAAAGGCTCAGAGCAAGCGGCCAAGGTCAGTGGACGGCCAGGACGTCCTCTGACGGGGAGCTGGCCTCGGCCAGGAAAATCCCCACCAGTAGGCGGGGAGGAGCCCGAGAGCGGGGCATAGGGAGGGGGCTCACTGCTCGGGAGGCCGCGGAAAAAGCGGAGGAGCCCGCAAAAAAAGGAGGGGGGGACCGGTCGCGCGGTCGAATCGGGGCCCTTAAGCGACGAGGCGGCTGAGGTAGGCGGCCCTGAAGCGGACCGCATAAAGAGGTTTGCGGCGGTCGTGGAGGCCGCGATCCGGGACGTGACCCTGAACAAGTTGCAAACTTCGAAAAACAGGGCCCTAATCTCGGCAAAGGCCTCCATCTTGGCGGCAGCGGAGGCCATCCACTTCGGGCCTCCGCCGGACGGCATGTCCGAAATGCGGGCGGAGGTGGCCCGCTTGACGGCTGCCATGGAGCTCCTCCGAAAGGAGAACGAGGAGCTCCGAGTGGACCTAGCCGGGCTGCGAGCAGCCGGTACAGCGCGGACTACGACACCACCAAGCCAGCCCGTGCCGGTGCAGAACCAGGTCCTGAACCTGGTTCGGCAGGAGCTGGCGACCTTCCAGGCACGGTTCGACGTCCTGGAGGGTATAGTTTTGCGCGCCCCCTTGGCGGGTAGGACGGCCCCAGGGTCGGTGCGACGAGTGGCCCCACCGCTGACGCCCTGGCTGAGAAGCTAAGGGCGTCCCTCAACGCGGACGAGGCTCGAGTCTCCAGGCCCGTCAAGTGCGCGGATATGCGCATTGTGGGCCTGGATGACTCTGTGACGGGAGCGGAGGTGGTAGCCGCCGTCGTCAGGACGGGCGGGTGTCCGGCCGACCGTGTGAAGGCGGGCACCATACGTCCTGACTTTACGGGTATGCGAACCGTTACGGTAAGCTGTCCCGTGACGGCGGCGAGAAAAATCGTGGAGGGCGGAAGGCTCCTGGTGGGCTGGGTGTCAGCGCAGGTCAAGCTGCTGGAGCCCAGACCTCTAAGGTGCTATCGATGCCTTGTGGGGCACCACGTGAGCATCCAGTGCACCTTAGGGGACCGCAGCACTCTGTGCTTCCGCTGCGGTAAGCCCGGACATACGGCCGGCTCGTGCAACGCCGCGCCGCACTGCGTCACATGTGCGGCTGCTGGCAAGCCGGCCGATCACTGGGCGGGGAGCAAGTCCTGCGCTCCACCCGCCGAAGCCAGGAGGAAAGGCAGGCCCTCCGCCGCCGTCACCACCACCACCGTCGCCGCCACTGCTGCCGCCACCGCCACCGTCGCCGCCGCCGCCGCCGCCACCACCGCCGCCGCCGCCGCCACCGCCGCTGCCGCCGCCACCACTGCCGAGGGGGCCCGGGAGGGGGCTGAAATGGAGGAGTAATGTCTCCTCCTCTACGCCTCCTCCAGGCGGACATCAACCACTGCGCCTGCGCTCAGGACCTGTTGCTCCAGAGCATGGCGCAGTGGTCGATTAACATCGCCGTGGTCGCTGAGCCGTACTTTGTCCCGCCCAGGGATGACTGGGTGGAGGACCTAAACGGCTCAGTGGCCATAATTTCGTCGGCTGCCGCCGGTACCCCGTCCCTCGAAGGTGTCACGAAGGGACAGGGGTGCGTAGCAGCACGGTTCGGAGAGATTGTAGTAGTGGGAGTATACTTCTCTCCGAGCCGAACTCTCGCCGAGTTCCAGAACTCTTTGACAGAGTTGAGTGTCGTCGTCGCCAGAAACCATGCCTTCTCCGTGCTAGTGCTCGGGGACTTCAACGCCAAGAATTTAGCTTGGGGTTCCCGTTGCACGGATGTGCGGGGCAGGATGGTGGAGGACTGGGCTCTGGAAACAGGCCTGGTCGTCCTAAATTGGGGTTCTGTTCCTACGTGTGTGCGGATGCGGGGCGAGTCGGTAGTGGACATCTCTTTCGCCAGCCCCGCTCTGTCATAGCGTGTCATTGACTGGCGCGTCATGGAGGAGGTGGAGACATACTCCGATCATCGGTATATCCGGTTTGATGTCTCCACCCAGACCTCTAGCGCGCTAGTCCAACAGGCCCCAAGCGGTCCGCGGTGGGCGCTGAAGCAGCTGGACCGGCAGCTTCTCCTGGAAGCCTCTATCGTGCAGGCCTGGGTGTTTTCACCGGACAGGCCTGCTGACATTGACGATGAGGCGGAGTGGTTCCGGGAGGCCATGTCCGAGATTTGTGACGTGGCAATGCCCCGAGTCCGGCCAGGATGCGCCCGACGTCAGGTGTACTGGTGGTCGCAGGAGGGTGGGGCGCTACGCAAGGCGTGCGTCGACGCGCGACACCGGTACACCAGGCACCGCAGGCTCCGCATCCGCCCTCCGGATGCGGAAGCCACCGAGGTGGAGCTGTCCAGCGAGCCAAGGATATGGCCCGCGAGGAGATGTTGGAGACTCTGAACCGAGATCCATGGGGGCGCCCTTACAGAATGGTGCGGAATAAACTCCGCACCTGGGCCCCCCCGCTGACGCAGAGTCTCCGACCCCAGCTGGTGGAGGAAGTGGTGAGCGCTCTGTTCCCTTAACGGGGGGAGCATACTCCCCCGCCTATGGCTCCGCCGCTTGCGGTGCCCGAAGCGGACCACGCGGATGACGACGACGACACCCCTGAAGTGACCGGGGTAGATCTGAGAGCGGCGGTAGGCAGGCTGAAGGCCAAAAATACCGCCCCGGGACCCGACGGCTTGCCGGGTAAAGCCTGGGTCCTGGCCTCGAGGGCTCTCGGGCCTCGACTGGAGGCGCTCGTAAGCGCATGCATGGAGAGAGGCCAGTTTCCACTCCGTTGGAAGACGGGGAAGCTGGTCTTCATTCAGAAGCCAGGGCGCCCTGCGGACTCTCCGTCCGCATACCGACCCATAGTGCTGGCCGACGCGATGACACGCGGGGTTGCGATAGTCGTGGAAAGGATCCGGCAGTTGGGTCTCGAGGTGGCATTGCACAAGTCCGAGGCCATGTCCTTTCATGGGCCACGGTACGGGCCACCTTCAGGATCCCAACTGATGGTAGGAGGGGTTCACATCGGCGTCGAGACAACGATGAGATACCTGGGTCTCGTCCTCGACAGCCGGTGGAACTTCGTCGAGCATTTCCGACGTTTGGCCCCCAAACTGGAACGGGCCGGGGTCGCCTTAAAGCGGCTCCTGCCCAACCTGAGGGGGCCAAACGCCTCCTGCCGGAGGCTTTACGCGGGGGTCGTGCGGTCCGTGGCCCTATATGGGGCCCCGGCGAGGCAGCAAGCCTCCTTGCCGGACTGCCGCCATGGGATCTGGAGGCGATAGATAGTCCTCGCGCGCCTATATGATTGGCGCGCGGAGGCACTACGTCGGGGGGAAACTCCGCACCTGCGGCAAATCGCGGCGGAGCGGACGGACCTCCGGCGCGGTCTCACGGCGGAATGGAAGGCGCGACTATCGCAACCCAGCGCAGGGCACGCCACGATAGCGGCGGTAAGACCCCTCTTTGAGGAGTGGCTAGAGAGGCGTCACGGCGCTCTCACCTACCGTCTGACGCAGGTCCTCTCCGGACACGGATGTTTCGGGAGGTTCCTGCACATAATCAGGCGGGAGGAGACGCCCGGGTGTCACCACTGCGAGGATCGCCCAGAGGACACGGTGGAGCATACGGTGGAGGTCTGCCCCGCTTGGGCAGAGCACCGCCGTGTCCTCGTAGAGGCGATCGGCAGCGGCGGCGACCTCTCGCGTCCGGCTCTGGTTCAAGCCATGGTCCGGGGCGAGAGGGAGTGGGAGGCGGTCACCTCCTTCTGCGAAGCAGTCATGCTAGCGAAGGAGGTGGCGGGATGGGCGAGGGAGAGATCCTCACGCCTCAGCCGCCGAGGGAGACGCTCCGGGCGTCGGGAGGCGCGTGACGACTCCCGGCCACCGTAGGCGCGGGCCTGCGGGCGGAGAGCAATGGGTAGCTCTCCGTCCGATCAGGACCAGGCCCGTGCCGGACGGCGCGTATGTGTTCCACGTGCGCCTCAAAGAGATGTCAGCATAGTTGACGGGGCCCGATAGGGCTGAAGCCTGCCGGGGTAGCGGGATCGTCCGAAAGGGTTACCGCTGCCCTGGTACATAAAGGGCTAAGGAAGGAACACGGGTGGGTTTTAGTCAGTAAGAGTATGACACTCCCGAGGGGTCATTTGATGATTTCCCATCCTGAAAAAAAAAAAAAAAAAAGGTTTTTATATGTATTTTTTTTTTTTTCAATATTTTAATTTTACTCATTTATTAATTCATCGTGGCTTTTGATCACCCCAATTAGGTATTTCGTCCAATGAGAGATCGCTTTAATCGCAAAAAGCATTTTAAACAGTTGCCAACGAAAACGTTTGTGCGAACAATGTAAAAAGGTAATTAGGTACCTACTGTTGCCAATTACTGAGCTAATTTTAATTGTGCTAAAGAGGCACTTAATTGATTATTACGTAGCGCCGTTAATTAACATGTCGTCTCCACGTTCAGATTGCCTTGTTTTAATTACGTCAGCTTTTTTCGAGGTTTTGCGTGCGGGCAAAAAGTGATGGCCTAAAGGTCCATTTATCTGTACGTCGATCAAATGCAGGCTGGTCAGGATTCTCGTTAAACTACTGCGGTCAATTATTTTTTTTCTTATTTAGGATCTAGTTTATTCAGGGAAACGTGCACTTAAAGTTTGATTGCGGTGGTTGACGAGAAGTTACGTTGCCGGAATTTTAATATTTTTTTTGCAAATTTAAAATAAAACATGGAAACAAAAGTTTAAATACTTAGTAGTAAAACTAATTGAAAGTACTTACGCGTTTCCATATAAACGGTATTTTCAGCATCAGTACCGTTACGTAGGTAGGTATTACATTTGTGTACATGGTACCTATCGTTGATCCTTTACTTCGAAATACACAATTATAGGAATATTATAGGTATTCGCACATTTCTGCTTGGAACGATATAATAGGGGTTAAAGTATGAAATTGCCGTTTTATTGTAATAGGTACTTCGAATTGACATAGAACCTTCATGGTTTGAGATTTTTGAGTGAAACTTTTTTCACATGGTACCTATGAAGTTCTTCTTTAAAAAAATGTGCAACATTCGATTATCGACTTTCAGTTGTTTTATTCAGCTTAGACAAGAAAGATGGATACTTCGAAAATTCGAGTTATTTTTTAATACGAGTTCCGACGCGGAACTAACGCGGCAGAAACAGCTCGCAATATCAATGTTGCGTTTGAAGAGGGGACTGCTAATGAACGCACCGTGCGATTTTGGTTTAAACACTTTCGTGATGGAAACTTTGATTTGAAGAACGAACCACGTGGAAGACCGCCCACACAGGTGAAAAACAATGAATTTAAAGAGATGGTGGAAGCCGATGCGAGCCAAACTACCCAGGAATTAGCGGCATGGTTTAACGTTACCTTACCAACAATATTGACTCAATTGCGTAAAATCAATAAAATAAAAAAATATGAGAAATGGGTGCCTCATGATTTGACTGATCTGCAGAACGAAACGCGTGTTGAAACTTGTGTTGCCTTGTTGAATCGATACAGAAATGAAGGAATATTGGATCGAATTGTGACATGTGATGAAAAGTGGATTCTTTACGATAACCGTAAGCGAAAAATGCAATGGCTGACCCCAGGTCAAACGCCGCAACAGTGTCTTAGAGCAAAGCTTACCAATAAAAAGGTAATGGTAACTGTTTGGTGGTCTCAGCATGGTGTTATTCACTATAGCTTTCTCCGATCTGGTCAAGCAATAACGGCAGATGTCTACTGTGCCGAACTCCGAACAATGATAGCAAAACTAGCAGTGAAACAGCCCCGACTCATGAATCGATCTTCACCATTATTGCTCCATGATAACGCGAGACCTCATACAGCACGAGAAACCGTTTTAACTCCACAGGAACTGCAATTAGAAACCATTCGTCACCCTCCGTATTCGCCAGACTTTGCTCCAACGGACTACCATATTTTTCGTGATTTGGACAATTTTCTACGTGATAAAAAGTTTTCTTCTCAGGAGGCAGTACAAAATGCTTTCACACAGTTTGTCGAATCTAGATCACGAGAGTTCTATCGCAAAGGCATAAATGACCTTCCTATTAGATGGCAGCAATGTATAGATAATAATGGTAATTATTTTGATTAAATAAATAAGTTAAATTTAAAAAAAAAAACGAATTTCAATTTTTCTGTACAAATCGGCAATTTCATACTTTAACCCCTAATATTATGCCTACAGAAATTCCAACAAAATTCAATTTACTCAGATCCATTTATAGAAAATTACGTTACCGGAAATAAAATAAAATGACAAATGATTAATCTTGTAACTAGAATTATTTAAATAATTTTTACGTGTCATTTTTTTTTTCAAACTTCCTTGTCGTGTAGATATTTCCTATGTGTAGAAATCCTGAAACTCAGGTTCTGCTTATGCTGTCAATTTATATTAGGACCAGTGCTATGAGCAATTAGGCCACTGGCGCCAGTTGCCTAACTACCCTTATGTCCATATGGGTTGTTGTACATGTGATTACGGAGCGTCATACCACTGCACTGATAAGACTAACCAAAACCGCACGAATCGCATGACCTGTATGTGTAAGCTGTTCAAAGCGGATAAGATGTGGGCTTGAATGTATGTAGGTACTTAGTTACAGAGATATGCAAAATCTAAATTAGTTAAAGTAGATGGACATGATAGTATTCAGTATCCGTGGTAACTGAAAGTTATGTGAACGGGTAGGGTCTTAGGGTCTTTACTTACTTCATCATCGTCATCATCATTTCAGCCGAAAGACGCCTACTGCTGGGCATAGGCTCCAAGTACCTCCACTTCGCATCCAGCGGATTCCTGCAGATTCCTACTTAAGTAATATACGAGTAATAAAAGGTTTCAAAATTTTAAATACTGTACATAAGGGAGTTATTATATTTGTGCGTTTTAGTCTGTGCTAAATAAATGTATTTTCTTTCTTTCTTTTGATGTTATTGACAAAGCAGCTTTGCAGCTACTGGGGCTGACTACTCAAGGGGTACTGGAAGTAGATACATTTTGTATTGCCATCCTTGGTGGCCACTTTCTACGAAAACCATAATATTAAAATAGCATTGCATCAGTGGGCACTATAACGAACAAGAAAATAAAAGCTTCACTCCGAAATAATAACATTTCAGAATCTTATCATTCCTCAAAACCATAACGTAATAAATTTTCGTGTCAAAAAATTCCTTAATAAATTAAACCTTTGGTCAGGCTTCGCCCTAACTTTACGGACATCGACAAATTAGATCAACAGTCAGCCAGTCTCGGGGGTGTAAAAACACACCGTGTTCCATCAACCCTGTTACGAGTATTTTCTTTTTTTTGCTGGCTGTACTGGCTCCACAATTTTCCTATGAATACCGCTAGCATTATCTGGGATACAGATGTACATATTCATAGCCGAGATGTTTTTCGATCATTTTGTTTTTGGGGAGTAGAAGGTAATTCAGTCTCGTTTCGGTTTTGTTACATATTTTTGTGACCTGATTTTAAAGGTTTGACACAACATAACATCACGCCTGTATCCCTAAAGGGTAAGGCAGAGTTGCACCTATAGTACACTCATATTTCGCTAGTTATATTTAAGTCTGATGTCATAGAGCCCGTTGCCATCAACTGGGCCCAAATCTTGACTCCAAATCTTACCTCCGGGGTAACTACTGAGAAATAGGTTTGAATTATATATTACAAACTTTATACAAGGTCAAATTAAATTAGCTAGCGAAACTCCGCAGAAGTTATGGGTACTGATATCTAATCACAATAAAAAAAATACTTGATGTTTTTTTGTTTGAGGTCAATGACCGCTGGTTCCGCTAGGACCACTAGTTACTTTAAGTATGAGTTGAGAAAATAAGTTTATTTTTATTTTGTCGTGTTCTCCTTCACTTCTGAGAAGTTTACACAAAAAAGAACTTGTGTTTAAACTGGTATTTCAAATTAATTTCTTTATTGTTTATCATCGACGAAGTTTCGCTAACTAATTTAATTTGACCCTGTACAATTACATGATTGTCTAAATATGAGTGTAAGTAAAGTTTTACTCATATTCCATCAACGATATTATTATGGCAAGTCTTTGATTTTCCGCGGACCATCCCACCTCTGACCTCTCCAACCCTTAGGGAAACCAATTACCACTTTTGTTAGAACAGAAAGTAGACGTTGTTTAACTTTGTAACGTGATAACATAATAACGTTATTTTTCTTCACTATTTTCCCTATTATATCATAAGAAGTTCTCTTCAGTTTTGAATAAGGCAATTTATTATTTAGTTTTACCTAAAAAAGTTTAAGGCCTTCTGGCTAAGTAATAACAGCCATACGGGTTGCCCGCTGGGGCTGCGGGTTGTTCGAAAGAGATACCTTGGCCCCTGGCACAGGCAACTGAAGGAACACGGGTGGGTTTTAGTCAGTAAAAGTCTGACACGCCCTTCCGCTCAGCCCAGAGCGGGAGAAGTCAATTGCGATCTCCCACCCAAAAAAAAATAAAAAAGCCGTTGGTCCCGGCTGTCATTCGTGGATCTTTTTCAGTCGTTACGGGTCGTCAGACGCCCGAAAGTTTGATAGCCAGTCTTACCAAGGGGTATCGTATTACCCAGTATCTGGGTTGTGGAGGTCAGATAGGCAGTCGCTCCATTTAAAATACTGGTATTCAGCTGCAACTGGTTAGACTGGAAGCCGACCCCAACATAGTTGGGAAAGGGGTAGGAAGATGATGACCTAAAAAGTTTAAGGCTGACCTTCCAATTAGTCTGAAGATTATTACCATTTAACAGCAAGCGCGTGTCAAGAGTTTTTTAAAATAAATTAGATCGGCTCAAATTTATACTGATTTCCTGCGGGAGCCTTAAAGTTTTTCTAGGATAATAATGTAATTTAATCCTGTCCTCAGCAAGTTTATTCTGCCACTTAACGTTCTTCTATTAGCTCCATAATTATGTTTTGTGGGGTTTCATTATTGTACTTTGTAGTCTTCTTCCTTTCTGTGGCTTTTTTGTTTTTTAATTTTCTAGCCAAGGTTTTTCTAAAGTTTATTCCGCTATCCACCCATCTGATGTATACGTACATAATAAGCCATGCAGATGTTGTAAGATGTTATTAGGTTACTTACCGGCGTACATTTTACAACATAACATAACATCAGGCTTGTATTCCCCGAAGGGTTAGGCAGAGATAAAGAAAGAAAGAAAGAAAAAGGAAACCTAGAGATGAACCGAGATGACCGAGATGTACCTATATTACAGCCACATTTCTCCTATGTTTAATTCCCACGTAACAGGGCGTGATGACAATAGGAAGGCGGAAGCGCCGGAGGAGGCGTGGAAGGCCACGTAACAGGGGGACCTGTTACGTGGCCGGGCACAAATTCAGACTCCGGGCTGCTACTGAGGAATTCCAGTTGGAAAATCTCAATAACACTTTGCCCGACCCGGAATTTGAACCCAGGACCTCATGATCAGTAGTAGCGCTTGTGAGCATTAGAACAACGAGGCAGTCGTATTTTACAACCTCCACGTGTCTTATAATACATATGTGAAGCTTGTACTCGTATGCTCATAACGTAACATCATCATGGTAGACGAGAAAGCATCCGTGAACAATTTAATATGTAACACAACCTTGTATTCTGACCAGTAACTAAGTAATACTACTGTGGAAACTCCCTCATGTACGAAACAAATTATGTTGCTCTGGCCAAAAATACTTTTAAAGAATATATGAGAAAACTCCACCACGGTCCGTTTATCATGTTGTCTACACAGAATTTAAGGTGAACCAAATGAAGAAGTAGCAAACGTACGTGGCTCAAGCAATCTTACCTATTTTAAAATGTTTATTCAGCGGCGGGACGGAGGTACCGTTGGTAACACGGGGAGAAAAATAACATCGTTAAAAATGCTACATATTACCATTTTTATTAGAAAATATACTTACGGTGTATATACGAGATAGGATACCGCTAATAAATTGCGTGACTTTCACGACGGCATTTGTCACCCTTAGACCCTTGGCACTTGTGAAATTGTGCTCATATTGTAAGGGCTAATCCTCGACGAGAATTCATCAGCTTCTAACGTTGCCCCTTATCGGGCCGACCCTCGCTTTCAACATCCATCCACATTATTTTTTGTCACACTATAAGTTTATAACAAAGTTAACGTGTCTCTTGCAAACTGTGTAATAAAATTTCCCTCCTTTGACTATAACTTTTCCTTAAAATATAGGCGCGTGCATGCTTTGTGTGCCTTGTTTGTGAATAAACTCTACGGTTTCTTTTTGTCGTGTTCTGTACGAAAATACATACGTGTAAATGGAAACTACCATTCATATACATCGTTAAATTTTGATCGTTTTACGCATTACGCAAAGCAGACAATCTCTTCATTGAGTCAAATCGAGGAACGCCCTATCATCAAATTATCACGACTACCTGTCGAAAGAAGTGATACAGGGTGCGTGGAGAGTGAAGGTGACACAACGCCTATCGAACAACAGAAAACTGAGAGACCGAAGCGGAAGAAACCTGCTAAAGGATCCTTAAACAGTTACGTTTGCATATTTTTCACGTTTGCCTTATGCATAGCTACATCACTGCAACAGACTACAGTGAATGTCACCACATTATTGTCAGCAAAATTAGTCTACTTCAACAAAATTGCTGAGATGGAAATACGACAAGACGACTGAAAAATGGTTGTGTATTACAATATGACAACATACTGGCGAAGTTTATGTACAAAACGTGGCAGACTACGTCACACATTTGAACAGTCTGACTAAGGAAGAGCCAACCTTAATATCCATCGCCTCTCAACTAGAACAGGAAATCAAAGAAATACAGCACTATAACGATGTTTTGCGATCGGAACACGGAACGCGCAAGAAAAGGGGTCTGATAAACGGAATTGGTTATGCAGCAAATTATCTATTTGGAGTCCTTGACGAAGAATTTGCCAAAAAATACGATAGTGATATCAACGTCATACAGACGAACGAAAACCATTTACTCAACCTCTACAAGGAACAAACATCAATTGTGGAAGGCAAGTACAATATTTTGAAGAGAAACGAGGATATCATGAACAAACAATTTATGCTAATAAACAAACGCTTCCAAGAAACAAACGAGCGCATACACGTGGAACGTAGCAATGCAAATGCACTCAATGTGATGTCGTCTGCATTAGCTGCTAACTTAATAATCTCCAACATAAGGAGAGTTCAACAATTACTGCTCGACTTAGTGACTGATGTAAAGGGCGGACGCGTCGATGCACATCTACTGAAGCAAGATCAGTTACAAGAACAATTAAACATAATATCTGGACAATTACCTAGTGACCTGTCGCTATCCTGCACTAACAGCCATCAGTGCATCCGACAGATGTATAAATTGTCACGAGTACACGTCAAGCTGACGAGAGACTTCTTCTTTTTGAAATCAAGCTGCCTTTGGTGAACAACGAACAGTACGAGCTAAGTCGAGTCATACCTATTCCTTCCATAACAATGATGGCGCGTGGCTCTACACATGTTGTAAACAATGCTTGATTCGAATTTTCTGTCTATCTGGCACATTATCGAAACAATTAATTGCTACTGGTATTATCGCACTTGATCCTGGATGCATGTTGAAAGGAGATAACATTATACTTCGCTCTCATAACAACTTTCACAGTAAGATAAGCGTGACTGAAGACGAGCTTTACTTGAGAGAATCGACTATAAATCACTTCATAGCAGACAACAACTATACTTTTGAAACTGGGCATCATGAAGTGATGATGAAGACATTGAAAGCCAGGATTGAACAGGTGAAGCTGCACCAAGAGACTCTAGACGCGGTGGCAACTTCCCACGACACACATCGCTATATCATGTATAGCTTTATAGTCGTTGTTGTTGTTGGGGCTTGTCTATGGATCAGTCTCAAACTGAGGAAACGCTATCGTCCAGATCTTCGAGTTACCTACAGACCTGATAACCCGGACCAGGAGCAAGCCATCAGCGAACCACAACCACGGACGAGCCATGGCACTTGCTGCTCGCACAAGGTCGACAGAGCATCCTCGCCGGCAACCTGTTACATTTAGATATAAGCTTTGGACTTTGTTCTTTATTTAGATTGTTTTATTTACTGTGTTTACACTATCCTTACATTTTGCTTATTTTTGTGATTTGGGAGTATGTACGGGCACGCTCGACAATTTAATGCTGACGCCCGCGATCATATGTAATTACGTTTATACATTATTACATTCGCATTACTACAGTGAGTTCAATAAAGCTGCTTGGTGAATACACTTGTTGGTGTTTTCTTCCACATTACACAAAAGATTTCCCGCCACACATAGTACCTAAGCAGTAGGACTCCACAGGGTCATTGTACTCAACATTATGAACAACTTTTACTACGGGACCAATCCTGAATTCGTGAAAAAAAAAATCTGTTGATCCATACATTATGTCAAGTTATGCGAACATAAATCTATGGATCAACTGATTTTTTTTTTACGATTGCAGGGTTGGTACCTTAGTAAAAGTTGTTCATAATGATGAGTACAATGACCCCTTTTAAGGATTAAAACGATCAAAATTTAACGGTGTATAGTACATTGTGCTGATTTGTTGTGTATTTGGTTTATTCAACCCTAAAATAGGGAGGCGTTAAAATACGAATAGCGTAATGACCCTATAATGTTCCCACTACTGAGACACAGGCCTCCTCTCTTTGAGGTGTAACAGTGCGGATTGGTAGATGTCACATGTCTTCAAATTTTTGATTCTAGGACATGTCGGTTTCCCCACGATGTTTTCCTTCACCACTGGGCCACCACTGTCCGATTGAATTCAATTTAATTATTTGTTCAATTCTAAATGGGTTCATACTCGTGAATGACTAAATAATGTTTCGTTAACAAGGAAACTACAACGCCTCTAACCATCTTTAATTTAATTGGATATTCAATGTTTACTGTTCAAATATTGTGTTAAGGTGAAGCCAATTATTATTTACTAGCTGCGCCCCGCGGTTTCGATCCCGTGGGAATATCGGGATAAAAGTATTCTATGTGTTAATTCTGAATAAACTATTTGTGTGCCAAATTTCATCCAAAATCGTCCAGTAGTTTTTGCGTGAAAGAGTAACAAACATCCATCCATCCATCCATCCATCCGTCATCCATAATATTAGTAGGATGTTTAAACAATAATACTATCAACAAATTGGTATAGCTTCTAGGAACTAACAATTTATTCTGATAAGCAGGGATTTCTAAGAAAGTTTGTTTTAATAATAGGGGTTTAATAAATTTCGTTTAATAAGTTGTTTCACGTCCACTTGACACACGCGTATACGTCAAAAATGGCACTAACTATTATATCACTACAAAAAAAAGCGTTGTTTCAAATTATAATTACAAAATTATGGCCTTGCCGTACGTCAAATAAGAGTACGTAATCGTTATTATTTGACGTAGGTATGTTACGTTAACCAACCGTTTGAAATAACCGGCCCTTACTTAGGTATCGTTAATATTAAGAAATTATGTTCAGTTCAGTCACAGATACAACTGTATCACTTCCTGGGGCGAAAAATAAATTCATAACGGAGTTATAATCCGATGATTGATGTTCCATCACAGCTAATAAATTGTGTTGTTAAATGTATACTCGTAGATACCACTTCAGCTTCTATACATTTATTGTAAATGAAAGTCGCATTTCGTGTCTATCTGTGTGACCGTGTTGTTTCTCTAAGCTCCGCAACGGATTTTGATGCGGTTTTCACTATTATCTATAGAATTTATTCCGGAACTTTTATGTATACAAGCTGTTGTTTTGCATCCTCGTCAAATTTCAGGAGGCTGTTATGAAAGTCATAAATAATCAAATAAAATTACGATCCCTGGTAAATAATGAATACATACTTGTTTTTTTAGTTATTTAAGTTTGACAGTATTTCAGAATACACCACTATCAAAGAACACAATCGCGTTATGGTATCGTATAAGCGGCCGCGTTTTTATGTGTGTGTAAAAGGGTAGTTACAGTGCGGTCTCACACAGGCCGCGTTTTAAAATGCGTCGGAAAACGGCATGTGTGGGAACACATGCCGTTTTCCGAAAACTAGAAAAAAAATATTCATATTCATATATTTATTTGCATTCCATAATGTTGTAGAGGTGTTACAATGGATTAAAGCTATGGTACAATTATGGACCCTGTAGGGCACAGCAAAAGGTATAAAATTAATGATTAAAATAAAATAAATTTAGGAAACAAATTAACAATAAGCAATCTTTAAAATATGTAATTAACATTAAATTTTAAATTATTTTTATAATTATATTATAATTAACATTAAAAATAAATTTAGGAAACAAATTAACAATAAGCAATCTTTAAAATATGTCATTAACATTAAATTTTTATAGGTAAATATAACATTTTATTTCATTGAGATCAGTCTGTTATAGTTGGTACATATAATATTTATCTATGTATGTATGAATGTATCTATACAACTAACTGTGTGTGGTGTCTGTTTGTGTTCAATAGATTTTTTTGTCTTGTATGTATTCGTTTATCGTGTAGTATGCTTTTTTAATTAATATTTGCTTGAGCTTATTTATATATGTCGTATTGTTGGTTTCATCCTTTATTGCATCTGGTAGTTTATTAAATATTTTTATGAACATTACGTAGGGGCTATTGGAATGTAGTTTCATGTGCGAGGAGGGTAACATTAACATATTTCTATATCTGACAGATCGCTCGGTATGTTTATCGCCGCGGGTTGTGAAAAAGTTCATGTATTTCCTGACAAATTTGCATATTTCAAGGATATAGATAGATGGTAAGGTGAGTATTTTATGTTTTATAAAAAAGGGCTTACAGCTGTCGGTTTGTTTTATGTTGACTATAATCCGAGTTAACTTCTTCTGGAGAATAAAAAGCGTAGGCGCATCTGTGCTATTTCCCCACATTATAATGCCATAGCTGAGCCATGCATGAGCGTAGGCGTAGTATGTAGTAAGTGCAGTTTGCAAGTCGGTAGTTTTTTTCACTTCTCGAAGTGCGTAGGTGAATTTTGCGAGTTTTGATCGTAAATTTTTATATGGAGCTTCCACGAAATGTGTGTGTCTATTGTTAGTCCTAATAGCGTAAAGTCATTAACTACTTCAATTTTTGTGCCGTTTGTTGTGAAATTAACTGGTAATGGGGATTTTTGCTGAGGGTAGAAAGTCATTAGTTTAGTTTTTTTATAATTAATCTCAATGTTGTGCTCATCCAGCCATGTTTTTGTTTTATTTAATATCGTGTTTAGTTGGTCGTTAATATTACTATTTGTATGGCATGTAGTTAGCAGAGATATATCATCTGCAAATAGCACACATGGTTCCTTCATGATTTTCGGAAGGTCATTGATATAGATGATGAATAGGAGACATCCAATAACACTGCCTTGAGGAATTGATGCATTTATAATCTTCTTATCGGACCTTACTTTGATTATTCGGTTTTGGTCGTAGTTAAAATGTTCTATTTCCCACATATTGCTCACTATTTTTAAAGTAAGACGCAAACCACTTATGTGAAGTTAAGAATATTTTAAACTGCACTTTATCATATGCCTTGGTCATGTCTAAAAGTATTCCAACCGCATATTTTTTATCATTTATAATATCAATAACTTCTTAATATATAGATCTACTTATTTTATTAAGTAATTACTTATATTATTTGTTAAGTTTTAGTAAGGATCCCTAATCTTTTCTAGCAATAAATATAGCCTATGTCACTCAGGGTGAATGTAGCATTCCAATAGGGAAAGAATTTTTGAAATCGGCACAGGAGTTTTTGAGTTTATTCATTACAAACATACACACAAAAATACAAATCTTTCCTCTTTAAAATATTAGTATAGAGTATAGATAGTATAGATTCGTGTCGAGAGTCAGTAGCATAGTTACCTCCTTTTTTTTTTTTTTTTTTTTTTTTTTCAGGATGGTAAATCATCTAATGACTCCTCCCGCTCTGGGTGGAGCAGAAGGGAGTGTCAGACTCTTACTGACTAAAACCCACCCGTGTTCCTTCCTTAGCCCTTTATGTACCAGGGCAGCGGTAACCCTTTCGGACGATCCCGCTACCCCGGCAGGCTTCGGCCCCGTCGGGCCCCGTCATCTATGCTGACATCTCTTTGAGGCGCACGTGGAACACTTACGCGCCGTCCGGCACGGGCCTGGTCCTGATCGGACGGAGAGCTACCCATTGCTCTCCGCC
Organism: Apamea epomidion; assembly: GCA_947507525.1. Taxonomy (NCBI): domain Eukaryota; kingdom Metazoa; phylum Arthropoda; class Insecta; order Lepidoptera; family Noctuidae; genus Apamea; species Apamea epomidion. The sequence continues at coordinate 8,805,955 of OX382232.1, forward strand.
CGCAGGCCCGCGCCTACGGTAGCCGGGAGTCGTCACGCGGCTCCCGACGCCCGGAGCGTCTCCCTCGGCGGCTGAGGTGTGAGGATCTCTCCCTCGCCCATCCCGCCACCTCCTTCGCTAGCATGACTGCTTCGCAGAAGGAGGTGACCGCCTCCCACTCCCTCTCGCCCCGGACCATGGCTTGCACCAGGGCCGGACGCGAGAGGTCGCCGCCGCTGCCGATCGCCTCTACGAGGACACGGCGGTGCTCTGCCCAAGCGGGGCAGACCTCCACCGTATGCTCCACCGTGTCCTCTGGGCGATCCTCGCAGTGGTGACACCCGGGCGTCTCCTCCCGCCTAATTATGTGCAGGAACCTCCCGAAACATCCGTGTCCGGAGAGGACCTGCGTCAGGCGGTAGGTGAGAGCGCCGTGACGCCTCTCTAGCCACTCCTCAAAGAGGGGTCTTACCGCCGCTATCGTGGCGTGCCCTTAGGTAACCCCCTTAGCCTTGGTCTCGTGGTCCTAAACTAATGTAAGTATACCTAAGTAACTTTGAGTCGGCGCCATACAATCAATAAACAAAGATCACTAAATTGCCTTTTTAAACCTCCTTGAATGAATAATAATAATAATTCAGCTGAATCCGGTTAGATTGGAAGCCGACCCCAACATAGTTGGGAAAAGGCTAGGGAGATGATGAATAGTTACCTCCTTGAATTTGACGAGGATCCAAAACGACACCTTGTATAATACATTTATATTAAACCTACAAATAATAAAAAATATAGTTTTGGAGGAGGCCTATGTCCAGCAGTGGACGTCGTTCGGCTCAAATGATGATGATAATAAAGAAACTTCGATATTTCGTCAAGTCGTGAAAAACCCTGCGAAGCAGGGGCGGAGCGCTAGTTTTATAATAATACGAAATGAAAACTAGTGAGTCCTGGTATAGGTACTTATTCATGAGAGCAGCCCAGAAATCATACTGAAAACTCAACTCATTTTAAGTGAATTATTACGTAAAACGAGTCTTACGTAAAATAAAGTATAATAGTCAAATAAATTATACAGTCCACTGCCCTTTTCGTAGCACCAACATTATCAACTGCCCATTCCACGTTTTTAATCAACACCAAGAATCCGAATTCAAGTTTCTAAATCCTCGTTAATATGCTATCCATTACTGGGTTGCGACTAAAGTTTGCATTAGCATTAGCATTATCGCGGCAGTGGACTCGTAAAAAGCAAAGTTATCAAAGGCGAATGCTCTCACTTGGAAGTTAATGAGTCGACAGTGCGGTAATGTCAGAACGTAGGCATTTATTTTCATAGAACGTTTTGTACTAGAGTTTCTTTGTGGTTTTGCTTCTTATTTTGGTGTTCTATTTTGTAAGTGAGGTATTTTTTTAATAATATCTGTGTTCAGTTTATACAAACGACTCATTACTAAATCAATAGTGTGGTAATAATGAGACACAGGACATGTCCTGGTTTAGTTTGTCAGGAGTTTAACTTAACGAGGGTATACATGTACATGTTTAAAATGCTTTTTTCTCCCTATTGTATTAAACTTATGGAATAAATTGTTTATACAGGCTGATTTTTTAAAGACCAGCCAAATTTAAGGATGTGGTACAGACCATCAAACTCAACAACTTTCTCCATGGGACCAAAATCGTAATCGCGAATAAAAATTCAGCCGTTCCATACATTTAGGTCGAGTAGGTATTGAAGTTTTCTATGGGACAGTTGATAAAATTTTCGCGATTACGCTATTTGTCCCATGGAGAAAGTTGTTCAGTTTGATGGTCTGTACCACATCCTTAAATTTGGCTGGTCTTTAAAAAAACAGCCTGTATATTTATTAAATAACTAAATACCGGTTCTCATACTGATTGAGTATTTTCTCGGAAACTTCTGCACTGAATTTCGTACAGTAATGGCTAACATATCTTTTGAAAGCCCCTTCAATACAACACTCCTTTAACGGCTGCCGACTGGTAATATTTTTATGTAAAACAGATCGCACCCCTTCCCCATATGATTCCAAAGAACACAGACTGACAATACATTCTATTCTTATAGAATATAGACATATTTATGATGCACTTACCACCGGCGCAAAAACATTCTCTCAATTTCATCCGCCATTTTTAACGTACAAGGATTCCCTTTATGTAAATAAGAAAGGCTGGTAACCCAAGAACGTGTGTAATGTCGTTGTGGTGCTTTATATTATTATTTCTAAGATGGCGGACATAAAAATGGGCGCGAATAAAGATAAGCTCCGTTAACTGTGTACATTACACGTCTATTAAAATTTAAGTGAATGTACCTCTGGAATAAAATTATGTTGGTTGAGGAAATGACTACGTTATTTTGTTTGTGTGGAAATACAGACGATGCATTAGGTTTTCGACACAAAAGATTTTATGACAGCAGCTCAAAAAGGATAATCCAACCAGCACGGTTGGTAATGGAGCTGACTATTCGCGGTGCGCCGGAGTTACTTAAGGGCGATGCTCTAAGGTAACCCGCTAAAATAAAATTTTCTTAAGTTTTTTGCAATTTGCAGGTAAGTGTTAAAATCGTGAGGCGAATCACATCAGCCCCTAGACAGGAAACTACATGAGGACCACGACCGTTCTGACAAGAGTGCTATGAAGAAGATGATTTTAGGATGAATGTTGATAAATATATGATTCACGACTGTAACAAATATGTATTTACACAAATATATAATCCTTAAAATCATCAATAGAACCCTCTATGTTCATATAACCCTATAGAATGACTATTCATATCATGAAATATCCATCAATAGGGTTATATTAAGTATCAAGCGTTTTGCCATACGGAGTGGTGTTAAGAGTATATACGTATAGTACCCTACCTACCGCAATTTAACAAAGAAAATACTATTGTGAGGTACTTTATATAGAACCTCACAATAGTATTTTCTTTTCCGTACATGAAACAAGGGACAACTAGAATCAATTATTTTTTTGACATTCAAAAGTGCTTTTAATATGCCTAAGAAATAAATGATTTAACTTTGACTTAAACAGATACAACTTCGGAAATTATTGGTATACCCCCATCAATGGGCATCCCACACTGACGACGGTTTTAGAGGACATTATAAAAGTTTATAACAGGTTGACTGACGAAGAGTGACATTTAAGAACAACCTGTTCAGAGGGTAGACACGCGTTGATTGATGATTCACCTACACTGCCGTGTGATTAAAGCCTTCAACACACCAAAGGCTTTGCGCCGTCGTGTTATATAATATCCCTTGTACACAATTCGCCTGGACCTGCCGACGACAGATTTCGCTCACGAGCCGAGTTTGGTGTGACCGAGGCTTTGTGTGAAGGCCTATTTATAGCTCGAGCCACTGCAAAATTAAGCAGTCATTTGTTTCATTCACGAATTGTTTTTCCGAAAATATACTTGAATATTTTTGATGCGGAATTAAAAATATATAAAGAGAGAGAGAGGTGTTGTGCGATAAATATGTTGTCACTATTTTTGTCTACTGTAATTTATATATTGTATTAGCTAATCTATATATTGTATACTATCATATCTATCTATACTAATAATAAAGCTGAAGAGTTTGTTTGTTTTTTTTTGTTTGATTGTTTATTAGAACGCCCTAAAACTACCAGTAGGAATTAAAAAATGTATATGATAGCCCAATTCTCGAGGAAGGCTATAGGCTATTTAACATCACGCTATGACCCTTAGGATCCGAGCAAAGAGAAAAAAAGTCAGAAAAAACGCTAAGCGAAAATGAAGTAATGACGCGGGCAAGTGATGCGATGCGATGGACTGGGTCGCGACGGGAGTACAAGATTTCACACGGACGAACGCATAGAAGCTAGTATTTAAGAAAATTCATAAAAATTGCTATACTAAATACTTAGAAGGAAAGAAATCATTTAGCTTTAAAAGCAAAAAAATATTATCATACAATGTTGTCAAATTTATTTTGACGAAAAAGGTAACCTATGTGTCCAACCAATTGCTGAATCGTGAAGGTAGATAAAAGCAACAGCATTAATTTTTTTGCGAGAATATTCTAAAGGCTAAAATCAGTAAAAGCTAAAGCCGGTACGTGTATACGTAGGAACTAATAACAACTTTTAAGCTGACGTGCTAAAGAATAACATGGACCTTTCACACCTAATTTGGAAGAAAACTATGCACTGCCAGCAAACCTAACGAGATACGACGTTGCTTTTAGAGATAGTTCCAGAGGTTGTAGCGGACTTAAGAAAAGACGTCATTATTTACGTAGATTGCCTGGTTGTAAAGCGTATTGTCTACAAAGGAAAGCGAAATAAGGTGCAAGTTGATAAAAATGTACGGAAATATTTTTCGGTGTATCAGTTTTAAGCGGCTGTTGTAAGTTTTCTTTTGTTTCGAAGTGATTTTTTTCTGTGGCGTTTTGTTTGACTTTGTTTTGGCTTTTTCCTTTGTTTCAGTAGGTGCCTAGAGGACAAAACCTCTTTTTCCTTTGTTTCAGTAGGTGCCTAGAGGACAAAACCTCTTTTTCCTTTGTTTCAGTAGGTGCCTAGAGGACAAAACCTCTTTTTCCTTTGTTTCAGTAGGTGCCTAGAGGACAAAACCTCTTTTTCCTTTGTTTCAGTAGGTGTCTAGAGGACAAAACCTGTTTTTATTAACATACTTGCCTAGTCTACATTCTGCCTGCGACTTCGCCCACGTGCAAGCTATTATGGATATTCATGGGTTTAATTTTTTTTTCACGGAACATTAAATATTTCTCTAAAATAAAAGTAGCCTAAGTTACTACTTATAGCATCAGTAATCTGCCAGTGAAAATCGTTCCATCCGTTTCGGAGATTAGCCAAAATAAACAAAAACAAAAAAAACAAAAACATTTTTTGTTATAAGTACCTTATACACTGGGTACTAATACTGTTCATATGCATTAAATAAAAAGCTGTTTTTTTTTACTTAACAAACAGACACTTCAATTTTATTAATTGTATAGATAAAACTTTTTTACAAAAAAAAAAAAACAACAGACTTCCACAAAAAAAAACACTGCAAAGAGAAAAATAACTTTAATTTCAGAAGTCGGTGTCAAAAAAGGAAAATGCGGAACCAGCGACACAATTCGTATATACTTACAAGATTAGAGATACCCCAATAACAACTTTGACAGAAATGAGGGTGTACCGTGGTATACTGAACACATCTGCGTACCCCTTTAGAGGGTACAGGCGTGACTTTATGTTGTGTGATGGCGTAAAAAATACATACATAAGCTATAGCAACAATAGCCGTTGATTTGCTGGCATTTATTGAAGAGTTCCGTTGTCAGTCTTCGAAACTCATCATCAGATCTTGTCGAAATTTCAATGGGACCATTTGGAAAGTGTACCCTTTCCAACAAAAAAAGAATTTTTCAAATCGGTTGGCAAGCGACAGAGTTATGCGCAAACAAACATAAAAAAAAAATTAAAAAAATACAAACATCCGAATTGAGAACCTCCTCCTTTTTTAGAAGTCGGTTAAAAAGCAGAAAAAATTGTTGCCGCGAAAGCTTTTTGTTGATTTTAGACTAATTAGTCCAAATTTACCAAGATGTTTTCATCCCCACCAGTACATAAGAACTTGAAAAGCAGGATATACAAACCACAACTTCATTCACAACAAATCTTTGACCGACCGCTTCTAAGAACTAAATACTTCCGTGTATTCAACTGACTTTGTCAAAGACCATTTTAATTAGATTCAAAATAACTTGAATTAATTCCTTTGCTTAGTAAACTCTCCAGTACATACAAGAAATATTTTGAAGAGATACCAGTTAATATTTGCTAAATAATTTGCTGTATCTGGCTCCAAATTAACGTAGCTTAAAGTCAAGATAGTAAAGGTAATTTCCATAAATATACCTTCAATTTCCTGGTAAACCTTAGGAACTACAACCCTAAATACTATGTCTCGACGATGTACGAGTATGCTCGCCTTGAATAGAATGTTCATTTCTGAATTCGTAGTAGTTACTACAACACAACGTACCTTGCTACATTTATGTTTATATTGTTGGGAATAGTTGTTTTTGCTCTAGAGCGCAGCCTTTTATGTTTTTTACAAGCTTTTATTTAACTTGCGATGTATGTATGTATGTATGTTTGTTCGGGTGGACTCTTGCAACTCAATTTTGAAGCAGATATTTTCAACCGATTGAGCTAAAATTTTGCACGCATGTGTAAATCGGATGACAATGCAAAATTATTATGACATACAGCTGATCTGATGATGGAACCGGAAGGTGGCCATAGGAACTCGGTAGTTAAACGAAACAACCCTATCGAGTTTGGACTCGTTTGATCCGTCTTGACGAGTACTTTGGTGCTAGATGGTAACCAGGGTCTGGTGATGGAGCTGGAAGATGGCCATAGGAACTCGGTAATTAAACGACACAACCCTATCGAGTTTGGGCTCGTATGATTCGCCTTGACGAGTACTTTGGTGCTAGATGGTAACCAGGGTCTGATGATGGAGCTGGAAGATGGCCGTAGGAACTCGGTAATTAAACGACATAACCCCATCGAGTTTGGGCTCGTTTGATTCGTCTTGACGAGTAATTTGGTGCTAGATGGTAACCAGTGACTAAAGATGAACAGGTAGCTTAAGTGCAGTAAACGCATATAACGGAAAAACACTGCTACGCGCTACGAACTACGCCGTAGTCAATCTCGCATCAAAAATACTAAAAAGTTAAAAATAAAATTGTGTTCTAAATGTTCTTTAATGTTCCATCAAAATGTAACATGCTTTTATTTATTTCTTATCAGGTTTAAATTATTTTTAACTTTTTAGTCCTTTTTATCAAGAAGTAATTATTTTTAACTTTTTAGTCCTTTTAATTAAGAATAAAAGCTTGTTTTTAAAAAGTTTTTTTTTTTAAATTTTTTTTATTAATAAGTAATAAAAGCTTGTTTTTAAAAAGGTATTTTTTTAAATTTTATTTAACACGAAGCTTGTTCAAATAAAACGTTATTGGTATATCGTTTATTTACCTATTGATTAAAAAAAAACATATTCTATTTATTTAAAGATTACCAACGAGAAGTTCATTACATCATAAAATTAATTAATTATTAGGTAGTAAGCCGCAGCAACACTGCAATACCCAATGTATTGCATTGTTGCTACGGCGTAGCGGCCACGCTGTTGTCATAAGCAAGTCAGCTACGGTCTGCTACGCCGTAGCAGACCCTACGACGGCGTAGCAGTTTCCAGTTTTATATTTTTGTGACTTTGTTGTTTATCATGCTTTCCAAGGTGACTGCCTTCCCACATAAAAGTGGCCAATTAGAAAGCACATTTGGCAGACGAAGCCGACATCAGCTTAGTTAAGGAAAGGCAAAAAGAAAAACAGCGTATATTTTCACCTAAAATAATAATTCTAAAAGTAATATCTTTCACCCAAAAGTCTTATTCACCTCACAATTCCTTAATAACAAGAAACATTCCCAATATAATACGAATCAAAAGGTAGGTAAGAATCCAATACAAAGTTTCCGAGGCAGTTTCACCCCGCATCTTTCATGTCCTCGACTGGAAGATAGCGGTCATCGACAAAACGATAGATTGCGTCTTCCCGTCTATTGATTTTCGAAAGGTAAGGTACTCTCTAATGTTCGGCGATCTTTGCGTGGACTTCGAGCTATATAAGGATTGACCACGAAACGGGAAGATTTGGTCTTGGCTTGTTTTGGGTTTGAAATTTGTAGTTTTGGTTTGAATCTTTTTGTTTTGGTCATTATTATTATTTTATTTGCCCTTCAAAGTTTTTTTTTAATTTTCTCATGTGTGTAAATTTTTTAATACTATGACGAAATATTTCGATGAGCCTTATCTCTGGAGCTAATGGTCTGAAGTAGCAAAAGTGAGCAAAATGTACTGATTTTTCTTGCTGAATGGGAGAAGAGGCCTTTGTCTGACAGGTAACAGGCTAACAATCTTCATTGTTGATAAGAATCAACAATGAAGATTGTTAGCCTGTTTTGTAGTTTGTATATGCCATCATTATCTTCAGGATATAAGTAAGAACTTATATCCTGAAGATAATGATGGCGTATATATATAATAGCATAATCAGCCTATAATGTTCCCACTGCTGGGACACAGGCCTTCTCTCGGTGAGAGGCAGTTGGCCGTGATCAACCACGCGGGCCCAGTGCGGGTTGGTAGATGTTGGATGTCTACGTATTTTTTTGGTTCTAAGACATGCCGATTTCGTCACGAAAATAATGAAAGTTTATCATAATTTTCAGGATATAAAACCTTTTCAAACATTTTATTACGACCTAATTAAACCTTTATAACTCGAGTTTTCCCGAGAATAATGGTATCGGTTTCCGTCTCGGCCTGTGATTTTAATCTTAGCCAAGACCGATCCCCTTGAACGTTAGGTAAGACATGTAAGTCGGCTCCCGGGATACTCTTTAGATAACGAGCGAAGTTCCACCTAAAGATCTTGTAAATGTTCCTTCGCCGCAGCCAGAATTCGTAATTCAACTTCCATTTTGCAAGGACCCATAAAAATAATGTTTTATACAAGACGGTGATAAGCTTCGACCTCCGCTAAGTTGTTTATTGCTATCAGCTCGTTAGCTTATTAAGGTGTTTTTGAGTGGGTTATTGGAAACTATAAGGTTAAGGTTGGGAAAAACCGTTCAGTTTCAGTTTTTTGCTTTTGTGGATGCTCGTTTTACCAAATAGCACCGCACTGCATTCCCAAAGTAAGTTATTAAAACCTTTCATGATGAACAAAATGCCGTCGCCAAAACACTTTACAGTAAAGTTATTTTGAAACTAACGCAAACATTTCAAGCGAAGCGAAACGCAGCTCCTTCATTAGAATTCAAACAATCTTCCACCTTAACATTCAACTTACATACATTTAAACACGTAGAAGCACAGTCTCCGTATATTTAGTAAAGTCAACAGTTCCTAGCGTTCTGTTAAAAGAGAAGACGTGAGGCAACATAACGAGGAGTCGAACCGAACACAGAAAGGTAGGTGTCCTCCCAGGTACAAGAAAAGGGAGGTACTCACAGACCATTAACTGTTCACTAGTCACACTGACCCGCCAAAACTGCACTTACAGAGCTGTTTCAGCGTCGCGTAAAACGTAATGTCTTTCAAAAGGTATTTGGCTCCGCATTTTTGGCGATATGCGAATTTGATTGGAACTTTGTTCGAAGGACTTTTGCTGCGGGAATCGTTATTGAGACGATTGTTTGAACATTGGAGCAATAGCATGTAGAAGCGTTTATGTATTTGAGATTAGGGGGATTTATGTAAGGTGAGGTAATAAGTTTATACAGGGTGGCAGGGACAACGACGCGCAAACTGAAACCATGAATTCAGCACATGGTATGGCACCCCAAATTTTTCGTTAGTTATCAAAAATAAAAATCTGCTTGTTTCATAGAAAAGTGCAGTACCTTTGTGGTCAAAATATATGGCAGAGTAAATTTATTTTTAAATTACTGGCGAAATATTTCAACGCAGTGGGGTTTATAATCATGTACTGAATCCATAGTAATAGGTAATCGATGGTGGCAGGGACGTCGATGTCCCTGCCACCCTGTATTGCGAAGACAGACACAGTACCTACTTATACTGAGAACTTGATAGTAGTCTTAAGATTTCTGGATTTTTACACATCTGCAGTCGTTTTCATTTTTATTGGACAGCCAAAAATATATAGCTATGTTATAAATCGCGCGGTTTGAATTTCATATTACACTATTTTCGAAGGCGTATTCCGGTCACAGTCGAGTAACTTCAGTCTCTTTACGACGATACATTTATATCCATTTATTTGCCGAATATCCCTCGCTGTGAGCCACCAACGACGGAACAAACGGATGGGTACGTTTCTATTGCCTTTGAGATATTTCATTGACTTTTACAAATGCGAATGCCTGAGTGTCATTGGGATCGAATCTTGGTGTGGAATAAATTGCGCCCATAACATTGAATTCGCCCTTTTGTAGGGATATGTTATGGCGAATAGGGGCGATGTTCCTGACCGTCTACGAGTTTTAGTGTTCAGTTATAGGTAAGTACACGTTTATTTTTGTATACGTTTGTAAAAATTGAAAATAAAAGATTACTACTATTTGGTAGATACATATTTTATTGCAAACAAATCATCGTTTCCATGAAAACAAAAAGGCAGATGGGCGTGCAATTTTCACAGAAAAATATTCACAATGTGATAAACTAAGCTCAAATCGACGTGATAGTCTTGAATCTCGATAAATATATTAAAATGCTAAGTAATACCGGGGTTTTGTGGGCGTGTGCAGGTCGCTCGCAGCCGACCAGCGGGTTCGTGACAAGGAAAGGGTCGACCTACGGAACCGTAGGCGTGTTATCATGGTAATTATGACATCCCAAAAGAAACTCCCCACATTCAGCTGTAGTTTTTACGATTGCCCCAACTCTTCATGATGACATTCGCAGATAAGGATTGGAGATTGTGTTTTTATTGAAATTTCACGCAAACGCTGTAATCTATCCGAGAATTGGTGACACTATCTCCTTGCAGCAGTCATTGAATCATAACATATTGGCCATTTTTTTCTGACGATTATTTACTATGAGCAATGGAGAAGTATTTGGTTTTGACGGTATTTTTGTTATATCCTGCGGTACCTATCAGTTCAGAATCGGACAGTAGCTTTGTGTTCCAACTAAAAGATGCACCCGAACTTTATAAAGACTTCGCAAAAAGATATCACAGAACATTTAAAAGTGAGTACGATTACAATCAGCGATATCTCAATTTTGTACAGACTTTGAGGTATATAAATAGTATAAATTCTCAATCAAAGACACAGCAAAAGGTTTTACCGAATCAGTATGCTGATTATTCTGACGATGAGAGAAGAGCGTATTTGAAACAAAATCATAAGCACATAGATCCTGAACTGAGAACTATATTGCGAATGGGCCGTGAACATGAGTAAGTTCCATTTTTTATTTATGGTGTCTTCGGAAACCTATACTTAAAATATTTGATACACATTTAATCAGCCTTTAATGTTCCCACTACTGGAACGCAGGCCTCCTCTCTACGAGAGGGAGTGCGGGCTTTCATCAACCAAGCGGGCCCAGTGCGGGTTGGTAGATGTCACAGTCATTTCGTTGAATTTTTGGTCCAAGGACTTGCCGGGTTCCTTCACCATATTGAGAGCAGTGTTGATGAAATTATTTACACAAAGTAAAGCATCTGCCTGGGTTAGAACTCACGACGTACAATTCGTAAGTCGGGGACGCTATCACTGGACCGCCATTGCTACCAAAATATTTGATCAAATTTAATTAAATCAGTCGTCTATTTGCTTTGTTTTTTTGAAAAAACGTTACACACCCACACTAGGAATTTCTCCTGTATCGTGGGTGCGTTTATAAACATTAAAAATCATATACACAAACAGCCAGACCCGGAACAACTACTTGTAGATCATACAAATATTTGTTCCGTGCGGGAATCGAACCCGCGACACGCAGCGCAGCAGTCAATTTCTCGTTATAAGCTACGAGTACCAAGTAGATCTTTTAGGATTGACAGTGTAGGCATCTAAATATTATTCGGTTGTGATGACAATGTATTTATTTCAGGCGAAATGAATTGCGGTCAGAACCGCGCCGGCCAGAACAAGAAAGAAATGGTTATGGTAAACGCACATATGGAGAAACCATTGTATGGTAGTGATAATAAAATAAAGAAAAAACAAATCAGAGCAAAAATTATTCTGGTGCGAAGTAAATGATTTCCTAAACACTGCACGCTGAGTCAGGCTTGAAGGGGCCAAATAATTGACTGGAACATCGGGACTGAAACAGAACTGTTCAATTCCTACCAAATTGTTCGGATTTCCGGCTAGATGAGAGTTCTCCCAAAGGGTTAAGCTGGTTTTGAACTTTATGTTTGTATTCAAGCGGGGAAGTTGTCATAAATATTGGAACCTCTCCTTGTCTAACTGTGCTGAACTACATCAAACTGCTTTGTTGACGCAAAAGTTGGGCAGCTCAATATCCTGTTCCTCGTAAAGTGAGCGATTATAAGCCTCCAAGTAATTGTTTACGTTAATACACGTTATGTTTTTCACGCTCAATAACGTGAACGATTCAACTCTACCGTAGAACGGACTTAAATTAATCCAGTTTTAAAATTGAATTTATGAACGCAATTCACCGGAAAAGCAGTCGATAAAAAAAAAACTTTTATCATTTTACGTAACCTTTCAATTTTTAAACTTCTGTAGAATCATAACGGTAATATTTCGGAATGGAAGCACAGGCATTTAATAAACATATCATATTCACGTTAATAAATGCTCGAATATAATGAAATATTGGGAATATCCGAAAAGCATGGCATGAAAAACTTCCAAAGCATTCTTTTGTTCGATTTGAAACGGAGAAACATAATCCGCGTAGGATGGGTTGTCTATGGAATGTCTTTGTGGATGGTCACGCCACAGATTTAGCGGACCTAAAGCTGTCCTTCCAAAGATAGAAAATATTTTCATTTTCAAGCGCTGAAAACCAACGCTGGGGCTCTGTCTCGTATAGGGTCTTAACATTATGCTGAGCGATGGCCGTTTTGCGTGAATGTGACGCATGTTTGTCCCCAACTTGTTATTTTTTTTTTTGTGTGTGTTTATGTTCTTTTTTACGCTCCATATTTGCCGAAAATAAATGTATTTTCTTTCTTTCTTTCTTTGTTGTTAAATTAAGTGTGTAACATTATCATTTCGTTCAATTGTTTTATTTTAACAGTCAAAGGGATTGTCGAAAAGCATGAAAGCCACGCGCCAATATTTGTGTAAAAATTAAACTCATAAAATCATTTCAAAAACAATTGCCTGTGCATTTTCGTGTGCGTCATGAGATATTTCACGACACATTGAGTTCAGCTCTAAAGCCGCGTTCGCACTTATGAATATAGTTACATTGCACGATAAGTAATAGCGTTCGCATGTGCTTCCCATCAAGGAAACCCGAGATCTAACTCGTTATGGTATTCCAAGGATTTTCGCACATTTACATACCTTTGACGATCATTGAATATTGTGTTCGATGATTGCGATCTCCATTTGTATAAAACTCGTTACAGCTTACAGTCGCACATGCGTGAAATTTAAACATCGGATATATTATGTGGACTCGGCTTAACAAAACTACCAGACGTTTATTTATTACAGTTTTTTTTTTGTTTTTTCATGTTGGAGTGCTGACTTTTTCGCCAAAAAAAGTTACTACTTCAACTCTTAACAAAAATTACTCATTGGCTTTAAATATGTGTACTGCTCAAACTTTCAGCCGTATCTGAGCACACGGGTTTTATACCACACGCAAACTTTAAAGCGGCTATAATAGGTAATAGGTGGAGTTAAGTATTCAAATTTTATGCTTAAACGTTCCAGTTTCCTACCATCTACGTGCACCAGCTACTCGATAGCCGTTCGGTAACCATCACTGTCTATAGAACGTGACTTTTTCCGTGGGAAGACAAAAGCAGCCCCCGATGCATTTTTCACCGGAATAGATTTTACGCGAGGAAAAATTGCAAATTTCTACAGCGCACCGACACGCGCGGTGGTACCGTGACTTGAGGAATATTCGATAGTTGATTGCTCTGCTCATTTTATAGCATGTGAGATTGCGATCGCTATTGCGACTTACGATTTATATGTTTGTATTAGTGTTTTAGTTTTACGTTTTCAATCTGAAATATATTTTAAATAAATGGCGGATTTTTTTAATGAAGGATTCAGTCTTAGTTCTTCGTGGGTGTATCACTTTTTATAGTTTTATCCTACTATACTACCTACTTACTTAAGGCAAACGACGTAGCTCGAAGAATTGCCAAACTTAAGTGGCAGAGTGGACAACATCATTTCAGCCAAAAGACGTCCACTGCTGGACATAGGTCTCCCCCAAGTACCTCCACTTCGACCGTTTCTTTGCTTCCCACATCTATCATGTTCTGCGAGCAATGTGCCCACATACATTGCTCGCAGAACAGATAGCCGTTGGGGCCGAAAGGTTTTGGAGTGTTGACAGCGTACCGGAAGCCGTAGCGTTGGAAGAAAGTGGACCGATGACCTTGTGATGGTTGCAGGAGCTCGCTACCTACGTAAAAACATTTTTTTTTTACATATTTATTTCAGTTTCCAAGATAACATTTTCATAACATAAAAGCTTAGTCTTAAAATGATAATAATAAAAGGTGCCTCATTTCATTAAAAGTGTCTAACCTCTGCGAGTTGACTTCGGTCCCTATTACGCCTTCCAAAGGTCTCGAGATACAGAAAAGCATCAAAATAATAATAATATGTACCTACATTAAAAAACGGAGAGGAAAGAATCAAAAATTCATCCGCATCGCTGTCAACGCTATTTTTGTACATAACCAAAAATAGGAATTACCTACATAAACTGTTCGAACAGCTTTGTTACCTAATCTTATTAAACAAAAAGCTTAGCTAATCTTAGTTTTCTAGAAAAACTTATTTGTTGATATTTAAACCCAGGTATTTTTATATTGCCAAAAAAAAGATTATCTTTAACAGCGAAGACAGATTGCTATTCTGCCTAATCCAATGTAAAAGCCTTGACCTATATCGAAGATAAACGCTGAACGAAATGGGTCTAGAATTACCAGGTGGCTACAAAATAAGGAGATGCTTGCAGAAGGTCAGCTATATAAAACGACCGAAAACGCACGTACACATAGATACGGCTCACGTACAGCGAGTGCAAGCGCACTCGGCATTCGTTTGATCGCCGTAAGTATGCGTCTATGTTTTGGTGCACCTGTCTTCGCTCTTTGTGTGGAGCCAACCTTCTGTTTCTATCAATTTTCAGTTACAACGGTGTTTGTTTCCCTCGAGACGTGCCAAATTCGGAGCCTAGAACCACCAGTGAGTGTTCCACTGGGGATACCAGAGTTCCTCTCACATTTCCTGGATTAGAGCAGTGGATGCGTTTATTTGGTACCAGTAGGACTTATCCAGGCAAAGGATATCCATGACAATTTCCACAAGAAAAAAGGTAGACAGCGTTCACACAGGTAGTTAGATACGTATTTTAGTAACTGACCAAGACGTGAATATTTTTAAAGTTTTTATCTGATTCTACAGGATGTAAAAATACCCACATGAAGCCGTTATCTACACATTTTGTATTTCAAAATAAGTAAATTGGTGCAAAAATGATTGCTGGGAAAATACTTTTTTTTTTGTGTGTTTCGCTGTTTACGGCAGCGCGCAGTGTAACGCACGCAAAACATTGTGCTTATGGGTGAATGCAACTGTACAGGGATCGTGGGGTATGTATTAAAACATTTAAAGCTTTTTTTCGCAAATTATTTCAAAAAAAGTTGGAACCTTTGATACAAAAAAAAAAAACAAAACATAATAACAGTAAGAACAAGTGCCTCCCGGCTTCGTTAAAGGTATTTTTACACCCGTTATTATTAAATTACGAAAATAAATATATACAGCGCGAGTTATATAGGTGTAACAAGGCTATTAGACAATAGCCTTCATTGTAAGTTGGTAATAAGATTACATTACGAGTCATTTCCTGGTACTGCGATATCAGGAAGCATTAAGATATAATAATCCTTTGTATTATCTTTTAAGACTAACTCTATTAGTTTTGATCAGCTCTTCAAGCGGACACACCTATTGTTCCTTTTTAAAAAGCCTTTCGCCTTCGCCCACAACCTATCTCGTGTTCTGCAATAATATTTTTAATAGACTAAGGGCCGATTTTTCAATCGACAGATAATTTATATTCGTGGAATAAAATTGACGTCTGACAGTATTTGTATGGAAGAAATGACAAAAATTCAAAATTATTCCTCCGATAAAATTATCTGGCGTTGGAAAAATCTGTCCTTAGTAAAGAAAATAGTAATTTCTTTACTTGGGTTGATTTTTCCAACGCCACTTAGTCAATTTCGATACGCGTCGAGTCAGTTATTTGGAATTTAACCAGTCTGTATTTGCTCACAGCCATGTCGGTATGAAAGCGGTTTACCGCAGTTAATCAACGTCCATCAGAGAATGTTGTATGTAAGTATAAACGTTACGAATGTACACGACTGTGGCTGTTAGCTTTTGAGTTTATTTCGGTTTTTCACGTGTGAATCGGTTGGTTAGGTGAATCGATCGTCTGGATTTTTTTTTACTTGTGATCTCTTTTATCTTCTTTGAAACGTATTGCAAAGCAAACACCTTTGCTTCACGCAAAATAAAGCATCAGGAAGATACCACTTGACATTTTGACTTCCATAGTCAACAGTTTTTCGACGCAAATAATTATAGATACAACTCATAGAGAATAATGTGGAATAGTATCATAAAGGTTAGTTAAATATCCAGAAATGTAGGAAGTGCAAATATATTTCACAATTGGTTGAATTGATATTACAGATCTCTGTGGCAGTCGAACAAAGCACTTAAAACAATCAATTAACACGCCATAACACTGCGCACACCACAACGACAGCATATCGTTCACGCGATAATTATAATTGAAATTAAATTAATTCCGTGGAAACATTTCCTGATAATCTCGCGTTGAACCATAAAACGATTTTAAAGCGCAATTTCGACTCAATTCATTTGCAACGAGTGTGCAGTAAAGTTCAATGTTGTATGAATGAATACGTCGACAACTCGACATGGTGTCTAAAGAGGTATAATCGTCCACAAAGAGGAATTTCTCTCGGTCCACATTAGCAGCGGTTTCCTGGAGCATCGAATAAATGTGGGCAATTTGCGAGAACGTTTATCACCTAAAGAAAAGTTCTGGCGACGTCTGTAACTGCCGTAATTCCGCACCGAAATTCGAGGGTTAATCACGCTGGCCATACATCAACGCTTTATTTAATACGTGCAACTTTGTTTGGGACTTAGTTCACACCCGTCCGCCGGCTATTGTGTGATGTTTTTATAGCCGCTAGATATTATTTTGAGATCGCCATTGTTTGGAATAAATTATGGCCACTAGGCACACATAAATTTGAAATTTGGGGCGGTCTGTTAAAATATTTTGTATTGGATATCGTTTCATCATGCTTGTTTTGATGTATGGTCCTCAATTATGAATTGAACTCGAACATTTATGTAGCGCTACTGTCATCGTATGTCACTGTTGGACGGATATAGGAGCGAAATAGAATCGCGAAATATCGCAGAGATGATAAAATGGGAATATGAGGTCAGAAAAAATGTTCGGATAAGCAAAACGATCTCCGATCCATCTCCGTTTTGTTTGATACAAACCACACTTTGCTTATACCACATCTAAAACATTAACTAAGTAACAAGTCCGGTTTTAAGTCCAACACTAACTTGACGAACTCTAAATTCAGCGCTAAATTCAAGAAACAGAGCACTTAAGTTGCTTAGTCGCCAGTACTATGTTGCGGCTGGTTGGGTTAAGTGTTCCAGGGTCAACATGGGGTACAAGTTTGAAAGGTGATTAAACAAGAAGCATCAACATGTTTGTTGGTAAACTGTGTACATCAGTCGTTTTTATTACGTACCGAGTGGACGTCGAGCGGTCAAAGTGCTGCTATCTACAGCGTCTGTCCTAGTTTATGTTCGGGTCTGTCTCTCAGGGTAGAGAGTTTAAGTAGAATAACGCATACGTTTTTGAAAGGGAACAGTAGACAAGTAATAAGAGTTATTGCTGATTTCTCCAACGCCAGGGAGGAATAAATTTGAATTTTTGACAGTTCTTCCATACAAAAACTGTCAGAAGTCAATTTTATTCCACGAATAAAAATTAATGGTCGATTGAAAAATCAGCCCTTAGTTTAATAAAATTGCCATAGACATCCGCATACCAGATTAGTGGCATAAAGTACCATCTCCTGGATGATACTGGTTATAAACTATTTGGCACACTATAAGCTCGTACAAGATACCATTTTCTGGATGTAAGCTAGTGCGAATGTTATCGGATATTTTAAGGGATATAATGATCCTATTTTGGCCTGTAGGTATATACCCACAGAGGAAAATAGGGAGATAACCATACATGGTTATGTGCTGAAAAGTGTGATTATTGTATTTATTGATACACTGATCTCGACGGATAGTTAGTGATTTCCGTATAAGGTATAAGATTATGCTGCCCATTTACTTTTAATATCCCTGTCATGAATTCTTTAAAAGGAAAGATATTCTGGTATTCTGACATTAAACACTATATAACACCCACACTAGGCCCAACCATGAGTTGTACGAGTACCTGCGGTTGGTATGGAAATAAGAAGTATATTCCGTACCAGAATACTCAAATACTGTTTAGTCTTAGAATAGAGAATAATAGCTGACATTATTTATCGGGAAATATTTAGTTAGATGAACCTCTAAAAACCTTCTACTGATGGACACTCGCTTCTAAAATTATTGAACTTTTTACGCTTCTAATGATGCACACTTTTAAATAATTGTGCCTCTTTTCAGCCAGTAACTAAGCTAGAGTACCTCAACCAAAGGGGTTTTTTTTTTTTGAGGATGGTAAATCATCAAATAGCTCTGGGTGGAGCAGAAGGGAGTGTCAGACTCTTACTGACTAAAACCCACCCGTGTTCCTTCCTTAGCCCTTTGTACCAGAGCAGCGGTAACCCTTTCGGACGATCCCGCTAACCAAAGGGGTTAGGTTAGGTTGGACCAGTGACCAACCATGCGCGAGCCGAATTAGTCGCACTAACTAAGCTAGGGCACACCGGACAAATGGGTTAGATTAGTTAGCAACTCCGGGGTGGGTTTCCGCATTGTCGAGGGGCCGATCGTCAGGGCTTTGCCAGTAAGCCGACGACGTAGCGGCCAACAAGTAGGTGGCGGTGCCGCTTGGGCAACATCGCAATTGAGGCGGGCCGCGATGTCGTATGGGAGGCATCGCGGCTGAGGGTTGGAGGCCGCGGTGGGAGAGAAGTGCCGGTATTGCGGTGCGCCGCTCTCCCTATCTTCCGCGGCCTTGACGGGGTGCCCACCGTCTGATAGCGGACGCGGTGGGGCCGCAGGGGATAGGAAGAGCGGCCAACGTCATACCAACACTCCTGTGTTGGTATGACGTTGGCCGCTCTCCCTATCCTCTGCGGCCGTAAATTGGCAGGCGGCGGGGCCAATGACCTGACCCGTCGCAGGGGGACCAAGGGTGCCCAGACACGGGGTCGTCTGGCGCCCATGTGCTGATTTGGTCCCTGGGGTGGTCACGGCGTGCTATGTGTTCTGGTGCGCCGGTGATGGGGAGTACTCCCCAGAGGAGGGTCCGGTGACGGACAGCCGCGGCGGGTTCACGGATGAGTGCTAACGGGTGCCCGTGTTCCCGCCGTAAGCGGCAGAGGAGGACACCGTAGAGTTTTAGCGGGTTAGAGTCTCACATAACTCTCTCGTGTATATCTCCCGTGGTAGTGCAGAATGCAAGAGCATTTCCGCAATTAAAAAAAAAAGTTTTGCAAATCCGGCCGAAGTCAGTGGTGGCCGTCGCCCGGGCCGGTGGATGTCCACCCGAGGACGTGCGGACGGGCGAGATTCGCGTCTCGACGCTTCCGGGCTCGGCGCGATCTGGGTGCGGTGCCCGGTGGCGGCGGCGAGCAAAGTCGCCAACGCTGGGCGTCTATTGGTGGGGTGGGTGGCAGCGAGGGTGAAGCCGCTGCAACCCAGGGCCTTGTGGTGCTACCGTTGCCTCGGCATTGGACATGTCAGGACACGGTGCACCGAATAGACCGCAGCGAGCTGTGCTATCGCTGCGGTCAGGTCGGCCACAAGGCGGCCCAGTGCTCCGCAGCGCCAAACTGCAGCATGTGTACAGGGAGGCCCGTCGGGCACAGAGTGGGCGGAAAAGCCTGTGGCGCGCCCGCCCAGACAAAAAAGGGAGGGGGTGCCAAGGCTGCAGGGGGCTCTCCCCCCCCCCCCCCCCCCGATGGCGAACAACTAACACTTTATTTCAATTCAATGATACATTAAAGAGATCATAGATGTCGCTACTAGTCGTATTTTGTTACTCATTCTAACACCCCCACTTAACAAAATAATAGGTGCATACATTAATTCAGTTTTTATCAAATAAACCAAACATTCCTAAATAATTATAATGTTTCATTTTTCGGCTGACTCCCGGCCTAGGAATGGTGTGGAGGGAATGGATTGCGCATAGTAGCGCTCTACCATTTCCTCCAGGTCTATATCAACCACTCTGCTAGAACTCAGGATCTCTTGCTCCAGAGCATGGCAGAGTGGTCAATTCAGGTGGCTGTGGTCGCCGAACCGTATTTCGTTCCCCCCAGGGATAACTGGCTAGGAGACCTGGATGGTCAGGAAGGCGCCTGGTATACTGGTGGACCGCCGAGATCGCGCAGCTGCGCGCTGCGTGCGTGGCGGTTAGGCGCCAGTACACCCGATACCGGAGGAGACGTCGTCGGGTCCCTGACGAAGAAGCCGAAGTGCCTCCCTACCTCCGCCACATCGTTGGGTCTTATCTGTCGGAGAGGTGTGTCACCTACATGGGACGTGATGGCAGAAACCAGCGCCACATGTCGTGCGGCATTCCGCAGGGCTCGGTCCTAGGCCCGCTCCTGTGGAACGTCGGGTACGACTGGGTGCTGAGGGGCGAGCTCAGACTGGGGACCTGACGTGTTATGCGGATGATACGCGGATGACACCCGGCGGGCGCCGCCGCCCGCCTCAAACATCGTGGTCGGGGGGGCTCGGATCACTGTCGAGTCTACCATGAAGTACCTGGGATTGGTGCTCGACAGCCGTTGGGACTTCGGCCCCCGCTTCCGGCGGCTGGCACCCAAGTTGTTGGGCGCGGCTGGGGCGCTATCAACGCTGCTTCCCAATCTGGAGCGGCTCTACTAGGGAATGGTGCAATCGATGGCCCTGTATGGGGCCCCGGTGTGGGCCCCTGACCTAACGACCGGCAGTATCGCAATATTGCGAAAACCGTAGAGAGCGATGGCCGTCAGAGTCATCAGGGGATATCGCACAATCTCCTATGAGGTGGCCTGCATACTGGCTGGGACCTCGAGGCGAAAGTACTCGCGTCATTGTATCGGTGGCGCGAGGAAGCGAGGGCGCGGCGTGAGCGACCGATGCAGCGACACATGGAGCTGCTTCGGGTGACGCAGGTGCTCTCGGGGCATGGTTGCTTCGGGAAGTACCTGTCTCGCATAAACAGGGAGCTGGACGCCCGGTGTCACTACTGCGTCGACTGCCGGGATGACATGGCGCGGCATACGCTAGCAGAGTGTGCCGCCTGGGAGGAGCCGCGCCGTGCCCTCATCTCAGAAGTGGGCAGTGACCTGTCGCGGCCGGTCGTGGTCGAGTCGATGGTCGGCAGCGAAGAGTCCTGGGACGCAGTGGTTTCCTTCTGCGAAACGGTTGTGTCGCAGAAGGAGGCTACGGAAAGAGAGAGGGAGATCTCGTCCACTCACCCGGCCCGCAGCAGGCGCACCGGGCGTCGGCGGAGGGCGGATAACGCCCTCTTCCAGCCCCCTTAAATGGGTCCAGGGGCGACGGACTCGGAGGCGTCCGTTGCCCCCCACAAATCAGGACCCGAGGTGGCGGCGCGTAGTGTTCCACGCGCGCCCCTCTTAGACGTCGTGGGGAGAGTCTAACACCTCACTCCCCCCCTGACCCGAGGAGGCCCGCGGTGGCGGGCTGGCACGAGTCAGGGGTTGCGGAAGGATCGTGCGTTCCCGCGACCCCCGACGTAGGTGTGAGATGGAACACCGGGGTGGTTTTTAGTCAGTAGGAGTCTGACAGACCCCGCCGCCCGCCCCAGGGCGGCGGACATCCATGAGGATTTTCCACCCCAGAAAAAGAAAAGGAAAAAAAAAAAAGGTTAGCAACTAGCTTCATATTTTCTGACTGACCAACTTCTTGAAAATTCAAATGTGCCTGTAAATGGTTTAATTGAAATAAATGCTTTGTTTTTTAATTAGAACTGTGACAACCGTAGCAGCGGCCGGCGAGCGTTATATCAATATTGGTCGCAATTACTTGGCTATTTAGTAATTTTAGGAACTCAAAATAGGAATTATTTGAGGCTCACAAAAAGAACAATCATTATATGAGAATATTCAATAATATTTTTAGGAGCGCAAAATGGGAATTAAATACATACCTTGCCTTTTTTATGTAGGATACTGTACATAGCAACATGATTCTATCTCTACATGTCTCATTACCCTTTAATCTTAATAAATCCAGTTATAACTTAATTTGAAGCAACTATAATAGATGTTTATTACGTATTAATAATGTTAGAGAAATTCCTTTGTGTTTAATTACAGCAGAGTAAACACTCATCTCTCATAATGAATTTGCAGAGAAACGATATTGTAATATGAACTGTTAACTATAATATTTCAAAACGCCTCTAATCTATGTAATCTGTAAAATTTGGATTTTAGGATGATGTTTTTGAGGTTAATTTTTCAGTAGTGTTGCTTAACTATTGATAGTTAACTTTGAAACTTGTAACAATATCGATAGTGTAAAAATATCAATAGTTCTAATACCCCTCATATTAGAACTATTGATATTTTTACCCCATCGATATTTAACGAAAATTTAATCAACACAATACTATTGAATTTTCGTACAAATATCGATAGTTCTAATACTATCGATAGTACATCAGTAGTATCACAACTCAAAACTATCGATACTATTGGTACTCATCAATATTATTACTTAAGTCTGTCGATTGATACTGTCGATAGTATCTTCAGTATTGTTAAATTCAATACTATCGATATTGCGATAAGACTATCGATATTGTTACTAGGTTTCGAGGTTCCATGAATCCTTTCCAATCCGGTTTTCGGCCTGGTCGCAGTACCACTACAGCCTTAGTTAACGACACTGATGACATACGGTTAGGCATGGAGGAAGGAAATCTGACAGTTCTTTGCTTACTAGATTTTAGCAATGCATTCAATACTGTCGATTTCGATATCCTGCTTGGTATGCTTCGCTCGCTTAACATATCTCCAACGGCGATTGATTGGTTTCGTAGTTACCTGTATGGCCGCCGGCAACGTATATGCATAGAAGAGTCTTGCTTTTCGTGGTGTTATACTTCTGCCGGTGTACCTCAGGGTGGCGTTTTATCTCATTTACTTTTCGCAATATTTTAAAACTCCATTACCAAAAAACTTCCTTCTTCCTACCACCTCTATGCAGACGATTTGCAAATTTATAAACAAGCTGACCACTCGAACTTGGCTGATGCTGTTCACATTATCAACAAGGATTAGGTTTCAATCTGTGAGTGGAGTGAGGCGCATGGGTTGCAGGTTAGCCCATCGAAGACTCAGCTCATTGTTGTTGGCAGCTCAAGGATGATCCCCAAGATAAACTGGTCGCACTAGTTCCCCACGTTCAATTTAACGGAACTGCTATTCCATTCAGCGAAAAGGTTAAGAACCTTGGGGTTTAGAGCGACAAACATCTTTCCTGGGGTCCTCAGCTACAGGAGGTAAGTCGTAAAATGTTTGCATCTGGTAAGTCACTGAGACGGTTGCGGAACTTTCTTCCAACTGCCACTAAAACTGCGCTTGCACAATCTCTTTTACTTCCCATCCTTGATTACGCTGATGGCAGCTATCCAGATCTTACTGAGGCACAACTAGATAAACTTGAGTGACTTCAAAACTTTTGGATAAGATTTACATTTGGCCTGCGCAAATATGATCACATTTCTGAATTTCGTACAAAGCTCGAGTGACTTCCCATAGGTACGTCTTTGCCGGAATTCTAATATCTTATTTCAGCTCTACAGTATTTTGTTTAATCCTAAAACCCCCTCTTATCTTAAAGAACGTTTCAAGTTCCTTCATGACACACATAATAGATATCTGAGGTCATCGGAAAACCTGAGACTAGAGATGCCGATGCATTCCACCAGTTTCGTTGACAAATCTTTTACTGTCCAAGCAGTACGGTTATGGAATGACTTGCCTGTGTCGGTAAGGCGTGCTCAATCTTTGTCCACTTTCAAAATTATGATAAAACAGCACTTCCTCTTTCCTTAAACATCATCATTATTATACTATTATTTTTTTCTTTCCTCTTGTTTCATGTTTATTATTATATGTATATATTAATTGTATAATGTAAATGGTATACCACAGACTACCTACTATATTTCTCTCTCCTTAATTTTAATCGGGGCTAAATATAATGACCACCATAAAATGCTTTGATACCCTTAGTTCTTGCACTTCAAATTGTATTCGAACACCAAATGTAATAAATGATCACTAAATCTTAGCGAGCAAATTAATGCGCTATTTCTGGCTAAATAAACCACTATGATTGCCATAAAATGTAGGTTTATTACCAAATAAAGTATTATGATGTCATATTAAGCTATGTCTCCGGATTGCTGCAAACTAGATAGACGAGGTTAATTAAAAAAAAAAAAAATGGCTAGGTTAGGTTAGGTTAAAGCTGTGACCTCCTACGCACGAGCCGAGCGAGAGAAGCGAGCGGTGCCACGGCAGCGGCCGGCGAGTGCCAGAAACGACTAGATTGCATAGAAAAAAAATATGGAAAAAAAGAGATTTATTTTTTGCAGGCTGTCGAGAACCGAACATGATTTATTTGGAGTCATTTTGCTTAAATAGGATAGCGAGATGTTAAGACTTTGGTTATAAGTTTACATTAAAATGCGGTTTTAATTTTGGTGATCATTTACTATTTTTGTCTGTTATTATTTATTATTATTATTTATTTATTCCCAAATTTCGTAAATAACACCTTAACAGCTATAACGCCAGTCGATGTTACTACCCAAAAATTTAATTAATAAAAAACCATCATAATTACAATTAAAAATACAATCCTAATTACATCAAAACAATTAACAATACAATCAAAATTACAATAAATTAAAAACAATTAAAACATACAATTACAAATACCATTGAAATTAAAATACTCGTACAACTAATAGCACTTCTCAACATTTCGTTATGTGTTCCTATATCTGGTGGTAAGTTAAATATAAGCCATTTTAATCCATCCAAAGGTTGTCTTTAAAAGATCGCTCTTAGCGATAAGACCGCCCATTGAATCACCCTTTGAAAAATTTAAAGAGTATTCTATTCTATTCAATCGATAACAACACTGTTTCTCAGATCCAATAAATTTCGGAGATAAATCCTGATAAAACATTTTTTATTTCAAACCTTTACAAGATTTACCAAAACCATGATATATGATATAATTGAGAATAGGTTTCTCACAGCGTGTTTGCAATATAAAAGAATCTAGATTTCCTCACGATTTTCTTTCCATCGTAAATCAACGGTGTCTTAGATATACTTGGGAAGCTATATTATGATATCCTGAGAGTCACATTGGTACGTGTAATGAATCCACAAAGAAGATGCCGTCTGCAAACCTTCAGGCCACCAGGATTCTCAAAGACATCCACTAAATTATATATTAACTGAATTCTCTCGAAAGTAATCCAATTACTTTTTACCTGTAATCATAATTCTCCCATAGTCGAGGAAAAAACGTGGAAATAAAGCCGATAATACTGTATAGATTGCTGACTCTTGTGAAATATCCAATAAAGCTTCGATTGCCAAAATATCGATAGGTTCCACAGGAAAGTTGAACTTCATTATTTTTGACATTTGTGAAATGCTGAGTGCTAATTCAACACCTCATCATAATCCTGAGAAATAAAGAAGAAAACCAGGTATTTGTGCTCGTTATAAAGAGTAAAAAAACTTTAAAGTGTCATTCACAAAACTGTTTGAGAATTATCATAGGAGAAAACGTGTTTGTAACCTACCTGCACTTTGTTCAGTACTGTAAAACAGATTCAAGCTACCGATATGAAGTTTAAATCGACAGTGGAAGTATTTATGACCGAGTTACAAAGTACACCCTGACGTTTCGCTGACACCGCTTTCATCTTGGCGCAGCTAGAAAATTTACAATATTTCCTCTGGAAAATCAATTTTCACCGATAGAGTGTTACCCGTGAGCTCTTGTCTTCTCATCTGTGAAAAAAGTCACGTATTATGTACGTTGAACGGCTTCTAAAAGAATAATAGCCTCATAAGATAGGTGATAGTGATCACGCGACGTAACGTACGCCCAAATGTAAACAAGCCATGTTAACGACAGGTAAAAACAACCACACCTGTCCAATCGTTATTCCAATCGTTTTCATCTTCGCGTTAATTTGCAGAGAAATTTTTATGATTACCAAAGGGATTTTGATTACGGTTGGACATTCGCAATTATAGGCCCAGTTCTGTAAAGCTCAATAATTATGATGACGTCACTCGTTGCGCGATCCCTTTACGAGCTGGTTCGATAGCGGTTTCTCATTTGCGTTATAAAATACAGAGATTTATGTGGTGCTATTATTTGGCAATACATTTTTAGGCGTCCAATCGTTTTGCGGCGGATACCGTGCACCGATATTTCAACAATAAATCATCCGTGGTTTGAGTTTGATGGTATTTGAAAAGGGACGTAAACATAAAACCAGCCGTATACAAGTTCGTTCAGATGAAAAAATGGAAGTCAATACGGGCGTGGGTATTACGTTGAGCGAAAATATTGATACAAAGTTTGGTTTGCGACAGGCGACTACAAGTTTTGTTATCTGATTAGTTGTCTATTAGTTGTGACATCGTCTACATTGTCATGTTTGTTGGACAAGTTTCGTTAGTTTTATTGACACTTATCTGTTGTAATTCAGCTTTTATTGTTATTGTGATAAAGTAAATTCGTTTTGTTGTTAATTTTGACCTACATTAGTAACGTTGATTGTTTCAGGATAA
This sequence comes from Apamea epomidion, assembly GCA_947507525.1. Classification (NCBI taxonomy): domain Eukaryota; kingdom Metazoa; phylum Arthropoda; class Insecta; order Lepidoptera; family Noctuidae; genus Apamea; species Apamea epomidion. The sequence continues at coordinate 8,832,861 of OX382232.1, forward strand.
TTCAATTTGTCTTTGACTGAAAGCACTCTTTGTCACCGCATACACATCTCTATAAAAATCTCTATAAACATTAGGTTACTTTGACTATCAAAGTTAGTCAACAATGTTGTTTGTAAAATGTAATTATTATTTTAAATAATTTGAACCGATATCGATTCTACTACAGTAAAAAAAAGATAATTCATTTACAAAGTTTTGCAAAAAGTAAAAAATAAAACAGTGAGTAAAGTATTTATAATCTTTAACTTTCTCTCTTCCCTTTTTTCTCTTTCTTTGATTATATCTGTTTCTCTTTATTTCTTTCCCTCTTTTATCGTTTTTCTTTTTAATTTTGCTCCAAAAGCTGGACTACCAGGAGACTGAAGGATTATTCACATACATAATATAATATATAATATTATCTAAAATCTATCCATACACACTGTCACCCATTCTTACTTTTTCCCGTCCTTACACACATTCAAAGGTGCGAACTAAACAAGACACTTACTCACTCCCATATGCACAGTCACATACACAACACACTTCCACCACATGCACACTCACACACATACACTCATCAACTCACACAGTTTCACAGACATACAAACACACATAACCCTTTAGCATTATAACTTTGATTTTATTTTTAACTGTAATTTTAATTGTAATTCCTATATTTAATTTTTACCTATTAGTGTTACCAGATGGCAATAACCTTGGCTGTCAACTCTGTAGCGACACTCTCAATGCTGTCAGATTGAAAATAGGACCCATGGCTGAGCGCTGACCCCTAAAATACAGGTCCAGGCCCAGTTTAATTAGGGGCTAGGATCAGATTTGTGGCAATACACTCGCGTGCTTTCTTATTGTGATTGTCTTGTAACATGTATTTTTAAGTGTCAAATAAATATTTTTATTTATTTTATAATCTTTGTTCTAGTTTTGTCTAAATGAAATAGAATTTGACTGCAGCTTATTTTTAGAATTTAGAAGTACTCTTCTTCGTCGTAAAAACCTAAAAATACACACATTTTTATAACTTTTAATCGCATTATAAATGATCAAATTCCGTCCACTACATGGTCCTAACGATGGGAAAATTTTAATCGCAAGGACACGACGAGATTACCGCTGGGCCTAACGCATTTAAAGTTCGACCCCTGAATATTATATTAGATCAAAAGGCCCAAATTAAATTCGTGCCCTCACTATTGATAGCATAGGTCTTCCTTATGAATATTATGTATGCATAAATTCGATTATACCGGCTTTGATGTAGTTATGCACAATTTCGTAATATATACTCCGTTTGGAATCTAGAAGTTTGATCTTTGATCTTGTTATGGATCAGGTTTTGTAACTTTGGAATGGGTGAGTAAAAGCTTGTAAAATGTACTTACAGTTTAATTTTAGTGAAAGGTTCAGACCAAAGCTGTACTTATTTCATATACCTACGTACATTACCTATATCAATTGAGAGACTGTTATTGCTACTTGTATGTACCTACATTTTTTTACCGTGTCGCAAAATTAGTATAATTATGATTCTACTAACTACTGATTAGGTTGGAACATTTTCGCCGTTTGAGGTTTTCTGCACCTGCTGCAGCCTGCCCAGCACACCCCACCGAAGATGATTTGATGTAATTCGTTATTAATTCTGGCACCAGTCTAAATACTTTCCAATCTAGACTTTTCGTTTATTTCATTCGTGTCATACTTTTATTCATACACAAGTATGTCGGTATTCAAATATTTGGATACGGTCCAGACATTGTTTACTGTAGTAATATCTAGGTTTAGTACACACGAAAATCTCTTGTTACCGAGAAATCTGTACGTTATTTATAGTTTACAATTATATGTCTTTTTCCACGAAGGTCGGTGGCAGATCTGTGAAGTCAGTGATAAATAAAGCCTCGTTCCAAATGCTCAATAGGCCCTCTAAGGCCATATTATTTTGCGCCAGCTTTACTGAACCATGATACGATCCCAACGGTTGTAATTTCACGTCTGGGATGTTCCTTTTCTCTTTTTGTTTGGAATGTAAATTTTCCTCATTCTGTTGAGAACTCTCGGAATCTCTCCTTTTGTATCGATACAATGTCAGATAACAAGAGATTTAATGAAGATGACTGTTTGCCACTTATAACCGTGGAGAATTTCAATTCGTCTGTTTCATGCTGAATTAGATAGCACACATTTGAGATGATTATATTTGTTTTTGTGATTAACGTTTCTTTTGTGAGTCGACTTTGATACTTTCAATCAACGTTTGTTAGATGAAGTGTATATCTGTGAGACCAAATCGATTAGGTGTGAAATTGGTTGGAAAATTTATCAGATATTGCATCCTTGCCTGTTGTAGTTACATGAAGATCGTTTATGAATGCATACAGCAAAAATATACTTTTAAAATGATACGAGTATTCTTCATGATCCCTGCGTTTATTAATATTATTCTGTTATTTAATTTTGTAGGAAGCAAAGTACAAAATGAGATGGAATTGTTCCAACGGTTCAAAGAAAACTATAACAGAGAATATCCCAATCACAAAAGTGAACAACAAGGGTTTAATAATTTTGTTCAAAATTTGGCTGAACTAAATAGGTTAAATAAGGAACATCCAGGCCAAGTCATTGCTTACCAGCTGAACCGATTCGCAGATCAGAATCCTGAAGAAATAAGTGAACATTTTGGAATACAAATGAAACCATGTAAGTAGCTTTTTTATTTGAGTTTATATATTTATTATTATCTTGTTTGGAGTCAATAAAGATAATCGCATCAACTGGTGAACTGCCCCCTAATTGCATAGCATAATATCAATCACAATATGAATCATTTTGAATGATATTGCTAATCCACTGCTTCATATGTTCGAAATATTTGTCTGCTTAACAACGTAAATAGCGCAATGTTTTTGAACTGACAAAATGAAATCCATTCCTACTATTAGTGTGCAATTACCCTGCTGGTTCCGAGTTTGGTCAATAGCTGTCTTGTAACGGAAACCTTAGTACGTGAGTCCGACTCATAGGTACGTCTCCGATTTCTTTTTTTTTTTTGTTACTATTGCTCTATTACTCAATCATGGCTTTCATATTTCTCTAAACATAGACCTCAAAAATAAACCATATCTAATCAACATATAATCTATTCCACACTGTAGATGACAACATGGAGCATGAAAACAAAGCAGCGCTACAGAGGGAACGTAATCATAAATTTCTAGAAGACATGAATCTGTATGATCTAAACGAAGTTGATGATTTGTATAAAGACTGGATAAAAAAATGGGACAAAGCTAATTTCACCAAAAAAATTGATAAAATGTCCCATTACTATAGGTTTGTTAAAACCGTAGTCGAAACGAATAATAAAAAATTGGCGGGCCAAGATGTATCGCTTGGTGAAGACGCTGATAAATTCCGGGAACCCAATCAATATTTCTACGGAAAATAAAAAATAAATTGTTTTATTTTAAACCTTAAACTTTCGGAAGAACAGATTTGTGTGAATTTGTTGTTTCTACAGTTTTATGGGAACCTGATTGTTTTGATACAATCACCCATATCTTTGCCACTGACCAGTAAGTTGATGTTATAGTTCAAGCAATGTTTCAACGAATATTCCATTGAATATTTATTGACTTAATAGAGATTTGATCAGGAGTAATCTGAGATTTTAAAATTATGGTAAACTAAACGCTTATTAGAGTTACGAATTCTGTTACATATACTGAATATTCATGTATTCATCTTGCTTTAGTTCGACCTATGAATTTTTTATACGCTTTTTTTTATAAGCGTTATTTAAAGACTTTATAGTCTTTACAAACAAAAACGTTAATAACAATGTAAAGACAACGTCATAGCTAATGTTTACACAAATAAAGTCCTCCAGACCGTATTTCAGCCACGGCGGCCAATCTCAACGTGCTTTCGGCGCGAGAGATATTATAGTGCACAAGTGTGCGTGCAGACACAAGTGCACCCCCTCTTCCCTCACTCTCGTAGTCCGGTGGGACGATAATCCGACACGACCGGAGAGAGATCAGGCGCTGGGCCAACGGCTTAACGTGCTTTCCGAGGCACGGGGGTATCACACCACCAACTTCCAAACTCCAGGCTGTCACTAAGAAATTCCTAAAGGAAATTCTCAATAACACTTTGCCCGACCCGGGAATCGACCCAGGACCCCACGCTCAGCAGTCGCGCTTGCAACCACGAGACCAACGATGTTTACAATGACATGACATATAAGCTAACAGACTTAAGTACCTACCTCTTTACTGATATGTTATACGTACGAACGTTGCTTAAAATTAAGAGACGTTTAAACGGAAGTGTGAGGTTAAACTTACTAATTACTTAAGTTAAAGCAACGTTTCTGAATAAACCCCTAAAAATAATATTAATAATATGTTAATATATATAAAAAAAAAACAGAAAAAAAAACATATGACATCAAAAATACAAAACAAAAAAAATCGAAATTAAACTCCACGTATTCTAACAATCATAAACAAGATATGTTTGAAACTTTAAATCGTCTCACTACAGCGTAGTATTAAGCATAACAGCACGTTTCACTTTAAGTTGTCTGAAATGGAAACAAGGAAGTAACGTACGATATGTCTGCCCCTATTTTCTCAGTCCGCGGATTTAAAGGAGTATGCGACTGAACACGGGTGCCGTTCTGCGGACTTTTTAGAGAAACGACGCCGCGTAAACAAAGATTATTTCGTTCTGTATTTTTCTTGCAATTTGTTACTTTAAGTGTTAGTGGAAAGACTGATGTTCTAATTGTATGTTGGGCCAACGTTGCTGCTAACTTTCCTTTTATCATCATGACTGCCCCGTTGGTCTCGTGGTTGTAAGCGCGACTGCTGATTGTGTGGGGTCCTGGGTTCAATTCCCGGGTCAGACAAAGTGTTATTGTGTTTTCCATTAGGAATTTCCTTAGTAACAGTTCGGAGTTTGGAAGTTGGCGGTTTAATACCCGGTGCTTCAGAAAGCACGTTAGGCCTTTGGTCCTGTGCCTGATCTCTCCCCGGTCGTGTCAGATTGCCGGCCCATCGGACTATGAGAGTAAAGGAACAGAGAGTGCATCTGTGTTTACGCACACACTTGTGCACTATATATTTGACGGCACGGTTGGCGCAGTGGTTAAGCGATTGACTGCTGCGCTGCGTGTCGCGGGTTCGATTCCCGCACGGAACAAATATTTGTATGGCCTACAAGTAGTTGTTCTGGGTCCGGCTGTTTGTGTATGTGAGTTTAAATGTTTGTAAACGCACCCACGATACAGGAGAAATTCCTAGTATGGGGCATTACTTATAAGAAAAAAAAAAAAAATCTGCGTACCTGGGTAATCTTCGCTGAGATTGGCCACCGTGACCGAAATCGGTCGGGAGGCTATTATTTTTATCATCAAGTAGCATGTATATAAATAATGAACATCGATAGTTTATAATCTATCTATCTATACATATATGTCAAACGGTTTAAAAAATAGAACGAACCTGCACTTACCGACAGGGTTCACGATCTGTCCGATTTTATCACCCGTAAAATTGTGAACCGTCCCCGATTTGTCGGTCTTGACAGTAGCAGAATTGGTTCCAGTAACTAAGCCAGGGCAAATATAATACGTACATATGTGATTCAACTTACGGTACCATACACGCCCTTTAATCATCAAGTTATCTGCTAGTGTTGTACATACATGCTGTACACACTTCTGTAATTGAAGTTATCACAATACCTGACTATATGTGATTTTTGTTTGTGTATGTTCTAGTGAGCAAGTCGTTGAAGTGTCATATTAATAAATAAATAAATAAATTGACACACTACGTCAATTTGCCGTGTTATAGCCATTTCATACAGCTGAATAATTTAATTTAATGTTCTCTGTCTCGTAATATCAATTATTTTGCGTACTTGTTACTATTGTAAGTATAGAAGCAAGTTTTTTTTTAACTGAACAGACTGCTGTGCTCCTGGGCAGTTTGTTGCGCCACTTCGCCGTTTTAGGGGACTGTCTTATGTAATTTTGATGTACGAAAAGTGCTGATTCTCAGCCTAACTTGAATAAACGACTTTTGATTTTGATTTTGTCAAAGAATGACTTGTGATTTGAATATAAATAAGGACAATTCAAGTTGGTAGTCAATTTGTTTAACAATAAAAATATAATATCCTACTAACTAAAACTATTAACAAACTAAAATAAGCCATCGAAATATTCCTCCACATCAACAACAATCAATTTCCCTAACTTTACTTAACGATTTGTTTGGGTTTATAACCTTCATTTATTTACTGAATTCTAACCAACTGGATAATTGTTAGCATAGTGTGAACTCGACTCCATAATTACGTATCTCGTATATTAAGCAACTACATTTATATTACCAATAACACAAAATACGGAGGCAAAACCGAGAGTTAACGAGAGTGAAATGGCTAAAACCAGCTAATAACAAAATAATTAGTTTGCACTTAAATATTAAATTAATTTTGTGGTTTTACCACCACCGCTTACCGTCCGATATGCAACTTTTTACCATTAAGTAGGTACTTATAACCAATTCCACTATCGCCATGTAACCGCATACCACAACGGTGCCAGTGGTGAGCAAAAAGACATTAAAAACGGTTTTCTAGGTATTGAAGCTAGGGCCAAAGCATTAAGGGATTTAGCGACGTTAAAATCGCATAAAAGTGACATTAAATTTTTAAGTGTCGGGATGCTGTAAAACCCAGTCTAGGTCAACGTCTGGTTGGTGAAATCTGTAACGTAAAACCGTGAAATAAAATACGACGAGTAATATCAGTTTAAAACTATCACATTGTAGGTACCGAGACCCTCTACAGGGTGGCAGGGACATCGACGCTCAACCTGTTACCATGGATTACACTTTTGTATTATACAGCAATTTTTTTTTGATAAGTTACGTACATTTCTAAGCTAGGAGTCTAGAATCATGTGCAGCACCCTAAGTGCGAAACACACAATCAATCTCAATCTGCATCATTTTGAAGGATATTGCTAATCCATTGCTTCATAAGTTCGAAAAAGGTTACCTTCATAAAGTCTGCTCAACACGTAAATAACGCAATGAATGTTGTTGAACTGTCAAAATGAAACCGATTCTGATTGATTGTGTGTTACGCAATTAGGGTGCCGAATTCATGGTTACAGTTGGCGCGTCGATGTCCCTGCCACCCTGTATGGTCTACATAGGTGTTTATTGTGCTACAACCGGATCTTTTGGCGTTTTGGCGTTTTGACAGGGGGTTGTTGGTTCACATTTGTGTTATTGTCACAGAAATTGTATTGAAAATCAAGATGGCGGCGCGGGCGATTTTGGCCACGCGTCAAAAGATCCTTGTATAATAGTTGTTCTCACGAAGGCAGATGAAGCGTAACAAAATGACTCTTATTTCGACGTCATAAAAGTCACGTAATCCTCCTTCGTGAGATAAAACAACTATACCCTATCTATCTCAAAATACCTAACTGCCCCTGGTCTCGTGGTCACAAGCGCGACTGCTGCGTGGGGTCCTGGGTTCGATTCCCAGGTCGGGCAAAGTGTTATTGGGTTTTTCCATTAGGAATTTCTCAGTAACAGCCCAGAGTTTGGAAGTTGACTGCGTGATACCCCATTTTTTTTTTTTTTTTTGAGGGTGGGAAATCATCAAATGACCCCTCTCGCTCTGGGTGGAGCAGAAGGGAGTGTCAGACTCTTACTGACTAAAACCCACCCGTGTTCCTTCCTTAGCCCTTTATGTACCAGGGCAGCGGTAACCCTTTCGGACGATCCCGCTACCGCGTGATACCCCCTTGCTTCGGAAAGCACGTTATGCCGTTGGTCCTGCACCTGGTATCTCTCCGGTCGTGTCGGATTGCCGTCCTATCGCACTATGAGTTACTATAATATCTCCCGCGCCGAAGGCTAGTCTCCGTTGAGATTGTTCGCCATGGCCGAAATAGTCTGGAGGACTATATATTTTTTGAACCCATATGATGACTTTTGCTGCTGTCAGTAATTACATGTCTTATAAATAACATAAAAAAACTGGGAGTAAGTTACAAACGTACGCGTGCTGTTAATATCTGTTAAAGTAGAAGTAATATAGTTTTGTAGCATCACCTTTCGCGAAAAAATCAAGAAGAGATTGTTCACAAACTGAAAATTGTCACGCTTCTTGTGTACATTTAGAATTCTGCTGTTCTGGTAAATAAACAAGGCGTGAATTCGGAGCGTGAAGCGACGTGTAGATTTCAAAGCAAAAATGTGAAACCGTCGTTCAGTGAGGGATGTGTAGTCAGTGTTCCGCATGACAGGAATGGTAAACTTGTACCATAAAAAATATTTTTGGAGCAGTCTGACAAATTAATGGTGTATCAAATTGACACACTACGTCTAATTTGCCGTGTTATATCGTTTCATACAACTGTCAAAGAATGACAGTTGTGATTTGATACAGACAATTTAAGTTGGTAGTCGATTTTGTAAACTTCCCTGACTTTACAAAGAATAACAGAAGTAACCGATATGAAAGTTCACGGACTTTAAAATAACCTTTTTCTAGACGTTCACAGTATTATTATCTATATATATATAAAAAGTATTCCCTATTTCCCTTGGTCACGCCATAACTTGAGAATGACTTTACCGATTTCATCCATCTTTTTTTTACAAGTTTTCTAATACTTTGTAGAAGGTTCTTACGGAAAAAAAAAGATGCGCGGAAAATTATAAAATTAAGAATTACGCTTTTACGCTAAAACTGCTGAACGGATTTAGATGAAATTTGAGACATGGGTAGACCATGATCTGGAGAAGGACATAGGCTACTTTTCATCCTGGATCGCAGACGAAGTCGCGGGCAACAGCTAGTCTTAAACAAAAGCAACAATTAACCATTTTTATTTCTGTATTTACCTTTTCATTGTAGGATGAAATCAATTGAATCTCGTATGTTCGTATTACCTTGAATTTAACCCAAAATTGTATTATTATTGGATGAAAGGTTAGGCTAACCAAATTATTCACAGAAATTGAATTATATAAACGAACAAGTGACCCGCCTCAAAGTCGCACGGGTGTAATAGCGACATGTCAAAACATCGAGATATCTGTGCTACACAAGCCGAGCTCAATGGGGTTTTCCATCGGCCGCTGACAAACTTCCATACAAACTTTCGTTTCCTATTAAAAAAAATATTTTTTATTATATTTATTAAAAAATTCACCCCTTTAAGGGGCGAATTTTTCAAAAATCCTTTTTTAGTGCTCAACTTCTTAATATCATCTTGTGCTCAAAGTTCATCTAGTCCCAGTGTTTTAGGTTGTGTGTTGTCTTGTCGTTCAATGATTGAATTTAAGATTTTTATTAATTAGACATACTCATTCAGACAATTCATGGTTAGCCATGAATTCACCAAATGATTCTATAACCCCCTGCGTAGAAATTGTTGGTCTTTTTTTATAATAATTGATGAAAAATAATAACTATGGGGCGTTCAGAATCATGTAATGCATGGTAACAGACTGCGCATCGATGTCTCCGTGCCACCCAGTATATTTATTTACCCAGTATACCCCGTTATATAGTATTGTATAAGTTAAATATAAATCCTCTAAATGATGGCGAAAACTGCATTCAAATACATTAGAAGCAATTAGAAGAACTAAGTTGTCACAAAGACAGACACGAAAAGGTATGTTTGTTTTATACTATGTGTAGATATAGATGACTGACCCAGTGGTTCTACATTGATCACAGAACTCCAAAAGCATATAGCAAGGAGTAATGCTTGATCCTATTCAAGTGAGTGCTGGATTGAAAGCTTACACTGAGCGTTATTCCGCCACTACGGAATTTCTCTTGGGATGAATCTATGTCGAAATGGATGGCTTGAACAACGTACAAACGTCGTTACGTTTGTTAGTGTTTTGTTCAGTTCAGGCGAAATATCTAACGTTCGTGCTTTGGATTCTTATAGGTACTGAATACTGTATGTAAACGTTAGTTTTTTACTTTTGACTGCGATTCATACGTAGGAGCATGGTAGTTTGTCATTTATTTGAACACGTTTTTAGTCACACGTTTTCAAGCGTAATGCCAAAAGTGTGGTCGGAGTGTTAGGGAAGCGAGAAAACATGGTGGATATTTTCTAGTCTGTTACCAATAAAACACTAAAATAACATAAAATATCCTAAAATATATTATTTTACCCATAACCCTAGTTACAATTACATGGTCGATTTAATTATTTATACACTAGTTGTGCCCGCGACTTCGTTCGCCTGCATAACGGGAAACGAATTGGATATCATGGGTTTTAATTTTTTTGCGCTGAACCCGAATTTCTGTTCTAAAATAAATCTAAGTTCAAGTTACTCATTACAACATCAGCTATCTGCCAGTTAAATTCCCGTTGAAATCAGTCCAGCCATTTAGGAGATTAGCCGGAACAAGACCCAGAACAGATTTTATTAAGGATAGACAAGTTCTAAGCAGAATGCGACAGGAATGAAGAGGAACGAACGAATGTTAAAACCAAGGGAAGAAACAGGGATTCGTGGAAGAAATTTTAATATCCTAAGGAAATCACGATAAAGTTATTCTCACCATTTAGAAACCATTAATTGTTGTGTATATCTATTTAGACTGTTTTTCAGTGCTCGTTTTCTTGTCAGATTATGAAAAAGACTGAGTTACGGCTGTGACATAAATTCTACTTTGAAATTGAATGACGCGAGAAATTATTGAAATGGGGGCATAGTTTTATCACGAAACGAATAAATTGGATCCATAATTTAGGTAATAATGTTAATGACCCTAGGGAGATAAACTTTCTAAAAGCAATTTTAATTTACAAACTAAAACAGTTAATAATTTATTATTTATAGGCATCTATTCCTATAAGTATCCCTATAATATTTTCTGTATATTTAGTCAAAACAAAGTTAGAATAGGTGCGAGTTAAAGGTTTTATCAGCGTATTTACTGCGGTGAAAGTCATAGAAACACAAAATCATAAGGATCAATAATATAGAAATTTGTGACGTCATATTCCCGTAGAAAAACACTAAAACAGTCTCAACTCACTGTTATCATATACGAGTTTTTCCAACTGAAGTGTGTCGAATAATTTGCTCGTATGTGTACGCACAGTGGGGGGTAATAAAACAACACAGTGTAAAGGGATGCCCGATTTCGATACGTCTAGTTAGGTACGGCTTAACCCAGGATTTTGGGCTTTACCCGCTCCAATATATACACCAATGACTTTTTTTCGCTCTCCATTTCAAAACAGTGAAGAGCGCTCTTCCGATAGTGTTTCCAAAAGGAATTTGGTAGATCTGGGATTTGCAGAGCGTTATATTTCTTTTAGTTGACATTCGCTTTTTTGGACTCGGAGGGCAAACATGGATGTGATAATTGTTTTTTTTTCACGTACAGTGAGGATCAAAGATTAATGTAGAAAGTTCCGCAGGCTTCTCAATTATCTATTTTGGTGAAAATTATATGTTAGGAAAGAAAATGATTTAGCTTCAGGAAATAATAATTACCCTCTGCGAAAATGTGGGCGAATGAGGGTTTACTATGGGTACATCTCTGCCCATCCCTTCGGGGAAACAAGGCGTGAGGTTATGTTATGTTCTCCGAAAATGTGTTCTCAGAATTCCTACACATTTTCGGAAATCTGAAATATATTTTCACAGAAGTAAATTATTGTTTCCAACATATGGAAGGTACTGACTGTTTATATAATTCGATTTCCAAACTTCTGAAATGTCCATCAGAACTTGAATCAAACCCAATAAATGCCGAAAGCTTCCTCGAACTGCTTCACGCATCCTTTGTATAGGATATAATTATGACAGGACGTGCACTACAGCTTCAACCCTTCGGAAACCACTTGATAATATCATTAATTTGCGGAGTCTATGATACGCTCGAGTACCACCCCTCCTAGCATGGATATCTAACAAAATATTATAGTAGGTATAGTCATCGTTATTGGAAAAAATTTTCATCTTAATCGTATCACCATCGACAAGTTTTTGGTTGACTTTGATTAACGCCTTATAAGCATCACGGGAGCAGGGGTGGCCCCGTGGTAATAGCCGCGACTTAAGAGTTGTAGGTCTTAGGTTCGAACCCTGACAGGCGCTTTACTTTGTGTAAATTATTTTATCACCACTCTTCTTAAAACGGCAAAGATAAACATCGTGAGGAAACCCGCATGTCCTAGAACCGAAAATTCGAAGACTCTCACAGAGAGGAGGCCTGTGTCCAGGGTGAGCAGTGGAAAAATTAAAGGCTGATCATGCTAAACGTCATTAAAGTGAAGTCGAGTTTTATATTACGAACACTGGCTATCGAAAAACAAGTTACTTTATCATCATTCAAATACATTTTTAAACGTCAGAAGTAGGTACTGACGACAAGAAAGTGTAAAAGATAATGACATAACGCCAAGTATATCGTACTTAATAGTTTGAGTTCCCCATAAAACTTAATTTTAAAACATTATGGGTGAGCATTTCCCTTTTATAGCGCATCAGTAAGTGCCTCTATAATATTTTATGTACGCCCCAACGCTAACGCTATATCTTTTGATAGCATCGAGACTATTCAGTTTGATCTGCAGGAAGGCAATAAGATGCGGCTTTTAGATGGAATATGGAAGCCATTTCAGGGTTAAACTTCAGTTAAAGTTTGGTCGGCTGGCGCCTCTCTTGACGTGGGTATCATAAATGACGTGGACTAGACAAAACACACTGTTTAGTTGGTCACCATTCTGTAATCCTAAAATATTTTGGCAACATTTGTGGACCTAAACGATCACCATCCTTGGGGTTCAAAGGAGGTAATCGATTGAGTAAAATCACAAGATCCACTGGGGTGCCACAAAATAACATGCATGGCAAACCTATGGAGATGCGAGGAATATTTTCATCCCTTGAATTAATTTACAACTTTCAGCCCAAATACCACGTAATTTATTATTTCCGTGAAGTAAGTGAGCAATAAGTCTACTGTATATCTTTTAAAAATACGTAAATTCATGAATTTATATTATTAATTTAATTTTCATCCCTAGAAAATCGTTGAGCTAGATGGTGCTGATCCACGCGTCATGTTCGTGAACGGGCGCCGTTGGTTGAGATTGGTAATTTGTTTCTGCGTTTTTTTTTTGCATTGTTCTCACAATAGAAGCAACAAAAATAATGTACCCAGGATATGTAATATCTTGATTTAAAAGAGTGTCCTTGGAGTTTTTTGCCCGTTCTTCTCCATAGAGATCTACGTTTTGGAATGGGCAATTAGCTTGAACTTTCTAACTAACTGACCGACTTTATGACAATTCAAAAGTGCCTGTAAATGGTTTGGTTAAAATACATGGTTTGAGTTTGACTTTAAATGACTGAGCTTGTATGTACATGATCACAGAAATTGTTTCAGCACTTTACCTGCTGCCACATAAACTTAACTTTTAAAAGTCCATATCCACTGACAATTCGTATCCAATCTGACCATGCACATGACTTTACGATGCATAAAAAGAAGTCGGACAGGTGTATTCCTGCATGTATCGCCTTCATTTAGAGACCAGAGCACTTGACGTTTTACGACCACTAACATTCGTATAAAGTGTACTCATATAACCGGACCGTTCTCTGCAAGCGGCGTATCCGGTACGGCTAAATCCAACCCCTTCACATGGAGTTTCAAGCAACTTTTTGTGATTTAAAGTCAGGTTTCAGGTGGTTTAGTTAGTGATTTAAAGATGTCTGTGTTTTGGTATGTTCATGATTTATTCATAATTCTATAATGCCTAAATTCTATGAAATATTTATACCTATGTCTGAAGCAATATCATAATGTAGTTACTTAGGTACATGTGGTTTATATCTAATTTTTGTCCATTGAAGGGCACAAATAACGACCTGTAACCTCTAGCAAGGAACGTGTTAACAAAAGAAATGGTTATAAGTATATGCTTGTTAAGGAACCCAACATTACTAGGTTATCTAACTAAGGGATAATTTTGCTAGTAAAACTGAACAACACAAATGTAAACCACTTTCAAGACCTGTTAGTGTCTACGTTCCACAAAAATGATGACGCTGACAGCTCTTGAACGCGGTTTAGATGTCTTGATCGCGTTTAATTTAATTGGTAAATTCGCCCTAAATAGTTAACCCTTTTGTGTCAGCACGATCGACGAATAGCTCAAGCCGTGGTGAAAAGATTAGCCAATCACCAAGGGGTTAACCGACCGTTTTCCTGACAGCGCTCCAATGAAGAACTATTCACATTTTCTAGTGATTGACAATCGACGAACAGCGGGCGGCCTGTACCCGCTGACCTACAGCAAATACCGGATAAAACCGGAATGCAATCGATAGAATGGGATTACTGGCATTCGATACAGTTGTTTGGCTGCTATTTACTGTAACAACAACCCCATTTTCGCTTTCAAGCTCTGTTGTGTCAAAAATGAATTGGATTAAAAAAATCATTGTTTTCATACCTGTTATGAAAGAATGAATGCACGATGATTTGATTTAGAGTGGATTTTTTATTTTTTGCTTTAAATTAATTATTTAATGTTTTTTTGTTTACTATAGGTATTTTTCACACCTGTCAGCGATACACGACACAGATACTTCGTGTGCGTTAGTTAGTTTTTAGTGTAATTATAATGTTGTATGTATTTATAGTATTTTTAAGTTATACTAACATATTTATGGACCTTATAGTCTGAAATAAAGTTTTATTGTATTAATATTGTATTGTAGGTATGCGTTTATATGGGCCTTGATGCATGAAACAAATGGATAGATATTTGCCAGTAATCTGTGTTTTGGAGCGCAGTGTGTTGTTACACTGCGCTCCAAAACACAGATTACTGACGTTGCTCAAAAATCCGCTAAGCTGCAGTGCGCTGGCCACGTAAAATAATAACATATATAAATAATAACGCTAAAATAACCACTGCGCCCTGACACAGCCAGAAGACATCGCGGCAGACCCCGTAGAAGATGACGGGACGAGCTGGAGAAAACAAAGGACTAGTGGTCTTCTTTAGCCCTGGAACTGGAATTCATGGGCGCTCAGAGCGGGATGATACAGGATAACAGAAAGAGTTTTTTGTCTTGTGATACCTATAAAACATGTAGCCTGATACTTTGTGGATTCATCAATAAAGAAGTTTTATGAAAAATAAATGATTCTATGAAATAAATACATTTAAATTTTTTTTAATTTTTATTTTTTTAAATTTTTTTTTATTTTTTATGAATGATAGATTTATATGGCATATAGACCTACGAGTACCTTTGATTTGGGTCGATATAAATCCCAAGTTATCTGTGCTTCTAACTCTATTTTCTAAGCATCATCTGTTTCAGAAACAACCAAATAGACACGTAACATGAAATATATACAAAATTTAACTTAACCAATGTTTTGTCACGTAGGAAATGCCACTATTACGCCAACGCGTAATGTACGCAAACTTTACGAGGGCCGCGGGGCGCAAAATATGACGTAGGACGAATAAATTACTTTTTTCTCGTGTCGAATGTTTGTTCCAAGTTTTCGAACAATTTTTTTATCTTTTTCCGAATTGTTTACTTTTTGCGTTGCATGGGAAATATTGTATTTTGATAGCTTGCCACTCGCATTTATTGATATTTTTACACACGATTGATGTTCAAGTTTTAGAATCATGTTGTTAAAGTTCATTGATTTTATTTATTGATTATTTTATAAATTGTGGTTTCCTGAAAATAATATCAGAATTAGCACGATGCGAAAACCAAAATGGGTTTCACGTGGTGTGAAACTATGTAGTAAAAAGAAAAGACAACTTTTATGGCAATATAGACTTAAACCAAATGAGATTAATAAAAGAAAACTAACTTGTTATACAAAAGTATTCAAAAAAATTGTAAAACTCACTCAAAAGGCGCAGAATAATTATACAATAAATACGTCAGATAACAAATCGAAAGTTACTTGGAAAATTATAAATAACTCAAAATCTAACATTCCAAAAAACGGTATTGACAAAATTTGTGTAAAAGGTGACGCCATCACTGACCCAACGGCTATTGCAGATGCTTTTAATAATTACTTCGTTGACAAAATTAACCCTATAGCAGGATCTGGGAATAATGCTGCATCGCTGATACCAAAAAGGAAAGATTCCTTTTTTCTTGCCCCATGTCTGCCAATTGAAGTGTTTAAAATTATAAAACAATTGAAAAATACAAATAGTGTAGGACATGATGGCCTCTCAACAAAAGTTTTAAAATCGGTAGCGGGAGAAATATCACCGCATCTAAGCCACATAATTAATCTGTGCATCGAGACAGGTGTTTTTCCCGATGCACTAAAGATATCTACCATTAGGCCACTATTTAAAAAGGAAAACAAAGAGCTAATGCAATTTTATATCCCCTATTAGTATAATTTCTAAAGTATTTGAAAAGTATTTGTATAAACGGTTGTATACTTACCTCGAAAGAGAAAATATGCTCGCTAACGAACAGAAAGTGTTCAGAAAGGGTAGAACAATAAACTTGGCAATGTACGATTTTTTGCATAATGTCATGCAAAAAGTGGATTCGAATGTACCTGTATGTACAACATTGTACCTGTATGTACGACATGACACAGGGTTTCGACCATGTCCGGCACGACATACTTATTGAGAAGCTGGAAGCATATGGCATTAGAGGTAATGTCTCAAACCTTATTAGATCGTATTTAAGCAACAGAACACAATTTACAGAAATTTCAGCAGTAAATAAAAGCAATAAACAGGAAATTATTTATAAATCAAGGGAACGTGTAGTTAAATTTGGCGTACCGCAAGGGACTGTCGTAGGCCCGCTATTTTTTATACTGCACATTAATGACCTACCCAAAAGTATTGAACACCCAATGACACTTTTTGCCGACGACAGTACCATAACAATCGCTTGCAAAAATAGAGACACATACGAAACTGACATTAACAATTCTATAGAATCAATGGTAACATGGTTGGAAAATAATAATCTAAAGATAAACCTTGGGAAAACTAATGTTCTGCATTTTGCCCAAAGATCATCCATACCAAATGTAAATGTCCATTATTGTAATAATAACATAGACAAAGTGAACATAACTAAATTTCTTAGAGTAACTATTGACAGCAAATTAGATTGGAAAGCACATACGGAAGCATTAAGCAAAAAAACTAGTGATTCCACATATGCACTGTATAAATTAGCCCCCATCTTAAATGTTGATGCGCTGCTAATTGCATATCACGGCTTAGTGTCCTCTAACTTAAGATATGGACTAATTTTTTGGGGAAATTCAACAAATAAAGGTGCGATTTTTAAAACGCTAAAGAGGTGTCTGAGGGCTATGTTTGGACTTCATTTTACAGAGAGATGCAAGCCATTTTTTAAATCATATAAAATATTAGCCCCTCCATTAATGTACATTTTAGAGACCATTGTGTTTGTCAAATCAAATCCACACCTATTCCCCTTAGTGTCAGATAAAGTAGTTCGAAATAGACGCGACAATAATAAGCTTTGTATCCCGAGATCCAGGACAACTCTAATGCGTAAAAGTATATTCTGTATGGCGCCAATTCTTTATAACAGATTGCCAAAACATTGGAGGGAATTTACTACTGGAAAATTAATAAATATATTAAAGGGCCTTCTGTTAGAGAAAGTATATTATAGCACTGACGAATTTCTTACTGACAAATTAATTTGACTTCTATAATGACATCATAATTTTATTGATAATTGCTTTTTTACATTAGATTTTTTATTTATTTTTTGTATTATTTACTGTGATGAGCTTATGACACTATTTGATTGTACTTTATTGTACCTTTTAGTCTTAAGTTATGGTCTAATCTAAATTGGATTGCTATATTTGATGTGTGTAATGGACGAATTTAAAATCACTTGATGCTGTGTAGCGTCCTACGTTTTATATTTGTACGCCGTTCAGGCAAAACATGACTGTCAGATAATTTGATGTAACATCTTGCATGCCATGTGTATGTATACTCATGTTTTGGACAAATAAAAATTATCTTATCTTATCTTATCTTATTGACTTGAATGTGCCCTGGCCGCTGAGAGTATGTCATGCTCAATCTATGCGTCATTTTCGTGACCGGGCGCCGTCAGTAGGGACTGGTCATCTCTTTGCTGCCATGGCTTATTTTAATTTAATTTAATATTTGAATTGTTTTTATTTTAATTTTTTTAAGTTTTCATTACGGACGCTTTTAACGTTCTGCATCGTTCTCTCATGCATAATTTCTAACATGAATGATGTAACCAATGATTTGTAACCTTTTATTTTGATTTAAAAGAGTGTCCATGGAGTTTCTTGCCCGTTCTTCTCCATACGTACCTACGCTTTGGAATGGGCAACTAGCTTCATTTTTTTTGACTGACCGACCCCTTTTTTTTTTTTTTTTTTTTTTTTCAGGATGGGAAATCATCAAATGACTCCTCCCGCTCTGGGTGGAGCAGAAGGGAGTGTCAGACTCTTACTGATTAAAACCCACCCGTGTTCCTTCCTTAGCCCTTTATGTACCAGGGCAGCGGTAACCCTTTCGGACGATCCCGCTACCCCGGCAGGCTTCGGCCCTGTCGGGCCCCGTCATCTATGCTGACATCTCTTTGAGGCGCACGTGGAACACTTACGCGCCGTCCGGCACGGGCCTGGTCCTGATCGGACGGAGAGCTACCCATTGCTCTCCGCCCGCAGGCCCGCGCCTACGGTGGCCGGGAGTCGTCACGCGGCTCCCGACGCCCGGAGCGTCTCCCTCGGCGGCTGAGGCGTGAGGATCTCTCCCTCGCCCATCCCGCCACCTCCTTCGCTAGCATGACTGCTTCGCAGAAGGAGGTGACCGCCTCCCACTCCCTCTCGCCCCGGACCATGGCTTGCACCAGGGCCGGACGCGAGAGGTCGCCGCCGCTGCCGATCGCCTCTACGAGGACACGGCGGTGCTCTGCCCAAGCGGGGCAGACCTCCACCGTATGCTCCACCGTGTCCTCTGGGCGATCCTCGCAGTGGTGACACCCGGGCGTCTCCTCCCGCCTGATGATGTGCAGACTGACCGACCCCTTGACAATTCAAAAATGCCTGTAATTGGTTTATTTGAAATAAATACTTTGAGTTTGATTTCTGTTTGAAATAACTGTTTTCGATGTTATACATCTTTTGTTTT
Organism: Apamea epomidion; assembly: GCA_947507525.1. Taxonomy (NCBI): domain Eukaryota; kingdom Metazoa; phylum Arthropoda; class Insecta; order Lepidoptera; family Noctuidae; genus Apamea; species Apamea epomidion. The sequence goes on from OX382232.1 coordinate 8,852,143, forward strand.
GTTTGTCTATGACTTATGCCTTAAGTGGAAGTGCTTAGGTGCGGTTCGGGCAAGTACTGTTGAAATCAGTGCTTTAAGTGGAATACCTCATTTTTTTGTAAGTCTTCTACACTAAAAGGGTCAAGAATAAGGCAAGATTGATCCAAGAAGCTAAGCAAAAGCAATACTTCCTCACCCATCTTATATATATTATCCGTACGCAGAATACGCGCATTGTCGTGGAGTTGCAGACACCAGCCCGTATTAGCTATTACCTATATATTATGAGATAGAAGTATTTTTTTATAGGTAGCAGGGACATCGACGCGCAAACTGTACCCATGCACATGGTTCTAGAACACCTATCGTAGACTTTAAGTGAAAACTTCTTTAGCGACGTTGTGTACTTTTTTGTGATGGGTAAAAAATGTTAAACGCGCGTCAGGACACGTGACCTGATCGAAAATTCGTAAGACGGAGCTCGCGTCAGGACACGTGACCTGATCGAAAATTCGTAAGACAGAGCGAGAGTAGACCGCATTCCAAAATATCAAAAATGCACACCGTTAATATTCAAGTTTTCACTTCTGCCGGCACTCCCGGAGTGCAACCCGTTTTTTTATTATAATAACCGACAAAACATTTCAATGCAGGGGGAGTCAGAATCATGTAGCTGCATCCATAGTAACAGGTTGCACGTCGATGTCCCTGGCAACCTGTATATCTTCCTTTTCTTTGGCATAAATGCATGCATGTAATTTAAACAGTCAGTCAGTCAGGCCCAAATATTTGAGTTCTTTACAAACCTTATGTTTCCATAAACCCACAAGGATGTAATAACATTATAATAATAATTTCTATGGAAAAATCCAAGTGATAAGGGTTTGACAGTCAAATTTCTATCAGATAATGGTATGAAAAAGTGACATAGCCAGACATTGGAGGTAATTATAGTATGAAGAAAATGTAATTTTTTTTAAAATGTGATCTCTTTATATTTAATTTATGGGATTGGGCGGGTCACGTCAGCCACATGCACGGTGACCGCTGGCCAACAGTCTCCACACGGTGAGTGCCGGAGGATGGACAGAGCCGTCGAGGCCAACCCAGGAAGAGGTGGAGAGACGACCAAGACGCATACCGCAAGGGTTGGATCGAAGTGGCTCTAGAAAAGGATGCGTAGAAGGATTTAGGGGAGGAATTTACTCAGCAATGGGACAGAGTAGGCTAAATAAAAAAAATAAATCTTAGATTTTGTTGGTTTCATCATAATTTATTCTACTAGAGCTTTTACATTGATGCTACACGCTGATGACACATTAATTTTATTAAGACTAGACGATATTTCCTAGCCAACTCTAAGAAGAAACACTGAAACAAACTCAGATGTTAAAGTATCTTATGTAATGGTCAGGTCATAAGAGGACCATGTAGGTTAATGTCTGAGGTGGTCTCTTGCGGAAAGTACCACACAGATTTAAGTGGACCTGTCCAGATAGTGCAAACATGTGTCAGTTATTGTGTAGCTCAACTCAAAACTTAGGGAGCTTAACGATACTAAAGTAAGGACATTTGGATGGGCCGCATGAAGTATTCAAATTGCCAGACAATCATGAAATCTATCCATAATATTAGGACCTATATAGAACGGTAATAATAATAATTTATTCACCAAAATAAGAACACGTATTACAAAATTTTATAACGACAAATGTACACTAAATAATAGCTTAGTGACTTTAAAAGCAAAAAGACACAGGTTTTTAGGCTCGACCATGGCTCAATTTGCTAACCTGACGACTTACAGTCTTTCACTGCATAAACGATATATTCTACCCCATCGTCAATGTGAGGAAGTTATTACTTTCGATATAGTATAAACTTTTCACGGAAACTGCCGCCGTTATTGTTGTATTGAAAATTCGGAGCAGTACCTATTTATTGTTTACGATTTCAATAATATTTTTATCATCAACGTATTATCTCAGTCCGTTAAAGTTTACTGCTACAAATGAACCTCATGAGTCTGTTATAAACGGTCGCGACGATACTGACCGATTGCCGATCGCTATTTAATTAAAGGATGACACTATAAACCTGGCTATGCAGGCTCAACAAAGCGACGAGTAAATACTATTTCAAATAATCGTAAGAAAGTATATTTGGAACGTTTTTTTATAAAAATGAAAATGTGAGCAAAAAGCAACTAAACGTAGTCAAAGTTGCAGGTTAAACCCGTCTGTTATAAGCTCATTATAATTTTAAAATGCCTTATTACTTCGTAAAATTTTGAAAGCCAAGCTATCTTCAATAACAAGTTAACAACCTACTTATAAAATATTCCGGGTACACAGCCTTAACAATCTTCCGGTATGGATTAATTTATCAAATAAAGACCTGGCATTACAACTTTTCACTTAACGATTTCATCAAAACAAACTGGATCTCATTTTATCAATTGTTAAAGTTTTAAAACTTAATCCACTTAAGGGCCCTTAAAGGGGAGTGCACAGTGCGCATGACGCTGCCCTAGCGGGAAACACCAAGGACATTAGGCGGACAGCCTTCGAACCGGGAGCACGCCCGAGTTCCCCGCGCCATTCAAATATGGAATACGCGTGCGAACGGTGGTGTAAGCCGAATGTAAACTTATAAAACTAACTCGAAAAATACGAACATCTATAAAAATTGTGTCTAAAATTTTTACCAGAAAAATCTAGGAAAATGGAAAAAGTGCTACTGTGTGTTTGTTGAATTTAAAGATACGCTAAACAGTGTGAATTTATATGGTATGATGTGACTGAGTTTTGTTTTATTTCACTGTGAATTTAAACCTCCAAATTATGTAATTATGAGATATTCTGATTACGTAAAAATGAAGTTTTTGGCGTTCATTGCGTTGTGTGGTGAGTAGACAAGTGAATATTTTCTAAATTACTTTTATTGTAAGTTGTAATATTTTAATATTCAAATTACGAAAACGGTCACAAAATTCAGATAATTTCTCAAAATATTAAAGCTTAGTATAAGCACTGGAAATATTCAAAATGCTTTCCCAAGTATAATAAAAGCTTTACTAAAATACGAAAATGTGACACAAAAACCAACTATGACCCAAGATAATGTCGGCTACACATTTTTCTGGCCGCCACTATAAACTACCCCTAAGTTATCATAATTATCCACCCACCTAACCCCTAGCCCATTGCCAATAACGTGGCGTGAGATTTATGATTATACCCACAATAAACGACCCAAAGTTTTAGTAGGGGTCCCGATGCCCGGCTGCTAACCCGCCGTCAATACTACCCATATTTACTATTATAAAATATTTCTAAAATACACCCCGTTTGGACGTAAATCAACCAACGGAATAGTCCACACCAAGGGAACATGAAAGGTTAAAGGTTGGTCTCGTTAGTATGTGTACCGTAAAGGGTACTGAACAGATTTCGGCTTTGAATTCCTCGTTTTCGGACGGAGTTTGGAATCAGCGGTCGGGTCAAAAGGACTATTGAAATTAAAAGTCGAGAATGGAGGAAGCGTATTTGTGATTGTGGTGGAGTTACCATTATAACTTCATAGTCCTTGGATGTTTTGGTTTGTCTGTACGTTTTATTATAGTACATTTAGTAGAATCAAGAACATAATAATTTAAACGTTCTTATTATCGGCATAGAAGTACTCTATGTATTGCGTTATACAGGATATGTATAGTTTGATATGTCGTCGTATAGTATAGGATATTTAAATCCTTTTTTATTACCGAATTTGGTATAGAAAGACATTATCTATAGCGTTATAGTGAATATTTATGGTTTGGTATGTCATTGTGTAGTACCTATGGGACGTTTAAATTATTTTTTCTTCCCGATAATTCGGTATAGAAACACAACTAGGTATTGACTTATAGTGGATATGTATGGTTTGATATGTCATCGTGTAGTATAGGACATTTAAATCTTTTTTTTCTTACCGATAATTCGGTATTACAGCGTTATAGGGGATATGTATGGTTTGATATGTCGTCATAGTGTAGGACACCTAAATTCTTTTTTTCTTGTCGTTAATTCGGTATAGAAAGACATTATCTATAGCGTTATAGTGGAAATGTATGGTTTGATATGTCATCGTGTTGTATATATGTCGTAATGCTCTATTCCTATTGGGCACCCCTGACATATCAGACTTCTACATTAGTTATCTGTAATGCTTATGATATACGAATAATATTGTTGTTATGGTGATATTGATCATTATTCTACAATCCTTTTCAATTAATAAACATGACCATTCCAATTAGCATTTTCTCTGTTAGATTATCTATACAAATAAACAAAATTGAAGTGTCTTTTTGTTATGTTAAAATAACAGCTTTTTACTAACTGCATATGCAAGTATATACGGTACAAGACTTATAAAAAAACAATACAATTTAAAAAAATATATGTCTGTCCCTGTTCGGGCGATCTACGATCTACGATCACGAAACAGCTGGACCGATTTTGATGAAATTTGGTATGGATACTTACTGGTGAAGGATATACGCTTTTATCGACATACAACGCGGGCGAAGCCGCGGGCGGAAGCTAGCCATACGTATAATTCTAAAACAAAAGTAACAAACTTAATTAGATAAGTTTTTTTTAATAAGCCGTTAATGTCCCACTGCTGGGCAAAGGCCTCCCTACGCTCTTTCCATCTCTCTCTGTCCAGAGCTGCCAAGGATCAATCTTTATGAAAGGAGTCCAAGTCATCCCGCCATCTCCGTCTGGGCCTGCCGCGATGTCGTTTGCCATTAAGCGGGACCCACTGGGACGTAAGTTTAGCCCATTGATCGTCTGACATGCGGCAGATGTGTCCAGTCCAATTCCATTTAAGCGTGGCAGCTTTCCGAGTGATATCAATTACTTTAGTGATGGAACGGATTGTTGTATTCTTAACCCGGCTCACAAGTTTAATACCCAGAATACTCCATAGCTCTCTGGAAAACGAAAAAATAGATAAGTCCGTGTTATTAATGTTTTCTAAAAGTACTACATTATAGTAAACAAACTCTGCAAAGAATATTCCATGTTTCATTAACTAATTAAGTCATAATACTTATTTATCATAGCCAAAAAGTAAGAAGCGCCAGTCAGTTGATAATTAACTATAGGATGACAAGAATTCACTTTGTCATCGTCCGAGGACAAAGTTATGAGATTATATATCAAAGCAAAGTTGTATATAATCATTATCCTTAGAGGGCTACCTATTGGGTGTTCTGAAATAGATGAAGCAATGTAATACAATTATTTAGATAGATCCACGTGTCGGCTTAGAAAAATTCTTATGTATCCTACATTTTTTCTCAACTTAAGTGTATATTATTATTTAAGTTATGTTAATTTATTATCTACGTACAGCTATTTCCTATTAATAACAGTTTTGGATTTATAAGCAGTCAGAAAAGCATAACTTTTATGCTTTTGTGTTGATTTATTTTTGTATAAAAAAACGAAACTCATTTTTTCGAATGGGCTAAGAATCAGCAGTCTTAGAAAGTTAAAATTGGAATTGACATCCCCCTCCCAAAATTCCAATGGATAAAAACCATAGAGTGGTTTACTGTTTTAAGATAGAAAGGAATACTCTTTATAATGTTCACTATATACATTACAGACATAAATATAGAAATTTTACAAAGGGTGACACAATGGGCGGTTTTATCGTTAAGAGCGATCTTTTAAAGACAACTTTTGGATGGATTAAAAAGGGGAAGGAGAGACAAATACTGTAGGTAGTCTATGGTGTACAATTTACATACAACAATAAATACATACATAAAGTATATTTTACTAATCTAAATAATAAACATGAATCGGATAAGGTTTAAAAACGTATTTTCAATCTTCAGTGCTAGTAAAACTCCCAGAGCAATTTCTTCTACAATTAGAATAATGGAGCATAATTATAGTGGAGACGTCAGATTTTATTCAACTCAAAGCGATATGACGTTAGATTGCATTGTTGTTCTTTAACGTTTGCTACCTTGCAATTTGTTCGTTTCTAAGCTTTTGTGTTTGATTTACAGTTTGTTTTTTTATTCAGTGTATTAGTTTCGCGATATTTACAATGTATAATCTATCATTTAAAATAATGATATGTACATGTGAAAAAATAAGCCAAATAATCATAGGGCATCAAAAAATTCGTTCGCATCGCTGTTAACAGGAACAGTGCCCAAAAGGCTGGCAGCATTGCTACGTTGTATGGCGATGCTAATGCGGTCTGTTATTTTTATTTATTAAAGTTATTTATTTGTTGTATGTATGTTGTACATCCGCAATTTTTTTTACACTTTGGAACTCCTAAGGCCATTACAAAGCGAAAACATTTTTTTGTGTTTACCCGTTCGTCAGGAAAACGTCAAGAGTGACATTTACGGGTCACGTGCAGTTAGTTAGTTATATGACCCTTAAATGTCATCTAGACTCAATATCAAAGTAATGGCGTACAAAGTTCAAGATTTAATTAATGAAGACTTGATAATTGTAATACTAACTGAATGCTAGTTACATTTATTTGTCGTTTCTTTTCTTGGCGATTATTTTAATTGTAGGATGGTACAACGAACAGATATAAGTACCAAACTGTTTAATAAATATTTTCATTAACTTTATTGGCTAATATAAGTTATGTACGTAGTCTTTTGTGCTAAAACTACATATTATTGAAGCCAACACTGCTACAAAATACCTTCAGTAAGGAACTTTTTAGTATAAAACACTCAGAATTAATATTCTTTTGCATTATTACGAACTCTTAAGACTCGTAGACTGTTTTTCTCTCGACATTTTCTAGTTCAGCTTGAAAATATGCAATGAAGAATGTTACAGAGCGTGTAATAAGGAAAGCTGTAGTTTTATGAAGACTGTGACCTCTGCTTTCAGAATGGAGCTTCATTTTTCGGTCAATTTTTAAAGCTCCGGTTTTAAAACTCACTTTTAACGACGACTTTAGCATCGACTTTGTTTTACAGTTTGCTTGTGTAGGTAACTACCGGTTTGAGTTACACAACTTTATTTTGTTTTTTTTTTTGAAACCTAAGTTATTATTTTGCCATGGCTTTCGCGATGGGGTAGGCACATATGTATTAATGACATATGTATTATGTTTGATGCCCATCGTCATCATCTTCCTAGCCTTTTTCCAATATGTTGGGGTTGGCTTCCAGACTAACTTGATGCAGTTGAGCTTCCAGTCTATATTTTGCAGAGCGACTACCTATCTGACCTTCACTACCCAGATCCTGTGTTTAGAGGTATGAGGAACAGGTTGTAAAGTTCACTCATCCTCCATAAAAAAAGGGAGGTTCCTCCGACCAGACGGGTGTTGTGTCTGGCGGGCAATTGGCCTACGACTGATATCGGGAAGTTTGTATGTGTGCGAAATAAATTTAAAAAAAATAAAAAAATCGGTAAACTCTGCTTGCGAGATGCAGGATTTGCGTGACGGCAGTATGACGCGTTGTTCGTATGTGGCGTCGTAGATACCGCTACACTGAGTAATACGATACCCCTTAGGCAAGACTGGTGGTTGACCCGTAACAACTGTCAAAGATCCATGAATGACAGCCGGGGCCACCGGCATAAAGTGCTTTCCGACGCACGTAGGGGTCTTGGTATATAAAGATGGTCACCCATCCACGAACCAACCGCGACAAGCGTAGTTTAACCTGATCGATCAACCCGTACGGCTGTTATTACTTAGACACAAGCCCCACTTTTGGTATCAAAACCAATTCAAATACGAATACTTTGACTGTCAATATTATCAAATAAGTTCTTTTTCATTTTACTGAAGGATGTGTATCCAATTAATTTAAATTGTTTTTGTACATAAAGTTTGGAGTGATTGGGTTTTTGAGTTTTGTTTTGAAACGTTTTTGTTTGTTGAATTGTTTGACCAAGCTGAGAGTGATTAAAACGCGTGAAAACGATCGGGAGAGGAAAGCGATCTCCTTGATTTCATAACGTATATTTATTGGAGTTTCTTAAATCTCCTAGCTCGTGACTATACCAACATTTTCTTCATAATACCTTAGTATTATGAAGAAAATGTTGGTATAGTCACGAGCACCAATATGTCAACACTTCGGAACTTGCAATTGCGATTTTTACGTGAAATAACGAATGCAACGTTAAAATACGACACATTACATAAACCTATGGGTTCGAAAATGCTATGATCGTAACAACATAAAATTTCATTAAAAAATAAAGGAATAAATCGCTTTTGAATAAAGCCGAGTGTATACATACTTTTGCTCGTGACTGTAGAACCAATTTGCATAAATGTTTATTCTGATCTGTTTGCACTGGTTAGAATTAATAAGTCCACAAATGATAATATTAATAAATGACGATTCTTTTATTTCACTAAGACGTCATAATCAGCCTATATTGTTCCCACTGCTGGTCCTCACTGAAAATCAATGTCATCTCTTTGAGTCCGAGTGGGCCATAATCCACCAGGCGAGCCCAGTGCGGGTTAGTGGATGTCACATGTCTTCGAATGTTTTAGTTCTAGGACATGCCGGTTTCCTCACAATGCATTTTTTCATCGTTTTGAGAGCTTTTCCACTTATCCTACAGTACAATTCCACTCCGGATTATTTCAATCACAACAATAACGAATAGTTCTCTTTTCAACAAGAAGACTTGAACAAGATTGTCGGTTAATAGAAACATAGACTATAAACTTTAGAAAAAAACACGACTTGTTAAAAAATTTAACAGTCATGGGAGGGTAACATAAAAAGAAACCACGCTTCGGAATAATATTTATGCAACCTTATTTAAACGTCATGACATATGGCGCCAAAACGTATGGTTACGTGACGTTACGGTCGGGCTGGTCCACAAATTCAAGGTCGCTCAGCGCGCTATGGAGCGAGCTATGATCGGAGTCTCTTTGAAGGATAAAATCAGAAATTAAATTATTCGGAAAAGAACCGGAGTTACAAGTATAGCTTGCAGAGTAAACAAACTGATGTGGCAGTGGGCTGGCCATGTTTGTCGAAGGACCGATGGCCGGTGGAGCAGACGAGTCCTGGAGTGGATACCGCATATCGGCAAGCGTAGTGTGGGACGCCCCCCAGCTAGATGGACGGACGATCTAAAGAAGGTTGCTGGGACGGACTGGTGGCGCAACCTGGGAGAGGCCTATGTCCAGGAGGTGACTGCGATAGGCTAAGTTGATTGAAATATATATACATAATTATCAGGTACTCCTAAGAGATTACTAGTTTTTTTTAATGACACGTCAAAGATAGTTAAATTTGTAAATAACGGCGTTATAACACTTCAAACATTCAGATCACTAGAATTTTAAATCATAAGGTGGTGTGTCACAGCAAAAGTGGAAAAAAATATCAACTAACTTTTGAGGCCACTGTATTTATAACCAGCTGAATAAACTAATATTATAACAGTGTATAAAATGCAACATTTTATTACAAATCAACATGATTTTTGAAAATAAACCAGTGGGGTAATCGCATATCACACTAAAAATAAACCAGTGGGGTAATCGCATATCACACTAAAAATAAACCAGTGGGGTAATCGCATATCACACTAAAAATGATAACGTCATTCATTTCGTCATTTCAACAACATTAATTGCGTTATTTACATTGTTGAGCAGTCGAATTTTTATTAGCAATTTCCTTCATTTCTCTTCTTCCTTCTTCTTCCTTTCCATTATTAGCAATGTCTTGCGGATTGTGATTGAAAGACGCATTTTATGGTTAATGGTTGTTTTATAAACTTGCTACGTATTCTTTGACTCAAGCAACTTGGAAGAATCTCTTGCTAATTACTATGACTAACTACAACACTCATAAGTATATTATCACTTTTGCGCCCGCCGAAAGTATGTACCCCTGGTTCATTTTTGCTGGTTTTAAACAAGGGGTGATGTTCCCATGTTGAGACGGTTACCATATGTCAATTCCCTTGTGTCCCCTCAATGCAGTTGACCCTCTTTTATGAATAAGGAATAATTTTTTGAAGGTTAGAATTGTTAATTTCATCGCTTTTGGGTTACTAGGCGTGAAAACAATGTAATTTAATTTGTAAACACATGTAATTTTTATTTTAGGTTTCGTAACTAATTGAATCTACGATAATTATCTATGGCTGGCTAGTTGATTGATAGTAGACAGTTCAATCAAGCATGATTTGGAGCACATCAAGCTACTACAATCTGTCAAATTTCTTTAATAGATTTTCAACTTTATCGCTGAAGCATTAGGTTCAAAGTTGATTGGGAAAATTTGACAGTTTCGGGTAGCATTATGTGCTGGCGGCTGTACTTATACCTGGTAGCGAGCCAACACCATTGCTCTTGGATTTAAGAGGCCTACTTGTTTGATTGATTGCCAGAAGGTAATGGACACAGGTCATTTTAAGTTTTTGAATAACATTAATACATAAAAGATAATGTTGCATTATCTTATTATATGTTGTTCTAGGGTAACAAATAAAATAAAAAAATGGATGCATCGCGACTGTACCTAATTATTCTAATCATTATTAGGTGCTTCTACTATACGCTATTATTTATCAACAGAGTTACAACATATTTGCAGTGTCTTCGGTATTTGTTGCCAAAAACAAATAAAAATAATATAATTAAAATTAGGCAAAACGGCCGCACCAGTCGATCGATCAGGTTAAGCTACGCTTGCCGAAGTTATTCCGGGGACGGGTGACCATCTTTACATACCAAGACCCTTCCGTGCCTCGGAAAGCACGTTAAGCCGTTGGTCTCGGCTGTCATTTGTGGATCTTTGACAGTCGATACGAGTCGTCAGAAGTTCTAAAGTCTGACAACCAGTCATAGTCAGGGGTCAGGTAAACAGTCGCTCTATGTAAAATACTGGCAGCTACTCAACTGCAACCGTTTAGACTGGAAGCTGACTCTAACATAGTTGGGAAAAGGCTCGGCAGATGATGATGAAGCATAGTATTATTAGGTGATAGCAGTGGGCTCGTCCTTATTACTTGGGACGTAAACATAACTGACGAAATCCCCTCTGCTTAACCCTTCGGGGAGAAAAGGCGTGATATTATATTATTATTAAAATATCAACACGATACACACGTAATCACTACATATAACATGTTGGTAGACAGGAGATAACAATATTAACTCCAATCCGCACTGGGCCCGCGTGGTGGTTTCCGGCCCACTCCGTCTCCCTGAGGGGAGGCCTGTATCCCAGCAGTGGGAACAATATAGGCTGATTATGTTATGTATTAAACTGCGTATTAATTGGTAAACTAAGTTGCGCAACAATTCTTCTACGTCGTGTCGATGGCACCACAGAGATGATGATGGCGACATAATAAATTTATAATAATAATAAATTTATTTTCTCAAAAAACTTAATAATAGGTTACAGAAAAATAGTTTGGCAGTATTAATTTCTAATAGGTGGATGTAGCCACTGCAACCGAACTAGGCAATGCCTGTATTTCGGTTTAAAACATGACATGAAATGTAGCAGTGTTGCTGGAAGCATAGCCACTTTTGTTTAGATATTTTGTTAGGATGGTAAATCGTGAAAGTGATGAAACGGGAAGTAGCCTTCTTTTGTTTTATCATATTCATGGTAAAACAAAAGAACATCCTGCAACGTCAAATGAGGCTGGCGACAATGTTGCGCGATTGTTGCTCTACATTCTTTCTAATGAATACGGTCTGAATAAAATAGTAGATATGCATTTGTGAGATGGATAATTTAACCCATTTATCGCACTTCAAAAACGAATAGCAGTGGTGAAAAATTTATTCTAAAGTAAAAGTTTCTGAGGTTATCATTCTGAGTTTATCTTGGACATTTCTGACATCGGTGAAGGGAAACATCGCGAGGAAACCTAGGGGCCTACTCCGAAGTGCAAAGTGCAATTATTCGGATCGGACCGACACATGGCCGAACCGAATATTATTGAAAAATGCGAAAAAATTTCGGATCGGCTGAGTTGGGTCGGGGCCATAGTCAATATTCGAAAGAGTGTAGGGGTGTAGGATCGGAACCGACCGAACCAAATAGTAACTTCGTGGCAGGAAATGGCCGAATAATCGGCCGATAGGTACTACTTTGGAGTAGACCCCCTGGACTTATAGTTAATATAATTTTAAAATCGCCAACCAGTCTGGAGCAAGTGTGGTGATTAATGCTCGTACCTTCTTTGTATGAGAAGAGGCCCTTGCCCTGCAGTGGGACAATAAAAGGCTGGTATTAAATATTATTTACTATAAAACTTTGTGAAAATATCACGGAACGAAGCTCGCCTCAAAACCTACTTATGTACCTAACTTGTGTTAATATTTCAATACTACACTAGTACGAGTTGTAATAGGGAGTTACTAGTTTCAACTAAGTTAATTATTTAAGGGCTGATTCATATAACTTTGGCAAATATGTTGTATTTACCTATGTATGTGAGTCGTAATACGTAACTTTACTGCGGGCAGGCTTCTGTTATGACGTTTATTAAATTATGTGTATATATCCTACTTTTTCCTTATGTGTGACTTAGGGGTTGTGATAAAAATATAATATCTTAGCGGGGGAAAGCCATGGAAATACAGTAATCTTAAAATAAAATATTTTAACGATAGGATAGCTTCCTGCTTATTAATGGACTAGCAGCGTCCTGCGGTTTCACCTGCATAAGTATGGATCCCGTGAGAATATCGGGATAAAAAGTCCTATGTGTTATTCTGATGTAGCTATATTACTGTAAAGTTTCATTAATATCTATTCAGCAATTTTTGCGTGAAAGAGTAACAACATCCATCCATCCATCGTCACAAACTTTCGCGTTTATAATATTAATTAGTTAATGGACATATAAGCGTGGAAAAACTTACCAATTCTCTAAAACAGAGCATTTGGTTTGGTAATTACTGTAGGTTAGGTAACCTACATACCTTTAACGAACTATCAAGGACCATCATAAAATAAACATAACTAAGCCTTAGTAGAACATATTTGAAAACCTTCTCCAAAAATAGAATTCTCAAAGAGCGAAGCAAACGTAACTCCGAGAAGCATAAAAAGGTTTTGCCTTAACGCGAGGCAGCTCTCCGTGCGATATTTGGAGCAGCGTAAAGCCATTGGAAAACTACCGCGGCATACTTACAATATGTATGTGTATCGTGGGTGCTCCGACGTATCAAATTGTGCGGACAAAACCTAGCCAGCCAAGTGAATAACAACAACACCCTACAAAAAGAAAACAGTCGGTATCAGTAAAATTGGGCGTAATTCATCACGGTTTCAAAGTCTTTGGGGTTTCCGGACGGATTAGATGTAAGAGGGTTATTGTGGACGTAATTACAAAGGCGTGGTATTTTAATACCGTCAAAGCCTGGAACTTGAAACAACATCCGCTGACAAGTTCGTTAACGTCTTAAATTAATTTTCGTTTAAAATTTGTCAATTGGCGACGAAATTAAACGAAGTTTGTCGTTTCTTGACAACCGAGATGGCTGGCTCGCGGCCAGACGTTATTTTATACGGAACTTTATTCTTTGTCTACGCGGACGCGGCAACATGCTTGTGAATGCGACTACAATAAAAATATAATAAATTTAAAGTTACTGACACACGACTGAAGCGTGGAATTCAGGGAAATCTAATTAAAATTAAAATAGATCCCTTATCTTTTAGCAAGAATTAATTAAGAGTCATAATTTATTGCTTTTATTATTGAATTACGTACATACTTTCAATATTCCATTTTAAATGGAGCAGGAAAAACTTGAAAAATATACAGCCTGCCTGTACCGTTCAGTGCGCTTGTTTGATGTTCCATCTTTAAAAAATTCCAAGGTATTGGTACGTCACAGGCGACCGTTTAATGAAACAGGCATTTCATTATTCGCACTTTTCGCAAGTGAGAAGGAAGATTTCGTAAAAAAAAATGGTATCTTATAACCGGATACTCATTGACAGCGGGTGGCCGCTACCCGGCGATTGCATGGGAAATTGTTAATTCTATTGGAGCGAAACACATAGGAAGCGTACCACCGCGCACGCTGCGCCTTGGCACCCTTCCAGCCAACGATTGTGCTTTACTATGGCGATTATTTTCACTGGTGCACTATTCAAACTGCTTCGGAATACGACTGAATAGACACGAAAGAATTTTCGTGTGCAACGACCGACTGTAATGACCGTTTATTCTTTGAAACACGCTCGGTGGAAATCCGTAAATAGGTATAAAGTACCGGTGCGACGTTCAAGTTACCCTTTTGAAATGTTTACAATGGTTATTTTACGAGCGACCGTGCGAAAAAAATATTCGAATTTCGTGTTCTTCGATGATTTATTTTAGGGGAAATGGGGGATCAAATCAGAATTTCCGTTATTGAGTAAATATTACCCTATAGGTATTTTCAGTTTTATAAACAATTAACATAACTCCACACCTGAATTCCTAGAAGGGTTAGGCACCTAAGTCCTAACCCTTCGTGGAATTCAGGCGTAAATATTGGCATATCCAAAGTACACCCACATTTCGCCAGTTATGTCTACGTCCCACGTAATAGGGGACGAGCCTATCGCCACCACTCCAGGCTGCTACTGAGAAAGTCCAGATAGAAAAACCATCTGGAATTCCGGGTTCGATTCCTAGGTCGGCCAAAGTGTTATTGCACTGCTGTACCTTTATGTTATCTAGGTTGTCCCTACGTAGAGTTTTTCATTTTACATTGCCCTAGTTAAATGTTAACTAGTGTTTTAAATAAAAAAAGCTACTATAATTACCTTCATAATTTCTAGACAGTACCTATATTATTACGCCTGTTTTATCTTGGATCCTTGGTACCTAACAAACTTACCAGTTGAGTTTCCCATACAAACTTCAACTAACCCGTTCCGCCCTATATTGGGGGTTGTTTGAAAAACTTTTGTAGTAAGTAAAGTATTTTGACCAGCTTTTAAGTTAAACCACGAGAAACACCGAAAAACCATAGATGGTTATAACGATTTTCCTTGAAAACTCTGCTGCTCAATATCTAAGTGGTTTGTTCTGAACTTACATGAACTAATAGTCCAATCATGTAGGCTATAAGACATCCACTACCAGCATGGTTCAGCCAAATAGCAGCTTGACGCATTAGCCTGGATGGAGCATCGTGCCAAGCGGCTCATTGAAGATAAATCCTTGCTAGGAGCCAAATTAGATAGCCTCAAATGCAAACATAAAGTTGGTGGCCGTTGGACTCTAGTAGAACACATTTTGGAGAGCCTGTGACATTCATTATCCCTTTTCCAACGTCCATGCTCAAGAACGGCGGGGTTATTGCGTAACTCACATAAAATGGCAATCAATCGTAATGTCTTTCATTCTGACGTCCATTGCTTCATAGGTTTGAAAACTTCTTCAACTCAACAACGTAAATAACGCAATGAATGTGGCTGCACTGTCAAAATGATCAATTGCCATTTTATGTGTGGTTCACAATTACCCCGCTGGTTGTACATTTTATACCAGTGTCAGACAACATTTTTTAAAGGCATATGTACTAATAGCTTTTTTTTCCCCGCGGGTTTGCCGGCGTGGAGGTCGGCAATCATCCCACGGAATTGTAATACCGGTAAAAAAATGTCCTTTGTCAGGTTATGATCTACCTGTGTGCGAAATTACATTGAAATTATTATCATCGGATTAGGTACATAATATTTTTAATATAATATTTTCCTTCGTACTTTTGCACAAACTGGTGAACTGATGTACCTCGTGAAAACTTTTATATTTACTCTTAAATATACCACCTAGCAACTTACCGTTATGACTGAGGGAGTTATTCTTTCTGAACTGGGATTTTTTTATACATTTAAGTTCATTTTACATTGCTCTGAAGGCTATAATTGTATAAAATTCAAACCCGAAACTCGGATTTCAAGGGACTTTCATTTGATCATGGTGTAAATTTAGCACACAACATGCTAAATTTACAAAAGTTTCAGTATATAATCAACCTATAATGTTCCCACCATGCACTGGGACACCGGCTGTCTTTCACTGAAAGGGCGTGGGACATAATCCACCACGCAGGCCCAGTGCGGGTTGGTAGATGTCATATGTAGGTTTCAACACGATGTTTTGCTTCACCGTTTTGAGAGCAGTGGTGATGAAATAATTTACACGAAGTAAAGCGCCTGTCTGGGTACGATTAAGTTTAAGTATATAATACTCAAATGTTTTCGTCTTTTAAATGTATATTATCTTTTGATAAATATATATTTCTAAGTCACCACCTTAGCGTAAAAACTTGGGTAAGGTTACCTTAAATTCATTCTGTTTACAAATCCGACCAAAACATTAAAACGAGAATCAGCGTGTACACGAATCATTTAAAAATATGCCAGAGCACACTATGAATGAACAGATTTTTCCAGATTAATATTTTTATTCTCAACGGGGTTACATAAAGCCGAATAAGAGAATGCTGTACAAATGAATTACCTATAGAAAAACAATTACGACTCAGCGGGCAGGGACAGATGATTACATAAAATATTTTATATACGTTATATTTTGTGTTACGACAGGGTTCTGTTGCGTAGTTATAGGAAAACGATTATATGATTATCCTGTCCCAATTTGAATATATTCTACGGTGGACTTAATATTTTTGGCTTATTAGTTGATTCGCACGAATTGAGTCGCCCGAAGCGGGCGAATCGTCACTTTTAAATAATTTTATTTTTTCTTAACTTTATTTCATAAAATTCAAAACGTGCCAATTCATGCGAGATATTATTTAAAAGTGATGATTGACCCATTTGGGCGAGTAAATTGGTGCGAATTAATAAGCCGAATTTTTGCTAAGTTTTTAGCAGTAGTTCCTTAGTAGGTCCACTTAAAACATAACACTAAGGAAATAAATTAAATCTACGATCGAAGGCTAAAATAATATAAAAATATTTATGATTGAAGAAAATACTGCGTTAAAGGAACAGGAAAATATTGAATATTAATAGTCTCACAATCCCTACTAAGAGCCGTTTTTGTTTACTGTTGTTTTTATTCAACTCTTCAGAAATATCTCGGTATAAAAGGCAAAAATATGCCTACCTTTTTTGCTTTTCCACATAGGTACCTAGCATAATCACCTTTATAATTTACCACCGCTGGGACACAGGCCGCCGCTTTCTATGAGTAAGCGTATCCATCACGCGGGCCCAGAGCGGGTTGGTGGACGTCAAATGTCTTCTAAGTTTTAGTTCTAGGACATGCCGGTCTCCTCACGATACATTCTTTCACCGTTTTGAAATACGTACGTAACTATATGAACATAAATATGACACGTAAGATATTACGAACAATAGCCAATGTTAACGTCAAAATAAAAAGAAAAAAATAGACAGGCCCATCGAAAAAGTCGTAGCCTCGTTCTTTTGTTTTGTCCCATACACGTATGGTGGCACGTACTTAGCTCTGGATCGTTACGTCATCACAACAAATACTGGAATGGCAACAGAGTACCGTCGAACAAACTATTTAGTATACAGGCAACTAACTGTAACTCTTTGCGTAAAAAAACAAATGTGTTCAATGTTGTGAGTGTGCTGAGTAGTCAATTCTTTTACATCGTTCTCTTAAGTATATCATAAGCTTAAAAACTTTACAAATTGACTATGCATACAGTAAGGCTAATAAGGCTATTAACGATTTTCTTAATTAATAAACGTTGAAAAGATTCTAGGTCCCGTGCAAGTAAAAGTGACACATATATTAATAGTTGATCACTGGCGGTCACACCGACGGCGAGTACTCTTTTGTTGCAGCGACAAGAGCTATCAAAGAGAGTAATTGCTCAGGGACACTCACTTGGTGGGTAGAACACTCGCTGAAACTCTCACTGGCTACATACGCATACTAGCGAGTAATCGCTCGTCGCTGTCGCGCACTCACTGTTCTTGCTAGCTCTACTCGCTTCTCGTTATTCTCCAGTGAGACAGGTGCGTAAAAACGAACATTGTCAGTGTAGTGGAAAGAATAATATATTTGCTTGTATACCAAACAACTTGTTTGACTGTACAGCTTGGTAGACAAAAACCAACAATGATGGATCGTGTTTGCGACACAATTATCTTATGTATACATACTTAATTTTGCTAGAAAAGTATCGTTATTATGCTATGTCTTCGTGCAGCCTTCAAGACAGGATAAGCTGAGCTCGAATGAGAAACAATTTGTTTTCTTCAGATAAATGGGTGATGTTCGTAAAGCCATTGTATTTCTTTGCTTGTCGATGTGACAGAGTTATTTCTGCGTATTCATACAAAGGCTTTTTATACCCTCTATAAATACAACTTGTCCATGAAATTGAAATGGATGGCGTTAGATAAAATAATATCCTTTAGGTATTAGAAGCCTTTAGATTTTTATGGACAAGGGTAAGAGATCAGTGGTGGTCCAGAGGTAACTGCCGTGACTTACCGAATTGTACAATCACAAGCAAAAGTATGTATACACTCGGCTTTATTCAAAAGCGATTTACTCCTTTATTTTTTAATGAAATTTTATGTTGTTACGAACATAGCATTTTCGAACCCATAGGTTTATGTAATGTGTTATATTTCAACGATGCATTCGTTATTTCACGAAAAAATCGCATTTGAAGGTTGACAAGTGTGGGGTGCCAGGGCAGAAAACCTCCACGTGTGCCTGGGGACTGGAGTTCCTTTCTGGATACGTCCGGGGGGAAGACCAGTTTTCGGGCCGGTGCATCCTGGGGTGCGGGCAGCTATTTCTCAGTGGGATTTTTTCCCAATGAGATCTCGCTGCCCGCATGCTAATGTTCTGCCAAGAGGAACGCTCCACACAAGCCGCTATGAGGAGCAGAGCGGCTACTGTGTGGAGTAAGAGCGGGCCTGGTGTGCACTTACCCTGCCGCCGGGCAGGCAGGAGGGGATAACCCCCCCCTCCTGCCACCGTTAATATCGTAGCCCCGAAGATTGTCAAGGTCATGTCTCTGACTTTTGACGGGGGTCGAGGGTCTTGGCTTAACCGCCCGGACCGCGAGGAAGATTAACCTCTATAAAAAATTCCCCAAACCTCCAAGCGGCGGCGCACCGTGAGGGAGGTAGTAAGCTTGGCTAATGGGTAGCTTGATTTAGTCACTAGTGCGAACCACGTAATTTGAGCAGGTACACAAAGTTTTTACTCGTGGGAACAATATGGAAAATTTTTTAAAAACACCCAAACACCCAAAGGACGTAGTGAGGAGTGATGCGGGGTCGGAGTCCGACGCCGCATCTGGAGGAGGGAGCACGGGAGGCTCAGTGAGCTCTCGCCGTGACCAGAAGACGGCCGCTGCCAAGAGAAAGGCACAGGGCAAGCGGCCAAGGTCAGTGGACGGCCAGGGGTCGTCCTCTGACTGGGAGCTGGCTTCGGCCAGAAAGATCCCCACCAGTAGGCGGGGAGGAGCCCGAGAGCGGGGCGTAGGGAGGGGGCTCACTGCTCGGGAGGCCGCAGAGAAGGCGGAGGAGCCCGCAAAGAAGGAGGGGGGGTCTGATCGCGCGTCCGCATCAGAGACCTCTAGTGACGAGGCGGCGGAGGTTGGCGGCCCTGATGCGGACCGCAAAAAGAGGTTCGCGGAGGTCGTGGAGGCCGCGATCCGGGACGTGGCCCTGAAGAAGTTACAGACTTCTAAAAACAGGGCCATAGTCTCGGCCAAGGCCTCCATCATGGCGGCGGCGGAAGCCATCCACATCGGGCCCCCGCCGGACGTAACGTCCGATATGCGGGCGGAGGTGGCCCGCTTGACGGCTGCCATGGAGCTCCTCCGAAAGGAGAATGAGGAGCTCCGAGCGGACCTGGCCGGGATGCGAGCGGCCGCCAGAGCGCAGACAATCCCACCACCAAGCCAGCCCGTGCCGGTGGAGAACCAGGTCCTGAACCTGGTTCGGCAGGAGCTGGCGACCTTCCAGGCGCGGTTCGCCGTCCTGGAGGGTATCGTTCTGCGCCCTCCCTTGGCGGGTAGGACGGCCCCAGGGCCTAAGGCGGCCTCGTACGCGGCCGCTGCCGCCCCTAAACCCGGGCCGTCTGGCCGGGCCCAGGCGCCGGCCAAACCGGCGTCGGCAAGAGGAGCCCCGGCGCCGGCGAAACCGACGTCGGCTGGTGGAGCCTCGGCGCCGGCGAAATCGGCGCCTGCCGCCAAACCCGCGGTGCCAGCCCGGAAAAAGGGCAGAACGGCTGGGGAGGGGAAGGCCCCAGAGCCTACGCCTCCCCAGAACAAATCTCCCACGACCAACACCGAGTGGCAGGTGGTCGGGGAGAAAAAGAAGGCGGCCAAGGCGGCCAGAAAAAAGGCGCAGAGGAGGCGCCGCAAGGAGCGAGCCGTTGCGGCTAGGCTTCGCTCCCCCAAGACCGCGGCTGTAGTCATCACACTACAGCCGGACGCGGTCAAGAGGGGGGTGACCTACGGCGACGTGCTCGCCAAAGCGAGAGCGACAGTGGATCTCCAGGAGCTGGGGATCACCGGAGGCCTCCGGCATAGGGTGACCGCCACTGGTGCCCGCATGCTGGAGGTCCCCGGTGCGACGAGTGGCCCCACCGCAGACGCCCTGGCTGAAAAGCTAAGGGCGTCCCTCAATGCGGACGAGGCTCGAGTCTCCAGGCCCGTCAAGTGCGCGGATATCCGCATTGTGGGCCTGGATGACTCGGTGACGGGGGCAGAGGTGGTAGCCGCCGTCGTCAGGACGGGCGGGTGTCTGGCCGACCAGGTGAAGGCGGGCACCCTACGTCCTGACTTCACGGGTATGCGAACCATAACGGTAAGCTGTCCCGTGACGGCGG
Source organism: Apamea epomidion (assembly GCA_947507525.1). NCBI lineage: Eukaryota > Metazoa > Arthropoda > Insecta > Lepidoptera > Noctuidae > Apamea > Apamea epomidion. Next base: position 8,872,998 of record OX382232.1, read on the forward strand.
CGAGGAAAATTGTGGAGGGTGGAAGGCTCCTGGTGGGCTGGGTGTCAGCGCAGGTCAAGCTGATGGAGCCCAGACCTCTAAGGTGCTATCGATGCCTCGTGGGGCACCACGTGGGCGTCCAGTGCACCTTAGAGGACCGCAGCACTCTGTGCTTCCGCTGCGGCAAGCCCGGACATACGGCCGGCTCGTGCAACGCCGCGCCGCACTGCGTCGTATGTGCGGCTGCTGGCAAGCCGGCCGATCACCGGGCGGGGAGCAAGTCCTGCGCTCCACCCGCCGAAGCCAGGAGGAAGGGCAGGCCCTCCGCCGTCGTCGCCACCACCACCGTCGCCGCCACTGTCGCCGCCACCGCCACCGCCGCCGCCGCCGCCGCCGCCGCCACCACCGCCGCCGCCGCCGCCGCCGCCGCCGCCGCCACCACTGCCGATAGGGCCCGGGAGGGGGCTGAAATGGAGGAGTAATAACTCCTCCACTACGCCTTCTCCAGGCGAACATCAACCACTGCGCCTGCGCTCAGGACCTGTTGCTCCAGAGCATGGCGCAGTGGTCGATTAACGTCGCCGTGGTCGCTGAGCCGTACTTTGTCCCGCCCAGGGATGACTGGGTGGAGGACCTAAACGGCTCAGTGGCCATAATTTCGTCGGCCGCCGCCGGTACCCCGTCCCTCGAAGGTGTCACGAGGGGACAGGGGTGCGTAGCAGCACGGTTCGGAGAGATTGTAGTAGTGGGAGTATACTTCTCTCCGAGCCGAACTCTCGCCGAGTTCCAGAACTCTTTAACAGAGTTGAGTGTCGTCGTCGCCAGAAACCACGCCTTCTCCGTGCTAGTGCTCGGGGACTTCAACGCCAAGAATTTGGCCTGGGGTTCCCGTTGCACGGATGTGCGGGGCAGGATGGTGGAGGACTGGGCTCTGGAAACAGGCCTGGTCGTCCTAAATCGGGGTTCTGTTCCTACGTGTGTGCGGATGCGGGGCGAGTCGGTGGTGGACATCTCGTTCGCCAGCCCCGCTCTGTCACAGCGTGTCATTGACTGGCGCGTCATGGAGGAGGTGGAGACCTACTCCGATCATCGGTATATCCGGTTTGAGGTCTCCACCCAGCCCTCTAGTGCGCTGGTCCAACAGGCCCCGAGTGGTCCGCGGTGGGCGCTGAAGCAGCTGGACCGGGAGCTTCTCCTGGAAGCCTCGATCGTGCAGGCCTGGGTGTTTTCACCGGACAGGCCTGCTGATATTGACGATGAGGTGGAGTGGTTCCGGGAGGCCATGTCCGAGATCTGTGACGTGGCAATGCCCCGAGTCCGGCCAGGATGCGCCCGACGTCAGGTGTACTGGTGGTCGCAGGAGGTTGGGGCGCTACGCAAGGCGTGCGTCGACGCGCGACACCGGTACACCAGGCACCGCAGGCTCCGCATCCGCCCTCCGGATGCGGAAGCCACGGAGGTGGAGCTATACGAGGGGTACAGAGCGGCGAAGACCGCCCTCCAACAGGCTGTTCAGCGGGCCAAGGATATGGCCCGCGAGGAGATGCTGGAGACTCTGAACAGAGATCCATGGGGGCGCCCCTACAGAATGGTGCGGAATAAACTCCGCACATGGGCCCCCCCGCTGACGCAGAGTCTCCGCCCACAGCTGGTGGAGGAGGTGGTGAGCGCTCTGTTCCCTTCACGGGGGGAGCATACTCCCCCGCCTATGGCTCCGCCACTTGCGGTGCCCGAAGCGGACCACGCGGACGACGACGACGACACCCCTGTAGTGACCGGGGTAGATCTGAGAGCGGCGGTAGGCAGGCTGAAGGCCAAAAATACCGCCCCGGGACCCGACGGCTTGCCGGGTAAAGCCTGGGTCCTGGCCTCGAGGGCTCTCGGGCCTCGACTGGAGGCGCTCTTAAGCGCATGCATGGAGAGAGGCCAGTTTCCACTCCGTTGGAAGACGGGGAAGCTGGTCCTCATTCAGAAGCCAGGGCGCCCTGCGGACTCTCCGTCCGCATACCGGCCCATAGTGCTGCTCGACGAGGTCGGCAAGCTCTTTGAGAGAGTGATTGCGGGCCGCCTCGTCGGGCACCTGGTGAGGATGGGGCCGGATCTTGCGGAGTGCCAGTTTGGCTTCCGCAAGGGGCGCTCGACGGTGGACGCCATCATGCGCGTGAGAGCCCTCACGACGGGGGACGCGGTGTCCCGGGGTGGGGTGGTCGTGGCGGTGTCACTCGACATCGCCAACGCGTTCAACACCCTGCCCTGGAGCTGCATAGGGGAGGCACTCCGGTATCACCGGGTGCCGACTTACCTCCGTCGAATAGTCGGGGCGTATTTGACGGACAGAGCCGTCATCTACCCCGGTCGCGACGGGAACTGGAACCGGCGAGAGATGTCGTGCGGTGTCCCACAGGGATCGGTTCTGGGGCCGCTCCTGTGGGACATCGGTTACGACTGGGTGCTGCGGGCCGACCTCCCTGATGGCGTCAGCGTAGTTTGCTACGCTGACGACACGCTGGTCCTGGCGCAGGGGAGGTCGCATCAGGCGGCGGCCGACGCGATGACACGCGGGGTTGCGATAGTCGTGGAAAGGATCCGGCAGTTGGGTCTCGAGGTGGCATTGCACAAGTCCGAGGCCATGTCCTTTCATGGGCCTCGGTACGGGCCACCTTCGGGATCCCAACTGATGGTAGGAGGGGTTCACATCGGCGTCGAGAATACGATGAGATACCTGGGTCTCGTCCTCGACAGCCGGTGGAACTTCGTCGAGCATTTCCGACGTTTGGCCCCCAAACTGGAACGGGCCGGGGCCGCCCTAAAGCGGCTCCTGCCCAACCTGAGGGGGCCAAACGCCTCCTGCCGGAGGCTTTACGCAGGGGTCGTGCGGTCCATGGCCCTTTACGGGGCCCCGGTGTGGGCGCGTTCACTGCGGCTTCGAGCCGCACACTATCTGAACGCGCCCCAAAAGGTGGTTGCCGTAAGGCTTATAAGGGGGTACCGCACGATCTCGGGCGAGGCAGCAAGCCTCCTTGCCGGACTGCCACCATGGGATCTGGAGGCGATAGTCCTCGCGCGCCTGTATGACTGGCGCGCGGAGGCACTACGTCGGGGGGAAACTCTGCACCCGCGGCAAATCGCTGCGGAGCGGACGGACCTCCGGCGCGGTCTCATGGTGGAATGGAAGGCGCGACTATCGCAACCCAGCGCAGGGCACGCCACGATAGCGGCGATAAGACCCCTCTTTGAGGAGTGGCTAGAGAGGCGTCACGGCGCTCTCACCTACCGCCTGACGCAGGTCCTCTCCGGACACGGATGTTTCGGGAGGTTCCTGCACATCATCAGGCGGGAGGAGACGCCCGGGTGTCACCACTGCGAGGATCGCCCAGAGGACACGGTGGAGCATACGGTGGAGGTCTGCCCCGCTTGGGCAGAGCACCGCCGTGTCCTCGTAGAGGCGATCGGCAGCGGCGGCGACCTCTCGCGTCCGGCCCTGGTGCAAGCCATGGTCCGGGGCGAGAGGGAGTGGGAGGCGGTCACCTCCTTCTGCGAAGCAGTCATGCTAGCGAAGGAGGTGGCGGGATGGGCGAGGGAGAGATCCTCACGCCTCAGCCGCCGAGGGAGACGCTCCGGGCGTCGGGAGCCGCGTGACGACTCCCGGCCACCGTAGGCGCGGGCCTGCGGGCGGAGAGCAATGGGTAGCTCTCCGTCCGATCAGGACCAGGCCCGTGCCGGACGGCGCGTAAGTGTTCCACGTGCGCCTCAAAGAGATGTCAGCATAGATGACGGGGCCCGACAGGGCCGAAGCCTGCCGGGGTAGCGGGATCGTCCGAAAGGGTTACCGCTGCCCTGGTACATAAAGGGCTAAGGAAGGAACACGGGTGGGTTTTAGTCAGTAAGAGTCTGACACTCCCTTCTGCTCCACCCAGAGCGGGAGGAGTCATTTGATGATTTCCCATCCTGAAAAAAAAAAAAAAAAAAAAAAAGGTTGACAAGTGTTGACATATTGGTGCTCGTGACTGTACGTTAGGAGTTCGAACCCAATTAAGCACTTTACTTTGTGTAAATTATTCCTTCATTGCTGCTCTCAAAACGGTGAAGTAAAACATCGTGAGGAAACCGGCATGTCCTAGAACCTAAAATACGACGATATGGGACATTAACCAACCAGGACTGGGCCCGCGTAGTGGATTACGGCCCACTCCCTTTCACCGAGAGGAGGCCTGTGTCCACGCAGTGGGAACATTATAAGCTGATTATGATGAAGGATAACATTTTTTATGAGAAGAAACTCTGAGCTATGTAAGATTAGATTCTGGATCGGATTATCACGTAAACACAACTTAATATAAAAAAGAAAAAGTGACACAATTTGCCTTTAGAAACATTGTAATTTTTCGTCTTTTATTAAAAAAAAACTAGCTATTGTTCCATAGATCCACCGCGACCGCGTAGATATTGCACTTTTCTATGAATCAGCAGATTTTTTTTTTATCCTTGTAAAAGTTCTAAAATCCTGTGCTGAATTCTAATAACGGGTTGTGCGTCGATGTCTCTGCCACCCTCTATTGTATCTCATAAAATGTTTCTCTCAACAGTAACTGTCGACTGTTGTCGTACAGTATATTGTTGTCAAAAGGTTCACATAACCATACATAATGATATGTAGAAGATGTATTCACATGACAAGACCCAAAATAAAATAAAAACTCTTAATATTAAATTTTAAAATATTTTCATTTATATCCTCACTTAGAACTTCCAAAGTAAATTAATCACAGCGGAAAGATAAAACATAAATACTAAAATAACAAATTGTTAACGATAAAATTCAGAAGACAGATGTTTCTGAGTTGTTATCCTAAAACTACGGTTAGTCCTACGGGTCTAGAGAGGAATGAAACTTCGGGTCTAAAATTAAATTAATTCGTTCGTTACATATACCATTTCCTCGCTTGTGTTTATATATACCGAATACATTTAGAATTATGTTTTCAGGAAATGCTTGTTCATTTTTGCAATTGATAAAACATGAAGCTTTTTATAAACCAATTCAATTAATAATTCTGAGGAAGATTTTCAGAATCATTACCTTTCTTCAAAAGAATTCACGTTCGCTGAATTCTACTATGAGCAAAACAGTAATGCACTGATATCTACGAGTATCTCCTTGATAAAATCTTTTATTCGCCTTCTACGACACAAAGGGAAAAGGGTGTGGCAAATTCGTTGCCCACGACGACGCTATGGTTGCCTCGGCTTTCGGAATGGCACGGAAAATTTGGGAATAGTTCATTCTAGCCAGTATCCCGTAACACACTTTTAATTGCAGTCCGGAGGATTTTGAAGGAAATTGCTAATCTATTGCTTCATATTTTCATTATTACGTGAATAACACAATTAATGCCGTTGAATTGTTAAAATGATTGACATTGCCATTCAATCTGCCTAGCCTTTCTCCAACTATGTTGGGTTCGGCTTCCAGTGTAACCGGAAGCTAAATACCAATATTTGACCTCCACAACCCAGTTCCTGGGCAACACGATACCGGTAAGACTGGTTGTCGGACTTTCGGGCTCCTAACGACCCGCAACGACTGTTAAAAATCCAAGAATGCCAGGCGATACCAACGGCTTAACGTGCTTTCCGACGCATGGAGGTGTCACGGTAAGGAACGATGGTCCGATCCATGGACCGATGGCGGCAACCGTAGCTTAACCTGATCGATTGATACGTGCGGCTGTTATTACTTACCAACGAGCTCATCAAGCCATTGTAAGTGAATAAGTTACACAATTACTTCCAGGTCAGCCAGCTTGTAGTGGAACTGCATGAACTGCAACATTTAAGTAGGTACTGCCGTTCGTAGAAACTATTTTATACAGGGTAAAGTCTCAACCAGGAGTTCCACATAGTCTGCTAACAAATTATAACTTCCTCCCCGCTTAATATCTTTGTAATTGTCACGCTGACATGAAAATTAAGGCGAAACATGCACATTCTATTGGCTGTTCACCAAGAACATTTTTTATGGCAACTATTTGGCAGCCCAGCGGGTTATAATGACCAGTTGATGCTTTACTTGCATGCGAGAGAGGCCGGTTACTGATAGGTAATATAGGTACATATTAGGAATAAAATCAGTGTTGGTAGTGCTGATACGACGTTGGTTATGTAAGTAGTGTCTAGGATATCTAAGTCAAGTGCAAGAAAGAAAGAAAATATTTTATTTGGGACACGCACGGGAAATACAAACAGTAAAAAATTAGTATTTTAAACTAACAAAATTTCATTAAAAATAAGCAAAAAGGGTAGGCCAGGCACATCAACGGATATCTATAAATCCCACTAGAGGATTAAAATAAGAAAATAAATAAATAAAATGTAGTTGAGAAAAACACAATGAATAAATAAAAAACCATAATTATATACTTACAAAGCTTACTAGACTATTTATTTATTTAATACTTTAAGCACACAGAGGCGGATTTAATGCCATAGGCATTTCTAAGAGTCAACCTTTGGATGATGCAGAGACAAACAGTGGTGGGAACAATCATGAAAATTGATGAATAAATATTTAGAAATTTATAACGAAACGCATAGACCTATTAAAACTATAAATATAACATATGCCATATATACTATATATATATACTATTTTTGTACCTAATTATGAAAGTATTCCATAGCACTTAGGCAACGCTACTCAAAAGTACCTACCAAAGTACCATTTTTTTTTTTTTTTTTTTGTGGATGGGAAATCATCAAATGACTCCTCCCGCTCTGGGTGGAGCAGAAGGGAGTGTCAGACTCTTACTGACTCAAACCCACCCGTGTTCCTTCCTTAGCCCTTTATGTACCAGGGCAGCGGTAACCCTTTCGGACGATCCCGCTACCCCGGCAGGCTTCGGCCCTGTCGGGCCCCGTCAACTACGCTGACATCTCTCTGAGGCGCACGTGGAACACATACGCGCCGTCCGGCACGGGCCTGGTCCTGATCGGACGGAGAGCTACCCATTGCTCTCCGCCCGCAGGCCCGCGCCTACGGTGGCCGGGAGTCGTCACGCGGCTCCCGACGCCCGGAGCGTCTCCCTCGGCGGCTGAGGCGCGAGGATCTCTGCCTCGCCCATCCCGCCACCTCCTTCGCTAGCATGACTGCTTCGCAGAAGGAGGTGACCGCCTCCCACTCCCTCTCGCCCCGGACCATGGCTTGCACCAGGGCCGGACGCGAGAGGTCGCCGCCGCTGCCGATCGCCTCTACGAGGACACGGCGGTGCTCTGCCCAAGCGGGGCAGACCTCCACCGTGTGCCCCACCGTGTCCTCGGGGCGATCCTCGCAGTGATGACACCCGAGCGTCTCCTCCCGCCTGATTATGTGCAGGAACCTCCCGAAACATCCGTGTCCGGAGAGGACCTGCGTCAGGCGGTAGGTGAGAGCGCCGTGACGCCTCTCTAGCCACTCCTCAAAGAGGGGTCTTACCGCCGCTATCGTGGCGTGCCCTGCGCTGGGTTGCGATAGTCGCGCCTTCCATTCCACCATGAGACCGCGCCGGAGGTCCGTCCGCTCCGCAGCGATTTGCCGCGGGTGCAGAGTTTTTCCCCCGACGTAGTGCCTCCGCGCGCCAGTCATACAGGCGTGCGAGGACTATCGCCTCCAGATCCCATGGTGGCAGTCCGGCAAGGAGGCTTGCTGCCTCGCGCGAGATCGTGCGGTACCCCCGGATTAGCCTTACGGCTACCACCTTTTGGGGCGCGTTCAGGTAGTGTGCGGCTCGAAGCCGCAGTGAACGCGCCCATACCAGGGCCCCATATAGGGCCATGGACCGCACGACCCCCGCGTAAAGCCTCCGGCAGGAGGCGTTTGGCCCCCTCAGGTTGGGCAGGAGCCGCTTTAAGGCGGTCCCGGTCCGTTCCAGTTTGGGGGCCAAACATCGGAAATGCTCGACGAAGTTCCACCGGCTGTCGAGGACGAGACCCAGGTATCTCATCGTCTTCTCGACGCCGATGTGAACCCCTCCTACCATCAGTTGGGATCCCGAAGGTGGCCCGTATCGGGGCCCATGAAAAGACATGGCCTCGGACTTGTGCAATGCCACCTCGAGACCCAACTGCCGGATCCTTTCCACGACTATCGCAACCCCGCGTGTCATCGCGTCGGCCGCCGCCTGATGCGACCTCCCCTGCGCCAGGACCAGCGTGTCGTCAGCGTAGCAAACTAGGCTGACGCCATCAGGGAGGTCGGCCCGCAGCACCCAGTCGTAACCGATGTCCCACAGGAGCGGCCCCAGAACCGATCCCTGTGGGACACCGCACGACATCTCTCGCCGGTTCCAGTTCCCGTCGCGACCGGGGTAGATGACGGCTCTGTCCGTCAAATACGCCCCGACTGAGCGCCCCGTCGTGAGGGCTCTCACGCGCATGATGGCGTCCACCGTCGAGCGCCCCTTGCGGAAGCCAAACTGGCACTCCGCAAGATCCGGCCCCGTCCTCACCAGGTGCCCGACGAGGCGGCCCGCAATCACTCTCTCAAAGAGCTTGCCGACCTCGTCGAGCAGCACTATGGGCCGGTATGCGGACGGAGAGTCCGCAGGGCGCCCTGGCTTCTGAATGAGGACCAGCTTCCCCGTCTTCCAACGGAGTGGAAACTGGCCTCTCTCCATGCATGCGCTTAAGAGCGCCTCCAGTCGAGGCCCGAGAGCCCTCGAGGCCAGGACCCAGGCTTTACCCGGCAAGCCGTCGGGTCCCGGGGCGGTATTTTTGGCCTTCAGCCTGCCTACCGCCGCTCTCAGATCTACCCCGGTCACTTCAGGGGTGTCGTCGTCGTCGTCCGCGTGGTCCGCTTCGGGCACCGCAAGTGGCGGAGCCATAGGCGGGGGAGTATGCTCCCCCCTTGAAGGGAACAGAGCGCTCACCACCTCCTCCACCAGCTGTGGGCGGAGACTCTGCGTCAGCGGGGGGGGCCATGTGCGGAGTTTATTCCGCACCATTCCAATTCATACCAAACCAAACCAAAACCCACCAACCACAAACCATTCCATACCAAAGTACCTTACCTTGTAACTAGTTACAATTTCAAACCGCCAATAAGTAGCCAGAATGTCACAGCACTAATACCTATTTCAAAAATGGTCCGTACACGACGAGACTTACTAACGCGTTATTAACTAGTTTGTGATTGGCTGCGTTGGGTTTGTAACACGTTTCTTATGAGTAGCGCCGTGGACGATGGGCCTTATTTAAGAGAAGAATCAAGTTCCTTTGAACATTTTTGGCCCAAAATTCAGCTGCGCGAACTCCGCTCACTGATGCAGTTATAAGGCCATCAAGTGGCCACCGTAGGCGCGGGCCTGCGGGCGGAGAGCAATGGGTAGCTCTACGTCCGATCAGGACCAGGCCCATGCCGGACGGTTCCACGCGCGCCTCAAAGAGATGTCAGCATGATTGACGGGGCCCGACAGGGCCGAAGCCTGCCGGGGTAACGGGATCGTCCGAAAGGGTTACCGCTGCCCCGGAACATAAAGGGCTAAGGAAGGAACACGGGTGGGTTTTAGTCAGTAAGAGTCTGACACTCCCTTCCGCTCCACCCAGAGCGGGAGGGGTCATTTGATGATTTCCAATCATCAAAAAAAAAAAAAAAGGCCGTCAAGTGCACAGGTGACAGGGCATGCAGCGCAGTATGGAAGAAAATAATGAAATAAAAATAATTAAACTTTTTGCCATTGATACGCTAAAAAGAAGACATTTCTTGGAAATTGAAAAACGCTGAAATTATCATGACGTATGCAAAAAAGTCTGTCCGGAAAATCACACTGATTCAGAATTAATCGTACAGATTGTGGTCCGAAATTAATAGTAATCATAAAATGTTTTTTTTTTTGTTTAGCCTATACTGTCCCACCGCTGGGCAAAAACCTCCCCCAAAAGAGTCCATACAGGAACTCTTTTCCCGCGCCACCTCGAACCAGCTTTCGTGGTACATGTCCAGATCATCTCGCCACCGAATTCTGGACTGACCTCGGCGGCGCCGTCGATCTTCAGGCACTAGTAATTAAAAGTAATATTAAAAATTTAAAGTAATATTATGGACTACTTTAATAAAGGTTACACAGCAACACAAGGTTATACTAGTCCATGTCTCTGTTCTCATTTGTAAATGTTAGTGTTTGTGTTGTTGATGTGCCTTATTAATAAATAAATAAATTGTTGACATAACCGTCTCGCATGATGAGAACGTCGTGAAAGCCGAGAAAGATAAACAAATCAAGTATCTTGACTTGGCTCGCGAGGTTGTCGACATGTGGCATGTGGACTCAGCAATCATTGTGCCGATAGTCGTGACAGCCAACGGGTTAATAGCCAAGAGCCTCGACCAACACCTGAGGAGGCTCTCGTTGGGCAGCTGGATCAAGGGCTTGATTCAGAAAGCGGTACTTCTGGACACCGCTCGCATCGTTAGGTAGTTCCTCACAGCCATGACCGCTGGTAGCTTGGACCCTGTTCCCGATACCTGCTATTTTTTTTAAATTTTTAAATGTTTTTTTAACTTTTTGTTTATAAAAATATTTAAAAATGTAATTTGTAAGTATTTAAATGAAATAAAGGAGATAATAAATAAATAGTAAAGGTTGGTCCTTGTCAGCCCTGGACAGAGAGAGGTGGAAGGGAGAGTAGGGAGGCCTTTGCCCAGTAGAGGGACAATAATGGCTAATACCTACATTTTTTTAAAGAAAAAATAAAAAAAAAGGTTTACGAAATTACTGATGCTCATCTTTCTTGATTGCCCGACTGATTGAGAAATTTTATGCTAAGCTATAATTTTATTAACCAGTAGGTACAACTCATATATTATTTTACATTTTCTGAAAATGCAGAGCCCTCCATTTATTCCTACCAATTTAGAATATATGTGTATTAAAATTCAGGAGATCGGGTTGACGGTATTCAATACACTATTAAATTTTATGATGCAGTTCCGTTATTTGGAATTTAACAGCGTTATATACTGGACATGGTTATGCGAGGTTTCTGTTAACATAAGAGAGCTTACGGTATCGATATTCGCGCTTTGGCGAGTTTCATTTGTGCCCTGAAAACCGCACGTACAATACGTTTTTGCAGCAGATACGTGCTTCGTCGTCAGTGTTAGAAATGATAGAAACATGTAACACCATCTAGGTATATGCAGTGGTTATTTCGAGAGTGGGAGTCGTATCTTTTTGTTTATCAGTAGATTCTTCATCAACACTATTCTTTAACCCTTATCCAAATTTATTTGGGGTCGGCGTAGCTTGTCATCTTCCATACTTATCTTTAGTCGTTACATCAGTAGTCACTCAACGCCTTTCTACCCACGTCATCTTTCACGCTGTCCATCCATCGTTTCTTTGGTTTTAGTAGTAACTTAAGTAAATAAAAAACGAGTAAGAGAACTGTAGTATGTAATGTTTAGTACTTAGTTTAGTTAGAGCAGACACGTGTCAGTTAGATTAGAACAGTCGTTCAATATACGTCGTACAGAAAGGACGCCTTTTCAGTAACTACCTCGTCCCTCTACAGTACCAACAAGAAAAAGCAGTAATTTATTACTTTAATTTTACTTTACAGATCAGTCTACCAGGTGGCAAAACGCAACCACGTACCTATTATGTCTAAAATTATATCGTACCCATTTCCCAATTGATAATAAAGATTTCTTCATTTATCAATCTAAATAGGTTTTATTCACAGGTGGTGCTTCTCTACCAATATGATATTTGCGTTGTGGATTTCCCATATCCTGTGCCATAATCCAATAAATCTCCTCCACATCGTCGTAGCTTGCAAAATAGATAGTTTTCTCATCAGATATTTTAGTATACACATATATAGGGGTACGTGTTTGGTTGGATACAATAACATGATCCGGAACGTGTCACGAATTTATACAGAGTGAGAACGATGTGAGAAAACAAGTGATCATACTTGTTACATTAATATACGGAACAATGAATCTTGTTTTGAGGTTGCTTCTTGATTGTCAGCTACGTGAAAAATGAAAGGATTTTTCTCTTTTGTCTTTTTTTATTAAATGTCTCTTCGTAATTGAAAATACTTCACGAGGTTCCTTTGTTTTCTAAAATATTTTCTGGTTACACAATTAGAGAAAGAAGAAAATATCTTCTTATTTCACTGGAAGCTCGTTTTGAATCAAGACTAAGCAGCTAACTTGGTAATAAGCTTCATTATATATTACTATGGACAAGGAAAAAAGTCGAAATTAAAACGCGGTGACCTCGATCCTTATTATTAGCAAAAGACCGACTAGAGTGAAAAGATAATGCCGCGCTCATGATAGATAATACGTTTATGTTCGAGTTCAAGTGGCTCCCGTTTTTTATGTAAAAGGAAAGACAGAAATAATTGAGTATTTAAATTCAGTTACCAACATAAAATACAAAATAATTCCAATGCTAAGTTCTTGAAAAAAAAAAACAATATTGATTATGTCTTCTTTTGTTTAAAAAAAAATCCGGTTTGTCTGAAAGCTGCAATGGAGACTCTTATTTCAAACTAAAAGAATGCTTTGCCCAATACCGGGATATGTTTCACTAAATTATAGATAGATAGCGTTGAATTTCCATGATTTGCATTCCGTATGGAGGCGGCAATGCAAAGTCGATATGCGTCTTCAAACGATGTGGTTTATGTAGAAATGGTTTGAAGAGCTCGGAACTGAAATGCATTGAACAATATTGGGTGGTCCATGTTCTATATTGGCTTAGAATTGAAATAATAGGCAACCTCACCCTTTCTCCTTTGTAAAATTTCTACAATTATATCTGTAATATTTATTATGTACAATGAAGAGTATTTATATATCTATCTATCTCTCACTTCGAGAAGAATGGAATTCGTGATTATCGGTGCCCGTAACTTTTTAGTTATGACAAAATCTTATCAAAAGTTATGTCTACTGAAAGTCAGATTAAGCTGGAAGTTTCAGTTTTAATAATAATGAAAACGGAAAGTTTTGTCAAAAACATCGGATTTCACCCAAACCAGAAATCCAAAGATCCGATCCGAGAGGTAATTTTCACCAATACATAATTACCTATATTTATGCAAATTACAAGCAAATTACGCTTCCTACCACGCTAAAGTTAACAGGAACAAAACATAATAAGTAGGGTACGGACCTAGCGTAGTAAAAACCTATTAATATTAATGGGCTATCTGCGCAAAGGTCTGACTTAACTTATCAGCTTGGGACGCTCCTAGTGGCGTAATCACCATTCTGGTTCAACGCTCTGGTGATCACACACATGAGGTTTTGCGGTGAACTGTACTGTGATGAGGAGAGATTATTAAGTTTATGATGATAAATATATATAAATATATGATATTGCGTAGTAAAGTGTGGGTCAATTATTTTTTTATTACGATATCTATGAAAACTTAAATTTTATAATCCCAAAACTTCCACTGTTCGTGTTTTTCGTACCCATAAAATTGCGTGAGCAATTTTGTCAAACGTCACTTATCTTAGGCCACTTATTTACTCTAACTCAGCTTTGGTGATCTCACACATGAGGTTTTGCGGTGAACTGTACTGTGATTAGGAGAGATTATAAATTGAATGATTATAAATTGTCTAGTAAAGAGCGTGTCATTATTTTTTTTACCAGGTAATCTATGAAAACTTTAATATAATCCCAAAATTAATTTTCTGTGTTCGTAATTTTCATACCCATAAAATTGAGTGAACCATTTTGTCTAACACCACTTAATTATGACACTTACCTATAGGCATTTTGTCCGATATAAATAAGTGTTAATTACTATTATTACAACGCTTATAAATAAAAGGGAGTTGAGACCTTTGTAAAGTTTTTCAAATGATTCTCTGTATGCAGTTCAACGGAACATTTTGGGAACAGTCTGTATTAATAAAATATGAATCAAGTGCCGGGTCCGCGCCGAGTCGGGCCACGGACGAGGCACGTATGCATAACACTACTTAAATATAAGGACGAGTAAGTTTACGCTTTTCCTAACCCGGTCCGTATTTCGGACGAGCTCCGGTCGTGCCCATGTTTGATTGTATGCTTTAAGGTGAGTATACACTACAGCATTTTCTCGAGCATTTCCATGTAATGTAACGTTTTTACGAATGGCGAATACAGGCAAAATCTCAGTTTCCAAAAGCATTGATAGCAATGCTTTTGGAAACTGAGATTTTGCCTGGACTCTTAAAGTCCCTGGCGCCCAAATATTGATAAATAACATTTAAATAACTGGAAGGTTATACCTTAAATTTGAAATTAATATTATTTAGTTTAAACGTTTAAAACGGTACAATACTGGGTTTATCTCCAACTCCCCACGACCCTAGCTCTTTCTGCTGAAATTTTTGCTGGCTGGCAATATTAATATATAGTTCTATAACTACACCTACTTAATTTGTTAACGATAAGGTAAATTAGTTCTTTAAGGTTCACCGTTTATTGCTTTAGATTTATTTGTGTAAATATACGGTGTTTGAGATAGTTTGTTGTTTCTTTATGTATTAATACCAAACCACCTATCCTTTGGGCTTATGTCAGCTTGCCGTAAGAGACAACAAACATATAATTAGTATAGGTAATGTAACGTCCTTGCGAATGCTCAACGTAACGTTACGGCGAGTGAGCTTTTACCTGCAACATGCATTTCTACCTTGCGTTCATTGTTGATGATTGTGTGTAATTGAACACTTGTGCCTTTGCTCGATAAAATGCCACTCCAATATACTTGTTGGTTTTTTAAATTAGGTTGTAACAAAATATCGAGCGTCGTGTTCGAAGTGCGGTTCGATACAATAATAAAACGGCGAATGCTCGATATTCTGCTACAAGTGAATGCTCTAGTATATATGTACTCACCTTAAAGTTACAATGTGGTTTCAATAATGGTCCACGTTTGTTTTGAACACGATTCAACGAAAGCTTGAGACTATTCAAGTATGAGCCAAATGTAATTAATTGAATTAAGCATTATTGTTCTGCAATTATTTTTATTTGTGTCAAGGATGACTTGTACATCCGTTGTTTTGTTTCTGCTCTCATTTCTGTTAAATTCTCTTTATGTTTTATTTCCATTACATAACAGCTAAAACCAAGTAAAAGAATGAAATATTATCCAACTTATTCGGAGAATGTTTGTCCTTGACAAGTATCCGGTAATTTTATTGGACATCCAGGATACGTAGCAACATTATCTAATAATACAGTCCAATGTCCTTGTCATACCGAGTGTGCTATTAGAAGAAAAAACATGGCGACACTCGACAGCCAGACATTCAAGTAACTTCATAACTGTTTCTATTCTATTTTCGGGAAAATAAATAAAAATAGGACACTATCTGACAGGAAAACAATAGTAAACCAGTTTTATATTTTTGAAACAAAAGGCAATCCAACTAACAAGTTGACATAGTTTTTAGTTCTATTGTTTTGTAGTTGCTCTTAATTTTAGGTAGCAACGGGGCAAAGCTACGGTCTTCTAGGAAAGTTGTTCCATCATATTATAAGGATCGTCAGGTAGGTAATAGGTAATACGGTCTGGTTTCCGCAACTCCACGACAATGCGCGTATAAGGACCGTCATGAAAATCTGTAATTTTCACCAGTATTTGACATTAAGATACTTAACATATACACAATAGTATATTCAAAAACAATAGGGTTCGGGGCGAAGATAAAGTTTCGTAAAATTGTACACTTTTTTGGTGCGCATCCCAGCTGACCGGCGTCACACGGCTAATGTCAAAAAAGGTGCGCTTCGAATTTTTTCTAGAATTTTCTAGAAGCTTCGATTCATCCTCATTGGCCGAGCAGGAACGAGAGGCGTTTCCGCCAGGAATGCGAAGATTGTGGCGGGAGTGGTTGTAAATAGTTTCGCGTTATATGTAGGTGTCATAAACGATTTGTATTTGGACAGCCATTATAGTGTGACCGTTGTCAGATTTTTTAGGAAATAAAAGCTTAAGTTAGGCTCGGGTATACCTTTATCCTGTTGCTCCTACGGAGTAGGTAGATGAACCATAAGTAATTATAACATTGATTGTGTGTACACAGTGGTCATCTTATTTTCTTCATTGTATCGTTTCACTAAAGCCTTAACAGCCTATTGGATTTGAGTGAAGTAATAAATGTTCGATGAAATCGTTTATCATGAATGAAGGCCGCAGGAATCCGCTGGATGCGGGAAGCACAAAACCGGTCGAAGTGGAGGTGCTTTGGGGGAGGCCTTTGTCCAGCAGTGGACGTCTTTCTGCTGAAATGATGATGTTAATGAATAAATATTAGATCTTTTAGTTAACAGAATCAGGTCAATCTTAAGTGTTCGATAGAATTCACAATTAACGATACTGTATCAAACAGTCGTTCCAAATCGACATCGTCATATCTCCTCATACACCCATACATTATCCCTAGCATTAAGGTCAGGCTATCGCTCCTACAAACGATATAGGCCCAGCAATATCCCTTAAAACTCCACCTATTCAACGTACAGAAGATTAATTAAACTATTAATCCCGTAAAGTGTAGCTTACGCGTTAATCGGTAGCCAATGAAACCGCGGCATTCTTTAGCCCAGTACTTTGGATACGTCGATCTATTACTGGAAGGTTCACGATCTTTGCGTCCATTACGTAGCAGTAATTACTTGGGACCGTGTAAAATACAGCTTTTGCTACCTTTGACGAGTCCGGTCACACATGAACGCAGGAATTGGCAATTCTCGCTAATGGAACGATAAGTGCGCAGTAGATAGGTAGCTGTTATGTAATTCGTTTTGTTTACAACTGAGCAGGTTCTGTGTAGCGAAATGTAATTAAAGGTTTGTTGTATGAATATTGGATTGTAAATAAATTCTGATATCGCTGAATGAGCGGGTCCGATGTGTTTTTTTTTTTAAACTTTGCCCCACACTAGGAATCTTTCCTGTATTGTGGTGTGTGTTTTGTAGTTTCGTAGTCAACAAGGAACACTAGTTTTACTATGTCAGTCCGTCTGTCTGTCCGCAGCTTAGCTCAGAGACTCTTAGTACTAGAAAGCTGTAATTGGGCATAGGTATGTCTAAGTACATGTTAATCACGCCAACAAAGTGGCAAAAAAACAGAGAACAATAAAAGAGCGTTCAGTGCACCTTCCCCTACACGAAAAGTGGGGATGTTTTTTTTCTCGTTTATTTCATAGTGTGGCGTGCCGTTGGATAGGATGTTCAATAATATTGCGTTATAAGTATTTTCGATTCAGGGAATCGTTTGCGAAATATTCAGCATTAAATTGCTTATTTTTGCTAGAGTTAAGCTTTGCATTTTCTGTTTCTGTATGTCAAAAACAACCATTAAGACACCTTAATGGTTATTTTTAAATATGTAAAAAAAATCTCGGCCGTATTACGTATAACGAAGTTAAAAGGAAAACTAGAACAGAGAACATGTTTTTTAACTACAATGTTAAGTTTTTCCTTGGGATTAATTCATTCCAACTGCGGATCCCTTCATAGTGCGTGGTCCGACACGTACTTGTCTGTTTTTTTTTTTAAACTGAGACACCGATTGCAATTTAGCATTCAAGCCTATTATTGCTTCAATGCAGGGTAAACGCCTCTTCTCACATAGAAAAAAAAAATCAACAGGCCCATACAACGGCTGATTTTTGATCACACCTTTCAGATACATAGCAAAGAAATTAGAAAAAAAAATATGATTCCTACGCCGATTCATTTCAGCCCCTATAGAACAAAAAGCAAGGCACAGCACAAAGGGAACCCATTCCAAAAACCGTGTCGATATCTATTGTTTCGATTCGATACCCAACTCTTTCCAATTCATTTTGAACCCAAATACATATGAACGCATAGTTTTCAGCAGCACTCTCCAATTTACCGTTGAATTTACTTTATCAAAGCGTGTACGAATTTGTTATGTACTCACTTTGAAGTAATGTGAATTCAGCTTTGAATCGGTGTGAAAACTAAACTTGCGTTTAAAAAAATATAGAATGGATTGAACTTTATACAGCGATCGCCATCATGGCCGCCCATCTTTTGGGCTTGTTATCCACCAAAGTGAAGACGACAGCAAAGTGCGGACGGGTAGAGACTAGCATTGAAGTGGGCACCGCGATTCCACTCTAAAAGCAGACAACTGTGAACAGATTATCTGGGCCTGTATTCCCGTAATTTAAAACGTTCAAAATCTAGTCGCAGTCTCATCTCTGCGACAAAAAAATGTCAAAAACTTGTCAAAATGTAGGGAGACTGAGATCAGAGGGGCAATTCTCGTAATTTTAAAAACGTTCACAGTCTGATCTCAGTCTCAATCTGTCAAAAAATACTTCTAATTTCCCTACATTTTGACAAGTTTTTGACATTTGTTTGTCGCCGAGATGAGACTGCGACTAGATTTTGATCGTTTTAAATTTCGAGAATTGGCCTGCAGACTGTGAACGATCTTAAAATTACGAGAATTACCCCTAGTTTTCTATAGCAAAATTGTCTGAAGAACAGGAGGTGCCTCTCTTTGCTCGGATCATATTCACTGAACTATTCGAGATATTTTCGCTGTACCATGTTTTTTTGGTTACCATTTTTATTCGATCACGATTTTTCCAGATAGTTTTATAATAAAAATCCATTACAAGGTCATCGTCATTTTCTTCTCGGTTACACAACGAAAAACTATCCATCTTCACTAAATCACATAGCTTGCTTCACTATATTTCCTTTACAGAGCATGCATGAAAAGAAACTCGTAATTGGAATCTAAAAGGTAGTTCGACATCTAAAGGTGCCTACAGATGTCTCAATTTCACACCCAACCTACGCGATTAATTGTGTAACGGATCATTGGACGCAGCATCTCGATATATGGACCCAACGGACGCGGACGTCCCGCCTTAAATCGATTCGAGCAGCCTCACGGACTCGCTGTGAAATCGAGACGTTTGAAAGCACTCTTAGTCGTAGATGCTGCATTATTTATCTCTCGAGCTAAAATGTAGAAGGTATATAGAGAGTTTCTTGGTTTATTTTTCCGAAAATATATTTCACGTTCCTTTGGATTACATGGAAAAAATAAGTTAGTATGTAATATTTCCGAAAAGTAATTAGCGATATCACAACAACAAAGTACATATCATCAAGTGTTTGTGTCTCTTGTCCTTGGTTCGTCGAAGGGAGACACAAGGACAATATGAATGTAATGATGTGACAGTTAGACGCTGGCTGAAAGCCAGGACTGGCGACAATACTCCTACATTTCCCCTGTCGATAACACTAGATGTAGCCGTTATTTTTTTTCATGACACGATACCATTTGGCATAGAATCCGGTTGCGGAGTGACGGTGATCCGATTTCTCGTTTTTATTTTCACTGCGTTTTATATTGTTCTGTAGAACACAATTTTATGTAGTTTTACATAAAATATTTTTGTTGTGTTTTGCAGAAAACTAATAATTTTATGTACAAGAGGAGCCTCTCGTCCTAGTATAATTATATGCTAGGAATTTGAAAAGAAACAATTACTTTTAAAGCCTGATGATCATGGAACAGTTACTCATTGCTTATATTATTTATGATGGTAACAGACTTCATATTGTTTGGTAATAACTCACACCAATTCATCTACCTAAGTGAAAAACAACATGTCGTTAATGAAGAGGTATTTTGTAAGTAATGATAATGACCATGTTTTCCATCCATTCATTACTCGTATATTACTACCCCTATTTTTGTCTTCGCTTTTCGGGTGATTCGTGGTAGTTTGATATCATTTTGTTATGGAAGCAGGAATCACTCTTTGGTAGATATTACCAATTTTACTCCGTGTATACACTATACAGTTCTGATATCTCCTTGTTTTGATATGTGATACTTGTTTTCAACAAGTTTTGTAGAAGACTACTTGTCAAAAGCATAATATTATGTCGTATATAAAATAAAACATGTATAATGTATCGATGTTGTTTGAGACATGTTTTGTTAACTAAGTATTTTGATCACCTTTTTGAAAAAGGTTTCTACAAGTTTTGTATACAACAAGTCTTTAAAACTTTTATTTGATGCTTACCTATTTATATTTTTACGCCGTTGAGGCAGAACATGACTGATTTAATTTAACGTAACATCTTGCATGCCATGTGTGTAGACTCATGTTTTGCATAAATAAATTATCTTATCTTAGGAGTACACGATAAACGAAAACAGTAGACACAGCATGTAGAATCACGCGTCATGTTCGTGAACGGTCGGTTCGTCGGTTGAGACTGGTCATCTCTTAACTGCCAGGGCTTATTTTTAATCTTATTTATTTAATTGTTTTTTACATTGTTCTCACATATAGAAGCAACAAGAATAATGTACCTAGGATTTAGTAATATCTTGATTTAAAAGAGTGTCCTTGGAGTTTCTTGCTCGTTCTTCTCCATAGAGATCTACGTTTTGGACCATTCCAAAACGTAGATCTCTAGCTTCAACTTTCGGGCTAACTGACCGACTATTTAATTTTGACAATTCAAAAGTGCTTGTAAGTGGTTTAATTGAAATAAATGCTTCGAGTTTGAGTTTGAGAATACAAGTTTTATAACTTTGTGTTAACACGGGGACTCTGTTAGAAAGAAAGAAAGAAAGAAAACACATTTATTCACGGCAAATATGACGCATAAAAAAGAACATGAACACACAAAAAAAAATAACAATTGGCTGTTCAATTTGTCTTAACGAAAAGAAAAACTTTTCTGACTCTTTTACCTACTTAACTAACACCAAATTTAAAAATATGAATCAAATAGCAACAGCACAGTAAATAAAGTCATGCAAATAATGCAATTAAAAGAAAACACGTGTTTCTATAACAAGATTAGTACACACCAGATTGCTAATAGCATCATCCTGCATTGGCATCACTAGAACGGGAAGCAATAGCAGTGCATTAGCCTGCTTAATGCTTATCTTATCGGACGTAAGTGGCATAAGGAAGTGGGTCACTGGCTGCACTACCCTTTCCAGGGTTAGGGCTGCGTGGCAATGGGCTATCGATACTGTAATAATATCTTATAGAGAACGATAATATCGATAGTTGCTGTCAGTGTTATCTTATGGCCGATTTGTAATGATTTACGGACGGTTATCGATGTGCTGCGTAACTTTCTTAACCATTATGAATTCGCAATGAAAATATTTATTGACAAACTTATGTTTAAAGAACAGGGACTTGTTTATCCATATTGTATTATGTAATAGTGCAGTACTTAAGTTATTATATTACAAGAAGGTGGGTAACTGTTACGTAATATTATGTGAAAATTACTGTTACGTTATTATAATATTATCCTACTTCCTACTAATATTGTAAACTCGAAAGTTTGTGAGGATGGATGGATGGATGTATGTTTGTTACTCTTTTACGGAAAAACTACTAAACGGATTTTGATGAAACTTTACAGTAATATAGCTTATACATCAGAATAATACATAGGATTCTTTTATCCCGATATTCCCACGGGATCAACACTTATGCGGGTGAAACCGTGGGGCGCTGCTAGTTAGTATTAAAGTAAATTCAATAGATCCTTCTAACATGTCTAAAAGTTACAATTGGTTAATTAGAGCAACAGTATATTCTAGACTTTCAGGCGAACACATCCTCTACTCGGAACCGTTTAAACTTTTGGGTATTTGGGTTCCGACCTATTTGGGTTCTAGGTAGTTTCAAGGGTACAGGTCAGAACCTGCTTTATCGGTGCCCACGGCTTCGCTCACTTGCCAGTGTATTCTATTGGGATTAAAACTAATGGGAACTTGAAATCATAGTATATCCGTAATAGTATCCATAAAATCAGTTGATTTTGTTAAAATAAACGGAAAAACAGTCCTCAACATCTTTGGTTCAAGTATATGAACGAAAGAAAATAACTTGGGCCCTGACAGTAAAAATTGTTAAGTTAGAGAGTCTCGAAAAGCTACAGATTCAGATAGAAAAGTTTTGCCTAGGGCACCAAGGACTGTTCTGTATAAAAAGAACTGTTACCATATGAGTGAACTTACTATAACAAATCTAACGAGCAGTTCCAGAGATTAACCCTACATACAAACAAATATTACCTCTTTATAATATTAGTACTTATAGACAAAATACCAAAGAACTTTAAAGAATTAGGTAATAGATTATCCTATTTTCTATCGTATTCTACTAATATTATAAACGAGAAAGTTTGTGAGGATGGATGGATGGATGGATGCATGCATGAAAAAATAACAAACATCTATCCATAACATAACAATATCATAACATAACTATTACACAGATGTTGATGAAACTTTACAGTAATGTAGCTTATACATCAGAATAACACATAAGATACTTTTTATCCCGATACTCCCACGGGGTCGTCACTTAGGCGGGTGAAACAGCGGGGCGCTGCTAGTTTTAATAAAGTAAAATTATGGCTGCTGGAAAAACGATTTTATTCTATAAATTAATTTATAAATAATGTTTTAAATTTATGTGACGATATATTGAATGTGTTATAAAATTAATGAATAATAAACTAGAATTTAAAGCATGCCATTGGACTTGAATATTATACTCTAGCATTAAATATATTGTAATGTTTTGCATGTCAAATGTCTGTCTATGTATTAGGAAACTTAATTACTAACCTAAAGACCACGTACCAATACTTATTGTAAAAAAATAATTATGATTAAGTGGGTGATAATGTATGTACTAATAATAAAGCTAAAGTGTTTGTTTCTTTGAACACGCTATTCTCTAGAACCGAAATTTAGATCTAAAAAATATTGTGGCCTTTGATAGGCCAATTTTTGAGGAAGACTATAAGCTTCTTAACATCACGCCAGGACTCTTAGGAGCCGAGCAGAAACAAAAAAAGTGAGACGGGACGCTGAGCGAAAACGAAGTAATTGCGCGGGCAGGCGATATAATGCGACAGAGTGGGTTAGAGAAGCAAGAAATTTCACGCAGACAAAGTCGCAGGCAGAAGCTAGTAGAAGAATAAATAAATAGTTTATTCAACAATTTGTACTATTGTTTGAGTGCTTAGTTTGAAAGGAAAACGTAGCACAAGTTTTTCGATTCAAGTAATAAGGTCAAAAAGGATTTGAGTTTTTTCCTACTATACCTACTATTTTAGATTTATAAGTAATCAGTCCATTAAAAGTCTGTGGCTATATGTAGACAGAGGTACCTATTAGACAACTTTAGTATGCTATTACTACTTTTAAAAGACATCATACATACATATGTAACTGGCAGGTTGAGTCATTTATGCGGCCTACCTAATTGTCTTTTCTTTGGTATTGTTCGTCGAACCGTTGAGCTCCTTAAGTTCTGAGTTGAGCTGCACGATTACTGAAAAATGCGTGCACTGATTTAACATGTCCACTCAATCTGTGTGGTTCTTTCCTCAAAAGACCATTACAGACACCAAGCTACAAGGTCTTCACATGATCTGACCATGATTATGTCTGGATTTTAAAAGAGACTGTGATTTCTGAGTTTGTTTTGGCCTTTCTTCTCAGAGTAGTCAGATAGGAAACGCTGACCTCAACTAGTTTTAAAAATATGATTGATGTGTGTATGTGTGTTTGTACAAACCTACTTACAGAAATAAAATCATTTATCATTCATCGATAGTTAAAGGTTATCTTCAAACAAATAATTTGTATTATTGTGAAACGTAACATACAAACAATTAATTGGTTTATGTAAATTAACATGATATCGGTTTGCATAGGTGTCGATAATTATGTATATTTAATTTATTCCGGGCACTACATCTGGTGGTACATAATTAATTATAGTATACATTAATTACCTACAGTAAGTAATTGATTCCATGATGGGTGCTGTTTCGTAAACCTAAATATTTTGTTAAGATTTATATTGATGCTTCCTTTTCTCTTTAATTAATTCATAGACACTAGACTCGTCACGAAATATTGAGAAAGTAATTATAAATATCGCTATATTTTATTTTTTTATTAGCCGTTAATGTCCCACAGCTGGGCGAAGGCCTCCCTACTCTCTTTCCACCTCTCTCTGTCCAGAGCTACCAAGGACCAATCTTTATTAAAGGAGTCCAGCTCATCCCGCCATCTCCGTCTGGGCCTGCCGCGATGTCGTTTGCCATTAACTGGGACCCACTGGGTCATATGTTTGGCCCATTGATCGTCTGACATGCGGCAGATGTGTCCAGTCCAATTCCATTTAAGCGTGGCAGCTTATGGGCTCGTTCACTGCGGCTTCCAGCCGCACACTACCTGAACGCGCCCCAAAAGGTGGTAGCCGTAAGGCTAATCCGGGGGTACCGCACGATCTCGGGCGAGGCAGCAAGCCTCCTTGCCGGACTGCCACCATGGGATCTGGAGGCGATAGTCCTCGCGCGCCTGTATGACTGGCGCGCGGAGGCACTACGTCGGGGGGAAACTCTGCACCCGCGGCAAATCGCTGCGGAGCGGACGGACCTCCGGCGCGGTCTCATGGTGGAATGGAAGGCGCGACTATCGCAACCCAGCGCAGGGCACGCCACGATAGCGGCGATAAGACCCCTCTTTGAGGAGTGGCTAGAGAGGCGTCACGGCGCTCTCACCTACCGCCTGACGCAGGTCCTCTCCGGACACGGATGTTTCGGGAGGTTCCTGCACATCATCAGGCGGGAGGAGACGCCCGGGTGTCACCACTGCGAGGATCGCCCAGAGGACACGGTGGAGCATACGGTGGAGGTCTGCCCCGCTTGGGCAGAGCACCGCCGTGTCCTCGTAGAGGCGATCGGCAGCGGCGGCGACCTCTCGCGCCCGGCCCTGGTGCAAGCCATGGTCCGGGGCGAGAGGGAGTGGGAGGCGGTCACCTCCTTCTGCGAAGCAGTCATGCTAGCGAAGGAGGTGGCGGGATGGGCGAGGGAAAGATCCTCACGCCTCAGCCGCCGAGGGAGACGCTCCGGGCGTCGGGAGCCGCGTGACGACTCCCGGCCACCGTAGGCGCGGGCCTGCGGGCGGAGAGCAATGGGTAGCTCTCCGTCCGATCAGGACCAGGCCCGTGCCGGACGGCGTGTATGTGTTCCACGCGCGCCTCAAAGAGATGTCAGCGTAGTTGACGGGGCCCGACAGGGCCGAAGCCTGCCGGGGTAGCGGGATTGTCCGAAAGGGTTACCGCTGCCCTGGTACGTAAAGGGCTAAGGAAGGAACACGGGTGGGTTTTAGTCAGTAAGAGTCTGACACTCCCTTCTGCTCCACCCAGAGCGGGAGGAGTCATTTGATGATTTCCCATCCACAAAAAAAAAAAAAAAAAAGCGTGGCAGCTTTCCGAGTGACATCAGTTATTTTAGTGATGGAACGGATTGTTGTATTCATAACCCGGTCCATAAATTTCATACCCAGAATACTCCGTTCCATAGCTCTCTTATATATCTTAATTAAAGAAAAATAAAGATGAGACCAATGAACTCTACCCACAAAGTCTATATATCTGTGTGTATCTATCTGTAACTGTGGCTATCACTGTATTATAGTGCAGGGAGAGAAAAGCCAGTGTCAGTAATTCACTAAATCGTCTTTTTAACCCCCGACGCAAAAACGACGTGGTGTTATAAGTTTGACGTGTCTGTGTGTGTGTGTGAGTGTGTGTGTGTATGTCTGGCTGTGCCATCGTAGCTCCTGAACGGATGAACCGATTTAGATTTTGTTTTTTTTTGTTTGAAAGGTGAATTTTATTCCAAAGAAAAGGTCTTCATAGGTTTACTAACACAGTTTAGCAATATGTTTGTATCGCATAGTATTGGCAACTTAACCATTACTTTAATCAAGTTGTACTCTCGAGTTTACGACGAAGAAAGTGAAGAAAACAACCACATAATAGTGTCGAAATCCTACACCCTAATTGCGTAACACACTTTCAACCACAATCTGAATAATTTTGAAGGATATTACTAATCCATTGCTTCATATGTTAGAAAAATTTGTTTGCTCAACAACGTAAATAACGCAATGAATGTTGATGAACTGTCAAAATGAAAGCCATTGCTACTGTTAGTGTGTTAGGCAACTACCTCGCTGCTTAAAATGCGAAAACCGTACCTGAGTTTCAGATGTGCCATTTGAAAGTAACAATGTGCAAAACTACTCAGCTGCAAAAAAAGTAACCAGCCTCAAACGGCATACCATATGAATATGGCTATTAATTTTTCCTCATACTGCCAAAATATTGGGCGTTGGATTCGTCGAATATGACACGCGAGAATTTTTAACGATGTAAATTGTTAAAAATTCTCGTTCGCTTGTGCTAGGTCGCACGTTTTAATTTTTGCCGAGGAAAAAGTAAAGTTAGATTGGAAGCTGATTCCATTTTTTTATCCACCAATTTTATTTATTAGTTTTGTGAGATGTAGATAGGTGTTGATACTGGCCGTGGAGCTAATTTCATTTTTATTTCTGTTCGGTAGCCATTTTGTCAATTGACTACGTAATACGTTTAAGAATACAGGAAAAGGAACGATTTTTAGTCACACGTAGAAACCTAATATTTCTGTGTGAGAGATCTCGAGGATTAGTTTTCTACTAAAACATAATAACTCGTTGCTTAAATCGTCTTCGGATTTTTACTCCGAAGAATTTGCGACTTACTTGTAATAACTGTTCTACGTTTTATCAACTCAAGATTTTACAAAAGCATTCGGTGTCCATAGAGCTCCATAGATTTGTTTGACTGCCTCGTTGGTCGTCGTGCATGTGCTAATGCTGAGCAGGAGGTGCTGGGTTAGATTCCCTGGTCGAGAAAAGTGTTTTAGGATTTTTCCATGTGCAATTTCTCAGAATCAGCCCGGAGTCTTGATTTGTGCCCAGTTGATGACCGTTGGCTTCCCCTATTATATAGGACCTAAACAAAACTGGCAAAATGTGGTGTCCATAGAACACCCGTGTTTTCTTACTAGCGAGTAACTGCTAGCCATACCCATACATTTGTTCAAAAGCTTTTAAATGGCATTATAACACTTGATCGCTACGCGATAGCGGTGACTATAATATTGGGTTTCGTGTTCGTGCTTGGGGTATAGATCCTATGCACTGGACAGAATACTTGATTAGTATGTATCAGTTACACGAGCGTGACCAACTCCAACGTGTTTTGAGAAAACGTGATACATATGTACAAGGAGTAAATAGACCCCCACCACAATGCCGTCATCTACACATTCTATCTATCAAACTAAGTAGTACATTGTACAAAAATAATTACTGGGAAACGACTGTTACTTTAGTGTATAGGTAAATCACTGTCGCAAAACATTGTGTTTATAACATGTACTATAGATGTACAGGAGATTTGCAAGTAAGCTAAAACATTTAAAGCTAGATTTCATGACTAATAGGCAAAAAAAATAAGAACTTTGACCTTCAATAACTCGGTAACCAGAAAGTTCCCAGGTCTGGTCCAGTACAAAATGATCATAACAATGACAGGAAGAACAAGTGACTCTCGACTTTCTTAAGCGTCTTTTTACACCCTTTATATGTACAAAACCACGTATTCTAAATGACTTATTTTAAACATACATAATTAAAATAATTAATAACAATTAACATTCTAGCTGAGGGACCCTTTTTTTCGTTTGAGTATTTAACAACAATAAACTTAATTTGTGATTATTTGCTAATAATCCCGCGCGTGTCTTTAGCCTTAATATCAAGAGTGGTTTATGTCATGCCAGTTTTTAAGCTATTTATTTTGTTTGAAATATTAGTTCCCTATCTTCTATAAAATAATAATAAAGCAGAAGAGTTTGTTTGTTTGAACGCACTAATCTCTGGAACTACAACATTTATGAAAATTATTTATGTAAGAAGAAATCAACATCTTTTTAATAAAATAAGTGATAGACATTATTTTAATACTAGAAATAAAGATAAATTAGATCAACCATTTTTCAGATTATCTAAATTACATACATCTTTTATGGGGTACTGTGTTAAATGTTACAACAAAATATCTTGAGAAATATTGCAATTAAATGAAAGAAAATTTAAAACTTATATTAAAATTACACTTTGTAAGCAAGGATATTTATTACAAATTAGACGATTATATCCAAGATAAGAATGCTTGGAAACATGCTGGTTCTGCTCCATAGGACAATCTCTAGTCTAGACAAAATCAAACGTGTTGCTAATGTAATTGTATCATTTTTTTTTTCTTTGACATTGATTTACATTCTGTAATTACTTAAAGTCACATTCGGACTTGTTACCCCTTATTTATTTATGAAAATCGTCTACTTTTGGAATGTTTGTAAATATGTGACCACCATGTATCTATCACATAGTTAATTTATATTTCATGGATTCATTGATTCATTTTAATTGTTTTACCTATTGTGTTATAGTAATTTAATTTATTTTTAGGTGTATCGTCTTCACATATAATTAATGTATGCAAAATATTGTAAAACAATTTAAAAGAGTAACGGTGGAGTTTCTTGCCCATTCTTCTCCATACGAAAACTACCTTTTGGAAGGGGTGACTAGAATACATTTTATTTTAATTTTATTTTTGACGTTCAAAAGTGCTTTTTATATTCCTATTTGAAATAAATGATATGACTTTGACTTACAGGTTGCATTTGAAAAAAAAATGTTTGCACTTGATATCTCAATTCTTGAGTAAACCTATTTAATATCATGCTATAGCCCTATGGAGCCGAGAAAAAAGAAAAATGTCAGAAAGAAAACTAAGCGAAAACGTGATAGCGCGGGCAGGCGATGCGATGCGACGGGCTGGGGGGGACAAGAAAATTCACGCGGACGAAGTCGCGGGCTGAAGCTAGTTTTTAATAAAACTGTTTATTTTATTATTTTATCAGATTGATAACCACTTGTAATAACCATCATCATCATCATTTCAGCCCGGAATCACCCACTGATGGGTATATCTCTCCCCTTTCGTCTACCATATTTACCGGTTCTGTGCGTCCCTCATCCAGAAGACCAATTCTCGTAGCAAAAAACGTTCAAAATCTAGTCGCAATCTCATCTCAGCGACAATCAATGTCAAAAACTTATCAAAAATGTAGGGAAATTAGAGGTATTTTTGACAGATCGAGATTAAGATCAGACTGTGCACGTTCTTAAAATTACGAGAATATTGTCCCTCTGGTGTTTTTCGACTTTGACGATATCGTCAACCCAGCAGTGTAATAACCACTATACTGTTATGTGATAACCTAAGCGCCACTCCGTATGCATCACCTTTTAAAACATAGCAACTTACAACCACACCTACACTTCCATTAAACCCAATTACCACTTCGCACACATGAGACCCCAATACATATTAATTAACTGCAAAACAGTGCATAAATAAAGGCTAATATAAAACTAATTAGGTTAATACCAGAGCGTATGGTATTGGTACTAATGTATTACATGTAGGTTTGTACTAGTTGTCGCGAAATTAGTTTATCAGCAAAGTCCCATAGGAAACGACTATATGGAAGTTCACACGCGAACAGGACAATAACTTTTCTAGGAAACTTGATCGCACCTTTGTATTACGTCACTCAAAGGCGTTTTCCCATGCAATTATAATATTGGAAAGGATAAAACATTTGTTCATTCATCATTTAAGTAATTATTACACAGCAAACCTGAAACCGACGTTTGTATAATACCTGCATAATCTTTACATACAGGATGAAATTTTAAACTTGCGCCAAATCGGAAAAGGCGGTGCAGTAACTGCTACACAATCATTATAAATCATTTTCCAAATATAAATTCTTTAAAATAATCATGTAATTATCATCATAGATAGTGCATACTAAGTTATTTCCTTTAAGTAGACACGAATTATGGTAATTACAGATTTTTTTTTCAAAATTATCAAATAAATAAAAAAATTAAAGTATCAATTTTAGCGCCCGTCCGATATGCTATCTATTTATCGTAAAGTTCACAACATAAGCAAGAAGTGAAGTTGGCAACGCGTTGAACTAGCGGTATTACCTAATTTCGAACGTTCCTACGAACTACGAAAAAAGGGCGCGCGACGACGACGTTGGAAAATCGCTTGCCTACGCGCACGTATGTGCATAACTTTCCTTAATGACATGCTCTAAGTTTTCTTTATAACACGTTGATTTAGATGTTTTAATTTGGCGTACCTCTTTGAGTGAGTCCCTCCCTGGATGGTTTCGATTCATAATTGGAGTTCTAGGAAACAGAAAAACGTCAGCTAGTTATTTATGTCGCAGCCAACTGGTTTAATTAGCCGTTTAGTTAACCACCTAGCCTTTTAACTAAACGGCGGCTGTTCAACTAACGGTCTGAATGATATTCAATAGTATAGTATATAGTGTAGTGTGTGTGTATAGAGTGTGTAGTATAGTGTAGTATAGTATAGTAGTTTAGGTTGGAATTGTAACCAATCACGTGCAAGCCGAATTGGTGGCAGTAACTAAGCCAGGGTACCCCGAGCCGAACTCTCGCCGAGTTCCAGAACTCTTTAACAGAGTTGAGTGTCGTCGTCGCCAGAAACCACGCCTTCTCCGTGCTAGTGCTCGGGGACTTCAACGCCAAGAATTTGGCCTGGGGTTCCCGTTGCACGGATGTGCGGGGCAGGATGGTGGAGGACTGGGCTCTGGAAACAGGCCTGGTCGTCCTAAATCGGGGTTCTGTTCCTACGTGTGTGCGGATGCGGGGCGAGTCGGTGGTGGACATCTCGTTCGCCAGCCCCGCTCTGTCACAGCGGGTCATTGACTGGCGCGTCATGGAGGAGGTGGAGACCTACTCCGATCATCGGTATATCCGGTTTGAGGTCTCCACCCAGACCTCTAGCGCGCTGGTCCAACAGGCCCCGAGTGGTCCGCGGTGGGCGCTAAAGCAGCTGGACCGGGAGCTTCTCCTGGAAGCCTCGATCGTGCAGGCCTGGGTGTTTTCACCGGACAGGCCTGCTGATATTGACGATGAGGTGGAGTGGTTCCGGGAGGCCATGTCCGAGATCTGTGACGTGGCAATGCCCCGAGTCCGGCCAGGATGCGCCCGACGTCAGGTGTACTGGTGGTCGCAGGAGGTTGGGGCGCTACGCAAGGCGTGCGTCGACGCGCGACACCGGTACACCAGGCACCGCAGGCTCCGCATCCGCCCTCCGGATGCGGAAGCCACGGAGGTGGAGCTATACGAGGGGTACAGAGCGGCGAAGACCGCCCTCCAACAGGCTGTTCAGCGGGCCAAGGATATGGCCCGCGAGGAGATGCTGGAGACTCTGAACAGAGATCCATGGGGGCGCCCCTACAGAATGGTGCGGAATAAACTCCGCACATGGGCCCCCCCGCTGACGCAGAGTCTCCGCCCACAGCTGGTGGAGGAGGTGGTGAGCGCTCTGTTCCCTTCACGGGGGGAGCATACTCCCCCGCCTATGGCTCCGCCACTTGCGGTGCCCGAAGCGGACCACGCGGACGACGACGATGACACCCCTGTAGTGACCGGGGTAGATCTGAGAGCGGCGGTAGGCAGGCTGAAGGCCAAAAATACCGCCCCGGGACTCGACGGCTTGCCGGGTAAAGCCTGGGTCCTGGCCTCGAGGGCTCTCGGGCCTCGACTGGAGGCGCTCTTAAGCGCATGCATGGAGAGAGGCCAGTTTCCACTCCGTTGGAAGACGGGGAAGCTGGTCCTCATTCAGAAGCCAGGGCGCCCTGCGGACTCTCCGTCCGCATACCGGCCCATAGTGCTGCTCGACGAGGTCGGCAAGCTCTTTGAGAGAGTGATTGCGGGCCGCCTCGTCGGGCACCTGGTGAGGACGGGGCCGGATCTTGCGGAGTGCCAGTTTGGCTTCCGCAAGGGGCGCTCGACGGTGGACGCCATCATGCGCGTGAGAGCCCTCACGACGAGGGACGCGGTGTCCCGGGGTGGGGTGGTCGTGGTGGTGTCACTCGACATCGCCAACGCGTTCAACACCCTGCCCTGGAGCTGCATTGGGGAGGCACTCCGGTATCACCGGGTGCCGACTTACCTCCGTCGAATAGTCGGGGCGTATTTGACGGACAGAGCCGTCATCTACCCCGGTCGCGACGGGAACTGGAACCGGCGAGAGATGTCGTGCGGTGTCCCGCAGGGATCGGTTCTGGGGCCGCTCCTGTGGGACATCGGTTACGACTGGGTGCTGCGGGCCGACCTCCCTGAAGGCGTCAGCGTAGTTTGCTACGCTGACGACACGCTGGTCCTGGCGCAGGGGAGGTCACATCAGGCGGCGGCCGACGCGATGACACGCGGGGTTGCGATAGTCGTGGAAAGGATCCGGCAGTTGGGTCTCGAGGTGGCATTGCACAAGTCCGAGGCCATGTCCTTTCATGGGCCTCGGTACGGGCCACCTTCGGGATCCCAACTGATGGTAGGAGGGGTTCACATCAGCGTCGAGAATACGATGAGATACCTGGGTCTCGTCCTCGACAGCCGGTGGAACTTCGTCGAGCATTTCCGACGTTTGGCCCCCAAACTGGAACGGGCCGGGGCCGCCCTAAAGCGGCTCCTGCCCAACCTGAGGGGGCCAAACGCCTCCTGCCGGAGGCTTTACGCAGGGGTCGTGCGGTCCATGGCCCTTTACGGGGCCCCGGTGTGGGCGCGTTCACTGCGGCTTCGAGCCGCACACTATCTGAACGCGCCCCAAAAGGTGGTTGCCGTAAGGCTTATAAGGGGGTACCGCACGATCTCGGGCGAGGCAGCAAGCCTCCTTGCCGGACTGCCACCATGGGATCTGGAGGCGATAGTCCTCGCGCGCCTGTATGACTGGCGCGCGGAGGCACTACGTCGGGGGGAAACTCTGCACCCGCGGCAAATCGCTGCGGAGCGGACGGACCTCCGGCGCGGTCTCATGGTGGAATGGAAGGCGCGACTATCGCAACCCAGCGCAGGGCACGCCACGATAGCGGCGATAAGACCCCTCTTTGAGGAGTGGCTAGAGAGGCGTCACGGCGCTCTCACCTACCGCCTGACGCAGGTCCTCTCCGGACACGGATGTTTCGGGAGGTTCCTGCACATCATCAGGCGGGAGGAGACGCCCGGGTGTCACCACTGCGAGGATCGCCCAGAGGACACGGTGGAGCATACGGTGGAGGTCTGCCCCGCTTGGGCAGAGCACCGCCGTGTCCTCGTAGAGGCGATCGGCAGCGGCGGCGACCTCTCGCGTCCGGCCCTGGTGCAAGCCATGGTCCGGGGCGAGAGGGAGTGGGAGGCGGTCACCTCCTTCTGCGAAGCATTCATGCTAGCGAAGGAGGTGGCGGGATGGGCGAGGGAGAGATCCTCACGCCTCAGCCGCCGAGGGAGACGCTCCGGGCGTCGGGAGCCGCGTGACGACTCCCGGCCACCGTAGGCGCGGGCCTGCGGGCGGAGAGCAATGGGTAGCTCTCCGTCCGATCAGGACCAGGCCCGTGCCGGACGGCGCGTAAGTGTTCCACGTGCGCCTCAAAGAGATGTCAGCATAGATGACGGGGCCCGACAGGGCCGAAGCCTGCCGGGGTAGCGGGATCGTCGGTTACCGCTGCCCTGGTACATAAAGGGCTAAGGAAGGAACACGGGTGGGTTTTAGTCAGTAAGAGTCTGACACTCCCTTCTGCTCCACCCAGAGCGGGAGGAGTCATTTGATGATTTCCCATCCTGAAAAAAAAAAAAAAAAAAAAAAAGGGTACCCCGACCAAGTGGGTTAGGTTAGAACTGTGATTAACCACGTGCGAGCCGAGAGAGCGAAGCGAGGCGAGCACTACTTCCAAAGGCCAGGCGATTGACTAAACGGCTAATTTAACCAGTTGGCTGCGACATATACACATTGACATTGATGAATTTTATATAAACAATGACATAAATATTTACTTAGTAAAGTATTTATTTTTTATTTTTTGTGAATGTGAGGATTTTGTAGGTCATTTCTTTTTACTGTTTTCCTGTTTTCCCTTCTTAGTTAGTTTTACTCATGCTCTGGCAGTTTGAGTAAATTATGCGGCCTACCCAAATGTGCTTTCTTACTACTGTTCGTCGAATCGTTGAGCTCCTCAAGTTCTGGGTTGACCTGCACGATTTTTGACAAATACGTGCACTGACTGGCAAGTCCACTCAAACTGTGTGGTTCTTTCCTCAAAAGACCATTTCAGACACCAATCTACATGGTCTTGACATGATCTGACCAAGATTATGTCTGGATTTTAAAAGAGAAACAAATTAAGAGGTCACACTCTGAGTTTGTTTCGGCCTTTCTTCTCAGAGTAGTCAGATAGGAAACGGCGATCTCATTTAGTTAAAAAAAAATATGATTGACGTGTAAAAGTGTTTGTACAAACCTACTTAGAGAAAAAAAATAATTCATCATTTAGGGGTGATTTTTCCAACGCCAGATAACTTTATCAGAGGAATAATTATGAATGTTTGACAGTTCTTCCATACAAAAACTGTCGGACGTCAATTTATTCCACGAATAAAAATTATCGGTCGATTGCAAAATCAGCCCTTAATTATACACCGTTAAATTTTGATCGTTTTAATTCTTAAAAGGGGTCATTGTACTCATCATTATGAAAAACTTTTACTACGGGACCAACCCTGAATTCGTGAAAAAATCAGTTGATCCATAGATCTATGTTCGCATAACTCGACATAATGTATGGATCAACTGACTTTTTTTTCTTTCCTCATAAGGATTAAAACGATCAAAATTTAACGGTTTATAAATTAATCGGTACATTTAATTTACATCGTATGAAAGTAAAATTGTAATATTTACAGCGTTATTCGTTGATTTATTGGAATCATTCAATATACCGTTTTTCCTTGAATTACTTAAGTACTGGTAAAATTAATTTTCGTAAAATTCTTACTCGTTTAAAACGTTCAAAGCGTATCAAGGTGAATAATATAAATATATATAAATGTATTAATCAATTTTATGAAAAGCTTTATTGTACACTCGAGTTAGTCTTACATTCCTTCAATTCCTTCATACAATATTATCAGCCTATATTGTTCCCACTGCTGGAACACAGGGACTGAGTGAGTGTGGTGGGCTGTTAACTACCACGCGGCCCCAATACGGGTTGATAAATGTCACATGTCTTCGAATTTTTGGTTCTAGGATATGCCGGTTTCCTCACGATGTTTTTCTTCACTATTTTGAGATCAGTTGTAATGAAAATCTAAATAAAATTCCAATTAATATTGCTTTTTTGTTCTTAAAAACAAATACTTGTAAAAGGTAAGTTTGTTATCTTCTTGTCTAAACCTTGTGACTATGTACATACTTATGTGAATGTTTTATACATAGCTGATATTTCTATACCGGTATAATAATCCAGACAACCTTTGGAAAGGCAAGAAAATTACAAAATCGTAAAAAGAAAAAAGATGTAAAAAATATTTTC
This sequence comes from Apamea epomidion, assembly GCA_947507525.1. Classification (NCBI taxonomy): domain Eukaryota; kingdom Metazoa; phylum Arthropoda; class Insecta; order Lepidoptera; family Noctuidae; genus Apamea; species Apamea epomidion. The sequence continues at coordinate 8,908,409 of OX382232.1, forward strand.
AAATAACGTGCCAGTTCTAATAACAATTTTCAGCATTTCCAATCCTCATCACCGCAAATCGATTTATTATTTTGACAATCGCATCTCGGTAATGTGAAAATAAAATTTGTCAAATAAACCCTTGGGGAGTGACAATGTTTCAACGAAAATTCAAAACGACGCGTCGGCATTAATAATACTACAGATGGCTATATTAATTGCTATCTCAGTGGATTAATAAAAACGTTAGTTCAGCTAATGAAACAATTAAAACAATGAATATTCAGTAGGAGACAGTTCACTGGAAACTTTCGATATTTTGAATGCCGGCGTCGTGTCAGTCGTCAATACGACGCGAAGCTCACAGCAAAGCAACTTAAGCAAATTACTTAGTTGGAACCCTCCTCCATAATTATTATTCAACCTTTATCCGACGCAAATCGAGTAAATTTGTTCCAAAATTACTTTTATTAAAAGCATTTCTTTCCCTTCGTCGAACCAAAGTGCTAAAGTAGAGTAAATGGACTGGAATTTCCGTTTCGGGAATAAATTATATGAGAATATTATAGTAAATAACTCTTTAAAGACGATAAATGAATATCCGTGAGAGTCGAGTTTTTTCGACGACGAAAAGGTTAGCTGAAACATTGTTATAACATTTTTTAGAATCAAAGCTTTTGATCTTGAATAGGATCCGTAGTACATATTACCTACTTACCCAAGCAAATATTCGTTGATTCATACAAAGGCAAGAAAATAGACATTACTAGGTATATGTATAACTCAGCCTATAATGTTCCCACACTGCTAGGACACAGGCTTCTCGGTGAGGGGGAGTGGGCCGTAATCCACTACGCGGGCCCAGTGCAGGTTGGTAGATGTAGGGCACGCCACGATAGCGGCGGTAAGACCCCTCTTTGAGGAGTGGCTAGAGAGGCGTCACGGCGCTCTCACCTACCGCCTGACGCAGGTCCTCTCCGGACACGGATGTTTCGGGAGGTTCCTGCACATAATCAGGCGGGAGGAGACGCCCGGGTGTCACTACTGCGAGGATCGCCCAGAGGACACGGTGGAGCATACGGTGGAGGTCTGCCCCGCTTGGGCAGAGCACCGCCGTGTCCTCGTAGAGGCGATCGGCAGCGGCGGAGGCGGGAGTCGGCTGTTGACTCCCGTCCAGGGCGTCTCCTGCGGCGGCTAGGCGCGCGAAGGTGCAGCGATTGCCTCTCCCTCACGCGCTCCGCCGCCTCCTTCGCGAGCATTACTGCTTCGCAGAAGGAGGTGATGGCCTCCCATTCACTCTCGCTCCGTACCATGGCCTGTATGAGGGACGGACGCGAGAGGTCGCCGCCGCCGATCGCCGCCACGAGGACACGGCGGGGCCCCAAGCCGGGCAGACCTCCACCGTATGCTCCACCGTGTCCTCCGGGCGATCCCCACATGATTATGTATCCCTTAGAAACCTTTTGTCTGATATCAGGAATAGATTGGATTGGATATCAGGATCATATCAGGATCTTTTCTGAAATCCTTTCAAGAACCTTCCTTTTAGAGTTAATCTTAGACAAAATAAACCCGTGAAACTTAAAAGAAATCATTATATAACCTACTGGAAGTAAGATTGTCACTACAGTTGAAAACTTTTTGAATCCCCGCGAAAATTCTATGCTAAGTAACTGTTGATAGATTCTAAGCTTAATTTTGGATGGCCTTCAAATGGTGCCTATTGATTCGTCTTTTGTTAAACTATATAACTAGCTTCTGGCCGCGACTACGTTCGTGTGGAAGTCGTAAGACATCACAATTTAATTTTTTTAAAAAATTATAAAATAAAAACATTTTAACAAAAAAATTAAACCGTCGAAAAAAATGAAAAGCAAAAAATAATAAACCTTTTTTATTTAACCTTAATAACTAAGTTCTTAAACTAATGTAAGTATACCTAAATAATTTTGAGTTTAAGAACTTAGTTATTAAGGTTAAATAAAAAAGGCTTATTATTTTTTACTTTTCAGTTTTTTCGGCGGTTTATTTTTTTTGTTAAAAAGTTTTTATTTTATATATATATAATAATAAACCTTTTTTATTTAACCTTAATAACTAAGTTCTTAAACTAATGTAAGTATACCTAAATAATTTTGAGTTTAAGAACTTAGTTATTAAGGTTAAATAAAAAAGGCTTATTATTTTTTACTTTTCAGTTTTTTCGGCGGTTTATTTTTTTTGTTAAAAAGTTTTTATTTTATAATTTTTTGTGGCTATAATCTACTAATTGTTTGCCAAAGGGCAGGCATATGTGGCACTGAGTAGAGTAATAACACACAACTCAGCATTCAAATCTCTGAGTGAACAATAAATCACCCCTATTTTCCCACCCCTAGGGTTGGATTTTTTTTTCTAAATTTATATGGGACCAACTTTGGGGTATACCCTTACCAATAAAAAAAGAATTATCAAAATCGGACGACTCTGTAAAAGTTATGCGTGGTCATACATAAAAAAATAAAAAATATTCGCGTCGACTTGAGAACCTCCTTCGTTTTTTTTCGTCGGTTAAAAATACACCCCATGTTACTCGCTGATAATGTAGCTTTCTGTAGGTGAAAGGGTTGCTACTGAAAAATTCTAAATGGAAAACCTAATAACACTGCCCAATCTGGGAATGAAAGAGAAGAAAGAAAATTCATTTATTTGCGGCAAACATGACGCACAAAAACGAACACAAACACAAAAAAAAATAACAAGTTATAATAATTATAATTTATTTATTTATTCCCAAATTTCGTAAATAACACCTTATCAGCTATAAAGCCAATGCGATGTTACTACCCAAAAACTCAATTAAAAAAAAAACCATCATAATTACAATTAAAATACAATCCTAATCCTAAAACAATTAATAATACAATCAAAATTACAATGAAAAAAAAAAAACAATTACAAATACCATTATAATTAAAATACTCTACTAACTAAAGTACAATTAATAGCACTTCTCAACATTGGCACTTCTCAGTTGGGGGTATACATGCGTCACGTTCACGCAAAACGGCCATCGCTCAGCATAATGCTAAGACCCTATACGAAACAGAGCCCCAGCGCTGGTTTTCAGTGCCATCCGGTCCCAGGACCTCGCTCAGCAGTGCTGGCAACCATTAGACCAATGAGGCAGTTTTAATAGAACACTTATCTATAAAACGTATAAAGGCTGTCTTTAAAAAATCACTCTTAGCGATAGGGCCGCCCATTGCGTCACCCTATATAAAATTTCTACATTTATATCTGTAATTTTTATGGTGTACATAGTAAAGATATGTATCTTTATAAATACATACATAGAATACTCTTTACTAACACACACACACACACACAGCGAAACCTAGTGTTTTTTAAGGTTTCGCTTTAGCTCTTCTAGAATTCATTAGACAGCAAAGTCAGTTGTATCAAAGGAAAAATTAATAAGAAATAATGTTTTTCTTTGTGAGTGTAACTGATTAAATTGCTCTGCTTCTAACTTGGTGTTTGTAGAAAATTGAATGGCGATACGGCTAATAATATAATTCTGTGTACCAAAACCAAATTGAAAAGGATATTGACTAAAATTACCTATTAGTGAGACGGATATTACTTAGTATGTGATACCTAATAGAAATATTATTTAGAATATTTTCCTCAGAAAATAGAGTAGGTAGTCGAAAACATGTCCGTCTTGTCTGAACTTGGCATCTTTTCTATTAATTCTATCAATAGAACCACCGACCAACCAGTCAGCACCAACTTAATGGAATTTATATTATTAACATTTTGACCTTAAACATTTTCTTTGAAAAATAAATTTATCTATCCACTTAAAGTTCAAAGAAAACTCAATATTCGATCCGACAATCTAATAATCATTTCGCTAGAGAATTTATTTTAAATGCTGTTCAACGTATTTTTTGCGAGAACATTAAACTCATTTTTGGTACTTTACGTCACGTACACATAAAAATCGCTTACATAAATCGATGTAAAGCGCTTCACTTAATAACATACGCTACATTAAGCAAGGTCGTCATGCTTAACGCGGGAGGCTTCATCAACAGAATATCTTGAAGCTTACATCGTAATCGAAAGCGTTGGAAAGGTTGCATTATTGCCTACATTTATTTTCCTGGCAATTTGGTATTGAGGAAAAGCAAACGTCTTTATACGGTCAGGGAAATTAATTAGCAAAAGGTCCTGGGTTTGATTCCCAGGTCGGGCAAAGTGTTATAAGGTTTTGCTATCTGGAATTTCTCAGTAGCAGCCTGGAGCTTGGATTCGTGTCCGGTGGATGGCAATAGGCTCGGTGCCTATTACATGGGACTTAAACATAACTAGCGAAATGTAGGTGTACTTTGGGTACACCTCTGTCCAACCCTTCAAGGAAATAAGGCGTGATGTTTTGTTATATAATTCATCTCCCTGACTACGTCATTCCACGTAGGTAATTCAAGTAGTATTTGGGTAGCTTCACTACTATCAACTCAGCCCATAGCTGAACATAGGCCTCTCCCAGGCTGCGCCACAACACCCTGTCCTTCGCCTTCCGCATCCAGTCCGACCCACCAACCTTCTTAAGGTCGTCTGTCCATCTAGCTGGGGGGGGGGGGGGGGGGGGTCCCACACTACGCTTGCCGATACGCGGTCTCCACTCCAGGAGGCCTACTCCGAAGTGCAAAGTGCGAATGTTCGGATTGGACCGACACATGGCCGAACCGAATATTATTGAAAAATGCGAAAAAGTTCGGATCGGCTCAGTTGGGTCGGGACCATAGTCAATATTCGAAAGAGTGTAGGAGTGTAGGATCGGAACCGACCGAACCAAATAGTAACTTCGTAGCAGGAAACGGCCGAACATTCGGCCGATAATACTTCGGAGTAGACCCCCTGGACTCGTCTGCTCCACCGCCTACGGTCCTTCGACAAACATGGCCAGCCCACTGTCACTTCATTTTGCTTACTCTGCAAGCTATGTCAGTAACTCCTTCACCACTAAGTCGGAAGTAACTAAGGCGAGCTTTAATTATTGAAGTGACGAATGTAAACATACTCCGTTTGTGGTTGAATTATTCGGAGAAATCTGAAGGACCCTTTTTCCCTACGACCCCTGTCATGGTGTCTAACCGTAGGAAGTTGTCACTGCCTCTCGATGTATGCATGTAATTAATATACCTTACTTAAAGGTTCCAGTTATTTTAGTTACGAAAATTGTAGTGGAGACCGGGGTCGGAATGCTTCCAACCCTTCAAGGAAATAAGGCGTGATGCTTTGTTTTTGTTTTTTTCAAAATTACTTTTGAAATTTTAACACCCATTTTCTTGGTTTAACAGTGATACTCATATATCAAAGTACAGTGTTTCTAATCTACTTTAAAAATGAATAAAAACTTTTCTGTAACTTGTCATGACCGCTGAGACAACCAACCCGTGAGATAACTGTACCCGGTAATGCTCCCGCTAATATCATGCCTCCTACGGGTGTCATGAAATGATATTACCATTTTCTTTTTCATGGCTTATTTTTCACCATCCACCACGTTTGATTAGAAGAGAACAAAAGTTTGCGGTCTTTGCCAACCGAATAGTGTACTGTCCCTTCATATAAAATTGTATCGTATACATAACACGGGTCAAGCTTTTTACTATGTTAGCAGAAAAAACGCAAAGGGCAATGGACGCAATCTCCACATGCTGACTTTATAGAATTACGTTTTTTCGGTTTCGTCGTCCACCCATCTGCAGGCCGTAGTCCAATTCAATTTACAGCCGATGTTGATAAAGTTTAGAGTTTATTTTTTTCCGTATAAAATGTAAAAGGATGTACTATACATATACATGAACATAATGTTCAGTAAATCTTTCGAATTATGTGCGATTGATTTGTTTTACGTATGACATTTTAATGGTGTATTTTTTTCTCTTTGAGTAAAGTATACTGGCCTACCGAGTGTAGTGTTTAATGTAAGAGTAGTATAAATAGTCTATTTATTTATGTAACATAAATTATTTAGGCCCATCAGGTAGGCCCACCAGATAGATAGAGACTTGCTAGCTTCCTATAATACACTAGTTTTTACCGGCAACTTCGTGCGTGCTAGCGTGAAATTTCTTGTTTTACCATAAAATGTCTCTTATGACACTCGTCTTCATATTAGTGAAGAAATTTCAGGAATTGGATCAGTAGTTCCGAAGATTACCCCCTCCATACAAACGCACAAATTTTGCCTGTTTACAATTTTTTATTGTTAATTCATTTGTTTCAGATAGAATAATCCATACAATACATTAAAATCAATTGGTACACAGCGCCCATTTAAATAGTTTACATAGCGCATACATCGGTGACTGTCATTGTTATTGTTTGGGTATACGTAATAATATACACACGCGGTTAAAGATAAAATAAACAGGTATACAATGAAGGAATATGAGCCCATATTTTAGTCTGACATAACAAGGTTCCCATAGCGAAGTGGTGTAAGCGCCTGCAATAGCTACTGATGTAAGCTAGACGACGTGAGTTCGATCCCAACTGAGGAGTTTTGTTTAGCTGCTTTTTACTTTTTGTTGTTTGTTAAAATAATTTTGTGCTCAAAAAAATCACTCAAGCAAAAAACTAGAAAGTTAATTAAATAAAACCAATAAAATCATTATATTTTTTATTAGGTAAACATTGGTATTGGTTGGAATGAGCGAGCTTGTCGCTTGGGTCATTAGCAAATGATCCGTATCGTTTCTTAAAATATCATATAATATCTTTACATTGGTTGTTTTAAGGTTCAATTTGGTGTGGGCTGTATGTTAGCAAAAAAAAAACTTGTGTGGTCAATACAATGCAAACTGGTTTTAAACATTATATTCTATAGCTATCCATACTAGACGTTCAAATGAGTAAAACACTGTTGTTTATCAGTTTTTTGTTGGTTAAGGATGGACGTAAATAGTTTGTCAAAGTAGGTAAGTATATAAATTAAAACAAAGTAAAATTAGAGGTGAACTGAATCAACATGTTAGATAGTAAGAAATCATGACAACTTCTAACGGCATAACAATAACATCAGTTCACCAGTCTTTCAATAATACGAGTTGTTGTTTAAAATTTTAAAGAGTATTACTTACTAAATAAACTACAAATTATTAAAATAAAAATCTTAGACAAAAAAAAAGCTATAATACATTTATGATAACTTACCTATATTATAACTATGGTTACTTACCATACTATATTATATTATAACTATGGCTATTTAGCACTTCAGTTACATTAATTTATTCCTAGGTAAACATTGAAAGGTGAGACGACGTAGTTAAGTGGAAGTAGGTATAATATCAACGTAATATCTAACTGTTACTCACCGATATAATTAGGCGCCTTGTAATTTCACATATAGATACGTTTTGCTCATGCAGAACAACGATTTAGTTCTGCCTTTTTTAACATTGATAAATGTTGCATGGTTGGATACACAGACATAAATCTGCACACGAATACGAGCAGCAATCAATAAACACACTATAATGCAAATACTTGTAGATTGACCACAAAGAATGCTCATTTTTTATAAATTAGGGTGATTGAAAACGATTTTTTTTAATTTTCGGTAGTTATTTTCTAAACAGTCAAAATAAAATGGCCTGACAGTTCCGTGGCTGTCTCAAACGTTGCAAATTCATTACTCATCCATAAATGGGATCGAATCGTTATAAATTCAACTTTTAAGTAATGTTTAAACAAAATAATGAATACAAAAAGGAAAAGACATTTTCTGCACACATGGTTTGAACTTACGACTTCTCGCTCACTGACTAAAGACGATAGCCATTGCGCCAAGGTCGCTATGGTAATATGATGCGAAATATTATATCTCATTCAGTAACATCAATGAATGATTACTATCGTGCCATACGCACACTTCTAAACACAGAGCTCGCTCGTTTTATTTGGTGTTTGTGTGCATAACCGTGACTTTACCCACACATATAATTTGTAAACTAAATAGGTTGTTCGATTGTACATAGAAAACAGACACTAAAATTACATAAAATAGAATTAAAATCAATTTAAACAATACTAACATTACATTAAAATACTCGTGATTAATTAACAATAAAAACAAAATAAAAAATTGTGTTAGTATATACATATGTAGATATATGTATATATGACGTACACAATGTGTTAGTGAGTGCCCAAAACAATGCGCATACACTTGTTTTTGATAGGGCAATCTGCCCGAGATACAATCATCTGCAGGATGCCGATGCTACTGCCTCGCACACGCAGTGACAAGGAAACTACCCTTTTGCGCACAATCGCATGAAAGTCGTCCGTTCGTGCCTCCGCAAACATACCAGACGCACTACAATAGCCGCATCAGCATCCTGAAAATGTTATTATTTTTGACACGCAGAGCATTAGCAGCCTCATCGGGCTACTAATGTGTAACTTATCCACAAACTGCTCGAGTAATAGGACTGGCAATACGCCTTCAAAATAGTTATGTTTACTTCCCTCGAGCAGCGTGCAAACTTACGCGCAACCATGTTCTCCCTGACTGCCAATGCTCTGCACTCCCTCTCAATGTCAGCGTCATCCTGCAATTCGCATGTCACAATATGCCGCATGAAACTGCTCACCACTGCTAGAGCTGTGCCATCAAGCATTATAGGCGGAACATCAAGTGGACCATGTTTTCCACTCTTAAAAACCTGAACTTCACTCTTTTTACAGTTATATTACAGTCCATGTTCCGCCGCATACGCCTCACAGATTGCCACAAGTTTACGAACTGCGCCCACCGATGGGCCCAGCAGTACCATGTCGTCTGCCTAACTGATTTTATTGACGCTAACTTCATCCACGAAACATCACACATGAGTAATACTGAGCTCACAAATGAGGTCATTAACGAATAGATTGAATAACAGAGGAGAAGTAATGCCCCCCTTCCTCACGCCACACTCCATGCCATATTCCAGAGAGAGAGCCTCAGCCCATCGTACCTGGTTTCGCTGGTACCGATACCAATGCCTTAACACTGAGACAATCTCTACCGGCACATCAGCGCTCTACAGCTTCATCCACAGTCTATCGTACAAAACAGTATCGAAGGCGCGTGCTATCTGGATAGGTCCAGAAAGTACGCGTATACCGGCGTACTCCTCTCAGTGTAGTACCCGACAGCCTGCTTAACACATAAGATAGCACTTTCCGTAGAAAGTCTACCTCTAAAGCCGAGTTGGGCATCGTGCGAACCCACGTAAGTTTTAAGGGTGTCATTGAGCAAGCTGTCAAATACCTTGGCCATTACCGTAGCCAGCGATAAAGGTCGATAGTTGCTCCTATCTGATAGATCCCCGGTCTTGTTTTTTACAACCAGAACAACGATCGTTCTGGTAAGTTCATCCGGCAAATAACCATGACACAAACAGAGATTGTAAAACATGGAGAGTACGCGCGGCAGGTGAACTCCTGCATTTCTGAGATGCTGAGACTGTCACAGCCAGGAGACTTACCTCGCTGCATGTTGTGAATAACTTTTTGCACATTTTTTGCTGTAAACCTCACAACTCGCTTCTGAGTAACAGACTCAGCACCATTGCACCCAAGAGTTGAGGGACGCCTCTATTCCGTAGAATCACAATGCGGCGCTAATTTAAAATGGTCTTTAAAGAGATTAGCGATCACGTCGTGATCACTGACCCCATCCACGCTCACAGGAAAGTCAGGCCTAACGTTCATTTTTCCAGTTTGCTTCCGAAACAACTAAAAATCTTTGTCCATATGACGAGAGGCCATTGTCCATTTTTATCTGATCCTGCCTATCCTGGAACCACTTTAGTGGTTTTTTAAATGCTGTTCTGCTCTCGCATTTATCGCAATACAATTGACCCCTATTCGGCTTACCAGCTTGAACCCATAACATAAATTTCAGTCTGGCTTTACTGTGGAAACCAGCCATGTGTTTATTCCACCCCGCTATATATCCACCTCTCCTCTGCGCTCCCCTACGCTCATACGAAGCAATGGTAGCATCCGTCGGTACAGATACTAGGTTGACATACATATCATTCAACAAGGTCAAGGTCAGGCAACATTGTAACAGTAACCGTCGCAGAATTGTGTAAATTCTTCTGGAAAATCGGTTTCCCGAAGCTGAGAGTGACACTGACGATGATACAACCCAATTTGATCTGCCATTCTTTCCCCCCATTTGATTTTATTGGTGGAAGTAAGGACAGCCTCCTTTTTAGAAATTAGCCTACCCAAATTACACTCAACAAAAAGTGGGAAATGGTCAGACCACTGCACATTGTAATTTACCCAAACATGGTTAATCGACGGTAAAGCGGCCTTTGTTACGACACAGTGGTCCAACCATCTCGCACACCCATCACTGACAAAAAAGAAAAAAGTTTATTTGGACATAATTCGTGAGACACAAAATACAAAATTAATAAAATAAAACAAAAGTAAATGTAAGAAAGTGTGTATGTAATGTAAGTCAAAAGTAAATGTATCAGAGTTATCACCTAGAATATTCACATCCACATGTGTGCAATCCCGATCATTACAAAAATCAAACAATTCGTTTCAAAACAGTTCCTTTGGATGCGCATTAAAGTCACCTAAAATGTAAATAGCCTCCGTATCACGATTCTCTTCAGCTATTGAATTAACATTACTTAAACAATGCGTAAATTCAGGTAAGTTTACTACAGAGTCCGTCGGCATCTTAATGCAAAATATTATTATAGTTTTGTTACATACCCGAACTTTCACTGCGGCTATTCGCACGTCATCACAATGTATCACTTTTACAGACTGAAACACACTTTCTCTTCATAATATGGCAACCCCTCCGTAGGGCCTACCCCGCAACAAACCTACAGAAGTGTCTACAGCCGAAGTCCCTATTCCTCTAAAGTCATCATGTTTCGTATTCAGTCATGGTAAATCATGCGATAACAACCACGTCTCTTGTAGTGCTACGATAGTACCCATTTGACTCAGGCTTCTTACACCATCAATAGAACGCTTCAAAGATTTACAATTAAAGGATATAAATTTACACAGTTGCTCCTGCCTTATGCCTTCAACCGAACGGGACACACTGACACAATTGTAACCTTCTAACTTATTTGTATTAATATTATTTGTATTTTGTTACTAGCTGACCCGACAGACGTTGTTCTGTCTTAACTATGAATATATAATACAATTCGAACTGGAATAGATATTAAAAAAAATATTATTTCTAAAACAGTGTTTATTGTAATGTTTTTGATACACAACATTTTTAGTTTTGTTTTCTGGCGCGTAAATAAAAAATTCTGATGATTTTCCGACACAGGAACAGGCGACATACAATTGGCCATGTGAAATACATGGATTTTCAAGATTGATGCCACAAACACTTAACGACTGCCCTTGCGATTTATTTATTGACATAATGCAAGCCGCACTGGAAATTGTAACCGTTTTAAGTCGAATGGCATGCCGTTCGAAATTATAGGAATGCGTAGAATCAAAACGTCTTCGCCTTTGTACTTCTCTTTCAAAATTGTGGCTTCGATGACGTTGTTCATTAATTTCTTCACCGCAAGCCGGGTGCCATTACAAAGACGTGTCTGGTTTATGTTCCGCAACATTATGATTACCGATCCGATTATTAATTGCAGATTATGAGGTGGTAATCCGGGCAATTCCATCGACTCCGTTCAAATTCATTTCGCGCTTCGCGTTGTTTGTCAGTTGGACTTGCTCTTATATATCTTTGACTTGCAGCATTGCGATTTCTGCGACCTAAGTTTGTACGTCTATTTGGTGGCATTTTTAACAACCCAAATTCAACTGAAAATAATAAAAATACTCCTGTATTACCTATGTCTTTATAACCATGTATACCACGTGTTAGTTTATCAAAACTTACCAAAAATTTATATCAAATTAAAGTTTTAGTAATAATAATAACCGTTAACTAACCGTGATGAAAAAACACTTCTAAAAGAACTCAATGAACAAAATAATTCCGTAAATAACCGCCCGTCCCGTTCGGTCTTCTTTTTCCGATTGAATCGACTGTGCGGTGTGTACTAAGAATAAATAAATTATTTTGTCTATATATTCCGACCGATGCAGCTGTTAAACGATATTTTGCAATATTTACATAGAGGAAAAAAAAATATGGGATATTTGCAGCACACAATCCGTCAATCGCGCAAACTGTCATACGACTGACAGTTATGTCAAACGCGCTAAGGTTACATCAGAAAAGTTTGTATACTTAGTACCTAGTTAAGTTTTCTTAAATTTTCTAATTTTTTGTGCGCAACTTTTTTTTTCCTGTAAGGACCTTCTACAAAGTATTAGAAAACTTGTAAAAGAAAGATGGATGAAATCGGTAAAGTCGTTCTCTAGTTATGGCGTGACCAAGGGAAATAGGGATTAATTTTTATATATATAGATGTAATTCACTATGTCACATACGGTCACTTCCTTTGCCATATTATAAATATACATCGGAATTTGAATATCCGTCGCTTTGAACTTTACTCTGGGGTCCATCACAGCGTTCCGTCTGTTTCCAATAAAGCGATTCTTATGTCTCCTTTTTTGTACCTTGATCCATCCTTCATCATTAGGCTCGGGTTTACAATGTCCCTCGCGTACAATATCAACAAAACGTTTCTAATTTTGTGAGACGACATGCTGTTCATTCTGAGCGTTCATATTTCCCACCACCAGTGTAGATACCCGAGGCGCTTGCGTCGGCGCGCGCTCGGTTACGTTCGTGCCTGATCGACTCGACAGCGGCTGCTGATTGGCCAAATCTCCCGCTTCAAGTGTCGCTTCGACTCCGCAGCTTTGTTCCGCACGTACTAATAGAAGTGTATTACACCTAACCTCCTTATTTGATAATTCCACGGATGGAGAATTGCACTCGTTATCCTCTTCCACACAAATGTGTGGCAATCTAACCGGACCACTGCAGTTGGCGTCTTCAAAGTTATCAGGTCCCGAAGCGCCTCGTTTCGTGTTCACATTAGCCGGAAAACAATTTACTATTGTCATGTTTTTGAACGACTCAAGATCCAATTTTATCTGTAGTAACAGGTCAGCGGTGGCATACTGTTCCTTTAATAGATTAATTTCGCTCAGCATCTTTAACAAGTCCTTTAATAACCTTGTTACATCGACATGGTCGAATAGAACAGGCGGAAGCTTCTGCAGGTCTCGAGCCACAAAGATCGGAATTTCCTTTGGGTCAGTTTCTTTTAATAAACAGATAATATTGTCAATGTTACGGAGCGTTTACCGTCCCTCTTCCTTATTTTCTTCCGCTTTTTCGTCGATATGGAATTAAAAAGTAGATCTTTAGCATTTTCAAACTCCAATTCCTAAAAAGGACTTAAGCACATACGACTAATGCTGTCGTGATCCATGACGTCTATCTTATTGCATATAAAAGCAAGCACCTCGCATATAACTACATTGCATGAGTTACATTTTATCACTTCCGAAACCATTTTCAAGGACATGCCACAACCGACCGGCAGGAGTGCGCGGCGCAAACTGAATTTTGGTATAGATTAAAAATTTAGGCCCATAAGTAGCTCCACCAGATGGATGGAGACTTGCAAGCCTCCTATAAGGGTGCGTCTCATATCATATAAAGTTACTTGGTATATTTTCGTTTCATTAACGTTCACAAGATATAATAAACGTGAGTTATACCAACTGTTGATATAATTTCTTTAGATATATCATTTATATACTGTAAAACTTATTTCGTATAATATTTTTGGATATAATGTTTATTTAATCGAATATCATTAGGCTTATGGTAAAAAAAAAAAATATCATAATATTGATATAACGTTTATTTCATCGAAAATAATTAAATTAGGCCTATTAGACCTATGTATGTTATGCTTATAAAACTTAGTTACTCTAAAATTATATCAATCGTTTATTATTATATATTAACTGATCATTATATCTAATAAAATTATAGCTTCAGTTGTTATATCTTGTAAATATTAGAGATTTTGTAATTATATCATATATTACCTACCCCTCCTATAAAACTGTAACAGGTTTCGCGCTGGTAGTTTAGCCCGTTAATCTACTGGTTTTTAAGCCTTTTTGAGGTTTTTAAGCTGGGCATTAAAAAACTTTTTTTTTTTTTCAGCCACAAACCAGAAACTAGTTTACACATTTTCAATAAAATCGAGCTTTGTGTATCAACTATCCAGTACTGTGTGTTTTCCATGCTAGTAGCAAGCCTCTAATGTTTATAGCCTCCATAAGCAAAATGTGTTTCTAAAGCGGTGTTCACACATGAATATCACTGAGTCTGCGATAACCACAAGCGGTAATCTACTTGCAGTTGCAAGTACATGCTCTTGGAGTAAACTGCTTCAATACACCACCGTAAGTACCGTTCAAGTTTAGCCTCTTAAGGCAACTAAGTCAGAGCAGACGTACTTACTTGTGTGAAGTTTGGATACATGGGTATAGTGAGGTAATATGCTGTTTGTGGGTTAATTAATTCAGTAAGGCAATGTGTCGTTGGAGTTGTTCGTCATCCAGGGGCCATTGTGTGATTTTGACAGATTTTATATGGAAAATGTGTCAAAAACTCACATTGGCGATGGCGAGACCATCACAACGTTTGTAAGTTAGTAGACGTTTGGCCCCCAGTTCTATTTACTCAATTAGGTACAGATAATATGTGAATGGTACATTTTGCTATCGGGGAGTTCTCTGAGATAAGTTACGCCACAGATAATTATAATATTTCAAGAAACTTGTAGATCACGTTCGTAATTATTATATACCATACCATACTGACCTTTGTCAATGACTCATAAATCCATAGACATCATAAATCTAACGATGCCCATTAGGAAAACTTAGTGGTAGATTAACCACTAAGTTTAGGATAAATTGCATGCACCCGACTTTCATCCTCCCACGATGGTTCTAGTCAGCTTACTTTGATAAATGGGAGTCAAGTAGAGGACTCTAAACTTGTATATAGAAGAGTAAGAAACACTACCTTTCTGCATTGTATTTATATTTTAAATTACTTAATATACTTTAGTGATATTCATTTTAGAAGTATGTATTGTATATGTAAGTATATTCTCATATTGAATGTTAATATTAATTAGACAATTGTTTTATTTTATTTTATCTATTCTGTTTTCTCTTCTACTCTTACACACGTTATCTACATCTCTTTTTATCCACTCTCCTATCGCAGGTATGCTGGAAGAGATTTCATCAGAAATAAGCATCAGCTTTGTACAGTCAACAGCAAAAGTGGATGATCAAAATCAGAAATTCAATACTAATGAACGGAGTTCGCGTCAGAACTGTGTGGCGTCGAAGTGATTCAAAAGTATGTGATTGTAAATTATACCAAACATTTACTACTACAGCTGCCATATATTCGTGATCAGTTTTGACTTTGTTTTGAATTTCTGGTTTTGATCATCTACTTTTGCTGTTGACTGTACGTATTTTTCTGTTCCTTTCTTGTATGTGTGTACATAAATGATACAGAAAAAAAAATGAAAAAAGTGGTGTATTAGACTGAAATGTATAATAATGTCTATTGTCTTAGCAGAAAAAACAATAAACAGTATGAACAATTTGACAATTTTATAATATTTTAACTATACATTGTTCTTTCGAATACTGTAGTTTTGATCTTAATATCAATTTGTATTGTGTGTTTTATTATCTACTAGTGTCTGCCCGCGACTTAGTCCACGTATTATCATCTATCTACGTTTATTCGACATGAAAACCAAATAAGAAGCCATTAGAAAAAGCTAGACTTTATTCTTTGCAAGTCCGTTGAGATGACATTAGAAATACGATGTAGATGATGCTAGACATAACTTTTCGCAGGACTGTTGAAAGGCTGAAATAACATTTTTAAAAGAGCTTCAACTTTCTTGCGTCGGCTTTCACACAAATTACACGGGCGTTATGTTTACAAGGACGGACGGCCTCTCAAACATTTGCCCCTGGGTTTACCATGTTTGTCTCGCAAACATTTCGTATACAATTTATAGCATTTCCTTTTTAATGCTTGAATTGGATTGAAAATAGTATAGTTTGCTATGTGATAGTTTGAATTTAGGTACCGAGAAAAATGTATAGATTGTCTATGAACTTCATGCCTTGAAGTTACAAATAAATATGTAAGTAGGTGGAATATCTACATGTCGCATGTAGATATTCCACCTACTTACATATTTATTTATGTATTTAGAAATATATAAGTATGTTTATCAGTTGTCTAGTACCCATAACACAAGCTCTGCTTAGCTTGGGATTAGATGGCGTTGTGTGATAGTTGTGGAATATTTATTATTTATTATTATTATTATTATTTGTTTATAGCTGATTTTTCAATAGTCAGATAATTTTTATCTGAAGAATAAATTTTGCGGTTTAACAGCTTTTCTATAGAAATTATGTTAAACTGTCATATTTATTCTTCAGATATAAGTTATCTGACGATTGAAGAATCAGCTATAAAGCAAAAGAGATACTATTTTAATTTGTTCGTGAAAGTGAATTTTCGGTGAGAACAATGTTTTCTAGCGACAACAAAGAACTGAATGACTATGGGTTAATAATGTGAACATTATAATAACTTGTAACTAAACCGAGCAAAAAACATTGCAGTAAAGCATTATAATCTATCTAGTTAATTAAAAAATATATGGGCACAGTGAAATGGCCACATGGCCAAATCATTTTAATATCAACGGCAGCAAAAACAGCCTTTTGTTCCATAATTAATGAAGTTAGTAATTCTTTATACACAATAAAAAATAGCAATAGCTTTCATATTCATAAATTTTTTCCACAATATTATCGCTGTATCTACGCCGTAGCACCACCTACGCCGTAGCATTTAATCGTAGCCATGTCTACGAATTAACCGTGTGAGTAAATAAATTGTCATGCTCATATCAACTGACTTTACATTATTTAATTCCAGTCCTCATTTTCATTTACACTCGTAGGCAATGCTGATTTGTTTTTCGGCATATTATTTTAATATTAAGGCATTGACTGCAACCGCGGTCACCGGCGACCGCCAACAATAGATTTTCTATTGTGTCTGTTGTCTGGCAGTCAAAGTGTTAACATTAAAACAGTAATATGAAATAATATATCAAAGGAATAAAAGGATCTGTTTATGAAAATTTATACGAATACAAATTCCAGTTGGTTTTAATTTTTGTATTAATAAAAACGAACGAACACGTCAGATCAACTATTTATGGTGCCAGCCTATTATTATCCCACTACAGGGCAAAGACCTCTCATACAGATAAACCATGAGCCCCACGCATGCTCAAGGAGGATTGGCGATCTATGTCTATGAATAGTATAAAATAAACCCTTCTGCCTATGTGACCTCTTAGTTTTTACAAATTACACAACGGATTTATATGTGGGTTTCAAAGTCATTTAGAGTATTTGTTCCGGAACGATTATGTGTATTTCAATTTAACTTAATGTTTTGATAAGCCACCACATTTGTAGATTACACCCGTGAGCAGCAAGTGTGGGTAAGTCCAGAGGGCTAAACAAATGGCAATCGCTTTCAAAGAGTTTCGTTTTCCTACAACGTCTTTCAAAAAGATTGACATAATCTTTTCGAGCAGCTTTTATGTCAGTAGTTTTTACTTGTTCAACATCGTTATCGCTGATGTAATGTCACTTTGACTAGGCCCTCAGGTTGATTCATATAAAAATTAAAGGCCAAACAAAAATACACATGGAGCTACCCAACTGGAAGTAAAAACAAAACACACGTTCTCTCATTTATCATTAAACTTTGCGTAGATAATTCACATGTGTTACAGCACGTGAATAGTCACTATAAATATGGGTTACATATTTAATTCTATGCTAATTTTCTGCACCAAAGGTTAGGAACGCTTTTTGTTACGTCAGAAGTCTAAGTGAATTTGGTGCTATTTCTTCATTTTGACGTTTGGAGTGTTGTTTCGGAGAACGAATATTTAGGTAATATATGAGTTAATAATCAGCCTTAAATATGAAAAGCGAGTCGTATGGTAAGGAGACATAGTGTAGAGATAATTAGTGTAGAGATATATGTACGTATCTGTGATCTTCTAGATCGCGACGTGAACACAAGCATTGTTTATGAATTTTCGGATCCTATGGATGTCAGACGAGCAGTAGTAGCCCAGTGGTAATGGCCTCGTCTTATCTATGAGTTGTAGGTCGTGGGTGCGAACCCAGGCAGGGGCTTTACTTTATGTAAATCATTTCATCAGCACTGCTTTCAAAACGGTGAAGGAAAACATCGTGAGGAAATGGGCATGTCCTAGAACCAAAAATTCGAAGACATGTGATATCTGCCAACCTGCATGGGCCCGTGTCGTGGATTACTGCCCTCTCCCTCTCCCAGAGAGGAGGCCTGCGTCTAAGCAGTGGGAAAATAATAGGCTGATTATGCTTATACTATGGATGTCAGTAGGTATTTGACGAGACGAGATCTATGGAAAAGCGGTGTTCCCGAACACGATTAAAATTAAAATTAAAAAAATATATATTTGACATCCCAACATGAACACTAATGAAATGACAAAAGCTAGGTGCACAATTCCAATAGGTTGTTTGGAAAAGAGCCGGGAAGAAACCACAAGGTTTCAAAACTAATTTGCTTTTACAATGTTTTCAAATTACTGTGTTAATAGGTATAAGAGAACAGTAAGCAGTTAAGTACCAAGTACTTTTTGGTACTTTTTGGTACCTGGTACTTAACAAAATAGATGTTCAAAATTCCATCTAGTTACATTACGGCTTTCATAAATTATGTATCAGTTATCATTAAAACTTTTATCATAATTATAGCAATATTAATCTTAAATAACCAAAACTTTTATAACTACTATTTTTTTTTTTAAATATTTTATAATTAACTGTATTAGTCAGTTCGAAAGTGCTGAAAATCGTTTTGTTTCGTTTGCAACGCTATCTGAATATTTGACGGTTTCTGATTTTTTAGCACGTACCAAAAAACGAGGAGGCATTTGGTTCAACGTTTGAATTTCGGACCTGTCGTAGCTATCAATGTCGATAGCCTGGGAGGGCAAAGGTAAACTTTCATTTAACCAATGCTGTCAACCCACACTGAGCAAACGTAGCTAGTGATTGAGCTCGTTGCTCCTCTTTATGGAAAGAGGCAATTCTCTGCAGTGGAACATATTTCATTTAATCAACTTGGGGATGATTAAAATTAATATGTTAATAAAGATTGGTCCTTTGCAGATGGAACTCTTTCCATCTCTCTCCGTAGGGAGGGTTTTGCTCAGCAGTGGGCGGAATAAAAAAAAATACCCAGAGAAAAAGAAAATTATACTTGTCTCGTCTTGTGTACGGAAATGACGCACTTAACAAGCAAATTATAATAAAATTTTCAAAACCATCCATTGAAAAACTATGCGTCACATTCGCGCAAATCGGCTATCGTGCATCAGAATGCTGTGACAAAGCCAAAACGACAATTTCTGCGACAACCGAAGTCAGCCGAACTATCGAGAGTCGATTGTATGACGTCAGACATGTGTTAATCTCCCTTCTCTTTCTTCCACAGCAATAACATCAGCACACGACATATCGCAGCTAAAGGTGCCGCTGTACGCCGACCCCCGGCGGGCTGCCGAGCTCAGCTGCCACTTCAAGATGGATGAACAGAAGCTCCATTCTGTCAAGTGGTACCGGGACACTAACGAGATATTCAGATATAATCCCACACAGCAGGTGCGTTTGTTTTTTGTTTCTTTCTCGTTTTGCAAAGGACATAGTTTTGTTTTAAAGTTACGTTCCGTTTTTGCGGGATGGTCGCTCGTTTACTTTTAGCGAATGTTTTCTTTGTATAAAATGGTAGCTGAAGTTTTGTTAACGATTTTCATTTTATGTGTTCGCTGTGTATTCATTATTTAAATTGCAATTTTGTTGAGGATTATACGTTGTTTTGGTAGTATTATAATAATGAATATTATTGTGTAATTATCACCCTAGTCCGCGCATTATCCAGTGTATATAAGCGTCAGCAATGAAATTATTATAGTCATTATAACTTTGGAAAATCTCATAAAAAATGATCATCAAAGAATTTGACGCGGCGGCATGGTTGGCGCAGGAGTTAAGCGATTGACTGCTGCGCTGCGTGTCGCCGGTTCGATTCCCGCACGGAACAAATATTTGTATGTCCTACAAGTAGTTGTTCCGGATCTAGCTGTTTGTGTATACATGTGAGTTTAAATGTTTGTAAACGCACCCACGATACAGGAGAACATTCCTAGTGTAGGGCAACGGTTTTATAAAAATATAAAAACATAATAAGCAAGATGTATGTTGTAACCATAATCGTGGCTATGATCACGATATCTATATAGTAACTAATAAAGTTATACAGTGTCTGTATAACTTTATTAGTTACTATGACATGTGAATACATCATTTTCCTTCGTCGTTTCATTTCCAACAAACAATTGGTTACTTGTTCAATGGCGATTACAAATAGCCTATAAATAAAATTTTTCATTTCATGTAAAATCACCAAATAATGACTACGATTAATTGAAACACTGTCATTGTTAATTCCAGCAAGTTACCTGCAAATTTTTAGAGTTTATTTTATTTTAATTTGATTTAGTTTTATTTGGTATTTGTCTACATGGACTTGCTGGTGTCTGTACACCAGCACATCAAGCTACCCGAAACTGTCAAATTTTCCCAATCAACCTTGAACCTCAATGCTTTAGCGATCAAGTTGAAAATCTATTAAAGAACTTTGACAGATTGGAGTAGCTTAATGTGCTGACGTCTGTGCCTAACGTGCCATATCACGGTTTTTTTTTCGGTAGGAAATGTTACCTATAGTCGCCAAACCATAACCTATAGTCGCCAAACCATGTCTAAGAATGGCATCAGTAGAACAGTGAGAAAACTTCATTATTATTCGAAAATTAATGAAAATGTTTAACGGATAGATCGTGAGAAGGATAGTAATATAAAAGTATCGGAAGCTCGAGTTGTATTGTGCCGACAAAACAAGAAGCATACTAACTCGATGTCGGCTGTAAAAAAGAGAGAATTTGCATCGAGCACGTAGCACACTGATCAGGAAACAGCATTAAATTAAAATTGGATATCATAACAATAAAAAAGAAACGAATACAAAGAGATATTTCCTTTTGGTGTAAGTATATGAACTTATACAAAGTAAGACACTTTACTCCCACAGTTTATGCGGAAAAAAAAATATAAAAGCTGTTTACTGTGCCGTAAAATACGTTTTATTATTCCATACCAGTCGTTTATTTATCCCCAGAAGATACTAACGTATTTTGATTTCCCACGGCAATCTTAAACTCGCGCATGTCCTTTGCAAAGTAAACAGTAACTTTGGTATTTCTTCCCGTCTTATTTTATGGCTGAAAATTTATATTATGACGGTAAATATAATGACCCTTACTACCCAAATTATACTAACGAGCTTACTCGTTAGTATAATTTGGGTAGTAAGTAGTCGATGGTCGAGCCGCAAAACTTAAATGGTAGTACTGTATAAGTACAGTACTACCGTTTAAGTTTTGCGGCTCGACCATCGACGTGTGAATAAATAAACTGCCAATATTCGGCCGTCGCGCCTCGTCTCGTCACTCTAAATAATGTCCATATAAGACCTTCATGAAGTGAAAGAGTGCCCAAGTCTACTTTTTAGCACTTTTTAAACAAGACTTGTGTCATCTGCCAACTCGCACTGGACCCGTGTGGTAGATTACGGCCCACGCCTTTTCACTGAAAGGAGGCGTGTGTTCCAGCTGTGGAAACATTCTAGGCTAAATATGCTTATGCTACTTTTTAGGAGCTGTAGTATACGGTCCATTTTGACCACGTTAATACAAATGTGAAATCCTCTTTCTCTCTTCTATTTTGCATTGCCCGACTGGGCCCACAATTGTCTTTGTAAAACTACCACCTAGATACAAATTCTGAAATGCAATAAATATCTTGAGTATCTAATAATTACATATAACCTGCTATTGATGTACAGAGGCAAAAATTTCTTTAACAAGTCTTATACAATACATAGTAATAGACTAGACAGTTTTCAATCGATGAACTCAATCTACCGAAGTTCATTACCAATCATAAACATGTCTAAAGTTGCCAACTAAACTAGTTACAGAATTTAGTCAATATATACGTTGTTAGTAGGGGTTATCTACGTAGTTACCTAAAAGGGTTACCTATGTATGTCTGGTTCCTATGATTTCGGTGATACTTGCTTTGTGCTCTGTAGTTTTGCCGCTAGGTAACTTCACTAGTTCGACTGCATCCAGGGTCCTCGTACCTAACAGGGTTGTCAATTTTGTAAAATAAAAACATATATTTTATTTCTATGCGAATTCGCGCACAAACAGTTAATTAATAATATACCTATGCACATTAGTGGTATTTCTAGGAGGCCTTTTTGACTGAGACTGAGAAAAACTGTTTAAAAAAAAGTGTATGGGACGTTGTTGATATTTAATGTAATTAATTTTGAGTAAGTTATAATAAATATAGAAAAATCTTTTCAAAAACATTTTAGAAACAGCATTAAAGGTTTATTAAGGTCAAAATCAATTATAGAGCAACTGCCTATCTGGCCTCCACAACCCAGTTACTGAATAACACGAAACCTCTTGGTAAGACTGGTTGGCAGACTGGGCTTCTCACAACCCGTAACGACTGCAAAAAATCCACGAATGACAGCCGGGACTAACGGCTTAACGTGCTTTCCTGGGCACGAAAGGAACTTGAATCGTCTTGATATGAGTATGTAAAGATGGTTACCCACCCACGGACCAACCGAGGCAAGCGTAGCTTAACCTGATCGATCGACCTGTGCGGCTGTTATTACAAGCCCACTAAAATAGTACTTATAACAAATTTTAAATCAACACCATTACCTTGTTTCAAGTAGGTATTCGTTGTAACATTGTACATTCAATATGAAAACGAACGTGCTATATTCAATATGAAATGCGTTGTTATCACCAGATGTGCCAGTTATCGATACAATCTGTTTTCGGGGAAAATGGAAGCCGATCCAATAGAAAATAGGAATAGAAACATGCTGTATCCTACCTAAAATTGGCCTATTTCGACTATTCAAAGGCGTTATCAATCGCTTTTGAATAGTCGAAATAGGCCAATTTTAGGTAATCTTTTTTGTGATACTAACGTGTAATCTGTTCTATCAAAGAATGATAGAGAAAGTTTTTGTAAAAATTTGGAGGTAGACTGTTTAATAAAGTAATATACATATGTATATGTCGGAGTCGTTCATTTGACTATTTAGGACGCCAGCACCACCAGGTGGCGCTCGACAGAGTCTACCCTGAATTCATGGGAGTAAACGAGAGTGCTGCAGCGGTGTCCAGCAGTCTCTCGGAAATTGTCTCGCGTTCCGTATCTTCATAGTAGTGTCATGTACCTACAGTGTGTGATTAATTTGTTCGTACAATTATAATCTGACTTGAACTGTAAACGGTTTTTCTATTGCGCAATAACCAACACTACCCATAGTATTCCCACAGCAGTAAAATATGGCTGATGATAACGAGACACACGTACCTTCTCCGGCATATACATTGTGCATTGTTTTGTTATTCTGATTACAAGAAAAGTCATTAACTTGTCAATACTTTCGTTTTGGAGTAATAACACAGAATTTAATTTAATTAAACAGGAATTCACCATGTTACGATGGTCTAATTAAATGACAGCATAGCATCTAGTAGCATCGCGCGTCGGTACAAAGTCATGTTACCTTTATACCTACTTGCATGATTTCTCAAGAAATCAGGGTGTCTGTAAACTCGTGATGATGCGAAATATCACCATTAAAACAAATTAATGACACTACCTCCTTGTCTACAGCCTTCAATCCGTCTCTTCAACATATCAGACGTGATGGTGCAAGGCGGTGAATGCCAGCCAGACTACTGTGTGGTCAGGGTCATGCCTCCCCCCATCTCAACGAGAGCTGCCTACACCTGCGAGGTGTCGACCGAAGGACCGAGGTTCCAGATAGCGAGGAAGACGAAACATATGACTGTTGTTGGTGAGATTAGACTTGTTTTGAACGACTTACAACTAGCGGAGAACGTCAGAGCCCAAAAGAAATTGACATCTATACGTATGGAAATCAAGGTTCATTTTTGCATGACCAGATTCGACCAGACGTTTATGGAATATGGGAATATGAGCCATAATTATTGACCGAGAGAATCCGCCTAAGTGAGCGAGAATGTGTTCCGGTAATGGACGCGCATGGATTATCCGATGACGGTCACAGACGCAATATTCTAGTGTCCTCTTCCTTCGTTTTTGTCAATTTTAGACGTGCCCCACGCCCTCCGTTAAGTGTGAATCATACTATAGAAAGCTTTAGGGGAAAACCAATGTAGTTTATTCCATTAGTCATTATTTCTAGTTGTAAGTAGCTGTATTTGAAATCAGTATATTAAAACTTAGTGTGTTAAATCTACGGAAAGGCGTTATTCTATGCATAAAATAAACTACCATCCATGCCTTTAACCCCTGGTTTCTAAAACTCTGCTTATTCAATGGAACCAACCTGTTGTCAAATCCTTTGATTGGCGAAAATTTTCAAAGTTTTCACCATGTGTATCGTTTTCATGGTTTTCGAGGGCGTTAAAACCGATAGTGAGGTCTAAATAAAAATCAAAGAGTGCGGCTGCGTTTTTTTTTAAATTATATTTGTCGTTTTCATGGTTTTGTATTGAAGGATTTGACAGCACAGTGTTACTGATCAAAGACTTGGGTTTTCAGTGGTAATACAATCAGTATTCCTTGTGCAGGCCGTCAGAACAGGCAGAATCCTGTTATACGACCTCCTCTAGGCAAATAATGCATTAGGTATCCAGGTTGCACAGAAAGCTCTGTAAGCCGATACTGTGGCTACAGACTGCGATAGTCAATCAAACGTGCCTAGAGTACGCTATGCTAATTAAGGACGAGTGACGTCATCTGACTGCTTGGTGCAGTGTCTGCCTAGGAATGCAATTTGAACCTTTTTTTAAAGTAGTACGAGTTGTTTCTTCGCAAAACTTGTCTAAGTAAAAATTCAAGGAGAATGGAGAATCGGTAAAGTTTTAAAATAAAAATCAACAACACTTTTGAAAAGGGTAATCTATTTTAAAACTTAACTGTGAAGCGTGAATAAATACTCTTTAGTTTGCTAGCTTATTAACAGCATTCCATTAATAAATGAAATGAAAATTAAACTGTTATTGATTGATTTTTGATTAAAAAAACATACTTCTACAGAAAAAATATATAAAATATTTATGTACAGAGTTTTCAGTGGTTTCGTGTTGAGAGGACTCTAAAATAAAATATATTTTAACACCCAAATAATTCAAGTTCCATCCATTTAACTGTCAAATAAAAATATTATACGGCCCTACGCTAATGATGATGAACGATTTATTTACGCTGGCTTGTTGTTTTTAAAAACAAAACACCGATGATGTTGAAGGGAAACCAAAAAAAGTCTCCAGTCTGAAAGTAGCGGTACGTTTGTTTTTCTTTACCGCGGTTTTCTCTGTGTTCTGATTCTTGCAAGCAAACTGTGCTGTGCTAGTTGAGTTTGCTCGAGAGAAACTGAAATAGTAAATGGGGTTTCATGCAGTGTAAGTTTTTGAGTAGGGACTTCAGGACGAAAAGCGAAACTATAGTAAGAAAGTGGTTAAAACAACCAAGAGCATGATTTTTTAGGGCAAAATCAAACTGAATTTTTTGTTTTTTTTTGTAAAAGCTTGTAACAACTCCAACAATACGAGTACTTACTCATACAAAATATAGCCTATTAACTATTTGCCACACTGAACAAAAACATTCCCATTTCCAAAATATCTCTCCCCAAATATTTTGGTATGAAAGCATCCAAGAGGTATTAGGGTAAAATCAACGAGACGGTCACGGAATAACGTCATTACTTTATTATCTCCTAGTACGAAAGATTAACCAGTATCTGATATCGGATAAAGTTATTTGGGATCATTAACATTATAGGTATATCATCCCCGTATTTTGTGAAAGTTTCGTCATAAATGTATGTAAATGCACGCAGTAGTAGGCGAACGATTAATTAACTGGGCACAAATCCTCCATCCAGAATTTTCAAATGGAAATGCACAATAATATTTTATGACTATGTTTTTTATGATTCCTGCGGCCTTCATCAGGTCATTGATCTACTCCGGCTTTCCAATGCTACGTCTTCCTGTACGCAGTCGAAACTCCAGAACCTTTCCTTCCCTTGCCTTCTATTCTGCGAGCAATGTCGGTTACCTTTATTCTCCTACGGATCTCTTCATTTCTCTTCTTCATCATCATAAGTGTGGTTAATAAAATAAAGTTTGAATTCCATACTTAGCTAGGATAGGTTAGGTGATAGATTTTCCATGGTATAGAACAATGATCTAGTAATAGAAGTATTTGTACCACATTCCCTGCTCATCTCTCTGAGAATTATCAGCGCGATAATTACAACCATATTTAACTATTATTAGTATTCTAAATTCAATTAGACTATTCAAATTAATACGATATGAAAGGGGCTACCTTTGAAATTCATCAAACTACTACAGAATTTGCCTCAGGAACGCTAATTTGCACATCCACTGCTAATTTGCACATCCACTGCTAATTTTATTGTACCTATAATAGAATTGAAAATTACTTTAACTACCCTATAGGTTAACTGTCATGCACAGACAATCATAATTTTGTTGTTTGATTTTTGAACAGGAAAATACAAATTGGGATTCAGTTTTGAAACTTCATTGACACGTTTCGTTTTGCAAAATGATAAGCTATAAATTGTTAAACAAAACACAAACAAAATTGTTAAAAATAAATTGGATCAAAATTTACACGTATTTTTTTTATTTAAACTGTAGATGAGGTCGATGTTTCTTAGCCGACTACTGTGAGAAGAATCACGGAAACAAACACAGAAGTCAATGTATCTTTTAAAGTATACAATTACATTGTAATGTTCAGATTATTTTAAGATCATGTAGGTTAATGTTAGTAATGTATCAGTGAGGTCTCTTGCGGAAAACACCATCTCCAAAGGAGTACTTACCTAACTAAAAAAAAGCGAGCACAAAGTAATTTATAATACTATTTTTCAGTTATATGCCTCAGGAAGCTTTCATTTGAAACCTCACCGTGACCTTTCCTTCAAACCCTCTGAAAATGTTTTCCATTTTCTCAACTACTTTCTATTGTCCTAATTTTTATATTTCGCTGCTATAAATAGGCTAGCCAAGTTAGGTCTTTGTGCTAAAATGAGTACATCAGAGCGTTTCAGAAAAAACCATTTGTGACAAACAGTGAAAAGAATTAATTAGTGTTCATTACAGACTCAAAATTATAGAGCTCCTAAGTGTAAAAAAATACATGACTAAAACATTATTACAAGTCTTTGAAACAATTCAAGAGCTTCCCGCTACACTACAATATTAAATCTAAAGTACTCACTAGACACACTTGATACTAAAAATAAAATAAATCTTCTGACAAAAAGACTTGATGTCCTTTTGTCAGAAGATCTATTTTATTTACAAGTACACACTTTACTAGTTCATTGTCGCTAAGTAGCTTACTTGACAGTCTCCAAGCTCCTACCCACTTACACATACCTACTTCGTTCACACAAAGGGAAGGGATCTGATTAGCTTTGCAATGTGAGCCTCATACATTATTTCTAGAACACAAAGAAAATCCAAATAAATAATGTACCTATTTCGAAGTGATCCATTTTATTTAAAAATAATTGTTGTCTTTACTTTACAATGCACAACATGCCAACGTAAAATAATTTGTTTCAGGCTGAGGGCACATCGATGACATTAACAGCGTCTAGCTCGACCTTTCGTTAATAGCCGTACCACGCTCGCCTCTAAAACCACAAGTTTTATCGATGCAATTATCTGAACAGCACAAACCGCCAGCCGCTGACATCAATATGGCCTCAGCCTAACAATAGCGTAACTCGACAATTCGAATTTAAGGCTTTTAATTAAGTTCAGCATGCCCGTCTGCGATTGCAAAGGACTTTGTGATAGTCGAATCCCCTTGGATCGCCGTATTTGGTTAGTGTAAGTTTGTAACGAAGTTATGACACCTAGATGTTGAGTTGTGCAATGTATTCAAATCTATTTTGTGTTCAGCTATGCCACAGGCGGATCCCGTGATAATCGGGGCGCCGAAAGTGTTGAAGCCCGGAGAGCAAGTGTTCCTGAACTGCACGTCCGATTTCTCTCTGCCACCGTCGGATATTAATTGGTACATCGACGAGGAGCTACAAAAGGTTCGTACACAACAGCTTTTGCCATCAATTTGCTTAATTTGATCGTGATTTACGGCAACGACGGGTTTACGACTAGAAATCCACTCATAAGGGGCGATCGCAATTGGAATGCAATTTTAGATTCATTAATAGTTTCGTCGAACTAAGCCCCAAATCGGGTCTGAGCCAATGGTGTTTCGATGGCTATTATCAGTTTCGGAACTTAGGAACGAATTCATTTGCTAGGGTTGTACGATGTTTCCATTAGAAATACCCGCTTTTCATACTTATAAAATACATTATCGGGTATTCTTATTAAGGGTTTTGGCAATCTGTGGTTTATTCTTTATTTTTATGTGAATAATTTTTGTTTTTTTTTGCTCTCAGTCTTGATCTTATTCTGTCTGTGTTATTTTTTTTGTGTTTTTGATATTTTTTACCGCAAGTTAACGTATTTTCTTGATAAACTTAATACTTTTAGACATGTCTCCCGTCTACAATTTTTCATATTATGTTATATATTGCGTAAATACTCTTCAACGTCTTTATGTAGAACATAATTCATACATTGTCACAGTATGTCTATTGTTACACTGACAATACACTGTGTATTCTGTATAGTCCGAAGAGAATAGGTATGTTCGCTGTCATGTCACACAGGAATCCAATTTGAGAGGATTATGCTTGTCAAAAGGGGGTTCAGAATAATAAGATGTCCTGTCAACTTTGTATAGGTAGCTTATTAACTTAAAAATACCTTTTATTGAGATGGGAATACCTACGTATTTTAAGATAGCATTGATAGGAAAAGTGTTAGACCAGGGTGATATTTTATGGCAGTGATTTTTTTTCGTGCACTGATTGTACAACGCACTGCTAAGCGCCGATTGCTGAAAAATCAACAGTGTGTTTTTGTGACGCGCTGGAATGCGCTCTGTTGGATTCTAAATGTTTGGCTTAATACTGAAAGGTGACAATCAGGCGTGCAAAAAATCGTCCCGTTAAAAAATTGCAAGAGCATACCTGGGCTTAAGTAAGTAATCTTCGCTATTTTAGCTGCTAAGCAGATTAAGATTTTATTAATCACTACCTATTCAACCAAAATACGACGACTCGTTTCTGAAAATATCTTCATGATTAAACCACGACCTTTCCACTATTATTAACATTCATAAAATACTCGAATTTAATTTAGCGAACGACCTACATATTTCTAATTTCTCTTTGCAGAACTCTCTTGATTTGTAAATAGTCCTCCTACCTATATTTTTGGTTCACGTAGGCTGAAAGTAGATTACTCGTAATATTATTTATAGATGTCATAAGAAAAAATTAGAATACAGACTACTTTTATGATTACTTTCGTGTTAGGGTTTTTCAATTATTATTTTTTCTGATTGAATAATATATTTTTGAAAGATTGAAAAATTTGGTTTTTATGTTATTTCATTTGACTAGTTATACTTAACTAAAGATTCAATTGAAATATAGATTACTTTACCCCTGTTCTACAGGGATTGGGTTTTTGATTCAGGTTAATCAAATTTTAACTTTCTGTGATTTTATTAGCTAGTAGATGATGGTACGGTCTCAAATAGATAGACAGACAACCTGATAAAGGTTACAGGGGCCATAAAGATAAGGGAGTCAATAGGAAAGATATTAATAATAAGGAGTAGAGGTCGTTTAGGTGACAATGAGCAATTTATTTTTATCCATGATATAAGATAAATACCTATATAAATTAAACGATTTGAGTAGGTTTTTAATTGCTTTTAATATAAAAAATGAACTGACTTAAGTATAATCCTAAAATCACAAGCTAAAATCTTAACAAAACAATATATTTTACTGGATTATTTTCTCTTAAGCCAACTCCAAATACGTCTGTTAATAACATAATAATGCAGGTGGTTTATCCTTGCATATTATTATGACTTCCCACTTTACAGACCTCCTTTGTATGAAGTGGACCTGCATTGTTTGCCATTACGTTGGCTCATTGTTAAGCGACTCTAAGCAGCCGAGGTACTCTTTAAATCTTCGCTAATGGCCTTTTAAAACGGCCAGTATATTTCGCCGAAATGCTCTTCCTTTATTCCCAGCAGTAAAACCTTAAAATGTTTATAATTAGATTTCGGGAAATATATGGATGCTGGCTGTTCGATTCTTTTTGTGTGTTGTCGAGGAAAAAATGAATTCGAATTTTGACATTTTTCGTTGACCCTCGTTGGCCGTGGCTCGATAGTTAAATTTGACCACATCTTTCTTGTACAGCCTGTAGATGGGCATGTTATTTCTGTTTACTTTTGTAAGACACGTATTAGTAGAAATAGCAATAATACGAGTAGCTTAAAATAATAATAGGATGTCATTACGTACCTAGACTCCATATTTTCAAATTGGAAATGTGTTTTTTTGTAACTACTAAATTAATGTTATTTTCATACAAATTTCCATAAAATATGAACTAATTTAAACGTAAACTCACCGCAGCGTCGTTCCCAGGCTCTAATTAAAAAGCTATGAATCAATTAACTTGAAAACCTGGTTCATTATTCCGAGTAAAAAATAGCAAACTAATATTAGTGATCGATATTTTCCTGTGCAGTTTTTCTCTTTGATAGATAATATTGTGAATACCTTACTGGGTAAATTTTCTCTTGATTTCATTTTCTTTTGATACTCTGGCATCTAAAAAGGTTTTTCATTTTCTTTTTGATGGTCTTTTGTTTCCATTTTGTACAAGACTCGCTCGAGAATAACTGTTGTTATGATGAATGGTTAGCTAGTCAGCATGGTTGGTAGTGGTACTGTCTGTTTAGCTTGCATAACCTACAGAAACAAGATCCATCTGATTATAACAGTTTATTTCTAGATTAAATTGAGATAGATAGAGAGAGAGAGAGTGGTTACATTGATAATCTTCAGTTACCCACGTTCGTGAACTCAGATGGCCTGCAACGATTGACATAGATAGATATCATCATCATCTTTTCAGCCGAAAGACGTCCACTACTGGACATAGGCCTCCCCCAAGCACCTCCACTTCAACCGGTTTTGTGCTTCTCGCATCCAACGGGTTGCTGCGGCCTTCATATAGTCTTCACAAGGATCCACTTTGTGGGAGGCCTTCCAACGCTACGTCTTCCGGTAGATAGATATAGAAGATCTAAAATTATCTAATAAAGATGAAACCAATTATTGTCATGCAACGTTGTTGGTCTTCTAAGATCTAAGAGCTATCTATGGCTCTAGAACTGCAGAGACCGCCGAAATCGCAGAACATATTTTCAGTTTTGGTTCTGCTGATTTTCAAGCTAACATTCTCCAGCTTCTGTTGCCTTTTCTCCAATCTGCTCTGGATCTCAGATCCATCTTCACCGACAAGAACAATGTCATCGGCAAACAGCATGCACCAGGGTGCCTCCTCCTGTATGTCGGCCGTCAGAACGTCCATAATCAACAGGAAGAGGTAAGGACTTAAAGCTGATCCCTGGTGCAAGCCTACAGCCACACTGAACTCGTCGGTATTGCCAGCAGCCGACCGGATGTAGCTACGAGATCGACTGTACATAGCACGAATTCAAACCTTTCTCTTTCAAGGCCCACCACAGCAAATCCCAAGGTACCCTATCAGCTTTCTTCAGATCAATGAACACCATCTGCTAGTTCTTGTGTGTACGTCTGTACTTCTCGCACAATTGGCGGAGTGCAAAAGTGGCGTCCATTGCTCCTCGACTTGGCAAAAACCCAAACTTGTTTGGGGTAATCTCACTCTCCTCTTGCAGTCTTTTCTCTATTACTTTCTCCCATACCTTCATACTATGCGACATGAGCTTTATCCCTCGATAGTTGTTGCAGTCCTGTACATCGTCTTTATTCTTGAAGATGGGCACTAGCGAACTATTGCACTATTCTTGTGGGATCCCTCCTTCATGCAACAACTTATTGAAGTATAAAGTCAGCCACATACATCCATCTTCTTTTAAACACTTCCATACTTCGACTGGTATATCATCTGGGCCCATAGCCTTCCCATTTTTCATACCTTGAACTGCCTTTCTTACTTCATCCATGCTAATTTACCTCACCAAACCCATATTTACTTGTACCTCTTTAAGGACACCATTCCATTTATTCTCTTCGTTCATTAGCTTTTCAAAATAAATCTTCCATCGTTCTTTTATTTCGTCATCTTTGTACAGAACCTTACCGGCGTCGTCTTTAATACATTTAATGTGAAATATATCTCTCATTCTCCTTTCTCTTGCTTTTGTAATATACAACAATACAATATTGTATTGTCATAAATATAAACTATAGTTAGGTAGGTCTGGGTACCGAGATAAGAAGTAAGTATCTTCTAGGATAGTCATAGGGTACTTTTCATCTCAGTACCTAATACGTTCCCATGGGAACTATCCCATGTTGGATACTAATCCAACCTCCACGCTGACAAAGCTGCGGGCTACTAGTACGTATATTTCATAAATAAATATCATAAATATTCAATGTAAATCATTCACATATAACACATTTTTGATAAATGTTTTCCCATTCATCTCAATAACAAAGGCGATGGGGCCTAACAAAATCAATGTTCCCGTAGTCGGGTTTTAGGATTTCCATTTATATCCTTTTTAGGGCTCTATCATATGTTGGGATATATAAGTGGATAATACAATCAATCGGTTTTGTCTGCCTGTTAATGGATTTAAAAAATATACAGGATGGCAGGAACATCGAAGCGCAACCTGTTTTACTATGAATTCAGTGTAGCGATAAAATTTTTCGTCGATTATAAAAAAAGATCTGGTATTCCATACATTTTGGCCACGTAAGTATTACAGTTTTCAATGATACAGCAGATTTTGTTTTGAAACCCGACGTGTTATTTCTAAGGTTTCGTAAGAATAATCCATAATGTGTCTTTCCACTCGTTTGGGTCCTGCCAAGGTTATAGGCTAGATTGCGTTTTTATAAAATCAAAATGTCAATTTTAAGGTGTTGAAAAAAAAAATTGTACCTGTTGTGGAGTATCAAAACAAAGGGCTTGAGGAGACGATTCCAAAAATATAACGCACTAAAGGGGTAAAAATTTGATAAAAGACATTAAATATATCCGAGAAAATGAGTTTTAACTCTAAGCGTTATACATCTTTCATATAATGTGTACGTATTTTGTTACGGGGGGGATGAATTATTCTCTAATATTGAGAACGACTGAAAGGACTTTCGCGCGATAATTATTTGCATCAGATGCATTCGTATTGCGCTCGGAATCCGTTGCCAGCTTAATAAGAGGCAGTTTCTATCAGCAGTCACAGGAAATTAGACAGAATAGAATTTAATCATTAACCTCGTGGATTCCTCACCGGGGACGTTTCCTTTATATAGTAAGGGTTCCTTCTAGTTTTGGTTTTTGAATTTTCTATTGAATAATATTTTGTCCGAAGTCCGAATCCAAAGTGGGCAAAGCTTATGCTTTTTGGATATAAATCAAGCAGGCCATCCCAGTGTATTTTCCGAAAGTGCTCGTACACAAAGAGCTCTTTTGCTGCAGCAAGAGCTCTAGCTACTACACTATCCAAGGAATAAATTTATCGAAAAATTATCGAAATCACCGAAATGACGCAATTATCGAAAAAAAGTGGCGCAATTATCGAAAAAATGTACATTATGACTTTTTCAGTGATACAAAATATATTGTGGTCGCAATGTTTACAAATAGCTGCACCTAAAATATGTAATTACTTATTAACAACATTATTTTGTAAATTGCTTTAAACAAACTTTATCATTAAACTGAAATTTCGCCACAACTAAATTAAATTTTGTTCATCCATCGCTTTAGTTAAATTATAATCTGGGCGTATGGTAGCCGAATAGATTGCAGAAGGGTATTATTTCATTAGTTTAATAATGATGCTGTCCACTACTTTAGGATAATCTATTAGAAGTCCCATCGACATAAAAGCAACTTATCTCGTGTAAACATATAGTGTATTACTACTAGGTAATCATTGCTTTCGATTTGAGGATTTTTGTGGTGGTTAGAATCCATGATGATCGATAAGCACGTCCGAACTTTTCGTAAGCTACATTTCCTTGAAAGTTTTTTTGTTTATAAAATACATATGAATTGTATGTTAACATTTTCCAACGATTGTTACCATCGCGTATGATTTTTTTTGAGTACCGTTGTGATTGTCCTGAAACTTAGTTATTACAATCTCAAGTTTTCTTAAAGTAACGCCCAACTTCATTACAGTCCTTGCCATCTAATGATATGATTAACATCTAGCATTACGATGACCATCATAGTGATTGCCATCTAAAGTTTCCTGTAAATAACCACGAACTTCTTTACAGCCCGAAGCCTGGCAGAAGACTGAGGTGACCGGCAACCAGCCGGGCGGGCTGCGTCGTTCGTGGCGCGTTCTGCGCGTGCGCGTGCCCCCCACCGCAAGCGGTTCGATGCGCGTGCGATGCGAGTCTATACTGCTAGTGGAGCCTCCTGTAGTGAGGGACGCGAACACTATTATTACTATACATTCGCGCACGCAGCTCTCTAAATATGTGTCTAATAATAGTGGTAAGTTATATCCTTTTAAAACTAGACTAGCTAATCATTATCGGAGGCTTTACAGCCACGATTAAGCCTTAGCCTGGTCGAATATATTTCTCCAACGTGACCCCAGCTCAGATGATTGGATAGCGTAGGCTAAGATATAAGAACTGTTGAAGTGAGAAATTGGGGAGAAAACGCCGGAAATAATTTAGCTAATACCCAGTAAAAAATTGGCGAAAAAGCAAGATTAGTAGTGTGGGCCAATCTACCATTGCCTAGAAAAGCGGACCGTTCATAACGGCCGCAGTGACGGCTGTCATGTAAATGATGACAGTGGCAAAGATTTAAATCGCTAGATATGATAAGATTTATACCGCATCAAAAGACAGTCGCGTCTTTGTTTCGTTTTGACACTTCTGACACGCAGTGACTTGATTGCAATGGAAACGCTATGTAATAATGTGTGAGCTCACTCTTCTCAGTATGGACACTTTTTCGCGTGGTACGGTGAGGGAAAATCTAGCGATTTAAATCCTTGAGCAGCAGGGCTTGACTTTACGGTGTCAAAAACGCTCTCTAGGAAAACAGACCAACTTACTTTCATAAATTATAGCTTTTGTTAACGTTTTTAACGTAAAGTTTTTCATAGTGACGTAATTTACCGGTAAATGGCGGACACCGTTCTTCTAGGAAACCGTAGCTTAATAAGCCCAGGTTACGTCGGGCGTACGTAAGAATTGTTACACGTGAAGGCTCTTTTAATACAAGTTTAATCTTATTTTGAATAGAAATCTAGTTAAGAGGGAAAACATAGCTATTATTATTACATTTTATCAAAAGTCTGTGATGTCCCACTGCAAGGTAAAGGCCTTCCTAGTCTCTTTCCACTTTTACCTCTTTAAAGCTGCTAAGTACCAGTTCTTGTTGCAAAACATATGTATATTTACTATAATTATGTATGTATAGTGCGGAAGTTTATTTGGCAGGGTTTACAGGAACCTCGGTAAACTTAAACTCACAGTGCTAGGAATTCCTAAAAAGTTCGTGTAATTGAATAAAAGTTACGCTTAAATCAGATATTCTGAAAATTTACGACTCAATAAGAATCTAGACTTTTATGTACATTTTTTAATCAAAAGTTTGTGGCAATAAATAAGACTGTCTGAATTATGTACAGTCAACATCAAAAGTAAACGATGATTGTTAAAAGTTTTTGCTGTTACTTTTATAGTTTTGTAGTATCGTTTATTATATTTATGTACATGATTTTCTCCTAACACACAATTGATTAAAATATGTAGAAATATTTGTGGGCTTTATGCCAATTGTACATTGCTACATAGGTAACATGCGTTCATGTTTGTTTTTCCCGCAAGGGATTAAAGCGATAAGGACTTTAACGATTAAATTTTATATTGGTTATTTAACATTTACGCGAAAATAATGCAATTAAGTAGGAAATTATTTTAAGCTGAGCCTGAACTTTGCAAGTGTCGTGTATGTTCAATATTTGATGTGTGGTTTCTACTTAAACAATGTGTAACTGAATTAATGCACATTATGAAAGTATTTTGTTCAGAATCGTTTACTGAATCAATTTCGGTTATTTTTAATGTAGGTATTTTTGTATCCCAAAAATAATTCAAACTACATAAATTACAGTCACACTTCCGCTGTACATCAAAACAAACCAAAATGGACGAAGTACACGTCTAAGGGTGTAGCGTGGCGTAGCGGGAGGCGGATATGGAGTGCTAATATAGCCCCATTAAGCCTCCTCCAGGCGAACATCAACCACTGCGCCCCCGCTCAGGATCTGTTGCTCCAGAGCATGGCGCAGTGGTCGATTAACATCGCCGTGGTCGCTGAGCCGTACTTTGTCCCACCCAGAGACGACTGGGTGGAGGACCTGAGCGGCTCAGTGACCCTAATTTCGTCGGCTGCCGCCGGTACCCCGTCCCTCGAGGCTGTCAAGAGAGGACAGGGTTGCGTGGCAGCACGGTTCGGGGAGATAGTCGTGGTAGGGGTATACTTCTCCCCGAGCCGAACTCTCGCCGAGTTCCACAACTCCCTCGCGGAGTTGAGAGTCGTCGTCGTCGGGTTCCGTTCCCTCCCCGTGCTCGTCCTCGGGGACTTCAATGCCAAGAATGTGGCTTGGGGTTCCCGGCATACGGACACATGGGGCAGTTTGGTGGAGGACTGGGCTCTGGAGACAGGCCTGGTCGTCCTAAACCGGGGTTCGGTCCCAACATGCGTGCGGATGCGGGGTGAATCAGTGGTGGACATCTCGTTCGCCAGCCCCGCCCTGTCGCCGCATGTCGTCAACTGGCGTGTCTTGGAGGAGGTGGAGACCTATTCCGACCACCGGTATATCCGGTTCGACGTCTCCGCCCAGACCTCGAGCGCGCCGGTCCGACCGACCCTGGGTGGTCCGCGGTGGGCGCTGAAGCAGCTGGACCGGGAGCTCCTCCTGGAAGCCTCGATCGTGCAGGCCTGGGTGTCACCACCGGACAGGCCTGCTGACATCAACGACGAGGCAGAGTGGTTCCGGGAGGCCATGTCCGAAATATGTGACGTGGCAATGCCCCGGGTCCGGCCCGGACGCGCCCGGCGCCAGGTGTACTGGTGGTCGCCGGAGTTGACGTCTCTGCGCGAGGCGTGCGTGGCTGCGCAACGCCGGTACACCAGGCACCGCAGGCTCCGTATCCGCCCTCCGGATACGGAAGCCGTGCAGGCGGAGCTGTACGAGGGGTACAGGGCGGCGAAGACCGCCCTCCGAGCGGAGATCTTGCGGGCCAGGGGGCTGGCCCGCGAGGAGTCGCTGGGGACTCTGAACAGAGACCCGTGGGGACGCCCCTATAAGATGGTGCGGGATAAACTCCGCCCATGGGCTCCCCCGCTGACGCAGAGTCTCCGGCCCCAGCTCGTGGAGGACGTGGTGAGCGCTCTGTTCCCTTCGCGTGGGGAACATACTCCCCCGTCCATGGCTCCGCCTCCTGCGATGCCAGATGCGGACCACACCGACGACGACGACGATGCTCCGGAGGTGACCGAGGTAGAGTTGAGAGTGGCGGTACGTAGGCTGAATGCCAGAAACACCGCCCCAGGACCCGACGGCTTACCTGGAAAAGCCTGGGTCCTGGCCTTGGAGGCTCTCGGGCCTCGACTAAGGGGGCTACTAAGCGCATGCTTGGAGAGGGGCCGGTTCCCACTTCGTTGGAAGACGGGGAAACTGGTCCTCATCAAGAAGCCGGGGCGCCCTGCGGACTCTCCGTCCGCTTACCGGTCCATCGTGCTGCTCGACGAGGTGGGCAAGCTCTTTGAAAGAGTAATTGCAGACCGCCTTGCCGGGCAGCTGGTGCGGGTGGGGCCGGATTTGGCGGACAGCCAGTTTGGTTTCCGCAGGGGGCGCTCTACGGTGGATACCATCGTGCGCGTGCGAGCCCTCACGACGGGGGATGCTGTGGCCCGGGGTGGGGTTGTCTTGGCGGTGTCTCTAGACATCGCCAATGCCTTCAATACCCTGCCCTGGAGTTGCATCAGGGAGGCACTCGGGTATCACCGGATGCCGACCTACCTCCGTCGCATTGTCGAGGCCTATTTGACGGACAGGGCCGTCATCTACCCCGGTCACCGGGGAGAGTGGAACTGGCGAGAGATGTCGTGCGGTGTCCCACAGGGATTGGTCCTAGGGCCGCATCTGTGGGATATCGGGTACGACCGGGTGCTGCGCGCCGACCTCCCTGATGGCGTCAGCGTAGTTTGCTACGCTGACGACACGCTGGTCCTGGCGCAGGGGAGGTCGCACCAGGCGGCGGCCGAAGCAGCGACACGCGGGGTTGCGACAATCGTCGAGAGGATCCGGCAATTGGGACTCGAGGTGGCATTGCACAAATCTGAGGCCATGTGTTTTCATGGTCCTCGGGACGCGCCACCTTCGGGTTCACAAATAACGGCGGGAGGGGTTCACATCGGCGTCGAGCTGACGATGAAATACCTGGGACTCGTCCTCGACAGCCGGTGGAATTTCGTGGAGCACTTCCGACGTTTGGCTCCCAGACTGGAGCGGGCCGGGGCTGCCTTGAGGCGGCTCCTTCCCAATCTAGGGGGACCAAACGCCTCCTGCCGGAGGCTCTATGCGGGGGTCGTGCGGGCCATGGCCCTTTACGGGGCACCGGTATGGGCGCGATCTTTGAGGCGGCGACCAGCCCGCCGGTTGATCGCGTCCCAAAGGGTCATGGCTGTCCGGCTCATTCGAGGATACCGCACGGTCTCCGCTGAGGCGGCGAGCCTCCTTGCCGGATTGCCGCCATGGGATCTGGAGGCCAAAGTCCTCACCCACATATGGGAGTGGCGAGAGGAGGCAAAACGCCGGGGCGTTACTCCGCTGCCGCGAGAAATCACGGCACAGCGGACAGAGCTCCGGCGGGATCTCATGGCGGCATGGAGAGTGCGATTGTCGCAACCCAGCGCTGGGCACGCCACAATTGTGGCGATAAGTCCCCTCTTTGAAGAGTGGCTAGAGAGGCGCCACGGCGCCCTCACCTTCCGCCTGACGCAGGTCCTCACCGGACACGGTTGTTTCGGGAGGTTCCTGTTCAGGATAAAGCGGGAGGAAACGCCAGGGTGTCACCACTGTGGGGATCGCCCGGAGGACACGGTGGAGCATATGGTGGAGGTCTGCCCGGCTTGGGCGGGGCCCCGCCGTGTCCTCTTGGCGGCGATCGGCGGCGGCGACCTCTCGCGTCCGGCCCTCATACAGGCCATGGTCCGGAGCAAGAGTGAATGGGAGGCTGTCACCTCCTTCTGCGAAGCAGTAATGCTCGCGAAGGAGGAGGCGGAGCGCGCGAGGGAGAGGCAATCGCTGCACCCTCGCGCTCCTAGCCGCCGCAGGAGACGCCCTGGACGGGAGTCCACAGCCGACTCCCGGCCACCGTAGGCGCGGGCTTGCGGGCGGCGAGCTATGGACAGCTCGCCACCCGGTAAGGACCAGGCCCGGGTCGACGGCTCGTTGTGTTCCACGCGCGCCTCAAAGAGCAAAGAGCTGTCAGCACGAACTGACGGGGTCCGCTAGGGCCGATGCCGCCGGGGCTGCGGGTTGTTCGAAAGAGATACCGTGGCCCCTGGCACAGGCAACTGAACGAACACGGGTGGGTTTTAGTCAGTAAAAGTCTGACACTCCCTTCTGCTCCGCCCAGAGCGGGAGGAGTCATTTGATAATTTCCCACCCAGAAAAAAAAAAAAAAAAAAAAAAAAAGGTGTAGCGTAGTAGACTACGCTATACCCTTCTACTTGTGCGACTGTGTGCGTGTGTAGATTTATAATGTGACCACAATTTTCTCCCTCAATATTATAAATATTTCATAAATAAACATTGTTTTATACATAATAGTAAAAATTCAGTGTATTTTTTATGATTATACCATACTATTCCAACTGGGGTGTTTGGTGGTGTGTATTAATTCTGGCAGGGTGATTGTGTCACTATCAGTAGCAACGGGTTTCATTTAGACAGCTCAACAACATTCATCGCGTTGTTTACGTTGTTGAGCAAACACATTTTCGAACATATGAAGCAATGGATTAGCAATATCCTACAAAATGATTAAGATTGACATGGATGATAATGTGTTACGCAATTAGGTTGCTGAACATGTTGTAATTATTGTATACGTTAATGATTTGACTAATTATAGCTTTTGTTTTGTTTCAGGTACAAAAGTTGTCAATACAGGCGTGTTAATAGCAACAATTATATTACTGACTTATAATGAAATATCAAGGTTGTCGAGCTTATGAGATTCGGTGTGAAATATTGTTTGGTGATATTAGTTTTAAGTGTAGATAATATCGGGAACGGCCTGTATTAACATACAAAAAATGTAACTATGTATACAAAACACAAGAAAACAGGTTTTGTTTGTACCTAAATAAGCTCAGCAATAAGCTCCACTAGTACCTTTAATGTAACAAAACTGAAAGATAATGAAAAGAATTCCAGAAATTGATTCCTTTTTTCGTAAGAGACTGATCTCTATTCACTTCATGGAGGTTATAGATGTGTTGAAACCTTCATAAAGTGAATAAAAAGTTTGCCTTTATTTTAGGAGAGACAATCAAATCAAACTGGTTATTAACGTGTTGTGTTCAAATCAATGTTTAAAAAAAATTCTAAAGTGCCATAGAATCTAAAAAAAAAAATGATTGTACCTACATATATGATTTCCGAAAAAAAAAGACAGCGAGCTTTTAAAAATTAACAATCATAAAGGGAGAAGTCGCTAAAGTTGGCTAGAATAAGAACACAGTAGAAAAAACTAAAAAGAAATAAAAAGTAAATAATATTATACCATAGACCTCATTTATGATGTATCGCGGAAGAATAATTATTTTTTGTACGTTTCTGAAACGTTAATGAAATCATCAAAAATGTATAAAGTGAATTTGTTGATAAGTTGATAGACACTTAAATATAAAATTAACGTAAGTTGTAAAACAAATGTTGTTTTTCAAAAATAGATATTAATTTAACACGACAAAGAGAAAGCCACATAACTTACGTTGACCAAGGGCTCAGGAATACAGAGAACAAGATCCTCCTCTATCCTTACCAGGAACACAGTTGTAGTTCCGTTTGAAAATAAACGGATATAGTTGGATCTGACTTGTAATATTGTACAGAACATTTTAACCAAGTCGCGATCGATTTCTACCTGAGTTCTAAAGCTGGGTACACACCAGGAATAATTTTTTATCCCCGACGCAGAAATGAGACGTTTTACAAGGTTGAAGCCCTTTGATGGAACAACCCCGAACGAGTCGAGAGGTGTCGCGAGACACCCGGTTGCAACGAAGTTCCTTTCGCTTCTGCAAACTTGGCGAATAAGAGCTAGGCCGCAACAAAAGCATTTTTGATTCGCCCAGAGACAAGGAAATTCATTCCAAAAAAAAAAAATGTTGACCGGTTCTTACAATAAGCCTCGTTTGTTGAAATCTGTCCAGACACTTAACAGTTTATTTTGCCTTAAAAAAAAACACTTTTCAAGCTTCTTGGTGAGTTAATTAGTTTTACATAAAAGAAAGTAAAATTAATAGTTTTAATAAATAGGCGTTAATCTATGGCTGTGTTTTCACTTAAGGTAACGTCAATTCTTTGCACGTCATCATCTTTTTAAATATAAATGTACAGTGACACGAAATTGTTGTTTTTGTTTTAAGTTTTTATAATTTTTATTATTGTATTTAATGTAAATTTTAACTGGGATACGTAAATAAAGTTATGATACAAATTGTATGTTTGGTGTTTTTTTCTAATCCACTATAAGAAAGCAGGTTTGATGTAGGAGCACTCATTATTTTTCATTTCCTCATAACCAGCCTATAATTTTCGCACTGCTGGGACAAATGCTTTCTCTCTGTGAAAGGGAGTGGGCTGTAATCCACCACGCGGACCCAGTGCGAGTTGGTACATGTCACATATCTTAGAATTTTTGGTTCTAGGACATGCCGGTTTCCTAACGATATTCTTCACCGTTTTGAGAGCAGTGGTGGTGAAATAATTTACACAAAGTAAAGTGTCAGTCGCGGCCGTTTTCACTGGGCCACAACTGTTATTTTTCATTTAGCAAGACGAAATTCTCCAACTGGAAATATTTAACTGAACCTCTGAACACTTATTGGCGTTCTAATCATAGACACTTTTTAAAATTAATGAACCTATAAAAACTTTTTGCTCTTCTAATGATGCCAATATTTTTAATAACTGAGCATCTTTTTAACTTTCTGGCGTTTACACACAGTTATTCGCAATAAATAAGCTCGGGTACCCCGACCAAACGGGTTAGGATTGGTTGGAGCTGTGACCAACCGCGCTACATTCAAGCTGGTCGCAGTTACATGGCTATTTAGCATTTTTAGCACCCCAAATTTGCGGTTCTTGAAAAGAGGCGCAATCATTCTACTAATATTAAAATTATCAATAATGAAATTATGATTAGAGGGTCGATTAAATGCATACCTTATTCAACTAAAATATTGTGACTGG
The DNA here is from genome assembly GCA_947507525.1 of Apamea epomidion. Classification (NCBI taxonomy): domain Eukaryota; kingdom Metazoa; phylum Arthropoda; class Insecta; order Lepidoptera; family Noctuidae; genus Apamea; species Apamea epomidion. Next base: position 8,951,480 of record OX382232.1, read on the forward strand.
GTATTTGCACTGTTTCGCTGCTCAGCAAAGGCCTCCCCAAATCCTTCCAGACATCCTTTTCTAGAGCCACCTCGATCCAACCCTTGCGGTACCCGTTTAGGTCGTCTCACCTACACTTCCTGGTAAGTTACCCTTTGATTTTGTATGTCGACAATCCGCACTCCAAAAAATAATTGTAGCTGATGTAACTGCCAACAGTTCTTCTTCTTAGCGGGTCGATGGCAATGTAAATGGACTCAGCTCAGAATTCGGCTACTTGTTTGGCTCCATCAGTAGCGTCCATCAGTTCCTTTAACGTGCAGCTGACAGGACACGCAGAACACGATATTAAGTACGAATAGTTTAGGTAAGGTACTGAACAATTCGCCACAGCTTCAGTCTTTCTTGTGATCGTTCGCCAGTGAGTATGATGGCACACTTTAATACCATTTTAGAGCCAACCAACGGTTAATACCATTTTAGAGTAGGTACCGTAACCCAGAAAAGAGTAAACAGAACGTTGAAGTGCTAAAACAAGTTAATAACTCTTGGGACAGTTAACTGACCTGTTAACAAACGTTCCAACTTGGTCCTAGCTATGTAAATTCGTTTGCAATTTTAAAAACATTTGATGTATAAATAAGTATTCGTAAAACAACCCCTCCCGGGTTTTAGAGTCCATGAATTTATGTACGAAATATCTAATGAAAAATATTACCATTTTTTATTAAAAGTTGTGTAAGCTATGATTTTAGTCTGGTCGTCTGTTTTTAATAGTTAAAAGCTTTTATGGACAGGTAAATTAGTATGTAGCAATTAATATAAATGCTGGTTAGTTATGCATGTTTTCGTAGAATTTAATATACCTACGTTATTCAAATCCTTGGAAAAACTACACGTAGACTAGATATTTTAATTGAATCGTGTCTGGACGTAACTAAATCCACTTATATTTATTATTAATTAAAAAAAAATAGCACGAATTTAGTTTGAAATTATAAATTGCTCGTTGTTGGCAAGGACCTATCTGTTTTAACAATAACTTATAATAAATATTTCATTTTTTTATTGCTAGTTCAAAAAATGTAGAACTAATTTCATCTAAGTATTCCATAGTCGGCAAGCGTAGTGTGGATGTGAAAGGTGCGGAACAGGGTATTGTGGCGCAGCCCGGGAGAGAACTGTGCCCCACAGTGGACCGCGATAGGCTGAGTTGATTGATTCTGTAGTCTGTTTCAAAAGTCATCATCTAGGTAGATGATGACTTTTGAAACAGACTTTTTCCAACTATGTTGGCGTCAGCTTCCAGTCTAACCGGATGCAGCTGAATACCAGTATTTTAAATGAATTGACTGCCTACCTGACCTCTATCTACAACCCAGTTACTGGGTAATACGATATCCCTTGGTAAGACTGGTTGTCAGACTTTCGGGCCTCTGACTACCGGTAACGACTGTCAAAGATCCGCGAATGACAGCCGGGACCAACGGTTTAACGAGCTTTCCGAAGCACGGACCCCTCCGTGCTTCTCGGTATGTAAAGAAGGTCACTCACAGATCAACCGCGGCAAGAGTGCTTAACCTGATCGATCGACCTGTGCGGCTGTTATTATTTAGCCACGGGCCTCTCTAGTATCTGATAAAAATGTAAACAAATTGATCGAAAGCGTACCTGTGGATGCCAATTAGTAGTGCCACTTACAAATGACTGCTTTGATTTGATTATTCGAATATTTAAACCCGATATGTTAATTTGAAATCACGTTGGTGATGTTTTTCATTATTTTGACAATTGAAACCTTAATTTTCAAAACCTTCTTAATACAAACTTTAAAGCTCATTGATATGTACGTACAGAGCGAGCCTCCCCGTGACATCGCATCGTTAGAAGAAAATTGGAGTTAGTACCGTGAAATAATAATTATACGTAAGTATTGCTGTTTGTAGATCCTGCCAACTGGCTGTTGCGACGTTGTCTGCGTGTATTTTGTATTTCATATCTTTTTGATAAAATGTCCTGAAAAAGTAGCCCAGTCCTTTTACAGGTCCCATGCTAGCCATCTGTCAAATTTCATAACGAGCGGTTCAGTGGTTTAAGCGTGAAAAGGAACAAAAAGACAGTCAGACTTAATTACTTTCGCATTTATAATATTAGTATGGAAGTATGGATAGTAAGTAGTTGTTGCCTACGACTTCGTCTTATGTAATCTAAGCCTATCAGGGTGAATGGAAAAAGCAGGGATTTTATGCTAGTATGTATCAAATGAACATATATTATGAATCCAAAAATAACGTACCTAATTTTACTCACGCTATGATAGTTATAATTTCCAACTAGATGTACGATTTGGAAGCATTCTAGGTATATGACATGCAATACAATTGAACATGTCCCCTGCGACGTTAATCCACACCGTCCAATTATCACGTAGTATCCCCGAAAGGATTAGACATAGATATTATAGTTTATAGCTCATCTGTAGTTCGATTTACCTTGCTTTATCCACGACAAGAGGATAAGTATTTCATATTCGTAAAAAAATAAAGAAATGAGCTCAATCCTGACTAAGAAAAAATTATATGAAAAGTCTGACATCTACCAATGTGGTGTAATTTGTATTGTCCTTATAGATAGTGTTCTTTGTTTGAATCTGAAGAATGACGTCTCAGAAAGATTAATATGGCGTACGTAAGATGCCTTGAGATAAACTTGAAATCGTTCAAAGTTTTAGCTATTAAAGACAAGCCATTACGGTAGCCCTTCAACTTCGAGAAGCTACAGTCGAGGAACCGCATCACAAACGATACCTTCCCTCTTGTCGTGCTCGCTGTACAACACCTGCACCGTGGAAGACCTTTGCGAGGCCAAGGCCGAGTTCTGGTCGAAGCTTATTAAAATTTACGCGGTTCACCTATGTAGAGCCGCACTATTTTCGGCGCATGGAGAAAATCGACCGTCTAAATGGCAATTCGTTTAATTCTGTTCCATCAAGTTTGAAATTAGAAGCCATCTAGCTGCCAGTCTCATTGGCGCTAACAGAAACGATTAAGTTATTAAGAAACAGTTTCTTTATAATATTAATTCTGGCAACAGTGACAAGTCTGATTCTACAAGAGGCAGCTTGACATTCCTTACCTTTTTCAACGTTTCCCTTTATCGTGAAAATAAAAATGTATTAGACGTAAAATAATAATAAAAATTCTTAAAAAGATTTAGCCGTTTTACGGGTTAAATGGTTTCGGTCTTTCTTTTGATAGTAGATGAGGGAAAAAACATTCAATTTGACCTACAGATTCAATCTTGAGTGAAGACGGGCCATGACAGTTACCTTGATGTAAGATTTTAAGGCCTTAACGTAACAAAAATAGGCTTGGCGAATATTTGGCGTCATTTCTCGGATATTTTATAAATATTATAAGTTTCATTACTGAAATTCATTTAGTAAAAAGCTGTTATTTTGACATTACAAACAAACACTTCGATTTTATTTATTTATATAGATTTTTTATTAGCTGAAGTTTGAATTACAAGAAACACTTTAGGCAACATTTTTAATAAGAGTGGCCTTCATTATCTATTTTATACCTTTTTTTTATCGTGGAGAAATGCTCATGCATTCTGCACTACCACGGGGAGATAGTGCAGTTATGTGGGACTTTAACCCACTAAAACTCAAGAGGATAGTGAGAGCGGCCAACGTCATACCAACACTCCTCTTCCCCTGCGGCCCCACCGCCTCCGCCATCAGACGGTGGCCACCCAGTCAAGGCCGCGGAAGGTAGGGAGAGCGGCGCACCGCAACTCCTCTCCCGCCGCGGCCTCCAAACCTCAGCCGTGATGCCTCCCATACGACATCGCGGCCCGCCTCAGTTGCGATGTCGCCCAAGCGGCGCCGCAACCTACTTGTTGGCCGCTACGTCGTCGGCTTACTGGCAAAGCCCTGACGAGCGGCCCCTCCTCGGGTTCCTCTTGGCTTCACCGGGGGTCACCAAGCCACGGCTACTGAGCCCCCACGCCTCGACAATGCGGAAACCCACCGGGGGAATCTATTCTATACCTACTTCAACTCGTATAGAATAGTAACTTAGACTTTTCCTCGTCAACTCCGAGAAGAAGCCAACTATACTAAAACATCGCTAGATTATTTGAAGATTTCACAACCTGTGGCCTGAAAAATAGATCGTATAAAAAGCAAACTCAGCCTTCTAAGAGCATGACTGCAGCATAATTAGCTTAACTTCGCAGAATAAGCCGGAAGAAAAATGCTTTTTTAAAAAGATAGAATTATCGGCAACTCTCGGTATATAGAGATTGCGATCCCATTGTTCCTCCATGAAGGATATTATGTCCGAGTGAACGAAGTTGGTCTTTACTCTAGTTTTGTTACCAACAAAATGTCTTCATAGGAACTGGCGCGAATTACTTGGATTTTATAGCCAGTTGAATTCACTCGTATTTGAAAAATTTGGTAAATTGGAAAATGTTTATAATCCTTGTTTAATATTATTATTTTACTAATATTATAAATGTGAAAGTTGGTGTGTTGATCGGATTTGGATGAAATTTGGCACACATATAATTTATAGCCTGGATTAACACGTAGTATACTTTTATTCCGTTAGTACTTTCCCGTGGGACCTCCAAAAGTTATACTATATAAATAATAATTATAAGCTCTGGTAATTATTTCATATAGTTTATATTATTTTAAATAATATATTTTTCTTATACCTACTGTTTTTCAACACATTGTCATAATCATAAAAGATCATTGAGATTAAACCACATTAATTCTCCTACTCTTTCTTCTTGTTTATCTTTTCCTTGCGCGTGGATTACCAGAACTCCCACAGCAACGGTACACCCAGCAAGTTCATCAACCTCAAATCTACTTTTTGTGCCACAAGATATTATTCAATCAACAAGGTTATGAAGATTGAAGGTGTGAAGAAGGCGGATTATTTTTAAGCTGTCCTAGATGCAGGTTACCTACTAGGGCGAAGGAGCCGACTCACCTACCCACTTACCCATGGCGCGAAATGACGAGTTACCTGGTTATTAACAAATAAGTTTTTCTTAGAACATCACAGCGGAATGAATCGATTTAATCTAACTGGCCTGCATTGTCCCCTTGCAGAGCAAGGACCTCCTTGTCACTTTTCCACACAATTCTGACTTTTGCTAGTCCTTTCTGTAGGAGTCAAGTCCCATCCCGCTATCTTCATCTTGGCCTGCCGCAATATCGTCGTCCGTTTATTGGGACCCAATCAGTGGTTTTCTTGGGCCATTTGTCATCTGCTTTGCGGCACACATGTCCGACCCGGTCCCACTTAAGCTAAGCGGCTTTCTGGGTTACGCATGTGATCTTGGTTTTAGCGCGCAGTGTTTTGTTCCTTATACGGTCCGAAATTCGAACCCTCTGGATACTGTCCTATATGGCTCGCTGGCAAACTTCGAGCTTGGGACTCTGCTGAAGAATCAAAGACCAGGTTTGAGCACCATATGTGAGAATGGAGAGAATACACATGTTGTTAATTCTCCGTTGTTTGAGACCTTAGCATAGCTCCTTCAGGCTCTCGGCATCTGAAACAGGTCAAAAATACAACTAGAGAATTTTAACTAAAACAAAATACCCTGAATATTTCAATTATCACTACTCGTCTAAACCAAAATGACAAAGCATCATGAATTCATGATCAAATCCTACTCGTCTAAACCAAAATGACAAAGCATCATGAATTCATGATCAAATCCTACTCGTCTAAACCAAAATGACAAAGCATCATGATCAAATCAAATAGTCGAAACACACTGATTGTCGGCTACAAGTCTCTGAAATCAATTGCAGCATACTTAATCCAACTGTAATTACTACTCGTAGTCCGTAATCCCTACGAACGTTAGTTTCACCCCGCGTTATTTATGATGACCCGACGTTTTCATTGTCATCCGTGACATTGGTTTGACTGTGGGAGTTCAGAGGATAAGTATAAAATAATATCTTTTGCCCGCGGCTTTGCTCGCGTGGAAGTCGGAACTTATCAAAAGGAAACGTATTACGCGGATAAAAATGTCCCATGTCCTAACCAGGGATCTTGCGTATATTCGCATCCACATCCGCAATTGAGCTTCCGCATCCGCATCTGCAATAGGCTATTTTCCTAAAAAAATCTAATTATTCCGTCAGTTAGATTATCAAAAAATATTGATCCCGTATTTTTCCTTTTGTCGATTATATAAAAAATGATGAAGATATCGCCCGTTAAAGTTCCGCGTGACGTCACTTGCTTGCGACATTTTTGCAAGCAATTGACGTCATGACGAAATTTTGACGCGCTTTATCTTTGTCATTTTTTGTTTGATTGACAAAAGAAAAAATACGTGTTCATTATTTTTCGATAATCTAACTGACGGACTAAATATAATAATTATTTTTTTACCCAGGCAACTACCCTATTATCAATGCGCCGCAGATGTAGCCCAGATTGCGACAAGAAAGAAATAGGGTGAAACCGGCGAGTGGTGCCTGCCGAGGGCACGTGCTGATTGACCAATATGAGTGAAGATTTAGATAAAACAAGATCTGACGGCTTTGTTATTGTTTATAATTTGTTTCTCGTAAAAAGTTTCTTACAAAAAATTCGAAGATCCGCATTCGCATACACATCCGCGGATGTAAGCCTTAAAAAAATCTGCATCCGCAATATCCCTAGTCCTAACCCAGGTCATGGTCTAATTGGGTGCGAAACGTCGACATTCGTTCAGTACTTAAGGTATAAAAACAAAGTAATAGTTAAACGGCACGGTTGGCGCAGTGGTTAAGCGATTGACTCCTGCGCTGCGTGTCGCGGATTCGATTCCCGCACAGAACAAATATTTGTATGGTCTAGAAGTAGTTTTTCCGGGGCTGACCAGACAGAGTTACTTCGGCATTAATAATATTAGTATGGATTGTGGTGATTGTTCATCAAGTATGGTTGTTCGTGCGAATGCTACAATTTTGCAAACTAGGCAAATTTTTTGGATGACCATGCAAACGAGCCTATTCCGAAGTACTAAACTGAAGTTCAAACAAAACTCGATGACAAACGATACTGATAAATTGGGTTAGCTATTTGACTTTCGGCCTTCTGACTACCTAGTCCTAAATATGCGTATGGCAACTGTTGTAATGTGCTCACTGAAATACCAAGAAGTCTCGAGCACAAAGTCTACATATTCACAGATTTAAAACAGCCAGAATTATGCGAACTCATTCGTTTATCCCCTTTTTTCTCAATTTACATTATAGGGTGTACCTAGAGAAAGAAAATGTTGTTAGTTTAACACAATCATTGCTTTTTTTCTCTATTTCTTTTAACAATAACTCAAGCTTTGCTCCATTTATTAATAACGCTATGTTTGAGATTCCAACATGTATTTTTTTATATTGAGAATTCATACTAGATATATACTGTATGAATTCTTCGCGAAATCCATGGAACGGATTCCGCGGTAATCATTGCTTTTTTTCTCTATTTCCTTTAACAATAACTCAAGCTTTGCTCTATTTATTAATAACGCTATGTTTGAAAATGTTTGAGAATTGATACTAGTGTATGAATTCTCCGCGAAATCCGTGGAACGGATTCCTCCGTGTAACATGATTTACGAACGCATAATAATAACATGAAGTATTATTAACCTGACGTTACGAAACGAAACATTAGGAATAATTATTTCCTGAAACCACTAGGTACCTAATATTAGTTTAATATTAGATTATTGCGTGTAGCATAAATATAATTATTATGATAAAGGTCGAATTAGTGTAATTATAATAATTCAACAGAATAGTGAATATCTGACGATGGCGTTCAAAGGCAACCTGACCCATACTAATATATTGTAAAAGCGAAAGTAACTCCGTTTGTCTGTTATCTTTTCACACCTTAATGGCTGAACGGATTTGAATGTTTGGCACACGGGTAGACCTGGGTTAGGAGATTTATCCCGGTTGTACATTCCCTTGGGATAAATTCGAACCTCCAAGCGGGCGACGTCGCGTACAAAAGCCAGTTTGTAATATTACTAAAGCTACTTGTAATAAAATCAAATTCGATGAAGTGTATAATTTAATTGTTTATTTTACAGACAGATATTTGTTTTTCTTTTTTTTTTAATCAAAATTCAGGTAAATGACAACAAGAAATAACACAACAACAACACAACTAGATATAACATTGTGTATATATATATGTATATATTATGTATATATATATATGGCTCTAGTTATGCGTTCTAAAAACCGCTTACTCACATAACAGCAGCATACATTTCTTATCCTTAAATACCTCTCAACATCAATTGTTTTAATCTGGAAACAACACAACGTTACCCCGCCAAGAAATCTTCTAAACGGCCTATACATTACGGAATCAAATTAAGTGTACATCTCGCTACAGTTTGTCGGCCGCTCGGATAAGGAAATGGTCCCCTGTGTACGGAACCTTGTACGGATTCCGAAGTACTCCCCTTTTACATAGAACTGAATGTTCTTGACTAAACAGCTGTGTTATTTATATCGGGGAAATAATTTAAATTATTACGATTGATGTTGGTACATTTAGGCTCAAAGAATTTGATGGAAGAAAATATTTTTCTCAGACTATGTTATGTCTAGAATAGGTAATATAAACATTAGGTAAACTTTGGTAGATCGCCAGTGTATAAAAAAGATCGAGTATCAAACATTATAATTAAATTCTCTTTTATTTATTGACATAGTTACTTGACGTGAAGTCCCTTCAGTAAAACATCAAACCGAGGACATCAAGATACATAATATAATATTTCGAAGAATTTGAAATTACCATGTCTAAGAACTTGTTTAAGTCTATCACAAAACCGTTTAACTTGAAGTCTTTTATATGTAAAATATCGAAATTGTATTAAACGCTTTTTTCCTTAGTTTTAGAATTTGTATGATCCTGTCCAAAAAATCGGAATCAATCACCTTGTATGTATACGTGTCGGGGCGACTCTTTATGCGAGAAGAGATAAGACAGATACGTGATAATCGCACAGCAGTTTCAAATAAAAATAAAAGTCAAAACGTGTATAGCACAAAATAATACAACACGAATCGACGATAAAGATAATTTATTCATACTGTGTAATTATTTTTCCGAAATACAGCCGTAGCTTTATGTTTACAGAGGGAACTAAAGGCTTTCGTGGAGGCTCATAATAACGCAAACGACTAACTCTCGAGGGGCGTCGAGTAATTTAGTCGTCGCCTCTCGGATCATATTATCCGTATTCCTAATACAAATGATCCGCAGTTCCGTCGGGACGTGCCAAAATGGGTAAATTAAAACGAAGTATACTTTGCGTAGGAAATTTGGTGCGTGTATAAAAACTGCATCATCCACTCTGGCGCTCATCCAGTCTGGCGGCTTGTCAACGAGCCCACACGATAGATTTTTATCAACTTCTTGTTAGAGTGGTGAAATAAAAGGGTCGTATTTGCCGCACGGGAGACAGAAATTTGGCCTAATTTAGGTGCGTGGGTAAATGTGCACGTCATAAAGGGAACAAACGAGTTAACGTGTAACATTTATGCGAATGTAATGCGATGCTAATGTCACCCCCGACAGGTGTTTTTAACTTTGGACAGCTTTTACAAAGAAGTTTATTTTAGTACGGAGGTACTTCGACACGCGTGTCGTTCAAAGTTTTCGAACAAAAATGGAAGCTGAAAATATTTCTATGAGTTAAGAGTAGTAGTTAAGTTTCCCTGACATTCGTTTAGTAAGCTAAACAGTTTTTAAGTCTTTGGAATAGGGCTCCAACTTTGCGATTACATAACTTAAATTGTTGTAAAGGAAATATTTGTTTTAGTTATAAGACAATGTTTTCGCTTTATGTTTTAAATACAGCTAATTTGGACATTCCCACCTGTATACACACTTTCGAAGAAGCTGCTAGTGATCCTGCCAGCTAGAAACATTCTGGGCGTTTGTGACATGGGCAGTTTTATAAAACCTAAAGGCTAATTACCGTAATTAATTATTATTAATGTTCAAAATCTAGTCACAATCTTATCTCAGCGACAATCAATGTCAAAAAATTATCAAAAATGTTGGAAAGTTCGAGGTATTTTTGACGGATTGACACTGAGACCAGACTCTGAATGTTCTTAAAATTACGAAAATTGCCCCTGAGATCATTGGACTTATACAGTTCCAGTATTACTTCGAATGCAGTGCAAACCCATAATACCTAAAATTGGTGCAAACTGTTAAAATTGAATGCATTTACGGACCAACCACTAAATGTGAAGTGCTCAAACAGTTGCCAGTTGTTTTAAAAGCACTTACCTACTCACCCGCAAAATTATTATTCAAATGGATTACGAATACAGTGAATTTTTCGCAAATTTCGGTTGTCATACCTACCGCTCAAAATATCGAAATGAGAGGAAAAACTCTAATTTGTGTCGGGCCCGACCACGAGCTTTTCCGTGACATTCAACAGTCATCCCGCAAAAGAAATGGAATAATCATTATGGGGTATTTAAATTAATTTTTGCATCGCTAGACGGGCGATTGGCCCTGGGGTTAATTTAAGCTGGGTTTGGGTTCTGCGATAGAGTTAGCGCATTTAGGCGTCAGATAGGCATAATTTACGGGTATTCAGCTGCTTTCGGTAAGACTTGAAGCTGAACCCAAAGTTGTGGGAAAAGGCGTACTGTACCTTTTTTTTTGTTTTCTGAAGGAAACCTTCAAAAGGCACCTGACCTCCGGGGGGTCAGGTCGGGGAGTGTATGATTTTTACCTCACCACCCCGGTGATCACTATCGACACATAGGGGTGGTCCCGGTTCTTCTTAAAGTACCTCTACAGCCTATTGGTTTTTCTTGGTTTGGATTTTTGTGCAATTTCTGTCTACAAACACAGACCCATATTGCGAAGAAATCCTTGACGTTATTTTCCTTAAATGTGTACAATCGTGAATTTAGGACACTGTATAAGGTCACATAATACAATTTAAGAAATTATGTTTTGCGTTGCTTCTTTTGATTTGTTTCCGCTTGTTCCAAGTAAATTAGATCCTAAGTATCATTAGTAGATTATGTTTTTTATCCTTATAATATTTAATAAAGAAATGAGGATAAATGACTAAATAAAATAACATAATGCTTAATATTTTGACCAATTATGGATGGACTACACAAACAGAAAAAAAAATGTTCACTCAATAGTGATCCACAGGTTAGTTAGTTAGGTGCAAAATAATACATTATGATACCTACGTGTGACTTATCATATACAATTTTTTTATACGTATAAACGTAGGTCGATCGATCAGGTTAAGATACGCTTCCGTGCCTCAGAAAGAACGTTAAGCCGTTGGTCCCGGCTGTCATTCGTGGATCTTTGACAGTCGTTACGGGTCGTCAGAAGCCCGAAAGTTTGACAACCAGTCTTACCACCCAGTCTTATTACCCAGTAACTGGGTTGTGGAAGTCAGGTAGGCAGTCGTTCCATGTAAAATACTGGTATTCAGCTGCATCCGGTTAGACTGGAAGCCGACCCCAACATAGTAGGGAAAAGGCTAAGCAGATAATGATGGCGTATCGTATACTATTTCATTGCTCGTCTTCGGTAAGCGTTTCTGTGCAGGTTTAAGTCACACAGTGCTATAAAACAAAGAAAAGTGTTACAATTCACAGCTCACAAAAAATCACACAATAGGGTAGTTGCCTGGGTAAAAAAATAATTATTATATTTGGTCCGTCAGTTAGATTATCGAAAAATAATGGACACGTATTTTTTCTTTTCTCAATCAAACAAAAAATTACAAAGATAAAGCGTGTCAAAATTTGGGAGGGGGGGGTCGTGACGTCACTTGCTTGCAAAAATGTCACAGGCAAGTGACACGTGGAACTGCGAGGATCGCCCAGAGGACACGGTGGAGCATACGGTGGAGGTCTGCCCCGCTTGGGCAGAGCACCGCCGTGTCCTCGTAGAGGCGATCGGCAGCGGCGGCGACCTCTCGCGTCCGGCCCTGGTGCAAGCCATGGTCCGGGGCGAGAGGGAGTGGGAGGCGGTCACCTCCTTCTGCGAAGCAGTCATGCTAGCGAAGGAGGTGGCGGGATGGGCGAGGGAGAGATCCTCACGCCTCAGCCGCCGAGGGAGACGCTCCGGGCGTCGGGAGCCGCGTGACGACTCCCGGCCACCGTAGGCGCGGGCCTGCGGGCGGAGAGCAATGGGTAGCTCTCCGTCCGATCAGGACCAGGCCCGTGCCGGACGGCGCGTAAGTGTTCCACGTGCGCCTCAAAGAGATGTCAGCATAGATGACGGGGCCCGACAGGGCCGAAGCCTGCCGGGGTAGCGGGATCGTCCGAAAGGGTTACCGCTGCCCTGGTACATAAAGGGCTAAGGAAGGAACACGGGTGGGTTTTAGTCAGTAAGAGTCTGACACTCCCTTCTGCTCCACCCAGAGCGGGAGGAGTCATTTGATGATTTCCCATCCTGAAAAAAAAAAAAAAAAAAAAAAGTGACACGTGGAACTTTAACGGGCGATATCTTCATATTTTTTTATATAATTGACAAAAGAAAAAATACGAGTTCAATATTTTTTGATAATCTAACTGACGGACTAATTAGATTTTTTTAAGAAAATAGCCTATTATAACTACATACAGTCACCGGATGTAATAAATCACTACTGCCTAACCAACAACTACATGAGGTAATTCATTTATCGGCGAGAATTTGTCCAATAAAAAAGTATATTATTATTATTCTGACATTCGTAATGCCCTGACATCTGACATGATTATATCATACGTGAAATATGTTTGTAAATATAATACGACCACAATACTTATGAAAAAGACTAACCTAAATGATAATAAACGTGTTATGTTTTTATTTACAACTCACCCTTGTTTTCCGTGTCGGAACGAGTGCGTACTTCAAGTGACTACTTTAACACTAATTGCTGGCACTTTTTATAACAATATTTTTATTGTGCTAATTGAGGTTACAGTGCCATGAAGCCACAAAGAAAATTTTAGAATCTCAGGGTATTTTAATCGTATGAACAGAATCTCGTCATAACAATTTGAACATAGAAAAGCTAGCTTCTTTTCGTCATCTTATATTTATGATAATTATCAGGGTCCGAAAATATATATATTTTATGCGAACTTCACCCTTCAAGTTTTTTTTTAATTCCCACATTATCATGCTCTACTTTTTCTCCGCAAGATTGTTTTAAGATAAGCAGAACTCCAAGCGAATTCACAACTAGTTTGTCAGCAAATGTTGAGCTTAAAGACCTCAGTGGGCCACGAGAGGAGGCAGTTTGTTAATCTATCGCCACACAGTCACCTACTGACCTACTTGCACCAGACTCTCACTTGTGCCGGATGATAAGCTGTTCTATTTTTCATTCCTAGATTAGCACGCTAATATTAAACGTTTGTTGAGCTCTTGGAGCTTTGACTATCAAACGAGAATTTTTAAGGTCATTTGCAGAACGCATAAATTGTTTGTAATTATAACCGTATGCAAACATAACGTTAGCTTTGTGGGAGAGGATGACCGGAATGGTAGCAATGTGAACACAAATAATGGCAACCGAAAAAATTAAATAGGTCACTGAATATTGCGTTTTCTACCTCACTGTACATAATGCATGTCCCACTAACAGACCGCATCCATTTTTAAGCATGAGCATTTTAACGGTACTATATTTCATAACTGAGAATTACAAATGAATAATTAAAATGACAGTTGCGTGGTTATTCGCTGGCATGCTTCGCAAGAATAGCATCGCGGGAGTGCGGGTTGTACGAATATGAGTTTTGCTACAACTACTATAAATGCCATAGTCCAGTATTCGCAAAATGCGTCGAATAATATCCGAGGTTTTTATGCACGTTCCATTTTAAATTGGAATAAGCGAGATGAAAAGAAAAAACATCGCGAAAGCAAATTACAGGAAGCGAAAGAAACTAAAATGCGGGACGGCTCGCTCGGGCTTGAACTATAAAATATTTGCATCCAAACGAGGCCAGAGCAACAATAAGATGGAAATGCAAAATCCTGGTACGATGCGATGCATACTGTCCGCTAGCGGCTAATGGCCAACCGTATATTTTACTTGAAACTGAGACTTGGCTTAAAATTAGCTGTATTATGTTATGTAATTTAAATTATGCTCATTACACAGCATATAAAGTGATATACGAGGAACATTCTACTACGTTAGTACTAGTAGAGTTCCTGTAAGCTGAGACTTCAGGACTTTTTGGACGTGTTCCATTTTGGCCGGGTTTGTGTTCCAATACGGCAAACTCATTTTTTATTGCTCAAAAAATAAGTTACCTACTCTTTGAACTAAGTTTTGTTCTTCATGAATAAGTAACGAGGTTAGTTTACGACGTAAAAGTTACTGCATTATTTTGTAACGTTTAAAAAAATGTAATGCATTAGTGCTGCGATCTAGACATTCTTATCCAAGCTTAGAGATACATACATATGTATGTTCAAGCCGTGGCTAAATTAACTCACAACCACAAATTAATACATACATATCATGTACATTTGCATGAGATATCTCCAAATCTAATCTAGTGGGGTAAGCCCGTTACAAATACATTTAGTAAAACAAATTATCCCAGCTCTTATCTCCTCTCTTCAATAAAGGCGTAAATTGGTAACCCACTCCTACCCATTATGTAAATACTTAGTGCTTTATAAAAAACAACCAGTTTGAAATGTTCGGAGTATCGTCGTAAAGCTGTGTACGCACTTTTGAACTTGATGTTGTACGTAACAACGCGGAAAAATATGTTTTACAAACACGTTGAAAGCTGCTTTTTTATGCAACTCGTTTTATTTATGGAGAATCTCCAGCAAAGTTGTTGTACGAATGAGAGATAACAGCAATAATGCAATGTTTTACATGTAACCATAACGATCATTACTCGCACACACGATTTATAATACTGTTCTTTATGAATGTTCGGTTCCATAATGGCTTTCCATATTGACCAAAGACACCAAATGCATAGTGTTAATTTAAATCCACACATTACGATCCAAAAACTCGCGATAGATATTCAAGTTCGCAACATCCACGTTTAGCAGTGCGAACACGGCTTAACGTCCTCTCTAAAGGATTTCACGCCGTTCAAGCATCTTGTAAAGTATTTGAATGGAAGACAGAAGAACACGGCCGAATTTAATACAGGGAAGCTCCCTAGAGATGCAGGGTTCTCCCATCACAGACTGATATTGTAAAACTTTTCTTCGACGTAATCTACATAAAAAATGAGCCGAGGGTTAGCGGTGACCCACTGGTAAATGAGAGCCTTTTGAACTGTTAATTTTGTTTGCATACGAAATGAAATCTGACATGAAAGTTATTTGCGCCTTGATCTTAACGCGGTACTATGTTTTGATGATAAACATTTATGTCTTTATTTTGCTTTGTTGTTTATTTTATAATCTGTGTCTGTGGAACTATATTTGGTTTTCCTTGAATGGAGGGGCTTAGGGGGACTTGAAAAAGTCATTTATTTATCTCTTGGGCAATGTAAATGTTGAGCGATATTTTAGACGAAAATTCTTTTTTTTCTTCATATTATATTCATGTTTTCAGCAAAAAGAAAAGTTTGCCATCCATTTCATTACCGTAACAAGCTTCTGTAATCGTTGTTATAAACATGACTAGAAACATTACGTAATAGGTATATGGCTATAATTTTACTTCTTTCTGTACTTCAAACAAAAAGTCACTTGTTAACCATACACAGACCTGCCGATCGATTCTGTAAAAATCTCATCGTGAAAAGTTAGGTGAAGTGAGCATAGAGTGACCTGCAATAGTGTCAATCCCTATTATTAGTTGGAATGATAGCTCACTTTACCTAAGTTTTTACGGTGAGATGGTTACAGAATCGCACTGCAGATGCATATAAAACCTCCGCGGTACATTCCACAAGCGATCTTTCTGGAAACCGCTATTGAAGTGGTCTATACCTAGTTTTTTATCATTATTAGTAGTCTACACTGTCCCATGGTTGAGCAAAGGCCTCCCCCAAAACCTTCCAGGTTTCGTTTTCTAGAGCCACCTCGATCCAACCCTATACCTATACATATTGTAAAACAAAGTCGCCTTTCGTGTCTATGTAACCGCTTGTATCTGGTGTATTGTGTCTTTTAGTTTGTGCCAAATAAATGTCTTTTCTTTCTTTCTTTCTTTCTTAGATCTTCGAATCTACACAATGGATGATGATGATGTAGTTTTCACAAAACTAGTATTTATTCCGGAAAATTTATGTAATAAATAAAAATGTTTATTTCAATTACAAAGGGCATTTCGATATAATTATGTTATTGGAGATCACCTTTTAAGCAAGCGTTTGCTTATGTGTATGTTGCAGCGAACTGGTTGGCTGCGACATATACATAAACAGCATGCAACGTTTCCACTTCTGGATAGGCCTACTCTCTGTGAACGGGAATGGGCTGTAATCCACCACGCGGGCCAGTACGGGTTGGAAAGTTTATGTATGGTTTACATTCATATTTAACTTAAATCTCGATGATTTGACATGCCGTCATTGCACCCATGCGAAGCAAGGGCGGGTCGCTAACAGGTTTATGTGAAAACACTATACATATTTACATATCACAGTAGCCTCAACTTTTAAATTCGACTCCTACAAATTACACGAGACTCTCCGTCTTAAATTAGCATAAAAATAACGAGTTTGTTATTAAAAAGGATATTAGGTTTGAATTTATTCATGAGTCGTATTTTTAGAGAGACTTCATGCGACATTCATTTATGTTTTCTGGAATATAAAAGGTAGTTCTACGAAATATTATTGAGATTGATACAGGATGGGCAAATAAGAAGTATAGACTTTATTTTTAAAAGTTTTTTCTACGAAATATAAAAATTATTACGTATTTTTATTTAAATATAGTATTTAGGGCTGGCAATTCAGTATGGAAAATAATCTCAGACAAATATCCAGCTCTAGCAGCATGGCAGATGTGAACCTTTTTCACTGCTAATTTCATGACATTTTCACACGTTTCCTGCATTATTTCAGTGACTGTGTCTCAGATATTTTATTTTAATTCCTAAAGGTTCATTGCCCTGTTAGTATAGACACGTCCCTTTAGATAGCTCGACAAAAAAATTCAGGAGCTGTTAAATCCGGGGATCTTCGGGGCCAATCGATGTCACCGTTTCTCGAAAAAAACTGATTTATCTGTTACAATGCCATGCTGCTCAAATTTAATCACTAAACGAGTTATTATTAGCCGCGAACATGAACGTGATTTCTACCAAAAAAAAGTTGTATACCTCCAAGCCTGTAGTAGTCAGCTTGCAACCAGTCTTACCAAGAGGTATTGTATTACCCGATAACTGGGTTATGGAGGTCAGATCGGCAGTCGATTCGAGTCGATTACTGGTATTCAGCTGCATCCGGTTAGACTGGAAGCCGACTCCAACAAAGTTGGGAAAAGGCTAGGCAGATGTTGGTGAGTAGTCAGCTTGATTTTTTGGTTTTTGCTTAACGTACAGAGAAAACCTCGAAACGGTAGATTTGCTATACTTTTTTACACTATCGAAATGTTGCATAAAATTTTCATATTTTAATATCAGTTTCGTATAAAGTTTAGAAGTAATGAAAAGTGACTTATATTGTGCAAATAGGTCCTTCTTGGTACCGACCTTCACCACAGTCGATTCTATTCACAAACACAGTTTCGGAGATACAATGTTCATTCTTCAGCCATCACTGTTAATACCAGCCTATTACGATCGCTCTGCAGGGCAAAGGCCTCTTCCCATACAGACAAGCCACGAGCTTTGATCACCACGCTTGCTCGAGACAGGATTGAGTAATGCACACAAAATGGCAATCGATAACAATGACTTTAAATTTTTACAGTACAGCCACGTTCATTGCGTTATTGACGATGTTGAACAGATGAATTTTTCAAACCTATGAAGCAATAGATTAGACATTTTCTTAAAAATCCTCGGATTGTGAAAAAAGTGTGTCACGCAATTAATTGATTCGTCACGATGTTTTCCTTCACCGATTTCAGTAATGTCCAAGATAAACCCAG
Source organism: Apamea epomidion (assembly GCA_947507525.1). Classification (NCBI taxonomy): domain Eukaryota; kingdom Metazoa; phylum Arthropoda; class Insecta; order Lepidoptera; family Noctuidae; genus Apamea; species Apamea epomidion. The sequence continues at coordinate 8,969,611 of OX382232.1, forward strand.
GAAGTACATCATCATCATCTGCCTAGTTTTTTGCTAACTATGTTAGGGTCAGCTTCCAGTCTAACCGGATGCAGTTGAATACCAGTATTTTAGATGGAGCGACTGCCTATCTGACCTCCACAACCCAGTTACTAAGGTAATACGATGTAGCGGTATCTACAACGCCACATGCGAACAACGCGTCATACTGACGTCACGCAAATCCTGCATCTCGCAAGCAGAGTTTACCGCGCAATTAGCATAGATACAATTGCCCAACATCAATGCCCTCCGGAGACCGGAGGTCGATAGTGGACTGAGTCTTGTATCTTGCGATACCCCTTGGTAATACTGGTTGTCAAACTTTCGGGCTTCTGACGACCCGTAACGACTGTCAAAATTCCACGAATAACAGCCGGTATCAGCGGTATAATGTGCTTTCCGAGGCACGGAGAGGTCTTGGTATGAAAAGATGGTCACCCATCCACGGACCAACCGCGGCAAGCGCATCTTAACCTGATCGATCTACCTGTGCAGCTGTTATTACTTAGCCACAAGCCTCTCAAACCCAGAAAGTACATATGAATTGAAAAAGTCATACTGTTGAGCCATCACTGTTTTCATAACAAAACTTTTCAGTAAGGCAAATGACTGTATGTTTACATTTACACCGCTTTTCCATCTCCCTTAAACATTAACACCGTTTTCCTGCATAAAAGTTATGTGCAAACAGGCGTATGTGCACTTAATAGGTATGAGCAAGACAAGTTCGGAATAAGGCTAAAAGTTAAGGCCACTAAAGTGGCGGATACCCAGGTTGTTGTTAACAAAGTAATTCCGACTAACCGTATATGTCCGAAGTGAAGTTATGAGCCAGTTAGCGAGCGGTTAACGTGTGCAAGCGACAGGTAATTGGGCCATTAAGTTAGCTTCAAATGTTTCAATCACAGGTATTTTTTTATTTTACATTTCCGAAGTTAAAACAATTTTTTTTTTGCTGGAAATAAATATTTTAGTTTTGAATATCTGTTTTTTTTTAAATAATCGATCGTACTAAACAAAAACAAATATAATTCTAAATAAGAATGTGTGTGCCATTATAAAAATATTATATAAACAGAAACGCAAATTCTAATATCTTAAACAAAAAAAAATTAAACAAATAAAACAAAATACAACGACAAATTGCCAACATTCTACAACTCATAATAAATTGTCTACAGCAAGAACAACTCCCAATGTAAACTTACCCTTACCAATTTACAAGGCAAAGAAACTTTCTACTTGAACTTAAACTACACATTAAGGCTGAGTAGCAAGCGAGGTAATTTCTTAGTAATTAACAAATGCACGGATTGTAGTTGTAGTGCCAGTTCACTATAATGTGTAGTGAATCTTTTATTTAGCCCTGTTATGAGCGCCTTTTGTAGTTAATTAAGTGCTGTTAAGGGAAGTGGAGTTTTAACGAAGCGTTATGTTGCAATGGGAGGTGATTTAATTTGTATTTTTTGTTAGTTTTATCTCTTGTTTATATATTTTTAATTTACTTACGCAAATGATGATGAATGACATGGTACAGGATCACACTTAAGCCGATCTGTGCGAGAATTACGATAAGCACATCTCCACACTTGGGAGCAGACTGGTTTGAAAAGAATTAAAGCAAAAAACTCTTACTTAAGGCCACATACGTGTTGTCCAGCTAGTACAGTCTCTTGTCAACATTATCTGACCCACCCTAAAAACAAACGAATTTGGACCCTCTGCCTGTAACATTAAGGTTTATTCAATTTATATGAGCTTAACAGGCAAGTGCTCGAGGACTCGATGAACAAATACAACTCGCAACTTTGATATTTATAACGTTAGCATTAGGTTATATGTTATAACTACTAGTTATAATATAATTAGTGTAATAGCTTATTTTAATGATTGCGTTCAAGTAATTCTGGTCTCCTCCTCTGTGTATAAGACGTGAGAAAATCAAGTTGCGAGATCAAATCCTGCGACGAAGATATTGTTTTGCTTTCAATTTAGAATTTATTCCAAAACTATTTCTTGTATTATTATAAAGAACTATAGACGGATAATCTTCAAATATAAACTTTCTAAAATGGTAATATTTTCGCATAACTTGTAATAAGTGGGTAGTTGTAAAATAAATATTCGTATTCATTATAAAACTGTGACTACGCTCAAACATATTTTACCTTGCCTTACTAAATTGCAAAAACAACGTCTCTTTGCATTTGTTATTTTCTATTTTATAGGTAGTTTTTTTATTATCGTGTCTCAATGGAGTGATTATTTAAAATACAAAATAAACTATTTTCATGAGAAGAAGGTTGGCTGCTTGTGCTGTGCAAGAATAAACTTTATGAAAGTATAGTATATGGTTCAAATTCTTTAGAATATTGCGTCTAGCATTACAACTAAGATCAAATTCCAATGCGGCTTATAAGAGTTGAGTTGGTCTTGTGGTCACTAAGGTAGTGCAGTGTTCATCGTTGTCTACGTTCGAAACCAAGCTTAACCTAAATATAGCTTTTTCCTGAGCTGTTTTTTTTTTAATTTTTTACATTTCTTTAATGGACGACGTAGGGTCTTGTCTTTTTAAACGGGCAGTTTGTATAGAAATAAAATTAAACAATTGCAAGTTTAAAATGTTTATTATTTCATTAAAACGCTTAGGTAAGATAAAGTAAGTAAATGCTCATATATATTTCCAAATTAATATACACTTTATATTAGTATGCCATAATCAAATCTAACCATTTATTAACATTAAAAAAGGCATGCTTATGCTTAAAAGTTTGTTATCGAGAAAATGAATTCATCTGTGAAATGATTTACAGATTTATAGCTGCCTATATGTAGTGAATAAACATGTTATTTAAATAGAAACAATCTATTTATAACAATAACATCACCACATAATCTGCAACATTTTAATGGTTTAACCATCAATCCATTGAGCATTTACTTACATGGTGTGCTTAAAAATAGAAAATAAAAAAAATAAAATTTGAATATTCCTGGGCAAAACGGACCCTTTATTCGCGATAAGCAGGTGTCAATGAAATTTTCTGTGCTGGTTTATAATTCCTTATCCTAGCAGCGTGTAAATGCCTTCTCACTGTTTCCACTGAAATATTGTGGTTTATTGCGGTTACACGAATGGGCAAAAATGGATTTTCAACATGGCTTGAAACAACGGTGGCGTTCAAATTCGGTATAAAATTGATGGCTTTTGCTCCTGGACGAATCCGCTGAATATTTCCATTGTCTCCATAACGTCTTAGCCATAGACTGACCGTATTTCTCTGAAACAAAAAAAAAAACATTTTTGGAACCGTGTATGTAACTTGTAAGGAGTGAATGTAATGGTAAAATAGCCAACTACGCGTTCATTAATCACAATCAATAAAATAAAATAGGTATAAAAAAACACTTACTGCTATATTTAAGTCGACGACCAATCTCTCTAATTCCAACATTATGCTCATGTAAAAATATGATTTTATGTTTGGTATAATATCATTAGGTTGTGCTTTTTAACACCAAATTGCTTAAAAATACTTAACGAGTTATGTGAAACGATTTACAAATGAGTGTGCGCAGTCACTGCTATTAGGCGTAGTGTAACCTTTGTCACTTAGATGAATTTATTATCTACCTCACGAAGCAAATATATGTTTTACTTCGTATCCAACCATTCTTGGTAAATATAAATTCTGTGAACTTAAAGTTTTTTAATTTACCCACCTGTTTACAAATTAAGTTATTAGGCGTAAATAATATTGGTCGTTCTATACAATATTGTAGAAATGAAAACAAATTAAAAAAGAAACTGATAATAGGTGGACTGTGTTTTCAAACCTACATGTTGTTCGTCGCAAGGCCAGCATCAAACCGCTAAGCCACAAGAACTTGTTAGGAATACGCGAAATTAAGGATTGGGTTGTAATTATGTAGTGTGACTTAAAAGCTTTTCAACTTTAATGTCAACGAGATAATGATTAAAATAGCTTAACAGAATGATATATATAATGCCGGTGGCTCCGACAATGTTGGGTGGGTTTACCTTAACGTTACGTGTTAAAGATGAAATTTGCGTGTCTGTATTGATTGTATTTGTTCATCGAGTCCTTGAGCACTTCTCTGTTAACCTCATATAAATTGAATAAACCTTAATGTTACGGGCAGAGGGTCCAAATTCGTTTGTTTTTTGGGTGGGTCAGATAATGTTGACAAGAGACTGTACCTGCTAGCTGATATCTTCCACGCTTGGTCCAGCTTCATTTTGTTTGACCAAGTCATGATTCCTCTTCTTGTAGTGTCGTAAAGCTTTCAAATGCGCAAGTTTTGAAGTTCCTTGTTATTTTAATTTCATTACGAATCGGACCTGTAGCCTGCCGGCGGAAACTTTCTTTTGCGGGGAAGCGCCTAATGAAGACCCAAGATTGGATAAGACGTATGGATGTTGTCATTACGCTCTATCCGTTCGATTTGGCATATAAATTAGTGCAGATACATTAATGGGTAATTCAAATTATAAATAATAATAAAGGACATCATTCAAGTGTTCAACATTTTACACCCAAAAATTAAAGTATAAAATGGCCAGAAAAAAATTTGCATAATAGAGTTTTACGATATGAGAGTAGATATAATAACTGTATAACTTTTGTTAGGGTTACACGTGGATAAAATCTGCCATTAAAGTACTATTTCTAATTTCATCCAAATTAAATTTAATAAGGTGAACAATTTCCTGCTTGGCCAGTGAAACAAACAAAAAAAAAAGACTGACAAATTATATTTTTTCCTCTTTTACCACAATAGGTTTATTGTTATCATTCAATTTTCGATTAGAACATGATATAAAGGAACGATTTAAGAGCAAACACCCTTTTAATACTTTTACTGAAATACTTCATAACCCAATTTAACTTGCATATTGCATATGACATATGAATGACAGCTTGACTTGGAAAGTTGGAAGTTATTACAAATTTTGCAGCAAACATAAAAATAAGTTTGAAAAACACGTAGGTACTTAGACTTATTTGAATGCTTGTTTTGCATAGTAAACTAATTTAAAAAATAAAGGAAACAACGTTTAAAAAAATCCTAAATATTCCAATGGCATAAAGCTTAGCTTGAGTTTGCTTGCCAAGTATAACTTAGTTTTATTTTCGGCAGCTGGTGTTGCAAACGCTCCCCATACGAAAGAAACTACACCCAATAAATAAAAGGGAACCAATTCCTCAATTTTACGACTCCGCTCGTCGACGACACGCTAAAAGCCGAAACCCAACAACCACAGACTTAATACAATTAGTCAGAACAAGAAGGTTTGGTCACTAACATTAGGGGTGACCACTCTCGAAGGGAAAACCGGTCGGGTACGAATCATGGCCGAAGAAGGTCGCATTCAATTCAAAACATAGCCGAAATGCCGAATGCTGAAACTATTTTTCGGGGCCTTTACGAGGAAGCCATCCGGTTTGCGGGTGCGAACGCTACCTAATCTTAACTATTTGTGTGTAAAGTTGAAGGGCTTAATGCTTTCGTTATTCTTTTGGGATGAAGAGTTCATGAATAAAATAAAAGTAACTACCGTTTTTGTGAAACACAAACATATTTGAACAAGTTTGTGTAGCTCGTTAAACATTTCGCCTACAAGCCTTAAGTGACTTTTGGAGTCGTATTATCGAAATCACCACGAACTGAAAAACATACAAGAACACAGAAGTAAAAACAAGTATCAACTACTAATTGCACGTGAGTCATTAGTTGAAACTTGCTTTTACTTCTTGTGTTGTATGTTATTGTTTTTTTTTTATGTCGTAGTATGTTTGATTGACATGAGTTAATTACGGCTAAAAAACAATATTGGTTGAAAGAGCACAATTGTTAAATTCGATTTATCACAGGAATTAAAGAAGTGTGATAGTTTAAACATATTAGGGGTTAAAGTATGAAATTGCCGATTTGTACTGAAAAATTGAAATTCGTTTTTTTTTTTAATTTAACATATTTATTTAATCAAAATAATTACCATTATTATCTATGCATTGCTGCCATCTAATAGGAAGGTCAATTATGCCTTTGCGATAGAACTCTCGTGATCTAGATTCGACAAACTGTGTGAAAGCATTTTGTACTGCCTCCTGAGAAGAAAACTTTTTATCACGTAGAAAATTGTCCAAATCACGAAAAAAATGGTAGTCCGTTGGAGCAAGGTCTGGCGAATACGGAGGGTGACGAATGGTTTCTAATTGCAGTTCCTGTAGAGTTAAAACGGTTTCTCGTGCTGTATGAGGTCTCGCGTTATCATGGAGCAATAATGGTGAAGATCGATTCATGAGTCGGGGCTGTTTCACTGCTAGTTTTGCTACCATTGTTCGGAGTTCGGCACAGTAGACATCTGCCGTTATTGCTTGACCAGATCGGAAAAAAGCTATAGTGAATAACACCATGCTGAGACCACCAAACAGTTACCATTACCTTTTTATTGGTAAGCTTTGCTTTTCCATCACGAAAGCATTTAAACCAAGATCGCACGGTGCGTTCATTAGCAATCCCCTCTCCAAACGCAACATTGATATTGCGAGCTGTTTCTGCCGCGTTAGTTCCGCGTCGGAACTCGTATTCAAGAATAACTCGAATATTCGAAGTATCCATCTTTCTCGTCTAAGCTAAATAAAAAAAACAACTGAAAGTCGATAATCGAATGTTGCACATTTTTTAAAAGAAGAACTTCATAGGTACCATATGAAAAAAGTTTCACTCAAAAATTCCAAACCATGAAGGTTCTATGTCAATTCGAAGTACCTATTACAATAAAACGGCAATTTCATATTTTAACCCCTATTATTTAAAACAAAACTTAACAAACATGTAACGTCGCCGACACCCCAGAGGCAAATATGATACTATTATTTAGATGAAGGATAATCCTATAGATAATCTACTACTGGACTATTTATTGTACACCAGCCGGTGAGAGAGTTAGAGAGCAATGGTGGCCCATCGGCCACGGCTGCGATTTACGACTTGTAGGTCGTAGGTTTGAAACATATTTAGATCAACATACAAGCTGATGAACCTGCAAATTGCAAAAAACGTAACATAATTTGAATTTCGTGAACTACCCTGACGCTTTCGCCTTTACCGAAAAGATTCGCGATATCGCTTCAGCCTATCACCAATTCTCGGCCTAATATCTCGAGTACTGTGGTTTCTAATTACGGGCTAATTCATCACATTATTAGCAAAGTGTCCGCCATACTGGAACGTCATTCGTCCAATAAAAGGATATGTGACCATATTTCTCTTTGTCATGTTACCTCCGGTTTGTTCCTGTTCAAAGTGATTATATTCGAGTATTGGACATGACGGCTCTTTGTAATGTAATGCTTATAGTCAATGTTTTGCACGATGGAAGCTCATGGTGCCATTGGAAATGGGTAGCAGGTTTCGGGATTCATAGCGCCACTGTATAAAAGTGTTCCAAGCGAATAGAATGATGACTGCAACGCCAATTTCTAACAGACTACTGTTTCCATACCATCTATTCTCGTAAAAAGTTTTTGGTTCCCAGTTAATATACTTATATTTCATATATTCCGCCGCTGGGCAATGAATAAGTTTTATTTATACACTATAGTTTCGCCAAATTCGATTCAAACACAGAAAGGAAGCCGCGTACTGTCACTAATCCTATAGTTTTATAGGAGCTATACCTACTCCCTGAGGTAAGGCTCGCGTTTCTATTTATGGACGAAGAACAAAGACGATATTATATTATGTACTTACTAGCTGCTCCCCGCGGTTTCACTCGCATAAGTTTCGATCCCGTGGGAATATCGGGACAAAAAGTATTCTACATGTTAATCCTAGTTATAAACCATCTGTGTGTCGAATTTCATCCAAATCCGTTCAGTTGTTTTTGCGTGAAAGAGTAAAAAACATCCATCCATCCATCTATACAAACTTTCACGTTTATAAAATAATAATAATTAATATAGTAGGATGTACACACGGCTACACATCAAGCTATGCAAATCTAGTATTGGCTGATCGATCATTGTGAGAAAATATCATACAAAGTGAGGCCAAGACAAATTGGTTTTATATAGCTTGACGTGTAGCCGTGTGTACAAATAGATAAAAGCTCTGTTCTACATATATGGCATTGTATGGCTGGCTTGCAAAAACCTGCTTGATAGTTTGTCTTAGGTACCTACTTATGATCTCGTCTTATGGTCTCTTTCGTTAAGTGGTTGGTCCTGCGCCTGATCTCTCTCTGGTCGTGTCGGATTGCTGTCCAATCGGACAATGAGAGTGAGGGAAGGGAGAGTGCACCTACATATGTCTGAGCACATACGTGTGCACTGTAACATCTCCCGTGCATAAGGCTGGTCTTCGCTGGGATTGGTCGCCATAGCCGAAATTCAGTCTTGACGTCTTTATTTATTTATGTTCTCTATTTATATCACTGAAACCTCTAAGAAAACGACATAATTTTGAATATTTTATAGAAATGAGAACTTGTGGCTTGCAAAACCATACTTAAGGTATAAAATGTTAGCCAAAGCAAAATGTTATTATTACCGGCTAACGCACGACGCACAGTGGACGGAAAAACAAGCTTCCCTTTCGTAGGATTTTTGAAAAATAAAATGTTTGGTTTGATAGTTTCAAGTATACAGTTTTGTCGAGTACATTAAAACATTGAATAAATTAGTAGTTACGGGTTTTGTTTTTAATCTATACCATAAAAAAATGACATCATATTTTTCAAATGTATGAAAATGGAATTTGTTTTCCTCATAACTTTTTTCTGTCTTGAATTGTAAAGCTAAAACTTAAAGGTATTGTTGCCGACCCTATACCAAAGTCACTTGACCTTTGACCTTGACCCCGAACTTCCCCGTTCAAAAGATATGAATGAATTAAAAACGCATATTTGCATTTATATATGCGGCAAATCGCTGCGGAGCGGACGGACCTCCAGCGCGGTCTCATGGTGGAATGGAAGGCGCGACTATCGCAACCCAGCGCAGGGCACGCCACGATAGCGGCGGTAAGACCCCTCTTTAAGGAGTGGCTAGAGAGGCGTCACGGCGCTCTCACCTACCGCCTGACGCAGGTCCTCTCCGGACACGGATGTTTTGGGAGGTTCCTGCACATAATCAGGCGGGAGGAGACGCCCGGGTGTCATCACTGCGAGGATCGCCCCGAGGACACGGTGGAGCATACGGTGGAGGTCTGCCCCACTTGGGCAGAGCACCGCCGTGTCCTCGTAGAGGCGATCGGCAGCGGCGGCGACCTCTCGCGTCCGGCCCTGGTGCAAGCCATGGTCCGGGGCGAGAGGGAGTGGGAGGTGGTCACCTCCTTCTGCGAAGCAGTCATGCTAGCGAAGGAGGTGGCGGGATGGGCGAGGGAGAGATCCTCACGCCTCAGCCGCCGAGGGAGACGCTCCGGGCGTTGGGAGCCGCGTGACGACTCCCGGCCACCGTAGGCGCGGGCCTGCGGGCGGAGAGCAATGGGTAGCTCTCCGTCCGATCAGGACCAGGCCCGTGCCGGACGGCGTGTTTGTGTTCCACGCGCGCCTCAAAGAGATGTCAGCGTAGTTGACGGGGCCCGACAGGGCCGAAGCCTGCCGGGGTAGCGGGATCGTCCGAAAGGGTTACCGCTGCCCTGGTACATAAAGGGCTAAGGAAGGAACACGGGTGGGTTTTAGTCAGTAAGAGTCTGACACTCCCTTCTGCTCCACCCAGAGCGGGAGGGGTCATTTGCAGATTTCCCATCCTGAAAAAAAAAAAAAAAAAGCTTCCCTTTCGTAGGATTTTTGAAAAATAAAATGTTTGGTTTGATAGTTTCAAGTATACAGTTTTGTCGAGTACATTAAAACGTTGAATAAATTAGTAGTTACGGGTTTTGTTTTTAATCTATACCATAAAAAAATGACTTCATATTTTTCAAATGGATGAAAATGGAATTTGTTTTCCTCATAACTTTTTTCTGTCTTGAATTGTAAAGCTAAAACTTATAGGTATTGTTGCCGACCCTATATCAAAGTCACTTGACCTTTGACCTTGACCCCGAACTTCCCCGTTCAAAAGATATGAATGAATTAAAAATGCATATTTGGACGATGTTGTGATACGCGGTAATGTACCTCAAATATATATATTATATATACAGGCTGATTTTTTAAAGACCAGCCAAATTTAAGGATGTGGTACAGACCATCAAACTGAACAACTTTCTCCATAACATGGAACATAACAGGGAACATAATATGTACTTAAGTGAACTTAAGGTTAGACAATCATTTCTGGAAATGGATTAGAGTTCTATTCTAAATTAAAGCAGTATAGATACTGAGACAGAGCATCTTTACTTCATTACACCACAGAACGAATCTAGGGTACCTATATATATAGGTACCCTAGATTCGTACCCTAACGTTCTACTTGCGCTAATTTGTTGTTTGAGTTACTCAGTATGGAGGGAATTACGTCAATATATATTCGCTTTAGTTTGAGTTTGAGTCAGACAACAAAAGATATGAGATGTGATATTTTTCCATCATATGATGTTTTACAGAATGAGAAGAAAAAGTGCTACGTAGAAAAATAAGATATGGTGATAACCGATATTGAAACCAAAATTAAACTACAGTCAATTTTAGACGTTACGGTCAAGAGACTGTTCAAAACTCAAGCAACTGATGTTACTGGCAGTAATTTGACTCTAGTCAGTAAATGGGGATTTGATGGTGCATCTGGACACAGCAACTACAAACAAAAAATGGAAGGTGATGATTCCAGCATCTTGATGTGTTCATTTGTTCCGTTGAAAATGGTGAAAGATGATACTGATGAAGTGATATGGTAATATCCCGCACCGTCTTCAACTTTTTACCGTCGGCCAATTTATTTAAAATTCGCAAAAGAAAATGATTTTTGAATATTTAAGAAGAAATGGCGTCAATTGAATCCTATATATATGTATATATTTGAGGTACAGACGCCAGCACATTATGTTACTACAATCTGTCAAATTTCTTTAATAGATTTTCAACTTTACCGCTAAAGCATTAAGGTTCAAGGTTGATTGGGAATTTTACACATTCGGGTAGCTTGACTTGCTGGCGTCTGTACATAACCGCGTATTACAACATCTTCTAAATATGCATTTTTAATTCATTCATATCTTTTGAACGGGGAAGTTCGGGGTCAAGGTCAAAGGTGAAGTGACTTTGGTATAGGCTCGGCAACAATACCTAAAAGTTTCAGCTTTACAATCCAAGACAGACAGAAGTTATGAGCAAAACAAATTCCATTTTCATACATTTGAAATATATAGTCAGTTTTTTATGGTATAGATTTAAAAACAAAAAACCCGTAACTACTAATTTATTCAATGTTTTAATGTACTCGACAAAACTGTATACTTAAAACTATCAAATAGAACATTTTTTTTTCAAAAATCCTATGAAAGGGAAGCTTGTTTTTCCGTCCACTGTGCGACGCAACGCCACGTACGCTTTGTCAACAATTCTAAATATTTAGGTCTTGAGTAATTTTTTTCTTATTTGAAAGCCATTTCAACAAAGATAGGAGCATTACCTTTCCTCTATATTGTGAGTATGTGTATATATTTTAGCATTATGTATTTATTTAAGTACACTTATGTATTTTTTTTGCATTATAGGTAGGTAGGTATATTTTTTATTTTAGTTTTAGACTTCACACATAATTTTTTTTTCATCTTGTTCTCACACACTACTAAATTTCTTTTTTATTTCTCCTTTTGCAGGTCTGCTGGAAGAAATTTCTTAAAAAATAAACAGTACCTTTGTACTCAAATTATAATTATGTCATATCCCTATGTATTTTACTGTGTGTACATAAATAATAAATTAAATAAATAAATAAAATAAGAAAATCATCGCGGTGGGTGCCAGTGCCTTTGTCGTAAATTCTTTGCCTATAGCTTTGTCTTAGTGTACCGTTCAATATCCCCAACCGATTTAGGTACCTACACTCTAGCCATTCCTCATTAATATAGATCCTATTGATTGGCTGCAGTAGACCGGGCATGGCGACTATTGTGTCCTTCAGACGGCAACTTTAATGAGGTCGAAAGACAAACAGTGATATTATTTTATTATTTTTAAATTCTGATTGTACCTAATGGTGAGAGATCAAAGAGACTGCTTATTAGTACTTATAAGAGTAAATATGAGTTTCGTGAATTCGATTGTAGTTAGGTAAGGCAGGCAAAAAATGGCTTATTAGTCGATTCGCACGAATTTACTCTTATTCGTCACTTTTAATTTTTTTTAAATACAATTCTAATTGTGCTAATTGCCTCATACATATTTCTGGAATAGTGGACTCGCCCACAAATAAATTAACTTCGTGCGAGTCGATTATAGAAAAATTAATATTATTTAAAAGTGTCGTTTCGACCATTTTGAATGACTGAATTTGTACAAATCGATTAACAAGTCAAAAAAGGCAAGTTTAAACCTTGTTTAAATACCGGTTATAAATATCAAACTGCAAAACGCGTTAACAACCATTAGTAAGTGTAGATGTTACATCCCGACACACTCCATAAATATAAATAGTAAGTATTTATCCCAATAAAACCCCAAAGCCTTCACGGAGATAATTCATTAATGATGAAAACCTGTTAAGTGGAGAAATAATTATTTCCTACATGAAGTGATCCAGTAATAGGTGTTCAAATGCCGAACGCGTATGAAATCATAACAATGCCACAACTCCAATGTTCTCGAGTGTCCCACCATTTCGATTGCTCCATTCACTAAAATTAGATTTCACCGTTTGGAGGTAGCTGGTAGTGTTTCCTCTCCAAACAAAGGGCTGTTACGAACAATACGATTAAATAAACATTGCTTTTGTATCTGTAGTAGCGATATTAAAAGCTGGATGACGTTTTGTGTTTCTTATGTTTATGTAAAGTTTGCTTAGAATTCTATATTCCGGGAAAATGTCTGTAGATAGAAGTTTCGTTTCAAATTGTGCACACAGGTTAATGCTTTTAACATTTGAAACAGGTATATTTCAGTGTTTTGTTTGTTTCATAGTGTTCATAATACATCCTATCCTACCAGAAATTTGATCGAAACTTCGTGTTATTTAGTATTCCAGTATTTTTTATCTTTGAGATCTAAGTCCCCAGCAATTCTCGTAATTTTAAGAACGTTTAGAATTATACAACAGGGTACCAAAGGCATACAAGGATTTGAATATTATTAGTTTTAATAAAAGCATGAAGAGACTTTTAATAAATACATGCTACTATAATGTTGCCGACTATTAATAAATACATGCTACTATAATGTTGCCGACTATTAATAAATACATGCTACTATAATGTTGCCGACTATTAATAAATACATGCTACTATAATGTTGCCGACTATTAATAAATACATGCTACTATAATGTTGCCGACTATTAATAAATACATGCTACTATAATGTTGCCGACTATTAATAAATACATGCTACTATAATGTTGCCGACTATTAATAAATACATGCTACTATAATGTTGCCGACTATTAATAAATACATGCTACTATAATGTTGCCGACTATTAATAAATACATGCTACTATAATGTTGCCGACTATTAATAAATACATGCTACTATAATGTTGCCGACTATTAATAAATACATGCTACTATAATGTTGCCGACTATTAATAAATACATGCTACTATAATGTTGCCGACTATTAATAAATACATGCTACTATAATGTTGCCGACTATTAATAAATACATGCTACTATAATGTTGCCGACTATTAATAAATACATGCTACTATAATGTTGCCGACTATTAATAAATACATGCTACTATAATGTTGCCGACTATTAATAAATACATGCTACTATAATGTTGCCGACTATTAATAAATACATGCTACTATAATGTTGCCGACTATTAATAAATACATGCTACTATAATGTTGCCGACTATTAATAAATACATGCTACTATAATGTTGCCGACTATTAATAAATACATGCTACTATAATGTTGCCGACTATTAATAAATACATGCTACTATAATGTTGCCGACTATTAATAAATACATGCTACTATAATGTTGCCGACTATTAATAAATACATGCTACTATAATGTTGCCGACTATTAATAAATACATGCTACTATAATGTTGCCGACTATTAATAAATACATGCTACTATAATGTTGCCGACTATTAATAAATACATGCTACTATAATGTTGCCGACTATTTGCAATTTTTTGTTTTTTGTTTAGGTATTTTTATTAATTTAACGTAACTTTATGAATTTTGTACTTTGAATTATATTATTTAGGCAAAACATGCTGAAACTTTTTTTGTAATCGTTCCAATTGATTGTAAACCTACACATGTTTTTGACAAATAAATATATCTTATCTTATCTTATCTAACGTTCACAGTCTGATGTCATTCTCAAGCTGTCAAAAATACCTGTGATTCCCCTACATTTTTGACATGACTGTTTTTAATTCTGGGAATTGGCCTACAGATAGTAGTTAACCCCGTCAAAGGTTATAAAAGGATCGTTTTATAAAAAAAACATTCGTAGGTAACCTATATTTTTCTATAGTTACTGTATAGGTACGTTGTGTTTTACAGATGAAAGCTTTTAGCCTGGATGCAGCGACACAGCAAACAAAATTTGAATTCTAAACTAAAACATACTCTGACTTCCTAAAAGCGATTCAGATTTTAGGTACACCTAAAGAGGATATTACCTTGTAAGTTACCAATTAAAATACTGTTTTTACTTACTCCTGTAATCTACAAAAGTCCTCTTACATAAAGGTTTGATAACATAAAATAATAGATAAGCCAATTATAAGCCGTAGGTACTGCAAACCAAAGATTTAAACCGTTAGATTCTACCACGTCAAAAGATTTTCGTTTCTGTTTCGTTGACATACAATGACGCAGTTACTTGACTTGATTGTCATGAAAACGTTATTTAAGTATGCACTATTTTCAGTATGGAAACTTTTTCGCGTGAGAGTAAATCTATCGATTTAAATCTTTGCTGCAAACTACATTAAGTAAAATAATTTCTAAAAGTCAATGTATTCGCACATTTAACTCATTGAAAAACCCATTTCCAGAAACATTAACTTCCTTAAACTC
Source organism: Apamea epomidion (assembly GCA_947507525.1). Lineage (NCBI taxonomy): Eukaryota > Metazoa > Arthropoda > Insecta > Lepidoptera > Noctuidae > Apamea > Apamea epomidion. Next base: position 8,984,814 of record OX382232.1, read on the forward strand.
TTAATCGAGGAACAGTCTCAACAATTTGGCAGGCCTGTTGGTCTAGTGGTTAGTGACCCTGACTGCTATGCCGGAGGTCGTGGGTTCGATTCCCACCCAGGACAAATGTTTGTGTAATGAGCACGATCATTTGTTCTGTGTCTGGGTGTAATTTATCTATAATATTTATGTATTTAGAAATATATAAGTATGTTTATCAGTTGTCTAGTACCCATAACACAAGCTCTGCTTAGCTTGGGACTAGATGGCGTTGTGTGATAGTTGTGGAATATTTATTATTTATTATTATTATAATTTCATAAAGTAATTTTGATAAAGCTAAAAAATGTGGAATGAAAACGCTTCAACGCGAGAAAGTCCGAGTCAACGAGATAGTCCGGTTTATTCTAGTTGTTTTACTAACTTTTAATTCATGAAAATGGGACTCAAATAAGATAATGTGATTGCAGTGCAAAACATAAGCTTTCTACAGTTTAGGGTAGTTTGATCCTTCAAAGTAAAATGAGCATAAGTGGGAAATGAAGTTTGAAAACTGTTTAATTTTATCAATTAGAAACTTTGATTCCCAGGTCGGTCGGGTTATTGGAGGTTTTCATCAGGAATTTCCCAGTAGTAGCTTGGAGTCCGGATTTGTGACCGATTTGTGGCAATAGGCTCGTCCCCTTTTAAATGGGACTTAAACATGACTGTTACCTTATTAGGGATGTTTTTCAGAAAGGTCAGGTGCGTAGAGCAGTCGTGGCTTAGTGGTAATGGCCGCGATTTACGAGGTCGTAGGTTTGAACCTAGACAGGCGCTTTACTTCGTGTAAATGATTTCATCACCACTGCTCTAAAAACAGTGAACGAAAACATCGTGAGGAAACCAGCATGTCCTAGGACCTGAACAAAATTCTAAGATATGTGACCTCTACCAACCCGCACTGCGCTCGCGTGGTCCTACGGCCCACTCCCTCTCGGAGAGAGGAGGCCTCACTTTCTTTCGTCTTAGCTATCTAAACGTAATTGGCAACCTATACAGGGTGGCAGAGCCAACAGGGTGCGCGTCGTCGCATGGTAACAACCATTCCCTCCCCTGCGTTGAAATTTTACGAAGGATATAAAAAAAAAATTTTGCTCTTCCATACATTTTTTCTATGAAACAGCAGATTTTTTTTTTTTGATAACCTTCGAATCCTTTCTTGTTACGGGTTCTAGAATCATGTGCTGATTTTATGGTTACAGTTTCCACGGGTACTGCCGACAGAAATGAAAAACTTAAAACTATGAAAAACTATACTGTACTATATGTGTCGATGATGCGAACCCATAAGACTTTCCCCCACCAAATATCGCTCAACGCGCCAAAAGAAGTTTTCACTTAATCCCCTTTCAAACCGAAAAAAGATAATCAAAATCGGTTCAGCCGTTTGGGAGCTACTATAGCGCAGGCAGATACGCACGTTGTACTTATAACAACTCTTTTTTTTGGGTGGGAAATCATCAAATAACTTCTCCCGCTCTGGGCGGAACGGGAGGGCGTGACAAACTTTTACTGACTAAAACCCACCCGTGTTCCTTCAGTTGCACAGGCAACTGAAGGAACACGGCCGTGCAAGCAAGTTACCGTGGCCCCTGGTGTGCCAGGGAGAAAGAGAAAGAGAAAGAGTTACCGTGGTCTCTGGCCTGTGGGCCAGAGACCACGGTAACTCTTTCGAACAACCTGCGACCCTGCCAGGCATCGGCCCTAGCGGACCCCATCACTTTGTGCTGACATCTCTTTGAGGCGCACTTATAACACGCCTCTATTTTTTTCGAGGGTTAAAAAAAGTGAATTAAACAATCTCCATTATTGATTTGACAGCTCAATATAAGCTTATCTTACTGTCAATCGTACGAAACCTACGCATCACTGTTTCCTCGCAATTCTAAGAAAAAGCCTATACATTTATATATACATAGTATTATACCAAGCTTAGGCAACGTAAGCCGTATTACCAGATTGACTTGTAGGTACAGACTCCGTTTCAAACATTGTAAAAGAAGATCGGTTTTCAACTTAGTATAAATAGTCCTTGAATAACGTATGAACCAAACCCAGCTCGTTGTTACGCAGAATTTACAATTTACTAGACAGCGCTGCCTGGAATTACATACATAAGGTTATGTACGACATCGTCTTAAATGTTTCGATGGTACTAATCTAGTCTTTTCTGAGAATTTGGGTACTAGTGAGGTTTATAGTTGGATTAAAGTGTGCTCTTTAATGTTGTTAATTAAACCGGTTCATTATAAGCTTACTTTTGATTTTTGTAATCTGTTAATCTGCGTCGTTGGTCTACTGTTCGCAAGCGCTACTGCGAGCTGCTGGTACTGGGTTCGATTCGCAGTTCGGTTTTTCAATTCGGAATTTCTTAGTAGCAGCCTGGAGTCTGGATTTGTGCTCTGTTGATGGCGTTAGGCTCGCCCCCCCACCTCTGTGCTAAATAAATATTTTTTCTTTCTTTCTTTTCCCCCTATTACATGGGGCTCAAACATAACTGGCGAAATGTGGGTGTACGATGGACACATATCTGCTTAACCCCTTAAAAATAATTCAATATTAAATAAGGACCTACATTTTCAAAAAGCGACTGACTTATAACCCAACGAGTTTATGAGGAAAGATTGCTCGAATACTAAAAAAATTCACCGACGACCGTCAAAGAATTTAAATCCAGAAATAAAATTCAACTGGGAATAGAATCTCCGATATAATAAGTAGGTCAATACTACTCAGAGTTCTTAAGGGGTAGGTCAATCAAGCCCGACTTTTAATTTAAATCTCTAGTAGTTTACAACTGTTAAGTCAGTTAAGAGGCAGCGCTGTTGGAAAAACATTGGGAAGTTAATCTGCATAAAAAATGAAGAGACAGCCCTTAAGTTCGCTGCCCGAATTTGAGGGTTTTTAATCCGCTTTGCTGATAGGTAAATGTTACAAAGTTCTGTTAAGTTTTAACACTACACTCGAAATCTAATTAAAACTCTTTTCAAAAAAATACTCCCAAATACTGACTGGCTCGTTGGTGTAGTGGTCACGAGCACTTCTGCTGAGCATGAGGTTCTGGGTTCGATTTGTAGGTCGTGCAAATTGTTGTTGGGCTTGTCCATCTGTAATTTTTCAGTAGTCGCCCGGAGGAATTTGTGCCCGATGATGGCATTAGGCTCGCCCCTTGTTACATGGGACTTAAACATAACTGGTGAAATGTGGGTGTACTATGAGTACACCTCTGCCTTACCCTTCGGGGAAACCAGGCATGATGTTATGTTATGATTACTTCCATATATTATATTGGCTGTTGTTTTTGGTTGGCTAATAACGCATCACCATAAAAATCACTCGAGATTTGAAAACAAACGCTTTTACATTATTACTAGAAATAAGAAACTACTCGATTTGCATTTTTTTTTAAAATGCTGAATGGGCCTTCTCTTGACCTCGATCACGCCTGATGGAAAGCGATAGATGAGGTCTATGATGGAATGAGGGTGCCCATAAGATGCCTGTTCACTCTTGCTTTGAAGGTATGTTTTTTAGGCCAAAAATTAAATTAATTAAATAAAATTTTAAATCTATCAACGAAACAGATAATAAAGCTACGTTTCCTAGAAGAGCGGTGACCGCCACATAACGACCGCAGTGACGGCTGTCATGAAAATGATGACTCCTGTGATTGAATTTATGGTGTCAAAAAATGCTCACAACAACATACTTTCATAAATAACGTTTCAGTGACGTCATTCGCTGGTAAATTAAGGACGCTATGTAGCGGTTACCTCAGTGTTAGGCGCGCGTCACAAAGAAAGGGCATGCGACACGGGCGGGACGCAGACGCCGCACGGACGAGATGCGAATGCGTCTTTTCAAATATAGAAGAGACGAGGCAGCCACCGACGGGACGAAAATGCTCCATACTGTGCGGTCTTTGACACTTCATTTTGAAGGAAGCAGCAGTGGTGTACGGTTGTCAACCTTAACATTTATATGACGGCACGGTTGGCGCAGGGGTTAAGCGATTGACTGCTGCGCTGCGTGTCGCGGGTTCGATTCTCGCACGGAACAAATATTTGTATGACCTACAAGTAGTTGTTCCGGGTCTGGCTGTTTGTGTATGTGAGTTTAAATGTTTGTAATCGGTCCCACGATACAGGAGAAATTCCTAGTGTAAAAAAAATTTTGTTCGGCGATAACCGCGCGCCCTCTCCGCACCCGTCTGCGTCTGCGCTATATCCGCGTCTCTGCGTGCGTCTGCGACTTGTCCATTCTGTACATTTTGTGTCAGATCGCGTTAATACATTTTGTATGAAGAATAATGAAGATACGTGAAAGGGACGCCGCGTCTACGTCACATCCTCGTCTCATGTCACGTCTGTGTGGCCCGCGCCTTATGAAACCGTAGCTTTAACGGTGAAAAAAGTAAAACATTGGAATTTCACTGAAGTGGCAAAATCCTCTTGGTCTCCCAGGAATTCAGCCTCTCTATTCCGTCACTCGAGATTAGTTACGTATTTTCTTGTGTTGTAATCTCTTTTCGTTAGAAGATAAAAAAAAATTACACGAAACTTTGCTTACACCAACTATTTGATCTAAAAAAAAGTTTCAAGTCGTCTACTTTGAATATAAGGATATTGTATAATTTTACCTGAGGGACTATTCTCGTAGTTTTAAGAACGTTCACAGTCTGATCTCAGTATCAATCCGTCAAAAATACGTCTAATTTCCCTACATTTTTAACAAGTTATTGACATTGATTGTCGCTGAGATGGATTGGTACTAGATTTTGAACGTTCCTAATTACGGGAATTGGCCTTCTAGTGTGTGGACTTGTTGTAATTTAAATCAGTAGTGAATTTTAAGACAAATTAAATCCAATTATGTTAGAACTGAAAACTTCGTTAGAAGTTTAACTACTGAATCTTCACGCGACCAGAGGGTTGGCCTAATTTTTGACCAAAGTATTAGCATCGCAACACAACGTGGCAATGCTACCAGCCTTTTGGGAACTTTTACTGCTGACAGCGATGCGGAGGAATTTTTGATGACATAATGATTCTTTACCCTTGTTTTGTTTTATATACATATGTACATGTACATTTTAAGTCTGTTAGCTTATACAGGGTCAAATTATATTAGCTAGCTTGATGTTTTATTTTTGTTTTTGTATTATGTGGTATGAAGATCTGCTAACGTTTGCAGGGTCAATATGGCCAGAGATTGCACAAGACGGAGGTTTGGAAGGAAAGAGGGGAGGCCATTGCCCAACAGTGGGACACAATGAGGGTTAACAAAAAAAAAATTGTGTAACTACTGACTATAGGTTCTATACTCAATAAATTACTACGACTAAATTCGCTAAAATTATTTTAAATAAATCTAACCTGTAAAAATCAATCAACCTCTCAAAAAGCCACTGAAAATAAAATGCTCACTAAAGACTTATTTAAAACGATGCTTTGCGAACTGCATAATCTATTTATTGATTCAAAGGCAATTTGAATCTACGACCGTAAGGTAGATATCGGAAAACTTCTGCTATAAGAGGTTTAAGATGCAGTTTCAAAAGAATTTTATGCAAAATTGCAGTTTTATAAACGATTGCCCAGTTTTCAATGCATCGCTTTCTGTAACCAGCATAGAGGGAACTTTGAATTTCTAATTTCTTTCATAACTATGCCTTCGACTGCCTTTTTCCCTAAACGTTATGTTTCTGTAACGGAGCGGGTAGATTCAAGCGGGATTAAACTAGAGTAAGGTGAGAGCTGGTTTGAAACGTAATTTATATCAATTGGAACTTTTATTCGCGATTTTATTACAAGTATGGCCGCGTTTTGTTAAGAGGTTCTTCTTTCCAGAGCCTTGGTTTGAGTCCTGATTCCAATCTCGTTTTTTTTTTACATAAAAAGAGTTTAAATGTACCTATGTAGTCGGTGGTAGAAATGAGAACGCATTCGATTCGACATTCGAATGCAATGAATTAGGAAAAACCTGCACCGTAATTGCACGTTTTTTAACACACACAAAAATTCGTCTACTCAACAATGTAAGACAAGTAGGTTACGCAATGATCGTAGCCGAACTGTCAACACGAAAGGAATTACGATCAATTGGCATATAAGTGTGTTACGCAATTACCCACTGACATTGAACTGGGTTATATTTTCTCTCTTGCTTTAAAGTTCCAATAAGGAATCAAAAACTCCGGCGCGGTCTCATGGTGGAATGGAAGGCGCGACTATCGCAACCCAGCGCAGGGCACGCCACGATAGCGGCGTTAAGACCCCTCTTTGAGGAGTGGCTAGAGAGGCGTCACGGCGCTCTCACCTACCGCCTGACGCAGGTCCTCTCCGGACACGGATGTTTCGGGAGGTTCCTGCACATCATCAGGCGGGAGGAGACGCCCGGGTGTCACCACTGCGAGGATCGCCCAGAGGACACGGTGGAGCATACGGTAGAGGTCTGCCCCGCTTGGGCAGAGCACCGCCGTGTCCTCGTAGAGGCGATCGGCAGCGGCGGCGACCTCTCGCGCCCGGCCCTGGTGCAAGCCATGGTCCGGGGCGAGAGGGAGTGGGAGGAGGTCACCTCCTTCTGCGAAGCAGTCATGCTAGCGAAGGAGGTGGCGGGATGGGCGAGGGAGAGATCCTCACGCCTCAGCCGCCGAGGGAGACGCTCCGGGCGTCGGGAGCCGCGTGACGACTCCCGGCCACCGTAGGCGCGGGCCTGCGGGCGGAGAGCAATGGGTAGCTCTCCGTCCGATCAGGACCAGGCCCGTGCCGGACGGCACGTATGTGTTCCACGTGCGCCTCAGAGAGATGTCAGCGTAGTTGACGGGGCCCGACAGGGCCGAAGCCTGCCGGGGTAGCGGGATCGTCCGAAAGGGTTACCGCTGCCCTGGTACATAAAGGGCTAAGGAAGGAACACGGGTGGGTTTTAGTCAGTAAGAGTCTGACACTCCCTTCTGCTCCACCCAGAGCGGGAGGAGTCATTTGACGATTTCCCATCCTCAAAAAAAAAAAAAAGGAATCAAAAACCAAAGGCCAAAGAATGAGTGAATGGAGTACACAAACCATAGAGTTTCGAGCTGGACACTGCTCCAGCACGACTTTAATATTTCTACTCACTCCGTTATTGCGGCACATAGCTCGAAGCAATACACATCATATTGGAAACGCCCGGAATTTCTTAATGCACTACACATAAAATTCTAAAAGTTTCAATAATATTCTATTATTCTGTATACATTTAAAGATAACTTTAAGAGGTATTTTCCTGTAATTCTTTCATGTTCTTGGCCTAATGCCAGGATCTCTTTTCGACTCAGATTTAGAGTGGCTGTCTACCAAAGCGGAGACGAGCGGAACGAAAAGAGATGAAGGTACGTATAAAATCACACGGAATTCTACATTTTCGGGACTTACATTTTATTTTCCTATAATACTGACCGGATTTTCAACACTATAAAGACTGATTTACACGGTGCAATTTATTTGGCATTCCATAAGTTGAAACCAAAATAAAAATTGCATCAGTTATTAATTGTTGCTTCAATTTCTAAAGCCTCATTTACAAGCAACCATTGACTGGCACCGTCTAAACAACACGTACAATGGTTGCAAGATTCATACAAGTTAGTTCAAACTGGAATAGATGTAAACAGTACAATAAAATCGCATTCAAATCTGGCATGAATATTATCTATTATTAAAATCGCAGTTATACGTTGACTGAGGATGTGTTAATAAAAAAACAATCGTTTAGTAAAATTGTATGAAATATTTGACAGCGTAATACGGAGAATACCTACTTGAACTAATTGTACAAGAATTTGCAAGTCTGTGTTTAGACGAGGCAAAACTTGTATGCAATAATTCCTTTGCAATAATTGCCTTAGTTAAACAGAAGTCGCATGCAATTATTGAATGGTAAAACTTGCATTCAATTATTGTTTACCATTTTATGGAAATCGCACGCGCGAGTCGCATGTAATTCTTGAATGGCGATAAAATTGAACGTGCTTTATGGCATGCGATTATTGCTCTTGAAAGTTACAAAAACTTGCACCGTGTAAATGGGGCTTAATTGTAGGCATGCCACAGGCAAGAAATCTGCAGTGTATCAATGTGGCTTTTTAAAGGTTTAATTCTGTTTATCTGACACCGACCCTTTCCGACACAGTAACTTCTTTTACTGTATTTCAAACATGACAATTGAATGTAAAGACGCATAAATATAGGGCTAAATAAAATAATCCCAAATCTTTCCAGCGATTTCCTAAGTGACAAAAGAAAATAAATAAGTTGTGTTATTACAACAGCTTGGATTTTCTTTGTTGTCCAAAGACGATCGCCAAATAAAATGTTAAAGCATTGTGATTTTTTTTACCTCGTATTTTATTTATTTAATGTTCGAGTTTATTTAACACCAGTATGTTTGAGAAATCTTATTATATTTAACACAACCAACTTTTTACACTAGGTACTAAATTAAATTAAATGTTTTAGAAATTTATTTAATTAATTAAAAATCTATGAGTAGTTACGTTTTGTTTTTAGGCAATCAATAAACATTCACGATATTCAATACTCTTTCTTTCTAACTTCACATATTTTTGGAACGATTTATCAATAATCAGAAGACTTGTATCTGAGGAATAAAAATTATGGTTTGACAGCTTTTATATAGAAAAAATATCAAACCGCCATAATTATTTGTTCTTCAGATAAATGTTATCTGATTACCAATTCCCGCAGGTAATTAAAAACCTTCAAAAACTTGTCAAAAATGTAGGGTTTTTAGAGGTATTTTTAACAGATTGAGAGTCTGATATCAGACTGTGAACGTTCTTAGAATTACGAGAATTACTCCTCTGATCATTGAAAATTTAGCCTTTATCAGACGAGAAGAAATTAGTTCGACGACCTTAATCTGAAGTCAGTGACTTTAACTGACCCATTTACAAGCCACTTTAATTAGAACACAAATCGAACCGATTTCTAGTACGGAAAATATAATTCTCTTTATTAACGTCGGTCCCGATAACACAAGGTTTTAAATTGCATTTCCTCGATGATATACGACATTTCTTAGTGCAATGTGGTAACAATTCTTTTTCAGCAACAAAGGGCCAAGAAAATGGAACGCTTATTTTACGTCGACCGCCGTCCAACCCACTGGTCAGATACAGTTTGGTTTTAAATGACTTTTAGAAGAATGTAGTTGTGTTTCGTTGTGTATTTGTTATGTGCTATGGCCAGTTGTAATTTGTCTTTTGGATTCCCGTTAAGAATAACGTTGTTACCGGCAGTTTGTTGTGAGAAGGCGGTCTTTTTCGGAATGTGAGCGCTCGGAAAATGTCTCGCTTGTCAATTGAATGAGGTATGGATAGGTGAGTGTGACGTAACGTAAAAGAGGGTGATTTGACTCGTAATCAATTTACATTTATTTGAGGAAACGAATCGATCAGTGAAATAGGTACTGTAATTTATTCATTCGGAATATATTTCATACTAGATGACTTCTTACCACGTGAGATTGATAACACCGCATCGTGTACGGTTTGAGTTTAATTTGGTTAAAATTTTGATTTTTCGGCCGTGCCTTTGGATTTATTCTAATTTTCTTTTTTCCGAAACCATTCACTGGGGCGAAAAAAAAACAAAACAAAAAAAGATACGATATACAGGCTGATTTTTTAAAGACCAGCCAAATTTAAGGATGTGGTACAGACCATCAAACTGAACAACTTTCTCCATGGGACAAATAGCGTAATCGCGAAAATTTTATCAACTGTCCCATAGAAAACTTCAATACCTACTCGACCTAAATGTATGGGACGGCTGAATTTTTATTCGCGATTACGATGTTGGTCCCATGGAGAAAGTTGTTCAGTTTGATGGTCTGTACCACATCCTTAAATTTGGCTGGTCTTTAAAAAATCAGCCTGTATATATATATACAATTGTAACCGAATTAATGCACTTTATGAAAGTAGTTTGTTGAGAATCCTTTACTGAATCGATTTCTGTAATTTTTAATATAGGTAATTTTTTATCCCAAAAATAATTATTACCACGTAAATTACTGTCACACGTCCGCTGTACAGTCAAAACAAACCGAAATTGATGAAATACCTACTACGCTAGACCCTTATACGTGTGCGACTGTGTGCATGCGCAGATTTGTAAATTGTACACAATTTTCTGCCACAATCAGGATAACTTATGTAATAAAAAAACAATGTTTCATACATAATAATAAGAAAATCAGTGTATTTATTATGATTATAACATAATATTCTAATTGAGGTGTTTGGTGGTGTGCGTTAATTCCGGGACATGTTGTATATATTTTTATCTGTTTTTGTTTTTTTCATTCGAGCTTTTGCAAGACTAATTTCGGTAATTAATTTTTATATATATATAGATATTTTAGCAGCATTCTAATCTTGATATCGTCATGTAGTACCGAAATTCCAATTTTTATTCCACCGTAAATTAGTCTTTGTCAGTCAAGAACCGAGAGGAGAGACGCTAGATTGTTTCTGTCGTGAATCTGACATGTATTTGTCTACTTATAAACGTGCCTATGTCTGGGTATTCCCATTTCTAGGTCAATATTTGTCAGGATAGCGAGTATATTACTTATGTCACATAGAAACGCTAGGAATAGTAAATATTGATCTCAGATCCTGAAGGATATAATGTACCTTCGTATGTATAAATATTTATCTTGCTATATACAAGTTCTGTCAATGGCATTGGTAGATCTCCGGTGGACATGTTTATCTCGAAAAGCTTTTCGGTGATACCGCTTCATGTGATGTCAACAACAAATAATAATATAGAGGCTAGCGTAAAAATAAAATTATTTTTATCTACTACTAACATCAACTAAACTTTGACATACTGTTGATTCTACAACAATGGCTTTTTCATCCCATCTATTCGAAAAGAACTACAGCCCACGTTTTCGTCAATTTTCACGGATTTTTAGAACTTCATGGTTTTGTTTTGAAAAATGAGTTCTTCAAGTGACAGTGAAAGTATAGAATTAACTTCTGAAAGAATTAGAACTAACGCAAGAAATGTGATGGATAATCTATTACCTGCAAAATCCCGGGAGAAATATATGAAAGCCTATGGTAATTTTATTGAATGGAGGAATGCAAGAGGCCCCAAGAGTTTTTCAGAATCTGTGTTTTTGGCCTACTTCCAGAACTTAGCCAAAACTAAACAACCTTCCACTCTTTAGAGTACCTACTCAATGCTAAAATCAACAGTCAGTTCTAATAACGACGTAAAACTGGACACGTATACGAAATTAACAGCGTATGTTCTCAGTCAAAAACGTGGAGACTTTCCTTAATGAGGCACCCGACAAAGTCTTTCTTGCCGTAAAAGTAATGTATAATTTACTGTTAGTAAAGCTGACAGACACAAAAACAAAAATTGACCGATCCTTCGTAATCCGAGGAGAGTACAAAACTTTTGCACAGAAAGACCTGGACCTGCTTCGTGCTGATATGAAGACCAATCGGTTTTTCATCCGTTATCAAAATGGCAAGTGCTTCCAACTAGTTATGGGAAAAATAAAATTTCTTACATGCCACAATAAATCGCTAGTTATTTGCAGTTACCAGATGTCAAGCTGTATACAGGACATTGTTTTCGCCGTACTTCTGCTACCCTTTTGGCAGATTCTGGAGCGGACTTAACTGTTCTCAAGTGACATGGAGGATAGAAGTCAAGGGCTGTAGCAGAGGTGTATATAGAAGACTCCATTGAGAACAAGGCGAAAACATGTGAACGCATCGTGGAAAATATTAAATTGCAACCTTCAGTTAATCCATCCATGCCACAGTCGCCGCGCCCATCTACATCCAAACAACGAGATTCACCGTCACATTTTCCTCAAATTGAGCCAGATTCGGACATTATTTCACACACGCAGAATATAAAATCTACAACAATCTCTTTTCCTAATAAAACTGTAACAATTAATTTTCATAATTGCAAAAATGTCTCAAATGTAAATATAAGTTTTAAGTTTTTTTATTATTAAATACTATTTAATTTCAATTTAGTTGTTACTCTATGTTTTATTAAATAATAATATTACAGTAAAATATGAGGCGCCTTTTATTTTCTCATAGTGGGTGATGAAAAGTAGTGTATCACTCGGGCGCAATATTTTTGGCTCGGGCGACGTACTTTGAATCCCTTGCTACGTTCAGGATTCTACTAAAGAATCCCACGCTACGCTCGGGATTCTATTCTAGAATCCCTCACTTCCCTCTGGGTTCACAAAAGCACCCTCGCCGCAAAAATATTATTTAGCTCCCTTATGATACAACTTATTTATTTACCATTTATGTACACACATAATTATATAAACAGACAATGAAAAACAGAACAGAAAAAAATAGGTATGTACAATCTACTATTTCTTTTCAGAAATTATTTGCACAGTATAGTTTTGTTTGGTTTATTACAAAACCTTTAAGAAATCCTTAATTACTTTTTAACCGACTTCAAAAAAGGAGGTTCTGTATTTAACCCGTATATATGTATGTTTGTGTGATTTTCTCAAAAACTACTGATCCGGTTTGGATGGGATTTTCGTGATTTAAATGCATATTTTTCAGGGCAGGTGATTATTAGGTACTTCTTCTTAGCGTGTGGATAGCAGTCTAAATGGACTCTGCCCAGAACTCGGTACTTAACTTTATATAGAGGTATCTAATTATTTGTTTCTTAAAGTTAATCTCTGGAATTATTGATCCAATCACTAAAATTCTTTCCCTGATAGAATGTTACACAATTCTTGAGTAATAAAGGATTTATTTTACCCAGCAAAATGCACGGTGGAAATCATGCACGTGAAACCGCAAAAAGCAACTAGTCACTTCTATGTTGTAAGTAATTCGTGTAATATCGTGGATAGCAACAAACATCTTTCCACAAAAACTTCTGTTCCACACTAAAATTTCAAAAATACACACTCGTTGACTCATCATGACGTACCTAAGAGTGTATTATGGAATTAATTTCAACTTCAGCACCTCCGTTAAACCAGTGTTTCCCCCATCGGATTCGTCGAAAGTTTGTAATTACATCTTTTCCATTAGCGGGCCGTGTTGGGGCCAGGATCATGAGATGTGTGAGTGTTACTTGTTTTGAACGAACCGTGGTTTGTTCACTAATTACTTGTGAATACGGTTTAATGGGAATTATGTAGGTACGAGGAAATTAAAGTACCTGTTGTGCAAAGTAATTATTAGGGCGAATTTGAAAAGTTTTGAAATTAAGTGGTCTTGGTTTTCCTGTTTCATCATGGAAATTTTAATCCATTTGTATATTTTGAATCAAGGAAAAGGCAACAGCATTTTTTGACATAATTAGGAACTTTGATCTATTTCGGGACGCTAAACAGTAGCAACACGTATTTCTACCAGCATAATTAGGATGAATTTTCCTTATCATTTTCCTTCGAAATACTGCCAAGCATTGGAATGATTTTAGGTTGGCGTAACAATTTCATAACATCTTCCTGCCCTTGTCCCATGTTACTTGGGGTCGGCGCATCACGTTTTCTCTTTCCACGCTCCCCTGTCAACCGTCACGCTATCGTTCACTCTTCTCTTTCATATCATTCCTCACACTATCCATCCGTAGTTTGTTTGGCCGTCCTCTCACATCTTTAGCTTAAGAAACCTTTATGGTGCTTCAAAGACTGACTCCATTGGCACCGCTAGGTAGCCTAAAGTGGTGGCTTTAAGCATTTCCTTCATTCTTCATTCACATTTCCATTTGCTGCTTCACAAGAATTCTTTGTATAAAATAACGAATATACTTACGAATGATAATATAAGTACCGTCATGGAAATTAATTACTAAGAAAATTGATAATCTACGTCAATTTGCAGTTTGTTAAAGAATAGCATAATCAGCCTATAATGTTCCCACTGCTGGGACACAGGCCTCCCCTAAGTGAGAAGGAGTGGCCCGTAATCCACCACGCGGTGTGGATTGGTAGATGGCACAAGTCTTCGATTTTTTAGTTCTGGGACATGCCGGTTTCCTTACGATTTTTTCCTTCACCGTTTAGAAAAAATAGCATAAAGCACATGAAGTTACAGGCTCCTTTACGCACCTGTTTGGGTTCGAACTTACGACCTACGCCTTGTAAATCGCGGCTATTACAACTGGGCCACCATAGCTCGCCAAAATCAAATCAAAATCAAAAGTCACTCATTCAAATTAGGCAGAAAATTATCGTTGTGATTTAAATAGTTGGTAGTCAATTTGCTTAGCGATTAATTCCCCGAATTCACCTAAGTCAGTCACATCAAAAGCATACTCCAGCAACAATCATTTAAATAGAATATAATGTAGCTACCTAATTTTGAATCTAATCAATTTCACAGAAACTTTGAAACAAAATACAAACTTTTGCAATATCATTAAAGTTGGGGCCATTAACTGTGTTGTAATTAACGAATAAAACAATCATGATATTTGTAATAGAAGCAAAGTTAACTTCATGGACTGTTGCGCGGGTTACTTTCAGAAGGGTAGATGAAAAAAAGGATTAACTACACCAATAAAGGGCATCATTCAATTCGTACCCAAAAATGAAAGTGCCGGGAAAAATAGTACTGTTTTCTTATGGGAAATGGCCTCTTGAGCATTTTTTACTATTACAACGAAAGTCTACAACTAACCCCTCGGCTGCTATTGAAAAATCATTTTTATTACTCGTACTTTAAATTTTGGGTATAAAATGTTCGACACTTGAATGATGTCCTATTATAATTTGGCATTCACTTATAAATATTTATATGATTGTGTCCAGTCTTACGTTTTACTTATGTACCTCCTATTGTACATTACATATTTGTTGGATGATTACCCGTTGGTTTTGACTTCGCGGCGACGAAGTCACTAGATACCTAGTTTATTAGTCGAACAAAACAGAACCAGTTCCGGTCAACAGGAACCCTATAGGTTTTCATTTATTTGCACGTATCAAAATGTCATATGTTGATACCCGCAAATAAATCAAAACCTATCATAAATGATTGTGCTTTTTTATTGCGTTGACTTAGAATCTTCATTTTTTTAAAGCTCTACTATAGACCTACGTATTTGATATTAATTTCAACTTGATACCTTTACGCGTTCCTGAGAAAAGGGGTCTTGACAAACAGACAGACAGACGGACGGGCAATGAAGCGATTCTATAAGGGTTCCTTTTTTTTTTCTTTTTGAAGTACGGAACCCCGGTTAGAAATAAAAAATATTCCTTTAGAACATCTAATCTATTTATCACGACACCTAGATAATTATGATAATACAAAAATTACAGCTGAATGAGAGTTGCAGAAGTTGTCGAGTTGAACGGCGTGCAATAGGAGAGGCCTATGTCCAGCAGTGGACTGTTGTAGGCTGATGGTAATATTGATGATGAAAAAATACATAGCACGCGTGAGTGTTAGTTTAACTCAGTAGAGCGAAACAGTGACACAGCAAGATAAAAACAAAACACATCACATTATTCCTTTTCCCCAACGAGAAAAACCGGATAACAATCTACCTACATTATGTAGGCACCTATAAGTTACACGCAATAAAAATAACTGACTTGTCCAAGATTACTTTGTATAAGTAAGTACCTCTATACATAAAATCCGCGTGAGTATTGTTAGGCACAAACAAAGAAGTTTCTTTTCTTATTATGTATGTTAGTAAATAGGTGAACATACAAAATAGTTAACCTTGCTGTGTTTATAACATAATCGTTTGTTGTGCTGTCTGGAAAATATGGAGAAAATAATAAGTAGAATCATGAACAACTATTTTCTTTTCTCATTGCTGAGGTAAAGAAATCTGTAGTTTGTTGCTTAGGTTTTACTTTATGTAAGAGGTAAGTATTAAATAAATCAGGTCGGTAGGTAAGAATGAAACATTTTATCATAATAAATTTTGAAGTGGGCTTTTTTATTTCTTTGTATGTCCTGTATTTTAAGCCTCGTGGTAAAGACACATAGAAAAACTTTGGTTTGAGCCGCGAAAAGGGACATTTACCTACCTACTTTTTATCTTAACCGACGGGGGCAGAAGTCATGGATAAAAGTTTGTACGAGAGGATGTGAGATTTTTTTCTACCAACGTACCCTTGATTAAGGAGAAAACACCCAATGTGTTCGTTTTTTTGTCAGTCCCAAGCTAAGCCCTTCATACTTTGTGGGGTATGTTAAAGCCGATCTTGTAAAAAGGGTAGGTACCACAGTACGTCTGCACCTTGTATTAAATATTTCAAGGTCAAACCAAAATCTTTAAATCCTTTACGTAATGCTGTAAAATCTGACACATTGACCGTCTTACTAATCTATTTCATTACAAGCCATGCACGCCATGAGATTTACTATCGGCAACAAAACAAACTTTCATCCCCTATTTCACCCCTTTAGGGGATGTTTTTTTAATCTTTCCTTAGTATGTACTTACAATTGTTATATAAGGAACTCTTGTGCAAAATTTCATGTTTGTAGAGCACAGCCTGCAGCCCGCTCAATTTCATATTTTTATTAGTAGAAAGATCTCACGCAATGTCAATAGTTAGGTACTTCTTTACATCTCAGGCTCCAGACAGAAGTCACTGGAAAAACAGTCTTCTTTCGAGGCCATCAGACGTAGATAAATAAACAAAAATACTGTCGTACTCCCTATAATTTTCTTATCCTAAGCATTTACGCTAAGTCTTGCTATGCAAACGACTGTAATCATTCACATTACGGATTAATTCACCGAATCCATCAAGTGATTGATTCACTAAGAGCGTTAATGGAGCAGAAAGATGCGGCACAATTAGTGAAGAGTCCCTGAATCATCAAAATAATTTGTCAGATGTTGGAGCCTCTGAGTTAGATCGTTTCGGCAAATAAATACAAATACCCTTTATTTATAAACGGCTTATAATGTCTTAGGACAATAAATAAATTTTAATATTATATGATACTCTTTCAGGGGTCGTATCGTGAAATGTTGAAACCATCATTTTTTCATTGCTAGAAAGAGATGGAGTTATACAAGATGAATTTCGCCATCACTCTTTACAATAAGGCACCGTACATTGACGCAAACCCGACAAAGGCGGACAGTCTTTCTAAAGCCTTTATTAATGGCTAGGTTTTTGAATAAGCGTAAGAACATCTATTTAATGTTCCTAATACAGCACAAAAAGTTCACAATATTTTGTTGTGAGACGCTGGAAAAACGGCTATGTCAAAAAAGCAACATCATTACGCTACCATCATTCATCTTCGATTCGTTTTATCGGGAAAGAGTTGCACTTCTCTTACGTGAGGTGTACTAAGCGATCGAGAGGTGCGAGTAATTTTTCATGCAAAAAAACTCCTCGAAATTAATTCAAATCATATTTTTGTGTTTTTTTTTTTTTGTTTATCAAAGGAGGGTGACATAGGCCGTTAAACCATTTACATAGATCTTCATATTTCTTACCATAAAGTTTGTTTGTACTGTCACACATTTTCCCCATAAAGGGCACAAAGAATCACGCATGAGGAATGTTTAAAAATAACGTTCTTCGCATGTATCATTCTTTTTCCTTGTACGTCTTTATGGTGTTACTTTATTAAATAGAACAATTTGCAGTAAAGTATTGCGTTATGGGATTGAGATAATAGATCAAATCAGGCCTTGTTTTGTGCGTGATGTCTACCGATCAGTCTGCCAGGTTTTCATGTACAAATCATTAGGCCGTACACGATCATACCAAAACCAACGGCTCTGAATATCACTTTATTTCGGACCAAAAAGTTAAAAATAATTTAAACCTGATAAGAAATAAATAAAAGCGTGTTACATTGTGTTCTAAATGTTCTTTAATGTTCCATGAAAATGTAACACGCTTTTATTTATTTCTTAGCAGCTTTAAATTATTTTTAACTTTTTAGTAATTTTTAATAATAAGTAATAAAAGCTTGTTTTTAAAAAGTTTTTTTTTTTTTTTTTAATCTGAAACAGGATTCCTGGCCACGGGGCTCCTATCTAAAACTTTTCAAATATATTTTCGGTGTTCTCCTATCATGCCGCACCTACTCAGCTAGCAACTTTTCGCCCTGCATATGCTTGCTCAAAAACCTCCCTCCCCTCTGGGCTCCCCTACCAATAGGTTCACTAATGAATGAATTTTTCACTTTCGGTTCAGGATAAGTTCAGGTGTTTCACTTCAAGTGAAAGATGCTGAATGAAAGACAAAAAGACAAAAATGAAAAAAAAGGAAAGCGTCTGATATCTGAAGGCTATTTCCCGTAATTAAAAACGTTCAAAAATCTAGTTGCCATCTCATCTCAGCGACAATCAGTGTCAAAAATGTAGGGAAATTAGAGACATTTTTGACAGATTGAGACTGAGATCAAACTGTGAACGTTCTTAAAATTACGAGAATTGCCCCTCTCTTACATCGTCAGAGTGCCAACGGCATAAGCGAGGGCTATTCAATTTTAACACATAGTTCTTTAACGTGGTGTTTTTATTTTATTTTGGAGTTAGTTGCAGTAGCCTAGCTAGAAGGGGCTACAAATAGCGACCAAGTCTTCGACATCATATTATGAATTAACTATTAATTTGTAGCCGGGCTCCTCCCGCTTACAGCAAGTTGGAAGTGCGCTAACAACGCAAATTAAGACCGTTAACAGTCGAGTTCCTTAATTATATTATTGCGCATGGTTTTACTGCGCAGAGGAACTGCTTCTGGGTGCCCCGAACCATCTGGACGTTTGATATTACTAACCAAGTTTCTGTATGGTATAACCGTATTGCTAATCGGACGCGTTCGGTTTCCCGGGACGATAATAACTGCGTCCTACATACGGGCGACGGGTTTAAGCTACCACATACAGTAAATGTAACTATAACTATCAAGAGTTGCTTTATATTTGTAGAGATGATGCAGGTGGCGTTCTGTAGTTTCTGACTACCCGCATAGGAACGACGCATGAGTTTACGTAAGTACTAGCTACGCCCCGCGGTTTCCCCCTCATAAGTTTCGATCCCGTGGCGTGACGCATGTTTACCCCCAACTTGTTTTTTTTGTGTGTTTATGTCCTTTTTTCATGCGTCATGTTTGCCGCAAATAAATGCATTTTCTTTCTTTCTTTCTTTCTAATATTGGTAAAGTATCCTATGTGTTACATATAGGATACTTTTTATCCACCTATTTTTTTTATCTTTTTAACCAGGATTAACATCCTGGTTAGAAACTATCTGTTTGTCAAATTTCATCCAAATCCGTTCCGTAGCTTTTGTGTGTAAGAGTAACAAGCATACATCCATCCATCCATATAAACTTTCGCGTTTATAATATTAGTAGGATATGTCGCAGCCAACTGGTTTAATTAGCCGTTTAGTTAACCGCCTAGCCTTTTAACTAAACGGCGGCCGTTCAACTAACGGCCTGAATAATATTCAATTACAGCTTAGGTAAATCACGAATCACGCGCGAGCCAAATTGGTCGCAGTAACTAAACCTGGGCACCTCGGGTTAGGTTAGAACTGTGATCAACCGCGTACGAGCCGAGAGAGTGAAGCGAGGCGAGCACTATTTCCAAACGGTAATTTAAAGAGTTGGCTGCGACATATACAATGTGTAACTGAATTAATGCACATTGTGTAAGTAGTTTGTTCAGAATCGTTTACTGAATCGATTTCTGTAATTTTTAATGTCGGTACGAGTAATTATCCCAAAAATAATTAAAACTACGTAAATTACTGTCACACTTTCGCTGTACAGTCAAAACTTACGATTATGGATGAAGTACCTACTACGCAAGACCCTTATACGTGTGCGACTGGGAATGTACGTGCGTAGATTTGTAATGTGACCACAATTTTCTCCCACAATCAGTATAACTAATTTAATACAAAAACAATGTTTTATACATAATAATATTTCAGTATATGTATTATGATTATAACATAATATTCTAATTGGGGTGTTTGGTGGTGTGCGTTAATTCCGGGACATGTTGTATACAACGTGTTTTTTTTTTATATCCCATAACTATAGTGGGTCATTGTACTCATCATTATGAACAACTTTTACTATGGGACCAAACCTGAAAGCGCGAGAAAAAAATCAGCTGTTCCCTACATTTATTTTCGTATAACTCGTCAAAATGTAGGGAACACCAGATTTTTGTTTCGCGATTTCGGGTTTGGTCCCATACTAAAAGTTGTTCATAATGATAAGTACTATGACCCCCTAGAGTTATGGGATATAAAAAAACACGTTGTAGAATATACCATCACGACTTGTTTTCCCAAAGGGTTGGGCAGAGGTGTATTTATGTATAGTACAGCCATATTTCACCAGTTATGCTTAAATCTCATATAATACATAGGAGCGAGCCTTTTGCTATCCACTGCATGGTATAAATCCTGGCTCCGGGCTGCTATTGAGAAATTCCAGATGGAAAACCTAATAACATTTTACCCGACCAGAGAATCGAACCCAGTACCTCATGCGCCTGCAACCACAAGACCAATGAGGCAGTTTTCTTTTATAGAATAGAATAGAATAGAATATATTTATTGTAAAACATGAGTATACATCAAATAAGATGTGCGAGGTCTTAAAATAACAGGTAAATCTGCATGTTTTGCCATTTATGACGTACAAAACAACATATTTTTGGTTTAGAATAAACCATAATAAAATTGAGTCTACACAACAAACTATGACACTAATAACTTAATCCTAATGCTAATTAAAAGGGGATATATGCAGGCTGTTTGTGTATGCGAGTCTAAATGTTTGTAAACGCACCCACGATACAGGAGCAATTCCTAGTGTGGGGCTACGTTTTTAAAAAAAATATATATTACTATGTTAAAATTGTACCGATAATAATTACAGCCGATCGATTCTGTAAAACTCTCACCGTGAAAAGTTAGGTGAAGTGAGCTTAGAGTGAGCTGTCAATAGAGTCAATCCCTAGCATTAATTGGAATGACAGCTCACTCCACGCAAACTTCACCTAAGTTTTCACGGTGAGATGGTTACAGAATCGCACTGCTGTAACTGCGGCGATTCTAAACAAATGATGTCTGAATGTTGTGGGCCTTTAACTAACTACTGCATGAATGTACGAAAAATATGTCACAGTAAGTTAAACCTATACCATTTTGTTTGTAATTATTCTCTCTGTACAGTCACGAGCAAAAGTATGTATACACTCGACTTTATTCAAACGCGATTTACTCCTTTATTTTTTAATGAAATTTTATATTGTTACGAATATAGCATTTTCGAACCCATAGGTTTATGTAATGTGTCGAATTTCAACGTTGCATTCGATATTTCACGAAAAAGTCGCAATTGAAAGTTGCCAAGTGTTGACATATTGGTGATCGTGACTGTACATACTTCCCAGATTATTACTTTTTCCCCAGTGTGGATCCCAAATGACAGGAAACGACCGCGCGGCAGGCCCAAAAAGAGATGGCGGGATGAGCTGGACTCTCAAAGGATTGGCCCACAATCGCAGTAGACAGGGAAAAGTGGAAAGAGGGAAGGGAGGCCTTTGCCCTGCAGCCTATACTGTTCCCACTGCTGAGACACAGGCCTCCTCTCTGTGAGAGGGAGTGGGCCGTAATCCACCATTGCGGGCCCAGTGCGGGTGTCACATCTTTTCGAATTTTTGGTTCTACGACATGCCATCGTCGCGATATTTTCCTTCACCGTTTTGAGAGCAGTGGTGATGAATTTATTTACACAAAATAAAGCGCCTGGCTGGGTTCGAACCCACGACCTACAACTCGTAAGTCGGGGCCTTTACCGCTGGGCCAACACTGCTCTGTGGTACAGACGCCAGCACATCAAGCTATTACAATCTGTCAGATTTCTTTAGTAGATTATCAATTTTATCGCTAAAGCATAAGGTTCAAAGTTGATTGGGAAAATGTGACAGTTTCCGGTAGCTTAATGTGCTGGCATCTGTACAACACAGGCTGATAATAATAAATAAATAAATATTTTTTTCAGAAACATGGCATTTATGTTTAATACCTTTCGTTCATGACACATAAATGTCCATTTTACCCCTATTGAGTACTATAGAGAGCTAGAAGAGCCCTCTGAGGTAACGGGAGGAATCAAACAACTATATGACTCCTTTGAGATTATATTGGCAGAACGTCTTTACATATTTCGGACTAAATTACCACTCACTGTTCTAAACAAAAATCCTAATTAAAATATTTGACACTAGCTTGAACGTTCGAATATAACCCGCACTAAATTAAACCCGGCCTGCACCAAATAAGGTCGCCTTTGGCAGACAAACCTCTACAGTACCTTCCTGTATGTATTAAAGACTGGGGTAGGTATGACGTCACACAAGTCTTTTTATATCATATTTCAACTCCCAAGGTGGGCTTGGCAGGTATGAGTCAATTAAGTGGACATTTTCATTATAAAGTAGGTAGTAGTGGATTGGTAGAATTAATTTTAATTATTTCCTTAGTTATTGATTTGAATATGTATAAGTTAATGATAAAGGATAAATTTGTCGTGTAGCGACAAGGATAGCTGAACTATAAAGTCAAGGGTAAAACTAAAATAAAGAAAGGGAGGTAGAAAACCATTAAAGGTATATTTACAAGCAATTAAAAGATGGAGGAAATATATTATTAATAAAATACAATAAAATCTATAGTTATTTTGTATTAGAAGTATAGTGTTTATAGGAAAAATGATATCCATCAATGTGGGAGAAATTACCAACCCTTGGATGTCACTAACTCGTCGTAGTCTCATGTTAAAGTTGGAGCTGTGTCTGTGTACTGATTGTGGATAAAACATGTCGTGAGGAATAATCAGATCAGCGCCTAACGGTAACAGAATGCTTGTTCTGACCTGGAGGAATGAATGAAGATAACTGTGAGTATGTACATTATGTTACAAATTGTTGTTCTTATTGATGTAAGATTTTTTTTCTGTATGAAGGTTTGTAAGCACTTTTACACGTCAATCATATTTTTTTATTATCCTAACAAAAATGTAACTTAATAAAATCCAAAATCTGCTCATTTATTGACTCTAAGGCGGAACAAAGTTCGCCAGCGGGTCAGCTAGTTAATGATAAAGGATAAATTGTTGTTCATAATGATGAAAGATTTTTTTTTCTGTAAGAAGGTTTGTAAGCCCTTTTACACGTCAATCATATTTTTTTAAACTAGATTAGGTCGGCGTTTCCTATCTAACTACACTAACTACTCTAATGAAATCATGTTAATCGGTTAAACCCGGCTCTTATTCGTGGATCTTTGACAGTCGTTAAAGGCCGTCAGAAGCCCGAAAGTCTGACAACCAGTCTTACCAAGAGGTATCGCATTACCTAATAACTGGGTTGTGGAGGTCAGATAGGCTCAGGTCAGATAGTCGCTCCATGTAAAATACTGGTATTCAACTGCATCCGGTTAGACTGGAAGCCGATCTTGCACTTACCTCATATATATTTAAGTTACTGAGAAGGAAGGTGCATAATGCAGATATTTTAGAGCTGGTGAGTCTGTGTGTTCCGGACAGGTACGTGTGGCGACGACGGCAGCCGCCACTGCTAGTGGAACCGCGCGCTCGGACCAACCTCTTAAGGGAGGCGCCCCTGACGCGCGCATTCCGCACGCTCAACCTCATAGCGAGTGGACCGGACTTATTCTGTTGTTCTCTGAGTGAATTCACAAGGAATGCATTATTTATAATAAGTTATAATAATAATAATAAATTTTATTAGACATGAAAAAAGGTACACAGATACAGGGTGACACATAATTTAAGCATGCGAAAATCCTGGTACCTATTAAATGATTAATGACCCCCATACTAGGCAAAACCTGCGTTACAGGGGTCATCCATCCGTCCATTCTGGTTATTATAATAATTATGTACAAATAGGTAACGTGCACTTTCGTAAAAAATAAACTAATAATAATTTTGAAGATAAAAAACCGAGGAAGAAGGTAAAGGAAACGAGAGTAACTACATAAGTGCCGGGTGTGTGTGATTGTGTGAGTGTAGCTGTGTATGTGTGAGTGTAGATGTATGAGTAAGTGTAGGTGTGTCTGTGTGAGTGGGCGCCTGATTTCTTCTGTTTAAGTTATGGTTTCAGTAATTCTTCTGTGTGGTCATAGTTATAGGTGTTAGTATAATTTAAGTTAGGATAAGCGCATTTACCGCATTGGGTTATATCCTGTAATGGTACATGTAAAAAGATAAATAAATAAATAAATAGTTGGGGAAAGGTTAAGCAGATGATTATGAAGGAAATCATGCTTTTGTGTTCATCTGCCGACAAAGAAATTTCTTATTTCCTATTCGTATACGGTGTGGCGATTAGGTTATCATATTGAAATTTTACATAGCATATTTTAAACATACACAGTTAAAATAATTACTTAATAACAATTAACATTCTAGCCGTGGGACCTTCTTTTCGTTTTAGTATAAAGCAACATTAAAGATAATTTGTGAGTATTTGGTAACAATACCATGAAGTTTGTGTTGAGTTGTTGATACCATCGCCCCGCGCGTGTCTAGTGGTTTATTATCAAGGGTGGTTTATTTCGCGCCAATTTTTACGCTATTTATTTTGTTTTTAAAAATTAATTATATTTAGAACAGTTGCCTAATTTTATTATTTAATCAGACTGATAAGAACTTGTAATAACCTCTGCACTATATAATGTGATAACCGCCACAATATAAATCGCCACTCTGTATAAAACAAATCCAATTAATTATGACTGACAAAAACAACGTAGTTTAAGCTACTATCAAGAACTTTGATGAAAGTACAGACACTAGCAGGTCAAGCTACCCGGAACTGTCAAATTTTCCCAATGAACCTTGAACCTTAATACTTTAGTGATAAAGTTGAAAATCTATTAAATACATTTGATAGATTGTAGTAGCTTGTTGTGCTGGCATCTGTACCTACATTACTTTTTTTTCAGCTGTCACACACGTGATTAAAAGGAATATTCACGTGCCATACCATATCAAAACATCACACCTACACTCCCCACTGGAAACGGCAGAGGTGTTCATTAAAGTACACCCATATTATCTCAATCATGAGCCTCCTTCGATCAACCTTCCACGTGCTGAAAAACATGAATATACTGAACCATGAGCCTCCTTTGATAAGCATAACTTTAACCCATTCCCTGTCCCATAAATCAAATATGATTCAGGTTGATTGTTTAACTATTCTGTTTACTTTGTGGACAGTGAAAGTGTTAAAGCAATGAAAAAAAATAGAATTTTCTTTAACATTAACAGTTTTAATACTAAATCAGCAAAAGCGTAAAGAAGATTACTTTCCAAGCATTGATGAAGAAGCCATTAAATGTGGCGACGGCCAGTGTGGTCGCTAATCCGGTTCTACTACGTATTGATTGTGGTTATAATATACTTTCTACAGTAGTCTAGTAAAGCTCAAAACGTTTTTTTTTATTGGTATTTTTAACGAAAGTTTTTGTTACAATTTTTACAACCGACAGAAAAAAACGCAGCACGTTATATCCATTTCTGAATGCCACATGCAGCCGTCTATTTATT
Source organism: Apamea epomidion (assembly GCA_947507525.1). NCBI lineage: Eukaryota > Metazoa > Arthropoda > Insecta > Lepidoptera > Noctuidae > Apamea > Apamea epomidion. The sequence goes on from OX382232.1 coordinate 9,010,473, forward strand.
TGGTGTTTGTTTTTTAAGCATTGGCATTATTATATCCTACTAGTCTTACTAATATTATAAACGTGAAAGTTTGTATGGATGGATGGATGGATGTTTGTTACTCTTTCACGCAAAAACTACTGAACAGATTTGGATGAAATTTGGCACACAGATGGTTTATAACTAGGATTAACATAGAGAATACTATTTATCCCGATACTCCCACGGGATCGAAACTTATGCAGATGAAACTGCGAGGCGCTGCTAGTAAATAAATGAAAATACAAATAGTTTCTGTAGAAAACCGTTATTTATTATGCGCTTCATGTCGGTTTTTATCGAAAACCTTTGTGCGAAATTACAACTCGACATCTGGCTGACATCTGTAGAATGTCAGTCAGACGTCGAGCTGTGATTTCGATATTTTATTTATAATATGACAATGTTATTCGATAAGACATCTAGGATTGAACACTGCCGCACCCAATACCCATAATTCTGTCCGATATTGCCATAACTACCACGCTTGGCCCGATATTATGTGGTAATACTCTCATTTTCATTCAATGTTGCTCCATCGAGAAAAAAATACGAGCATAATAATAGCAACTCATTTTTGTACGTGAACATCACCAGTATATAAGGATAAAAGCAGTTCTTTTGTTAATTCCAGCGATTTTAATTTAAGTTTCCAAGGGTTCTTTATAAAGTTACGTTGTTTGAGGAAAATATCCTAAAATAACTAAAAAGCTGTTGTTGTATGTATGTTGTAAATATACTACTGTTTATACGCTTGACGCCTAGGTAGCTTTTCTTATTTAAAATTAGTAGATAATATGTCATATATTTCACAATTGGTGATATAATCGTTACTCAATAATTTCACCTATAAGCTATGGATATACCGGAATCTAATATCATACGGTACGATATTAGATTCCGGTATATCCATAAGTTTTTTTCGAAATTAATGTAGGTACGATTCGTACTTTTATTAATTTAGAAATGATGTTGGTGCAACATGAACTCGTATTTCTCATGGGTATATTTAGTGTGCGTCTCTAATTTAGCACAGAAACTCGTAACAATGCGCTTTAAGAGGACGCCTGACACATTTATCTGTCGCTTCTATTTACCTAGCCGACCAAGTTTTTGTAACGGATTGGTTTAATTCAACATTCCGGCTCGTCCCCTCCCTAGTTAGGGATGTCAAATACCGCGTTTGTACCGACAGTGTTGTAGCTTTTCTTCTCTCCGGTGCAAAATAGCTAGCGGGAGAAAGCTGGTATTTGTACGGGAAAGTATTAAATTTTTTCGAGATTTTAATTTTGAAGGTATTAAAAACATGGCAGCAGCCGATGTCAGTATTTTTATTACAGCAATTTTGTTTTCTTCCTAGTTTTATTTCTCGTGAGTGTCGTGAAATTCGACAAAACAATTATTTGAAGGGGATCATGGACCGCGGTATGACTCGAATGAAAAACAAACGTAAGACTGTGATCTTAAATTTTATGTTTTCCAATAATAATAATTTAGGTTTAATAATAATTTGCTGTGGCAAGTAATCATAATGGGCCCTACTTCCTCAAGTGGTAAGATTTTAAGAAAATATATTAAAAGATTCTTGGTTATGATTTTTTATTAGTAGATAAAAATACTTAAATCTGCCTAGCCTTTTCCCAACTATGTTGGGGTCGGCTTCTAGTCTAACCGGATGCAGCTGACTAGACTGGCAATGGTGGATAAGAAGGCTTCATATTTATGAAAAAAGGCACAATTAAAGACATAAATTGTATTCATTTTATTAGTTGAAGTGACAACCCTGCTCCGTAGTTGAGTTCCATCGCCTCGCTTCGTTAATTGTGTGGTGGGTCTCATTTACATTAATACAGTTAATGTCACAATTATATCAAAATCAAAGATTAATTACAAGGTTTAAAGAACACTGGTAATAGAAAAACCACTACCTACAATCTAGTCTAATCCACAATCTTTTCCGTGTAGGTGTTACCTATTGCCTCGCCTCAAAAATAATTTTGTGCTTCAGGTCATTATTATGTTTACTTAAAACAACTTTCTTGGTAAAAAAATCTAAAATAACAACTAATAAGTAAGCCAAAGTGCCTACTCAATTAAGAAAAAAGAGACCAAGCATAAAATCCAACTATACGTGTAATAGAGTTCAGAGTGACAGCCCTACTCTGTAGTTGCGTCCCGTCGCCTCGCTTCGTTAATTGTGTGGTGACTCTCATTACAATTGCACAGTTACACAATTATATTTAAATCAAAGATCAAATAATACAAGGTGAAGAACGCTGGCAATAAAAAATACAACTACACACAATCTAGTAAAAAAAAATCCGTGTAGCTGTTTCCTGCTGCCTCGTCTCGTAAATAATGTTGTACCTCACTTAATTTTTATGTGGACTTAAGACAATTTTCTTGATAAAAAAAAACTAAAATAACAACTAATAAGTAAAACAGTAAAACTCAATTTAAAAAAAATATAGAAGTATAAAACCCAATTATGTTTAATCAAGTTCAGAGTGACAGCCCTGCTCCGTAGTTGTGTCCTGTCGCCTCGCTTCGTTAATTGTGTGGTGGCTCTCATTACATTAACACAACTATTGTCTTGATTATTCTTGTTGACGAGCTTCCTGTCTATACACTATGTATGTATGTAGCCATCCTATTATATTGTGCGGGTATTTTGGTCATCTTTTGTGCGTGTAGACAGTTTTGTTAGAATAAAGATTGGTTATACTATGGATATGAAAGGGTTACTGTATATTTACAGCAAGATGACGTATGTTTTTGTGTTTCATTTTACGTCATCTAAAGATTGTTTTTTTTAGAGGTTTGATTTTTAAATTGGCAACACTGTTCCTAGTGATTGTCAATTTGACAGTTGGCGGTATATTTGTGGCCAGTACTGTTTTGCCATTTCACAATGGATATACTTACTTCAAAACAACGCTTGCAAATTGTGCAAATTTATTTTGAAAGCCATGGTTCAGTTCGCCAAACTTACCGTGCCCTACGTCCAGCTTACGGTCGACATAATCGTCTATCCGAGCAAGTTATTCGGAAAACAATGGATCGTTTTCATACCACGCACACTCTAGTTGATATTACGCATCCTCAAAGGCGCCGTACAGTGCGCACAGAAGAAGTTATTGCTGCTGTGGAGCGTAGTGATGAAGAGGGCCCGAATGAGTCGATTCGCCATCGTGCACAGCAATTAGAGCTGTGCCCATCCACTTTGTGGAAGATTTTGAGGAAAGATCTTGGACAGCGCGCGACACCATCAATTTATTGCGGGAAACATTCGAAGAGCGCATAATCACGCGTAATGGACCTGTGAGCTGGCATCCACGATCGTGTCATCTCACACCTATGGATTACTTTCTTTGGGGATATGTGAAGTCACACGTTTACGCAGATAAACCACAGACGTTGGACCACTTGGAAGCCAACATTTGCCGCGTTATGGCCGATATACGGCCCTAGTTGCTCGAAAAAGTGGTCGAAAATTGGACTTCCCGATTACGCTTCATTCGAGCCAGCCGTGGCGGCCATATGCCCGAAATTATTTTTAAGCACTAATGCCATAAGAATATCTTTTAAATAAAACCAATACCATGATAATGAAATGATTTTTTAGGAGTTTTATTTCATTTTGATTTTGTATACCTCTAAAAAAACACCCTTTACTAAACTGACTCATAAAAGTTTGACGTTAAATTAAATGTATGTTGCACATTTCAATTATTATAGTACAAAAAGGCATCTAAAACCATAATCTTAATGGAGAGAAGAACTTCAAAATTAATTAGAACAGGCAACAATTCTAAATCAATCTTCAACTAATCAAAAACAACGAGCACTCATGTTTTACTTTTAATTAAACCTAGTTTGCTAATCCGTCGCAGATGGCAAAATCAACCAAGTTGATTTTAATCAAACACTGCTTGCCGGTTATACCTTATAGTAAAGTTTAATTGAAATACAATTAATTAGAAAAACCCATTATTCTTTTGGAATGTTTATGTTCCCAATTGTTTTTGTCAACTTTTCCCCATTTCCATATAAAAGATCTGTCCCGCGGCTAAATCTATATAAATTTATACATGAATTTCCTTAACTAGTTCCGCAAATTGACTTCTCATCTTGTCCGTCCTGGCCAGGTCTGTTCAAGCCATGTTACCATTTGTTATGGAGGCCGATAAAGGGCTTTCAAATAAAAGAAATCCCATCAAAAGTAAATTATAAGGTCATCCAATAGCCGGAAAAAGGACCAAAATATCTTTAGAAAACCTCTCGCAGTAACAATAACATATAATGGTTGATAATGTGCTGAGAACTGTAATAGTGACTACCGTCTCTCACGCTAAGCATGCACTATCGCTACTGTAAATAAGTTTACTATGACGTGTGTTTGGCATGGTACTGGTATGGTATGGAATATAGTTGTACGTTGTTGTATAGTATGGTTGTACGTTGTTTTATAGTAATATTCTTTGAAACAATAATATTCGAAATAAAAATACAAGAACCAAATATTATATGAAACATTTTCTGGGAAACGAAATTCTAAGAAATTTCTGTCTGCGAAGCAAGGGGACACCATGGAATATAATATGTACGTAGGTGTTAACTATAATTATGTTAGTCAAGGAAACCGCCTACGCCGTAGCTGTGGTTAACAGCTACGTCAGTTACGCCGTAGCAGGTTTGCTACACACGGCCCCAAATTCTCTAATCTTAAACTCTTTGATGGAAGATGGCTCAACAGACGTATGTATTGTTACTAATACAAAACATGTAGATTTTTATCATTGTTCTCGAACAAATCACAAATGCATTCTATATGGTAAGCCAACTGTCGTACTGGACATGTTTGACAGGTTAGCTTAGGACGGACGCACGATGGGACAAAGGAATATTGATATAGAGAGAATAAAGAATGAGGATATGGTTCGCTGTCTGATATAATACGGAAGGTCATTCCGATATTGGATATCATAATAAGAAAAGGGTCATGAAAGCGCGAATACAACCAACCAATCTTAGTAGGACGTTTTTAATGCTTATTAGTTAATTCAAAGGACACGGGAATAAAAAAATTTGCAATGGTCAAAAGAGAATATTTTTAAACCTCTTGGATTTTGATGGAAAAAGAAAGAACAGTAAAATGGCCGATGCTGGCGTTGATTAATTAAATAATAATGTGCATGGCAAAGTGATTGTTTTCTAATTGTAAAAACATGGCATCTAAATAACATCTGTGTTAAAATATTAACCAGAAAAGGGCGCATTTAACCGCTTACACTAAAAACTCCTGCATTAACCTAAATCACCACATTAAATTCCCATGTAGGTAACCAATTTCCGTACACTAAAATTGGTAAACACTTTACAACGTAAAATGCAGTATATATTATTTATGGTGCATTACAAATATCCATTCTCAACTATTTGATTGGCTGCACAAAATCAGGGGTCGTTAATATTTGATTTTCAATTGTAACATTGTTTACCTCCGTATCTGTGTGTCAATAATATAAATGCATTTCTGGTCTGTTTTGTGTCCATAATTATAAACGGATAAAACGACCACGGGATCAATTGCCGTTTGAAATTTCATTGCTTAATTTCGGAGGGAATTGAACGAGCGTATTGAAAAATATTGTCGGTTTATCGCAAAACCGATTATTGTGTATTACGACGGGTTTTGGGAACGATTCGTTGCGATGAAGGATTATATTAAAATTGTGTAAAGGTTTTTGATCTTCTTAAGGGCCATTTCTTAATCTTTATCCTCCTTTCTCTCCAGATTTTGAAATAGATTATAGATAAGTTTAAAAAAAACAATAAAAACATTTTGAAGTCCAATTTCCAATGCGATCAAAAGATATTTTATATATTTTTTATATACACCGGTATAACAGTTACAGTGAAATGTCAGGTAGAAAATGGCAGCGTTGTCTTCCTTTTTTAAACACTATCCATCCCTTCCGATTTATTCTGTAACAGAACGTAGGTTTTGTCATTTTTTTAGCTGCCAGATGCGTTAACGTTCCGTTTTTGAAATCTCGATTTTTCGGTTTTGTATCTAACGACCCGACGCGTTTGTTCTGGCTAAAAAACCGTTTGCGTTTCCTTTTTTGTCTTTCAAACTTTTTGTTTTGGGTTGCGCTGATGTCAGTCATATTCAGTTTTTCTTTTTGAACGGTAAATGCTGTTTTGATACATACTTAAGCGTCTTTCTCTTTCTTTGATAGCTTTCTATGCATTTTTGAAGTATAAGTACTTATAATAAGTAAGCAATATGTGTTATCTTAAAAAAATATTATTTATTTTTAATATAACCAATCGACAAGAGTTTGGTTTGTTGTGATCCTACGAAAGAAGTTAATAAAAGGAGTTCAAAGATATTTCTCAATTCGCAGGAGTTATGTGTCAAAGTAATAGGAAACGAAAAAGCCATGGGCTTGAATCCAACCCAATAAAGGTAAAAAAATAACTTGTTTAACAAACTCAAATTATGATCATGAATCATAATTTGAGTCTCATTTCGTTAGAAATTCGATTTCAAACGTGTTAACGTTTGAACTGTGATTAGAACTCGCGACAAGTACATCAAATAAAGTATAGCCATCTACCTATATTTTGTCATTGGATAGATTTTATAGTAGTCACAGCGCCTAGATCTAAACTATACAAATGACAAAAATCTTGAGAAATGTACAGCATAATCAGCATTATAGGCTGATCCCACTACATTATAGGCTGGGGCACAGGCCTCCTCTCCCGCCACGCAGAACCAGTGCGTAGATGTCACATGTCTTCGAATTATTGGTTCAAGACATGCCGGTTACCTCACGATGTTTTCCTTCACCGTTTTGAGACCAGTAGTGATCAAATTATTTACACAAAGTAAAGCGCCTGGTCCGGGTTCGAACCCAAGACCTACAACTCGTAAGCCAGGCCATTACCACTGGGCCACTAACTAGCATAAACTGTCTTGTTCAGGTGTGCGCAACATCTTTGTTTCCACAGAGCGATTGAATGAACAAAGTCGTGACTAGGTCTACACCCGGCCTTCGCAACAAACAGGCTACTATACAATTGCATCGACCCACAATTTGCTAGAGGCTCAGTTATGTCCAAGGCCCAAACAAAGAAGATAGGTATGGCAACGTCATCATCAAAAAAAATTCGTCTAAATTACTGACCGAAAATTAGGTGTCTGTGTCGAAGTTCCGAAATTCAGTTTTGCATAGTAGATAATATAGTGAAATTTTCACGAATTTATTAGACCTTATCTGTATTATGAGTGAAATCGCCCGGTTTAATGGCAGCCGCCTCCGCCAGCCAACGGCTTTATTAAAAAATTTCGTTTATAATTATGGATACTGGGATACCAGCGCGCTTTTTTTGCTGAAACAGAAAATACTGTTCCAGGTAACATTTAGAATTTAGATTATTTTCGCTAGCTAGCTTCTACCTCCCTTGAGCTTGCGCGTTCTTATGCGACCAGTATTTGAATATTTTGTAGGTACATACATACCTACATAGAAATGTTTGTATTTGTACAAAATAAACATGAAAACTTTTTAGTGTTGTTTATTGACTGCAGTATTTGCCTGCACAGAGAATGATTGAGATGGATAGCCGCATGTTTTGTATGGAACTGTGATTTCAACTAATTAGAGCTCATACCGTTTGACTATGTGGCTTGGTGTGTGTGCACGTTATAGAGTATATTTGCCTTGCCAAACGTTCACGAGTTTCATATGGTCCCTCCGGGGATGTTAGAGTTTACAGAACCCCATACTAAATCTAAGGACTTTCATATCTTTTGTTTGACTGTCATTGTGAAATTATCTAAGCTAAGCCTCGAGACCCTGTTTTAGACTAGCAACTCGCCCCTGCTTCGCATGGTTTTTATGGCTTGACCAAACATCGAGATTTATTAGTTATAAATGTAATTTAACGAAATAAATTCTCTAAATGATCGTAAAACCGCTTCAAAATCCGTTGCGTAATTTAGAAGAACAATGCGGTCACACAACTAGACACTAAAAGTGACTTTAATTTATAATATGTATACTACGTTTAGGTAGAGATTCCTCATTTAATGTTTTAAAACCATAAAGTGAGCAAAAAAAGGAACACTATACTACTTTGGATATCACTGAAAAACGGAGCTGGCATAAGCCGGACAAAACTATTTCTTGATAAATAAAATGAGATTAATTATGTATACCTACTATGAATCAAGAACAACAACCAAAAATACCAAACACTAAACTAAATACCAGACGAACTCAAACACGATTTTATCCAACGAATTCTCAAAAAGGTTTTCACGAAAACCTTTATTTTATTCTCTAAGCCATATTGTTTTCGGTACCGATAGCATGTGACGGGCTGCGACTGACGAGATTGCAATTACATTTAGCCGAATTGGCATTTCATGTGCCCCTAACTATACAGTCAACACATTTGTAGGGAGGGATCTCTTTGACGAATGATTATACCTATACTATATGTTTGGTGAAAACCAATTTTGGTATATATTAGTGAAGGTATATCGATTTCAGACTGTTGTATAAAGAAGAATAGGTACCTAAGGCAATAAAGTACCGGCTGACTTAAAAAAAAAAATTGACAAATAATATAAAAATTCAACTTAAAGGCACCCTTCTCTACGCGAGGAAATTATGAATGAATTCGTAGCGAAATTCGTGAGCGTCAAAACGAAGGGACCAAATCTGGAAATCATCAAATGACTCCTCCCGCTCTGGGCGGAGCAGAAGGGAGTGTCAGACTTTTACTGACTAAAACCCACCCGTGTTCCTTCAGTTGCCTGTGCCAGGCGCCACGGTATCTCTTTCGAACAACCCATAGCCCCAGCGGCATCGGCCCTAGCAGACCCCGTCAGTTCGTGCTGACAGCTCTTCGAGGCGCGCGTGGAACACAACGCGCCGTCGACGGGCCTGGTCCTTACCGGGCGGCGAGCTGCCCATAGCTCGCCGCCCGCAAGCCCGCGCCTATGGTGGCCGGGAGTCGGGAGTTGACTCCCGTCCAGGGCGCCTCCTGCGGCGGCTAGGCGCGCGAGGGTGTAGAGATTGCCTCTCCCTCACGCGCTCCGCCTCCTCCTTCGCGAGCATTACTGCTTCGCAGAAGAAGGTGACGGCCTCCCATTCACTCTCGCTCCGTACCATGGCCTGCCCCAGCAGTCTCGACATTCATAGCGATCGCTTTACGACCGAATTCGGTCGCAAACTCCTGTCACTCCATACATTCCACCTGTCAATCCGGGACTTTGCGACCGAATTCGGTCGTAAAGCGATCGCTATGAATGTCGAGACTGCTGGGGCTGGAGAGGGCCGGACGCGAGAGGTCGTCGCCGCCGATCGCCGCTACGAGGACACGGCGGGGCCCCGCCCAAGCCGGGCAGACCTCCACCGTATGCTCCACCGTGTCCTCCAGGCGATCCCCACAGTGGTGACACCCTGGCGTTTCCTCCCGTTTTATCCTGAACAGGAACCTCCTGAAACAACCGTGTCCGGTGAGGACCTACGTCAGGCGGAAGGTGAGGGCGCCGTGGCGCCTCTCTAGCCACTCCTCAAAGAGGGGACTTATCGCCGCAATTGTGGCGTGCCCAGCGCTGGGTTGCGACAATCGCACTCTCCATGCCGCTATGAGATCCCGCCGGAGCTCTGTCCGCTGTGCCGTGATTTCTCACGGCAGCGGAGTAACGCCCCGGCGTTTTGCCTCCTCTCGCCACTCCCATATGTGGGCGAGGACTTTGGCCTCCAGATCCCATGGCGGCAATCCGGCAAGGAGGCTCGCCGCCTCAGCGGAGACCGTGCGGTATCATCGGATGAGCCGGACAGCCATGACCCTTTGGGACGCGATCAACCGGCGGGCTGGTCGCCGCCTCAGGGATCGCGCCCATACCGCTGCCCCGTAAACGGCCATGGACCGCACGACCCCCGCATAGAGCCTCCGGCAGGAGGCGTTTGGTCCCCCTAGTTTAGGAAGGAGTCGCCTCAAGGCAGCCCTGGCCCGCTCCAGTCTGGGAGCCAAACGTCGGAAGTGCTCCACGAAGTTCCACCGGCTGTCGAGGACGAGTCCCAGGTACTTCATCGTCAGCTCGACGCCGATGTGAACCCCTCCCGCCATTATTTGTGAACCCGACGGTGGCGCGTCCCGAGGACCATGAAAACACATGGCCTCAGATTTGTGCAATGCCACCTCGAGTCCCAATTGCCGGATCCTCTCGACGATTGTCGCAACCCCGCGTGTCGCTGCTTCGGCCGCCGCCTGGTGCGACCTCCCCTGCGCCAGGACCAGCGTGTCGTCAGCGTAGCAAACTACGCTGACGCCATCAGGGAGGTCGGCGCGCAGCACCCAGTCGTACCCGATATCCCACAGATGCGGCCCTAGAACCGATCCCTGTGGGACACCGCACGACATCTCTCGCCGGTTCCACTCTCCCCGGTGACCGGGGTAAATGACGGCCCTGTCCGTTCGATAGGCCTCGACAATGCGACGGAGGTAGGTCGGCATCCGATGATACCCGAGTGCCTCCCTGATGCAACTCCAGGGCAGGGTATTGAAGGCATTGGCGATTTCTATAGACACCGCCAAGACAACCCCACCCCGGGCCACAGCATCCCCCGTCGTGAGGGCTCGCACGCGCATGATGGCATCACCGTAGAGCGCGCCCTGTGGAAACCAAACTGGCTGTCCGCCAAATCCGGCGCCACCCGCACCAGCTGCCCGGCAAGGCGGTCTGCAAGGCCCGAGAGCCTCCAAGGCCAGGACCCAGGCTTTTCCAGGTAAGCCGTCGGGTCCTGGGGCGGTGTTTCTGGCATTCAGTCTACGTACCGCCACTCTCAACTCTACCTCGGTCACCTCCGGAGCATCGTCGTCGTCGTCGGTGTGGTCCGCATCTGGCATCGCAGGAGGCGGAGCCATGGACGGGGGAGTATGTTCCCCTTGCGAAGGGAACAGAGCGCTCACCACGTCCTCCACGAGCTGGGGCCGGAGACTCTGCGTCAGCGGGGGAGCCCATGGGCGGAGTTTATCCCGCACCATCTTGTAGGGGCGTCCCCACGGGTCTCTGTTCAGAGTCCCCAGCGACTCCTCGCGGGCCAGCCCCGTGGCCCGCAAGATCTGATTGAAGCCATCGGCTGGCTTCAATTAAAGAATTGAATGTAAAAAAAAGACATTTTTATTTTGTTTTTTTGTGAAAAAATAAAGAAATTTCTGTACCATAGGCTTCTACTTCGTTCACCGTTTATTTGATCGAAGCCGTTTATATCCTGTTTTTGTCCAGGCGGTAGAAAAGTCGGCCAGTATATGGCCATTTTAATGAAAATATATGGGCAAACAACACATTCAGGTCTTCCTATGATTTTCTGGAATTTACTGGTTTTAAACCCACTATTTTGTAGATATAGGTATCAAAAGCAAACCTTCAAATCACTACAAATAATTATTAATCAGAGCAATAATCCCAAAATATATTCGGGAATTATATACCGACTGAACTACGTACGTACTATTAAATGAACAATCCTCTTTAAACACCCATATTTTTTGTACGAACACCGTACAGTGATGAGATTGTAATTACATTTCACAGAATTGGCACTTTATGTGCCCCTACAGTGAGCACATTTGTAGCGGCAGACATTCCTTTGATGGCAAAGACGAATTTTATGAGACCAATTTATCAAATAGTCGATTGAAACGGCAAATTGTCCTCGCAGCGATCTTGTTATGGAAGACGTTTTATGTACCATTTATGATTAATATAAAGATTTATTGGTACATGGTCTGTAGGCTCTTTTAATCATATTAGATGTACCGAAAGTCGCTATTAATCTCAGTTGATGAGTTTTACTGACTCTATTTACAGAATTACAACAACTCCTGTAATAAACTTGTGTCTTCCTATTGGTTACCAGTGAACATAACATATGGTACCTACTATGTGTTACGTTTAACGACAGGTTAAGACAGCTAGATTTTATAAAAAAATATGTTTAATGAAGAAACGTCAATTGCGTATCAAACAAGTCTGGGGGTCTACTCCGAAGTAGTATCGGCCGAATGATCGGCCGTTTCCTGCTACGAAGTTACTATTTAGTTCGGTCGGTTCCGATCCTACACTCCTACACTCTTTCGAATATTGACTATGGTCCCGACCCAACTGAGCCGATACGAGCATTTTTCGAATTTTTCATTAATATTCGATTCGGCCATGTGTCGGTCCGATCCGAACATTCGCACTTTGCACTTCGGAGTAGGCCCCCTGATTATCATACGAAACGAACGTTATACCGTTTGTATTTTAACAGAATTAGCAATACTTATCTTAAGGCACAATATACTTTAACAAAACAGATATACTTAGCCAACATTGTTCACAGCACTCAAACACCCATCTCATATTGCAGAAATACTAAACCCGCTTCAAAAAATTGTAAATTCAGCGCGATATCGCGGAGCACTCAGTCCAGTTGATTCTCAAAAGGCGTCGCTACGACTGTACATAGGTATGTACATTCGTTGATTACAAGCAGGTACACACTGTACCCGTGTACCTAGCATAAACCCAGAATTCTCGAGAGCGTCGTAACCTGCATTTAAATTGTAAAGCAAACGCCACCGAATTGAACAGACAAACATAACGAACTTCGTGTTTCGTGTGTTGAATTTGCGACCTGAATAGTCACAAGAACAACAATGGCGTCCATGTATTACGTTACGGTTATGATCAAAGGAGTAGGTTGCCATTAATTGTAATTAGTAACGAAGGATTGGCCAAAGAAGGCGACGGGGAGATATGGAAGTGAATGTCAAAGCCAAACTCTAAATTATGTAGTCGATGATTATGGTGCACGGTAAAACTCCTATGATTTTATGTTTGCATCATCTTAAATGTATTAATGTAGGGTACAGAATAAAACAAAAAAGGAGGAAAACAGTCAGCGAAATTAATTGTTAAGCGAATTGACATCATGTATCAATTTGCTGTCTTATAGCCATTTCGTACAACTGTCAAAGAACGTCAGATGTGATTTGAATATACATAGTTAGTCATTTTAGTGGGTTTTCAGTTGGTTTAATAATTAATTTCCAAACCACACCACCAGATGTATGAACGTAAATTAAACAAAAGGAAGGAAGGTAAGGATTGTAGCAGATGGCGTTCTGTAGTTTCTGTCTACCCCCATGTGAAGAAGGCAGAACTTTATGTATGTGTAATTTCCCTAATTTTACATGTGATATGATCAAACAAGTAAGTTGTTATTAATCACGCATAATTGGCCAAAGAAAGCAACGGAAAAAGGTATGGAAGCCAATGGGAGAGACTTCTATAAAGAATAAAAAAGTGGCAAGGTGTCCATTGAATGCATAAGCTCTTTCCAGTACTGGGAATTACTATTCATTGCTGATGCTAAAGAGAATATCAATGTTTCGGTGTGTAGAGTATACCTTTCACTTCGCCTGTGGAATAAATAATAGCGCGATGGGTAAAGTCTTAAGAAATCACGATTTATTATGTAAATAACCAGTTTTTGAAAACATAATGATGTTGTTGAGTATAATTTTAGTTGTAATAAAAAATAATAATACATTATCATAAAATATGAAAAAAAAATTGTGAACGTTCTTATTTTTCTCGGATTCAAAAGCACGTGGAAATGAGTATTTTCTCTGAAAACACAATAGGATGGCAAACGTAATATTTTATATAGAACTCGTGTTATTGAAATGTTATTTCTATGTAGGTATAAATCAACCTTTAACGTCTAAAAATGATATATTCAACGATAAAAAGACATTCGTGAATATATTTGGGTTCGTCTTGACATTTATTCAAAACACAGGTACATGAGTTCACTTCTAACATACTTTTATATTAATATTCTGAATTGAGAAATTCCTAACGTTGCCATTTCCATCTGTTACAATAAATAATCTATGTTAAAATCAATTTAGCATCACACTGATAGTTTTTTAAAAGACCTTTAGACCCAATTCCCATAATTAAAAACGTTCAAAATCTAGTCGCAATCTCATCTCAGCGACAATCAATGTGAAAAACTTGTCAAAAATGAAGGGAAATTAGAGGTATTTTTGACAGATTGAGACTGACTGATCATGCTGTGAACGTTCATAAAATTATGAGAATTACCACTCAGGTTAAAAGATGATTAATTATCAAGTAAAAAAGGTGATCATCATTAGAATATCAATAAGTTTTGGAGGATTCATTAAATATTCCCCATTTAATAATGGTGTAGGATCTAGGTGGTTTGTTTCGTTCCTTAGTCCAGCGAAAAGTTGGACAAGTTTTGCGCTTTATTAGAACATAAATAAATGATTCTTCACAGAAGAAAATGAACATAAATAATGTTAGAATACAATGATGAACCGACTCTCACAAAGAATCTAAATAAATCAATATAGCCGTAGGTATACCATGTAGTTGTAACGTACAAACCAATCCGTAACATTACAGCGGTCTGGATGCTCAAGAGTTTAAAAGTTTGGGGTCTCTGACATCGGACCAGAATAATTTGAATACTAAGTTTATCCATAAAAAACAATTACACTTTCTCCTCTGAATCTGCTACACTGGTTCTCCCTGGGCGATCAAAAAAGGTGACGAACTCATGAATATTCCATTATTCCTTGATTTGAATTTTATTTGCGTTTCCTTAGCGATCGGTGGTTGAAACAGGGTGCTATTTGTAAAGACCTTGAGCGGAGATCATGGTCTTAACTTTCCTAAAGTAATGGTTCTGATGGCTATATTATTTTTTTTTGCCTTTACTTTTTAGTTTGTACCCACCAGCTTCCAGGCAGCTAGTTCATAATAATAGTTTTTACCCAAAAAAAAAAAGTGTAAACCATGAAGTCATTATTATTATTTATTTATTTTATCATTTATGTACACACATGTATTAAATAGACAAGAAAAAACAGAACAGAAAAACAGGTACAAAGGTGATGCTTTTGCTTTTTGCACTGTTTCAATAATAGATTCAACGTACAAGAGAATGATAGCTGAAAGCCAATTCTCGTAACTCTATTCTATTCTATTTTTTATTATGGCTAGCCGATGTCGACCATACTGCCAATGTCTAAAGTGGATCGAAAAAGCAAGTGTGCATTGTTATAAATTAAAAACAAATAAACAGAAGGATAAAAATCTTCGATGGTACAGCGGGATGGGAGTACAGGATAGAAAAAAAAATTACATATACATATATTATAATATTGCTCGAACATTAAATATATATAATATACCACATCCACCACACAGACAGAATAAATGGGGAAACAAATAATAACTTTATAATATTATTGTGACGGATGAAAATGATCAGTGCCACAAGCAGTTCTGGAGAGGGACATGTTAAAAGGGAGGGGAAATTAATCGGGATCTTCAATTTAGGGAGATTCTCGTACATATAAAACCTTGAAATGCAAATCGCAATCTCATCTCAGCGACAAGCAATTTTTTATTTTTTTTTTTTCAATCAATCAATGTTTAAAACTTGTCAAAAATATGCGGTATTTTTGATAGATTAAGACTGATTAATAATGTGAGCGTTCTTAAAAATACCGGAAATTGCTCTTCTGTTATTATTTTCAGTTAAAATTGTTGCAAAATATTTCACGAACCATGATAAATATATGGAGCATTTCGATGAAATTGCACCGTGTTTGACAAATGACCATAATCAAATACCTCCGTCCACTATTTTACAAATCGACCACTGACCCTTACCCTCATTTTCCGAGGGTTGACAAGAAGTCAATGCATTTTTTGCCTTTTTTCTTCTACCCCAGATAGACGAGACTTTCGAATAGTTAGAATTTCGACGGTAAAGTTTAAAATGAAATGGCTCTCTGCAAATAGTTGACGCGGTGAAAGTAGGTACTTACAATGTTTACTGCAGACAATAAGAATAATATGGAATGTGTATCTAGTACCGAGTACGTTTCATTTTATGTATGTCTACATTATATTAGCCTATAATTTTCATTTTATATACATTCAGAATGTTATTAGATATCGTAGAAGTATTACAAATGTACATTTTAATGTCGTACGTGAGTGATAGTCACTTGATATTTTTCGCGAAAAATATGTGTGAGATGTTTTTAAAGTAGAAATTCATGAAAGCAGCAACACATCTTGTTTGAAAAGGTTGTTAAAATAATTTCCGTGTAAGTTTGAGAGCAACATAAATAGAAAAATCTACGTTAATGTAAACTAATGTGATATTAAGCAGATTGCTAAATTAGTTTTGTTTGGTTCTCCTTTTTGGTAAAACATTTAAGAACTTTATTGTCGAAATACGTTCTCACATTACTGTCAATCAACTCAGGGTATCGCCGTCGACTGTTGGACATAGGCATCTCCCAGGCTTCGCCACAACATCCTGCCCTTCGCCTTCCGTATCCAACCTGTCCCGGCCACCATTTAAAGGTCGTCGGTCCATCTAGCCTTCGGCCATCTAGCGTAGGTTCATCACTATGCTTGCCGATACGCGGTCTCCACTCCAGGACACGTCTGCTCCACCGGCCATCGGTCCTTTAACAAACATGGCCAGCCCACTGTCACTTTATTTCGCTGACTCAGCAAACTATGTTGATTACTACGGTTCTCTGAGACTGTAAAAGAGTGAATATAGTAACTATTTCAAAAAAAAAAAGTAAATATTAATATACTTGAAACGATTTAGTAGGTTTCTTTGCAGATATATTTTCTTTTTCCGACAATGACACAAAGTAACATGGCTTGAAAAGAATTGCGTGAAAATGGAATTCTTCGAATTGCGTGTCTCTCATTGCCTTAAATCTGGTTGAGAAAGCGTGTACAATATATACAGACAAATATATACCTACACTCCGCAGGATATTTGGGTGCGGTTGAGGAAAAGATAATAAACACATGAGGATAACGCATTTATGTGCAAACAAAATTACGAAAAGATAACCATGTAATTCTTCCAAATGTGAGCAAAGATTGCCGTTACAATTTATTGAAAACAGTGTAAAACTTTAATTAACTTAGTATAAGTACCTAATATGTTATTTACTTGCACCGACAAAATCTAAAATAGTAAGTTTTCGAACACCGATACTATGTACTTCATTACCAAAGAAAAAGTGGCCCCGGGAGGAAGCACTGGCATCGCTTTAATATAAAATGAAACTGCACGTCCTACGCCGAACCAAAAATTATGAAGGGCTAAAACAAACATTTGAAATCGACCGCAAAATGTTTCTACATGTTTACTGACAAACCTAATTGAAGCTGACTTATTCGACAAATAAACTTGTTGTTATATAGTTAAAATACCTCTTCATTCCGACTATCAGTTTTCGCTACTTAGTAGTAAAGTTTTCACTTTGAAGCCGGCGAAGTTAGCGCCATAGCGGCATTTCCTTGCTAATTAACGAGGAGCTAGCTACTGCATTGTTACGTGCATCTTTTGCTCGGTTGAGTGGGATAAACTTTGTATTTCATATTATTTCATACTGCGATGTCTGACGATTATTGTTAGACAAAAGGTCGTAATGTAAGACATTGTTGGAATCTCCGACTGAAGTATAATGTGATGGCATTGACGTTGTCGTCGGTACGTAAAAGCTAATTGTGATGTCACTTGGTATGCGAGCTCTAAAATTATTTCCCAGAAAGTTTATTTTTATCGTTCTTGTTTAAATACAAAAACAAATCGAAACTTTAAAAAAAAGGTTTTATTTTTGTTGGTGTATAAATAAATTATTGAAAGTGTTTTTAAATTACGATTTTAATAAAAAAACATGTTACAATGCTCGTTTCTGCAAAAACAAATGGAGAGCTATATTGTAAACAGCACAGTAAAAATGATCTAGTTAACGAAATGGTGTCATCTGCAGGTTCAAATATTAAACAAAACAAGTCTTTTATTCGCCACCAAACTAAGACCAATAAAATGTCCAATCTCCACTATCGCTTACAGTACAAGTCTAAAACAAAACACTAACAAGAAAAAGTATCCAATAAAAGAACAATTCTCACGAATACATCCCCGATTGCGGGTTAACTTTCTACCGACCAATTCCGTATCGCCTCCTTCGACCGAGGAAGCGAAGTAGCGAAGTTGGGAGTCATTAACTTCACTTAAGTTCGTTACTCCTCTCCGTAGATGCAAGATGGTGGTTCCCGAGCCAGCTGCGTTTGAAAATGAACGAAATAGGATAATGAGGAACTTGGTCTCTTTTGTGGAGCGTTTAGACCGAACGGACATGGAGAATGAACGTGGGGACCGAGAATGAAATAGTTAAATTAGCAAAAAGGATTCACCGTTTCTTTGAACTTACATCGGTTTTGATCATTACATTTCCCGTCTCTTGGATAAACTATTCTAGTTTATAATATTGTTTCAAGCAAAAAATAAATAAATAAATAAATAAACAAACTAACACCGTAATTATAACTTGAAAATCAAGTAAATTTTAAGTACACTCCTGCGCCTAACTTTGGTGAATACAGATGTGATGTAAGAATAAAATGAACCCAATAAATAAACAGTATGTAGGTAAGTAAATATATTATTATTAAGTGCTAAACCAGTGTTCACACTCTGTTGCTCCGTAAAGACTAAACAACTAAGCTTTCTTGGGAAAGTCCATCTTTCTCCAAGAGTTGGTATATGCACGACGACATAAAAAGCAATACGTTTCCAGCATAAGCTGATTTCTCATGTTACGAAAAGCCCATACAATGCGAGGTCAGTTAAAACTGGAAATGATAGCTTGAGATGTCGTCGTGTGTACATTGAATGAAGGTTGTTAAGTTACAGGGGGTGTTAAGTTACTAGGGGTACTGCCTTAGTAACTTAACAACACTGACGTATGGTAACTAAGCAACGTTAAAGATACTCGAATTTACTTTTTGTATAGTAACAAGTGTTGCAAATGCTAGGACTAACTTAAAAAAAAGTCTTGCTCTCTATTTCCCAGACATTTGACAAGTTTACTCTGATAACTTCACTTGTACTTAGATACAATTTTGTAAATGTCACCGTTGTAATTATTTAGCCACGAGCCCCCCCTTGGATGGTGACACAATAAGGGTGACTATACCGTTTAGGTACGGGCAAGCATTTCATTATCGTTCTCTGCTTCTGAGTGCACCATAAGACTGACGTTCAGAACATATTTGATAGGCATAAGCCAGCTTCTTACCTTCACTGTTTGCCCTTGGTAAGCAAACCTTGTTAAAAGAATATTTGTTTTTTCCAACGTGGTGAGTTAATTAAGTTGGTTCGGGAGTGGTAATTTTTAAGTTTAAAATTAACTTTTAGAAACAAAAACTTGTACATTTTGTGTTTTAAAGGCCAAGGTTCTTGAAAGCTTCTTCTACATCATTATTTATACAACAGTACCTACTCGTGTTGTTTAAAAACATGTACGGCCGCCAGTGAAAATGAATGTAGAAAATGGTGCGTTTCAATTTGGCGCGTTTTGTAACGAGGCCGTTCCCTCTAGAGCACCGACTGCGGGTAGTTTAGGCCGACATTTATAAGCATTACTTAGCACGAACCTACTTAGGCTAAGTGTTATTCATGTCACTGTTGCTTAACTGTCAAACTACAGGTTCAAGAAGGAGAACGAATGTCTAATTCAAATCACGAGCTAAGTAACGTTTTTATATCTCGGCCTTAGACTGTGTAACGTTCCTGCGGGGTAATTACGCCACCCACCCCACCTAACAGTAGCAATGGCTTTCATTTTGACAGTTCAACAACATTAATTGCGTTATTTACGTTGTTGAGCAGACAAATTTTTCAAACATAATTATGAAGCAATGGTTTAGCAATATTCTTCAAAATGATTCAGTCTGTGGTCGATAGTTGGTTACAAAATTAGGGTGGCGATATTGGTAGGCAACTTTTGATTTTAATAATGTTTGTATGTTAGGTAAAAACAACATAAATGGATAATCATAACGAAAATATTTACCACTAGTTTTATCAGCGGCGTCGCCCACGTGGTTGTCAAAAATTATCCCACTGGAATGTACTACCGGGATAAAAAGTATCCTATGTGTTAATCAAGGTAATAAGCCAACTGTGTACCAAATTTCGTCCAAATCTGTTAAGCCCTTATTGCGGAATTGAGTAACAAACATCCAAACACAAACTTTCATATTTATAACATGTTTACCATAGAAAGATG
Organism: Apamea epomidion; assembly: GCA_947507525.1. Lineage (NCBI taxonomy): Eukaryota > Metazoa > Arthropoda > Insecta > Lepidoptera > Noctuidae > Apamea > Apamea epomidion. The sequence goes on from OX382232.1 coordinate 9,030,729, forward strand.
AACAGCAGTATCACAAGCCAGCTATAAGCTACCTCTCTAAAAATAAAACCGGCCAATTGTATGTTAGACCACGCACAATGAATGGTTCCGTAGTTGGAATGAATTTATCCCAAGAACAAACTTAACATTGTAGTTGAAAATCATGTTCCCCCATACGTTGAAATGTAAGTTATTTTATTACTCGTAAAATTTAAAAGCCTACTTAGCTGTGATAGTTTTCCTTTTAACTTCGTCGTATATACTACTACCGTGAATTTTTTCACCTACCCAAAACTAACCGTTTAGCTGGCAGCCTTGACTCAAACAAAACTTAGCACTTTATAGCTTAATAATTCCAAAATTCATGATTGAAATATTTAAAAAAATTGTTTTCACAATCCCGCAATATTTTTAAAAGACCGATCCAACAACAGCCAACACGATGGGGAAGACGATAAAAAAAAATCCTACTTTACGTCTACAGGAGCTGCGGACGGACAGATAGACAGACGGGCGTGGCGAAACTATAAGGGTTCCTGGTTGACTACGGAACCCTAAAAACGACCACATAAAGATCGACGTATCAGCATAATCTGCAACCTTCCTCAGAAACCTTTTTGACCTAAAACAAACTCAAGTTACATTATCGAGCAATGATAAAACAAGGTAACTAGGTAAAAACATAATCCTTTTTATTATAAAGCCATTCTTACGTTTGTAGTTACATTATACGCGATAGCAAGGGTAAAGGTTGGGTTCGATTCACTGATAAGTATGTTTATTTTGGGCCCCGTACTTAGGACAGTCGAGTACTTCTACCTACCAGTCCCAGGTAATCCTAGTTTGGATAAAACATTTTTCTCTAATGTAGTTGGCTTAGTTTTATGTAAATGATATGGAAGATAATGTGAGTTTGAGTATATCAAAGGCTTGTTGGAATATAGATGTGGCTACTTTGCATGTATTTGCATTATTAACGCTTCAGTTTTTTTCTGTTGTCCAAATATTGACGAGGACTTCTTCAATCCCTCATTACTGAGAATCGTGGTCACTGGAAAATCTGCCTTCATCGACTCCGGTTCAAAGTTGCCATCACCACCTGCTGAAATGTGCTGGACTTTGCTTCTTTTACTTGGCCAGACCATCATGTTGGCGGCCGGCCTCGTGGCAAAGACATGGACGCGCAAACTGTTCCCATGAATTCAGCACGTGATTCTAGAACCCTTAGCGTAGAAACTTTCATTGGTTTTGACGGAATATAAATCAGCTGTTTTATAGAAAAGTTCAGAATCATGTACTGAATCGATGTTAACAGGTTGCGCGTCGATGTCCCTGTCACCCTGTATAGTATCTATGGTAAAAGATCTGACATTTTCTTCTATTTATCAGCTCGAGCTGTATAATGCTACAAGGATCTTATAGGGCTTAAATGACGTTGGCAGGGGAGCGCTGTCAGTAAACATTTATGCAACTGTTTTGCCATATGTCACTTAAATGTATTCAAAAAACCAGATGGCAGCGTTAGTTCAGAGGGGCAGTTCTCGTAATTTTAAGAACGTATGTCATATCAGTATGATCTAAGTCTCAATCTGTCAAAAATACCTTTGTTTTCCCTACATTTTTGTCAAGTTTTTGACATTGATTGTCGCTGAAAAAAGATTACGAATGTTTTTAATTACGGGAATCGGTCACACGCCAAAATATTCTTAGACAGTAGCCCAAGTCAAAGTAAAGATTTGTCTACCAGCAATTTAATTGAAAGCACTGCTGACTGACTAAGATGGTACGGACGTAGTTCGACAAAATATTGACAAAAAAAAGGTTTACCTAGGTACACCTAATTGATAAGCAATAGTATTATGACACCCACAAACAACCCACAATATCACGAAACCCTTTTCTTTTCTTTCCGAAACCCTTTTCTACGGCCCACATTATGGACGTCAATCATAACAATCTTTTCACAAGGTGATTTCGAAGTCACGTTGTGATTTATTGGCTTGGACTCAGTGTTAAACACCCTTAAGCATTGTAGCGGTTTTTTACAGCGCTACGCTTGCTTGTTATCAATGCTGCAGTCTCGCTGCAAGCGCTACATAAATAAATACCCCAGCTGGACAGTATTAGGTCACATTTGAATTACGCAGTTGTGTATGGGGTTTCGCTGTAGAGATCAAATCAGGAATAACCTATAGCAGCTAAGCCAAAATTTTATTCTGCACTAGGGTTCTGCCCGCGACTTCGTTTGCGTGGAAATCGTAAGACAGCACAATATTGACGGCTGTCACTGCGACAATTATGTGGCGGCCACTGCTCTTCTAGGAAACTATAGCTTTACACTTCAAAATCTCAGTGATACTGTTTTTTTTTTCTATCAGAATCGTTCCTATATCTCATAGCAAATTACTTTTTTCAAAAATATTATGTTTTATAATAATATTCTGTTTCATAAAATGAAAGAGCGTGGTATTACAACCCACGCTCTTTCATTTTATGAAACAGAAACCCATATAAAGTAAAAAAGGGGAAAAAATGCAAATATTCAAGTGGAATAATTGCATTTTTATATGTAAATGAGAGACTTACTGTGCTAACGAGTGATAATCACAGCACATCGTGCTAATTAGTAACAGTGTAAAAATAAAGTGAAATAAGAACTGCAAGTTAATTTTCCACTTATCGTCTACTCGTTAAAAGTATAAAATGGCATGATAAAATTAACGGGCCTGTAAAACGAATAAAACGGATCGCAGCTGTGTAAACGGGCGGTTACGGCAAAAATCGTAAAAGAGTTTATTTGTAAAACATAGGTATAGAATAGGTCATACATATAAAATTTTGCGCTATGTTTTGTCTTAAGACGTACAAATATGGTAACATGCAAAGTAATTAATCTAAACAAAATGTCATTAATAAAAAGAAAAATATTATTAGTAAAAAAAAATGTCAGATGTGAAAATTTTAAATGCAGCATTAATAATTATTATAACTCTTTATCGTTTAAAAACTCGTCTATAGTATAGTAGCATTTATCAATAAGAATTTTCTGCAGTACGATTTTAAATTTTGACAATGGCATTATTCTTATGGAATTAGGAATTTTATTATATATTCTAGGAGCAATTCCGAAAAAGCTTTTGTACATCAAAGCAGTCTTACATTTTTAGTTACATAATTTATTTTTGTACTGAGCACGCAATTCAGTATTTTTGACTGCTGATAGTTTAATAAATAAATGCGGGTTTCTTTTACAAAACGTGCAGTTTCTAAGATATACAGGCTGATTTTTTAAAGACCAGCCAAATTTAAGGATGTGGTACAGACCATCAAATTGAACAACTTTATCCATGGGACAAATAGCGTAATCGCGAAAATTTTATCAACTGTCCCATAGAAAACTTCAATACCTACTCGACCTAAATGTATGGGACGGCTGAATTTTTATTCGCGATTACGATGTTGGTCCCATGGAGAAAGTTGTTCAGTTTTGATCTTAAATCGTTTTGTATAATTTTATTATTTATTGAATGTTATGTTAATTTTTATTTTATTTAATGTTTTATTAGCAATTATGTAATTTTATTTAATCAACTTGACTATTGTATGCCCTATGGGCGGGACATAGCTGTTCTAATTTTTTTTTTCTTTTTATCCATTTAACACCTGTACCATGTACCTACCTGTGATCCACAATAAATATTATGAATTGAATTGAATTGAAGAATTGAACCTTTAACCCCTTATTGCCTTTATTACCTACTAAACCGTGATACGCTGTCAGTAATGTTTCAATATTTACTTTTTTCGACAATTGGAACAGTGCGTAAGCGGATTTACTCATGCGATTACATATATCTTCTACGTGGAGTTTCCAAGTGAGTTTTTTGTTGTGGAAGGCGAAGAAATAGTTTTGTGGCGCAGCTTGGGAGAGGCCTATGTCCAGCAGTGGACTGCGGTAGGCTGAGTTGGTAATGACAATGGTAGGATGGTGGTACTGGCAGTCATAACAAAAGAGTAGATCCATTAAATTTTAATAAAATTATTAAATTCTAAGCGAAAATTATCTCAGCGTAAATAATCCAGAATGCCTAACTCGAATTTACCAAACAATGCTAATTTTACAAAACAAATTGTTCTATAATAAAGCGGGCCGCGCATGCTATCTTAAAGGCCTCATCGCTACCCAAATAAAACTACGTAATTGAGTTTGTCAAATTGCCCGGGCTCGGACTGACTAGCGTCATTAGGCCCTTAGATTTTATTGAAACTGGAACGTTTACTTTGTTTAGAATCGTTCAAGTGCTTTGTTTATACTAAAACATTTTCTTATTAGGTATTGTTTAGGCCCGTTAATGAGGGTCATTTAATCGTAATTAAGGCTGCGTTTGAACACTAAATTTCGAAATATCTAGTCTTTGTATTTTTGTTTCTGAAACTTTGAAAAGTCAGCAGCATCGTCGACAATAATTTAATCTTCTGATTTCATCCACGATTTGTAGGTTATAATTTGATTCTTACAATAAATAAATCGCAGACAAAAATATCTAAATAGCCGTAGATTAATAATAATGATTGAGTGTGCAAGTCACCCCCTGCTGTTTTATCTGTGTAATTTATATAGAACATTGGTCAGGCAGGGGCTATAGTTTTTCCATAGTCCTAGATAATCAGTTCACTTTAGCCACCCAAAACCATAGTCCAATATTGTTTCCATATCTTGCAATAGTCCTACACCAACCGGGGTTTGTCCTTGGGTGCACTTGCATAGTGCGAACAGGGATAATCGTCGGTTGGTGCCTCATTTAATTGAAAACGTCTAACAGCCTGTGTGAGTTAGTTTCAGCCCCCCATACGCCTTGCAAAGGTCCGAGACACCAGGGTTCTGATATATGTCACGTACACTTAGACTTCGAAGTCATAAATCGATTTATAAATGGAATGACGTCATCGTTAAGCTTCTCGCTATTTTCAGATCTTATGAAATTCAGCGGAGAGGTAGTAACCTACTTACTGATTTAGATACGACAGTTTTGGAACTCCCAAAGAAGTTATGCGAAACATTCCAAAATATAAACTTGGGAAATCAAATGGCGAAATCCTAATAAACGAGTTTGCGTTTTAGTCCTACGTCATAACATCACGTCATTGTAAAGACGTAGGTAGTTTCACCCAGTTATCGCGAAAAACTCCATGACTGGAGAAAGTAAACTTCCATATTATTTTAGTACTTTTTGAGTTGCCTATCATAATGTGAAAAATAAACTAAGTATACTTACCTATTTGTTTTCATTGCAGTTGTTAGCCAATGACATTGTTCTCCTCGGTGAAGATGGACCTGAGATCCAGAGCAGATTGGAGAAATGGCAACAGAAGCTGGAGAATGTTGGCTTCAAAATTAGCAGAACCAAAATGGAATATATGTTCTGTGATTTTGGCGGTCTCTCCAGTTCTGGAGCCATAGCGCTTGATGGCGCACTTCTCCCAGTTTGCTCCGACTTTCGGTATTTTGGTTCATTCGTGCAAAGCGATGGCGAAGTAGATCGGACGGTTAAGCACAGAATTAACATTGGATGGATGAAATGGCGGCAGGTCACGGGAACAATCTGCGACTCCCGCATTCCCCTTAAACTTAAGGGGAAGATATATAAAACCATGATTAGACCTGCTGTCTTGTATGGATCAGAATGTTGGGCCACATAAATGAAAGGCAGCTGATGAGATGCAGCTGAGATGAGAATGCTAAGAGGGATGTGTGGTATTACACGAATGGATAGAATAAGAAATGAGTACAGAAGAGGAACTTGTAATGATATGGGCATGTGTTTACGGAGAAATGAGGAAACTGTCGTGAGGAGAGTTTTGAGTATGAATGTCGATGGCTATAAGAGTAGGGGAAGACCAAAGAAACGATGGATGGAATGTGTGAATGATGATATGGTTAGAAAGGGGGTGACTACCGAGATGACGACTAATAGAGAAGTATGGAAGAAAAAGACATGTTGAGCTGACCACGAATAAATAGGGATAAGGGCAGGAGCATGATGATGACTTACCTATTTATTTTCGTGTTGCTATAACAGGATAAAATGAAAATTTCAAAGATAAATGATTTTATTTCTATAAGTAGGTTTGTACAGATGCCAGCACATCAAACTACTACAATCTGTCAAATTTCTTTAATAGATTTTCAACTTTATCGCTATAGCATTAATGTTCAAGGTTGACTGGGAAAATTTTACAGTTTCGGGTAGCTTGGTGTGCTGGCGTCTGTACAAACACTTTTGCACACCAATCATATTTTTTAAAACTACATGAGCTCGGCGTTTTTTATCTGACTACTCTGAGAAGAAAGGCCGAAACAAACTCTCAGAACTCACAGAGGTCACAGTCTCTTTTAAAGTCCAGACATAATCTTGGTCAGATGATGTGAAGACCATGTCGATTGAAGTCTCAAATAGTCTTTTGAGGAAAGAACCACACATATTGAGTGCACCTGTCCAGTCAGTGCACGCATTTGTTAGTAATTGTGCAGCTCAACTCAAAACTTAAGGAGCTCAACGAATAACAAAACACACGCCATCTTGCTACACAATGCATTTGGCTTACATTAGAGCATAGTGACGTCACAAACGTCCATTCCAGTCTGTTACATTTTTAACGGCATGGACCATGAGACTGCGCCGTGCTCCTCTGTTGATTAATTGCCGTCGACGTCTTCCTCCTGTCCCTGATTGATTACATTGTAATCTTGTTTGTGACTTGACTGATGTTAGAAATTGTATCAGTCTTGTTTTTTCATAATTCCCGGTTTTGATAATTAGTGGTCGTAGTATTTAGACTCGTTTGCCTGACAGATTTGACTGACGGGTACAATTTGTTGTGTAACTGATTCGGGTGTTGGTTTTGTTTTTTAAGAAAAGTGAAATAAGATATTCTGTAATTTTTTAAGTGAAATTTCTTACGCGGTGACTCGATAATTGGATGAGAATTGAGAGTGACATTTCAAGGATGCGTCACGTTTAGGCGCATTTTGTTACATGAGAGAGAAGAAAACTATAACTCTCTCTGTCTCTCATACTTAATCTCGCTTATTTTGTTGGGTTCTTGCTTGACTGTTGTAGTTATGATGATATTCTTCTCAAGTATATGTTGTTCCAGGGTAGGTTTCGTTAACAGAGACTTAGTTATTTATACCTATTTATGATGGCCCATGTTCAATGATATTAGGCTGATATAAAATATGCAACTACTTTAACTATTTTAGCTTTAACTATTGTAAAGCGAATAAGAGCAATGAATGGTATCAACACGTAATTTTGTAAGATTACTAAGTAAATATAAATGTCAACTAAAGCAGTGGTTTCTTAACAGAGCGGTGGCCGCCATATGTCGTCTGCAATTGACCGACAAACGACGTCACTGAATAGTTATTTATCAAAGTGAATTGGTGTGTTTTTCTAGAGAGCGTTTTTTGACACCGTAAAATCAAACCCAACTGCCATCATTTTCATGTCTGCGGCCGTTATGTGGCGGCCACCGCTCTTCTAGGAAACTTTAGCTTAAGTAAATGATTGTCCTAATATTTATGATATGGATAAGGCACAAAAAAACATTTAATAAATCATTTCATCATTCATAGTGTTGTTCGGTTTTAGCGTAAACACGTCGTAACTTCTAACTCTTCAGAAATAAAATCCTTGTTAGTTTATTATTTACTCATAGAGAGCACTTAAGTACTTAAGTTTATGAAGATAATAACTCAAAAAGGTAAATAAATCTATTAGCACTAATGACGAGAGCATGAATAAATAAACAGTTATCTTATTAACACAATTAAAACTGAAGTTTCAAAATGTGGACTAGACAAAAGGTCAGAGGTACCCGCCGGCCGATGAACTGTTGTGGTTGGTCTAAAGTTAGAATACTTTTAACTTGGTTTGAATAGTTAAGGAGGTCTAAAAATAATATCCATCATATATTATAGGTTTAATTTGGATGCCTACTCAGCAAGCCTGCTCAGCTGAGCAGGCATCTATATAAATAAAACAAAGCCGGTTTGTTACACCATTTATAACTCCAGAACGGCTGGACCGCTTTCATGTTCTTTTTTTTTGCCCAGGAGTGGGACATCACAGGTTAATAAAAAAAAATGGGCTTGCTCTTAACCTCAATCACGCCTGATATAAAGCGATGAATGAGGTCTATGATGGCCTTTGTTTGTTGCATTTGTCTCCGGCCCGCATAGCAGAATAACTATTAAGACATGGGAAAAATTAACGAAAATAAAAATGAAGGTACTTCGTTTTCTTCTACATTCGTTCTTATTGATTGTGAGGCGGCACAAAGTTCGCTAGGTCAGCTAGTTTCACCTAAAAGGTAGATAGGTATAACTGCTTTTTAGGCAATTAAGGGCGAATTCGACCAAGCTTTTGTACCAAATATTAGTCATTGTCATTATCTACAGTCATTGTCATACAATAACTGTCAGACGTCAAAAAATTATGAGTAGGTTTAGTACTGTTAGTTTATAAAAGTTTGTTCAAGTTTACCCAATCGCCTAAAATAACAGTCAAACTCCTAAATGAAAGATCAAGCAGGAATATTAGCACAAAAAGAAATGAAATCTGCCCTGAGGCTGGCTTCATTTTATTCATTCGTTCAGAGCTGTCAGTGTCAATATTCCCCAATAATGAAAAAACTAATGTGCTGATCACGTTCAGTTTCATTGGTGAAATTCGTTCTTAGTGAAAAACACTTGGTGATGATATACATAGTTGATACACTATAACCATCAAATAGGGGATCAGACACCTTTGTTTTTTTTTTATTTTTACTGATTAAAACCCACCCATGTTCCTTCAGTTGCCTGTGCCAGGGGCCACGGTGTCTCTTTCGAACAACCCGCAGCCCCGGCGGCATCGGCCCTAGCGGACCCCGTCAGTTCGTGCTGACAGCTCTTTGAGGCGCGCGTGGAACTCAACGCGCCGTCGACCCGGGCCTGGTCCTTACCGGGCGGCGAGCTGCCCATAGCTCGCCACCCGCAGGCCCGCGCCTACGGTGGCCGGAAGTCGGCTGTTGACTCCCGTCCAGGGCGTCTCCTGCAGCGGCCAGGCGCGCGAGGGTGCAGCAATTGCCTCTCCCTCACGCGCTCCGCCTCCTCCTTCGCGAGCATTACTGCTTCGCAGAAGGAGGTGACGGCCTCCCATTCACTCTCGCTCCGTACCATGGCCTGTATGAGGGCCGGACGCGAGAGGTCGCCGCCGCCGATCGCCGCCACGAGGACACGGCGGGGCCCCGCCCAAGCCGGGCAGACCTCCACCGTATGCTCCACCGTGTCCTGCGGGCGATCCCCACAGTGGTGACACCCTGGCGTTTCCTCCCGCTTTATCCTGAACAGGAACCTCTCCGAAACAACCGTGTCCGGTGAGGACCTGCGTCAGGCGGAAGGTGAGGGCGCCGTGGCGCCTCTCTAGCCACTCCTTAAAGAGGGGACTTATCGCCGCAATTGTGGCGTGCCCAGCGCTGGGTTGCGACAATCGCACTCTCCATGCCGCTATGAGATCCCGCCGGAGCTCTGTCCGCTGTACCGTGATTTCTCGCGGCAGCGGAGCAACGCCCCGGCGTTTTGCCTCCTCTCGCCACTCCCATATGTGGGCGAGGACTTTGGCCTCCAGATCCCATGGCGGCAATCCGGCAAGGAGGCTCGCCGCCTCAGCGGAGACCGTGCGGTATCCTCGAATGAGCCGGACAGCCATGACCCTTTGGGACGCGATCAACCGGCGGGCTGGTCGCCGCCTCAAGGATCGCGCCCATACCGGTGCCCCGTAAAGGGCCATGGCCCGCACGACCCCCGCATAGAGCCTCCGGCAGGAGGCGTTTGGTCCCCCTAGATTGGGAAGGAGCCGCCTCAAGGCAGCCCCGGCCCGCTCCAGTCTGGGAGCCAAACGTCGGAAGTGCTCCACGAAATTCCACCGGCTGTCGAGGACGAGTCCCAGGTACTTCATCGTCAGCTCGACGCCGATGTGAACCCGTCCCGCCGTTATTTGTGAACCCGACTGTGGCGCGTCCCGAGGACCATGAAAACACATGGCCTCAGATTTGTGCAATGCCACCTCGAGTCCCAATTGCCGGATCCTCTCGACGATTGTCGCAACCCCGCGTGTCGCTGATCGGCCGCCGCCTGGTGCGACCTCCCCTGCGCCAGGACCAGCGTGTCGTCAGCGTAGCAAACTACGCTGACGCCATCAGGGAGGTCGGCGCGCAGCACCCAGTCGTACCCGATATCCCACAGATGCGGCCCTAGGACCAATCCCTGTGGGACACCGCACGACATCTCTCGCCGGTTCCACTCTCCCCGGTGACCGGGGTAGATGACGGCCCTGTCCGTCAGATAGGCCTCGACAATGCGACGGAGGTAGGTCGGCATCCGGTGATACCCGAGTGCCTCCCTGATGCAACTCCAGGGCAGGGTATTGAAGGCATTGGCGATGTCTAGAGACACCGCCAAGACAACCCCACCCCGGGCCACAGCATCCCCCGTCGTGAGGGCTCGCACGCGCATGATGGCATCCACCGTAGAGCGCCCCCTGCGGAAACCAAACTGGCTGTCCGCCAAATCCGGCCCCACCCGCACCAGCTGCCCGGCAAGGCGGTCTGCAATTACTCTTTCAAAGACCTTGCCCACCTCGTCGAGCAGCACGATGGGCCGGTAAGCGGACGGAGAGTCCGCAGGGCGCCCCGGCTTTTTGATGAGGACCAGTTTCCCCGTCTTCCAACGAAATGGGAACCGGCCCCTGTCCAAGCATGCGCTTAGTAGCCCCCTTAGTCGAGGCCCGAGAGCCTCCAAGGCCAGGACCCAAGCTTTTCCAGGTAAGCCGTCGGGTCCTGGGGCGGTGTTCCTGGCATTCAGCCTACGTACCGCCACTCTCAGGGGATCAGACCCCTCACACAGTGAAATAAGATCCCTAAAATAGGTACATCAGCCAATTACGAACCATCAATTGCAATGGCTTTTCAAACTCAAAGCATATATTTCAATTAAACCAGTGCCTTTCATGTGCCTATTTGAAATAAATGCTTTGATTTTTACTTTGACTTACAGGCACTTTTGAACTGTCAAGAAGTCGGTCAGTCAGAAAATATGAAGCTAGTTGCCCATTCCAAAGCGTAATAGGTACCTACCAATGGAGAAGAACGGGCAAGAAAGTCCATGAACACTCTTATAGCACATTGAAGGACACTGAACCAGACATAATAGAAGTTTTATTGTTATTACGTCGAGGGACGTTAAGTGTGCCACAAAGTGAGTAAATATATTTTTACAAAAATATTAGTTACATCATTAATGTTGAATTTATAATTATATGAGGGAACGATGTAAAAAAAAGACGTACACGTTAAACGCGTCCAGATAGTAACAAAACAAACAATCCAAAAATAATATAATTAAAAATAAGCATCAATACAATTTATACAGCGTTATATTACCAAACACATAAATGTTTACACTCAAAAGAAATTTAATGCACACACGAGGGTAGAACTCAAATGTTTGTCTCTGGTTGACGTAACGGAAACCAAATACGAACCCGAACAAATAGTGTCCGTAGTGCGGTGATTACTAAACGTTATATATGTTTATGGGGCTCTATTGATGTTTCCATGTTGGCGGAGGTTACTGAGAATATAAATAGATTACCGGTCTACCTGAGGATTGCAAAGGAAAATAATTATTAGCAGTAGTATGTGTGGCCAGAGAAAATGCTGTGACTGATTTTCTTTAGCACCTTACTAGTGAAGCTAGCCTAAAATCCTCATCTATACAGGCTGATTTTTTAAAGACCAGCCAAATTTAAGGATGTGGTACAGACCATCAAACTGAACAACTTTCTCCATGGGACCAACATCGTAATCGCGAATAAAAATTCAGCCGTCCCATACATTTAGGTCGAGTAGGTATTGAAGTTTTCTATGGGACAGTTGATAAAATTTTCGCGATTACGCTATTTGTCCCATGGAGAAAGTTGTTCAGTTTGATGGTCTGTACCACATCCTTAAATTTGGCTGGTCTTTAAAAAATCAGCCTGTATATCATTTACCTAGCCTTTTTCCCAACTATGTTAGGGTTGGCTTCCAGTCTAACCGGATGCAGCTGAATATCAGAATTTTAGATGGAGCGACTGCCTATCTGACCTCCACAACCCACTTACTGGGTAATACGATACCCCTTGGTAAGACTGGATGTCAGACTTTCGGGCTACTGACGACCCGTAATGACTGTTAAAGATCCGCGAATGACAGCCGGGACCAACGGCTTAACGTGCTTTCCGAGGCACGGAGGGGTCTTGGTATGTGAAGATGGTCACTCATCCACGGACCAACCGGGGCAAGCGTAGCTTAACCTGATCGATCGACCCGTGCGGCTGTTATTATTTAGCCACAAGCCCCTCTATATCTATAACTATACTAATAATAAAGCTAAAGAGTTTGTTTGTTTGTCTCTGGAACTAACAGTCGGATTTGAAAAAATCTTTTTGCATTTGATATCCCAATTCTTGAGGAAGGCTATATGCTATAGGCTATTTATCATCATGATATGACCCTTAGAAGTCGAGTAAAAAAAAACAGTCAGAAAGAACAATATGGGATGACGAAGTATTAGCGCGGGCTGGTGATATGCGACGGGGTGTTTCGGGGAACAAGAAATTTCATGCGGACGAAGTCGCAAGCTGAAGCTAGTTCATAATAAAAGATAGACAATACCACAATAAAAGAAAAAATAAAAAGTCGACTGGTACCGTGGGACACCCGGTAGAAACGAAGTTCCTTCTGAATGTCAGGCACAATTAAATAAATTAACGTTTGAGAGTAACTAATTTAAAAAAAAAACATCTATCCAAAATTTACTCATTTTTTGGTTAGCTCTCATCCCACAAGTGTGCAGAGTATAACGTGTAAGGAACTTCGTTCCAACAAGACTTCTATACCTGAAGGTCAACCGTAATTGAAAACGTTGTCATCTCAGTGACAATAAATGTCAAAAATGTAGGGAAATTAAAGGTACTTTTGACAGATTGAGACTGAGATCTGAAGGCCAATTCTCGTAATTTAAAACGTTCAAAATCTAGTCGCAGTCTCATCTCGGCGACAAACAAATGTCAAAAACTTGTCAAAATGTAGGGAAATTAGAAGTATTTTTTGACAGATTGAGACTGAGATCAGACTGTGAACGTTCTTAAAATTAGGAGAATTGCCCCTCAGACTGTGGTCGTTATAAATTAACGAGAATTGCCCCTCTGGTACTTTTCGATACCTACATAATATTTCATCATAACTTAATCATGTAGGTACTCAGTGCATAATCAGTATATACTTAATCATGTTTTTTGTGCAGAATAAGAAATCAGTTAATAAGAGGAAGTCTGAAAGTGGCACCGGTAACTGAAAAATTGTGTGGAAATCGGTTGACATGGTACGTATCACGGTCATGTCATACGGAGTAATGAGAAAAATGTCGTGAAGAAAGTTTTCAAGTATGAATATGGATGGCTAAAGAGTAGGGGAAGACCAAAGAAACGATAGATGGACTGTGTGAATGATGATATGTTTAGAAAGGGGCTGACTACCGATATGACGACTAATAGAGAAGTATAGAGAAAAAGACATGTTGCGACGGCCCCAAATAAATTGGTAAGGGCAGAAGAATGATGTACTCGTAATTTAACTGACACCAAAACATTATTCCATAAAATAAAAATATCAATCAGATTTTCATTCGAACCGATGAATGAACCAGGAAATTAAAATGTAGACAAGGTAAAAGCGCTAAGTTCCATTTTAAGAAAGCACTAACGACAGTTACCTAGTTGTTAGCTTCAGCTATTTTGGTTTGACCTTTATAAGTCATTCGAGGACTTGCCAAAATCGTGTGGGATGAAAGAGCAACCTACATCGTTCCAGAGTATACTTATCCATATTTCTATGAAATACCGACAAACGTACTTTATTAGGCGTAGCGTAAGTGTATGTAGATTATGTTTAATGGCCCCGTTGGCCTTGTGCAAGCGCGACTGCTAAGAGTGGGGTCCTGGATTCGATTCCCGGGTCGGACAAAGTGTTATTGGATTTTTCATTAGGAAGTTCTTCGTAACAGTCCGGAGTTAGGAAGTTGACGGTTTAATACCCCCATGCCTCGGAAAGGACGTAAAGCCGTTGGTCCTGTGTCTGATCTTTCCCCGGTCGTGTTAAATTGCCTTCCCATCGGACTATGAGAGTAAAGGAACAGAGAGTGCACTTGTGTTTACGCACACACTTGTGCACTATAATGTCTCCTGCGTACCTGGCTAATCTCTGTTAAGATTGGCCAACGTGACCGAAATCGGTCGGGAGGCTATTAGGTGTCAGTTTCGCGTTGACAATTATTTTATGAAAGTTATGTCGGCTCGAATTATTATTATTATAAAGCCTATGTTGTGTCACTGCAGGGCAAAGTCTTCTTTCTGTTCAAAACTGCTTAAGACCAGCATTTATTGAAGGAGTTCAGCTCATCCTGCTATGTCCTTGTGTGCCTGCCGCGATGTCCCTTGCCATTATAGTTTGACCAAAACTGCTGTACCGCGCCTTCTGTATATGCGCGGCGAGTCGGGGGGGCAGCGCAGGCCGCTCATTCGTCATCGCTCACGGCGTCCCGCCCCCCGCCTCGCCACGCATTCCTCCCGCCTCGCCGCGTATTTCTAAGGCGCGGTACAGCAGTTTCGGTCAAACTATAAGACGCACCCATTGGATCGTAAGTGTGGTCCATTGGTCGTCTGACATGCGGCATATGTGTCCAGCCCAATGTCATTTTAGCGTGGCGGCTTTCCAAGTGACACCAGTCATATTTGGGATGGAACGTATTCCTAACCCGGTCTCTACTGATTTGTCAAAGACGTTGAATTTTTAATACATCGTAATTATTATCAGCTAAAAGTTGTTGACGAATAAACTAAGTAACTAATTTTACACGATGATGAGTTCAGGGTGCACCGTTCGGTAAGACCCCTCTTTGAGGAGTGGCTAGAGAGGCGTCACGGCGCTCTCACCTACCGCCTGACGCAGGTCCTCTCCGGACACGGATGTTTCGGGAGGTTCCTGCACATAATCAGGCGGGAGGAGACGCCCGGGTGTCATCACTGCGAGGATCGCCCAGAGGACACGGTGGAGCACACGGTGGAGGTCTGCCCCGCTTGGGCAGAGCACCGCCGTGTCCTCGTAGAGGCGATCGGCAGCGGCGGCGACCTCTCGCGCCCGGCCCTGGTGCAAGCCATGGTCCGGGGCGAGAGGGAGTGGGAGGCGGTCACCTCCTTCTGCGAAGCAGTCATGCTAGCGAAGGAGGTGGCGGGATGGGCGAGGGAAAGATCCTCACGCCTCAGCCGCCGAGGGAGACGCTCCGGGCGTCGGGAGCCGCGTGACGACTCCCGGCCACCGTAGGCGCGGGCCTGCGGGCGGAGAGCAATGGGTAGCTCTCCGTCCGATCAGGACCAGGCCCGTGCCGGACGGCGTGTATGTGTTCCACGCGCGCCTCAAAGAGATGTCAGCGTAGTTGACGGGGCCCGACAGGGCCGAAGCCTGCCGGGGTAGCGGGATTGTCCGAAAGGGTTACCGCTGCCCTGGTACGTAAAGGGCTAAGGAAGGAACACGGGTGGGTTTTAGTCAGTAAGAGTCTGACACTCCCTTCTGCTCCACCCAGAGCGGGAGGAGTCATTTGATGATTTCCCATCCACAAAAAAAAAAAAAAAAAAAAAAGGGTGCACCGTTACCTAAATACCGGCTTCCTATTTAATTATATATTTAGCAAGCCATCAAAAAAAAAAACGGTTCCCTGACCGTACCTATACTGAAAATCAATCTAAAACAATATATATGGTAACATCCACGTTACAATCTTTCTAATGGATTCTCAGATCCATCACAGTATGCTTCACCCACTCTATTTACCTACTACATAAATGCTGACAGGGCTTAAAATTGTACCAATCTTGGTACAATCTGTCCAAAATTCAGCCCGCAGGAGGCCGTAATATCGCTTTGAAACTTCGTGCTCGAAATGAAACGTGACTGTCAACTGTCAATTACATAAGTTCAGTGTCACATCACCTTTTTTATTGTTTTAATGCATATTTCACTTTGCGTATTTCTTTTCATAGGAATTTATGAATGAGAATGTAAATGAAATATGATATTAAATATTAAATTCTTAAACAGGTACACTCACGGGCACCAACATGTCAACACTTTGCAACTTTCAATTACGATTTTTGCGTGAAATAATGAATGAAACGTTATCATATTACATAAACGTATGGGTTCGAAAATGCTATGTTCGTAACAACACAAAATTTCATTCAAAAATAAAGGAGTAAATCGCTTTTGAATAAAGCCGAGTGTATACATACTTTTGCTCGTGACTGTACATTGAAGATTGTTTAACTTGAAGTTTTTTTGAAGACTGTACTTAATGTTTTGTAGTTTAAAATGGCAAAAGAATTGGTAACTCATGCGACGTTAAAGGATATAAAAGTTATTTATTATTTATTTTTATTTTAAATAGAACGGCCCAAGCCAAATACACTATTTATACATAATAATATAATTTATTTAACACAGTCATGCATTCTTCTCACAAAAATTCAAACATTCTGACAATATCATCTTCCATTCATTCGCAAACATAACAAGATCTGTGTTTGAGTCCAGGAGAGCGTTAATAGCGGCTAATGTCCGAGGAATAGGTGACTTGGAGTGTGCCACAGTATGGCAAGTTGAAACAGCCAGTAAGCGGTGTTATCTATGTTTTTTCGCGAACATCTTTGTTGTATTTGACCTCTACAGCCCAAGGTCATGACGAAGACAGATCACTGCAACCTCATGTCGATCGCCCTACGGAGAAGAGCCGCAGTCTTTATGGGTATTTAAAATTAAAAAATATTCATCTATTTACTTAGGAGTACCTACATCGTTCTACCAGTTCTAATTTTCCCAGTTCCGATATTATATTCGCCACTAATGAGAATGAATTGTCATAAAGCTGGCTTTGGCTCGAAGGAAAATGCTTTCGGTTTCGACGCATTTACTTTTTAGGAAAAATCTACTTCTCTTCGTCCGCGTGAAGTTTCTAGTTCCTCTGACCTCTGCGTCGCATCGCATCATCTACAAGCGCCATTACTTCGTTTTCGCTTAGCGTCCTTTCTGACTTTTTTTATTTTTGCTCCACTCCTAAGGGGCATAGCGTAATGTTAAATAGCCTTCATCAATAATTAGGCTATCAAATGCAAAAAAAAAAAAACTATTCCGACAGGTAATTCCAGAGATTAGCGCGTTCAAACAAACAAACTCTTCAGTTTTATTATTGGTATAGATATTAGTATATAAGTGAGCCTAATTACCCAGTTTTAATGTAAATTAACCGCTTATAAAACTCCGCACCCACTAATGAAACCTTACGAATTAAATAAAATGCTACATTAAAATAAACAATGTAAATAAACGTTAATGAAATCGCAATCGGCCAAGAGTGAGTGTTGCTCGGAAGCCGAGAGTTACCAATACCAATATTTGAAGTACTGATTGCTGGATTAAATGCGGATACAGGCTTGTGCTACTTCCATATTTCTGACGTAATGTGGGAACCTTCTTTACTTTTTCCGCCGCTTGCTATTTTGTGTCTCGGTTAATTTATTTCTGGTACCTATATTGTCTGTTATCATCGTTGGAGGGGCTCGTGGCTAAGTAATTACAGCCGCATCAATTAAGCTACGCTTATCGCGGTCAGTCCGCGGATGGGTGAACATCTTTACATACCGCGACCCCTCTGTGCCTCGGAAAGCACGTTAAGCCGTTGTTCTTGGCTGTCATTCTTGGATCTTTGGCAGTCGTTACGGGTCGTCAGAACCCCGAAAGTCTGACAATCAGTCTTACAAAGGGGTAACCCAGTGGGGGGTGTGGCAGTCGCTCCATGTAAAATACTGGTATTCAACTGCATTCGATTAGACTGGAAGCGGCCCCCAACATTATTGGAAAACGGCTGCTGATGTTTTTTTTTTTTGTTGTTTATCATAAATATGAGATAACATACTAGAACCATAAGTAAAACCACGGTTGACTAAACAGGTGGTAATGAAGTAGATAAAATTGCACAGCGTCCTTCGTCATTTGTAACACAGTACCACATATGGTACAGTTATACAGGTATACCTAGAAGATGTGTACTCTAACGAGTATCATGTCGTGTAGAAGCTCCTAGACCAAAAGCTTTGTCGGTTTCCTAAAGAATAGAGATAACGGTTTTCCACGTGCTCCGGCTTCTGATCATAGATAGAACATCTCCAACAGCTGCTACACAGCTGATTTCCCAGCGTGTGCAAAGCCGTCACAGCTTTATTTATTTATTATTTAACCATTTATGTACACACATACAGGTGGCAGGGACATCGACGCGCAAACTGTAACCATGGATTCAGCACATGATCCTCGATCCCATAGCGTCGAAATTTATCGTCGGTTATAAAAAAAAAATGTTCTTTTTCATAGAAAAGTGCATTACCTACGCGGTCAAAATGAATGTAACAGCAATATTTTTTTTTAATAACTGACAAAAAAAACCGTCTAAACTCATGTGCTAAATCCATGGTTACAGTTTGCGCGTCGATGTCCCTGCCACCCTGTATACAAGGTCAAATTAAATTAGCTAGCGAAAATATATAAACATAAAGATACAATAAAATATAAAAAATTGAAGATTTTTTTTTTGGGGGTGGCGACGACCGTTAATGTTGTTGTTACTTCAAGTATGAGTTGAGAAAATCTGTTTTCTTTTGTTTTATCGTATTAAGATATCGATACCCATCATGTCTGTAAAGTTTACACACAATAAAACTAATATTTTAAGTGACTACACTAACTGCGGTCAATGACCCCACAAAAAGTCATCGAATTAATTTATATTTCTTTTATCATGTTTATACATCGCTTCTGAGGAGTTCCGATAGCTAATTTAATTTGGCCTGTTTCAACAGACAAGAAGAAAATAACAGAAAAATAAGTATAAAAGTGATGCTTATTAAAATTTAGAAAGAAATCTTTTCCAGCTTACCTGCGATAGGAAAGTAGATAGAGAGATGTATACAACGTGTAAGAGTAAAAGACAAAATTAAATATATACGATTAAAAACAATTCACTTAGGGCTGATTTTTCCAAACCCAGATAAATTTATCCGAGGAATAGTTTTGAAATTTTGACACTTATTTCATACAAAAACTGTCAAACGTCAATTTTATTCCACGAATAAAAATTACCGGTAGATGGAAAAATCAGCCCTTGGTAAAATAAAATAAATTCCTCATTTGAGAATATACTTACACATACCTAACCTACATACTTTACAAATTTGTCTGAGAGGTGAAAAGAACTCAATGTTACGTGCTAATTACAATGTTGTAATCTATTCATAACCCTCATTTCCCTACCCTTTACGGTTTCTTTGTTATAATAGTCGGCAGAAATTACTTTATAATTTCTTTTTCATGTCAAGCATCACAAGATTAAGTACCTAGGTAAGTATTTCAGTGCTTAATTTAGGTTAAATAATTCGCCTTATAACTTAGTATAAAAGAAAGTCTAAGCTGAACTTACCTTTACAAACCATTGGCTGTAAGTAGTCAAGTTTTAACCCAGACTTATTTAATTACCAACATTAAGAGGTATTTTGACAACTCCGTAAAAGCTTTACTCGCGACTTATTACGTTTTATTTTACTTATAAATTAAGGCCCCAGAAAAGGGAGGTAAATTGTTTGGTATAAATTCTTTTTAAAAAGTTTTATATTTTAATTACGTACATTTTTAAAGTTTTTACCTAATTTGAGTTAAAATCTCGATCACTTAGAATGTCTACCTTCGAAAACTTGTCTATTTACGCCTTTCGTACTAATCAATATTTTCAGTTTTTACATGGCTGGAAAACTATTAAATTCATTAGATCATCATACATTTTAGTCTATTCCTAGATTTACATCTGTAGTATTTATGGTGTACATAATAAAGAGTTTTCTATTCTATTCTTATCTTTTAATTTAAAAAATCAAAACAGAACGGTTTATCGTTTCCGAAAGTCAATCCAGTCTCCTGATTTTAAACTCCATCATCGAAGTCAATATTTGTGCTGTGGTTAGGTATTTATTTTATTATATATAAAACACACAACATATAAACCAGTATCCCCGTTACCCACCAATCTGAATATCGTGACGATAATGGACAGGGATCCAGCACAAGACTTTTCCTACGCTATTTATTCTACCATAAATTAAAACTTACATCAAAACCACTGAATAAATATATAATAATTTAAAAATAAAACCTTAAAACGTTTCCTCAATTACGCAATTTATTATTACCGTGCTTAGAAACCCGAAAATAACTATAATTATCTGATCAGAGAAACACTTCATTTAACGAGTTAAATGACCACTGATTTGACTTGACTTTAATTATTAAATTATTTAAATTTGATTTATTCTTATTACTAGTGTCAATATGTCTATATTGACACTAGTAATATTAGTTATTCCATAAAGTATTAATCCATCACTCAATCAAAATCATAAATGTACAAACCATCCTTTATTGGAACTTTGTTCGCGAGCGGAGTCGTCCAAGCGTAAAAACTATAGACATTTTGATTTATTTCGTCCGATGTAATCTGTCAGTGAAGTTTCTTGTTGGCCACAAATCTACGGCCACGATCAATCTGCGCCAGTTTCGGCCTCTTCCTTTTATTCTTGTACTTATTAACAATTGTCGGGCCTTTTGTCTTTGATGCTGACACATTTAAATTGGAGTTGTTGGTTTTTATCGGCTCTACGACTGGAATTTGTTAATATTGTAGATAATAATATAATTTATAACGCAAATAAATAAAATTAAATTGTCTGTTTGTAATGTCAAATGAACAGATTTTTATTAAATGCATATGAAAATATATACGGTACTTATAACAAAAAAACTATTTAAAATTTTTTTGTCTGTCTGTCGGTTTGTTCCGGTTTACCTCGGCTTTGTCGGCATGACCGGTTTGGACTAGTCTTTCACTGGCAGATATGTAGCTGATATGTAAAGGAGTTATTTACGTTTCGGAATCAACCAAAAAATTATGCAAAAAGCATTGCTGTGTAAGGCTACCGGTTATCTTGGTGATGCTTGGGGATGCTCAAGTCCAGTAGTGGCTATCAATTTACTAAAAATGATTGATGTGTGTTCTAAAACACAATTTAAGCCACATGCGTCTATTTATCTTTAACCCTCAACAAAACCCTTGTTTTCTAATGGTGATAATCATTTTCGTCAAAATGTTTGCCAACTAACAAGCAACAAAATATTATAACCCCCTGTCATCCGTTTGATATGAGATCAGTTGCTGACGTTTTAATTTCTAATGAATAATGTAATACTATCATAAAGATTAACTGTTCTTCGAATAGGACAGAAATTCTTTGTATTTTGTTAGATTAATGTTGCTTTTGTTTTATCTAATCCAATAAAGATTAGGGATATGAAAACGATAAACCTAATAATATTTGTATAGAAATGAACTGTTTGTTTCGAGAACAGCAGAAATATTTTGTTATGCTGTTTGTGTTATAAATCTGTTTGAATTAGGATAGGTTTTTCTTGTTTCAAAGGATTTTGGAGGCATGTACCTAAATGCTCTAGGGTTCCTTTAGGCTGGGAAAATAACCCTAAAATATAAGATGTAACAAATTTATTTCGGTGAAATTTGCCTTTAAATAGCATACTACCTATCTATATAATTGCAATGGTTTTTTCTTCAAAAGGCCCTTCCAGACATGACATTATTAGCCTCACATAAAATCCTAATAATATTTTTTTTGGACTTCGAAAGTGAGTTCGGCGTTTTTTCTCAGGGATCAGTCAGCTAGGAAATTTCGGCGCCATGTAGTTTTAAAATATTGACCAACAAAATAAAATTATCTTAAAAGATCTACTTATAGAAATAAACATTTCATTCGAGCCCAAACTCGATGGGGTTGTGTTGTTTAATTACCGAGTTCCTATGGCTGTCTTCCAGCTCCATCATCAGACCCTGGTTACCATCTAGCACCAAAGATCTCGTCAAGACGGATCCAACGAGTCCAAACTCGATGGGGTTGTGTCGTTAAACTACCGAGTTCCTAAAGCCACCTTCCGGTTCCATCATCAGATCAGCTCCATGTCATAATAATTTTGCATCGTCATCCGATTTACACATACATGAAAAATTTCAGCTCAATCGGTTGAAGACATCTGCTTCAAAATTGAGTTGCAAGAGTCCACCCGAACAAACATAGTTACATACATACATCGCAAGTTAAACAAAAAAGGGTATTTGTCGGTGAATGGTAAATATAGAAATAAACAAGAATCTAAACATTGAAAAACACAAGAGTTTTTAATAAATATCCATTTCCTCGTTTCAGTGCACGAAGATAAATGGAATGGCACTTCATTTGTCAAAAGCAAGAGGGAAGGTTTACGATGGAATTTTAAACTTCCATTTCAATGGGCACGATTTTATATTTTATTTATCGATAAGGGAACTGATAAAATGATTTTCTACTACAATGTCTATAAGAGGTCGAACCCGTTATTAAATAATATTTCTTGCAAACTGAGCGACGATGCCGTAATGAAACATTAATGTTTTTACAATTTGATTGTTGTCGACGGCTGTGACCACAAAAAACAAAATTATTTTGTATTTCTTTTAACTCGGTAATGCAAAAGTATACTCAAAATGTTCTCTCTCTTTTCTTCTTTTAGAATTTTTTCTTATTTTACTTTTTACGTGGTTCCTCCTGAAGGAGAGTTGTGTTTTGCCATTTCAATACTTAGGCCCTTTGTATACGGCACGGTTTCTTTACGGTAACCGCACCGCAGAAAAAACGTGTCTGTTAACAAGCTTCCACGGCGAATAAACCGTAGATTTTCACGGCAAGAAAAACGTGTGTGTACAAAGGGCTAAAGCAAATTTTAGGTTAGGTTGTCACCCTTGAATTAAACAAAGAAACAGAAGACTATTCAATTAATCAATCCTTCTATCAATATTGTATTTGTTATGTTAATCATGTCTAATAAACGATATTCCATTCATAGTTGGGAAATAGCCGGAAGATGATGAAACGATATTTCCATTCGTATCCACGTATTGTTGACTCACCGATTTTCAGAAATTTCGATCACACCTAAAGCACGCAACCTGAAGCTTCACTCAGATCGAGGCAGTACAACAACACAGTTCAACAGTATTTGCTACTCTGTGGCCAGTACTTTGATTGCAGCATAGACTTTGTACCTCGATGAAAGCTTTATTTGAAATTGGTCTCAAGAGTGATTTGATCATTTGGTATTGGTAGTATTCGTCATAGTTTGTTTTTTTACATTTTTAATGTCAAAAGGAAAATGTGCATATTGCTCAAAACCAGACGTTAGGTAATGTCCTACACATTATGTTCCTATTTTACGATACGAAGCGTTAAAATGATTCGTGCTACGGATAGTGCATAATAGAATAAACACAGCCTTTCAGTGTACATGTAGTATATACCTACGTAGTGTATTCGTTCGTGCAGTCGTACACAGTAGATGAAGTTAAGCGCCATATTATTACCCATACATTAACTCCTTTGAAGCCACGACGTACGCTGAGAAGCTCTCTAATTACAACATTGGTACACTTACAGACGAAATGGAATGTTTCCGAGAATTTCACCGAGTGATGTAGGGAGACTGATTAAGGAGATATCACTTAACTTACTTCAATGGAGAAAGTCTGTGGAATTGCCGTAAATCTCCGGTGAGGCAAATCGAGAATTTGAAATGATGACGTAAATTTTGGGTGTAAATTTCACTTTCATCTTTTGCTGATGGTTGGCAAAGCTTTTAGTAATCCTTCGTGCTTTAAAAGCTTATACTTATTCAAAAGCGATAAAATATACGCTATACACGTATTTTAGCTGTATATTTCCTGTTACATCGCAACCTGTATACATTTTTCTGCTATTTCAAAATGGCACAAGCAAAACAACGTTTCGATTTCAAAAAGCGAATCACACAGTACCATCAACAACTAACGGAACCTACAAACAAAATATTTTACTAACCCGGATTTTTGCACGTGTGTTGTAGGTGTACGTGTCCTAGTTCTAGAAACAAATGAATAAATACATATTAGAATGTCATACACGAGGCAAAAAGGTAAGGCAGTGTTTTGTGAGCTGAAACTGGTCTTCAATAATATTTGATATGTCATATTTTGGTGAATTTAACTAGAATAGTTTCAAATCTTTCTCTGGGTTAAATATTCAATTGTAAGCATTCAAGGACAAGTAGGGCACTTTATCCTAATATCCATTCCTATCCTGTATTTTTTTTTTGCCAAAAAATTTGATTAGTTATCATAGGTAACAACTAAGATACAAATCTGTAGAGCATTAACTCATCATCATTCCCTTGCTCTTATCTTAATTTATTTGGGATTAGTGCAACATGTCTTTTTCTTACGTACTTCGTCAGCTCAGTAGTCATCCCCTTCAAGCCAAATCGCCTTTCACACAACCCATTCATCGTATCTTTGGTCTTCCCCTACTATTATAGCCATCTACATTCATACTCAAAACTCTCCTCGCGAAATTTTCCTCATTCCCCCACATCACATGACATAACAACAGATGTACAATAATGTACTACACCCAAAAATTAACGTAAGCAACAAGTTAGTCCTTCCACGTATAGTTTTTGCAACCCCTGTTATAATAAACGGTATGCAGAAACCGATAGATAAGGTTGGGTCAAAAGTACCCTTCTCTGGAATTTTGATACGGGTTTGGCAGTTAAAGTTTCAGTTAGACCCCCCTGCTTGTATTAGTGGTCCCGTTTCAGTATGTATTGATGAATTGGATAGTTGAGCTTAACAGAATCTGTAAAACATTGAAACGTTTTTGTTGAATGATGTAGACGTAGACTGAAGTAGGAAAAAATCTGTCGGAAACTGTTTTTCTGTTTGACTGAAGCTAAAACATTTGCAAAATGATACCTTTCAGATGATTTTTACACTATAAAAGGACATTCTAAACAATAAACTTTCCCTTGGGCAAGACATCTTTTTTTTTAACTACTTCCTGATATATCTAATAAAATATCAAAAGGCAACCACCCGCACTGGGCCCGCGTGGTGGTTTATGGCCCACTCCCTCTCACAGAGAGGAGGCCTGTGTCCCAGCAGTGGGAACATCTTAAGCTAATTATTATGCTAAAGCCGGACACTGTCATTCACGGATAATGTTCTTAAAAAGGGTAAAACAAAAGAAAACTTATAGGTATACTTCTTTTGTTTTATCATTTTTTTGTATTCCTGTTGTTTCGGTTACCAATAAAGTACAATCGACTGCAAAACCCTACTATGCAATTACCGCTTACTTCCACTCTAACTAAATTATAAACTACCGATGGAACCAAGGATTACCTACATCCAATTGTCCCATCGCTACCGTTCAATTCGCGTTTACCGTAAACGCTTTGAGGGTTAATTATCAAAGTCTATTCCTTATCTCCCCAACTCCCTCAATACTTTTAGAAGCTGAGTGTCTAATACAAAGCAAATTGGTAGTACTCGATAGCTGTGGGAAAGGGCGCCGAATGGCCCATTTCCTGGAGCACCTACCTTTATCTTTTTCTTTCTTTGCAACTAGGTATGTAATGTATATGTTACGGGCAAAGTGTGAAGTGGCTAGCCTTGACATTGCCCGGCAATTGCGTTGCACATAGTCTGGGTATAGCCTGCGCAACTGTCTAATAGTACACCCACATTTCACCGGTTATTATTTTTATTTTTTTAAAACGTTGCCCCACACTAGGAATTTCTCCTGTATCGTGGGTGCATTTACAAACATTTAAACTCACATACACAAACAGCCAGACCCGGAACAACTACTTGTAGGCCATACAAATATTGTATTATTGTATATTGTTCCGTGCGGGAATCAAACCCGCGACACGCAGCGCAGCAGTCAATCGCTTTACCACTGCGTCAACCGTGCCGTTATGTTTAAGTCCCATGTAATAAAATTGCAAGCTTATTGCCATCAACTGGGCACGAATCCAGACTTCGAGCTGGTGCTGAGAAATTCCAGAGGAAAAAATCCAATAACCAATAAATAATATAATAAAGACTATCGTGAGCGTTAGGTGTGTACAGGACGTAATTTGTGATAAGTCGTGTTCACAATTTTTTTCACAAACTATACCGGGTGGCAGGGACATCGACGCGCAAACTGTAACCATGGATTCAGCACATGAGTTTAGACCCCATAGTGTAGAAATTTTTGGTCGGTTATCAAAAAAAAAAATCTTCTATTTCATAGAAAATTGTAATACCTACGCGGTCAAAACGTATGGAACAGCAATATATTTTTTTATTAACCGGCGAAAAGTTTCGACGCTATGGGGTCTAAACTCATGTGCTGAATCCATGACTACAGTTTGCGCGTCGATGTCCCTGCCAGCCTGTATATATATACACACACCACACACATATTACACCATACCGCACACTGTCTGTCTTACAGTGTCAGAAATGTAATTATTCGAATTAAAAACCTAGTTATTGATATTTACGCATAATCTTAAATCATTATGAAAATAAAAGACACCGAATTAGTTATGATCATTGCCCGGGCAGTATCAACAACACACAAACGCCTTATATTTTACCCGTAGCACATAGAGCCGTCAAGAAATCGCCCCTAATACGAGTTTAAGTTTTATGATGCCAACTCGCCCCGGTTACGATGTTATTAGCAGATGGCAGAACCGATATTCTTATATTGCTATATTTTCGTATCACTCCATCTTTGGGTCCTTCGATTGAGAAGGAATATTGTTGCACGTGTATTCGAGTACGTTCAAGTATGCTCGAAGGTTGAAGTTCGGATTAATGCGTAAAAATAACAAGTTTTATGAAGATTATTAGAAAAAGTTACATGGGACTTAAAACAAAGCTGACGATATGTGGGAGTACCTACTACTGGTACAACTTTGCCTAACTAACCAGTTCACCTCCTAGTGACTAAGATTTTATTTATTAATGGTAATCTGTGAACAGCACTGTGGGTTACATTGTTACTTAAGTAATTTATGTTTTTTTGTTTATAATATTGCATAATGTAGCTGTTTGTTGCTCCTATTTAATAAAATAACCCTTTGGGAACAAAGGTGTGATGTTATATTATGTGTTTGTCTATTTAAAAATATCGTAAAGGTAGAAAGTTAAAACTAGCAGTCGGTCAATTGTCATTATGTAGCATATTAAGCAAAGCATAATCCGCGTATAATGTTCCCTATGCTGGGACACAGGCCTCCTCTCTCTTTGAGGGAGTGGGCCGTAACCCACCATGCGGGCCTAGTGCGGGTTGGTGGATGTCACATTTCTTCAAATGTATGGTTCTAGGACATGCCGGTTTCCTCACAATGTTTTCCTTCACCGTTTTGAGAGCAGTGGTGATGAAATTAAATACACAACGTAAAATGCCCGCCTGGGTTCGAACACATGACAAGTAAGTCGCGGGCAATACCATTGGGTCACCACTGCTCTTCGAATTCGTAATTATGTGCAACGTCCCAATTGTCGACGATCATATTTTTGAACACTCGTGATTGATTGCCTCTCATAACAATTTCTAAATAAAAAGAAATACTCAAAAGTATCTCACTAGCCAAACTGTCATAAATAAGCGGCACCTTGAAAGTTTCAGAATGAAAAATACATAGGTACCGGTAGATGAATCAATTAAAGCACCTCTACGCATCAGGTGTATATTTTCTCAAGCCGAGAAAGGTCGATTAATGTTCCCTCGTCGTTACGTCATTATTAAAGCAATCTGTTCTTACTCCATACCGTTTACGAGCACCTTCATGAGTATTTCCCGAATATGCTTCTGCACAATTTGAAATTTCCTGAATTCGATTGACGCAGTAATAATGAAATTTGTAATTTATTTTATACCAGCAGCGCCCCGCGGTTTCACCCGCATAAGTTTTGATCCCGTTGGAATATCAGGATGAAAATTATTCTATATGTTAACCATGGTTATAAACTATCAGTGTGCCAAATTTCATCCAAATATGTTCTGTAGTTTTTGCGTGAAAGAGTAACAAACATCCATCCATCCATGCATCATTACAAACGCATTTATAATATTAGTAGGAGTTTATATGATCTACAGCAGGATTATATTCATAATTTTGACAAATGACAATAGAGGTTAATATTGAATGCTTTTCAGTATCATAACATATCCCTAAGGCTCAAATAATAGAACACCCACACATCGATGTGGGTTGATGAAGCTTTTTCAATTTTGTTTGTAAATTAGGCCAACATTCGTTACATAAAATACGAAAAAGGAAGATTAATCTCAAAAAGAAAATATCTTTTCAAATCATTTTTGGAGGAGGCTAATATCGCTGGAGAAACTTCACTATGGGTCAACAATGTAAGATTAAATCTTATTGCCTTTCGATCGAGAGCATTTTTCCCCCGGATCTGGGACACTTGCGCGAAAGACATTTTCGTGAAAGACACTTGCGTGAACCCACTTGCGCGAAAAGACATTTCCGCGAATGGACTTTTGCGCGAACGGACTTTTGCGCGAAGGGACACTTGCGCGAAATGACATTTCCGCGAATGGTCTTTTGCCGAGTGGACATTTGCGCTAAAGACTTTTGCGCGAAAGACACTTGTGCGAAGGACACTTGCGTGAATCTACTTGCGCGAATCCACTTGCGTAGAGAGAGAGTTGCGCGACAATGTTGAGGAAATTAGTTTTCTTCATAACATCACGCATGTATTTTTTCAAAGGGTTGAGCAGGGGTATATAGTACGGCCACAATTCACCAGTTATGTTAAAACTGGGGTCAAATTGAAAATCCACGATGGCGGCTGCGAATTTTTTTTAATTTTTCATCATGGGTGTCGTTTTCATAGTTCTCGAGATTGCTGAAGCCGATAGTGACATCAAAATAAAAATCCAAGATAGCGAATGCGAAAATTTTCTAATTTTTCATCATGGGTGTCGTTTTCATGGTTTTCGAGGGTGCTTAAGCCGATAGTGAGGTCAAAATGAAAATCTAAGATGGCCGTCGAGGAAAATTTAAATTTTTTCTTCATGGGTGTCGTTTTCATGGTTTTCGAGGGAGAACCATGGAAACGACGCCCATGACGAAAACTTTGAATATTTTCACAACCGCTATCTTGGATATTCATTTTGACCTCACTATCGGCTTAAGTACCCTCGAAACCCATGAAAACGATACCCATTATGAAAAATTTGTTTTTTTTCTCAGCCGCCATCTCGAATTTTCATTTCGACCTTTCTTTCGGCTTTAGCTTCTTCAAAAACCATGAAAACGACACCCATGCTGAAAAACTGTACATTTCCGCGTCGAGCGCGTCATGCCTGATGCCTGAATCTTTAATATCAAGTGCCCATAACTCTTTCTCGTAAAAGAGAATGTCTGAATTTCTAACGAAGAAATTTTTTATTGACATCAAACGGATAACTTCGCCTACTTCAAAGATTGTTTAAAAACTTATATTGATAAGATTGTTGTTCAGAAGTTTGTAACAAGTAATGGGTAGTGATTAAAATTTATAATAGTTCGCTGTTTGATAGCCTGAGGCACTGAAGAAAAATATGTAGGTATAATCTACTTTTATGAACTTTCCACCCACTTTTAAATTATAATACAATCTTTGTGGGAGGATAGCTTAGTGTGCATATACACGAGCGGCACGCGTCAACGGCAAAGGTAACTGCAGTAGCGACGTAGACACATGCACACGCGTGTGTGGGTCGCACACACACACTTAGAAAACATGAAAACATTTTCATGGTCCTACCTGTTTTTGTGAGCGTAATAGATACTGCAACATGTGGTGTGGAACGAAAATCTGACTCTGGTCCTCCTACTAATCTACCACCACCTCTGTACCATAGAATTAATTAGAGATCAATAGAAAATGTTCAAAATAAAACTGCACCGTAATGGGTCTACTACTATCAATCTCGATCTGAATGGTTTTGAACGGTATTGCTAATCTATTGCATCATAATTATGTTCGAAAAATTAGTCTGCTCAACATGAATGAATGTTGTTTGACTGTCAAAATGAAACCCATTGCTACTGATAGTGTGTTATGCATTCTATGTGAGGGTACTTGTACGGTACAAGAACAAGTTCATCTCCTAGCTAATTACAATATCAATTACAAGACTCAAAGTGATTCGTTGTAAAACATTAAAATGAATCAGTAACCATCAGGTTACCAAGGGTTATCGTTTGCTGTGTGAAGTGATATAACAATGAAGTTAAAAACCTAGTTAAGTGGTGACTCAGTGTTTTTTTCAACAAGAACATAAATGCACAATAAAGTGACTGTTTAAGCTATTGGAGCATTAATATTAGAAATGAGAAAGATTATCACGAACATTAAATCTGTGAAACGGTGCTAAAATCGTAGTAAAGTGAGTTAAAAAATCCAAAGTGAACGTTAAGATTTAAAAACAATAGCAACACCCTACCACCTACTAAAAAACCGGTGGGCGCGTTCCAGCTCCTAACACAGTGAATTGCAATATTCTTAACATTAACTGCTGCACAAACGCCACCTGATGCTGATAGCGGATTTTTTTTAGAAAATGTTCCGTTTATAGCTTATTAATAAAGAATATTCCAACACAGAAAACCAGTAAAAAGTGTGTGTGAATTATTTGGAACAAAGAATTTTTTGGAAAATATTTAGTCTGCCAAACATATCCGATGATGAATGCGACGAAATTCAAGATTTAAAATGTAAAATAGAACAACTTAACCATCAATTATCCGCAGCACATGAAGAGATAAACCAGTTGTCCATTGGGAATAGTGATCTAAAATGTACAGTAAATGACGTCACTAAAAAATATGAGATCTTAAAAAAAGGTACAAAAAATTTAACAACTGGCATACGAGCAGGTTCACCAAACCCAAAATACAAAAAGCTATCAACTCCACAAAAGAAGTCAACACAAGGACCGTCGAAGATAGATTCTTGCTACACGTTATGAAAGACAATTAACCAACTGTATCGGATCCCAAATCACTTACATTAGCTTTAGATAAATCTAAAAATATGCAAAGCGCAAACACTAAAGAAACTCAAGAAACACATTAAAAAAATAGCGTCTTTTCGGAAGTGTAATGTATTATTCTGATGCACTTATAATCAAACACTTTATCACAAACGCTAAAAACTATGTATGATTTCTAGCAACAATGTTAATAAAATATTAGATATAGGTGAAAATACGTTCATAGTGTATGATTTATGTCATTACATCATGCCAAATGCAGATATAAAGCAATTGTTTGTAGATCTATATAAGAAACTCATAAACTTTACTCTTGACGATTTCTGTAATATCTACATAGGCGAAAGAAACTTCGAAGTATCTAACAACTATAGACTTTTAATAGACTACATTAAAAATGAGCTTAAAAATGTAATTAATACGAATATTGTAATATGTTCACCCAAATTTTAAACTAAGTAGGTAATAATTTTGCAATTTTTTTTTTAATAAGCGAATTGAAATATTTATTTATTGGATGTATTTGGATGTGGAATTGTGTGAGTATGCAGCTCTTTTTTATTCCAATTTCTGTCTAAAATACACAAACGATATGTTCTGGAAATATAACGCAAGGGTAAATAATAAATGAGCACGCCACAATTGCGGCGATAAGTCCCCTCTTTGAGGAGTGGCTAGAGAGGCGCCACGGCGCCCTCACCTTCCGCCTGACGCAGGTCCTCACTGGATACGGTTGTATCGGGAGATTCCTGTTCAGGATAAAGCGGGAGGAAAAGCCAGGGTGTCACCACTGTGGGGATCGCCCGGAGGACACGGTGGAGGTCTGCCCGGCTAGGGCGGGGCCCCGCCGTGTCCTCGTGGCGGCGATCGGCGGCGGCGACCTCTCGCGTCCGGCCCTCATACAGGCCATGGTACGGAGCGAGAGTGAATGGGAGGCCGTCACCTCCTTCTGCGAAGCAGTAATGCTCGCGAAGGAGGAGGCGGAGCGCGTGAGGGAGAGGCAATCGCTGCACCCTCGCGCGCCTAGCCGCCGCAGGAGACGCCCTGGACGGGAGTCAACAGCCGACTCCCGGCCACCGTAGGCGCGGGCCTGCGGGCGGCGAGCTATGGGCAGCTCGCCGCCCGGTAAGGACCAGGCCCGGGTCGACGGCGCGTTGTGTTCCACGCGCGCCTCAAAGAGCTGTCAGCACGAACTGACGGGGTCCGCTAGGGCCGATGCCGCCGGGGCTGCGGGTTGTTCGAAAGAGATACCGTGGCCCCTGGCACAGGCAACTGAAGGAACACGGGTGGGTTTTAGTCATTAAAAGTCTGACACTCCCTTCTGCTCCGCCCAGAGCGGGAGGAGTCATTTGATGATTTCCCACCCAGAAAAAAAAAAAAAAAAGGGTAAATAATAAAGCAGTTGCCATCATTTTTTAAAACTTAATGCATTTTATGAGTTATTTGGACTCACAAACAGCTGAAATAAAAACACCTACGAATACTTTTTTTCGTGAATTTTTTTTTTTTCTAATATAACGCCTACCCCTACGAACAATGTAAATGAAATACTCGAATGTAATGTAAACTGTCCAACGTAAACTGTTGTTAATAGAGCAGTACCACTACTTTTAAGCTATTTTACAATCACTTTGCCGTAAAAATCAAACTTACTAGCGATAAAAGCGATGGTAAGGGATTTCACAAGTAAGTATTATTACAAAACTAACAAAGAACATTGTATATGCATGACCCAATGCTCTTGTGGGATGTCATACAACTTTGTTGTAGAGAAAACTTTGCATGGTGTAGTTTGTATACACATTGACTGGTATCGGAGCTTTGCTACTAACTTCATGCTTCACATGGATTGATAGTTAGCACGGAGGGTTTGTTTTTTGGTGTTCGTGCAGTGATGTTGCCCTTGCGTGCTTGCATATGGTACTCTTATTAACCCCTCTAGCTAAGCTATGTTTGTACCAGGAGAGTTCGGGTTAATAGTGCAACAAGTAAAGAAAGAAAAAATAACGTTTATTTGGACACAGAACGTGAAACCCAAAATACAAATTAATAAGATAAAAACGTGTGCGGTCGGGGGTCCCCCGTCAGGAACGGAGTAAACTCCTTACGCGATACTTGCACGCACACACACATATATGTATATAACAGAAAGAGTCATGGAGGGGCATAACGCTTTTTCCTTTCGTGACGATTTCTACCAGTCATCTCAGTCGCACGCCATGTTAAGAAACTTAATTCTAAAAGTAGGAATTGAACTCACAATTTTTCGCATGCCAGTTAGTAGTTAATCCACTGGGCCATCACTGCTTCGTGGAGAATATCATTGAATAGATACTATTCGGTTGAGAGTATAGTTCATGCCTACTGGACATTAAGTATTTAATTTTTGGCCAATTAAGTCCAATTTTTTTAAAGAGAAAAGCAACAACAACTAATAATAAACAGCAATTTAAAACTTTTATTAAAATATTAAACAGTTAACATTGCGCAAAAAATACATTTATTTGAAATCGAAATTAAATCCACATACATATCTGATAAAACAATTTAAGTAAGTTCTATCTTGCGGCAAGGGCATACTTAAAATGTTTAATGATCCTGTTGCATTCATAAGTAAACACTAACTAAGGTTAACGGCACTTTGATACCCGTAATCACTTAAACATAATCATAACAATTACCCTAAGCCGACTCTTGCATTTTCCACGCTTTTGTTACCAATTAATATTTTAATGTTTCTCTTTCGAGCAGTTATTAAATTGTTTATTAATTAAGAGATTATTATAGAATTTGTCAAGTAACACAGCAGGGATGTCACGTGACCATTGTGACGCAGCGAGTGGAAGGGGTAACACAACGTTAGAGGGGCGCTCACGCATTTCGGTCACTTTTGCTCGTGAGCTAGGAAGCAACGGACGAGTTAACACTCGTCTGTTGCTTCCTAGCTTCCTAGCACAGCACTTCCTAGCTAGGAACTGTAGATTTCAATTATTTCAGTGACTAATGATTTCACGTTATTGTGATTTATTTTTTGTTCTGTTATTTTTAAATAAATAGTTCTAGGTAGTTTGCTTTACTTTAAAAAAAACGACCTTCTGATCCATAAGAATAATATATTCAAATGTATACAATCCATTTAATTTATTAACAAAAAGGAGGTTTTCAATTCGGTTGTTTTTTTTATGTTTGTTACTTAAGAACTCCTTTATTTATACGCTGATTTGCAAAATTCCATATAATATATGCCACATTTCATTATTTTGGATTACATTTGAATACATATTTTCACGTTGAATTAATTATTGTTTTTACCGTTGCGTATCGATTTTTTAAGTAAAAGTGCTTACGGTTGAAAAAAAAATGTCGCTCCCACCCGAGGAATGTACCAGGACCATACTACACTGATAGTATTATCAAATGGTAATGAAACGTATATACATAAAACCTTTCGGAATAAAATCTCTAATGATGATGAAAACCGCACCAAAATCGGTGGCGTAGTTCAAAAGAACAACACACAAACAGACTCGAAAAGCGACTTTAATTTATAATAAGTGTAGATAAATATAGGTGTATATAGAACTGAATAAAGTGCAGAAACGATCCTTTCTAAGTACATAGCCTAATATAACCAGACACCACCAAAAATATTAATATCTTATTATTACACAAAACGAAAACTATCTAACACTTTTAAAAGCAAAAGCGTACGTAGGCGTAATAAAATATACCTAAGTCACACATAAACTAAATGGTTTATAAACCGTTAAACAGCACAAAAGAAATAACAAATGTAAAGGTTAGTTTAGAAGTCAGCATGGCACCTTTATTTTTGGATTTGCAGCGAAAAATATGAAACATAATTCTGAGAATGTCACGTTAGATGGTGTTTTGCCCGGATTTTCGACACTTTCTATTATTCCCTGCTATAGAGAAAACTCCTTATTTTGTATGACATAAGATTTATATCTGTTTGCCGGTGTAAAGATAGGCCCATAGCTTTCTTGTCGAGGATTCGCACGCCCTTCAAAAGGGTCTGACGACGGAAAGGTTTTCCTGTCCCACAAACATAGCTGTGTGTTACCAATTTTCTGTGAAATTAATTAGAAGGAAAGAAGAAATAAAGAAAAATTGGTTTATTTGTCACAGAAATATGTGCATACAAAAAGATAATTAACTCGAATAAGAAAAACAAAATAGATATACACATATAATCCCCACAGCTGCATGTCATGACTGTGACAAGAAAGCTTCCACTCAGCAAGTCTGCATGATGCTGTTCTATAGGCCCACAGGCCCCACAGCACAGCGCTGATTTTCAGTGGTTACCCGAAAATTACTTAATTCAATATTTGTTAGTTTAGTTATCTTCGTGTACGCATTTCTTATATCCTAATTACGGAACTGCTACTTAGGTTTAAGTTGGTCAAACACAAATATATCAGTCTAATAGGCAGGTTAATCATGTAAAATGGGATGGGGCTCTCTCGGACCCATATAATTTAGGATGCGAGGTGAGGCAGGGTATATCTTCTGCACTTCTTTTCAACCTGTACTTGAATAATCTGATGGCCATCTATCAGATTATTCACGTACACTTTGATGCTATTTACACAAACTCCATCAACATGGCATCCGACAGGCCTTCTGCTGAGTATGGACTCAGCAGAAGGCCTGTCGGATGCCATGTTGATGGAGTTTGTGTAAATAACATCAGCTATGCAGATGACATGGTGCTGCTGGCTCCATCTATCAGTGCTCTCAGAGAACTGTTGCAAATGTGTGAGACGTATGCTGCCAGCCACGGCTTGCAGTATAACGTGAATAAGAGCAAGTTCTTGGTTTTTGCTCCTACATGCAGGAGAATGGATAAGGTTCCACCTGTTATGCTGTGTAAGACTGAACTTCGAAGAGTCTGTGAATTCAAAAATCTGGGGCATATAGTCACGGACTCTTTGAACGACGAATGAGACATGGAAAGGGAACGCAGAGCGTTGACGGTCAGGGCTAATATGCTGACCCGCAGGTTTGCCCGCTGTACAAGAGAGGTAAAGATTCTTTTATTTAAATCCTTTTGTCAGACTTTTTACTCTAGCAGCCTGTGGACAGTGTGTATATACGCAAAGGGCTGTCAATGCTCTGCGGGTCCAATGTAATAACGCATTCAGGATGCTGCTGAGGCTCACTCCGTTTTGAGGCACGCACAAATGGTTTCTCGGCGATCTTACGCAAGAAAGCTTCGTCACTGTTGCACAGAGGGCGTGTGAGTAGCAACAGCATCCTGAGTGTGATAGCGGACATGTATGACTGTCCGTTCTTCAAAACTTGTATGTATGCGTTTATGTGTGAACTAAGTTAGTTTTAAGCTTCTTTTTTTACTAACAAAATGGATCTTGTTATCTGAAATATAAATAAATAATAATTAATTAGGAGGCTGCGCGACAGCAAAGAATAGATTTTTTTTTACATTTTCATAGGTAAGTCCACACACCACTGCTTAAGTCAGCTCCCGTGTGTCTACTCCTGTGTTTCTTATCCATTCTTTTCCATAGGTACCTGCTACGTTTTGGAATGGACAACTAGCATCATCTTTCTGACTGACCGACTTCTTGACAATTCAAAAGTATAATTGGTTTATTTGAAATATATGCTTTGAGTTTTAGTTCGTAATGAAAAAGATTATAAGTTTTTTTTTTTTAAATAGGTCCTTAATAAGCGACTATGTTCTTAAAGGTTACATGTTTGAATTATAACGACTTATTGAAAATCCTCTGAACTCTAATTAGTACGAAAATCGTACATTTTGTAAATTATGAATATTCTTGCTTGTTTACGCTTACGTGTGTTTGAAATTTAGATACTCTTTACAAATAAAAATTGGTTTACATATTCGTGAAATGCCTACCATTATTTTGACACTCTGACTATCTGATTAAGGGCTGATTTTTCAATCAACAGATAATTTTTATTCGTGGAATAAAATTGGCGTCTAACAGATTTTGCATGGAAGAAGAAGAACTGTCAAAAATTCGAAATTATTCCTCGAATAAAATTATCTGTTGTTGGAAAAATCAGCCCTAAGTTAATAGACAATGGTGCCGATTCTCTTGTACACCGAACTAAACTATCACTAAAATTCCTTACTTTTGGCTATGAGAATCTTAAACCAATTCTGAAAAAAAAATCTCTAAATTTAAAAATAATTTAAGATTCTTTTTTTCTATAAGAAGTGCTGTCAAACTAAAATATAGTTAAGTTGTGTCACTTTATCAATTTCAAAATGGTAAATCGTCGTTTGTCAGGAATGAACTAAATTTTGGTGATTTTTAGTCTAGTTATAGGCATTTGTGACAAGAGAATCGGCACCAGTGTTAACTTATGTAATACATGTCGTGCCGTGTGTGTCGTGTCGTGTTGTGTGTGTACGTGTCTTACATGTCTTTAAAACTTAGGTACACGTGTACCTACCTACATATTCCTAAACAGAGAACACTAACAAATGTAGGTACCTACTATACGTAAACGGATCTGTCTCACCACTCTGACCACTATAAGGCTTTACTTAACAAGAGCCCGACTCACTTTGTTTCCTTTTTCGTATAAATTTCATAATACGGATCCAAACATCACTCAGGGGCTGATGAAAGTAAACAAAAGCATTGTTATATCTCCTTTTCTCTTGGGAGTTTGCCTAAAAACGTACACACAATTTTGCTTGAACACTTGTTATCATGCAGTGCGGTTGTCTGCGACGATACTCTACTTCATTGTTTCTGTTCAAAACATCACTTGTCATGCTCGTCTTAACTTGCGCTTCCCGCGTCATGCGGACATAAATGCGACTGTATACATATCTGTATGCATACGTAAATCTATGGTGTTCCCGCCGTTCCTGGTATTGTCACACTGCTTTTTGTTCCCATGCTGACTACCGTACGGTAGAAACCACTCCATTCTGTTCACTCCGCTTGTTCAAATTAACCTATCAAGTGTTTCATTACTTCGAAAGTTTAATTGCTTATTGGCATGGCGTGATTGCATGTTTCGCTTTACAAAATGAGAATATGATATAACTTTGCTTAGTCTGGTTTACTCGTATTACACCGAAAATTTACAGTTTGTTTGGCTTCGGGAACCGAGTCACCTTTATTTAAAATTTATCGACAAATATTTACTTTTAAAGATAGTTGTTCGGTAATAAATTATGGGGACGTATAATAAATTGTATACTTTTCGAAGTTTAACGATAGGTACCAAAGTTAATATTCTTCGACGCTACAAAGTTTACGACGCACTTATCTACATCTCTTGGTATATACTTTACAAAATAAATGTAAGAGATATGTTCTAGATGTCGTTGCTTATTAAAATACTTACTGTGTGGGTATTTAATATGATTTATGGAGTTGGAGTTTTTGATTCACTGTCCTGTGAACCCGTTGGTCAAAGTATTATTAGGTTTTTCCATCAGGAATTTTTGTCAGAATCTTATGTTGGAATAATTTTGACACGCGACTTCGAAGGACCATAAATTGCAGAGAATATAATTTTGCGGGGAGTGAGCTATTGACGCGCAGTTATTTGATAACTATAAAATGTTGGGCTTACTTGGGAATCCTCTGGATGGAACACGCTGACACAAGGGGCCTTTTTTTTTTTTTTTTTTTGTGGATGGGAAATCATCAAATGACTCCTCCCGCTCTGGGTGGAGCAGAAGGGAGTGTCAGACTCTTACTGACTAAAACCCACCCGTGTTCCTTCCTTAGCCCTTTACGTACCAGGGCAGCGGTAACCCTTTCGGACGATCCCGCTACCCCGGCAGGCTTCGGCCCTGTCGGGCCCCGTCAACTACGCTGACATCTCTTTGAGGCGCGCGTGGAACACATACACGCCGTCCGGCACGGGCCTGGTCCTGATCGGACGGAGAGCTGCCCATTGCTCTCCGCCCGCAGGCCCGCGCCTACGGTGGCCGGGAGTCGTCACGCGGCTCCCGACGCCCGGAGCGTCTCCCTCGGCGGCTGAGGCGTGAGGATCTTTCCCTCGCCCACACAAGGGGGCCTGAGAATAGGTAACACGCGTTTGCTGTTCTTCTGGATTCAAGGTGATGCACTTCAGTTGACATTTGTATATCACACGCGTATGTATATTAGCGGCTTGTATTATTTTGCGGCGCGGTGCGGTATTAATAATAATAATAATAACGAGGTGTGCAGTCTCAGGGAATATTTTTTAAAAGCCGAAGTGGGTATGCACCGTGATGTGGTCGCAATGGACAAGGGGCTCACCCCGCTCTCCATGGCGAAAGAGAACTGGCGCAAACCTGTAGTACTTACTACCGATGAC
This sequence comes from Apamea epomidion, assembly GCA_947507525.1. Taxonomy (NCBI): domain Eukaryota; kingdom Metazoa; phylum Arthropoda; class Insecta; order Lepidoptera; family Noctuidae; genus Apamea; species Apamea epomidion. The sequence continues at coordinate 9,070,271 of OX382232.1, forward strand.
CGCAAGAAGGTATGGCAAAGCAAGGAGCTTCACGGGCGCTTCTATCGGGCTCTTCATGAGCCCGGTGTAGATTTCTTAGCGTCCGTATCCTGGCTGCGTTTCAGTGACCTCTTCGGGGAAACTGAAGGTTTTGTCTGTGCAATTATGGACGAAGTTATCTTGACGAATAACTACCGGAGACATATTATGAAGGACGGGACGGCTGACGTGTGTCGGGCATGCCACCGTCCGGGTGAGTCCATCAGACATATTATCTCTGGTTGTTCTCGTCTGGCTAACAGCGAGTACTTGCACAGGCATAACCAAGTAGCCAGGATTATTCACCAGCAACTTGCTTTGAAATATAAACTTGTCGACTCTGAGGTACCGTATTACAAGTATGTGCCCGACCCAGTTCTCGAAAATGACCATGTCACGTTGTACTGGGATCGGTCTATCATCACTGACAGGACTGTTGTCGCCAACAAACCTGATATAGTGGTGATAGATCGATTAGTGCGCCGCGCAATGATTGTTGATGTTACCATTCCACATGACGGGAACCTCGTGAAAGCTGAGAAAGATAAACAAATCAAATATCTTGACTTAGCACGCGAGGTTGTTGACATGTGGAATGTGAGCTCAACTGTCATTGTGCCGATTGTCGTATCGGCCAATGGCCTGATGGCCGACAGCCTCGATCAACATCTATCGAGGCTCTCGTTAGGCGGTTGGATCAAGGGCCTGATTCAGAAGGCAGTACTCCTCGATACGGCTCGCATTGTGAGGAGGTTTCTATCTCTGGAGCCCTAACCACCGGTAGCTTGGACCCTGCTCCCGACACCGGTGGATCACTATTTTTTTATATTTTTAAATGTTTTTTTTATTTTTTTATTTAATCATACTAATATTTAAAAATGTAACAAAATAAGACGACTAAATAAATAAACGACATAATAATAATAATAATAACAACTTTATTTCAGACCAGGGTCCATAGAAAATAAGAATTACAAATATAATTAATAAAATTAAAATTAAATTAAAATTAAAACAAAATTAAAACAAAATTAAATCAAAATTAAATCAAAATTAAATCAAAATTAAAACAAAATTAAATCAAAATTAAATCAAAATTAAATCAAAATGTCAATCAAAGTGTAACTTTTACCTCCTTGGTACAACGTGCAAACCTACGGGCCAGCATGTTACATCTAACCGCCAATGCTCTGCGTTCCCTCTCTAAGTCTACATCATCAGACAGACTATCGGTGACCCAATGTCCCAAGTACTTAAACTTCGTCACTCTGGTAAGCGGAGCGTCCCCTAAGATAACAGGTGGGACCGAGTCATAACATTTGTTCCCCGCTTTAAAAGCGGTTTGGTAGTTTTATATCAGAGCGGTGCGATTGTAACAAGAGTTGAACACAATAATGATAACAGCGATCCTTTTCTCCAAATCACAGCGCTGGGTAGTGATTGGTTGCCGTAGCGGTGGATGTGCCGCTGATTGGCGCGTGTGGTGATCATTTCTTCTCTCTCTGTTGCATGGGAGAGGGATAGGAAGAAAGGAGATATAGCTAGCTCAAAAACTGCGGTCAAATAGGAATTCTGCATTAAAAAAATGTGAGATGCGTTCGGAAATATGATAATAAAATCTATATTACGCAAAGTTACGCGAGCCTCAGTAGCAGCCCGGAGTCTGCATTTCTGTCTGGTTGATAGCAATAGACTCATGCGCCATTTAATGGGACTTAAACCTAACTAGCGAAATGTGGATGTACTAGCGGCACACCTCTGCCTAACCCTTCGGGAATTATTAGGCGTTAGATCATGTTAAGTGTGTATATCTATCTACTCACTGTACAATTCACAGCCAAACTCTTGACTAAAAATACTGTTTATTTAATCTTCGTTATTTACGACTACCCTCTAAAATTCATTGATTAATTATAAAATAGAAATTCTTTATAATTTTATTTTATTGCAAAATGATTTATCGACATAATACCCAAACCAAACTCAAAGACGACTCCTCTAACATAAAACTCCCTCCCCGGCTAATCTTAAAATCCAATTCACCTACATCTTTTAAGAATTCCATATCTTATGAGATACGGTGGTAGTTCTATTCCGAGTAGCGTTGAAGCCTTGGGCACTCTCCCGTCGCCTCGGGACCTCCATTGTATTCAAACACACTCCTACGGAACCTACGTAGATACGTCAGTACTGAATCGTATGATGTTTACATTCAACATCGCTTGGGACTGTTATTTCTTTGATAGTTCCCGTGCTTTGACTTTATTATGGTTTTATAGCTATTTGTTTTGTTTTATCATCGGTTTTATGTTTTTTTGTAAGATTTTTACCATGGTTTGGGGATTGGAGGTCTAAGTTGATTCAGATACTTCCGTCTTTTCTTCAGTCGGATTGGCTTGGGCCTTATGGGAGTAGTTTATAACGTCGTCAAACTCAAATTAATTTATTGTCACAGGCAAAATGTCAGTTCTTCCTAATTAGCTTTGAATTATGATATCGCAAATCTTGAATCTTGTCTTCAAAACGGTGAAGGAAAATTTCGTGAGGAGACTGGCATAGAACCAAAAGATGCGAAGACATGCGGCACGTGGTGGATTATGGCCCACTCCCTTTCACAGAGAGGAGGCCTGTGTTCCAGCAGTGGGATCGTTATAGGCTGATTATGCTATGATATCGCAGCTGACAGCTCAGGAAGCACCGGACGATCATACAACCTACTTTAAGCAAGATACGCCATAAAATATGTCATAGGTAATATGGCCTGGTGTCAGCAACTCCACGTCAATGCGCGTATTTTGCGTACGGTATGTCATAATTAAGTTTCTTACAAAGTGCAACTGATACAAAGTGGTAGCAATAAACTTTCCAAATCTTTCGTTTTCGTTTTACTATCCGACACTTAAACCAATCGGAAGACTCTAGAAACTATAGGATTATGGCCCGCATGCGAAAACGATACTTAAGAATAAATGTTTATGGAATCGGACTATAAACGAAATCGTACCTAAATAATATTTTACAATCTAGATTCATACTTTTGATATAAAGACCTACACACAATACACAATCAGCCTATAATGTTCCCACTGCTGGGAAAGAAGCCTCCTCTCTGTGAGAGGGAGCGGGCCATAATCCGCCACGCGGGCCCAGTGTGTGTAGTTAGATAAATAAAGCCTCTCTGTGAGAGGGAGTGGGCCATAATCCACCACGCGGGCCCAGTGTGTGTAGTTAGATAAATAAAGATTTAATAGTCCAGTTAATAAAGGAGTTGTAACACTCTACAACTCTTTTATTAACTTGACTATTAGGTCGTGAGTACTCTAAGCGATTCTTTCAGAAACTTATTCAGGGTTCTTAGGAAGTGAACATACTAAAAGACCTGACGTCTAGGAGGTGAGCCAGAGTGGGGAGGGGCACAAAATTACCACTTTTAAGTTCTTCCCCTATAGGTACGTAAAAAAAAACAGTTGATCCATACATTATGTCGAGTTATGCGAACATAGATCTATGGATCAACTGATTTTTTTTTTACGATTTCAGGGTTGGTCCCGTAGTAAAAGTTGTTCATAATGATGAGTACAATGACCCCTTTTAAGGATTAAAACGATCAAAATTTAACGGTGTATACATATGCAAATTATGTCCCCCTCCCCCCACTCCGGCTCACCTCCTAGTCGTCAAGGCTTAGTATGTTTACTCCCGAAGCACCCTGAACAAGTTACTGAAGGTATCGCTTAGATCCCTGCTCACGCACTCCACACCCCCTTTTGAGCCATTCTTTGAATGAACTAGAAGTAAAGGATTGATTGCACATTCGTTTTTTTTTTTAATCACTCCGATCCGATTTTATTACTATATTGTACAAGAACAAATTAACACTAATATATACCTACTATATACAATTATATAATACGAAAAAATATAGAAAAAGGCAGTAGTTCATTGGGCATCAAAAAATTCGTCCGCATCACTGTCAATGGGATAAGTGCCCAAAAGGCTGGCAGCGTTACCACGTTGGATGGCAATGCTGATTCTTTGGGCTAAGAATAGGCCAGCCTTCTGGTCACGTAAAGAGTCAACCAACCGCTTGGCGATATCCCGAAAAATTCGATGAGCACTCGGACCCCAAGGCCCTAGTGTTTCAACCCCAAACGGCTCCAACATATAGCTCCCAATAAGGTTGTGATATTGGCGCCGTTTGAGGTTTTCTGCTCCTGTAGCAGCCGCCCCAGCACAGCCCGCCGTGCTAGGAAGATGGGATGGCGCGAGGGTGTCAACACAGGTTGCATCCCACACCAAAGGCCTACCCAACTTCCAAGGCATTATGGTCATTCCATCGGGCTTCTTTCCATCGTCGCGTGCCAAGCCATTGGGTTCTTAAACAGCTGGCACCCCGGCGGAGACAAGAGCCCGACGGATGATGTCGTTAATGCTGGCGTGCCTTGCCATCCGTCCAGCGCTCTTGCTGCAGGATAGGCCATGGTGTCCGAGGCAGTCGACTGCTTCACCGCATTGACAGCGATGTGGAGCTCCGCAAGGAGCGCCCAGACGCAAACATGTAGCGAGCTGGAATGTGGTGTCACCCAGCATAGTGCCTATACCTATTGGGTGACGGTAGCGCCTGAAGCCAGAGGCCCGACTCCCATTCACCCACAGCCAGCAGGCGGGCACGCTCAGCAGTATTGGTGGACGTATTAATAAGTTTATTCCGTACCAACCTGCAGAGCGGCTCATCCCACTGTCTCTGGGAAGACGGGTTCTCGGGCTGAACCGTGTCCGAGCAAGCCACTTTCCAGGCGTTCACCGCGTCGGTTAAGCACGGCACTTCAGAGTCAACCTGAGCAGGAACCAAGATTCGTGTAGTTAACTTTTCGGTGCTGTGGACCGAGGATAGGAACGGCGGTAGGCTTACACTAGAAATTTTGCGGAAAAAAAATGAAAAAAATTTTGTTTAATTTGATAATAAATTAACAATGTCATTGACCATGAAAAGTATAGGTACGGTAAACTATTTATAGCCGTTACAGGAATCGTTTCATAAATAAATTTCATTACAACAAGTAAACAATTTTCATTATAATATTAATTTGTATATAATTTTATTATTTGTTTAAAGGTCAGTGATTGCGAATGATTTATTGCATCGTTACCAATTTCATTATTCAAGTTTAAATACTACTGTTTACATTTAATTATTATGAATTAAATTGGTAACGAATAATTTAACCTATAGGTCATAGTTGGGAAATCACTGCAGTAATAGTATTTTGTTGTCATAGGTATAGTATAAAGTTTCGAGACTTTTAGGCCTCTGCCTCGAATCTTGCGGGCAGCGGGGCGGCGGCGGCGGCGGCGCGGGAGCGGAGCGGGCAACGCAGACCCGTTCTCGAAACCAGCGGGCAGATCGCGCGGCACTATAGCGGCGTAGTGTGGTGTTCGTGGTTATGTCATCGAGATATTTGTTTTTATTCGCGAACGGAATGTCTGAACAACGGCGACAACATCTTTTTGATTCTAATTTATTCCTAACGCTCGATTTATTGTGGGAAAAAGACTGCAATGCAGATGCGCGGGCGGTCTCCGCTTGACTGGAGTGCACCACTCGTTGCCCGCTCCCGCGCCGCTGCCGCGCCGCAGTTTTCGAGGACCAGTCCATTTGATTTTTGGCATTACATGATTCGCCCCACTGCCCGCAAGATTCGAGGCAGAGGCCTAAGGCATAATATTATTATCTCCTTTATTTCATTTAAATACTTACAAATTACATTTTTAAATATGTTTATAAACAAAAAGATTAAAAAAAATTAAAATATAAAAAAAAGTAGCCCACCGGTATCGGGAACAGGGTCCAAGTTACCGGCGGTCAGGGCTCCAGAGAGAGGAACTTCCTGACATTGCGAGCCGTGTCTAGAAGTACCGTTTTCTGAATCAAGCCCTTGATCCAGCTGCCCAACGAGAGCCAATATTATTATTATTATTATAATGCTGTACCGTGTAGTTTGTGGCCAATGTTTTCCTCTTATTCGAGCTAATTATCGAAGTGCCAATCTTTTTTCGATCATGCGTTTCTGAAAATAGTTGTCCCATAACCTTTTTTTTTGTTTGTTTTTTGTTTTTGTGTGAATATTGTGTGCCTTACTTAACCTAGGTCAAATAAACTTATTTTCTATATTTTTATTTTATTGTTACTGGTTGTGCCCTTGACTTCGTACGTGTGCATGTCAGAAAACAAATTGGATTTAATGGGTTTTCATTTTTTACGCGGATCCATAATTCTTTTTCTTAAATAAAAGTAACCTAAGTTATTCCTTATAATATCAGTTATCTGGCAGTAAAAATTCCGTCAAAATCATATTTTTTTCTTGTACCTAAGTTTTTTTTTGTTTATATAAAGCACTTAACCTAATTCACATTTAGTTGTAGCCACACAACGAAAACCTGTCTGGGTTTATCTGCATGTTGGTGAGCCGTTCATATCAATTCTATAAACAATATAAACAATTTATAGGTTACATTAATACATAGGTACATACATTAGGAGAAATTTTGTGTAAGGGACTACTCACACTTATTCAGCTCCATTCGCGTTTCGTTGAACGATTTTAGTCACACTTATACAGTTCTGCTTCTATCAGCCGCGTACAGCGTCATAAGAATGAGAAAAGCCGTCATAGTGTGTTATCTCCGCTGAAACGCTTCTCTCTTCCCAAGCATTATTTTTTCTCTGTTGATCGCTATAATGTGACGAACTAATATCGTACAAGCAAGAATATTTTTGCACTAGCAATATAAGTTTCTCTTCGTTCATCATTTTATTTCGTAAAAATAAAATAATTATAATTACTTTACTTTTAAAGTCCGAAGTCTGAACTCTTTCAATGCTAAGGGCATAATGATAACGTAATAATAAATCAAATCTATGCAGGAACTATGCAGGTCGCAACTTGTCGATAAGGAGTCGAAAACCATCCACGTACAGCGCTGTTCCGCCGCATTCGACGTTGAATGCGACGGAACAGGCGTGAACGCGGCAGAACAGCGCTGAACTCTATCTATAGCACTCGCATGATAATAACACATTTGTCCTCAATTTATACTTGTTTGCCGCGAAAGCTGAATAGAGACGGAAAGCTGAACGGATGCGTACGCGTCTCCATACAAAATCGTTGGTTTCTATGGGCATAAGCTGAATAGAGCTGAATAAGTGTGAGTAGTCCCTAAGGAAACGCTTTGATTTGTACTTATAACTTTTCGAACTCGTTTTGTATAACGTTTGCAAGTCTTCTAAAAATTTATTAAGATAAAAGGGTACTAAATATTCTGCAACCTTCATCCCGTACACATTATTAAATTTTGGTAAGATGTATTTATTTTTAAGTGGTATCGTTCTCAGAAAGTCAGGTCTTGTTTTTTCGGTTAGCAATTCAGGTCTATTGACTTCGGATTCCGCTAGAGTACAAAATTAAACTTTATTGAACACATTCATAACATTACAATATCTAAAGAGGTCGTCGTCACTGTTTATGAATTTCTTGTTTAAATGTTTTGGCGTAATTACTTTTAATATTCTTAGTTGTAACTTATAGAACTTAAAGAAAATAAAATATTATAAATATCGGTCTGGTATGTATGATAAGTTCTCCCATAGCTGCTGAGTCCGTAGTTGATAACAGAGTGTGCTAGGGCCATAATATATAACATTCTAAGCGTTTTGTAAGGCAGTTTATATTTCAGTATGCTAAGCTTACCTAGTCTTAGAACACATCTCAGTTTGTTGCATAAGTAATCTTTGTGCGGTCTCCAACAGAATCGGCTATCAACCATTAGACAGACATTAGATATACATGTGTTTATCAACTACTTCTAATAACGGGCATTTGCAAGTATTTGGAGAGCTATGTAGGCAAATGTGTTCGTGTGCTATATCTGTAGGCATAGTGGAACATTTACTGTGTGATGAATGTATGTGAACAATTTTTGTTTTGGCTGCGTTTATTACTAATCCTACGTCATGAGCTCATTTACACATTTCGTCGAAGTTACATTGTAGGGTTTCTTCAGCGTCCTGGATATTTTTATTAGCGACTAATATACACGTGTCGTCTGCAAATTGGTATACAGAGCCTGAATTTATAGCATTACACATATCATTCACATACAGTAAGTATTCTGTCGGATCTATAATTGAACCCTGGGCAGTTCCTTGCGTGGATGGATGTTTTGTACTATACTCATTTTGTATTTTAACCGTGTACCTGTTTGTGTGATAGTTTTTTAATAGTTCTAATAGTGGCCCTTGTATTCCATTTTGTGACAACTTGTCAAAAAGTGTATTACAACGGAGCACAACGAATGCTTTGCTAAAATCTATAAAAAGTGTCAAGACATGTTTTTTATCACTTAACTGTCTATTGACTTCTTCGGTAAATTCTCGTAATAATTGTGTCGTACCCTTATTTTTCTAAAATCCATATTGTTAATTGTTAATTATTCCGTGTGTTTGCAATAAGTTATTTATCTCATTACCAAAGTAACGTTCTAAGATTTTATCTGTACAAGACAATACAGTATGTAACGAAAACCCTGTTGTTCCTTGTAGGAGCGTATAAATATGTCTATAGGCTTACCATTAATGAAGTTATAGTTTAAAAAAATACAAGTGGTGGCCGAACATTGTCCATAATCAGATAGTTTTTAAATTCGATACATTATTACAAAATGTTTTTAACATCTGAACTTACAAGTACTAATCGATCTAGCCTACTACGGTCGATAAAAATAAGCCGCCGGCGGCGGCGCCTTTGATTCGCGATAGCTAGAGACAGGTTGGCGCCAAAGCATGCCACCTGCACCGCCACCGTGGTGCACCCTTTGTACGACCGCCACTAGCCGATTATCCCCCTCACTGCCCCTCAGTCGCCTGTGCAACTTACTTCCGGACGGATGTATCGTTGATCTACGTTGTATCGTTGATCTACGTTGACAACATTAGAAAAAGAACCAAGTTATTGTGATTTTGTGAGTGAATTCTGTGTGCGTTTTTTTTTCTAAATGTCTTATTCAAATGAGGAATATTTTAATATGTTGATGTGCCTCGGGAGATGTGACTGCAATTACGCAGATGCACGTAGGCTGTACCAAGAACGTTTCGCAACTCCAAGGAACATAACCACAACATAATATTGCCGTTCCGTCGACGATGGCTTTCTAACGTCTCCACATACGAACGATCAACACCGGGTCTGTGCACGGTCAAGACCAACATCGTATTGACGCAGAAAGACCGAGGACTCGAGCCAATGACATTAAGGAAGAAATCCTCGAGATGTTTGAAGAAGACCCTACGAAAGTACGCGCTCTGTGGGTAAATAAATTTGTTTTTAAAGTGTTAGTAAAGTGTTTATTGTAATTATCAATCGTGCAAACTTGATAAGCCAACTTTTTGAAAAGCCAAACTAACGTTCCCAAAGTGTTATCAGTTAAACAGCTGAGTGATGTGAACGTCACGTGACGAGTTCATGACCTTAGTGCAGTATGGTAGTGTGCGGCGTGGCGGGCGGCGACAAAGCGACAGCGGCGCGACGGCGCCTTTGTTAAAAAGCAAGTTGCTACCTATTTCTCTTTGCTGGTGAGCAATCAGTGTTATTTTTCAAATATTGATTTTAAAATATTTATTTTGCTTTTTATTCCTTGAATATTTTTTTAATTGACTTACGTAATTACTATCGGATATCGATTTTGAGAACGTCCCTACTTAGAACAACTGGGTGGTTTACATACTGTATAGTGATACGTCGATAATTATTGACGTCATTACCCTTTTTGTGTATAGGACGTATCACCCCTATCTTTAAAAGGTCGGGATACGTACCTGTCTGCAAGCAGCAATTAATTAAATGTGTAATAACTGGGATTAGTTTAGCTAAAGTATACTTAACATCTTTAGCACGTATCCCGTCGTAACCCGGGCTTTTCTTATCGTTCATTTGTTTTATTATTCGTTCAACCATATCTTCCCGTGCTGCAGTGCGATTCTGTAACCATATCACCGTGAAAACTTAGGTGAAGTGAGCGTGGAGTGAGCTGTCATTCCAACTAATGCCAGGGATTTACACTATTGACAACTTACTCTAAGCTCACTTCACCTAACTTTTCACGGTGAGATTTTTACAGAATCGATCGGCTGGTTTCACTGTTATCGTCCTGTCAGGAACCATCTCGTACTTAAGTTTGTCTAAAAGAGGTACATCGCAAGAGTTGCTTAGGTTTTTGATATTAGAATTAAATTCGAAAAGTTATAAGTAAAACGTGTTCAATACATTGCATAATTTTGCCGGTTAAACTATTCACAATACACTTTCCTGATAATTTCCTTACATCGGACTTCACATTTTTTAATTAATCTTTTATTTTTTTTATCTTATCGTTTGTTTTGTCTGATGTATATATCTGGTGTATTGTGTCTTTTAGTTTGTGCCAAATAAATGTATTTTCTTTCTTTCTTTCTTTCTTTCTTAATACTCCAAATCTTTTTGCTATTTTTGAAATTTGGGGAAACTTCCATCATAATTGGTTTATTTCTAATGTAGTTTGTGTATTTGTTGGTTTTATTTCTATATCTATTGTATAACAATCTTTTCTGTGGGTTATTTTCATCTTTGAACTAAATATTGAACAATAAGTCCCGCTTCATACACATCTTGTTAAGTTTTTTATTGGCCCAGGGACATGTATTACGTTTACTAAAACTGCTTTTACTAATTGTAAATTTACTTTTATCGTATACATTATTAAAGCTAGTACGAGTATGTATGTACTCTACTATTTCATTTGGGCACCCGTATTAAAGGGGTATACTCCAGTCGATGTTATTCAGTTCACTGTGCACTTGGCGATTATCTATCTTAGTTATTAATTGACTAGAAGAGTGTGTCTCTTGTTTAGCGTGCTCATTATCGCACAACTGGTTATGCAGTGATCGGCCGGTGAAGTGTTTACAACAGAGGTATAAATGTTATACGCACTAGCATTGCGAATGAACACATGATCTATACATGACTTCGAAATCCTATCACCGTATTTTTCGATGCGTGTATAACAATTAACGCCATTAACAAACCCCAGGGTGCACAGCGAAAACAAAATAATATTGTTTTACCACGGGGTTTTTACTTTTAGATTTATATTCATATCTCCCATTATTACTTAGTCCTGTTTTATAGGATATTTCGCTATTAAGGATGACAAGCCCTTTATAAATCGCAGTTTGGATGTGCCGGGCGGTCTGTACACGGCACATAATCAGAATTTATACTTAACTCGCCAGTCACACATTCAAACTCCTGTGTACACAAGTTACTACATCTCATAAAAGATGCAGACTTATGAATATACAATAGCACAGCCCCTCGTCTTCTATAAGTTCTTAATTCTGAACATAAGTTGTAGCCAGGTAATTCAAACATTTGTACCAAGTCATTTTTAATGTTGACTTCAGTTAATAACAGAATGTGAATTGTATGTTTAGTATTTAACACCATGTACTCAATTTGAGCAAAGTTTTTCTTGATAGATCGTATGTTTACATGCAGAAGGTATAAACCATTTTTCGGGTACCGGTATGAAGGTAGGAGGTAGAATGATGATTTTACCTCCATGTTTGACAATTAATTTCGACTATATTATGTTTTGTTGTATCTAGTATAGAAAAATATTATGTTTATGTAATTATAATGACAATAATATGAGTACTTACCTACTGTCTATCGTGGGATGATTTTACCTTTTCGATATCGGCAATCGAGCGGATTGTGGTTATTCTCTTTTCTTGGACACTTTGACGCAGTAATTAATATATTTCCGTGCTTACACCATATAAAGGTAAACAACCCTTTGAGTTGTTCTTTTGTTTTCCATAACAGGTAGGCCGTCGACGGCGTCAGACACTCCCGAAGATAAACTTTATACCACCGTCATTCCCTATGCTGGCAGCAGATATCGTCGTATTTTTGGCAGCGTCGATCCATAGATCTCGGTTTCCCTCTCGATCGGAGTCTGATCTTTGTTTCTCGCAACATTTGAAAGGTTTCTCGTTTTTTTCTATAAGCTTTTACGACGCCATCCGGGTTTTGTGTTATTGTTTTGGCAATTTTCTTGGCAATTTCTTCAGAATTGTCTTTGTCAGATGGGTTGATGCCACATATTTCAAGTTGGTTGCATCATTGTGCTTGCTCCATTTGATTTAATTTGTTTTCCAGAACTTCATATTTGATGTTTGTATTTTTAGTATGATTTTTTAAGTCAGTGCAACGGTTTTCCAATTCCTTCATTGATTTCTCATATTTTTGGATCTTGCTGTCATATAAAGCACCTGCCATCTAATCTCTTCACCACCCTTGGTTGACTGGTAGAGAATGCCTAAGGCATTAAGTCCGCCTTTGTACCTTTTTGTGCGAAAAGTTTAAATAAATAAATATTCATCAATTTTATCAGGGTATAATTGTAGGGTACGTTGTAGCTCTTCTTTAATAACTTGCCTCAGTTCCCTGCGCAGATCTCGTAATACTTGATTTGTTGCATCATGTTGTCAGGATAGGCACAGGTGTTTGGGGTAGCAGACTCTGTATCTGTATTTTCATCTCCGTCGAAATCGGGGATGATACATGACACTCATAGTCTTTTAGGCTTACCACCTTCAGTGCAGGATTTGCATTTCCAGTCCACTGAATCTGTATCTGCGTGAGCGACTGAGTATTGTACTCGTATATACATACTTATATGCATTTAGTAAAAAGCTGTTATTTTGACATTACAAACAGACGCTTCAATTTTATTTATTTCTATAGATTGTTTATGCCATTTATATCATGCAGACAGACATCTTGTTATTCCGATACAATCATATCATTCGACGAACATTTTATTTTCTTGCCATATTCCACCCCAAAGGACTCACTCGAGACAATAGTCGCACTTTATTCCCCGTAGAACTAAAATAAAGAGAAGAAATTTAAAAATCAGTGTGTTTATGTATTCAAAGCGCAGTTGTCGCAAACATTTTTGTCATATTGGTCGAATAAAAGTGTGTGAAGAATTCAAATCACGTGTGCGATAAGGGCCACCGCTTCCCTGGCTTACACTGACTTTAAAGTATATTGTAGTCACTTTTGCCAGTTATCCTGGTGCACGGGTGCCGTAACTTTCGTATTCAACTCGTGCTTTCAAACTTTGCGAAGCACGTTTCAGCTCCAGAGGTTATTTGCATCTCACCTTTACGTTCCTCCGCCATTAGGTGTCATATTGTTATATTACACCTGTACTACCTAAATCTTGGAAACACTCAAAATGTTGGCGACTGCTGAATATGTATGTGGGACATGTGGGTCCTCTGCGACGTTTCATCATCCCTACCTTAAAAAGGTTTTCATAGTCGCCTATTTAGCCCGTAAGTCCATCGTAACAATGATAAATGGCCAGTGACATGTGTCAAAAATATCTTGAATTTTCTAGACTTGCCGGAATATCTAAGCTGAAAATCTTAGAATTATATTTATTCCTATACCTTTTTTTTTTCTGTGGTATACCTAGGTATACCACAGAAAAAAAATCCCACACTCCCCGGTCTCATCCCCAAAGCCTAGGCTTTGGGGATGAGACCGGGGAGTGTGGGATTTTTACATCGCTAAAACCACCCCGATGGTCGCCGTGGAAGGGGCAAATCTTTGAATTCGAATGAAATACCTACAATAAGATAAACAGACTCTAATGGCAAAATTGTCATCGGGATCATATCCTGATTTAGTGGCCTAGTGTGACGTATTCATTCAACAGTGTTTTGAGCGTGCGTATGACGGGACAGTCCCGTAAACAGTCGGCAACAGTGATGTCAAACTTGACTGACAGCGTGGCATTGCATTGCTTAAAACAATAACGCAACACAAAGCACCGTTTTCGGTCCCTGTAGCACCAACTGAAGTGGAATTTAACCATAGAACATTAAACTTATTTTATCATCGCTTTTAATATTGATCGCCTAGTAGACTATTTTATAAATATATTGAAATTTTGTTTTAAAACATTTACAGTTTAAAAATCTTTAAACGAAATACAAGACAAGCATTCTACCTTTTATTGAGTCGAAAAGTTTTTTTCAGAGTAACTCTGAATAGTCCATAAATGAACCTTAAATACCCCACACCTTTTCTGACAAAGCATTACGGAAATCTTTTATAAAAAAATAACTAAAAGTCTAAGAGTGCTGATTTTTATAGAGACTATAAAAATCTATGTATGAACTATCGAATAGATAGTAAAATAGCTTTTCTAGCACAAAAAAAAAGTACGTACGTATGTACAACCCGATACATCCCCGCGATTTCAAATTAAGCAAAAAAAGCCAGGATTATAATAGAATTATAATCATAAAAACCATCAATACATCACTATAAGTTCATAATTTCATGAAATCATGATATTTGAGGCCATTTCTAAGTTATGCATTGCTGATTCAAAGAATTATAAATCTATAAATAAATATTTGTTACGGCCGCGAATGATATTTAGATCAAAATACAACCTGATACTTACTGACTTGCAAATTGCAAAAAATGTAAGTAAATTTGAATTTTTCGGCCTTCCTTAGCGCATGGGGGATGCGCTAAGTCAGATAAAGACTAGGCGACAGTACCGGTGCGTTCATTAGCAGTCCCCTCTCCAAACGCAACATTTATATTGCGAGCTGTGCTGCTGCCGCGTTAGTTCCGCGTCGGAACTCGTATTCAAAATTTACTCGAATTTTCGAAGTATCCATCTTTTTTGTCTAAACTGAATAAAAAAAACAACTGAAAGTCGATAATCGGATGTTGCACATTTTTTAAAAGAAGAACTTCATAGGTACCATGTGAAAAAAGTTTCACTCAAAAATATCAAACCATGAAGGTTCTATGTCCATTCGAAGTACCTATTACAATGAAACGGCAATTTCATACTTTAACCCCTATTATTTAAGAAGCTATTTTCTATGTAAGTGCTGTGTACGCCTGTAAATTAGTAATTCACCATAACTCAATGCTTATGTTGGTTTTTATGTTAATTTTTCTGGTGAATAGGTCGTTGTATCAAATAAAATAAAAGACTAAAAGCATGTCAAACAAACAGTCAACGGCTGTTGGAAAACAATAAATGTAATCGAATATAATAAAACGTATGAATTTGTAATCAAACAAGTTGTCAAACATGATGAAACAATCAAACAGAAATATATTTCACGGCTTTATTTTACTTTATTTCAAATCCTCTATATAAGCGTCAAAATCCTGTAAATACTAAATAAACGCAAAAAAATGATTGAAATGTTTTCAGGTCGAATAGGAGAATTGTTTTGCACTACAATTAATACGTTTTAAAACTGCTGATGTGGAAAGATATTCATTAAAATAATATCACAATTTTTGTAGAACTTACGTACTATTGAGTAAACTAAGTTCCAAAGGGTGAAATTCTGTTTGAAATCAATTATATAAAAAATGTGCCTATTGAGAGCTCCATGTCGATAAACGTACCTAAATATATAAGTATAGATACGTTATGGTATACCAATTATTTACAACCTTGGACATTACATATACAGGCTGATTTTTTAAAGACCAGCCAAATTTAAGGATGTGGTACAGACCATCAAACTGAACAACTTTCTTCATGGGACCAACATCGTAATCGCGAATAAAAATTCAGCCGTCCCATACATTTAGGTCGAGTAGGTATTGAAGTTTTCTATGGGACAGTTGATAAAATTTTCGAGATTAC
The DNA here is from genome assembly GCA_947507525.1 of Apamea epomidion. Classification (NCBI taxonomy): domain Eukaryota; kingdom Metazoa; phylum Arthropoda; class Insecta; order Lepidoptera; family Noctuidae; genus Apamea; species Apamea epomidion. Next base: position 9,086,093 of record OX382232.1, read on the forward strand.
GCTATTTGTCCCATGGAGAAAGTTGTTCAGTTTGATGGTCTGTACCACATCCTTAAATTTGGCTGGTCTTTAAAAAATCAGCCTGTAAATACATACTTAGTTAGTATTAGATATACATGTACATATATATATGATATACATATCGTACATGATAAACATGCGATCACATATTATATCACAATCATATACAAGTGATTAGGTATGTCGGTATAAAAACTTTCAGGCTTGATTTTCTATAAATAAGCAAGTAATGAAAAACGTTTTAAAAATTGAGGTACGTCTGAAAAGTCCCCTTTTTATTCCAAACTCACATAAGTAAACACCGCACACATACCCGTAACTCAACAAAAACTTAACTCTAAGGATAGGAAAGTCGCATTTCACGAGCGATTTCTTTTCCCCGCAATAACGCCAAGTCACACTGCAGAGGTGGCCATTCGAAAACTAATAAATTTCACTGGGGACTGTGAATTTATTTGATAAATGGCTGAGATAAAGATGCGGCAGCACCTCAACACTGGCTTGGTCAGCAGCCGCGTGTGCAGCCGGCCTTAACGGAATCAGAAATCCGAAACTATATGTATGCTTATATAACTTTTTGGTTTTGTAACGGTTATGGTATCGTATAAATATTATTTTAAATGGGTCAGTGGCTTGCAGTTAAAAACATTTTAATGGTTTTTATCCATATTGGTGGATGAAAATATGCGTAGCCGTTTCAGCTTCGGTTTGATCTGATGGAATCTTTTTGCATTATTGTCCTAATTTACTTAATAGGCTCTGTTCCCGGTTAATGACAATAGGCTCGCCTCCTATAACATGGGAATTCAACATAACTGGTGAAATGTTGGTGTTCTATAGGAGCACCTCTGCGTTACCATCCGTGTTTTAATCCATCCAAAGATTGTCCTTAAAAGATCGCTCTTAGCGATAAGACCGCCCATTGTGTCACCCTTTGTATTTCTGGTAACTACAGAAGTAATATTGAATTTTCAAGGACATTTTAAACTGGCCATTCATACCTACATTTATGTCTGTAGTTTATATGGTGTATTTACACAATAAAGAGTATTCTATTCTATTCTACATTTCGGCGAATACATCGGTGTTGTTATGTTATGATATGTTTCATTATCATTCATAATTTAGACTATATTTCTACTTCAAGATCATTCGTGTAACACAACACATGAGGACATGAACCTTATTTCAGCAACTCTGTCACACGGGCCTAAAATAATATAAATACAACAATTTTCATACCAAATCAGTTATTTTATACTATTATACTGAAAATGATGTACGAACTTCCAATTTTACCAAAGATTACGTGACGCGGATAGAATGTAGGCTTTATCAAAACATATTTGGGTGGTTGACCTACAAAATTCTATTCAAATATTCAGATTATTATAACAGAATCCTGATCGTGTAATTTCAGCGCTAGGGGACACGAATCGATTACATTATTTTGACCTTTTCTCTTTGTAGGTATCGAGTAAAACCAATTCCGATTATTACCAACGAGTAAGTAAAACTAACAAGTGTCTGTCTCAGCTACAAATATTATATTATGTTTACTCAGCAATAACTGTCTTGTAATATAATTCCCGTTTCTAATTATCCTTTCGGACTCTAACGTTCGTCGAATCCAGAAAATATCAAAGATGCGCGTATAGATAAAACGTTCGTACTGTTAGCCTGCATCATCCCACTGTTGGGCAAAGGCCTCTCCCCATGACTTCGTATTATTGTAGATCAAAATTATCTAAGAAGTTCCTACAGTCCCAATTTAGCACATTATGGTAAAAAAATGGTGAAACAGGTAAAAAAAAAAAACAAAAAATAAATAAATAAAAATGTTTATTTCAATTAACATAGTTGGTTTGCATTATATGGTTGGAGACTCTTTTTAAGCAAGGAAATGCTTGTGTTAGGAGACCCCGCTCTTCCACTTATCATTGTCCAAAAAATATATTGAATTGAAAAACATGTATTTAGAAAAGAGCATGCAAGTAGATTTAAACAATAATCAAAAAGGAAAAATAAGCGCGATTGAGTGTAGTGTAGTGAGAGTTGTGTGTGTGTGTGAGTGTATGAGGGTGAGAGAAGGTGTACAGTGGTGCAATGTGATATGATTAATTTAGGTATTGTGGTTAACCCTGCGACAGTGTCTTGGGATCGGAAGAAGTCACAGCCTCTTCCATTAACCGTAAACACTGCGGAATGACTTGCAGTCCATCATTGAGGAGAGATTAGACTGTAAGTGATCTTTTTTAGCGATAAGTTCACCCGTTGTGTCAGCCTAAGTAATTTTTACGGTATACAATAAAGATTATTCTATTGAATCGTTGACACCATGGACTCAACTTCATCATAGCTTTTGGTCTTAAGCCAATCCAATACCTTCTTTTTACAATCATGCAGCTCAGAGAGTATATGCTTAGTTCTTTGTTAATCAGGTTGTATAGATGCGATGATTGCCGCACATACTGTCTTTTAGCAAAAACAGATCTAACTGTGACGGTTGGTGCGACTGCGTGTTTCCTTTGTCTATTGCCAATGAGGGATCATACAGTAGAGATTTGTGTTTTTTAAGAATGAGTTTGAGGATATAAAGCTTTCTTACAGACAGAAGGTCAGAATATAGGTAAAGGTTTTGAGTAGGAAATCTGAATGGTTTGAAGAGCATAACCTTAAGGAGAGATCTCTGAGCCCTCTCTAGCTCTAAAAATTTAATCTTGGTGGTCCCACCCCAGCATGTCAAACAGTACGTGAGAATCGATTGGGCCAGAGAGACGTAAACTATCCTAAGAAGATTTTTTGTAGCTACGTGTCGGAGAGTTTTGAATGTCCAAATCATTTTCCTAACCCTTTTCATGAGCAGTTCAGAATGCATGTGCCATGACAGTCGCTGGTCAATCATTACACCCAAGTATTTGGTTTGTTGTAACCTGCCTATTGTGACACAAGTGCAACCGTGATCTCGGGGGTTCGAACAGATGTGAATCTTTAATTGGAATTCAAGTGATGGTTGCGTGTGGTTATACTTGGTAAAACAAATGTAATTCGATTTAGAAGCATTTAATGTGAGGAGATTGAGATTGAGCCAAGTTGCTATTTCTGACAGACCACCCTCGGCCAATCTCCTAACACTTTCCCACGTTCTGTCAGCAAAAACTATAGCGGTGTCGTCCGCGTATGAGAATATGTATCCCCCGTCAATTTTCATATTGCAAAGGTTATTCATATAAATGAGGAAGAGTGTCGGACCTAGGACACTCCCCTGCCCGACGCCATACGTAACAGTTTCTTCCAAGCTAGTAAAATCCGCTATTTTAACCATCTGTTTGCGTTTAGTCAGGTAACTTTTAAAAATCTCAAGAGGGGGGCCCCTTATGCCAATGTTTTCGAGCCTGTGCAAAAGTATGGGGACAGAAACCGTATCAAAGGCCTTTTTAAGGTCCAAGAATACAGCCAGACACCTGCCGCCGTTGTCAACTTTGTCAACTATAGTAGACGTTAGTGCAGACACTGCATCCTCAGTAGACATGCCTTGTCGAAATCCGAACTGAGAAGTTGAAAGTATTTTATTTTTAGTCAGGAATTTAATTAATCGTGAATTTATTAGTCTTTCAAGAATTTTAGAGATGGATGGAAGAACTGCGATTGGCCTATAATTTGACGGGTGAGTCTTGTCACCACACTTGTGCACAGGCGTTATCAGTGCTACTTTTAAAGGCTCTGGAAAAATACCCTGCTCAAAGCATAAGTTTGATAAATGAGTTATGATTGGTACTACACGCTCTTGTGCGGCTTTTAGAAAACTAATTTGTATCTTGTCCCAGCCCGGGGCACTATCTGGTTTCAAGCTCATTAGAACGGAATGAACTTCGCAAGCATCAGTATCCAGCAGGACAAATGATGATACTGGAGGACAGATAGATGAGGATGAGTTAGGATCAAGATAATTAGCTACCGTAGGCAAAGGTGTTACAATGCTGTCAGCGAGAACCTTCCCTATGCTCGAGAAGTAGCTAGTCACCGCATTAACGTAGTTCTGCGGGGTAGTTGATACTGCCAAGAGTTCTAAGTTGTTTGTTTTTTTAGGTTTGCGCTAAAAGGTGATAATGAGGTGTAAGGTAATAATAAACTAGCTGGTACCCGCGACTTCGTCTGCGATGCAGGATGAAAAACAGTCCTTCTCCAAGTCATGGTCTACCCATGTGCCAAATTTCATTCAAATCCATTCAGCCGTTTTAGCGTAAAAGCGTAACAAACACACATACACTAAATAATAATAATAACCCCACCGCCGTATCTCTACGTTGACGTCGTGGTGGGGCTTGCGCGCTCCGAACTCTAGGTCTGTGCCGGAAGTGTTAACTTTGCCGAAACAGGTCTAGGGTGAGGAGCCAGACCAAGAGAGATACAGAAACCCGCAGGGCAACCTGTGGCGAGCTGTTGAGCAGTAGCGACCCCACGGACCCTATCTCCCGGGAGAAATCTTGTTCCTCACCTCTGGCTTGCCTTTATTGGCCGGCTAGAGTGAACAATGACGAGGAACAGAGCTCCCACCTCATTCTTGCCTTTACTGGCCGGCTTGAGTGGAGACTCGCAAGAGCAAACTTGCTCGGGGGAAGGAAGTATTCCAGTAAGTGCTCGTAGGGATCTTGACCATTTTCCAGGCTCGGGGATTGTACTGAAAGCCATGGAATACCTCTCCACTCCTCATAAGCACCTCAGGACATGTTGCCCCCTTGTTGCTACGTCACTATGTGCTAGCGACAGTTTCCGGGGGCCCATTATAGAGTGTGCAAGTCACCCCCTGTTTATCCGTGTATTTATAAAACATTGATCCGGCAGGGGCCATAGTTCTTCCATAGTTATTGGTAACCAGTCCACTTTAGGCACCCAAATCCATAGTCCAAATTTGTATTTTTCCATATCCTGCAATAGTCCTACATTAACCGGGGGTTATCCTTGGGTGCACTTGCATAGTGCATAGCGGGATAATCGTCGGGTTGGTGCCACATTTCAATGAAATTTCCTAAGGGGCCTCTGCGAGTTGGCTTCGGCCCCTCGTACGCCTTCCAAAAGACCGAGACCTCGTGGTCCCGAGATATGTTAAAATATAATAATAATAATTTATTTATCGCAGACAATTACTGTAGTCCATATTTTTTTTTATTAATAATAATTTAAATTATCAATAAATTATAAAAATTACAGAATAATTTCAAAATAAAATGTCAAATAGTCAAATCGTAAAATGTTATAAAAATGTCAAAATATTAAAAACTAAAAATTATATAAATTGCAAAGACAATTAAATCTATGGGTAATAATTTTATGGGAAATCATTTTATGGGAAATAATTTTATGGGAAATAATTTTATGGGAAATAATTTTATGGGAAATAATTTTATGGGAAATAATTTTAATATGTTTACCTGCCTCATGCCCGATATACCTATGGGTGCATGTAAGGCCTGCCAGTGCTGTACGAAAGGCCCGTCCAACCTGTTGGCAACAACGGCGAGAAGACTGCTGCCGCTGCCCCGCACTCTATTCGCTATCGAGGTCGCCCTCTTGTGCATACTGGCATAAAAACAGTCAATGCGGACGCTTGCGAACATTCCCGATGCGCTGCAGAAGCGAGGAAACCGCAGCAGCGCTCTCAGCGCGTTATTATATTGAACGCGGAGAGCGCTGTGGGATTTCTGCAAATATTACACCCACAGACTACTCGTATAAAAAGATGTGCAGTAGGCTCGAAACAAGGTGATCTTCACATCCTTGGAGCTGCGAGCAAACCTGCGGGCAATCATATTCGCCCTCACCGACAGCGCCCTCTTTTCTTGCTCAATATCAGCGTCGTCATTCAGGTCGGATGTCACAATATGGCCCAGATACTTAAAAGTATGTACCCGCTGCAAGGGCACCCCACATAGCCTTACTGGTGGAACCTCCGCCGGACGCTTAGAACCCGCGTTGAAGACCATAAACTCGCTGTTTTTGACATTATATTTTAGGCCATGTGTATGAGCGTACATTTCGCAAATGCTTATTAGCTCTCTGAGTCCCCCTATTGACGCGCTCAGCAGCATCATATCATCAGCGTAGCTGATGCTGTTAAAGCAAACATCATTAACATAGCATCCCACATGGCGGCTGCTGAGCTCGTCAACAAGTCCACCGATATACAGAACGTTGGTGAGCTCAATCCTCTCTGCCTCACCCTGCACTCCAACCTGTACGTGTCCGACAGAGCTCCCGACCATTTAACATTATTGACCTGGTTCCCGTACCAGTGCCGGAAAATTTTAATAACTTCAGGCGCAACTTCCCTATTGAGCAACTTCCTCCACAGCACTTTGTACGAAACCAGGTCAAACGCTCTAGACAGATCGAGGAAGCAGGCGTAAACAGGCGTGCTCCGATCCGTGTAATATCTGACAGCATGCTTTAAACTCAGTATAGCACTATCTGTGGACAGTTTGGGCCTGAACCCGAACTGGTTATCGTGCAATGTTATTGTAGTATTTAACTGAACATTAAGCATGCTGTCTAATACCTTCGTGATGACTGTCGCTAATGAGATCGGTCTATAGTTGTTTTTATCTGAAATATCACCAGTTTTATTTTTTACAATTGGTACTACGATCGTTCTCATCAGTTCGTCCGGCAAGTACGAATGGCGAAGGCAGAACGTAAACAGCATGACGAAAAGACGTGACACGTGGGGACCTGCATGCTGTAGGTGCTGGATGCTGAGTCCGTCATGTCCTGGAGACTTACTTCTGGTCATACGCCCTATGGTCTTAGCTAAGTCCGCAGCTGAGAACTTAACTCTTGGTTCCAGGACAGTACACTGTGACCAGCATCGACCATCTCAGAGGGTGGACTGCTTGGCTCGACACAAAACTGGGATTTAAAAACATTGGCAATATCCCTTTCCGCAAACACGCCATCGACGCTTACAAGCAAACCAGGCCTAAGGTTGTGCTTTTTTGTGTGTCTTTTTTAGTGTGCAACTTGGCTAGGATGTCCATCTGGATTTGGTCTTAATAATTCTGGCACCACCTTAATTTGGATTTAAAGATCTTACGAGTGTGACACATTTCCTCATAAGTCACGCCAGACTTAGGTTTGCCACAATTCAGCCACTTATTAAACCTAAGCCTAGCGTACGAGTGAGCCTCGCTGACGTATTTATTCCAACCCACCACTCGCTTCGGCGTCGAACCATTCCTACCAATGACTCGTGTCTCCCTGCTAACAATGGCGGCCTCTCTTAGAGCGGATACCACATCCCGATACAGGCAATCAATTATTAGATTGTGGTCCGAAAAGAATCTTTTGTCTTTATAATATTAGTTTAGATATACTTTTTACAAGTTAGATATGATAGAAAAAATCGGTTAGTGAGATTCTAATTCGAAGGGCAGGAAATACACGTGAGAGCCGTTAAAAGCCAATTGAAAAATAATAATTTAATTCAGGGTAAGGTTAACTTCTAAAGTGCTTAATTAAGTAACAAAACCTTTGAAAAGCCAATTCTAATATTCTATTCAATAATTTGCTTAACTGAACATGTTGATAGCAACATGTTCAGGTTACTTGTTACGCTCTGTAGATTATCTTTGACAATATTTACAGTACAACTTTATCTCATACAGGAAGCAGTTTTCTCTTTATTTCACTATAGGGTGCTTTGGGAGCCAGGCGCATCAAAAATACATTATCTGTCATAAAAATAATGTTATATCCACTTATAAGTAAGTACCCACCATAAGAAAACTTTTCTACCATTTTACGTTAACAACGATTGTAAAATCGTTTATTTTATCCAAGAAGTTTAAACTGACGTTTACCAATCGTCAGTTTAAACTTCTTGGTTTTTTAGGCTGCCCGCCCACGTCAGACTTTTTGCAGCACCGATAATCGGGTCGATTTTTCCTCCGATTCTGATGACCGATTTTGTTACCGACTCAACGTATACGTCCGTACACTTTGTCTGTGGCACAACGTCCTTCCCTAGCAAGTGCATGCGGCCGACTGTTGGTGAGTAGTGTGTGTTAACGCATACATTTCCGAACGTTCCATTTTTCACCGATAATCGGATCGGTCGGGATGCACCGATTTTATTTCAGAGCGACTTTTTGCAATTGCAGCCTTATACTCGCAAGAGTATAAAAAAAAATGGCCAATCATCAGTTGGTATGCACGCAAACCCGACAAGGTGCATTACAAGTATGGAAACCAGAACGAAGATAGAGATGACGAAGATGAGAGGGACGAATTAATCTCTATCGATTTCAAGTGGCAAAATTAAGGTATATAACTGTGTCCCGCGGTTTCACTCGCATAAGTCTTGATCCCGTGGGAATATCAGGATAAAAAGTATTTAATGTCCAAATCCAGGCCATAATCTACCCATGTGCCAAATTTCATTCAAATTCGTTCAGCCGTTTTAGCGTGAAAGTGTAACAAACAAACGTACAAAAAATCAAATCTTTTCTCTTTATAATATTATATTATATATTATTTTATATAGTTTAGAAGGAAGAAACAGATTCATTTTCCCTGTCGTGGGACATCAACAATGGAAATTAAAATATGGCCTATATAATGGTTTGTATTGTACATGTGCAAAGCAAATTCGCCGAATGAACGATGAACCGATCTATGAAAGGAACTGCTTAGGAATCGAACATCAATGTAGCATCCGTAATTCCGTATTGACGCGTAAAACTATATTTTCAAGCAAGTTTTAGACCAACTTCACTATAAACTGTGAATCTATATTCGCACATTTTATGCTCGTAAGCTTGGAAATGCGGAAAGGATAAGCAGAGGAACTCCGTCCGACTGTACAAAGAATACAGTCCGCAATATTATCTTGTTTACACTTCTGACCTCGACAGCACATAAGGTAAATAACATGTGTATTTTACTTACATTGCGCTCTCGTCTTTGCTATGTATACCAAAATGCAGATGACTACCATGACGCGGTGACGTCACAAACTGGTATATAAATATACTTCGTAACTAGGAATAACTAATCTAAGGCAACTTATATGACCAAAAGAAACTAGCCAAAGACCTTGGCAGGAGCCAATTCTTTCCACCAACATCTAAGCATTTTGCTGGCGTAACTACGCGCACATCCAAATAATCAGGTTGCCCTGTGGTCCATTACATGCGCATATCAAAACAAGGGACATCCAAAAAGAGGTTACAAATAATAAACAAAGAAAAAAAGCCGCACTAAAGAAACATTCTGAAGCAGAATTTGCAAAACAGATTTGTGTGTCATCTGAAATCATTTTTCGACATCGAAGTTGGCGCGTTTCGTAGCGCAACGCATGCTTCTGCAGAATACAGTGGTTGCGCTTATATAGGTTAAGCTACGATTTCCTAGAAGAGCGGAGGGCGCAACATAACGGCCACGGTGTCGACGCTGTCATGAAAATGATGGCAGCAGGATTTGAGTTTACGATGTCAAAAAACACTCTCTGGGAAAAAACACGTGACGTCATTTGCCAGTAAATTGCAGACACCTTGTGGCGGCCACCGCTCTTCTTGGAAATCATAGCTTTAGATACACAGGTCTAAAGCTATGGTTTCCAAGAAGAGCGGTAGAGCGGAAGAGCGAAGTCTAAGCTAAATAAAAGCGACGATAAAGGCACTTTTATTTAGATTGTGCTAATTACAGTACTTGACAAGTTAATTGCTTTTACATGTTATGATAGAACTGTCTCTTTGACAAGACTATAGAGCAAATAACATCGTATTGGTCCGTGATTGGAGCCATTTGTCCAATTTAATGGATCCGCAGTTACACTGATTGCGACTAATATTGAACGTTCGGTTACAGGTTGTAATACTAGATGCGTACAATTGCTGTTAGGTGGATAAGGTGAGGTTTTCGCCGAAATGTTTAAAGTCATGGTCACTGAATGTGTAATACTGAATACGGAATCATGGTTTTGGGACTCTTAAGTGCACAGGGCCCTATAGTATAGTATACAAACTTAGTTGATGACAAAAAGCAAGCTTTTGTCATCCATCCAGGTCAATCGGCAAGCCAGGTTAATAATAACGATTTTTAAACTTATAATCATTAACCTGAAGTACACGTTGCTAGCTTGAACAGAGAAACATGCACGGAATCCCTATTCCGTCCAGGGGCTGTAGCCCTAGAACAGCATAGATTAATAGATAAACAGGTTAAGAAAGCTATTAGATCAGATATAAGGAACTTAAGTACCCATTTAATTAAAATGGCGCTACAAAAACACCGCTCGTTAAGAGCAGTAAAACGGGGAATCTCTCAAATCAAACCTTGGATTATAGTTTACTGGACACGTGGAACACAATAGGCATAAATTTATAGAAATTTGCACAGAATTCTACAGCTTTATTCAGATAATTGAACATTAGAAACAGAAAATAGATACAGTTGTCCAAAGGATAGGACGGAAGGACTACTACTAAAAAGAATAACACTAAATACAAATAATACTACTATACTACGCTTCACTACATAGTAGTAAGATTAGTGCTAAAAACAATGCACTATAATAAGAGCCCTGGTGAAGACGGTGTTGTAACCGAAGCCCTTAAACTAGGATATTTATTGCAATTTTACCATCAGGTAAACTTCCAACCCGGATGTCCCACTCAAACATTGTTCTTCTTCATAAGAAAGGATACAAGTCCAATATTAACAACTACAGGCCCATTAGCTTAGTCTCACATATTTATAAAGCATTCATTAAGGTCATCCACAATCGCATAGATCCAAAATTATACTCGCATCAAACACCGGAACAAGCCGGATTTCACCAAATTTTTACTACCGCGGACCATCTTCAAACTTTAAATCAGTTTAATAGAAAAGCACACAGAATTTCGCTGGTTTTCGTGGACTACACAAAGGCTTTTGACAGCGTTAAACACAGTGCAATATTTTCAGTAATTATTTAAAACGTCAAACCTTCGTTTTGCAAACGATATCGTTATTTTTGTCGTATCGTCTACAGCAATTCGACTACAACAAATGCTCCAAGAACTGAGAACTGCAAGCCTTGGTTGGTCTTGGTTAGGTTTGTCTGACGATGAATCAGTCACAGACTAAAGTCATGACCAATGGTGCTAAATATAAGGCCGAGCTCGATGGTCAGGAAATACACGATGTCGACGAATATATCTACCTGCGCCAGCTAGTTTCCTTCCACAACAGTCAAGATAAAGAGATCGACGATGACGAACGACGTAGAAAACGCATAGAGACTAAAGTCGTCACACAGTGGGTGCCTGAAAGTGGGCGTCGTCACAGAGGCTGGTCTAAGAAACGCTGGCGTGACGATAGGACTCGTTTCTAACCGATTGGATGAAGAAGGCCCAGCACAAAGAATAGTGAAAAATATGGGAGACAATATATGTATGTAGGTAAACGGAAAAAAATCATTAACCTGACTTATTTTGAAAATCAACTTCAAGCTATTAACACTATTATCAAAGATACAGACCACACTATTTATTATAATCAGTCTATAACCATTAGATGAAATGACAAAGAATCTTATCTTGTGACGATACGACTCGACCAACAATTGACTGCATTCCAACTTTTGAAGTTACTAATTTTGAAAGCATACAAGTATTTTACCGTTTTTTCGACCCCCGGAAATGCATTAAGCATGCATTTTATTCCCAAAAAGTGCAACGTAAATGTTAAACCATTTTCTGATTTAGCTTTGCATTTAAATTGTACAAAAATATTGTTTTTCTCGCGCCACGCCGCGTGTCTGCTGGCGGTATGCGAAGCGAAATATTTCTGCTGCTTCGTAAAAACTAGCGGTGAATGCCAAAATTATATCTCTGAACATTTTTATTTAACGCTTATTGCGGGGCAAGAAATTACGGAGACTATATTTTGTTTAATTGTTTTTAGTCCATGATAATCAAATGCTGAACCAGTTTTTCCTTTTTATTATATAACTGAGGGAAGATTTTCTACGTAAAGAAATGGGTAATCACGATCTAACTACTCGTTAGTTCGTGATAATAGTGAGTAGTATGAAATTTGTTGCCGATGGTGAGGCCAATTAACCTAGTAAGACCTGATTTATAATTATCTTGTCCACGTATATAAAATGGTAATCACGAACCAAGATTACAATTTTTTTTTCTCGATAGTAAGGCCTTAGTCTTTGTAGCTCATTCAAAATAGTAAGACCTGAGGGGCAATTTTCGTAATTTTAAGAACGTTTACATTCTGATCTCAGTGTCAATCTGTCAAATATACCTTTAATTTAAAAACATTTTTGGCTTTTGTTTGTCGCCGAGATAAGACAGCGACTAGATTTTGAATGTTTAAAATTATGAGAATTGGTCTTCAGATAATTATTTTGCGAAATGAGAGTTACGTTCCCAAGACAAAAATCTTCTTATAACTTTGCCCACTCACTCAAAGTCCTGTTAAAGCTCTTACCCTTACATTCCAACTGCATATAACAAATAACCAGTGGCATTTGCATGATAACGTTTCGCATCCCATATTCAAGACATCAACCGACGAAGATAAACCACGAACATGTACGAAATGCATCCACTACAATTTACAGCAAATACTCACTGTAGAGTTTTAGAGATTCAAATGGAACGACGCGGCTGTGCCACAGTATACTCGTAAACAGCAACACATCACGTCTGTTTTCTCTAAGGGACACACAATTTTTCGCCAGTTATAGCAGTTATGGTTATTAATACGGTTTCAGCCTTCGGTTATTGTTCTTCTTCGTTGTATCGATTTATACGATTTTAAAAAACTTCGAACAGAATTCGGCCACTTCAGCAGCATTATCGTTGGCCTCGCAAAGGTCTTCCATAGTGCAGGTGTTATTGCTTAGAAAGGACGACAAAAGGTGAGGCACCGTTTGCGATGTGGCTCCACTGTCATACTGTGGCTCATCGGTGTACCCCACCTGACTTAGTTGTACTTGCAGCTTGCAGCTGTACTGACTAAGAAATCAATCAAGAGATTTCCAGGTGGACCATATGGCTATTGGTGGCCCGCTGGACGCTTTACTGCAGGCTCAACATAGTCAGCTGGATATTTGAGAAGCCACAGTTTTAATCGTGCCGCACTAGACCTACCGTCATTTAGTGAGATTGAGAAAAACTGTTACGGCTCTTCAGTCTGCCGCTCGGTTTCGGTACGATGACGTAAAGTGAAAGAGAACGTTACGTTACGTTTGTCTTTTTCTTGCTTTCGGTTGTCAGTAGCAGCTTTCTCTTCGAACCTTCGGAGGGGCTTTTCCTGCAAGGCTTTTAATAAATAGGTACTGTTCCAGACTATGAGACATAACACAAACAGTAACCTCATTTAAGCTTTTGATTTTAAAATACCTACTCATGGATGGTTTCTTGATTCCCTTCTTTTTGGAGGAGGAACCGGCAAGAAACTCACGATAGCTTTTTTCACAATCAACTAACTTCCCAACTTTTTTATAAATGGATCTTCTGAAACTACAATTCTGACAATATTTGACACATTCAAGGTTTTAAGCACCTTATTTCCAAATCCTTTCTGTATTTTTCTTCTAATCAGCGAAAAATTCGAATCGTTCTTTTCTTGACAGTTCATCTACTGTTCGATTTATGTACTGTGGTCTCGTGCTAGTGACTTGAATGTTAAAATAAATAGGTACGAATCTTAACTAGAATGCTGTTTATCCTTGATGAATGTAGCGTTCATGAAAGCCACGTTTATGACGATCAAGGTTTGTTGTTGATTTCTTATTGTTGGATCTGTTTACCTTAAAATAAACTTTAGTATTGTCCGCCAAGGGTATATTTTTATTGGAACGTGGTTAAGCCTTAGAGCTGAACCGTATTTCTTTTATACTGTGTGCACAGAGCAGTAAGCGGTTTCTCTTTCGAGTTAGTTTGCGCAATTAATTAGACACAAAATTTGTCTCTTACCACACAACTCCAAATCGTATTTTTTACAAAAATGCTGAGAATGCCACCGTGTGGTTTTAGTCGGTAATCGTTGCGTTTCTTGCCGGTTCTTCTCTATACGAAATGACCAATTGGAACCGTGCACCTAGCTTCTAACGTTTTATAATAATATATTTACGTGAAATTAAATACTTATACTTTGAATTGGACCAATTGTAAATATTGTGTAAGAAATCGGGAAATATAATTATACAACTCAACAAAAAAACACAGATATATATCTTGATATTAAGTAGTTAAATATCACAACTATGTAGACGAACACAAATGGTCATTACGTAAATTATAGTTATAAACATGGAATGAATTACATAGTAACGCCCTGGGGAATTTACAGCTTTGCTAGCATATTATACACCGCTTTACTAAACCAGGCTTAAATCGTTTGAAATAATTACACGCGTAGGCACACGGAAGTAAATTAAAATTTAGAGGCTTAACGGATCAATCTCCGGAATATTAAAACGGTGGAATAGAGGTAGGCTAAAGGAAGTTTGTGGTACCGATACCTTATTTATTTTATATCCGCTAATTTTGAGAAGCAGGATGGCTGGTAGCAGCTGGATTAGAATTGCCGAAAATCGAGTTGAATGGCATGCAATAGGAGAGGCCTATGTCCAACACTGGACTGCTATAGCCTGATGATGATGAATTGCTGATTTACAATATAGAGGAATGTGGGCTTCAAGTGAATGAATGATTTCTTTGTGAAGATTTTATAGTATTCACTTCTGCGGTTGCTATGTCAAATAATATACTCATTGTGGTAGTATTACCAATTTTGGAAAGAGTAATTGATAACAATGTGATGGAAAACCATTCAGTAATAGGAAGCTACCTAAGTCTAGTTGAAATAGACCTAATGACCAAGTATTGGTCCAAGAATTTTTTTCTTTTAACAGAGAAACAATCTTCTGTCTGGAGCTAAAGAAATGACAAGTAAAGAGCTTTCGTCTAACTTTGAATGACATTTATTCCGAAGTTCACAACCTATACTTTTTCCTTTAATAAAACGAGACCAATATTATTTATTTATTAAGACTTTATGCACGAGTAAAAAAATACTGTACAAACGCGGACTTAATGCCTGAGGCATTTTCTACCAGCCAACCTTAGGGTGACGCAGAGACAAAACGTGGCAGGTGCAACATACGGGATAAATAGCTGGGAAATGATTATAAAATACAAGAATAAATACTAATACATAGATAGATACATACATACATATAAAAGAAATGAACTGTCAGGAGAAAAAAGGATCAGTAGACGAGAAAACGAATCCAGAAAACTATTCTATTTTACGGCTATTATTTGATGGCAAAAAGCAGGCGGGCCACGGCCAACTCACACTAAGTAGGCACCTACATCTATGAACATCTACATTACAGAGACATTTGAATAGTAGGTGTTCATTGGTGCTTCTATTCGAATGTTCTGGGAAGTCCTAACTACGTTTCGCGTATGCTCAAACGCGGCACGCAGCTCATAGAAACCGACCAATGCACGACCATACCATAAAGCCTACCTACTTAATAAGTGTTGGAGAAATGACAATATGAAATAGACTGAATTGGACTGTAGAGCATTTTCCCCATAAGTACTGTAGTTTCGTTGAATCATTTGATGAAATGAAATTAGGAATTGTTTTTTTTTATTAATAAGGTGGCGATCCAGCATCGGCCCTCATCGTGGTAACTGGTCATCTTAAATACCAGAGGCACCACACGTGCGAGACAGACCACCACCCTAATTGCGTAACAACAAACTTTCAATCACAATCTGAATCATTTTGAAGGATATTGTTAATTCATTGCTTTATATGTTGGAAAAATTAATCTGCTAAATAACGTAAATATGAATGTTGTTGAACTGTCAAAATGAAATCTAGACCGCACCTCAACACTTCGAACCAGAATATAACCACTGCTTAGCGGCTGAAATAGATATGGTGGTACGCGCACTTTCCAGACAAACTCCTTCACCAAGAACTCTACTTAACTAATAAACCTATCCCATTGTTCTTATGAATTCAGTCATAAATATCTATTTTAAAATACCTTTCTTTAAATACATTACTTGGTTTTCGTACGTATTTTTTGGGTGGCCACTGGAAATCAGAGCTGTGGGGTCCCCGACGGCACAGCATCATGCTGAGTGGAAGGTTTCTTGTCACAGACATGACGTGCAGCTGCCGACTACTTTTTCCGTGCTTTCAATTATATGTACTATATTTGTTTTTTCATACTAAGGGCTGATTTTTCAATCATCTGATAACTTTATATGTGGAATAATTTTGAAATTTTGACAGTTATTTCTTACAAAAACTGTCAGACGTCAATTTTATTCCACGAATAAAAATTATCTGTCGATTGAAAAATCAGCTCTAAGTATTCGATCTTACTTGTCTTTTATATATGCACTTGTTTCTTGTGTATATGATAATTGAACCTTTTTTTCTTACTTACGACCTAGGTTAATCTTCAAACCACATGCTGAAAAATGATATCCTTATAGACGCCAGCAACACTTTAATCATTACATAAAAGCGCCTTCGAGTTAAGCCGCCTAAGCCTCGCAAGCGGTATGACGCTTAGTTCTACGAGATACGAAGCGTCAGTGTTATATCATATGTCAGGTACGTGCCCTATATGAAAGCCATTATGTGATGGATGATGAGGTAAATTGTCGTTTTAGATTTATGTGTGACTGTCAGTCTTGGTTTTACTTCTGTGTTCATCAAAATGAAGGGATTGACTCTAAAAGAAGCAGCCGAAACATTATTTGTTTAGTCAGTTTTATTATATTATGTAAATAATGCCTATTGGCCAAAGAAAGGTCGCTCAGTGCGCTATGGAGCGGGCTATTCTTGGAGGTTCTTTGATGGATAAAATCAGGAATGAACCAGAGTAACTAGCAGAGACAGTAAATTGAAGTGGCAGTGGGCTGGCCATGTTTGACCGACGAACTTGAGAAGGTGGCTAGAACGGACTGTATGCGGAATGCGGAGGACAAGGTGTTGTGGCTGAGTGACAGTTGATTGGCCAAAAAAAAAAAACTTGGTTGAGAAACAATCACGAATGGACCGGAGTCACGGGTGTTGCTGAGCTGTTCCCTCGCAAAGAACAAGGATACATATTCGAAGTGGATGGGCAACCTTCAGTAATTAGAGAAGCACTAAAACAGGTAGAAGAATAGCTTATCACCTATCATTTAAGGTTTCAACTAAATCTACCCAAACCAGTGGAATCACTACCTTAAGGCTGTGCGCACAACAAACAACACTATTGTCTATCTTTGACAAAACACTGTATTGTTGTCTAGGCTGTTTTGTTGCGGTGTGCGCAGCATCAACGCTTATAAGTATATATATAACGATAGTCTGGTTTAAGACAGTCTCGACTAAGTCTGCGCACGGCCTAAGTCGAAACACGAAACTGATTTCGCCAAACACGATTCATTACACGCGTCACTTGCCGACTTTGCTGGGTCAGTCGGTTTGCGATTACAGGACCTGTTTAACGTTGGTGTCACAGACGATGAGTGTTTGCGCTGGATAGTCTCGAAATTATCAGCAATGCCTCATAACATGTTGTGATGTTTCATATCACGCCTGTGTTCCGTAAAGGCAGAGGTGAACTTCTAGTACACCCACATTGTAATACATATAACTGTGTTCCATAAGATGGGGGCGAAAACTAATAATTACTTTTATTATTGCGGAAAAGCATCTACCTAATTATGACACCAAACTGTTCTCACTGCGGAGCAAACGCAAAATCATAATGCTGTATTTGTCGCCCGGTCCATTTTCCATTTTTAATAATTCCACAGTACATCCATTATTATTGAGTATTAATTTATCATAGAGAGTTGTATGGTATCATAGTCGACTACTATTGGCATTATCGATTACAGGAGCCAATTAGTTTTCATATTGCATTTCATTATGAACTTCAATATGGGAAATATAAAGGAAAATATTATTGGAGCATAGCTCACGGCCAACAAATTAATATACAAATAAAATAAAGCAAGATATTCCGAGAATTTCTCATTTTCTAGGCGTCACCCGTAAAGTAGGTAGGTGTGACGCAAATTTAATTAAAAACGTATTAGATAAACACGTTTCCTTGTTCATTGACGAAAATAATATAATTTTCTCGTCATGGAGAATGTTACTTACGCTTATTAAGGTAGATTTACTTGCGTTAACGATTAACTCGTGTACTAGCCATGTTTATCTAATGCCCAATAATATATTACGAAATTACCAAGCCAGTGATCTAGTTTTCTACTGAGGCGCGGCGGGAGCGAACTAACTCCATAAAACATTGAAATGATTTTATTTACACGAATATGCGATTTCGTATATAATTGGTAAATATTTTATAAAACTGACGATGATGACGATGATGAGGTAGGTAATCTATCTAATCTGATCTAACTAGCCCGTGTTGTTCCACTGCAGGGCAAAGGCCTCTCTCTCCCCTTTTCACACTATTCTGTCTTTTGCGAGTGTTTTTCTGCCAATCTTTACGATAGGAGTCAAGCTCAAGTCAGTAAAAGTCTGACACGCCCTCCCGCTCCGCCCAGAGCGGGAGAAGTCATCTGATGATTTCTCATACAAAAAAAAGGGGGGTCAAGCTCGTCCCGCCACCTTCGTCTTGGCCTGCCGTGATGGCGTCGTGCGTTTAGTGTGTGGAGGTATGAGGAACAGGGTGTAAAGTTCACTCACCCTCCTTAGAAAAGGGAGGATCCTCCGACCAGACGGGTGTTGTGTCTGGCGGGCAATTGCCCCAGTCGTGGGGCAATGGGTGAGTGAACTTTACACCCTGTTCCTCATACCTCCATACTGGTGACCCCGACGTGATGTGTAAGTTTATAATATAAATAAATAAACTAAATGGTATATGTAATATAATACTAGTACCTTCAAGGTCAAGGTGAAATGATAGGTAATCGTCATTATAATATCACTTATATTGTTATCGTAATCCCATTATACTGAAGCTTCGTAACAATAACATTATTCTGAAAGTGAAGAGCGAATGTATACTGTCAGAGTTTGATTTAGAAATTACACGATCGATATTTAGAAAGGTACGCTAAATTGGTTTATTAATTCGAGTTTAACAATATATTATCATATATCTCATACATATAACATGTATGAGATATATGATAATATATATGGGAAAAGTTTTTTGTGATCTCTGACTTTTCTAGTACTCAAACCTCAGTTGGTCTAATAGAGGTTTTTGACCCTTATAAAAAACGGAATCGATCGGCATAAAAAAGTTTTTGTAAAAATTACCAATTTTCCTGCTCTCTGTACATTTTTTTCAAAATCTGTGAATGCAAATCGAAATTTCTCAAAAAGTTAAGGAAAGTCTCCCTAAGACCATTTTCCTGTAGCTACAACGGCCCCATCTAAAAAATCCACTGTGTATATGACCATTCTTTGGATCTTATCTTGAGGGAGAAGTCATTTTATCGAGGGTAAGCAGAGATAGTAATTAATCGTGTGTTGTATGTACTGTACCCACGTAGCGCCGGTAGATACTTTGCGCCCAAGTGATCGATGATGCTGCATTACCGTTCTTGGGATTATAAATGATTTCATTAGACTACGTCACCACGTTTCCATCTGCTGAAAGAGCCGTATCTAAAGAAGGGCTCAAAATGAAAACGCTTGCAAGATTGTCGTATCCGCAACTGTTGCAAGTCATAATTCGAAAATGTACAAAGTTGATGCATGTATTTACTACTGTTTATTATTCCGTCCAAGTTTAGAAACCGTTTTGCAACCGTGAGGCACTCTTTCCTACTAATTTCTTAAATCAAACTTTACACTTTTATTTGATTTTTATCTGATGTATGTCTCTGGTAACAGCTAGAGACATACTTCTGTGTGTCTGTTAGCCTGTGCGAAATAAATTTATTTACTTTCTTTCTTTCAAACACGCTCTTCTCAGATATACTAATTTCTAAAAAATTCAAGTACGTGTGGGGTACTATTGGATTCCATAATTAAAAAGATTCTGATGTTTTTATTAATATTTTCGGTAACAAACGCAGAAATAACTTTGTGTTTCATAGATTCTTCGAGAAATAAAAAACTTATTTTCGCGGTTATCAAAAAAGAAACAGCAATTTCATAGAAAAGCGCGATATCCTATTATATTATGACAATGTGTTGGAACGTGGAACTCAGGCATCGTTTAAAACAGGTTTTGTTCTGATTGGTTTCCAGGAATTTCTTAATTTACATATAAAAAAGGTCTATCATGCGGCTGTCTCATTTCATCAGCATTTTTTGTTTATTTTTGCACTCAATATCACACACTATTTATATTTATGTACATATTCGTTACTATTTTTATCTGACACTAATTTATTTTATTTAAGTATGCATACACACGGTACGTTTCAGTATAACACTGATTTACATCCGTCACCTCACACATCAGGTCCAGTTGAAAACCAGCGTCAGGCACTAGTTGGCTGAACTGGGCCTTTTTGGCGTAGCCGTGAAGCACACTTTCCTGCTAATTTCTTACATTACACTTTATATTGGTTTCTATCTGAAGGTCAATTCTCGTAGATGTCGTGCGGTGTCCCACAGGGATCGGTTCTGGGGCCGCTCCTGTGGGACATCGGTTACGACTGGGTGCTGTGGGCCGACCTCCCTGATGGCGTCAGTGTAGTTTGCTACGCTGACGACACGCTGGTCCTGGCGCAGGGGAGGTCGCATTAGGCGGCGGCCGACGCGATGACACGCGGGGTTGCGATAGTCGTGAAAGGATCCGGCAGTTGGGTATCGAGGTGGCATTGCACAAGTCCGAGGCCATGTCCTTTCATGGGCCCCGGTACGGGCCACCTTCGGGATCCCAACTGATGGTAGGAGGGGTTCACATCGGCGTCGAGACAACGATGAGATACCTGGGTCTCGTCCTCGACAGCCGGTGGAACTTCGTCGAGCATTTCCGACGTTTGGCCCCCAAACTGGAACGGGCCGGGGCCGCCTTAAAGCGGCTCCTGCCCAACCTGAGGGGGCCAAACGCCTCCTGCCGGAGGCTTTACGCGGGGGTCGTGCGGTCCATGGCCCTATATGGGGCCCCGGTATGGGCGCGTTCACTGCGGCTTCGAGCCGCACACTACCTGAACGCGCCCCAAAAGGTGGTAGCCATAAGGCTTATCCGGGGATACCGAACGATCTCGGGCGAGGCAGCAAGCCTCCTTGCCGGACTGCCGCCATGGGATCTGGAGGCGATAGTCCTCGCGCGCCTGTATGACTGGCGCGCGGAGGCACTACGTCGGGGGGAAACTCTGCACCCGCGGCAAATCGCGGCGGAGCGGACGGACCTCCGGCGCGATCTCATGGCGGAATGGAAGGCGCGACTATCGCAACCCAGCGCAGGGCACGCCATGATAGCGGCGGTAAGACCCCTCTTTGAGGAGTGGCTGGAGAGGCGTCACGGCGCTCTCACCTACCGCCTGACGCAGGTCCTCTCCGGACACGGATGTTTCGGGAGGTTCCTGCACATAATCAGGCGGGAGGAGACGCCCGGGTGTCACCACTGCGAGGATCGCCCAGAGGACACGGTGGAGCATACGGTGGAGGTCTGCCCCGCTTGGGCAGAGCACCGCCGTGTCCTCGTAGAGGCGATCGGCAGCGGCGGCGACCTCTCGCGTCCGGCCCTGGTGCAAGCCATGGTCCGGGCGAGAGGGAGTGGGAGGCGGTCACCTCCTTCTGCGAAGCAGTCATGCTAGCGAAGGAGGTGGCGGGATGGGCGAGGGAGAGATCCTCACGCCTCAGCCGCCGAGGGAGACGCTCCGGGCGTCGGGAGCCGCGTGACGACTCCCGGCCACCGTAGGCGCGGGCCTGCGGGCGGAGAGCAATGGGTAGCTCTCCGTCCGATCAGGACTAGGCCCGTGCCGGACGGCGTGTTTGTGTTCCACGCGCGCCTCAAAGAGATGTCAGCGTAGTTGACGGGGCCCGACAGGGCCGAAGCCTGCCGGGGTAGCGGGATCGTCCGAAAGGGTTACCGCTGCCCTGATACATAAAGGGCTAAGGAAGGAACACGGGTGGGTTTTAGTCAGTAAGACAGAGATCAGACTGTGGACGTTCTTACAATTACGAGAATTGTCCCTCTGATGTATGTATGTGGTGTATGTATTTTCTTTCTTTCAATTAACCATCGCAGTCAAAATGTATGGAACAGCATATTTTGTTACAACCTACGAAAAAATTCAATGTAACGGCGTTCAGAATCATGTACTGAATCCATGGTAACAGGCTGCGCGTCAATGTCTGTGCCACTCTGTATATTGGTCTACGACTTTTATAAACAAATTGCTCTGCATTTAAAAGTAAGACGGGTTACTTTTAGCTTTCGCTTTTAACTCAAGCCATTAAGGAAAAATGTAACGAAGCCATTAAAACTGAGTACTAGTTCAACAGTAATTATTTTAAAATACTTTGTGACACACCCGGGGTCAAAACACTACTATCGCTGGTCGGTAACATAGCATTACTAGCCTAGCATTAGCAGTCATGCGAGCTTTCAACCTACTGAATGGTAAAAGACTCGTTTAAGGTGACATGTAGCTTGTTACAGGGTGTAATGCGTTAAGTAGTCCATTCTAACTATGACGATGTATGAGAACGAAACTTTGGTAGTGGTTAAAGATACGCATTTTTTAATATGTATAATACGGGTAAAAGACCTTTGACCGATACCTACACGGCGGAATAAGTAGCGGTCATAGCGCAAGCGGATTATATAAGGTCAAGTGAAATTAGATAGTGAAACCTCACAGATGTGATGGCAACGATATCAAAATATGACAAAAAAAACATGGGGTCAACGACAACAACCTGTCTGAGTAATCTTTAAAAATCTCACCGTGAAAACTTAGGTGAAGAGCTTGAAGTGAGTTATCAGTAGTATCAATCCCTAGCAGCAGATCGAATGACAGCACTCTTCAAGCTCACTTCACCTAACTTTTCACGGTGAGATTTTTAGAAAACTGAGTACTCTACTAAGGGCTGGTTGTTTCAAACGGTTGGTTAACGTAAGGCTATAATTTTGTAAAACAACGCTTTTTTTTGTTTGACGATAGTATTTTTGACGTATACGCGTCAAGTGAACGTGAAACAACCCGCCCTAAGACTTACTACTTGAAGAATGAGTCTAGAAAAACAGTTTCCTTTTGCTTAATCATTGTTAGGTGCTCATCACGTCTGTGAAATTTACACAAAAAATAATGATATTCCAAGTAACTCTTACCAAAAAAAAAACGTAATTTTTTATAATGTTTAGATATTATTTGCATAGTACTCAGACTTTTCTGGATTTGTAGCGGACTCTGCTTCAAACAGATGAGTGCAATGAAATGCATATTTTCCATTACGCAACTGCAATCAAGAAACCGCTGTCAACGCTGTTCGTCGCCTATCGCTAAGCTACACCACTTTGCAAACGTGGCCTTAACACTTACTTACTAATTACTTACTTGTTAACGTTAATGTCTTTACGTGAGCCGACAAAACCTTTTTGTGCTCTAAAATGTCTCATTTTCTGGAGTTTATTTTACTTTACAAAGGGAATTATTATTTTAGTAAGACCTACATACTACACTGCCATATCGTAGTATGTAAAATAATTAAAAGACTTTATATCAAAATAGTTTATGAATCTTATCTAAGTACGGGTTTATATCCTGCTCATATCTATTCTATAGTTGGCTTGAAGGAGACAGCTAACGACTGATTAGAATACTAATTCAAATTGAGTAATTTAGTCAACAATTCAACATCAACGGAATTGTGCACGGCTATCATTACAGCTCACCGGCTCATCGGTTATCGACGCTGCGCCATCGAGCCGGCAGCGTCTCCTTAGGATAAAGATGATAAATAGCGTAATACACTAACATTTCAACATTGATGCCTAATAAGGAGATACCGTCATAATATAAAACACGAATTCCTAAAACCAATAAAATACTTTTCAATATTTCTGTCCAATCAGGCAGCCCATAGTTTCGGATCGCATTCTAAATTTAGCAGATCAGCTCAAAAAAAAAATAAAAAAATGTGTTTTTTGGTAGCTTATCTCAATTTTTACCCGTAAGTGTAAAATTAATAATGATTAATTAACATACTCGGATTAAAGGAAGACTTAAACAACCAAAATTTTCTCGAGCCGAGATAATTACAGCCAACACAAGAACATCTTATTGAAAGTTGATTACGTTCCAAATACACTGAACGGCATCAAAAGCTAATTAAGTAACAGAAACATCGCTGCGGGCAAAGGTGAACATAACATAGACATTAATTAAACTGTCAATCAAGCCTCCAATACCACGTACAATGGTCGCTTTGATACTCTGCTTCGTCAATTTTGGGCTCTTGAAACTGTGGGAGAAACACGCACGACGCCGACGGTAGACGTCAAATTCTCTAATAACAGGCCGCGTTTAGAATGGAATTGACTGACAGGATTAACGTTGCGAGTGAAAAGGAAATGATAAGGTCGGAATCAGATGATAATAATAAAACTTTATTGCATAAAAGGTGTTACAGTAAATACAATAAAAACAGTTGCACTTTACAAATGAACACTGGTATACAACATAAATGGTGGGAGTACTGTCCTCTTAGATAGGCTACATAATAGCCTGTAGTAAAGAGAAACAGTGCCGTATCCCTCAAGAATGGAGAAATCAATTGCTTAGTGTTTAAAATAAAAAAATTAATGATATTAGTTTTAATAACTTAAAACAAACAATTATGGAATATGCCTGAAAGTATTAAAGTCTATCAGATATGAGTAAGTGTGCTGTGTGGGTGTATATGTGTGTGTGTGTGCGTGTGGGTGTATTTGAGGGTGTGTGTGTTTGTGTTTTGAGAGTATGCGTGAAGCGTGGTATGATAGTGTAAAAAAGTTTCAGTGTGGGAGAAAAGATTCAGTTTCGTCATACGTTTTGTCTAGTAGGAAGGAGCGGACTGCTGATTTACATTCTGGAAATTGATAAACAGTATACTGCAATATTTGCATTAATTTTGTTGTACAGAGGCCAGCAGGTCAAGCTACCCGAAAGTGTCAAATTTTCCCAGTCAATCTTGAACCTTAATACGTTAGCGATAAAGTTAAAAATCTATTAAAGAAATTTGACAGATTGTAGCAGCTTAATGTGCTGGCGTCTGTACAAGAAAGGGCCAAGATAATAGAAAAAAAATGTTCGTAAAGGAGTAGCGGGGCTGTGGAACGGAACAAATTAAATCTTTGTTGCTTTGAAGTGGAGCAGGATACAGGAAATTCCATTTGTTAACTATAGGTGAATTAAATAGAATTGCATTGAAGTGGTAATGGAGAATGAAAACTTACTCTACGCGTTAATACTGATATTTGTTTTTGATGCAAATTTTCCGTGCCTCGGAAAGCACGTTAAGCCGTTGGTCCCGGCTGTCATTCGTGGATCTTTGACAGTCGTTACGAGTCGTCAGAAGCCCGAAAGTAGTAGCAGTCAGTTTCAGTCTGGTATTCAGCTGTATCCGGTTAGACTGGGAGCCGACCCTAACATAGTAGGAAAGAGGCTAGGCAGATGATTATTTATTTTCGATGAATGTCGTATCACAGCGTGTACGATGTGTTTTGATTGTCTGATAAAATGATAGTTTGTGAAATCGGAATTCTGTCACGTAGCACGAGACTACCACAATGAACGTACACAAAGGATGTACACGCTCACATTATTATAGCCCTCCTTATAGTAAACAGTGCACCTGATTGTGTACACACTATGAATACTATGCATATTGGTAAACGGATCAATAACCGCAGAATGCTGTTATCAGCGAAATTATTTAAACTTCCTAAAGATATAACGCCAGTGTACACTATATATATCACTACTTAGAGGATATAGTAAAATCTGTCCACCGCGTAATAATAATATACATACATATCTATTTATCTTTTTGAAAGACCTAATTGCAAAAAGGGCTTGACTAATATTCAAGTTTTCAAACGAACCTACTAATTTCAGTAGGTACGTATGTCATTGTATTTATTTTCATACCAGCTGCCCCCCGCGGCTTCACCCGAATAAGTCGATCCCGTGGGGATACCGGGATAAAAAGTATTATATGTGTTATTGATGTATGCTATATTACTGTAAAGTTTCATAAAAATCCGTTCAGTAGTTTTGGCGTGAAAGAGTAACAAACATCCATCCATCCTCACAAACTTTCGCGTTTATAATATTAAGTAGGAAAAAGCAGTAGGTATATAAAAAGGAGAGGAAATAATCAAAGGGCATCAAAAAATTCACCCGCATCGCTGTCAACAGGAAACATGCCCAAAAGGCTGACAGCATTGCCACGTTTTATGGCAATGCTGATTCTTTGGCCAAAAAATAGGCCAGCCCTCTGGTCACGTGAATAGTCGACCAACCGCTTGGCGATGTCTCGAAATACTAAATGTGCACTCGGACCCCATGGCCCCAGTGTTTAAACCCCAAATGGGTCGAACATATAAGTTCTATCGATATTGGAGTATTTGCGCTGTTTGAGGTTTTCCGCACCTGCAGAAGCCGCCCCAGCACCGTGCTTGGAAGATGGGATGGCGCACGGGTCACACGTTGCATCCCACACCATAAGCCTACCTATCTTCCAAGGCATTATGGTCATTCCGTCTGGTCTCTTCCCATCGTCGCGTGTCAAGCCATTGGGTTCTAAAACAGCTGGCACCCCGGTGGTGACAAGAGCACGACGGATGATTTCATTGATGCTGGCGTACCGTGCTATCCGGCCTGCGCTTTTACTGCAGGATAAGCCATAGTGTCCGAGGCAGTCGACACCTTCACCGCATTGGCAGCGATGCGGAGCCACACAAGGGGCGCCCAGACGCAGACAAGTAGCGAGCCGGAAGGTGGTGTCACCCAGCAAAGTGCCTATGTTGGGTGACGGTAGCGCCTGAAGCCAGAAGCCCGACTCCCACGCACCCACAGCCAGTAGGCGGGCAAGCTCAGCAGTATTGGTGGACGTATTTATAAGATTATTCCGTACCAACCTGCAGAATGGCTCATCCCACTGCCTCTGACGGACTTCACGGGCTGATTTGTATCCAGGCGTTCACCGCGTCGGCTAAGCACGGCACTTCAGAGTCAACCAGGGAGGGGGCTAAATTTAGATTAGATTTTTAAATTATGTAAGTATATAAATAAATAAAGTAAGATTATGTATTGTATGGATATGAAAATGTGTTATACTGTGCAAATTATAAAATACTGTCGTAGTATTTGTAATTCTATAGTTTCTTAATTTAAACAAAATGTATGCAGTTTCAACATGTTGTTGTTGTGTACACCAAACAAGTTTGAATCCCCAACACCCGCCAACTTTTATTACTCATTAACACTTTGCAAATATAATTAACCGATGACCAGTAAGTTCTAAATTGTAACTACTATTTTACATCTACATCTATACTAATAGTAAATCTGAAGAGATTGTTTGTTTTTTTGTTTGAACGCGCTAATCTCTAGAACTACTAGTCGGATTTGAAAAACATTTTTCATTTGATAGCCCAATTCTTGAGGAAGGCTATTTAACATCACGCTAGGACAAATAGAAGCCAAGCAAAAAGAAAAAAAGTCACAAAGAACGATAAGCGAAAACGGAATAATTTCGCGGGCTGGCGATGCGATGCGATGCGATGCTGTGGATCAAGAAATTTAACGCAGACGAAGTCGTGTGCAGAAGCTTGTTTAATTTATAACGATACTCAAAATCATTGCTGCCTTCCCACGGTACACCGGCCATACATTTTACTGATGGCTATTGTGATGCACCCCGTAAACCTAATGATATCCAATGTATATTATATTATTCCAAAAAAAGGCTGAAAATCTCTGAAATATTTTCGCTCATCCCACAACGCAGAGCTTGAAGATTTATTTTTATGGAAAATTTGATAATTCTTTGAAATTACAGTCAGCTATCATGATATTATAAATTATGAGATCGCGCGGAATCGTAAATCGGATTACAGGGGTCTGTCGTTAGCCCAAAACATTATTTGAGGAGAACGCAAAAAAAAAATGTACCAGGGTCATATTTTTGTAGAAAGTATATTTTATTGTCGTGACATACTTATCCAAGGAGATTAGTATTTAGGGAATTACAGCCTAAAACTTAGAGATTTAGACGTTATTAGCGACGCGGCCCTACTTCGTAATGGCGACATATCAAACATCGAGATTTCTATTCTCTATTTAATAGCTAAGTTTATTTTGAATTTACATAGGTGTTATAATACAGGGTCAATCGTCATTAAATAAGGCAACGAAACTCTGCAGACGTGATGGGGATCAATATCTAAACACGATAAAATACACACAGTAAAATGCAGATACGACATATTATATAAGTATTGAGTACAAAGGTATTGCTTATATTTTATAATATGAATAGTTATAGATATTTATTTATTTATTTATAGTTAATTAAAACGGTGCAACACCAATTACATTAATTAACATAGAGGACAATAGTTAAGTTGACAATAATATAACTTAAAACTAACATGGAACAGTGGACTCCCTTGCATACATTCTCTCGATACAGCAAACGCAACGTGGCCCAATGTTACTTTAGATTGAAAAATAACCTTAATCGTACGTTTTTACATCGTAGGTACATAGGTAGGTACATTCATAAACTTTTCTATTATATAAACAGTATAATAAATCATATTAACAGGATAGACTTGAGAGGCTACCGATATCGCACTTACGAGTACTTTCGACAAAGTGCTTTCCATTATGTAGAGCACAGTTGCCAGATAACCGTTTTTTCAGGGCTTACGAATAATGTATTGAAGACAGTATTTCCCTAAACACAGCTTCATTAAGCAATATTTGACTCACACATTATAATTATTACAGTTAATAAATCTCGACTGTTTCGTGGTCTAGTATTCGCAAGTGCTACTGCTGAGCACGAGGTCCTGGGTTCGATTCTCGGGTCGGTCAAAGTATTATTAGGTTTTCCTATCTGGAATTTCTCAGTTGCAGCCTGGAGTCTCAATTTGTGCCCGCTGAATGGTAATAGGCTCGCCCCCTGAACTGGCGAAATATTGGTGTACTATTAGGTACACCCCTGCCTATCCCTTTGGGAAATACAGGTGTGATAAAGTAAGTAAGAAAGAAAATACATTTATTTAGCACAGACTAAAAGACACAAAATATACCAGATATATACTCGTACATTAGATAAAAACAAAAAAATAAAGATCCAATAAAAAGTGCTTACGCAGGTTTTCCTAATATAAATTTTTGCTATCATATTTTCGAACGCATCTCACATTTTCAAATGCAGAATTCCGATTCAACCGCAGTTTTGAGC
The DNA here is from genome assembly GCA_947507525.1 of Apamea epomidion. NCBI lineage: Eukaryota > Metazoa > Arthropoda > Insecta > Lepidoptera > Noctuidae > Apamea > Apamea epomidion. The sequence goes on from OX382232.1 coordinate 9,115,553, forward strand.
TAACTATATTTTCTTTCCTCCCGTTCCCATGCAACAGAGAGAAAAGAAATGTTCACCACACGCGCCAATCAGCGGCGCATTAATCGCAAAGACAACCAATCAATGCACAGCGCTGTGATTCGAGAAAAGTGTCGTTACATTGTGTTAGTTCTTTTGTTGCAACCGCGCCGCACGCCGCACCGCATACTACCGCACCGCATTACTACCGCGCCGCGCCGAAACCGCTAATATATCTAAAACTCTCTATTATCCGCCTTTGGCCGACACATGTGTGACATACACAGACCAAGTGAAGTGCACAGCAGTCAAATGAAGAATTCAGCGAACACGTGCTACATCTTCTCAGGCTGTCCTTGTATCAACGTGCTTCATCCAGAAGACTTCCAAGTAAGTCCTTCATTCCCTTTTCCTACCCTGGTCAGCTCATTACTGTGTGTCGTCAATAGCTCACCCCTGCGTAAATTACATTCCCGCAACGGTCCTTCGAAGCCGCATGTAGATACTTATTCACTAAAAAGTGTCAAGTCCGATGTAAGAAATAAGCAGAAAAGTGTGCCTGAAGGCTGCGCCAAAAAGGTGATGATGTTATCTTACAAATCTCAATCATAATATCTTTTTATAACCTTAAATCAGCGACTGGTACGTTGATCAAACGTAATTTAGTCACCACATTTCACGTCGATAACTCCGCCATATAAAATACAAGGGTTAGCTCCTACTAAATTTTCGCCCGCTTGCGGTCACTGCCCTGTATGGAATAGGTATATGAATTATGGACACCCGCGATTTAGGTACAATGGTAGTCCCGCATTGATGCCTCGGTGCATGCATTGGTGAAATAGTGATGTTAAAATTATTGATGGAGTTGTGATTTTCTATTAATATCAATGTTGCTAGTATTTAGTAGTAACACTTTGTTATTAGTGCCGTTTGCAAAGATTTTTGTCCGTAAACCTACGGTCAGAAGAGCGGTGGCCACTACATAATCATGGCAGTGACAGCTGTCAAAAAAATTACGGCATCGGGGTTTGAATTTACGCGTGACAAAAAACGCTCTCTAGGAAACATTTCATATAACACTGACACGTTATAAGTATGAAAGTAATTTGTTACTTTCATATAACGTGTCAGTGACGTCGTTCGCCGGTAAATAGCGAACGCTATGTGGCAGTCAACATTCTTCTACTCAAGCACAATAACATACACGACAGGATTCAAATTCTATTACAAACAATTTGTTTTTTTTTTCAGTATCGTTTTTAAGTAGGGATGAAATGTAAATTATATGAGATTACGAATTCAAGTATCTGAACTACCTGCCGGGGTAGCGGGATTGTCCGAAAGGGTTACCGCTGCCCTGGTACGTAAAGGGCTAAGGAAGGAACACGGGTGGGTTTTAGTCAGTAAGAGTCTGACACTCCCTTCTGCTCCACCCAGAGCGGGAGGAGTCATTTGATGATTTCCCATCCACAAAAAAAAAAAAAAAAAAAAAAAAAGTATCTGAACTAGTTAAATGTAAATTCTCTAGTTTCATTTCTCTTGTTGTAACTATTTTGTTATTGATTCTGTATTTAATAGGCTTTGTATGACATGGAAGAGGGACGTTTACTATTACAGGTACCTCGTGCCACTTTAAAATCCATGCCAAAACACGACTAAAAACATAAAATATTCACACAACCCCAGACTTACGCATGGACATATAAAAAAATAAGTAGCTGTTACGTGTCACGGGGCTCTTTAGCACGTTTTTCGTAAAAATAAATACACCAGTCATAAAAAATAATTGACACTCAAGACGCCGAAGCTATCAATATTGTGATAACCTCGTTATTATGTCTATAAACCAACAAAATAGCTATTTGACCCACTTTATCTAATGTAATATGGCATCCGAGTTATTCCGTATATTAATAATGGTGAATGCTTGACGTTCGATCAAATCATCATTGAGCGAAGCATGCACTATGATTGACTTGATTAAGTATCGAGTTTCACAATAGAACTGGCGTCACCATGTTTGACATGAACGCGGCTGCAGGCATGGGTGGCATTTCCTATATCTCCCTCTGAGACGTATCTAGCTTTTTCCCGCGACTAAGTCCGCGTCTAAATCGGAAATTATCCCGAGGGAACATGCTATCACGTTAAAAAGTAAAAGTCCATTCAGCCGTTAAGGAGCGAAAACTTAAACTTAACTTTCGCATGTATATTATGTATTATTTATTTATATTATGTATTAGTTATTTATATTATGTATTAGTTATTTATATTATGTATTAGTTATTTATATTATTTATTAGTTTTTTCCTATCCCGGAATAGCAAAAGTCAAACGGTTATTTTTAGGACATTAATGCTTACATATTCAACATACTCAGCCTATAATATTCCCACTGCTGGGACACAGGCCTCCTCTGTGAGAGAGAGTGGGCCGTAATCCACCACGCGGGCCCAGTGCGGGTTGGTAGATGTTACATGTTTTCGAACTTTTGGTTGTAAGACATGCCGGTTTCCTCACGATATTTTCCTTCACCGTTTTGAGAGCAGTGGTGATGATATAATTTACACAAAGTAAAGTGCCTACCTGGGTTCGAACCTACGACCTACAACTCGTAAGTCGGCGCCGTGACCACTGGGCACTACTGCTCATTAATAATTAATAATGCTTGCTGCATGAAAAGAGCCTCCGTAGTCTGCGCTGTCGACAAGAACCTTACCGGCTGAATAAGGTTTTACTGCAGTATACAGGCTGATTCTTTAAAGACCAGCCAAATTTAAGGATGTGGTACAGACCATCAAACTGAACAACTTTCTCCATGGGACCAACATCGTAATCGCGAATAAAAATTCAGCCGTCCCATACATTTAGGTCGAGTAGGTATTGAAGTTTTCTATGGGACAGTTGATAAAATTTTCGCGATTACGCTATTTGTCCCATGGAGAAAGTTGTTCAGTTTGATGGTCTGTACCACATCCTTAAATTTGGCTGGTCTTTAAAAAATCAGCCTGTATAAAAAGGGTCACATGTTTCATATAAGTATTGTCTCAATAAAGCTCTATCTCACACACAGGGTCACAGCATTATGCTGAGCTATAACCGTTTTGCGAGGATGTGACGCATATTTTTTCCCCCAACTTATTACCCTAACTATTTGTGTTTGGGTGACCATCTTTACATACCAAGATCCCTCCGTGCCTCGGAAAGCATGTTAAGCCGTTGTTCCCGGCTGTCATTCATGGATCTTTGACAGTCGTCAGAAGCCAGAAAGCCTGACAACCAGTCTTACCAAGGTGTATCGTATTACGCAATAACTGGATTGTGGAGGTCAGATAGGCAGTCGCTCCATGTAAAATCAGTCCGCTTTCAGTCTAACCGGATGCAGAAACTTTAGACTGGAAGCGGACCCCAACATGATGATACTTTGAAGTCTCATTAGATGCTTGTTTAATCAAATCAAATCAAATCAAATCAAATCATCTTTATTGTGGACTATAGGTATACATCATAAATACAGGTCTTAAATAATTAAAATAGTTCAGCTATGTCCCGCCGTTGAGGCATACAATAATAAAATACAAATCAGAAATTAGAACACAATTAGTCATATTAGTCTCGATACATTATTAAAATATTCCAAATTATAAATACATACAAATTCAATTCCAAGTCATATTAGTCATAAAAAAAATTAAAAAAATAATAATGTTTATTTATCTCCACAAATTACATTCTTAAACATCTTAAGTTGACATTGACATAATTCATTATGATACTTATTTTTCCTTTCTTGTCATTAGAATACAATATTTTTGTCACACAAGTAATCTTTGACATCATAATAACATTTTTCTATTAATAATGAATGTAGTTTCTTTTTAAACTGGAGGATTGGTAATTGTTTAATGTCATCAGGCAATTTATTATAGATTAATGATGTCATGCATAAAATACTTTTATTTAATAGTGCCGTTTTACCATATGGTATTTGTACCTCTAACCTTTTTTTATCCCTTAATTTTCGATAGTAGCTTTTGACAGCAGTCTTATAGTAGCTTGGATTTGATTTCACAAAAATATTTGATTCGTAAATGTATAGGGAAGGCAATGTGAGAATTTTTAGATTTTTAAAGTAAGGTTGACAGCTAATTGTACTATTTATTTGGCACATTGCTCTAATGCACTTCTTTTGAGCTTTAAATATAAATTCCTTGTCTACCGAATTACCCCAAAATATAATGCCGTATCTCAGTAATGGTGCCACCAGTCCGTGATAGGCCGTTAAAATCGCGTCTTTGTTAACTATTTTGGAGAGCTTGTAAAGAGCGAATGAGGATTTGTTGATTCTTTTGCAGAGATTGTCTATATGGGTTGTCCATGAAAGTCTGTAATCAATATTTATTCCTAGAAATTTTGTATTTGTTACAGATTCTACTGTCTGCCCGTTATAATTTACATTCATACTTTTCGGTTGAGTTCTTTGGTGGAAGTGCATTATATTTGTTTTTTCTAAGTTTATTTTCAGATTGTTATCAATTAACCATTTAATTATAGTTCTTAAAGTATCATTAATTTCATTTTCATAGTCATTTTGACTGTCACATTTTATTACTACAGTGCTGTCATCTGCAAAAAGTACCATGGGATGCTTTATGTGTCTAGGGAGATCATTAATGTAAATTACAAAAAGCAAGGGACCCAAGACACTACCTTGTGGAACTCCCAGTTTTATGGTTCTAGTTTGGGATCTATATGTCTTCTCATCCCGCGTTGTAAGGCATATTCTAGTTATTTCTGTTAACTGCTTTCTATCACATAGATATGAGTGAATGAGGTCTAGTGCCTTTCCCCTTATGCCATATGAATCTAATTTTTGAAGCAGTATGTTATGGTCAACACTGTCAAAAGCTTTACTCATATCCATGAAAATAGCACATATTGGATTTCTTTTGTCCATATGAGTCAAAACAATGTTAGTAAGTTCATATATTGCAGCGTTAATGGACTTACCCTTGCGAAATCCTTTTTGTTCGCTAGCCAAGATATTATATTTTTCTAAAAAATTGTAAAGACGACGATGAATGGTTTTTTCGAATATCTTTGAGAATATGGGTATCAAAGCTATAGGTCTATAATTTTCCATATTGCTTTTGTCATCTTTTTTGTGGAGTGGAATAACAACCGATGTTTTTAGTTTTTCTGGGTAAGTTCCAGTAGAAATGCATAAATTTATTAAATAACTTAGATGAGCTGCAATTGATTGCGACACTTGTTTTATTACTTTAGTACCGACGCCATCGTAACCCTCACTCGATGTATTTTTAAGTTGCTTGATTTCTCTGTCCACTTCTATTGGGGTTGTGGGGGTAAGGAAAATTGAGTTTAGGTTAGTGTACATGTTTTGATTCAAAAGTGCTTTATTATTATAATTATAATTGTTTGTATGAATCGATTTTGCAGCTTGGTCAATAAAATAGTCATTAAAATTATTCGCAATCGACGTTGGATCTGTAATGCTTACATTATCTTTTAATATTTCACTAATTGGTTCCCTGGGAAAATTACATTTAGAGTTATTTATAAGTGACCAAGTTAAACTATGTTAAACTAATCGTATCTTGGTACTAAGAATTACGTAAAAATAACCTGTAACTATGCTTATTAATAATCTTCCCTCCACTTAATGCTTATGGCTTCTGGGAAAAGATAAGGAGGTCCCTATTGGTTTTATGAGTTTCATGGAAGAAAATAGGTCAAAACGACACTTAAATGCGATGAACTATCCATCGATTAGGTAAGCTTCTATTGTTGCACAATCGCTTTCTTATTCTTCAGAAATCATCAACTGCCTAGTAGTCTTGTCCAAACTATGATGGGGTTGGCTTCCAATCTAACCGGATGCAGCTAAATACCAGTATTTTACACGGAGCGATTGCCTATCTCACCTGCACAACCCAGTTACTAGGAAATACAATACCCCTTGGTAAGACTGGTTCTCAGACTTTCGGGCTTCTGAATACCCGTAAGGACTGTCAAAGATTCACAAATGACTGCCGGGACCAACGGTTTAACGTGCTTTCCGAGGCACGGAGGGGTCTCGGTATGTAAAGATGGTCACCCATCCACAGACCAACCGCGGCAAGCGTAGCTTAACCTGATCAATTGACCTGTGCGGCTGTTATTATACAGCCACGGACCCTTCTTATTCTTCAGTTATTTAAACGAAATATATACCAAATTCCAATGATCCCAACACAATGGTCCTGGTTTTTTTAAATAAAATTGATACAGTTTCAGTTGTCTGTATACTGTACGTGATGGCAGTAAGATAAGCAATAAGGCGTCATATGCGAACAAATATCATACACTGAAACGGAAAGGAAACGTATATAAATGTCCAAATTGATTTCCGGTACCTTTTTATTTAGAATACAAGAAACGTCCCAGTGAACTCCACCGAACTCAATTGTAGGGGCCTGTGCCGCCTGTACATACGCAAATTTGATTACCAAAGTCGTCAGAACTCCTTCGTCCACCGAAAAAAAAGTTGCAATGGCCGTCCTTCTCAGTTGGCTCTCTAAAGATTATTGAATTTTACCAACATAATCTGGCAAGCGCCAGATGCGGCCTCTCTCTCAAGCGAATGATCGTCCATTCCTCTATTTGCTCTAGTAGGGTGAGCCCGGATAATGGTATATTTATTAAATAGAGAGACGCATTTATTAGCCGCTTCGAACAGTTTTTTTTGTTCCACGTCTTTTATGGGATTATTGTGATAATTAATAAAGTTTAATTTATTGCGCGGAAGCTATTGTTTCCGGAGTGTCTCCGATAAAATAATAGTGTTGGTTTTGTGGTTCGAGAATTTTGAAATATCGGCACGAAAGCCAAGGCATTTTCTGTTCAATTATTAATGGAAGATAGGATAAGAATTACGCCTTAAAAGAACCCTTTCAAAGAATGTTGTTCTACAAATTGTCTGGCGCCCAGGAGATTTATAGGTACTCGAATATTTTAGGCTTCAGAATTTATTAAGGTTGGATCGAAATTCAGCCTGTCGTTTAAGTTATTGTACGACGACGAATAAAGAGATCATAAAAAGGATTAAATTTTTATCAATACTATTTTTAGTTTAGGTCGTACGACATATTAAACTTCGCAAGATTGAAGACGACTGATTTTTTTTTTCTAGCCTACCGTTTCTACTTACAATTTCCATCACAAGTCACTTGCCAGACTCCTACTATTGTATTTGTATCGATACATTTGAACCGGAAGGATCGTTTGGGCCGTAAGCTTCCGCACATTAGGCACCCAGGCAGACTTCGCGTTCAACGGACTACATCGAACCTCAAGGAAACCCGAATTCTCAGGAATATTCGTGCTATAAGTTTCGCTGTGGTATAATCAAATGTACTTTGCACAGAGTAGGTATCCTAACGGTCTGTGTGCGGTAGGTACATCTGGCATGACGAATCATGATTTTATTTTGGCTTGTTTCAACTGTTTTCAAAGGAAGACCAAGAATGACGCTAATGGGAATGAAAGGTATGTCTACAGCATTTATCAGAAAGGTTTGGCCATATGTAAGGGTGTCGTACTGACCATGATCATGGATGGAGTACTGGAACTATGGAATTGACGCTGTGGGAGCGTGCGTGTTCCATCGCCACCCGTTCGATGTTCACCGCGCACAGGATGGATGGAAAGCAGCACATGAACTAATTTTTTGCTCCATTGGTGTAATAAAATAAATAAACATCGTAATCACGAAAAAATATCAGCCGTGCCATAGATTTAGGTCGACTAGGTATTAAAGTTTTGTATGGGACAGTTGAGATATTTTTACCACAACTTTCTGATACCACGCTGTATAGGTACTATAATTTTTCACTATTTATGAAGGGGTGAATACAGACTTAAAAAAGAATCACCGCCACTAAACAAAATAATTAAGATTCGTCCAACATCCGGTATAAATGACTATTCATCTACGTATACCTACCTAACTGTGCTTTTCTTCGGAACTCGTAATGGAAGAAAATAAGAATGATTAACAACATAATACCAACACTTATTTTAATGGTTTCGGTACAAAGAAACCAATGATGGATTGGCTACAGTTCTTTGTAGCTCATCCATCATTAGATTCTTTTAGAAATTAATGCTACACGTGGCCGTCATAATATCTCCTATTAATAATTTAGTGGACAGAATATATACTTATCTAATTAAGAAAATCAAGGACGAAGAAATCACATATAGATGTAAGAAGTCTATGGTTTTATACTCGATTGCATTGCCCTTCCTTTTTTTTTTTTTGACTTTACTTAATTAGTCTGCCTCGACTTTGCCTTTGCTGCTTTTGACTGCCTCGTTGGTCTAGTGGTTGCAAGCGCTACTGCTGACTATGAAGTCCTGGGTTCGGTTCCCCGGCCTGGCAAAGTCATCATCTGCCTAGCCTTTTCCCAACTATGTTGGGATCGGCTTCCAGTCAAACTGGATGCAACTGAATAACAGTATTTTACATGGAGCGACTGCCTATCTGACCACCACGAACCAGTTACTGGGTAATACGATACCCCTTCGTAAGACTGGTTGTCAGACTTTCGGGCTTCTGTCACGACCCGTAACGACTGTCAAAAATTCACGAATGACAGCCGGGACCAACGGCTTAACGTGCTTTCCGGGGCACGGAGGGTTCTTGGTATGTTAAGATGGTAACCCATCCACGGACCAACCTCGGTAGGCGTAGCTTAACCTGATCGATCGATCAGTGCAGCTGTTATTACCATCCAGTTTGTCCCAGCCACCTTTCCAAGGTCGTCGGTCCAGCTACCTGGGGGATGCCCCACCTGCCGATACGCCTTCTCCACTTCAGGATGTGTCATCTCCACCGGCCATCGGTCCTTCGAATTTTTACATAAATGAAAGTCTCTTAGGAAAATAATCTAACATTGAACTCAAATTCAAAGCATTAATTTCAAGTAAACTAATTACAAGCACTTTTGAATTGTCAGGTGGTCGGTCAATCAGAAAGCTCAGGCTAGATGCCCATTTCAAAGCGTAGTAGGTACCTATGGAGAAGAACGGGCAAAAAACTCTACAGACACTCTTACAAAATATGGTTACAAAATATTGGTTACTTAATTCCGGTTGAAATTATGCATATGAGAACGATGGAGAATGTTAAAAGCGTCCATAAAAAAGTATTAAAAAAACAATTTCATATTAAATTAAATAAAAATAAGCAATGGGAGCTAAGAGCTGACCAGCCCCTACTGACGGCACCCGTTCACGAACATGATGCATTGATTAGCACAATTCAGCTTATAATAAAATTTGAGAGAGACACACTGCCCTATAATAAACAAGTACGCTGGACTACATACTATAGATGAAAAAATGAAGACATTTGACTTTCGCCATTTTGGCGCTGACAGCAACGAGCGTCCGTGGAACTAATTTGTTCTAAATATCTCGTAGTAAACACAAAAAAGTCTTATTCCACGGTGTAGACAAAACGACGGTCATTTGCGGCAAGTCAATTTTAGTTACTGAGACGCTCGAGCCGCTTTGAATCGGCATAAAAAATCACTGTCATTTCGTATAGTATATTTAGTCCAAGCGTGCTTGTATAATATAGCTCAGGTGGAGAGTCATTGGCGCCGATTCCCTTGTTCACAAACTAAACTAAATTTAAGTACAGTGCATCTTTTTCTTTCTAGTTCATTAAGAAAAGGTCAGAAGATAAATATTAGTTTAGTTCTGTCAAATTAAGATAACAGTTTAGACGTGATTAAAAACATGCGTCAATTTATGTCAGGCGCTGACTAATTTGACAGGACTAAACTCATATACAGTTTAGTTTGTGAACAAGGGAATCGGCGCCATTATAAAAGAACATACGTGTCTTTCTTTCTTTTAAGCAACAGTGTTGCCATTTCATATAAATTGTCTCTGTAAGGTAAGTAAAATAACTGTAGGTACTGGGTACGAGGAGCATGTTTTATAGCAGTGTTGTCTCTCCCGATTACAAAACAACGTCGTTCGTTATTGTCGGGCCATATCTATATAACTTTTCCTCCAACCAATTATTTGATACTGTACAGTCACGAGCAAAAGTACGTATACACTCGCCTTTATTCAAAACCGATTTACTCGTTTATTTTTTAATGAAATTTTATGTTGTTACGAACATAGCATTTTCGAACCCATAGGTTTATGTAATATGTCATATTTCAACGTTGTATTTATTATTTCACGAAAAAAACGCAATTGAAAGTTGCCAAGTGTTGACATATTGGTGCTCGTGACTGTACCTACTGTCTTACTCTCCTCAGTTTATGGTATACAGAAAAGAGTATCACGATATTAAGGATAATAGGATTATTGGCATGTCTTCCTGGAACGTATTTATTGATATGAAGTGATATTTGTTCTTTATTATGGATTTACGTAAAACATGGGCTTATTAGTCAATTCGCACGAATTTATTCGCCCGAAACGGAAAATCGTCACTTATAAATAATATTATTTTTTCTACAGGCGACTCGCACGATGTTAATTTCATTTATTGCCCGTGGTTCGACCGGGTAGTTCTACTAGTACGACCATGGGTATTTTATAAGCTTTTATTTAACTTGCGATGTATGTATGTATGTTCGGGTGGACTCTTGCAACTCAATTTTGAAGCAGATATCTTCAACCGATTGAGCTGAAATTTTGCATGCATGTGTAAATCGGATGACAATGCAAAATTATTATGACCTGGAGCTGATCTGATGGAACCGGAAGGTGCCCATAGGAACTCGGTAGTATACGACACAACCCCATCTAGTTTGGGCTCGTATGATTTGTCTTGACGATAGTAGATGGTAACCAGGGTCCGATTATGGAGCTCGAAGATGGCCATAGGAACTCGGTAATTAAACGACACAACCCCATCGAGTTTGGGCTCGTATGATTCGTCTTGACGAATACTTTGGTGCTAGATGGTAACCTGCGTCTGATTATCGAGCTAGAAGATGGCCATAGGAACTCGGTAATTAAACAACATAACCCCATCGAGTTTGGGCTCTTTTGATTCGTCTTGACTCGTCAACACAAATCAAACGAACCCAAACTCGGTCGAACTCGGCATCTAGCATCAAAGTACTCGTACTTTTTTAAAAACAAGCTTTTATTACTTATTAATAAAAAGGACTAAAAAGTTAAAAATTATTTAAACCTGATAAGAAATAAATTAAAGCGTGTTACATTTTGATGGAACATTTAGAACACAATGTAACACGCTTTTATTTATTTCTTATCAGGTTTAAATTATTTTTCCTTTTTATTAATAAGTAATAAAAGCTTGTTGTTAAAAAGTTTTTTTTTTCTTTTAATATTTTTCTTTTCGGTGGTTCTATCAATCGGACCATGGGCAAATCAAGTTCTATCAATAGTACTAAGGGCAACTTTGTTTACATGTAGTTCTATTAAAACTAAAGTGAGTATTTAACCTCTTTTATTTGTGGACGAGTCGACAACTCCAGAAATATATATTAATAGGCAATTGGCTTATTTTTAATTGTATACAATAAAGTATAGAAAAAAGTACACGTTTTATAATAATTTAACTCTCATCACTTACTGCACGCTAGTGTCCTTTTTTCCCTGCACTGGCCTACTGCAGTTATATTGACAGTAAGGCAAACATACTACGCTAATAATAATTATCTCACTTATGGATAACTAGCAGCACCCCGCGGTTTCACCCGCATGAGTCTCCGCAGATGAAAAGTATCCTATTTGTTAATTCCGGTCATAAACTACATATCTGTATGCAAAATTTCATCCAAATCCGTTCAGTAGTTTTTGCGCGAAAGAGTATCCATCCATCCATCCATCCATCCTCACAAACTTTCGCGTTTATAATATAAGTAGGATTGTCGGAAAGAGATAGACTAGAATCAGTTTCTATGTCCGTTGCTACTAGGCCGGAGTGATAAGTCTAGTAATTTTCTGTTACTGAATTTAAAAAAATGCCTTGGTTGGAAAAGACTTGGCTCCAACGAAGAGATCATGCACGAAACCAATGCCTATTTCAAAGGGTTACCTAAGTCGTACTTTATGGAAGGGATCGAAAAGCTAGAGAAACGCTGGAAGAAGTGCATTAAGTTAAAAGGAAACTACGTTGAAAAATTTATAATAATAATGAAATAAAACTGACTCCTTGTTTAATTTTTACCAGACTTATAACTCCGCCCTCGTATGATTAAAAATCTGGACGTTATAAGACTTTTAAAACATAATTATTTGTTACTGACAGGTAACCTTCAAAAGCCAAAAAAATATAATTATCTACGCCACAGAGTACTAACATCTACAAGACACAAACAATTTGCAACAGAAACGTACTCCTCAATAAATTCAAATGTATAAAATAATAAACGTCAGAATGTTCCCAGTCATATTTCAAAGTAAGCTTTGGCAGAACTATCGCGACAGACAGAACCCGACCGCCGCATTTACATACGAAATAATGAAATTGTTTCTAACACCTAATATCAAAAGCTGAGTACAATACAATACAAGGAAATACCAACAGTTTCACAAACTGATATTCAAAAGAAAATCGCGGCTACACAATGCAAAATCTGGGACGGCTCTTATTGGAAATATTTCCATTCAGGCGGAAATAATATTGGACATATGAATAAAATTCTCATACGAATGAGACAAAGACCTTTCGATCTATCATAAAGGGTGCCTCCACAAGCTAAATCAAGTAAGTAATTGAACAATTCTCGAGTAGATCTTCCAGTTTTCCTACATTCATGCCATGTTTACTGAACAAATTAAAAGGTATTTTCTCATTCGTTTTTTTACACGTTTTTTTACTGTACGGGTAAGGGTCAAAAGTGGAGTGACAGTGTCACGAAGCAATAGATTGACACTTCTGTTTAACTTACGACCTTCTTCTAATAAGTAATTTCTATACTATAGACTCACACTCTCACATTCGTTTGTAACTGATTGTAGTTCATAAATTCAACTATTAGGTTATATGGTATGATAGCCTAGTGGTTATCATACGTCGGTAAGCACGTTCATGCGTAGCAAGCCGTGGGTTCGAATCTCACGCGCGGTGATATTTTTTTAAAATGTTTTTATAATTACCTACTCGAATAATCACGCTATTGAATATAGTTCCGTATCATGTTCGCCTTTTTCACATAATCGTTAAACTTTATGATTATACCTACCCACAGAAATCTAAATAAATAAATTATAAGGTGGACAGATGCAGTTAACTTACGACTCATTCACCGCGACTAAATAGAACGTTATTTGTTTTTGGTTGGTTGTTATTGTAGATTTGTGACGTGTGTTTAATCTATTAGCGGTGTTGTAGTTCATTTTGAAAGGCAAGGAAATTTAAATATTGAGATGAAAGCAGATATTATCGCGCTGCGTAAAAGTGGACTTAATATTATATCACAGATATTTGATGAAACCGGACTGAGTGTGAGTATTATGATTTAATTATTTTATCGATTTTTTTTCTAATTAAAGTATAACTGCTGATCCTTTTAGTTATATTTTTAAACGTTTTATATTTATCATAAAGCCTAAATAGAAGAAAAAAAATTAATGATGAATATAAAATATACCATTAAGTAAAATAATAATATAATATGTAACATTTCTATTTTCAAAATAATTTTGTTTCAAAATGGCAATATTCGTATTTTGCTAGTACCCCAACAGTACCCTTTTTTTTGTTTTAGAGAAATACCTAATGTGAGTCGGAGGGTCAAAAGATGACCCCAGCTAGTCAGTGAATAATGAAACAAGTGGTTTCATACCAACGAGATATTTTGCCGAATTATTCGAAACATCTTTACGAACCGTTAGCCGTGCAAACGAAAACTAGCTTTTTGAGCTGGTTTTCGTTTCGACCATATTTGATTGAAAAACATAAACAAGAACGTTTACATTTTGCGATACAGCGATGGGAAGCACGGAATGAGAGATCAATATAATCAGAATAAAAGTCCCGACTCGAGATTGGCACCCAGACCTATGCGTTCAATAATCCAACACGTAAGACTACCAGCTATCGGTACTTGATGTAATGAGTTCAATTTTAGCAATGGTATGAACCAACCAAGGTCATACGTAATTACGTAGCCTGTCTGCAAAAGCGACGGTATGTTTGTTGTTTCGTTCGACACCAGCCAGTGTGCGAATTATGAGGTGAGCGTCCTGTTTAAAAAACAAACCCAACACGACAGACGAAGTGAGGAGTGATGCGGGGTCGGAGTCCGACGCCGCATCTGGAGGAGGAAGCACGGGAGGCTCAGGGAGCCCTTGCCGTGATAAGGAGATGGCCGCTGCGACAACGACAGGGAAGGTCCACACTAAGCGGCCTAGGTCAGTGGACGGCCAAGGGTCGTCTTCCGACGGTGAGCTGGCCTCGGCTCGGAAGATCCCCACCAGTAGGCGGGGAGGAGCCCGAGAGCGAGGCATAGGCAGGGGGCTCACTGCTCGGGAGGCGGCAGAAAAAGCGGAGGAGCCCGCAAAGGAGGGGGGGACCGGTCGCGCGGTCGCTTTGGAATCCTCAAGCGACGAGGCGGGTGAGGTTGGCGGCCCTGAGGCGGACCGCAAGAAGAAGTTTGCGGCGGTCGTGGAGGCCGCGATCCGGGACGTGGCCCTGAAGAAGTTGCAAACTTCCAAAAACAGGGCCATAGTCTCGGCAAAGGCCTCCATAATGGCGGCAGCGGAGGCCATCCACCTCGGGCCCCCGCCGGACGAAATGTCCGAAATGCGGGCGGAGGTGGCCCGCTTGACAGCGGCCATGGAGCTCCTCCGAAAGGAGAATAAGGAGCTCCGAGCGGACCTGGCCGGGCTGCGAGCAGCCGGCCCCCAGGAGGTGCCGCAGAAGGGGGCGCAACAGGGGCGGCCAGTACCTGCTGAGGACCGGGTCCTGAACCTGGTGCGGCAGGAGCTGGCTGCCTTTCAGAGCCGGTTCTCCGCCCTGGAGGCCATCGTCCTGCGCCCCCCGCTGGCGGCGGACCGGCCGGCCTCGGGCCAGCGGAAGGCGGTATCGTATGCTGCCGCCGCGGCTGTCACAGCCACGGCCACGGGGCAAGCAGCAAAACGGGCCGCCCCAAAACCCGCGAGGGCCACAGCCTCAGCCCCAACCCCAGCCCCAGCCCCAGCCCCGGCGGTGAAACGGCCGCCCCAACCGCCTCCTGCATCACCTCCGGCCGACGCCGATTGGCAGGTGGCCGGGCAGAAGAGGAAGGCGAGCAAGGCTGCAAGGGCGGCTAAAAGAAAGGAGAGGCGGCAACGGCGCAAGGAGCGAGGCGTCGCGGCTAGGCTTCGTGCCCCGAAGACCGCAGCTGTAGTGATCACACTACAGCCGGAAGCGGAGAAGAAGGGCATCTCCTACCGCGACGTGCTTGCCAAGGCGAGAGCGGCGGTTAATCTACAGGAGCTCGGCGTGGCAGAAGGCATCCGGCTAAGGGTCACTGCGACTGGTGCCCGGATGCTGGAGGTCCCTGGTGCGGCTAGCGGCCCGACTGCTGACGCTCTGGCCGAAAGGCTTAGGGCGTCCTTAGATGCAGAAGAGGCCCGAGTGTCCAGACCCACCAAGTGTGCTGACATGCGCATCCTGGGTCTGGACGACTCTGCGACGGTGGAAGAGGTCGTGGCCGCCATCGTCAGGACTGGGGGGTGCTCTGCCGAGCAGGCGAGGGCGGGCACTCTCCGCCCTGACCTCACGGGGATGCAAGCCATTACGGTGAGCTGCCCCGTGTCGGCGGCCCAAAAAATAGCCGGGGAGGGCCGAAGGCTCCTGGTGGGCTGGGTTTCCGCGCAGGTGAAACTGCTGGAGCCCAGACCTCTGAGGTGCTTCCGCTGCCATGTGGGCAGTCACGTGGGAGCTAAATGCACCTCGGAGGTGGACCGCAGCAGTCTCTGCTTCCGCTGTGGTCAGCCCGGTCACAAGGCCGGCTCGTGCAACGCCATGCCGCACTGTTATCTATGTGCGGCAGCTGGTAAGCCGGCCGATCACCGGGCCGGGAGCAAGGCCTGCGCTCCACCCGCAAAAGCCAGGGGCAGGGGCAAGCCCCCCGCCACCGCCGTCACCGCCGCAGCCGCCGCCACCACTGCCGTCGCCACTGCCGCCTCCGCTATCGTTGCCGCCGCATCCACCGCGGCTGGGCCCTCACAAGGGGATCAGGAGGGGGCTGTTATGGAGTGCCAATAATGGCCCCATTACGCCTCCTCCAGGCGAACATCAACCACTGCGCCTCCGCTCAGGATCTGTTGCTCCAGAGCATGGCGCAGTGGTCGATTAACATCGCCATGGTCGCTGAGCCGTACTTTGTCCCGCCCAGAGACGACTGGGTGGAGGACCTGAGCGGCTCAGTGACCCTAATTTCGTCGGCCGCCGCCGGTACCCCGTCCCTCGAGGCTGTCAAGAGAGGACGGGGTTGCGTGGCAGCACGGTTCGGGGAGATAGTCGTGGTAGGGGTATACTTCTCCCCGAGCCGAACTCTCGCCGAGTTCCACAACTCCCTTGCGGAGTTAAGAGTCGTCGTCGTCGGGTTCCGTTCCCTCCCCGTGCTCGTCCTCGGGGACTTCAATGCCAAGAACGTGGCTTGGGGTTCCCGGCATACAGACAAACGGGGCAGAATGGTGGAGGACTGGGCTCTGGAGACAGGCCTGGTCGTCCTAAACCGGGGTTCGGTCCCAACATGCGTGCGGATGCGGGGTGAATCAGTGGTGGACATCTCGTTCGCCAGCCCCGCTCTGTCGCCGCATGTCGTCAACTGGCGTGTCTTGGAGGAGGTGGAGACCTATTCCGACCACCGGTATATCCGGTTCGACGTCTCCGCCCAGACCTCGAGCGCGCCGGTCCGACCGGCCCTGGGTGGTCCGCGGTGGGCGCTGAAACAGCTGGACCGGGAGCTCCTCCTGGAAGCCTCAATCGTGCAGGCCTGGGTGTCACCACCGGACAGGCCTGCTGACATCAACGACGAGGCAGAGTGGTTCCGGGAGGCCATGTCCGAAATATGTGACGTGGCAATGCCCCGGGTCCGGCCCGGACGCGCCCGGCGCCAGGTGTACTGGTGGTCGCCGGAGCTGACGTCTCTGCGCGAGGCGTGCGTGGCTGCGAGACGCCGGTACACCAGGCACCGCAGGCTCCGTATCCGCCCTCCGGATACGGAAGCCGTGCAGGCGGAGCTGTACGAGGGGTACAGAGCGGCGAAGACCGCCCTCCGAGCGGAGATCTTGCGGGCCAGGGGGCTGGCCCGCGAGGAGTCGCTGGGGACTCTGAACAGAGACCCGTGGGGACGCCCCTACAAGATGGTGCGGGATAAACTCCGCCCATGGGCTCCCCCGCTGACGCAGAGTCTCCGGCCCCAGCTCGTGGAGGACGTGGTGAGCGCTCTGTTCCCTTCGCGAGGGGAACATACTCCCCCGTCCATGGCTCCGCCTCCTGCGATGCCAGATGCGGACCACACTGACGACGACGACGATGCTCCGGAGGTGACCGAGGTAGAGTTGAGAGTGGCGGTACGTAGGCTGAATGCCAGAAACACCGCCCCAGGACCCGACGGCTTACCTGGAAAAGCCTGGGTCCTGGCCTTGGAGGCTCTCGGGCCTCGACTAAGGGGGCTACTAAGCGCATGCTTGGAGAGGAGCCGGTTCCCACTTCGTTGGAAGACGGGGAAACTGGTCCTCATCAAGAAGCCGGGGCGCCCTGCGGACTCTCCGTCCGCTTACCGGCCCATCGTGCTGCTCGACGAGGTGGGCAAGCTCTTTGAAAGAGTAATTGCAGACCGCCTTGCCGGGCAGCTGGTGCGGGTGGGGCCGGATTTGGCGGAGAGCCAGTTTGGTTTCCGCAGGGGGCGCTCTACGGTGGATGCCATCATGCGCGTGCGAGCCCTCACGACGGGGGATGCTGTGGCCCGGGGTGGGGTTGTCTTGGCGGTGTCTCTAGACATCGCCAAGACTGCCTTCAATACCCTGCCCTGGAGTTGCATCAGGGAGGCACTCGGGTATCACCGGATGCCGACCTACCTCCGTCGCATTGTCGAGGCCTATTTGACGGACAGGGCCGTCATCTACCCCGGTCACCGGGGAGAGTGGAACCGGCGAGAGATGTCGTGCGGTGTCCCACAGGGATCGGTCCTAGGGCCGCATCTGTGGGATATCGGGTACGACTGGGTGCTGCGCGCCGACCTCCCTGATGGCGTCAGCGTAGTTTGCTACGCTGACGACACGCTGGTCCTGGCGCAGTGGAGGTCGCACCAGGCGGCGGCCGAAGCAGCGACACGCGGGGTTGCGACAATTGTCGAGAGGATCCGGCAATTGGGACTCGAGGTGGCATTGCACAAATCTGAGGCCATGTGTTTTCATGGTCCTCGGGACGCGCCACCGTCGGGTTCACAAATAACGGCGGGAGGGGTTCACATCGGCGTCGAGCTGACGATGAAGTACCTGGGACTCGTCCTCGACAGCCGGTGGAATTTCGTGGAGCACTTCCGTCGTTTGGCTCCCAGACTGGAGCGGGCCGGGGCTGCCTTGAGGCGGCTCCTTCCCAATCTAGGGGGACCAAACGCCTCCTGCCGGAGGCTCTATGCGGGGGTCGTGCGGGCCATGGCCCTTTACGGGGCACCGATATGGGCGCGATCTTTGAGGCGGCGACCAGCCCGCCGGTTGATCGCGTCCCAAAGGGTCATGGCTGTCCGGCTCATCCGAGGATACCGCACGGTCTCCGCTGAGGCGGCGAGCCTCCTTGCCGGATTGCCGCCATGGGATCTGGAGGCCAAAGTCCTCGCCCACATATGGGAGTGGCGAGAGGAGGCAAAACGCCGGGGCGTTGCTCCGCTGCCGCGAGAAATCACGGCACAGCGGACAGAGCTCCGGCGGGATCTCATAGCGGCATGGAGAGTGCGATTGTCGCAACCCAGCGCTGGGCACGCCACAATTGCGGCGATAAGTCCCCTCTTTGAGGAGTGGCTAGAGAGGCGCCACGGCGCCCTCACCTTCCGCCTGCTCTTTTGTTTTATAAAGAAAGAGATAAAGCTTCGAGGCTAGATATTTATAATTCATTAACAAAGAAAGAAAAAGCTTAGAAAACATAGCTTATTAAATTAAAACAGAGGTGAGACTAATGAGAGTTTCAAAGAGCTGATATTATTAGCCAAATTGGCTTGCAGCCGCATGCTACTCTGAGGATGGCACAGGCAACTGAAGGAACACGGGTGGGTTTTAGTCAGTAAAAGTCTGACACTCCCTTCTGCTCCGCCCAGAGCGGGAGGAGTCATTTGATGATTTCCCACCCAGAAAAAAAAGAAAAAAAAAGGTGAGCGTCCTGTGTTGATACATCACTTTATGCACACAGACGTAGGTACGGCCTTTACCGCGCGTTCACAGCAATACAGTCCTTAAGGTGATACTGCATTAATGATTGCAACCGTACCTATTTTTAACCTTTTTTTAGGAATAGCTTTAGATTAGATTATAATTATCTACCTTCTTTTCTCTTCTGTTTTTTCAATTCTCTGCCTTGTCGTATAGTTTTCGTATTGTGCATGCTTTTGTGTCTGTGGCATAAAAACGTGGAATTAAGATTAAAACTTTGCTTTTATTGATTTAAAAAAAAAAAATGGTTATTTCAGTAACGTCTGTAAACATTATGACGAGGAATATGCATCCCATAAATTTATATACAATACCACAGCATCACGCTGATTGTGTGAATTTTAAAATAAGATTTTTCTCCCACAACTGTATAAACTAGGCACATATTTCCCTCTCGCTGTCGTGTTTACAGCTTTCTTGATTCTTTGTAAAAAAGATCACATTTTAAGAATATTTAAGTTGTGTTTTCTTTGACGCGGTGTAAACAGCGGTGAAATTAAATTTTGCTACCGCTTTACTATTCTTCTCCCACGAGATTTCTCTTTGTCGTCACTTATTTGGTTTAAGTTTATTATACTGGGATTTCAAAGAACTAGTGACAAATTACAACGCTGTTTTGTTACAAGGACGCTTTAGAGAAAATGCATTTAATTTAGACAGTTAATGGACATTTTGCCGAGTTTATTTAACCGGAACCTTTGTCAAGGAACTAGTTGATTTATTAACAATTATAACGGTCACTTTGAGAAGCCAGTGAATTGGAAAATAAAAGTGAAATGGAAAATTAAATACACAAAGGGATATGAGTAACACCGGTACAGATAGAGGTCTATAGTGTTTTTATGAAAGTATAGTTTGTACGCTGTCGTCTGTGATGAAATAGAGAGATGAAATTTTCACCAAAGACACAAACGAGATTACCGCCCGTTCGCACCCGTCTATCTGACGTGTTGTATAAGTTTTTTTTTATCAGAATATTGCTTGCTCTATTTACCCGCTGCCAGCAACTAAATAATCCGTACATCCTCCGCAGATGTAATCCTGACATGCAATCTCCGGCGCCATCAATCAGGAAGGGGGGCGAGGACATCGAGGAGGGAGGAGGGTACCACCGACATCAGAGACACGGCCAGAATTATACGAACATAATTATTCCCAAAACGTTCGCCGATCGAACCGGGATTACATCTTGCACAATTAAAACCATACTTTGCTCGCTGTTATTCGCTCACTCGCCTCCCGGGCACGAACTTCAGCGGTTACCTACCTAACAAGCCTACTACCGTACCAATAACAGTTCCCGCCCGCCGCAAATAAACGTGTAACGTAAACATTAATTTAAACCCATTTTCTACAATAAATACTGTCAGCACTGTTATTAAATCGTATTTAATCGCAAATCGAACTCATGTTTGATTTGTGGCAATGAGTACCGAACCAATCCACTTAATGATAATATCGCATAGGGGCGGAACTTGGAAGGTTTTTGATGGCCATCTCAGTGGGAGAATGACTAGCATTAATAACGAGTATTATAGGTACGACGATATTTCTGCGCCAACCGACGAGACCTACCTCCGCTCGCCTCGTTACAGGGATTTTGGATGAAATTAATACGGATCGTTAATCAAATACCCTCTAAGCGCTGTACGATGCGGGCTTAGATAATCATATTTTTTTCAAGATAACTTTAACGCTTGTTACTCGTGCGTCGAGTATCATAAGTGAGAAAACATCGGATGTGATAAGTAATGAGATATAACCAAAATGTTCACGCTATACTTACGTTCGTTTGAGGGACGGCTAGTCACATAATAAGGCCATCTGTCTTCGTCAGCGCGTGGCTACAAGATGCCATAAATCTGTTGTTTACGGGTTTGTATCAGCGTAGAGGCGACTACCCGTCGCGATGTCGTTCCGCCAGCGTATTGCCGCCGCCTCAAAGATGACACTGACGTTATAACACATTTGTCAATGTCTGTACCACAGATTTGAAAATGTTAAGCTTTTATTTCACTTTAAAGCCGTATCATGATCGACGTTCTATTTTCCTATAGCAAATCTAGTATGTACACATTCGCCTCGACTTTGGTAACAAAATATCATGTACCTAAACCGTTCAATCACTAACATGGCGAGCGCTTTTAAAATGTGGCTCGTGAGCTGGAACGTTGGGGTGCAAAATTGGCACGTCAAATAAATTCTTGTCACTCGTAAATACTTTGCATAAATTGGATTCAAGGGAATTCCCGCAACAAAGACTGCAGACGGCTGTTTCAATAAAGAGACGATTGGATCGCTTTTGACGGAAAGGCAGAGCGGTGATCGCGCGGGCACCACCACGCCGTTTCCTCTTTAAACTTTTTTTTCAAAGAAATTGTGAGTAACGATTGTGACCGCAAATCGAGTTGTTATTCCTTCATTCTGCATAAATCGAAAAATAAACTTTGTGAGACGCCAATTCTGTTTTATGCTCTTTCTGTTTGCAGTTATTTCCTTCGGCCGGTTGTTTCGTTCCAACTAGAAATGAGTTACGTCGTCTATCTATTGATGGTTTATTGTGCCAATATCGAAGGCAACCACATATTTTATTTCAACCCTGAAAGATTTACACAAGTCATAACAGTTAATTTTAAAGATGAAAAGATGCAATTTCTGTAATATTTGGGTCACCATCATAAACAAAAATAATAATGAACTTCCATTTCTCATTTAAAACTCAGTATTTTGCTTATGAAACTTGGTCGTTACAGGTAATTTATAAACTTACTTTATAAAGTTGTTTGATTAATGTCAACCTTTTTAGACTAAGTAGGGGGCGCTTGTGCTATCAATTTATTATGACGTTTCCTTAGATGTTCAAGTGACTTGTTATATGAAACATCATCTAAAATCTAAGTAAAATAAAGAACAAAGAGATGTTACGGTTTTTCATATGAATAAATATTGGGAAGGGTTTTAAAAGATAATACTTTAAAATAATTTAAGAACTAGAAATCTAGGCAATACCGAGGAAAGTAATGTAACATTGATAATAGATCAAACAAGCAGCATCTTCGATCTAGTCACATACCCCTGTATTTATAAACGTTATTTAAAGTTAAGTAATGATTAGCAACTTTTTAACTATACATTTTTAATGTTTAAAGTCTCTTAACTTTAAGCAATTATTAAAAACGTTAAAAAAATTATAAAAATCCCCAAAACAAATAAAGGGGAAAAAAATGAATAGACCCCAATAAGTCCAAACATACAATTAGTCGCTTAATGAAATTAAATAGAGTTCGGCAATCATTTGGTCGTTGGCGTGTCTTTTTATACGAATTAGCAGCGGACATCAATCTTAATTGGCTGAAAATTTTTCAGAATCTTAATTTTATTTTTTCCACACTGAAACCGGGAGCTATCAGTCAATTACGCCATACTTTTTTGACGTTTTGTCGATTTTAACTTAGTCCCGTGAACGGCAACTAATATTGATGAATCATGTAACGCGCGGCCTTCACGGCTTTTCAAAATCCCACTCCATTTTTCTGATTTATTTTATGCTTTCGAAAATGGACCATAATGGCTCCGACACGATATGGTGAAACAGAGAAAGACGAACAACTGGTGTGAAACACACAACAGCAATTACGCCTGCAACAGGAATTCGTTCTACAAAGTAATATCTACTGGCAAAAATTCCGCTCACGGCTACAAATCAAACGAATAAACAGCCAGAAATTTTCCACCAGACGTAACACATTCGACAGGCGTGATTCAGACCCAAACTGTGCACAGAATGGACACGCCACTCTGTAATCTGTCCCGGCAAACCGTGCGCTGCATAAATTAGCTGTAGTTAAAAGCTCCCTTTTAATGGGAAGACCAAATGAATGGGCAGCGTTGGCCGACGCCAGCGCTTTTCCCGAATTTTGGGCCGAAATCGTAGGAGAGTAATAGTAGATAGAACAAACTGGTTGTGCCAACCGCAAGCATTTAAAATTGCGCTTCGCATCGACGCGTCCGGTGTAATCGACGGTTTGAACTGAATTGAATCTGTTCTGAAGTACCTACGTTTGAACTTTTACGTGAATTGGTGTAATCGAGTGAAACGAAAAGCGCATCCATGAAAACACGTGCCCCGCGGTTTGATGTCTGTAAATATCTCAAAAGGTTTTTTTTTTATATTTGTCGTTGGAATTTTTTTAACGCGTGTTTTTATTTTGTCATTTTAAGCACGTACGTCGACAATCGAATAATGATTGGATATCACAAAATAGACAGCTATTATACTTCTAACACGTAGTTTAACGTTCAGCAAATTCAAAATAATAATGCAGTAAATATCTAGTATTCCAGTGAAACAAAAATAAAATTATTCATGAGCACATTTAATCTTCATGCCAGAACAAAAAGTAAAGTCATCACAATCCGGCGGCGTCTGAAACATTTTTATCTCTAACAATAATTGTTTAGACGAGGCATCATAACGACGGCAACTACCGACAGATGGCGCAGTTAGGCGCACGTGCGACGAACTCCATCCCCACCATGTTATTTATGTGCTGGGACTAAACAGATGTTAGTTGCGGTGCAATTGTCATCAGAGATGCACGTATTTTTCGTTATTTCGCTTATCTGGATAATTTGCTGTTTATCGTTGACGTTACTTTTTAACCTTCCCATACCCGCGCATTGGTCTGTAAGACCGACAATATACTCTTTCGTGATTTTTTCTGTTTTTACAAATGCCAGCATTTCGTATTTCCTGTTAGTTGCCAGATTCGTTGCTACGTTTATTCCAGGGCGCAAAGTACGTTAGTGCGAGTAGCACTTGTGGCCGTATTTGGAGACAGTTGGTATGTGGGACTGACGTGGTTTCGGTGATTTTGTACTGTGTTTTGTACTGAGATGAAATGATGACACTTCTACCTTCAATGTGTCGTATGTTTAATCTTCCTCATGCGTTTCTCTTTAAGGTTTGTAAGTTTGCTTTTGTCTGTTAGAAGAAAATATATATTTTTGCTGATATTTTGTAAACTTTTACTATAACTTAACCAGCTTTATTCAACTAATAATTGAATCAATTTAACATTGAAATCTACTAAGATTTCTTGGACATTTCTGTTATCTTTTCATTATAAGTTTGTTTTAGTTATACTTTTACTTAAATCTTACTATTTCAGAGTTTGAATTGGTAGACTATTACTCAGTAATGATTTACTATAGGCCAACCGCTTGACTGAGACGTTGCCAGAGGTAGCAGCGCGGTGCGGGAGGAGTGTGGTGACGTGATGCGAGAGCTCAGTGATTCGTCAACTTGTGACAAATATCAACCCACCCGCACCGCGCAGCTACTTCAGGCAACGTCTTAGTTAAGGGGTTGGCCTATAATTGGGTTTATCTTGTTCATAATATTCCAAAGTATCTGATAACATAATTTCAATATTTTTTTTTTTAATATACACAGTCTGGCCATAAATACTGTTACAATTAAAAATAAGAAAGATATTACATTTGAGTTTGGAATCTGTCATTTTTATATGATTGTTCATTGAGTTTTCTAATTTTGGCGCCAATACATTGTACAATATTTTGCGATATTAAAATGGAGTGGGGTGATAAAGAGAACCGAATCGCTGTGATTGCATTACACAAAGTTGGTATGGAGCCAAATGCAATTTTTAAAACTCTCCATAGGCTTGGTATTAGTCAAATGTTTGTGTACCGGGCTATTAATAGGTACAATGAGACCTCCTCTGTTTGTGACAGAAAAAAATCTGGCCGTTCACGTAGTGTTCGTACGAAAAAGGTTGTCAAAGCAGTAAGGGAAAGAATTTGAAGAAATCCTGTCCGAAAGCAAAAGATTTTATCTCGGGAGATGAAAATAGCACCCAGAACCATGTCGCGTATTTTAAAAGATGACTTAGGACTTGCAGCCTATAAGAGACGCACTGGTCATTTTTTAACTGATAATTTAAAAAAGAATAGGGTGGTAAAATCGAAACAACTACTGAAGCGGTACGCAAAGGGAGTCACAGAAAAATTTTGTTTACGGATGAGAAAATCTTTACAAACAGAGTGCAACGTGGGCATTATCCGACCTCAGTGATGGTTTGGTGGGGTGTTAGCTATGAAGGAGTGACTGAGCCATATTTTTGTGAATTTGTGATACCATTCTTGAGAAGGTAGTTAAGCCCCTTAACAACACAATGTTCAATAACCAAGTATGGTCCTTCCAACAAGACTCGGCGCCGGGTAATAAAGCTCGGTCCACGCAGTCTTGGTTGGAAGTGAACGTTTCGGACTTCATCAGAGCTGAAGACTGGCCGTCGTCTAGTCCTGATCTTAATCCGCTGGATTATGATTTATGGTCAGTTTTAGAGAGTACGGCATGCTCTAAACGCCCCATGATAATTTGGAGTCCCTAAAACAATCCATACAATTGGCAGTGAAGAATTTTCCCATGGAAAGAGTGCGTGCTTCTATTGATAACTGGCCTCAACGTTTAAAGGACTGTATTGCAGCCAATGGAGATTACTTCGAATAAGCTTTTTATATTTTAAATTGTTTTATATTTATGTATTAAACTAACACGCTGTAAAAGTAATAAATATTATTTGCAATAAAAATTTTTTTTTTCTTCGTGATAATATTTATGGCAAGACTAGGTATATACTGATCGTTCAGAACTTTCGGTCTGTGAGACCGTGCGCGGGTATAGGTGTCACGAAATTTAGCGCGGGTACAGGTGGGTTAAGCAATGTATTTTCTGTTTACCGTTTTATTTGTCCCTTTGTTAGACGAATATAAGCTTTATCAGTCTGTAGCTTTTGAAGTAAATGCAAAGTTTAATGTCGCGCATTGTTCAAAAATGCAATCAAATAGTTTGCAGAACTCCGTCTTAAACATAAGCACGTAACTACTTTAATCTAGTATTCAAACTACAGGCAATAACCGTTGAAAATTTTACAAACAATAAAAATAGTTATTATCATATTTATATTGCCAACGTTAACATTTATACCCAATGATAAAAGGCGAAACATTTATAACTCTCAAGGCAGCCTTCAACTTTTAAAGCCTTCAAGAAATTCGCATGATTTTCATATACATTTTCACAGCAGTCGTTTTCTTAGCACTTATCGTTTGTTCACCTCTAAAAGCACGAATATGCGGTACGCATACTGATTCTACTGAGACACGTAAATCTCTGTGTAATTCCTTTGTAAAATGTTTTCGTAAAATCCCGTATATTTTAACTTCCATATGTTTTTAATAAACATCTTTGGTGAAACACGAAGGTGACTCCGGTACACTGGAATGGTTTGAAAAAAATATTTTTACGTATATCGGAGAGTGATTCTGGTTCCAGTAAAAAGTAAAAATCTCACCGTGAAAACTTAGGTGAAGTAAGCTGTTAATAGCGTCAATACCTAGCACCTGCAGTGCGATTCTGTAACCATCTCACCGTGCAAAACTTAGGTGAAGTGAGCGTGGAGTGAGCGGTCATTCCAATTAATGCTAAGGGTTATTAATTTTTTGACACTATTGACAGCTCGCTCTTAGCTCACTTCACCCAACTTTTCACGGTGAAATTTTTACAGAATCGATCGGGAGGTGGAATGACAGCTCACTTCAACTAAAATTTCAAGGTGAGATTTTTACAGAATAGATTGACTGGAATAATAAATCAATGTGATAAAGACCACTACATTAATTATTGGTAATTAAATGGAAAGCACCATTAAATGAATAAATAGATAATGGGACCTCCATTACCTATTTGTTAAATAGTTTAGAAGATTACTCTCTTGGTTCAATTAACCAGGAAACCAGCTACAACCTTACAGGTACCTACTGATATTGATTGTTTTACCTCCTTCGGTGTCACTTCTGTGTCTAAGTGCCTAACTTACTAATTATTTCGGAATATTTTATTTAAGTTTATTATAATATCAGAACCAACACCACGCTTAAAATATTTTCAAAATACATTTTAAAATACATTTACATTTAAAACCATTTAATTCTTTCAAAATTTAACTTTTAAACTTATTACAAAATATTGCAACTGAAAAAACCGTAAGCCACTAAGGGCTGATATTTCCAGCGCCAGATAATTTTATTGGAGGAATAACTTTGAATTTTTGACAGTTCTTCCATACAAAAACTGTCATACGTCAATTTTATTCCTCGAATAAAAATTATCGGTCGATTGAAAAATCAGCCTTAAGACAAACAAAAACAGTCATTCATCTCCGTATAGATACTAGCGCGGTACGGCAATCATTATCACTTATTTACGAGAAAGTAATCCCCATTGAGATAGACATAAGGACTATAATAATGCTCAGGTGTATGCTAATGAAGGCCTTCGAATGACGAGCTGAAGCCGCCATTACTGACAACAAACATTCGGAGGAGACGTGCGTTTTTTAGTCGCAGTGATAGTGTTTATTTTTTTTTGTGATTTCGGCATGGCGAGTTTTAGTGCCAAGAACTACCCTGCACTTTAAAGCATGGAAAAGTGATAGTTATTCTATAGACTATTAAAATTTCTCACGTGTGGTAACTTTATGAAAGTTCTTGAGAAAATCTTGGTACCTATTCGGTACCTACATCTGTGAGAAAAATAATTCAATAACGTTTACTTATACCTAAAGACATGAAGATGCTGGAGACAGAGGACAGGGTATTGTGGCGCAGCCTGGGAGAGGCCTATGTCCAGCAGTGGACTGCAATAGGCTGAGTTGAGTGATACCTAAAGAACTAAAACTGTACACTACAATCAAGTGGTCATCATCTACCTAGCCTTTTCCCAGCTATGTCGGGGTCCGCTTCCAGTCTAACCGGATGCAGCTGAATACCAGTATTTTACATAGAGCGACTGCCTATCTGTCCTCCACAAACCAGTTACTGGGTAATACGATAACCCTTGGTAAGACTGGTTGTCAGACTTTCGGGCTTCTGACTACCCGTAACGACTGTCAAACATCCACGAATGACAGCCTTGTACACTACAATCAAGTGATAACTATCCCAATTCTTCAAAACACGACTAAAAATTATGTAATTCAGTACTGAAGTTAAACAGTTGTTTCACCTTCTATTTGAAAAGCCCGGCCCGCCTACACTCTGTGCTATAAATGCAATACATTGCTTCATTTGCATGCCACAAGTCCCGGACGAAGCCAACAGAACTAACTGCGCACGATTCAACCATAGCTCTACCTAGTCTTTGTCTTTTATTTTCCTCCAAATATACAATGTTAATATAATTATTTTGGACAAAAATAGAAACAGTCTTGTAAAACAGAATGTTGCCAGGGTTTTCTTCGTAAATAATTGAGTTTCAATAGATATATATGTCGGAGAAGCAATATTCATTTCGACATCGGCATTAGTGGTCACGGGTTTAATGGGCGTCATCGGGGTAAAATGTGAGGAAACAAAAACAAAGTGATTTAACAAGTATTTTTAGCAATCATTCGACATCCAGTGTTTTGAAACCAACAATCAACTCGATTCCGAATACATCCTCCGACATAAGTATATATGTTTTTTTACATAGCCTACGTTTCCACTGCTGAGCAAAGGCCTCCCATAAATCTATCCAGGCGAGACTACTTAGACGCATACCGCAAGGGTCGGATCGAGGTGGCTCTAAAAAAAAATACCAGGAATATAAAATTATGACTGGTTAATGTTTTAGGTATCTTAAATCTACTGATAATAAGTTTACAGAAACATGTTTTAAAGCTCGTTGGTCTGATGGACCCAAGCCATACTTCTGGGCTCGTGGTCCTGGGTTCGATTCCCGGGTTGGGCGGCAAAAGTGTTATTGAGTTTTTCCATCTGGTATTTCGGAGTAGCAGCCCGGAGTCTGAGTTTGTGCCCCCAAGGTTTTAACATGGGACATAAACTGGTGGCGGGTTTATAGGTATACTTCTGCCTTACCCTTCAGGGATAATATGTTTTAAAGCTTTATTGATGGTAGAATGTTGTTGGACAAACAAGTCTAGAACAATTCCATACCAATTCTCGGAGTGAAGTTTAATTATCATCATTTTGCATGTAAGCACCTGGTTATTATTAGCCCAATATTCTGTCGACCATAATTATTTGGGTGAGCTGTAAATATAATAGCTTATGCAAAAACACGATCTTTAAAACCAAACTGTGTTTAATATGAAAATTGCACACATTTATTTAAATCAGAACTGTTACAAAATATTATTTTGATTAGCCTTTATATGACAAATAAATAAAATGAGCCTGTATATATTATTTATTCATAAAGTACGCAAATTATAAAGCTTACTCATGATAAAATTGAAACCTGTTTTGTATTTGTTTGTTAACTACGCTAATAAATTGTTTTGCTGACGATATTAAATTATTAATATTGAAACAAAAGTTTCAAACAATGGTTTAGTGTTAGTGAGTCCAACCAAATAGTATAATTTAATTAGAGTTGTATGGACTCATATTTTATATGAATATCATGCCGTGGTTCATTTCCTTTTAGGTATTAAATTTATGATCAAATTTAACGTAAGCAAGCATACAGATTAACGATTGCAGACCTACTTTTGTTGATATCTATACTTCTATACTAATATTATAAAGAGAATTTGTTAGTGAGGGAGTAATCATCGGAACTACAGATCAAAGGGGCAATTCTCGTAATTTTAAGAACGTTCGCAGTCTGATCTTAGTCTTAATCTGTCAAAAATACCTCTAATTTCCATACATATTTGTCAAATTTTTGACATTTGTTTGTCGCCGAGATGAGACTGCGACTAGATTTTGAACGTTTTAAATTACGAGAGTAAGCCGTCAGATTCTGAAAATTCTTTCACTAATGGGAAGCTACAGAATTGCCGAGTGTCATAAGTTTATGGTAAAACCAGAAATTTCACGCGGACCATGTCACGGTCAGAAGCTAGTTTCCGTATAAATAGGTACCGCCGCGCCGCAGCAAATAGATGGTAAGAATCTATTGAACTCAATCTTATCACACTCGCATACATGTCCTGTAGGTATAGATAGTATAGGCTAATATTATAAAGAGGTAAAATTTGTTTGTTTGTTTGTATGTAGGGGGTAATCTCCGGAGTTAATGAATGAATGAGTTCTAATTCCAAAAATGTTTTCACTGGTAGAAAGCTACATTATGTGTGAGTGCTATAGGCTATAAATTATATTTACATCATGCATTTTAGCTGAACTATCACAACTTTTGTCTAGCAAGTCGGAAGAAATACCCCTTTTTTTTTTTTTTTTTTGTGGATGGGAAATCATCAAATGACTCCTCCCGCTCTGGGTGGAGCAGAAGGGAGTGTCAGACTCTTACTGACTAAAACCCACCCGTGTTCCTTCCTTAGCCCTTTATGTACCAGGGCAGCGGTAACCCTTTCGGACGATCCCGCTACCCCGGCAGGCTTCGGCCCTGTCGGGCCCCGTCATCTATGCTGACATCTCTAAGAAATACAGCGAATGCAAATATTTCTGTATTAAGAAATACCCTTTAAAACAGAAATATTTGCATTCGCTGCCTAGTTGTATATAACTAAAAACAATTTATGACAATCTGGTCCGCCATAAATAGTTCTACAAAAAAGTCCGCGACACAATATTTCTATCTTTCATATTTTAATATCACTTTTATGTTTTAAAAAAGTATTTCTTCACATGCTTACGTTTGGATGAAAATGTAATTTTTAATTATGAATCTTTATCAAAATAAATTATTTTATGATCACAAGGACATTATAGAGATAAGATTTGTCATTTACAGTATGTCAATTGGTCATATAGTTTCGGAGATAATAGAAAATTACTAAAACGCAAAATGCCGCTAAAACATTCACGAATACAACTATACCATGCTTTAGGTACAGATAACATGCTTTATAACAGATTTATGTTCGCATAACTCGACATAATGTATGGATCAACTGATTTTTTTTTCAAGATTTCAGGGTTGGTCCAGTAGTAAAAGTTGTTCATAATGATGAGTACAATGACCCCTTTTAAGGATTAAAACGATCAAAATTTAACGGTGTACCTATAACACGAAAGGAAGGAAAGTTGTCTGGGTCGCTGTCAACAGATAAGCTGAAGAGGACTATAGTATTTATATAACTAGTCACCCGCACGTTCGCACGGTTTTTACTATTTGACAAAACAACGAGATGAAACATAACATCACACCTGTATTTCCCAAAGGGCTAGTCAGAGCTGTATCTATAGTGCTCCAACATTTCACCAGTTATGTTTAGGTTCTATTTAACAGGAGGGCGAGTCTATTGCCATCAGTAGGGCACATATCCAGTCTCAGAACTGCTACTGAGAAAATGAGAAAAACCCATTAACACGTTGTCCGACCCAGGAATCAAACCCAGGACCTCATGAACAGCAGTAGCGCTTGCGAACACAAGAACAACGAGATTTCTTTATTCATAAATGTATGTAATATTAATATATTAATTATACCTACACATAAAACGACCGGAATAAATTCACTAGACAATCAACGGCATTAAAATCCGCTTTGTTGTAATAATAATAATAATAACCTCGTGAAAGCCGAGAAAGATAAACAAATCAAGTATCTTGACTTGGCTAGCCAAGAGCCTCGACCAACACCTGACGAGGCTCTCGTTGGGCAACTGGATCAAGGGCTTGATTCAGAAAGCGGTACTTCTGGACACGGCTCGCATTGTCAGGAAGTTCCTCTCTCTGGAGCCCTGACCCCGTAGCTTGGACCCTGTTCCCGATACCGGTGGGCTACTATATTTTATATTTAAATTTTTTTTTTTTTTTGTTTATAAAAATAATAAAAATGTAATTTGTTAGTATTTAAATGAAATAAAGGAGATAATAATAATAATTTCAGAACATATGTTACATTTGCCCAGATATACAGGACACATTCAAGTTTTCTTAATTTTATACTGAAGGCATCTGTGTCTGAACTAGATAAAAAAATATATGTATCTCAGACATCAGCGGTCTTCCTTATGATGACCATTACATTACTAACTTAATCAGGCATACTAATAACAGAAGGTATATCGTTACACAGAAAAAGAAAAAGTTCAAAACAAAATAAACAAAACGGTGTGTGGAGTGTTAACCTCTCGGTGAGTAGTGTGTGAAAGTGTGTGAAAGAGTGTGAGAGGGTGAGATGGGTGGGTAAAAGAGATTTACTATTTAACTATTTTTAATAAGTTTTCTGTCTCTTCATATGTATGTTTACTAATATATTTAAAGATTTTACTTTTACATATTTTTTTATTTAGTTATATAGTTGTGAAAAACAACGCGGTCTCACAGACAGACATGAAAAGCGGCATCAATATATAATAGACAAGCTTCTGCCCGCGACTTCGTCCGCGTAAAACTACCTATTCCCCCGACCCACCCCATCGCATCGCATCACCTGTCCACGCGCATCACTTCCTTTTCGCTTAGCGTTCTTTCTCACTTTTTTCGTTTTACAGAGCTCCTATGGGTCATAGCGTGATGTTAAATAGTCTATAGCCTTCCTCAAAAATTGGGATATCAAATGCAAAAAGAACTTTTCAAATTCGACTGGTAGTTGCAGAGCTTACCCCCTACATACAAACAAACAAACGCCACCTCTTTATAATATTAAGTATAGATAACACAGAATCTACCGCGAACAAGCTGGTTTTACTCGTATGCAAGATAAACTACTTACTAGTAAACGTATTAACGCATTGACGGATACTAAGCGCCCCTAGGCGTAATAACAATAAAACTTCTGTGTCCTCCCACCGATTAAACCGACAGCCAGCTAGAAAAAACATTGCTTATAATCTTTTCTATTCCCGTAGGTTTCATCTTCTCTGCCGTTCCCAAATCAGCATAGTAATTTGTACATACTATCGTTGAGAGCGAGGGTTTCCCATAAAACGTACGAGAGTAATCCTTCCCTACTTTTACGACTTCCGAGAAAAACCAGCTGACATCGTATGTTTTTATTTACAAAATAAGCATCAAAACTGTATACGCAAGGAACATGGAGAAAAAGAATATGTACACAATATATTCTGCCACCTACGGTGTTTACCGCGTCCCTAGGCGCACAAGAAAAGAAAATATTATTTTATTTTACCTGTTTTTTGCAGTATCTCCTTTATTATTTAAATTTGCGTAAACGAATAGGTACCTACTTGTGGCCACACTGCTGGTTGCAGATAGAATTAAAATAATAATATGAAAAAAAATTATTTTAAAACCACTACGTAGGTAGGTACGTATCATTTTTGCTTTGTCATTCTGGTAGTATAGTATGAATGGAATGTTTCAAATTGCATACGTATCCGTCCAATTTATTATTTTAATAGCTTCTGTGACGTTGCTACAAGGAGACAGCACTCAATTTCTAAAAGGTTTCAAATGGATCCTGATGTCATATCTCATGTGACATACTTAGAACAATACTTTTCAAAGTAAGCAAAAGCTAAGACGCGATTAATCAAGTATGCACAAGACCAACCCTAATAGCGTAACGCTTTATCAATCACAATCTGAATCATTTAAAGGGTATTGCTAATTAATTCATTGCTTCATAATAATCTGTTGTAAATCTTTGTCTGCTCAACAACGTAAATATCGCAATGAAATAATTGAATCAATGCAAACTGAAAACTTAATAGAACCAAACCATGTTAAGCGTCACGTTTCCGAGATATTGACATTCAAAGTTGATAACGAGACATCCATATTTTTTTGAACTTGTGATATCTTGTTGCATAGATATTTGAAATATTCATTCTGAATATTTGATGAGTTCAAGTATTTCACATGAAGCGATTGCCTATCTGACCTCCACAACCCAGTTACTGAGTAATACGATACCCCTTGGTAAGACTTGGTTGTCAGTCTTTCGGGCTTCTGACTACCCGTAACGACTGTCAACAATCCACGAATGACAGCCGGGACCAACGGGCTTTCCGAGGCAGGGAGGGGTCTCGATATGTAAAGATAAGTCACCAATCCACATACCAACCGCGGTATTCGTAGCTTAACCTGATCGATCGACGGGTGGCTGTTATTATTTAGCCACGGGCCGACCACCTGGGGACATGGCTAGAAAGTTAGTGAAAGAGGCTTAATTGGAAAAAAACTGTGCATCTTTAGAAGTGAAAATGTTTTATAAGCCTCATTAATTTAGTCAATCAAGTTTAAAAGTAAAAGTTAAATATTTCCCATACATTAATCATGTCACCGAACTAGGTACCCAACAATGCACACAAAGCGATCTATAAACTGCACTCATTATTCAACAAGAGAACTTTTCAAAGAAATATGGTGAATAACAAATTAACACAAATGCGAACGGTTTTCGGAGAAAGGTTTACAGCACAAACCATGTGACGTACTTAATTTATGCTCAGTAAATTTATTATTGCACAACGGAGCCAACAAAACCGCAGAAAGAGTTATTCGAGCTATAAATAAAAGAAAAACTTCTGTTTATTGTTGCGCGATGCATTTGTTTAATATTAATTTATTTAAATGAGTCATCGTTCAAAACAATTGGTCACTTATTGCTTCTAATATTGATCCGTTCTAGTTTTGGAAACTAACTGAATTTCAACGGGTAACGTATTCATTTCTAAACATTTATAGCTTCCAAAATTTACTGGGAAACGTACATTTCTTCGTTCCAAACTGAATAACACAATAAATTCAACGTATTCTAAAAGCAATCGCTTTTCAAATAAAGCAAACTTATTTCGACAGCACAAGCTATCTAACGCAAGTTAATATGATAATAGGTATAAACCGTATGATCTAAAGCTTAGAAAGCGAAGGCTCTGTTCAGAATGTTGACGTTTAATCTCCTCTCAGAATAACGTGGTAGGGAATGCACGCGGCCATTTCTCCTCTGGAAATAAATACGAGCGGTGGAAAGAGCTCACTTTGTACAAATTGCAATAGTATACATAACTCTTTACCCGAGACTCGCCTCTTCAGCAGTGATAAAGAACTCACGACTACACTCTTGAATTGTACTTCAAAAAGTTCCAAATTTCGAGATAATTGTGTCTAATTGCATTAGTTGAGGAAGTTTCCTGTGACTCTGCGTGGCATAGTGTGGCCAAAAGACCGGATCTAGGTAGGAGCTTCCAAATTTTATGCAACATCTCCGTAGCTCAAATTCTATTAGAAATTCAATGTCTTACTCTTTATTGAAATCGTGAGTCGCGTTTTAAATTGTGAATTTTGGGTCAGAGAGCTGATGGACTACCAAATATTTTGATAAATACGTATTTCAAGTCCTTTGATCTTTTTGAGCTTCGGCGAAATATTTTCGAAATTGTTGTCAAAATTGGAAGCTACGGTCCTTGTTGGAAGTGAACAAGCTACTACAAGTACTAAATTCAGATTACAAAATGCAAACTAGACGAGGATTTTAGCGTTTAGCGGGTTTTGAGATTTCGCTTTAGGTACAAATATCTTATTACAAACAAACAAGTTATACTTCAACTCTTGATAACGCAGGCTTAGTTTGAGAGGAAATTCTAAAATATTTTACATGTTATCTTCCCCTTCATGAGAAATTCTCTAAAAAATCAATAATGCTAAAATATACAAAAATAATATTTTTATGTCACCTCTTGAGGGTACTTAAGTGTCTCGTTTTGAGCGACAAAATGTTGGCCACAATACTCCGGTGTCTAGGAGCGGCAGTCCGAGATCAAGGTCTTAAATTTCAATGAATAAGAGCACTAGAACAGTTTAAAGTTACTAGAGCATGAATTGTTTGATATTGCCGGACAAAGGAGCAATCATAATCATGGCTGATAAAATTATATTGTTAGATATCCATTCTATAATTATGGTTTCTGGCTATTGTTGTGTTGATTATTTAATTTTATATTTATACTATTATGTTTTAGGATTTTCCGATTACCATTGCACTGCACTTGTATGAAGCCGATTTAATAAATGGACAGTCAATAGCGAATTTCCTGTTTAAAATTCCTGTAAATGTCAATTAGTTTACACACATAAATCAGTACGTTAACGCGATACAAATCATCAAAGCCTGATCAAATCACGGTTGAAATCATAAGTACTCATCTAAACAATCTCCTCCTAATTTTGCGAGCACTTTTCTGTAGCAGTATATATATACCTTTAAGTTTAATTAACTAAAAGAGAATATGAAACAAAATGACCAATCATTTTTAATACCAAAAACGTAACTTTTCCCAATAAAGTGGAACCAATTTTAAAACTGTTTAATCAAAGGCAGTCGAGCCCGTTACTTTGGATCTAATATTTCATCTATGTTTAAAAACTTCTACATTTACCGATGCTGGTTCGGTATTCGATTCAATATTGCCACGGTACCGTCAGGTAATCCTATAAACCAGCACGGAAATACTCGCTTTCAGGAACTTCATAATACTGTTATATTCTTCCGTGCTATCTGCGGGTCTACCGACCGAAATAGTTATTGATAATACTAAGGATCAAAGGATCGCTATTATTAACTGGTATTTTTGTAATATAGCAAATATTTTGTTCTGTTATGAACTTTTTTGTTTCGGGTTAGTTTTGAACGTGAGTTGGATTGCTTGATAGTTGATTCCCGGTAGGAATAATGAATTTACAAACTCGGATAGCTAGTCATATGTAGTTGGTTGTACGAAGCCTTATGTTACGCTTTGTTAAAATCATAATAGGCTAAGGCAAAGCTATTATACAAAGTTAGGCATAAGTATCTACTGTATCCACATATCACCAGTTAGTTAGTGTTGTAAGTTCTAGTTTCCAAAATATGATATTATTTATTTATATACTATAAATAATTTTTTGGCGACTTTGTTTGCGTACATTTCGAATATAAACTAAATATTTAGAATTACTTATTTTCTTTACATGCCCTTATTACATGGGACTTAAAAATATTGGTTACTGGTAAAATGTGGATGTACGATAGGTAAAGCACTGCCGAACCCTTCGGGGTATACGGCCATAGTGTTATGTTATATTATTTTTTATGTTTCAGATTATTATTTCTTCATAATATAATGTTCAAATCAAACGCTGAAATCAGGATAAACAAGGTTTGTAACAGTACCCTATAGTTAAAAAAACCATTGAAAATTCACCGTTTCAAAACTTTTAATACTCATATATTGATTTGAGGACATCGTCTTGCACAAAATGAAAGCTTCCAGCTGAGAGTAATAACTCCTTAGATTGTTTGCGATCTCACTCTACATTTGCGCGATTTCAATCTTGAAATCTAGTGCAGTTCGAACTTGTGCATCTACTCGATCTAATTAGTTATTTTTGCAGTTATCCATTTTGTATTTTGCCGAAACGCTTCTGGAATATCATTTTAATTTACGGTCTCAATGAAAAACATCAAATTCGTAGCTATGATTGTATTGTATATAATGTAATACTATTTTATTTATTTATAGATATAGTCTTAATACAGATTCATGTTCGTTATTTGATTTTCGTAGCCGCCATCTTTGATTTTTATTTTGATCTCACTATTGGCTTCAGCACCCTCGAAAACTATGAAAACAATATCTGTCTCTTTCTAATATGTATACAAAAAGTCGCATGGAGAGGGCATAACGCTTTTTCGTTACGTGATGATTTCATCAAATTTACTCTTACCGTAAGCTCCGTTAAAGAACTTCGTTCCAATAGTACATTACTATTAACATTAAAGATTGTCAAGCTATTAAATCTATGAGAAGCAGGGGCCGGTCGTCATACATAAATCTCTAGATCTACATATGTATGCAAACATCAATTTCAGAAATCACTACACATAGTTTGATTTGCTCTATTACATATTGATGGGCTCTATTATTTCCTAGCACACATTAAACTTACATAATTATGATAAAGAAATCTCTTTGTTATGATGTAAAAAAAATAAATTAAAAATTTAAAAACCCCCAACACAAAATAATAGTAAAAATAGTATGAATGTAAAAATACTAATACAATTTTAAAAAACCTATTGAAAAAATAGCCACAAATAGAACAAAAAAGGTATAAACGTGAAACCCTATAAAAAGAAAAAAATAACCTTGAAATTATGAGCCTACGTAAGTACGTATGAAATTTTTTATTTTCTTGCATTTTAAGATTCAGGTAATTTGGTAGTAATCCGCCATTTTGTGGCGGCGGCCATCTTAGACCGATTTTCATCATACATTGCTAAGAAGACTCCCGACAAATTCACCTTTCACACAAAAGAAACAAAATCATAATTGGTTCATCCGTTTGGAAGCTACGATGCCACAGACATACACACACAGAGAGAGAGAGAGAGAGAGACACGTCAAACTTATAATAGCCCGTCGTTTTTGCGTCGCGGGTTAAAAAAAACATTTCGTTAAAACTGTGCGAAGTAGTGGGGCTAAAACGGTTTCAAAACAATATCAGGTTGAAGACTTCTTAATAAAAGGATAACCTTTTACTTTAAAACTACAAAGCAGCCTTAATTATACGAGTAACACAAGGCAAAAAGTTCCACACAAAACGCCACGAGCTCTAAAGGAAATTACATACTTGTTCCTTTACGCTACATCCGTTATGGGAAGGAAATGGACGCAAATGTGACTTCGTCCTTCTAAATGTATGGTGTCAGACTGTTCAATGGTGAGTACATATTAGTGGCTTTGATTTTTATTCTCTCCCCGCTTTTACGTCCATAAACAAGTTGTGACACTTGTTTTGAACAAGTTTTTTATAAAAGATGCCCATCCATGGACAAATATCACCCATCTCTCCACTAATCCAAGGCTTACTCTAGGATGCATATCCGATAGGCTCTTAAATCCTACCCTTTCCTACGGGCACGTCTTCCTTACAAAAACCGCGCCCCCCGGTCTACTTCTAGATATGCAATGGTCACTGTAGCACCATGAACATGAGGCTACAGGAGCTAGTGCGAATCTTGGGGTTCATTCGATTAATCGAGTCTGGTCAAACCACGCTGGGATCGGTGCAATTCATTCATTCATTCATTCCCGGCTTTTACGTCCATAAACAAGTTATGATACTTGTTTTGAACAAGTTTTTTATTAAAAAATTGTTTGAAATATGTTGTGTATAAAACACGTATCATACATTTTGTAATGACGTTGTTTCAAACATGTCTAGTTAACTATTTCGTTCACCTTTTTTGACATGTTTTGTATACAACTAGTATTTACAACTTATTTGAGATATAAACGATAAACGGGAGCAGTAGACACAACAAGTAGAATAGGTACATATGTTTTATACCTTGGTGTAAAGGAGTGAGGTTAGTAACCAGAGTAGTTGCCCAGGTAGTTATTTTTTTTGTCTTTTTTCATATATCCTCAAACAAAAATCTGTTTAATAAACTTTTTTAATTAGCGAAAAAACTCGTTTCATCTCATTCTCATTATGGAACAATCAGTCAAAGATAAGGAAGGGAAGGAAGTTAAAATTAAATCATCGCCATTATAAGGTAATATTTTCATTCGCGTTTCTAAAAATGAGCATTTAAAAGTACCCTTCTTAATTACTGTTTAATTTGAACGTATGGCACAGAAAAGATATAGGGCGATAGTTCTTCGGGTTGTCAGGCAGTTTTCCAGGTTTAAGCAATGCTGTAACTTGGGCTTTCCTCCAGATTTGGGGGATCTTCGAGCTTTCAAAGCAGGCATTAAAAAGGGTAAGGAGCCATGACACGCCTACCGGACCCAGGTTCTTAAGTTGTTCCACGGTAATGTCGTACAGTCCAACCGCCTCACCATTCTTCAGCGCCTTGATAGCCAGGATTACCAATGTCGTGCCAAAGTTTTGGGAAAACAATATTTAAAATATAGTCGAGCTAGCGACACGAGTAAGAAGAAGACCGTTTAATTGAACCTAACTTAGGTACATTATGAGTAAGTTACTAAGAAAAGAAAAGGTACTAAGTAGGTAAGTTATGGTAGTTTTCGTAAAGCAATAACTTAACTTGACAGTTAAGCCCCTGTCGCCGAACGCATCACACATTACCTACTAAATAGTTGAGTAAGTTTTCTAACTATCAAACTGCCGTTAAAATCCATGTCAAAGTAGTTTACGATGCATATTAACACACTGATTTAAGGGCTATGAAAGTTTAATAGAGTTCCGTGAAGCTGACTTTCAGCTGTGTATGAAACTAGAAAGTAGTCGTACGTGGTTTAGGGTTCCGTGGCTCAACAAAGATGTACCGCACCGACACTCTTTCGATCACCTGTCCTTATGTTTGTGGTTATTTGAGTTTCGTTGATGGATGAGATCAACCGTTAAATACTTGCTCGATTTTTCGTTAAATATTTCTATCTAAACTGATAATATAAAGTGGTTAAACTGTTTGTTTGTTTGTAAGAAGTAATCTCTGGAATCACGTGCTATGGAGTGCGCTATGCTTGGAGTCTCTTTGAAGGATAAAATCAGGTATGAAATTATCTGGAAAAGAACCGGAGTTACCAATATAGCTGGCAGAGTAAGCAAAGTGAAGTGGCAGTGGGCTGGCCATGTATGTCGAAGGACCTATGGGCAGTGGAGCAGACGAGTCCTGGAGTGGAAACTGCGCATCAGCAAGCGTAGTGTGGGACGCCCCCCAGCTAGATGGACGGACTACCTAAAGAAGGTGGCTGGGACAGACTGGATGCGGAAGGCGGAGGACAGGGTGTTGTCGCGCAGCCTGGAGCCGATTACAAAAATTCTTTCACTGATAGAAAGCCACACAATTTTCGAATGCTGTGGCAGTGGGATAGTTATGTTTTATAGTATTATTGACTTCTAGGGTAAAGGAAGTCGCGAACAGAATCAAATATTATATTTAAACGGTTATAACTCAGCTAAGTGATACACGGAGATACACGGAGGAGAGGCATACCATCTGTTTTATAAGCAAACCTTTTTGTGCATCGAGGGCAGACACAATTGGAAATCAAAAGCGCAAACATAATGACTCAAACCATATGTCTATAATAAATCCGAGCGAACAAAGCCCCGAGAATGGAAATAGATAGCAGCAGGCGTCACGGTTAGCATGAAC
This sequence comes from Apamea epomidion, assembly GCA_947507525.1. Taxonomy (NCBI): domain Eukaryota; kingdom Metazoa; phylum Arthropoda; class Insecta; order Lepidoptera; family Noctuidae; genus Apamea; species Apamea epomidion. The sequence goes on from OX382232.1 coordinate 9,157,056, forward strand.
TATTGGTCGCGGCCTCGATCTGCTGATAGTTCACTCCCATTCATAGTTCACATTCATTACATTCACCACTAAAGTGTAAATCTTCTTAAATGGAATGAGTAAGCCTTACTAACCATGCATTACCGAGTTCAGGGGAACTCGGCAATGCATGGTTAATGAAACATGAAGCATCTTTACGAAAACCGAAAACTTACTGGCAAGTTGTAAGCGCCGCTTTCAAACGCAAATATGAGCAAATTATAACATTTAAACTTAAGATCCCTTTTTCGTCTCTTGTCTAGACATCAATCTTAGGTAATTTGAAGATTCTGACTCAAGGTTAAGGTCTTCTGCGAGGATCGCCCAGAGGACACGGTGGAGCATACGGTGGAGGTCTGCCCCGCTTGGGCAGAGCACCGCCGTGTCCTCGTAGAGGCGATCGGCAGCGGCGGCGACCTCTCGCGCCCGGCCCTGGTGCAAGCCATGGTCCGGGGCGAGAGGGAGTGGGAGGCGGTCACCTCCTTCTGCGAAGCAGTCATGCTAGCGAAGGAGGTGGCGGGATGGGCGAGGGAAAGATCCTCACGCCTCAGCCGCCGAGGGAGACGCTCCGGGCGTCGGGAGCCGCGTGACGACTCCCGGCCACCGTAGGCGCGGGCCTGCGGGCGGAGAGCAATGGGTAGCTCTCCGTCCGATCAGGACCAGGCCCGTGCCGGACGGCGTGTATGTGTTCCACGCGCGCCTCAAAGAGATGTCAGCGTAGTTGACGGGGCCCGACAGGGCCGAAGCCTGCCGGGGTAGCGGGATCGTCCGAAAGGGTTACCGCTGCCCTGGTACGTAAAGGGCTAAGGAAGGAACACGGGTGGGTTTTAGTCAGTAAGAGTCTGACACTCCCTTCTGCTCCACCCAGAGCGGGAGGAGTCATTTGATGATTTCCCATCCTGAAAAAAAAAAAAAAAAAAAGGTTAAGGTCTTAACCTTATATAATCTCCCTATATAACCCTCCTAATATTATAAACGCGAAAGTTTGTGAGGATGGATGGGTGGATGTTTGTTACTCTTTCACGCAAAAACTGCACAGATTTGGATGAAATTTCGCACACAGATAGTTCATAACCAGAATTAACACATATGAGCTTTGAAAAAAAAAACAGTAAATTATACACCCTAAAACTTTAATAAAAAGAGATTAGAATATAGCCAGGACACCACAGAATCAGAATTTATTGTCAAACATAGGTACAATGGGTGCTTGCATTACATATTTATATATGACGCCATGTTTTGATTTCGATTGCATATTTCTTCTATGTAGGGTTTCCAGGTCAGTTTATTGTCTATCATTATTCCCAAGAATTTAGTTATTTTTACGTCCTCTATTTCAATATTATTATAATTATGTAGACACAGCAAACTTTAGGAATTTCACATTTTTGATGAAAGTGCATTATTTTTGTTTTACTTGAGTTAATTATTATTATTAAGCCAATTTATAATGTCAATTAAACAATTATTTATGTCATTTTCATATTCATTTATATTGGTGCATTTGATTAGGGCTGTACGAAAGCACAACTGCGAAAAGAACCATTATATGTCTTGTGAGTCTGGGTAAATCATTTATATAAATCAATAACAACATTGGTCCCAACACCCTTCCCTGTGGTACGCCGTATTTTATTGCTGCTGACGACATGGTTGGCGCAGTGGTTAAGCGATTGACTGCAGCGCTGCGTGTCGCGGGTTCGATTCCCGCACGGAACAAATATTTGTATTTCCTATAAGTAGTTGTTCCGGGTCTGGCTGTTTGTGTATGTGAGTTTAAATGTTTGTAAACGCACCCACGATACAGGAAAAATTCCTAATGGGAGGCAACGTTTTTTCTAAAATAAGAACAAGAAACAAGAACAAGAGCTCTTGGTTATTAATTCTTTTGTTTTGGTACGTAGTCTAGCGACTTCTGTACATTGATGTCGATCCTCTAAATAAGATTTTAGAAGTTCCAGTACATTACCTCTAATTCCGTATCCATCAAGTTTCGCCACTAGGGCACTGTGTTCAACATAATCGAAGGCCTTGGTCATATCGGTGTACATTGCGCAAATATGAATGTTCTTGTACACATGTCATAGATTTATAAATTAAGTCAAAACTAATCATATTAATCGTAGTATTTTTACGAAAGCCTCTTTGTTCCTTAGAGTTTTGTATTAGAGTTAGAGTTGACTTATCGAAGTAAGAATAAATAGATTTATAAGTTATTTTCTCAAAATTTTTTGAAATTATAGGAATTTTAGCTATTGGTTTATAATTTTTTGTCAGTTTTGTCTCGTTTCTTGTGTAAGGGCTTTATTATTACTGGTTTTAGGCTATCTGGGTACACGCCATTAGAGATACACTGATTTAAAATATGCGTTGGTGAATCTGCTATTTTTTCACTGACAAATTTAATAACTTAAACACAAGAGACCAACAAAATGAAGAAACCCAACAAAAAAATTATGCCATTAAAATATCACAAAAACTTTTACAAAATCTTCTAACAAATGGTTTCCATTACAAGTCTAATATCGTGGCCGCTTTCTTTCATTTCTCATAACCTTATTCTTGTTGCCAACTCAAGAATCCCTGAATTTCTAGGTTATACGATCCGATGACCCGTTTCATAGCTCGTTAGCCAACTGGACTGATTAATGAAGTATTTAGCTAGATGTTATTCACTACTAAAAGTTTCATTTATAAAGTTAATAACTATAGAAGATAATATTTATTTGCTGTTCGGAATTGAAAGGAAACGCGGTTAATACCTACGTAAAATTATTATAACAACAATGCCGTGGTTTGTTTATGAGTTTCATAGATAGGAGCCTTTTGGCCTCGTACGGGACTTTCTGTTTCATTTTTATTTTTGTTACTTTATTTTTTATTATTTTTTATATAATTTGGTTTTGGTACCTATTTTTTTTTTTTATATAATTTGTTTTTTTATTTTTGTTTGTGTTTAGTTTTATGATCTTCCTGTGCGAGTCGCAATAAATACTTTTTCTATCTTTCTTTCTTTCTAGATCTACCGTTTTTGGAACGAAGTGCTTTAATGGAGCTTGTGATAGGAGTAAACCGGGAGAAATCGTCACGTAACGTAACCATGGTTTTCGAGGGTTTTGAAGCCGATAGTGAGGTCAAAATGAAAATCCAAGATGACGGCTGCGAAAATTTTCATTTTGAACTTTGTTCTTTTTCTTCTCCTTTTTTAACCCCCGACGCAAAAACGACGGGGTGTTATAAGTTTGACGAGGCTGTGTGTGTGTGTGTGTGTGTGTGTGTGTGTGTTTGTCTGTCTGTGGCATCGTAGCTCCCGAACGGATAAACCGATTTTAATTTTGTTTTTTTGTTTTGAAAGGTGAATTTGTCGGGAGTGTTCTTAGCTATGTTTGATGAAAATCGGTCCAAGATGGCCGCCGCCACAAAATGACGGATTACATATTTTTTCACAACTCCCTCAATATGGGTATCAAATGAAAGGGCTTGACTAGTAAAATACTATACACTATGACAAATTTCAAATCCAAGATGGCCGCCACCACAAAATGGCGAATTACAAAAAACCTGATTAAATACCAAATTACTTGAATCTTACAACGCAAGAAAATAAAAGAAATGAAATAACAAGGAGTCCCTACAAAAAGCATGAAATAAAAAATTAAATTAAAAATTAACAAAACCCGCGACAACGTGAAACCCTATAAAAAGAAAAAAATAACCTTGAAATTATGACCCCACGTAAGTACGTATGAATTTTTTTGATTAAATATTGTCTTGTCGGGGGACCGCTACTATTTTAAACTTTAACAGAACGTTTGGCTAATAATCAGAGCGGTCCCCCGACGGGATAACATTTAATCAAAAAATTTCATACGTACTTACGTAGGGTCATAAATTCAAGTTTATTTTTTTCTTTTTATAGGGTTTCACATTGTCGGGGTTTTTTTTAAATTTTAAATTACATTTTTGCATCTTTATGTAAATTAGAGGCTTTTGGTCTTACATACATAACCATGTTACCCAATGCTGACACATACACAGGATTAAAAAGCACTAAACTACTATAAAACGATTACTACAGATTCCATAACGATAACTAGCATAGCTGTACACAAACTTAATTTTAATAGCTTGAAAGCTACATGGATTCGCTACAAGACTGTTAAAAACACCCAGATCTAGCCTATTGGTGTTCTAAATCGGGCACAATGTCCTAATTCGGTCATTATGCGTCTTTTTCGCTACTATTACGGACAAATTCCACCAACAAATTATGCACATCCCCCACAGTCCCGCACTGTTCACCATTTTAACTACTCATCTACCTAAATATTACCAAAGATTACGAATCCCTACTGGAATCGCTCCGTTGTTTATCTGGTCAGCCATGTGTAACTTTTTAATTCGTTACTTTAAAAAAAAGACAATAATACTTATACCAATGGCATAATCAGCCTATAATGTTCCCACTGCTGGGACACAGTCCTCTCTGTGAAAGGGAGTGGGGCGTAATCCACACAGCAGGCCCAGTGCGGTTTGGTAGAGGTCACATATCTTCGATTTTACGGTTCTAGAACATGCCGGTTTCGTCACGACGTTTTCCTTCAGCGTTTTGAGAGAAAAAATCACCGTTTTGGTGGTTAAATAATTTACACAAAGTAAAGCGCCTGTCTGGGTTCGAACCTACGACCTACAACTCGTAAGTCGCAATCGTTACCACTAGGACCAATGGTGTCATGCTTCAAATATTTTGTTTATAGGAAACCTTTAACTTGAAAATCTAATTATTAGCAGAAGCCATATTAAAGACAACATTAATCGATGAAACTTGATACAATTTTACACCTACTTGAAATTGTGATATTGACTGCCTCATTGGTGGTCTTTTTTTTTTTTTGAGGATGGGAAATCATCATATGACCCATCCCGCTCTGGGTGGAGCAGAAGGGAGTGTCAGACTCTTACTGACTAAAACCCAACCGTGTTCCTTCCTTAGCCCTTTATGTACCAGGGCAGCGGTAACCCTTTCGGACGATCCCGCTACCCCGGTAGGCTTCGGCCCTATCGGGCCCCGTCACTTATGCTGACATCTCTTCATTGGTGGTCTTGAGTTCGGTTCCCAGGTTGGGAAAAGTATAATAGTAGAGTTATTGGGTTTTTTTGTCAGGGATTACTCAGTAGCAGCTCGAAGTCTGATTTGTGCCCGGTTGAAAGGCAATAGGCACGCACCCTATTATATGGAACTTAAGAGGAGTCTCTCGTGATGTAGGGAAGGCAATTGCTAAGAAAACCTCAAAACGTGTTGTCAAGGTAGATGATAATATTATAGCTGGTTACTTTTAATATAATTAGATATTATTATCAGACTCTCGAAGTAATTGTTTTAATAGGATGATAAAGACAACCTTCTCGGCTGGTTTTGGTAAAATTATCCAATGTTGTTACAACGTGGAGAACAAAGTGGAGAAGTGACTTCTTGTCAACGTGCATTGGATACCCGGTAGATAACTGGAAAATGTTTTGGTGATTTGCCTTTATTTGTAAACTAGATGCAAGTTGACCGGAATATAGCAAAAAAACAAAGAAATTTTAATCCCGATTAGGTCATTAACGTGTGTTAGAAATAGACAAATATTCAAAAATAAATACTTGTCATAACATTTATGTATTGAACAGTAATTTAATTATAAATAAACCTAATCTAAATGTTTGTAATTTGTGGTTTATAAACATTACAAGATAAACTTCTTATACTAAATTAACGAACAAACTATTCAAACAAAAATATGATAATCTAACCTAACTAAAACTATTAACAAACTAAAATATGGCGTCGAAAAATTCCTCCACATCGCTGTCGACTGGTAATACCCAAGAGACTGCCACGTTGTATGGCAATGCTTAGCCAGATTCAGATGTCGCTGCGCTCCAACGTCTAAGAATTTGACCGCTGTCACTAACAAGTGACTTCTTTTACGTTGCGCAAATGTTGACTGCAAAAATACAGGGATATTTGCCAAAGATGTAAGATGAAAACTGTGGGAAAAAGCTCTCCGAAAAAAATTAGAAACCCGATATTTTATCGAGACTATGTGCTATTTTTTTTAAACCTGAAGACTTTTATGGCAGTAATTCATATACAAGTGATGCTCCTAAGAGAGCTAAGTCCGTTTTTATTGCCTACCTACTTGTGGTGTGATATTACGTAAATTATAGTAAAGTTGTGTGTGTGTATTTATATTACCATATTAGATCGTTGCTAGACTTAACATCTCTGAAGTTTTTCTGTCAGGATGATCCTACTCGAGTTGGTTTTCAACTCCGATTAGGTTTTTCCTGTCGTACGCCTCCAGCCTTCACCAAAAAAGGACATGAAAAAAAAAATTAAAAAAAATTATATGGTATCTTGTGTTTGTTAATTTGAAGAAGTTAACAAACACAAGATACCATATAAATTTAAAAAAAAGTGGTAAGTTGTTAAATTTATTGTCTTTTCTACTAAAGCTGTTTTTTTACCAGTGGTAGACACTTCGCTTTTCCTTAGCTCGTCTTTTTATAGTGCTACACACCAAGTCTCATTCATATTTATCTAGTTTTAGATTTTTTGTGATCTACATAAAAGTAAACATAAACAAAACAATGGCAGCTTGTAGACATTGAACAGTGCTGCCACCTATGACGAACTTTCAGTTTTAACCCTATTGAAGTAATACTTTTCTCGTACCTATATATTTTTTTTATTAACAGTTTCCGGAGATCATGATACAGTTGTAAGATTAACAAAATTGTTATAAAAACATTTGTTTTACAGCGTGAGAAATATTTTCTGCAAGGCACTTCTCATTTTCATAATAATAATAATTATTATCGGAAAGTTGGTCACCAAAACGGTGGAGGAAAACATCCTGAGGAAACCGGCATGTCCTAGAAACTCGAATTCGATAATTCGAAGACATGTGACATCTACCAACCGGCACTGAGGCCGCGTGGTGGATTACAGCCCACTCCCTCTCAAAGAGTGGGGGCCTGTGCCCCAACAGTGGGAACATTATAGGCTGATTCTGGACTATCGAAAAGGGTATCAGAGATTTATATTCAGTTTCATAACACTTTAAATTAATGTGATATACTTTATAATAAACGGATAAAAGGAAAAATATTACCCGAACTTTTTGAATGTTTTCTGACCCAAAAGTAAGTAATTCTAGTATTGAAGTAAATGGAGAGCCTTTCAACTCCAGTCGACTTTTTTAATTTAGTGTTCAAGTAATAAAGTGTAGTAAAGTTGCTGGTGTTTACTAAAAAAGAAAAGCAACTAGGAAACAACTGACATTTTTATATTTTCCTGGGTAAATTAAAAAAAAAAAAGTTTTAAATAGGTACTTCGTAGCTATTTGGAAAGTGCAAGCTAATTAAGTTGATAAAGTGAAAACAGTAAAAAAAATTTAATGGATCCGTGGGATCCCAACTCTCGGATTCCAAAAACCCTCTCCGCATCCGAAACCGATAAGTATTTGGGTATATCGGAAGCGTTGGGCATCAGAAAGTATTTTAGTATATGTCGGGCATGCCACCGGCCTAGGGAAACAATCAGACACATTATCTCTGGGTGTTTTTGTCTAGCTAACGAAGAGTACTTGCATAGACACAACCTTGTAGCCAGGATTAACCATCAGCATCTTGCTCTGAAATACAGCCTTGTGGAATCGGAAGTCCCGTACTACAGGTACGTGCCCGACCCAGTTCTCTAAAATGGAATAATCACATTGTACTGGGATTGATCCATCATCACTGACAGGACTATTGTTGCCAATAAGCCTGATAATAGTGGTGGTGGATCGAATAGAAATGATTGTTGATATAACGGTCCCGCATGACGGGAACCACGTGAAAGCCGAGAAAGATAAACAAATCAAGAATCTTGATTTGGCTTGCGAGGTTGTCGATATGCGGGATGTGGATTAAGCAATCATAGTCCCGATAGTCGTGACAGCCAATAGCCTCGATCAACACCTAAGGAGGCTCTCGTTGGGCAGCTGGATCAAGGGGTTGATTCAGAAAGCGGTACTTCTGGATAAGATGAGATATTGTTTGCTACGACGCGACGTAGGTAGAATTCATGGCTACGGAAGCGACGCTCTCGTAGCAGATGTCTACGCACAGCTACAAGATATACTACACGAGACGGTTGTCGGAATTTGTGACATGAAATTCCAACGTATTATTAAATATTTAAACGGAAGATATATTTTTTTCACGATCTTTAGGCCGAAACAGGTTTCGACGCCTATAAGAGGGTGTCGTAAAAGGCGATTGAGGGATAAAGTCAAGATAATGAGATCCAACCACAAACTCCTAACTCCCAAGTGTGGTGACTATAGCGCTCTCCTTTAACCATTCAAAGCAGCCAATCATTGCCGGCCATGGTCAGCAGTTGACTTTCACGATACACTCATAATTATTATAGCCTGTAAAAAAAAATCCTTACCCTTGTCAACAAAACTTTCTTTCATCAAGTTTCACGCACATACACCTCCAATTTCAATTAAAACCAAGTTGCTAAAGTAACAAACGATCTGTTACCGCAACCAACGCCAACGTAATCGAGAATACCGCCCGCTGGGGTATAATAATTATCATGTGAACGCGTGGCCCGCTGGGAGTGATCCCTGCCACGGATTAGTGCTGGGATAGCCCGGGAACACATCCCGGGAAGCGATAGGACCTCGCGCCCCGGAAATTCATGACACCCAGGGGTGGACCATTCTTTTTGTCACGTTATATTGCTTTTGCTAACTCTCTGGTTATATGAGGGTGTGTAAATGCTACATTTTTCTCTCTGAGTAAAGAATGGTGTCTTGCGAGCTAGCATGTTATTTTATTCGGAAAATAAAACTGGTACTTCTAGGAATGTTCTCGCTTGAAGTTTTGCATCTGGTATGTTAGTATTATAACGTTTGGAGGGGAAGTGAGCATAATATAAACACTAGGAGTTACTTTTAAACTCATTTTCTTTATTACTGTTTATAACTGCATGGTTTATTCACTTAACGCGTGACTGCAACTTTATTTTTTAATGTGCAGTGAGCAGAGTTAGAGTTTTTAATTTGCAAGTTTCATTGATTTAATTTATAAATTAACACTGCGTAATAGAACCTAAAGACAACCAACCCCTGGTTGCTAAATCATAACAGCCGCACGGGTCGATCGGTCAGGTAAAGCCACGCTTGCCGGGGTTGGTCCGTGGATGGGTTACATACCAAGACCCCTCCGTGCCTCGGAAAGCACGTTACGCCCAGCCGTCATTCGTGGATCTTTGACAGTCGTTGCGGGTCATCAGAAGCCCGAAAGTCTGATAACCAGTCTTACCAAGGAATATCATATAACCCTGTAACTGGGGTATGGAGATCAGATAGGCAGTCACTCTATGGAAAAAACTAAACACTGGTATTCAGCTGCATCCAGTTAGACTGGAAGCCGACCCTGAAATAGTTGGGAAAAGGCTAGGTAGAGGATCTGTAATAGAACCTTCTTTGTTACATTACTTGTCTTATTTGAATGCTATATGCATGCAATGGTTAAGTATTTGGATTGTTAACGTAGCCATATTGGTTTGTGCTAAATCGTGAGACTAAAGAGATCAGATCAGTGGATCCGACCGGAATAAATCGATTTTTCAATCGATAGATAATTTTTATTCGTGGAATAAAATTGACGTCTGACACTTTTTGTAATCGAACAACTGTCAATAATTCAAAATTATTCCTCCGATAAAAATATCTGGCATTGAAAAATCAGCCCTAAGATGACTAGAAAGTATTGAGGGTTGTGTTTACCTTACTAATACCCCAGTTATATTTTGTACCCATTAGTCATAAAGAAGCCCTGGTCGTTTCCAAAGAAGTGATTAAGGCGTAGTTTCCATTTAATTCCGAGCATAACCTTGCAAGCAGTATCGAATGATATATTATTAAGTAGGAGAGCGTTGTACTCGTAGTCGTCCATTTTCCTCAATTGGTCGTCGCTACTTGCAGAGGAAAACAGCTGATACTTTATGTTTTCACCTCCATTTTGCGTGAGGCGAATATCGTTTCGCATCACTTCTAAATGTAAGGATGACAGTGATGCGGGCGAATTTTTTGATGCCCAATGAGCTCCTGCCTTTTTCTATATTTTTTCGTATTCTATACTTGTATATAATTGTATATAGTATATATTAGTGTTCATTTGTTTTTGTACAATATTCTAAATAAATAATTTACTAATGTAAGGAGAAGAAAAGAAGAAAAGAAGTTTAAACCTGGTAGTATAGTTCACGGTTTCGACAGTTCTTCTTCTAAAGAAAAACTTAATGATACTGTGGGTCATCGTCATCTGCCTAGCCTTTTCGCAACTATGTTGGGGTCAGCTTCCAGTCTAACCGGATGCAGCTGAATACTAGTATTTTATATGGAGCGACTGCCTATATAACCTCCACAACCCAATTACTGAGTAACACGATACCCGCTGGCAAGACTGGTTGTCAGACTTCAAAAATCCAGAAATCTTAAGAGATCATACTTATGTGCACAAAACGGGGTCTTTCCACGCAGTTGTATCAAAAGTCTGTAATCGGTTAAACTTCTTATTATTTAAAGACCACCACTTTTGTTTGGAGCCGTTGTCTATGAATTTACTTGAACAAGTTATTAAGTCTTGGCATTAATGCGTACAGTAACAAGGGGAACAAAGAAAACAATGGGATCGCCAAATAAAAGACAACAAAATAATATTAAGGATAACTTTTCCTTCGTTATTGTCTGACAAATCAGAATGACTGTCGAAATGTAAGTACTTTTTGCTTAGTTATCATGAATTGGGTATTGTTTTTTCCATGTGTATTGTCTGATAATAGATCTAGATATTCTTGTTAAAGGTTTTTTTTCTGAAAGATTTTAATCATCATCATTTCAGCCGAAAGACGTCCACTGCTGCACACTTCGACCGGTTCTGTGTTTCTCATATCCAACGGGTTCCGGCGGCCTTCACAAGGCCACGCAATTTTCTAGTTGTCCCACATACCGCAGTGTCTCAAGACGAAAGTCTTTGACCAGTGCGTGTTGCCAGTGATGACCTATGGCACAGAAACGTGGTCGCTCACAATGCGCCTTATTAGAAGGCTAAAATATTTTAATAAATTATTTAAATTATTCCTGGAATGGTTTATTTTTAATAGCGCCCTAAAAAATTGCTGTTTGTTAAACTAAAACTATGTGATTTCTGAGACGTAAACTTTACTTTATTCTTAACTTGAAGCGGGACGGTTTGAAACTTCAACGACTTTTTAACTTTATGCATGACTTTCAAAGGTAATGAATTTTTTAGCGTAACATTACTTTTTTTCAACTTTGCCTCACACTAGGATTATTCTACTTCTTAGTTATTTTTTAAAGTTGCTATAAATCTAACATAGGTAATCATAATAATTTATTTGTCAGAATACGGTACATTATTAGGGTCTTAAGATTAGTCAATGGTGTCATTCAGCAATGGTTACAACAACTAAAAGCACACTGATAAGACTGGAAGTCAGACAAAAAATGGCGTAAAAGGAACATTGGTTTTTTTTATTGTTAATAATTATGTATTTAAACGATGTCAGTTTTTGGCCGGTAATGCAAGGTCACATGTCGTTTTCGGCCGAATAAAAATTAATTTTCGGTCAGACTATCTATATTAAACAAACTGCTAAAATGTTCCGTAAAGAAACCGAACCCATGAATCGAAGTACAAAAGTCGAGTTCTAAGAATTTTTTTTTTTTTTTGCTGCTCTGTGGGTATGGGTATATGGTAAGATGATAGAGAGGTATTATACTCTTACCGTCTAAAACCATCGCGGTGTTCCACCTCTGCCTATGGCCGGAGGTGCGGGATTCGCATAAGCATTCACCGTTCCCCCGACCGGCAAGTACTTAGGCACTGCACTTAACTAAACCGTCAGATTAGTCTTCAGTTTGAACTTTAGTTTATTGTCCTTCCCCTGTTAGTTGACAATGCATATTACTTGACTTGTTAGCTAGCACTGTGGAGGCAATAACGATTATCTTGAAGACCACACTAGATCATAGGTCGTGATATATTGCAAGTGACTCGAATGCCCACCACGGTTAACAACGCTATTCCATTACGACATGTATGGTTGGTGTGTTGAATGCTTTAATGTACAAACGCCAGCAGGTCAAGCTACCCGAAACTGTCAAATTTTCCCAATCAACCTTGAACCTTAATGCTTTAGCGATAAAGTTGAAAATCTATTAAAGATATTCGAAAGATTGTAGTAGCTTGATGTGTTGGCGTCTGTACGTTGTAAACACCAAACTTTCCTTATCTGAAGTTTAAAAAGTATTTTGCTTTAATTTCTTGTGTAATTTATTTCTATACTCATATTGAATTCACACTCAAATTTAATTCGAAAAAGCGTGGCGCGCACTTGTAATTAATTCCTTAATTATTTTATAATTTTTATTGCGTGGTAAAAGCGTGCATTTTAGTTTTTTTTTAAACTACATACTTTTACTTCAAAAATGTTTAATGTACAGTTTTGACTTCGTTACTCTTTTATTATGTTATATGTATAGATATACATATACATTTGTTATTTATGTTATCACCTAATATTACCCACATAAAAGTTAACCAATAACTGTCGGTGTAAGGTCGAGGTTAATTGTTAAGTAGGCAAAGAAGCATCTGGGTTAAAATTGAGTTTTCAAAGAAAGTTTAAAATGTATTGCTTATTAAATTTCAAAATAGTATGAGACAACTTAAAACGCTTGCACATCAATGCTTAAAAGACTCAGTACCACAGCTTGTAACATAATGTACATACTCACAGTTATCTTCATTCATTCCTCCAGGTCAGAACAAGCATTCTGTTACTGTTAGGCGCTGATCTGATTAACGTGTCGTAACGTTTTATCCACAATCAGTACACAGACACAGTTCCAACTTTAACATGAGTCTACGACGATTTAGTGACATCCAAGGGTTGGTAATTTCGCCCACATTGATGGATATCATTTTTCCTATAAACACTATACTTCTAATACAAAATAACTATAGATTTTATTGTATTTCATTAATAATATATTTTATTATGACAGTTTTGACAACGACGTTTAATAAGTCGCCTTGGCAACCTTTCTTTCAAATCCTTACCTGCCTGTATCTTTTTAGCTGAATATATATGCATACTTATTAAAATTAATTACTGGCCAATTTCATCTCAAATTCATATTTTTAACATGATGTTATTCTACGAGTTGACTTAATAGATCCACGCAATCCAAGGATCAGTTCGGGTTTCGCCTCTAAAGCGGATACTATAAAGAGCCTGATACTCCAGGGCTACCTATCGCGGGAATACCCAGCGTACCTCTTCGCTCCGGTACCTGTCGGACCCTGCCTACGCCTCCGTCCTCCGTCCTCCGTGAAGGACTCCTGAGTCTATTGGGCCGCACCTAATCCGAGGGCCGCCTCACCTGGCGGGCTGACAGCATCTCCACCGTTTCATTTTACCTATAACTTTTTATAGTCTAGTTTTACTTGTCGCTACACGACAAGCTGCCTGGCAAAACCCAATTCATCACAGACTAGACCATACAGCAAGAATTCAAAAGCGATCATACACCCGCTACTTCAAACAAAGGTTGTCAATAACCAGTTCAATCCGTCAAACGTAGGACAATATAATTCCCATTAAGTGGACCGCTGAAGCTCCGTCGTCGAAACTAAACACAATGTTTAGCTCGTTTCCCATCCAACTACAGTAATTGTAATTGTCTTTGCGACCAAAACTGTGACGGATCACGTTCTGATCCGAGCACGTTAATCACAGTGAATAATGTACCATTTCGGATGTCCAATGAATAATCCTGATGGATCTGGCAACTCTCCTGCCACCCAAATGAGCGATTTCACTATTATTCGCTTTTAGCGTCGTTTTGATGTTCACCGTGTGTTTGGGAATTTGCTCTTTGTGGCCGTGTTACACAATTTTCGGCTGTCTGTTCAGGAAATTAAGTGCTTACATACTATAGTGAAGCTTTTCGTGTCAAGACTTAATGGCTGGTCTATTAATGCCTTCTATAACGTGATGTTTTGGGCCGTTTTCCGTTCGTTCAATCGGATTTCACAAAAACTTTATTCACAGGTATTCTCGAAATACACACATCAAAAATGTCTAGAGACGAAGATCGTTTTGCTAGTTACAAAAAATTTGGCATTTTTAATTATAAATATAATAGTAAATCTAATCTAATAAAATATAATCGACATTTAAAAAAGGAAAGGGAGGAAAAATGGAAAGGGAGTTTTTGAATTTCGGTTAAAAGATGAAAATCTTCTGTCAAGTCGTATTTCTATTATAATCCTGTAACGGGTTTGAGCCTAAATCAATAACATTTCTGCCATTAACGGGGTGGAATAAATACAAAAGAACATTGAGTGAAGACGTCCTTTGGGCCGAGAAGAAATTATCAGAGCTGTGGAAATGTTGAAAGCTGATTTTCGGCAACGTGCTGTGGCAATCGCTCTGAGCACCACGCAGAGTGTTATAAGTCGACTTTGGACACGTTATCGCATCAGTGGCAGCGTGGAAAAGCGACATGGAGAACGAGCTCGTATCACCACACGCAGTTAAGATCGTTACATACAAATTACTGCTCGACGTGGTCGTACAGTGACCGCGATGATGTTGGTTACAAGGCTTCATAGCTCTAGCATGAAGTCAATCTTCGTTCCCGAACCTTGATCCCTAGACATTTTTGATTCACATCAAACAGAAACACACACACGTTTCTGTAAATTGTTTAAAGTCGTGATACAATACTATCCGACCGTAACTAGTCTATAGATAGACTTTTATCAATTGATTGGAAAACCACTCTACTTACATATTATTAAGTGACACAGCATCGGCACGTCTCGAAATTGTTGATTTTAGGCACTTTGCTCCCCTAAATGTGATGTGGCAAAACAAATTTCAAAGACAATTCTGTAAATTACGTAATTTGCTGCCGATTATCGTGAAGCAAGTGGCCGATGTCAAAAGACAGGTTGAGAATAAATAATGTCTTTTGGGAATAGCCAATAGAACCGCGCCGCGCAGAAAGGTACTTAAATAGGGAAGCAAAGGAGCTTTTACTTATCTTTTCTTTACTTTGTGCTCCGGACTGCCGAAAGTACCTAAAAGGTGATTAAGATTCAGCTGATTAGTTGAACTTGAGAATAAGATATTGCTTTTACTTTTGCACTGAGTTTCGGGAGGGGGGGGCAGGTAAATTTAAGCATGACGACGGTAGCTGTCTTCGAGCTATATTTTTTTTCGGAGCTCCGGGAATTTTCTCCGCTTGAATTTTTATATTTTTCTGCTATTGTTTTAATCTTAATTTCTTTTCATGAAAGGAAAGGTCAGCCTAATTAATTCGTGTGCGGTTATTCACGCTGATATAATTTGCAGGGCAGATCTCAAATGATTAAGTAGACGGTACGTTAAGATGAGGCTGAGTAGAGGTAACCATTCCGTAAAAAAATGAGTGAACCGCCTCATTTTATACAGCGACAAGCTGCAACTGATGTAATCCTTTTATGTTTAACGCGTTAAATGCGTTTATTAAACAATACGGAAGCAATGCGGATTCTAGCCGGATAAAAGGTTGGGATGAAAAAGGCACTTCGCACAAAGGATAAAGGTAAGTTGTGCTGGATAAAATGACTTGCTTCAGACGGATTTTTGTAGTATTAAGCATCGCCATTCTGCATTGGCTATGTTGAAACGTAAACTCATGTTTCGGTGTCGTGAAAGCCAAATAAACATGTATGTCTCTCTGAATATTTTATTTATTCAAAAGATACAAGCGTGAACACAATAAATTTATTTAAAATAAAAGTCTCGTACCATTTCCCAGAGTCACGAATTAAAAGCCAATTTACATTGAGTATTGGAAGGCTCATTTTTGACCGCAAATCCATTATCCAGCAATTCATTTTGTGGTTATTAGCCACTTTTGTGCATATTTCAGTATTTACCCAACATTTCAGGTTCAAGAAATTTCTGTGTAAAGTAAAAACTTCTTTTATGGGGTACTTACTGTGTAAAATGTTATAATAAAATACCACTCGATATTCTTCAACTAAATGAGAAGAAATTTAAAACATGCATTGAACGCATACTATGTAGACAAGTATATTATAAGTTGGACCAGTATATCGTAGATAAAAATGCTTGGCTTAATGCTGGTCCTGCTCCATAGGCACTTGGGCTCACTAGTTGATTTCAATATTTGGAAGAGATGCTTCCCCTTTTTGTTTTTTTTTTCGTGTTTCTGATATTACGAACTGAATGTTTATTTTATTCAATCAAAATTTAATTCTTAATACTTCATTATTAAATACCTCTTACTGATTGGTAGTATTTTTTTTTTCTCATCTCTTAAACAAATTGCAAACTATAGTTTTGTATAATTAGAAGCATTTTTTAAATTTTGTAAATGTAAGAACTATGGATTCGTTTTTTATGATATTTTGATGTTGACTTGAAAGAGCATGGCAGTTGAGAATATGTCATACTCACTTATATGTCTCACTGGTGGTGGCGCGTGTGTTGGATCATTCGGTTCCCTGCGAAATGGTTGAGCTGGGTGGTGCTGATCCACGTGTCATGTTCGTGAACGGGCGCCGTCGGTTGAGACTGGTCATCTCTTAACTGCCAGGGCTTATTTTTAATTTTATATTTTTAATTGTTTTATTTTTACATTGTTCTCACATATAGAAGCAATAAGAATAATGTACCCACAATTTTGTAATAATATCTTGATTTAAAAGAGTGTCCGTGGAGTTTCTTGCCCGTTCTTCTCCATTGAGATCTACGTTTCAACTTTCTGACTAACTGACCGACTATTTAATTTTGACAATTCAAAAGTAAAATAAATGGATAAATAAATAAAAGTGCCTGTAAATGGTTTAATTGAAATAAATGATTTGTGTTTTAATTTGAGTTTTAGGTCCATTTTGTAATGTAGCAAGTGCTTTTTATCAAGCAGTCTAAAAATAATACGATGCATTAAAATTACATCGGTACATCGATATATGAGTAGGTATGTTTACAGACTGCCGAAGACGCAGCATAACCCTTTTTTACGACTTCGGTGGGTATCTATGGCATACTAAAAGCCGGTCAAGTGCAAGTCGGACTCGAGCACCGAGGGTTCCGTACAAATTTGTAGGTATGTAACTAAAAATTTACGGTTTTCGGATTTTTTCCTTTACTTGTGCTACATGACCTTGCTTCTTGCCAAATTTCGTGATTCAACTAGGTCAACAGGAAGTACCCTATAGGTTTTGATTCCGGAACATAAACCCCCTTATTTTTTTATTGCGTTGACTTAGAAGTTTGATTTTTTTCACTGCTTCAAGGGGTTGATAGCCTTGAGTATTTAATATTAATTTCAACTTTCAACTTCACGCGTTCCTAAGAAAAAGACAGATAGACAGACAGACGAACAACGAAGTAATCTTATAAGGGTTCCGTTTTTCCCTTTGAGGTACGGAACCCTAAAAATGGTAGTATCTGACTTATTCTGTTGTTTGCTCAAGACCCATTTAAACTGGGTCACGGTACATTGCACCACACAAGACTACTCTTCACATCACTCATTAGGTGCATTATTAAGCTTGAAGTAGTTACTTAATACCCGGTTCTGCTTAATTATCGCGGAGTGAAGCAATTACTAATTACCGTGAGCTCTAACGACCATCTGTGTGAAACATTCATGAGCCTCGTTACAGTCCATTGATATATGATATCACTGACAACTTTGGTATACTAAGTAGAGCTGATGAAACGATATAGAGGTATGAGGAACAGAGTGTAAAGTTCACTCATACTCTATAAAAAGGAAGGATCCTCCGACCAGACAGGTGCAGTGTCCGGCGGGCAATTGCCTGATGATTCATGTCGGGCCGTTGCATATATGCTAGTTGCGCAGTAAACTTAGCTTGTGAGATGCAGGATTTTTGCGTGACGTCAGTATGACGCGTAGTTCGCACGTGGCGTTGTAGATACCGCTACAACGGTAGGTACTGAATAATACCACTTTTGTAGCGTTATAGGATTTTTTTTTTTTGGATGGGAAATCATCAAATTACCCCTCCCGCTCTGGGCGGAGCACAAGGGAGTGTCAGACTTTTACTGACTAAAACCCACCCGTGTTCCTTCAGTTGCCTGTGCCAGGGGCCACGGTATCTCTTTCGAACAACCCGCAGCCCCGGCGGCATCGGCCCTAGCGGACTCCGTCAGTTCGTGCTGACAGCTCTTTGAGGCAGCGTTATAGGATACTTTTTTTTTTTTTTTTTTTTCAGTATTGGACATCCGTGTCCGTAGAGGACCTGCGTCAGGCGGTAGGTGAGAGCGCTGTGACGCCTCTCTAGCCACTTCTCAAAGAGGGGTCTTACCGCCGCTATCGTGGCGTGCCCTGCGCTGGGTTGCAATAGTCGCGCCTTCTATTCCGCCATGAGATCGCGCCGGAGGTCCGTCCGCTCCGCCGCGATTTGCCGCGGGTGCAGAGTTTACCCCCGACGTAGTGCCTCCGCGCGCCAGTCATACAGGCGTGCGAGGACTATCGCCTCCAGATCCCATGGCGGCAGTCCGGCAAGGAGGCTTGCTGCCTCGCCCGAGATCGTGTGGTATCCCCGGATAAGCCTTATGGCTACCACCTTTTGGGGCGCGTTCAGGTAGTGTGCGGCTCTCAGCCGCAGTGAACGCGCCCATACCGGGGCCCCATATAGGGCCATGGACCGCACGACCCCCGCGTAAAGCCTCCGGCAGGAGGCGTTTGGCCCCCTCAGGTTGGGCAGGAGCCGCTTTAAGGCGGCCCCGGCCCGTTCCAGTTTGGGGGCCAAATGTCGGTAATGCTCGACGAAGTTCCACCGGCTGTCGAGGACGAGACCCAGGTATCTCATCGTTGTCTCGACGCCGATGTGAACCCCTCCTACCATCAGTTGGGATCCCAAAGGTGGCCCGTACCGGGGCCCATGAAAGGACATGGCCTCGGACTTGTGCAATGCCACCTTGAGACCCAACTGCCGGATCCTTTACACGACTATCGCAACCCCGCGTGTCATCGCGTCGGCCGCCGCCTGATGCGACCTCCCCTGCGCCAGGACCAGCGTGTCGTCAGCGTAGCAAACTACACTGACGCCATCAGGGAGGTCGGCCCGCAGCACCCAGTCGTAACCGATGTCCCACAGGAGCGGCCCCAGAACCGATCCCTGTGGGACTCCGCACGACATCTCTCGCCGGTTCCAATTCCCGTCGCGACCGGGGTAGATGACGGCTCTGTCCGTCAAATACGCCCCGACTATTCGACGGAGGTAAGTCGGCACCCGGTGATACCGGAGTGCCTCCCCTATGCAGCTCCAGGGCAGGGTGTGCAAAGCCTTGACTTCACCTTCTATCTAATTTACGGTAGAAGAAGCCAATTGGAAAATAAACACGTGGCCAGATTCTGTAAACAAAACACAAACTGCCAACAGAAAAACAAAAAGAAATGAAGGCAGGAAGATAATAATTATTATGATTGTACTGGCTGCGCCCCGCGATTTCACCCGCATAAGTTTCGATCCCGTGCGAATATCGGGATAAAAAGTATCCTATATGTTAATCCTGGTTATAAACCATATTATGTGTACCAAATCCGTTCAGTAGTTTTTGCGTGAAAGAGTAACAAACATCCATCCATCCATCCTTCCATACAAACTTTCACGTTTATAATGTTATTATTAGTAGGATTAACAAGATTCCATAATCCAGCTAAAATATTCCGCAGCGAAAGTCGCACTCCCAAAACAGACTAAACTAAAGCAAGGAAATGCAGTAAAACGAACAATGAATGAACTATGTAATCATAATAGACAATGCGTATTTACCCGTCACGCTCTGGCGTACGCTGGTAAATAGAGAGGAAACTAATGGAGTGGACATAATCTGTCCGATAGCGTTGCTTAATTTTCGCATCCTCTTACTACGAAATCTGGAGATCCTAAAAAGGATCAGAGGCAGGATACGTTTTTGCTTTTATTTTTCAACCGACGAAAAAAAAACGGAGGAGGTTCTCATGTCGACGCGTATATTTTTTTTTATGTATGACCACGCATAACTTTTTACAGATTAAGTCGATTTTGATAATTATTTTTTTATTGGAAAGGGTATACCCCAAAGTTAATCGCATATAAATTTGGAAAAAAAATCAAACCCTAAGGGTGGGAAAAGAGGAGTGATTTATTGTTCACTCACAGATTTGAATGCCGAGTTGTGTATTATTACTCTACTCAGTGCCACATATGCATGCCCTTTGGCAAACAAATAGTAGATTTAGCCACAAAAAATTATAAAATAAAAACTTTTTAACAAAAAAATTAAACCGCCGAAAAAACTGAAAAGCAAAAACAATAACTACGTTCTTAAACTAATGTAAGTATACCTAAATAATTTTAGTCGGCGTCGATTAAATTTAAGGCAAATTAGTGATCTTTGTTTATTGATTGTTTGGCGCCGACTCGAAATTACTTAGGTATACTTACATTAGTTTAAGAACTTAGTTATTAAGGTTAAATAAAAAAGGTTTATTATTTTTTGCTTTTAAGTTTTTTCGACAGGTTAATTTTTTTGTTTGTTGCGAACGGTTTTTTTCCAGAATTGTGGGAACGTTATAAAACTTACGTTGCCTTTTTTTAACTCTGATTTTTTGCTGTGCAGGTTTTACAGGAAAAAATATGTCAGACACAAATACCCAGACGCAACGCGCGTAGCATGACCACCGTAGAAACGGAAGCAACGAAAACTCCTGCAGCATCTACAATTTTAGTACTCTTAACTCCAAAAGTCTCGTGAAAGAGAGGCTCGTGGCTAAATAATAACAGCCGCACAGGTCGATCAGGTTAAGCTACGCTAGCCGCAGTTGATCTGTGGATGGGTGACCATCTTTATATACCGAGACCCCTCCGTGTCTCGGAATGCACGTTAAGCCGTCGGTCCTGGCTTTCATTCGTGGATCTTTGATAGTCGTTATGGGTAGTCAGAAGCCCGAAAGTCTGACAACCAGTCTTAAGGAGGGGTATCATATTATCCAGTAACTGGGGTGTGGAGGTCAGATAGGCAGTCGCTCCATGTAAAATACTAGTATTCAGCTGCATCCGGTTAGACTGGAAGCTGACCCCAACATAGTTGGGAAAAGGCTAGGCAGATATTTATCTCCAAAAGTCAAAAGTCACTAGTTAAAAGTAACAAGCCGGTGGATAATAGGTTATTATAGGGTATTTCCCTGATGTATTAACGCAAACCTTCGCTTTCTTCAGCCAATTACTGCCGGCTAATTTCTTCAACTCGTTAATCCACTCGAGTCGAAGAATCTAGGTAATCAATATTTTAAACCTCGGTGTGCCCGTCTAAGTCGCACTTCCACTTTAACTTTTTATTTAGCTTGCTTCCTTTGCAGTGGCTAATGAATCTTTCTTTTAGTGATAGAATGTTAGATCTAGTAGCTTAAGAAATCGTTTGAGCTGGCTACTGTATAAAGTACTCTACTTCGGTCGTCGTGTCAATTTTGCTGTACGATATCATCAATAGATGTTTGATTTCTAATCACCCAATAAAAGTGACGCTGAAGTAGTGCTTTTTTTTACATCAAGGCTAATCTGTTCCTTGAAATGTAACTGTATCATCAGAAAAATGAAACATCAGTTCTCAAGGTCACTTCTCGTAATTTAAAACGTTCAAAAACTATAGTCACAATTTCATCTCAGCGACAATCAATGTCAATAACTTGTCAAAAATGGAGGGAAATTAGAGGTATTTTTGACAGATTGAGACTGAGATCAGACTGTGAACGTTCTTAAAATTACGAGAATTGCCCCACTGGTCATTGCGACTCTTTCACAATTCACTCACCCCGAGTCAATCACTCCCAAAGTCTCTCCATTCACTTTCTACAACAAAAGCTCAAACACTACACAACAATATGACAAGTCCCACAAATACATCAGGGTTATTAATTCCCAAAGTGAACCCTACTTCATCATGTGGGTTAATCATAACAGCATGTTCAGAGCTGTTAGCACCATCAGCATGTAGACCACGTTAATCCGCGGTTCATTCTGCAGATTAATGGCCCCCCCACCCGGGCTTGCGCCACCTTTGTGAGCAGCTATGGTGAATTGATGGCGAGTAATAGATATAAAGTAGGCGTATGGGGAGCGTAGCTCGCGTACCGTGCTCACGATGTAAAGGTGGTTACTATGGTTTTTCTCAAGATATTTCTGTTCCTTAGGTAAGATACTCGTTCTTCTTCTTTCTTATATTAACATCGGGACAAACTAAATACGTTAGTTCATAAGGTGAATAAAATATTAGCCAGCCCGTAAAGGCGATTAAAAAGTGGTTGTTGGGAAAGCTTTTCTATTATACTTTAAAATCATCATCATCATCATTTCAGCCGAAATACGTCCACTGCTGGACATAAGCCAAGCACGCTTTGACCGGTCTTGTGATCTTGCATTCAGCGGGTTCCTGCGACTTTCACAAGGTCGTCGGTCCACCTTGCGGGAGTATACTTACCATATTTAAAAATATAATAAAATAATACTTACTATAAAAAAATAATACTTTATTTACAGAATTGGTCTTGATGTTCCTGATAAAGGTCAATCAAAGGACACCGGAAATTACATGCTTTTTGAAAAAAATCGTCAAAATCTCACCGGAATGCGAATGCTTTTTTTGCCAGTCTTACGAGTAAGTGATGATTGAGAGCGCTTGCAAGCTGATTTCGTCGTCACCCGTCAGTTTAGGTAGATCGAGGGTGTATACGAAGGATGAACGGCTGAACAAAATTCCTTTCAGTTTTCTTTTATTAACATCTATACATGTTTACAGTTTTTCTTGAACCAACTCTCGTTATTTCTATTTCGACATTTTTATTTCATTTGAATCGGGCAATAAAATATTAAAACAATATACCTGGATCCCTAGACACTTTTGATTATTATTTGTATTACCCGTTAGATAAAGTAAGAAAACAATGAATAGAGGTTAGGTTAAAGAGGTCAAAAGAGACATAATAATAAAATTATCCTGTATTCGTCCAATAAAGTAGGTTCCTGATAAACGTAAAAAGAACAATAGGACAGCGGGGAGGAAACAATTATATCTATTAATCATACCTTTGTTTAGGTTCCTGTTTATGAATTTAGCGATAATGCCACTATTTCGCTTCGACGTTAATAAGATACAATAACTATCATTGTAATCGTGTAACATCGAGGGCCGGTTGTTTCAAACGGTAGGTTAACGTAACATACGTACGTCAAATAATAACGATTACGTACTCGTTACTATTTGACGTACGGCAAGGCCTTATTTTTGTAATTGTACTTTGAAACAGCGCTTTTTTTGGTTTGACGATAGTTTGCGCCATTTTTGACGTATACGCGTGCGTCAAATGGACGTGAAACAACCCTGAGCCCTGAGTTTATTTTGGTAGTAAAATAATGATCGAGTACTTAAACTTAATATTTATACTTTCTTTGTCAGTATTAGTTTTTAAGGCACGTCGAAAACTTCTAGATTTAACCTATTATTAGATTTGGGAAATGACAATTTATAATGATTATGTAACAGTTACTGCACGTCCTATTTCGAGTTGGCGCAAGTTTTCAATTTCATCCTGTAAATTATTATTAGAAAGTCAAAACCACAATATTTTACCCAAAGCCTTGTGTAAATTCTGCCGAAAAAATTATAAACTACATACAATAGCTATGACTTTAATACCACCTCGATACATGTACATATATTACATACGTAATATGTATGAACGTATACAAACGCGATCCATCTTTTACTGAGTTATTGTGTTAAAAGCCGAATACATTTTTCATAGAAAATAACACATATTTCACAATGAAATTCTTGTCGATCGAGCAGCCGCTTTGTCTTGCTTCTTTTCCTTAATTTTTCCTGCTTGATTTGTGTTCTATGAGTGTTCCGCTGCACTCGCTCCGCTTGCCTCGAGGAATATTGGATATCTGTCATAAGTCATAAGATTTCGCATACCAACTTTATAATGTACCCTACATTCTGCGACCTTATATAAAACCCGGAAAATTTATCTTGTACATCTTTGCAACAATCTTTCTGCATCAAAACTGGTTCGAAAGATTAGTACAACGTGGCTCATTGTTCCCCCACGAGGGTGTTTCGATAGAAATGTAACACACCGTGTAATTTTGCCGTTAATATTGTTTGTTTGTGGATTCTCTTAGTGCGGATACAGACACGTTCTGGACGAAAAAGGGGCGCAAAAACACACTGAACTCTCCTCGCAATATAGTTCGTCCCTTTTCTTGGATATAGCTCTCGATGTAAAGAAAGAGCTTGAGAAATGTAATAATATCTTTAATTTCGTCCCAAGAATGGCTGTGTAAACATTCTAGGCGGGTTTAGGGTTATTATCGCTCATTGATCTGTGAATAATAAAACAGATCCGATATTCGGGTAGATACGGTAAGTGATAAGAGTACCTACACATAATTATATTTGAGGCTATGGTGGCAACGACCTCTGTCGGGCTTAAAATTAAGTTAGGTTAATTCCATGTTTGGCACACTCAATTAGGAAAAGTACCAGTAAATAATATTTTTCGGTGTAATATATTAATGTAATATCTGCTCTGTTCTCGTAGAATTTATAACATTATACCGAAATGTGAGTCGTCATTGCTCAATATTGCGCCTCATAAAGTAACACGGAGTAGCATAATAAAGGAAATGACAAACACTGCGCTGCGTGCAATATTGTCAAGCAGCGGGAACATGAACACATTATGTGAGAAAAAAACAACTCCTGTGTTTATTTATTTTGTTACAATAAAAGAAGAGCTGATCCCTGACAGGAGACGGGCATTAATGTCACGAAAACGCAAGGCCTTCCTTAATTCAATTATACCTACTCGTGTATATGACGTCTAAACAGTTATTAGGTTGTACAGCTTTGTCCCGTTGTAATCCAAATACCTACTTGTGCCACAAAAAATATAGGATTGGCAGGGGGTAATAAAATAGATACCAAAACTAGGCACATTTCATTTATCTACGTTGTGACGTCAATTTATAGAGGTTATTCAGAATGAGAAGCCAGCTAATTAGTTTTGTTATTTATAATAGGTAAATACTCATTTCCAATTAATTCAGTAGTTCAGCATAAAAACGAGTTGAATGCGATTCCGGTTAAAAAGAATGGCATTTCTCGTGTCGCTAAAGTGCAGAAGCGTTCATGAATGAAAGTATGTAAATTAAATTATGCAATTACAGGGCTTTACTTCGTATGCATTACCTTTTTTTATTAAGCTGCTCAAAGAAAAAAGAGAAAAACATATTTTATTAAAATTGAATATCTAAATGCAATTATTTACAATATCTAAAAGCATTAACAAGAATGGCATTTCTATTTCTATAATATAGAAGCTAATACATATGCAGCCAACGAGATGAGATTCATCTCATACAACATAGGTTGTTGACATACGTCAACAACCCGACCTTTACTGTGATAACTCAGTTCTGTTTTATCAAATCTAAGATATTTCACAGAAGAAGACTCCTGCCCTTTGAAACACAAGAATATTACATTAACACAGCTTTGGAGCCAAGTGTCTGGAACATGTATTTGTAATATAATAATATTTCAGGAGTGCAAAAATAAACATTGAAAATGAATAATTGTTCTTTAATTTTAAAGATTAAGGAGAACACGTTTATAATTAATTTTTGTTCAGCAAAATGAAGTAAAATCTTATATTATAATGTAACTTGCTCACAGAGTTTAAATCCATACTAATCCATACCATTTTAATATACAGTGTGACTTGTTATTTGACGTATTCCTTCAAGGACGTGATAGTGTGACCTATTTGCAACAATTAAGCCCCCGATAAAGCCTAGAAGATTCTCTCGACGGCCGGACTGTAGAATGCATTATGAGAATAGTGTCCGTTTGTACAGTAGGTTTTCAGAAAAAAACACTTCTCCCCAGCGTGCGAGCGAGTGTAGACGCGACGCGCCACGAACAGATGTTCCTGTACTCGCATGTAAAAAGGACCTCAAATATCACTTCATCAAGCAGTAAAATATTTGAAGAAGTAATAGACATTAATTACAAAGCAAGTAGATAAAACGAATACATTACAAATACACAACAAAAAAAATCGATAACCGACCAGACGGCCAGACCAGAGACTAAACGCTAGGGATCACCCCCTTTTTTTTTTTTTTTTTTTTTTTCTGGGTGGGAAATCATCAAATGACCCCTCCCGCTCTGGGCGGAGCAGAAGGGAGTGTCAGACTTTTACTGACTAAAACCCACCCGTGTTCCTTCAGTTGCCTGTGCAGGGGCCACGGTATCTCTTTCGAACAACCCGCAGCCCCGGCGGCATCGGCCCTAGCGGACCCCGTCAGTTCGTGCTGACAGCTCTTTGAGGCGCGCGTGGAACACAACGCGCCGTCGACCCGGGCCTGGTCCTTACCGGGCGGCGAGCTGCCCATAGCTCGCCGCCCGCAAGCCCGCGCCTACGGTGGCCGGGAGTCGGCTGTTGACTCCCGTCCAGGGCGTCTCCTACGGCGGCTAGGAGCGCGAGGGTGCAGCGATTGCCTCTCCCTCGCGCGCTCCGCCTCCTCCTTCGCGAGCATTACTGCTTCGCAGAAGGAGGTGACGGCCTCCCATTCACTCTCGCTCCGGACCATGGCCTGTATGAGGGCCGGACGCGAGAGGTCGCCGCCGCCGATCGCCGCCAAGAGGACACGGCGGGGCCCCGCCCAAGCCGGGCAGACCTCCACCGTATGCTCCACCGTGTCCTCCGGGCGATCCCCACAGTGGTGACACCCTGGCGTTTCCTCCCGCTTTATCCTGAACAGGAACCTCCCGAAACAACCGTGTCCGGTGAGGACCTGCGTCAGGCGGAAGGTGAGGGCGCCGTGGCGCCTCTCTAGCCACTCCTCAAAGAGGGGATCACCCCCTGCCATGTAATCTGCGTATTTTTCAAGTAAAGAATGGCAAAACCCAAAATTTTGTGCATTATTCCAGTTACCTTATTCATTGCGGTCGTTCAACATTTTTCATTCCAATACTTATGGATTCTTAGGTAACATAACGAATTAATACTTCTATACTATCCATATCCATGCTATGCTTAAACATACTTCAATTCATAATATCACAATCAGCCTATAATCTTCCCAATGCTGGGACACAGGCCTCTTCTCCGTGAGGGGGAGAATTCATACTATCCATACTAATGTTATATGTAAATGCGAAAGTCTGTCTGTCTTTTAGCTATTGTTTTCGTTAGATAAATAGCCTTCATCGATGCTTGTGACGTCATTCAAAGTAGATAGAAATATACTGTCTATTATCATTAGTAGCGATGACTCTTTTACTGAAGATAGGTTATTGGGTGCAGCCGTTAGTAAATAAATTCACATCATTCAGTACAATAATCGGTTTGCGTAACATTGATACAAGAATAACTTTAAAAGAATGTAACTTCTCCATTATTCCAACGAATTTATTTATGTTTTCATAAATCGTATTTTTCAGTAACATTCTTAAATTGAGTATTCATGTTCACAATACATGAATTAACAGTTGTTATTAATCAAATCAAATCAAATCAAATCATTTTATTTGCATAATATGGGTTTTTCAGGAGATGTTACATTGTTTGTTGTTTCACCATACTCAGCCTATATATAAGCATGCAAAATTTGGTTAATCTTACACTTATGTTAAAGTCCTTCAATTGCATTAGATTAGTCATAAGATTAAAATTAAATTAAAATTAATTTAGATTATTAGGTATACATATTAGGTAGTCATTTGATGATTTCCCACCCAGAAAAAAAAAAAAAAAAAAAAAAGGTATACATATTTAAAATAAAATGATGGTGAGTTTTACATTACATTACATTTACATTAATCCTTTACATTTGTCTGTCTTTATCATTCATAAATTCGCTTAAAGTATAATATGCTTTATCTATGAGAAAACAGTGTAGTTTCTTTTTGAATAGCCTAACCTGATTGATATTTCGGATGTTTAGGGGTATATTGTAATAAATTTTTGGTCCCATACAAACAAAACTTTTGTATAAGGGCGCTGTTTGGGAATGTAGAACGCACAGCTGGTCTGCATGACGACGCCTTGTACGGTACTCAAATAATTCTGGGTGTGATTTAATAAATGCTGCAGTTTCATATATATAGATACAGGGCAGAGTCAGTATTTTTAGTTTTCTAAAATAAGGTTTGCATGAATCAGTTTGTATTAAGTTGCATATAGCCCTAATGCATCTCTTTTGCGATCTAAACGCACGTTCCAATTCAGTGGAGTTTCCCCAAAAAATAACTCCATATCTGAGAGTAGACGATACATAACCATGGTACGCTGTCATCACAGTTGTTATATCAACGATTTTTCTGAGATTACGCAGCGCAAAGGAATATCTATTTAGTTTATTACATAAGAACTCTATTTGCTGTTTCCATGTCATTTTGTTGTCTAGATATAATCCTAGAAACTTAGTTGATTCTACTACTTCTATTGATTGGTTATCATAATGTATGTTTAAATTTTCTAGCGGAAGTCTTTGTCTAAAGTTTATAGCTTTAGTTTTACTGACATTAATTTTTAAATTGTTTCTTGTTAGTCAGTCAATTACATTTTTTAAAGTCAAATTTATTTTGTCATTAATGTCATTCTTATTATAAGCGTCAAAAAGGATAGTACTGTCGTCAGCAAAAAGAGTCATAGGATTGTTAGTAACAGTTGGAAAGTCATTAATATATATTATGCCCTGTGGCACGCCATATTTAACATATCTCATGTCCGATTTGAATGTTGTCAAGGTTTTTGTTTTAGGACAGATTTTGGATATCTCAGTTAGTTGTATTCTGTCAGTTAAATATGATTTAAGTAGTTTATGTACATTACCCCTAAGGCCAGTTGCATATAGTTTGTCCAAAAAAATTTCAATTTTTACGCGGTCAAAGGCTTTTGTCATGTCCATGAACAGGGCAACCGTTGGAGATCGCTTATCCATATTTATTAGTACCCGATTACAAAATTGATTTTCTGAAACCCATTTGTTCTTTGGCAAAAAGATTATTATTCTCAAGGTAGTTGCATACGCGGTTATAGATAACTCTTTCAAAAATCTTAGAAAAAATAGATAGCAATGCAATTGGGCGATAATTGTTCATTATTATCTTTCTCTCCTTTTTTATGTATAGGTTTAATTATTGCAGTTTTAAGTAACTTTGGAAATATACCTGTTTGAATAGATAAGTTTATTATATGTGATAGTACGGGTGAGATTATATGAGCAACTCTTTTTATAATATTAGTATTAAATCCGTCGTACCCTACACTCGAGGTATTTTTTAATGAGAGGATGATCTTGTTTATTTCATTAGGGTCAGTAGGTGACATAAACATTGAGTTGTTGACGGATGGAGGGCATTTATGTGCAGGTGTGGAAACTTCAGGTTGTATCTGATCAATGAAATAATTATTAAATTGCGTTGCTATATTAATTGGGTCATAAATTAGAGTGTCATTAATTCTAATATTATGAATATATTCTCGAGGTTGGTTGTATTTATTTTTATTTATTATTTTCCAGGCTGTTTTAGATTTATTGTTAGAGGTTTTAATGTCGTATGTATTTTGAGCTTTTTGTGTAAGCTTTATAATGGCTTTTACTTTTTTGGCATATTGCTTAAATATTAATTTATTATCAAGTGCCCGTTTTTTCCTATAATTCCATAATAGAGCTCTTTTACGTATACAGCAGGTTTTAATGCCTTTCGAGATCCATTTTGGCTTTTTGGTTTTTGACATCTTAATTTTTTTGAGCGGGTAGGATGAATTGTAAAGTAGAGTAAGGTTTCTGTGGAATTCATTGTACCCCTCATTTACATCATTAGAGTCATAGACTTCCTTAAAACTTAGTTGGCTTAAGTTCTCAATAATTTTTTTGATGTTGTCTTCCGAGTAGTCACGTTTAAGCTCATACCAATAATCAATATCGTATACTCTCTCTACTGGATATTGCAAAATTTGGGCTGTGTGGTCAGATAAAGCTAGTTCCACGACATGTGTTTTGCATCCTTGGATATTGTGTAAAATGTTATCTATGCAAGATTGGCTAGCAAGTCTGGTAGGTTGCTGAATTGCAAGCTGTATATTATTACTTGCACATATTTCTTTGAATTTAGAAGATTGACTCGATTTCTTTAGCAGGTCTATATTGAAGTCACCACATATTACAAGGCTCTTATTTTTCGAGATTTTAATAATCATACATAATCGATCAAAAAATATACTATAATTATTACCATTTGGAACTCTGTATACACACACAATAACTGTTTTATATTTTACAAGCTCAATTGCACAACTTTCTATTACATGACTAATGGACAAATTAAGAATCTCAGGAACTTCTTTCCATTCATGCTTATTTTTAAGGAGAATACATGACCCACCCCTTTTGGAGTCATTTCTACTGAAAGTAGTTGCTAATGAGTAGTTCGGAATTGTTAGATAACGTTCATAGCCTGACATCATAAAGTGTTCTGATACACAGATGACGTCAATATTAAATTCACATTTTAATAATTGCTCCAAACAAACAGAAAGTGCATCAGATTTATTTAAAAGTCCTGCTATATTTTGGGTCCTGCTATATTAACATATTATATCATTATCACTTGTTAACTATTTTTCCTTTTAAGATTTAAAAACCAAAAATTGGTGTCAGTGGTCTGCTCTCTACTATTCCAATTGTCACTCGTATAAATTAGAACTCAGTCTGGTACACTTAATCCTAATCAGGTTGGATTACTATTAAGTGTTACTAAGTAAATCATTTATTAAGTATAAACAGTGGGGTAATTGCTAATTTTGACAGTTCAACAACATCCATTGCGTTACTTACGTTGCTGAGCAGACAATTTTTCCGAACAAGCGAAGCAATGGATTAGCAATATTCTTCAATATGATTCAGATTGAGTGACAGTGTGTTACGCAATTAGGGCACAGATTATGTCCACAACAACACTGACTACTGCCTGCCGCCCTAAACCTGCGGTAGTAAAGTGAAATGCACTACTTGTAGGTACAGGACTTTCAGTCCCCGACGTGTTTTTTTTTTTTTAAAGGAAAACGTTGCCCCACACTAGAATTTCTCCTGTGTCGTGGGCGCGTTTACAAACATTTAAGCTCGCATACAGAAACAGCCAGACCCGGAACAATTACTTGTAGGCCATATAAATATTTGTTCCCTGCGCCAACCGTTCCGCCGTTTCTATCTGTAACGGGCAGTGTTCGGCTAAGCTCACTCTCAGCCCAGACGATCTATTCAGTAGAAAATCTCACCGTTACAACTTAGGTGAAGTGAGCTTGAGGTGAAGAGTCTCAATCGCTAGTATCAGATGGAATGACGGCTCACTTACCCTTAGTTTTCACGGTGAGATTGTAACAGAATAGACCGACTGATACCAAACTTTGCTGTAGAATCTTCGGTGAAAACTATACTTGTAGCTACATAAAGAATTAATAGTATTTAGGATTTTGGTCGACCGACACGCCCGGCGGCGACGCCTTCAGTGAAAATGATTTCAGTTTATTTCGTTTTATAAAGAACCGAAGTTTTGTTAAGAATTATATCAAAATACACGCCATAGTTTGTAAACTAAAGTAAAATAAAGACTGACGTAGTCGGAGGTTTTCTTATTCTTTATTATGCTGTTACTCGTTAATTTTTTGCAGTTGACATTGGTTTTGTTTTGAGGGGCCCGTGTCTAAATAATAACAGCTGCACAGGTCGGTCAGGTTAAGCTACGTTTGCTGCGGTTGGTCTGTGGAATGGGTGACCATCTTTACATACCGAGACCTCTCCGTGCCTCGGAAAGCACGTTAAACTGTTGGGTACCAACAGTTTAAGTTGTAATTCGCGGATCTTTGACAGTCGTTACGGGTAGTCAGAAGCCCGAAAGTCTGACAACCAAGGGTTATCGTATTACCCAGTAACTGGATTGTGGAGGTCAGATAGGCAGTCGCTCCGTGTAAAATACTGGTATTCAGCTGATTCTGCTTAGACTGGAAGCCGACCCCAACATAGTGGGGAAAAGGCTAGGTAGTTGATTGGTTTTGTTTTGACTTGAAACCGGCAGGACCGCAAGTTTTAAGGACCGAAAGCATTTGGCCTAGATTATTTTGCTGAGCAATCTGCCATCATCAAAGCCGTAAAGCTGATATCAGACGTTTCACTCAAGTGTCCATTTATATTTCATTCCACGTTCACACAACATATACAAAACGAAACAGTGTAACGAATATGTCGTCCAATGAAATTGGTTTGTAGAATATTCCAGCAATTTCGTCGATGAATCAATAGAATGAAACATAGTCATCATAAAACAATACAAAGATAACACTCAAGTGATTAACCAAATCACTTAGCAATGAATTTCATTACTTTTTTCGATTGCTTCACAAAATTCTCTTTTGTATCAAGTTACTACGAGCATGGAAACAAAGCCGTATACCTACCTACATAAGAATATCACGCTTTCATAAAGGAATCCCAATCTCGTACTCACACATTATGAAATTCCATTCAATTACTGGAACATATTACATTCGTGTATACCCTACTTTCGAAATCGCTGCGTCGACATACGTAACTCCGATATCGAATCCATGTAATCGACATTAAGTTGGTACTTTGAGAGCACTAGTTCATTTATAAAAGTTCGGACATTGCTGTAAAAGAAAACTGTAAACGAGAATTTTTGCAATGCATCGCATTTTCTGTATCAGGCTGCTGATAAATTGAATGTGAAAAAACCGCAATGAAGAACACGGTAAGTAAGGTCTTATTTATTTTCTTTTCGGTGTTTGTGGTACGCGTGTCTCTGGGCCAGAATAAAAGGTAATTTCCATGTGTGCCTATTTCACGCGGCTAGTGGGTAGCAATATTTCCAGTTTCGGTCTATTGAAATAAGAGCACATATTCCGTACAAGGTACCTACTTCATTAAATTAGGTACTATAAAAATGATACCGTTTCGATTTCAAAGCAATACATACGTCTACAAGGGATTAATAAAATTGTAGTTGTTGCCTAATAAGTGCTGATTAACTATGGGTGGGTATTATGTTTTACTCTTATTTCGACCAGTGTAAAAATTACGCAATTAAATTCATCTTACGGTTAAAAGTAGCGCTATTAATTAAATGAAAAACTTAATTTCACTCACATAGGTACGTAACATGCTTGAAACCAAAACTTTCTCAAGTGATTTGATCTCTCAAAATAAACAAATCATGGTTTGGTAGAAATGATTCTTATTCTGCTATTTTTTCTTTGATATAAACTGTAACTAGAAATTTTAATATCTTTACTAAATTAATATTTAATTACTAAATTACCTACAACTTTATATTCACACGTTAACACGACATAATTTAATCCAACAAAAACAAAACATTTTAATACATTAGCCACTCCAACTTTGCCCGACAACACGACCAATTAACACCTTTATAATTAACACAAGATTGCCGATCCGAAACGGTAACGCTGTAGAATAAGCTTCTAACAAAGTATACGAAGGTAACGAGTGGAGGCCTTTGATCTCTCGTCGGCATCCGTCTCCTTTGCCTTCTTTGAGAACTGATTGAGCGCACCACTCTGTGTGCATACGAAAACGTCTGGCTTCTACTTGCCGAGGATTTACAACGTTTCTTTACAAAATACCGTTTACATTTTGGAGGCTTTTACTCCGTAGATTCAATGAGGCGAGATTCGCAAATTTGTGGGAATGTTTGTGCATTGATGTCTTTTTATTTTATATTAATATAGGCTCTTTTGTTTTTTAATTGCTTATGCTTATTGTACCATATAGGTATAATACACACAACTGTCCTTTCGCGCAAGTGGATTCGTGCTAGTGTCTTTCGCGCATATGTCCATGCGCGCAAAAGTCCATTCGCGGAAATGTCTATTCGCAGAGATGACTTTTCGCGCAAGTGTCCTGCTACCCTTAATTAAAGCTTTTAGTTGAGGCTTACTTATGTGCTTTCTTTAAGGAAAAAAACCTTCTCTTAAAGCCTTTGTACTCAAAATAAGGGTTTAAAAAAAAGAATATCTTAACCACGGGTTTACCCAAAGGGATAGGCAGAGGTAAATAATGGACCCCCATTTTGCAAACTATGTTCCCCATGTAATAAGGGTTATCTACCAATGCTCGACTCGAAATTTAGAATCCAGACCCCGGGCTGTTATCGAGATTGTAAAATTTAAGTAAAGGTGTATATATCTTAGGGATATCTTGAAAAATACAAATGTTTATCTAGCGAGTAGGTAAGTCACAAAAAATATGATTAACTACTTAAACAAATCAAATCAAATGTTTATTTGCTAGAAATGCATTGTTTTGAAAACCACTTATGAACTCCATCAACAAACTAAATTAAAACTTTTGACGTCATTTAAAGCAATATTATGTCAACAATTCTCCGCTCCTAATATAACAATGCTGCCAAATGTGACTTTGCCAAAATAACTAAAATCTGGGCCGTGGTAGCCCTGGACGTCCGCAATGACGAACTAATTTATATAAACGCGACGCAAAACAATGCCAAAAACAGTCCCAATTTCTATCTGCTGTAGTGATATACACAATATACACATATTATGGAGGGTACGTAAGCGTCTCTTCACACAAACTGCCGGCAAAAACTAGAATGTTGTTTGGTATATGAGTCAAGCCAGACGAAACTACACAATATGCGAGCTTACGATATTGCATTCTTAGTAAATGAAGGTTGTTAAATGTTGAGTGTTTTTGTTTTACCTTTTTAATGCTAGAAGGAAGTTGCTTGACTCATATACATGCTTATTTAAAAAAATATATTATTTATTATAATAAGCCCACATTGTCCCACTGCAAGGCAAATGCCTCCCTCTTCCCTCTTACCACTTTTCCCGGACTACTGCGATTGGGGCCAATCCTTTGATGTTTAGTGAAAAGCGACACATATCTCAAAAAAAAAAACGAACCGTGTACTGTTAGTGCGAATTGCCCTGCATGTTCATATGTATAAATTAATGTTACTTTTATTGAGACACTCGTCATTGAAATGCCACGACCCTGTATTGGGCAAGAGCCATTCAGCCAAATAATTGACTGTTTTATTCGAAGCCACGCTAAAATAGAACTGGGCTGGACACATCTGCCGCATGCCAGACGAACAATGGGCCAAACTTACGACCCAATGGGTCCCTCTTAATGGCAAGCGACATCGCGGCAGGCCCAGACGGGGATTGCGGGATGAGCTGGAGTCCTTCAATAAGAACTGGTCCTTAGCAGCTTTAAACAGAGAAGTGGAAAGAGAGTATG
The DNA here is from genome assembly GCA_947507525.1 of Apamea epomidion. NCBI lineage: Eukaryota > Metazoa > Arthropoda > Insecta > Lepidoptera > Noctuidae > Apamea > Apamea epomidion. The sequence goes on from OX382232.1 coordinate 9,192,630, forward strand.
GACGCCTTGGCCCTGCAGTGTGAGCTCACAGGCTGATAATAATAACTATTTGAAGTAAAATAAAATTAATAGAACATTATTACAAATTAAGCCCAACGTGGCTCGCTCGGCATGAAACGCAACTGCCAGGTACTTTCAATTCTTTTTGTTCCAAGCATCAAAGTTAAAGTCTGATTCCGGTTAGCCACACTTCCATTGAACTGTTTCATTGGTCCCCTCACGAAACCTGACGTGTTCCAATATTACAAAATTAAAAGGCAAAAACAATTTTTTAAAAACAAGCTTTTATTACTTGTTAATGAAAAGAACTAAAAAGTTTAAAATAATTTAAACCTGATAAATAAAATAAATAAAAGCGTGTTACATTTTGATGGAACATTAAAGAACATTTAGCTTGCAATCACAATGCACAACACGCTTTTATTTATTTCTTATCAGGTTTCAATTATTTTTAACTTTTTAGTTCTTTTTATTAACAAGTAATAAAAGCTTGTTTTTAAAAAGTTTTTTTTTTCTGCTAATTTTATTTTTTAGTATTTTTGATGCGAGATTGACTACGGTGTAGTTCGTAACGCGTAGCAGTGTTTTTCCGTTATATGCGTTTACTGCACTTAAGCTACCTGTACATCATCACACCCTGGTTACCATCTAGCACCAAAGTACTTGTCAAGACGAATCAAACGAGCCCAAACTCGATGGGGTTATGTCGTTTAATTACCGAGTTCCTATGGTCATCTTCCAGCTCCATCATCAGACCCTGGTTACCATCTAGCACCAAAGTACTCTTCAAGACAAATCATACGAGCCCAAACTCAATGGGTTTGTGTCGTTTAATTACCGAGTTCCTATGGCCACCTTCCGGTTCCATCATCAGATCAGCTCAATGTCATAATAATTTGGCATTGTCATCCGATTAATACATGCAAGCAAAATTTTAGCTCAATCGGTTGAAGATATCTGCTTCAAAATTGAGTTGCAAGAGTCCACCCGAACAAACATAGTTATACATACATCGTAAGTTAAATAAAAGCTTGTAAAAAGGGATCTGGATTCACTTTTGAACACTGGCTTTTCAATCGCAATTCACGGCCTAGAATGAAAGCGTACAAGTGCGAGTTAAATCCTGCCGCTACGGTAAAGCCTTTTTCGTGGAACTGTGGACTCGTGAAACGAGATTAGTCCTAGGGAATGAATATTTTTATGGCTATATAAAAGTATGAATAAAGAAAAGCTATTTTTTTAGCTGACTTTCAGAATAAGGAGGAGGTTCTCAATTCGGTTGTATTTTTTTTTAATATTAGTTAGGTACCTAAGAACTCCGTCATTTATAAACCTACTAGCTACGCCCCGCGGTTTGACCAGCATAAGTGTCGATCCCGTGGGAATATCGGGATAAAAGTATCATATGTGTTATTCGGATGTATGAGCCATATTACTGTAAAGTTTCATGAAAATTCTTTCGGTATTTGTTGCGTGACCAACAACCATCCATCAATCCTCATAAACTTTCACGTTTATAATGTTAGTAGGATTTGAAAAATTCTTCATATGTTTGTAAGGGCCCATAGAAATTTGGTCTAGTTCTGATGAGTGGTTTTAGAGTTAGCTTAAATTATACGTATTTATTCAGCATAGTGTATGTTGATGATGTTATAGTAACTTTCTGTCACTGTGATTTACTCAGCAAGTGAAGGTATAGGAATTTGTGTGGGGTCGGCGCCACAACAGCTAAAAAGTGAAAAATAAAAACATTATTACAAAAAAAAGCAACCGACTTCCTGTTACTGGTGTCTCGTCATACTTTATAACTTTTTTCTAGATTAGCAGCTTCAAAACATGGTTCTTACATACCCACAATCACAAAGGTTTCGTGATTGCAAATGATGGTATCGCGATAAACGCGAAAAATGTATAGCTTCCGATAAATAAGGAAACAAGAACATGAAAAGCACCCGTACATGAAAGAGAAGCAGCTAATGCAGCTAAAAAATAAAATAAAAACACGTTCCATAAAACGCACTCCACACAGTCTCCGTGTGAAAAGCACCTAACACGGCGTTAACGACACTTATGAAAGCCAAACAAGGGGACAGAAAATAGGACTATGTAGATGGAAGTAAATAAGGTAATTAGTGAGGTAGCTTGCGTCCGGTGAGCCTTTGTTTTCCGTCCAGTACCTAATTGTCTCTTCCCGGTAATGTGATGACTTACTTCAGCAAATGAATAGTTGGCTATGGCGCTAACTAGCGATAGAAACAGGATACGGTTAAGGCTTCCTCTGGCTCCTGAATAGTGTTAGATTAAATTGTTTGCTGATAGAAGTGGTAGTGACATAGCCTAGATATTCTGATACTGACAGATTCTGAGGCCATCTTATTATACAACTTGTAACAAAATAAACTCAAGTCCTGAAAGTAATTTGTTCATAATTGACTACTGAATCGATTTCAGTAACTTTTAATAAAGGTATTTTTTTAAATTATGCATTTTGCCTTGCATTTTATTTAAAAAATTGTTAAAAATATAACATAATGAATTATAAATAAAATAGGTCCATAAGTGCATAAATAGGCTATAAACTTATAATACAGATACATACACATTTACATTTATAATATATATCTACAGTTTTTATTCAGTGACTGGGCTACTCCAGGTATTCGTAAAAGCAGGGAAAAACTTTTTGAGCTTTATGGCTTTTTTTTTTTTTTTGTGGATGGGAAATCATCAAATGACTCCTCCCGCTCTGGGTGGAGCAGAAGGGAGTGTCAGACTCTTACTGACTAAAACCCACCCGTGTTCCTTCCTTAGCCCTTTATGTACCAGGGCAGCGGTAACCCTTTCGGACGATCCCGCTACCCCGGCAGGCTTCGGCCCTGTCGGGCCCCGTCAACTACGCTGACATCTCTTTGCGGCGCGCGTGGAACACATACACGCCGTCCGGCACGGGCCTGGTCCTGATCGGACGGAGAGCTACCCATTGCTCTCCGCCCGCAGGCCCGCGCCTACGGTGGCCGGGAGTCGTCACGCGGCTCTCGACGTCCGGAGCGTCTCCCTCGGCGGCTGAGGCGTGAGGATCTCTCCCTTGCCCATCCCGCCACCTCCTTCGCTAGCATGACTGCTTCGCAGAAGGAGGTGACCGCCTCCCACTCCCTCTCGCCCCGGACCATGGCTTGCACCAGGGCCGGGCGCGAGAGGTCGCCGCCGCTGCCGATCGCCTCTACGAGGACACGGCGGTGCTCTGCCCAAGCGGGGCAGACCTCCACCGTATGCTCCACCGTGTTCTCTGGGCGATCCTCGCAGTGGTGACACCCGGGCGTCTCCTCCCGCCTGATGATGTGCAGGAACCTCCCGAAACATCCGTGTCCGGAGAGGACCTGCGTCAGGCGGTAGGTGAGAGCGCCGTGACGCCTCTCTAGCCACTCCTCAAAGAGGGGTCTTACCGCCGCTATCGTGGCGTGCCCTGCGCTGGGTTGCGATAGTCGCGCCTTCCATTCCACCATGAGACCGCGCCGGAGGTCCGTCCGCTCCGCAGCAATTTGCCGCGGGTGCGGAGTTTCCCCCCGACGTAGTGCCTCCGCGCGCCAGTCATACAGGCGCGCGAGGACTGTCGCCTCCAGATCCCATGGTGGCAGTCCGGCAAGGAGGCTTGCTGCCTCGCCCGAGATCGTGCGGTATCCCCGGATAAGCCTTATGGCTACCACCTTTTGGGGCGCGTTCAGGTAGTGTGCGGCTCTCAGCCGCAATGAACGCGCCCATACCGGGGCCCCATAAAGGGCCATGGACCGCACGACCCCTGCGTAAAGCCTCCGGCAGGAGGCGTTTGGCCCCCTCAGGTTGGGCAGGAGCCGCTTTAAGGCGGCCCCGGTCCGTTCCAGTTTGGGGGCAAAACGTCGAAAGTGTTCGACGAAGTTCCACCGGCTGTCGAGGACGAGACCCAGGTATCTCATCGTATTCTCGACGCCGATGTGAACCCCTCCTACCATCAGTTGGGATCCCGAAGGTGGCCCGTACCGGGGCCCATGAAAGGACATGGCCTCGGACTTGTGCAATGCCACCTCGAGACCCAACTGCCGGATCCTTTCCACGACTATCGCAACCCCGCGTGTCATCGCGTCAGCCGCCGCCTGATGCGACCTCCCCTGCGCCAGGACCAGCGTGTCGTCAGCGTAGCAAACTACGCTGACGCCATCAGGGAGGTCGGCCCGCAGCACCCAGTCGTAACCGATGTCCCACAGGAGCGGCCCCAGAACCGATCCCTGTGGGACACCACACGACATCTCTCGCCGGTTCCAGTTCCCGTCGCGACCGGGGTAGATGACGGCTCTGTCCGTCAAATACGCCCCGACTATTCGACGGAGGTAAGTCGGCACCCGGTGATACCGGAGTGCCTCCCCTATGCAGCTCCAGGGCAGGGTGTTAAACGCGTTGGCGATGTCGAGTGACACCGCCACGACTACCCCACCCCGGGACACCGCGTCCCCCGTCGTGAGGGCTCTCACGCGCATGATGGCGTCCACCGTCGAGCGCCCCTTGCGGAAGCCAAACTGGCACTCCGCAAGATCCGGCCCCGTCCTCACCAGGTGCCCGACGAGGCGGCCCGCAATCACTCTCTCAAAGAGCTTGCCGACCTCGTCGAGCAGCACTATGAGCCGGTATGCGGACGGAGAGTCCGCAGGGCGCCCTGGCTTCTGAATGAGGACCAGCTTCCCCGTCTTCCAACGGAGTGGAAACTGGCCTCTCTCCATGCATGCGCTTAAGAGCGCCTCCAGTCGAGGCCCGAGAGCCCTCGAGGCCAGGACCCAGGCTTTACCCGGCAAGCCGTCGGGTCCCGGGGCGGTATTTTTGGCCTTCAGCCTGCCTACCGCCGCTCTCAGATCTACCCCGGTCACTTCAGGGGTGTCGTCGTCGTCGTCCGCGTGGTCCGCTTCGGGCACCGCAAGTGGCGGAGCCATAGGCGGGGGAGTATGCTCCCCCCGTGAAGGGAACAGAGCGCTCACCACCTCCTCCACCAGCTGTGGGCGGAGACTCTGCGTCAGCGGGGGGGCCCATGTGCGGAGTTTATTCTGCACCATTCTGTAGGGGCGCCCCCATGGATCTCTGTTCAGAGTCTCCAGCATCTCCTCGCGGGCCATATCCTTGGCCCGCTGAACAGCCTGTTGGAGGGCGGTCTTCGCCGCTCTGTACCCCTCGTATAGCTCCACCTCCGTGGCTTCCGCATCCGGAGGGCGGATGCGGAGCCTGCGGTGCCTGGTGTACCGGTGTCGCGCGTCGACGCACGCCTTGCGTAGCGCCCCAACCTCCTGTGACCACCAGTACACCTGAAGTCGGGCGCATCCTGGCCGGACTCGGGGCATTGCCACGTCACAGATCTCGGACATGGCCTCCCGGAACCACTCCACCTCATCGTCAATATCAGCAGGCCTGTCCGGTGAAAACACCCAGGCCTGCACGATCGAGGCTTCCAGGAGAAGCTCCCGGTCCAGCTGCTTCAGCGCCCACCGCGGACCACTCGGGGCCTGTTGGACCAGCGCGCTAGAGGTCTGGGTGGAGACCTCAAACCGGATATACCGATGATCGGAGTAGGTCTCCACCTCCTCCATGACGCGCCAGTCAATGACACGCTGTGACAGAGCGGGGCTGGCGAACGAGATGTCCACCACCGACTCGCCCCGCATCCGCACACACGTAGGAACAGAACCCCGATTTAGGACGACCAGGCCTGTTTCCAGAGCCCAGTCCTCCACCATCCTGCCCCGCACATCCGTGCAACGGTAACCCCAGGCCAAATTCTTGGCGTTGAAGTCCCCGAGCACTAGCACGGAGAAGGCGTGGTTTCTGGCGACGACGACACTCAACTCTGTTAAAGAGTTCTGGAACTCGGCGAGAGTTCGGCTCGGAGAGAAGTATACTCCCACTACTACAATCTCTCCGAACCGTGCTGCTACGCACCCCTGTCCCCTCGTGACACCTTCGAGGGACGGGGTACCGGCGGCAGCCGACGAAATTATGGCCACTGAGCCGTTCAGGTCCTCCACCCAGTCATCCGTGGGCGGGACAAAGTACGGCTCAGCGACCACGGCGATGTTAATCGACCACTGCGCCATGCTCTGGAGCAACAGGTCCTGAGCGCAGGCGCAGTGGTTGATGTTCGCCTGGAGAAGGCGTAGTGGAGGAGTTATTACTCCTCCATTTCAGCCCCCTCCCGGGCCCCCTCGGCAGTGGTGGCGGCGGCGGCGGCAGCGGCGGCGGCGGCGGTGGTGGTGGCGGCGGCGGCGGCGGCGGTGGCGGTGGCGGCGACAGTGGCGGCGACGGTGGTGGTGGCGACGACGGCGGAGGGCCTGCCTTTCCTCCCGGCTTCGGCGGGTGGAGCGCAGGACTTGCTCCCCGCCCGGTGATCGGCCGGCTTGCCAGCAGCCGCACATGCGACGCAGTGCGGCGCGGCGTTGCACGAGCCGGCCGTATGTCCGGGCTTGCCGCAGCGGAAGCACAGAGTGCTGCGGTCCTCTAAGGTGCACTGGACGCTCACGTGGTGCCCCACGAGGCATCGATAGCACCTTAGAGGTCTGGGCTCCAGCAGCTTGACCTGCGCTGACACCCAGCCCACCAGGAGCCTTCCGCCCTCCACTATCTTCCTCGCCGCCGTCACGGGACAGCTAACCGTTATGGTTCGCATACCCGTGAAGTCAGGACGTAGGGTGCCCACCTTCACCTGGTCGGTCAGACACCCGCCCGTCCTGACGACGGCGGCTACCACCTCGGCCCCCGTCACCGAGTCATCCAGGCCCACAATGCGCATATCCGCGCACTTGACGGGCCTGGAGACTCGAGCCTCGTCCGCATTGAGGGACGACCTTAGCTTTTCAGCCAGGGCGTCAGCAGTGGGGCCACTCGTCGCACCGGGGACCTCCAGCATGCAGCACCAGTGGCGGTCACCCTATTCCGGAGGCCTCCGGTGATCCCCAGCTCCTGGAGATCCACCGTCGCTCTCGCTTTGGCGAGCACGTCGCCGTAGGTCACCCCCCTCTTGACCGCGTCCGGCTGTAGTGTAATGACTACAGCCGCGGTCTTGGGGGAGCGAAGCCTAGCCGCAACGGCTCGCTCCTTGCGGCGCCTCCTCTGCGCCTTTTTCCTGGCCGCTTTGGCCGCCTTCTTCTTCTCCCCGACCACCTGCCACTCGGCGTTGGTCGTGGGAGATTTGTTTGGGGGAGGCGTAGGCTCTGGGGCCTTCCCCTCCCCAGCCGTTCTGCCCTTTTTCTGGGCTGGCACCGCGGGTTTGGCGGCAGGCGCCGATTTCGCCGGCGCCGAGGCTCCACCAGCCGACGTCGGTTTCGCCGGCGCCGGGGCTCCTCTAGCCGACGCTGGTTTGGCCGGCGCCTGGGCCCGGCCAGACGGCCCGGGTTTAGGGGCGGCCGCGGCCGCGTACGAGGCCGCCTTGGGGCCTGGGGCCGTCCTACCCGCCAAGGGGAGGCGCAGAACAATACCCTCCAGGACGGCGAACCGCGCCTGGAAGGTCGCCAGCTCCTGCCGAACCAGGTTCAGGACCTGGTTCTCCACCGGCACGGGCTGGCTTGGTGGTGGGATGTTCTGCGCTGTGCCGGCCGCTCGCATCCCGGCCAGGTCCGCTCGGAGCTCCTCGTTCTCCTTTCGGAAGACCTCCATGGCAGCCGTCAAGCGGGCCACCTCCGCCCGCATTTCGGACATACCGTCCGGCGGAGGCCCGAGGTGGATGGCCTCCGCTGCCGCCAAGATGGAGGCCTTGGCCGAGACTATGGCCCTGTTTTTCGAAGTCTGTAACTTCTTCAGGGCCACGTCCCGGATCCGCGAACCTCTTTTTGCGGTCCGCATCAGGGCCGCCAACCTCCGCCGCCTCGTCACTTGAGGTCTCTGATGCGGACGCGCGACCAGAACCCCCTCCTTTGCGGGCTCCTCCGCTTTTTCTGCGGCCTCCCGAGCAGTGAGCCCCCTCCCTGCGCCTCGCTCTCGGGCTCCTCCCCGCCTGCTGGTGGGGATTTTTCTGGCCGAAGCCAGCTCCCCGTCAGAGGACGACCCCTGGCCGTCCACTGACCTTGGCCGCTTGCTCTGTGCCTTTCTCTTGGCAGCGGCCGTCTTCTGGTCACGGCGAGGGCTCACTGAGCCTCCCGTGCTCGCTCCTCCAGATGCAGCGTCGGACTCCGACACCGCATCACTCCTCCCTTCGTCTCTTGTGGTTTGGGTTTTTTAAAAAATTTATCCATTTTGTTCCCACGAGTATAAAACTTTAGGTACCTGCTCAAATTCTGTGGTTCGCACTAGTGACTAAATCAAGCTACCCATTAGCCAAGCTTACTACCTCCCTCACGGTGCGCCGCCGCTTGGAGGTTTGGGGAATTTTTTATAGAGGTTAATCTTCCTCGCGGTCCGGGCGGTTAAGCCAAGACCCTCGACCCCCGTCCAAAGTCAGAGACATGACCTTGACAATCTTCGGGGCTACGATATTAACGGTGGCAGAAGGGGGGGTAACCCCTCCTGCCTGCCCGGCGGCAGGGTAAGTGCACACCAGGCCCGCTCTTACTCCACACAGTAGCCGCTCTGCTCCTCATAGCGGCTTGTGTGGAGCGTTCCTCTTGGCAGAACATTAGCATGCGGGCAGCGATATCTCATTGGGAAAAAATCCCACTGAGAAATAGCTGCCCGCACCCCAGGATGCACCGGCCCGAAAACTGGTCTTCCCCCGGACGTATCCAGAAGGGAACTCCAGTCCCCAGGCACACGTGGAGGTTTTCTGCCCTGGCACCCCCCTTTATGGCTTAAAGCAACATATGAAAAATACAAACTTTCATCAGTATGTTGCAAAATATTCAAAAACTTTTAAAAGGGTGTGCCAAAGAGCTAAAGCTCTTTATATAAGCAATAAAATAAAATCAGCTGATGATAAAATAAAAACTACCTGGCAAATAATTAATAATGAAACAGGTAGGAAAAAACAGCGAAATAGTGAACTTAATTTAGAGACTGCACATGGCCCCATCAATTCAGATGTAGAAATAGCTCAGAAATTTGAAAATTTATTTGCTAATATTCCCCTTAAAACTACTGAAGCTTTAAATTCTTCACCCACGCTTTCTGCTGCCTTACTTAAAAGGAATGTAAAGGCATGCCCTTCGGAGCTTAGGTTTCAGCATACAAACCCCCAGGCTGTTATAAGAGCTTTTAAAGATCTTAAAATTAAATCATCAGAAGATCTCTGGGGTATGTCTGTAAAAGTATGTAGATCTCTCATCGAAACCATTGCGGCCTATTTAGCTTTCATATTTAACACCAGTGTTGACCAAGGAGTCTTTCCGGATCTTATGAAACATAGTAAAGTTGTACCATTGTTCAAATCCGGTGATAGTAAAGATCCCAACAATTATAAACCTGTGTCAATTCTGCCAGTTCTCAGTAAGGTGTTTGAAAAGTTATGATGATGCTCAATCAAATGTTACGTCACTTTAATAAAAATTGCATCTTTCATGAACACCAGTTTCAGGGTTGGTCCAATAGTAAAAGTTGTTCATAATGATGAGTACAATGACCCCTTTTAAGGATTAAAACGATCAAAATTTAACGTTGTACCTATAACACGAAAGGAAGGAAAGTTGTCTGGGTCGCTGTCAACAGATAAGCTGAAGAGGACTATGTACCTATAGTGCTGAAACATTTCACCAGTTATGTTTAGGTTCTATTTAACAGGAGGGCGAGTCTATTGCCATCAGTAGGGCACATATCCAGTCTCAGAACTGCTACTGAGAAAATGAGAAAAACCCATTAACACGTTGTCCGACCCAGGAATCAAACCCAGGACCTCATGAACAGCAGTAGCGCTTGCGAACACAAGAACAACGAGATTTCTTTATTCATAAATGTATGTAATATTAATATATTAATTATACCTACACATAAAACGACCGGAATAAATTCACTAGACAATCAACGGCATTAAAATCTGCTTTGTTGTAATAATAATAATAATAACCTCGTGAAAGCCGAGAAAGATAAACAAATCAAGTATCTTGACTTGGCTCGCGAGGTTGTCGACATGTGGCATGTGGACTCAGCAATCATTGTGCCGATAGTCGTGACAGCCAATGGCTTAATAGCCAAGAGCCTCGACCAACACCTGACGAGGCTCTCGTTGGGCAGCTGGATCAAGGGCTTGATTCAGAAAGCGGTACTCCTGGACACGGCTCACATTGTCAGGAAGTTCCTCTCTCTGGAGCCCTGACCCCGTAGCTTGGACCCTGTTCCCAATACCGGTGGGCTACTATATTTTATATTTTTAATTTTTTTTGTTTATAAAAATATTTAAAAATGTAATTTGTAAGTATTTAAATGAAATAAAGGAGATAATAATAATAATTTCAGAACATATGTTACATTTGCCCAGATATACAGGACACATTCAAGTTTTCTTAATTTTATACTGAAGGCACCTGTGTCTGAACTAGATAAAAAATATCTGTATCTCAGACATCAGCGGTCTTCCTTATGATGACCATTACATTACTAACTTAATTAGGCATACTAATAACAGAAGGTATATCGTTACACAGAAAAAGAAAAAGTTCAAAACAAAATAAACAAAACGGTGTGTGGAGTGTGCTCAATCAAATGTTACGTCACTTTAATAAAAATTACATCTTTCATGAACACCAGTACGGCTTCACCAAAGGGCGTTGTACCACTGACGCCGGTGTTACCCTAATGAAGAACATTTTTAACGCCTGAGAAGAAGCACAAGATGCTATTGGAATCTTTTGCGATCTCTCTAAGGCGTTCGATTGCGTAAACCATGAAACACTTCTGATGAAACTCGAGTACTATGGGATTAGGAAAACAGCACTTGACTTGTTAAGATCATACCTGAAAGATAGAAAGGTTAAAGTCCAAGTAAATGGCGTAAACTCATTGGGGTCTGAAATGACAATGGGCGTTCCTCAAGGTTCGATATTGGGTCCATTCCTCTTTTTAGTTTATATTAATGATTTACCCCAATTACTTCAAAATCAACCGAAGATGGTGTTATTTGCAGATGACACATCATTGATCTTTAAAATAGACCGACGGTCACAAAATCTTGACGACGTGAATAACTCTATTCTTCAGGTCCAAGATTGGTTTACGGTAAATAATTTAGTACTTAATGAAAAAAAACAAAATGCATTTGATTTAAATTACCTAATGTTAAAAGTAGCGAATGTGACATCATATTGAATGGCCAAAAATTTGAATTTGTTAATCAGACAGTTTTCCTAGGAATCACGCTAGACGAGAAATTACAATGGGGACCTCATATAACATCTATTGCGGGGCGGCTAAGCTCGTCCGCATATGCTGTTAGAAAGATAAGACAATTAATAGATGAAGAAACCGCGCGTTTGGTCTATTTTAGTTACTTCCACAGTATTATGTCATATGGCATTTTACTGTGGGGTCGGGCTGCTGACATTGAATTCATTTTTATTTTGCAAAAGAGAGCTGTCAGAGCCATTTACAATCTACGTCGCCGCGAATCTCTTAGGGAACTATTTAAAAGGGTTAATTTTATGACGGTACCTTGCCAATTCATTTATGAAAATGTTAGGGGTTAAAGTATGAAATTGCCGATTTGTACTGAAAAATTGGAATTGGTTTTTTTTTTAATTTAACATATTTATTTATTCAAAATAATTACCGTTATTATCCATACATTGCTGCCATCTAATAGGAAGGTCATTTATGCCTTTGCGATAGAACTCTCGCGATCTGATTCGACAAACTGTGTGAAAGCATTTTGTACTGCCTCCCGAGAAGAAAACTTTTATCACGTAGAAAATTATCCAAATCACTAAAAAAATGGTAGTCCGTTAGAGCAAGGCCTGGCAAATACGGACGAATGGTTTCTAATTGCAGTTCCTGTAGATTTAAAACGGTTTTTCGTGCTGTATGAGGTCTTGCGTTATCATGGAGCAATAATGGTGAAGATTGATTCATGAGTCGGGGCTGTTTCACTGCTAGTTTTGCTATCATTGTTCGGTGCGTTCATTAGCAGTCCCCTCTCCAAACGCAACATTGATATTGCGAGCTGTTTCTGCCGCGTTAGTTCCGCGTCGGAACTCGTATTAAAAAATAACTCGAATTTTCGAAGTATCCATCTTTCTTGTCTAAGCTGAATAAAAAAACAACTGAAAGTCGATAATCGTAAGTTGCACATTTCTTAAAAGAAGAACTTCATAGGTACCATGTGAAAAAAGTTTCACTCAAAAATCTCAAACCATGAAGGTTCTATGTCAATTCGAAATACCTATTACAATAAAACGGCAATTTCATACTTTAAGCCCTATTAATAAGTATGTAAGAAAAAATCAACATCTTTTAAATAAAATAAGTGATAGACATAATTTTAATACTAGAAATAAAGATAAATTAGATCAACCTTTTTTCAGATTATCTAAAGTACATACATCTTTTATGGGGTACTATGTTAAATGTTACAACAAAATACCTTGTGAAATATTGCAATTAAATGAAAGAAAATTTAAAACTTATATTAAAATTACACTTTGTAAGCAAGGATATTACAAATTAGAGGATTATATCCAAGATAAGAATGCTTGGAAACATGCTGGTCCTGCTTCTCTAGAGTCTAGACAAAATCAAACTGGTTGCTAATGTAATTGTATAATTTATTCTTTTTTTTTTTTATGTCCTTTGACATTGATTTACATTCTGTAATTACTTGGGGTCACACCCGGACTTATTACTCCTTATTTATTTATAAAAATCGTCTACTTTAGGAATGTTTATGTTTGTGAATATGTGAGCACCATGTATCTATCACACAGTTAATCTATATGTCATGGTTTCATTTATCCATTTTAATTCTTATTTTTAGGTGCATCGTCTTCACATTATAATTATATAAATAATGTATGCAAAATATTGTAAAACATTTTAAAAGAGTAACGGTGGAGTTTCTTGCCCATTCTTCTCCATACGAAAACTACCTTTTGGAAGGGGCGACTAGAATCAATTTTATTTTAATTTTATTTTTGACGTTCAAAAGTGCCTTTTATGTGCCTATTTGAAATAAATTATTTGACTTTGACTACATACCTACCGCTTAATTGCATACCGACTGGTGTCCGCCCTGATATTAAGAGAGAAGAATGGACTGAATACCAAAGGAATATGTACAAAGTCAGAAGAACGAGAAGGACAGAGTAGCAAAAGATTGTTAGAAGAACACAGATTCTTAGCATGAGAAGAACTTCGATATTTTAGAACAAGTGAGATACAAGATAAAAAGAAGTCAGAGAGTTGAGAAGGGAGAAACGTGTGGTCCAAGCGCCCAAAATTCTTCTTTGGCAAATGGACATCCATTATATAGATACGTCCTTCGTTTATTGATGGGACCAAAAATCAACGAGCAAACAAAGCGTCTTTGTATCTGAAACGTAAACGTCGTTATGTTAAAAGCACCGTCAAAATATTATCTGACAAGCATTGTCAACTCAATCATTGGACAGACAACACTAATTATATTAGAGTAGTCACCGTTAAACTATCAAGACAAAATCACACATCTTTTCACACAAGAAGACACTAACTTGTCAGAGCAATTAGCACTTTCTATAGAATCTACATAGTCATAAATACAGAGAAATATTTGTGTGAGAGGAAGCAAGCAAATGTAATTAGTCTACGATGTTGGAGCATCGCAGCCACAAAATAAGTAGGTACAGAAGTTCGCCTCCATACAACTAGTGAAAACACACGCACACTTGGACACGCTTAAGTGAGATGCGCTAAGGTAACCCGCGAAATTCAAATTTACTAACGTTGATTTGCAATATGCAGTGCAGTGTCAGGTCGTATTGTAACATAATGTACATACTCACAGCTATCTTCATTCATTCGTCCAGGTCAGAACAAGCATTCTGTTACCGTTAAGCGCTCATCTGATTATTTCTTTCGACACGTTTTATCCACAATCAGTACACAGACACAGCTCCAACTTTAACATGAGACTACGACGATTTAGTGACATCCAAGGGTTGGTAATTTCGCCCACATTGATGGATATCATTTTTCCTATAAACACTATACTTCTAATACAAAATAACTATAGATTTTATTGTATTTTATTAATAATATATTTTATTATGACAGCTTTGACAGCGACATTTAATACGTCGCCATGGCAAACTTTCTTTCAAATCCTTACCTGCCTATCCTTATCTTTTTAGCTGATTATATATGCATACTTATTAAAATAAATCACTGGCCATTTTCATATTTCAAAGTCATATTTTCTACATGATTTTATTCTACAAGCTGACATTATAGATCCACGCAATGCAAGGATCAGTTCGGGTTTCGCCTCTAAAGCGGATACTACAAAGAGCCTGATACTCCAAGGCTACCTATCGCGGAATACCCAGCGTACCTGTCCGCTCCGGTACCTGTCGGACCCTGCCTACGCCTCCGTCCTCCGTCCTCCGTGAAGGGCTCCTAAGACTATTGGGCCGCGCCTCATCCGAGGGCCGCCTCACCTGGCGGGCTGACAGCGTCCCCGCCGTGCCTCTCTCTCCTGCTGCCGTGCTGCGTCCTGCCGCGCTGCGTGGGCTACACGGGTGACCTCCATGCCGCACACGCACCAGCACTTGCCCTCACTTGCTCCTGCACCTGTACCTGTACCTGCGCCTGCTCCTGTACCTGCACCTGCACCTGTTCCTGCACCTGCATCTGTACCTGCACCTGTCGCCGGCACCTGCCTCGCGTGTACCTCCCTCCAACTGGATCTCCCCCTCAGCCTCCTCAGCCCACCTATCACGCATCGTCACCCATACACCCCACCTCCACATACTACACACCACTCTTCAGTCCATCTCCATCTTTAATTTCTTATAAATATACCTTTAATTGTTTTCTACCTCCCTTCCTTTAATTTAATTTTACCCTTAACTTTAAAAGTTTAGCTTTACTTCGACAGTGTGTTGATTAAAATATGATTCACGGCCCCTGGCACGACTTCCAAAGGTCCGGGACCCGACTAGAATCCCGAGATATGTCAAAGACAAATCACCATTATTGATTTCGTAACACATTTTGTTAAAAAAAAAAACTATTTTCTTTCGCAATTAACACAATCATGATTGACGTCGACATGACGTCATGTAAGTGTCGACAGGTCCCGACCACTCTTTGCATGTCGCATGTAAACTAAGGCATGTCACGTGTCTTTCCTGCGGAAAATACTCGAATCGAAATGGCGAGAATCGCTCGACTTGATTTTTACGAGGAAAAAGTACGAATCGAGCGACAATTACGAATTCGAGATGCGTGAGAATTGCCTTCATAGTTTGAGATCGCCCTATGTACGCGTCTATCTGTAAAAAGTGCTACTTTTTCACTCTTACGGAGCCGACCTTCTGTTTATCCTATTCTATTTTGTGCCCCAGCTTCTGTAGTTTGAATTCTCTAATTGTCGCCTCTGCTCTGTACCGGTCGAGATAGCAGGTAATGCCGTTTGTCAATTGGTTTTGTACGGTTTTATTGCTCCGATTATATCTATACGGGTGCACAGGAACACAGGATAAAATTGGATCCACGTTTTGCAGATTTCCAATCAAGGTTCCCAAAAATAGTGGATTGGTTTGATTTGAAATTATTTTTATGCGATATAAAAGTTGGTTACCTTGGTTCTCCTGTGGATCTCTTCATTTCTGATTTGATCACACAGGGAAACTCCAAGCATAGCCTCTTCATTGCCCTTTGGGTGACTTTATTAAGCCTTCTAATAAGGCTCCTTGTGAGCGACCACGTTCGCGCATACCCTGAACATACACCCCGGACATAGCCCAAAGAATTGCCAAACGTAAGTTGCAGTGGACAGGGCACATTGCTCGCAGAACAGAACAGATGGCCGATGGGGCCGAAAGGTTCTGGAGTGGCGACCGCGTACCGGAAGACGTAGCGTTAGAAGGCTTCCCACAAGGTGGACCGACGACCTTGTGAATGCCGCAGGAACCCGTTGGATGTGAAAAGCCCAGAACCGGTAGAAGTGGAAGTGCTTGGCCTTTGTCCAGCAGTGGACGTCTTTCGGCTGAATGATGATGATAATGATGATAAAAGTAGGTATTGTTTTTAAAAGAACAAGATCACTTACCTATTTGCCTGTTTTTTGAAGTGAAAAGTTCTTTAGCGGCGTTGTGCACTTTTTTTTGTGATGGGTAAAAAATGTTAAACTCGCGTCAGGAAATTCATAAGACGGAGGGAGTGTAGTAGATCGCATTCCAAAATATAAAAAATGCACAACGTTAATATTCAAGTTTTTTTTATGTAGATCCTCACTTTTATCAATATTTCAGCCAAAAAAATAGAATAAACATTTTAAGCCCATTATACTTCTTACAATAACCTATCGATCGGATTAATATTATGTATTATCGCATCTATTGTTTCTTCAAGCCCAAGTTTACATCGTACACATGAACTTATTGTTTTCGACGCTCGATTTTCCCTAACATATTTTTAGCTAGAAATATTGTTAGCAAATAAATGTTTTTTAGCCCGCCAAATATTCCGTATTTGACACTGGAAACTTTTTACTGTTTTTTGCCAAAGGTCTACCTGTTATATAAAAATAAAATAGCATGGCACAACTAATATTGCCACCTAGGTGCTATTGGAACACCCTATTGTTGAACATGATGTTCAACAACGCGTCACCTACATATTATAAATAATTTAAATGATAACTAATGTTATACGTTTCGAGCAATAAGGAACAAAGAATTAGCGGATATGGTGCTTGTCTTTGACAATAATAAAAATAATATATTTCACATCTGGTTTTATCGTACTCATTATTTTATAGTAGGTCCGTTCTATATTGATTTTGCATTTTACTTTTTTGAATAAAAAATATTCAGAATCAAACTTTTTTTTCTCACCCTATGCATGACTTTCTTCAAAATGAATTCAGCTGGCATCCATACTTCTTTTAAGAATTTTATCAGTAACCCATGAAGATGACCAACACACGCTCTTTTGTTTCGATGCTATTACAAAGCCGCATAGCTGCAGAGCTATTATGACACCAGAGGGTCAGAACACCTCGGCAGGCCCAGAAGAGGAAGGTGATTAAGACCCCAAAATAGATTCTCTGACAGCATCTACGTCAGAGATTTGCAGGTAAGTGGCAAAGAGGAAAAACAAGCAGCTACTGCAACTTTTGAATGGTATTTCACCCAAATTCCCATGAATATAAAAAGCACATTTCAAAATCCTGCGTTCAAACCAAAGGCTAGTCTGCTATGCTTGGGGCGCTACTTTGCAGCAGGCATGTAATTTCCCGCGACGTATGTTGGGTGACGAGCTGACATCTGCTAGTTACACAAATCATTGTGGCCTGAACTCCGAACGACAGCCTGCAATCTGTTTCGGCTATTGTCCAACTGATTTACAGTACGTAGTACCTTTGATTGTCAACCATTGTGGTAGCCAATACGATTGGCACACGTTAAATAATGGCTTGGAAAAGCAATTAAAGTTAACTTGAAATGTATACTGTATAGTTATAGTAATAACTCTACATCATATTATGCAACCGCAAAACGGCCGTCATTATACATTCTGCGAATCGGGATGTGGCGCACGTTTCGTGTTTCGAATATTATGTATTCAAAAAGTAATCAAGGAAATTAACAACTAGGAAAAATTAACAATTTTTGACAGATATCAATATTGACTTGAAAACACTGACCTATATTATACAAGTACGCTGGACATCATACTATCGATGACAAAATGAAGACATTTTATTTTTGCCATTTTGGCGCTAATAACAACGTGAAATGGAACAAATATTTTTGATAGTGAGTTTTACAAAATGCGCATATTCTCATGATAAAAATGTTCTAAATATCTCGTAGTAAATACAAAACACACAAAAAAGTCTTATTTCACGATTAAGACCTAAATCGTCACAGACGTACCAAAACAATACGACGACCGTTGCAACAGTGGCAGTGTGTCAATTTTAGTTCCTGAAACGCTCGAGCGCGCTTTGAATCGGCGCAAAAAACAACTGTCATTTCGTTTAGTATTTAGTCCAGCGTACTTGTTTGTTAAAGTTCAGTGCTTAAAAAGTATAACCAATTGCAATATCGTACTGCAAAATGCAGAAATTTTGACACTTGAAACAACAATCAATCATAAAACAGTAGATAATGCCTTAGCTCCATGTTTTTAATAGAAATAATGAAACGTTTGTCAATTGCACGCTCTTTCATCTAGTTAAACATCATGCTTTAACCAAAGTACCTACTGGTCTGCAATTAAATTCATCATATCGGGCTGAGTGGCATTTGTAAGTGCGTTGCAGTGCGTCGTTCATTCCAAAATCCTGGTGCTTCGTCGACCGAGGTCCCATTCACAAAGTAGATCATAAGCGGACCACTATTGTTCCGATGTCAGTTATCGATCTATAGACTGTATTGGCTTTTCGTATATTGCTTCGTGGCAGGTATAAGAAATTGTTTTGGTCATTTTGATACCTATGTTATTAAACGTTTGAGGAAAGCTATCAGTTTGTCAATTTTTGTTTCTGCAAGAGTCATTTTGAGAAATTATGAATGACAATGTTATTTATTTAATTTATTTATTTATATATATGTACTTTATTGACACCATAAAAATACATAACGCGAAATAAATCGAACACATAATAAAATATACAATGTGCAGCTTTATCCCTTTATTGCGATCTCTTCCAGGCGACCTTGGAATGGAGAGTGATTTGCCTGCACATAAATTGGGGCTGTCGTAGGTGCAAATAATATGTATACAATATACTAAAATAGATACACAGATATATACATATCTTAGATAATCCTATCCTATCCTACTAATATTATGAATGGATGGATGTTTGTTACTCTTTCACGCAAAAACGATGATGAAATTTGGCACACAGATAGTTTATAACCAGGATTAACACAGGATTGTTATCCAAATATTCCCACGGAATCGAAACTTATGCGGGTGAACCCGCGGGGTGGAGCTAGTAGATAAATAAATACTTACATATTAAATATACATATAAGCACCGAAAATAAATGAAGACTATAAATAATTACAGTTAGGTGTTCTTTTAAACGCAATTAACGACGTGCGCGTTTTATTTCAACTGGCAATGCATTCCACAAACAAGCGGCCTGGACAGTAAAAGATTTATCTAGGAAAGTTGAGAAACGCATAGGCATCTTTATCTTGAAGTTATCTGATGATCTTAAAAATTTCGTGTGTGAGTTGCAAAGAAACTGGAAACGTTCCTTAAGATAGAGAGGGTGGAAGGGAAAAAGCATGTCATCATCACTTTGTCTATAAACATCCACTAGGTACTGAGTAAGAGCCTTCTCATAGAACATACCGACTCGCATAATTTGTTACAACGTGAATTATTAATCAAAAATGAGTATTGATTGTCTAGTATTACTTGCTGTCTTGAGTATTACTTGCTCTAGAACACGATAAGTTGAATTCCTTTTCACACGAAAAAGACTCGATTCCCCAAAAAGTGTCAATAAGTCATAGATATTGGTGAGGTTAGGTGAGTGTTAAGTGTTAATGGTGAGTGAGTGTAAGTGAGTGTCGTCGGTAATTTAACGCAAGAAGCTCGTGACTCCACTGCAGCCCCAACAAAGTTAGCCACGTATGTAAGTTAGATAAATAAAACTAGCTCGCACAATGTTCTAGAATGATGCATGCTTCTAAAACTTCTGGCCGCGAAAACTAATTTAAAGTTGAAGGGCAGCGTTATTTATTTGCATGCGAGTCAGTGTCCCGCTAGTTAATTTTATACGGAGTCTTTTTAATTCTTTTGTTTTAGTACATTCGTTAGCGTTTGGTGTTCGCTCCGTTTTTTCAAACCGAGATGTGACTGGTTTAAACCAGTTAAACGAAACTTGTGCTGTAACGCGGTTTAGATTAAACTGGATAAAAGTGGCGGGATAAATCATGAAAAATCGTGGATTAAGGCCCCTAGCCCACGGCGACTTTTTTCAGCAATGCTGTCGCGCGTTCGCATCGATACAGTCGCGATGCGGTGGCTAGCTGTTTACCCTCGCCCACACCACGATTCTCAGTCGTGGTGCAAACGCGGTACTGTCGCGCTTCTGTCGCGATGCGAGTTGCACTGATGCTCGGTACTCCACTCACGCGCCACCTTCCCTTCGTCCTCTCCCCGATGTCGTCCGACACGGTCGCGCGTTTGCATCGATACAGTCTTGATGCTGTAACGCGTTGGCATCACTTCTGTAGCGCGTTGCAAATACGACCAACGCGCGTTAGTAGCGATGCTGTCACGCG
Source organism: Apamea epomidion (assembly GCA_947507525.1). NCBI lineage: Eukaryota > Metazoa > Arthropoda > Insecta > Lepidoptera > Noctuidae > Apamea > Apamea epomidion. The sequence goes on from OX382232.1 coordinate 9,213,006, forward strand.
TTTCATAAACGCACGACAGCATCGCTACAAAAAGTCACCGTGGGCGAGGGGCCTAATAAATGAAACTTCTCTTTTATGATACAAAATCATTTTTGAACGCAGACAGTACCTCATCATCATTATCTGCCTAGCCTCGTTCCAACTATGTCGGCTTCCAGTCTAACCGGACACAGCTGAATACCAGTATTTTACATGGAGCGACTGCCTATCTGTCCTCCACAACCCAGTTACTGAGTAATGCGATACCCCTTGGTAAGACTGATAGAATTCCAAATTAAAACGACCAAAAATTAAAATTACCTTTTTTTTAATGTTAGCCTACGCTGTCCCACTCCTGGGCAAAGGCCTCCCTCCACTTCTTCCATCTTTAACCTATCCAGCTCGTCCCGCCATCTCCTACGCTACGTGGTCTGCCGCGACCTCGCCTCACTGTCCCAGGGCACCAAGGTCTGCCAAATTACCTATACACTGATAAAATTTGTGGCTTATATTGATACTATATTATAAAACCTCGATTAAATCCCAATTCAAAATATAAAGTAAGTAGGTAAACCATGATCAAAATCGTAATCCCATTTCAAACTAATAAAAACTGTAAAACGAATAATTGATAAACATTAATTAGACATTACTACTTCCTATATCTATCGACTATACACAAAATACAAGATAACTACAAACACGACAACTAGTCTCGGTTTCTAAACTACATAAGTAACAAGTACTAAGTGGAGCAGTATGAGCCGAAGCAAGTACAAGACAAACGAAACTCAAGTAATTAGTGCTAGCTATCTGTCATGGCGTAACACGATGCACGTTTATCTTCACTGCTCAGCTGTATAGACATTATGAACTAGGCACAACTAACGACATCTGGCGAACTAGATATTAGATGAGAAGGCACTATGTGTGGGGGAAGCATTGTGTTGCTAAATTAAAGAACCACTTCTATACATGTCTTTTTGATTATGAATGTGGATGGCTATAAGAGTAGGGGAAGACCAAAGAAACGACGGATGGACTGTGTGAATGATGATATATTATGGTTAGAAAGGGGGTGACTGTCGAGGCTAATACAGGAGTATAGAAGAAAAGACATCTTGCGCCACCCTAAATAAATTAGGATCAGGGCAGGTGAATGATGTTGATGATGATGATACTATGCACGTCCTTGTGATCTTCATGTCAATGGAGTGAGAAGTCGATTTATATTTTCACCATTTTAGTAAGATGATGTGGTCACGGTCATAAATAAAAAACTATGTCAAAAACTGATAATGGAACTGATAGCTATCATTTGCCTAGACTTTTCCCAACTATATTGGGGTCGGCTTCCAATATAACCGAATGCAGCTGAATACCAGTGTTTTACATGGAGCGACTGCCTATCTGACCTCCACAACCCAGTTACTGGCTAATACAATCCCCCTCGGTAAGGCTGGTTGTCAGACTCTGGCTTCTGACGACCCGAAACGACTGACATATATCAACGAATGGTAGCCAGTACCGACGGCTTAACGTCCTTTCCGAAGCAGGGTCTTGGTATGTAAAGATAGTCACTCATCCACGGACCACCGCGGTAAGCGTAGCTTAACCTGATCAATCAACCCGGTGGGCTGTTATTACTTGGCCACAAAACTGATAGCTATAAATAACATTAAACATTAACAACTCATTTTCGCATTAAATTTCATTCCCAAGTCCCACTTCCAAAATTCTACTTCTTTTCCTTACTACTGGAAAAGTTTGGAAGCTCCCCATTGTTCCTCTAAAAAGATTATATGTGTATTTTCCTGGGAATAATGCAATTTCAATTTGTAACCTGCACGTGATCTATTTTTATTTTGTAACAATACTGCCAACTTTGGTTACCTAAGGGCTGATTTTTCCAACGCCAGATAATTTTATCGGAGGAATAATTTTGAATTTTTGACAGTTCTTCCATACAAAAACTGTCAGACGTCAATTTTATTTTACTTTTTATTAAGTAATTTATTAAATAATCATAAGAGTATTCTTCAAAGATAAAATACATGACAAGGAAATACTGGTATATTATATTTCACAAATGCATATCACGATTCTCTGCAGGAGTGCGTTAGGAAAGTATCGATTTATCTGCCTGTATGCGATGGTACTTGAAGGTATCCCAGAATATTGCTTCACTCAAGTACTTTTAGTAAGCATGGCTCAAGCGTATCCAATACCCGTGAAGTTACTGCCATGAGCCCTCTTTTATATGTACTGCAAAAATTCTGAGGTATCCACGTCTACCGGTATATTCTTTGGATTTGTAGGAATAAAAGTAATGTCAGGAAAATTGATTGTTTATCCAATTGACATACTACGTCAATTTCATTAAACTGACAAAGAATGACAGTTGAGATTTCAATATACGGACAATTTAAGTTGGTAGTCAATTTACTTAACAAAGGGGTCCGTGGCTAAATAATAACAGCCGCACAAATCGATCGATCAGGTTAAGCTACGCTTGCCGCGGTTGGTCTGTGGATGGGTGACCATCTTTACATACCTAGACACCTCCGTGCCTCGGAGGGCATGTTAAGCGGTTGGTCCCGGCTGACATTCGTGGATCTTTGACAGTCGTTTTTTTTTTTTTTTCTTTAACATTGATTTACATTCTGTAATTACTTGCGGTCACACCCGGACTTATTACTCCTTATTTATTCATGAAAATCGTCTACTTTTGTAATGTTTGTGAATATGTGAACACCATGTATCTATCACAAAGTTAATTTATATGTCATGGTTTCATTTATCGATTTTAATTCTTTTACCTATTGTGGTATAGTAATTTTATTTTTAGGTACATCGTCTTCACATATAATTATATAATAGAATCAATTTTATTTTAATTTTATTTTTGACGTTCAACAGTGCCTTTTATGTGCCTATTTGAAATAAATGATTTGACTTTGACTTTGACTTTGTTACGGGTAGTCAGAAGGCCGAAAATCTGACAACCAGTCTTACGAAAGGGTATCGTATTAACCAGTAACTAGGTTGTAGATGTCAGATGGGCAGTCGCCGCATGTAATATACTGGTATTCAGCCGCATCTGGTTAGACTGGAAGCGGACCCCAACATAGTTGGGGAAAAGGCTAGGTAGATGATGAAGAGTCACTTTGCTTAACAAATAATTTCCCTGACTTTACTTTTATTCCTACAACTATACAAAGAAAACAAGGTAACCTTGATGTTTATAATTAGGAAAGTGTCGGTGTGTACTGTATCTCTCCGAAAGTTCGTTTTAAACTTTTCAATTAAGTAAGTATTAAATGTTGGATCGGGAAAAAGTTAATCAAAGTTCGTAATTCTCTGCTCTGTTTGGAACAGAAAGTAACGTTATTTTAACTTATTAAAAGGTTAAATTATTCTTTGATGACGTAAAGAGGCAAAATTGTAATAAGACTGAAATAAAATAGTGTTTTAGAAGAACAGACACAAACAAAACAATAAATGAATATAAAATAAATCCTAACATCGGAATTTTAAAAATGTTTTTGTCAAACAAACTAAATAGTACCTAGTGATGAGCCGACTATGGGCTTTGCCGATCAGCTAACTACATAGCTATGGTGACTAAACTATTGGATATATTCATTATTTGGATAGATTGAATTTGTATGCAAACTGGGAACGTCATTAGCTAGGTATATGCAGTTTAATTTACTGTCGTATTGTTGGCTCCACCTTGTATAAACGGTGTTTGGTAGAAGGACCGACACAATTTTCATAGGGATAGGAAGCCTGTCGGGGGAACAGTGAGCCTATCGGGGGAGTAGTAAATCCCGCACACGGGCCATAGGCAGAAGTGGAACACCGCTGTGGTTTTAGCCGGTAAGAGTCCGGCATACCCCTTCGTCACCCTCACGATGGAGGAAGTCCATGAGTCTCATATTCTATTTTTCACCCATAACACCTGTCTTAATTGTCACGGTAGGTAATTGAGACAATAATTATGTATCTTTTTAATCACCCGAAATATCTTGCTTGTGCTAACTTTCTTGTTTGTGGTTGTAACGGAGCGCAATAATTTTGCTGTTATCTGCAATTTATTTACATTTATTTATAGGTACAATTGTTTCTAGAAAATGACTCGGGTGCTTTCAAAGTCGTAAAATTGTGTTAAGGAGCGAAAAATTTCAATTTAAAAATTTATAGTAAAAATGATAGCAAATGACATCCCCAATCCCTCAAAAAATTGTATCGGTCCTTCTACCAAACACCTGTTTAATGCTAAAATATGTGCCATATGTGTTACAGATATAATGTACAAAGTTTACATAGGGTGACACCAGTTTGATTTATCTGCCTAGCCTTTTCCCAACTATGTTGGGGTCAGCTTCCAGTCTAACTGGGTGCAGCTGAATATCAGTGTTTTACATGGAGCGACTGCCTATCTAACCTCCACAACCCAGTTACTGGGTAATACTATCGTATTACCGACTGGTTGTCAGACTGTCGGGGTTCTGACTACCCGTAATGACTGTCAAAGATCCACGAATGACAGACGGGATCAACCGCTTAACGTGCTTTCTGAAGACACGGATAAAGGGTCTCGGTATGTAAAGGTGGTTATTCACAGACTAACCGCGGTAAGCGTAGCTTAACCTGATCAATCGACCTGTGCGGCTATTTATGTAAACACGGGCCCCTCCCCCCACTACAACCACTATGATTTATATTACTAATGATTGGTTTAGTGAAAGCACGAGTATCTACCTATGTATAATGCACGTGGAAAGATTATTTAATCATACTGGCGCGAGCAAAGCTGCATGTAAAAGCTAGTAGGTGGGCAGGGACATCGACGCGCAAACTAACCATGGATTCAATACATGATTACCCCGGCGCTATGAATTTTCGGCGGTTATTTAAAAAAATTGCTGTTCGGTACATTTTGACCGAGTAGGTGCACTTTTCTATGAACCTGCTGATTTTGTTTTCCGGGGGTTTAGAATAGTTTTTTCTTGCTTCGCGGTGGAGATCCGCATGGACTTCCTCCATCGTGGGGGTGACAGAGAGTTATCTGACTATTATGACTCTTACCGGCTAAAACCACCCCAGTGTTCCACCTCTGCCTATGGCAGGGGGTGCGGGATTCGCATAACCATTCACCGCTCCCCCGATAGGCCTCGACCCGCTGTTCCTCAGCGGGTCCCACCTCCCCGTGCGGCCATTCTCATAATGGTTGGCGCGCGGCGCCAACTCGGGCATGAAACTCACGTGAAGAATATATATACACACATCAACACCGTCTAGGGATATTTTGTATAAAGTTCTTTAACTCCAAAAATACTGGCCAGTTTTAAATTCTTTTGAAGAAAGCTTATTTTGTAAACCTTTTTGAACGATTCTAAATTTGAATTTGAAAAAATAAATTAAAAACAAAAGATTTACGCGGCATAATGGTAGCGAAGTCCGAAGGCTTCATTTACCTACAGTAGTTTTTGGCTATTTTTTTGTGTCAAATTTAAGTTTTATAACAAGTTATCGGTTAATTTCGAATTAATGTTATTGTGTGCATCATGCAGCGGCGCCATTTAACGAGAGAGGAAATGTTAAGGGCAGTAGGCATGCTCCAAGCTGGGGTACTCAACGGAGTATTGCTGAGGAGATTGGAACAAGACAAATTGTGATATCAAGGTTATGGTCACGTTATCGTGCTACTGGTGATGTGGCTGAAAGACACCCAGGCGGGAAGCGCATAACCACTCATCGACAAGACCGATTTTTGCAAGTTGCCGCGAGAAGACAACCAAATGTTACGGCCATGCAGTTGGTTCAGAGGCTCCAGTCAGAGCACCAGTTGCTTGTGAGTGATCAAACTGTAAGGAGAAGACTGCATGAAGCTAACCTTCATGCGCGCAGACCGCTTCGTACTCCAGCACTACGCCGAGGAAATCGTGGACGACGACTAGAGTGGGCTCGTGAACATTTGCTCTGGGAAGATAACCAGTGGTCTGTAGTGCTGTTTACCGATGAGTCCCGGTTCGGTTTCCATCCCGATACACGTAGAGTACGTGTTTGGCGAGTTCCTGGTCGTAAGAGCCGTCTGCAACATCCTCAGGAAGTCAATTCATACCACGGCGGGACAATTATGGTTTGGGCGGGAATTCGTGTCGGTGGAAGAACAGACCTCGTTTGGATCAGAAACACCGTGACGGCTGAAAAATACCGTAACGAGGTACTAGTACCAATAATCTACCCCCATCGACTACAAATGGGCCAAGAATTCACGCTCATGCACGATAACGCCCGTCCGCACACAGCGAGAGTGGTGACGAGCTGGTTGCAGGAGCAAGACGTATTGGTCTTAGGCTGGCCCGCTCAATCGCCTGACCTAAAACCCCATAGAACACGCGTGGGACATGCTCCAAAGAAGGGCTTTGAGGAATTTCCCTGCAAACATTGCGACGGAAGAGCAACTTTTTTTGCATCTTAACCGGACCTGGGACAATATACCGCTACAAGACTTGGATAACTTAATCCAAAGCATGAAAAACCGTTGCAGGACCGTTATTAACGTCATGGGGTGTTTTAGTGACTACTGATTTTTCACATAACTGTTAAAAACAGATTAATTTTTCCTTATTTTTCACTTTTTCTTGAGAAACACATTCATTGTTAGTTTTACCATTATTTCACGTTTTTTCTTTATTTGAATAAAAATTTGATTACGCAAAAAAAATAGTTTTCTTTTATTCTGGAGTATAGTCTGATAAATGGGCCTTATAAAAATATATGCATGCTGTATGTTATTTTTAATAAATTTTGAGTAAATTGAGTAAATCCAAAATATCCCTAGACAGTGTTGATGTGTGTATATACAGTAGGTAATAATATCAAATCAGCGATGTATAAAAATTATTTGCTACAAAGGTTTTCCCTACATTTCCCGTCGCTTTGTTAATAGTGACGTCACATCAAAGTGAAATTTCACTTATAAAATTATACCGTATAATATTTATTGTACAGTCACGAGCACCAATATGTTAACACTTGGCAACTTTAAAATGCGATTCTTTCGTGAACTATCGAATGCATCGTTGAAATACGATACATTACATAAAACTATGGGTTCGAAAATGCTATGTTCGTAACAACATAAAATTACATTAAAAAATAAAGGAGTCAATCACTTTTGAATAAAGCCGAGTGTATACATACTTTTGCTCGTGACTGTACAGACGTCAGCACATCAAGCTTCTAAAATCTGTAAAATTTCTTTAATAGATTTTCAACTCTATCGCTAAACCAACCAGTTTCGAGTAGCTTCACCTGCTAGCGTCTGTACGTACCCGCGTCATTTACGTTGTATTTTTTGTTCAGTAATATTTTTAGGCTGACCCAAAATGATAACCTGAATTATTGCTCAGGTCATGTTTACGAATATAAAATGTGAGAAAAGCAAACTCGTTCCGGTCAGATATAATTTTATATAAAAGCGAATGCTTAAAGTTGAAAATGTTAGAGAGTTTTAAATTACGAAGATACAAGAGCGCACATCATTATTAATTTCCGGGCTTATAATAAAATAGCACAACAGCAGAGTCGTTCAATAGACGGCTTCTCTGCATGAGTTATCTTTACGTACTATAGGTAAATAGAAAATGTTTCCGTTAATAAAACTTTGTTTATGTATTTATGGTCAGTTTCGTGCTTTATCCAATTTCCTTTGATATATGCCTCGAGATAGGGTCACGTGTACACGGGTTAATAAATAAAACTACTTTCCACCAACCTAACTACTATGATACACGTGCCATCACTATCAAAATATGACAAAGTTTAACAAACATCAAACATGGCAGCTATAGTGATGTTGCTGAATAAACAATATGTATTAAGGTACGTCCCAAAAGTTTAAAATGTCGTTACTTTCGGGGGGTACCTCAGATTCACGACCCACATTCGTCAAAACGTCACTGATTCGGGCATGTTCAAACAAGTCGTAAGTTAACGTTGTTTTAGGACTAATGAACTCTTTGAATTTTCATCACGATACCCCATCGATACTGTGGCCTGTGGGACTGTTAAGAAAACACAAATCAAGAACTTCGAGATTTGGAAGGTTTGATTGTGTTTTACGTCAGTTTCTGTTCTTTTACTGAAGTTGCTGTTATTGGATTGGTTGTTTACTTCCGCTTTGTATATATTTAGAGCGAATTTAAAGGCTAGCCCAGATCTTATTACGTTTTCCGAAATCGCGTTTTAAAACAACGCGCGATTTAACTTGTTTTATTTTGCAATATTAACGCGTGATATGCGTTGAACCGCACGCTGTTTTAATTCGATAGATCCTGCAGAAATATCCAACATTACTGGCAACCTAGTGGATCAAAAACTATAAGTATACTATACTACATGCTAAAGGAAACTAACCAAGCTCTAGAAAAACGCATCATTTGAAGTGCGAATTATTTTTTTTAATAATTTATTTGCATCGTATACTCGTTTATTTAGTGTTCATCACAAAGAACTTGCCGATAAAACGTGTCATTGTTTTACTCACGACTCAATAGACTCTCATTTAGTTGTTATATCCTCATGAGTGACTATCATTATGGTTCTTGTTACCCGAGAGGTTATAATTTATTCATACCCAAGAAATTGTGAAATCAACAGATTAGTCACCCAAATCACATGATAGGTTCATGTGATTTGGGTGACCAATCTGTTGATTTCACAATTTCTTGGGTATCATTTTATAATTATGGAGATACTTAGGTCATCAATGTTTTTTTTTTTCATATATTCCTTAAAAATAATGTTAGTTAGATACTTACAATAAATTGACTAACTTGGATACTTAACGCATATAGAGTGCAATCAAACTTTTTGAACGAGTGGGTGTTCATGCGATCGTAGCAGTGCTCGGGCTACGCCGTAGCAGTGTTCGGGCTACGCCGTAGCAGTGTTCGGGCTACGTCATAGCACGGTGTGTAGGCTACCCAAGCGAGTAAAATTTGTATACTACAAAGTCACCCATACTACTAAACTTACTAAATAATCTGTGGTGTTCCATATTGTATAAAGGTTCATATTTGTGTGTTATCGTATAACGTAATCAATGACCTCAATGGTAATCAATGACCTCTATTTGGAAATTGCATATGCAAAGTATAATCGTATTGGATTTACCTTAAATAATATTAATTTATTTGTATGTTTTAATTTGCTTTCACCCGCGGCTTCGCTTTCGCGGGTGTCGGAAAATATTCCACGGGAACGTACTACCGGAATCAAAAGTATGCTATGTATTAAATCCAGGTAATACATATTATGTGTGCCAAATTTCATCCAAATCCGTTCAGCCTTTTTTGCGTGTTCGAGTAACAAACATCCAAATATAAATTATGTACAAACATCCAAACATACACAATTTCCCTATTATAATACTAGTATGAATAGTAGGGTTGGTAAACCATTTTTTTAAAGTCGCATTTCAAGTAAAATTCTGACGCAAGAGCAGGAAATGGACTATATTTGGGGACTTTCAAAGATTTACTGTTTATCTGAATTCCATCAGCCAAGCATAACGGTTATGGCAATACATAAAAAATAGTTACAGTTCTATTTTAAATCAAGGACACATAATCAGCTTCACATTTAACATACCGAAAGACTATTAACCACCAACCTATTTCATAACAAACTCTCCACATATAAGTCAAGTACTAAACAGTAGCGAACGTTCGACGCCTGATTAATTGTCCCTGCTTAACCATGAAGATACTTACTTAGTGACATGTTACTAGTTACTCTAGTTAGGAGCTGCGACCGAGTTGGTAACAAGTTCCTCCGCTTGACTTCAAACTTCCGCACAACGCTAAAGAGTAGTTGCATCCTATATTATTCTTTCACTGACATACATTACCAAGCGAGCAAACTGCACCATTTGGTGGATTGAAAATGTATAAACGACATACGTGTCTTTGAATAATTTGGTTTTAGTCTGCCAAAGTAAGAAGACGGTCTTGTCGATGTCATTCCTCCTTTTGATATTTTTTCTAAGATATAACTATCATTTGAGAGACCCAATTCTAGTTTACCCTTACCTATGTCTAAATATATGATCGACAGTAGAATTTTTCACAGGAATAGATCGTGACACTTTACAGAGTGTTTGAGTAAGCAGACTGAATTGGCAGTGGGCTGGCAATGTTTGTCGAAGGACCGATGGCCAGTGGAGCAGCCGAGTATGGAGTGGAGAACGCGAATCAGCAAACATAGTGTGGAACGCCCCCCAGCTAGATGGACGAACGACCTAAAGAAGTTGTCTGGGTTAGACTGGATGCAGAAGGCGGAGGACAGGGTGTTGTGGCGCAGCCTGGGAGAGGCCTATGTCCAGCAGTGGACTGCAATAGGCTGAGTTGATTAATTGATTGATTGATCCAAAGCCACGACACAAAACAAAACTCCAAAATTCGTACAGACTAACTAACCTACTTTAATAAATGGATTACGATTAACAGTCATGACTAGCTTGTTTTATCATCCGTCAAAAGATACGGTACAAAAAATATTCCGGTCTACAACGATAGTATATTTTCAAAGCATTACAAGACACATATTTCAACGCTCTCCCTATTTTATAAAATAATGCCATTCACTTGATTGCAATTGCTTGTTTTGAGTGTTGTACTTATATAGAGGGATTCCGCATGGCCATTAGTGAATTCCTTTTCAGGGAACCGCGCGAAATTACATGCAATTTGCGGAACTGTTTTCCGCGACCGAAAGTTTTCAACATTTGATATTTCTACGCTTGCTAACTTAAATACGAGTATTAGTGCTACTGTAAAACTCCAACTAACTTTATGTTATAGAAATTCCTTAATAAAGTATGCTTTTTGTCGTTTAGTTTAGGCTGTTACCTAAATGGAATTCTGTCTGTGTGTCAAGTACCTACCAAGTTTTATAATGTTTTTTTCATGTTATGTTTACTGACATTAAGGTTAGAAAGTTGTTTATTTTTATCAATTTAGTTACCAGAATTAACAAAGCAATTGACGAGTCTAATAGAATAGAATATTCTTTATTATGTACACCATAAATATTATAGGATACCCTAGGATACTAGGAACTGCAGGGTTATACTAGGATATGTTAACATTTATGTTTAAGTAACTATATAGAGACTATTTCGAAAATTCGGTCTTTTCGGTCCACGAATAAAAATTATCTGGCGATTGAAAAATCAACCCTAAAACTTACAATACAGTTCAAATTCGGTCCATATAAATAAAAACTTAAAATATATTTACTATATTTTTGCGGAACCAAAATTGTTTGCACATACAACCATCAACACATCCTCGGAAATATTTGCCCGGCTTTCGGCTTACTATATCGATATTACTTCTATTCCGGGCCTCCTTATCTGAAATGGAGCCGTCCCCGACAAACTGTGACATTGTCCATATCGCTAGCATGATGTCCATAAAAAACATTGTTTGCCGGCAAAATATTTGTATAGCGTGTGTCACTCACTTTTTTAGTTACATTGTGAAAAATTGAAGTATTATTCTGCAGTTTTTCTCAGTATAAAAATAGGTTATGGTTTTTTTTTTGTAACTATAACTCAGCGCCGTTGGGAGCACATTTTTTTCACTGTGTTTTGTATACAGAGCCGATTCAAACAGTCGAAGATCTTTTTGAATTGGGTCTGTTATCTTTCGTTTTCAGTATATATACATTAAGTTTTAAAGCACTTCGTCATACGGTCTTGGTCAGCTGTGAGAACAAGACAAACGCCAGTTTCCTCGAAATGCACAGATGCATGGCCACCGTTTCCCGTCACTATGGTCATGCGCTGCCATCAAACATGACATAAAGCATTGTGTTCCTATTCTAGACACTCCATTTACTATACATATATGTATTTAGGAAAAATATAAAGTGCCATGGCGTGAATATGATTCATCGAACTGCGAAAAGTGTCTGTCAAATAAAGTGACACGAAGCTCTAACGCCTGTATCGCCCAAAGTGCCATTAGTGCCACTACTGCACAGACCCTGGCAAATTGTTACCAAAGACATGCTGTTGAATTTTACTTACCTTTAATCTTTATTTATACCTAATATTAACATTGATAACTCTATACAAAACAAATTAAATCTATTTTAAATATTAAACAAAGTAAGAAAAACGTGGTGATCATGACGCAGAGAAAGAACACAAACACAAAAAAAGAACCGATTGAGGGAAACTTTGCGTCACATACAGAAAGAAAGAAAGAAAAATATTTTATTCTGCCCAAACAAAACGCACAATTACAAATAAAAAATAATCATTAAAAAAAAATACACGCAAAACAGTCATCGCTCAGCATAGTGCCAAGACCCTATGCGAGTCCCAGCGTTGACGTACTGACATCAACCCAATAAGATTTAAAAAAAGACAAAATAATATATAAAATACATTAATATACACAGAAAACGCCTTTTTTTTTTGTTTGGTTGGGAAATCATCAAATGACCCCTCCCGCTCTGGGCGGAGCAGAAGGGAGTGTCAGACTTTTACTGACTAAAACCCACCCGTGTTCCTTCAGTTGCGTATCTCTTTCGAACAACCCGCAGCCCCGGCGGCATCGGCCCTAGCGGACCCCGTCAGTTCGTGCTGACAGCTCTTTGAGGCGCGCGTGGAACACAACGCGCCGTCGAGCCGGGCCTGGTCCTTACCGGGCGACGAGCTGCCGATAGCTCGCCACCCGCAAGCCCGCGCCTACGGTGGCCGGGAGTCGGCTGTTGACTCCCGTCCAGGGCGTCTCCTGCGGCGGCTAGGCGCGCGAGGGTGCAGCGATTGCCTCTACCTCACGCGCTCCGCCTCCTCCTTCGCGAGCATTACTGCTTCGCAGAAGGAGGTGACGGCCTCCCATTCACTCTCGCTCCGTACCATGGCCTGGATGAGGGCCGGACGCGAGAGGTCGCCGCCGCCGATCGCCGCCACGAGGACACTGCGGGGCTCCGCCAAGCCGGGCAGGCCTCCACCGTATGCTCCACCGTGTCCTCCGGGCGATCCCCACAGTGGTGACACCCTGGCGTTTCATCCCGCTTTATCCTGAACACAGAAAACGCCTGGAAGAACGATGAAACATCTCATGAAAGGACCTCTCCCGCTTTCACTAAAACAAAAGCTCATGGACATGTGCATTTTTCCCTCCCTCACATAAGGAGCGCAAACATGGTCTCTTACAAGGCGTCAAAAGTCCGCACTCGAAGTCTGCCAACGGGTTATGAAACGAAGTATATTAGGTGTCAAACTAACGGACCGCATTAAGAACTCTACACTTCGTTCCAATATACAAATAGCGGACGCTGGCCGCACAGCTGCTGGGCTAAAGTGGAACTGGGCTGGCCATATCTGTCGCATGTCGTAGCAGCAATATGCAAAAGTCACCACTCAGTGGATCCCAAATGGCAGGAAACGACCGCGCGGCAGGCCCAGAAATAGATGGCGGGATGAGCTGGACTCCTTCTCAAAGGATTGGCCCACAATCGCAGTAGACCGGGAAAGGTGGAAGGAGGGAAGGGAGGCCTTTGCCCTGCAGTGGGACAACACAGGCTCATAATAATAATAATAAATATAATACAATACCTAGTTCAAAATATTAATCCTACTTCCCACTAATATCATAAACGTGAAAGTTTGTATGGATGGATGGATGGGTGTTTGTTACTGTTTCACGCAAAAACTACTAAACGGATTTGGATGAAATTTGGCACACAGATGGTTTATAACCAGGATTATATAAAATACTTTTTATACCGATATTCTTACGGGATCAACACTTCTGCGGATGAAACCGCGGGGCGCTGCTAGTATAAACAGAATATTTATAAAATGGTAACTTTCCGGTAGCGAATCACGCGCCGCTTGCCTTTAATAATCTGTGCGCGCAGCTGAAACAATACACTACGGCTGATACAGCTGATTAAGACTTTATAATCCAAGCCACTTGACTCAACAGACGCCAGCACAACAAGCTACCCGAAACTGTCAAATTTTCCCAATCAACTTTGAACCTCATGCTTTAGCGATAAAGTTGAAAATCTATTAAAGCAGATTGTGTAGCTTGTTTTGCTGGCATCTATACCTATGAGCGGGTGAGTCAATAAACTTAAACGCGATGTGCAATTTTTTTTTGTGTTCGTTTCATCAAGTATGCAAATACCTTTACCGACAAAGGGCATTATCTGTATAGAGAATTGTCTGTCCTGGATTTACCAGTCACCCAGCAAAGCAATTGGGATGTTTAAAGGACGGTTCAGACGTAACTCATTGGCTTTGTAAGACTAGTTACCGTGTAGAGGCAGGGTTAGATTGTGCTGTATAGTATTCACATTGATACATGCTCATCGCATATTCAGAACTGAACAAGTCGACTCTATAGAGCCGTCAGTATAAGGTCGTTTTTCCCTTGCAATAAAGTATTGTATATACACGCAGTGTAGTGTACAGAGCAGTGGTGGCCCAGTGATAACAGTCGCGACTTGTGAGTTGTAGGTCGTAGGTTCGAACCCAGACAGGCGATTTATCTACTTTGTGTAAATTATTTCATCACCACTGCTCTCAAAACGGTTCTGTAATTACTTAAAGTCACAACCGGACTTATTACTCCTTATTTATTTATGAAAATCGTCTACTTTTAGAATGTTTGTAAATATGTGAGTACCATGTATCTATCACATAGTTAATTTATATGTCATGGTTTCATTAATCCATTTTAATTCTTTTACAGTAATACTGTAAAAGAATACTTACAGTAACACACAGTACTTACTTAAAGTAATTTTATTTTTAGGTGCATTGTCTTCACATATAATTATATAATTAATGTATGCAAAATATTATAAAACCTTTTAAAAGAGTAACGGTGGAGTTTCTTGCCCATTGTTCTCCATACGAAAACTACCTTTTGAAAGGGGCGACTAGAATCAATTTTATTTTTATTTTATTTTTGGACGGTCAAAAGTGCCTTTTATGCGCCTATTTGAAATAAATGATTTGACTTTGACTTTGGTGAAGGAAAACATCGTGTGGAAACCGGCATGTCCTACAACCAAAAATACGAACACGTGTGACATCTACCAACCCGCACCGGGCCCGCGTGGTGGATTATGGCCCTCTCATCAAAAGGAGGCCTGTGTCCCAACAGTGGGAACAATATAGGCTGAATATGATGATGATATACACGTGTGCTAAAGTCTGTTTAGGCATTTTTCTAATACAGCAGAATAATAATGTCGTTTGAGCGCAGAAGACTGTGTTCCCTTTTTGGCAAAAACTGAATATCACTCTTGGGGATTAGACCCATGAAAAGACATATCACGTTCAGGATAATTCATGACTTATTTAAACAAATTAGACATCAAACCACTACAGTACAAGTCGTAAAAACCTAATACTCAATAAAAAGTCAGACCTGTTTTTCTTTTATTCCCGGACCAGTATGGCAACAAATATTACGTATTGAAGTTTCACCAGTTTTTGCCGGAGATCGGCCAATCCATTATTCGTCGCGGCCATATCTCGAACAGCCCCAATAGGATTAAACCCCGCTCCATTAGATACTGTTTTACTACTCTTTTGTTTTATGATCGTATTTTTCCGATAATTTATTGAAAGTGGTCGCAAAAGAGTCCTTGTTCACTTATAGAGATTAGCATTTATCAGATACGCCCGGACAGGAAAATTTACTTGAAAATGAAAGTGTGTCCAATATTTCATGATAAAGAACATTTCAAACAACATAACAAGTTCAGTAAACAAACTTAATTATATTCTGAGATCTTTTGATTACGGAATATTTCACTTTGTAACTTGAAATTATCGTTACTAACCCTCCGGTCGATTACTTCTGTATCAATATTAATTATAATGATAGAACAGTGAAGTACGTACGGAAAAAATAATCAAAAATCGGATCGATCGTTTTATACTAAAACTAAGTGATTGCCTATGCTGGGACGTTAATTGCGCCCGTATCTCCCCTACTTTGGAGGCCATAAAGGTTTTCTCGTCGACGATCATAAAGTGTTTACCATTTATCCTGTGTACTAGTTATTAAGGTTTCCTGTCCATCGAAGTGAAGTTGATAAAAATCGGCCAACAGTAGGGGGTTTATTTAGAAACGTTGCTAAAAGTAAAGTAAAGTAATTAGCGACTGTTTCACCATACAATTTTGACGTTCTAACGTCACTTTATGCAACGTTTATAAATAAAGGGTTTAAGTTTGGGTACTCCGCTAATCTAGGTGATAAGTTGTTTGTAGTACCTATTATCATTTTAAAAGAGAGAGAGAGAGAGAGGTTTTTGAAGGAAGTGGCAACCATTTCTATTTTATTGTAAATTTTGACGTACAAAAGTGCCTTTTATGGGCCAATTTGAAATAAATTATTTGGCTTTGACATACTAGGATCCTATGCTCTATTTTTATAACCTCGGCTTCTTTAAAAAAGCTATTAAACGCAAACTCTATTTTACATAAATTATCTTTTTTACTTCCTATTTTATCATCGAGCGGACAATGCTGAACATACGAATCCCACGAGAATTAATTCCTAGGAGATTCGCTAATGTGTAATCATTAAAAAGAATGAGACTTCCGTTTCCAATAAAATATTAAACTGAAATTATTCGTAACAGGATTTCTTTTTTTTTGTCATAAAATAGTAAAACAATACCGTGTTCAACGGTTGGATAAACACATATCGAGGATAATCATTTAACAATATAATTCATATTATAGTAATCCTTGCTCATTATTTCGGATAACCAATCAAATGCAATTGCAATGATTAAAATTCATGCATTAAAATGTTGTGGCGGGCTCGTATTTCAACAGTTTTTGACGACTGTCGTTTATTTTTAACCGACGAAACAAACGGAGGAGGTTCTCAAGTCGATGCGTGATGCGTCGATGGTGTGAAAAAAAAAAAAAAAAAAAAAAAAAAGTGTGGGAAAATAGGGGTGATTTATTGTTCACTCACAGATTTGAATGCTGAGTTGTGTATTATTACTCTACTCAGTGCCAAATATTCTATATATACCCTTTGGCGAACAATTAGTAGATTATAGTCACAAAAAATTATAAAATAAAAACTTTTTGACAAAAAAATTAAACCGCCGAAAAAACTGAAAAGCAGAAAATAATAAACCTTTTTATTAAACCTAGCGGCCCCACTCCTTTAATAACATTGTGCAACACTTTTATTGTGCATCGATATCGAATCACCCCTTTTTTTTTTTTTTTTTTTTTTCTGGGTGGGAAATCATCAAATGACTCCTCCCGCTCTGGGTGGAGCAGAAGGGAGTGTCAGACTTTTACTGACTAAAACCCACCCGTGTTCCTTCAGTTGCCTGTGCCAGGGGCCACGGTATCTCTTTCGAACAACCCGCAGCCCCGGCGGCATCGGCCCTAACGGACCCCGTCAGTTCGTGCTGACAGCTCTTTGAGGCGCGCGTGGAACACAACGCGCCGTCGACCCGGGCCTGGTCCTTACCGGGCGGCGAGCTGCCCATAGCTCGCCGCCCGCAAGCCCGCGCCTACGGTGGCCGGAAGTCGGCTGTTGACTCCCGTCCAGGGCGTCTCCTGCGGCGGCTAGGAGCGCGAGGGTGCAGCGATTGCCTCTCCCTCGCACGCTCCGCCTCCTCCTTCGCGAGCATAACTGCTTCGCAGAAGGAGGTGACGGCCTCCCATTCACTCTCGCTCCGGACCATGGCCTGTATGAGGGCCGGACGCGAGAGGTCGCCGCCGCCGATCGCCGCCAAGAGGACACGGCGGGGTCCCGCCCAAGCCGGGCAGACCTCCACCGTATGCTCCACCGTGTCCTCCGGGCGATCCCCACAGTGGTGACACCCTGGCGTTTCCTCCCGCTTTATCCTGAACAGGAACCTCCCGAAACAACCGTGTCCGGTGAGGACCTGCGTCAGGCAGAAGGTGAGGGCGCCGTGGCGCCTCTCTAGCCACTCCTCAAAGAGGGGACTTATCGCCGCAATTGTGGCGTGCCCAGCGCTGGGTTGCGACAATCGCACTCTCCATGCTGCTATGAGATCCCGCCGGAGCTCTGTCCGCTGTGCCGTGATTTCTCGCGGCAGCGGAGCAACGCCCCGGCGTTTTGCCTCCTCTCGCCACTCCCATATGTGGGCGAGGACTTTGGCCTCCAGATCCCATGGCGGCAATCCGGCAAGGAGGCTCGCCGCCTCAGCGGAGACCGTGCGGTATCCTCGGATGAGCCGGACAGCCATGACCCTTTGGGACGCGATCAACCGGCGGACTGGTCGCCGCCTCAAAGATCGCGCCCATATCGGTGCCCCGTAAAGGGCCATGGCCCGCACGACCCCCGCATAGAGCCTCCGGCAGGAGGCGTTTGGTCCCCCTAGATTGGGAAGGAGCCGCCTCAAGGCAGCCCCGGCCCGCTCCAGTCTGGGAGCCAAACGTCGGAAGTGCTCCACGAAATTCCACCGGCTGTCGAGGACGAGTCCCAGGTACTTCATCGTCAGCTCGACGCCGATGTGAACCCCTCCCGCCGTTATTTGTGAACCCGACGGTGGCGCGTCCCGAGGACCATGAAAACACATGGCCTCAGATTTGTGCAATGCCACCTCGAGTCCCAATTGCCGGACCCTCTCGACAATTGTCGCAACCCCGCGTGTCGCTGCTTCGGCCGCCGCCTGGTGCGACCTCCCCTGCGCCAGGACCAGCGTGTCGTCAGCGTAGCAAACTACGCTGACGCCATCAGGGAGGTCGGCGCGCAGCACCCAGTCGTACCCGATATCCCACAGATGCGGTCCTAGGACCGATCCCTGTGGGACACCGCACGACATCTCTCGCCGGTTCCACTCTCCCCGGTGACCGGGGTAGATGACGGCCCTGTCCGTCAAATAGGCCTCGACAATGCGACGGAGGTAGGTCGGCATCCGGTGATACCCGAGTGCCTCCCTGATGCAACTCCAGGGCAGGGTATTGAAGGCATTCGCGATGTCTAGAGACACCGCCAAGACAACCCCACCCCGGGCCACAGCATCCCCCGTCGTGAGGGCTCGCACGCGCATGATGGCATCCACCGTAGAGCGCCCCCTGCGGAAACCAAACTGGCTCTCCGCCAAATCCGGCCCCACCCGCACCAGCTGCCCGGCAAGGCGGTCTGCAAATACTCTTTCAAAGAGCTTGCCCACCTCGTCCAGCAGCACGATGGGCCGGTAAGCGGACGGAGAGTCCGCAGGGCGCCCCGGCTTCTTGATGAGGACCAGTTTCCCCGTCTTCCAACGAAGTGGGATCCGGCCCCTCTCCAAGCATGCGCTTAGTAGCCCCCTTAGTCGAGGCCCGAGAGCCTCCAAGGCCAGGACCCAGGCTTTTCCAGGTAAGCCGTCGGGTCCTGGGGCGGTGTTTCTGGCATTCAGCCTACGTACCGCCACTCTCAACTCTACCTCGGTCACCTCCGGAGCATCGTCGTCGTCGTCAGTGTGGTCCGCATCTGGCATCGCAGGAGGCGGAGCCATGGACGGGGGAGTATGTTCCCCTCGCGAAGGGAACAGAGCGCTCACCACGTCCTCCACGAGCTGGGGCCGGAGACTCTGCGTCAGCGGGGGAGCCCATGGGCGGAGTTTATCCCGCACCATCTTGTAGGGGCGTCCCCACGGGTCTCTGTTCAGAGTCCCCAGCGACTCCTCGCGGGCCAGCCCCCTGGCCCGCAAGATCTCCGCTCGGAGGGCGGTCTTCGCCGCTCTGTACCCCTCGTACAGCTCCGCCTGCACGGCTTCCGTATCCGGAGGGCGGATACGGAGCCTGCGGTGCCTGGTGTACCGGCGTCTCGCAGCCACGCACGCCTCGCGCAGAGACGTCAGCTCCGGCGACCACCAGTACACCTGGCGCCGGGCGCGTCCGGATCGAATCACCCCTTGCACTCAAACGATCAACTATTGACGCAATAACATTGACAGCTCATAAGCGTCAATGTTTTCGCGTGACCAAGAGTTGCCTAGTGTTCCGTGACCATGTCAGATTTTCAGCCAGGCTTAAAAATATTGCGCAATACTGACCCTACACGATGCATCGTGTAGGATCAGTATTGCACAATATTTGCGCAATGAAAAAATTTAAAATGAAACGTCTTTTGTCCTACACGTTTCACATGCTACACATTTCATTATCATTAAATATTATTGTTTGTTATTGAATTGTATATGCATTGACGTTCCCAGTCGGCATACGAAAATCCAATCAAATATATCCTATATGTTTAGTCAAGATAACTAGTCGGCTGATCAGCAAAATTCATAGTAGGCCCATCATCATCATCATCAGCCTATTGCAGTCCACTGCTGGACATAGGCCTCTCCTATTGCACGCCATTCAATTCGATTTTCGGCAACTCTCATCCAGCAGCTACCAGCAATCCTGCGAAGATCGTCGCTCCACCTAGCCCAAGGGCGTCCCACCTTAGGCCTGGAGATGGCCCTCAGCAAGTCTTAGGCCATGGTGTTCCATGGCCCTCGGCTCACACATCGTGGTCGGGGGGGCTCGGATCGCTCTGTCGAGTCTATCATAAAGTACCTGGGATTGATGCTCGACAGCCGGTGGGACTTCGGCCCCTATTTCCGGCGGCTGGCGCCCAAGTTGTTGGGTGCGGCTGGAGCGCTATCAACGCTGCTTTCAAAACATTCTGGGGGGGCCCGAGCGCCGCCTGTTGGTGGCTCTACATGGGGATCGTGTGATCGATGGCCCGGTATGGGGCCCCGGTGTGGGCCTCTGACCTGACGACCGGCAGTATCGCAATACTGCGGAAACCGCAGAGAGCGATGGCCGTCAAAGTCATCAGGGGATATCGCACGATCTCCTACGAGACGGCCTGCGTACTGGCTGGATCCCCGCCCTGGGACCTCGAGGCGAAAGTACTCGCGTCATTGTATCGGTGGCGCGAGGAAGCGAGGGCGCGGGGTGAGCGACCGATGCAGCGACACATGGAGCTGCGTCGGTTTCAGCTTCGCGAGGTCCTGTTGGCAGAATGAAGGGACAGGCTTACACGCCCTACCGCTGGCCTCGTCACCATCGAGGCGGTCCAGCCGGTGCTCGAGCGCTGGCTCAGAGGAGGCACGGCTCCCTGTCATTTCGGATGACACAGGTGCTCTCGGGGCATGGTTGCTTCGGGAAGTACCTGTGTCGCATAAACAGGGAGCCGGACACCCGGTATCACCACTGCGTCGACTGAAGAGGACACGGCGCGGCATACGCTGGCAGAGTGTGCCGCCCGGGAGGAGCCGCGCCGTGCCCTCATCTCAGAAGTAGGCAGCGACACCACCGCGTCCTAGGACTCTTCCCGCCACCAGTGGCCTCCTCTGTTCAGGAGGGGGGAGTGAGGTGTTTGTCTCCCCCCGCGACGTCTAAGAGGGGCGTGCGTGGAACACTACGCGCCGCCACTATCTGGACCACAAACTGAAAACTGAAACAAAAAATGTTTTATTGTGGCTTAGTAGTTCTTATCTTTCCGTATTCCATGCAAATATACAGTGACTTCCAAAAGATAGTCGACATGTTTCCACTTCAGCTGTCTATATTTTTATTAAAAAAAAAATAAAAAAATCAGGTACTCACTCCTTAGGAAGTGGAAAATGTCAACTAACTTTTGGAGACCACTGTATGTAGTTACCTATCTACATAGATTTGATCAATAAACTAACGTTAGCTTAAGCTTTTACACTGAGCCCAACTCATCTAAAATTAAATTGAATAAAAATATTCTATTTCACATATGTAAACCTACATGGGCACTTATGAAACGTTAGAAGCTAGGTTTACCTCCAATTTGTCGTTACCTATGGAGAAGAGCTGGCAAGAAATTCCACGGTTACTCTTTTACATAATTCAATATTTTTAACTTTGCCATCGACTCAAGAGCAGCGGTGAGTAGTGGTGGCCCAGTGATAACGGTCGCGACTTACGAGTTAAAGATCGTAGGTTCGAACCCAGAGAGGCGCTTTACTTTGTGTAAATTATTTCATCACCACTGCTCTCAAAACGGTGAAGGAAACATCGTGAGGAAACCAGCATGTCTTAGAACCAAAAATTCGAAGACACGTTACATTTACCAACCCACATTGGGCCCGCGTGGTGGATTACGGCCCACTCCCTCTCACAGAGAGGAGGGCTGTGACCCAGCAGTGGGAACATTATAGGCTGATTATGCTATGCTTATGCATCGACTCAAAAAGATGAAGATCATGCATAATTGTTATTAGGTATTGATTTATTAGTATTGATCACTGTATACAAAATATTATTTTTATTACATAGATTTGACTACATTGTTACCAAAGTGTTACTCGTTGGAGAAACTTTAAGATGCAGCATACCATGTTTGGGGGTTCTCGAGGATTCTTAACCTATGTCACATATTCACGTTTTACGACACTCACTTGAGTACACACGGCGGACTGTATCTTATATTCAAGAAATACACGGGTATCTAACATAAATAAATACACGGGTATCTAACATTAATAATTGGACCGCTTCGTTGTTGTAGTGTTCGCTACAGTTACTGCTGAGCATGAGGTCTTGGGTTCGAATAACAGGTCGGGCAAAGTGTTAATGCCTTTTTCCATTAAGAATTTCGCATTAACAGCCCGTGGTCAAACCACGAACTGCTACTGATTTGATAGCAATGAACTCGCCCCCTATTCCATAGGACTTTCATAACCGAAATATGGGTGTACTATAGGTACACCTCTGGCAAACCCTTTGGGGATAACCGGCATGATGTTATGTTTTTTTTTACTAGCCTTCTCTGTCCCACTCCTGGGCAAAGCCTCCCTCCACTCCTTCCATCTTTCGCCAGCCCACGCGTCCTTCCAGTTTTGTGGGAACCTATCCAGCTCATCCCGCCATCTCCTGCCAGTGATGTGATGTCATGTGGTCTGCCGCGACCCCGCGTAACTGTCTCAGGGCACCAATTCTGTGCTATATGGGCCCACAGTTTATCCGGCATGCGGATATGTCCTGTCCAGTCCCATTTAAGCTAGGCAGCCTTTGGAGCCACATCAGCTATCTTTGTTTTGGAGCGCAGTATTGTGTTCCGAACACGATCCGTTAATTTAACGCCTAGTATACTGCGCTCTATTGCTCGTTGGCAGACCTTCAAAGACCATGTCTGTGCACCATAGGTTAAAACTTATGTTATTAATATCACTTATATTGTTGATGTGCTCTTCATCTTGATCTTTTTCCTTTATAAAATCCACTTTACGTTTCACGTGCCTGTACATTTATAAATAAAATGTGTTTTATTAGAACAACAACAAACACTTATGTAAGAAGTTATGATTAAGTAGCTTCAGTAAATATGAATCATGCTCAATGTGTGTGGTTTATTTGGGGTATTAAGAAGTAATGATGTCATAAAGCGATCATTTTGTAAAGAGGTTGGTATAATATTATAGTGATATCACCAAGAGGTTTTCATTAAAAAACTTAACTAATCAACATGATGTCCGTGACCTATGCGCTGTTTATTATATATATAGTTATTGTAATTACAATACAACGTACATGTTGTATTGTAATTACAAGGGAGAGGAGAGAACGCGTGTTATTTTCAAGCAAGGAAAGCATGCAGCTGTCTTTAGAAAAAAAAATGATACCTTCACTTTACCAAATGTTCATCCACTAAAATCCATAACAATAACCCTTCTGCAAAACTGAGATAGCTAATATTGCCCAAATAAAATACCACTCATCCTGTATAACGGGCCCCCGAGTGTGAAGGGATGACAATGCGCGCGTTACAAAAGGGATGTTGGGGAAAAACGACAGTGCGAACAAGCAGCATTGAGGACGCGCTCTGATTGGCATTCGGTCGGCTTCGGCGGCAGTGATTAACGAATTTCGCGCGTGCCTTGTGGTTAGGGTTGGCAACTGCTGATGATTATTGTGACTTTGAATGTCAAAAGCAACCTTTTATTGAAAGTGTCGTATTGGAGTTAAGTGTTGTTGAAATTGAAAGCCTATAGATTAATTCTGTCATTTTAAGTATAAACCAAAAAATTGCGAAATGAAAATTGTACTCAAAATATTGAAGTAATATTAGGGTTTATTTATAAACATTACTTAAAGTTAAGTTATGATTACCGACTACGTAACCATACATTTAATGAAGATTAAACGTCTCTTAAAAAAAAAAAACAAAAATTATTTATTTCTACAACATAAATTAGTCTAAACAGATTAGTGGTGTGGTCTCTTAACTTATAGCAACGTTTATAAATGAATGGTTTGCAGCATTTTACTATTGGACATAGTAATTACAAATTAACCCCATTTGTAATTACTATGTCCAATAGTAAAATGCTGCAAACCATAAATTACAATTTAGTAGACTATTCTAGAACGCAATAAAAGAACAAAGTAATTCATTTCTTCCAAAGTTTGCATCGCAAAAATATTACAATGCCGATACTTTTACAATTGAGCGCAAGTTTAAATCGAGAAACGTCCGTTCTCCCAGTAACAAAATCATATTACTTTCTTTAATATAAACCATAAAACTAAGTAATATTCTTTCAAAAAGATCTTTTAAAACAAAAAAAGATTATTTCAAATAAATCTAAAAAACTACTTTGACGCTACTGTAATCAGAAAAGCTCTAAAGAAGTATTTATCCTTTTCTCAACTTCGCTCGTATTTTGCCCCCGCCGTATAGAAACTCATATACCCGAAAAATTGTAATTTAAGTGCAAATTGCGGGTCTCAGATTACACATCCTTACGTCCAAGTATAATATTCGCTGAGTTTGTAAAAAAAAATTATATTTTTAGTTACATTTCTGTGGGATGATTAGTGTGTGCTGAGGGAAAAGATGAATCTTGTAGTAAAGTCATGTAGGTGGATAAGTAATTTGAGCAATAATTTAGCCTTTTGTGGATATTTAAATTACTGAAAAAATTCACTTACACTGACTCCGGTGTGAGAATAAGTTTAGATCCAGTTTTTAAACGATTTTTACGTAATATTTCATACTAGCTATTGCCCGCGACTTCGTCTGCGATCCAAGATGAAAAGTAGCATATGGCCTTACCCAGGTCATGGTCTATCTGTGTGCCAAATTTCATCCAAATCCGTTCAGCCAATTTCGCGTGAAAGCGTAACAAACATACAAACTCACTTTCGCATTTATAATATTAAAGTTAGGATTCATTTTTATTCGACCATAATCTATAGTTATACCCCATAAGATTAGTAACTATTTTTTCAAAAGTATATACAAGCTAGATTTTACAATTAAAAAGAGAAATTTGAAAAGTCAAACAACGATTCTACTTCGGTATGGAAATTGGTACTTACATACCTTAAAGTAAAACGTCTTGCGAATACTTACATAGTTACCTGTACCTACCAGTACCTAACGTACAAATATGTATGGGTTCCAGTTCGGGGCAAAGCAGTCGGCTCGTCCTTTGATCCCTGTATTGCTATTCATAACTGAGACCACTTCAATCTGAAACGTATGGACCTCACTTCTGAACTACATACAATGACTATTTTGATTTGGAAAACCCAATAACGGGAATATGAACTTTATGTAGCAGATTTTACAGAAGTAATTGAAATGTGCGTGTAGCTATGCGATTTTTTATTAATTGAAAAGTGATTTAATTTCAGTAAGTACGTTTTTACAAACACTTTTACACGTCAAAAATAAATAATGAGTTCGGTATTTCCTAACCGACTACTCTGAGAAGAAACACGGAAACAAACTCAGAGGGAACTGTTTCTTTAATCTTGGCCAGATCATGCGAGGACCATGTAGTATCAGAAATGGTCTTGAGGAGAGAAGCACGCCGATTTCATTTGTTTTATTAAACTCGAAAGTTTTACGGATCGATCTAAAAATTAAGCTACTCTCGTTCGAAACCATTAGGTTGGTATAGACTTGTGTTTTCATAAGATACATATATCTAGGACAGAGTAAAGGTTAAGGGTACTCGGAATTCCCAATATTCTAATAGCTGCATGTCGTTGGCATAGAATTTCGATATTAACTAATCGTTTGGTTATTACGTAGAGGTCCAATGGCAGTCTAGCTAGGCTGAAAGGCAAACCTACTAAAGAAAAGATATGGTGGTTAATATAGTCAGGAGATTTGCACACTACGTTAATTTGCCGTGCTATGCCAATCCATAGAACTGTCAAAGAATGACAGTTGTGATCTGAATAGATAGATATATTCTTTATTATTTACACCATATATGGGCAACGCCCGGCCCACGAGCCGGATGCGGCCCGATCTGACTTTTGATCCGGCCCGCGAAATATTTTCAAATCGCGCGTGAAAAAAGGATATTAATTCTCAGTTCACGACAACAAGAAAGAAAGACTAGCATTATTCCAGGGTAATTCAAACCTTACGCGAAAAAACTGATACTTTCAGGATAGATGTTGTCCACTGCTTGTTTTGCGCACCTTTTTTACATAAGATTGCGGTGTTTACAAGGAATTTATAACAAAATGTTATAAGTCACAATTTTATCGCTACTCACTCGTCTATTATGTACCTATGGCCCGTGACTTCATTAGTGTCTATCATTTATGGTTTCCCCGTAACTTTCCAAAGGTTGCCCATCCCTGATTTACACCATAAAAATTACAGACATTTTACAATGGCTGACACAATGGGCGGTCTTATCGCTAAAAGCGATATTTTCAAGACAAGCTTTGAATGGATTAAGGCAGAAGCAGTGACAATACTGAAGGTAGTCTGCGATGTACCATTTACATACAGGGTGGCAGGGCCATCGAAGGGCAAACTGTAACCATGGATTCAGCACATGAGTTTGGACCCCATAGCGACATATACAAAAATATACTATTTGAATATATACACAATTTAGCAGTGTTGGCACAGTGGCATCGGCTCCGACTTACAAGTTGTAGGTCGTGAGTTCGAACCCAGGCAGGCACTTTACTTTGTGTAAATTATATCATCACCACTGCTCTCAAAACGGTGAAGGAAAATATCGTGAGGAAACCGGCATGTCTTAGAACTAAAAATTCGACGACATGTGACATCCACCAACCCGCACTGGGCCCGCGTGGTAGATTATTGGCCACTCCCTCTCACAAAGAGGAGGCCTGTGTCCCAGCAGTAGGAACGTCATAGGCTGATTATGTATGCACAATTTAAGTTGTTAGTCAATTTAACAAACAATTAAGTACTTTCCCTGAATATACATTAAAGAAGAATATTGCCCAAAAACTAATCTGTTGAGATAAACGTTGTTCTATCAAATTCCCTGTTCACTAAAATTATCATGTCCAATCAGGAACCTTTAGGTAAAGGTCTTATTGTATAAGAACAGATACTAAATTATGAGATCCCTCGACATAATAATTGAGTCTGTTACTGACAGGTTACAACGGTATTGTTCTAAATTATAGACTAATACCGTAGATGAAGGCAATCCAATCTCCGAGGTAATTACTGGTTTGTTAGCATTATAATGTAATTTTTATTCAGAATGGTTTCAGTGTTTCCAATGACTTGGTAGGTATGTTCAGTCAGGGAAATTACCTATTATTTAAGGAAATTGACGTACATTTTCCTAAGTTCCGTGTGAGGACTATTTCATACAACTTTCAAAGAATGACAGTTGTGATTTGAATACAGGTACGGACAATTTGAGTTGATAGTCAATTTGTTTACTACTTCAACTCGTGAATTAGTAAGAACCCGTAATTTCAGATGTTCGAAATCGAAAGACCGCACCGAGATCTTGTGTCCAAGTTATATAAATCTACATAAATAAAAGAAATAGAGATTGAACGTCGCACCTGATTAGGGAGCATTTAGTAAACTGTCCGGCACGCTCAAGGGAAACGTACCTGTGAACCTGAAGCGCAGAGCTTTCGAGCAGTGTATCCCCCCGTAATGGTCAATGGCTTAAAGACTTGGACGCTCACCAAGCAGATCATACACAAGCTGCAAGTCATTGAGAGAGCAATGGAGCGTGCTATGTTAGGTGTATCACTTCGAGACCGAACTAACTATTAAAACATGGGAAAAATTCACGAAAAAATAATTATGATATAGTACATAACGATACGTGTTACTTAAGTAATCCATTACTGCACGGCGAGGGTGCTAAACGCCGCGCATTAATACTAATTAAGTCATACGTATCGTATACCATTTTATAGCTCGTGTGTCTTAAACTCGTACTTAAGTAACGCTTTTCTGTATAAAAATGGACTAGTTAAATCACAGATAAGCATGACTTAAGTGTGGGTTTAGGTCACAGAGTGCTATAAATTCATTTTCTCACACATTTTGTATTTATTGATTCTGAGACCGTAAGCGGGTCCACTAGTATGACATAAAACCACATGTTCCATTTCGAGTCGACATTAAAACGTAATGGAATGCAATTATATTCTAATATGGACTCGAGATTAACAAAAGTTATATATTATGTACAATTATACCACATTAAAAGCAATTTAAAAGACATAAAACCACTTTTCACTTACAACTTAATCCTAATTGTCTTAATTTTTCAAAGGCTCTACTATTAGGCAATAATGGGCTTAAAAGCTTAGAGATTTGAATAAACAATAAATTCGTACTAAATCCAGTCCATGCTGTATTAAAGGAAGTTCGATCGCTATTCACAGTGATTAACGAACATTTTGTACGCCACATTGTCTTTACATAAAGCATTCGGTAACAGTAGTCTAAGTTTGGCAGAAACTTGTTTTTATGCTCACAGTTCGGCCAAGAAGTCTAAGTGTTCCAATACTATGTAAATCGGTAGCGCTTGTAACCGAATGCTGGAAACTTCGAGATGGAAGATTACGATTGCATGGATTTTAGAACCGCAGAAATGCATGTGCGTTACCGATGTTTTTGTCGTTGTTTTTTTTTTCACGTAAAGAAAGAAAGAAAGAAAAAACATTTATTTAGCACAGACTATAAGACACACAATACACCAGATACATACATCAGATAAGACTAATAAAAAATCAAATAGAAAGTATAAAGACCGATGTAAGAAGTAGCTCGCTAGTTAGGGATCTGGGATAATCGAACCATGTTTTAGTGAATTATTTCTGTTTTCAGCATTCTTCTATTTTGCAGGTCCTATGGTTAGGACTGCGATGGTTCTTAGCCAAATTTTTCAACATTGAAAAATCTGATGTACCTAATATAATCATTCCAGCACAATGATCAGAAAAGTCTTTGTTCCAGACTACCTACACCAGCTGGTCTGTTCTGTCAAATTCTCACCATGAAAACTTATGTGAAGTGAGCTCACTATTGACACCTCACTTCACCTAAGTTTTCAAAGTGACATTTTTACAGAATAGATCGACTGGTGTCAAATCTCATGTCAACTATTTATGCTATTCTGTTATTATTTTGTATTTGATGCTATTCTAGCCACCCTGCGTCCACATAAGTTTAACAGCGGCGACATAAGTTTAACAGTGTTCCCAGTACTTTCACTGATCACACTTGATCCTGCTTTCAAGAACTGCTTGGGATTAGTCCCAAGGAGTATATCTGAACAACATCGTACAGACAATACTACTGAATTCCCTGTCCTCAGTGAGGCGGTGGAGTAGAAGACGCTTGTGGACAAGTGACAAAAGACCCGGTGCGGTCTCCGAGCCTCGCCGACACAGATTTACGGCGAAGAGAATCCTGTCGAGCTTCCATTAAATTGAACCGTTAAGAGCGATTTATTACAAAAACTGCAGATGCAGAGAATAACGTCTTCTTTATTGGGTTTATCTTAATTAAATCAATATTAAAGACAAAGTTTCGTTGGAGTCCGATTTTTTAGAGCGAAGATATGAGCCCGTAGAAAGCATGAAAAACAAAACCAAGAGGGGTAACTATTAATTTACCCGTAAAAACTATTCCAAAAAAGCTCTTTAACAGCAATAATAGGAACGTGTTGGAGCAACACGTTCCTATTATTGCCGTTAAAGAGCACATAAGCCCAAAGGACAGGTGTTTTGGTATCGATATACATATAAGGAAACAACAAACTATCTCAAACACCGTATATTTATAAAAACAAATCTAAAGGAATAAAAGGTGAACCTTAAAAAAAACTAATTTACCTTATTATTAGTAACAAATTAGGTAGGTGACTATAGCTATATCTCAATATTGCCAGCCAGTTAATAATTTAATACCGAGGTTAATACTGAGGAATCTATGGTAAATAGTCAGCGGGCGAAACATTCACGGTTGATTTAGGGAGAAAGCACTTGACTGCAAGATTCTCGACTGGCTGGAAAGTTGTCAGCGTGTGCGCAATTTGGAATCCTGTAATAAATATCCATGGATCACGACAATATCCTTTTAACAACCGGAAGGGCTCACAGATCACTTCCTAACACTATTCCAACAAAATCCTTACCTTTTAAAACATGGAATAAGGTTTGTAGTATCACTCAAGCGTATTCAAGGGCAAATAGACGCCATCATGGTTCAATAACCCTGCCATGGATCACAAACCGGAACTAGATGGAGCATCCCAAAAATCTCCCCTATTTCGGGTAAAATGATTAGAGGATAAACACTACACCAAGACACTTAAGGGCCTTACTCTCGTTTAGTACCGTAACACGGTCACTTTATGAAGAATATTTCTCATTAACGGCTTGATTAGAAGATCTGAAAAAAATATATTGTTGGTATAGGTTCATGTACAACATTTCTGAAACAGGATTTTTTCGTATGGCTAATACTTTTCCCTTAAAATTTTTTTTAGCAAAACGCTATTTTTTCCTAATATTCCATATTACTTCTAAACGGCTTTGATGTTTGCAAATATTTTTACACTGAAAAATTGATGGTTAGAGGTACTATAGAAATGAAACAGCTTATGTAAATCAATCAACATTTGCAAAGAAAATTTCCCCACTTTGAGATTGAGCTTCAGAGGTGCTCTGCGCGGGCGCGGGCGGCAGTCGTGCGTTAGCACTGAGACGGGAGGGCTGTGTCGCTCGCTGCTCCGCTCCGGCTATCGACCGACTACGCGCGTTTGCCTGGGTTAGTGCAAATATTTACGAACGAATTGTATCAGTGTGCGTTTATTGACTAGCTCGCTGCAGATGGCCCATTTCTATTGTGCGCGTCAGGACGCTTACGATAGTATACAAGTAGTAAGGCTTATCTTACTAATATTAAAATGAGAAAATATTGAATTTGATCAAAATAAAAGTCCAAGATGGCGGCTGCGAAAATTTTCAAGTTTTTCATCATGGGTATCGTTTTCATACTTTTCGAGGGTGATAAAGCCGATAGTGAGGTCAAAAAAAAATCCAAAATGGCGGCTGCAAATTTTTTAAATATTTCATCATGGGTGTCGTTTTCATACTTTTCGAGGGTGATAAAGCCGATAGTGAGGTCAAAATAAAAATCCAAAATGGCGGCTGCAAAAATTTTCAAATATTGCATCATGGGTGTCGTTTTCATACATTTCGAGGGTGATAAAGCCGATAGTAAGGTCAAAAAAAAATCCAAAATGGCGGCTGCAAAAGTTTTCAAATATTTCATCATGGGTATCGTTTACATACTTTTCGAGGGTGATAAAGCCGATAGTGAGGTCAAAATAAAAATCCAAAATTGCGGCTGCAAAAAATTTCAAATATTTCATCATGGGTGTCGTTTTAATACTTTTCGAGGGTGATAAAGCCGATAGTGAGGTCAAAATAAAAATCCAAAATGGCGGCTGCAAATTTTTTCAAATATTTCATCATGGGTGTCGTTTTCATACTTTTCGAGGGTGATAAAACAAAACAAAAATCGAATAGTCCGGGAGCCGAGTAGGTCGTCTTGCGACTGCCTACTGCCGCGCGTATTTGTATGAAGATTTTGTTTTTTGTTAGGTATGATAATTTTGTGAGTTTCATAGTTGGGCACACACACTAAAATGTAACTAACAGGCCTATGGTGATTTATCGAGGTAGGCACTGCTTATATGCCTTTATGCAATACACGCCACTGACTGATATACTCTGAGTATTCGCGCGAGTCAAGATAACGAGGTTGAACAGTCAACAGCAGAGATAACGCTACCACCCCATAACAATGGGATGAGCGGAATTGATTATAAATAAATATAAATATGAATTAGTCAAGATAACGAGACGAAACAGTAGAGATACCGGACGGGTACGGAAGCGATAAAGATAAATGAATTGTGGTGACAACCAACCTGCCCCCACCAAGATAACGAGATAACCCAGTCAAGATAACGAGACGAAACAGTAGAGATACCGGACGGGTACGGAAGCGATAAAGATAAATGAATTGTGGTGACAACCAACCTGCCCCCACCATTGTATTAGCTGATAAGACTTAGTATATAAACTAACCCAAATATAATTTAGACACATTATTGTATTGACTCTACAACATACCACTGTACTACTAACACGTTTTGAGAATAAAATTAGTTTTATCTCTATCACGAGTCTCAGTCTTTTAACTGGCGCCCAACGTTACGGGCATTTCTTGAAGAAATTATCAATCAAGGCGACGTGCTGAATTGCTGTATCTCCGCTACCAGACACCGAACCAAGAAGATTACTCTATCAAACCTGCCCAGAACCTACAAATAAAGAAAAAGATTCAAGAACAAATAAAGAAAAAGATTCCTGCAAGGTGACGCTGACTCAGAGAAAAACTCTTCTCCGTACACATCAAGGTGACGCTGGCCAAGAAGAACTTCTCTTCGTACATCGCAGTATAGAAGCTCATCGGAGTAAATCGACGGACTTCAAAGACCCGACTCTACGAAGCCTCTACTACATCCAGATGAAGACAGTGATAGCCCTCATCATTCTCACAACACAACTGTAAGTACACGTGATTATTTCCCGTTTAAAACAACCTCAAACTGGCATTTACTCCTTCAGGTAGAAAATTAGTAAACACCCCAAAGTTAATAATGACACCACCCGTAGATTCCAACTCCCAAATTAGACCAGAAAGTAATATTCCTATTCCCCAGTTCTCTGGAGAAGGTGGAGAAAGGTACCTACACGGTTTTATCACCGCAGTAGAACGTTTTATTCAAATAACCTCTGGCACAGATGCGCAGAAAGTCAATATAATCTTGTCAAAAATAACAGGCAATGCGGCTACTCTCATATATAGCTACCCCCATAACTTCACTTGGTTAGAAATTAAAGAAATCCTAAAACAACAGTATGGATCATGGAATAGAACGATAGGAGATGTGTTTCAGGAAATTAATAACTTAAGACCAAGCTCACCAAGCTTAACTAACGTTATATACGAGTTACAAATGTTAATAGCTGAAGGATGTACAATTAACCAACATGTACACACCGGTTTAAAGGAAATAGCTAACCAAAAGTTAATATCACTCCTACCACCTGAATATAAACCAGCCTGTGAAAAATTAGACTTCCTAGAAGCTTGCCTTAGAGCTAGAACTCTTGACAAAGAAGGATACGTAATTAACATCAGAAATACGGGAAACAAACCGAATGGTCATACTCAACCTTTCGTTAAAAATAATTTGAGCTCAACCCACCAACAACACAACGCCCTTGTGTATAATTCAAACCTTGGTAATAGACCTGTCCAGCAGAGACACACATATCCAATCTCACCTTTCTCGGCTAGGATTCGGATGCAACAAGCAGGACAAGCTAAACAACCTTGGTATGGCAACCATAATAATAAGCAAACTCACGCTCACCCTGAGCGTAATTTCAATAATAATGCTAATAATTTTAATCAAAGACCTCCATGGCAACCAACTCGACCAAACTGGCAACCAAAACCACAAATTCCCGAATTACAGGATAAAGACGCGACTATGCGAACTGTAACAGAACGACCTCAATTAAAAAGAAACCGAGTATTTAACATCGACGAACCTGAATGTAATAGTGATGACTATCCCGATACCCCTTTTGAAGAATACATGCAGCAATGCGCCAACGAATATTTTACAACACAAACAACACAAAACAATGATCAAATTTGTGAACCAACACACGAATATGACCCAAACTCGGAGGATTTTCAAACGGATTCACCCCAGAATACCCCAACATAAATTCTACACCTAATCATACTCAACTACCATACATTAAAATACCTAATACAGACGAAAAAATACTAATAGACACCGGATCAACACGCTCATTTATTAAACCCAATATAGCTAAAGAATTAATATCGGATGGATACGCGACTTATATTGACGAAACATTTTCAGTCCAAACCCCGCACGGACTCTCGAAACATAATGGTAAAATAATAACCTACCCCATGGTAAATATCTTCGGACATCACAGTAATCCAATAGAATTTTATATGTTCGACTTCTCTAATAAATACGAATACCTAATAGGATGGGACACATTAACTAAACAAAACCTATTAATCATTCCTAGCGAGAACAAAATAAAAACACCAGACGATATAACTATACTATTACATTATCAAGAAAACAAGTCTATTACCTTAGACCAAATCTTAAAAGAGAACGAAGATTTATTCGCGGAAGACGCGGCACAAACCTCATTTACCGCCGTTATACATCACCTTACGTTAACAAAAAACGAACCAATTTACCAACGCGCGTACCGGCTACCAGAAACACAACGAGTAGAAGTCACTCGCCAGATTAAGGAAATGTTAAAAAATAGAATAATCAGACCTTCAGACTCCCCATGGTCAAGCCCAGTGCACCTAGTGGAAAAACATGCAGACCCAGGAAAACCAAAGAAATGGAGATTAGTTATAGATTACCGTAAACTCAATGATCAAACCAGAGACGACAAATTCCCTCTACCAAACATAGACGATATATTTTCAAAATTAAATGGAGCCAAATATTTCACTACATTAGATTTAACCGCCGGCTACCATCAGATTGAAATGGACCCTGAATCAATACCATTAACTGCCTTTTCCACACCTGACGGACATTACGAGTACACTCGAATGCCCTTCGGATTAAAAACAGCACCAGCTACATTCCAGAGAGTAATGAATAACGTATTAAGGAAACATTTAGAAAATAGGGAATGTCTAGTCTACCTAGACGACGTAATAATATTTGCCGCCACAAAGGAAGAACACCTAACTAGATTACAAGCAGTGTTCAACACCCTAAGACATTACAACTTACGGATTAACCATGAAAAATGTAAATTTATGCAAACTAGCGTCAAATTTCTAGGACATATCCTAACAGAGAAGGGACTCAGTCCATGCCCAGAAAAAATCAAAGCAATCACCAGATTTCCACCACCTAAAACAACCAAAGAAATCAAGTCATTCTTAGGACTAGTATCCTATTATAGGAAATTCATACCAAACTTATCCAAAATAGTAAAACCTATAACTGAGTGTACAAAGAAAGGAAAAGAGATAAAACATGATAAACCATTTTTAGAAGCTTTCCAAAGAGCAAAAGACTTAATCACTAACCCACCAGTCCTAGCATATCCAGACTTTAATAAAATATTCACAGTAACGACTGATGCAAGTGATATAGCATTAGGAGCTGTTATTTCACAAGAAAATCATCCTATAGCATACACATCTCGAACACTAACAGAAACGGAACAAAAATATAACGCGACTGAAAAAGAACTACTAGGCATACTTTATGCCCTAACACAATTTAGACCCTACATCTATGGGCGACACTTTAAACTTGAAACAGACCACCAACCACTAATATGGATAACCAAACTTAAAGAACCAAACGCTAAGCTTACCAGATGGAAGTTAAAACTACAAGAATACGACTATGAAATATCACATAAAAAGGGAAGTACTAACCACGTAGCAGACGCTCTGTCTAGAATCGTACTAATGCATAACTCAGACCAAGCAACGGTACATAGCAACTTCGATGACTCAGATGAAGGATTCATAATAAAATCAGAACACCCCCCTAGGCGTATGAATAGAATATTTGTAACGACAGAACCATATCAAGTGGAAGTAATAAAAAAAGACAACCACACGTCTCATGGAGACATAGAACGGTTTCACTCCACCCTAATAGAGAGATTAAGAGTACAACAGGAACTAAAGAAAGCAGACGTTAACTTAGCAGTACTAGCGTATAACTCCACTATACATAGTGCCACTAAAAAAACACCTAACGAATTACACTTTTTACGAGAAATTAACTTACCCGTGCAGAACAAACAAACCTCTGACTACCTAAAGAAGATAAACGACAAATTAGAAAAGGTAAAAGAAAGCACACTCAAAAGGAGTAATGAACTCAGAACACCTGTGACTAAAGAAATCACCACAGGAACTAAATTCTATATCGCTAAGCATGATAGATCAAAACACGTGAACCCCTTTAGAGGCCCATACATAATAAAAAAAATACTCCCACGAAATAAATTCTCCTATGACTCCAGAAATAAAGAACACCAAATTCACATTAGTCAAATTCGTGTTACAGATGCGACGCAAACATCATCAGATTAGAACAGGGGATCAGTATCATACCTCAAAGGAAGGTACAAATACAAGAAGACGAATGGAACTTAATCTATCCTATTAATCTAGAACCGCTCCAAACTAATTATGAGTCTATAACGAACCTATATAACAACGAGGGACTAACTAATGATATACGACACCAAAGAACAGAATATTTAAAAACACACTTAAGTGAATGTCTATCGCGAATGCAAATCAAACGAGGATCCAAACGAGGACTTATCAATGGATTAGGATCTATAATTAAAGCTATCTCAGGAAATCCAGACAATGACGACATGATAAACATAGAAAAGAAATTTAGTTTAGCAGCCAACGCAATGACCACAATGAATCACAAAATAAATAATGTGACACATCAACTTAACCAGTTAATAACAATTGTAAACCGTAAACTCAACTCTAGGGATTACTTCTTACAAGAAGTAATATTAGTATACGAAACACTGAAAGACATCTGCGAACATCTCGAAGAAGCTTACGTCCTAGCCCAACACAATATCTTGCAACCCGCAATATTTAACGAAATACATTTACAGCAAGGTTTAGATAAAATCCCCAGCAAAATTAACGTAGTACGAGACATAAACAAACTACAATCCCTAATAGTCCCAAGCGTTGCTATACAAAACAAACTATTAATATTCCAATTCGCTTTACCCATGGTCTCTAAAGAACAATATAATCTAGAAACAGTAGTTAGCATAATCACCCCATCTAACCAATATTGTCAAATGCCTAGTATTAAGAACGGCCAGTATTTAACGGGAACCAATCATGTGTATAAAGTAGACAAATGTAACAACAATATATGTACAGCTTCACCAACAAAGAAATGTGTAGAAGAAAGCATTCTGAAACAACGCAACAACTGTAGCGTTATAAAAATCTACTGTCCAGAACAATACTCATACAAAATTCAAAATGACTTATATTTCCAGTTCAGATTAAAGGAACAAACAATCTATGATAGATGTGCCGACAGAAGCGTGACCATCGTAGACTCCTATATAGAAGACAACACCAAATGCGGAAGCACTCAAGATCCTGTGGATATTCAGACCTTTACTGAAGTCACAGAACCAGCAAACGAGTTACCAATGACGTTACCAGAAAATATGGACAACATAGAAGAGCAGATCGCAGCCATCAATAGACCCGACTTAACCTCTGATAAGATCAAAAACATAGGGATCCTGACCTACATAACGATACTAACCATAATCTTGTTAACTATCGTCTTTTTAACTCGTCGAATCATAAAAACCCGACAGAGTACAAAAAGACTAGAAGGGGAGAGTCAAGATAACGAGGTTGAACAGTCAACAGCAGAGATAACGCTACCACCCCATAACAATGGGATGAGCGGAATTGATTATAAATAAATATAAATATGAATTAGTCAAGATAACGAGACGAAACAGTAGAGATACCGGACGGGTACGGAAGCGATAAAGATAAATGAATTGTGGTGACAACCAACCTGCCCCCACCAAGATAACGAGATAACCCAGTCAAGATAACGAGACGAAACAGTAGAGATACCGGACGGGTACGGAAGCGATAAAGATAAATGAATTGTGGTGACAACCAACCTGCCCCCACCATTGTATTAGCTGATAAGACTTAGTATATAAACTAACCCAAATATAATTTAGACACATTATTGTATTGACTCTACAACATACCACTGTACTACTAACACGTTTTGAGAATAAAATTAGTTTTATCTCTATCACGAGTCTCAGTCTTTTAACTCGCGCGGCTGTTACGCACGAACGCGGAAGGTTTATCTACTGAGCGGCCGTAGGTGATTATTTCAAGGTCACTAACGAGACATGATACTGTTACATTACTATACTATAACAGTGTTAACAGTTTTCGTAGTTCAACTGTTACTTTTGACGTACGATTAATAGTAAAAAAAATCTTTTTACATGAAAAACACTTTAAAAAAACACTTCAAAGTGAAAAATTACTTTATTTCGGAAGTCGATGTCTTTGGTTTTGAATTTACGTTTTTTGCTACAGACTTCCGAAATAAAGTTGTTTTTCATTTTGTAGTTTTTTTATGGAAGTCAGTTATTTTTTTTTTTTGGAAAAAATAATTATTTTGCACATTTTAGTTGTGGCACCTACCGGTCACAAATTAGGATACCACTACCTGCTATGTAAATAACAATGACAGGAAGAAAGTTGATTATAACATCATCCGATTGGCTACGGAATCCTAAAAATGCCATTTAGGTACAGTGCTAGTTAGGTAGGTTTATTACTGATTTATAATAATTCAAATTGATGACACAGGTTCTCATTTTTATAAAATCTCATTTTTATGTAAGTCCTCCTAAGAAGACCTACAGTCTATGCAAATAAAATGTTATTCCATTCCTAACAAAATACTCGATATCATTTTTAAAGTTTTACCCCCGTCGGGAACTAAGTTCGTTCTCACGTATGATTTTAAACAAAATCAAAAAAATTAAAAAAATTCTAATAAATAATGTCCAGTAAAAACATAAAATATACGTCACATAAGTATCAATCTATACATAATATATCAGCCTTTTTTTTTTTTTTTTGTGGATGGGAAATCATCAAATGACTCCTCCCGCTCTGGGTGGAGCAGAAGGGAGTGTCAGACTCTTACTGACTAAAACCCACCCGTGTTCCTTCCTTAGCCCTTTATGTACCAGGGCAGCGGTAACCCTTTCGGACGATCCCGCAACCCCGGCAGGCTTCGGCCCTGTCGGGCCCCGTCAACTACGCTGACATCTCTCTGAGGCGCACGTGGAACACATACGCGCCGTCCGGCACGGGCCTGGTCCTGATCGGACGGAGAGCTACCCATTGCTCTCCGCCCGCAGGCCCGCGCCTACGGTGGCCGGGAGACGTCACGCGGCTCCCGACGCCCGGAGCGTCTCCCTCGGCGGCTGAGGCGTGAGGATCTCTCCCTCGCCCATCCCGCCACCTCCTTCGCTAGCATGACTGCTTCGCAGAAGGAGGTGACCGCCTCCCACTCCCTCTCGCCCCGGACCATGGCTTGCACCAGGGCCGGACGCGAGAGGTCGCCGCCGCCGCCTATCGCCTCTACGAGGACACGGCGGTGCTCTGCCCAGGCGGGGCAGACCTCCACCGTATGCTCCACCGTGTCCTCGGGGCGATCCTCGCAGTGATGACACCCGGGCGTCTCCTCCCGCCTGATTATGTGCAGGAACCTCCCGAAACATCCGTGTCCGGAGAGGACCTGCGTCAGGCGGTAGGTGAGAGCACCGTGACGCCTCTCTAGCCACTCCTTAAAGAGGGGTCTTACCGCCGCTATCGTGGCGTGCCGTGCGCTGGGTTGCGATAGTCGCGCCTTCCATTCCGCCATGAGATCGCGCCGGAGGTCCGTCCGCTCCACCGCGATTTGCCGCGGGTGCAGAGTTTCCCCCCGACGTAGTGCTTCCGCGCGCCAGTCATACAGGCGCGCGAGGACTATCGCCTCCAGATCCAATGGTGGCAGTCCGGCAAGGAGGCCTGCTGTCTCGCCCGAGATCGTGCGGTACACCGGATAAGCCTTACGGCTACCACCTTTTGGGGCGCGTTCAGATAGTGTGCGGCTCGAAGCCGCAGTGAACGCGCCCACACCGGGGCCCCATAAAGGGCCATGGACCGCACGACCCCCGCGTAAAGCCTCCGGCAGGAGGCGTTTGGCCCCCTCAGGTTGGGCAGGAGCCGCTTTAAGGCGGCCCCGGCCCGTTCCAGTTTGGGGGCCAAACGTCGAAAGTGTTCGACGAAGTTCCACCGGCTGTCGAGGACGAGTCCCAGGTATCTCATCGTTGTCTCGACGCCGATGTGAACCCCTCCTACCATCAGTTGGGATCCCGAAGGTGGCCCATAAAAGGACATGGCCTCGGACTTGTGCAATGCCACCTCGAGACCCAACTGCCGGATCCTTTCTACGACTATCGCAACCCCGCGTGTCATCGCGTCGGCCGCCGCCTGATGCGACCTCCCCTGCGCCAGGACCAGCGTGTCGTCAGCGTAGCAAACTACGCTGACGCCATCAGGGAGGTCGGCCCGCAGCACCCAGTCGTAACCGATGTCCCACAGGAGCGGCCCCAGAACCGATCCCTGTGGGACACCGCACGACATCTCTCGCCGGTTCCAATTCCCAAATATATCAGCCTTGCCTCCGCCATTCCCTTCTGGAATCGTAGGCAAAAATGGCGACCTGCGTGCGGCATGTCTGCGTCTCCGCATATTCTTTGATCGTCGTTTTAGTGCAGCGCGCCACCGCGCGCGTTTTACGTATTCGGGGGTAGAGCGTTTAGCTGCGCCCACATGCACAAGGTCAGCGAGCCCTATATACACCTTAATTCTTGAAAATCACTAACAACTGTCCAACGTGACGTTCAAATGCTGAAACAATAAGAATCTTCATGATCCAGACCAATAAACAAATTATTTGTGATTTCCAATATCAAAATTTGTCCTGATTGGGGTAATTATCCCAGAATATTCATTCGGCTAATGAAGAATATACACCCTTACCACACTATGTCAAAGACAATACACAGATTAAAATTGGATTTATTTGACAACGAAGTTTCGGGATAAAAGTCTATATAGAAAAAATAATTACACTACCGTATTCGGGTATTTAGTTAATTATGAATTTTTACTGAAAGCTGAAAATTAATAGGGATTGCTCCATACGATATTCTTCGATGGTTAGCAATCAATATGTTAAAATATCGATTATACTACAACTGTGAATCAGCGACCACCAGATGTCGCCTTTAACTGTCAGAAACTGACGTTCGACTGAATGACATTTGGAATGTAAACAATCCACTTGATTACAATATTTGATCTAATTTATTGTGCAAACCTGTTTAATAGGTTTAGAAAAGTGATTTATTGTGAGAATATTCCAGCGACGAAATACAGTTAAAGGAATGAGTCCTTCAATCAAATGCAGGCCAAAGTCAATTGTACAAACTACAATGAAATATATTACTCGGAAACCTCATAATGTTACTTATGTTTTCAGGTAAATGCTACTTTACTTATTAGTAACGCAGCTGTGTAAGACCAACCCGTGGTAGGTACAAAAAAAACAACGTAACAGCAGGCAGGCTGCTGGCAGAGATTTATTATGAATAAGCATCACCTTTGTACCTATTTTTCTGTCCTGTTGTTTTCTTGTCTGTTTATATAAATGGTAAAATAAAATTAAAATAAATAATTCAGCTCTCTTTCGTATTCATTAGGTTCCCATTATAATAGGTTTTTTTATTTTTATATTCATCAGTACAATATATATTCATGGCCAACCTCTAAAGTTAGGTAACAGTGTAAATCAGATTGACAAAAACGTTCTCGCGCGATCGCTATATCCATTAGAACTTACACTCAACAATTGCAACACAAAGGCAGAGCTGTGGTCTGTACAAAGTATCTAAAGCCACAAACAAACTTCAGCTTCGTTTTACAAAACTATTACACAAACACCGATACGAATAGAGAGCTGTGGTGGTGAGAGAACAGAGGTCGTGGATTCGAACCCAGTTAGGCAAGCGGTTTAGTTTGTGTAAAAAATGTCATCAACTCTGCTCTGAAGAACGGTGAAGGAAATGTTTCCTTCATCGTTTTTCAGAGTGAGGAAAGCGGTATGTCCTTTAGAATTAAATATTCGAAGACATGTGACATTTACCAACCCGCACTGGGCCCACGTGGTGGACTGCCAGTTTCTCGACGAGAGGAGGCCTGTGTCTCAGCAGTGGGAACATTATATGCGGGCTGATTATACTTATGCTAATACTTACTGCATTATTCACTTCGGATATGCTTCCCAAATCACGGGAGTTATTTCACACGTTGACTAACCACGCATAATGTTTTATTTCAGCATTTTAATAGTATTGTTTAAATTCTTTGTCTGTGTCAATTATAGTGTATTATTATTATTGTATTTTTCGACTCTTCACGTGACCAGAGGGCTGGCCTATTTTTTGGCCAAAGAATCAGCATTGCCACACAACATGGCAATGCTGCCAGTCTTTGGAGCACTTTTCCTATTGACAGCGATGCGGACGAATTTTTTGATACCCTTTGATTATTTTCCCTTCTTTTTGTGTACTTGTGCATATTATTATTATTATTTTAAAACTTAGCTTTTTAAATTATGAAAATATTTCATAGGTAACCTATAACATAATAAATATTATAGTGTCAAGTTTTTTTATTTAAACTTGGTTAATGTTGTGATGGCCTAGTGGTTAAGGCCTTGCTTCTCATACACGAGGTTGTGGGTTCAAATCCAGACAAGCACACCAATGTCACATTTTCAATTCATATGTACTTTCTGTATTTATCTTGGATATTATGACATTACACAATCAGCCTATAATGTTCCCACTGCTGGGACACAGGCTTCCTCTCTGTAAGAGGGAGTGAGCCGTAATCCACCACGCGGGCCCAGTGCGGGTTGGTGAATGTCAGATGTCTTTGAATTTTTGGTTCTAGGACATGCCGGTTTTCTCACGATATTTTCCCTCACCGGTTTGAGACTGCTCTCAATGGTGATGAAATAATTTACACAAAGTAAAGCGCCTGACTGGGTTCGAACCCACGACCTACAACTTGTAAGTCGGGGCCTTTACCACTAGGCCCTACTGCTCTTTTATGACATTGGTGAAGGAAAACAGCGTGAGGAAACCAGCACCCTAATTGCGTAATACACTATCAATCTTAATCTGAACCATTTTGAAAGATATTGCTAATCCATTGCTTCATATGTTCGAAAAAAATGTCTGCTCAACAACGTAAATAACGCAATGAATGTTGTTGAACTGTCAAAGTGAACCCCATTGCTACTGATGGCGTGTTACGCAATCACCCCGCTGGACTTATATACACACATCAAAAGTGTCCAGGGATCAAGCTCGTTTTTGCTAGTTAATAAAAAAAACCTTGATCCTTAGACGCTTTTGATGTACGTAATTAAGGTTCAAATTGCCTTTTAGTTTCATATTAATCGTTATCAAGTTCAAACACAAAAGAAGTCAAGTGGCATTATTTTATTTTAATAAAACATATAGTAGGTACTTTACTTAAGCGTTTCCATTTATTTATTGTTCTTCTTACGCATTAACTTAAAATGGACCGCTACTTAAACAAATGTTAAGCAAAAGTCGTATCTAAGTTGTATATTGTACTTCTTTGTTACCAAAGTCTTGTAAAAGTGTAATACTGACAGTGGCCGGACGGTTTCAATTAGACGATAAATCAACTCGACCAACAATGCTGAAATTACGAGGGCAAAGTTAATGTTGTGCTCGTTTTTCTGAATAAAATCCTAATTTTATTTCTTTAATTCAAAGAGATATAGAAAGTTGTTGTGAAGAGAAAATATAATATATTAATATGAAGATATTAATATAAGCACAATAAGTATCTCTCTAAAATAGTTATGCCGGATCAAAATTCATGAAATAGTGAAAGTATTATTTTAGTAGCGATGCGAAGTAGTATAATATGATTTGGCTCTGCCAACCCCATCTGGGAATACCTACATGCGTGATTTTTTATTGGATGAAAAATAACAAGGTTTTTATTACTTCCTTGGCAGGTTTTCCTGTTTCAACTGTATTGAAAAAATACCTACCTCCAATCATTTTCCTATCATACAAAAATATTCGCTTTTCTTTATGTTTCAAGTAAAGTAACTGCCTATTCAGTCTCCACTCAATAAAGTCCAATACTTACTTTAACGTCCGTCCAATGAACGGTTAATTAAAGACAAGATGGTTTGTAATAAGTAAATTAGCAATCACCACGAGGCAATTTAGCTTGGGAACCTAGTCCCATTATTGTCTCCGAAGGGCAGGGCCAGGCCACTCAATTAGATCGTATTTCAGAATAATGGTATTGAGAAGTCGTTCAGCTTCCGTTAACTGCAATTTTATAGTTCTTCCTGTGGCCACCCCTCGTTTTGCGGTCAAAGTTTTCCAATTATACTATTGAATTAATGGAAAATTCATGAAATTACTTACGTTATGAGCGTCTTTGTTTATGTCTATAGACGTCGTTTGTTTACTCTCGTGAGTTCAAGTGTGTGGCACGTACGGAAGTTTGATAATGGGTTTAGACTACTGCGTCGGAGGAAAGCTTTGAATCGCTTTATAACTTACATTGGATATACTTAGATACTTCTTTAGCTTCGTGCTAAAGTATTTATGTTGTTTTCCAGTATTTAACTTTGCTGATTAGCGTAAAATACGGTAACATTTAGCTTTATAGCTAAATAAATTTAACCTTATTGTAAAAAGACTATGCAACAATCTTTAAAGTCAGTAATT
Source organism: Apamea epomidion (assembly GCA_947507525.1). NCBI lineage: Eukaryota > Metazoa > Arthropoda > Insecta > Lepidoptera > Noctuidae > Apamea > Apamea epomidion. The sequence continues at coordinate 9,257,912 of OX382232.1, forward strand.
CAGTATGTATGCAAATTAACCTCAACAAAATTAGGCAATCTGTAAATCGTTTACCATTTTCTTTAAAACAAAGTGACAGTTCTGCATTGCAGACAAAAAGTAGCAAAGCGAAACACATAAAACGAAAACCTTATAAAACATCCGTTAGCGAGAAGAAAATACGTCGGTGTTCAAATCACGACTTTCTTACGAAGTTGGGATATATTTTTATTTCCTAGATTAAAGGGAAGATCGACATTCCCATGTACATAGTAAAGATACCGAGTAATTCCCGACGGGAGAAACAAAATCATTTCATAACTGCGCGCCCGTCTGCGCTCACCCTTTTTTATAGCTCAGATGAATTATGACATAAAATATTTATCTCCTTTCGGGGATGTGTAATGGCTGCGCTCCTTTTTAGATGATAATGCAGTAAACCTCCTTTTCATGACGCTAGCATTGAACAAGTCGTCGCTTTGAAGTTACAGTTGATATTAATAGGAACTGGTAAAGAATCCGGTGCTGAATTCATTTTATGTTCCAAGTCATTTACTTTGTAGCGAGGTAGCCGGCTGTGAGCCACTAATTGGTGCTTTTGTGCAAAGCAATATTGATATATAAATCAGTCTAGTATTAATATCAAAATATTCTTTGAGGTGTAGGAATTACTTATTATTTATTATGTAGGTTCTTCGATAATTATTTTTACATGTAGTACTGATAGTAATTAAAATGAATATTCTCAACATTAATCATCATCCTTTATTTACTTTCAGATCATAAAATTCAATTTGTTAGTACATACCTAGTCAATTTGTTTGTATACACCGTTAAATTTTGATCGTTTTAATCCTTGAGAGGGGTCATAGTACTCATCATGATGAACAACTTTTACTACGGGACCAACCCTGATATCGTGAAAAAAAAAGCAGCGAACATAAATATAGATATCAACCGACTTTTTTTTTCACGATTTCGGGGTTAGACCCGTAGTAAAAGTTGTTCATAATGATGAGTACATTGACCCCTTTTAAGGATTAAAATTTAACTGTGTATAACGTCACAAATGTTTTTTTTTTAATAATAGGCTGACCAAAATGAGATAAAATATAATCTAGGTATATACCTACCTACATACATTAACAAAACTAAGTCAGGTCAGTTATACCATTTATAACTCAAGAACGGCTGGACCGATTTTTATAATCTTTGTATGACTCTGCCCCGAATAGCAGATTAACTATTAAAATCATTGGAATAAATCCCGAAAAAAACAAAAAAAAAAATGAAGATAATTCATTTTCTTATAGATTATGTATTGTATGGATCGGCTTTTTTGATGATAGCTCGAGAACGGATTGACTGATTTCGATAAAGGTTTTGTTTCGTTCGTCGAGAAGTTTCCAAGTTAATACATAAAGATAAAGATGCATTTATTTGTATAAACATGTGTAAAATGATACATAGATATGCACATATGGATGGAAATGAGTTTAATATTGCTGGTTCAACATGTTTTGCCATATTCGACGTACAAAATAGTTTATAATATTTAATTGGAAATTAGGAAATAATTAAATTATAGTCACAATTCAAGTCACAACATTTTTATGAATTCTCAGGCGGTACGAAGTTCGCTGGGACACACAGGTAGGTATATATAATTTCGCAATAAAACTACATACCTAATAAAATCACTTGAATTTGAGTGTAACTACTTAGCTTGGTAGGTTTATCATACAGTAGGTGCATAGCTTTAAAGGAAAATTCTGCTGACATAACACTTTATCCAATCCTTTCGTCAACCATAATACCTACAGGCTACAGAGAAGATGAAGAATTTATAGCTCGAAGCAGTACTCGAAGATCGCAAGATCCGAGAAAAATCTAAGATAGCAGTAAAAGCCCTTTGTGTACGCTATAAAACCAAAGATGTCTTAGCTTAATACTACAAAATTTTACGCGAAAGGAAGCCATCACGTTCATCCCTTAACATAGCATACAAAAAAAACGAATAAAATTAGCAAACAAAATAAAAAAAATCACTCTTTATAATTTCATTTAGCTGCGAAACCAAGCACTGCCTAAATATCGGATAACGAAATATGAACAACACAGTTTATTTTTAGATTACATTATGCAGGAGTTTAATGAACAAATATTATTTCACGTTACACAGTTATGCCTGCAGAGTGGATAAGTTTTTCATTGGAATAATAATACTTAATTAATTGTTTCATCATCATTATCAATGTATAGCGCCCCGTCAGTCTTTAACTGCCCCGTTGGTCTCGTGGTCGCAAGCGCGACTGCTGAGCGTGACGTCCTGGGTTCGATTCCCAGGTCGGGCAAAGTGTTATTGAGTTTTTCCATTAGGAATTTCTTACTAACAGCCCGAAGTTTGGAAGTTGGCGGTGTGATACCCCCGTGCCGCGGAAAGCACGTTAAGCCGTTGGTCCTGCGCTTGATCTCTCTCCGGTCGTGTCGGATTGCCACCCCATCGGACTATGGGCGTGAGGGAAGAGGGAGTGCACCTGTGTCTGCGCACACACTTGTGCACTATAATATCTCCCGCGCCGACGATGGCTAGTCTCCGTTGAGATTGGCCGCCGTGACCGAAACACAGTCTGGAGGACTTTAGTCTATAGCGGTAAATTACTGGATATAGACCTCTCCAATTGCAAGCCCTCCGGAAGTGGCGCTGACTGAAAAGTATTCTGTCTGAAAGCTCATGTTAAATTTTACGATCACTTGATGGCATTTCGGTCAACTAATTAAGAAAGAGTCTACCAACGGGCTATGAAACGAATGTCTAGATGAACTAGATGACAAACTCACAGATCATATTAGGAACTCTATACATCGTTCCAAAACACAAATAGTGGCCGCTGGCCGTGCAGCCGCTGGACTAAAGTAGAACTGGGCTGGCCACATCTGTCGCATGTCGGATACGCAAAAATCACAACTCAGTGGATCCCAAATAGCAGGAAACGACTATGCGGTAGGTTCAGAAAGAAGTGGTGGGATAGGCTGGAGTCCTTAAAGGATTGGCCCACAATCGCAGTAGACAGGAAAACTGGAAAGAGAGAAGGGAAGCCTTTGCAAAGCAGTGGGACAACACAGGCATATAATCGTAATATATATATAATTAAGAAAGATAATGTGAGATTGAGAGCTACTTTACATTTTCATTAATTAGAAACTTGTTCAATCGTTCATAAAAACTTCGCCCTACAGTATGTATTTCTATGGGTTTTCAATTTCAACAGACGAATTACTCAAAAAAGAATATACAGCGTTATGCTCTGTCTATAAAAAGTCCAAGTACTTACTAACTTGAATGTGAGAAGTAATATCAAAGTTATACATATTATGTTACATCGACGTATGTTACTATCCGACATCTATCCCAAAATGTTACTCAAGTGTCAATTAATAAAGCTGAAGAGATTGTTTGTTTGTTTGAGCGCGCTAATCTCTGAAAAAACTAGGGGGATTTGAAAAATTATTTGCATTTGTTAGCCCAATTCTTGAAGAAAGCAACACACACACACACACCACGCTAGGACCCTAACGAGTCGAGCAAAAAGAAAAAAAGTCGGAAAGCACAATAAGCGAAAACAAAGTAACACCTCGGGCCGGCGATGCGATGCGACGCAGTGGGTCGGGGGAACAAGAACTTTGATGCGAACGAAGCTAGTTAATAATACAAATTAAATTAGTCAAGCATGTTTACAATATCATAATGTGGAAAATTCCTTTACTATACACAACCTAATTGGTTTAGGTAGGTTTCCCGCTAAACCACATGAATTGGTGCCTATAATACCTACCTACTACTAAGATGAACATATTGTGAACCTAATCGATCAAGTACAGCAATCGAAACTTTCACTCATCTTAGTTATTTTGGCCATTTTACTTTTGTATATCGTTGACGGCGGTCCTTGTACAGTCGACCAAACTAATTGGTTTACATTTCATTTTTATTTTTTTTAATATAAAACTAGGAATTTCTCCTGTATCGTGGGTGCGTTTACAAATATTTAAACTCACATACACAAACAGCCAGACCTGGAAATAACTACTTGTAGGCCATACAAATATTTGTTCCGTGCGGGAATCGAACCCGCGACACGCAGCGCAGCAATCAATCGCTTAACCACTGCACTAACGGTGCGGTAAGATATGTGTGGGTGAAGTCATGATTATGCACACAAACACTAAATAAAACAAGCGAGCTCTGTGTTTAGCAGTGTGCGTATGGCACAACAGTAATCATTCATTGATGTTATTGAATGAGATATAATATTTCGCATTATATTACTATAGCAACCTTGGCACAATGGCTATCGTCTTTGGTCAGTGAGAAGTCATAAGTTCAAACCATGTGTGCAAACGTCTTTTTCTTTTTGTATTCATTATTTTGTTAAAACATTACCTAAAAGTTGAATTTATAACGATTCGATCCCGTTCATGGATGAGTAATGAAGTTTGCAACGTTTGAAACAGCCACGGAACTCTCAGGCCAATTTATTTTGACTGTTTAGAAAATAACTAACGACAATTTAAAAAAAAATAGTTTCAAGCACTCTATTTTATAAAAAAATTAGCGTTCTTAGTTGTCAGTCTACGAGTATTTGCATTACTGAGTTTATTGATTGTTACTCGTATTCGTGTACGGATTTATTTCTGTGGATCAAACCAAGCAACATTTATCAATGTTAAAAAAGGCAGAAATCGTTGTTTTGCATGAGCAAAACGTATGTGTGAAATTGATATCGATGAGTAACAATAATATTACGTTGATATTATACCTTCTTCAACTTTACTAACTCGTCTCACCTTTCAATGTTTACCTAGGAATAAATTAATGTAACTTAAGTGTAATACCTTCCATAGTTATAATATAGGTATATTATCATAAATGTATTATAGTTTTTTGTCTATGATGATTATGATAAAATTAACTTGATCTAGCCCATTTTTGTCTTACTACGGCACGAGCCTTTAGACAGATTAATGAAAAGCCTTCGAATAATGTAAATAAAAACAGATTATTATGTTTACTAATGTCAGTGTATATTTAAAACATATAAGTATTTTAACTTGTATGCACATATGTATTGTAGATAAGTAATATAGATTAGGTATACATATAAGTATATAAAGTATATTATATACACAGTATATAAATATAATAGGTATATATATTTATTTATTTTAAATACTGGTTTGTTTTGTCCGCCGATACGCAGATTCAGGAGACGTAGAACATCTTCGACCTGGGCCAAAACCAAAGGCAAATTCATCGGCTCGACACCACGACATCGTGGCAAGGCACAAGGCTGATCCCTTCTTGTACACCCGAGTAACAGCAACAGCACACAATGTGTGCTTACAAATTGTGAGAAATCACCTACATTCAGCTGGTTTACGTTGCAGTAAGCCAGCGCGGAAGATTTTGCTGTCCATTGTGCACCGACAAAACCGACTGCAGTTAGTAATACATTAACTTTGATTGGGAGACCAATGCAGTGATAGAAAACGAAGGTTTGCCGATTCATTATTAGTTGAATTTATTTTTATTAGAAGACTACTATGAACCTTATTTTTTATGCAAATAATATTCATATATGTAAAGCGAATGTGAACAAATACAAACCTTTGCGTTATTTAGGTAATGTTCTTTAAAATTTTAAACAACAACCCTTAATATTGAAAGTCTGGTGAAGTGATGTTATTGTTATGCGGTTAGAAGTTGTCATAGTTTCTTACTATCTTACATGTTGATTCACTTCACCTCTAATTTTACTTCGTTTCAATTTATATACCTATCTACTTTGACAAACTATTTACATCCATTCTTAACCAACACAAACCTTTGTCTTTGTAAAAAAACCTGATAAACAACAGTGTTTTACTCATTCAAACGTCTAGTATGAATAGCTAAAGAATATTTATGTATAAAACCAGTTTGCATTAAATTAATGTATTGGCAACACAAGTTTTTTTTTGCTAATATTCAGCCCACACCAAATTCAACCTTAAAACAACCATTGTAAGGAAGGAACATATTGGAAGAAACGAGACGGATCATTTGCTTAATGATCCAAGCGATAAGCTCGCTCATTCCAACCAATACCAATGTTTATCTAATAAAAAAATAAAATTATTTTATTGGTTTTATTTAATTAACTTTCTACTTTTTTGCTTGACTGATCTTATTGATCACAAAATTAATTTAATATAAAACATAAAGTAAAAAGCAGCAAAACAAATTTCCTCAGTTGGGATCGAACTCAAGTCGTCTAGTTTACATCAGTAACTATCGCAGGCGCTTACACCAATTAACTATGGGAACCTTGTTATATTAGATTAAAATATGGGCTCATATTCCTTCATTGTGAACTCGTTTATTTTATCTTTAACCGCGTGTGTATATTACGTATACCCACACAATAATAATGACAGTTACCGATGGATGCGCGATGTAAACTAATTAGCTGTGCCGTGTGTACACCGTAGAAATAATTAAATAAAAAAAATAAAAAATATTAATATATTTTTAGTTAATAATGTAACATAAATATTAGATACATAAGGAATAAGTGTATAAGGAAAATAAAGCTATTTTATTTGGTCTTGACCGCGAATGTTGAGCATGAGGTTCTGTGTTTTATTCCTTGGTTGAGCAAAATGTTAATGAGTTTTTCCACTTAACTTAATAACAGCTTAGAGTCCGGATTTGTGCCCGTTTGTTGACAATAGGCTCGCCTTCGACCTTAACATAACTGCTGATATAAACACTGTGTTCTAAACACCCTGCCATATCCGACGGGGAAGACAGTCATGATGTTCAATAACTTCAAAGAACCAAGCATTACCTAAATATGTAATCTGTCACGCCCTTTATGCCTGGAGGCTTTTATCTATGGTTTTTGTTTACATTTAAAAATTTTATTTGTTATATTTTTGCTTGAGTACGTACTTGTAGTTTTATACATATTTTTTATTGTATTTGTTGGAATATTGGCATGGCTAGCTGACATATGGCAAATAATTTAATTGAATGTTTTGTATCTTGTAATGTTAATTACTTTACATACCTAGTATTGTATACAATCACAGCACAGCACAGCTGTAGGCTCAGTTAGAAAATACTTGTTCTAACAGAGCAGACAGCTATGCTGCTGGGGAGTTTGTTGCGCCACTTCTTCTTCCCAGCGAAATCACTAGGAAGTGGTGAAGGGCGGGCGTTTTAGGGGACGGTCTTTTAAAACGGAGGACGTTCTCAAGTCGAATATATGTGTATGTGTATATATATATATATATTTTTTATGTACTTATGACCACGCATGACTTTTTACAGAGTAGTCCGATTTTAATAATTATTTTTTTAATGGAAAGGGTATTCCCCAAAGTTGGTCCCCAATAAGGCAATTTAGTGATCTTTGTTTATTGATTGTTTGGCGCCGACTCAAAATTACTTAGGTATACTTACAATAATTTAAGAACTTAGTTATTAAGGTTAAATAAAAAAAGTTTATTATTTTTTGCTTTTCAGTTTTTTCGGCGGTTTAATTTTTTTGTTAAAAAGTTTTTGTAATTTTGATGTTCGAAAAGTGCTGATTCTCAGCCTAATTTTAATAAATGACTTTTGATTTTGAAAGAAAATACTTCCATATCTTCATTTTGGGTTCCGTGTTCTTCATTGCCTACTACGTATTATTATTTCCCGGGCTCAACATTAGCTAGATTTCTCAGCGAGCCGAATAAATTGCAGGTCATCTGCGGGAACATTTGTCACAAGTCAGTAATTTGTGGGAATGCGTGGTTTTCTTCATATTCCCTCGGAGTAATCCTCAAGTGTAATTTGTCAAAATTTCAACGTTTCGTCGGCGGCCCGAGGACTCCCCCTACCCGAAAGTAAGCCCCTTTGATAAACTCAAATGTATTATTTTATGTCACGCCTTTGTGAACAAGGTAGGCACTGTAAAGGTTGTCTGCAAAAGGGAACCTTACATCATGCAGGCTGGTAGAAAAATATCTGGTTGCATTCGAAGTTCAATTCTAGTTTCAAAATTGAAAATGCGGCAATTGTTTTCATAAAACAACAACAGGCCAATATTCGTAATTAAAAACGCTCAAAATCTAGTCGCAATCTCATCTCAGCGACAATCTATGTCAAAAACGTAAGGAAATTAGAGGTATTTTTGACAAATTAAGACAGATCAGACTGTGAGGTCGTCCGTCCATGTAGCACACACACACATAATAAAGTTTTAAAAATTATTGCTATACAGACTGTCAAAGAGATCTCTGTTAAAAGTCAATAAAAAACAATGCGATCATTTCCTTTGAAATAAATTCAATATGTATTTGCGATTTTTGCATTACATGACCTCTCGATTTAATTCCCTGAGCCGTCGCTGTCAGAAAGTGAATGGTTCAATGAAACGTGAAAACCGCTCAGCCGTTTCCATAACAATTAGATTGTTCCGACAGTTTATATGAATCCTGCTTAAATTACTTTGCAAATGGTAGTTAACTAGTTTTGCATTAATTACCTCTTATTTTCCTACTAGATAGTTCACTAGTCTACTGCTTCGTTTATCTAAACGGATTGGAGTGGATTTCCTTATCTATGACATCATTTTAGATATAGCTAGAAGTTTAATCTTCAGATATTTTTATTTCTTTTGTTTTCTGACTTATTTAATACTAGCTGCGCCCCGCAGTTTCACCCGCATACATTTAGATCCCGTGGGAATATCGGGATAAAACTTATCCTATATGTTAATCCTGGTTATAAACCCTCTGTGTGCCAAATTTCATCCAAATCCGTTCAGTAGTTTTTGCGTGAAAGAGTAACAAACATCCATCCATCCATACAAACTTTCACGTTTATAATATTATTAGTAGGAATTAGTAGGATTTGCTTTCGCCCGCGCCCGCACCGCATGGAGGGCAGAAATTATCCCGCCGGATATACTACCGAGATACGAGGTGTCCTATGTTCTAACCAAGGTCACGATCTACCTGTGTGCCAAATTTTATCAAAATCCGTTCAGCCATTATAGCGTGAAAGGGTAACAAACAGATAGACAGAGTAACTTTCGATTTTTTTTTATTTTTTTTTATTTCGTGGCCCCACACTAGGAATTTCTCCTGTATCATGGGTGCGTTTACAAACATTGAAACTCACATACACAAACAGCCAGACCCGGAACAACTACTTGTAGGTCATACAAATATTTGTTCCGTGCGGGAATCGAACCCGCGACACGCAGCGCAGCAGTCAATCGCTTAACCACTGCGCCAACCGTGCTGACGATTTTATAATGTTAGTATGAAGTATGATGGATTGTATAGTATTTTGAGAGAGCAGTGGCGGCTCAGTGAAAGGAAACGGCCCCGACTTACGAATGGTTCAACCCGGTCATGGGTTCGAACGCAGGCAAGCGTTTTACTTTGTTTAATTTATTTTATCACCACTGCTCTCAAAACGCTGAAGGAAAACATCGTGAGAACCAAAAAAATCAAGGATATGGGACAACTACCAACCCGCACTGGGCCCGCGTGGTAGATTACGGCCCACACCATCTCACAAAGAGAGGCCTGTGCCCCAGCAGCGTGAATGTTTTAGGCTGATTAAATACTCATGCTATAGTATTTTCCATCTAAATCTGCCTTTCTAAAAGAAGCGGGGTCCTTTCTTACCATATTATTTTCTATCAAACAATTTTCGTAGCGAGCACACCCATGGACGAAGCTAGGACAAGATTACAGTAAATAATATATGGCTATGTATACATTTTTCTCCAGTCCCTGAGGAACTTCCAAGAAGGTTACTTTGTTTTACCAGAATATTCCCAACTCGTCCACGAGATCTAGTTTTCTAAGAACACGTATTCCTTTCACAATTTGATATAACTTCGCGACGCTGGTATGGGTTCCTATACAAGGGAAAAGATACCTAAGGTTTTGTGAATATTTTTTAAAACGACTCTACTGACCTGAACATATTGCCATAGCAATTCCTTGAAATTAACAAACAAATATTTCAAACGGGGTTCCGTTTTAAAACAAATAAACAAAAGAAGAGGGGCCCATTGCTAAATTATAACAGCCGCAGCCGCAGCTACGCTTTCCGCGGTTGGTCTGTGGACGGGTGACTATCTTTACATACCGAGACCCCTCCGTGCCTCGAAAAGCACGTAGAGCCCTTGCTTCCGGCTGTCATTCGTGGATCTTTGACAGTCGTAACGGGCAGTCGGAAGCCCGAAAGTCTCACAACCAGTCTTATCAAGGGGTGTCGTAATAACGAGTAACTGGGTTGTGGAGGTCAGATAGGTAGTCGCTCCATGTAAAATACTGGTATTCAGCTGCATCCGGTTAGACTGGAAGCCAACATAGTTGGGAAAAGGCTAGGCAGATGATGAATCAAAAGACGAGAAAAAATTTAGTCATTATAACTAAAATGTATCGCAGAAAAAACTACAATATCCCTGAACTTATTCATTCTTCCGCACTAAATAACCCCTGAATAATAAAAACTGGGGCACTACAGGAAAAATATCGAGAAAAAAATTACAAATCGTCTGTGAACCAAGGGTAATGTGTCACAGAAATTCACTGCTGGCATGAATCGTCGAGCACTAAATAAAAGAAGGAAAAAATACTCAAAAATTTACTAGCGAATTTTTACGAATTTTCGTTGGCATTGCCTAAAGGTTATTACCCTACGTTATAAGTGTTCATTTCACTGTAGGAATTTATACTAGCGTCCCAGAGTTCGAAGCTAATAGAGTGTAATGTTCTTATTTGCATATTTCATCAATGAGTTTTCGTCTCGATGTTTATCGTGACTTTCGTCTACATTGCTTTTCCACTTAAGCACCATGCAATTAGGAGCTTAAGAGCTTTTCGGCAATATATGTAAACGGTATTGACTATTATTGGTATTTTACTGTCAAAATGAAAGCCATTGCTACTGTTAGTAAATAGTTAGTGTTTTATGCAATTAAGTACCCCGCAGTTTTTATGACAAGAACGGATAACTATACTTTCCAAGCAAAACCAAGACGAAAAGATTTCAAAATTTCAAAATTGATTCCAATTTTTTTTTTTTTTTCGTTGGTCTAATTAAATAAGGTATAAATTAATCAGAATATCTTAAACCCTTTTTGCAAACAACAATAAATAAACACCTAAGTATAAATTCCGTAGTGACTTCGTCAAATATAATTCCATTCCAAGCCCTCTTCACAATATAAGCCTATTAAAAAGTTTGCTTCTAGAATTTCTGTGACGTAACCAAGAAAATATCCATGAAATCAGACATTACTACGGGTTGTAGCAAATCAAGGTAAATAAATGAACAATGACGTCAAATTATTTTTTGAATGGGCAAGACAGAAGACATCAATTTGACATGATTGAACGGAAATAGTTAAACAAAACACTTATAAAAACATGGTGTCATAATGATATGACCTACACGTCGAAATGAGAAACATTCAAACTTTGTAAAACGTTTTTAAAGTATGGCTCCCTCTTTCTTTTAACCCAACGTCAAAACTGCTGATTGATCAGTAGGTATCGCTTTCGTGAACATGCTCGTCAGATTCGCAACTCACTCTGCAGCATCGTTTAACAATCTATTTTGTTTATCTAAAAGAGCTTAACCTAATAAAAAGCGAAGCCCATTACCAAAGAACTCTACAACAATAATACACTCAACAACTTGAGCGCACAATAGAAAAACTTCCTTCAAAATGTTTTCGTTTTAATCCCTATCTGTGTTGACATAAACTCTGTGGCGGAACTACAAGAACCCGTTTACCGGGAACCTCGAACGTAACTCCATTACCCTATAACAGTATAAACGACAGTTCTCTAATGGGAATTAAACCTTTTGAAACTCTTTGCATTGCGGGGGCACTTCGCCGTAAAGTTGGCACAGATAAAGAACGATGGAGTAGTTTTTGACGGTGACTTCACTTATCAAAATGTTTGAGTTAAACTTTTATAGTGTTTTACAAATCGATTCCTTTAAGTTTTATTTTAGGACAGGGTGGCAGTCAGTTGAGTGGTTTTGTAATGTTTACAAGACCGTTATTCGGAAACCTGAAACTGAAAACATGACCTTTGATCATCGTACCAGCCAAACGTCCTGTACTGAATAAAGCCTCGTGAATTGATTTCCATGAGGGCAGCTCTAATCCTTCCCCAGGACTACAGCATACGACCTCTATTTTTTTAACTCTTTCCATCTCAATAAGCACTGGTCGCCCAGTGGTAATGGCCGTGACTTACGAGTTGTAGGTCGTAGGTTCGAACCCAGACAGGCGCTTTACTTTGTGTAAATTATTTCATCACCACGCCTCTCAAACCGGTGTAGGAAAACATCGTGAGGAAACCGGCATGTCGTAGAACCAAAAATTCGAAGACATGTGACATCTACCAACGGGACCCGCGTGGTAGATTATAGCCTACTCCCACTCGAAGAAAGGAAGCCTGTGTCCCAGCAGTGGGAACAATATAAACTGATTATGATATCTACATAAATATAAAACAAAAAATCTAAAAGATAATAAAGACATCGCGGGTCTCTACTCGTATTCGGTCCCAAAACAAAATCGTAATACAAAACTTATGCCGCAAACCGCAAGAAGAAATCTTCTCTAATAGGGTTCCGTTGTTAGAGACTCCTAAATATAATTTTAGAAGAAATCTCATTAAAAGAAGACCGAGTGCGTAAAACTTGAAGATAATTTCAAAAGTTGAAAAGTCCCCTAAGAGAGTACTCTGAGTTTTATCGGTTAGGTAACTGGTACGGGTACATGTTGGCTTTGTATGAGTGTTGTTATGAGTGTATTTTCATACTAAAGATTTCGGTTGTATTCTCATGTGTCGGAACCAGCTACAGATCTAAGGACATAAGCTCATAAATGTGTCCACTGCTAGGAGTCAGGTCTTCTCTTAGTGAGAGGAAGTGGGACTGCTGGATCGACTGTACCTCTCTGTGAGAGGGTCCTTAAACCACCACTTGTACCCAGTTGGTAGATGTCACATATCTTCGAATTTATACTTCTAGGAAGACACGATGTTTTCCTTCGCCGTTTTGAGAAAAAAAACTATATTTTTGCCATCAACACGCTAAGAAGAAGAAGAATAAGAGCAGTAGTGATGAAATAATTACCATAAAGTAAAGCGCCTATCTGGGTTCGAACCTACGATTCGTAAGTCGCAGCTATCACCACTGGACTACCACTGCTCCTTAGCGATGCGCAGTAATAGCTGTAATTCTAATTCTGTGTACGCAATGCAGCTAATTAACGTTTATTATAGACATGATGTCAGTCGAGAGCAAATGATAGCATTTGCATACATTAGCTTTTTGCTGCTTATTAGGGATTCGTATTCCCATTTAGTGTTACATTTGTGTTAGTGCCACTTGTTACAAAGTATAAACATAGAAATGATACGAATTAAATAGGCTTTTTTTTAAAAGGGGATGCTTTATTAACCTTGGTGATACATCATCTGCCTAGCCTTTTCCCTATATGTTAGCGTCAGCTTCCAATCTAACTGGATGCAGCTGAATACCAGTATTTTACATGGAGCGACTGCCTATCTGACCTCCACAACCCAGTTGCTGGGTAATACGATACCCTTTGGTAAGACTGGTTGTTACACTTTCGGACTTCTGACGACCCGTAACGACTGTCAAAGATCCACGAATGACAACCGGGACCAATGGCTTAACATACTTTCCGAGGCACGGAGGAGTCTTGGTATGTAAATATGATCACCCATCAACGGACCAACCGCGGCAAGCGTAGCTTAACCTGATCGATCGACCTGTGCGGCTGTTATTACTTAGCCACAAGCCCCTCCTATTACCTTAGTGACAGTCACAATACTGACAATTTTCATAATTTACTAAACTGTAAAAGTTTAGGAAATTATGAAAATTGTAAGTATCACAAGGACTCAGTTACATGTAAAGAAACAAGAAACATTGCAAGTTTGCAACCAAGTAAAACAGCTAACAAAATTAAACACCTAGGATTAATTGACAACTGAACTACTGTTCCAACATAGCCTGTAACTTGGTACTTTCAACTGCTACCAAATATAATCACACTTCAGTCTAACTCGCGTGCTCCCAAACTTAGTGTAAACGCATTGATGAAGTGCTAACATAACTTCGGCCACCATACGTAGGTACATTAGCTGAGGCACTAGCTTTGGTGCTGAACCAACGCAACAACGATGAATCAGTAACGACTGAGGTGAGAGTACTGGGCACAAAATGTTTGATGACGGCATGTAATTAATAATACACGAACGGAAATTCCTCAGGCGCATATTTGGTGCAGTGCTGGAAAACGAGCATTGGCGAACACGGTACGATCAGGAGCTCCACGAGATGTACGATGAGAATAATGCTGTTAAAACCAATAAAGTAGGACGTCTTCATGAGGAAGACATGTCTCAAGAATGGGTATAATGGAATAGATGAGATCAGTGCACCAAACGTTTACTTGATATAAACCGGATGGCCGGAGAAGCAAAGGGCGAGCCAAGCTGAGATAGTTGTATGGTGTAGATCAAGATTTAAGAACTCTTGGAGTGGGAAATTGGAATTGAGAAAAAAAGCCAGAAATAGGTTATTTGAACTGGCAAATAACACAAGCCAATGAGGAAACACCTCACCAGATTCGCTATTTCTGACACCAACAGATAAAATTGAAATAATTAAACTAATTATACACTAAAATCTAGTAAAGCTGTTGGACACGATAACATTAGCAACGATATGCTAAAGCAAACCAACCATGTAATAGCAAGCCCTATAACATACATTTGTAACCTGAGCATATCCTCGGGCGTGGTACCTAATGACCTGAAGATAGCTGACGTCATACCAATAGTAAAATCAGGCGGCTCATGCGAACCAGCCAACTATAGGCCTATTTCTCTTTTGAGTGCACTTACTAAGCTAATTGAAAAGGTGATTAATGTAAGGTTACTTAAGTTTCTTGACCAAAACAGCCGATTGGCCGGGAATCAGTTCGGATTTTGGGCTGGCAGGTCCATGGAGGATGCCGTCACGTAGCTTATTGATTCTGTCATTAGCAAACTGGATAAAGGACAAAGATGCATCGGCGTCTTCCTGGATCTAGCAAAAGCTTTTGACACAATTTCCCGGCCGATCCTGCTAAAAAAATTAGAGGCTCTCGGGATCAGGGGCCTAGCTCAGGATTGGTTTAGGTCCTATCTTAGTGAACGACGACAGCGCGTTTGTATTGGTGAGCACGTCAGTGAATTTGCGGATTTAGACTACGGTGTACCTCAGGACAGTGTTCTGGGCCCTACGTTGTTCCTGATCTACATTAACGAGCTATGCTCTCTTGAACTCCATAATGCCAGCGTCTTTACCTTTGCGGATGACACCCCAATAATCTTTCATGCAAAAACCTGGAGTGATGTCGTTTGTGTAGCTCGGGAGGGGCTTGGGAGGGTTGCTATATGGCTGCAAAATAATTTGCTGAGCTTAAACGTCCGCAAAACCAAGTCGGTGGTTTTAGCAATACTGATCGGTCTGCACCTGACGAAGAGTTGAAAATAAAGATCCATGTATGTGGTAACGCCAGTAATGAGAGCTGTCTCTGCGCGCAAATTGAACAGATTTCGTGTATAAAATACGTAGGGATACTAATTGATAAACATCTAATTATTGAATTTGATTAGAAAACTCTCGCACATATAAAAAAAATTAATGATTATTTACAATACCTTGTGCCAGTCAACTTTAAGTTACTCTGTATCAGGCTGGGGAGCCGCAAGCAAAACCAATCTGCTTGCGCTAGAACGAGCTCAGCGAGCTATCCTAAAAATAGCCTTCAAAAAACCCTGGCGATATTCTACTGATGCCCTTTACTCGGAATGTAGCCTCCTCCGTGTGAGGCAGCTATTTATTGTTTCGACACTGCTACGCTTCCATAGATATGCTAGAGAACCAGCACGCCATTCATCCAGAATCCAGAATATTAAAGTGGGATCGGCCAAGAGTAAATTCTTCTTTTGCACGTAGATCTTTTGCATTTCTTGGGTCATATCTGTACTCTAAATTTTATTACATAATAGAAATATACTTACCTTAACTTACACCAACTATAAAAATGCAATATTTAAATGGCTTTACCCCAAAAATTATGATCAAACGGTCTTCCGTTCCGGTCGACCTTTTGCACATACAGACATAATACATGCGCACTTTCACCACATACACCCCCACACACCCCACATACACCCCACACTTAACACACACACCACAGTAATACACACACCCACACCCTGTCAAAGCACCTAATCCTCTTCTCATCATAATAGTATTAGTTAGTTTTTTTATTTTTTATTTTTATAAATATTTTCTGTACTCAGGTTCTTAATTTGTATTTTTTACATAACTTCAAATGTGTGCCTTACTTGGGAAGAGACTGGACCCCACGACACAGGAAATCCTAGTGTAGGATCCAGGGAATTTGTAAAAACCTAGCACCTAAGGCTCATTGTAATTTACTACTAGTCTTGTTTTTTTTTATATTTACCGTGCTTCTTTTCTGAACTGAATAAAATTTATTATTATTATTGTTATTATAGGTCACGTTGGTGAAATATACTTGACCAGGCTAAGGCCCACCAGCGGCTATAAGGCCTTAGATGATGATGTCATGTAATAATTTTTAAGTACACCTACGATCAATGAAGCAATGTAAGCGTTTGTTAAATCGTAGCAGTTGACCAATCTTCACCCTTATGCCATTGGTATTCAGAAAATGTTTATCACAAAAGAAATGTTCGAAATCAGACTACGGTATATATAAAAACTAGAGAACCGCCTCTGGTTCACACGGGTTTTACGACTTGACAGAACTTCGAGATCTTTCTTTATTATAAGCAAGTTTTATATTAGTTACACACATACTCGTAAATCATCCGGAATAAATTGTGTAAAAAATAATGAAAGCTGCATCAAAGTTCGTTGCATATACATGCTCGTAGCTTAGAAGAAGAACGCGGCCACACAGACAGACAGGAAAAGCGACTTTAACGTACAATATGTATAAAAAGATATCTTACTTACTATATACTATATGTAGGTCGCGTAAGAGCTCGTTTCTACCTTGTCCCTGTGGTATCGTAAGAGAAAAACTAACTTAAAATGTGGTTTTAGGAGGACTGTGAGCTCAAGTTATATTCAAGGCTACAATCTTTGTATAAACTTAACCAGTAACTAGACACGTCGGTACAAATACACCACAACAGACATTGGGTACTTTTTAATACTCTAAAATAGGGATGACATTTTTTTTATTTGTAACTCAAATAAATTTTTGTTTGCAAATAGTGCAAACAATACTGCAAAAAGTCTAAAAGCTTATAAAGTTGCCAAGTTATAAAAGTTTTAAAATAACTGCTTGACAAAGACGGCACTATAATAAAAGTGACGTCACGACTATGTAACACTTCATACTAGCGCCATACATTGTCAGTACCGCGCGATAAGGACGGGAATAATCCCCACCAAAAACTTTTATAGCGTGTAACTTTTCCAAATTTCCACCGATTTTAAAGATTTATTTCCAATATCTCGTTTTACTATGCCTTCTGCGAAATTACATTATTTGTTCGAATATTTCCGATATTAGTCGTCTTCTCTATATATTGTAGACAGGATTTATGATTTTTCTTTTCAAATTTACTAAGTATTCAAAATATTGTTTTGAATAGACGACTGTTTTCAATGAAAAATTAAGGTAAACGTACCTATCCACACACAAATAAAGGTCATGTTCGCCTAATTGCCGCCAGATTGCTCAGGTTTGGCCAGTTAATCCTAACTGCGTTTTCGTGTGGCCAAGCTATTATTTTCAATGTATCTGGTATCAGGCATTTATAAAATTTGTCAGTATGCCTACTATGTTCTGCTGTACTTACAGGGAAACCAATTAAGCAAATTGACTAACTACCAACATAAATTGACGTCGATTCAAGTCACAACTGTCATTCTTTGACAGCTGTTGTAGCAGAAGCATAATCAGCCTATAATCTTCCCAATGCTGGGACACAGACTTCTCTTGGAGAGGGAGTGGGCTACAATCTACCACGCGGGCCCAGTGCGGGTTGGTAAATGTCACATGTCTTCGATTTTTTTTGGTTCTAGGACATGCCGGTTTCCTTTCGATATTTGCATTCACCGTTTTGACAGCTATGACAGCTTCATTAATAATTAATTCCTAAGTTAATTGACATGATCACACAGACCATATTACTGTCTTACTTCTGAAAGCGATATTTTAATAGTTCTTACAAGAAATTGCTCATTCCCATTAACATGGTATTAGTATCAGCATAATTACCAAAGAAAACTGAAACAAACTCGTTACATTAAACGAAACACGACGTGGATATGAAAGCCTTATCATATCAGGGGAAGTTTGAGCGCGCCTCGGGCGTTTACAAGTTGGGGGCGAGTTGGATCTCATACTGACACAGTTTCTATTCTAACTGTTAGATAGTAGTACCCCTAACACGAGTTAATGGATATAGGTACAACGAGAAACTTTGGTCTAATTGCGTAACGTAGGTACTCCCAATCACAATCCCATGCACTTGGACATACATATGTACATAAACACACGCCTTCTTTCTATAAACATACTTCTGCCTTCATACTTCGGCCTAGTTTCTACTATGAACGCCACGGCGGACCACTCCTGATTGGTATAGGACTATTGCAGGATATATAAACAAAAATAAAGCGGAAGCGCTATGGCCCCTGCCTGACCAATGTTTTATACCTATATATACAATACACGGATAAAACGGCAGTAAGGGATCGCGGAAACGGTCGCTAGCATATAGTGACGTAGCGACAAAGGGGGCAACATGACCTGAGGTGCTTGGTGGAGTGGAGAGGTAGAGAGGTATTCCACGGCTACTAGAACAATTCCAGAGCCCGGAAGATTGTCAAGATCCTTACCAGCACGTACTAGAATACTTTCTTCCTCCGAGCACGTCTGCTCTTGCGAATCTCCACTCAAGCCGTCCAATAGACGAACAATTTCGACGTTTGGCCCCCAAACTGGAACGGACCGGGGCCGCCTTAAAGCGGCTCCTGCCCAACCTGAGGGGGCAAACGCCTCCTGCCGGAGGCTTTACGCGGGGGTCGTGCGGTCCATGGCCCTTTATGGGGCCCCGGTGTGGGCGCGTTCACTGCGGCTTCGAGCCGCACACTATCTGAACGCGACCCAAAAGGTGGTAGCCGTAAGGCTTATAAGGGGGTACCGCACGATCTCGGGTGAGGCAGCAGGCCTCCTTGCCAGACTGCCGCCATGGGATCTGGAGGCGATAGTCCTCGCGCGCCTGTATGACTGGCGCGCGGAGGCACTACGTCGGGGGGAAACTCTGCACCCGCGGCAAATCGCGGCGGAGCGGACGGACCTCCGGCGCGATCTCATGGCGGAATGGAAGGCGCGACTATCGCAACCCAGCGCAGGGCACGCCACGATAGCGGCGGTAAGACCCCTCTTTGAGGAGTGGCTAGAGAGGCGTCACGGCGCTCTCACCTACCGCCTGACGCAGGTCCTCTCCGGACACGGATGTTTCGGGAGGTTCCTGCACATAATCAGGCGGGAGGAGACGCCCGGGTGTCACCACTGCGAGGATCGCCCAGAGGACACGGTGGAGCATACGGTGAAAGTCTGCCGCGCTTGAGCAGAGCACCGCCGTGTCCTCGTAGAGGCGATCGGCAGCGGCGGCGACCTCTCGCGTCCGGCCCTGGTTCAAGCCATGGTCTGGGGCGAGAGGGAGTGGGAGGCGGTCACCTCCTTCTGCGAAGCAGTCATGCTAGCGAAGGAGGTGGCGGGATGGGCGAGGGAGAGATCCTCACGCCTCAGCCGCCGAGGGAGACGCTCCGGGCGTCGGGAGCGCGTGACGACTCCCGGCCACCGTAGGCGCGGGCCTGCGGGCGGAGAGCAATGGGTAGCTCTCCGTCCGATCAGGACCAGGCCCGTGCCGGACGGCGCGTATGTGTTCCACGTGCGCCTCAAAGACATGTCAGCGTAGTTGACGGGGCCCGACAGGGCAGAAGCCTGCCAGGGTAGCGGGATCGTCCGAAAGGGTTACAGCTGCCCTGGTACATAAAGGGCTAAGGAGGAACACGGGTGGGTTTTAGTCAGTAAGAGTCTGACACTCCCTTCTGCTCCACCCAGAGTGGGAGGGGTCATTTGATGATTTCCCATCCTCAAAAAAAAAAAAAAGCCGTCCAATAGAGGCAAGAATGAGGTGGCCCTGCGGGTTTCTGTATCTCTCTTGGTTTGGCTTCTCACCCTAAACCTGTTCCGGCAAAGTAAAATCTCTATCGGCATTGCACTAATGTTCAAACCGCGCTAGCCCCGCCACGACGTCAACGTAGAGATACGGCGGTGGGGTTATTATTATTATACATAATATTTTGTTCTTACAATTTTACTCGCCAAACTTTCTAGTTTGAAGACGAGCGCTTGTTAATTAATCCTATTTCATGAATCCTATTGTATGAAACATAACTTTTGTTAGATATCTCCTTCAAAATGAAGGGGATGGTGAGTTATGCAATTCGAGTGCAGGATTTTCGGAGAACGTATTACGTTATGCATACATTTCGATCGAGATAAAAAAAGACGCGCGACTGCGAGTGACCAGCGCTGATTGGTGAGCACGCGATACGTTGTTGAGATAAGGGTGAATTTGCCATGTTATCTTATAGATTGACGCTTCGCTGCACTTCGACTCTGCGATAGTATTATGAATCGATCCTACGTCAAGAAATAAACACAAAACCAGTCGCCCGACACCCTATTCTTTGACTAAATAATTGCAGCACCAAAGTCGATCGCAGCACAATAACGATGACTATACTATAGTGCGTCCTCCCCGTCATGACTATGGCACCGAAACGTGGACACTGACGGTCGGGCTGGTCCACAAATTCAAGGTCACTCAGAGCGCTATGGAGCGAGCTATGCTTGGAGTCTCTTTGACGGATAAAATCAGGAATGAATTTATCCGAAAAAGAATCGGAGTTACCGACAGCGCGCAGAGTAAGCAAACTTAAGTGGCAGTGGGCTGGCCATGTTTGTCGAAGGACCGATGGCCGGTGGAGCAGACGAGTCCTGGAGTGGAGACCGCGTATCGGCAAGCGAACTGTGGGACGCCCCCCAGCTAGATGGACGGACGACCTAAAGAAGGTTGCTGGGACGGACTCGATGCGCTAGGCGGAGGACAGAGTGTTGTGGCGCAGCCTGGGAGAGGCCTATGTTTTCCCAGCCACCAACCGACAACCAGCAACCAGCGCTGGGGCTCTGTCTCATATAGGGTCTTAGCATTATGCTGAGCGATGGCAGTTTTGCGTCAACGTGACGCATTACCCCCCACTTGTAATTTTTTTTTGTGTGTTTATGTTCTTTTTTTTATGCGTCATGTTTGCCGCAAATAAATGTATTTTCTTACTTTCTTTCTTTCTATTATTTGCAGATAAATATAGTATAAATAAAAGTTCTTACAATGGTAGTATAATAGCAGCTTAACATATTCAATCATAACATAATGATATGCAAATTTTATGGTATTGGTACAATTAGATCATTTAGGTAATTAAGAATTGGTAACGTTTTTGGCTAGCAGTGCTAGAGCTGTTGTAATTTTTATTTTAGCTTTTTGAGATGGCTTTTTGATCAATCAATCAATCAAATCATTTATTTGCCACAAATGTAGGTTACATTAAAATACAGGTGGAGTAGACAGGAGTGAGCCATGTACATTCTGCTTGGAAACTTATAAAACGCAAAATTTATAAAAATTGTTAAGAAGTATCTAAAAACAAAATTACAAATTAAAATGTCACAGTTAGAATTATTACAATTGTACATACATTAATAATAAATTAATATTGAAAAATGTCAAATTAAAATAATACTTTAGAATAAAATTGAAAATAAAATTAAAAATAAATACATAATAGGTCCATATTATGTTCAAAATAATATTAATTATATTTATTATATACATTAAAAATTATTAATCGAATAATAACATCTTTCTATTAGGAAGGCCACTAATTTCTTTTTAAAGTTTTTAATTGTATCATCTTGCATTACATCTGGCAATTTATTGTACATGGTAGGACCCATACAAATAACACTATTCCTCATTAACGCTGTGTTACAGGACTTGGCTTTACTTTCTATCGTACTTTCCAATTTATTTTGCTCTTCTTTTATAACGTGCTTAATTTACATTTAAGAGTTCCCGTTAAATTGTATTCGAATAAATG
The DNA here is from genome assembly GCA_947507525.1 of Apamea epomidion. Taxonomy (NCBI): domain Eukaryota; kingdom Metazoa; phylum Arthropoda; class Insecta; order Lepidoptera; family Noctuidae; genus Apamea; species Apamea epomidion. The sequence continues at coordinate 9,280,287 of OX382232.1, forward strand.
GAACGTTTTCTAGTTAAAAATAAATATTATTACAATCAAGTTGTTATTTCCAAAAAATCTAATTTCGGTAATAGGTTATGTAAGCCCCCTTTTTTTTTTTTTTTTTTTTTTTGTGGATTGGAAATCATCAAATGACTCCTCCCGCTCTGGGTGGACCAGAAGGGAGTGTCAGACTCTTACTGACTAAAACCCACCCGTGTTCCTTCCTTAGCCCTTTATGTACCAGGGCAGCGGTAACCCTTTCGGACGATCCCGCTACCCCGGCAGGTATGTAAGCCCCTTCACTCAGGGTAAAAGCGAGTAAAATAAAACTAGGTTTAAAAATCTAGCATTAAAAATTCTAGCTAAATCTCGTGAACAGCGTGGTATTAGATGCTGGTGTAAAGGGATACTACGTCTTCAAAATAGACGCGTTACTTAAAATCCTCTTTGGTTTACGGTTAGGATTTTATTTTTATTTTGCTGGTAAATGTGTTTTCTTTATTAGGCATGTAGGGAAGGTACCCCAAAAAAGTACATTTTGAAAAGATACTTCAGCTGAATCTTTACTTCATCACAATTTTCAATTTTCAGTCTAATATAGATCTTATTTTGTAAGAACCCTTTACTGAGCTGCTGGGGATTTTGTTGCGCCACTTCTTCTTTTCAGTGAAAGCACTAAGAAGTAGTGAAGGGCGGGAGTTTTAGGAGACTGTTTTATGTAATTTTGACATTCGAAAAGTGCTGATTCTCGGCCACAAATCACATTTGATTTTGCATCAGCTGATCCCTAGTTCCATAGCGACTCCTCGCTCATAGCGATTTTCACGATTAGCTCGCTCGCAACTTATAAAAAAAGGTTATTAGAATGTGTTTTGTTCAATTTTTGGGTGGTCACCAATCCATCTGACACAGTCTCTTCATCCCATCTTATGATACCCAGGGGTACGGATGGACCTCGGGGCAAATTCGATTGCTCACTTCATTGACCCACATAGGTATTCTTTCAAATCATGTCATAAATTGAGGAAAATCGAGTAGTAGAGAACATATCATATAATTTATTTTAAAGAAATAATACAAAATAACATCTACCTACTTATTAGTTTAACGTTTATTAGAGGACCTTGAGAACTTTATGGAAAAATTCCGATTAATAAAACCGGAATTCTCTTAAGATTTGTTTCATAGTATTTTCCTTATTTTTTAATTTTCTGAGACTTCCAGTTAAGTCTGTCAACATTCTATGCTAAGTGTAATAGATACAGGGGCCCCCAAAGGTTAGTTGACATTTTTCCACTTCAGTTTTAACACACCACATTATGATTTAAAATTCTAGTGATCCAAATCTTTGAACTGCTATACCTATGTAGTGTTTTTATTGCCTAATTCAATTACCTTTTTTTATCATAAAAAATAATCAAGTACTCGTAGTACTTGATTATTTTTTATTTTAAATCATAATGTGGCATCACAGTTGAAGTGGCAAAATGTTAACTGCATCTGGTGGCATTTAGTATAACGTGTTTATGAAATATATACGTAGCATTTATTACCTCTTATTTTTTTTGTAGGTTGGTTAGGTGCCTACATTGTTATATGTATGTACATGACTTTACATTTTGTTATACCTCGACCTGGAGACATTTATGTATGATAATGGTATTTATTGGATATACGTTTTCTGTCTTTGGTCGTAATATACGTAGCGTCTAGATACGTTTTACTACCATTTGCTATAACATCTTCTAACAATACTTACATAGATAATATTTTACAATGAAATAAAACACCTACTTGAGTGCCATGTCACACTCGGCAAAGATACTTCTAGGTTTTTGTTATTCCAGCCTTATTATCTTAAAATATTTACATAATTTAAAAGCTAACAGTCTTAAAATGATAATAATAATATGTACAAGTTTATTAAAGGAAAGAATTTGTCCGATAAGTTGTCAACAAGAAAAGTGCCCAAAAGGCTGGCAGCATTGCCACGTTGTATGGCAATGCTGATTCTTTGGGCAAAAAGAGGCCATCCCTCTGGTCACGCGAAGAGTCGACCAACCGCTTGGCTCTGTCTGGAATCTAAGTGGGCACTCGGCAAACGGCTCGAACATACTGCCAATAAGATTGGAATATAAGGTTATTATAGAAATTTCATACAAAAAATAAATCTAGGCTCCTGTGGTAGGTAACCCATTTAAGTATTTCGTAAACTTTCAAGGGCGATACTTGTTAAAAACAACTTTTTCCTAACAACGATTTTACAGAAGTAAGACAAATAATATCAATACCACCTTTTCCCACGGATCTGTTATACGTTAGGTACTGGAAGACGATGTTATCTAATTCTTGCTGTTAACCTGTGAACCAGCTTACTGTGTTACCTGGACAATATTTTTTTTTCTTGAAAGACTCAAATTTTAAAATATTTAATTATTTGTCCTACTACACACGATACTTACAAAACATAAACTCAAACTCAAACTCAAACTATTTATTTCAAATAAACCAATTACAGGCACTTTTGAATTGTCAAGGTCGGTCAGTCAAAAAGATGAAGCTAGTTGCCCATTCCAAAGCGTAGTAGGTACCTATGGAGAAGAACGGGCAAGAAACTCCATGGACACTCTTTTAAATCATAATAATATTGTTACAAAGTATTGGTTACATCATTCATGTTCAAAATTATGCATGTGAGAACGATGCAGAACGTTAAAAGCGTCCGTAATGAAAAGCTAAAAAAAAAACAATTCAAATATTAATTTAAATCAAAATAAGCCATGGCAGCAAAGAGTTGACCAGTCCCTACTGACGGCGCCCGTTCACGAACATGACGCATAGATTAGCACCATTCAGCTCAACCATTTTGAAGGGAGCTAAATGATCCAACACATGTGCCACCATCAGCGAGACATTAGAGTGAGCATGACATACTCTCATCCGCCAAGGCATATTCAAGTCAATGAAAGACGTACCCAGTAAATGGTAGCTTTGTAGTATGTAACATAGTACTCACATACGTTCTATGCAATTATACAATACTAGGAGATTGAATTTATATAATGCAAACATAGTATTTTAGAATCTTCAGCAGCTCCAACAGTATGTAGGTTGGGTAGGCGTGTGTGAAGTATTTTCAAATGCCAATCAATTTATTTATGCGTCCTGTGGAGCAGGACCAGCGTTTAGCCAAGCATTTTTGTCAGCGATGTAATCCCCCAACTTATAATATGCTTGGCTGCATAGTGTGCGTTTTATGCAAGATTTGAATTTCGTTTCATTGAGTTGGAGTATGTGGGGAGGTATTTTATTATAACATTTTAAACAGTACCCCATGAAGGAAGAGTCTACTTTAGCCAGTCTGAAACCTGGTTGAACTAATTGGTCCCTATTTCTGGTTCTATAGGCGTGTCTGTCACCTCTTTTACTGAAAAGATTTAAATTTTTCCTTACGTACATGATGTTTTCATAGATATATTGACAAGGTACCGTCATGATATTAATATTTTTAAACAGTTCCCTTAGAGAATCGCGCCTGCGTAGGCCATATATTGCTCTGATGGCTCTTTTCTGCAGAATAAAAATGGACTCAATATCTGCAGCCCGTCCCCATAGTAAAATACCGTAAGACATGATACTATGAAAATAACTGAAATAGACCAGTCTCGCGGTATCTACATTAGTAAATTGACGGATTGTTCTTACAGCATATGCTGCTGAACTTAGCCGTCTTGCAAGAGATGTTATATGAGGACCCCATTGCATCCTTGAGTCGAGCGTTATCCCCAGGAAAACAGTTTTATCGACGAATTCTAGTTTCTCTTTATTCAATACTATGTCACAATCACTACTTTTAACATTCGGTAAAGCAAATCTTATGCATTTAGTTTTTTTCCCATTTAATACTAAATTATTAGCAGTGAACCAATTTTGCACTTGCAGTAGGGCGTTATTTACGTCGTCAAGATTTGATGCACGTCTATTTATCTTAAAAATTATGGAAGTATCGTCAGCAAATAACACCATTTGTGGTTGGTTTTTTAATAAATGCGGCAGGTCATTTATGTATACTAAAAAGAGGAAAGGACCTAATATCGAGCCTTGTGGAACACCCATTCTTACTTGTAAACCAAGTGAATTGACACCATTTATTTGAACTTTTTGCTGTCTATCATGTAAATAAGATTTTACTAAACTGAGCGCAAGTTTACCTAGTCCATAATGCTCAAGTTTCAAGAGTAAGGTTTTGTGATTAACGCAATCAAATGCCTTGGAGAGGTCACAAAAGATTCCTATGGCATCTTGGGCTTCCTCCCACGCTGTAAATATGTGTTTTAATAAAGTGACACCGGCGTCAGTCGTACAACGTCCTTTGGTGAAGCCATATTGCTGATCGTGCAAGATTTTGTTGTTGTTAAAATGATTAAGCATTTGATTGAGCATTACCTTTTCGAACACTTTGCTGAAAACCGGCAACACGGATACTGGTCTATAATTATTGGTGTATTTGCAGTCCCCAGATTTAAAAAGTGGAATAACCTTACTATATTTCATTAAATCTGGGAAGACTCCTTGATCTACACACAAATTAAACACTAATGCTAAGTATGGCGATATAGTCTCGATTATGGATGTACAAACTTTGATAGACATTCCCCATAGATCTTCGGTCAATTTGATTTTGATTTGTCGAAAAGTTTTTATAACTATTATAGGGTTTATATGTCTAAATTGAAACTCAACCGGGCAGCCTGGAACGTTCGCTTTTAGTAGCTCAAGTGATACGTCCGGTGAGGAATTTAAGGCTTCCGTCGTTTTTGATGGTATATTAGTAAAGAAATTTACAAATTCTTGAGCTACTTCTAAATTAGAGGATATGGCACCACGTGAAGACTCCAATGTGTAATCAGTGTTTCGTTTTTTATTCCTACTAGTTTCGTTATTTATAATTTTCCAAACTGTTTTTATTTTGTTTTCTGCTGATTTGATTTTGTTGCTAATGTACAGGGCTTTGGCTATCTTGCAGGTATTGCTAAAAATTTTTGAATATGTAGCAACATACTTGTTGAAAGTTTCTGTATTTATGTAAGGCTTAAGGCCATACAGCTCGAACAGTCTTTCCCTACTTATCCTAATACCTCTAGTTGCCCAGTCACTAAATATAAAATTAGGGAAAATAATTTTTCTTTTCTTTTCAAAAGTTTTATTGAATTGAGTGTGCACAACCGAAAAGAAATCCTCGTACAATTTATTTGCATCATCCATATCCATATTATGGCCCAGATCATTTAACTTATTATTTAGGGTACTATTGAATCTTTTTAGTTTACTAGTTGTTATTGGCCTAAATTGTATTTCCACTTTTTGCAAAGGTGTTTTAAACTTAAAAGTTACCGTTTGTCCACTATGATCAGACGGCAGATAATTTACGATGGCCTTATCTAAATAATCACAATCGCAAAAGACATTATCGATACAAGTAGCAGAAGTTGGAGTTACTCTAGTTGGTTCAGTAAAAACATTAGATAAATTGAATGATTTGAAAAGGCTTAATAATCTACTGCTATTTGAATTATTTTCCAAAATATTAATATTAAAATCACCACAAATAATTGCGGCTTTGTTGTTGGATGCAAGTTTCGCTAGGACATCTTCCATTATTGACTCAAATAACGAAAAGTTCTGATAATTAGGGGGTCTGTAAACGCACACTACAACATGCTTATCGAGCTCAACACAGGACAGTTCAATGCAATGTTCAATCGATAAACCCACTATGTCATTTCGTTGTTTGGATTTTAAACAATTTTTAATCAAGATTAAAGAACCTCCACGCAGCATAGATTTACGATACATATTTATTTACGATACATATTAGCCCTGATAGCTATAAAAAACCTACATAGCTATACAAATATAGAGCTTTAACAATTACATAATCAGCCTGTTTACAGGCTGTCCGGAAACTCAACGATAATCTGGTACCGGGCGAGAGGCCAATGTATACCAGATATGAAAAAAATAAGAAAAAAAATCCATGTCACTTAGTCAAGCGATAATAGACATATTTTTAAAGTTGAAAATTTGACACCTCAAATAACAGTGCTATTAATCGCAACCACAAATCAAAGTAATAAACATTGTTAAAAAATAAAATAAATTAAGTTTTGACGAGTTATGGTTTACAAAATTATTGTCAGTTAACTTTGACACTTCATGTTGGAAAAATATGTTTTTTTTTTTTTTCATAACTGGTATACCTTGGCCTCTCGCCCGGTAGCAGGTTATCGTTGAGTTTCGGGACACCCTGTATAATGTTCCCACTGCTGGACACAGACCTGCTCTCTGTGAGAGGAAGAGGGCTGTAATCTAGAAAGCAGGCCCAGTGCGGGTATGTAGCTATGTCACAATCTCTTCGACTTCTTGGTTCTAGGACATACCGGTTTCCTCACGATGTCATCCTTCACCGTTTTGAGAGCAATGGTGATGAAATAATTTACACAAAGTAAAGCTCCTGCCTGGGTTCGAACCTACGACCTACAACTCGTAAGGCGCAGTCGTTGCCACTGGGCTAACACTGCTCCAAATCTTAAACAATTAACGTAGACTAATCTGCATCTTTACGACTCTTATTGACGGTATTGTTACAGTGACTTAACTGCAGTATTTGTCAAAGACTCTTACATTACGTAAAATGTTTGTTAAGGAGCAAAATAAACAATAAAAATCCCTCTCAACCTCTAAACTTATCTTAGGAGAGCGTAAGAATAACACTGTGAACTGTATTCCTTTTGTTTGTTAGCCAGTATTTTTGTGTAGCGTCGATAACATTGTGAAAAGCTCCCCCCTTTGTCCCGAAGGGTTTACGAAGATATGATGACAACAAAGTTCAATAAAATATAATCTATTTTTGCGGGCGTTCAGTCGACATGTTTTCTTTCGAATTCATGGCCACTTTTACGGCGCGATATCATAAAATAAATGTATAGAGAGAGCAATATCGAGGCAATGATAGTTGTCACAACAGCCTATTAAAGTTCCAGGCGATTTTATCGAGAACAAATTAAGGTTGTTCTTTCTGAACTGTAATAATTATTATGGCTTTTAAGTTATCGCAGTTTAATCTTTATCTTTTCAAAATGAACGTACCTAAATCAAAATAATTCTGCTACGAACAAAACCGCATGCATATTACCTCATGCCATTATAAGCACCAGCCAAGACGCTTTTGTTCATTCCTTTTGTTAAACTAATTTAATTTTACAAAACTTATTTAATTAGCACAGCTACGCTGGGATTAGACTTCTAGCTAGAACAACTAATCAAAGATTTATCTCGCCGCGAGGATGCACCTAACTCGACTTAATATTCAAAACATTTACGTATCAAAGCGTTCGGGAACGTGTAAAAGGAAACTTGATAAGTACAAGGAACAACACTCCCGGTATCCTAACATTATAATACTTCCCGATAAACTTCTTGCCGTGAAGTATAATACCTTTGTTGAGGTTTATTAAGAAACATATTTCTATACCACTCAATCCCAGGTTTTGATTACGTACAAATGTATATACCTACAACGAAAACGTCCTGACATGAAATTGACCGACAAATCCCCTACGAAATTGAAATTCCTGACAAGAATACGTTTTTGGGGACACTCGGATCTCTTACCCCTTTCTTTGTTATGTAAATATCTGTGTCTGGTGAAAGTTTGCCAACAAATATTCCCTCAGTGCCGATCCATTAGAAAATGAAAGAACATTTGCTTGAAGCGAAACAAGAGCTCACGAGCGACGCCCGGCTCCCCGCGCCGCTCCACTGATGATATTAGAGGTACACCCCAAACTCTTTGTTTGGACAACACAGGTTAATATTAGTTTAGGACTAATGATTCATTTGCCGCGGTTCGAATTACTTGTGCTACAGTGGCTACAATTTAGCATTCAATTTCCATAGCCTTTAGACAAGACAACAGTTCGAGTTTAAACTTAAAATAGCTCTAGGTTCAGGCGGCTTACCCAGTCTATTAACTAATTACTGATAGGGATGAAAGTTACTTTGAAGATTATTTTGGGTTGATTGTCCAAATTTTATTTTACTCGTTTGAAGTCCTTTTCAAAACTTGCGGTCGGCTACTCACCTCGAGGTCTCGATTAAAATCCGTATTTAGGTACTTTTATTAAGTTGAATAGTGTCTGGCGATGTAATGGACGACATTAACTAATTAAAGGCTTTTTGATGAAGTCGTCGCAACTAAAGTAGGTATTTATGTACTTACGGCAAAGTAGGTTGGCAGAATGTTGTACATATTGCGTACTTGGAGGTTGTCTCAAAAGGCTCATTAATGACTAACCCAAAACTCGGCACATAGAAACATGAAATACGAGGAGTGTGTACTGTTGTACCCTTCACTACGTAGTCAGGGGAATTGTTTACTACCGTATATTGTTGGGTCGTGGAACGGTAACACACAAAACTATCTAGTCAAAGAAATACAACCTGATTCAATGCTTTAGTATTCTAAACTTGTGTCTAATATTTTATTTTTATTAACTACCTACGTAAAAGTTGGAGATGCCATTACGTTTCTTTTACTACAATAAAAATATATAATTTCAATCAATCTGCCTAGCCTTTTCCCAACTATGTTGGGGTCGATTTCCAGTCTAATTGTTTGCATATGAATACCAGTGTTTTACATGGAGTGACTGCCTATCTGACCTCCACAACCCAGTTACTGAGAAAAATGTAATGTAAGAAAAATAAATATTGTAGGAGGGTAGTTACTAAGCTTACCACGGGTAAGTTTAAAAACGTTTCCACTAGGTCCACTGTAGCGTGATAAAATAAACTCTATCCTCTTACGAGGGCCTTAAGGTTTGTTACAATAATAGTTCCATTTAGAATGTTCCAGGAGGTTAAAACCAGCAGGTAGGTGTTCAGTAAGATGCCAACCTCTTATGTAATCAGTGGGTGGTGTTTATTTGTATTTTTATACCAACATATACAGGGTGGCAATTTAGACACCTGCCATGCAGGTGACTAAATTGCCATCCTGTATATGATTCTACACGTCATTCTTAACAACTTTCACTATGACATGCAACACTGCATTGCTAAAAGCTGGTAGAATTGGTGTATGTATTTACAGTGTTGTCACAAAAATGACTCCGAGATAGTCATTTTCCTACAAGAACATCTTAGTACAAAAAGTCTTATACATACATATTTCATTTCTCACATAAAACAGTCAACTCCCAGCAGAAGTATAACAGTATAGCCATCATAAGTTTAGCAATATAACGCGAATGATATGAGTTGTTTAATTGTTTCCGAAACAACTATACAACCGACATTACACTCGAGCCAAACTCTGCTTACAGTCTCATACAGTTCACTGGCAACACTGGCTTTTATGGGCCTTTATATAGCTTAATTGTACTTATAACTATGTCTATAGTAACCTTTTTGGGTGGACTATCATCATATTTAGCTTGTACTGACTCGCTGGATTTAAAACTACTCTTAGCAGTACTGTTATATCATTCATGGAATCTGGCTACACTAGGTTTTATGGGCCTTTATATAGCTTTAATTATCTTATGTCTATAGTTGCCCTTTTGAACGGAATGTCATCATCTTTAGCCTGTACTGACCTACTGTTTGGTTTAATACTATGTGCTTTTAATAGTACTGTAATCATTCTTGGAATTACTTCAACTTTACAAATCTATTTTCTCGGACGGTTGGTTTGCCCATCATTATCTCAGTACCCACTCAGTCGGAGCTCTTCTCTACTCGTAGTGACAAAATTTTTCTATGATCCCTATGTTTTCTAATACCTAAACATAAGTAGCTACGTCACGATACTTTCTTTGAAGTAATGATTGAGAACGCAGTAACCAACACAAATTTTTAAACGTGGTGTTACGCAAGTAATCGATTATGTATGTATTATTTATAGCCCATTATAAACAGCGACTCTTATAATAATCATAATATAATCAGTCTGACTTCATGCAATCCCGAGGCTACATCAAGGTTCCCAAAAATAAAGGTTAACTCCAACCCAACAACTGGTACATCCCCATTCTCTACGGCCATTCCCTCCTTTCCAGGAAACCTAATGTTATACATAAAGAGTTTGGTATACATGTGAGATATATACACGCCATTGTTTATGAACCAGCCAAGGAGGACGGTTGGAGCTCAATCCGCTATTCAAACAAACATGTACGGTTCCGCTTAAGAGCACTTACACATGATATTGTTCATGGCAAAGTTTTGCAGTTCTCTCGCCTCGCGGAGATAAAATTAAATGTTGTTCCCTGTGCCAGTTTTTGTTTTAGTTATTGTGTCCTAAATATATTTTTCGAGAAGTGTATTCGCTTGTTTCTGTGTTAATCTGGGTGTAAAATAAAAATATTGGCTATTAGGTTATTTTTTTTTGGCATCGGTACGAATTGAGTGGGTGTTCGGTACATTTTTTGTCTTTATAAGTATCATTACCGAATACATTGATCAACTTAACATATTGCCGACCCCTATTGGTAAGTTAAAGCTTCATTGGGAACAAAAAATCCCCTCACTTGATATTGAATTAAATAAACCAATGTTGGTTTCCGAGTACGACCTTCAAACAAATGAACAGTCCCATTGAGACGTTCCACAGCAAATAGCAAATTCTATTCCAAACATTTTAGTGAAAATGCTCAACAACAAAAACAGTTGCTTCCAAATTATCTCACATTTACTCTCGAAGAAGACATAAGACGTTTCCACTACCGCGGCTTACCATACATCCATCCACCAGAGCAAACATCCACGCGTTGTAAATAAACAGGCTCGAACACTTCCCACACCACTCGTGTGAAAGATCTCCTACAACATCACCAACACAGAACATTCCTAATATGTTAATTTCAAATCCTGGATAATCAACGCTGAGACTGAACGCCTTCGGGAATTCAAGATTACGACGTTTGTAAACTTATCTCGTCTCTCGTTAGCGGGTGGGGCGAGCCTCCTGAATACGTAAACGTGTCATTCATGATTAAGCAACCGTTCGCGACGTGACTGTTGACAAAAACACGAACAGAGACAATCCCGGGCCCGATTGGGGCCAAAAATACAAATAGAGAACAATCAACTACTTAGATAAGACCCGCTCCGAACAAGTGTTGCGTTCGTTAATCGAAACTACGCTCGAGAGGAATCCCATCCTGACTTACGTAGGTTATTGCTTCTCAATGATAGTATTTTTCCTCGAAAAAGTTTCTATTTGATATTCAAACGCTACCGAAGACAAACCATACCGCAGTGATCTCTCACAACTTTTCAGTTTTTACATCTGTGAGCCCGAGATTTATTTGGTTCGATGGGAGTTCTATTCAAATTATCTGGAATTTCTGTTGATCGAATGAGGAAAACTGTGCTTCAAATAACTGTAGGATATATTCAATTCACAGGAGAAAGGTATCCTTACACGCTCATACATTATGTCATTAATCATTAGGAATGAACGAATTTCGGGACGAAACCACGAAACGCGTGATTCGTGAAATAAATTGTGATATCAAACCATTTGTAGAAATTCGCCGCGTATAAATATGTACGGGATGAGTCGAACGCGAAGTTTGAGAAGCGTATCATCGGCATCCCGGCGCGTGGCAAACGACCCCGAAAATTGCTCGCAATTTATACGGTTCAAGGGTGACCCGAAATAAAAAGGAATGAGACGTTTGTCACTTAGTATATTATTTACTCGCGGACATTGTGGAAGAGAGTTGTAAAAAATTGTCCTCCACTCTGTTATCATAGTTGGGAGTTTGGACAAACGTCTGCTGCGTGGGACGTTCACTCGTATTTCCCTAACGGCCTATTATAAATATACAGCCACTCTTAAGTTTGCGTGATTCATTTACACAAGACGCTTGCTGTTTTTATTGCGCGCACGTTATTGCAGTTTTGTATTGAAACTGGAAAAACTACATAAATAACGTGATATTAGAATAGAATAGCTCTTTATTATGTACACCATATAAATTATAGACATAAATATAGAAATTTTACAAAGGGTGACACATGGGCGGGCTTATCGCGGTGATATTTTCTCTTAACATAAATGGTATATCAATTTCGATATGAAAGTTTCCACTGTTAGTTTACAAAACCCAAATTACAAAAACTACGATCTTTGAATGTCGTACTGTCGTAAAAGTACTTGGGAATGGTTTTCCATAATTCGAGTACCAACAGAGATTGTACTCGTAACTTTGTCATCAAACTACGAGTCCTTTGATTACAAAGAGAATTGAATACAAACTCGAGAGAGCTCAATAGTTAGAATATTATTTTAATTATGTTACAAGAGACAGAGAAAAAACTTTCGTTTCGTAAATCAAACCTATTGTTAAAGTAAACTCCAATTGTTTGATTTCAAAAGTGTGTGTAATAAGAGAGATAATGGAAACCTAATCATCTGTCTAATGTAAAGCTCTAGACTAATTTACTTGTTCAACAAACAACAAAAGGACTCTAACAATAACGGTACAAATAAGCTTAGCAGGCACAATTGTATCGAATCTGATTTATTTACAAGAACACATCGAGCAAAACCATTAGCGGGCAATCCTTTTATCTTATTTTTCACCCTTCTGCTCAGATTATATCTGACAGGGTGACGTGACCGCCCAGCCGAGCCCTGGCAAGCGGACGACTTCACAGTTTATTTCAGAAGTTAGGGCCTCGGCACGCCCGGCACAAGGTAATCCTTTGTCCGCCCCACTTATCTCCGACAACAAGAGCAACTCACTAATTTATTAGTCAACTTATGCAATACGGACGGATGCTGCCACTGGAGACTCGCATTTACATAAAACTTTCACGTTTATATGTAGCTAAGGGTCACGTTTGAATGTCTAAACATTGTACTGCCTAAACGATACACCCGAGACGAGCTTGCTAAGAGGTAAAAATGTTTCAATTGCATGCGGTGAAACCTAAAGGATTGTTTAGAGTTCTCTACTGAAGGCCCAAATGTTTTACGAGCTTGTTGTTGTGTATGAGCTTGCGAGTTCAGTGTTGATTTTGTGAACCTTACGTTTACTACCGTGTTACTGTAAGGGATGTTGTATGGTTTGCATTAGTTTTTGTTTGAGCAAAGCAGGCCATGACATGATCCTAGGAGTGGGAAATTGTTACTTTCAAATGTCCATTCTTTAGCGAAAATTCTGTAGGTAAGCCGTAACTTCGGCAAAGTGTATTTGTGAAAAAGATATTTCATATTTCCTGAAAATAAAATAAGGTCCAACTCATATAATTCTCAGAGCACCACTACATTAACCGTTATTTTCAAATCGCAACACTATAAAGTAGTAGAAGTACGTGACTTATCCGGGATTGGAATCAAAAACCCGTGGGACTGACAGCACACACCAACGAACGGACGTAGTATCCCGAGACACGTGGAGTCTGTGTGCATTTTATATTAGCTGTAGGTAAAATGAGGACTGAGTTTGTTTTATTCTGTTTGAGAGATATTCCTACGTTCTCTATCAAGGTTTGATGTAGGTTCGGACACGTGACATGCGGTAGGATTTAATCAGTAAGAAAAAAAGGAACTTTGGTGGGTTTTTTGTACAAAAATATCGCCCTTGTCTTGTAGCAGTCTTTAAGCTTGATTGAAGTCACGTGTATCGCCTTTTGGGATACTAGAGTCCATATTATTTCGAAGCCAGAGACGTTTTGATACAGCTACTTATACAACCAGTCATTGCCTTGATTATGCATAGTGCTGTGACATTCAAATAACTAAATTGCTTCCTGCTCTAGGCGGTTGCCTTGTTGTGCATCTTTTAAACTATCGTGGATTAAATTGACTAAGTATTTGGAACATGCATAAGAGCGTATTGTTGTTTGATTGTTGTTGTTATGCAATTGGGCATAGGCCCAATAATTAAAAGCTTTTGGAAGTCCAAAAGTTTAGCAAATAAAAGTTAGTTAGTTACTTATTTTAGATTTTACAATACTATCATAATGCAGCGCAAATTCGACTCTTAGAACAAAGCAATACTACCTATAGTTGTATCTACACAGAAAGGAGGTGTACCTAAAATGTGAGTTTGCGCAGTGTCCTGTGAACGCGATAAGTGTCACCATTTGTCACGACTTACATGAACAATCAAGCGCCAACACTGATGTTACACCATTTACTCTGACTTGCTGAATTATCATGCCATTCTCTAACTATTATTTAACTATCAAGGTCAATTTGAGTACGAATCTAGGAACAGAAATATTTCTTAGTCATCATTTGCCGATTTAGGTACAGGAAAATCGTTACTGTTGAGAAAACTTCGGATAAGCTACTGTAGGTCTGCAAATAAATTACGAATCTCTGGTCTGGCTGGTCTGCAATTTCAACAGTCATTATCATCATCATAATTTCAGCCGAAAGACGTCCACTGCCGGACATAGGCCTCCCCCAAGCACCGTTCTGTGCTTCTCGCATTCAACGGGTTCCTGCGGCCTTCACAAGGTCGTCGGTCTACCTAGTGGGAGGCCTTCCATCGCTACGTCTTCCGATACGCGGTCCCCCCTCCAGAACCTTTCGACCCCATCGGCCATCTGTTCTGCGAGCAATGTGCCCTGCCCACTGCTACTTAAGTTTGTCAATTCTTCAGGTTATGTCGGTTACCTTGGTTCTCCTGGATCTCTTCATTTCTGATTCGTGCGTGTGTTCTTTTTCTGCTTTATGTTTACCGCAAATAAACGTATTTATTTATTGTCTTTCATTAAATGCGGAAAATCTTAGTGCTGCATTCCAAAACAAACCTTATGATTGATTTCATAATTAATTAAGATCAATCACACGAGCAAAGTTCTGGCTGCAATAAAGATACCCCAACATAAGAAGGGTAGGTACAGGAAAATATAATATTTTCCTGTTTACCCAAGACGTATCCATAGACATTGTCGCCAATAAGAGGGATTGCCCTATAGCGTGACGAACAAGCATTAAGGACTTAGGGAAGTCCTTCAAAACGATTGAATACAAAACTGTCGCATGTCTTCGTGTCAGAATTATTTCTGTAGTAGTTAAAGTTGACAGTTTTCGTGAAAACATTTTGGAGTCAATCAATTTATCTCTATAAATCAGTAAAACTAGTAAATGACTGTTTTACGAAAGTGTAACCTATATTGGGCCAAATTAAATTAGCTAGCGAAACTCCACACAAGTGATTGGTAAGTATATACCTAAAAATGATAGAATAAAAAAGATTTTTGGGTCAACGTCCGCTGGTAGTTTATTTACTTTAAGTGACAGTTGAGAAGTACAGTTTTCTTTTTGTTGTATCATGTTAATATTGCTAAATTCATCACGTCTGTGAAATTAAAACAAAAATAAACTGTTTTGTAAACGTAACTACACCAACTACGGTCGTTGACCCGAAAAAGTAATAATTATGATCAAATATTCTTTTTTTTTCTGGTTATATATCGATACCCATCACATCTGCGGAGTTTCGCTACCTAATTTAATTTCACCTTGTATTATATAATTATGCCAGTTTCAATTATACTGACACCTAATAAACGCCTGAATAAAAGCACGGTTTTGGTTTTTCACCGCTTGGCTCAGTGCTGAGAGTTGAAATCCAATAGCGAAGTTTTATTTAGGCGCACATTAGGTTTCGTCTAGGTAGAGATTTTGATTAGAAATTATGGCCAAGTAGAGAAAGAACCGACCGATGGGTGAGTGGAGCAGACGAGTCCTGGAGTGGAGACCGCGTATCGGCAAGCGTAGTGAACTCCCCCCAGCTAGATAAACGGACGACCTATAGAAGGTGGCTGGGTCAGACTGGATGCGGAAGGCGCAGAACAGGGTGTTGTGGCACAGCCTGGGAGAGGCCTATGTCCAACAGTGGACTGCAATAGGCTGAGTTGAATGATTTGAGAGAAAGAAGAACTTTGATTTCAAATCCTACGAAATAATGAACTCGAATGTAAATCTGTAATATTCTTCTACTAATAATGCCAACTGTACATTACAGTTGTAGCTGTCGTGTAAAGTTAATAATTTTAGGTAAATGTCTTTAGGAACTTAAAGTTGAAAGGTAAGCAATGCGGACTAAAGGTAGGGAAGAAGTCGGTAGGGTTAACGCAATTGAAAACTCCTTTTTCTACATAAACTCACTCTACTAAGCCTAAAAACAGGCTCAACTATCCTATACTAAAAAGGTATAATCTATAGAAACATATCATAAAACAAGGCCGCTTTTCGTGTTTGTTGGTGTGACCACATTGTTCTTCTAAACATTTGGAGCTAAACACTAATATTCAACTTACATATAATACGGAAATATTGATACTTTATCAAGTTGTAAAAACCATGTGAAGCAGGGGCGGGTTGCTAGTTTCCTGAGTATAAAAAGCATAGGAACAAAATATAACCACAGACCTAAGATCATTTGCCCCTCATGTCCACCCTAACCTATGTCATTTAGTCAGTGGGGTCACTAGCACATCCCTGAGGTGTAATTAATAAACTGTTCATGAATTAGATTATAGAAATCTAGTTCTATAGGTCAAATATACAAGCGTCGACGAGCTAGAACCATTTTCAATATCGAATAGGTACAGAAGAAAAAGGAACAGTTTATTCAGATTTTTTTAAAAGTTTATTTTTATTTTTTTTAAATAAGAGGTAGGTATCTAAACTTTGAAGTATTTGCTAAAATGACAGCTGCTTTTTTTCTAACTTATAAAAGACGAAGATGATTTTTTGTTAAAAAAAAATAAACTTATTATTTTTTAATAAACCGGAGCCCCAAAACCTGCATGTTGTCTGTCTAGTGGCATTTGCAAAATACTCAATTTAAAAAAAAAAACAGCATTTTGGTTTCTACCTTAACGTAGAAAACAAATTATACCACAGCGATCCGAACGAGTTCTCTAACTCCTAAAGTGTCCTTTTGTTCGGGAGGGGTTCACATCGGCGTCGAGCTGACGATGAAGTACCTGGGACTCGTCCTCGACAGCCGGTGGAATTTCGTGGAGCACTTCCGACGTTTGGCTCCCAGACTGGAGCGGGCCGGGGCTGCCTTGAGGCGGCTCCTTCCCAATCTAGGGGGACCAAACGCCTCCTGCCGGAGGCTCTATGCGGGGGTCGTGCGGGCCATGGCCCTTTACGGGGCACCGATATGGGCGCGATCTTTGAGGCGGCGACCAGCCCGCCGGTTGATCGCGTCCCAAAGGGTCATGGCTGTCCGGCTCATTCGTGGATACCGCACGGTCTCCGCTGAGGCGGCGAGCCTCCTTGCCGGATTGCCGCCATGGGATCTGGAGGCCAAAGTCCTCGCCCACATATGGGAGTGGCGAGAGGAGGCAAAACGCCGGGGCGTTGCTCCGCTGCCGCGAGAAATCACGGCACAGCGGACAGAGCTCCGGCGGGATCTCATGGCGGCATGGAGAGTGCGATTGTCGCAACCCAGCGCTGGGCACGCCACAATTGCGGCGATAAGTCCCCTCTTTGAGGAGTGGCTAGAGAGGCGCCACGGCGCCCTCACCTTCCGCCTGACGCAGGTCCTCACCGGACACGGTTGTTTCGGGAGGTTCCTGTTCAGGATAAAGCGGGAGGAAACGCCAGGGTGTCACCACTGTGGGGATCGCCCGGAGGACACGGTGGAGCATACGGTGGAGGTCTGCCCGGCTTGGGCGGGACCCCGCCGTGTCCTCTTGGCGGCGATCGGCGGCGGCGACCTCTCGCGTCCGGCCCTCATACAGGCCATGGTCCGGAGCGAGAGTGAATGGGAGGCCGTCACCTCCTTCTGCGAAGCAGTTATGCTCGCGAAGGAGGAGGCGGAGCGTGCGAGGGAGAGGCAATCGCTGCACCCTCGCGCTCCTAGCCGCCGCAGGAGACGCCCTGGACGGGAGTCAACAGCCGACTCCCGGCCACCGTAGGCGCGGGCTTGCGGGCGGCGAGCTATGGGCAGCTCGCCACCCGGTAAGGACCAGGCCCGGGTCGACGGCGCGTTGTGTTCCACGCGCGCCTCAAAGAGCTGTCAGCACGAACTGACGGGGTCCGCTAGGGCCGATGCCGCCGGGGCTGCGGGTTGTTCGAAAGAGATACCGTGGCCCCTGGCACAGGCAACTGAAGGAACACGGGTGGGTTTTAGTCAGTAAAAGTCTGACACTCCCTTCTGCTCCGCCCAGAGCGGGAGGAGTCATTTGATGATTTCCCACCCAGAAAAAAAAAAAAAAAAAAAAAGGTGTCCTTTTGTTTCTGTATTTATTTGTATAGTTAGTAAGTTAGTCATTTGTTTTAGTAGCTAGTGTAAATATTATAATTTTATTTAAGATTTTTAAGTTAATAATAAAAGTATGTATTCTGTGACGTAGCTGTTCCTGCTCTTTAACCAGCCAGACAATAGTGTATACTATTTTTTTCTCACGAAGCGACGCGCGCTTTACTTGTGGTAACCAGGGGTACAGACAGGCTATGGACGTGTGCGTGAAGACGAGTAGCATCAGCATATAACAGACACGGTCACGGACACACACTCTTCCAAGTTCGCCCGTGTCTCGGACGATACCGACAGCTGCTTCACCTACACACATTCACAGCGTGTTTGTACACTTGATAACAACAAAAAGCGCGCGTCGTTCCGTGAGATAGAAATACTGTATTTCTCTTTTCATAAAATGTAAGAACAAAACTTTAATAATTATCATATCTACATGAAATTACTAACTGCATCACATAATAACGGAACTTTATACATAAACTAAATTTGCTCCGTCCACCGAAGTACCAAGACGTCAGAATTGGTCATGTAGTGTGAGTATTACACGACCCGAACTAACTTAACCCAATTTACAATGCTAACATGACCGTACGCCAGCATAGTGCTCAACGGGTTCCGCGTCTAACATAATAATATATCATCTACATCAATAATCTTTGACTTCCTTGTTTAATCACTACCGGGTTTTTTGTAAACTAGCATAAGTTGCGTATTCATCTGCTTTGAAGTGAATATGTACTTCCTTGGAGTACAAATCTTTTATTAATAGGTCTTTCATCATCATCATCATTAGCCTATAGCAGTCCACTGCTGGACATAGACCTCTCGTGTTACACGCCATTCAAATCGAAAATAGGTCTTTATGGACAGCTACATCAAACAAAAAAATTCTAGAGATTTTTTAATAATCATGAACCGATAATATCGACATTTCTCAACATTTAGACATTTTCCAGCAGCAGTACAATGTTCTTTACGACCATCGGGGTAAAACTAAAGCCATTCCAAAAAGAACAATATAATTCTGCTGTAGTAGGTACTTAATTCTTCGCCACATGTAAAAGTCGTACCAAAATCACTACAATCTTCTAGACCTTCAGGCGAAACCGAATGAACTAAAAGATATAGTTGTCAAAAACATGTTTCCCTAGTCTTGTAATTGTTTTTGTTAGTTATTATCACGATTCTACTAAGTCGTAGCATTTTCAACCTTTCGCTAGATACCTGCTAGGTGTTTTGTTGACAGATAAGCTCGAGCCAAGTCCCACTAACCACCCTAGCCACGTAATTCACCGGCTTTGCGCGGTACGTGCCTACAGCCGGCTACTGATAAACCTTTGTTTTCTACTTATCTCGGCCCGACACTGGCCTGTCTTCGCCGACGTCACACCTGAACTGTATCTCTTTACTTTTTTATAGAAAACTGCATCTGGTTCAGGCTTTTGCTTTTTAAGGTTCAATGTGATCCCTTCGATATGAAATTCTGTTTCTGTTAAAAATAAATAGTGAACGCAAATAGCTGACTGTACTTAATGTCAAAAGTATTCAATTCTATAGGGACCAACATTTATATGTTCTACAAATGTTTGTTCCAAGTTGGGGTGTTTCTGCATGCGGTTTGTGTACTTACTTGGAGAATTCAAATATGCTTGAGGCTGTAAGTGTGGTGTTACATCCTTCATACTTTACTTTGTTTACGAAAAATAAGTTTTTAAATCGGCGATGATTGCTTTGATTATATTCTTTTGATCAACCTAGACTATACACCAAGCCAAGGTCCACTGTCATAAAAATGCTCATAATCAAAATAATCACAATGACGACCGTCATGAACTTAACATGACTACCTATTAATAAATTAGTAATAGGTATGTTAATTTTGTATATAATCGAGCTTGTGAGTGACCTTTATTCCGGCCATCTTATCTATTAATGAGGATTAATAAGGCGGATGTTAAATGCCATCGAATCTTGTATCGTTATTATGTTTTCTCATAACCCACTATGGGCCAACCTTATCCGTCTTACCAATAATAATGGATTCAAACTAAGAAATTAGTTCAACTTGCAGGTTAATGCCATCAGTCTTTTCAAAGTAAAATAACTTTTATCAAACGCCTGGTAACCAAAATGATACATTCCTTGCAGTGCCAGTACATAGATAGGCATTAAAATTAAATAAAGTGCAACAACACCTACAGAACAGTTTCAATCACATTGCAAAAACCATATTCACTTATAATAGGACAGGTTCTCGAGGTGACGCATATAAATCTAAAGCTAAACAAAAACGCTCAGACCTGTGCTAACCATCGCGTGTTTATACCGTGTTTACAACAAAATGAAGTATTTTGTCACAATCGCTCTAACGATAGCTTTAATACAATTGACGAATTGTCAGGATGATATCGTGTTATCTGACTACGGTGACGATGCAGGATTATACAGTTACGACGAAGCACGAGACGCAATAGATGACTCGCCGAAACCAATTTACGATATCAAAAATGGTCCGGCTTTGTTCAAGGAATTTGTAAAGAAATTTGAGAAGGAATACGAGAATGAAGAAGATTATAATAAGCATTTGAAGAACTTCGTGGAGAATTTGAAGGAAATCAACAGGATCAACAGTAGTAAGGAATACAGTTCAACGTCTGATATCAATCTGTTTTCAGACCTTTCGCCAGATGAGAGACGGTCACTACTTGGAAATTTTTAAGTGAGGTGAGTGTATTTTGATGTATTTTGATTTTAATGATTAAATTTTCATTCATTATTTCAGCCTTCTTTAGTGTTATTTTGTCAAACGTCAGTTTTCCTACTACATATTCTTAGGACAAATATCGTTAATTTTATTGTATTTAGCACACTGCTACTTACTATCCTTTAACTACCTATTTTATTAATATTATCATTGATGACTATAAAAATAAACCAGTTCAAATAATTATTATGACCAATTCAATCAAATTACGAGTTATAATAACATGTTTTGTTACAATACATTTACATAAGTCAATAGATGGAAATTAAAAATATAAACCAGTTTCTTAAGGTTCAATCATTATCCATTTTATATTTCAAGTATTTTAGTCAAAATTGTTATAATCTATCTTTAATCCAAATGTCAAAAAAAATGTCAATGACAATGTACAGAGGCCAGCACATCAAGCTACTACAATCTGTCAAATTTATTTAATAGATTTTCAACTTTATAGCTAAAGCATTAAGGTTCAAGCTTGATTGGGAAAATTTAACAGCTTCGGGTAGCTTGATCTGCTGGCATCTGTACAACCTATCTAATTCGCGCTAAAAAAATAGGCAGGCTTTTTTTATTTCGTGACCGATTTAGTAGGAATACCTACCTACATCGAAGGAGCCACTGTTCTCCTGTGCCCTAATAATACTGCGATCTCATAGTCCACGCACTAGGTACTTATTGCTCATAAGATAATGCGTAGATAACGTATAAGTAATAACATAGCATTTGCTCATAGAAGCCAATGATAGCGTAGTAGTCAATTATAGCATAGAAAAGTAGCTAGATATCTATGACAGATGTGACAGTATGTATATTATTCGCCGCGGTATTAGCAGCCGGTATATTCTGTAAAAATCTCACAGTCAAAATATAAGCGAAGTGAACTAACTAGTCATTCTACTTGACGCTAGAAATTGACAGCTCACTTCGAACTCACTTCACCTAAGTTTTCACGGTGAGGTTTTTACAGAATAGCACTTACAGATCTTAGGTTCAAAATTTTTCTCAAGGCGAATTAAATAAAGACGTGACGATATTTTTAAGTAGGAAACCATTTTGATTGCTATCCAAAGTCAATTTATCAGAAAAGATGAATGTTCTAGTTGAATTCCTCAATTTTAGCTGAATTCCTCTCGCTACACAGGGACTAGGAAGCTGCATTGCAGACAACCAAACGTAGTTACGTCGCCTGTTTCTGACATATTGTATGAATGTGCTTTGTTGTGGAAAGACCACTGACCCTTCACTGACTTTATTAGTTTCAGTGTAGGATTCACAAAACGTGAGCCGTGCTGAAGATGATATGATTTTGTGCATATATTGCAGAAGGAGGCGGTTGCTATTAGAATATTCGCAACTTGGATAGAAATGGTGTCTCAGGATACATACTTATAACTTTATTGATCATCATAATTATAATTATTATATTTTAACCCGGAACCATCAAGGTATTTACAGAACAATGAAAGATTATAAAGTAGTGGTCATCGTAGGTTTTATTAGCAGAGAGGAGGGCACAAAATAAATAGATAGGATAGGATGTACTATCCTATTTATTTACCATTCCTCTCTACTCTTAAATGTATGTAATATGGGTTATACAGGATGGTACATCGACGCCCAAAATGTAACCATGAGTTCAGCACACGATTCCAGAGCCATTATCAAAAAAAAAAAATGTTGTTTCATAGAAAAATGCAATACCTACGCGGTCAAAATATATAATTAACTATTAGCAATTTTTATTTTTAATAACCGCCGAAAAATTTCAACACAGGCGGTTCAGAATCATATGCTAAATTCATGGTTACAGTTTTCGCGTCGATGACATTCTGTATAACCTATGGCCATCCTGTATCCATCAAATTAGGTATATACAAGGTGTCGTTTTGCATCCTCGTCAAATTCAAGGAGGTAACTATGCTACTGATTCTCGACACGAATCTAATAAAATAACTGGGTTTTTTTTTTTCAAATTTTCGGAAATCGGCAAGTGTGGGACACGCATTTTAAAATGCGGCCTGTGTGAGACCGCACTATAACTGCCCTTTTACACACATAAAAACGCGGCCGCTTATACGATACCATAACGCGATTCTGTTCCTTGAAAGTGGTGTATTCTGAAATATTGTCAAACTTAGATAACTAAAAAAACAAGTATGTATTCATTATTTACCAGGGATCGTAATTTTATTTGATTATTTATGTCTTTCATAACAGCCTCCTGAGATTTGACGAGGATGCAAAACAACGGCTTGTATATCATATCCATTCAAAAGTGGAGTGGTGTCGTTAGGGATTATTATAAATCAACTTTGCCTGAATTCAGACAACCCGAATTCAATATCGTCATCTACAACCTAAATGAACGTGATATTATATTCTGCCTTACTCAATAGACATTTGATTTTCAATCTTACATCACCCACATCAAAAGCACTCGACTAATTGTAACACTTGCCACAAAGTGTGCTAGGAACTAATAGAGCCCATATCTGCTGACGCCAGCCAATTCATCAAGCTCATCAAATTTTGTGTAGTGGTTTCTAAAATTGATGTCTGCATACATAGATGTAGAGATCTATGTACATACATAATACCTAATACCTTCCGGAAAAAAAAACCTAAAAACCTAAATGATAGTGAAAATCGCATCAAAATCCGTTGAGAAGTTTAGAAGAAAAACACGGTCACTCAGGACTGACATGAAAAGCAACTTTAATTTGTAATAATGTAGGTATGTATAGAAAATATTATGTAGAAGAGAATGATTATGAATAATGTCGTCTTCTCTCATTTCAATAAGAACAAGAACTATGAAAGAGAAGAATCGTTTAGCCAGGCAGCTAGACGATAGCTTGGTTGACTGTCCAGAGTGCTGTGGAACTATGTACCTAACCTACATTATAATGTACCTACGTCCAACCTCAGTCGTGTAGGCTATTCACTCCAAGGTCTTGTTAAAAGCTTAATTAAACCCCAAAAATCTGAATAGGTCCTCATTAGTTTTTTGAGCCCTAAATATTCATTAAAAACAAAAAGCGTATGGAAATAAAGGGCTGTTAAATTTGGTCACATTAATAATCCCGGTCAAAGAATTTTGCATAGGGACATTTTCGCCTTGTCGTGGAAGGGTCGACGCCGACACAAGGCGGGCATGGGCATAATGAATTAAATTAGGTCCCACTGATAACCTCTCCGCACAATTTTGGGACTGGGACTAGGGACATAACAAAGACATATATGTGGATAGAAACTGGATTGGATTTCATAGTATACAATCTTGATTGCTTTACAAGTAGGATTTGATACATTTTCAAATTAATATTTTCATCACAGAATCATCCTTCAGCTCAGATTAAAAATATCAAACAATTTATTGCAAATTGCAATTAAGAGTTCTGAGTCGATCAACGATCTTTAGAGAACTCGAAGATAATTACACAGCTGAAACATTGATTCATAAAGCCATTTAAGGAAAATATTAAATGCTTATCTAAAAACAATATTAAGTATTGTAATACTTAATATTGTTTTTAGATAAGCATACAACACAACAAGACAACAACAACAAGACAACAACAAAATGTAACAAGATGTATCTTGTTATTATGTTTCTTATCGAACGACAAAAATAAATCGAAATTACGAAGGATGGGCATAAAAACAGTGACTAATATTTATAAAAAGTTTTTAGTGAGTATAAATACCTACACAAAAACATAGTTCAAGATCAAGCGAGTTCTTTAACTTTGTGGCCTCACACGGTCACATCTCATACTAATGTATAAACAATGTTCTATAATAAGGTGTTAATTTAACAAACATTTAAATATTATCTATTTTATATCATTAACATATTATGTTGGTTCCTTGTTCCGCGCGTTTTTTGTTTTCGATTAGAATATTAATTTTAAAAGCAACAAGTTTAAAAAAACTAAGGAACATTCCTAAACTCATTATTTTTTCAATTTTGCTGTAATAATCAGTAGGTATTATAAAAGTTAACTGGTTTTTACAATTTATTAAAATGAGACTATTATTTTTTATTTTGGTCTAACAGATCCGCCTTCAAAATAATGTTTTTTTCACTCTTTTAAGGTCGCCGAAATACGTTAATAGTTCGACTTCATATTATTATTTATATTAGCTATGATATCTTTAAGTTAACATAACCAGTCCAATCTATTCTTGTACAATATGCCTATTAATAAATTATTATTAATATCGTCACGCATTATTCACTATCGTTAGTTATTCCATACCTTGGTTCTTGTTATTTTTTTTTTTTGTTTCAATAAGCGACAAAAGAATAGGAGCATCCAACAAAAAAAAATCATTAAAAAAATCTATGCATTTTATTGACAATTTTTTACCTACGAATAGGTTTTTTTATTACTTCGCCCTTTCCAGATATAAAGGAGGAGGATATAACTCTTTGGCAGGGGACAAGACCTTGCTAATGTCAAGTGGTCCGAGTCCAAAGTAGAGAGTTATGTGCATAACGCCTGCTCTGTGATTTATATCGTTTCAGATTCGACCCACATACATATGTATGTATGACCACATACATTTTAACAAAACGTTTTAGACCGCCGTTGGAGCGCCACGTGCCCCTTCCATTTAACTGAATTTATGTGAAACTTTATGTTGTTTTGTTTTTGTTTCAGAACGCTGTAACAACGAACTCCATTCGAAGAGCAGACTCGAAGAACTTCCCACTAATAAAGAATAAAGAAGCCATTAAAATGCAGATTTTTATTATTGAATTCCATTTCCGTAGTTCTAATTAAATTCAATAGGCTCACCTTCTATTACATGGGCCTTAAAGATATCAGCAGTGCGATTCTGTAACCATCTAACCGTGAAAACTTAGGTGAAGTGAGCGTGGAGTGAGGTGTCATTCCAAATAATGCTAGGGATTGACACTACTGACAACTCACATCAAGCTCACTTCACTTGAGTTTTCACGGTGAGATTTTTACAGAAGCGACCGGCTGGTGTACCTAACCCTTCGGAGAATACAAACATGAGTGTATGTATGTATGTATGTAATTCTTACCATACGGTAAAACATCTTCGTTGTTAGATTGAGAGACTGTTATAGTGTGACCCAGACAGTTGAAGAGACGAGGTCTCGTCAGGGGCATGGGTGGGTACCAAAGTAAATGAAGTTTTTTCACTTGTTAACCAAGCTATTCAGAAAAAGTGACGAGGCCAATCCCCGACATTTTAACCTATACAGGGGGCTTACCACCAGCTCTTATAGCAGGGCAGAAGTTGAACTGCACTGCTTTTTTGTTCTATGACTAAGTACAACATTATGACTAAGTACACATGGGGGCTTACCACCAGCTCTTATAGCAATAAGAGCTGATGGTAAGCCCCATGTACCTATTTTTCTGAGTGCAGTAATTTGAAACACGGCTATAACCCACAGGCGCTAGCCGCTCTGCTCTGCATAAAGTGAAGACCTTCATATTTTTTTCAGTGTGCAGTTTTAAAATAATTATAAATACTTTATATTCTTAACGTCAACACTAAGAATTCTATTTTTGTCAATGGTACCGATGTCGACAATTCTGCCATTGTCAGATTTGGTATGAGAAAAGGAGCGGAGAAAAAAAAAATTGTACATCCAATATAAGTTAATTATTATACACCGTTAAATTTTGATCGTTTTAATCCTTAAAAGGGATCATTGTACTCATCATTATGAACAACTTTTATTACGGAACCAATAAAAAAAAATAAAGTTGACTCATTCCTACATAACGTTAATCACGGCTTGAAAATTTTTCTCGTTAACATCAGAAGCATCGGCAGCATGGCATATTTTAACGACCTCCTGATATTGCTGCATCTAATAAAGACACAATTTGACGTCGAGATCTAATCGGAATGCTGGTTACGTAAATGCCCTCAATTTCCCTCCATACCGGGTTTTGTATCTAATTATTCTGATCACTCAAACCAAAATGATGGAGTTGTGGTGTATACTAAGGTAGAGTTACAGTTCCTTTTAGAAAAGCCTATTCTGGCCGATGCAAATTGCCTTGTACTCAAATTAAAAAATGAGGTGGCGCTTATCACTATATATAGGTCACCTTCAAATAGAAATATTCAGCACTTTATTACCAGTCTAGATGTAATTTATTTATTTATTTATTGCCACACCAACGACTTATTCACTAAATCATTACATTAAATATATTCTATATCAACAGCTTTGCGGTGAATTTGTCACTTATAGGTGTGCACAGCACTTGTATAATCAATAATAAAAATTAAAATGGAAATATATGTATGATCATAACAAAATTAAAATTTACAAAGTTTACATTGAATTTAAAATGACAAGTAGTTAAATTAAAATACAGTATAATTAAAAAATTAATAGAAAAAAAAAACATCAATTAAATTGGAATAGTAAAATAATTATAAATTGAAACTATAATAATACAAATAAATTAGTTAAATTGGAATATTATAACAGTTATAAATTGACTATAAAAATAACAAATAAATTAGGACTTCATTATTACATTAATTATAAATAAGAATAGGATAAATTAAATGAAATTGTACAATATTAAATACATTGGGTAATCCTCAATTCACTAAATACCTTCAGAACCGTTATTGTGGTTGGAGATATCAATATTAACATAGCCCCAAATTGGGTTGATTTGAACTCAGACATGTACCTTAATGCTGTTGCGTCACATGCCATATTGCCCGCTCATGTTTTCCCGACACGTAACGATAGTTGCATTGACCACGTCATCAAAAAAACCAGCTATTACCCTAGTTCTTGACTCTCTAATTACTGACCATGCTCCTGTTGTGGTTTTTTGTGATCTGAAATTAGATATCCCTAAATCACCTTCCCGTCAGCACCGTGTAGACATCCCTGCTTGCGTAGTGGCTCTTAAGAATGCTGATTTTACTGCCGTTATGAGCTGCCAAGATGCTGAAACTGCTGCTTCCATCATGGTCAAACTTGTTTCCTCAGTTCTTGATAAAAAAAGCCGTGATTCTGTTGTTCCGAACCGAAAACGCGTTATTAAGCCATGGATCACACCTGGGCTTCTAAGGTGTATTCGAAACCGGGACAACATGTATCGCAAAATGAGGAGAGTTGCTGATAATAGTACTCTGAAAATCACCTATAATCGAAATACATTTTTTTGCAACAATCTATTAAAGAAACCAAAACGAGAATATGAACGACATCAATTTGAAAAACAGCGCACGAACCCGAAAGCTACCTGGAATCTCATTAGAACTATCTCCAATCTTCAAAAGAGTAATGCCTCTGCCAGTGAGTTCTTATCTATATCTCCAGATCCAACTCAATCACTTGATTTTGTCAATGACTTTTTCGCAAACGTGGGATCAAACCTGGCATCTAAAATCCTTTACTCTCCAAACTATAACGCTATCAACATTTCGGACTCTGGCTCTTTGGATGTCCGCCCTAACTCGATGGCTATTTTTGGCACGGACATCGAAGAGACAAGAATTGATTATCTTATTCGTGGCCTACGACTAACTAGTGCTACGGGTTGGGATGGTATCCCCGCAACTGTAATCTACTGTGCTAGAAGCACTCTTGTCCCAGTTATCTGCCCCGTCTTCAACCTTGCCCTTACATCTGGATTATTCCCAACGGTGTTAAAAAAAGCCGTTGTGAACCCTATTCACAAGAGTGGCGGCAGAGACAGTGTCAACAACTATAGATCCATATCTGTATTATCAATTCTGTCAAAGCTCCTTGAAAAAGTACTTAACAAACGTCTGCTGCATTACCTTAGCTCACAAAATATCCTCGCAAATAACCAATATGGATTCAGATCAGGCAAAAACACAGAGGATGCCATATTAGAATTAATAGGTTCAGTAGCTCAAAATCTAAATAACAAGGATAAATCTATAGCTATCTTCCTTGATCTTTCTAAAGCTTTTGACACTGTCTCTGCCCCCTTTCTCCTCAGTAAACTAGAAAGGATTAGTATAAGAGGCCTATCGCTTAGTTTGTTTAAGAGTTACTTTAGTGGTCGCTCGCAAATCATCAGGATAAACAACCACACCAGTAAGGAAGCATTCCTCACCTACGGAGTTCCGCAAGGTAGTGTCTTAGGACCTACCCTTTTCCTCGTTTACATAAACGAGCTCTGTAAACTGGATCTGAGAAACTTCAAAGTAATTGCTTACGCTGATGACACTGTTATCCTGGTTCGTGGCGGTGACTGGAATGAAGCTCGACTTCAAGCAGAGTCACCCTTGCGAGTTACTATGAGATGGCGCACACAGAATCTGCTCACTCTCAACTTGGATAAAACCAGATTTATCACTTTCAGTCCAAGGAAAGCGTCACAGCCAGACGGAAGGGTGGGGCCTTCCGTCTGACAGCTCATGCGTGCCATACAATGAGGACTGCTACCTGTGGCTGTCCTGAAGTTATGTGCACGGACTCAATAAAATATCTTGGAGTCTGGGTCGACGGCACGTTGACATGGAGTGAGTAAATCAATTCGCTTGTCTCTAGGGTAAGAAAATTAATTTTTGTTATTAAAAATCTAAGGACCTCCGCCAATTTCTCTACCCTGGAAACTGTGTACTTTGCTCTTGCACATTCCGTTTTAACGTACTGTATTTCGGCCTGGGGTGGTGCTGGTAAATGTCTTCTGCTGTGTTTGGAGAGGGCACAGAGGGCTGTCCTTAAGGTGATGGCTTCAAACCCTATCGCTTCCCTACCAGCAAACTGTACACGCTATGCAAGCTACCTACAGTAAGACACTCTTTTGTGCTAAGTACAGTGTTGCGGAAACATTCTAATTTGTCTTATGATCCTGAGTTTAGAAGACAAAAACGTAGAACTGACAGAGTCCGCCCAACATCGGGTGTTAAATTGGAAATTGTCCGCCGCCAGTTCATTTTCCGCGGTCCCGTGCTTTATAATAGAATAAATAAAGTGTTTACTATTTATCCATGTACTCTCCGGGATTGCAAAAGAACTATTGATACTTCATACTTGGCTTCATACTCTCCTCACATACGAA
This sequence comes from Apamea epomidion, assembly GCA_947507525.1. Classification (NCBI taxonomy): domain Eukaryota; kingdom Metazoa; phylum Arthropoda; class Insecta; order Lepidoptera; family Noctuidae; genus Apamea; species Apamea epomidion. The sequence continues at coordinate 9,310,406 of OX382232.1, forward strand.
GAACTTCAGAATTTAGTCAAACCCTGAAGATCTTTCTTCCGTAGACATACACACCAAATACACGTAGCGTAGTGTGCTCGTGGGGAGGTTCAACAAGCACACTTTACACTTACACCCACAGACACGCATTACACTCACATACAACACTCCCACATGCACAACATTAAGCACTTACCTATTTTAATTTAATTTTTACGGTTTTAATTTTTATTATTTTTTTGTTTTTTTTTTACTACGTATTTAATTTTATACTATTTTAATTTTTTACTCTTTTATTTTTTTTACTACTTTTATTTTTAATATTTTTATTTTATTATAAAAGTTATTGTTCTTTATTAACCCCTTCTGTATTTTTATCTCTGGAGTCTGGAACGCTGTCGTCTCCCTTCTTGGAGGTGGGCATTAATAGCTGCGACACAGTTTTGTAACGAATGTAGCTATTTACGTACGCAATGAATGCTTAAAATGTGTTATTGTTCCAAAAAAGATTATTATAATTATTATTATATTATTAAATATGTACATAAATGATCACAAATCACTCAAAAATCACCATAATTCGATGTCATTGACGCGTGTAAGATACATCAAAGCCTCAAAGAGGTTTGAGGAAGAATGTGTTAGTAGGAACATTAATAAAAAAGATGCGCAAAAATTACAGTACTTACCTACATAAATAGGTATGTTTAATAATGATGACTACTTACCTACCCTGACCTAAGGTAGTTAAGTAGTCTGACATGACGTTATCACAAATACTTAGATACCGTAAGTAGGTAGGTACCTTCTCTTTTCACATGTTGGGGCAGGTGTATATCCGTAAAAGATTGATTTCCATCTATTCATAAGACATTGTTATCGTAAATCTAACAAGGAGTTTTCTTATTTCCACAGCATTTTCGCAAAAACATTCTTGAATATGGCTCTCAAAGACGATACTGACTACAATATCCCAAAGGAGATAATCTAAAGATTCGATGAAGTAAGGAACTAGCTCTTTGCTGCGGCACCATCGCCGCGTAGACTACACAATGAGATGTTTGTTTTAAAACCTTTTTAGTTTTGACGGAAACCTATCCGGCAAGTATTCCAATTTCGAATGCAGTTTAAAAATATGAGAGTCATCATCTGTTCAGCTTCATCTATCTATATCAGAAGGTCAATTCTCGTAATTAACGTTCAAAATCAACTCGCAATCTCATCTCAGTGACAATCAATGTCAAAAATGTAGGGAAATCAGAGGTATTTTTGACAGAGATCAGACTGTGAACGTTCTTAAAATTACGAGAATAAGCTATTTTCCTAAAAAAATTCTAATTAGTCCGTCAGTTAGATTATCAAAAAATTTTGAACCCGTATTTTTTCTTTTGTCAATTATATAAAAAATGATGAAGATATCGCCCGTTAAAGTTCCGCGTGACGACACTTGCTTGTGACATTTTTGCAAGCAAGTGACGACACGACCCCCCACTTCCAAATTTTGACGCGCTTTATCTTTGTCATTTTTTGTTTGATTGACAAAAGAAAAAATACGTGTCCATTATTTTTCGATAATCTAACTGGCGGACTAAATATAATAATAATTTTTTTACCCAGGCAACTACCCTATTGCTCCTCTGATATAATGCGTGCCTCAAGGTTCCATTTTGGGGTCTACACTTTTTTTAGTGTATGAAAACCATTTATTTGATTTACTCGTAGCACTCTCAAATTGTCCAATTATGCAGATGATACGTACGGCCCTATCGGCGAATAGTCTAACTCTAAATGTGGATAAAACCAACTTTATTAATTTCTCCCTCAAATCTACTTCGCAACCTGACAACACAGTTTCAGTTAAAGCTCATAGTAATTGTAATGCTTAAGCCGGGTATTCATTAGGCAACATTTATTAATAAACTGTTTATGACGTGTATATTAACGAGTTTACCGTAAACACTGTTTCTGAAACTTGGCAATCCACACGGGTCAGTTGTTGCTAGGATGTCGCCCAAGGAGGTAGTGATGCTCTGTGCTGTTTATAAACTCGCGCAACACACGTCCACACCAGTTGATTTTTGCTTATAAACTAGATGTTTCGTCTTGCTCTCCGCTCGAAGTGGGAAACACGGCAACATGTTTAAGAAACAATGTTTCATCACCTTTGTTTATAAACGTTTTCAGAGATGAAGAAACATAGTGAAACACTGTTGTTAAACTGTTTATAAACAGTGTTTATTAACAAATGTTGCCTAATGAATACCCGGCATTACCCAAACCAATGCTCCCGCCTTCCCTTGACAAGAAAAACCAGTGTCGAATACTTGGCGTACTAATAGACAACCTCATTTAATAGAATGGACATATGGGGGCATTGTGTCTGGCAGAGTTAGAAAACTAATTACCGTGTTTTTAAAAGCCTGGGGCGGTGCTTCGAAGACTGCTATCAGTAGCAATGGGTTTAATTTCAAAGTATTTAGAACTAGCTGTGCCCCAGGGATTCACCCGCATAAGTTTCGATCCCGTTGGAATATCGGAATAAAAAGTACCATATGTGTTAATCCTAATTATAAACTATTCGTGTGCCAAATTTCATCCAAATCCGTTCAGTAGTTTTGGCGTGAAAGAGTAATAAGCATCCATCCATCCATACAAAATTTTGCATTAATAGGATTAACAAATGCGATTTAGACATAAAGATTATTGTGTGATTTTTAAGCACTGGTCTTCATGATTCAGACCAGTCCATGTTAAAGATTGCAAGAATGAATTTTTCGTGTAATATAAGTATTTTAGAGATTTCAAAAGAATTTCCCCAGACAATGATACCTTACCGAATAATGGAACAGTTATATGTAGAGTTATAGTCGTGATCCACTAGTTGATTTAGATCTCTCATCTTTAAAATTTTTACGGCATAAGGTTTTTGTTTTTATACATATTTTCAAAGTCAAAGTCAAAGTCAAATCATTTATTTCAAATAGGCACATAAAAGGCACTTTTGAACGTCAAAAATAAAATTAGAATAAAATTGATTCTAGTCGCCCCTTCCAAAAGGTAGTTTTCGTATGGAGAAGAATGGGCAAGAAACTCCACCGTTACTCTTTTAAAATGTTTTACAATATATTGCATACATTATTTATATAATTATATGTGAAGACGATGCACCCAAAAATAAACTTACTATACCACAATAGGTAAAAGAATTAAAATGGATAAATGTAACCATGACATATAGATCAACTATGTGATAGATACATGGTGCTCACATATTCACAAACATTCCAAACGTAGACGATTTTCATAAATAAATAAGGAGTAATAAGTCCGGGTGTGACCCCAAGTAATTACAGAATGTAAATGAATGTCAAAAAAAAAAAAAAAAAAGAATAAATTATACAATTACATTAGCAACCAGTTTGATTTTGTCTAGACTCTAGAGATTGTCCTATGGAGCAAGACCAGCATGTTTCCAAGCATTCTTATCTTGGATATAATCCTCTAATTTGTAATATCCTTGCTTACAAAGTGTAATTTTAATATAAGTTTTAAATTTTCTTTCATTTAATTGCAATATTTCACAAGGTATTTTGTTGTAACATTTAACACAGTACCCCATAAAAGATGTATGAACTTTAGATAATCTGAAAAAAGGTTGATCTAATTTATCTTTATTTCTAGTATTAAAATTATGTCTATCACTTATTTTATTAAAAAGATGTTGATTTTTTCTTACATACATAATATTTTCATAAATGAATTGGCAAGGTACCGTCATAATATTAATCCTTTTAAATAGTTCCCTAAGAGATTCGCGGCGACGTAGATTGTAAATGGCTCTGACAGCTCTCTTTTGCAAAATAAAAATGGATTCAATGTCAGCAGCCCGACCCCACAGTAAAATGCCATATGACATAATACTGTGGAAGTAACTAAAATAGACCAAGCGCGCGGTTTCTTCGTCTGTTAATTGTCTTATCTTTCTAACAGCATATGCGGCCGAGCTTAGCCGCCCCGCAATAGATGTTATATGAGGTCCCCATTGTAATTTCTCGTCTAGCGTGATTCCTAGGAAAACTGTCTGATTAACAAATTCTAAATTTCGTTAATATGTTCTTTCCCGGTGAAGTGTGCATCAAGTATTATCCCCAGAAACTTTGTTTTGTGTACATACTTGTTCGACTAATTAGTTCCTATATTTTAAGTTGGAGGCAATTACACTTTTGCGTTTTCTAATTTTATATTTTAGTTTGTTCTGCGTTAACTTTTAAAGCATTGTTATAACCATGTGATAATGTTGTTCAGGGTGTTATTTATATCTGACTCGTAGGATTCAACGTTCTCACAGTCTAGGAGTACCGTCGTGGCATCAGCACAATCTTGTTCTACTGCTTGAGGAAGATGTTAACATACACGAGGAATAACGGTGGCCCAGAATGCTTCCCAGCGGTACACCAAAGTAATTGTGTCATTGTCAATTTGTTCTATTTGTGTCTTTACCTACGTTGAAGGTTTATATTGAAGTATCCTACTATAATGTTTTACTTTCTATGTAGTTTTAGTAAAGTTTTGTTTATTATTGTGTATAAACATAGTATGATTTGATTGATTACATTCATGTATTCATGGTGGCAGGGACATCGACGCGCAAACTGAAACCATGAATCCGGCATAATTATGGTTTTAGACCCCCTAGCGTAGAAATTTATCGTCAGTTATCAAAAATACAGGCTGATTTTTAAAGACCAGCCAAATTTAAGGATGTGGTACAGACCATCAAACTGAACAACTTTCTCCATGGGACCAACATCGTAATTACGAATAAAAATTCAGCCGTCCCATACATTGAAGTCGAGTAGGTATTGAAGTTTTCTATGGGACACGTGATAAAATTTTCGCGATTACGCTATTTGTCCCATGGAGAAAGTTGTTCAGTTTGATGGTCTGTACCACATCCTTAAATTTGGCTAGTCTTTAAAAAATCAGCCTGTATAATCAAAGAAAGAATCTTTCAAAGAAAAGTGCAACACCTATGCGGTCAAAATGTATGGAACAGCTAAAAAATTTCAACGCCGTTGGTTTCAGAATCATGTACCTACTGAAACCATCGTGACAGGTTGCGCGTCGATGTCCCTGCCACCCTGTAGGTATAGTTGATTTCAAGACCGCAAATTCCAAAATGTTTTGTCAATGCAGAATTAATTTATTCGAAGCTGACTAGCATTTAATGTAAAACGATGGTATGTATGGATGGTACTTTGACTCATATTAAATGTCCAATAATAAAATATTTCAGTTCTAGCTCCTACACAAATCAAATAGCACAATGGTGTAAGAAAAACTAAAACAAACTGTGTCGAGTTAGACCAATCCTAGCTAACATTAAAAGCAAAGAGACACAAAACAAGCACAGGAATTGATAGCTTTCGGCCCAATTAATAAAAAAGTACACATGTTTAGCAAGTTTTGCCATGATATGTGGGATCTGTGAACTCCTCACCCGAGTAGGTACATACGAGGAACGTATTTCTACTTTTCAAAAAGTACTGGCAAGTGTTTGGGTCAAGCGTAACTATACCAGCGGGATCGTCCGAAAGGGTTACCGCTGCCCTGGTACATAAAGGGCTAAGGAAGGAACACGGGTGGGTTTTAGTCAGTAAGAGTCTGACACTCCCTTCTGCTCCACTCAGAGCGGGAGGGGTCATTTGTTGAATTCCCATCCTCAAAAAAAAAAAAAAAAGCGTAACTATACTAACTATTGACACTGCCCATGAAACGTGACGAACGTGTTCGAGAGTTTCTTACAAAGGAGATCTACTTCGTGACAGCTGGTAGCGGGTTGGATATAAGTTCCTTGGTAGCGGTAAGGTGTCGGCCTCAGAAATATTATACAATGTATGACTGAATTAATGCACTTTATGAAAGTAGTTGGTTCAGAATCGTTTACTGGATCGATTTCTGTTATTTTTAATATAGGTAATATTTTATCCCAAAAATAATTAAAACTACCTACGTCAATTACTGTCACACTTCCGCTTTACAGTCAAAACCAACCAAAATGGATGAAATCCCCAATAAGCTAGACCCTTATACGAGTGCGACTGTGTGCATGCGTAGATTTGTAATGTGACCATAATTTTCTCCCACAATCAGTATAACTAATTTATTAAAAAAACAATGTTTTTTACATAAATATAATAAAAAATCAGTGTATGTATTATGATTATAACATAATATTCCAATTGTGGTGCCTGGTGTTGTGCGTTAATTCCGGGACATGTTGTATAAGTAGCGCGGCGGCAAAAAAGCATTCTTTAATAAATAAATATTGGTTTCCGACTGACAGTATCAGCCAAAAAAAACAGTTTAGGCCAAAAGGAGGCTGAAACCGACTGAACTGGCATTCGTGAACCGAACGGTTTGAATACGAAAAACTGAGAGATACTGTGGACTTAGTACGTAATGAAGTCCCACTAACACCATTTTTGTATAACAACCAAAAAAAGTATATCTATAATTTTTTTGGTTGTTATACAAAAATGGTGACTATCTAGTGATATAGGTCCTTAGCAGACATACTGATTTGAGTATCAGCGAGTAAGGATTTATTCGCTTACTGGAAGATTGATACAAGCTCTAAGGGTAACAGCAGATGCATCTTAGCGATTTTGCGTTAAGTCACAATAGAAAAATCACACGTTTTTCAATGATTACTTCAACGCTGCTTCGCGTTTTGGCGACTCGTTTTGTACGGTTTAAAAATTTCGTTTTCAAACGATGCTGAATTGTTTGGCGGAGACATAAAGCATTGTCGCTAGGCATATCCAGCTTCCGAAAAGCGATTAAATCGCTGATTGCTAAATGCTAAAATTATGCGGTGTTTAAAATGACTAAATTGCTAGTCGCAAATGCTAACATTAGCATATCTGCTAAGGCCCTTATTTATGTTAGGACTCGTCTCTCAATCGACATTTTGAAAAAATTACACAAAATCTGGCAAAAGTATTTTTTTTCTTTTAATTTATGAAAGCTAATGATTGCAAAATCAGCCCATAATCAAATTATTTGTAAAAAAAAATAATGTCAATGTAACTAAATTTTTCTCTTCTACTTCATATGTTTCGATTTCGGCTGAAACTAAAAGAGAACCCGAAGGTCTTACGGTTTCTGTTTTGGTTAGAAATCTGATTTCGGTTGGACACTAATAAAAACCCAAACTCAAATGACTACTCTGTAACTCTACTGACTTATTCATTTAAAAAGATACGCAAGTTTTCCGCTCACTATTCGGGGTGGCGCTACTTACACCGCATTCTATTTCTCTATTTTGTGAAAACGTGGTGAGACCCAATTTTATTTTTTTTATTTCAATAATATCCGAAATACTTATGTGTTTTTCAACTTAATGATCTGGGTGTAATTAATTTAACTCTTTTTAACATACTATCATTGTTAAGTATATAAAAATACAAGTATGATAACGAAACGTTATTGACATTGTTCAACACGTTTGACATTGACAGAAGCTAAATTTGTCAACACTCGAAACCACTTGGATGCGAAAGGTTTTAAATTCTTTCCATATTTTTATAAAAATATTGAGGTCCGGTTACTGAAATTGTATTGAATGCATTAACAATCGAAAATGTTTGTTGTTTACTAACACATTTAATTCAAGAATCCGCTCCAGACAGGACAGCTGGATTACGGTAAGTGATTTCCTTCCAAATCAATCATAGATTGCACCTTGCACCGTTTTTCGTGACACGATTACTGAAGTAATGTAATCAATAAATAGTGATGCTATTCTCGAACAGCTAGAACTACATAGGTTGCGTTATATTATTTAAATAAATAACATATGGCGAAAATTTAAATAGTTTCGACGTCAAGCCTGTGAAGTAAATGCTTTCACTTATTAATATTTTTATATTACATGTGAATTTTAATGGCCTGTGCGGTTACTGCATTTTCATGCCAACATTATGTGCCACGGCCTTGTATACAGAACTTCCATGTAACTTTAATTACCTACTTACTTAAGCATATAGTTCTTATTTGAATGTAGATAGGAGCTTTAACTTAAATATTCCAACTGTTACTTTTTCAAAAAATACTTACAAAACTTTTTGGGTTTCTTACTTTTGCATGTGCATTTTTTTATTGTTGCCGTCATGCTGTGCAATGTTTATTTTTGAGTTGTCCTAACTGATATTATAAATGCTAAAGTAAGTTTGTTTGTTACACTTTCATGCTAAAACAGCTGAATGGATTTGGTTGAAATTTGACATGTGGGTGGGTAGAACATGACCTGGAGAAGGACATAGACTACTTTTCATTTGGAACCGCAGACAAAGTCGTGGGCAAAACCTAGTTTGATATAATAATGTTCTTATACTACCCAAAATTTTTAAAAATAATGAAAATCCTATCCTGCTTTAATGTTGACTGCAGTAATATTTATGCTACAATTCAATGTAAAAATACCAATGATTATTTTATACTTTCATTTAAAACATTAGGAGATCCCTTTCATATGAAACATCTGTTATTTAAGTTAATTGTTAAACATAAGTTAGTTGTTGTTATTGTTGTTGTGTGTTGTTGTTATTGTTTTGTTTATAGTTGAAAGCCATCAACAAGTATAGTGTTAAAATGTAAAGTCTATGCTATAATATGATCTGCAAGAAAAAAAATAACTTTCAAGTGAACAACAGCAAGTAGTACACCAAGATGTAGCTGTTGTCTCTAATATTTAACATTCTATTGCTGGTTCACTCACGATTAAGAGTGAAAAGTTCAGTAATTGTTCATAGGAAAAATACACTTGAAACAAGAATAAATGTAATTAAAAAAAAAAAAACTTTATTTCAGACCTTGATCCATAATGATGAATTGTGAAACCGTTGAGCACTTCCAGGCAAACTGCTTCTAGTAGGCAATTGTTTGACTTAATACTAACAAAAATTGTTTTGCTCTGTTGGTGAAATTGCTGTGTTCCGGTGCAAGAATAAATAAAAAATCATATGATGAGGTTGAGTTAGTAAATGTCATCCTACTAATATTATAAACGCGAAAGTTTGTATAGATGGATGGATGTTTGTTACTTTTCACGCGAAAATTACTGAGCGGATTTGGATGAAAGGCAGATAGTTTAAAACTAGGATTGACACATACGGTTCTTTTTATCCTGATGTTCCCACAGCATCGACACTTATGCGGGTGAAACCACGGGGCGCAACTAGTAATATTATAAACGCTAAAGTTTGTGAGGATGGATGGGTGTTTGTTACTCTTTCACGCAAAACTGTTGAACGGATTTGGATGAAAATTAGCACACAGATAGTTCAAAACCAGGATTAACACATATGGTTCTTTTTATCCTGATGTTCTCACAGGATCGGGACTTATGTGGGTGAAACCGCACGGCACTGCTAGTTTATAAATAAATAAAATACACCAATTGAAAGTGAAATCCTGGTTGATTTGTTACTAAACTTAAATACTTTTGCAAGAAAAAATATTATGTAGAAGCAACATTTTGTATTGCTTCTTCATAATATTTTTGGTCAGTGGGTTGTCTTAGGGGCGGAACTTAAATCTAACTTTTCTGAGAACAGTTCATATAAATGAAATAGGCCATAATGATAAGATTTTGAAATAGTCCCAAAGTTATAGTTCATCTCTTTCATAACTTTGTGGTGTGTGTGCCAAAACCATTCTTCATCTTCAGATTGTAACAAAAACGAAGCTCTTTTTTTTATTAAATTCTGGGATTATTACCATTGGTTTAAAGATATTTATTTCTCAAAAAAAAAAGAACATTACGGTTCACTTACATATTGAGAAATGTATATAAAATATATAGTAAAAGTAGATACAGTCTCTGTGATTGATCACAATGATCACATACGAAACAACAGAATTAAAAGATTTAATAGGTGACATTCGGTGTTAGTACTTCGTTCTAATGTATTCTTCTACGGCTTTTTTATATGTATACCATCTGTTACTGTTAAACACATCATCAGGTATTTCATTATAAAGTTTTGCTCCCTCATATAGGATATATTTTTCCTACCATAGTTAGTTCTAGTTTTTCTCAATTCTATTCTTTTTTCTTTCTTCCATGCCATTAAGTAATAGGTTCAGAATAATTTATTATTAATATTTTGCACAAAATGTGATGATTTAACTGCAAGTCAGACATTCTCATGTCTGAGTTTGATAAGCTATCTAGTACTCCCCGGCGATCTAATTCCTGTGGATGTTGTAAGTACTAAGTATGATAAATCGGAATTCTGACTTCCGAACTTCCGTTCAGCGTGTTATTTTAAAAATTCCTGTCATTAATATAATATACTGGGGGCTTACCACCAGGTCTTATAGCAGGGCAGAAGTTGAACTGCACTGTTTTATTTATTTTAGCTAAATAGATACAGTAAATAATAGTTTATACAAAATATGGCCAATTACAAGTTTCCACTTGTAGTATACATAAATAATAACAGAAAATTGATAATTGACACAAAACAGAGAAATGACTATTTACGCTCGAAGAAGCAGTTAGATAAAATTTTCTTCAATTTAGCAACACTAGTATTGAAAATGTCGATATCAGCTTTCTGGCAGTTTGCGTTGTACACACGACTTGCTCTCATCATGTACGAGTTCCGTCTATATGTTGTGGGGGTGAAATAAATGAGGTCAACGTAAGAACACAGACGGCACTCGCAGTCCGATTTTGTGTAACAATTCGGTAACACCAGTTGTTCCATTGGCAATTTTGAAAAGAAACACAAGATCTGATATTTTTCGCCTTTCGTAAAGTAGAAGTATATGAAATTTTTTGTAACGGTAGGTATAATTCGTTAAAAACGTTTTAGACCTACATAATTATATTGAATGTGCCTTAAAAACCTTTTCTGTATGCTCTCAATACGATTTATGTAGACATTATAATTGGGGTTCCAGACTGAGAGGCATACTCCAAATGACTACGAACAAAAGAACAGTATAATATTTGAATAGTCTTTATATTTTTGTACCCCGAGGACACCCGGAGAATGAAACCAAGTGCTTTTGGTGCTTTTTTTTGTACTAAGTCATAGAACAAAAAACCAGTGCAGTTCAACTTTTGCCCTGCTATAAGTGCTGATGGTAAGCTCCCTGATCTGATAAGGCTGTCATTAATGAAGAAAGATAATAGAAGAAAAACATTTTTTTTTTTTTCGATATAGTTATTTTCATAATTTCTTACATTTAGTAAATTGTTCTTACAGTATTCCTATATTTGTTAGCAACCAATTTACATTATAATACCCCGTTTCCCTTTACATATTTGTATTGAAAACACCTATTAAAGTATGAAACATTCGAATTTAATCACTGATCCATTTATTAATAAACGCAGACTACCTCGTTGATCTAGTGGGCGCTACTGCTGAGCATGAGGTCCCGGGTTTGATTCCCGGGTCGGCAAAAGTGTTGTTAGGTTTTTCCAACTGTAATTTCTCAGTAACAGACTGGAGTTTGGATTTGTGCCTAATCCATGGTAATAGACTCGCCCCTTTTTACATGGGATTGGTGAAATGTGGGTGGTACAGGGTACTATAGATACTCCTCTGCATAACCCTAAGGGAATACAGGCGTTATGATGTTCTGTAATATAATAAACGCAGTGTAAAGTCATGCCAAACTTAACCTCAAAAAAAAAAGGCAAATCTGAAGGTTATTCGTACTGGTTCGAAACATTACTGGGGTTAAAGGGATTAATAATCATTAAATTGTTAAAACAAATGGCTCTACAAGCAAAAATGGTTTCTTTATGCCCTAATAACGCATCATATGTTTATAAGTAGGTATATGTGTGGCCTACCCAAATGTCCTTTCTTTGGTATTGTTCGTCTAATCGTTGAACTCCTTAAGTTTTGAGTTGAGCTGCACGATTTCTGACAAATGCGTGCACTGACTGGACAGGTCCTCTCAATCTGTGTGGTTCTTTCCTCAAAAGACCATCTCAGCCATTGACCTACATGGTCTTCATATGATCTGGTCTTCATGGTCTTTTTTCTCAGACTAGTCAGATAGGAAACGAAGACCTCATCTAATTTTAAAATATGATTGACGTGTAAAAGTTTGTACAAACCTACTTACAAAAATAAAATCATTTATCATTTATGGTAGTTTGGTACATGGTTAATACTCGAATCAATTGTAGCGGGCAACTCGTGATGCAATCTAATCGTTTAGATGTTTATTACTACTTACTGGTTAACTAGCCATTACTCCCATCCGTACTTGCATGGCATATTATTTTTCTTATGGAGAAATTGTTAGGCAGCCTGAAGAATTTGTCGACCATATTTTATACAGCGTAGACTACACTGGTCTACACAAACGCGACACTGACACCGCGTAATAGCGACGTATTTATGATACAACAGGTACTGATCCCGCGTCGATAGCGTTGTGTATGCAATTAGTGTCCTTTCACACAGACTGGCTCTGAGAGGAGAGTACATTTTTATCGCGTTTAAAAAGAGTTTTGGGTCATAGAAATAAGGTTGATTTTTTCATGTCACTCTCGGCCCTTACGCATTCTCGTTTAAAAAAGAAGTGACATGAATAAATCAACCTTATTTCAATAACTCTTTTTTAAACGCGATCTAAATATACTTTCCTCTCCGAGCCGGTCTGTGTGAACTGACACTTAGCCGCGACGTTCGCGCAGACGTAAAAATATCGCGGCGGGATTTAATCGGGCACTGGATTTTCAACTCTCGGTATTGAACCGAGCATTGAGAATCCACCAGAGTGCATCCCAACGCGTCAAAAAACTACACTGTTGGTTTTTTAACTATCGGTGATAAGCAATGCGTTGAAAATCTAGTGGAAATCCCGCCGCGATATTTTTTTTTATTACGCATCCGTAAAGCTGAACGGATGCGTACGCATCTCCATACAAAATCGTTGCTTTCTATGGACAAAAGCTGAACAGAGCTGAATACGTGTGGTTAGTCCCTTACGCAACGTCTACGACGCGACGTCAACGCTTACGCGGCACACAAGTTCTAAGTGACACTCTATAATAGTGCGGCTCTAAAATATGACATGATTAATTTTAAAATAATCTCTTGAATTGTCTGATTCATCGATTAGAAGAGAAAAGCCTATACGACTCATTTCATTGCGATAGGCACTAGGCAGGCTAGGCACTAATCGGTATGATCGAATTATTAAGCGAAGAAAAGAGAATCTGTGAGATAAGTCGCGGATTTTAGGATTACTGTTTAACCTAATTGAACATTAAAGAACTTTGATAAACTTTGGAACTTAAACGAGTAGGTAGATACTGTATTCTTCTCTGTCGGCCCACAGAGTGGTACCTCAGGGAAGACGGTGCACAGTGTGCTGCATGTTGCCTTGCACTCTTGCACAGCTAGGTTTCGGGGAGACCCCTCTACAGTTTCCCCAGAGATGTGTCCTAACAGGCGGGGGCAGAGGCGCTCCGGATCCGGGGTGGTTTTAGTAAGGTAAAAAATCCACACTCCCTAGTTTTATCCCCAAAAACCGAGTGCCTTTGAGGGTTTCCCGCCGAAAAAAAGGTACTGTATTCTTATTTAAATGAAATTGCCCTGAAATAACACCATTCATTTACATACTCTTGCCGATTAGTCTTCCTCTTCCCGAGCCAAATTGGCACTCGGATATTTAAGAACATGGAAATAAAATTGATAGCGAACATTCACCGGAACTTATAACGCTAAAATCCAGTACACAACACTTGTAATTATTTGTATATATCATTTTAATTAAAAATGTTCCAAGCCTTTCCATGCGGTACAATTTTGCACTTACGCTTTTACAAACGTCCTTGAAGTACCTATCTGGTTACTGTGTTAAATGTTTTCTTTTGTATGTAAACTGACATACAGACAAGTTTGTTTACGATATGTATCAAGGGAAGTTACGAGGGGCAAGTGCGCACGCGCCTCTAGACAGTCGTATCGCCGGGTCAGTCAGTGATCGAACGTGTCGATGTGAAGTGATCGCGCAGATTCTCACGCAAAAACCTTAATCGATTAATTAAAATATGTTTAGCGTTTTTTCTGTTTTGTAAGTGAAAGTGTTGTTGATTTTGATTTATGCTGTGGTAAGATTTTTATTTTTCATCTAAGTCCACGAATGTTTTTGGTTAAAACTAGAACTTCAGTTAATTTATTGCTAAGACTAAAATAGTCGTTTCTATTATTGCATTAAATCCAATATTTTTTATAGCTTACCCTTCTAAAATATGTATCTAACTGAGCACCTGAAAAGGGGTCATTGTACTCATCATTACGAACAAAAACTATTTGTTTATGAATTCAGTTATTCGAACATAGATGCTGCTGTTTTGTTTTTCGCGATTTCAGGTTTGGTCCCTTAGTAAAAGTTGTTCATAATGATGAGTACAATGACCTCTTTTCAGGTTTGCAGTTACCAAGTTCAATGAGTTCAATCACACGTTGTAGGTAAGTATTCCTATGTATACAAGCAGTTTTATTTTGATAGAGCTCAAAGATCAAGCTGCTCCGAATAGCTTAGTAACTGTTGCCTGAACCTTGAAGACTAATTTATTAGAAGTAAACAACAATAAGTATCAAAACAAGGGACACTTGATCAAACAACATCATATATCCATCATTAAACTAGAACTAGAACTCATTCATTTTCATAAATTCAATAAATGAAACAACAATTAAAATAGGGAAATTATTGTTAAGAAAATTGACACCTAACGACAATTTGCTGTGTTAAAGACATTTTATAAAACTGTCAAAGAATGACAGTTGTTATTTGAATATACGGACAATTTAAGTTCGTCGTCAATTAACTTAACAATAACCATGGTGTTTTAGGCCCTTAACACTTTCGAAAGTGTAGTGTAGTGTGTTTATAGCCGTCATAACAATAAAAGTGCTATTGTGTCTCGTTTACCGCGCCGGAACATGTTCAATTACTAAGAAAGAATAGCATAATCAGCATATAATGTTCCCACTGCTGGGACACAGGCCTCCTCTGTGAGAGGGAGTGGACCGTAATCCACCACGCGGGCCCGGTGCGGGTTAATGGATGTCACATGTCTTCGATTCTTCGGTTCTAGGACATGCCGGTTTCCTCACTATGTTTTCCTTCACCGTTTTGAGAGCAGTGGTGATGAAATTAAATACACAAAGTGCCTGCCTGGGTTCGAACTCACGATCTACTACTCGTAAGTCGGGGTTAATACCACTGGTCCACCAATACTCTGAGAAAGAATATTCGGCTAATTTATTTAAAACAACAAAAAGAACAAAGAAAATACGTTTATTTCGGTAAACATGGCGCGTAAAAAGAACACAAACGCAAA
Source organism: Apamea epomidion (assembly GCA_947507525.1). Classification (NCBI taxonomy): domain Eukaryota; kingdom Metazoa; phylum Arthropoda; class Insecta; order Lepidoptera; family Noctuidae; genus Apamea; species Apamea epomidion. The sequence goes on from OX382232.1 coordinate 9,325,779, forward strand.
AAAATAACAAGTTGTCGAAAATAACAAATTTATTAGATGTGACTTATTAGATTATTAAAATGCCAATTTCATAAGGAATGAAATTGGCATTTTATATGGAAAAAGCAAAACGAACAAAAAAAGAAGAAATTCTATATTTAATCAATTAAAGTACCTATGTACAATTGTTAACAATGCACTTTCGCCATTAAATCTGTGGTGGACAACACCGGTACTGGTCCACCAGATACTTACTAGTACCTTTTTCTGAGTCAACTTCGCTTGGGGTAGGATCCAACCATCGTGATGTGCGTTTCTGACTGTCGTGCAAGATATACTTTTCATCACAAGTAACGATAAGATTCAAAATCTCCTCCTTATTGTGACAATTGAGTGATGTAACGCAGCACTCGATGCGTGTTTTTTGGTGTGCTTCACTCAATTCACGGGGTACCCATTTTCCGAGTTTTATCACTTTTCCAATTTATTTCAAGCGAATTAAAATTGTTTAATCACTCACACCGAAGCTGCCGCTAACCCTGACGTGGTTTGCGATCCGCTTCCACGATCATTTTCAATTTTTCATTGTCAAATACGGTCTCCGCCCGTCCACGGGGTGTGTTCTGTAGGTCAAAATTTCCAGAAAGAAGAAGTCGGAGCCAAAAATGTACCGTTTTTTCTTTTACAGTAGCTTTCCCTTATACATCATTAATCCTTCAAGCTGTTTCTGCAGCGCTGGTGCCACGGTGTAATTCGTATTCGTAAATAACGCGATATTTTAAGTTATCTTAATGTTGTGACTGTTCCTAAATTACCCTAGGCTGATAAAATTTTCGTTTTTCCTAATTATGTGGAAATGTCAGGAAAATGGGTAAGGTCTCCCTTTCGGGAGAGGGCAGCACCCCTCCCCGTGCTGCCCTGTAGGGCTCGGCTCCAGACTGGGCACCCTTCCACCTATTGTAAGGAATTCCCAAGAAGCGTTTGCCTTGCCCCGACTTAGAAAGCTGGGGAGCAAGGAGGGACATAAGGAAACAATTTCAATATAAAATAGGGTTGGGAATCCATAGAAAAGATGATTAAGGAAAGGAGATCTACTTTTCTTTTGATTATGAAAGTTATAAGAGATGAGAGGAATACAAAAGGGGTAATTGACACGTAACGCTTGCGTTGGAGAATACATTGTTTTGAGCTACGTTACTGAATGTTCGTGCAATAATCGAGTAACCCACCCCAGAGACGTAGGGCCGCTTTACAACAGCTGTTACGTCGTGCGCGTAGCACCAGTCCTAACGGGCATAGGCCTAGAGAGGACCTGCTGCGGTTCCAGCGGCACACGCTCCCTACACTCAAGCATGTCTTACTCAATCCTAAGGTAAAGGACTGCGCAGTGCCTCTACCATTGAGCGAGACAAGTTTCCAAAAGTGCTGGACGCGTACAGTAGTAATAACCCCTTATAACGGCCTACTCACCCTTTACTAAGACAATACAAAACTAGCACAAGCGTACCGCATCGTCAGTCGGTTGCAGAATTCCTTACGATTGCCTTGCTTGCTATACGCCGAAGTGGTAAATCGTCACCTCGCACTTCCTTAATCTACCCAATTCAGAGGATATTTCCAGTGTAATCAGCAGCCGTGCGTCCATTCTTGTCTACCTATTTATGTAGCAACGGAGCCTTTCTATCTGGGTATCCAAATTATGTGTCTCGCTAAATATTATATTTTTTTATCAGTAAAAGGCCTCGGGGGCCGGGTGTGATTTAACGACACACAATCCCTAGCGTTCCTTAGAACGGCTATTCCATCCAGTTAACGGTGCTGTGTGATGCCTAACCCAGCTCCCTGGAAGTGTACGTATATCAAGAGCAATGCAAAGTATCCTGCAGTTAGTCTGTCCAAAGGGAAAAGATAGCCATCACTAACGTTTGGTTGGTTTGTGTTCGTAAACAACAGTCTACAAGGAAGCACTATAATTGAAATCGGCCCTAATGAGTTGTGAGTTCGGTTCAGCCTTCCATAAGCGGTGTGACTGCCCTAAGCGCCCTAAGCGTGTCTTTGTTGTGGTTGTCTATAGTCTATTGGTAGAACATTTGTCTACAGTATGTTGTCAAGCGTCACACCTTATAGCGGGCTTTCCCCGAATCCCTACGACCAAACGCTTGTGTAGGTTACCTCGATAACGTCAGAGACAGGAACAAGGAGGGATATGATAGTCAACACTCACCAGATCGTTCACAAACACACTCACTGCGATTCACGCGCCTTGTACGCCACTTACATTAATAGTATGCAAATATAACCTAGTCTATAACAACACTTATTATTTAACGTATTAAATAACACTCCCGCACTCTCGATCTCTCAACAGACACAGAGGTTCAATGCTACTGCCCTAAGTTCTAACTCTGCTAGCCTAGTCTACGCCATCCGCTCACCCTCGTGGTCTTAAACCAACCGTCTCACACACTACTTTTAACACTAGATTAGTATAGTCTGGGTTTCAACCCAACTATATTTAATTTAATAACTATTGCTCGCTATTTCGCGACAGCCCACTCGGACATAGCCTTCTGGCATTCCCTGAATCTCCTAACTTCACTAGCGTGGACTAGGAAGTCCGTATCCTATAGCGGTTTGACACCATCTCCTCGCCTCTATCGTGTCTCGACACTCACTGCCCCTGACTTATTACATCAGCCCCTCCACAATTCCTCAAAAAATACCACGTTTAGTTCAGCCTCCGTCCATCCCTGTTTTTTTGTACGATTTCTCAATCGTCTCGAGGGTGCGTTCAGGTAGGCCGTGCCCACGGACCCTTCTCATGCTAGCCAGATGTCTGGCTAGCGTTGTGCGTCGTATTCAAGGGCCTCGGCGTTCTCAGAATTCGTACAGAATATTGCCTCTAAAGTGACGTGAAATATCGCTTTCTATTGATGACTAGCCATAATTGCCGGTCTGTTTCCCATAAAATATAAATGGCATGGGTTTCTAAGAGTTTCAATATTGTTTTACTATTTTAAAGAATTTGGATGTTTTGTTATTGATTAGGGTCGAGCTGTCAGACCATAAAATTGAGATTTAATGCGTTTCTAAGAGGGCCGACATCGTGGGACAATGTTAAAATAAGAATTTAGAATAATATAATTTGTTATTAAATAGGAGTAAATGACAGACAGTCACAATGTGTACCGAACGATGTCAAAGAAAAAATCAAATGGCGCGAAAACAAATGAATCACTAAATTCGAAACAGATACACAAGCCTACATTAAAAATAAATTTGAATTTAGAATTCCTAACCAAACGCCAGATATTTGAGATCAAAGTGTTCGAGTTCGACAAAACGCCAATTTCACATGTAAGGACCTAAAATAAACGTTGAATTACCATAGGTAAAGAACTGCTAACTCTTATAACAATACCTACTGTATCTGTAATTGTAAAGAAAGAAAAAAGAAAGAAAATGCATTTATTTGCGGCAAACATGACGCATGAAAAAAGGACTTAGCACACAAAAAAACAAGTTGGGGGTAAACATGCGTCACATTCACGCAAAACGGCCATCGCTCAGCATAATGCTAAGACCCTATACGAGACAGAGCCCAAGCGCTGGTTTTCAGCGGCAGCCGGCGTTGACGTGATGACGTTAACCAGTGCAGCATGCAATTATACATAAATAAATAAAAACAACAATCAAAACAAGAAAATAAAATAAACTATTCAACATATGATTCGACACAAAACAAAAAAACAAAAATCAAAACATGACCTATAATAAAAATAAACATACATAAAAGAAAAGATGGTGAAACATGAAACATATATGGTAACATTCCGGGCAACGAATCTCGCGCCGCGCCGGATATAGGTTATCTGTGCGCGTTCGCAGCTGTCACAATGCTACACCTATATTTGACGTTTCAACATCTTGAACGCAAATAATTAACAATAACATGGCTCAATAATAATCAATGTTATGCTAGAAATCTATTGATGTATTGGGTGAATGTGTACCTGTGGTTTTTGCAAAACAGTGTGTCAGTGTGTTGTACAACAATTATTAATCAATCATGCTTAGAATGTGCAGGTGTACAAATAGATGGTCAATTTCTGTTTTGTGAGGTAGGTATCGTTTTTGCTAAGTACTTTCGTATGAACGAATCAATTCATGAATTGCAAAGAGTATATAGTAAGAATGATGCGTAGCCCAAATCTATGAATACGAGGGTGACACTGAAAGTTCTTAGAAAATCAAAAACTGAACAAACTAGTAAATTATTAGTTTTATTATATCTTTTCAAAATAGTGTCCATTTACATCAATACATCGCTGCATCCGATGGACCACTGAAAAACGCACTTTGCCCACTCGTCCTTAGGGGTCTCTTCGACGGCATTTTGAAACGAAGCAAACCCTCCCCAAAAGCAATCCTCCTTGCTTCCTCGGTGTCCATAAAACGTTTTCCTCGAAATTTTTCTTTTATTTTCGGAAATAAATAAAAATGGCAAGGTGCGGTGTCGGGGCTATAGGGTGGGTGACCCAGTAATTCCACGTCTGACGTCGCCAAGTAGTCGATTGTTTGCTTGGCGGTGTGCGACGAGGCGTTGTCGTGGTGAAGGAGGATCCTCCTGCGAGGTCGTTCCTCCCGAACTTTTTCCAAGACAAGTGGCAAACAATTATTAGTGTACCACTCTGCAGTAACTGTTTTTCGATTCTCTAAAACAATTGTTGCGCATTGACCTGTCCTTCCGAAGAACGAGGCCACCATCTTTTTTCCCACGCTTCGACCTATCTTCACTTTAGTTGGCAACTCCTCAGAAGGAAACACCCAGACAACAGATTGTCTCTTAGTTTCAGGATCATAACAATAAATCCAGCTTTCGTCACCCGTAAGTATGTCGAACACATGTGAGTCACCTCCGTTAAATCTTTGAACCATTTCACAACACCAATCAACACGACGGAGCTTTTGTCAAATTATGCGGTATCCACCGGGCACAAAGTTTTCTGACCGCTAAATGTTCACGGAGGATTTTGTGCACTTGACTCATACCGATGCCTAAGCTTGTCCGAATCTGCTGATAGGTAAGTCACTCTTTTGTCAGTCTCTATCATACGCCACACAACACTGATGTTATCTTCAGTCGTCGCCGTAGAAGGCCGTCCCTCACGCAGATCATCGGTGAGATTAGTGTGACCACGTTTAAACTCATTAGACCAGTTGTAAACAGTGGCACGAGATGGGGCTTCATCGTGAATGGCCAATCGAAGTCTATCATAACTTTCTTGTTGACTTAAATGAGATCAAAAGTCGTAAAAAATCATTGTACGAAAATTTTCTCGCGTTAAATTCATGCTGACATGACGCAGACAATTTTCAATTTGCCGCCAAATCGTAAACAAATGACAAATGAATAAAATACTTAGACAATAATATTGGCAGAGTTCCATTTTCAAAATATGAACTTATTTTTTTATTATATCGTTTACAAGTGGCCAGTTCTAAAAACTTTCAGTGTAGCCCTCGTATACTAGCTTCTGCCTGTTACCCGTGAAATTTCTTGTTCCCCGACCTACCCCGACGCTCTTACTTTTGTTTTCGCATAGCGATCTTTCTTACTTTTTTTCTTTTCGCTCTGCTTCTTAAGCTCCTAGCGTGATGTTAATATACCTATAGCCTTCCTCAAGAATTTTATTACTATATTTACGAGCCTGAGTAGTCGAGCAAAAATAAAAAAGTCAGAAAACGACGCGCGGGCAGGTGATAGGATGCGACGCGGCGGGTCGAGAGCCGAAATTTCACATGGATGAAGTCGCAGGCAGAAGCTAGTCATAGATAATACACTAGCGGTCCGGCCCTGCTTCGCCCAGAGCGCCAACTATTGGGTCCAAAACAATCCTATATTTCAAGCTGGAACCAAGCATACACAATCACAAAAAATTAAGAAATCGGTTGGGTGGTTTCGGTGATTAGCGTGTACGAACATAGTGACACACGATTTTTACATATTTAGATAAAATATTCATTTAAATGCTTAAACACTACTATAATTAGGACAACACAAAAAAGTTAACTAATTAAAACCCTTTAACATACACATAGTGATATAATTATGTAATTATACAATAGGGTTTGGGGCGAAGTTACAGATTCATAAAAATATTTAGGTACTCTTTCGGTTCGCAGCTCCCAGTTGACGGACGTCACACGACTCTGTCAAAAAGAAGCGCGCGTCGTATGTTTCATTAAGGAAGCTTCTAGAATGTTCTAGAAGCTTCGACTCGCTCTTATTGGCCGGCGGGAACGAGAGGCGTTTCCGCCAGAAGCGCGTGGATTGTGGCGGGAGGGGTTCGAAAGAGATTCAAGTTATAAACCTTAATAAATTAATTTATGATAATATGTCATTGAATTGAGGGTCAAAACTCGTAATTTGTCAGACAGACACTTGAAATTACAAATTACCGCATAACAATTCAAATATTTGATAGAAACACAATGCACATGCTTGGTTTGTATTACAATTGTTTTGAACGACAATATTCCTTGTGTTTTTGGTAGTTAAACTATTTGTTAACACGTCTGACGCTGACGTCACAATTAAATGACGCTGACGTCTCGTTTCCATAAAATACTGTAAACTAAATTGTCCTACTTGAACAGTCTTGTGTCTATAAATAAGACATAATTATAACTGACTTCTAAATGTGAAGTTAGACGTCAACGCGGAGGTCTATGTAATTAGTTTTTATTGTGCTCTGAAAGAATTTTAAACGAGCCTAAGCGGAGCGCTTTCTGTGTCTCTTAGTTTTGAGAGCGAAACCACAGACAGTTTTTAGTTTTGTTCAGCGTTGATTATGCCAAAGAAATGTGTGAGCTACTTGCCCCGCACTTACTAAGTTTTTGAGACGAGTCTCCTGTAAAGAGTTCTCATCATCATCAAGCTTGGTTTTACACATAAAACTTTACATTGAAAGATGTTGTAAGACCTTAACGTTTATTACTCTTAAAAAACATTTTTCCCAAAAAGGTCCTGTTTATTTGTCCTACAAAAATCATGCCAGCTTTGTTTTACTGTCAGCAAATTCAAAGGAACGTTTTTAATATGAGGGTATTGTTGAGCATCGGTTTTTGGTTCAGTCCACAACGAGATCGTGGCACTCACGAGTCACGTATCAAGTGACAAACGTAGGAATGTTCTTAGGCTAGAGAAACCGACACCAACTGAATGTGGCTTCACAATAAAATTTTTTTTCGCTTTGTTGCCAATATTTCTTACGACATTCGAATATAAGAAAGGGTTTCAGCTATAAAAGCAAATATTTCAAAGAAACGAATTTTTCTTTATTTTCTCCGGCATCGTAAATACTATATCGCCGCGAACGTTCATTTTGAACTCGTATCACGTAATTATTAGGTATGTTACTTTCAAAACTTAGATACACTATACAAGCGAAATAGTTTTTTTTTTGTTTTGGTAAAAGTGCTAAAGCGTTCGCAGCATCCCAATTAGGTTTAACTCAATATACTCGCGTTAATAAAGAAAAAGAAAATATTCGTGTTCTTTCATAAAAGCTTATAACGAATTTAAGCACTGACATTATTCAAAGGGTACGACGCAGGAATACTAATCTTAGTAGAGAAAGTTGTGTATATGTGTTAGCACGTAACTAAAGATACAACAACGTGCGGATAATCTTAGTTCATTAACATCTATTTCATCCTGCATTACTTTTTTACTTCTTCTGAATATGTTATAAGTAATACACATATCATTCATACAAAATCATTTTTACTGTTTACATAGGTTTATTTATGTACTTAAACCACACTTACATTTTAACAATAAACTTTATTTCTTATCGATCACAACGATACCTACTTTCTCTTTTTGTGACGCTAAATAAAAGCAAATAAAAGAAAAGTATGCAAAAACGATAAAGAAATACACACTTGACAACACGGCCAACACGGCATTGCCACCGCCGACGCTGAAAATTGGTCCAATGATATTCGAACACGATTTTTCCAGTACTTACCGTCTCTGTATTGAACATTTTGAGTCCCAGAAATATATAGATTCTCTGAGCTGAAGCACTGTTGAACTTAACTCACAATTTATTTATGCAGTGCAAATGCTTTGAGCTTTCTTTGATGCTTTCTTGAGTATCTTGGACAAGTTCTTAGAATAAGTAATGCTGAAGAAATATGATACTTAGCGAGGAAACTGCAGGTTATGTTTGCAAACAAACAGTTTACTATAAATAAAGACGTAAACTTTTTGTTCAAAATTACAGTAGCGACAAACGCTGAGAGTGCCAAATCGTGACACGACTACGCGTAACATTTTTATCGGTCGTGATCGGGCTGTTTGCTAGGAAATCGCGTAATATGTCGAGACAACGGTACTCAACACCAGTCACTCAGCGGGTTTTACGAGTTCTGTAATATAAGGTAGGTACTCGCTAAAACCAATACACATTTCTCGAAATACTTAGGTATGACAGGGTGTGATGCAAGCGCACAAAAATTTACCGGAAACTATCTTCAGTTTATAACTTTCGATCTGAGAACAATACGCAAGCAATTGTTTACAGATTGTTTACTTTAGAAGTTTTATCTTTCTTTAAGTATCCTGAAATTCACCAGTCAGAACTTTGAAATCGTGAACTTTTCCGATCATTCACAGCTTCATGATACTTTTTTATCGACAGGTCGTATTTTTATTTTGTATATCTTCAATACGTGAACCTTCAGCCCTTTCTGAAATTAATTTTGTTGCTCATTGAAGGCGTGCGAACCTGTCGTCGCTGACTCCCGATAACATTGACTGATCGGACGTTGGACGGCTGGAATAGATGAGAGAAGTACGTGCTACGTCCGAAAATCCGCGTGATGAATCGGCGACTTGTAATCGTTGGACTAACACGGGTACCGTAATTTGTTAAGGGAAAGTTCATTGGGTCCTGGGTCCTGCAGATGTGCACTATCATCTATTGTGAACGAAAACGCGACATGTTTATTTATGGGCCGTTAAATTAACTTTGGATTTTCTTTTGAGAAAAGGAGAGCCCTTGGTGAATAACAAAGTATTGCTAACCTAATAAGTGATTCGTTGAGATGTTCAGCTGTTTCTTTTTGAAAAACTATGTCTTTATTTTTACTCTAAACAAGGTTTTCTTAAAAAAAAATGATATTATAGAAGAATATGAATAGGTACAAAGAATAGAACCTTTGCTATTTTTTTTTTCTTCTTTTGCTGATTGCTATTATTTTTGTCTCGTAAGCACTTTTTTCTGAAAATGTAACTAGAGGACACTTTTCTTGTCTTTCGGGTCTTTGCAGACTTTGGGAAAAGTGTTCGGGTCTGTATTAATGAGGAGAACGTGCCGTGCTTGCGACGGAGCGCGAAACAAATCGATGTCTCGTAATCGACGGACTCGCATTTCGGGCAATTTGTTCGGGTGAAAATATGACTACTTTTTTATAACACTTGCTCGGTATTTATCTCAGTCACTTAAACATGTGACCGTCGTGTAACGAGCCTTTACGAAAGTGGAGCTTGACTTCTGAGAAATGCAATAAAAAAAAATGATTTGGAAAATCCCTTGGATTATTTCACAAAACCCCCTTCCCCCTTTCCCTTGGATTTGTTCAACATCTTCACTGTTTGCTTTTTAAATGTTCTTTATTAACGTCTTGAATTATATTGTTATAGTATACTTAATAAAAATATGTATACCGGCTGACTTTAAAAAAAAAACCGGCCAAGTGCGAGTCGGACTCGCGCACGAAGGGTTCCGTTCCATTATCTATAAACATCACATCTGTTGTATGGGAGCCCCCCTTAAATATTTATTTTATTTTAATTTTATTATTTATTATTAAATTAATAATAGTATTTTGTAAATATTTCAAGTGGGTATCGCACTTGAAATAATCACAAAATACTCAGTTGCCATTATTGATATCGAGCAAAAAAGGGCAAAAAAATCGCGTTTATTGTATGTAACAAAATAAAATAAATATTTAAGGGTGGCTCCCCTTAAATATGGATATTATTTTGTTTTTAGTATTGGTTGTTATAGCGGCAACAGAAATACATAACTTTTGAAAATTTCAACTGTCTAGCTATCGCGGTTCTTGAGATACAGCCTGGTTACAGACAGACGGACAGACAGCGAAGTCTTAGTAATAGGGGTTTAACCCTTGGGTACGGAACCCTAAAAAGGTTATAAAGGTGAACGGAATAGAAGCCTGTGGCACAGAAATTTCTTTTTTTTTTCACAAACAATAAATTAAAAAATCTCTTTTATTGTTATTTTTTACATTCAATCCTTTGATTGAAGCCGGCCGATGGTTTTAATCAAAGGATTAAATGTCGCTCCGAATTCATTGATAATTTCCGCGTAGAGTAGGGTCAATGGTGCCTATAAGTTGATTTTTTTATATTATTTGTCGATTTATTTTTTATTTTGTATCTAAAAGGTCTACTTCTAATAAGTAATAGTATTTATGGATAGGTTAACTTCATGTTAGGTTTTTGAAAAAAAAAAAAGATTTCTGTGGCTTTTACTCCGTTCACCTTTTATATCCTGTTTTTTTCCAGACGGTAAAAAAAATCAGATGGTTCAAGCAGCTTCATGCTGGGTTATTTAAAGGAATATCTAAAGAATACATTGCTGACGAATTTTAGTTCCGTCTCAGTATCTTTATCTCCCCCTACATTCCTTCCTGTTGGCCGCTGACCTGTTATCTTGTACGCCACCGATTCATTCTCACTGAAATACGATGTGACTGGACGCTAATTTATCGTCGTTCTAATTGTAATTACTCCAATTAGACTTATTACTCAGTGAGACTGATAACGAATACCCAAATACCCATTGAGTTTCGGCAAATACCTTTCCGTTTTTACCACAAAATTATAAAATTGACAAAATTGTGACCATAATTTTAACGGTGCTGGGTGAAACTACATATTTCTGACTGCATAATGGCGCCTATTTTTTTGGTCACAAATTAAACTAAGTTGAAAGTTCAGTGCATCTTTTTGTTTTTATTTCATTAATAAAAGGACAGAAAATAAATATTAGGTTATTCCTGTCAAATTATAAATATAAATAGAGACAAGTCAGACGTGATTAAAAAATTGGCTCCTAAAAATACGTCAATTTACGTCATTCGTAATTTGACAGGACTAAACTAATATATATCTTCTGTCCTTTTATTAATGAAATAGAAAGAAAAAGTTGCACTGAACTTAAATTTAGTTTAGTTTGTGAACAAGGGAATCGGCGCCTGTGCCTATGTCAAAAAATGTTGTCCAGTATGAAACTAGTTTCGGTATCAATAGAACCATGTATTATTCTACAGTTTAATCATAGGTACCTACTTCATCAATTCATTGCCTTCAGATATCTACGTCGTAAAATTCGGTAAATTCTCTCTTTACGTTAAAAATTGTAGGTACGATAACTCCGGATCCGCGGCCATTTGTATAAATATAGTTCTTTTGTTACATTCCTTAGGTAGATATAGTGAAAATGTATGTTAGCTGCATGGATAGCTATAAAAAATTACTACGTCATTGAAACGTTTGCAATCAAAAAACAGGAAATAACACTGGTATAAAAACACTCATTGTTTTTTTTTTTTTATTGGCACACTGTCGATATATTACTTTTCGACATTATCGATTTTTAGCTAAGCTAGACGGAGACTAAACAGATAGTGGGTGTTGTTATAAACCTCTTCAAATAAAGTATTCGAAAAATACATTTTCAGTTATGCAGGCTTACGTGAACCTACGGTGTTATCTTTAAATAAAGAAGAACACTTCTTTATTGAAAGCATAAGTTAAATAAATGTTCGATAAGGTTTTCAAACGAGGAGGTATTTAGATTGTCTTCAGGTACTATTTTTATAGCAATACGTCATTAGAAATTTTGGTAATCCATGAACAAACGTGACGGATTAAATAGCTGTTATCTTGCCATAAGCTACTCTTATCATTATTGTATTACATATTCGTTTATATGGGCATATAATATGGCATATATTATATGCCCATATAAACGTAAATATATACATTGGGATAGTATTGTTTCCACCACTCATAAAGCCTGAGAATGAGAAGAAAAAATATATAGTATTGTTTTAACTACTCATAAAGCCTGAGAATGTAGTACAGTCACGGCTATTTTGGTCTGCTCAGTGGCTAAAGCAGGTTTTATCGTATTGCACGAACCACTGAGTATTATAAAAATTGCGTCATAATGTCATTATCGCAGATTGACATTCGACAATGTTCTTTACATGTCAGACCGAATCAAAATGTGACACTGACAAACCCGCGACAGTTAAATTTTAAAAAATTGATTTATATTTCATAAAATTGCCTGGCCATTAAAATGGTTTTACATTGTGTGATTAAGGGTGTAAGCATGCTATTTTAATCTTTGTTAACATGTAACTAAATACAGTTTTCTATGCAATAATTTGCTTAGTGCTGTAGATTCAAAGGGTATTATGTGAACTGACTTGATATGTGCAAGAATTTGATAACACAAATATATAAATGCATGCTGTGCTTTACTGTAAGTAACGAAGCGCTTAGACTTAAAATTGCACTGTACAAATTGTAAAGTAACAGTGTACTCGTTGTTTAAAAGCCTAATATACTAATAATAAAGCTGAAGAGTTTGATAGTTTGTTTGAACGCGCTAATCTCTGGGACTACCAGTCGTATTAAAAAAAAATATGTTTGCGTTTGATAGCCTAATTCTTGAGGAAGGCAATAGGCTACTTAATATCACGCTAGAACCCTTAGAAGCCGAGCAAAAAGAATAAAAGTCAGAAATAACTCTAGGCAAAAACGAAGTAATAGTGCGGACAGGCGTTGTGGTGCGACGTGTTGGGTCGGGGGAACAAAATATTACACGCGGACGAAGTCGCGGGCTGAAGCTAGTAATAAATAAATGAATTATAGACTTGACTGTAAAGTCATAAAGTATGGTCACCAAAGGAGATACGTAACCAGGGTCGTCGGATATTGTTGAATTTAGTAAGAAACTGATGGATGTTTTCTGATAAAAGTTAATTTAATAAATAGAAAACAAGCAGTCAAATTAAGTTGTCAAATAAAATTTCTCACGAAAACATCCATCGGTTTCTTACTAAACTTCAACTATATCCGACGACCCTGGTTACTTATCTCTTTTGGTGACTGTACTTACCTACGTACCTAACTAAAAACTATGTTTTTATGACAATATAGATATGAATAATCCATGTAGATAGATTAAACATGTTGCTATCTTGTTAGCTTCGCGGGTACACTTGAATGTTGGTTACTAAGCAATTTAAAAATAATCATAAATTAATCAAAATGACTAACTGACTTATATTTTTCGGTCAATATCAGGGGCCACCATAAATATAAGATAGCAGGAGATATGCCCAGTAGTTGAAAATGTCTCAGAACTCCATGTCGCTAAAACGATCCCACTACCGCGCCACTATTACACATGTAGTTCAGTAAAAGCAATAGATACTAAAGTCGCGCACACACTTGCAATTCATAAATCAGAACGTACTACACAATCAATTATAAACCTTAACTCATCAAACACAGCGCGCATTTACCATGCACTGTACAACTTACTCACACAAAAACATCTGTCGCTATCGTTGTGCTGTGCAAAAGCCATTTATTTTACATAAAGGCTCCTCGCTGGCTGGTATAAGAATCCACCTGCGTTGGGTTCGATTCCCAACAGGAAGCTTGCAGTCCTCTGGTGATCCCAGGCTAGCGGTGGATGCGAATTCAAGATCCGCCTACAATCTTCGGACAAATCAAGTCTGAATGAAGAAACCTGACTCAATATGTAAAATAAATGGCTTTTGCACAGCACAACGATAGCGACAGATTATACGTTAGTGGATCTGCACAGCCACATCAGCTGGCCGCAAGAAGCAGCGGCCGTACCATGCGATTCACCGCATAAATAAAGTACTTATCGTTTTGTGATTGTTACATTGCTTGTCTAGTCACTTATCGACATACTTAGGTAGGTTGTGGTTAAGGAGCAATGTATTTACTACGAAAATAGTACCGACGCTGCGATATTTGAAAACAAAGTTAACGTGGTAAAAGCAAGAAACCACATATATGTTTTTCATGATTTTAAAGACAAATTAGTAAAATACTTATATTTATATATGGTAAGTGATTCCATGATTTACAAAGTTTTGGTTTTGGCTTCGGTTTTTACAAGAAACCACTGAACAACACGGCATTCTTATATTTCACGGTCGAAAGCGCACTAGTTCGCGGAGACATGGACAGATGGATAGACATGGTCATTTTGAACATGCCGCGACGACACAGACACGCCCCCTGGCCACTTCTCCTGGTTTTACATTTCTGTGGGGGCCACGGTCGCCTTATCAATTATTGAGACTTGCATTATCTTACTTATCGCTTTTGACAAGGTCAGTACTGAAATTTCGTGATACAGATGGGTACAACAGCACGAGGCTGTTGGCTCAAACAGATTAATTATTTATTAACATTTTAATAAGAAAGATAGATTAGATAGAAGAAGATACGTTTACGTAACTTAAAGTACTTACATAATTAACTTAACTTTATGGACAAACTTAACTTTATAATTTTAGGGTATCATTCTAGGCATAAATTTTGACCTAGAAAGACATCTTATAGGCTTATCTAATTATAGACTTTAAGTTACGGCGACTTGATCGTGATCAAGTCGGTAGGTAGGTATGCCGAACCCCGTGGGGTTCTGCATACCTAGGTACTAAGGCTACTAAATGGTAAATATTGGTGAGACTTTAGCACATCGTGCAATGTGCGAGAACTATGTAGATCCATAAAGCTTGCATTAAAAATGCAAGTGCATAAGTTGCTACCCCATCTTCTTAATCTATAGAGGCCCATTTCTTCCGGTAAACTGCTGCAACTTGCATATAAGATATACAAAGCCTGTTTGGTGCTGTTTTCTCTTGCATTCCCCTTTCTTGCATTCTCCCATTCCCACAGCTTTGTGTAAATAATGGAAATATTATTTTAAAATTATCACAGTTTATTGTGCCACTTATTATTTCTATGATGGAACGTTCACATGCAGTAGGTAGTCGCGCAGCCGACTGGTAGGAATGTA
Organism: Apamea epomidion; assembly: GCA_947507525.1. Lineage (NCBI taxonomy): Eukaryota > Metazoa > Arthropoda > Insecta > Lepidoptera > Noctuidae > Apamea > Apamea epomidion. The sequence goes on from OX382232.1 coordinate 9,340,943, forward strand.
ATATTAGAGTAGATGGCGCCTCGTATCATGTGTACTTCCCATAGGAATGTTCATTGGATTATCGTTTCTGCGGGCTCCTAGCACCTCGCATTCGTCACGTCGAGTCGCGTGTGACGGATCGCGCCACACACTCATAGGGCTGCTTTTCAGAAACTTAAGTTTTTATTAGCAGAAAATGAAGCATATATATTCGATATACTTATTAGATTGTCCATTTCCCTCTTTTGTCGATTGCGAAAATAGCTACGACTGTGCCAAATCTTATCACCAGGTCAGATAATGGTCATCAAACTTAACATAATAAATAAAAATATATTTTCATATTGGCTGACCTAATAGATTGAGATAAAACGAAAAAAATTGCTACTGCGTACTGTCTATGGTTGACGTAAGTTTGAAATTTTTACACTTCACTACTTCCGTGATTGGCGCACAGAAGTATCCAAAGATGAAATCCTGGCCAGAGATATTTCGTGACCTAAAAAGCTCGCTTCAACACGCACAACTCTGAAATCCGGAGGAAACAAACACTAAGCCCTCGTTGAATGGAAGCTTAAGCCCCGAGTCCGTAGATATGCCCAAACGCAGACTTCGAGGTCAAAACAGGCCGGGATGCCGGGACAGCCCTATACTCGGCACACGGGTCGACGGATGGATCGAGGAATTACGTGGCTAACATCCACCAAAATGATTGATAACCGTCTTGGGGAAGGGAATTATTGTTGGATCCCTGATAGCCGTTTAGTGCGATAGTTGATTCCGATGCTCGTACGGCGTCGTTAGAGACCCTAATACAGTGCTATCTCCTTTGAGGTTCCGTTTCCGATGTCTGTATGTGGTAGATAAGAATATTACGTGTCTTATCTCTTTCACTACGTTTTAGGGAGCTTTGGTTTGTCTATATCCAGCAGTGCTAGATTAAAACAACGGCTTAGGCCGTCTCAAAAATGTGAGTGCCTACAGTTTTATTGGCTGTCGTACTCATCGTCAATGGTACTGAAAGTGTGTTGGCATGAACCTAGGTAGTCAAACACGTAGAAATTTCTATGCGCATAATTACATACGATAAACGGGCACTTAGCAGTAAGTATCCCGTAGTCAGGTAATTAGCGTCACAAATTATGCCTATCTCATTTTACGACAACAACATTGCTCTGTGGCATTGTAATATATATCTAAAAGAAAATTGTGGAGAAATACGAGTAAGTGAACCTTTTTATTATTATTCTGTAAACATCCGGTTATTTTTCCCAAACCATTTTATTACGCTGTCAGATTCATGATCTACGACTCATGTACTTATCTAAACTGTATATCAATAAAAAAAAAGGTTTTCGGTGGCGGCAAAGTTTTCTAACCAAAACGTTGAATGAATCATTTTTGTAAACAGAGTTTGATAAAATACTGTTATTTGTTATCAGTTCATGGTCAATATCTTTATTATCGGTCAGAACTACACAGACCAACGCACAATTTTTTTAACAAAACTACTTATGGAAGCAAACGTACTTATTTATACGGTTTATTTACATCACGTGTAGCCAATTACGCATATTTTGAATTCAATAACATTGTCCAATCAGTCAATATGTATTTAAACAGCAATGTGCCACTTACGATACTATTAGTTTTTATTGCACTGTAATTTCACAAATTTCACAAATGATTCACAATGATTCAATGATTTCACAAATCGATTTGGCTAACTACCGTTCAATGCATTTTACAACTATAATAAATCTTTCAAAAACTTTCAAGGTTATATTGCAAAAAATGCTACCTAGTTTTTATGTTAAAATTATAGCAAAATATTATCTTCCCTATAATGAGTTATAAATAGACACAATAGCTAATTCGCCGTAACGAAAATAAATTGAGATATTGATCATAAGGAAGTTGTAATTCAAGGCTGATCCATTGATTTGCTAATAATGCTTATCAACACAAAACTACGCAAATATTTCGTTATTTTAACTAATGAGTATGTTCGAAGCTAAATAAACTGATGACGATTTCCTCTTAAAGCAAAAACCCAGTAAATGGCGTTATATCGTAGCCGTATCTTCACCTTGTCATTACGAAGATTATACGCTTATAGACAGAATAATGCATTATTACGTATATCCAACATCCCGTATTATCGAAAATTGCCTATCACGTAAAACAGTATATTACAGAGATAACGTTTCGATCAGAGCGTACATAAAACGACATTGTCAAAGATGTACAACAAACACAAGGGTTAATGGAAATCCTCAATCCAATCTGGCCGAATAATTGGTTAGACCCACCTGGCTGAGAACAAAGCGTAGCAGTGGCGTTGTTCACTGGAGGTTTATTGGCAACCGATGTAACATACCATTGCAAATGAACACAGTCGACCTCAATATTATCGGGGAACACGGCCTTCGCCTTGTGTCCGAGCTTACACACACTAATAGCTAATTTTCCTCTCAGCACCTACCACTCAAGAGATAAATTGACAGTAATAGATTCGTTCCTTCCCCTTTCTTACTCTTTTGTAGTAAAATTGTAGGGTAGGTACCAGGCTATATTGTTAGGGTTTATATTCTCCCATTGTTGCTTTCTATTTACTAGGTTCTATTTCCAGTGTAGATATTATACGGAGTTTTCCTGACATAGCTTTTCAGCCTTTATAGTCGTCTAGTAAAAGGATTCCTTTGAATGATATAAAAAAGTGACTATTACGTGACTGTGACGAAAAGTTCATACACATTAATCCGGGTCACAGTACCAGTCATTTCATTAAGTCTAACACATAGCGTAATAGTAGGCCCAGTGATCTCTCGCAACAATACGCGGTATTTGTTATTTCAACAATAATAACCAGAGCATCGATTATTGTGCTCCTTCCATACGTAGCAACTATGTAGGTATGTTCGGTCCTTTGTTTTTCGGCGGCCATGTTTAGTGGCCAGCCTTTATTAGGGAATTGGAAATGTGCGACACAAAGGGTCTTAAATTAAATCAACTACCCCAATATTCCCTGCAGGAGTGCTTTATAGGCTGAGGGAGAGTAGAGCGTTGTGACCGCTGCCTTACCGACGCCATATTGACTTCTAGTCTAGCTTGACAGCATAAAATAAAACGTGAAATGGACGGTACACGCTACTTTCAACTATTTTTGCTTTTCTATCAGACAATTCGTGTCTGAGTGAATTAACTTCAATCCTTATTTTTGAAATGTGTTCCGTTCCATTTCTCGGTAAATACAGGGTTGCTTGCAAAGTATAGACAATGTTGCAAAGTTTGTCTCACATTTTATTGTTCTATCATGTTTCGTGGAAGCTACCGCGCTCCTCTACATAAACTGTGTATAAAACTTTGTATCGTATATCAGCGACAAATATTTACGATGTTTTTAAAAACTTTTGTCACATATTATGGCTTTGTTAATGATTCTCTTAGGGCTGATTTTTTAATCGACAGATATTTTTTATTCGTGGAATAAAATTGACGTTTGACAGATTTTGTATGGAAGAACTGTCAAAATTCAAAATTATTCCTCCGATAAAATTATCTGGCGTTGGAAAAATCAGCCCTTATTCAAACTATTTACCGAATAAAATCATTCCGGATATCATATTTGTTTTCATTCTTTCTATGATAAAAGTACAGATGTAGTTATGATCGCGCCGCAGGGATAATTGTATAAATTAATTAATAGACCTAGTCTAAACATTCTCATAATTATGTGTAGTGTCGACTATGACTTGCATAATATCTAGGTGACATTCTTTCGTTTTCTTATCCTTGTTACAAAATTGTGTCGGTCTATTCAGACCATTGACCACTTTGACATTTTTAGTTCATTAATTGTTTCAACTTTGTCTGTGTATGAATCAGCCATTAACATCGTGGGTTTCTTTTGGAACCAAATTAATATAATTTGTGTACGTACCAATTTAATATGTTTGAATTTTTGTGTTCAATTGTTTTTCTTTTTGTTATCAGGTGGATAAAACAGTATAATGTCATCGCCGTCCAAGCATCGCTCCAAAAGGCAGACTCGATACAAACGTCTGTTACATAAACGACTGCCAATTACAAAATGGCTTCCGGAATACAATTCGGAGAAAGCTCTAGCAGATTTAATTGCGGGTATCACAGTGGGCCTTACGGTTATACCACAAGCTCTGGCGTATGCGACACTGGCTGGGTTAAGTCCACAGGTAATGTTATATTCATAAAGTACCTATACTATACAGGCATCTAAATATTTCCCAATGTATTAAAGACGGATAGCTTTCAATGTTAATATAGCATTTCTGGCCATCATTGGTTCCGTAGATAGCATAGGTAGACTCCATAAAATATTTAATCTCGAGCAACATACGACGTTCTGTTATCATATCTCCTATCTGGTACAGGTCCTCCGAATATTTTTATCCCAGGAATCTGACTAACGTTTTAATATCGACAGGGAGTCACAAGCTCGCAGGTAAAAGTCGATCTGCTCCAAAAGCAAGGTTCTGATTGCATTTTTGGGGTGCAGTTACCGGGTCGTTGGATACATTAAGGCCGTTTACCTAGTAGGCCTTCAAAGTACAGACCGAAATATAGTGCAAACACGTATTGAAAGTATAAAGTATATGTAATGATGAATAATAACTTTTTTTTGTTCAGAACTTTCGAATTTGATTGATATAGTATATAAATACTATATCAATCAAATTCGAAAGTTCTGCGAAAGCGAAAGCAACATATCATGCCTACATATGTCTATAAAGACATATGTAGGCATGATATGTTGCTTATCATAGTAATTATAGTTGGAGATATAATTAAAATATAAGATCTTACCATATGATTTATGAATGATTGAATTTGGATTGCTTACGAACTCCAATCCACGCCGTAACAAGGATCTTACGGTTTTATTAAGAAAAAAATATGTATTCGAAATCGAATTCTGTAAAATGTATACGCCAAAGCTACATGCTTTGGCTTATACATTTTATAGAATTCGATTTCCCCCTTCTCACAAGCCACAACACCACACATTCTTATATGCCTACCTACCGAATACTTCCTACAAACATATACATAGGTAGAATGCGTATGCAGAAAAACTGTAATGTGTAGTACTTCACACCCGTAACCCGAAGGTAGTGAAATACGTGTTCACAGTCGTAAATTTTTCAGGACGGTCTCTACTCATCGTTTATGGGATGTTTCGTCTACATAGTGTTCGGGTCTTGCAAGGATATTACTTTGGGCCCGACGGCATTGCTGGCTCTCATGACCTACCAACAAATACAGGGCAGGAACCCTGACTACGCAGTTTTACTCTGCTTTTTGTCGGGCGTAGTACAACTTGTTATGGGAATACTACATTTAGGTGAGTGCTGTGAATTCTCTTCCTTATTTTGTGTGACGTAAAGAGTTAAGTGCCTTGTTGGTCTAGTGGTCGCAAGCGCTACAGCTGAGCATAAGGTCCTGGGTTCGATTCCCAGGTCGGGCAGTGTTATTGGTTTTTTCTATCAGCCATAGGGTAGTTTCCTGAGTAAAAAAAAAAATTATTATATTTAGTCCGTCAGTTAGATTATCGAAAAATAATGGACATGTATTTTTTCTTTTGTCAATCTAACAAAAAATTACAAAGATAAAGCGCGTAAAAATTTGGGAGTGGGAGGTCGTGACGTCACGCCATGCTGAAAAGAGTAGCAAGGCGTGACGTCTCGTGGAACTTTAACGGGCGATATCTTCATCATTTTTTATATAATTCACAAAAGAAAAAATACGGGTCCAATATTTTTGTGGTAATCTAACTGACGGACTAATTCGATTCTTTTAGGAAACTAGCCTATTCATCAGTAGCAGCCTGGATTTTAGATTCCTGTCTGGTTGATGAGAATAGGCTCGCCCACTATTACTTGGAACTTAAACATAACTGATGAAATGTGAGTGTACTCTGCCTATCCCTTCGAGGACTACAGGCGTAATGTTATGTTATGTAAAGAACTGTTTGTTATCTGAATATGAAACGTGAATTGTGTTTTTCCCGCGAGAAGTGTACATAAATGTCAATGAATGGAAGCCTACAGCATTCGCACGACGGGGCTGCAACCCAACACTACCGCAATCTTTACTCAACAAGTTTTATTGCTTTGAGAAGGAATTCTGGCCTTTTGTGTGTTTTATTTTTTCTCACAAAAGAAGCTGACTCGGTAAATTCAGTCTTGCAATGCGAACAGCAAAATGAAAACAAGCCGATGTGTTTCCAAGTCTCTGACGATCTTTGTAACAGAGCTGCATTGTGTACGTATAGAAGACACGATACTTGCATGGCATAATGTTCTACTATGTACATAATAATTATATCCTGTACTGACCAAGGCCGGCGCGCAATAAATATTACTAGTTGCTAAAAGTGAGAGCAAACCTTTATCGTAATTTAACTGAATTGTAAAAACGTTAAACTAGCAACACCTACAGCTAACATTTACAGGTCGTTTTAAATTAAATGCGTACCTAAATTTTGGTCTACCATAAGAACAAACATCTAAACTGCTCCTTCCTTAAAATAGAACATTATAGGAAACATTATAAACGTGTTATTTATCGCTCTGAATGTGTTTGTATGAGAACATTAAGCCGGCTCAATAATTTTCCCTTTGTTATCTCACAATTGAAGTTCGCTACCTATATACACAATACTATAGACAGTGGTTACATTTACAATGCGTCCTCAATTATCGTCAGTAGCTAGTTCATAACTAGTGTGTACTTATACTTTAGTTTGTGAGCTTATCTCGCTATCATTATCCAATTTCCATTCAGTGGCGGGTATGGGGTCTGTTTCATTATTCACTGGCGTTCGCTTAATTTGATCTGCTCTTTCCTAACTAAAGTTACAATCTTCCTATTAATTGTCACTCAGTTGTACTGTGGCGTTAACTTAATTTGTTGTTTTGCTATTTGAGCTATGATTTTATTTGTTTGAGCAATTAAAGATATGTAAATCGGAATGGTTACGATCTCTAACCGATTTTCTGTAAATGATATGACAAGCAGTGCCGAAGTACTTGAATCTTATAATAGGCGCTTGACCCATTAACAGGTTAATAGTGTGATAAAATTGATTAGTATCTTTACGTACTGTTCATTTAACAGTCGTTTTCTGTAATATTAATGATTATTTATATTTATGAGTTTCGCTGAATCATGAATTTCTTTGTTTACCATTTGCTCCCATATTAGGTAAAAATGTATACATGTATAAATTTTGTACCTACATGTACTTACGTATGTCACGTAGGTCTAAAAAACCATATTTTTGTACAATTACTGTTATCCTCAATACCTTACATAGGTACCTAAAACCCGTTTTCGAAAAAAAATTGTTTATACTGAAACCATTCCTCATGAGTTTCCAGGCTGTTATCTCCTCGTTTAATGTTAATTTAGATACAACAATAAATGAAAACACTGACAATACGAATGCCTAAGAGTATTTTAGAATCAATCAAATAAATCCTGAGATTAAAATAAAGGCTTCGACATTAAAGAGGTGTTTTTTTTTTTTCAAACAAACCAAATAGTAGTGATGAGCAGACTATAGGTTTTTGCAATCTATAGCATAGCTAGAGTGACTAAACTATTGAATATACTTGCTGGAATTTTCGTAAGCTGACTAGGAACATTATTAGATATACGCAGTTTAATTTATTGTCGTCTCCACCTTATACAACCTGTCCCAGATATCAACGTCAAGCCGAAAACGGTCAATAGGCCAAGTCGTGACAGTTATTAGAAAAATATAAAAAAAAATCTTGGTCTTGTCAAATTTTATGGATTCAAAAATAAATCTCAAAAAGTGACACCCTGTGATGATCTTTCAAGTCCTGTGACTACAAATATTAACTTTTCGTCGGTTTTTTTCTGTGACGTAACCATGAATCACCCTTCTGTAAACAGTTAAAAGTTAAAACATAACTACCTCTGTTTCAAAAGTAACTTTAAAAGATGGCGCGTTTAGTCTGGATTCCAAAATGGTATGCCACTTACTAATTGCTACTTCTTAATTGAGGAAAAAAGTTATTTGTTAGTTTTAGGTGCGTTTGAAATAAAATTCAGTTGTTGGATTTCTTTAGTTATAATTTTTATTAAATCAGATTTACCAAGTTTATATTAAATGTTCGAACTGTTTGCCTTCAGTTGCAATGCAAGCTCTACATCTCTTTAAAAATTAAATTTTAAGTGAACATGTGGACGGGAATTTTGAATGGTAAAGTTATTGGTCCAATCGAGCTGCGAGCCGTATTTGGACTTTTTACAAAACCAATTACCAGAATGATTGGAAGAAGTGCCACTGAACATTTACGGCAGCACGTGGTACCAACAAGATGGCTGCCCAGCGCATTATGTTCTAACAGTACGTGAGTTTCTCAATCGTGAATACCCCGATAGGTGGATAGGGCGGGGTGGTAGAATTTCGTGGCCTGCCCGTTCACCCGATTTAAACCCCATAGATTTCTTTTACTGGGGTACGATAAAGGAAATCGTGTACTCTAAACCAATTCAAAATTTAGACGAGCTGCGCCAAAGAATTGCAGAAGCCGCTGTATACATCAACTCGAGAAGATTCGCCCGTCTTATTACGCGATAATTTTTAAAGAGATGTAGAGCTTGCATTGCAGCTGAAGGCAAACAGTTCGAACATTTAATATAAACTTGTTAAATCGGATTTAATAAAAATTATAACTAAAGATATTCAACCACTGAATTTTATTTCAAACGCACCTAAAACTAACAAATAACTTTTTTCCTCAATTAAGAAGTAGCAATTAGTAAGTGGCATACCATTTTGGAATCCAGACTAAACGCGCCATCTTTTAAAGTTACTTGCCAAAATAGTGTAGTACGTTTTTTTTACACTACACGCGGTTAAAGTTGGGTGATGTAATAATTTTAAATTCAATGTTGGGCAAAAATCTAACATTTTATTTAAAACTGAGGTAGTTATGTTTTAACTTTTAACTGTAATTTACAGAAGGGTGATTCTTGGTTACGTCACAGAAAAAAAAACTGATGAAAAGTTAATATTTGTAGTCACAGGACTTGAAAGATCATCACAGGGTGTCACTTTTGAGATTTATTTTTAAATCCATATAATTTGAAAACTACATGACCAAGATTTTTTTTTATATTTTTCTAATAACTGTCACGACTTGGCCTATTGCCCATTATCGGGTTGACGTTGATTTCTGGGACACGTTGTATATACCCTTTAAACCAGATTTTCGCTTTACATCACAATGAATTAATGTAATTCCCGGGCTTCTCATTTGTTTTCTAAGCACCATCCTTGCGGGGTGGAACTGTTTTGTGCGAAGAACCTCGGGAAAATCCGCTAGTAAAATAGTCGACCAGACCAGGATTGTAAAATTATGCAAGTTTGTTTGTGGAATTTTCCTAGCTTCCTCATCGGCACACATCAGTCTAGTGGATAATCGTTGTCTTACTATTGGCTAGTACTAGATTAGTGTAATAGGGTAGTTGCCTGGGGAAAAAAAAATCATTATATTTAGTCCGTCAGTTAGATATCGAAAACTAATGGACACATATTTTTTCTTTTGTCAATCAAACAAAAAATGACAAAGATAAAGCGCGTCAAAATTTGGGAGTGGGGGGTCGTGACGTCACTTGCTTGCAAAAGTGTCGCAAGCAAGTGACGTCACGCGGAACTTTAACGGGCGATATCTTCATAATTTTTTATATAATTGACAAAAGAAAAAATACGGAATCAATATTTTTTGATAATCTAACTGACGGACTAATTAGATTTTTTTAGGAAAATAGCCTATTGGTAATTGTTTTTACTACTACGTTATTATTATTTTATTTGATAAGTACACCAACGATCTATTGACTAGAAACATTACATAATAAAAAATAACATTGCATTGATTTATGATGAATTAGTCACTTACAGGCGTACACAGCACTTACACAAAAAATTGCTTTTTAAATACCCATACATTTTAACAAGGTTTTTTAGTCGTAGTGAGGATAAAAAAAATTAGAAACAACGATACGGTATTATGTACTAAGAATGTCCAAAATGCAAATATGACAATAAACTGTTGCATGTACAGAACTATAGTCTGTTCCAAAAATATCTGATGAAATTGTAAACAAATGGATCAGAAAACGTACCAGCGCATGAATCCAAAACGCACAATTTGAAAGTGGTAGTACATATTGGTATCCACATGTACGTTTTCTAATACATTTATTTACCTTTTGGAACAGACCATAGACGATAGAACACGCTTTTATTATGTAGGTATATCAAGCTTAAAAGGTATAAGTAACACTTTGGTCGAAGTCTCTGTATTTCTTCGTCTGAATTTTTTCTCCAAAATGTTTTAACTTTTTGCATCACTCTGATGGAAATGATATATTTCTTACACAGGTGTTTTAATAGACTTCATATCAGTGCCAGTCACCGTTGGCTTCACGTCAGCCACATCTGTGATCATCGCTGTCTCACAACTCAAAGGATTGTTAGGTCTACAGTTTAAATCTGGTGGATTCTTAGACACTGTGAAAAAGGTATGTTATCCTAATAACTGTCTAGTTAACGTCTGCCTCGTGTGTCTAGTGTTTGCAAGCGTGACTGCTAAGGTTTTGTGTTTCGATATAAAAATCTGGCTTCGATTTGACTTGATCAACTGCTAGATCGAAAGCGATTTGAAACGTCTGAACAGCCTTTCAATCAAATTGAATTTCAAATTCAAAGTATATTTTGTTAAATGAATAAAATCGAACAGTCTGAACGCGGTATAAGAATAAATATTACAATTGGTATGATGACATTTTTGTTTATTTTGAACTCAAAAAACATTTTGCTTGCAAATAGTGCTAACAATGTTATTGTAAGTGTAAAAGCTTAAAAAATGCCAAGTTATAAACGTTTTAAAATTACTGCTAGACAGTGGCGGCACTATCATAGAAGTGACGTCACGACTATGAAACTTCATACTTGCGGCATACATTGTCCGTACCGCGCGACAAGGACGGGAAGAATCCCTTCCAAAATCTTATAGAGCGTGTAGCTTCTCCATAATAATATTTCCATCGATTTTACAGGTTTTCCGATCATCTCATTTTACTATGCCTTCTTTAAAATTAAGTATTTGTATGAAGATTTCTAATATTAGTCATCATGCCATCATGCAGAAAAAGAAGCAAAAGAATCATAGGGCATCAAAAAATTCGTCCGCATCGCTGTCAACAGGAACAGTGCCCAAAAGTCTGGCAGCATTGCCACGTTATATGGCGATGCTGATTCTTTGGCCAAGAAATAGACCAGCCCTTTGGTCACGTGAAGAGTATTTTTTCATATATATGTACAGTCACGAGCAAAAGTATGTATACACTCGGCTTTATTCAAAAGCGATTTACTCCTTTATTTTTTAAAGAAATTTTATGTTGTTACGAACATAGCATTTTCGAACCCATAGGTTTATGTAATGTGTCGTATTTCAACGTTGCATTCGTTATTTCTCGAAAAAATCGCAATTGAAAGTGGCCAAGTGTTGACATATTGGTGCTCGTGACTATACATATTATGTATTATTTTAAGTCTGTTAGTTTATATTATGTAAATATTAACTGATATCAGAAAAAGCTGATAATAATGATGATGATAAGCAAAATGCTCAAGGCTTTAAACACCGGATGTTTTACGACAAACATTTTAGAGATAAAAAAGTTGCGTCAGAGCATCTTGATAAACTTAATACAAATACGTATAGTACTTATATTTTCGACAGTCACGTTACGTGGTTCATTTATTTTGATATATTTGTTTCAGGTAATAACAAACATACCTAACGCAAGAATCGCTGACAGCTCATTAGGTATATCGTGTATAATCATACTGTTAGTAATGCGTGTAAGTATTGAATTTTAATTATTATTATTATCTTTGACATATCCCGGGACCCTGGGCTCCCGGGCCTTTGGAAGTCATACCAGAGACACCTTACCTACCTTTAGACAATTAATAAATGATGAGGAGGCACCAGCCGACAATTATCCCTGTATGCACTATGCAAGTGCACCCAAGGACAACCCCTATTATTTATTTATATTTCAAACAATAAGATACATTTTGTTAGTAAAAAAAAAATGTTTAATACTATGTTAGTTCACACATAAACGCATACAATTATTGAAGAACGGACAGTCATATCTGTCCGCTATCACACTCAGTATAATAACATTAGTTTTATTTAGCTTAGGGTGAATTTTGGGGTCTGATAATGTAGGTAATTGAGACGTTCATAGTTGGCTCAGAACACGTATGTTAAATTCGATATTTACAGAGTCGCCATAAACACTATTTGATCAAAGTTCACCATCTGCCTAGCCTTTTCCCAAATACGTTGGAGCCGGCTACCAGTCCAACCGAATGCAGCTGAATACCAGTATTTTATATGAAGCGACTGCCTATCTTACTTCCACAACCCAGTTACTGGGTAATACGATACCCGTAAAGAATGTCAAAGATTTACAAATTACAGTCGAGACCAATGGCTTAACGTGCTTTCCATCTCCGTGAAACACAGAGGGGTGTCGATTTGTAATGCATGGTACCAATCTACGTAACCTTGGCGAGCGCAGCTTAACCTTCAATCAATTCGTGCGACTGTTATTTATTACTTAGCCACGAGCCCCATAACTATTAAAACTAAATGCAGTAATTAATAATGCTTCGTAGTTCACGTGACGTTTATTTGTTTCCAATGTGATACTAAACAATAAAACGTTTATTAAAGACCGCATTAAAGAAACAAAATAACAAGTACTTTATGCTATCCATATGGTTTTCAATAAAACCTTTATGTATTTCATAAACTTAATATTTGCTTTGCGAACAAAGGTTGACTGTATGTGCAAAACAATACCAGTTATTATTTTCAATAGTTTTAACTAAGGGACTGATATTTCTATTTATGATTTACTAATTTCCACCGTATGTGCCGTCAAAAATAGCTGTTGTCTATTACCAGAGGGGAAATTCTCGTAAATTTAAGAACGTTCGCAGTCTGATCTCAGTCTCAATCTGTCAAAAATACCTTTAATTTCTCTACATTTATCACAAATTGTTGACATTTGTTTGTCGTCGAGATGAGACTGCGACTAGATTTTAAACGTTTTAAATTACGAGAATTGGCCTTCAGGCCAAGGACAAAGGTCGCGTTGCGTTTCTTTTCTTTTTCAAAGTTGCGGATCAAAACAGCCAGCTTATAAGAGTCACTTAAGTCAACACGAAAATTTTATAAATAAATAAAATTAAAGAAAATTAATTTCATTATTCCAATAAGCTATACCTATCGCCTGTTAAATTGTAAACAAAACGCCAAAAAATATTCATTATTTTATAAAATACACAAGCCCAGGTGGTTCCTGTTCCAAGTAAATGTTTGCTATCAATTTGATCTGGTGCCGATATTCCAAATTGTAAATTTTATTTCACACATGTGTTAAATTGTTGCTTGTTATGTCCACAATCGATGTTTTGTATTTGCATTCCTTTGTGGACCACAATGGCACTTCATTTGATGCCAGAGAACATCGGCTTGTTGTTTCGTCAGTAAACGTGATGTTGATCAACAATTGTTTCTAGAATACTTTTCATATAAAGTTCACGTTTCCGAGATAACTACCTATATGAAAGGATAATGATTGTGTTCTAATGAAGATATTCTGATACTTAGAGAACAATGAGATATGTGATAAAGGTTCATATTGAATTTGAGTGAATAAATGAATGAATGGCGGAGACATGTTCATTCGTACTCTACACGAATGAACATGTCTCCGCCATTCATTCATTCATTTCGTTTTTATTTCGATAAAGAAAATAATACACGACCTTCCGTTTTCAATAGCATGCATCTTGTTAGCACAAGTGTGTACCAAGTATTTAATATTTCTTTGTGTACTCGTAATGTATGGAATACGCAGCTCATTATGCAAATTCGGAGGAACTTTCGTTAAGTTTTCACGGTTTATCATGTTAACGTCTTTTGTTTTAGTTTCGTGCGAATATTGCAGTTGTTCGTTGTTTTTCTTTATTAACTGTTGTACACACGCTTTTGAAAATATGCATCTTTAGTAGTCGGTAGTAATACATTTTTCTTTATAAACTTTCATTGAATATTTTTAGTGGGAACCTACATGTGTCTTTTTAGTAGGAAATTTACAGGGTTCTCTATAATGCATACCAAAAACCTACCTTTTGATATTATGCACAAAACCAACTTGATCACGATGAAAAAAGACCTTGGGCAAATAATCTAGTTTTATAACATATACTTTCTTTTCAGAAAATGAAAGATATCAACCTGCCTCCGAGTCAAAAAGGCTTAAAGAAAACTCTTTGGTTGTTGTCTACTTCAAGAAACGCTATTGTGGTCATAGGATGCTCTTTGGCTGCGTTCTTCTTTGAGAAATATTCTACTCAGCCTTTCAAACTCACCGGGACTGTTAAGTAAGAACCTTATTTATATTTATTTATTCTTGAAAGTGTTTTATTTTATATCTAACTAGCGACCTAATCCTGCTTACACGGTTTTTAGGATTTGACAAAACATCGAGATTTATCATATGAACGTTTAGTATTAGTGCACATAAACCTTCCAGAATAAACTCTCCATTCATCATCTGCTTAGCATTTTTATGTTGGAGTCGGCTTTCAGTCTAATCGGATGCAGCTGAATAAATGATAAAAAGATCTCTAATGACGGTGAAAAGCGCATCGAAACCCGTTGCTTTGTTATGTGTTCATATACACGAGCGGCACTCTTCAACGGCAAAGGCCAGCCGCCGACACGCATCGACGGCCCGCCGCGAACACGTCTACGACTACCGTCGACAACGTGCCGCTCGTGTAATTGAGACCCGTACACGAGCGGCACGCTGTCGACGGCTGCACTAGCTTCTGCTGTTGACACGTGCGCTCGTATTTATGCACGTAGAAAGTACAGCGTGGTCAGACAGACAGACTTGAAAAGCGACTTTCAAGTTAACAATATGTATAAATATATAATAGAAATATTTCACTGCAATACAAAGTGTAATTGAAATAACTGAAATCCTGAAAAGGGGTCATGGTACTCATAATTATGAACAACTATTACTTTGAGAAATTGCTAAAAAACAGTTGTTGTAGCGCAAAATGTAGGGAACAGCTGATTTTTTTTCGCGACTTTGTGTTTATTCCCAGTAAATTTAATATTATTGATGAACTAGCTTCTGCCCGCCGCTTCGCCCGCGTTGATGTCAGACATTATCCCACGGGAACATGCTGCCGGGACAAAAATATCGTATGTCCATCCCCAGGAAGCCAACTATATCCTTGCCAAATTGTATCGAAATCCGTTCAGTGGTTTAGACGTGAAAACGTAACATATAGACAGACAAATATTTGTATACATGATGCTTACAATGACCCATTTCAGGTTTTCAACTATTTTATAAACACCTTGTATAAGAAAACTTGTCTTGTCACGTAATTATTATACAGTATATTTGAACCACTGTTTAGCACATTTTGAACAACAAGCTCTCGATCGATGTATTTGCACTGGCGAGTTAGTCGTGTCGATGTCATAATATTATCTCTAAGTCGTTTCTTTCTCGACCTATGTAGGTTTTCTTTTTATTCTACGTCACACACAATTTAACCGAGAATAATGGAAGTGCTGGTTTCATTCATTTAAACAACAACTGACTGTAAATATATTAAACCCGTCCAACCATAGTCGCTATGTCTAATACAGCTAGAGAAAAACTAAAGCAAATAGTTTAACACATCTTATTGATCTTAAAACCTCATTTACACGATGCAAGTTTCATGGCTGTGACAAACAATAAAATTGAAGCAACAAATTACTTGTGACTGATTCAACTTATGGTGCCATAGGCAATTAATTCGTACCGTGTATACTGTATAGAGTAACCAGCCTATAATGTTACCACTGGTGGGATACAGGCCTCCTCTCTCCAAGAGGAACCGGGCTATAATCTACCACGCGGGTTGGTAGATGTCACACGTCTTCGAATTTTTATTTCTAGGACATGCAGGTTTCCTCACGATGTTTTTCTTCGCCGTTTTGAGAGCAGTGGTGATGAAATTATTTACTCAAAGTAAACCGCCTCCCTGAGTTCGAACCCACGACCTTAAACTCGTAAGTCGGGGGCGTTACTACTAGGACACCACAGGTCTTACCGCACCGTGTATATCAAGCTTAATTCATATATGATACTCCTTTGCTAATAAATTTTGACGTGGTTAATAAAACACGCGATTATTCAAGATACAAAAAAAAATCAATCGCTGTTAAAAAATATTTCCTTGTTGAGTACCATGTCCTTCAATTATGACCGATATTCGCTAATAACTGTAAGGCCATTGATGCTAGTATCAATTGGCGATGATTCATGAACAGGCCGTTTTATTTGCATAAGAACATTTATTCACACAACTTTTATTGAAATGTTATGTCTCCCTGATTTTATAAACAATCGGTTGAATCGACAAAAGAATTAAAGACAAAACTTTCGTACAGTTAAAATGCATTAAAATCTTTTTGAAAGTTGCAGATGATTTAAAAATAAATAACATTTTTCTCTGTAGTTTCTTGGAAACGTGAAAATTTTGCCTGGATTGCGAAGGGAAAGGGGTGGTATATTACGTCGAGCTCTTGTACTGCAGTCCGCGATACATATACGAAGTGGCGCGTTCTGCTAAGCAATACAACGCTTCTATTAGAGTTGGCGTAAACCTAGCGAAGTGCACTTTGCATCACTGCTGAACAAATATTAATTCTGCACACGTAGTTATAAGGTCGAAAATAAATACTCCTAAACATTGCACTATCTTTTTCCAGAGACGGTCTCCCTTCACTCCGACTGCCGCCGTTCTCCACAGTGTTGGACGACGGCAGAGAAGTGGGCTTCATGGAAATGTGCTCAGACCTCGGCTCCTCCATATTCATAGTTCCTGTTATTGCTGTTTTAGGCAACGTAGCCATCGCTAAGGCTTTTGGTAAGTTGATGCTTGAATTTGAACTTTAAGTTTATGAAGATAAAGTTCAGATTACTATTTAAAAACGCAGTTTCCAACGCAGCGGCACTAAGGCATTGCTTGAAAATGAACTTAAAAGCAATGAAAATATGGTCTAGATTACTGGTTTTAGAAATTGGTGTCCTTTTAATGTTTGTATATTTTGGGTTGAACGTTCTTTAGGTAACATGTATTGACATGTCAACCTTATATTTAAAGAACAAGGTCCGTTTCAAGATAACACTGACAAACAAATAAAACACTTACTTTAGTGTGCTCAGAATCAGTTAATATAATTGCTTTAATAACATTATGTCATGAATTTCATTAATCGAAGTGGTTTATCAACCGCTTATCAAGGTTAGCCAAGTGAAACAGTTTAATTAATAGTATCTGTAATTGAACGTTTGTTACTAAGAACTTACTATTGTGCCATAATAACATATTTGCCCGGGCAAAGGCCTCTCCTTTGCCTTCCAAACCTCCCTGTCTTGCGCGATCTCTGGCCATGTTGGCCCTGCAAACGTTATCAGATCATCACACTACCTTCGCCGTGGTCTACCTCGATAGCGATGTCCTCCCATCAGGCGTCCAGTGAGTGAGACGTGTCAGGCCCACTCCTACCAACTTCGACCTTGCTGTTTTTCTCCAAAATGGACTACTTGAGTTATCTGCCCAATATCTTTCGTAAAAACAAGGAATGTTGGCTGCAGGCTGCAAGGAAAAAGATTACATTTCTTTATTATTATTGTTCTGAAAAACAAGATTCATGCTTGCTCATTAATTAAAAATATTTTCTAAATCGGATGATAATCAGTTTTAATAGAAAGTTTTAATCTTTAGGAACATTCGTAAAAAAAACGTACGTGATTTGCTTTTAGCTCAGTTATTTTTTTTTTCGGATTAGACAAAATATTTGTGGAGTCATTAGTAAGAAAGCCAACATTATTGTTACTTTCTTGAACCTCGTCATCATCCTCTGCCTAGCCTTGGGGCCTAAAAGGCCACTGTGGCAGAATCATAATTATTAAATAATTAAAATTAAAATAAAAATTAAAAAATGTATTTTATTTTTTATAATAGGATAACAATATGAATCATATTAAAAATCGTAAAATGGTCATAAACTGACAATTCATAATATGATCTGTGTGCAATTCATATCACAATGAAATAACATTTAAACTAGAAATAAAAAATAAAAAAACCAATTTGATTAATAAAAACTGTAATGAAAAATTTACCGAATTTTTTATTTAATTAAATGTTTACACCAAATATGAAATGAAATTTTACGAAAATTAGAGGAATTGCTAATGATCTGCTGGGAATTCTGGAAATGAATAGATTTTAGAGGTATTGCATATAGTGGCCTTTTTAGGCCCCTTTGTCCCAACTATGTTGGGGTCGGTTTCCAGTCTAACCGGATGCAGCTGAGTACTAGTATTTTACATGGAGTGACTGCCTATCTAATCTCCATAACCCAGTTACTGGTCAATACGAAACCCCTTGGTAAGATTGATTGTCAGACTCTCGGGCTTCAGGCGACCCGTAACGACTGTCAAAGATCCACGAAGGACCAACTTATGTCACTTTCTTGAACTTGTTTCAAGGTATTCTCATGTCGGATGATAAAAAATCTGTTTTAATTGACAGGTATGGGAACATACGTAAAAAAAAAAATCGTCACACTACTTGCAAGGTTTTTTTTTTGTTTTTAATTCGGCAAAATTATTGTTAATTCATTAGTTTTATTTAAATTGAGTTTTTAGAAAGCCTTCTAAGCTAGCCCATCGATAAATTTTGCAATAAAAATAATTCAAATCTGCAATAAATGCTGAAACAATATCATCATCAGTAGGTATAAAATGGTATAATATTACGGAACGTAGTCTCAACAAGGTTATTTTATGTTATTAATCTTAACGCCATTCGTCTGGTTTTATAAGGGATTGTTATGATTATGAAATAAGACCTTGGCATTCTCTTGTTTATAGTCTTGATTGTATTTAATAGGTCAATGATAGGTGTTCGGTTAATTTGAAATAAAGTGTGACCAAGTTACATACTTGGTAATTAGTAATTTACAGTCTTAAAAAATCATCATAAAAATAACATTGAAATTGTAACGTTTCTCAAATGGATCATATCTATACGTATGGATTGTATGCCAAATCCATGCATTGCTATTTTAAGTTTATAATTACACATTAAACCACTTTTAAATGTTTACCACGAAACGTTTAAAATGTTTTCAAGTTGTAATTGCCCCCGATTTGCAATAACAGAAATCGATTTTCCTTCCTTATTAAATAGGTTTAAAACCACAAACAATCACAGCAAAGTTCTTAAAATTAAACAAATAAGTCAATACATGTCCAACATGTCAGTATACACGGTTATTGATAAAACACTAACAACCTTGCATGATTAGATTACTAACATCATAAACAACAACTTTTGTTCTATAACTTGTTACAAAACATAATACATTTACCAAAAACAAACCTTTAAGATTTCGTTGTTCTATCTAACCCCCGCCCCCATCTGCTGAATTTTTCACTAGAAACCGCAGTTTGTTTACCTAACTAGCGCTTTATTTTGCTTCGCGTAGAGTTCGTAACAGACAATTGAATATTTCAATTAGTTGAATTGAAATATTTTTATTTTTGTATGAATTAAAATCTGATTAAATAACAAAATTCATAGAACAAAATCAAAAATCAAAATATTTTATTTCACATAAACCAACATGGGCATTTGGGAAACGTCAGAAGCTAGGTGCACGGTTCCAATTGGTCGTTTCCTATGGAGAAGAGCCGGCAAGAAACTCCACGGTTACTCTTTTAAAAATAATTGGCTTTTACAATGTTTTCAAATTACAGTAGGTATGGGAGGACAGCGTAGGCCTGTCAACAAGTACCAGGTCCTTGATAAAATTTAAAAATGGTCTACAGATCTAAAGTCTACAAGGCCTACAAAATCCTCACATTTACAAAATATAGAAGAATCCATCAAAAGGACAGATACAATATAAAAACCTATTAAAACCAAGTGACATGACTGCCATTACAACCACTAATAAAGAGTTGAAACTAGAATTGTCTGTATATAATGTCAAATCATAAAAAGGTTATGTCAAAGAAGTATGTAAAAAATAAATAAACATCGTAATTTGAGAGCAGTTAATAGACATTTACGTAGTTATGCCGTTAATGAGGTGCCAGGGAAGCCACACGTGCGGTCCATGGCCCTTTATGGGGCCCCGGTGTGGGCGCGTTCACTGCGGCTTCGAGCCACACACTACCTGAACGCGCCCCAAAAGGTGGTAGGCGTAAGGCTTATCCGGGGGTACCGCACGATCTCGGGCGAGGCAGCAAGCCTTCTTGCCGGACTTCCGCCATGGGATCTGGAGGCGATAGTCCTCGCGCGCCTGTATGACTGGCGCGCGGAGGCACTACGTCGGGGGGAAACTCCGCACCCGCGGCAAATCGCGGCGGAGCGGACGGACCTCCGGCGCGGTCTCATGGTGGAATGGAAGGCGCGACTATCGCAACCCAGCGCAGGGCACGCCACGATAGCGGCGGTAAGACCCCTCTTTGAGGAGTGGCTAGAGAGGCGTCACGGCGTTCTCACCTACCGCCTGACGCAGGTGCTCTCCGGACACGGATGTTTCGGGAGGTTCCTGCACATAATCAGGCGGGAGGTGACGCCTGGGTGTCACCACTGCGAGGATCGCCCAGAGGACACGGTGGAGGTCTGCCCCGCTTGGGCAGAGCACCGCCGTGTCCTCGTAGAGGCGATCGGCAGCGGCGGCGACCTCTCGCGTCCGGTCCTGGTTCAAGCCATGGTCCGGGGCGAGAGGGAGTGGGAGGCGGTCACCTCCTTCTGCGAAGCAGTCATGCTAGCGAAGGGGGTGGCGGGATGGGCGAGGGAGAGATCCTCACGCCTCAGCCGCCGAGGGAGACGCTCCGGGCGTCAGGACCCGCGTGACGACTCCCGGCCACCGTAGGCGCGGGCCTGCGGGCGGAGAGCAATGGGTAGCTCTCCGTCCGATCAGGACCAGGCCCGTGCCGAACGGCGCGTATGTGTTCCACGCGCGCCTCAAAGAGATGTCAGCGTAGTTGACGGGGCCCGACAGGGCCGAAGCCTGCCGGGGTAGCGGGATCGTCCGAAAGGGTTACCGCTGCCCTGGTACATAAAGGGCTAAGGAAGGAACACGGGTGGGTTTCAGTCAGCAAAAGTCTGACACTCCCTTCTGCTCCACCCAGAGCGGGAGGGGTCATTTGATGATTTCCCATCAAAAAAAAAAAAAAAAAAAGGGAAGCCACATGTGCAGAAGAAATCATTGCCAAACTCTCGTAATTTTAAACGTTCAAAATCTAGTCGCAGTCTCATCTCAGCGACAAACAAATGTCAAAAACTTGTCAAAATGCTCCCTGCATTTTGACAAGTTTTTGTTTCAATTAGAGTTATTTTTGACAGATTGAGACTGAGATCAGACTGTGAACGTTCTTAAAATTACGAGAATTGCTCTTCAGGTCTTCAGCGTAGTCTTTAATCTTATAATATGCTTTTTTGATAAGGACACGTTTGATGAGGGTTTTGAACTTTCCATCGCTAAGTAGTTCTGTAACCGGCATTGGTACCTTGTTATAAAAGCGGAAGCTGTTTATAAGAAATGACTTGCTAGTTTTAGTTAATCTAAAATGTATTACAATTTCATTTTTACTACGTGTATTTATACAAGGTGGCAGGGACAGCGACGCGCAAACTGTAACCATGGATTCAGCACATGAGTTTAGACCCCATAGCGTCGAAATTTACTCACATTTACGCACATTACTTGGTGTATTTAATTTCATCACCACTGCTCTCAAAACGGTGAAATAAAACATCGTGAAGAAATCGGCATGTCTTGGAACCAAAAAATCGAAGACTTGGTACATCCACCAAATGGCACTGGGCCCGCGTAGTGGATTATGGCACAGTCCCTCTCATAGAGAGGAGGTCTGTGTCCCAGTCCCTCTCATAGAGAGGAGGCCCGTGTCCCAGCAGTGGGAACAGTTCGAAACACCGTTATTCTCTCTTACTCTCTCTCTCTTTATTGTATTTTAGAACATATAATTCAATAGTAACGAAGTCAAAATCGTACATTGAATAATTAAAAAAAATGTAATTGGAACAATTCTGATGCCGAAAATATAGGTTTTAGATTTTTTGTCCGTTTGTCTGGATGAATAGGTTCTGTTCACATTTTCCACAAATATTCCTTAAAGGTCTGGTCATCGAATACGCTATTCGCTATACGCATTTTTATATTAGAAATATTGCCTTAAGTCTATATTCCTCATCAGTTTACCACGAGATTTAATAAGAAAAAATATTTTTGCATTTAATAGCCCAATTTTTGAGGAAGGTTATATGCTAATTGACATCACGCTACGACCTTAGGAGCTGAGCAAAAAGTAAACAATTTAAAAAGAGCGCTAAGCAAAGACGTAGTAATAGAGCCGGCGGGTCATGCGCAGCGGCGGCGGTGCGGGGGGTCGGAAGCCGAAACTTCACGCGGACGAAAACGTGGACAGAAGCTAGTTATTAATAAACTTCCACAATAATTCAAATATTTATTGTTTAATTATTTCAGCGAGTGGCGAATCAGTGGATGCGACGCAGGAGTTGATAACTCTGTCGCTGTCGAACATACTCGGCGCATTCGCCGGCGCCATGCCGATCACGGGCTCCTTCTCCAGAAGTGCTGTGAATCATGCCAGCGGGGTCGCCACGCAGTTCGGTAGCATTTATACAGGTAAATCCTACTTAAGACGGGGTGTAAAAAGACCCTTCACATACCCGTTATCTACGCATTCTGTACATCAAACTATGTAGGTAACATTGAGCAAAAATTATTGGTAAGAAACGACTTATTTTAGGTGTAAAAAATCACTGGTTGCTACAGCACGCAACGTAACGAACGCAAAACACTGTTCAAAGTCAAAGTCAAAGTCAAAGTCAAATCATTTATTTCAAATAGGCACATAAAAGGCACTTTTAAACGTCAAAAATAAAATTAGAATAAAATTGATTCTAGTCGCCCCTTCCAAAAGGTAGTTTTCGTATGGAGAAGAATGGGCAAGAAACTCCACCGTTACTCTTTTAAAATGTTTTACAATATATTGCATACATTATTTATATAATTATATGTGAAGACGATGCACCCAAAAATAAACTTACTATACCACAATAGGTAAAAGAATTAAAATGGATAAATGTAACCATGACATATAGATCAACTATGTGATAGATACATGGTGCTCACATATTCACAAACATTCCAAACGTAGACGATTTTCATAAATAAATAAGGAGTAATAAGTCCGGGTGTGACCCCAAGTAATTACAGAATGTAAATCAATGTCAAAAAAAAAAAAAAAAAAGAATAAATTATACAATTACATTAGCAACCAGTTTGATTTTGTCTAGACTCTAGAGATTGTCCTATGGAGCAAGACCAGCATGTTTCCAAGCATTCTTATCTTGGATATAATCCTCTAATTTGTAATATCCTTGCTTACAAAGTGTAATTTTAATATAAGTTTTAAATTTTCTTTCATTTAATTGCAATATTTCACAAGGTATTTTGTTGTAACATTTAACACAGTACCCCATAAAAGATGTATGAACTTTAGATAATCTGAAAAAAGGTTGATCTAATTTATCTTTATTTCTAGTATTAAAATTATGTCTATCACTTATTTTATTAAAAAGATGTTGATTTTTTCTTACATACATAATATTTTCATAAATGAATTGGCAAGGTACCGTCATAATATTAATCCTTTTAAATAGTTCCCTAAGAGATTCGCGGCGACGTAGATTGTAAATGGCTCTGACAGCTCTCTTTTGCAAAATAAAAATGGATTCAATGTCAGCAGCCCGACCCCACAGTAAAATGCCATATGACATAATACTGTGGAAGTAACTAAAATAGACCAAGCGCGCGGTTTCTTCGTCTGTTAATTGTCTTATCTTTCTAACAGCATATGCGGCCGAGCTTAGCCGCCCCGCAATAGATGTTATATGAGGTCCCCATTGTAATTTCTCGTCTAGCGTGATTCCTAGGAAAACTGTCTGATTAACAAATTCTAATTTTTGGCCATTCAATACGATGTCACATTCGCTACTTCTAACATTAGGTAATTTAAATCTAATGCATTTTGTTTTTTTTTTATTAAGTACTAAATTATTAACCGTAAACCAATCTTGGACCTGAAGAATAGAGTTATTCACGTCGTCAAGATTTTGTGACCGTCGGTCTATTTTAAAGATCAATGATGTGTCATCTGCAAATAACACCATCTTCGGTTGATTTTGAAGTAATTGGGGTAAATCATTAATATAAACTAAAAAGAGGAATGGACCCAATATCGAACCTTGAGGAACGCCCATTGTCATTTCAGAACCCAATGAGTTTACGCCATTTACTTGGATTTTAACCTTTCTATCTTTCAGGTATGATCTTAACAAGTCAAGTGCTGTTTTCCTAATCCCATAGTGCTCGAGTTTCATCAGAAGTGTTTCATGGTTTACGCAATCGAACGCCTTAGAGAGATCGCAAAAGATTCCAATAGCATCTTGTGCTTCTTCCCAGGCGTTAAAAATGTTCTTCATTAGGGTAACACCGGCGTCAGTGGTACAACGCCCTTTGGTGAAGCCGTACTGGTGTTCATGAAAGATGTAATTTTTATTAAAGTGACGTAACATTTGATTGAGCATCAACTTTTCAAACACCTTACTGAGAACTGGCAGAATTGACACAGGTCTATAATTGTTGGGATCTTTACTATCACCGGATTTGAACAATGGTACTACTTTACTATGTTTCATAAGATCCGGAAAGACTCCTTGGTCAACACTGGTGTTAAATATGAAAGCTAAATAGGGCGCAATGGTTTCGATGAGAGATCTACATACTTTTACAGACATACCCCAGAGATCTTCTGTTGATTTAATTTTAAGATCTTTAAAAGCTCTTATAACAGCCTGGGGGTTTGTATGCTGAAACCTAAGCTCCGAAGGGCATGCCTTTACATTCCTTTTAAGTAAGGCAGCAGAAAGCGTGGGGGAAGAATTTAAAGCTTCAGTAGTTTTAAGGGGAATATTAGCAAAGAAGTTTTCAAATTCCTGAGCTATTTCTACATCTGAATTGATGGGGCCATGTGCAGTCTCTAAATTAAGTTCACTATTTCGCTGTTTTTTCCTACCTGTTTCATTATTTATTATTTGCCAGGTAGTTTTTATTTTATCATCAGCTGATTTTATTTTATTGCTTATATAAAGAGCTTTAGCTCTTTGGCACACCCTTTTAAAAGTTTTTGAATATTTTGCAACATACTGATGAAAGTTCGTATTTTTCATATGTTGCTTTAAGCCATACAGTTCAAAAAGTTTTTCCCTGCTTTTACGAATACCTGGAGTAGCCCAGTCACTGAATAAAAACTTTGTGTAAATACTTTTAGTTTTCAGTGGAAAAGTGTCATAAAATTGCGAGTTTAATAGTGAAAAGAACTCGGCGTAGAACTCATTGGGGTCATCTATATTATTAAAACTCTGATCACATACTCTTATGGGTGCATGCACCATTGCATGCACCCATAAGAACAGTGTGTTACAGAAGTTGTGGGGATATTCAAAGTTAAGTTTAAAACTTGTTTTCGTGACAAAAGTAAGACAATGTTGGAACTTTGTCGTTCAATATGTCCGTAACCATAAGGTACCCAAGTATGGTCCAGTACAACAGAAAATATCACAATGACGGCTTATGACGGGGAGTATAAATAACTCTCGGCGTCGTTAAGGGTCTTTTTATACCCGTTATTATAAAGGCGAATGGGTAAGACCGTACCCAGATACACAGTTAATTGTAGCATTATAACTATGTTGATTTTTGTTGTCCTCATGAAGTAGTTTAATTAATCCTATAACAGCAAATCTGATTTTACTTGGAGAAAAAAGATATGTGCGGAAGTAAGATTAATTTGATAAAGGGAAATATTTAACTTATCCTCTCAAAACTTATTGATCTGCTAATGATAGACACTTTTTAAAATTAATGAACCTCTAAAAACTTTTTGTGTTTCTAATGATGCCCTTTTTTTAAGGAGCCTCTTTTTAACTGTTTTTTTGGGTACGGGGCCTTTACAACTTTACCATTGTCCTTTGAAAGTCATGTCTGGGCGTTGGTTATTCAATCACGCATTGGAGGTCAGATAGGCAATCGCTTTGGTTTTCAGCATTTCATGTAATAGCAAAGAGTAAATTATTCTTAAATATTCTATTACTAGGTGTTTTTTGAGAATATTTTGCTCTATAATTAAGATTTAAACAACTGAAGTGTTAACCGACTTTTGTTGCTGACCGTACTCACCTGCATCCGGTTAGACTGGAAGCCGACCCCAACATTGGGCTAGGCAGATGATGAGGACCAAAAAGAAGCTTAATAATAGACTAACCGCCTTTAATAAACGTCTTTCAATGTAGTCTAGGAGTTTTATTAGACATGGCTTTAGACATCAATGGAAAACATTAAGAAAGAAGAAAGAAACAATAAGGGCCGATTTTTTTATCCGTACTTCCGTAGTTAAACTCAACCAATCTTTAAAAATAGTAACTAATGGTAATTTTTTTGCAAAATGTATTTTTTGATAATTGTTTAATTTATCTAATGATATAATATCATTGCTAATGGTCAAATAATTAAATATTAATTTTAAAAAAATAACCATTAGGGTCCATTAGGTAAATAAAAATTGGTCAAAAAACACATTTCGCAAAAATTTAACCATCAGTTACTACTCGTATTTTGAACAATTGCTTGAGTTTAACTACGGATAAAAAAATCGGCCCTATCACTAGATAATTGACCTATTAACAGATCACAATAGCTAGTTATAGTACATATCTGCTAGCCTAATACAATAAGACGATTAACTCAAGTCACGTCATGTTGAACACTTTCAAACAACTCAACAACAATTCTGTACATGCAGTACATTTTGAGATTATTTTAAGTACCAGGGAAAGTTTAGCGAGAAATTCGCACAGTGTAGTATTACTGTGCGGATTCGTTCTCGTAAATGAAATTGTTACTGGAAAGCAGGTGGAATACTATAAATCCGGTCCAGATGTTTCGGAGATTAGCCGGAACAAACAGACCGACGCGACGGACAGACAGAAAATTAAAAAAAAAAGTTTTTGAAGTAATTTAATTTTTTTTATTAGCCGTTATTGTCCCACTGCTGGGCAAAGGCCTCCCCCTACTCTCTTTCCACCTCTCTGTCCAGGCATATAGCCTTTCATATGCATTTAGCAAAAATCTGTTATTTTGATATTACAAACAGAGACTTGAATTTTATTAATATATTTGTTATAGATGAACTGACGTCTTATACGAGTAGCGTTACTAACTAATGTCTTATACGAGTAGCGTTACTAACTAATGTCTTATACGAGTAGCGTTACTAACTAATGTCTTATACGAGTAGCGTTACTAACTAATGTCTTATACGAGTAGCGTTACTAACGAATGTCTTATACGAGTAGCGTTACTAACTAATGTCTTATACGAGTAGCGTTACTAACTAATGTCTTATACGAGTAGCGTTACTAACTAATGTCTTATACGAGTAGCGTTACTAACTAATGTCTTATTTCCTTCCGTTTCCAGGTATACTGGTGCTGTTAGCGCTCAGTCTTTTGACTCCGTACTTCTACTTTATTCCGAAGGCGGCGCTGGCATCCGTCGTGATATGTGCTGTGATATTTATGATAGAATACGAGGTATGATACAGTTTTGCATTTTGGCTACACTAACGTTAAAGCTCTGGCTATAACAAAGCGAACCCTGCGCGGGATGCGGGAAGAAATTCGCTTGCGCTGATTGTGTGAACTAACTTGTATGGAGGTGTTCAAACTGGTGCGAATGGTAGCATGACTTCCTAATCAGTATAGCAATCGACGTTCGCAGTCAAGTCCGGTGCGGGTTACGCCTCAGTGTTTCCAGAGCTTAAGACTTACCATATGTCACAGCTTGTATCCTTTCAGGGTGATGTCTTACCTTTCTGGTGTAACACAAACAAATGGAATAATTATTCGCTATACTAATTCTCCTTGCCCTCTAATTCAATAATTTCTTGACAAAACCGTAGAATACAGCCTGTTATCCGTTCATGTTAATGATTCCTGACTTTAAACTGGTCTTGGTCAGAACTTTATTCTTACTATTACATACCTCTTTCTATTTTCTATTATTATTGACAGAGAATTGTTCCTCTCAATCAAAGCACCTGACCACCCTTCACCACCTGGTAGAGAATGCCTAAGGCCGTCTTTGTATCTTTTTGTGCGAAAAGTTTAAACAAATAAAGAAAATTCGTTTATGGGAGTACTAAAAAATATCAACAAAAACACACCGAAAATCATTAACGTTTAACCCTCTTTAAAACACCTTAAATTCTGTTACAGGTAGTAAAACCAATGTGGCGCTCCCGCCGCGCGGACCTACTGCCGGCATTCGCAACGTTTGCGCTGTGCCTATCAGTAGGTGTGGAGTTGGGCATCTTAGCCGGAGTAGCCGTCAATGTGATACTACTGCTATATCCAAGTGCAAGGCCACAGCTTGAAGCAGAGATAGTTACGGTAAGATTGTCTATTTAACTTTAAGCCTTAAGTAGTGTGCCTTCAGTTGGATCTGGGTTGGCTTAAATCTTCTAAGGGACGATGAAGCCTGATGTCGCCAAGTTTGGCAAAAGAGTTAGTGATTGTATAGTGGACCTTCATGGGTTCGTATAACAGGGTCGTTTCGCTGCTTATCCTGGGAGTGTTTTAGCCGGATGGTAATATGTATACTTATCGATCGTTATAGGCTCAAAGATTTGAGTAACAATTCATTTTGCATGACTGAAAAAGTGGGCTGTGATGACGAAAATTATGGCGGCAAAAGTGATCAAAGATGATATTATTATTATTTCCATAGAACTCTATTTAGACGATATTCTTTAACGTAATAATAAGGGACTAACCACACTCCGTTCAGCTTTACATATGCGTACGCACCTCCATACAAAATCGTTGTTTTCTATGGACAAAAGCTGAACAGCGCTGTATAAGTGTGGTTAGTCCCTAATACCAGCCTGTTACTGTCCCACTTGCCGGGCAAAGGCTTGTGCGTTCTCTGTATGAGTCTTGAACATTTATCACCGCTCTCAAGGCGGGCTTTAACGTACTAATCAAAATTAACTATTTATATTTCATATTACAGAATGCATCAGGCTTCAGTTACGTTCTAGTAACAGTGGGCAACAGTCTGTACTTCCCGGGCGTGGAGTACATCAGACAGTACGTGGAGCGAGCCGCTAAGAAGCAAGGCGGCTGCAGCATGCCCGTCGTTATCGACTGTCGATACGTGCTAGGTACATGATAAATATCGATACGTGATAAATTTAAATCTCCCGAAATCCTATCGAAGGTCCTAAGGAACTGGATTGGTTTGGATTTGCCCCTTATGCACTCTGTCAAACCTAAGAACATAATACTATCTTAACAATGTAATCTGTGGAAAAAGTTGTAGACAGTATATTTGTTAAGGGTTGATTTTTCAATCGACAGATAATTTTTATTCGTGGAATAAAATTGACGTCTGCCAGTTTATGTATGGAGCACTGTCAAAAATTAAAAATTATTTCTGGGATAAAATTATCTGGCGTTGGAAAAATCAGCCCTAAGATAAATGTTAAGTAATTTCCGTTTATTTTTAATACGCTACTGTTTGTTTTGACAATAGTACAAACGCCAGCATCAAGTTCTACAGTCTGTCAAAGTTTAATAGATTTTCAACTTTATCGTTA
This sequence comes from Apamea epomidion, assembly GCA_947507525.1. Taxonomy (NCBI): domain Eukaryota; kingdom Metazoa; phylum Arthropoda; class Insecta; order Lepidoptera; family Noctuidae; genus Apamea; species Apamea epomidion. The sequence goes on from OX382232.1 coordinate 9,370,955, forward strand.
AAGAATTAAGGTTCAAGGTTGATTGGGAAAATTTTACAGTTTCGGGTAGCTTAACCTGCTGGCGTCTGTACCAACTCGATATTATAATTTATGGTTGCCCTGTCTTTATGAATATTTACACATCCAAACTTATATTAAAATATATATTATGTGAACGTAGCCGGGCCCTTTTACTTTTAAACTACATACATAAGATATTTAACAAACCTTTTGCTCTTCAGGTGCAGACTTCACTGCAGCTAAAGGCATATGCGCACTATCGGGCTCTCTCGCGTCTCGCGGTCAGCCGCTAGTGCTGTTGTCTCCTCGCGCGAACGTCGCGTCTGTGTTCAGCGGAGCGGGTTCAAATGTGGTGGTCGTGTTGACGCATGCTGAGCTAGATTCTACGCTACATAGTAAGTGGATGTTGTACTTGATATCATCGCCCTAGAGACGTACAGTAAAACGGGGTGAATAGGAATGCAGGGGTAAATCGGGCCGAAACTTTAAAATGGATTTGTACTTTAAAATAATATAGTTTGCTGCAAACAAGGACACTTAATCTTTAATTAAGAAACAGTAAACACATTACAGTCTTTTCTGGCAACAAACTATATTATTTCAACGTTGAAATCCATTTTAAATTTTCGGCCCGATTCACCCATGCAACCCGATTCACCCCGTTTTACGGTACCTATAGACTTAAGAGCTTGCTATAATTTTACTGCTGCGATTGTGACAGTGATATAGTTATCACTTCATAAATATCAACCCAGTACAATACCTTATAGCAAGACCTCTCGTTCCGTGACAGTTAACAGACTGGTATTCAGCTGTCCGTCATTAAAACCCAAATTTAGACTAGACTAGATAAGCTACAGTAAAAATATCTATATTTATTTATAAATACTTACTTAACATACAATGACCAGCCTTATCGCTTTCTGCGATCTCTGCCAGTTGTATAGTTTAGTATAGATGAAATTTTCAATTTTTTTTGGAGAAGTTGCTTCAGATCTATAATAAACAAAAATCTTTCCACAGATCTAACAGGCCAAATTCCTCTCCCGATATTGAGCGGCAAGGAACTCACACCGCCTCCGAACTACGACTCGTTGAGGCAAACAGATGATGATATCACAGAGATTGTGATCACTGAAGAGCAAAACAGTATCCCGTTATTAAACAAGAACGGGACGAGACCTCAACAGAACGGGGCTAATAATACGTGACGGTAATGCGTACTCTGTAGGTTTAATAGTGTAATGGCTGATGTTTTTGTGGTTTTGGATATGGATCTTGCTTGCACAGGAACATTCACGAAAAGTAGCAAAATTTAAAAAAAATGTCTTGAAGACTTGTCTAAAAAAAAACACACACACAACAAGTCAACAACAACAACAACAACAATAACAAGTCGACAGGTCTAAAAAGTCTTGGGAATTATTGTGATCAACACTAAAGAAAAAAATATACCATATTGTCGCACAAACTGTCGATTTGATTGCCACTTTCGACCAGTCATTTGACCTGCACAGCTTACAGATTCATTTTTCATTTTATTTTTTTGCAATATTTCCTTTCTAAAACCATAATACATTCAGTTTAGGTATTTTTGTAGATATAACGTACAAGTTCGACAAAGTTTCCTTTGTGTAGATAGTTCCTAAAGTTAAGTATATTTTGCAAATTGAAAGTGATTAATAAAGTTCTGATTAGTATTGAAACATTGCTTTTTTCAACAGAGTTTACGTTGCTTTTGATAGAATTCTTTGAATCTTTGACTTGTCCTAAAATATTCTTCAAGCCTTGATAAAAATTCGAATTAATCAAAAACCCAAATAATATAAGGGATTTCAAATATTCGCCTAGCTTCTTGTCCCAATTTTAATATTCTCTGCTTTCAATATTCCTATCCAAAATCTTTGATATAAATAAGTCTGAAATAAAGCTTCTTTTGATTGTGCGGCCGACGAGAGAATGCGTTTTTGATACCTGCTAGTTTCATATTAAACGAATACGTGTTTTGCGAGTTTTGATCTTTATTAGTTACTAGAATCGTCACACTGATAAGTGTCAGGAATGCATTGTCTCGACGGCCGGACTTTAGTACATAGCAAAGCATTCAGCTTTCCTATAAATACAAAATCTTCCAATTGATCTGTGTCTCCCATATCAAGTCTTTCCGATTAGATAAGTTATTGACTATTGTCGACCTTGTACAGTATAATGAATAAACTAGAATAAGTACAGAATAGATAAATTAATTATACATTTTAGTACGTTACGGCGTTCAACGCTACGCAATCTGATTTGAAATCGCTCAATCTTTCGTTAAAAGTTGATTAGTGAAAATTGTATCAATAATAAATAAGAGAATCAGATCTGAAATATCGATATATGTGTATCTACGCACCGCTACACATCAAGCTATACATAGCCATTATAAGCTGACTTTTGATTGTACGAAAAACTTATACAATGCGACGTCAGCTAAAACTGGAAGAAAGATAAACACACAGAGATTTAGTAATCCACTAAAAGATAGTTCAACATTTAATAACAAAAAGGATGGCCACAGTAATCCCGTAGACATGATATCGATAGATTGGGCTACATAGTCTTTCCGGGCAAGTTTTTCTCATTCATATCGACTTGTAACATCCTCAAAATGAAAAAAAAATTCCCACTGCTGGGACACAGGACATCTTCTCTTTCTAAAAGGAAGCTTCCTCGATATATATTCGGCGAGCTATTGCTACTGATATATGTCAGGAGCTACTTGCTAAGAAATGTTCTCCAAAATAATATAATATTTTGTTTTAAAAGTGAGAATTATTTTCCTTCCTATTTAATAATAGTAATCTAATAGTAAGTGTTTTATATAAAAATGCAATATTAGGCAAATTAGTGCATAAGGAGTGTGTTTTGTACTGATATGTAGTTAGTTTGGTAATTTTTGTATTGCAGTTTGAGATCTTGTTATTAAATAATAATTACATGTTTAGATATTTAACCCTTTTTACGTTATTTTTATTCTTATTCTTAAATATTGTCAAACAAATCCATCATAATTCGTGTCTATTTAATAGTTTTGTGTTAGTTATTGTTTTTATTTAAATGTGTTAGACCCAATACGTCTCGAAGGCATAGAAGTAAATAGTACCAAAGATGAGTGAGTCTATACAATAACATATTTAGAGATTGACCAAATGGATTGAAATCTCCTAAATTCGAATTATCGGTATTTTATTTCTTATAGTTATTCTAAAATTGTCTACTTAAGAATCAGTGTTTTTACAAATTTTCAAGTTATCTTAGTAAAACTCGAAAATGCAAGTTATTATTTTAATGCTAGTAATTGCAAAGTTTTATGTGTTTACCTAATTCTCTTTGAAGCATTTATGTATTCATAATAGTGATAAATTGCTCTTCAAGCACAATTTTGTTGACTTGCCTTTAAAGTATTATAAAAATGCTGGTTACCAGTGAAGTAAAAAATATTGATCAATCTGTACACGTATTTAAAAATACAGTTTTACAATCGAATTTCCTGTTTTATTTTATCTTAAAATCTCGATTTTAACATTTATTATTTGTAATTGATTTTTGTTAAAGCGAACGATACACACCTACGAAATAAAAAAAGTCACACAACATCAACAAGGAAAATATAATTGCAAACAACGTGTATTTATAAAAATATTTATTCAAAATAAATAATATACATTGTATAAAATTATCTGTGTATGTACTAACCTATAAATCTTAGCACCATAACGTTACAACATTGTAAATGCATTGTCTGACTATGTACTAAAAATAATGAGTATCATAAGTCTAACGACTGAAAAACATACTCTAGAACTCTTATAAACGTCGAGAAATAAATTATAAAATATCATCTATCAATCAGTCAATTACACAAACCGACAATTCAAAGGCGTGTTTTGTCTCGTTCTGAAAAATCAGAACATTTTTATCTGATGAAAAAGAAAATTAAAAACTGGTGGTACCGAAACCCCTATCTTCACTGGCTATATAAAAATCCTGTTTAATTTATTAATTATACGCATCTGACGAGTCGGCTGCCTAAATGCAATATCTGTATTCCCATCACCCGAACCCTTAGCTGCCAATAAGCATGCTAAAATGTGCTTTAAAACTGCATCATAAAGTTCAAAATTTATTGTTTAACGACGGTCTGGTGGTGGAACATGGGTTTAGACGCAGAGAGAAGTTTCTCGGAGACGACATGTGCTATTCTTGCGCTGCGTTGCCAGACCAGCTCCCGAGTACGTTCGTTGTTGCTGTCTACTCGGACCTGAGAATATAAAAAAATAGTAGAATAGTAGTGCAAGAATCATCATCATTTTAGCCTTTGTCAAACTACGTTGAGCTTTGTATCTAGTCTAAAAGTATAAATGTATATGTTTGAGCTCCGCATCTTAATTATGATAATTGATTTTATTTCTGTAAGTAGGTTTGTACAAACACTTTTAAACGTCAATCAGTTAGAGGGCAAGTAAGGCGAGTTGTCAAAATATCGAACTGTTATCTGCCCCTGACTAATGACGACAAATATTGCAAAGCTAAATAGGCTAAAAAAATATGTCTATTATATTAATTAATTTAATCATTTTAATTTCAACTACTGCATCAATGTTTCCGTTTTGTTCTAAATCCGAGCAGAAAATCGAACCAAAACGACTGTATTACCGTTTCAAACAGAATTAGTTTCGCAAATGATTCGGCCATAAGAATTTGCTCATAATTTCAGTTTATATTCTCTACTTTCTTTCATTATGAAAGTATAATAAATTTACCTGTTTAGGCTGTAGAACTTTTATGGTATGTAATGTAGCGACGCCTTGGTTGTTGACTCTCAGAGTAAGTTTGCCCAGCATCTCAGCAGTGGTTGCTGTAGCTGACCTGATGTCTTTCTTAGCTCCACGTCCAATCTAAACAAAGAAGGTATTATGTAGAATAGTTAATATTTGAAAACCATAATGTTATAAGATTTGTAGAGGGGACCAAGAAAGCCTCAATCAGAATTTAATCAAACAAAGACACTGATATAAAAACAAAGTTACAACGTCAAATCAGAAGGCCAATTCTCCTAATTTAAAATGTTCAATATCTAGTCGCAGTCTCCTCTCCGCGACAAACAAATGTCAAAAACTTGACAAAAGTAGATGTAATTTTGACAGATTGAGACTGAAATCAGACTATGAACGTTTTTAAAATTATGAGAATCGCCCCTCAGATCTTAACACCTTTTTGCGATGCAGTGCATGTGTTAAATTATTTTGAACAAAGGGTTATGAATTATGTTCTCACCTCTTTTTCAACTCTCAGTATCAGTGGTCCAACAGCAAAGTTGCTCTTGACAGTTGTGTGGTCAGCCATGATGCTTACTGAAACGGGTCCGGTCCGCCTCAACGATGATAACCCGTACAACGTTCCCTTTGCCCTAGGCTTGCTCTTCTCAGAAGGCTTGGTCTTGGTCTTGTTCTTGGTTGGTGGTTTCTTTGTCGTGGTCTTTACCGGGGCCTTCGTTGGCTTAGGTTTTGGCTTAGTCGCCTTTGTAGGTGGTTTGGCAGCTGGCTTAGTCCTAACCGGTGTAGGCTTAGCTTTCTCAGAACCAGCCTTATCTTTAATAGCTCTAGGTTCATTCGCAAGAGGAGTTTGCTCAGCAACCACTTCATTAGGTTTCACTTCATTGGTTTGAGTAATCTCTTCTTTTAAAGGTGGGATTTCTGAAACTGGTTTCTCGCTGATCTTGTTTGCTTCAGTGCCTCGTGCGGAAGTTTTCTTCTTGTTTGTGGTTTTCCTAAAAGAGAAATTAAGTTACGTAAAGATATATCCGGATTGTTTGGTTGAGTAAGCCAGTTTGTATGTCGTTTAAAAGGTAATGTGGACCGTGTTGTCTGCGACATTAGTCACTAAGTTTCAAATTTTAGTACTTTCTCCTTTACTTTACTCAGGTACTTCAAATTATGATCTTGAGCTAAAAATCTTACCTTTTCGGTTTGGTCTTGTTACCCTTCTTTGGCTTGGTGGACTTCTTGTTCGCGTCGATGGGCTGAAGCTTAACGCTGACGGGGTCGTACGATGTCCTCAAGATATCGTTCATCTTCTCCAAGATGTTGTCAACAAATCGGTTGTACTTGACGATGTAGATCGCTGGCACAGCTGCTGGCTTCTTCGTCGTTACTTCGCTGAGAGCGCCTGTTAAATATTTAGTGGCGATATAGATATTGGAAAGAGTACTACTGACTCAGTAGTACTGACCATGTAGCTACATTACCTACAGCCTTAATTTCATGAGAACTTTTCTGACCTATAAATATTAATACCTACTCATTAATATTATTAGTTCCAGATATATCTCAAATTGCCAAGTAAAAAGTTCAAAGCTTGTTAACTCATTGCTAATTAAATTGTTATAAATCCATTTTAATTTTGTGGTAGTCTGTATTATACTTTTACTGTCGTCTTAAAGTAGATTAGTAAACCCAATGTTGTCAAAATTTCTAGTTACATTTGTAATGATTAGTTACAATTTTAAACTAACTTAAATGTAGGTGACGATTAATACTCAAACCTATAAATCAATTAAATAAATATCGAGGACCAAATCTAAATAACAAGCTGGTAGAAGGTTCGGTCCAGGAAATCATTTGAAGACCCGTTGTATGAAACATTGATTTAATGTTCATAGAACATGTCTGAGAAGTTGTTACTGCAAAAAACACTGCTCTATTTCCTATAATCAATTGCTATGTACAGCAGTATGCCAGCTCGGTGCATAAAGAATACAATTTATTTCTTAACAAAAGTAAAACTTTTTTTATTCTGTATCTCATTTGTTATACTCCAATTATTTTGTAATTACAGTCGGCTACAACACGTATTGCAAAAGGCAAATAAATCAAAGACAGTGAACTAATATTCAGTGTTTTCGTGATGGATTCGATAATTACTGAAATTGCTTCTGTATCAAGTAATTGCTGGATGTCACGAATTCTAATGATACATTGACTTGTTGGGACAAAAATGTTAATAGAAGGAACTGAATTATTTAGTTACGTGTGAAAACAAAAGAAGGCGAAATCGTAACTTCCTATGACGTTAACACTAATTCATGAACTGATTTTAAAGATGTATACACTGTTTTAAACTCCACGACTTTAAAACAGTGTATATATCTTCAAAATCAGGTCATGAATTGATGTATACAATTTACTTATATTGTAAGATGTACCTACACATATCTACCTAATGAAACAAACTGTCTCATTCTATAGCACGAGACCATATATATGTTATATTTTTTTGTAGTGTTCGATCTATTTTTAATATTTTTTTGTTGTTGTGTATTTTTGTGGTATAAGGTATATATATAAATAAATAAATGTCCAAAATCTGCCATAGCTGAACATCTGTTGAAGTAAGGAATTGTGGCTCCATGGCTGACTCGGAAAGTTACAAAAAATTCAATCGGGAAGGTGTTACAATAAAATTACAAAATATCTTAAATACGTGGAATCTAGTGTTAAGCCTACATAAAAGTAAAACACGACCTCATGATATTAACTCCTAAATTCGTACGAGTGTGTTTTGTTGTGATGTGACTTTTAATCGAGTTCCAGTAATGCGTGTAAGAATTAGAAAGAGGGTAAACAGATTTGTCTTCACCTAATAATTTATTAACTCTCCATCCGCAATCTATAGACACCCCGCGATCGTGGCTTACAACGCCGACGAAAAATAAAATACAGAAGATATCCAGTACATACGAGTATGTGACAATATTTATAAATATTATAATGTTAATATTGTCAATATTTTTTACTTCTAAATACTGAATTAAAAAATTAAACCTCCAACAATTTTGGATTCTAACGTTGTAGCTTGAATTTTTTTTAGCTGGCAGCTGACGGTATTTGATTGTGCGGGTACGGTGTTCAGCAAATAGGTATATAAACTATTCTGTGTCCAATAAAGTATTAATTAAGACCAGTATCAGTTTGATCAAATGTGTGCAAACATTCCTCTTGAACGCACATTTTGACTTCGGAAATACGGCTGACATTCCTTGAATAAAATATGAAAGTATTTTTTTTAGATCTTTGCCCATCTTTGACGTAGGTAGTAGTGTAAGCCATTCCCCAAAAATATTTCAAGACCTAACTTTTTGATTGCCAAAGAGTAAGTAGGGTTTGTAAACCCTAATGAATACTTCATTAGGAAGTTTCTCTTTCTACGGTCACGTTCATGTGGCTATATTTAAATAGACCTAAATAATTTGTCTGCATATCAGCATGCAAGTGAAGTGTACCTATACATCGTACGCTTGATAATTATTCAACTGAATCCTACACCTGATTCTAGCCACGTTATGTTGGCACGCAAGCTAACTGTATCGGTCTCTCGGAGCCCCACTTGAATTCTAATCGTCGTTCACAATTAATACGCCCAGTCAACGGTGGATTTTCTATTTTCCACACGTAAAAGAAACTGCGTGCCGTGCCACGCACATTGGAAGAAATCTAATTAAGGCATACATTGATACTGTGCGAAGCCGCTTTAGACATACTGAATTCCGCTATTCATTCTAATACTAAAAGTGACTTAATTCTGTCTATAATCACCACCGTTTCTCATGTCATATGTTACTTTGTAATAACCATATATCCTGGTATGATATGAGTGGTTATGTAACCTCTAGTTACGTCGCTATGCTCATTCTTAGAGATATTTTACTTTGCTTAGGGTGTTTACTGTTTACGTTTAATTTCTACAGAAGGAAGCTGATGTATTCTCGGAATACAGCTCAGCTTCACAAAGTCATGTGCGGCCGTCAACAAACGAGTTCCAATTAGGTCGCATATGACTCCTCGCGACACTCCCAGCATTTCACGACGACAAACATTTAACAATTTCTCTTTTCGCATCTCATTATGTGGTTTTCACTGTACCGGACGTTCGGCACGCTAATTTCGCGGTGGGTTTCGTCATTGAGTGAGAGTAAACATGGTTCGATTTACTTTCTAGCGGTCGTTTTTAAATATTACTTGGATATTCGTCAAGGTCGTTTCCTGGGCGCGGCCGGAGCAAGGTTAAAGAAAGTGTCAAGGTTGTAGAAGAAATCGGGCGGGTTCATCGCTCGAGCTCCGGTTGGGAAAGTAAGCGGGCGGTGGACGCCGGCCTCCTAACACACATATACCGAACTAGTTCCTTGTCGAGTACCAGCACTGCGACCGCGCACCCGCGCCACACACTCGTGGGGATTCTAGATCTCCGTCGAAAATATCACCACAGTATCAGTTGATGAAATCTTGTTCGTGATTTAGATAGCGATGTTTACAACTGTTCTACTATTCGGCAGATAAGGATTTCAAGGAAGGGATATTATATAAGGGGGAAGGGTGTTTGTGCGTTATATTACATACATAGATCGGTCAAAAAGCTAGTTATTAATATCTATATTTTAATTTCTACATACAATACTGCTACGTTAATGTACTATGGAAATAATATGGGAGATAGAGCAATAAAATATATGGATAATATTAGAACAACTCTAGGTACAGCATAATGTTACAGTTATGGATCGGGGTAAGAGGAGTATAAATAGATGAAGCTGACTAGTATACATTTTTATTATAATAACCAAAATTAAATTAATATTACTAGATAATGTCACTCGATTAGTTGACACCGAGATAGAATAGGCAACTAGTTTCCTGACCGATGTACGACAAAATTTTATAATGTACAACATTCAATGTATTGTGTACAGTTATGGCGCACAAATCGTCGTGGAGGTTTGATAAAGAATTTAACACATACATTAGAACAACAGATTTATTTCAAATAAATTGCCACGAGACCAGTGTGACATGATCTAGACATTAATTTAACTTTAACTTTCTCGGTACCATACTTACACTTTCACACATCAAACACACTCACTTAATAAATAAAATAAATAGCATAAATAAATAGTCAATAAATAGCTAAGCTAAAGGAGGGACCGCGGGGGTCTCGTCAGGTGGATGAGAGGGCGTGGCTCGCCCGGGATCTCGCCGCCTACTCACTATCTGAACTTTTTGTGTTCAGCGGCGACGGCCGCGGCGGATGTCGCTTTGGTTTTCTTTACTTTACCCAGATGGTTGGCTTTTTTCCCGGCCTTTTTCGCATACGCCGCCGCGACGCTCGCCTTCAGCTTTTTGGACTCACGTGAGTTCTTGGCAGAGATGTGTCTGCCGAGCGCGTCGGTGATGTCTTCGTCGTCATCGTCGTCGTCGTCCTCGGCCTCGTCGTCGTCGTCGTCATCGTCGTCGTCGTCCTCTCCGACGGGGTCAATGCCGATGTCATCGTCGTCATCGTCGTCCTCCTCGTTTTCAGCTTCAGCGGCTACTTCAGAGCTGGCAGTGGGTGTCTCAACTTCAGCGCTGGCGGGTTCCTTCTGTGCTACAATTGCTCCCTCTTCGCCTTCTACGGCCTCTGTTGCATCTCCCTCAGCCTCTTCGCTGACGGCCGCGACCTCCTCGGAGGCGGCGGCGACGGGCGCGGCGGGAGCAGCTGCGACTGTGTCGGCGGGTGCGACGACCGGCTGTACTGCCGCAGGCTCGTCATCGTCATCTTCTTCTTCTGTGGGTTTTATTTTTGGTCGTTAGATATCGCCCTATATTATGTAAGCTAGTATAGTTATTGTAATGTTAAACTTGGCGGTATCTTACCTCCTCCTAAGATGTCATCGAAGAATCTTTCGAGGTAGTCATCGTCTTCATCATCATCTCCCTCCTCCTCATCTTCGTCGTCGTCATCATCGTCATCATCGTCGTCGTCACCTGTGACAAAATGTACCGAAATTAGAACAATGTAGCCAAATGTAAAGTAGCGTTAACTAGAGCATTAACGTTTTATTTCAAAACCGTACACCTGTCTACTTGGTATATTAGCACTCATCGCACATTCTCTCCGCTCCAATGCACACGTATTATATTAGCTCTATTACGGATACCTAAACACAAATGAACTGTTAAACAAACAGTTAATGAGAGACGCGCGCCGCCGTCTTGCGGTGCGTGACGTCCTGAGCGAGGCTTTCGTAGCGAGAAAGCAGGGGAGCGTCAATTTCTCTGATTGAGTCTTTCTGTTTGAATTAATTAACGATTGAGAGCGCCTGTCACGCTGCTCGACTCACATACCGCGTTGGCCCCGCCACGTCCTGATTCTAAGGAATTTTTATTGATGAATCGTAACACTTTAGCCGTATGTTTGTATATTGGTTCAATATAATAAAGATTCATCATTATTAATTTTACACAAACATAGCTTATTTGGATTGCGCAAAATTGTGTGAAAGCTAAACTCCAGCTTAGGAATAGTTTCACGAAATAAGAAATATACAAAATATTAATGGCTGTATTTATTGGATATCGACTCTCCATCAACAGAGTCAATTTAGATCCAATGTCGTTAGCAGAGTATCTAAGTATTGACGAAGTAATTGCATTAAGTCGTAAATTATGGATGCAAATTGCTTCAAAGTGTTCAACTATGCTTGAATCATTTAACGAGCTATTACCATACTATTTGCGGAACAATTATGCAGGTGTTTTGTAAAATGCAATAAATTGTCTATCAATGATTAACCGTCTAAGCTCGAGTGCTGTTGGTAATGCAGCATTATTGCTGTCAGCGTATATCTCACGAGATGTATTTATCGTATCTACCGTTATGGCTCCTGCTCATTTGAACGGTAAAACATGAACTGGTCGATATTACTAACAATATTGAATGTCTTTGAACTTTTAAGTGTTTCTAACATAAATACCCATTGATTAAATCAAAAAATCTACTGATGTCTCCAATTCTTTATCTTTTTTCTTCAATATCATTTTCTTCGATATTTTATTGTTGATATTGTACCGTTTGTTTACAAGCTTACAACACAGGTTCTGCCAGAAAGGCACCTATTTAACATCACCAAGTAATCAGTCACTAATGGTATTGAACTTACCTGCTAACGCATCATCAATGTCGACATCTCCATCATCGTCGTCATCGTCGTCATCGTCGTCATCGTCATCATCGTCGGTGGCTGCTGCAGGTGCTGCAGGTGCTGCAGCTGCAGCTTGCCTGCCCACCTCCACCTCCTTGTCTTCCTCCGGCCGGGCGATAGGGCTACCGCATACCGACAACACTAGGCAGCACAAAGCCGCTAATAAGAACAACGACCTCATCTCGTATCTGAAACAAACACAACCTTTAAAATACTTCACCGGGAGCATCGCGACCGCGACAGTGCCGACCCGACCACCAGCCCACTGTGCTATCACGATATCACAACACTATCACGAACACAATCACATGCACTATGTCCTTGACACTTCACCTTTTGTTGAACTGTCACTGTTGAGTCCGTGTGGGCTCTTGCGGAAGAGGTTCCGCCCGCGTCCTTCTATGCCGGTGTTTGGGACGCTATGGCCGAGCGTGGCGAGCGGAAACGATATAGCGGCGGCGTCTTCACCGCGCACTCTTTTATAGAGTTACGTCACACACGCAGGGAAGGAAAGTAGTGATGGTAGCCGGCGGGGACACAGATCAACCAACACGCAGACGCACTCCTATATATACCTGTCGTCTACCAAGCCTTGATTACGTATTTCAATAATATTAATGGATTTCCCTTTTTTGTGGCACTTTACTTGAAACTTGTTAGTCCAGATCATTTTCCAAAACTTGGTTGTGATGTATGTGATCTTGCTAGTAAGTCAACAAAACCTCAAAACGGCTGCAAAGCCTAATCTGATACTGAACATGTAATTAATCAAGAATTCAACTTCAACGTCTGACTTTATTAATTTATTCGATTTCTTAAAGCAACAGTAACACTATTACTGCTGTAATTTTATCCTCCGTCAAACCACTACATGTGGGGATTCCAGAAGTTCTCAATTTTGCAGCAATATGCCAATAGTTTCAGCGAAATATGCTTATTTTGCATAATGCAAACAAAACTGTTAGTCACATAAGCTTTCACTTATTCACAATGGAATTCAAAGGAAAAACTTTGTTTACGTTCAGTGTAAACATGTAATTATCATTTAGCATCGATTGTTGAGTCGGGTTTTCCCAAATTTCATAATCTATGGCATTCCAACAGGGGTAGGTTAGGTCCGATTCATTAATTTATTCAGCTTATTTACGGACTCGCCTTGTCCACTGGAGAAATGTGCGAGCAGCGTGTATTGTGTCAGAATCTTTAAGTATTTTGAACATTAGTATGAGGGGACCGGCCCCGTACTTTCACTTAAGGTTATGTGTGTAAACGCGCTTTAAGTGCTATTGATAACGTGACGTAAAAACGAAACCGTGGGCATTCCGTATGGACATATCATAAGTTTTGCAACGCCACATTCTTACCCACTACACACATAGTGATATTGAGTCATTTGATCGAGTGTCTTAAAAAGAGAAAATATCAATTTATTCTGTATCAAATTACGTCAGTTTCGAAATATTTAACTTAATTTGAAATTATGAAGTTGTAAAAGATTTTTACTACTGTTAGCTAAACGTGTTTTATTACATTTTATGTTTTCTCCTTTTACTAAAACATAATGAGAGATGTCTGACTTTACAATTCAAAAAACATTTAATGGCTACTTGAGAACACGACATGATTACATATTTAAAAGAAAATGGCTAAAATGATGAGAAAAGATGGAGCAGTACTAGGTTGTAGGTTCGAACCCTGTCAGACGCTTTACTCTGTGTACAATTATTTCGTCTCCACTACTCTCAAAACGGTGAAGGAAACCGGCGAAGTTCTAGAACCCAAAAATTCGAAAAAGTGTGATATCTACCAACCCGCACTGGGCCTGCGCGGTGGATTACGACCCACCCTCTCACAGAGAAGAGGCCTATGTCTCAGCAAATAGAACAATAAATGCTGATTATCATGAGAAAAGCTGGAATCAATAGATTTTTCATGATCTTTTTCAAGAGCTTACTTGGGAATCAAAAACATAAAACTCTTGAAATGTCTACAAACCGCCTTTTTTATTAGCCGTTAGTGTCCCACTGCTGGGCCAAGGGCAGGCCTTGGCTCTCTTTCCAACTCTCTCTGTCCAGAGCTGCCAAGGACCAAACCGTCTATAGAAGTATTTTTTTAGCCATTGGTTTAATATTAATTAATCATTTTATTTATGGTTGTAGCATTTCATTTCATACTATAAGTTTTTGGAAAATAAAAGAACAATAGACCAGAAGCTTGTAAAAGCATACTTTTACAAGCTTCTGGTCTATTGTTCTTGTGCTTATGCTGATAATGCTGAAATCAGGAATGAGTAAATAACAGGGTTATGCTATGCCCAGGACAATGCCATTCAAAATAAATAAAAGCTTTTAAAAAAATCCTTTCGAAATTTACAAAATGTACTGAGTCACTTATCTAAGATAAACATTGTCGTGTCAACTGGAAATGAGAAGTCACGACGCACAATACGAGTTTATCTGCACGGCTAGAAAGTTCAGGAAGTTCTTAGAGAAGTATATTCACTTTTTAAAATATCCGAAACATTTGTTAAACACAAAAGTTTTTTCGTGCTCGAAGTTGCTAGTTTTCTATTTTTTTTATTCTTTTCACTTATATTATGTCATATTACACTTAAAAACAAATGAAAATTTACTTCAGCTCAGGAAGAAAAACAAAGTTATTTAATTTCCTTAGAGGTAATGCTCAAGCAGTTAAAGGATCAACAGTACCTCCAATCATCATTCTACTGCCCTTATCCCAATTCAATCGGGGTCAGCACAACATGTCTTTTTCGTCTGTACCTCCAATGTCATGCAATATCATTCAACTTCTAAATAAGTTCAAGTATAAGTTGTCAGTAATACGTTTCATAATCCCAATTAGAAAAACTAAAAATATACAAACAAAACATATCTTTAATTAAAATCTGTAATCATAAAACATTTAATGGTTGTACAACAAACTAACAGATTCATTGACAAAAACTGTCAGCGCTCGACCCATAGAGGTCGATATCGCGACATCGTCCGAAGGTAGAAAGGTCTAAACTTGTTTTTGGTATAGTAGGCGTCCACAAATATTTGTATGCGCCTTGTGAATGGACCCTGAGGACTTTCTCTTGGACCAAGTCTCTAACACTGGTGCGGGTCGTGTATGCATGGTGCTTCTGTTACAGGACAACTCTTGTGGTTAGGATTTCTATGAATGTTCGAGCGCTATGTCTTATATTGACTGTTTGGAAATTTCGTCTGTAATTTTGAATAGAACATAGATAGATATGTGTAGAACAATTAATTAAGAACTCCATATATTCGAAAATAAAGACCAATTTCAGAAAATAATTTATTTATTCATTATAAATTACACGGAATTGAGAAAACAATTAATTCTTCATTACTGTTATGTATCATGTCGGTTTATTATATGTTTTGACGCCTTTCTCAACTTTCCCTGTTACAAAGTTGCCCCGCGACACAGTTGCACATACCGTCACTGGCTACTCGAGGCGCTCCCAAATCGCGGCACTTGCTGTAAGGTCAATGTATTCGCATACAAAGTGACACAGTTACGGCGAATATTTGTGTTAGTCGTCCCTCACTTCCTATAGGACTAGAACATAAACGGCTATCCATTTTTATTTATCGATTGAATGTCACGATTGATGTGTATAAGTATTGGTGGATATTTTTGTTAGCTGCATTTTTGTTTGACGCTGTTTGAGGAAAGTCTGAAACAAAAAACGGATGTTTTATAAAAAAAGGCATTTATATTTATTTTTTAGAAAAAAATCAGTTTCAACTCATTCTTTTTCTGAAAAATGTGAGTGTCAGATTCAACAGTCAGTCTCATGAGGAATAAAACAAAATACTTGGAGAGAAGATATACCTAGTCTATTTATTTTTTTCGGAAAACGGGGCTATAATGCATCAACAATTCTAGTAGACCTATCAATTAGACAATAATAATAAAAAGTCGCAATTAAAAAACACCAATGAAATAAGACATTCGACAACACGTAACCAGCTTCTCAATTCAAAGATCTCGATAACACATTAAGGTCAAGTCTAAGCACAATATAATGACCTGTCAATCACGGCGTTACGTTGTATGAAATAACTTAAGTTACCAAGTTCACGGTTGCTAGTCACATTTCTATTTTCACGGTGCATGACTTACAATAATATACTACATAACTTTTATATTTTACATGTAATTGCTTTGTATGATAAGATTATTTTTTAGATTACATTCATTTTGTACGTGATGAAATCTCTAAGATTACTTGCTAAGGCATGCATTTTGCGGTGGTATGTAGTGTTTCTTTCTTTCTCTTTATGTGAAGAGGCATTTACCTTTCGGCAAGAGAAGGCTGTATCATAATTTGCAAACATATTTAAACCTGTATGAGGATTCGTTTTGCAAAGCGTCAGACTAAAAAAAATACGATTATTTCCTTATTTATCTCATCATTTCATTATCAGCCTGTAATGTTCCCACTGCTGGGACACAGGCTTCCTCTCTGTGAGAGGGAGTGGGCCATAATCCACCACGCGGGCCCAGTGCGGGTTGGTGGATGTCACATGTCTTCGAGTTTTTGGTTATAGGACATGCCGGTTTCCTCACGATGAATTCCTTCACCGTTTTGAGAGCAGTGGTGATGCAATTATTTACATAAAGTAAAGTGCCTGGCTGGGTTCGAACCCATGACCGTAACTCGTAAGTCGGGACCCATACCACTGGACCACCACTGCTTTTGTGCTCATCATTTAATAATTTTAAATTAAATTTATTTTTTCTCTCTTTTGAATTTAACGTTGTAAAACACCCGTTTCAAAAGACGATTAGACAGATTCAGAGTGGTTATCGTTAGTCGATTTCACTTCACAATTTATGAGGAGTAATTGATTTTATTTTCTCCAATATTACGCTTAATCGCCAATGCTTAGTCAACCTTACATAATTCGGTAAACTTGTATCTTTAATGCTTTTTTTCATTAGACGTTTAATAAGTTAGCTAGTTATCTTTGAGAGTTAATTGTAGATGTCAGTTAAAATAAATGGATAGGTTTACATTAAACGTTAAGGTTAATGGGTCGTTAAACGTGGGTGTGTAGTATCTGTGATAGCATGTTTTACGGTTGTCATAACATGTTGACGATTGTAGCTTTGATAAAAGTAGCTGTAATTCTTTATTATTAAGTTTTTGTACCAACCCGCACTGGCTCCGCGTGGTGGATTACGGCCCACTCCCTCTCACAGAGAGGAGGCCTGTGTCCCAACAGTGGGAACATTATAGGCTGAGTATGTAAGTTTTTTAAAACTTCGTAAACATTTCTTTCATTTCCAATGTATACCTGGCTCCGCTTGCTAAGCTACTAAATTCTTTCATTGATAATACGAGTCTGTTTCTGCTCAAAGCATTAGCATTAACTAACTCTCAATCCTACGTGCACGCACACACAATACAATACAATTAGAGACAAACCAAGTCAGCTTCTTCTCTCTTCTCTATATCCCAAATGTGGCTTTTCATTCTGTGATATAAAACCTCATCCTACAGGTCTAGCACACTATCCCAGCGACATACACCAACTAACTACATATACACTAACGGGATAATCATAGTATGTCAAGTTTTGACGTTGATAGAGGCGAGCTACTCGAGCTAGCGCGTCCGCAGTGACCTCTGCTGGCCTACTATCGCGACCGGTTGCCGACGAGTACTTTCTTTCGGGCGTTCTCACTTCCGCCTGCGCCCGCGCGCCTCCACGCAACCGGCACAGGACTTGGAGCCTATATACGTTCTACATCCAGTACGTTAGGTGTATGTTGCTGGTGTGGTTTGGTTTTAAGAATGTATATGGTTAGTAGATATAGGTGTGTGCATGTGGTATGTGTAGTAAATGATCGATAAAATAATTTTATATAGCCTATGTTTTGTTTCACTTAAAATTCAGTTTGAAAATATTTTTTTATTTTATGTCCCGCTTGATTTATGGTCAATAGGCTCTCCTCCTATTGCGTAAGACTTAACTGGAAACATAACTAGCGAAATGTCAGTGACACCTCTGCCAAACCCTTCAGAGAATAAAGGCGTCATGTAATGTGTATTTTTAAGATTAGAAATAATCATATTTTTGTTTTCCTGATACTGAATCAAATCAGACTTAAGAACAATCGCATATTTTTGTCTTGTTCAAGCAATATAATTAATTTTACTAAAGACATTGTCTAGAGATTCTCAAGAATTTCTAATCAGATACATTGCTAATGACATTAACATTAGAATGGAGATAAAATCAATAAAAATAATTTCTACCAAAAGTTAGAAATATTTTTAATTTGACTTTCCAATTTAAAAAGTGAAACTGGTATTCATATTGCCGAATATTAATTTAGCATTCCATTGATGTTCCACGATTTCTCGTTATACGTAGTACTTACTTACATAATTAAATGTAAATACCTATACGCATTACTATGTATTTAGGTGTAATACTTAGTACGCATGTTACATTTATTAAATGATGTCTGGTCAATACTTTTTTATTTAGGAACTTTGTAATCGTTATTTTAATTACGGCATTCATTTGTTAAAACCTAGAATTGAAATATCTAAGTTCTTTATTATTCTGCTGTATTTTTTTATTGATCCTCATGTATTTTATTTATGTAAAAAGACCAAATGTTGGCCTAGCCTACTCGTTACATGTTGAGTAGTGTAAAAGTTAACAGAGGGGCAATTCTCGTAATTTTGAGAACGTTCACATTCTGATCTCATTCTTAATCTGTCAAAAATACGTCTAATTTCCCTACATTTTGACATTTGTTTGTCGCCGAAATGAGACTGCGATTTTGAACGTTTTAAATTACGAAAATTGGCCTTCTGATGTATTCTTTACAAGCTGTGGTACCCAATTTAGATATCTCACTAAGTTATCATTGATGCTTGCACACGATCACAAACTACGAAATTGATTTATTTTTCCGCTATACAAAAGACATCAACGCGCAGCGCGTTTATGTCTTTTCTCCCAATCTACAATAATAACGATTAAAACTAGGAATATAATTATTAAATATGAATACCTACTTGTATCATATACTAAGTTTTAGTATATGATACAAGTTGGTATTCAAATTTATAACTAACATATTAGTAACTAAAACAATGAATAATAACGATCGTTGAATTGCAGACCGCCATCTATCGGATTATTTTTACACCAATGTAACTTGATAGCGGTGAAGCTTCTCAACTTAGTTACCTTCACTACATAAGTTAGTGCCGCGGTATAAGCTAGCTAATAAGGTTACAAGAACATGTATAGTACCAGTGTGAATGTACAGATGGCGATGTTAGAGTCAAGTTAAAAATATAATCGCTCTAAACTATTTTATTGATTTGCACTATACAGTCTTATCTCAATTAAAGTTACATGTATTTTAACAAAAAGAGGTACACATAATAGGTCCCTAACTAAAATAAAGATATTTTGATCTCTTTTATTTTAAAGTAATCATATAAATTATATTTTTATATATTAGAATATAAAAGTATAAAAACATTTAAAAATATAAAAAATAGTAGTCCATCGGTATCAGGAACAGGGTCCAAGCTACCGGTGGTCAGGGCTCCGGAGAGAGGAACCTCCTGACAATGCGAGCCGTGTCCAGAAGTACCGCTTTCTGAATCAAGCCCTTTATCCAGCTGCCCAACGAGAGCCTCCTCAGGTGTTGGTCGAGGCTCTTAGCTATTAAGCCATTGGTTGTCACGACTATCGGCACAATGATCGCTGAGTCCACATCCCACATGTCAACAACCTCGCGAACCAAGTCAAGATACTTGATTTGTTTATCTTTCTCGGCTTTCACGAGTTTTTATTATATAAATATATATATATATATATATTATATTATATTTTGATTATTATTATGGGTAAATATTTACAAATGGTCAGATGATCCCTATTTAATTATATCATTCGGTGCAATATAATGACATTCAAAGTCAGTTAATGTAATACTAAATAACCTTCACCTAGCTAGTAGCTAGACAAATAAATGTCAGATTACATATTCCTAATGTAATAATGACCATACAAATTTGACGAATCCATATTAAAAATTAAAACAGCTTATGAGTTGAATTTACCCAATTTTTTTTAACTAAGTAAAAAATTCGTGCTTTACTTTACTATATTTTCGTGCATTGGCTGAAAATGGACATCTATCATGCCGAATATTCTATATGAACAGAATAAATAATCTTAAAAACGAGCGAGTGTGGGAGTTTTCAAGGATAATTCTTAAACTGTCTTAAAGTATTCAACCGCAGAGTTTTAAAGTTCGATCACGCACTAGAGATAGCTTTAATAGATTAAGACATCAAACTCAAGCCATCGCAAACTTCAAAAGAACAAACAAAAGAAAAAAAAAGAACTAACTGACTGACTGACTGACATATCAACGCACAGCTGAAACACACACACACATACATGGCTTCCTATTATAATGGATGGGAGCACTAAGAAGAGGTTTATTGTAATTCGACCTTTAAGGAGATACAAACAGATATAATTAACTTAGATAAGTATATCTAAGTTAATTATTACGTCGTAAAATTGCAAGAATTGACAATACCATCCTATAGCATTTTGGTTAATTTTTTTACGACGATCACAATTAGTATCACTCATCGATATGAATAAATTCTTAAAACTATACTAATATTATGTGCGAAACAAGTATTTTATATTTTAAAATCTCATGAATTTACGTTACGTTTACTTCCGTCCGTTCGTGCTAGGCCTACAGGAACCAAAAAAACAGGTCATACGAAGTCTAATAAATATTATTGCTATGGCAAAAAAAAGTGACAGATGGTTTATTTACGTAATGAAAAGTTTATCAACAACGGAGCTCCTTAATAGAATTAAAAGCAAAACCCACGCTTCCAACTATTTGCGCTTAGTCTAAGTTATAACAGATAAAAAAGTGTAAACATGTTTTAGAATTTCATCAAGGTTTTTGTTTATTAGTGTCAAATAACAAATTATTATTTTAGTCGGAATGTTGTTAGTGGAATGTTTGGGCTCACGTTAAGCAGTTGTAATATTATGTTAAAGGTAAAACCACAAACACGGCAACGGTTTGTCAATTTGTCAGGGGCTTTAAACATTAATTAAACTACGACAGAACACAACACCTTTGCAAAATTCGTCAAACACGGAATGTATTACTAAAACTGAACTTATTACTGAAACTGTTATCTTTTCTGCAAACCGAACAAAATTCGGCATGCCACAGAGGATGCTCTGGGATGTTGACAGCTGAAACAGCAGTTAACGGGAAAAGAATCCGGATGGAAAACCTGCTAACTGAAGTGGGTAGAAAATAATAATAATGTAACAGAAGTCCTTTTTATGGTTGATTCTTTATAATTCGGGGTCTATGAGACACACACCTGGCACACCTGCCTGCTTGTTGTTATTGTAGAACCTTCGATTACAAGAGTTATTAAAATTTATATACTTATGTCCTGTAATTTATATACTTATGTCCTGTAATTTATATACTTATGTTCTGTGATTTATATACTTATGTTCTGTAATTTATTTACTTATGTTCTGTAATTTATATGGTGTACATAATAAAGAGTATTCTATTCTATAACTTCGGAGACTCAAAACATCTGGAACAGGTTTTAACAAGGCCCCAACAGCAAACGTGGTATTAACACTTCAACACTAAGCGGGACGAGGATGTGTAAGCAACATAAATACCCGGTGGTCTCCAAAATAAGTTGGCAGCAGAAAGAGCAATAACATTTCGTAATCGGAGTGACTCCGACATCCGTTTCGCTCATGGCAAAGGGTATCATAAGACGGAGTTCCCCACAAAACAAAACCGTTCTTGCGAAAGCCATCATAAACAGAACCGGACTAAGAATTTAACTGCCATTTACACTGATATTATTCCCAAGAATAAATACAAAGGAACCCTGACAAGCTTACTCAAACCAATTTAAATTCAATCAAACAATAATGAAGGCTTCTCCAATCACATGACTGTTTAAATATAACAGGGTGGGAGGACGGGCCGTAACATAAATATTAGCGATCGTCTTCGTCATGTGACCGCTCCGTAACACAATGAAAGCCTTGACATTTTCCGACGAGGACGATGCTACGACCGGTTGAGCTTACGTGGAACGATTGAGTTGTACTGTGCTGTTGTTTTTATATTCAGGAGTATTGAGTTTTCACGTATGATGAAAATAGGTTTAGATTCAACAGTTTTGGAGCTATTTTAATGACATATTGTTTTATACACATAAACTCATGCCTTTTTTGTATAAGGATAGGCAGAAACTACAGAACGCCACGTGCTACGATCCTTACAGCATCCTTTCGTCTTGTGATTTTTCAATTTTGTTAATAAAAGTAGTAAACATTAAAATTACATACATAATTCAGCTTCGTGTTTATTTTTAACCCCCGACGCAAAAACGACGGGGTGTTATGGGGTGTTATAAGTTTGACGTGTCTCTCTGTGTGTATGTCTGTCTGTGGCACCGTAGCTCCCGAACGGATGAACCGATTTTGATTTTGGTTTTTTTATTGATTGGAAATGTCTTCACTATAACTGAGTCAATAAAGATGAATCTTGTTTATGTCGTACAGAAAAAAACGACAAGCAAAAGAGTGCTAGCTATATTATATAATAGCTGTTAGGTAGGTATATTCCATCTCAGAATACAAGCTTTACATTCTTACGCTAAGCAAGTAAAAAAACTACTGAATAAATTCCACAAATATAAAATTTCCGATATTCGATCATAAACAGGCATACTTTTAATCTACAACATACCACTATCTTAAATCTAGATCATCTTCTACTTAATTAAAATCTTCAATTGATAATTCTCTGACAGAAAACGCTCTGCCTGAGCCACTAGCTCTTTTTCCACTAACCATTTTTTGACAGATGGAATTAGCGATTGCAGCAACACACAATACATTGATTGATATACGTACGGTATTATACTGTCTGTAAGAAGCCATAAATAAAATACTTCAATAAGATAAGGCAGTTTATATATTTATTTTATTACGCATTATAAAGTTAACTTTTACGTAATCTGGAATATGTACGTTCTAAAACAGCTGTCAAAAAACGGTTAACCTAATGGACAGAGTATAAATTTCGCAAAAAAGTTTCTTATAGGAAGACGGTAAGCACTTAGGACGCATTTTTGAAAATGCATCCCCTAAAGGGGCTATGTTAATATTGTATGAAAGTTCGTCATTTGTGCCGGACGGAATTCCCGTCGGCCGCATAGCTTGTACTCTAATAGAGTCGAAGCATGACATCAGAAGGCCAATACCCGTAATTAAAAACGTTCAAAATCTATTCGCAATCTCGCCTCAGCGACAATCAATGTCAAAAATGTAGGGAAATTAGAGTTATTTTTGACAGATTGAGATTGAGACTGAGATCAGACTGTGAACGTCAATCTAGTCGCAGTCTCATCTCGGCGACAAACCAATGTCAAAAACTTGACAAAAATGTAGGGAAATTAAAGGTATTTTTGACAGATTGAGACTGAGATCAGACTATAAACGTTCTTAAAATTACGAGAATTGCCCCTCTGATCTTAGTCTCAATCTGAATCTGTCAAAAATTCAAAAATGTTCTTAAAATTACGAGAATTCACCCACTGTTACAAAGAAAAAACAAGTAAAAGAATGATACAGTAGTTGTCGACCGTTCGCACAAAGTTTTGATAGCGTGATGGCAGGCCACATCCGCGGTACTCCGACAGAATTGTCTCAAATTGCCCACGAACGGACGCTTCTAATAATTAGCCTCTAAAGTACTAACACCTGTATGTACTCAGACAAATTGTCTGTTTATTCTTAATTACCACTCAGCGTATGAACGATCCTGCGTTTAGCATTAAGAGGTACCAGTTCATGTTTTAGATCATTTAGTTTTTCTTTGTTTCTGAGTTTATCTTAGACATTACTGACATGGGTGAAGGAAAACATCCGGAGGTAACCTGAGGGGCAATTCTCGTAATTTTAAGAACGTTCACAGTCTCAATCTGTCAAAGATACCTCTAATGTCCCTACATTTTTGAGAAGTTTTTGGCATTTGTTTGTCACCGAGATGAGATTGCGACTAAATTTGACCGGTATAAATTACGAGAATTGACCTTCTGGACTTACACTTAATGTAAATCCGAAATCGCCTACCAATCTTGAACAAGCGTGATGATCAATGCTCGTACCCTTCTCTGTATGAGGGATGTGCCCTCCAGTGACACAATAATAGGCAGGTATTTTACCCACTCTTTTTTTTTGGAATCAGATGGTTACGGTGTAGAAACTATAAAATTGATAAACGACGATAAAAAACCGTTTTGTATGGTGTTCATGTACCATGCGCTAATAAACATGTCATTGGTGGAATATTCTTAGACTCGCACATTTGCATTACAAAACAATTTGCTGCATTAGAATTCTACAGATAGAGACATCCGCTTTATAACGTTTTAAGTTAGCATTACCTAGTTGGTAACAGGAGGCGGTATACGAGTATGATAACCAAATATCATAAAACAGCAATGAAGTTCAAAGCCATAGAATACAAACCTAGGGGCTTTTTTTTTCTATTTTTATTGTATCAGCTTAAAGCTACTGCATATCGATTTGAACTACTTCTTAATACTAAGAATACTAATAAATCAATTATATCCTATCATAACTGTTAAATGTGATGACAAAATAGACCCATAGAACAAAGAAAATAGTGTATTTATTTTCGAAACTACCAAAAATTGTATTATTTATTTTTTCTCAAAGAAAAAAAACAAGTGAGTATATAAGTAGGTATAGCCATCGAATCACGCTTCACATGACCGACAACAGGTTATTGTACCTCGCGGATATCAAAGCTTCCCCGGCGCAGACGCGTCTTGTCATCGTCGGATCAAGCCTGTTGCTACCTACGTAAGCTCGACGTGTTTATCTCAAGTCATGTGATGTGCATGACATCCTGTTACTCAACGAACGCCCACCACATACCTGTTTAAAATATATAGACACTGCATACCGAGATAGGTCATTGATGTTTTTAATAACACGTATCACGTCACGTGGATATAATTTGATAATTTCCCAACTCCGTGTGATGTTCTGCGAACTTGAAATATTTTGAGGAAAATTTTTTTGTTGTTTTCTTTGCCCGGTAAGCAGTGAATGGTCACGATAGATATTGAATCCTGGAAAGACCGGATAAATAAAAGCTTTGAAATTGTAGGCACACTTAATTAATTGAAAAGTTAATAATATTTGCAAACATTTCAACCAAAAATCTCTTTCTTTTTAGATGTTTTGGTAATCTTGATAAAAGCTCAAGGTGAATTTAAAAATTCAGGTCAATAGTATTTTCACTGCAGACACCCGGAAAAGTCCTTCGCATTAAGAAAGTGGTAACACACTTTTGAAATGTGATGTGATTACGTTGGTATTTACAAGATGCACGTGATGATCAAAGTCCACCAAAGAACACCGGTTAGGTACTAGCTGAACAAAACGGAAGACGTTTTTATTCTCTTTGACTGAATGTTTGTAAATCAGTTTACTTTTTTTCATGTAGATAGTTGTGTTGTGATAAAGTCAATCGGAATTCACGTTGGATATAAATAATTAATTATTTATTTTCTGTAAGTAGGTTTGTACTAACACTTTAACACGTAAATCATTTTTTTTTAACGAGAAAAGGTTGGCGTTTCCTACCTGACTACTCTGAGAAGAAAGGCCAAAACAAACTCAGAGGTCACAGTCTCTTTTAAAGTCCAGACATAATCTTGATCAGATCATTTGGATTGGTGTCTGAAATGGTCTTTTGAGGAAAGAACCACACAGATTGAGTGGACCTGTCCAATCAGTGCACATATTTGTCAAAAATCGTGCAGCTCAACGCAGAACTTGAGGAGCTCAACGATGTAATAAATAAATTTAAATGTAGAGTCGGGTTGAAAATAAATGTAGAGTCGGATTGAAAATAAATGTAGAGTCGGGTTGAAAGCAGTGAAAGCTGATTTTCTTGACTTTCCAAGTGACTTAGCATTGTGGCTTCCACCTAATAACAAATAAAATGTGAATGTTTGTCCAGCCAACTGTTGATTTTTTTTTGTGAATTTGTCTTTCGTCTCGGATAGTCGCTAACATTCTTGGCTTAAAACTTACATTTAACGTAACAAATACGAGTGCAGAATTTGAAGAAACCAATGGCGCCTCATATCCTTACGGCTGTCACGTATAAAATATATAATAATATGTATGTACATAGTATTTACATATTATGAAACATGCGGCATTCCTGGCGGACGATGGTAAATACAAACTTGTTTAGAAAATCTCTGTTGAAGTATAATCGCTAAAGAGGAACTTTAGCAGTTATTTTTCAACACCCTAATAATTGTATGTACCCTACGGATTTTCATTTTCCTTGATATACTTATCCGTTTTCTAGGCAGGTGTCGTGTAGCGACAAGAAACTAAACTTATAAAGGAAAATGAAATTAAAGAAAGGGAGGTAGAAAACAATTAAAGGTATATTTATAACTTTAAGATGGAGATGGATTAAGAGTGGTGTGTAGTATGTGGAGGTGGGGTGTGTGGATGACGATGCGTGATAGGTGGGCTGAGGAGGCTGAGGTGGAGATCCAGATGGAGGGAGGTAGACGCGAGGCAGGTGCCGGCGACAGATGCAGGTACAGCTGAGGGCAGGTCACTGGTGCGTGTGCGGCAGGGAGGACACCCGTAGGAGGGCCCACGCAGCAGGGCAAGCTGCAGCACGGCAGCAGGAGCCGGCGCAGGTACAGGTATAGATGCAGTGCAGGCGGAGGACACCCGTTGGAGGGTCCACGCAGCAAGGCAGGGCGCAGCTCGGCAGCAAGAGAGAGAGGCACGACAGAGACGCTGTCAGCCCGCCAGGTGAGGCGGCCCTCGGATGAGGCGCGGCCCAATAGTCACAAGAGCCCTTCACTGAGGCGGCCCTCGGATGAGGCGCGGCCCAATAGTCACAGGAGCCCTTCACGAAGGACGGAGGACGGAGGCGTAGGCAGGGTCCGACAGGTACCGGAGCGGAGAGGTACGCTGGGTATTCCCGTGATAGGTAGCCCTGGAGTATCAGGCTCTTTGTGGTATCCGCTTTAGAGGCGAAACCCGAACTGATCCTTGGATTGCGTGGATCTATAATGTCAGCTCGTAGAATAACATCATGTAGAAAATATGAATTTGAGTTATGAAGATGGCCAGTAATTAAATATAATAAGTATTCATATCTAATTAGCTAAAAAGATACAGGCAGGTAAGAATTTGAAAGAAAGGTTGCCATGGCGACGTATTAAACGTCGCTGTCAAAGTTGTCATATTAAAATATATTATTAATAAAATACATAAAATCTATAGTTATTTTGTATTAGAAGTATAGTGTTTATAGGAAAAATGATATCCATCAATGTGGGCGAAATTACCAACCCTTGGATGTCACTAAATCATCGTAGTGTCATCTTAAAGATGGAGCTGTGTCTGTGTACTGATTCTGGATAAAACGTGTCGTAAGAAATAATCAGATCAGCGCCGAACGGTAACAGAATGCTTGTTCTGACCTGGAGGAATGAATGAAGATAACTATGAGTATGTACATTATGTTATACAGGTTCTAATCTGCATTGATTCATTATACGAGTAGCAGACCAGACCAGAGGGCTGGCCTATTTCTTGGCCAAAGAATTAGCATCGCCATGCAACGTGGCAATGCTGCCAGCCTTTTGGGCACTGTTCCTATTGACAGCAATGCCAACGAATTTTTTGATGACTTTTTCTTGTGCGTCTTTTTGCATACACTTGTAATATAATTATTTTAAGTGTTAGCTTATATTATGTCAATATTATCTATTCATAATAGTCATTTTACCTTTTTTTTTTTCATATAAGCGGTTTCTAATCCTGCGAAACGTTAAAATTTTTTCTAAACAGAATGGAAAATTAAAAACTTCAAAACCTTATTTATAGGCACTTTAAGATGTAAAATTAAGTAATGTGGTAATTAATATTTTCATATGCAAAATAAAGTCGGCTATTTCGTAAAAAAAAACCCTAATTTAATATATTCATCGCCGATTAAATAACACATCCGATTCCCAAAATGTTGTTTTGGACAATACGCGATCGCATACCGGCCGGCATGTTAATTGCATTGTGTAATCACATTTTTAAAATGTCAATAAAAACATGTTAGAAATACAAAATAACTGGTAACGCAAACATAATGCTGGTAGCCCAGTTTACGTTGTTTTCGCAATGTATTGTGTAGCTGCGACCCTCCACCGTGCCCCCCCCCCCCCCCCCCCTCCGCCTACACTTCGCTCCCCGGAGTCACATGAGCTCGCTCGCTCCTGATAGTGAGGTTGCATTGGCGGAAGAACGTCGACTTTCTCCCGCCAGTTGGACGCGCGTCGCGCTCCGCCCCGCAACTGTTGCATCGCTTGAAGGGCAACCATGTGAACCCAATCACGTTGTTGTTTACATCTTTTTGGGGGTCTTGTAACGAATTAATAAATTCGGTTACATTTAGAAAATCAATAAGCAATCTATTTTTTTAAATGCTAAAATAAAGACTTGCATTTTCATGAACTTGTATAACAGGTTTTTAGTGTTTCGTTTTTAATTTAAACACACATTAAAATGTGGACTTAAACTTTTTGCCGGATGTATCTACAAGTTTTTTACTCGTAGTTCTATATTTAAATACGCCTATAGTGCAAAAGGTTCCGACGAAAACACGTCACCAATCTAAATAGATTCAAGAATGATAAGGCAAAATTTCGCGGATCTCAATTAGGTGATTAAAAAGTTTTGCATAAGTAACTACGGCAAATACCAAAACTAATAGGTCACGCCCGGCCAACCATTTGCAGTCATGTGATCAAAACTTCTCAGAATCAAGTTGAGTAATCTGGGAAAACAGCAGGTTTAGCGAATCCCTACTTTATGACTATAATTCTACTAGTTACGGAATTGTTTGAAATTGTGCTCGAATTATTGAGTACTATTGAATCAGATCGAAACTTTTGCGATTAGTCATTCTAAACCAAAATGCAATTTCTAGGTATTCTTACTATTTAACCTTCAGTGTATTTTGTAACTTTATCTTTGACCTAAATACATAACTTCTCCTTAGTTAATTATATTTTGCATATGCAAAAGCCACCACTCAGTGGATACCCAATGGCAAGAAACGACTGCGCGGCAGGCCTAGAAAGAAAGGGCGGGATGAGCTGGACTCCTTAGCAGTAGACCGGGAAAAGTGGAAAGAGCCTTTGCCCTGCAGTGGGACAACATTATATAAATGTTTTTTAATTGCCATAATCGCCACTCTTGGCAGGCGGGTTGGCGCTCGCAGTATGGTGATATAATGCATAAATAAGGCTGCTGCCCATTCTTTAGTACGTCGTATTTTACGACAACCACGGGAAGAAATGGTATGGTGCTATTCTTTACGTCCGGCAGCACACGGAACAAAAGGCAGAATGGTT
Organism: Apamea epomidion; assembly: GCA_947507525.1. NCBI lineage: Eukaryota > Metazoa > Arthropoda > Insecta > Lepidoptera > Noctuidae > Apamea > Apamea epomidion. The sequence goes on from OX382232.1 coordinate 9,400,606, forward strand.
CTGAGGTAGCGATCGCGTACAGGAAGACGTAGCGTTGGAAGACCTCCCACAAGATGGACCGATGACCTGGTGAAGGCAGCAGGAATCCGCTGGATGCGAGACGCATAGAACCCGTTGAAGTGGCGGTGCTTGGGGAGGCCATGTCCAGCAGTCTTTCGGCTGAAATGATGACCCCCATTGCAAAATGTTGAAGACGATGATGCATTCAATGTTACAATCACAGCTACAATACTTCAACCCTGGCTTATCCCTGGAGAAGCCAGGGGATTACTTAGTCTTAGATCCCAAAGATAGCAGTACATACTCAAGACAAGTTCAGAGCGATCAAATAATAGCTTGAAAATTGATTTTCCCTGTACTTTACAAACGAATGAAAATACTTCGAAGAAAATTTCAGACGCAACAAGATATTAAAATTGTGAGGAAAATCCTATGATAGTAAATCATACATGGCTAAATTGTATGCAGAAAAATTCTCTTATTTATTACAATTTAATAATGTACAATTAGAAAAAGTTGAGGATATTTGAGGTCGAAAAACTCGCTGTTGATACCAAAATGAAAATCTGTCGGCGGAATTTCCAAAATCAATAGTAGGTATATCTTAAAGAAAAGATAAAACCTTGTAACTTTATATAATGGACATGGCAATCCTAAAACATTATCCTTGAGGATATTTGATCACTAGAATATGGGGATACTTTATGGAAAATTATGCAGCTGAACTTTTTCATGCAGTACGGTTTCCCTAAAGTTGCTTATGCTCGGAAAGATCCAGAATGGTACCGGGCTAAAGCCAATAAACATTGTTTACTGTATTATTTTGGTTAACCAATCAGCCTATAACTTATGAAACATTAATTTATAATCATTATTTATTAATCATAAACTAACTTTTTACTGTCATAAATTCATAGATAATTAGCATTAAATAAACAAAGGAGATAGTAGTAGTTACAATTATTTGATTTTGATATTAATTCTAACACCTCAACTTATCAAAATAATCGGAACCCAAGGTTTAACAATAACGTTCCCATTGCTTTCCAGCTCCCCAGGGACAAGGCCTCCTCTGTGAGAGGGAATGGGGAATAGTCCAACACACGGAACCATTGCGGGTTTGTGGATATTATAAATACATACATAGCTAACCGTTATTTATTTAATTTTGTCAACATAGTACACAGGGTGTAACCATGAATGCCACACATGATCCTCCCCCTCCCCCCCCAACACACATATGACCCCCCCAGCGTAGCAATTTATCGTGGATTATCAAAAAATAACCAGCTCTTTCATAGAAAATTACAATGCTCGGTCGCAATTTTTTTTTTTAATAACAGCCGATAAATTACAGCTCTGGTGGTTTCAGAATCATGTACCGCACCCTAATTGCGAAACACACAATCAATCTCAATCTGAATCATTTTGAAGGATATTACTAATCCATTGCTTCATAAGTTCGAAAAAGGTTACTTTCATAAAGTCTGCTCAACACGTAAATAACGCAATGAATGTTGTAGAACTGTCAAAATGGAACCGATTCTGATTGATTGTGAGTTACGCAATTAGGGTGCTGTATCCATGGCAACAGATTGCGCCTCGATGTCCCTGCCAGCTTGTATATCTGCGCACCTTAATTAAAGAGCATCTCATCATATCTTCCATTGAAGCTTTGTCACGAGCTAGCTTTAGGATGCGAATATGTAAAATATATATTAGCGTACATGTTTATAGTTGTGCTGTCTAGTGCCAAAGCTTACCTCATTCTACGGCCAATCTTTTGTCAGGTCGTCGCACTATCACCTCAGGAGGTCACAATTTAAATCCACACATAATTATCATCAAAAACAAACTTGTTTGGTAATAGATAAATCTTCGTCTGTTGCTAAGCACAGTAATTAATAAACTGAATGAATAATTTGTAGGAAACAGATATTAATTGATAGGAGAGGGATATATGAATATTTTATTGTTAACATAAACTCCTTTAATATTATCCATTAAAGCTTTCGTTGGAGAGTTATCTATAGGTAGAAAACTCTCCGACTAACGCTTTAGAACTTCAGTCCAAGTCAGTGCCTATATTGTTGGTTCTTGGGCCACTAGCACTATATTTCGATCCCTTGTGATAGTGGGCGAGTCATTTGTAGGGCACAATTCCTTATGCAACCTAGAATTACCTAATACGTACTGTTCAATCTAGCACAGCCTACAGTTTACTTAATTTGCCTTTCAGGTTTGAAGACCTGATATTACTTCTTCGTGAGCATAAAATGGTATATTGCATATTCCTTTCTGCCATAATTTAAGCTTTTTCTTACAAAAAAAGGTAACATAATGGCCGTAATATTTTAATCACCAGACAGATGGCAAGCATTTAGTGACCACGGCGCTACAAGGTACAGAGTGGACCGCATACAAGACGAAGCTTGGCCTATTACATTACCCTTTAGATCGTATCAAGCACCGGTGGCCCAATGGTAACTACCGCAACTTACTAGTGGTAGGTCGTAGGTTCAAACCCAGACAGGCGTTTTACTTTGTGTAAATTATTTTATCACTACTGTTCTAAACCGGTGAAGGAAAACATCGTGAGAAATCCGGCATATCCTAGAACCAAAAAATTCAAAGACATGTGACCTTATCACATTTCACCTTATCAACCCGCACTGGGGTCCGAATCCGAAGACATGTAAGAAAGAAAGAAAAATGTTTATTTGGACACAGTTCGTGAAACACAAAATACAAAATTAATAAAATTAAAACAATGTTTCAGACAACAATAGTGTGTGCCTCACGGCTGCGCCAAAAAGGTTCATTTCAGCATTAATGCCAGACAGATGCTGTCTGACGCTGGTTTTCTAATGAACCTTTAGTGAAAAGTGACGGGGAGTACACACAGTTTCAACATAGCTAATACATACTTATAAATAAATAAACAAACTAGTAATCACGTACATATCATTACAACACAAATAAGAAAAAAAAAAAAACAAAAACAAAACAACAAAGTCTCAACAAAACCTGTTTTTCTCGATCAATCTAGATGAGATTGATCCGTGCACGGTGCACTCAAAGCGCAACAGCGCAACATGTGTCATCTATCAACCTGCACTGGGCCCGCGTGGTGGATTAGATCCCACTCCCTCTCAATGAGTGGAGGCCTGTGTCCCAGCAGTTGGAAAATTATAGGCTGTTTAGGTTAGATCGTATCTTAGCTCGCTCTAGTATTACTTAACAACAACTCCAAGTGACCAACTTTTATCAATGAGAGCCAGAAAATAACATTTAATAGTTTCAGGATGTACATATCACTCGCTCTACTTCACAAAGGATACATGAGTGTACGAAATGTTAATTCGCGGGCCGCATAGTTTCGCTAGATTCAATTTACATAGAAACACGGCAACTGCAGTGTCGGCCCAGCCTCGGTTACATAAGTTAAAGACAGTTTATTGCCGGCCAACCGGTTCGTGAATTAGAGTTGTCATAATGCGAATCACATGGTTTGAGGTCACAGAATATTGAGTATGAATGGAGTGTTAATGTTCTTATGTTTCCTAAGAGTCGAGCAGTTTGGATTTATGAATGGGAAGGATTAAACGCTTATCCGTCATTCATTGCACGCCTTCCCCTTTATCCATAAACGCTGCTTAAAGTTAAGAGACGTTTATACGTCAAAAATGTATGGTTAAACAGTCGCTAATCATTACTTAACTTTAAGCAACCTTTTATAAATAATCGCCGTCATTAGAAGAGCTTTCGGGAGTGACGTCTTTAGGCACAAGTACCATAGCTACTCTGTTATTATAAATTGGATTTCAAAATATTCAACTTTATCTTACGAGATAAGTTGTCCTCTTTAGCTCTTGCTGACACGACAGAAGACTAAGCGGTCACTGGACCGCATCATATGGCTTGTTTGCGATTGTCGGCTGTTCTCGATATAGGTACGCTAAAGTTTTTCAGTTGTTCGGTCGATGTTTAGCACATTAACATTCCATTTGTTACTATTTCATGCTTGTAAGTTACTAGTAGGGCGGTGGCCTATTCTATCACCGAGGGTTTCCATTCGATATTCTACGTGTAATGTTTTATTAGAAAGGAGTCTTCTACAAAGTTAAGCCAATATGCAAATGCGTAATAGGTATGTAGGTACTTTGTGTGTATAAAAGGTATGTTAATTAATGTTCGGTGAGAACTTTCCATATTTTCCGGTGTGGAAGTCGGCAAACGATGTTTTCATACATTATTTATAAAAAAATCAAGTGGTAAGTGATTTCTATTTTAAATCATTTAGAAAATCGATAATATTGCACCTGCACCTACATTCGCCTGCATTTCATTCATGTGGTTTAATTATCTATTTCTAAACGTACCTAACTTTTTATTCAAAGCCGTCTTGTCCTAGTCCATAAGTGTTGTAATATTTACTCATTTAGTCTTAAATGCTATCAATCAATCAACTTAGCCTATCGCAGTCCTCTGCTGGAGATAGGCCTCTAAAATGCTATGAATATAATAAATTAGAGGATTTCGTAAATACTGGAACTTGATTCCTCTTCCATATTAATTGGCTCCTAAAAGTCAGCATATATAAATATCATAAAATTTGTAGGAATTTATGATCCAATTAAGGATGTTTATCAATACTTATAAAAAACACGAAATAAATAAATATCAGGTTTGGCGCTTTAGTGCCAAAATCGGTTCGAACCCAGTACTTTATTTCAATTATTTCATCACCACTGCTCTCAAAATTGTGAACGAAATCAAAATCGGCATTTCCTAGAACCAAAAAATTCAAAGACATGTCACATAATCACCTTATCAACCTGGGGTCTCGTGGTGGATTACAGCCCATTCCCTCACACCGAGAGGTCTGCGTCCCAGCAGTGGGAACACTATAGGCTGATTATGCTATAAGTAATTATGTACCACGGTATTCTCCGGTGCCTTCTCCATAATTATGGAACATGCCTTCATTCGAAAAAAAAGATACTTTAAACTAATCTGTTATTCAGCAAAAGTAAACTCTTTTCAATAAGATACCCTGTTGTGTAGTGACCTCGTTGACATTTTGACAAAGTGGTTTTCGAAACAAAAATAGAAAAAAATATGGTGCCATATGACAGAGATAAGAGTCTACGCGAATCCGGTTCAATGAACTAAAAACAGGATGAAAAAAGCATGTCTACGGCCTTAAGCGAAAGATGATCGAAATATTTCAACGACAAGTCCCTACACTGCCTATCCACTTAAAATATAACTTTATTGTAGACGCTAAACATTATATTTTATATTCACTTCCATTAAAAGGACTTACTTAAGTATTGTCAAAATTAAAGATTTTTTTATTCCGGATGTTTGTATGAGCCGTATAACTTTTTACTCCATCATTTAAATAACTTTATTTATATCAGATATTAAACGAGTTTATCATGCTAATTTGGTGACCGTTAACCCGAGTTAGTTAACCAAATACTTATATGAGTCACCATCATTCATACTAAATCTAGTCATGTAAAAAAAATACAACCGACTACCTAAAATAAAACACCACAAGTGCAAAATAACTTCTGTTTCGGAAGTCGTTTGTAAAAAAGTATTTTTTTATTTTTTCATATTTTAGTTGTGGTTTCATAGATAAATGCCACCAGATGGCTAGACCTATGTTCATCATGCTCAGTTCATCATGTTCATCATGTTCATCATGCTCAGCTACGGAAAATTTAGTAAAGTTGCTGAGGCTTAGTAACTTATTTTTATTATTTTATATTTTCACATTATTGAGGAATTCCATTGTCTATCTCCGAAGGTTTTCACCAAATTAAATGGGACCATCTCTAGAAAATACTCTTTGAAATAAAAATGAATCATTCAAATCAGTAAACAATTGGCTAAAATATCGCTGAACCGAACATACATACAAAAAAGTTAGTCTGTTAAAAATAAAATAAAACTTTATTAGGCCAATAGGAGAACATTATTACTCGTACCTACACTATCTACTATGTTGTTCCACATAGTTGAACACCTCTCGTGAATGTCTTCAAAGAAAAAGATCTCAGATAACCTTTCAAGAATGCTTGGTTTTCCCGTGGGCTAACAATCTTCCATAATTCCAGGTACATCTTGAAAGCCGGAACAGCGGTTTAGCATAATATTTTATCCTTAATGAAAGAATAAAATCAAAAAGTTTCAAAGATTCGATGAATAGTCACTGATTGATCATTTATCTTGAGTTCAATAGACCAATTTTGATACTTTTACAATCAGCGTGATTTATTTTTGATCTCAGACTTATTGTAATTAGTGATCGAAAAGTCTTTAGCAGCAATTTAATACTTCAACTAATATGATTGTCACGATAGGATAAATCGATGCCTAGGTGATAGGTTACGAAAATGATTGCCTTTTGAAAACCATTCCCGTTTTCAAAAGGCAATCTAAAGTCAAACTCAAACTTCATTTATTTCAATTTATAGGCACTCTTGAATTGTCAAAATTAAATAGTCGCCCATTCCAAAACGTAGATCTCTATGGAGAAGAACGGGCAAGAAACTTCAAGGACCCTTCAAAATCCTTGAAATTTCAACTTCAAAATCCTGGGTACATTTTTCCTTGGTATCCTGGGTACATAACATTAGGTCTTCGTAAATACCTCTTACACATACTGCTACAATTGAAATAATTTCCAATAAACAATAATACAACATTGTGCTACACCATAGCGAGTCTAGTAACTCATGTATAGATCAGAGGAACAGTCAGTATAGCAACAATGATGGTTGGCCCGCACGACGGCGTCTCACGCGCATCCTTGGTGCACTTAACGATTGTCCCTTCTCCACCACAGGTTACTGACCCTGACTGCAGCTAACTAGACAATAACCTATGTTTACTTATATTATTTTTAATGAGATGCATTAAGTAGTTAAAGTTTCATGCTTGGATATTCCCAAGACGTTAAAGTTATTAGTGAATCCCGGTGACGATTGTTTCGCTATGATATTTCTTGTCTCTAGGTTTATTTGTCGGAAAAAGCATTCAAATAACTTCATTTTATTTTATATTTTGACTCACAGGAAAATCCTAATTCCTTCAAACTTTTTTTGTAAGCCTCACGGTTTGGTGAACGCCAACAAGGAAAATCAAAGACAAAACCCTTAATGCGTGCGTCAGATAACAAACATGTCTTGGATCTTTTTTTTTCCTAAGAGTGAAAGTTATTAAAACAATCAAAAGTTGCTCAAATAATTGATACTAAACTAAAACTTCAATCTTGAGTGGTCATTTAAAAATTTCATCCAAATGTTTCGCGGGGGCGTTATTTGATTTTGGTGGACAAATTAGAAACACCTAAGCTTGACTTTATAAGTTGTTGATATGTCTGTTTTTTTTTAATGTGGACATTTACTAAATGATTCAGCTTTCCCTAAAATGAGTCATTTTAAGTTCTACCTAAACTAGGCACCTATGGTTTTCGTTTTCTTTAAATCAGAGTCAGACGTGCGTGATCTTCATTCATTTAAATATGTAGAGATTTAATTCGGAAGCCCCTTCGTACACGCGATGCGCACTTGGCCGCTTTTTGACAGAACTATTGACCAACACGATTGCTACCAAGATCAAGAGCAGCAAGCATCAAGTAGCAGTTAAGCAACATATAGCCGATGCTCGCGCAGGGGCATATAAAACTGGAATGATTCGTGTGCATCATCACGTAGCCAACTAGTCATTTACTGAGTGATTCACGAATGAAGCAGTAATGTTGCCGTTGCTTGTATGCAAATTCTAGCTAGTGTTATCTACTTTACATAAAGAGAAGCGGACTTTTGATCTGTCACACCAAAAGCGCAAAAAAAAGTTTAGTTTGTTTATGTCCACTAGTCACGCAGACAGTTATCAATCTGCTGTATTACTGCCCATTCTCAGCAACACTAGGCGACATTTATGAATGCACGTTTTTGGATTTTCAACTTTTGACGCTGAACCGAGCATTGAAAATCCAACAGCGCGCTTTTCTTAGGATCAATTTCGGTGTCGAATAGTGTGAGAGAAAAAGGACATAAGTCTGCTGAATTACCTAACATGGTCATCTTAAAATTTATACAATGCAATGGCGATACCTACTTAATTTAATGTATGATGCCAGGTGTACTTTTGACCGTAGGACAAAATCGGTCAATAACTCCTATCGACACGTTTGTTAGACATCAAGGGACTTCGTAATTGTCAAACACCCGAGACACTGTTGTAGACGACAATCCATTTAATATAATTTATTTTTAAAACGCTTAAATGCTATCAGCCTCTGTTGACATTTACGGACAAGTCTGCAAAATATCACAGAAACAGAATTAACAACTCAATATCCATTTTGATTTCAAGGGCGTTGTGAGAAACATTGTATGAAGCAAGAAGTTCTTCTGCATAGTCTGTTTGTTTTATACCTAGATTTGAAATGATTTTATTATGTCTTAATAAATCCGGAGAGCCTGAATTTATATTTGTTTTAGCTACCTCTTCTCACGAAAATCTGTTTTTTTTTTGTTGTGTGTGAATTTTAACGCTTTTTCGTGACTTACAACTTAAAAGACACCATAAACTACAAGTCAAATATTACTCTCATTAGCTAGATTAATTCTTCGTCTAATAATACTAAATTACCTGGTTTAATTATGCTCCGCTTGATTTAAATCCTAAACATGCAACGACTCTTCAATTTAATTAATAAAATTTTCTGATACTTTAATTTTATTGATCGATAGTCATACTCAGAATCGTTTAATGCTAACATACTGGCCAGTATGCTAGCCTAGTCAAATATATGACACTATTACGTCCTCAGTTATTTAACACATAGGATATAATGGCACTAGTTAGGTATTCCAAAGCACGCCCAACCATTTGCTGACAGTTCAGTCTAGCTGAAAAAACTGCAAAACAATCAGCCGTTTCATCATCTCTAACCACCAAGTTTTGAAACTCCATGCAATCGTCCGTATCAATCCATGGCTCGAAAAGTAGTCCAATCACAGATCACGACGCACCAGTTACTTACACGAAGCATATTATAGGGTCTAAGGGTCCCAATGAATACCAAGCTGTTTTGAAACACGCCTTATTATTTTACATCGTACATCGATAAATAACGTCAGCTATTCTAAGCTATTAAGCATTTTGAAATAGTTTTGGTCTAAACAACTATTATTATAATGACCTAAACGCTGGGATTATTATCTATAATAACTTTATGTCATATATTTATATTATGTTCATAGTTTAATTGCTTATGAGGTAGTCTTAAATGGAAGTCGTTTGAGGTATGACGCCTATACATACAAACGTTAATACCGACATAAGATCGTAAATTATAATCTTGAGTATTAATTTACACAATAAAATTATTTATTTAAAAAAGGGAAACTAATAAAAATGCAATTTAAATTGCAACTCGTCTTGAATTGTCGTAAACGTAGCTAATTAGAAAAACACATATCTGTTCGTCGCCTCCAGTAACACGTGAGAATGATAAAAATAAACAATGGATATATTTCTCAACGGACCCTCGTCCTTGCCGACTGTGTCCACACAAATGACCTCTTCACATTGAGGCAAATAATATAAACGTTGGTAAAAAGATAATTATAATCACCTGAATATTAATTTGTGTTATCTACCTGCATCAAATTAGTGATACCTTAATGTTGCACATTTATCCGCAATGACATTTCATTGACTATTTCATTTTATTTTATTTATTTATTTGGTTCACCAACAATTGAATACACTGATACAAAGATATGAGTTACATCCAATAGACTTATAGAATAGTGTTCCAATTTCTTACAGGTAAGCACATCATGCATTACTTATTTTTCGATTGATATCGAGTGAGTTCATTCACTTTCCGAACATAATTGTTCTTTTTTCAACCAAATTCCAAATTAAAATCACATGCAATCAAAATAAAAATCAAAATACAATTAAAATCACAATCAATAATAAAATAAAAAAAAAATAAAAAAATTAAAATCAACACTTAAACTTAAGTTAAATTAAAATATAAAAATTAAATTAAATAAACAATACATTAAATAAAAATTAAATGCAAATTCACACTAAAGTGTTTTTACAAGTTTTTGTACATAATACATCGGAACTTACCAAGTGAGTCAGAGTGCACATCGACAAGATCACTGCAGCTGTTTAATAATTTACATAGAAGAACTGCCAAAAATTCAAAATTATTTCTGGGATAAAATTATCTATCGTTGGAAAATTTAGCCCTAAGTTGGGTTATGTAGCATTAAAAGTCCAGTTGGTATGGATACGATAACACTTTTAAGCGACTGAACATCAATAGCCATTTAAAAAATTATGCAAATCATTTCAAACGAAGGTTCCACAAACAAAATAATAATAGCTAAATCCGGCTGCCGGCATAATATTTTTGTTAAAACAATAAAATACAAGAGAAACTTAGTAAAAATCATTCAAATATTTCAACGTATGCCACGTATACATCATGCAAAATGCAAATAGACAAGTTCGCAAATAACGAAACGAAGTTCTATTATTATTAGTCTTATTTGTCAAATATTTCACAACTAACTTTTTTTCAGTTGTATGTATTGGTTCAAAATCATGCACTGAATCAATTCATAAACATTAAAATGCTTATACAGGCAGGCAGGGACATCGTCGCGCAAACTGTAACCATGAATTCAGCACATGATTCTAGCAATCACTGTCCATTTCAAAGTTACCTGGAAGAGATCGCAGAAAGCGATAAGCCATTGTATGTTTTGTAATCGTATTTTTTTATTTTGTATTTTCTGGTGTACAATAAAGTATAAATAAATAAATAGATTCTAGCCCCCTAGCTTTGAAATTGTTCGTCTTTCTGTATAAGCATTTTAACCACTCTACTACTACTAGACTAGATTTTGACATAAGTATGACATATCAGCTGACTCGACGGGATGTTGCGAATTAAGTACGTCATGAAATTCAGAAAATATGTTTACGCGCTAATTTTATACAATATATTTGTGGCAAATATCTTTAATTATATGTTGGGGTCGGTCAAACTTCGTTAGTCTACTACGAAAGTTGTATAAAATAGGTACTACTACACCTATCCAAAAGGTAGGCACCTTAAACTCGCTGGAAATATGTACATATATGTACAACCTATTCTCTTGCTGAAAATATGCAAACGGGAAAAATAAAGATGTTAATAATTCTCTCCGCATTCTTACTTTTACCATTTTTCATACAGAAACAACTTATAAAACGCGATCAAATATTGATAAAAATTACAAAAAAATTGTGTTTCGACGTGACTTTTTAGTGCTGACCATCCACCCAATTTTCTTATTTCGATTCAAAAATTGCATAAAGCCTAATTGATAATCGGAATTTAAAAAAGGTGTAGAAACTGTATAAAAACTCTTTGGTATATTTTTCATTAATTATTTTTTTTTTTTTTTATACGTTTTAATAAGTACATATACGTACGGTGTCGTTAGGTGTGTAACTTTTTATGGTTCCGTACGTCCAAATGAAAAAACGGAACCCTTACAGGATCACTCGTGTCTGTGGGTCTCGTCTTTTCTTATTTGCTTCGAATCTACTGGACCGATGAAATTTATATTTGCTACACTTATGATTTTCTATGACCCAAATACGGACGTGTAACGTAAATAAATTAATTTTGAATATGGGGTCACTTTTGGAGGCAAATTGTTTTTTTAAGTTTTGCTTGTTGTACCTCCGTGTGAAATCAAATGAAAGGGCTTATTGTGGGGGTCTCTAATATGTTGGTTGCTTAGTAATAAAAAAAAAGTTATGTTATGAAGAAAATAGACCCAATATCTCTGATACAACTGATCCCAAATTAAAAAAAAAAAACTGAAAGTTGTTGATTATAAATTCCAGGAAATCCTTTTTTTTGTTGGAGACTATTTTAATTTGACCATCTTTGGTCATGGTTGTCATTTTCATGGTTTTCGGGGGATAGTGCTGATACCGAATAAGATGAAGATTCTGGATTTTAAGATGGCCGCTAACCCAAATAATATAAATAAAATATTTTGAATCGATTCTCATACCCATCAGTTGACGACACGGTCGGCGCAGTGACTGTTTGTATATGTGAGTTTAAATGTTTGTAAACGCTCCCACGGTACAGGAAAAATTCCTAGTGTGCGGCAACTTTAAAAAAAAAAAAGTTCATGTCGATTGTAAAGTCGATACCCAAAATCCGTAAAAAAACGGAACCATAATTTCGTCATGTCAGTCTGTGCGTGCGTTCGGATGTCAATGCCATTTACAGCCATTTTACTTGTAGACTATTAACACTATATCGACGAAAATTTAAAATAAGCTGTATTCTTTGCACCGCAAAATGGTGTAGTAAAATTACGATAAACATAATTAGGGGTGGCATTCCCCATGCATGTAACCGAGGATTACATTTATGCAGTATTGTTGAATCTCATAATTAAAATTATAAAGATTTTTCTAATTGACTTGCTTTTAAAGTCAATCGTTTTTGAGATAATATGGGATATTTTCGTTTACAACCGTAGAATTAACTTTGTTTTTTACAGTTTTTTCGAGAAATTTTATGAAATACAAACTTATTTTTGCAGTCGAGCAAATTAATTGTGTGCATTGTGCATGCGTAAATATTCATCCCAAGTACGGGACCTTTCACTGTGCGTGGTCCGACATACACTTGGCCAGCTTTTTTTTTTAATTTCGTTGGGAAACTACTACAAAAATAAAACAGTTTCTATTACTTAAGTAAACTAATATAAATAAAAACTACCAAGCTCATACAACTAACAAAACATAATGAAATGTAAAGTGTTTGCGAAATTCCCCATTTATAGAATTAATTTATCATCATTCCCAAACTTTTGCTTTTGCATTCTGTAGCAAACTTTAAGAAAGTATCAAAAATTAATAATTGTACTTTAATAAAAATAATTTTGAACAGTAAGCGCATTCCGAAAATAAATTCAAATATAGAAACAATTCGACGCGAAATTGAATAAATGCTTTCGCACATCATTACGATAAAAAAAATTAAAATGGTCGGCGATTTTGAACACAAATTGAGTAGTGGTAATGAATAATATGTGTTATTGGACAAGAACAATGGATACATTCGTCAAATAATTAAACGATATATTATTCATTGCCCCTGTGGTGGAGTTTGGATTTTCGAAGTCCCCAATTTTTATGTTTTTTAGCCTTGACCACCACTGTCATCAAAATGGCGATTATCGCATTTACAGACTTGAATTTAGTAAAGGCAAATAAATAAATAAATAAATATTCCACAACTATCACACAACGCCATCTAGTCCCAAGCTAAGCAGAGCTTGTGTTATGGGTACTAGACAACTGATAAACATACTTATATATTTCTAAATACATAAATATTTTAGATAAATTACACCCAGACACAGAACAAATGATCGTGCTCATTACACAAACATTTGTCCTGGGTGGGAATCGAACCCACGACCTCCGGCATAGCAGTCAGGGTCACTAACCTCTAGACCAACAGGCCTGTCAAATAAACTTACGCGAATAAACTTACGCGCTAAATATGGAAGATTGAATGACGATAGCATATAAGTTTTTTATCCAACTCTCCCTAAATAACGCACATTCATAAGATTTGATGAGTAGCGTAATCAATATTTACAATATCAATTCAGGGTGTCGTATGTCATCATTCCAAGGTATAATGGGACCCGGTACCGAACCAGCGAACAGGTTCGTGTGTTCGGGTCCGTTCGGGGGCGCTTCCGAACTGTACGGTTAATGTATTGGAATTAAAAGATCTGCATCAATTAATCATTTGAAATAATTTAGCTGGTAAGTCATCAAAAGACCGGTTAGAGGTAGTCAAAAGTAAGAATCAAAGACAAAAACACATAACAAAACCAAATGCATATCATAATGGCAACCCACTATTACTCAATCACTATACCGGCTTATGTATAAATAAAGATTATGTACTATGTTGAGAAAAACAAAGCTGAAAGTTTGGCGCTTTGTCTAACGAGTGGACACGAAAGCTTGTCGAATCGTACCAGTATGCCCATACATATGCTACGAGTTCGTTCAAACACGTATAGGAACGTTTTGTACGTCACCCCACGTGGTATGAAAGTGAAATTTTCGGTCAATATTGTCTTAGACCAAATACATAATGCCGACAGAATTACGCGTACATTGTTTACAATGACTCGTTATTATGTTGAATGGTAATTTTTGCGAAACACCAATATTTTGGGCTTATCTGAAAGTGGAAGAAAAGAATGCGGTTCTGTATCAACGCTATGTTTATATAAGTGTTGATATTGTTAAGTGGCATTATTCTTCGAAGGTCACAGTTTAACATGGAAAATATCAAATTAATGATAATGGTTAAATTATAATTTATTTAGGTATAAATACTTGTTTCGAAGATAAATTTTGATCAAAAACGATAAATAATAATTATGAAAACAAGTTTTTCATTCTGCTAACTACATACCACTTTAAATGTTATGCATTTTATGTAATCGGACACAGGATCTATTCTTTAATGTATTTCAATCTATTCGAAAAATGTTTTTTTTTTAATATTAAGATAGGTAGACATACCTACCTATCCATAATTTTATTGTGTAGCGGTATCTACAACGCCACATGCGAACAACGCGTCATACTGACGTCACGCAAATCCTGCATCTCGCAAGCAGAGTTTACCGCGCAATTAGCATAGATACAATTTCCCAACATCAATCGTTGGGCAATTGCCCGCCAGACACAACACCCGTCTGGTCGGAGGATCCTCCCTTTTCTATGGAGGATGAGTGAACTTTACACCCTGTTCCTCACACCTCTATACTGATGACCCCGAACATGAACGTCAGCGCAGCCTTCGTGCAAACACTTCAGCGTGACGTCATCATCATCACTCCCGCAAGCTTTAGCGGCGAGTCACCCAGCCAGCCAGCATCCACGGCTTCAACGGGTATCCTGACCACCAGCATGCAGCGTCCGCGCATACCTGGTCATCACCCTCAGCCTCATCAGTAACCTCGGCACAGCACACTGCACTTTCGGCCGGTCAACAAGCAGAGCACCCTCTCCTGGTCGACGCAGCAGCCAGCCTCATCCCGGCGCTGTACATCCGACGCACTGGAATATAACGCAGCGCCACCCCGACTCACTGGGGACAACTCCGCAGACAGTTCCGACTCACCGTGAACTATGCGGCAACCGGTTTCGACTCACTGGAACCTCAGCTGGCCTGGCAAGCATCGCAAGATACAAGACTCAGTCGACTATCGACCTCCGGTCTCCGGAGGGGAGTGATGTAGCGGTATCTACAACGCCACATGCGAACAACGCGTCATACTGACGTCACGCAAATCCTGCATCTCGCAAGCAGAGTTTACCGCGCAATTAGCATAGATACAATTTCCCAACATCAATCGTTGGGCAATTGCCTGCCAGACAAAACACCCGTCTGGTCAGAGGATCCTCCCTTTTCTATAGAGTATGAGTGAACTTTACACCCTGTTCCTCATACTTCTATAATTGCTTCTACAAAAAGTTATTTCAAAATTGGTAATCTCATCAGTTAACATCATCTCGATATTTCAGAAACGAAAAATCTTAGGTAAGTATTGATGCAGTTCATAAAAGTCTAAAAAAGGTGCATAAAAAAACAATGAATTTCGAAAAAACAATTTGCTTTTTCACGACATTGAACGACCTCAAAAACCTGTCGACGAAAGAACCTAGGTTGAATATTTATCCTTCTAGAAAGGGAAATAACATCACATTGTGGCTTTTAGTTAGTATACATATTCGTACCTATGAACGGATGAGTATGTTGCTGAATACTGGTATTCGTCTGCAACTGGGTAGTTTGGAAGCCGACCTCAACATAGTTGGGAAAAGGCTAGATTGATAATGATAATAATAGGGCTAGGCTAGGCTTGATTGATAATGAGTACATTGGTACTTTGATCTAGAGAAGCTCTAACAAGATGATTGCTGTTTTCCTTTAGCTTTGGGTGCCACAATATAAACCGAACAGTTTCCTATAGCTTTTGTCTTCCAGCTGTGACACACAGTCGAGTCAAAGTGCCTATCTTTTTCGCAAAAATAGATAAACATGAAGGCGTGACGTAGATGATACTCGAATTAAGTGCGTAGGCGATGGGCAAATTCGATTGTTTGCATTGTCTGTGCTCGGATGAGCTCGTGATGTCATCGGACAGGTTTGGAAGCTCCAGCCACTTTCACTCAACGATCACATGGAGTGGACACTTGACAATTGTGTAACAAGCCCCATGCTTATGTCAGACAACGTTTGCAGGAGTGTTATGTACTAAGCTTTCATTGAAGTTGTGAACTTTTTTCTTTTATTTGTGAAAATACGATTATTAAGATTATAAAGAAGTTGCTACAAGAAGTTTTCGTACCTATTATTAGTTAGATAATAAAGGATATTACTATGTTTTCCAAACTGTGATAATCAGTGAAGGGCCAATATTTAAAGATCATCTATACGGAAAAGCTTCAGTTTGTATAAAGCTATTCTTTTTTGAGGAATTCTAAACGCACCTTGTCATTTCAGGCTTCCTAGTAACACCATAGTTCGAAGGTTGTTTACCTTAATTTGTGTTGTTGCGTTATTTATTAATTAAATTATTGCATAGAACCTTGAACAGAATTTGATACGTTATTTAGAACCTCCCACAATACTTCGAATATTAGCTACGCTATACGCACCCGCACCGCTGAACCCAATCTAAAGCTGGTTGTCCACCAAGAGTTAGCTAAGTTAGCTTAGCTTCGCTGGAGAATTTTGCATATTGATGTATAAGTATCTGCTCTTGCTTGGTCTTCAAATGCCCACAGAGGGAGCACGTTAGCTAAGTTAAAGCTCTTGTTCGACAACCTGCTTATAACCAGTTTTTCACGGCACTGATTATAACATAGAAATCATGCGTATACTAAGTTTAATAACTCGATTCTAAATTATGGCAGACATTTCAGACAGTCACAAGTTCGGACACTTTCCGGACGCATTTCATTCAAGCTCGATAAGACCACGTCTGGACTGGTCGGGAAATCGATTGTGCCATAAATTACACCACGTGGGCTTAAAATTAAATAGAGACGAGACAAAAGGATGAGACATAAGACCCTGCTTGCTGGTGGAGTTCAGGCTTTACAATCACGTGCCATGTTTAAACATTGCAATAGTGCAGATATTTACATAAACTGTTCTATTGCGAGGTTACCTGCTTGTTGCGAATACGTTCAAACTCGGAAAATAGCAGATATTTTACAAAATTTGTTCCTTATTAGTCCTCACATTGATAAGAAATAATTCAATAAAACATTATTTCCAAATGGGCGTCCTAAATTACATACTAAATTATTTCATCGTTAATTTTAATAATACGTAGGTAGATACCTACTTACAATAAATATTATACACAAATAAGTAACAAGTTCGAAAGAAAATAGGGAAAATATTTCTACATTATTTAAAGTCTATAGTCAATGGAGTGAGAAATTATGGTCGAAAAATTTCATAATGTCACAATTTGAGGCCTTGACCTTCGTTCACAATAAGCAATTTATAAATTCCTCGGTCTCGACTAGCCACCACATACAATATAGTTTTGTAATTGACCCAAATGTAGGGAATATTCTCACAGTCTCATAATCTCGAATGCATGTATCACGAGTGTGTAAGTAATTACGTTTATCATATGACTTTTCTTAAGACAACCTACCCACATTCGCAAAAGTGAAAGTTGTGCGGTCACCACTTACAATCGAATAAATATTAACCCATGTATTACATAATAACTATAATATTACCGGGTTTTATGCCATACATTCAAGTTTATAGACGGTATTTATTCGATACTTTAAAAACAATAACAACTCGAATGGTACACTTATAAAATATGTAGTTCTATAAAGATTAAAAAGTCTATGAAATAAAATAACAAGTAGAGTTAAACAGCGCTTAGTTACTGGCTTGTTGTCTCTTAAACTTTACTAATTTTTACTAATTTTTAAATTGTAATGAGGACTTGCTTTGTTTTGATAATTGTACGAGTATGAATTCATATTATATTAGTCAACTTTAACTCATAAATGGAATGCAGGTGTATCTTACGCGTGTCTAAATAGTTTATTGTCTGTTAATATAACTGACAGCAGATTGGCATAGGGTACGAAGTTCCTACAGCGATAATTATTATGATATCGCTAACGGCGAAATGTAAATAAACAAATTGCACCGCAAAACTGGGACACCATAAACGATGGACGTTCACCGTGTCAGTAGCGCATAAATTGTCGCGGGTACGCGAAAATTTACTTTTGTCACCGAATACGCAACCGCCTGGGAAGATAGCGTCATCGCCGAACGTAACCGCGGAGTTTGATAACTTAACTTTCTCTCTGGGCGCTGCGCTGGCGGCGCTGCCGGCTGCTGTACAGCTGAGGGAGCCTCCAGACAGCAGCCTCATTCCGTCATTACCGTCGAGCCAGCACGTTCGCGGCGAACGGAGCGCGCTCGCCAACCGCTCCCGCGAAAATCACGAAAAAAATTAAATCTACACCGATATTCGACCGTTCGATAATAAAAACAAAAAGTGATTTCGTTAAAACTAGTCGTGCGGTTTTGTTCGAATTAATGTTTTTTGAATAACTTTTATTAAGGTGTTTCATTGTCAGCAGCATGGGAACTAATAAAAAGTAAGTTAGTTTTTTTACAAGTGATTTCTAAAAAGTTTTAATTAACAATAGGATGTTATTGGCTCTAAAACATTCGCAAATCGCAAATATATTAAGTGCTTGAAATTTTTGACAAAATGAGAACGGTCACATAGGGTCCTATGCCATGGACCCTAAAGTAATCATCATCAAAGCCACCATTTTGTTATCAGTTAATCTCTATTATAGTTTCACAAACTAAAGTACCTATGAAGTGTCAAATCAACTGCTAAATTCCGCTCCTTTATCGAATGTAGGACAATGCCAATCGAGGCTGACAGTTCAACTCGCTAGAATATTCAAATGTTAAGTTATAACATCATGTTGTTAGAGTATTTTGTAAGACAAATAATTATGGTGGTGATATTCAAATAATAGTGACCTAATTGGCAAACCCGTGTGCGATTTATTTTTAATTATATACTTCTAGTCAGTCTGTACTAAACAACGATAGACAGACATACAATTAAATGTTAGGAACCTAATATCTATCTTCAAAGTCTAAACTCGTTTTCTCAAACTTGAATGCCAATTTTTGTTTCCAACTTCATTATTGTCTTTTTGGAGACGACAAATAGTAACAGTCGCTTAACTGCAATCGACCTTATTGCTGTAACCTTGCCAGTTCAAATCACTTTATTTTAGGCAAAGTAACTGTTGAACTTTGAGTCCAGTTTACCTGTGACCTACGACCCGGGAATCGAGGTCTCTTATTAAGCCTAACGTGTTCAGACATCATGAATAAGGGATGTGTCCTACATATCTAATAGCAATTTCCTGATTGTGAACTTTAAAGTGGATGTCTTATTATGGTTTCTTCCACTTATGAATTACATAAGTTTATTTCCTGATGCATAAGTTATTTAACAGAAGATATGGCTCGAGGCTTACTATTTAAATAAAAATATCTATAGCTATTTTATGTTTCTCGAACATGGAAAGTGGCGTGTAACAAAAGCAATATTTGATGTTACGTGTGGTACTGTAAACATTTAAGTAATATTTATGTAAGCGTTTGTAATAATTGAGTTGAGAAATGTATATAAATACTAAAAAAAAATAACAGGTTGATGTTTGTGAACAAGTGTTGACGAAAAGCTCTATCTGTGTGTCTAAAAATAGATAAGATAAAAAATCACAGAAGCCATTTAAAAAACCGATTGAAAAACGTTGCTTAAAAACTCTGCTATTGGGTGGCTTTCCTCATCTGATCCATGCTTCATCTTGCACCAACAATTACATGTCAGACCAAATCGCGGTCACTAAATTGTAATTACAATAGTGACAACCTCTTTTCGGTTTAGTGGGTATTGCTGATATTGTATAATAACAGTTTATGTCATCGTGTTGCTAGCGTCTTTCTTGAACAACAGACACATGAATGAGCATCTCAATTGCCTTGCAAGTACTTTCCTACTCTTTCACTGAGCCATTTTTGTTTTGTTTACTTCACATTCTTTTATTTTACATGTGTTGAAGATGGAATGTTGTTTTTTTAACGTAGACCGTAGACAAACATCCGCAATCATTGGCTAAAGACTTATAAGAATACCAGTTATAAAACAAATAAGGCCCAATATGGAATAAGGATGTGAAGTTGAAATTTTATTCACAATTAAATTAAATGAACCTCTCCTCACTGTGGCAGGTAAACGCCCTAACAAGGTCACTTTGAGGTTTTTGATGAAAAGGTTAACATTATGGATTAATAAC
This sequence comes from Apamea epomidion, assembly GCA_947507525.1. Taxonomy (NCBI): domain Eukaryota; kingdom Metazoa; phylum Arthropoda; class Insecta; order Lepidoptera; family Noctuidae; genus Apamea; species Apamea epomidion. The sequence continues at coordinate 9,421,156 of OX382232.1, forward strand.
TTTAAATGTTTATTTTCTGTTTTCTTGTTATGGTTGGACATGATATTTTGTTGTGTATTCTATGTAGTTATCACATAATGAGTCTTAAACAATACATTTACCTACTATCAAAATCAAATGATATTATTTTTGCTTTTGTTTATTTTGATGTAGGAGGATAGGTACCAAAAATAGGTTTAAATATCAAATGCTATTCATGTCAAGGACTGACTGATTGAATGATTTAGTGTTTACTCGCAAACTTTTATTCATTTATAAATATTTCTGCTAATGAGCTGGCCAAAATATATTTTTATAATATTTTGTTCAGTTTTGTCTTTTAATTATTAATAAAATACGTGATGTCAATTTGCATGTCTTGCAGTATCATTTATAAGGGTTTGTCTCTATTAGTTTTATCGAGATAATCACAGTAAGCTTTGATTCTTAAAATTTCGCCAGAGCAATTAAAAACGTCTATCAGAGATAATAACCATCATATAAACTGTATTATGTTATAAAATTATACTAAGTATTACAAGTGGAATGTGAGCCTGGAATACCTGCAATGATTGAGTTGTGGTTAACCAAAGGTGTAATGTAAATTCAAACGTGATTTACAGCTGTTCCTATCGCATAAAGTGACAAATTGTTCGCAATCTGATCCATATAACTTAAAAACAATTGAATTTCTGCTAGCGAGTTTTGTCAAAAAATAACATGTTTTCTTTCCCAAATAAGGCTTCTAAAAATGTACGTCTAACAAAGACTGTCTACCTCATTTATAAGCAGATTATTTCATGCATAGAATGGTCGACAATCGCTACGAAAACTACGCCAAGAAGCCTTTTTTTTTCAGGCCCTTTAAAGCGTCAAAAGGCGCCCGGGCTTTGGAGATAAGACCGGGGAGTGAGGGATTATTGCCCCACTAAAACCACCCCGGTGGTCACCATTTGCACATGGAAGGGGGCACCGTTACCTCTTAAAAGACCGACTAAACCCCTCTGTGCAACGCCTGTTAGGGCACATCCCTGGGGAGACAGTAAAGGGGTCTCCCCAAAACCTAACTGTGCAAGAGTGCAAGGCAGCAGGTGACAACTGTGCGCCGTCTTCCCTGAGATCAACGCCATGAAGCCTACGCTAATTGTGTATTTTTAACCAACGAGTGAAGCCATAAGCCATAAGCCATAAGCTCGTGAAGTCATAATAAAGGAACGAAACGTAAACTAATTTTAAGATCTATTCACCTACATATTTAAAAAATAACTTAACGCCAAGTTTTAATTAATTAATATTGTAGGTAATAAAACAACACAGGCATTTGGATGCACGTGACTAGACTAAGTACCTAAGTTATTTCTCACAGTAGCCACAGGTACCAAGTGTTACTTGTTAACAACCAGTATTTGAATAATGTGCATGTTATGTAAGTACTTGACGTAGGACAATTAAATGTAGATACCTGGATGACCTGTCTTCCTTATTGCTGTTCATTGCATAATACATTTGAATTAACTATAAACCTTTGGAGACAAATTGTCTGCATGTACGTCCATAACGAAAACACACACACGCCCACAAATTCGAACAATTAATCTCAATCAATTTGTTACAATCATGAAATGAAATTGTTTATTCTGCAAATAGGATATTGAAATCACTTTCACGTGTCATATAAAACAAATAAGCTAGATGGAGTCGACATTTCCTACCTGACTACGAGGAAACCCTGAGAAAAAATTGTGAAACAAGCTCAAGATCAACTCATGTTCTGTAGAGTTGTCCTTATAGCAAACAAAGCTCAAACGAGGGTTTATGAAGGTACGGTTTTACAATAATCTGTAATCAATTCAATATCCGTAAGATCTGGAGATGATGACTGAATACCTATTTTTGCTAAGAACAACGTAATTTTCCCTTGTACATTTTCCACTGAAAAATATAAATTAGAAGTAAGAGAAACTGAGGGTTCCTTCTTGTATGACAGGATATGTAAATGATCATATACCTATTAATAATTGAGAGGATAACACTTAACTTTAATAACATACCATTTCAACATAAATTAATCATTCCGCGTAAGATGAACTCATCATTGATATGAACACATTGGCATTTTCTTAATAATAATATAATCGTCATGAGGAAAATTCATGTAACTTGTTATTGTTATCCTTATAAAGCAAAAAGATTTTGGTAAATTATTCTTATTGAACAAACCCTGAACTAATATGGGTCTTTCAATCATATTACTAGACTAGTTCTAGGTGTCATACCCATGTTTTAGACTTGCATTTAGACGCCCCCTTAGCGCTTGATTTCTTAATAAACTGTAGTTTCTCTAAATTTATATTACCAGAAAACCATTTTTTTCATAATCAATGGTAAAGGTAATGAAACTCTGAAAGAAAACTGAAAAACAAAATAAGAATAAGTTGCACGATACCATTATGTACGCATGCACCCTTTATGAAAATGTAAACATTGTTCCCAATTCATCGCAATACCAAAACTATTTGTATCACTGCATAATCAGCCTTTATTGTTCCCACTGCTGGGACACAGGCCTCCTCTCTGTGATAAGGAGTGGGCCATAATCCACCACATGGACCCAGTGCGGGTGGGTGGATGTCGTCGATTTTTTGGTTCCAAGACATGCCGGATTCCTCACGATGTTTCCTTCACAGTTTAGAGAGCAGTGGTGGAGAAATTAAATACACAAATAAAATGCCAGCTTGGGTTCGAACTAACTAACCTACAACTCGGTAAGTCAGGGTCGACACCACTGGGCAACCACTGCTCTTTATATAATTAACAGCTCCTAAACATGTAACTCAAGCCATGCGATTGATAAGCCAAAAGTTGACGCAATGTTGCCATGACACAGGCAGAAATGCAGGTCGCAATTGAAACATGGCGCACGCGGCGCTGGCTCATCGAAGTCGTCGCTAGTACACACTATTGCGTAACCCCTGCCACTGGATTACGCGCATGCGTGACTTCAATCTAAGCGACATATTAAGACCAACGATTTTGGGGCAGGCGAAAGCTATGCGGGCGATTTAGAAGTAATTCGATGAAGTTCCGATTACGACTAATATGTTGGTGGAATGTGATCTAGGTCATCAAAAAGAGTGATGTTATGCTTTAGGTAGCACCTTGCCAGGATTCTAAACTATCTCAACCCAATTTATCCGAAGAATGCTACAGATGCTATGAAGTCTGCATGGGCAACGTGTGTACATTGACTGCAGTACACTCTGCCGTAAAAATTTAAACAAACCGTGCTATCTAGATATAATAATGAACCCCAACATTTAACCCCAGGAACTTAGTACTGAAAACCTACGGCAATTGGAAAAGTTCTAGTAGTGTCGCCATGTTTTTTTTTTTCTCAATTCTTTTGTCATCGTCTACCTAGCCTAGCCTAGCAACTATGTTGGGCTTGGCTTCCACTCTAACCGGATGCAGCTGAACACCAGTATTTTACATGGAGCGACTGCCTATCTGACCTCCACAACCCACTGGGTAATACGATACCCCTTGGTAAGACTGGGGGCCTACTCCGAAGTGCAAAGTGCGAATGTTCGGATCGTACCGACACATGGCCGAACCGAATATTATTGAAAATTGCGAAAAAAGGTCGGATCGGCTCAGTTGGGTCGGGACCATAGTCAATATTCGAAAGAGTGTAGGAGTGTAGGATCGGAACCGACTGAACCAAATAGTAGCTTCGTAGCAGGAAACGGGCGAACATTCGGCTGATACTACTTCGGAGTAGACCCCGTGGTTGTCAGTCTTTCGGGATTCGGACTACCCGTAACGACTATCAAAGAACCACGAATAACAGGTGGGACTAACGGCTTAACGTGCTTTCCAAGGCACAGAGGGGTCTCGGTACGTTAAGATGGTCACCCATCCACAGACCAACCGCGGCAAGCGTAGCTTAACCTGATCGATCGACCTGTGCGAGTGTTATTATTTAGCCCCGGACCCCTCAAATTTAGCCACGGACCCATTTTCTTTATCTCGATACAAAAGCGTTTACACACGCATTATTTAGAATCTAACAGGTTTTGACAAAATCCCATCACGCAATGTTTCTATTTCTACATAATCCTAAAAAATGACACCGATTAAGATTGTTTAGTAACAAACGACCCATTGTTTATCCAAATCTGAGGTCAGCACACGACACAAACTGTCCCGAACATGCGTCGTGCACTCGTACCGTTACGCAACTCTATGGGACCTCAGCCTTCGACTTGCGCTTACGCAACAAGTTTTCGATTTCTTCCAGCCCGGGGCGCATTCGCTTTCGTTCAACGCGGCTTTGTCGAGTAATGGCCACAGATTATTGCGCGTTGCTTACTAGTTTGAATATATTTCTTCTAAAATTGTGTTTAATGTCCATTGTGTTTTAATTTATAGCTTCACGCTCGTTTTAGCTACTGTTGTTATTTATCACGTCTCTCAGTCAAGTAGACATCTCGAAAAGACACAGATTTTGACTCTACTAAAATTGAAAATGAATTGCCCTCTGATTAATTTAACAACAATAGTATCTTTGGAGATACCATTGCTGTTAAATTATCCATCCATCCATTTATATGCCAGGTGTAGGCACCTGGCATATAAATAACGAGACACTTTGGGGTCACAGTGCATCTCTACATCAGCAGGCTCCTGGGAGATAATAATATACTAGATGTATAAAATTAAACATTATACACGTGTGGCTTATCTCTGTACGAATCTCGGCCCATTCATGAACCGCTGGTTACGTAACCCCGCATTAACTCAAGAGCTGTCAATCACGGCAGCTCATTATATCAATATAAACATTAAATAACTTCATGTATTCGAGTTCACGGAAGAACATGTATGTACAACCGGAACTCTGATAGGATTCCTAGTAAATATATCATTAAAAGGCGATTGTAAATGATGATACGATACCTTTTACGTTCACGACTAGATCCGTGTGAAGAAGCGCAATTTAAAAACAAACATGACAGAATTACCAGAATTTGAATCCTTATTATGTCCTATTGTTAATAGGTTTTTACATTGAATCATCCGAAGATGTGCACGAGAATAAATTATCGTGTGACGCTTATCGTAAATCCTCTCAGTGCATAACTCGTGCCAAGGTAAATTACAACTAATTAATTCGAAGGGTTATTTATATGACCATTGTTAATAACTTGGCAATAATAACAATCCGTCGTCTGATCAACAGACGACGGATTGTTAAATTAAAGTTAAGTTGTAAAGAGCTTACCGAATGCTTGCTCTCAACTTGTCATTCAACATTCGCCATTCAATCACCGGCCGCGCCTTCCCCCTGGTGTAATCGGATAATGTTAATTTAATTTAAGTATGCACTAAAACGATTTTAATTTACGTACCTATGTGCTGTTAACCCTTAGTTTACCTGTACTACAGTTAGCTATTAGTTAACTTTGTTATCACATCTCGGAAAGCTATATGAATTAACGTCAAAGTTTAACTTTGCAACGAACTTTGTTTTTCAGAACCCAAAAAAACAGACTTTTATCGACAAAAAAAAAACAATTATTATTTGACATTGTCCTTTCTCTTAGATTGTTAACAGTGCATAACAAATGCGTAGAGTTGCTCAGTCATAAACCCGATGTATATGGCGACGAAGGCCGAATGACCGACTGTAAGTGTTACGGTCGCTTTGCCGACGGTTAGGTAATAGCGCGTGCTCATCATTACGGCATAACAACAGAGTAATAATGAATTTTCTTCCTTCCTTACATATTGCACAATATTACTGCATGCCACTGACATAACGGTTGCTGTGCCTACTACATAAATCTTGCGTGTGAGCATTAACTTAACCATAATTAAGTTGGGTCCTATTATCAAGTTTCTGAAGAAGACTACACGGAAACAACGCAAGGTAGCTTCCGGTTCAATCTTGGGAAGCACTAATGTTTCGTGCCCAAACAACGCAATAAAACAGTATTGCAAACGACCTAATCATTCTTTATTATAGTTCATCGTTTTGTAATGCTGATGCCAGCTAATACGTTTAGAATCTGATAGTTATTAGCAACGTGAGCCTTGCACCTGACCGGAACTAAAAAGGCGAGGTTCCACTAATAACGTTATTTTCCTTACCTTTTATGTGAACTACTGAACATTGGCTTGGAACCCGACTGTAGATATCAAGGCTACAAGTCATTTAAAGCGTGAACTTGCCCCTTGAAATCGACTGGTTAATTTCGTATTGATTACAAAACTGTAATTTAACAGAACTAAGCTTTCTAATGCGGCATTGGTAAGAAAAGCATTTTGTAACTTTTGATTTACGTTGAGATTCAACGCCCAACAATCAAATATAGAAGATCTTTTATTATACCGTAGGCTATGCATAAAGGTAAAACATCCCAATGATAATAATTATGCTGTTTCTCATATTCAACAAGTCTTAAAAGTTACTACTAATATCGAGAGCGGTTATTATAGCATATCTATCAAAATCATGTTGATTACTATGTAACTTCATTTTTTCTACAAAATTATTTACAACCCAATACTTAGGATATGCATATTTCCCGTTTCTCTTAAAACATACCAAATTAGCTATCTACCAAATAATGATTTATAGGCAAAATAATACATAAGTAATTCATATCAACAAGCGATTATTTTGACTGGCATATCGTTCCGTATATTTTTTGCCGTGCAGATTTTTATGAAAAGACTTCAATGAAGGTTAACTAGGCAATTAGCGAAGATCTTTTTTAGGTGTTTTTAGAGAAACATAGGTACAGTTATTCAGAAACCTAAGAATTTAAAAATGCATGGCTTCTACTACCTCTAAAAAGTAGCTTATTAGTGTATTTTTTTATCTACCTAAAATAAATACATACAGGCAACTCACAGCGGAATATCTCAGATTATTGTAGGCAGTAAATCTGCGTACAGAACTTTGACCCCCCGGAGGAAAATTTCGCAACAGAAACATTCATACACTGACTTGGCAAATCACATTGCCACAGTTAAGGAGTAATTCGACGAATGAAATGCTCGTATTGTGGGGGCTGGTCGTTTGGCCCACCAGATTGCGTTATTCATAAATCATGACGTCACATTATAATCCATTCTTCAATCTGTGCGTGTGGTTTCCCACTCTGATGTATTTATGACCTCACCAGAAGTTAGCATCCTACTTTTTATACGTATTACGTATGAGTGGTTCAAGTTCTTTTGTATAAAGTTAAAATCCAAAGCGGAACAGTTGATTGTTATTGAATATTTTTTTGCGGGAATATTTTATTGAATCATCAATTGAATATAGGGATCATACTTGCCAGTGTTCGTGATACAACAATGGTAGGTAGGTACTCCGATAGTAGACTCTGACATAGTCTTTTGTAAGCGCTCAAACGTATTTAGGTATGCATGTAAGGCTTTAAGCTTTTCCGAACTTTGATAGGGGTACCATATATATAATCTAACTAGTTTAAATTAGTTTAATGGATTTAGCCCTCCGGACATTAAAAGCCATTTAACTCGGACTTTATCCACTGTAATAGTGCCCTACTGACATTTGCTTAAATGTCTACATAATAACGAAATTGCAGATAATGTAGGTAGGTAAGTCACAAAGCAATTCTAGTACTTTTATTTTATTGATTACAACCGGTAATGTTTTATGCTTCAAGCTGTCCCAATAAACCTATAACTTTTCTACAAATAAGGTATCATGGACGCTGTACAACTTATCACGTCTTGCCAGAGGTCACGACTAAGGTACACATGTTAGGAAGTAATCAGAGGCCAATCAACCTCTCTTTAAACTATTATCGACAATAATTACAATCGCGCCGCAGTAATAAGACATCTAATAAAAACGTTAAACAAAGGAACTGCGCTTACGCTTTCCGTGGTTTCAATTTGTCTGGTTGGATAGAGACGTCCGATCACTTCTAATTTTCATCTTGTAGATGTAGATGAACAATAGTATACATAGAATCTATTGGCACTCTATAAATAGCTTCATATTAGAGGGGCTTGTAGCTAAGTAATAACAGCCGCATGTGTCGATCGATCAAGTTAAGCTACGCTTGCCGCGGTTGGTACGTGGATGGGTTACCATCTTTGCATACCAAGACCGCTCCTTGCCTTGGAAAGCCCGTTAAGCCATTGGACAGCTATCATTCGTGGATCTTTGACAGTCGTTACGGATAGTCAGAAACCCGAAAGTCTGACGACCAGTCCTATCAAGGGTATGGTATTACGCAGAAACTGGGTTGTGGAGGTCAGATAGGCTGCCACTCCATGTAAAATACTGGTATTCAGCTGCAGACACATTGATATAACTGAAATATCTTCATATTATTTCAAACATGCATTTATGTTCTTTACCTTGTAGATGCCGAGAATTCAAATTGATCAGATGAGAATATCGTTAGACTTAATTAAGTACCTTCTCATCGCAAACAAAAAACAATCGGGTCCCTTAATGTTTTCTAATTGGTTTGCTATCGTATATCTCAAGTGCGTGATTGAGCTGTAAGCGTTTTGCACGTAAAAACTAAAAGCTGGGTCCATTGTGCGCTCATCACCAATAATTGCTATAGACACTTCGATTAAATACATGTCTGTGGCCAGTGGATCGTTGCTAAGTGTTATGTCTACTACTATTAAAAAAGTGACGACATATTTAGTATACACGTCGATCGACACCTTAACATTTAATCAACTTGTCAAGAATTTGCCAAAAAAATACGACTGATGTTTCCTGCTTATGTTAATGTGTGTTTAAACATCACAGAACACGCATATTTAGGTAGAGCAAATCTTTTAAATTCTTGGTAAAGTATTCAACACTAAAGCACGTCACTTGTAAATCAGGTTGGGTGTCGTCAATTTAAAATTAAAATAAGATAGACACATTTTATAAGCTACAATCTAAGCATAATATCGGCAAACGTCACACGCTAGGTGTTCCCAAACGTAGGCTAAAGATATTTATGATTTCCGATTTAAAAATGATTGTAGCCGTGAGAAAGTATGTTTATTAAGCCTATTAATAACGTTAGAAGCAGATTATCAGGCGGAAAATTAACGTTAAAAAACCAGTTATTGACATTTGTTGTTAAATTGTTTTGCGTAACGCGCATCGTCTATCATATCAGAAACAAGTTACTGAGGAAAAATACTTCAGAAAAAACCTCAATGAAAACCTCAAACGGCGCAAATATAACAACCTTATTGGGAGCTATAATTATGTTTGAGCCGTTTCGGGTTGAAACACTAGGGCCTTGGGGTCCGAGTGCTCATCGAATTTTTCGGGACATCGCGAAGCGGTTGGTTGACTCTTCACGTAACCAGAGGGCTGGCCTATTTTTAGCCCAAAGAATTAGCATTGCCATCCAACGTGTATATAATATATTTTAGTCTTAGCTTGTAAATTGTAATTGTTTTATCTTTGTGAATAAAATATTCTGAGTTATTTAGGTATTGTCGGTATTTGACCGCTCCGACTTTGACAAGCGATCGTTGAAATAGGTGTTAGTAGAAAAATTATTAGGTATAGGAAAGTGCTATATTTTATGATGCAATATGACAATCAAAATTGTGTCATCAATAAGGTAACTTCAATTTTTCAAAATGAGTACTGGGTAGGTACGAATGTTTAATTGTCATGATACTGTAGATAAGGCTTATTATTCGATAGCACATTTATGTTTTATCAAAAAGGGGTAGTCTGTTTTAGAGGTAGATAAACTAGAATAATGTTACCGTAGGACAATGAATAGAATATAATTACCTGAATTTCATTAAAAAAACGAGCAAAAAACTTTAGTGCCTGAATGGAACAAGACGTGAACCGAGTTTCAAGACATTTCGTTGACCAACCATGTATTTCACCAGTCTAAATACCGGCTGCTAAAAATCGAGCACCTCTCAAGGTTAAGAGCAAATATTCAAGAGTTTCCAATTCCCAATGGTTTTAATAGCAATGTTTTAGAATTTCGGTTATCTATATTAATGTTACCTCTTTAACAACCAACAATAATTTTAACTAATGATCCGATTCCGAAAATTATTTCGTTATATGACGCCATAAAATATTATATGTTAACCAGAAATTTCTCGCGGATGAAGTCACAGGCAGAAGATATATGTAACTTAGGTAAGTAACATGTAACTTACTGCTAATAATAAGTTAATAAGGGACATAACAATCTCTGCGGAAGAATTTTGTTACTATGTGGAATATGTTACCACGATAACTTTATAATTGATCTAAATATATTTTTTTTTATTATTTTAGATAAGGGCTGGTATTATTTTAGCGAATGGCTGGTTTTTTTTTAAACAAACATAAAACAGCTAGGTTTTTTTGGAACCAAACTTAACTTTACTCGTAAATGCTTAGTATCCGGTTATATCAGCTTATCTACTGACAGTCTTATAAAATAATGGACCCTTTGTATTATAAATATAGACAAGATAAGATATAGTCACAATAAACTTATTTGTAGAATTACCTATTAGTCTTCGTCGTGTGATTGCATTATCTAATATGGAAAGGAAAAGCTTCGTAAAACACAAAACACGTCTTTGTATTAACTTTATGAGTTCTTAGAACTAATATTTTAACACTCCCATCTGAAGTGTTTATTTTAGAATATTAATCTCTAATAATTTATTTAAATAAACATACATTTGTTACATCATTAGTTCTATAGGGGCACGATGTTTAATATAATATGTCGAGGCCCTTATAATGCTATAAATTTTCACTTTTCCTTATATCGAATCGAATTTATATGTTTTTTCCTGAATTTACGACAGTTTCAACATGTTAAATGTCCGGTTGTCATATAATTCATTTGTGTCGGTAAATTAGGTAAACTAGCTAGCTGATAGTTGCATTGAAAACTTTGCCAGTGAAGTAATGATAGAGTAAAGAATCTCGATAATAATGACTTGCAGGAGTAGTGGTTGTTACACCGTCGTCTGTTGTACTCCGCCTGACTGGACAAAAGCGTGTGATACATACATACATAATTTTCAATACTGATTTTCACTTTTGAATGTCTCACACGTTCAAACCAACAAACTAGCATCACATTGTGGGAGATTAGGTAACCGTTTTTCCCCGAGCTCGGCAGGGTTTTCGCAAGCGCGTTGCCACACTGAGTCTACGTTAATTGGCGTGGCCTATAGCACATTTATCCAATAACCACACCGTACTGGGAGTGTTAAATTTAATTTGGTAGGGTAACCATCACGTGATGTTTGAAGTTTTAGCGTTAACTTGGTCACCGCGGGGTGATCAAGCGTGCAGATCGATAATTGTCTTTGATTTCCGCTTCGCAATTAGGCAAATGTTTACTTTCAGTTTTTATTTATTCTTATTGTCCAAGTTAACACCCACATATTCATAATGTACCTACTAGTCACCTAATTAGTGGACTAATAGTAATTCTACGTGATTAAGGTCTACTCAACTTACTTGTAATAAAGGTATTTTCACGAACAGAACTTCATCTGTAAATAATCCGCCAACAAAGCACATAACTTATTGCACACTAAACTGATAACATTATAAAAATAATTAAGAAATTAAATTAAGAAACAATAACAAGAGAAATACAAAACACAATCTTCAGACTTAGTTTTTTTTTTATCTAAAAAATAATGTCAGAAAAAATTGTGAAAAAGTGAAAAAAAAAGGAAAAAGGAAAATCCCTTTATACGAAAAAAGTGTTTAATGAAGTCATGGAATTACTATTTACTATTACCTAGTAACATTTAAATACATTTCGGGTTTTTTTTTTTTTTTGATGACATGTCACAGTGTTCATTCTCGTAATTTTAAGAACGTCCACAGTCTGATCTCAGTCTCAATCTGTCAAAAATACGTCTAATTTCCCTACATTTTGACAAGTTTTGACATTTGTTTGTCACCGAGATGAGACTGCGACTAGATTTTGAACGTTTTAAATTACGGGAATACGGGCCCTGATATGGTTTGTCTTGGTATGCATAAATCCATTCAAATATTTTGCAGTCATACAAGAAAAACAAACAGTATTAGGGTGGGGACTCACGTGATACGATAACGGTTACCGGTTGCTTAAGACCCGCATGCACGTAAACACATTAACTTACGTCACCGAAACATACGCATAATGCGGAAACATTAACGTGCGAATGAGCCTTTTTGTACACAATAAAAAGTACTAAACGATAGGCAATTAATCTGTTGTCAAACATTTTGTATTTATATGCTGGTGACTAATATATCCAGTCTTATTCGTCTAAAATTACATGACTGATTGACTGAAAGCAAACGCACAGCCCACCTACATCTTTAAAGATAGAATATATATTTTGAAGCGCGCTGTGGGGCTCCATAGCTTCCAAATATATATTCTATCTTTCGTAAGAACGTAACGAACGTACCGTACGTAACAAACTCCACGCATAGCCTGCTGGCTATGCTCGGAGCTTCTTTGAAAGATACAATCAGAATGAAGTTATCCGGAAAAGAACCGGAGTTACCGACATAGCTTGCAGAGTAAGCAAGCTAAAGTGACAGTCGGCTGGCCAAATTTGCCGAAGGACCGATAGCCGGTGGAGCAGACGAGTCCTAGAGTGGAGACCTCGTATCGGCAAGCGTAGTGTGGGACGCCTCCCTGCTACGAGTAAGTAGATGCTCCGATGACCATACAGAGATGGCTAGGACAGACTGGATGTGAAAAGTGGAGGACAGGGTGTTCTGGCGCTGTCTCGGAGAAACTTATGTCCAGCTGTGGACTGCGATTGACTGACTTGATTGATGTATTTTGAAAATTAATACTAATAGGTTCTTGCGTGACAGATTAACTGAAATGCACAGCCTACCTATAGGGACAAAATTACCTAAAGATAGAATATTTGGACAATCTATATATATAAAATTCAAAGACTGATACCTCAACGCACAGCCTAAACCGCTGGTCCTAGAGACATGAAATTTGGAGGCTGTGTTCTTCGTGAAGAGTAGGTATCCACTAAGAAAGGGTTTTGCGAAAGTCTACCCCCAAGAAGGTGAAATGCGGGGATTTTGTTTGTATGGAAATTCTTATTCCTTGAATTAATAAACATGAAACTTGGCACCAATACTAATCTAAGTAAATTATGAAGTTTGCCATTTTATGTTTTTCTAAACTACCCTCTAAATTGGGATTGGGGGGTTTCAAAGTTTGTATGGAAGAACTTTAGTGCGCGGAACGATTAACTCGAAACTCAGTATTTATACCTAGGATCGAAAATAAAGAATAATGTGTATCAGGGTTTTTCGAAAATTACCCTTGATGGGCTGAAAAGGGGTAGTCAATTTTACAGGGGAGAATTTTACTGCATGGCTTGATTAACTCGCAAATTAGTATAAATAATCTATGAGTCAAGTTATGAATACATCCCAAACGATTTTTTTAAATTCCACCCTTGTTGGGATGGAAAGCGGGGATACAGTTTATATGAAAAATCTTATAAATTTTGTTGATAAACATGAAACTTGGCAAGAATAATCGCTTAAGTAAGTAATAAAGTTAATTATTATAAGTTTTTCAAAACTACCCCTCAAAGGGGGATGTTGAAGTTTGTGTGGAAGTAATTGAATGCGCGGTCCAATTAACTCGAAACTCAGTATCAATACTTTTGACAGTAAATAATTAATGTAAAGTTGTCGAAAATTGACCCCTGACGGAGCAAAAAGGGGTGATTCGATTTTTTAGGGGAGGATTCGAAAAGCGGGGGGATACAGTTTATATGAATAATCCTCTTCATTAGGTTAATAAACTTGAAACTTTTCAAGAATACTCGCCTGAGTAAGTAATAAAGTTTATCATTATAAGTTTTTCAAAACTACCCCTCAAAGGGGTATAGAGGATCATAGGGGTGTTGAAGTTTGTGTGGAAGAATTTGAATGCGCGGTCTGATTAACTCGAAACTCAGCGTTTATACTAAAGACCAAAAGTAAAGAATAACATGTAACATGGTTTTTCGAAAATATACCCCTAACGGGTTGAAAAGGTTTAGTTAATTTTACAGGGGAGGATTATTGCGTGGCTTGATTAACTCGAAAATTAGTATTAATACTTTTGATGATGTAAAGTTGTAAATGATGTAAAGTTGTCGAAAATTGACCCCTGAAGCGGCAAAAAGGGACAATTTGATTTTTTAGGGGTGAATTTGAACTTGAAACTGTATGTTACATTTTCACACCAAAACCACTGAACTTCTGATTTGGCAAAGAGATAGATATCATCCTGGGGAAGGACATACTTTTTATCCTGGTAGCACGTTCCCGTGGGATTATTCCCGACATCCACGCGGGCAAAACCGCGGCCGGATGCTAGTTAATTATAAAAGGTTCTTGCGGTGGTATAAAGGTGCACTTTAATACTGAATTTTTAAACTAATGGAATATGTGTGCTATCTATCTATATAAGTCTTTGACAACAGCTAACAGTTGCTATTTGGAGTCCATTGTAACTTCAATTATTCTTAGAAGGTTATGTAAAGACGTTTAATGTGATCTACTATGTTATTATCTTTCTTAGCAATATAAAACAAAACATTAACAACAGTAACAGCGTCTAATGGCTTACGAGCTCTCTATTTGTCTTCAGAATGAGTTTTGTATTAATTTATGTATGAAATTGTGATTAAAAACTCAATTACATTTTTTTTAAATGTACGGCGTAGTCAACTAAAAGACTAAACAAACGTTTAGGTGGTAATAATTTGATGCTAAAAACAATAGAGCACATTTTCAAAAAGAACAAATTTTTAAAATCATGTCAATATATTCAAACGTCAACGAATTATAAATTTATAATCTAATGCCAGTTCAGCCCATATCTGGCATAATTATATAAAAGAGCAACATACGCGTATTAGTACTACATACCTAGTTGTTTCCTGACATTATAATTACGATAACTACATATACGGTTCACATGTGTAGCGTAGTATTGAAGAAGCATTCAGGATGTAGTCTGTCTAGATGTAAAGGTCGACAGGTGTCCGGTTTGTGAGGTCATCTACGTGCGTTCCAATCACATGCTCAATTTTTTGTTGTTCCGATAATATTTAATTAAAGTAGGACATGAAAATTAGATCAGCACTATGCTATTATTGACAGACTTTTAACTCAAATAAAGATTAAATAAATACAATGTTTTTTTCGTAACATACCAGAAGGCTAATTCTCGTAATTTGAAACGTTCAAAATCTAGTCGCAGTCTCATCTCGGCGACAAACAAATGTCAAAAACTTGTCAAAATGTAGGGAAATTAGAGATATTTTGAACAGATTGAGACAGATCGGCTGTGAACGTTCTTAAAGTTACGAGAATTGCCCCTCAGATGTTACGAAAAAGAAAAAGAACAGAAAGACATACCAAAAAATAATGCTTATAATTTTATTTATAACTTTCAAAAAGTTACTCACACTTTAGTTAAAAAAAAAATTTAAGTTGCATTCTTGTTTTAAAAACCAACACAGACAATGTTGGCCCTCTAAGTATATACCTTCTAATCAATTTAATTATCTGTAGACATACGTCAAAGAAAAGCGGGCGAATAAAATTTGAATTGAAATTAAATACGAAATTAATTAAGTAGGTAGCTATTCTGATTTACAATATTTCTACAATAAGTAATAACACATGCTTTGGAAATTGTGAGTAATATTCTTTGTAATTCGTCAACTTTACCATCAATTTTCATAACTTGATTATTCTGGGATCTAGACAAGAGTTCTCTAAAGAAAAAAGTGAAAATGACTCAAAATAAAATTGATAATTATTACTAGGTAGTATAAGTAATTAAAAATTCTGTATGACTAAGATTTATGCCTGTCAACCGAAGACTATATACTGAAATCTATATAAATAAAAAGAAAATGCTGTTGGTTGGTATGCTCACCATTTGAGAAAATCTGGACAGATTTGGCTATTTTTTATTTTGAAATGTTCGTAATAGTCCGAATAAGTTTTAATGGAAAGAAAAATTAGAGAAGATTCCCGGAAAATTCACAAAATCCGGGAAAAACTGAAAGTGCTTTTTTCAATGGGAGTTTTGTATGAATTATTGAAAATTGGACAACGTCAACAAGGACAACGTCTACCAGGTCAGCTAGTATCTAATAGAAACGAGTTATATTAATTAAATTAAAATAATATTTTCTCAGTTACCTACGAAACGCTTAATGGGACTTTAATCACGGTTATTGAAGCAAGTTAAAATTAAATTTTATAAAAAAACGAGTTGTTCCAACAGTATTAAATGTTCAATGACCCGAACCTTGTGCCTGCCTAAGCTCTTTTTACAATACGAAAAATATGAGCAAAACTGTAGACGACTTCCACGCGATCGAAGTCGCGGGGAGAAGCTAGTTTAATAAAATAATTATTTCAGTGTTTTGAATCAAACATCCACTTCAGGTATCCTACCTGAAGTGGATGTTTGATTATATATAGATATAGGTACTTATAGAAAAAGGGGGGCTCGTGGCTAAATAATAACAGCCGCACGGGTCGATCTTCAAGGTTAAGCAACTCTTGCCGAGGTCGGTACGTGGATGGGTGACCATCCATAACATACCGAGACCCCTCCGTGCCTCGGAAAGCACGTTAAGCCGTTGGTCCCGGCTGTCATTCGTAGATCTTTGACAGTCGTTACGGGTAGTCAGAAACCCGAAAGTCTGACAACCAGTCTTACCAAGGGGTATATTAGGGGTTAAAGTATGAAATTGCCGATTTGTACTGAAAAATTGAAATTCGTTTTTTTTTTTAATTTAACGTATTTATTTAATCAAAATAATTACCATTATTATCTATACATTGCTGCCATCTAATAGGAAGGTCATTTATGCCTTTGCGATAGAACTCTCGTGATCTAGATTCGACAAACTGTGTGAAAGCATTTTGTACTGCCTCCTGAGAAGAAAACTTTTTATCACGTAGAAAATTGTCCAAATCACGAAAAAAATGGTAGTCCGTTGGAGCAAGGTCTGGCGAATACGGAGGGTGACGAATGGTTTCTAATTGCAGTTCCTGTAGAGTTAAAACGGTTTCTCGTGCTGTATGAGGTCTCGCGTTATCATGGAGCAATAATGGTGAAGATCGATTCATGAGTCGGGGCTGTTTCACTGCTAGTTTTGCTATCATTGTTCGGAGTTCGGCACAGTAGACATCTGCCGTTATTGCTTGACCAGATCGGAGAAAGCTATAGTGAATAACACCATGCTGAGACCACCAACCAGTTACCATTACCTTTTTATTGGTAAGCTTTGCTTTAGGACACTGTTGCGGCGTTTGACCTGGGGTCAGCCATTGCATTTTTCGCTTACGGTTATCGTAAAGAATCCACTTTTCATCACATGTCACAATTCGATCCAATATTCCTTCATTTCTGTATCGATTCAACAAGGCAACACAAGTTTCAACACGCGTTTCTTTCTGCAGATCAGTCAAATCATGAGGCACCCATTTCTCATATTTTTTTATTTTATTGATTTGACGCAAATGAGTCAATATTGTTGGTAAGGTAACGTTAAACCATGCCGCTAATTCCTGGGTAGTTTGGCTCGGATTGGCTTCCACCATCTCTTTCAATATATTGTTATTCACCTGTGTGGGCGGTCTTCCACGTGGTTCGTTCTTCAAATCAAAGTTTCCATCACCAAAGCGTTTAAACCAAAATCGCACGGTGCGTTCATTAGCAGTCCCCTCTCCAAACGCAACATTTATATTGCGAGCTGTTTCTGCCGCGTTAGTTCTGCGTCGGAACTCGTATTCAAAAATAACTCGAATTTTCGAAGTATCCATCTTTCTTGTCTAAGCCTAATAAAAAAAACAACTGAAAGGCGATAATCGAATGTTGCACATTTTTTAAAAGAAGAACTTCATAGGTACCATGTGAAAAAAGTTTCACTCAAAAATCTTAAACCATGAAGATTCTATGTCAATTCGAAGTACCTACTACAATAAAACGGCAATTTCATACTTTAACCCCTATTATTATCCAGTAACTGGGTTGTGGAGGTCAGATAGGCAGTCGGTCTATGTAAAGTACTGGTATTCTGCTGCATCCGGTTAGACTGGAAGCCGACCCCAACATAGTTGGGAAAAGGCTAGGCAAATGATGAGGTACTTATAGCAAAAAGTTGATAAGATCTTCGAAGTATTAAGTCCTTTAGGTAATGATTATGACGAGTACAAGTTACTACATAGATACTCTTCTTTTTAGTAATCGTCGGTTTTTGTGAAGTCACGCTTTTTATAAAATAAATTGCTTAATTAATATGAACTGGCTTTATATATCCCGTGATTATTTATTTTTTTGTCATATATTATGCACTAATGTCTAAATAAATACTCGTACATTAGGTATTTAAACTTTTTACTCGGTAGTTATGCAGCTTCATAGCACGCACTGCATAGCAAGACATGTCTCACATAAACTCGACGTAACCGTGACACATCTCGTATCATTGTAGTTAGTACGTGATAGACCTGCAGTATTCGTGCATGAATCCGCCGTAAGGTTTACGAACCGACTCATCTAATAGCCGTACCATTAAAATAGCCTCTCTGACCTTATCCATAAGGGTTATTCATCATAACTCTTAAACATTTGTTAATGACTCATTATTATACAGCTTCAGTCATTTACGTTTATTGAGCTTTTAGGTTTATATTTCTATGAAACATTAGGTATTGTAATATGCAATATGACTCATAAATTATATACCTACATACGAGGTTATTTTTCAAAGACCAGCCAAATTTAAGGATGTGGTACAGACCATCAAACTGAACAACTTTCTCCATGGGACAAATAGCGTAATAAAAAATCACCCACGCTATGACTTCATTTCCGCTTAACGTTCTTTTTGACTTTTTTTCGTTTTGCTCCGCTCCGATGCGATGCGATGCGTGGTGTAAAATAGCCTAAACCTTCCTCAAGAGTTGCGCTATCAAATGCAAAAATATATTTTTTTATTCGAGTAGTAGTTCCAGAGGTTAATGCGTTCAAACAAACAAACACTTCAGCCTTATTAAATTAGTATAGATATGTATAAACCTAATTAAAAAACTTGATTTCAGAAATAAACCACGTACATACTTACTAAAACTTGCCTTCCTACTACACAAGCAGTAAGTACATAATTGTTTTTACAACAAAAAAAAAAGAAAATTATCGTACAGGAAGTTAAAGCCAGTCAAAGATAATTCAAACTTTAATGCTGAATTCACAAGCATACAATAATTATCATTAATATTATTAACTGCAGTGACGTTATGGCAGTGTCGGCAAAAACTTTGAACCTGCGTAAAATAGTTAAGCTGATACAATTAATTGCACAAAATGTGTACTTAGTACCTACTCATGAGTACTTAATACAAGTGTACCGTCAACTACAGCCATTGTAAATAACCACTTTTTATACTGTTTTTATGTATCGCCTTCATTGTTTACCAAAGAAATAATTGCAGCAATTTTTAAGACAGAAATCCTGACTTCAAATACTTGCACAATTTGACTTAAACATAATAACTAGTACAAACGGCTTACTTTAGTCCACGCTTTTCAACCACTAGCCGAACAAATGGGCCAACGTTTACTTAACCGACCCACTTTCAACTCTAATCCGAGCCTTTCAGTCCACAAACCAGCGCATTCGCCTGACCTTATAGTTAGTCATTGCTTATCCGTTTGCCAAAAACGAGACGAACTTAGCCGAACACCTCATGCGTGGTTGTCCCATTCTGTGCAAATCACATGACTATTTACACAACCTTCTCAAACGAACAATGGGTGTTGGAATAAATCTCGAGTATCCTAGACCACTTATGTTGAGATAAATTGTCTAGATAAGCCAATTTACGCTTAATAACTAGAAACTTTCGGATAATATGAAAATCGGTGCGATTCTAACAAGTATTTGGAACATTGCTATTATAAGTCTTGAGTGGAAAATCCTACTAATATTACAAATGCGAAAGTTTTTATGGATGGATGGATGGATGGATGTTTGTTACTCTTTCACGCAAAAACTACTGAACGGATTTGGATGAAATTTGGCACACAGATAGTTTATAACCAGGATTATCACATAAGTATTATATATATATATACTTTTTATCCCGATATTCCCACGGAATCGAATCTTATGCGGGTGAAACCGCAAGGCGCAGCTAGTCTTCAATAAATTTTCGGAATCCCTTTAGCGTGCTACGTAAATTAGGTTCAATTCCGTGTAATGGAACCAGCATAGAATGCATAAATTGAACCAACATTCTTTGCCCTCAAGTCGCTTCCAGTGCAAATATTTTCGTTCAAGTTTCGCTACATTTGACCTTGTCCAACATACACTAAGTAGCGATATCCATTTTATGTACTCGAATTTATTTGTCTCGTAATACTGTCGACCACACTTTCGCTTAGGTGCGTAATGATAATTATTATACATACACAAGTACGAGTACGTTACACGTTTTCTTATTGTCTTTTCGACATTGAATTCGTCTGGGTATAATTAGCTACTCGGATAACCTTCATAAAAAGCTCTTCATGTTCATTCGAATTTTCAGAACATATCTGGAATATCGGAAGTAATTATTTTAGAGGATAATGGCACTTTAATTCATGACGGCTACTTTCGGCTATGTAATGATATGTTTTGCGAAACTCTTAAGATTTTTCATCGAAAAGAATTAAATACATAATTGAAGGTTTTAGTGAAGGAGAACATCTTGAAAAACCATGCAGGCATGTTCTAGAACCAAAAATTCGAAGACATGTGACCTCTACCAACCCGCACTGGGCCCGCGTGGTGGATTATAGCTCACTCTCTCTCGAAAAGAGGATGCCTATGTCCCAGCAGTGGGAATATTATAGGTTGATTTTGCTTACACACATTTTAATTTTTATTCTGCTGGTAAATGTAATGACATGATACAGACTCTAATTAACCTACTCAGCAACTTTTATAGCAATTGCATCGGTATAGGCATAAAACAATTGTGTAACGACTAACGATGAAACATGTTTCAATAAAACAATGTTGGATATTTTCCGATAACTGTCCAAGACAATTTATATCTTTGATTCATTAATTCATCTTATTACGTAGATATGGATTTCACACGTCATTATCTGGTGACGCGAAGGGACTTGAAATGGCTACGTAATAAACTGAACAATATAAAATGCATTAATGATGTTTTATCCAGACATCTACGAATAGCCTGCAATGTAAAAATACGCCGAATGACTGATGAGCCACTTGGCGTTGTTCACATTTATGTAATGGTGTACGCGAAATCCGGGACTGTGAAAGTGGCAAGTTGACATTTAGTCATATCGTGCACGTTGCCAGCTGACTGCGACCGGTTGCTGCTCCTTTCAAGGCGAGAGGAACAAAAAATAACTGGCCACCACATACCATGTGTTACATAAACTACGTATTACGTTGAGCAGTCAAAAATAAAGATTAACTTCTGGAAAACACTCTAATTGGAACATACACTTTACCATTAGCTGACTATTTTACAATCACCCACAAAATTACATCTAATCTTAAAACGTGTATCATTGTGAATGATAAATTGGCTAAAATTGACCTCAAGACCAAACATAAACAATTATAATCTGTAACTTTATTACTGTTGTAATTGCTTAGACCTTTAAATCGTGTCTCACGAAAATTCTACTTACGTGACTTGATGGTATGATCAGCTCCCTAATTGTGTAATACACTATCAATCACAATCTGAATCATTTTGAAGGATATTTCTAATTGCTTCATATGTTCGAAAAGTTTTTCTGCTCAACAACGTAAATAACGCAATGAATGTTGTTGAACTGTCAAAATGAAAGCCATTGTTACTGTTAGTGTGTACAATATATGACTACCCCGCACAATATATGACGACACGGTTGGCGCGATCGACTGCTGCGCTGCGTGTCGCGGGTTCGATTCCTGCGCGGAACAAATATTTGTAATGCCTATAGGTAGTTGTGCCGGGTCTGGATATTTGTGTATGTGAGTTTAAATGTTTGTAAACGCACCCACGATACAGGAGTAATTCCTAGTGTGGGGCAAAGTATAAAAAATAAAAAAAAATACTACAGCACAATATGCTAGCATTAGTTTACTTATGTCTAATAATTATGAAGATGTTCAAAACAAATGCCTTACAAAGACCAAATACTACAAAGAATTTGACATTATTTTAGTACATTTGTACTGAAATAGTGTCAAATATTTTAAAAGGCAAAGAGTAATCGTTCATAAAAACGTTTCTTACAACCCAAAAGCCCGAGAGAACGGTGAAACCATTTCTTAAACACGTAAAGAATTGTTGTGCAAATTAGATAGTTTCTCACGTGTAATTGTTTTACTTTCTTTCCCGTCTAATCATCTCGTACGTAGTACATCTGCTTTATCGAGACGACCATGATTTAGCTTAGTACCAAGACAAATGTTCGTGAGGTCGTGAATAACACTGTTTCGGTAATTACTCAGTACGTTTTTTTAAAAAAATTATTTTATTTTAAATGTTTATTTCTTATAAATATTATGATTACAAAAGTTAAAGGGTCTTTACGTAATATCATCATCGTCACTCTCTTGCCTTTATCCCAATGTATTTGGGGTCGGCACAAAATGTTTTTTTCTTCCATACTTCTTTATTAGTCGTCACCTCGGTAGTCACCTCCTTTCTAGCCATATAGTCTTTCACACAGTTCATCTGTTGTTCTTTATGTAATGTTTATTTAAAAAATCTGTCAAATACATGAAATGATTTGTATAGGTCTGAAACAGGAAAACTATGAGTAAAGCCGCTCTTGCCTTTATCCCTTATCGCATTTATTTGGATTCGCGCAACATGTCTTTTTCTTCCATACGTCTCTTTTAAGTAGGTAGTCGCCATCTTGTCACACAGTCGTTCCATCGTTCTTAACGTAATGTGTGTTTCAAAAATCTGTAAAAATCATGAAAGCAATTCGAGTATTTATAAATATCTATAACCATAAATTAGCATTATTTGTAGAGTCAATATGATTTGTTTTTTTTTTTTCATACACACAGTAAAACCAAAAAGAAACTTTTGTGAATAGGCTATTTTCCTAAAAAAATCTAATTAGTCCGTCAGTTCAGTCAAAAAATATTGCACCCGTATTTTTTCTTTTGTCAATTATATAAAAAATTATGAAGATATCGCCCGTTAAAGTTCCGCGTGACGTCACTTGCTTGCAACATTTTTGCAAGCAAGTGACGTCACGACCTCCCACTCCCAAATTTTGACGCCCTTTATCTTTGCCATTTTTAGGTTGATTGACAAAAGAAAAAATACGTTTTTTTTAATTTTTCGATAATCTAACTGACGGACTAAATATAATTATTATTTTTTTACCCAGGCAACTACCCTATTGGTCAAACCTTTAAAATAATAAATTGTTTGCCATGTCATTGGCCCTTCACTTTACAGTGTCATTGATACTTTGAAATCTAATTACGGTTAAACAACTGGCTTTTTATTAAAAACTAGCGGCCTGTCCGGCTTCGCACGGGTGGTTAAGTTTAAGTAAGGATCCCTAATCGTTTCTAACAATAAATATAGCCTATGTCACTCAGAGTGAATGTAGCTTCCCAATGGTGAAAGAATTTTTTAAATCGGCACAGTAGTTTTTGAGTTTATTCATTACAAACATACACACAAAAATACAAATTTTTCCTCTTTATAATATTAGTATACATAAACATACATATTTAAAAAAAACATACAATAGGTATTATAGGACACAAAACTGTAACTCATATATGTATAGGTTCTTAAGTTCAGCTTAAAATTCTCGTACATACATCAAAATATTTGTTAGCGGACACTCCATTTATAATGTGAGCATCAAGTTGAACATAACTGTCAGAAGCAATTCAATCCGTGAGAGCAATCTGAGATGTCTCAGATGGATTTACATATTTTGATGAAGCTTTTTGTAATGTCAATGGCATTGGAAGTAGGGCTATCAGCCTTGGTTGCCCTTTATTTATTTAACCAATGGTTTGTGTCCATAGCATAATCAGCCTATAACGCTCCCAACTACTAGACCAGAGGCCTCCTCTCTGTGAGAGGAAGTGGGCCATAATCCACCACGTGGGCCCAGTGCGGGTTGTCGGATGTCGCATGTGTTCGAGTTTTTTGGTTTTAGGACAGGCCGGTTCCGTGACGATGTTTTCCGTCACCGTTTTGAGAGGAGTGGTGATGTTAAGTACACAAAGTAAAGTGCCTGTCTAGGTTCGAATTCACGACCTAAAACTCGTAAGTCGGGGCCTTTCTCACCGGCCGGGCCACCACTGCTCTCAACCTTTCTCACCGGCCGGGCCACCACTGCTCTCAACCTTTCTCACCGGCCGGGCCACCACTGCTCTCAACCTTTCTCACCGGCCGGGCCACCACTGCTCTCAACCTTTCTCACCGGCCGGGCCACCACTGCTCTCAACCTTTCTCACCGGCCGGGCCACCACTGCTCTTAACCTTTATCACCGGCCGGGCCAC
This sequence comes from Apamea epomidion, assembly GCA_947507525.1. NCBI lineage: Eukaryota > Metazoa > Arthropoda > Insecta > Lepidoptera > Noctuidae > Apamea > Apamea epomidion. The sequence goes on from OX382232.1 coordinate 9,445,754, forward strand.
CACTGCTCTCAACCTTTAACACCGGCCGGGCCACCACTGCTCTCAACCTTTATCACCGGCCGGGCCACCACTGCTCTCAACCTTTATCACCGGCCGGGCCACCACTGCTCTCAACCTTTATCACCGGCCGGGCCACCACTGCTCTCAACCTTTAACACCGGCCGGGCCACCACTGCTCTCAACCTTTATCACCGGCCGGGCCACCACTGCTCTCAACCTCTATCACCGGCCGGGCCACCACTGCTCTCAACCTTTATCACCGGCCGGGCCACCACTGCTCTCAACCTTTATCACCGGCCGGGCCACCACTGCTCTCAACCTTTATCACCGGCCGGGCCACCACTGCTCTCAACCTTTATCACCGGCCGGGCCACCACTGCTCTCAACCTTTATCACCGGCCGGGCCACCACTGCTCTCAACCTTTATCACCGGCCGGGCCACCACTGCTCTCAACCTTTACCACCGGCCGGGCCACCACTGCTCTCAACCTTTCTCACCCGCCGGGCCACCACTGCTCTCAACCATATAAAATACCCCTAAAAATAAAACTTGTTGGTAATGAAAGAGAAAACTGATATATTTTTGTTGAAATCTTTTTTCTGGTTTGTTTTGATTCTGTTTAAAGTTTCCATCAATTACTTACAATTTCAAGCTTGTCATTGTAACCTTTAACGACATGGAATGTTGATTAATTGGTTTCGGACCACTGAACCCTATGTGAATAGAAAGTAAGATGTATGGTTTAACCGGTAAGATGTCATAAGAGATCATAGATAAAAATGAAAGCGTACTTGTGGTTGTTGGTTACCCTGCGGTCAGATGGAAGTACATTACGCTTCCTATGTGAATCGATATTGCGTCGTGGGTAAAGTGTGAAGTGAGGTAGAGATATAAAAGATATAAAGGAAATGAATCTGGAAGCTGATAGTAGTTAAAGCCAATCATTTTTATGGTGTAGTATACCAGATTTCTTTGAATAAATTATGTTTGATGAATAACGGTGTTGATACATTATTTTTTATTAAAGTTAATTGCATGCATATTGAAGTATCTTAAAACTTGACGTCCTCAAGGGTCATAATGTCCAAACAAATCACGACCAACAATGATGGGTACTTGAGAGACAAACGTATTATTTAGCTGTCATAAACTAAGTTCGAAATACCTTGAACTCGGACGTAACGTCGAGTTTAAATGTAGGTTAACGACATATTAATATTAGATACAAGTTTCATACTAAAGTGTTCGCCAGAACGTAACGACTTACGGTGACAGACGTAACTTTAAGTTATTTTCATGCTGACAGTTTTATTGTTATTTATATGGAGTTTTCAACTTGTATTGATATACATTCCAAGTATTTATGTATATCCAAAACGATGTGTATGATGAATTTATAACTGTGCACCCACTCTATTAAATTTATTTTAATAGATGTCTTCTTCACTTGCAATGCATGTAGATACTTAAGGAAACATGGTTTAAATTAAAACTAAACTAACTGCTATTCTACCAAAAGTTCACTATCCCTTTTGAGGATAGTATAATATATTCTCAAAGAAAAGAACCACAGCCGAACACTGGCAACCAGACAATAAAATCCTAATAGTTTCATTTAAATAAATAGGCAGACGCTCCATGTAAAATACTGGTATTCTCAATAACTGCACCCAGTCAGACTAGAAACTGAGGCTCCAAGATAATTGGAAAATGTCTAGACAATAATTGTCCTTTAAAAAAATACTAATAAATCCAATGTTTGTTTTAGATTACGACGAAGTCTGCTGCTTTTAGCGGCTGTGTTAGCGGTACAGACAAGCGCACAGAAAAGCAAGCCAGACGACAGCAACGTGCAAGCAGTGCCGAGTGACCTCCGGCGAGCCGTCAGCGAAGCACTCGCTTTAGAAAAGAGATTTCTATTAGGAGCTAATGACGCGTAAGTAACCTAAGTACCTACTACTTGATCATCACAAATCAAATCAAAGAACGTATATCTAAGACATCTGGACGAGATCTAAAAGCATCTATTATTAATAGTCCAGGGCCGCTTAAAGCCCACGGCTCTCTGCGACCTTCGTTGGTCTATCTACCTTTATGTCGTCAGTCCCACACTTATCAAACAAACGAGCCTTTTTTACCAGCCACATGTTAGATGTACGATGCTTAATAAAACACTTTACAACACACCAAACTGATTTGAAAAATCTTTACCTTGAGGTCTTTTCAGACTTTCTATATCCATAGTTCTCCTAACACTTTACTTTTACAGGCACAACTGCTCATCATACGAAGATGAGTTCAGCAGGATACCCTGCCCGCCGAGCAAATACCGCAGTGCGAGCGGAGAGTGCAATAATGTACGACACAGGCCGTGGGGGCGGAGGGGAGACGTCTTCCTCAGACTTCTGCCAGTCAATTATGCTGATGGTAAGCATTACCTATACAAATTTTATATAGCAAAGTAAAATTTTATACTGTCCAATGTGTTCTCGTGATATTTTTCTTCTCTTGTTTGGACACTCTTTCAATTTCATGAAGTTCTGCAATTACTTCTATAGATTACCTTATTATCTCATCCTCATAACATTACAACGGTTCCAAAGGCAAACGACTTTTAAATACATCCAATAAAAACTTAATTTGCAATCGTAAAATTGAATAAACAATTATTCAATTTATATCCAATAACAGCTTTGATGATCCACAAAAATAAAGTTTTCAATTTAATCACTTTAATTACAGTTTCGCAAAAACTAGCCATAAACAGTTATTTGAATCATAATCTCCACATTAGGAAGTAGCGTAGGTGTGTACCCGATAACCTTTGTTTCCTCAGCAATTAATTTATAAAAACTCCAAACAATTGTCCAATTTGGTTAACAAACAATCATAATAATAGTTTTTATGACAGCAGGTACTGCAATGTCCATAATTATTGTAAGACGGTGTATTATTTTAACAGATACGTTTAAATTGCTAACATCAACGGTGAGCAAATCACCAGCGTTCACGCCTGTAGGTATTATGCAATTAGTTATACATCATAACAATCTGCGATCAATGACAAAGCCTCCCATTATTATTGCACATTGTAAGAATACGCAGTCGGCAAAGGTTAAGTTATTAACGCCTCGTGGGCCCATCAGTCTTGTTGGCCGTTTAAAAGTTTCACGACTTCATAATTTTAACTGACTGTCCAGAAGCCAGTACATCAAGCTATCCGACACTGTCAAATTTTCCCAATCAACTTTGAACCTAATATTTTAGCGATAAAGTTGAAAATATATTAAAGAAATTTGACAGATTGTAGTAGCAAGCGATGTGCTGGCGTCTGTACATTAGGAGAATTTTATTTTGTTGTCCTGATCATCCTACAACAATTTGCTATCAAAACTTTTAACATGTGGTTTAACGTTTTCAATATTTAGCCAATCAATATGTGCCTCATTCTCCATCTAATGTGGCTTTGAAGTTTGGTGAGCTTTACGATAAGAATGTATTAATTTAATAGTCATAACCAAAACAGCACGCATATAGGTAGCTGCATCGCGCAAATGCATAACGCTCTTCGAAAGAATGACTCCATTTTAAAACTTTATTTTACTGCAATTTGTCCGTGTCCTTGCATATTCTTCCCGATTCATTGACCATCGTTTTAACACTTTCACTTACTTCAAAAGGATTATCCCGTCGTTACTTCTTCCAAGTTATTTCCTTATTTATCTTCTGTTCATAAGCATTCATCTGTAGATCTGTAGCTACTAAACATCTAGTTTATAGATTAGTCTAATGGACTTAAGGAAAACAATAACAGTAGTTATAGTGGGTTCGTAAACTTGACGGTTTTTCATCACAACTTGCTACATTTTAGGCTTGTTTAAAGATTATTATCGCATCGGGATTTCTAACGACATTGGATTTACTAATCTCAGCGACAATTTGCTTACGAATTCCGTGAACTGATCAAACTTTGTTTAACCAGACATCGTTATACTTAGGAATGACGTAAGGGGGATATAAATAAATGTTTGTAGTTAGGTGTACTGTACCTGTCAATACGCTTCGGAAAATCACGATGAACAATCGACAAAAAGTCGATATCCTATCAGAAATAAAAAATGCAAATGTGATTAATATATTGGCGTAAATATTTAAAGGCAGAACTAGGAATTAAACAAAAAACCAGTACAAATCAGTGCAATTTGTTTATGTTTAACATAAAATTAGAATTGTGACGATGACCGAGTTAAAATGTATTGGATCATAGAATTAATTCTATCTATGATTATTTGCTTTTACTCCTACAAGACTAGACCATCTAATAGATATTAAATAAAGGCTGAGCCATTATTAATCTACTGAATACATTATAGTACCGGATTTATGCACAGTTCAGAGAGTTGATCTGGTTGAGGTCACATTGAAATCAGAAGTCACGAACTATAGAGCTGCTATTGTAGAAATAGTATTTGATACGGTTTCCTTTCACGGTCCTTATATTGCAAATAATGTTGTAGGCAATCGCGGAAATGAAGTGGATGAATAATATGAACATTCAAATCATATCGATGTACAATTTTCTTACTTCTTGGTCCATTTGTCAGTTTTTTAGACTCTTCAGAGCGAGACTGATTAAAAGTTGAAACAAAGTTCGAGGTTCGATGCACTCTAGGTACTTCAAAATGATTGAGCAGTTGATTATCTAACTGAAGACATCTTGGAAGTAGCTTCCGATCTTTTGTAGTTGCATCATCAATGTTTACATCGTATCGCAAGTTACGACAGTGATTTGCAGGATTCATAGAAACGGAATGTTTATCTGTGTGTAAATACACATCTGCTTAGTGCTTATATCATAACGACAAATATAGCTAAATAAGTATTCTTGGTTGCTGTGCCATTGAATGTCTCTTAGATCTCCGTGTTATGTTCTGTTGCTACTCGTATACGTTTTAATTGGCTTTTAACGACCTATGTGGATATTTAATTCACTTAGGGCTGACTTTTCCAGCGACAGATATTTTTCTGTCTGTCTGTCAAAACTGTCAGACGTCAATATTATTCCACAAATAAAAAATATCTGTCGATTGAAAAATCAGCCCTTATTAATTTTTTCTAGCTGTTGGTTTTCTTTAAGAAATAAGTTCTATAAATTATCTGTATGGCTGACAAATCTTCCTCACGTAAAACTTTCTTGCTCAAATCATGACATAATAAAACCTTTATGTCGCAACATTACGAGACTAATGCCTTTCGAGAAAACGAAATAAAAGAATCATGGCATAGTCACAACTATAATGAAGAAATGAAACCAGATAACCATTAATTAAATGTATGTAGATGATTTGTCTCGCTCGAGACACGGAAGCGACCGCTTCACAAACAATAGAAACTGTTTCCAACTACTAAAGAGATATATTACCTATATCTACGATTAATTAATTGTTGTATTGGTTGAACATACTGATTATAATCTGTCGATGTTATTCTGTGTTTTTTCTTTGAGATTAATGGTCTTCGTAGTCTAAAATCGTAGTGGACATAGTATTTTGACGTAATTTAACCAAATGACATGTTTAAATTGTGGCATAGAGTTGTGTTTTTTTACCATGTTTATGATAATTTTGTTAGTAGGTAACTGATAGAGAAAGATTTATGTCGGCACAATGAATAAATGGAAACAGATTTTTCAACCAAACACCCAACAAGCATAACAAGATAAGCGTATAGCAAGATAGTTTAAACTGATCCGGCAGTTGGGTCTCGAGGTGGCATTGCACAAGTCCGAGGCCATGTCTTTTCATGGGCCCCGGTACGGGCCACCTTCGGGATCCCAACTGATGGTAGGAGGGGTTCACATCGGCGTCGAGAAGACGATGAGATACCTGGGTCTCGTCCTCGACAGCCGGTGGAACTTCGTCGAGCACTTCCGACGTTTGGCCCCAAAACTGGAACGGACCGGGGCCGCCTTAAGGCGGCTCCTGCCCAACCTGAGGGGGCCAAACGCCTCCTGCCGGAGGCTTTACGCGGGGGTCGTGCGGTCCATGGCCCTATATGGGGCCCCGGTATGGGCGCGTTCACTGCGGCTTCGAGCCGCACACTACCTGAACGCGCCCCAAAAGGTGGTAGCCGTAAGGCTGATCCGGGGGTACCGCACGATCTCGCGCGAGGCAGCAAGCCTCCTTGCCGGACTGCCACCATGGGATCTGGAGGCGATAGTCCTCGCGCGCCTGTATGACTGGCGCGCGGAGGCACTACGTCGGGGGGAAACTCTGCACCCGCGGCAAATCGCTGCGGAGCGGACGGACCTCCGGCGCGGTCTCATGGTGGAATGGAAGGCGCGACTATCGCAACCCAGCGCAGGGCACGCCACGATAGCGGCGATAAGACCCCTCTTTGAGGAGTGGCTAGAGAGGCGTCACGGCGCTCTCACCTACCGCCTGACGCAGGTCCTCTCCGGACACGGATGTTTCGGGAGGTTCCTGCACATCATCAGGCGGGAGGAGACGCCTGGGTGTCACCACTGCGAGGATCGCCCAGAGGACACGGTGGAGCATACGGTGGAGGTCTGCCCCGCTTGGGCAGAGCACCGCCGTGTCCTCGTAGAGGCGATCGGCAGCGGCGGCGACCTCTCGCGCCCGGCCCTGGTGCAAGCCATGGTCCGGGGCGAGAGGGAGTGGGAGGCGGTCACCTCCTTCTGCGAAGCAGTCATGCTAGCGAAGGAGGTGGCGGGATGGGCGAGGGAAAGATCCTCACGCCTCAGCCGCCGAGGGAGACGCTCCGGGCGTCGGGAGCCGCGTGACGACTCCCGGCCACCGTAGGCGCGGGCCTGCGGGCGGAGAGCAATGGGTAGCTCTCCGTCCGATCAGGACCAGGCCCGTGCCGGACGGCGTGTATGTGTTCCACGCGCGCCTCAAAGAGATGTCAGCGTAGTTGACGGGGCCCGACAGGGCCGAAGCCTGCCGGGGTAGCGGGATCGTCCGAAAGGGTTACCGCTGCCCTGGTACGTAAAGGGCTAAGGAAGGAACACGGGTGGGTTTTAGTCAGTAAGAGTCTGACACTCCCTTCTGCTCCACCCAGAGCGGGAGGAGTCATTTGATGATTTCCCATCCTGAAAAAAAAAAAAAAAAAAAAAAAAAAAGATAGTTTAAACTATCTTGCAGGTTGGAGAACCTATATAGCCTCATTTTTTATGGAACTTCATCCCACGTTTTACTTCAAATGTTTGGATGGCCTTCATAAACAAGAATCCTATCAAATTCAAAATGCTCCCAGATATTTACATTTATTAAAAACAGAGTGCTGTATTTGTTATCTTCGGCTTAGGCAGATTTATATAAAAATATTTAACAATTTAAATTTACCAGCCTAACAAGCCGTAGACGTGCACGAAATATCTTCGAGCTACCAACTGGTTGCTAAACATACCGGAATATATCATAAAGATTTAAGTAACATTACCCAAATTGCTTATTAAAATACCTGGTTAAGTATCCACATGAATTCACAATTACTAGGTAAAGAATTAGACGCTGGTTAGGGCACACGTTCACATTACCTAATGGTCACAAAATTTATAAGAATAAGTACAGTTTACGTAGCTTACATAATTATTATCTACAAATCAAAACTTGTACTATTAACGAAGTTCTAATTAATTGAGTAGATCGTAACTGCACTACCATCTGCATTCACTTTCAATACATTTCAAATCGGAGCAATGTGATGCAAAATCAAATTAATGCATTTTGAAAGGATTTGTTAATCCATGAAGATGCTAATAGCTGACACATAATCTCCATACTATACTATATTATATTATAAATGATTATTGCCTCAAGTTGTTGGCATAATTACTTAGGAACATATTTCGCAAACTTATCTTTATTCATGTAATTGAAGGTTGAATCTGATAAAGGAAGAGAACGTATAAACCCTAGCAATCCCTTCAAGACCATTTATTAACATTCTATAAGGAAGAATGTGCTTACCACGTACTAAGAACCATTTGTATTTTTCGCCGCATCTAAATCAATCCTAATTACCATTTTCTTTTGCCTAAGGTGTGTCTCAACCTCAATCGGCGCCCTACCTTCCGGAGCCTGCCCTGGCAGTCCGTGCTGCAGCTCAATTAAGCCCATCTGCCGACAACGACTATGTTACCAGCATGCTCGCTGCGTGGGGACAGCTCATCATGGATGACCTCATCAGCACAGCCAATGGAAACAAAGTAAGTGAACTTTTATTACCGCGAAACAAAAAGGGCAACAGAATGCTACCTTGCGGTACCCCTTGAACTACGTAATTTTGTTTGAAACAGAAGTGAGAACCTAATTGTTTCTGAACGGGGGTAGGTATATTTTGACAAACAGAACACGTTTCACATTGTCAAATGTTAACAAACATCTTCAAAGTCAGGCTAGACTTACTTACATGCAACAAAAACGATGTATGTTGTTTTATTGTTAATGTTCATACGAGCTATGAGAGGTCAAGGTTTAACAAAGAATCGTAAAAAATAACACGTTTTCATGTTTGCACATATTTTTATTACTAGAATGAATAATCCCGTTACAAAAGCAATTCTTGAAATCTATCTTAAAAAGAAAATCATAAAATTGAAAAGCTCAATTCTTAAAAGTTCAATGATTCATTCGCTTAGGTTTCAATGAATTCGTTTCAGTCACCTAAAGTCGATTACGTGGATAAGATTAACATGAGACTAAATCATACATCGTGTCTAACTCATCGAAGGCCACCGGACACATGCTTTTTGTTAAGAGGAACGGATGGTGTCGCAATTTGACATCTATTCAATGTCCGCGTAATCATCTGCGTAATGATGTGTACCTCCTATTCGAAAATGTCTAGGCTTTCAATTTAATAACAGATTAGATGATTCTTTACCAACCAGAATTGATTTTTTACATATACCTATTCAACAATCCTGAGCGACTCGCGTACACCTACCTAATATGCGTCCACAACTTCAACCGTCATTTTTCGATGACGTCCGATAGCTAGGTGTACGCAAACACCTTATTTTACATATGTTTGGTTCGGTCGACCGAGTTCGGCCGACGACATACGTGCATAGTTCGCGTACGCGTACGTGTACGCCTTGCGTAACTCTTAAATACTTACTTCAACCGTTCCAATTTTCAAAATCTCGGTCAAATTCGATATTTAGCTTAAGTTCCCATATTAAAATGACCCATTACAATATAGACCTTCGTCATTGAGCCATCTGACACTTGACCGGCTTTTTACAAACTGCTAACTTGAACTTGGCCGGGACTCAACCACTTAAACTTGATTACTTTGTTAATAACAATAATAACTTACTGGGGCATCATTATAGCTATTCTATTGCCACCCGTGAACTTTAGGAATGTCCTTGTCATATAGATACACAAACTCTGCTAATGAACGGTTCTAGTCGTAGATGATATGTTTCATACTGCTATTATCGATCACTTATGTCAAGCACTTCTATTGTTGCATTATGGATATATGAGAAAGTTTTGGTGCCTTTATATGCAACAGGACCTTGGTGTATCCGATTAAGGATTCGAATGTTGTAATAAACAGCCAATATTGCGTCCATATTTTTTTAATACACGTCATTCATATTACTTAAATTAAAACTTTTTTTTGCATTCACAATTAATTAAGTAATTACCATTTTTATGCTTTGAAGGAGCTGGACAAGATTGAAAAAAAATATTTTGTCCACCTATTCAAAATCACGTGCTTTTAATTTAGCAAAAACGATAAACTTAACCTGTTATTAGCTATTAGCTACGAGCTCGTCAAGAATCCTAGGACATGCAAACAACTTTTTGCCAATTTTGGATGATTTAAATGACCGACAAGGATAATACTTTATATTAACCTTGTGAACAAAGCACGTGATGAGAGTATTGAGTTCACGCGGTCAAAACCAGACTTAATTTGTTGTGTCATAGAAGATAATGATTGACAAAACTATTGGGAGACCGTACTCCATGAATGATGAGAACAGACTAATAACGTTATAACGTTAATTACTATAACGTTATAACGCCATCGTATCATCGGCAATGAAAAGGAATATAATCTTACCGCATATGCATTTATTTCAACAATATACTCACATATACGAGTATATATAACAAAAGCTATTTAGAATGGACAATAGGCCTTTATTAAAAACGGTATTTTAAAATAAACGGATCAATAACAGGTGAATTTATAAGGCTGTGTTTCGTAACATTCGTGATAGTTCGCGGGGTCGCGTAGAAAGGTTACGTATGTAGCGGTCGTAGTGAAAGCGATGAAGTAACAGGCTAGCAGGCGATCTCTTAGTTCCTTATAGGCTCACTTTTCATGTCAGTGAGACAGGACAAGAAATTATTCTGATTGTTAGAAGACGGATGGCAGTAGCTATTGTCTTTTATAGTTGCTGTAGCGTTGATAATTAACACTGTTATTGGATATACCCTTATCTTGCAGCGGATAATTTAATAATGGAGCCTAATCAGTGATTTGATTGCAAGAAAGAACCTATTTGTGAACACAATCGATTTTAGTTCAACAAGACCGCGGCGCAACAGTAGCTAGTTCAATATCACTGTCAGTTAATATGTAGTGGAAGTTATTACGTGGACACGATTTTAATTAGTATGTGATAGCAACGGAACGTAATCTGTTATGAACTAGTTTCGAGTTGATCCATAAAGATAGAGATGCTATTAAACTTTCTCTATTGAGGTACTGTTCGTTAATCTGTGCATTGAAATCATGCAAATTACATTTGACAAAGCTGCTCGGTTGCCCTTATAATCTTTTACTATTGTAGCAGCAACAAATGTCTTCTTAACTGCATCTTAAACTATGTTCATATAGTTTCGAAAGTATGCTCAATTTGCTCATACAGTTTCAATAAAAAGTTTGTTACTATTAGGTGTAATTGTTAATGTGCTTATTTATTAGTTATAAAATGTGATTTTGTTAAATAATAGCTTTGTCATGAATAACGTAGATACAAATTGCTTCAGAATTAATCAATGCTGGAATGCTCGTGGATAAAACTTCATATCAAAACTAACATTACTTACTTAAGAAAATGAAGTAAGTAACAGTACGTTAGGCAACAATGTACCTAAGTAGTTAACGTTACTTCGTTCATAACTTCATGAAGCGTTAATTTTACTTCTTGAAGCTCTTCGAGCATAATATTTATTCAATCTTAATTAAAATCTGTATGCAGACTTAAAATTAATTTTATCAATACTACAGCAACTATGACTATAATAACTTAGAAATCTATTTGAAACTTTAACTACGTTTGTCCATTTTTTATGCCAATAAAGCTTATTGCCTTACAATATTTGTTCGTGGTATCTATTCAAATTTAATTACATTCAACTTACAAAGTATTTTAATGAAGAAACATTGCAGGATAATCAGTATAATCACTGACTGACCTAGTCATCTAACCGGTCTGCATTAAAACTATAATTTGTGACGCGCGTAATCCGATCACTCCTAAATTATTACATGGAATGTAAATATGTAATACATATAAGTAGGTACATTAATTGTATAGGCGACAAAATTAAAGCTTCGGGTTTATATGTAATTAGTTTTTTCGCGCGGCTTCGCCCACATGGAGGTCGGAAAATATCCCAGGGGCACGTACTACCGGGATAAAAAACTCTATGTCCCAACACAGGTTCGTCCGTTCAGTCATTTAGGCCCACCTGAACAGACAGACAAAGTTACTTTCGCATTTATAATATTCCTTAGTATTTGATACGATATTGACATATACTATATTGCTTATAGGTATCAATTATCTCAATTTCACACGTGATTTGAATTAGTACAGACGGCGCACATAGCTACTACAATCTGTCAAATTTCTTTAATAGATTTTCAACTTTATCGCTAAAGGATTAAGGTTCAAGGTTGATCAGGAAAAATTGACAGTTTTGAGTAGTTTGAGGCTGGCGTCTGTACCTAAGCGATACTATTTTTAGATTGTCTATATTTTATTGTGAATTATTTTTGATCTTATCAACGGAGTATTGTATTCGGTTATGTTCTGACTCAAGAAACAATATGATTTCAAATTCTACAAAGCCCAAGCCCATTCTACTTCATTGTTTTGTGTAAGCAAGTTGTGCTGATTGTAGATTTCGTGCAACCAACTGTTTTTGTCGCGAGATAAAAAGAAGCAAAAGACTAAAATTGACTAAACTTGAAACACAAACGTGTGTAACACACACACGTCTGTGTTTCAAGTCTTGTCTCTATGGTTTAAGGTCAACATCCTTTGAGAGTGTAGTGCCTACTCATGAAATTGAACAACTTTCTTTGAGACCTAACCTGGAATCGCAAATAAATCAGCTGCTCCATTCATTTATGTTCGCATCTCGACAAAACGTAAAGAAGGCCAGCGAACTGCCTGTTTTTTTTCAGATTTCAGAGTTGGACCCATAGTAAAAGTTGTTCATTTTCATGAGAACTAATTCACTCCCAATATGTATGTAGGTACGTTTAACCTAACATCCTGTAGAGTATGGGGCTTATTTATAGACGATGATTAAAGTTAAGTGATATTCAAATGTCAAAAGTTTATGGTTAAACAGTCGCTAATCACTACTTAACGCTATGCGATGTTAATGAATAAAGGGGTAGGTAAATAGGGTAGGTCAGAGAAATTCACATTCTAATACTATGTAGGTAGGAATAGTAAATACTTAACTAATCATTTTCCTTTCTTGCAGGATTGCAAAGGAGCTGCATGCGAGTATATTCGTTCTGCACCAACAAGGAACATCGATTCTTGTGGTTTTGGTACGTACTTTTTATAACAATATCCTATCACACAGTTTAAATGCTTATGTTTGAAACTGATGCGTATATAGTATTAAGAGTATACATAGATTCAAGTAACTCGTAGTATTTATGTCAATAACAGCTATTTATTAATAATCCGTAAGTATATATTTTAGAGCCTGTTTATAATTTAATCAATACGAGGACAACATTACGCAGCAAACGTAGGCCGTTTATGTTATTCACGAAATGTCCAGTGTGATGAATCTATGTTATTATAGAGTTGAAAGTCGACTTCACGTATCATAAAATATCGTAATAGTACCTTCCTATAGTCTGTTCCAAAAGTATGTTATAAAAGTGTAAACTTACCCTGCGGGGTAATTGCGTAACACACTATCAGTAGCAATGGTTTTCATTTTGACAGTTCAACAACATTCATTGCGTTATTTACGTTGTTGAGTAGACAAATTTTTTGAACATATGAAGCAATAGATTAGTAATATCTTTCTAAACGATTCAAATTAAGATTGATATTGTATTACTCAATTAGGGTGCTGTTCAGGTTAAATTCTAAGGCAACCACTCGCTAAAGAGAATTGGTAACACATTCATCTGTATATAGACGGTTCTCACCACTTTTCCAACAATTATTTTTTGAATAACGTAATGAAATTGTTATTGAAATCATCGACGAAATTTGAGGTTACGAAATTAACCTAAATTGTCAAATATCTTGCAAGGTGAGATAAAATTTTAATTTCGAGTATTAGTTTTTAAGTGAATTATATATTAAGAAATCAGTTGTCCTAATAGTAATTATAAGATATCATGCCGCCTGTGATACAGGTTTATCCTAGTACTTTGTAATACCTACATTATTTAGAAAATTCATAAGTACTGTATTTTACCAATTTTTATTTTGGAATAAATACTTATTATTAAATAACCAAATCAAAGCACTCAATTTGCAAATACCACTACGAATTGAGCATCCACTGGTAAATTTTCTGATACATTTGTTTACATTTCCATCAGATAGTTTTGGAACAGACTATATGTAATTGTATGAATATTCATAACCATCAGAATTTCGTAGCTATCGTTCCGCAGCGCCGGGCTCACGGCTCGTTTGAAATGTTGCACTTCACTAGGAAGTGCTCTGACAACCAACAGGTTTCAGTCAACCAGTGAACGTTACTTGTCTAAATTTTGTAACGTTGACATAATCTTACATGCGGTACAAATGTCGATTGGCCAGTCGAATCATGCTTGAGGAAATAACGCTGTGATCAAGGCTACTCGAGCAGCCTATCTCGATTTGTGTTCCTAGTTCATTAACACTGTGTGAGATAGCTATTTAAACTGTCTAGTGGGAATTATTATACATAAAAAGAAAAACAACCAAAAAAATGTTGTGGAACTTGTTTTATAATGTTGTACCTATTGATTGATTGATATGAGGCACTGCATTGCTTATACTGAAGCTTTAAAGTGACCAAATCTTTTAGGTTTCAACCAATGCAGCTGAAATATATGACCTACATAGATACCTTATACAGTCTTATTAAATTAGCTAGCGAAACTCCACATTTGTTTGTGATGGGCATCAACAGCCGCTTTTTGTAAGCGGCAGTTGACCCCAAAAATAAATCATTTTTCTTTTTGTTTTATTCTATTCAGACGTCGATACCTATCACGTCTGCGGATTTTCGCTAGATAATTTAATTTGACGTTGTATAATATGCCTTATTAAACTGCTAGTCCAATATCATTTCTACTCGAAAGATCCGTTACGGATCTCCGGATCATTGCTAAGATGATCTCAAACATATTGGGATATTTTTTCAGAAGTCACGCTAATTTTACTGTATTCTTCAACAGAACACCGTGACCAGATGAACATGGCTACATCATTCCTGGATGGCTCTGCGTTGTACGGCAGCTCGGAGAAAGAGCTCCGTTCTCTGAGGCTCTACGATGCTGGCAAAATTGACGTGGACTCATGTCGCAAGTAAGACAGTGCTCTAAACATTACCATACCAAAAATCTTCTCGTGATAAAGCTTGTGCTAGTAGTTAGTCGAACCTGAATAAGATCAAGTCTACGATAAGTTTTCTCTGAAAGAATTTAGGGATGACGAAATTGAAACGTGGTTTCTTAAAAGTTGCTTCCTAGGTTTTGTAATTCTGTGTACCTATTGTCCAGCACTTTGAAAGAGATTTTTACGCACTACTAAGCAGTAAATAGACATAGTCGTTTATTTTAAACGATGATTTATCTCCGATAAACACCTACATATTCAAATAGATCCTTCAATACAAACTGTGGGTACGAACACGGAAGAAAACAATCCAGTCGGTAATTAGATTGCATCATTGAATCCATTCCCATACAATACCGATCATAGATATTATAGAAACAGTGCTTAATGTGTGAACTATTCCCATAGCTTTGTACCTATTCAATCGACTCGATTGTACAGACATTGTCTTTACTATTGGGCGTACAACCGTATCCGTGTTAAGACAGAGTACCTACGCGTGATGGCGACTGCTTATCAGTTTCACTTTTATATGCCAATGAAAACGTGTCTGTCAATCAGATACCATACACGACTGGGAATAGTGCTCTCCTAAGTACGCTACAACAGTGCCTACACTAACTGCTATTGCACTATTTAATTCTGCGTGGGAAAATTGGCACATGAAAATTATGTTGTTAAAATTTTGTTTAGTTAAGCTGGCGACATGCATAGCTTTTTTGTGGAAATTGGTACCCCATACAGATTACTGTAAAAAAAAAATACTTTCGGATATTGATTAAATAACAGCATGTTTTAAAGGATGTCGTGACACTAATATGTTAAAGAAAAAAACCAGCTGACACACACGTTAAGAAAGTTATGAATCTAACTTTTAGACAGTCAACGATGGATTCGATAATAATATTAACGAATTACGTAAGCCTCTAAACAACCACGACGCTGATGTGTCTATATAAATATCGACTACCATGTTTTTTTTATGCATTTTTTTTTTTTTTTTTTAACTTATTATGTAAGCTCGTACTCGATATCGTACAGCCTTATAATATCGATCGTTTAGGAACAACATCGATAAGGAATGCTTTCGACTAAAGGAGGCAGTTGCAAAATAATTTCGAAACTTCTGAATTACAAAAGCACAAACAAATATATGCCATTCAATATTTCCAATAAAATGTGTGCATCTGCCAACAAAACAAAGCTAGAATACCTAGGTGTCGTCACAAAACGGATTGTATGCAAATAGTGCCGACAAACTAACCTTGAGATGGTTTGCATTCCCACATTCAGATTTCAATCTTTTTACATATTTGCATTGGTATCTATTGATACGATGGGTACGCGAGACGTGAAGTGCAACTGATGGAAATGATTGTGGGAAGGCCGCTTGCCAGGAAACAGATGAACGTCAAGACATTGCGGTTTTTGCAGTCATAAAAAGCACTTATGTAAAACTAAATTTATAATGTAAATATGAAGAGGAAGTTCGTAACAGTATATTATGTTAACAGTTCATATGGTCTTATAAATCGGAAATAACAACGTGAAATATGAACTCTAGTTTAATCAAGACCTAAATAGTTAGAGTATGCAAAACAGAACAGGCACGGAATAATACCCTCAAATGTCGCAAATTGACTTGAATGGATTTGAGATTTGCACCCTAATTGCGTACCTACACTATCAATCTCAATCTGAATCATTCCGAAGGATATTGCTAATCATATGCTTCATAGGTTCGAAAAACATGTCTGCTCAAAGTAAATAACGCAATGAATATTGTTGAACTGTCAAAATGAAACCCATTGTTACTGATAGTGGGTTATGCAATTACCCCGCTGTTTATCTCATCGCTTTGCCTTAACCATAGATGATATCTTTCCCACTTCGTAATCTCAGACCCTTGAGTTAAATTATTATATATACCATCTCATTAAAATCTTTCTCTCTTCCAGATGCAAAGACGGATCACCCACCGCACCCTTATACAAAACTCTACTATCGGAACACAACCGTATTGCTGGCGAGCTTTACACTTTGAACCCGTTCTGGGATGACACCACACTTTACTTGGAGTCCAGACGAGCTGTAGCTGCTATCATCCAACACATCACCTATAACGAGTTCTTACCTGTTCTCTTGGGAGAGGTAAGCAGAGTGAAAGGGCTTTTGGAATCTTTCATCAAGAATCATTAATTCAGTTTTACGTAAAGACAATACTTGAGTCTTCAGTCAGAAGTCTGGATGCCAGCCATCCAGTCTTATCTTTGTGCCAGTATGCTCGTACATAGCTCATGTCCAAACAAGAGAATATATTCACACACTGAAGTATCATAATCCTTCAGACTCAAATAGGTAGGTATAATTTGTATACCTACTTATTTGTCTTCCCTTCTGACAAGACGAGATATCCCCATATTTTGCCAATGAAAATATAACATCATGTCGTGTTTTTACAGGTTGGCATGGCTAAAGCAGAGCTGAAGTTGACATCTCTCGGTTTCTGGCGAGGATACTCCAGCGCTATCCGTGCCGGTGTCTACTCTGAACTCGTCGCCGTTGCACCCATTTTCCACGCTATGATGAACCAGAAATTGGTAAGAAAAGAAAAACTTATTGTTTATTGTATACTAGCTGCGCCGCGCGGTTTCACCCGCATAAGTTTCGATCCCGTGGGAATATCGGGATAAAAAGTATCCTATATGTTAATCCTGGTTATAAACCATCTGTCTGCCAAATTTCATCCAAATCCGTTCAGTAGTTTTTGCGTGAGAGTAACAAACATCCATTCATTCATCCATCAATACAAACTTTCACGTTTATAATATTAGTAGGAAGTAGGATGTTTTGTTAACCTGGATTACTTTAAGGCTTTTCAATGGCTGACTTTTCTGGGGTCTTTGCAATAGGGAAAATCTTCTTGATTTCTGATTTAAATTCTTAATATCAAGTGCCTTACTTATCCAGTATTAAATAGATTCGAAATTGTTGTGATGTACCAGCTAGAGTGAGCTCAGTTTTTACCTGGACTGTTCAAAATAGGACGGTTTGGTTACTACCAAACCGTGTCCGTCCGAAGTAGGACCGAAGACAAGGCGCCTTAGAACAATTTTGCAAGATTCGTAGTACCTAGTCGTAGACATACCAGTGATTAAGCAAATTGAAACTTTCATTTCCAGATCAACACCACAACCACTTTAGAACACCTAGTACGTACCAGCGCTCAACACGTCTCCCACTTCCCAGCGTCCGCTCAATGGGACCTAAACAGGTCGCGCGACCACGGAGTGTCCTCATACCTGAGGGCACTGCGCATGTGCGAGCCTATGTCCACCATCAAGTCCTTCGGGGACCTCAGCCAGATGGGCTTCGATAGGAAGCAACAGGAGATGATGGCTGATATGTACAGGTGAGCTTTCAACATGATCTATAACTTTTTTTTTGATAAATGCACAGTAAAAAAAAATGATACACATTATCTTTTGAATGCCCAATTATCTAAACAATGTCTTTCCTAATTCTAGGACTCCCGATGACGTGGAGCTCATGATCGGAGGAGCTATGGAGAAGCCAGCGTCCGGTGCTGTTGTCGGATCAACTATTGCGTGCGTTTTAGCACTGCAGTTCGCAAACATGAAAAAGAGTGACAGGTAGACCCATGCTTTTTTATTTTTTTGTTAGCCTCCATTGTCTCCCACTGCGGAGTAAAACCTTGAATAAAAGTAAAAAAAAACACAAAAATTTATAGTTCTTCTTGGTTAACGAATATTTATTGCCCGAAATAAAATACCAAATGAACTGGCTGTTGAAGATGCCAAAGACGAAAACAAAACGTATACACTTTAATAGCAGCCCACGATTAGCTATTAACTAGACTAGGACAGTCTAGGCTAGCGCTAGTTTAGGACTAAACAATAGCTATTGCTATTTTCTATTACACGTTTAGTTATATAAGAATGACATTTGAATATTTGTACACCATATGTTGTGGTGGAGTGTATAGAACTTAAAAAATATTAACACCATACTATTTCAAACTACATTCTTACAAATAAATAAATTCTAATTCTTATTGTAACAAAATTATTCTTATTACAGATTCTGGTATGAAAACGACTTGCCCCCATCATCACTGTCTCCCGATCAACTCGGAGCCATCAGAAAAGTGTCTCTCGCGGGAACTCTGTGCGGAGCTCAAGATGCTTTGAAAAACATCCAGCCTAAAGCTTTCGTGAGGGAGGATCCATATTTGTAAGTATTCACCATACAGAACAACCCAACCCTCTACTGCAAAACTTAATACTTTTACTGCTCGTGAAGCACAAGATGTCACAATAACAAATAGTAAAAAAAAAACAAATACAAGGTAGAGACAAGGAAAGTACTTTCCACACTGACGCGATATTCTAGATCACTTTATTCGATTCATCTTCTTTGATACCATCAATTTCATAATAATTATAATCTTAAGGTATTTTTAATGTGGCACTCCTAAACTTAATATTACAATTAATCCACCGTATCTCTACGTTGAAGTCGTGGTGGGGCTTGCGCGCTCCGAACTCTAGGCCTGTGCCGGAAGAGTTTACTTTGCCGAAACAGGTCTAGGGTGAGGAGCCAGAGTTCTTGCCTTTATTGGCCGGCTTGAGTGGAGATTCGCAAGAGCAAACGTGCTCGGAGGAAGGAAGTATTCTAGTAAGATTTTGACAGGCCTGTTGGTCTAGTGGTTAGTGACCCTGACTGCTATGCCGGAGGTCGTGGGTTCGATTCCCGCCCAGGACAAATGTTTGTGTAATGAGCACGATCATTTGTTCTGTGTCTGGGTGTAATTTATCTATAATATTTATGTATTTAGAAATATATAAGTATGTTTATCAGTTGTCTAGTACCCATAACACAAGCTCTGCTTAGCTTGGGACTAGATGGCGTTGTGTGATAGTTGTGGAATATTTATTTATTTATTTAAGATTCTGATAGGCATCTTGACCGTACTTCCGGGATTGTCCTGATAGACGTGGAATACATCTCCACTCCTCACAAGCACCTCAGGATATGTTGCCCACTTGTCGCTACGCCACTATGTGCTAGCGACCGTTTCCGGGGGCCCATTATTGAGTGTGCAAGACACCCCCTACCATTTATCCGTGTAATTTATATAAAACATTGATCAGGCAGGGGCCATAGTTGTTCCATAGGTCTTGGTAACTTGGTAAGGGTCCCGACATATGTAAAAACATTAAAATTAATCAATAATCCATCCGTTTATTACAGGAACGCAGCCCAACACTGCTCACAACACAACCGTCTGGAACTCTCGGCATGGAGGGATGAAAGCGGCGCTAAAGCGGCAGAGAGATTATCTCAAGATATGCTAGCTACTGCTCTGGAGAAGGCCAAGCAAGAGATGGCTGATAGGAAGAAACTTGAGTACATGTTGTGGGAATCTCGTAAGTTATAAAACAGACTTTTTTTTCAAACGAAAAAGCTATGTGCTGGATAATTGAAACGCTTACCAGCGCTTTAAATTAGACTTAGGCTTTTCGGAATCTTTCATATTTAGGTAACTTTCATTGTTGTCAAATATGTAGGTATGTTTTTTCGGCAATCAAATATAAAAACAATAGCTTACAAGCTAGCTTCAAGCTTCAAGAGTGTACTCGTAATAGGCTATAAAACTTGATTAGGACTTTCTCATACTCTCTATGGCATAGCCTCATACTATAAATTGTTCGAAATTGCCTTAACTTAGTTATCATATTTGTATTTCAGGTGGTGGAGCCGACCCTAAGTCTCCAGTAGGCACAGCGGCATCGTTCTCAAAAGCCAACAAATATGCTCTGAAACTCGCCAACACTTCTCTCTTCTTGGAATTCGCTACTAACGAGCTTATTAACTCCATCAATAGCGGGTAAGCACAACAACTGTCCCCATTTCATCTCTTAGTTCCTCTACCTTCGCATTTGGACATCTACTTTAAATTGAATTCTGACTGACTACAGTCAGTCATGTTTTGTCATACGAATTACCATTTTATTCACAAATTCAGCTTCCTAATAAAATCCTCATTTTCCAGACACCGTCGCAAACGTCAGATCTTCGACGACTCCCTCGGTTTCGGTACCTCAGACTTCGTAGACTCTCTACAATCGGTTGACATCAGTGGATTCCTTGGCAACGACCAATCAGGCCCCATTATTGAACCTCAGTGTGATGACAAAGGCGCTTGCGAACCTGACAATCCCTTCAGAACCTTCACTGGATATTGTAATAACTTGAGGAATCCAAACTTGGGGAAGGGTTTGACGACCTTCGCCAGATTGTTGCCACCTGTTTATGAAGATGGTGAGTTAGCTTAAAAACACTTCTAAATCTGTTGACAATGGACGTGTCCAAATTAAAAACTATTAAGCACCCACACGTTATCCTGATCAAACTTAATGTCAACATCACTCGATCACATTTGGATTGCAAAAGTAGTCCCATTTGGGCGCCAAGCATAGTTCCAATTAGTAGGCCAAATAGTCCCAATCTGCCAAGCGTTTGGGTGGCAAAAGCTACCACAAATTGAAATTACTTTTCTTTCTATACACCTGAGCCTCTTACTTTTCCAGGTGTTAGCCGGCCCCGCATCAACTCAGTGACCGGCACACCACTGCCATCCCCTCGTGTGGTGTCCACAGTGATCCACCCGGACATATCCAACCTGCACACACGATACACGCTCATGACTATGCAGTTCGCACAGTTCCTGGACCACGAGCTTACTATGACGCCCATTCACAAAGGTAAACAATACTAGCTTATTAAATTAACAAGAAGGCGACGCTCAAGGGAGGCCTATGTCGAGAGATGACGTTTTCGGTTGAAGTAATAATGATGATGATGAACACGCCAATTACAAATAAGTTAAGTTATGTATTACTTTTGAGTCACTCATTTCATGACAAAACCGTACAGAAAATGTTTCCCTATATAACTTATTTCACTTAAGGTCAGTTTAGTATATATAAAATATAAAAAAATGTTTAATTACTTGACACTTACTTTGTGTCTACCTGTTTATAAACCAGGTTTTGTTTGTAATATTTTTATGGCACATGATACCTGAGGGGCAATTCTCGTAATTTTAAGAACGTTCACAGTCTAATCTGAGTCTCAATCTGTCAAAAATACCTCTAATTTCCATACACTTTAGACAAGTTTTTGACATTTGTTTGTCGCCGAGATGAGACTGCGATTAGATTTTGAACGTTTTAAATTACGAGAATTGGTCTTCTGATACCAAATGTTTCTCAAACCGTTTTTTATTTCCTTTTCTGTAACATGTTTATCATTTCACCATAACTTATTTTTCTCATTCCACTCAGGTTTCCACGAGTCGATTCCCGACTGTCGTTCATGCGACTCTCCGCGAACAGTACATCCGGAATGCAACCCGTTCCCAGTACCACGCGGCGACCATTACTACCCCGAAGTGAATGTTACGTCTGGAGAGAGGCTTTGCTTCCCCTTCATGAGAAGTTTGCCTGGACAACAGCAACTTGGTAAGTTGACCTTAGACAAAGACAAAACAATTATCTTATGCTTCACTTCTTTTTTATAGTTTTTTTCGTTTATCATAAAAAAATATTAATTTAAAAATATTAAAAAATAACCAACTTCTACACAAACCTTTCAAAACGTGGGTACAAAGTAGAAATAAAAGCAAACGGAAAAAGATAACATAAATCGGCCAAATAATCACAGGATACCGGTGCATATAAGTACCATAATGGATATCGTCCTCCTGTTTTGGTTTAAAATAGCTCTGGAATTATTTGCAAATTTCTATTTTAAAGAAACTGCGAGAGCTGATACCAATATCATGAAATTCTTATTTTTCTCTGACGCATGAAACTACTTCAATACGCAAACATTTCAAAATTCAACTAAATCCTAACCTCTCCTTCCAGGACCCCGTGAACAAGTAAACCAGAACACAGCTTTCATCGATGCTTCAGTCATCTATGGCGAGAACCCTTGCATCGTTCGCAAACTGCGCGGCTTCAACGGAAGACTGAATGCTACCACCAACCCTATCAACGGAAGAGAACTACTGCCCAGGAGTGACAGCCATCCTGAGTGCAAGGCTCCTAGTGGATTCTGTTTTATTGCTGGTGAGTTGGACAGGAAAAGTTCAAAATCAAAAAGCGTTTAAAGGTTAAATTGCATACCTACGCACACTATAATATTCTTAGCTGGGATGGACGTACTTACATATGAAATAAATAGAAGATTAGAATGTATGCTCCTAATACCCCTGACCGTGTGTGTGTACAATGCTGACTGCATTGAAGAAACCAAACCTTCTGTTTGCTTTCTTCAATGCAGTCAGCATTGTTAGCAGTTCCAATCAGATAAGCGTAGGACTTGCGCCACGAAAGTCGTCAGCAAAACTTTTAGAAGATTATTTGATCGGACCAGCTGACTCCCAAGAGAACCACGAACGGCAAATAAGTTACTGTGTCTCATTACTTGAGGCTTGATAAGTTAAAACCATTAGGTAGCTCTCGAGTTTCGTGTAAAACATTTCATAATATCCTTGTCTTAAAACCCATTTTTTCTACCTCCAGGTGACGGCAGAGCCTCAGAACAGCCAGGCCTGACAGCCATCCACACGATCTTCCTCCGCGAACACAACCGCATAGTCGAAGGCCTGCGCGGCGTGAACCCTCACTGGGACGCCGACCAGCTGTTCGAGCACACGCGCCGCATCGTAGCCGCGACCTTCACGCATATCATCTATAACGAGTTCTTGCCAAGGCTGCTGTCGTGGAACGCTGTTAATTTGTATGGATTGAAGCTACTGCCTTCAGGTATGTTTCTAAATATTTGTCCCTTTATTCATAAACGTTGCTTAAAGTTAAGTAGTGATTAGCGACTGTTTAACCATACATTTTTGACGAAAAAACAAAAAAAACTCAATGTTCCGTAAATCGCAGGTTTTTCCAAGAAGGTCGTAAAATACAGGATGTTAGGTTTTACCAGGGACATACTGTAAGGGAATGCGGTACCTACTCATGAAAATAGACACATTTTACTAGGGGAGCAACTCTTGTTTAACCTAACACACTGTACCTCTATGCAAGACGTGAAAAACCAATCTACACCATTTTCCACACAAGAATGATGTAATGTGTAGCGACAGACCGAAAATGTATTGGAATTTTTGGCCAAAACTAAATGTCAGTCTAATGTTTATTTTGACAGGCAGAAAACCTGACTTGTTCAAACAAGTCAGGTTTTCTGCTGTCAACTATTTTGAAACAGTTTACTAGAATTCTTTTTCATCTCTGTTTATAGACTGTTAGCCA
Organism: Apamea epomidion; assembly: GCA_947507525.1. Taxonomy (NCBI): domain Eukaryota; kingdom Metazoa; phylum Arthropoda; class Insecta; order Lepidoptera; family Noctuidae; genus Apamea; species Apamea epomidion. The sequence continues at coordinate 9,469,980 of OX382232.1, forward strand.
GTAAAATAACTTGTGCTACCTTCCAGGCTACTACAAAGAGTACTCACCTACCTGCAACCCCGCCATTGTCACCGAGTTCGCGGCCGCAGCATTCCGTTTTGGCCACTCTCTCTTACGTCCTCATCTCCCGCGTCTGTCACCCAGCTTCCAGCCCGTCGAGCCCCCGATCCTGCTCAGAGACGGATTCTTCAGGCCTGATATGTTCATGTCTGTAAGTAGCACTGGTTTTTAAATTTGATGTTTCTGGGAGGGGTCAGTGTTGAAAGCAGTTTTTTTTTATATCCTGAGGATGAAATCTTGAGAAAGTTTAAGGGAGTCCTGGTAAAAACAGAAAAAATGGTTTATTTTTAAGCACTGCGCTAATGCAGCATTCATTCAAGATTCTGAGAACTTTCGGCACTAGCGTTATATTTGCATGTAAACATTTCTTCATACATCGAACCTCTAAGCTGCCTTCTTTATTCCCCAAATATCAAAAACGCACAACTAAGCTTAATAATTACATTTCCAGCACCCACCCATGGTAGACGAACTAATGCGCGGACTTGCCTCAACCCCCATGGAAACCCTCGACCAGTTCATTACCGGAGAAGTCACCAACCACCTGTTTGAAGACCGTCGTATTCCCTTCTCTGGCATCGATCTGATTGCCCTGAACGTGCAAAGAGCCAGAGACCACGGCGTTCCGAGCTACAACAACTATAGGGCGCTTTGCAACCTGAAGAGAGCGACTACCTTCGAAGATTTGGCGAGGGAAATTCCTGATGAAGTTATTGCTAGGTAAGGATAACATTATTTTAACCTTTTACTGGCTAACTGGCGACATGCTGACAAGATTTTTGAGTCTTCCATATGCTGGATGAATCTGGGCTGCCTTTGCATGTCCAGGATGTTTGACCGTTATAAGTTCTAAGGCTCTGATAAGGGTAATATTGATAGAACTTCGTGTTTATTTATTTATTTAAACTTTTCGCACAAAAAGGTACAAAGGCGGACTTAATGCCTTAGGCATTCTCTACCAGTCAACCAAGGGTGGTGAAGAGATTAGATGGCAAGTGCTTTGGTTGAGAGGGACAATGATAAAAAAATAAACTCATAAAACTATGATTACCCAATACCAAAGACAGATTTCAACTAAAAATATATAAAGCATATATAAAGCAGTCCTCTTCGGACCTGGATAGAGACAAGTTACTTTACTGCTCCTTATTCTAATATGTTCAACCTATCATCCACAGGTTCAAGCGCATCTACGCGACTGTGGACGACATTGACCTGTTCCCGGGCGGTATGAGCGAACGTCCTCTACAGGGCGGTCTTGTTGGACCCACATTTGCCTGCATCATCGCCATACAGTTCAGGCAGCTCAGAAAATGCGACAGATACTGGTGAGAAAACTTTTTGATTCGTTGTTCGTACGAATTTTCAGCGTCACATCAGACAGCCGAAAAAGTTCTCGGGCTCCAACTAACTTACAGACAATTTTCAAAACTGCTGCAAGACATAGCTGGGCCGGCCGGCTGGGCTGGCTAACCTTGAATTATCTTTTCAACCAGATTTATATTTTATCGGTTTTGGAAATCTATTTGTAGGAAACTAGATTTTTCTATAGCAAGCATGACTGCGTACGTAAACCGAGGCCCTTCAGCTACCCAGCTGCTAAGGATGACTTTCCAGACATTAAATCAAAAATCCTTGGTATTTTCAGGTATGAGAACGACAACCCAGCGGCTCGATTCACGGAACAACAGCTTGCAGAGATCAGGAAGACGACGCTGTCCAAAATGATGTGCGACAACTTTGACCACCCCGGAGACATTCAGAGGGCCGCTTTTGACCTGCCTAGCAACTTCTTGTAAGTACACGGTATTGATTAGGAGATATTTAGTCTCTTCCAAAAGTACATAGGTATCTGATGAAATTGTAACAAATGGATCCGAAAACGTAACTGTGAATGCCAATTTGTAGTGTAACTTACAAGTTGAGTGCTTGGGTTTTAATTTTAATACCTACTTCAATCACCATTAAGATCATTTGACAGTTAGGTAAGGTTAATTTTATAACCTCCATTTTCCTCGATGATTTTTCAGGTACATTTTAAAATGTTATTCAAACAGTATTTTTGTTAAATTAAAACCTTTTACATGCAGATGAATGTGTTACTAATTTTGATTAGGTGCGTAAGAATTTTACCTGAACAGGGTTTGTTTACACTTTCATAAGATACTTTTGGAATATGCAACTGCTATTTTCATATTTTAGAGTTGCCATTACCTAAATAAATTGGCTCTCGATTCAAATGGTTATACTTTTCCTAACTTTCTATGAGTTCATGTTTTATGCTATTCGTCCAGGAACCCACGCGTATCTTGCGCATCGTTACCTCAACTGGACTTGTCGGCGTGGCGCGAGAGTTCAGCGCAGGGTTGTCTCATCGCCGGCAGATCCGTAGCTGTTGGAGAATCCGCCTTCCCGTCACCTTGCACGTCGTGCATATGTACTGTTGAAGGGGTGAGTTGACATTAGCTGTTATCTTATGATAATAATATAGTTGCAAAACCTTTTGGTATCGCGTAATAGTTACATTATCAGGTAAAGAGACAGCCAAATCACCAATTTCTCCAGGACTCGTCGAGCTTCATTGTGCTTTCTGCCACTGTTGTTTCTGGCTTTCAGTCGCTGTGGCTAGGGTAAAGTGGGGCAAACTTGCCCCAAAAATGACAATACCTGTTGGCAAGACGAGCCTCAATGAGAGTCAGGTTATTTTGAGATCCGATCATGGAATGTATCCTTTCCTTTTGTTTCGAGTGGTCAATGCTGTCGGTGACTCTGACGCTAGCTATTGTTTAGTTACAATTTGAAACATATCTTCAGATATCTTCACTTTCCCTTCTACACGTAGTAGACATAAATATCCTGCTACCCACCACAACTCAACATTTATTCTCATTCCCAGGCCCAGTGCGCATCCCTGCGCATCACAGACTGCGCACAGCTCCACCGCGAGTGGCCGCGCGAGGCGGTGCAGCGCGACGACGTGTGCGCGGCGCAGTGCGGCGCCAGCGCGGGCGCGGGCGCTGCGCAGGCGCGCGCGCCGAGGAGGCCGCACATCAACTTTAACTTCCCCGACCTGTCGCCTTTCGTTGCTAAGTGAGGGAGATAGGAAGACCCAGCTCTGGTGGATGTCTGGTTGTTTTGTCAATAAAGAAAAGGAAGGTTTTGCTAGAAAACAAATTTAAATCAGTAAATTAAATGATAGAGGAGCAAAAGAAAGCTTCTGCTCGACAAAGCAACTGTAAAAAAATGTTACAGCAAATCATTTCTGGTGAAGAATTTTTGAATATTCTTCTCAGGTCATTAAAAAAAACAATTCAAATAGTAACCACAATAAAAGCCTTTATATTCGATTGACAAGACAGCCGTTACGTTTAGCAGAGCAAGGGTTTTGGTGAAGCTAATAATTTAAGAAAATGAGATTGACCAATAGAAAACCATTCTCAATGCACAACGTGCACATTCGATCCAAAAAGAAAGTTTTAAATCAAATAACTTATTTGTGTCTCAATAAAAATTTGTTCAAGACAGCGAGTCGTACGATTGTTATGAAAACTAAGCAATCGTACGAGCGATCGTATCATCATTCTACATAATTAGTTTTTACCATAGGTCAATACTGATAAATTTTCACAGAGTTACCACAAGTTTACCAGTGACAATGAAAGAATAATAGTCAACAACAATATTCTTTAAATATTCAAGTATTCGTATCTTTGACTGATTGTCTCTCATTTATACTTTGTTATGAATTTAGTTTAAGTATTATAAGATACTAGTTAAATCCGAAGAGGACGTCTGTAGCCGACCTAAAGCTAAAGGTCCCGAGCTGAGACAAAAATGTACAAACGCTGTAGATTAGAAAATGGTATATTTCACTAAGTTCTATTTTCTAAAATTCAGCAGTTTTGCTATAAGGGTATTTTTCTACATAAAACATTTTTAAAACATAGTCCCATTAATTATTTTTTCAATATTTAATAGCAGTTTTTCAAAATAGTGGTGTTGATGATTGTAAAATATTATTATGACGAAACAGTGTTGTGAATTTCATGAAATTACTTTTTTTTTATGACTAGTGCTGTACTCGACTTGTGTAAGAGATAAAATCTTCAAGGAATATTAGTATGCATACTAATATTTCTATTCGAGGCCAGAATTATCTCTGGCCTGTTAGATCATAAGAGTTATTTCTAATTTAGATGATATTATTATTTTCTTCATAAATTATGGTCTTTAATCATTCAGCTGATTCTTAATGTTTCTCAAACATTTTATATAACGGCCATCTTGAGCTTTAAATAGACGCAGTGATGTTTTATGACACCTACATAGCCTAACCTCACGCTTATTTACCCCGAAGGGTTGGGCAGAGGTGTACCTAATACATAGTACACCGACATTTTGCGAGCTATGTTTAAGTGTGGTATGTTGTGTCCATTTAATAAATAATAACTAGAGTAACCAAAATACAGTCCATAAAACCGATGTTACCATAACTACTGATACTAATTTTAATCAGATCCTGTTTTGGGTGAAAAGCTGAGGCCAAAAGTTAGTCTCGGATAATTATAATACTTGTGTCTAGCTCACTATGATAATTGAATTTCACTGCCTAGTTGTGCCTAGGATAATAGGTTCTTGTAAATTATTTTGTAATATATTGGATAATTAAGTGTAACGTTCTTTAGTTGTAATACTTTAAGTTTTATGATAATGAAATCTCACCTAAACAACGAAAATGAAATACAAAAATATTTTTTATTGATCATGTCGTTTCATTTGTTTTAAATTACTGTCTGACTGAAGCTTCGCTGTTTCGGCAAAAGAATCAGTTTTCGGGTCCAGTTTCGGTTTCGGCCATAAAGTGCCTGACCAAAACTAGCGCTCGTAGGTTGTCGGTTTTGATAGAATGCAAAAAGGGGCTTCCAAGTTATCCATTTTGGGGCGCAACTTAAAAATTGAAGTCCTTAAATAAATGGATAACTTGGAATCCCCACTTATAAACCTATTTGCAAATATCTCCAAAACTAGACGTCCTACACACCACACAAAATCGTATAAGTACCACTACTTGCTGTGTAAACAATAGTCACAGGAAGTTTTATAACATTATCAACATACACAGTGGATTAAATACGTATCATTGAAGCTAACTCAAAAACCACCCAATAAAATTTAAATGGGACCACCGCGCGAACTTCCTCTTCCAAATGAAAGAATCACGTATATCACCCAGTAAGCTCGGAGAAATCAGTGAAATACGAGGGAAAAAAAATCTCGCCGAATACTCAACATCCTCCTTTTTTGAGGTCGGTTAAAAAAGAGTTTCTTGTTCACCAAGGTGATTTAATTCCATAGTGATCAAAGGAGTTCCATTAATAATAATTTGTACAGTTGGAATAAACCGGGTTTTCGCGTCAAGGTTCATCAAATAAAAATCAAAAGTCGCAAAATATTTACAAATCACTTTATTTTGTTGCATATCAAGTCTATTTAGTTCCTTTTTACAATAAATACATTAGGTCTGAGTATAAAAAATTAGTGTTGCAAAAAAATAAACAACACAAACTCTTAAAATTTACCTTGAATACTTAAAAAGTCTTGATTTTTCAGGCTAGTCCCCCCTTAAGTTCATTATACACATGGCCTGGTGACAACTACACCACAACACTGTGATGCCACCAAGTGATCAATTTTGATTGCACTGTCACTGCTCCTTGATCCTGGAACAAACAAATAATTTCATGAATAAAGGAACATTAAACTTACTTGTTGAGCTCATTAAGTTCTGAGTTGAGCTGCATGATTACTGACAAATGTGTGCACTGACTGAACAGGACCACTCAATCTGTATGGTTCTTTCCTCAAAAGACCATCTCAGACACTAATCTGCGTGGTCCTCATATGGCCTGACCAAGATTATATCTGAACTTTAAAAGAGACACACCTGTATTCACAAATAATACTTGTCAAGTAAAGCGAAGTAAGGCATTTCTCAATGCGTTCTATATGACAAGCCTTTAAATTCATAAACATAAAGGACGCATAGTGCCGATCGCCACTCAAGTATTGTCTATGAATACGTTTTTGGAACCCTGTGCGTCCGCGCGCACTGTGAATACGGGTTTGTGACCTCTGAGTTTGTTTGTCTTTCTTCTCAGACTAGTCAGTAAGGAAACACGGAACCTAACTAGTTTTAAAACATAAGTTTTTTTGAACCAATTTCCAGAACTAAATTTAATTTATCAATAACACTTTGCCCGACCAGCACCCTAATTTCGTAACACACAATCTGAATCATTTTGAAGCATATTGCTAATCCATTGCTTCTTATGTTCAAAAAATTGTTTGCTCAACAATGCAAATAACGCAATGAATGTTGTTGAACTGTCAAAATGAAACGCATTGCTACTGATAGTGTGTTACGCAATTACCCCGCTGGTAATCCAATTCAGAGAGTATACGCTCTAAGTCTGTCAACAAACATACGGGCCGCCCGAAAGTAGTTGATCCGTAAAAACGAAAGTAATATTCGATTTTTCGGACGGGCAAAACACATGTCACCACACAGTAGGGACAACTGTCCAATCGTGTTGTTATTCATTATTAGTTCACACCCCAAACGAAACTTATGTCCGTAAGTCATACGGAGTAGGAAACGCCCGTTACTTTAGCCGAAACTACGGATTTCGTGCTTAGGGAGTAGACCTTCAGGATCTCATACTCAGCAGGAGCGCTTGCGACAATCAGAATCAGAAATCATTTATTTTTCACTTATGTGGGTACAAAATAAGATGTAAAAATTGTAAAAGCGGTTCCAACACACTCTACCTTACGGCATGCAAAAGTAAAAAAAAATATATTTAATCAATTATACAATCATATAAACAAAAAGAAAAACAACTTCCGTTACGTGAATCTACAGCCTTCCTACATAAACGAAACATAGGTAAAAGAAGATTTAGTTCTATAAAGTTGTCGTACTAACCGTATGGAAAGGCGAGTGATATCAGTTAGCCGCGACCTCCTTGAACCCGTTGACGACTGGCGTGTGGTCGGTGCTGCGCCGCCACAGGCCGTACACACGGCCCGGCACGGCCTGCCACAGCCGGACCGTGCCGTCCTCCGAGCCGGTGGCGTACAGCTCGCCGTCCGGAGACCACCGCACGCAGTGCACCGGACCGAAGTGGCCTTTGTTTGATTCTGGAACATAAGAGGTGTATGAGATGGTGGGTTGTCACTCAGATATGTAAAACAAGAACTGTATTTTTAACTTTTATAATTTTTAATATAAATTTAATTTATTTTGTGTAAATTAAAATACAAATTATTGTTAATGTAAATATAAATTAATGACTATGTAAAAAAAAGTAATGTTTTTTCTTTTCACATAAGATTTGTTAAATATTTACTTTTTAAGTGGAATAACGTCATGAGCTAACATTATGTTATCTATTTTTTTTCTCACTACCTTTTTGGTAAGACATTAGTGTAACTGTTTGTAAAATAAAATAAATAAATAATCATTTCGCGATTATACAAGGTCAAATAAAATTAGCTAGCGAAACTCCTCAGACGTGATGGGTATCGTTATTGAAACACAATAAAACTACAATAACTATGATTTGATGATATTTTTTTGGGTCAACGACCGCTGTTAATATAGTTACTTGAAATATGAGTTGAGAAAATGAGTTAGTTTGTTGGATCATGTATAGATATCGATACCCACCAAGTCTACCGAGTTTAACTAAGGGCTGATTTTTCAATCGACCGACAATTTTTATTCGAAGTCAAAGTCAAAGTCAAATAATTTATTTCAAATAGGCACATAGAAGGCACTTTTGAACGTCAAAAATAAAATTAAAATAAAATTGATTCTAGTCGCCCCTTCCAAAAGGTAGTTTTCGTATGGAGAAGAATGGGCAAGAAACTCCAGCGTTACTCTTTTAAAATGTTTTACAATATTTCGCATAGGTACATTAATTATATAATTATATGTGAATTATTTATAACAAAAAATATTATATATAACAAAAACTGTCAAAAATTCAAAATTGTTCTTTCGATAAAGTTACCTATTTGGCGTTGGAAAAATCAGCCCTTACTCATTTAATTTGAACCTGTATTTATGATAATCCATCCCGTCAGGATTGCAACAGGATGAATAAAATCCCAACCGGATGAATGCGTCATGCGCTCAGAATGGTATGAAAATAGAGATTAAGCATTAAGCGCAAAACTTCAGACACTGCGCATGAAAAATAAAAAAAAAACAAGTCATTTATTCAAACTCGGCTGAGAATCAGCACTTTTCGAACGTCAAAATTACAAAAGACAGTCCCCTAAAACGCCCGCCTTTTACCACTTCCTAGTGCTTTCACCGGGGAGAAGTGGCGCATCAAACTCCCCAGCAACACAGCTGTCTGTTCAGTTAGAAAACACTTGATTGTATGATAAGCCCAAGTTCGCTTACGTAGTTTCAGTTACGTTTTGAGACGTCTGTTACGACCAGATAGTGGGCAAAATACTTTATTTATTTATTTAAAATTTTCGCACACAAAGGTACAAAGGCGGACTTAATGCCTTAGGCATTCTCTACCAAGGGTGGTGAAGAGATTAGATGGCAGGTGCTTTGGTTGAGAGAACAATGATAAAAAAACTCTTAAAACTAGGTACACAAATAGGTTATATACACATAGATACTATTACTATAATCACTTTCTAGGTAAACATACAATAAAAACAAAAATTAACTTACCGAGTTCTGTTCCTGTATTATAATCAAATTTATAGACTTTCAAGTCTTCACCGCCGCACACAAAAGTGGCCCGACTAGGCGCTAGCGATGCTGAGTAACATTTCGTTGGCACTGGAAATTCGCGCATTTTGCGCATTGTGTCAGAAGAATAGAATGATACATTTGTACCTGAAATTAAGAAAAGTAATGAGTTGAGTAACATTAATAACAGCGTGCGTGTATGACCAGAGGGGCAATTCTCGTAATTTTAGGAATGTTCAGTCTGATCTCAGTCTGTCAAAAATACCTCTAATTTCTCTCCGTTTTTGACATTGATTGTCGCTGAGATAAGATTGTGAGTATATTATGAATGTTTTTAATTACGGGAATTGGCCTTCTGATGTAGAAACGTAAACAAAGTAAAAAGAGTATAAGGATTGCAGCAAGTGGAATTCTGTCGTTTTTGCCTACCCCCATGGGAAACATTGTCTGAGCAATTTTTGCTACGACTTTAAAAAGTCATGGAAAGGTTAAAGGTCATCCAATTTTCGATTAGAACTTTGGACTATTTAATAACGTCACATACACACTTATCTATTGCAATTAATGACAAAAGTATTGTACACACGGCAACAGATCAAGTTGTACATTTCCAGTTTTAGCTGACCTCGCATTTTATAGGATTTTCGTACAATCTGAAGTCAACTTGTACTGGTTATGGATAGCTTGACGTGTAGCCGTGCGCATGAGGAATGCCTAAGGCTGTATTTATGTACGTGCGACAGGTATGGTATGTTTTAATGCGTCACTTGATCTTGGTCTGCTCTTGAATTAAAATATAAATTCATACTAAGGCCAAACGTAATCGCTCGACATCACATGTCACAATAAACTTCGTCATAGAATTATATTAGACTAGCGGCCCGTCCCGGCTTCGCACGGGTTGTTAAGTTTTAGTAAGGATCCCTAATCTTTTCTAGCAATATATAGCCTATGTCACTCAGGGTGAATGTAGCTTTCCAATAGTGAAAGAATTTTTGAAATCGGCACAGTAGTTTTTGAGTTTGTTCATTACAAACATACACACAAAAATACAAATCTTTCCTCTTTATAATATTAGTATAGAGTATAGACTAGCGCTTTGGCGACAAATTCTTTCGCGTGGAATTCGATTATTTTCGTAGAAACTTCCTTATTTCACTTTTCAAAGTTGGGTACTATACCCAAAGGGTACAGTCAACAGCAAAAGTAGATGATCAAAATCACATACTTTTGAATCACTTCGACGCCACACAGTTCTGACGCGAACTCTGTTCATTAGTATTGAATTTCTGATTTCCATCATCAACTTTTGCTGTTGACTGTACCAACGGGATTTAGCCTTCACCATCTGTCTATCCGTCTATCCGTCTGTTGTCTATCACTGGGCAGCATCTTTAAAACCGTATAAGCTGTTTTTTTATTAAAGTATTCAATTCATCTCGTACTTTTTTTGGGATCAATATCGGTTCAGCGGTTTAACCGCTACAACATAACAGACACAGTTTCGCATTAAATATTAGCAAAGATATAATCTTACCGTGAGCTACTGTCAATATAGCTCCATCTCTTGACAGCTCTAAACTGTTTGGTATGGTTGGGAACTCCACCTTTTGGACCTCCTGAAAAGTAAAAGAAAGTTTCAATTAAATAATGAATACTACTCAATAACTAGAATCAGAATGAATTAAAATCAGGTAGTTACCGGCACGTAAGTTGACAAGAGATTTTGTAGTGGGGGAAGTTCGCGCACGCACAATTTCATACATTTTTACATACGCGAACTTCCCCCACTACAAAATCTCTTGCCAACTTACGTGCCGGTAACTATATACATATACAATAGAGCCACAATAAGCCAATAAAGTTTGCTGGCTTATTTGTATTGAATTTCCTTTTATTAAATCCGCGAATGAGCACTCTAGGTAATCGATATTGCTACAACCTTTATAATTAATTGCTTAGAGCTGATCATTACATTACACGTTTCTTTTTCTTCGTTCATTCTTCATACATAACCAGCAAGTTTTTCATTCACAAAACACTTCTTATATTTTCTACAATCATCACTCTCATAGCCTGTAAAGTTCCCGGTGCAGTGTGCCATCTACCATGCAGGCCCTACAGGCTGGTGGATACAAGTTATGATTAAAAAACGTCTGCTACAGTGAAAAGTTATTTATAAGATACCAGCCGTGTGCCCGTTGGTATTCTATGTTATGAGTTTGGTTTCCGCACTTAGTCCTTCAAGTGGACCATTGTCCGTGAGCCCCGGTGGTATTCTATTCTTCATCGGAAAAATATCGAACTGCCATACAAACTATCATACCGAGAGGAATTATCAAAAATCTTTTCTTGGTGCTCACTTTCGCTATATAAGGAACTCAAGCGCAAAATGTCTGCTTCTAGACCCAGCAGTTTATGCTGTGCGTTGTATGCCAATGAATGAATGATTTAAAGAGATATTATTAAGTAGAATACATTACTTGTCCACTGGTACGATCCCAGACTCTCATCGTTAGGTCATCGCTCACGCTGACTATGCGTGAGTTATGAAGGAAGACTGCGTGTCTGATGCTACTCGAGTGCGCGCTTATTTTCTCCAGAGCTGAAAATGATTATATAATTGTGTTAGATTTTAATCTATCAATAAGTAGTTATGTTGGGCAATGGACTATAAAATTATTATTGATTAGAGCAGTGTTCTAATAGAAAGCGAGTACGTTATTAACGCGCGGGGACTCGATCGTTGCGCTCGTTTATATGAATAGGACGTTGTCGCGCGATCAATCAAGTCGCGCTTTTTCTCATTTTATTTCGTATAAACGATCGCGCAAACGCATGTTCCCGCGACAGTCGCTTTCAGTTAGGACACAGGGTAAAAAATGACTAAATCTGTAGGAACTCAGATGAGGTTTGTGAGACAAGGTCGTAGTTATCGCTGTTCACATACTAAGTTAACATACTCCATAAAGCATTTTCTACTAAGTTTAGGCCAGCCATGACTTGCTTGACCTTTTGGCTCATAGTGTGGAAACATATAAAAATAGAATATTGAAGCTTTTAACATGTGTATCGTAAAACTAATGAGTGTTTAGAACAGAGGGATATTATGGATAAACTCGATAGTTGTAAACAATCAATAAATTATTCAAAAGGTTACCCTTTTATTAAATGTAAATATATATATATATTTTTTTTTTATTTGGTTCTTCTCAATTTATTGCATAAATATGTTGATTATTTGAGATAAGAGTTATCTTGAATGCTAATTAACACTTCCTCAACTTATTGTTTATGTACTTAGAACATGTTTTTGTTATCTCTATGACAACATTTATAACTAAATATTTTTATTTTTATTATATTTCAGAAATATTCAAGTACTTTGAATAATTTAATTATAAAAAAATATACCAGCCGACTTTTTTACCATCTGCGTAAAAACCGGGTATAAAAGGTAGAAGTAGAAGCCTATGGAACAGTTTTTTTTTTTCTCTAAAAATGAAATATATGTTCTTTATTTTTTTATTCAATTTCGCCTTTAACTTGTTCTTTTATAATATAAGTCGATTTATTCGTTTTTTTTTTTATATAAAAAAAAGAATTTTCTCTACCATAGGCTTCTACTTTTATACCTTGTTTTTTGTCCTGACGGTAAAAAAGTCAGCCGGTATAAAAATACTTAGATCAGAACTATAAAGAACATGATAGGTTAACTATTTCACTCAATAGGTCAACATGCATTGATAATATAATTTATTTACAGATTAGAATCTACTACAGGAAGTAATTGTCCTTTCTTTATCGGACATAAAAGTATAATAAACTAACCTCCTGCTTCAGGTTTGTTGAGGTCATATACTCGTATAAGTTTCTCATTGCTGGCAGTGAGTAGCTGAGTGTCGTCAGCATTGAAGTTTACACTCTTCACTATGTGTTCATGGTCAAATGTGTGCACCACTTCACCGTATCGAGCGTCCCATATTTTTGCTGTAACATTATTGATAATATTGTTATTTAGATTTATATACATGACCTGGATAGCTGGTTTGAGGTGGCGCGGGGAAAGTGTTCCTGTCAGAATTTGGGTCTTTGCCCAGCAGTGGGATAGCATTGGGGCGAGAAAAAAGTATGGCTAGGTTATTGTTTGACTGATATGAATATGTTTTTATGTGACCCACAATTTGGAGCTTTTTTTAGCTTTAGGCACATCAAGGTAAATGATGAATCAGGTTTCTTTGTTTATCTATCATCTCCCACATCCATGTTCCAGATTTCCAGATTAAATACTTGAATTAGCACAAAGACTAATAGTACTATTGTGAGTGTTAATAGTGTTGGTACAAAGCATTTGATTGTTTGGTTTTGATACTATTTTATATAAGTGTACAATACTCAAGTGCAATTACATGGAATGATGCAATCAAATTGTTAGATTGCAAATCTAAAATGAATAAAGGATCATAATTATTCTACATTAAAACATCTACTTAATGCAAATTTAAACAAAAAGAAATATCAAGGATTGCATTTTTCATAACATAAACAAACATTTTCTTTCTTTCACCATTACTAAACGTTTTGTGCAACAAGAAATATGAATCATCTAATTACATTCAGACTAGAACCTTATTGGAAATACTATGAAATATTTATGCTACCTGAGAAGTCAGCTGCTCCACTAGCTGCAAGATTAGCATTTTGTGTCAAAGCTACCCCCCACACTGCACCTTTGTGACCTTCAAAAGTGCCAATCCAATCACCTGTTTCACCTTGTCGTAGCATGGGCTTGCCATCTAAAAAGGAATTCATTAATATTACAATGTGTTGATAAGAAAGCTTCATCAATTCAAACAGGGCTTTGTAGATAGACTCATTATGGTTGAAAGGACAGAATTGGATGTCAAATTCTGCTAAGTCATGAAATCAGTCCATACTTTTTGCCATACTTCGACACTAGTGTTGAGTAATTATTTGAGATTCATAATGAGAAATAAAAATATATTACGGAAAATAAATCTAAATTATAGACACAGGAATTGAGCCAAAAAAAAGTAAGTGATAAAAGACCCAAAACCACTAAATGAAACCAAAACAATAAGGAGAAGATATCAATATTCATTTTATTCATTCATTAATATTTTCATTCAACTAAGTACATATTAACAAATGTTGAATGAGTATTTTTCTAGCATTGTATGCAAATGATAACATCTTTCAATTTTCCTCATAAAGTAAAACAAGGCTTTCATTTTAAACACACATCTTGTACAAACCATTGTCTTAGCCTTCTACACTGTCAAATAGATGTTTATTATGTAGCAGAAAGGCCCTAACTAGAATATAAACTATCTTATTAGAACAAGGCAACAAGGCTGTTCTATAAAATACTATGACCATTGTCATAACAAATGTGTATGTAAGCTATAATAGTAGATAAAAAGTATATCAGATACTCTAATGATAGATTATGTACACATAAAAGAACAATGACAGGAAGACACAATTATATCATTAAGTTTTATTGACTATTTTCCTTATACAGCCTCATATTGAAAGTAGCATAGTGACATGTTTTCAAGCCCTTCCATAAAGTAAACATTAATGTCAAGTACTTTGACAAACCTTGAGTGAGCACAAGGTGACCCACAATGGGTGAAATGTCAACATTCAAGATAGGAACAAAATTTACTGCCTGCAACAATTCATGAGCACACAAAGCCGAGGAACTTGTATGTCATGCTGCCGGGAGGTACGTGAATAAAAAGCACGAGCGCAAGCCTCAAGGCGAGCAGCCGAGGAAATATACGAGCGGATATTCAAGGTACTTCCTGCATGTCCGGAAAGAGAAGGTCACAACATGCATAGAATGCACGCCGGCCGAGCGGACAACTCCACACAAACAAGAAAAGTGAAGGCCTTTCGAACACATCTCGTCACCAACATCTGTCATGCCAAACCACTACTCACACGCACCAACACACTTGCAGGACTTCCACCCAAATATAGGCCAAGGCGATAGGGCACACTGATTACAAATTAGTCGTCAAAACTCACCTTTGCAGGCCGAAATTAAATAAAACCCATCTTTTGTAACGTCACTAAAATCCAAATGCACGACTGGTCTAGTATGGCCACCGCATGTGAGAGGAACTTGCTTGAAAGTTGTCATTTTGTTTCTTAATTTTGTTTGTTGTACTTTTTGAAAATAAAACTAATTATCTTTGTTGTTAACTAAAAATTAACCTAATGAGTCTGATCGTTCTGAATGTTGACAATCGACTGACGGAAAAGTGGTAGACGGTATTGCTATACATGTTAAGATTACCTACCCTTTTTAATGAAAATAATAGTGATTATCAAAAGTAATTTAAAAAAAGAACGATATACCCTCCTAGAATTGTTTTTAAATGCAGTCCAATCGATGTATGCATGTCATCTTAGAGAAAAATAATTGTAACTTGTAACAGTACTTTTTTATCATAGAACGTTTTGAGCAATTACAATTTAGAAGATAATTTGTTGAAAAACCTGAAAAGGGAATTTTAATTCGTGCATTGCTCAATATCAATATCAATTCAACAAATCATTAACGGTCTCATGATGAAAAAGGGTCACTTTCATGATGAATCATTTAAAATTAAACTCTAAAGTGGTTTTCTTAACGAAGTATAAATAACATTCTCAAGATTTTTCTGTAGTCTTACTAAATTAGTAGTTTTTGTTTTGTGGTAATTTTATGATTTATTTTTCATTTTATATTTCGGTTATGACAATTTATATTGTGCCTTGTAATTGTTTATGAGGAGATATTCTAGTTAGGAAGCACTTACGGCTTATTCCAATTTATTTTATATAAGTTGTATTGTTTACCACATGATTTTGAGGAATATTACGTTCACCCCTTGAGATTGGCTAATCTCAAGGGGTGAACAACCACAAACAAAATTATAGTTTATAAATAGGTAGAACTACCTTTAAATGACTAGAAATTATAAGGAAGTTGAGAAACCTTATTAAAACTGGCTTCAAGATTTTGAAACCATTACATTTACACATTATTTTTGTATGCAGAAGAGGAAGACAGTGCTTCCAAAAAGTTACGCCACGAGTGTTAGTAATACGGTCTAGGCTTTATCATTGTATTCTCGCCGGCTTATCGACTGAAAGTTTTAGTATGACGTGTCATTTGACGTTGTCAAAACCTATTGAATTTGTTGTGGTTAGTTTGCAAATCGGATTTCACTCTTTTGTAAGTTTAATTAATAAATATGGATTTCTTCACTTCTATACCCACCCATATTGACTATGTTGGTCAGGCCAAAGCTGAGAAATTATACAGAGCCATAATTACGCTCTTCAGTATAGTTGGTTTCGTATGGGGTTACATCGTTCAACAATTCTCGCAATCAGTGTACATTCTGGGAGCCGGATTCATCCTAGCTGCGATCTTGACCGTTCCTCCATGGCCCATGTACCGCCGCAACCCATTAAACTGGCAGAATCCAAGAAACAATGAAGAGAAACCAGCAGGCAAGAAGGGGAAGAAATAGGACCGTTTCCTGACCAATTCGGCCACCACCATGATCAGAAGTGTTTTCCAAACAGTTGTGTATTTCATTATTCTCAAATAAAATAGTTTATAAGGTTCATATTGGTTTTATTACATATCAGATAACAAAACATAATTTCACCTCCGCACAAGTGCGGCAGGTGAAGAGGTGAAATTTTAGCTTTAAAAATAATTCAGTCAATATCATTTTCGCAAAAATATTTTAAATAGATACACCAGAAACAAACTAAACTAAGAATTGGTTACAATAATTGTATGAACCTTGACAAAAGGAGTTTTATTTAACACAATACCTTCGAGAGAAATTTTCTAAAGTCATCATGATAAAATGTTTTTTGAGACTGGAAAGAGTGGTTTAGAAATATGCATGTTACAAATAGCACCATATAATTTAATTAACGTGATTCAAAATTTGAAAGCACCTGCACATATGTGTTCTGTACATGGGTATGAATATTGTATGCAATGTCAAAAATAGTAAATATTTTATCTGAGTCTGCTATTTCAACAATGAATTACTTAGTAATTGGACTACACTACAAATATTCAGACTAGTAAATCTGTATCATTTACGAACAGGCCAATTCCCGTAAAAATAAAAATGTTCAATATCTTGTCACAATCGCATCTCAGCGTCAATCAATGTTAAAAATGTAGGCCAATTAGAGGTATTTTTGACAGATTGAGACCGAGATCAGACTGTGAATGTTCTTGAAATTACGAGAATTGCCCCTCTGATCGTACACGCACGCTGTTATTAATGTTACTCATTCATTACCACAGCCACAGAAGAATAAGATATGAACATTCCTTTCGCTAAACTTGGACCAAAAAACTCACAGACAAAATAAAAAAATATGGAACTATTCTCTGTGTATTGCTTTACATACAGTGAGTTTTTGGCCAAAATTGATCCATTTATACAAAAACAGTACAATGTGATGTTGATAATTATTGCTATTTTAGTATAGAAAACATTGTGCCTGCTTGTTTATATTACTATTTGTTGTAATTTGACTTAATGGAAGCTGTAGGCAAGACTGGCTACCAATTAGATCTTTGGAAAACATACAGTAATACAATGGAAGACTGGTGAAGACAAGATGGTGATAACAGTTACAATAAATTCCAATCCAGTAAGATATTGTACAGCACTTCATAACTATAACTGTTATTTAAAACAAGAAGACATCGAAAATCATGTATGTTTACAGGATGGCCGGGATCAACGCGCAAACTGTAACCATGAATTCAGCACATGATTCGCGACCTCCTATGTGTAGATATTTTTAGTTGTTTATAAATAAAAGAAACTACCGTTTCATAGAAAATTGCGATATCTATGCTATTGCAGCTATTTTTTAGACTAATAACTGACGAAAAATTTCCAATGGTCCAGAATGATGACGAATGATGATGACTCCATGGTAACAGGTTATCCGTCGATATCCCAGCCACCTTTTATGATTTTAGATGTCTCCTGATTTTATCACTGGGATTATTTTGATTAAAAGTCTATTAATTTATAAGGTAAATATCAATCAACAAGCCAGGTACTGGTTTATAACTAGCCTTGTGTAAGGCACATTTATCTACTTGCTACTAAATTGCTAACTAAGTCATATCAGGCTGAATTTAAACCAACTTCTATACTAGCTATCAATTTAACCCCTCTTATTTATCAAGGTCATTAATGAATAACGTTTTACTGTATTGCCTACTTATGACGTTTAAAAGACAAGGATATACTCCATTGTAGAGGATTATTATAGAGATTTATAATAAATATATCTAAGATTTATAGAGGTGATTGCTGCCATTTTTCGAAACTTCACAGATTCGGTTGGCTAAAGACGAAAAATTTTTTTTTTTCAACGACAGCTGAGTACGAGGTCAACGGCCACTGGTAGTGTAGTAACTTGAAATTATGAGTCCGGAAAATCCTTTTTTTTTTGTTTTATCGACATTTAAGATATCAATACAAAGCACGTCTGTGAAGTTTCGCCAGCTAATTTAATTTGACCTTGTATATCAAAATCCTGTAGTAACACTTAAGATTTAAAAGAAATTCATACTCCGCTCGAAACCTAGACTATGATAGCTACCATATTACACAAAAACATTTGCTCACAGACGATAATCTCAGGAATAGTTTCTAATATGAAGTAATTATTATAATAGTTTAATAAAATGTGACTATGCCTTTAAACTAGGCTTCTATGTGCAGACCAGTGCAGTATAGATAAAACGTATTTTTAATATTATAGTAAGAATTTTTGTGTTGGTGACATAATATGGCAGTTGCATACATAAACCACGCGACTCAAAGTAAAACATTGAAATGGAGCTTTATATACTGTCAAATAGAGTTACATTTCCAAAATTTACGTGACAGTACTTGATGACGCATGGAAGATGCATTGCCGACGCGTCATACACTTCCGGCTATTAAAAATGTTACTGTACAGACGCCAGCACATGAAGCTACTACAATCTGTCAAATTTCTTTAATAGATTTTCAACTTTATCCCTAAAGCATCAAGGTTCAAGGTTGATTGGGAAAATTTTACAGTTTCGGGTAGCTTGACTTGCTGGCGTCTGTACAACACAATATAAAAATATAAAAAAAACATTTCAGAATTTTACCTTGAATGGAGTTGGTGTTGTTAAGATGTGCGACTGTCAATAGGCATATGAAAATATTGATACAATGGATATTAAGTTTAAAATAGTTAAAATATTTAAATATGTCTAAAGGAAAACGGAGGTATAACAACACAGCCTCTTCACAATATCAGCTCAAAAAAGTGTTCTCGTTATTACTTATATTTTTTTCGTAAAAATTGTCGTATAAACAATAATTTAAGAAGTTTACGTTCAGAAAAGGATTTCGACACGTCATTAGTAAATGACGTATGTGACGTGGAATTGGATATTTGAAATAAATAATATAAAAATATAATGCAAAGTGCATTAAAAAATTTGCTATAATTCAAAATTTACTAACAAGAAATAAAAGGAAGGATAGCAAAAAGGTTCCTTCTTCCTTAGAAGGAACCTTTTTGCTATAAATGTCTTGTCACCTTCGATCAATAATAGTACTAGATTCCCGATAAGCGCTTCAAAAACAGCCCGAAAAATAAGACCACGAATACTGTTGTGGTCCTATTTCAAATTAGTATGGTCCAATCATAGGGTCAACATTAAGGCTTCAAAATGCCGCTGTGCGCGTTCAAAAACTGTGTAAATAACCACCGTAACACCAAGGTTTTGGAAGGAATATTTTTTTTTTGATAAGTTTATATCATTAAGTGGTTTTTATAAAATAAAAACAGAATTAAATAGTAAATATAACTCAATTAGCTAATATTATAATTGTTTGGCCAATGTTTGCTACAACGCACCAACTATTGTATCAAACATCGACTGTTCTTGAACAGGGAATGCATGGAGTAGTGTTGTTATTTTATAATGTTATTTTTGTTTGTAGATTTCCTAGTGACCCATTTCGCTGTGCAGAATGGGCAGTCTCTATTGTCGCGAAAGAAAGAGTAGAAGAAATATACAACCCTTATAAAAAATCGAGAACATATTATAGAAAAAATCATTGATATAAGATTACATTATATTTGTAAAAAAGAAAGTGCTCAAATAAAAATGACTTTTAAAAGACAGCTTTATTACAAGCTGAATCTGTTTATAGGTAATTAAACATACCTACATTACTATTTTAAATACTTGTGTATAAAGAATATGCCGAAAACACGTTTCTTGAATCCCTTGAATTTTTTTTTACTTTATTTAATTTTTTATTACCACATTTGTTGTAATAGCGTCAGTGTAAAATAGTATGTACTACTTTCTTGAATCGGCTGTATGGTGGCAAATATTTTTGACCGATTATAAATGAACCAAAAAAAATATTATGCAACTCTACGTCTTGCAATACTTACTATGTTCTAAGCATTGAAATGTAATACCAAGAACTACGTTTAGTTCCACAATAGAATAGGCACGAAATTGTAAACAAAATGTTTTTAACCTTATTACTTAGACTTTAAGTTTCATTTTAGAATAAATATTTTTGTATTGATGACGTTTTATTTTCAAGCGACATTTTAAATATATTTTGCAATGGTAATTAAACTTTATGTTTAAGCATTAAGGTTTATAATAAACTGAAGTTGTTAAAATTGTTAAACTTTTTTCTAAGAAATGTAGATGTTTACGTGTGTGCAAACGTGGCCACTTGAGCGACTTATTTTTGTTCCTGATCCTTAATCTAGTACTATTATTTATCGAAGCTTGTCACAGTTTGCATAGGCGGTGTTCAACAAAAGTTTGTAAAATATTGCCATAACGAATAGCACTGCAAATGCAACGCAGTGCTATTCTGCACTACATATTTTCAGTATAACTCAATTTGTCTCTAAGCCTCTTAATCACGTTGAATATTCTACTTTCGCTGCACACATCACACTCTTCCAACGCGTCTTCCATTTCGGATGATTCACTTGTTTTATCACTGGTGTCGTCACATTTTTCTTGGTGACTTTTCTCACTGGGTTCCTTTTCTTTATTGGCATCGTCTTTCTCTTTCTCCATATCATCGTCTAGGTCATGAGTATTTTCTTCTTCGGTACTTAAACTAACGCTAACTTCTTCTCTATCGCAGACCTGCTGCAGGGTTATTACAGCGAACATGAATGTTACGCCATAGTTGACTATGGTTAATGATAGTGGACCCAGCGCTAGTACAAATACTGCCATAGTAAACAGTAGAGCTGCTATTGATTCGTAGTGCCTCCTGTAAGTAAAGGGAAATATAATTAATTAATTAGTATTCAAAACTAAGATAAGAACTTATCTATACTAATACTGGCAGCGCCCCGCGGTTTCACCAGCATAAGTTACGATCCTGTCGGAAAGTATCCTATATGTCAATCCTAGTAGTTTGGCATCTGTGTGCCAAATTTCATCCAAATCCGTTCAGTAGTTTTAGCGTGAAAGAGTAACAATCATTCAACCATCCATTCTCACAAACTTTCGCGTTTATAATACTAGCTGCACCCCGCGGTTTCACCCGCATTAGTTTCGTTCCCGTGGGAATATCGGGATAAAAAGTATCCTATATGTTAATCCTAGTTATAAACCATCTGTGTGCCAAATTTCATCACAATCCGTTCAGTAGTTTTTGCGTGAAATAGTAACAAACATCCATCCATCCATACAAACTTTCACGTTTATAATCTTAGTAGGATAGGATTATAAACACATAAAATTTGTGAGTTTGTATGTAGGGAGTACTCTTCGGAACTACTGATCCGATTCTAATCTTTTACTAATGGGAAGCTACATTGTCCCTGAGTAAGCATAGGCTATGTTTTAAGTTAAGACGAGAAAATTCGCGCGGACGTAATTGCCGGCAGAACCTAGCCTGATATAATATTTGAATAACCTGACAATTCATATGTAAATATTTCCGTTTTTTAATAATAATTATGAATAATTTTAAATGATAAATCATTTTAAATTTTTTTCTTTTTTTTTTTAGTTAATCATATTTTAAAAACTGGATTGTTTTATTTTATTTTATTTTTTAGGTACACCAACGACCTATTCATTAGGCACATTAACACAATAAAAAATAACATAAGCATTGAGTTGAATAAAAAATAGCTTCTTAAATATTACGCTTTAACAAGATTTTTTACTCGTAGTGAAGATAGAAAAATTAATTAGAAACAAAACATTAAGTAAGACACAAAATCATAAGTAATCGAAATTAGAATCAAAGATTAAAATCAAAATTATCATTAAATCAAAATTAAAACATTAACATTAAAATTAAAATTAAAAAATAAACAGTACAATTGATATTTTAAATTCAAAACGGTAAAACGAGATAACAAATGCAATAAAAGAACATTCCAAAATTGTTATAGTGGTGGTACATGTGGCAAAAACCCAAAAAATTAAATACATGGTAAGTAACAAAAAGTAGATTATGAAATTATGATTCGTCACTAATAGTTATAAGTTTTCTGCGAAATTGGGAAAATGAGTCTGTAAATATAATAGGGGTTAAAGTATGAAATTGCCGTTTTATTGTAATAGGTACTTCGAATTGACATAGAACCTTGATGGTTTGAGATTTTAGAGTGAAACTTTTTTCACATGGTACCTATTAAGTTCTTCTTTTAAAAAATGTGCAACATTCGATTATGGACTTTCAGTTGTTTTTTTTATTCAGCTTAGACAAGAAAGATGGATACTTCGAAAATTCGAGTGATTTTTGAATACGAGTTCCGACGCGAAACTAACGCGGCAGAAAAGCTTGCAATATCAATGTTGCGTTTGGAGAGGGGATTGATAATGAACGCACCGAACTATGATAGCAAAACTAGCAGTGAAACAGCCCCGACTCATGAATTGATCGTCACCATTATTGCTCCATGATAACGCGAGACCTCATACAGCACGAGAAACCGTTTTAACTCTACAGGAACTGCAATTAGAAACCATTCGTCACCCTCCGTATTCGCCAGACCTTGCTCCAACGGGCTACCATTTTTTTCGTGATTTGGACAATTTTCTACGACATAAAAAGTTTTCTTCTCAGGAGGCAGTACAAAATGCTTTTCGAGTTTGTCGAATCTAGATCACGAGAGTTCAATCGCAAAGGCATAAATGACCTTTCTATTAGATGGCAGCAATATATAGATAATAAAGGTAATTATTTTGATTAAATAAATATGTTAAATTAAAAAAAAAAACGAATTTCATTTTTTCAGTACAAATCGGCAATTTCATACTTTAACTTCTAATATCAATGTTGTTGCTGATATCTATTTTATTATAATTAGCCATTAATCGATTCAAGGGGGTATTGATACCAAGGTTGGTTCTTGATGAGGATGGTGCAAAGGTATTTATTTTGCGCGTAGATCTAGTTACGGTACGCCTAGGTACAGTTATATTAATTTCTGATAAGAACTCAGGGACATCCGCCACATTATGGATGATTTTGTAAAACAAGAGCTGATCAGAAGTGCTTCTACGTTGTTCAAGTGATACCATATTGAAGTGATTAAGCCTTTGCCATAAGCGTCATGAGGGCAATTTTTTTTTTTTCTAAAGCGTAGGTGAAGGAAGGCCTTCTGTATACGTTCTATCCTGTTATTATGGACACTATATATGGGATTCCAGACTGAAGATGCGTAGTCCAGTATGCTTCTGACAAGGGTGTAGTAAAGCACTTAGTGTCGATGTGGACCGAAAATCCTAACAAGTTCTCCTCACAAAACCCGAAATTTTTGACGCTTTGGCTACAATCGCGTCAATATGATTGATGAAAGTTAGCTTGCTGTCGAGCTGTACACCCAAATCACGAATGGTATCAACCTTTAGCAGAGGAACTTCATCCAACGCATAAGATGATGATCGTACTTGTTTGTTTCGCGTAAAAGTCATATGATAGCATTTACTTGCATTGAGAGTCATCATATTAAGTTGACACTGTTCTTGCACCGCATCTAAGTCATCCTGAAGAAGAAGGATGTCGCAGTCTGTTTTAATTTCCCTGTACTTAAAGCTGTTATTATATGTATTTATTGTAAGGTGGTGTATATCTGGATAATAAACCATTTCATTTTTCATGAAAGCCTTATAAAATTTTATTCTAGTAGCATAATACTGATACTCACAGACTTTTCCTGGGCCCATTCATCTGCCACACACACGTGGAACAAGCGGACATCATTAGTCCCGTGTGATACGACGTATCAGGTTTCAATACTATGCTGTACCTGTAATAATATCAAGGGTTTATTTTGCTGTACATTTTATGAGACATTGATGGTGCCAAAACTACCATATGTAGTTGCAATAAGGAGCAGTTCAGTATCTTATGCTTGTACAGTGGAATGATAAATAAAGTCACTGTGGCCTACTTGGAAAACCTTAAATAGATTTCGTACTTAAGTAGGACACAGCATGGACAACCTGCACAAGTGGCGGTTCATTGACGGCTCAGACCTCCGGTGTGCATGCGCTCCACAGGCAATGGCTCACCTCCCATCTTGCACCGCATGCTGTCACCTGCACACGTGGAGATCTAATGGCTGCGTCAGCGAACGGTATTCGATTCGCTGAACGAAAACAAAAATATAACTCACGAAAAATTCCTAGCCCACGTCAAAAGCGCGGGCACATTGACTAGAGTGACAGTAAGCCACATGGAAAACATCATCATGTGGAAATTCAAGCTGCTCAGATCTTCATCGACATCCAAAAACTTGTCCTCCTTCTTCTCATTCACTTGACAAGCTTTTTCTGACTTCGCACTAGTTGCCTTGTCCTGAATTTTCTTCCCATTTTGACTAGTAGGTTCTGTAGCTTTTACAAGCCTTGTTTCACTCTCATTATTGATATTTTTGTTCTTTTTCTTAAACATTAGGCATATTCTCGAGCCCACTTTCGCCATTAGTTTGTACACGTAGTCTTCGAGGTATTCTTCATACATTTTGGACAGCTGAAAAGAATAAAATAAAATCGGTATTACTAGAAGAATGGGTACAGTAAATCTCCTTGAATACAAATTTGGTCTTATGTATTGTGCACTTAAGTGTCAAAGGAGTGCTTTGGCAGTCGTATTAGGATTACCCTCTATCACGAATGCCTTTAGGAAGGATGAATAAACTTTATGCATAGTCGACCTCATAATTGCTTTTCCACACTTAGGGCTAGTGGCATTTGCACTACTTAAAACGTAAAGGTCTATTATTGCTTTAAAGGCAAAGTGCCAGATAGTTTTAACACTTTCAACCTTATTGAAGTTTCAATTTACTGGAAGTTTTGACAAAAGTGATAAGCAATTCCTAGGTCGACTATACAGGATGTCTTTAAAAAGATATAACCGGTCTTTTTTCTATCAGGGTCATTTTCTGAACGTAGATGTAGCCTAGACTGTCTGTTATGAGGCATTTATTGGCTAGCTTTGTGGGGTTATGTTGTAACCTGTAGCTGATTGTTGACTTTGTAGCAATTGTGGACAAAGTTTTATTTTATTATGCTTACCATAAACGCATAGAAGGCCGCGCCAGCAACGAGCGAGGCGGCTCCACACGATAGCGGCGTGGCACACAGGAGCCCCGCACTCACAACCATCGGCACCTTCTGAAGACCCGACGCCACCTTCTCCGCGAGACCACTTCCACCACGCCACATTATCCTAAAGACACAGCTTTTTGGTGAACAATAGACTACAATACTAGCCTGTTGTAGTCCCACCGCATTGCTAAAGGTGCAACTAGATTAGGGTCGATCGACGTCGACTAAACCAGCAGTAATCTATGATGACGCCTGTGACAACAGTTATAAAAATACAGTTTAGCGATCAAATATAGTTACAGCGGTACGTCATTATTCGGGCCCGTAAAACATGTAGTATGGCTTATGTTTGTTCATATTTAGCGGTAAATATTGACGGAAATTCATACAATGCCGACATCGTAGCAAATATTGTTATTTTTTATTTTTTGCCCTTCCAAACATAATCGATCGACGTCAAACGAGACAGTTGCGTCGAGCGACCGTAATATGACTGCCATTCATCGCACAGGATAGATTTGAAATGTCGATGTCATCGATCGATGGCAATCTAGTTGCACCTAAAGGCCTCTTCTGGTTATGCCAGAGCGAACGAGCTGTGATCAAGACCTAGCAAAGCATTGAAATTATTTCTTCTTCTTTAAAGGCGTTATTTTTTAGATTCATACATCTCACACAGTTAACAAAACAAACATCAAACAAGTGGATAAATTTTGGACGTCCGTAAAGGGTGTGTGGCGAACCAAACTAATTGTCTATGGTTCCCACTGTTAGATGTAAAAGACAACACTACGGTGGTCTAGAGGTTATGCCTATGGTATACAGGTATTAACTAGTTGGTCGGAATTTGAATCCGAATGTAAAACCGTATATTACTCCACTCTGTGTGAATTACTAACACGATTGTTTATCCTATGTTTGATTAAACGTGCATTCCTCCGCTGTCGCTTGTACTCGTGTACTGAGCTGTGATACAAATACGTGTGTATTTGTATCACAGCTCAGTCCTCTGTGCTCAGTGCTCTGCTACAACTGGATCGAGTTTCATTAAAGTAAACAAGGCGCCATAACGCACCTAAAGGTGTATCATTTTAAAGACCATGCAGTTGCTAAAGTCGCCGTTTGGCGCAAATATTTTGTTCTCATCGAGAAATATGATCCTTACATGCGCTGAAAATAATAATTTTCACTAGGTATAAACGCTGCATAGTTTATTGTCATTGGCAATACATACCTAAACAGGAGTCTATGCGCAATCTGGGATGAGAACACCATGACTGCAAGCACTGTTGCAGCCATGATGTTCACAATGCCTAGCGCAGTCATATACGCGGGCACCACCAGCAGAGACTTTATGAAGTACCGGAGCTCTTGGTTCTGCCAGCTTGCGTTCTCGAATATAAATGATAGTACGGGAATGGAACTGTAATGAAAGACATAGTAGATAATTTAATTTAGTTCTATCAAAAACAGGAAAAGTATGAGGACATGAAAATATCTGCTATTGGTTTATCGCGGATGGGAATACAAGTACAGTCACGAGCACCAATATGTCAACACTTGGCAACTTTCAATTGCGATTTTTTCGTGAAATAACGAATGCAACGTTGAAATACGACACATTATATTAGGGGTTAAAGTATGAAATTGCCGATTTGTACTGAAAAATTGAAACTCGTTTTTTTTTTAATTTAACATATTTATTTAATCAAAATAGTTACCATTATTATCTATACATTGCTGCCATCTAATAGGAAGGTCATTTATGCCTTTGCGATAGAACTCTCGTGATCTAGATTCGACAAACTGTGTGAAAGCATTTTGTACTGCCTCCTGAGAAGAAAACTTTTTATCACGTAGAAAATTGTCCAAATCACGAAGAAAATGGTAGTCCGTTGGAGCAAGGTCTGACGAATACGGAGGGTGACGAATGGTTTCTAATTGCAGTTCCTGTAGAGTTAAAACGGTTTCTCGTGCTGTATGAGGTCTCGCGTTATCATGGAGCAATAATGGTGAAGATCGATTCATGAGTCGGGGCTGTTTCACTGCTAGTTTTGCTATCATTGTTCGGAGTTCGGCACAGTAGACATCTGCCGTTATTGTTTGACTAGATCGGAGAAAGCTATAGTGAATAACACCATGCTACGACCACCAAACAGTTACCATTACCTTTTCATTTGGTAAGCTTTGCTTTAGGACACTGTTGCGGCGTTTGACCTGGGGTCAGCCATTGCATTTTTCGCTTACGGTTATCGTATAGAATCCACTTTTCATCACATGTCACAATTCAATCCAATATTCCTTCATTTCTGTATCGATTCAACAAGGCGACACAAGTTTCAACATGCGTTTCGTTCTGCAGATCAGTCAAATCATGAGGCACCCATTTCTCATATTTTTTTATTTTATTGATTTGACGCAAATGAGTCAATATTGTTGGTAAGGTAACGTTAAGCCATTCCGCTAATTCCTGGATAGTTTGGCTCGGATCGGCTCCCACCATCTCTTTCAATTCGTTGTTATTCACCTGTGTGGGCGGTCTTCCACGTGGTTCGTTCTTCAAATCAAAGTTTCCATCACGAAAGCGTTTAAACCAAAATCGCACGGTGCATTCATTAGCAGTCCCCTCTCCAAACGCAACATTGATATTGCGAGCTGTTTCTGCCGCGTTAGTTCCGCGTCGAAACTCGTATTCAAAAATAACTCGAATTTTGAAGTATCCATCTTTCTTGTCTGAATAAAAAAAACAACTGAAAGTCCATAATCGAATGTTGCACATTTTTTAAAAGAAGAACTTCATAAGTACCATGTGAAAAAAGTTTCACTCAAAAATTTCAAACCATGAAGGTTCTATGTCAATTCGAAGTACATATTACAATAAAACGGCAATTTCATACTTTAACCCCCTATTATAAACCTATGGGTTCGAAACTGCTATGTTTGTAACAACATAAAATTTCATTCAAAAATAAAGGAGTAAATCGCTTATGAAAAAAGCTGAGTGTATACATACTTTTGCTCGTGACTGTACATATGTTGGCCTAACATTTTGACGTGCAGCAGTAAACAGAAGCTTTCGAGGTGTCTTTTTCTTACACAAATTTTTTGCAAAGGCAACTTTTAGCCACATAAATTGCCCCATTTTTTTTTTTTTGAGATTTAGATAAACTAGAAAAAATAGTCTTTTCTAAAAAAGATTAACTCATGATGGAACATGACATGGAACTTAAACATAACTGGCGAAGTGTGGGTGTACCCAACCCTTCGAGATATACAGGCGTGATCTTATGTACACGGTAAACCCAAACTAATCCTTCCAAACAGGAGTGTGTAGTACGGCATGCTGCTCCTTGCTCATGCATAAACTGTGTAACGACACGAGCCGTGTTCTTGCATGTGTAGTATGTTGCTCCGTATTTTGATATACTTACAGAAAAACCGTAGCGCCGAGCCTTCCAAACAGGGAGTGCTTAGTACGGTTTGACCACTCATTAACGCACTGCACGACGACACGCAAGAGCCGTGTTCTTGCATGTGTAGTATATTACTTACATACGTCACAATCACTATGATATACTTACAGAAAAACTGTAACGCGGTGTCTTCCCAACAGGAGTGTGTGGTACGGTTTAACTCCCCTCACCAATGAACGCACTGTGCAACGACGCGCTAGAGACGTGTTCTTGCATGTGTAGTTTATTACTTACATACGTCACAATCACTATGATATACTTACAGAAAAACTCTAACGCCGAATCTTCCAAACAGGAGTGTGTGGTACGGTTTGACCCCCGTCGCCAATGAACGCACTGTGCAACGGCGCGCTGGAGACATCTTCTTTTATGTGTAGTATATTACTTGCATACGTCACGTTTTGCTTCATACAGCTAACAAACCTATGATATACTTACAGAAAAACTGTAGCGCCGAGCCTTCCAAACAGAAGCGCGTAGTATGGCTTGACCCCCTCGCTCATGAATGCACTGTGTAACGACACGCAAGAGCCGTGTTCTTGCATCTGTAGTATATTGCTTCTTGCAGCTAATAATATTATGGCTGCGGCATAAGGCACTAGGACGGGGCTGTAGTTGCGAGCTATCTGCGCAAGACGGAGGTACCACGATGTGGATATGCTGAAATGTTTTTATGTGATTTGAGATATTTTATAAAACTGATTTTTCAGTCCGATTTTCCTCCCAATAATTGATATGGCAGCCATGATGAATTACCTACGGTCTAAACCGAGCCTGAATTTTCCTTATTCTATGTTGGTTTGAGGTAGGTATATATATCCGTGTCGGTCCCGGAGAAAGAATAGGACCACCCCATCTCGTCTCGTGGGTGTCGTAAGAGGCGACTATTTGACTTAGGGAGCTCCAGACCCAGTGCATACCATATAGCACCTTGGGTAACCCGCGTGATGGCGGGTAACCATCAACAATTGCATTCCCAAGGAGGGTTGGTGTCAGGCAGGCGGCCGACCGTAAAACTTTGCCAAAACTTTAAGCAACATGATAAGTAAAAATATGATGCGCGATAGGGCTAGGGCGTACCCCATAGGCGACGCGCAGGGGCAGCACCCGGCTCCTGTGGGAAGAGGACTAGGGTTGTTGCACCAACCCGGGCGGGGGCAACGTAAGAAGCGAGCCCGGGAAGTGAGATTGAGGTATGCAAGTTGGAATGTTGGGACGATGACCGGGAGAGCCAGAGAGTTAGCGGATGTATTAAAAAAAAGACGAATAAATGTGGCGTGTTTGCAAGAAACAAAATGGAAAGGAACGAAAGCGAGAGAAATCGGTGAAGGATACAAGTTTTTCTACTGTGGGAGTGACGGGAAAAGAAATGGCGTAGGAATAGTGTTAGACAGTAATTTGAAAGAAGGCGTGATAGAAGTAAAAAGAATAAATGATAGATTAATCGTTGTAAAAGTTATGTTAGAACATTTAATGCTGAATGTAATAAGTGTGTATGCACCGCAGGTGGGATGTGATGAAAGGGTGAAAGAGAAGTTTTGGGAGGACTTTGACATAGTTTTGATGAACATTCCGGTGCATGAAGAATTGATAGTTGGAGGTGATTTTAATGGACATGTGGGAAGAATGCGAGGGGTTTATGAAAGAGTGCATGGAGGGTGGGGATTCGGTAACGTAAATAACGAAGGAGAGATATTGCTTCAATCCGCTACCGCATTTGACCTGGTAGTAGCCAACACTTGGTTCCAGAAGAACGATGGACACCTAATTACGTACAAAAGTGGCAATCACAAGACGCAAATTGATTACTTTCTAGTACGACGCAAATACCTAAAGCATATCAAAGACTGCAAAGTGCTACCGGGAGAAGATCTAGTCTCACAGCACAGACTCCTAATTATGGAAATGGTTGTAGAAATCAAGCCCAATAAAAACAAAGAGCGACCGCCCCCCAAAATAAAATGGCATATGCTGGAGAAGAATGACTATGCAAAGACCTTTAAAGAGCGAGTGGTGGATAAAATGATAGATATGGGGGAGATGAATGATTGAAGTGTAAATGAATGCTGGAATGAAATAGCAGGGTATATTAGGAGTGCAGCGAAAGATATTTTGGGAGTGACGAAGGGAAAGGGTACGATAAATAAGGACACATGGTGGTGGTCGACAGAAATACAGAATATGTTGCAGGATAAGAAGAGAAAGTTCAAGGAATGGCAGAGTGTTGAAGATAAGAATGTTAGTTTGAAAACAGAAAAAAAGAGTGAGTATGATGCTATGAAGAAAAAAGCCAAGAAAGCTGTGGCCATAGCAAGAGCAAAAGCCCAAGACAAGCTTTATGACACACTGGATAATCCAACAGGTCAAAAAATTCTTTATCGGCTTGCTAGAGCTAGAGAGAGAAAGACGAGGGATATTTGTCAGATAAAGTGTATAAAGGATGAAACTGGAATAGTTCTTTCGGATGATGAGAAAATTAAGGATAGGTGGAAGAGTTATTTCGAAAGACTGATGAATGAGGAGAATGACTGGATTGGTGTGCTTGGGAATAAACCAGTAAATGAGGGGTTAGTGAGAAGGATTAGTATGGATGAAGTGAGAATAGCAGTAAATGGGATGAAGAATGGTAAAGCAATAGGTCCGGATGGAATACCAGTTGAAGTATGGAAGCTATTACGGATAGATGGATGGACGTGGTTAGCTTTATTCTTCAATAAGTTGTTGCTGGAAGAAACCATCCCTGACGAATGGTGTAACAGTTCGCTGGTGCCCATCTTTAAAAACAAAGGTGATGTGCTGGAGTGCAACAACTATAGAGGAATAAAGCTAATGTCACATAGTATGAAGGCTTGGGAGAAAGTTATTGAAAGGCGACTGAGAGAAGAGAGTGAAATTTCGCAAAACCAATTCGGTTTTATGCCTGGTCGAGGAACAACAGATGCCATCTTTGCTATCCGCCAGCTGTGCGAGAAATACAGAAGTGCGCATAAGAACTTGCACATGGTATTTGTTGACCTCGAAAAAGCATACGACAGAGTGCCTCGTGAAGTTTGTGGTGGGCGCTAAAGGAGAAAGGCGTGCCAGGGAAGTATGTGCAGTTGATTGGAGCGATGTACAGTCGAAGTAGTACCCAAGTCCGGTCTACAGTGGGCACTACTGGCAGCTTCGATGTGGCTGTCGGCTTGCACCAGGGCTCAGCACTCAGTCCGTACCTCTTCGTGCTGATAATGGATGCTCTTACATCGGACATCCAAGAGGAGGCTCCCTGGTGTATGCTGTTCGCCGATGACATTGTGCTGGTGGCCGAGAGCGGCTCAGAGGTCCAGAGCAGATTAGAGAGGTGGTGGAAAAGACTCGAGACCGTGGGCCTGAGAGTAAGTCGGACCAAAAC
Organism: Apamea epomidion; assembly: GCA_947507525.1. Taxonomy (NCBI): domain Eukaryota; kingdom Metazoa; phylum Arthropoda; class Insecta; order Lepidoptera; family Noctuidae; genus Apamea; species Apamea epomidion. Next base: position 9,502,367 of record OX382232.1, read on the forward strand.
TGAGTATCTGTTTTGTGATTTTGGCAGTCTCTCCAGTCCTAGGCCCATGTCTCTCGCCGGAACGCCCTTATCGATCTGCTCCGACTTTCGGTACCTCGGGTCACTTGTCCAAGGAGATGGCGAAGTAGACCGAGACGTAACGCACCGGATCAACTCAGGATGGATGAAATGGCGACAGGTCACAGGAACAACTTGCGACCCACGGATGCCCCTCAAGTTAAAGGGGAAAATTTATAAGTCCGTGATAAGGCCTGTCGTACTTTATGGATCTGAATGCTGGGCTGTGAAGAAGACGGATGAAAAAAGATTGCATGCAGCGGAGATGAGAATGTTGAGATGGATGTGTGGAGTGACGAGAATGGATAAAGTAAGAAATGAGTATATAAGGGGAAGTTTGAAAGTGGCGCCAATGACAGAAAAGTTGAAAGGAAATCGTTTGGCTTGGTATGGGCATGTGATGAGAAGGGACGAAACGCATGTGACTAAAAGAGTGATGAATATACATGTTGATGGATGGAGAGGGAGAGGAAGGCCGAAGAAAAGGTGGATGGATTGTGTGAGGAATGATATGAAAGAGAAGGGAGTGAATGATAGCGTGACGGTTGACAGGGGAGAATGGAAGAAGAAAACGTGTTGCGCCGACCCCAAGTAACATGGGATAAGGGCAGGAAGATGATGATGGTTTGAGGTAGGTATTTTTTTTCTAGATAATCCATAATTTGGGCAGAACAAAAACGTTAATTTTAATATAAAACCATTTTCCTGGATAATCCATAATTTGGCAGAACACAAACATTCAATTTTAATATAAAATCATGAAAACATTACAGAAACGATCTTGTAAAAGAAGTTGTAAAGTACTTAGTATATTTATACCACAGTATAACATAGAGGGAAAACATATTACGTCGGTTATAATAAAAAACAGCATTTAAAAAAAAAACAATTAAAAATTACAACGCAGTGTGATCAGCATCATGTACTGAATGAATGTGTTCAAAACTTACCTTATGGTGTATGTGCACTGTGGGTCTAACAATAAAGTTACTTTCACATGCTCTGTAGCCTCAAGCCCTTCTGTGACATTAGGGTTACTTCTGTACAACCTCATTTTCATTGGTGTTTGTTTTACGTGCCTGTAATATTTTTCATCATATGATTGGGGAAATTCACAAAGCGGAAGAAAAACGTTCATTAGACAAAACTTTTACCCGCGAATCGACTAGCCGTATAAAAAGTATGAGGAGAAAAGTAAATAATTTAATTTTATTATTGGACACAACAAACTGATTGCATCGTATCATGGGGGTTCGGGCTCTTGAATTAAGGTCAACAAACCTGACCACATCAACGTAGGTTAGTAACACTCAAGAATGATCTGAGCTAAAAAAAAAACAGCGTTTAAGCACAAGTCTCACAGCGCTTCATGGCCAGACCATCGATAAACTTTTACGGAAATATACATCTTATTTTCATGACCATAAGTTCCATATTCATTCATTTTAAGCTTCGAAGCGTCAAGACTTACTAGTCTTATTCCCTATGTAAGTACATAGGACGACAATTTAAAGAAATACTCACGTAAAATAATGATAATTCTCATGGTTCGGCGCCCACGGTACATGAAACTCAGCTGATACATGATAATGCGCAGCTTTACAACTGGCAGTAGGTTCGACATGTAGTAGATAGGCCTGGTGTAATATATTGAAGTCCTTCAATACCAGTTCGTAGTACAAACTGTCTTGTTCAGTCTCTTGTAGTATTACGAACTTTCCAAAGGAGAAATCTGAGGGAAGGTTCACTTCGATCTGACGTGATGCGTGATCGTTTATATCCACGTTTAGGACTATCTGAAAATAAGGCGCAAGTTTTAAAATCTCGTTTGTTTTCATGTTTATTTATGGCCTATCACATATGTGCGAATTTTAGACTCCTTTTAAAAGAGAACAAAAGCGCCCACGATTTTCATATTTTCTTCTGTTAGGAAGTCTTTGTAATACCTGATTAAACATTTGTGTATATGATGCCCTAAATGCACGACAGTGCTTATATGTTTGTGCATTTAGTCCATTGATGTATGCTTTATGTTCAAAATGAGGCATTTTCAACGAACGGCATGTGACGACACATACATAAGCTCACGCCTTCTTCCAATGGGGGTAGGCAGAAACTACAGAACGCCACCTGCTACGATCCTTAAATACACATTTTGTTTCGTTTACATTCATACATCTGATCATACATGAACGCCGGTTGCGAGTACTGTGCATCTGACCTTTCTATATACGTCTCTCTTTTCCGTGTAGGGAGGCCTTCAGTAATACTATCACTGTCTTTCTAATAGCCACTTACATTTATCGTTCAAAATAAAGTCTTACTCATAAATTACGCATTATACTTCACTATTTTACATTAATCATTCAAGAATATTAATCCTGGAAAGTGGCCAACAACAACACACAGATACACGTATAGGATCAAAATAAATGCCCTTTCCCTCACTCACTGAAATGATGGAAGGTCTCGTCTACTAATAGATTATACCTCACCCATTTCCTTGTGTGTGACGTCAGAGACAAATGTGAAGAAATGATAAACATAATTTTGTATACAGACATTATACTGCCAAATCATGTGATGTGTTTATTTAAGCTAAAATGTTTCCTATATTTTTATTTTTGTCACAATTTTGTCGACTAGCTCTTGCCTGCGACTTCATTCGCACACAAACTACAAGCAACTTGGGTTTTTCCATTAAAAATTTCATAGTAACAGCACTTTTTTTTTTTCTGGGTGGGAAATCAGCAAATGACCTCTCCCGCTCTGGGCTGAGCGGAAGGGCGTGTCAGACTTTTAGTGACTAAAACCCACCCGTGTTCCTTCTGTTGCCTGTGCCAGGGGCCACGGTATCTCTTTCGAACAACCCGCAGCCCCAGCGGCATCGGCCCTAGCGGACCCCGTCAGTTCGTGCTGACATCTCTTTGAGGCGCGCGTGGAATACAACGCGCCGTCGACCCGGGCCTGGTCCTTACCGGGCTGCGAGCTGCCCTTTGCTCGCCGCCCGCAAGCCCGCGCCTACGGTGGCCGGGAGTCGGCTGTTGACTCGCGTCCAGGGCGTCTCCTGCGGCGGCTAGGCGCGTGAGGGTGCAGAGATTGCCTCTCCCTCACGCGCTCCGCCTCCTCCTTCGCGAGCATTACTGCTTCGCAGGAGGTGACGGCCTCCCATTCACTCTCGCTCCGTACCATAGCCTGGACCAAGGCCGGACGCGAGAGATCGCCGCAGCCGATCGCCGCCACGAGAACACGGCGGGGCCCCGCCCAAGCCGGGCAGACCTCCACCGTATGCTCCACCGTGTCTTCCGGGCGATCCACACAGTGGTGACACCCTGGCGTTTCCTCCCGCTTTATCCTGAACAGGAACCTCCCGAAACAACCGTGTCCAGTGAGGTCCTGCGTCAGGCGGAAGGTGAGGGCGCCGTGGAGCCTCTCTAGCCACTCCTCAAAGAGGCGACTTATCGCCTGTGTCTGCGCACACACTTGTGCACTATAATATCTGCCGCGCCAAAGGCTAGTCTCCGTTTAGATTGGCCGTCATAGCCGAAATACGGTCTGGAGGACTATACAAGCAACTGAGGATTCGAAAAATCATTTCTTAGCTGCATCTGAGCCTCTCACAGAGAGGATGTCTGTGTCCAAACAGTGGGAACATTATAAATAGGCTGATTATGCTTATGCTAGCTGCATCTAAAAGATCTACATCTTCGTAATTTCATCTTATAATCTTCAATAGTTTCCTAAGGATTTGCGTTTTCTGCCAGTCATTCATTCGCGGCATCGTTTAACAGATCTTATCAATAAATTAGTGCTTAACAACGAGCTAATGTGGAAGGAAATTCCGGCTGTCATGCACATTACGGATAAAATGACTGATAATTCCAATGTTTTTGTCTGAAATTTTGACAGCATATCACTATGAAATCTAGGTATATAAATAAAAGCGGCCAAGTGCGAGTCGGACTCGCCCATGAAGGGTTCCGTTGAGTTGATTGAATGAAAGGTAAATTGCGGTTTACGATTTACGACGAATTAGATTTAAAAAAAACTACTTACTAGATCTCGTTCAAATAAATTTTCGGTGGTAGTTTACATGATAATGTACATCATATATTTTTTTTTGTTTTATCATTATCTTATTTTAGAAGTTACAGGGGGGGGGGACATTTTACCACTTTGGAAGTGTCTCTCGCGCAAACTATTCAGTTTCGAAAAAAATGATATTAGAAACCTCAATATCATTTTTGAAGACCTATCCATAGATACCCCCGCACGGTATGAGTTAGAGGAAAAAAAATTTTTGAGTTTCAGTTCTAAGTATGGGGAACCCCAAAAATTTATTGGTTTTTTTTTGGATTTTTGTGTCAAAATCTTAATGCGGCTCACAGAATACATCTACTTACCAAGTTTCAACAGTATAGTTCTTATAGTTTCGGAAAAAAGTGGCTGTGACATACGGACGGACAGACAGACATGACGAATCCATAAGGGTTCTGTTTTTTGCCATTTGGCTATGGAACCCTAAAAATGAATCACCGAAATGCCACGAAAGTCACGAGCACCAATATGTCAACACTTAGCCACTTTCTATTGCGATTTGTTCGTGAAATAACGAATGCAACGTTTGAAATACGACACATTACATAAACCTATGGGTTCGAAAATTCTATGTTCGTAACAACATAAAATTTCATTCAAAAATAAAGGAGTAAATCGCTCTTGGATAAACAGAGTGTATACATACTTTTGCTCGTTACTGTACGCGCATAACTTCCGATCGACTGCACCAAATTGAATTTTTTTTTTTTTTTTTGTATTTGTTATTGACATGACAAGGTTTGTATACGCAATTGGACCCGGTAGGTGGCGCTGCTTTTTCGGGCAGGACGTCTGCCGGGTCCGCTAGTATGTAATAATAAAGATTATGTGAATACTCATAATTACAAAAGGTTAGCGTATACAGGGTTATTTTTAATTGGCTAGCTAAACTCCACAGACGCGATGGGTATCGATATCGAAACACGATAAAATAAAAAGATTTGATGTTTTTTTTTTTGGGAGGCCGTTAGCGTTGTAACTTGAAGTATGAGTTGAGTAACACTGTTTTCTGATGTTTTATCATGTTAAGATATCGATACGTCTAGAGATACACGACAGAGATAGAGATAACATCTGTGAAGTTTACACAAAAAGAAACCGATTTTAAACTGACATTTCAAGTGACTACAATCACTGTGGTCGATGACCGCACAAAAAAACATCAAAATAATTTATGTTTTGTTTTATCATGTTTATATATCATAGGTACCCACCCATTGCGTCTGAGGAGTTTATCTAGCCAATTTGAAATAACCGAGTAGGTTCTTATTTAGATTAAGCCTCGTTCACACGGCACTGTCCTGTACGATATTTTACAGTTAAAGGTTGGGATCCCAATCGTCAACAAATCCTTTTGTCCATACAGTTAAAAACAAATGCAGTATGAAACTGCCACGAATGAACTTCCTAAAGCCTTCATAGAAATCCAATAATAATTACTACGCCTACAAAAAGAAATACATGACAATTGACAATTATACTTCTTCGAACTTTATTGTGATCAACTGATCATCTATGGCGAATTTATTATGGAAGAAAACCGGCCAAGTGCGAGTCGGACTCACACACGAAGGTTTCCGTATCACAAGACAAAAAACGACGGAAAAACACTTTTCTTGTATGGATACCCCCTTTAATTCTAATTTTTATTTGTTGTTATAGAGGCAATAAAAATACACACTCTGTAAAAATATCAACAGTCTACCTATTACGGTTCATGAGATACAGTCAGTTGACAGTCAGACGGACGGACCGGACAGCGGAGGCTTAGTAATAGGGTTCCGTTGGCACCCTTTGGGTACTAAAACCTAAGATGCAATATCTCTTACTCACCGGTTTCCTTGTAGGCGATACTTTGACGATAACATGAGACCAATCAGGGTAATCCTCTTTAATTTTGTGCAGGTTAATCGTTGCCAGTTTACGTCGTCCAAAATCATTAGCTGCGCCCGTCCAGCGGCTAAGTTCTCCCAACGATACAGCGTGTTTACTAAAATAAAATTTATTTTTATTGTTTACATTTTAAATTTCCAAACAATTGACAAATGACATTCTTTACACATATAAAATCGAGTGTCCATTCATGTCATTGATTGATTACCTCTCTCTCAGAACATGAATATTTATCTATCTAGATACTAATCATCTACTGCCTAGCTATGTTGGGGTCTGCTTCCAGTCTAACCGGATGCAGCTGAATATACCGATATTTAACATGCAGCGACTGCCTATCTGACCTCCACAACCCAGTTACTGGGCAATACGATACCCCTTGGTAAGACTGGTTGTCAGAGTTTCGGGCTTCTGACTACCCGTAACGACTAATAATAAAGCTGAAGAGTTTGTTTGTTTGAACGCGCTAATCTCTGGAACTAGCGGTCAAATTTGAAAAATTCTGTGCCTTCATTCATAGCTCAATTCTTGAAGACCCGATCCGATTAGGAACCGATCGAAAAGAAAAAAGTCAGAAAGAACGCTAAGCGAAAACAAAGCAATAGCACAGGAAGGCGATGCTATGCGACGAGGAACAAGAAATTTCACGCGGACGTAGTCGCGAGGAAAATCTAGTTTATTTATAAAGGTACATCAACAGCTTCTGTATGTAATATATCATAAGTACCTGCTATAGGTAACAATAGCCTGGGACTTAACCAGTCGCCAATTACAGGTTAACCAGAATTCTCATAAATAAGTGAGAATAAGATATAAGCAATAATATAGGCAATACTGATAGTTAAATCCATAATCTGCGCTAAAATGACTTAACTTTAAAAGCTATGTCAAACCTCCATTCAATTCTAAGTAATATTATAAATGCGAAAGTGAGTTTGTTTGTTAAGCTTTCACGTTAAAACGGCTGAACGGATTTAGATGAAATTTGGCACATAGGTAGACAGACCATGATCTGGAGAAGGACATGGGTTACTTTTCATCCTAGATCGCAGAAGAAGTCGCGGGCTCCAGCTAGTAACATGTACCCCGTCATATCTCCTATCGACCGATAACTGAGGTAAACAAGTCATTGCCCTCAAAATAAGCATCACATCTTTGTGGCCCAGAAATGACATTCAGGGCTAAATGTAAACGCACTTTGTCATTTCTAGATAGCTAGAGATGCAAGGGTCATTGGTTAGCCCCGATAGCCTACCTACATGATTAATCGTTCATTAGTCATCATTACTTTTTTATTAAGAGTAGTCATCAGTCACATTCTAGAATTTAGTGACGATAATTTGATCTAATTAAAATTACCTGTATTAAATGACTAGCTGCGCCCCGCGGTTTCACCCGCATAAGTTTCGATCCCGTGGGAATATCGGGATAAAAAGTATCTTTATGAGTTAATCCTGGTTATAAACTATCTGTGTGCCAAATTTCATCCAAATCCGTTCAGTAGTTTTGGCGTGAAAGAGTAACAAACATCTATCCATCCATACAAACTTTCGCGTTCATAATATTAGTAGGATATTAAGAACTAGATTGATGGTGAAGAGAAGGGAATAATACTGAATTGTAAATTTCAGACAGGATATCCTCTATTGTCGCCGGTATTATCGTCCTCTGTTGTGGTTTGTCGTTCTTGTCGCCTATTGTTTTTAAACAAAACTGTGATCACCAATCCCGTTGGTAGGCACAGCCACGGTAAAATTATCTTATTATCTATACAGTATTCCAACTTCATACAAACGGACGAAGCGCGAGCAATGCCTACGCGCCTCGATCTCGGCATGGGCTCGGCATGCAGACAGTCGCGACTGTGCCGCAGTGACGAACGGACGGTGTGTTGTTTTTTTAACAATACCGCGCGATTTTTTCACTAAAAATAAGTTCAAGTACATATTTAATATGACGAGTAGGATATATTGTGCTGTTTTTGGTTGCATGAATTCGTCAATAACGCATCCAGAGATAACTTTTTTTAGATTACCTGGAAACTCTGAAAGGTAAGACTATAAAATAATTTTACTTACTTGTAGGTAGGTACATAATATGTGTGTTTTTAATGGATAAGTATTTCCTTTTATCTCCCGAAAAAAAAGATGTCTGGATTAATAAATAAAGTGAATAGAGTAAAGAAAAGTGAAACACGAGTGAAATAGGTAGATATAGGCGGTTCATGAATCATGATACGGTAGGTACGCTTGTGTTAAAACCTCGGGGCATGTGTGTTTTGTTTTGTTAGTTCATATGATTCTAAGTAAAGACGTGGTATTTTATTATTAATAATAGTTGTTTATTGTACTGTGTGTATGAATAATACTAGAAAAAATAAATTTGACCGTCTGTCTGTCACTAGATAGTTGACATTTTTTCAGATTAAGTATTTCTGCTGCTGCTATAACAACATATACCACTAAAAACTGTTTTTTTTTTCTCGGGATTAATAATGTCGCGCCACAATTAATGCCTGATGCATGGTGACATTAGTTACCACTAGCGCCATCTAGTTTCGAGTAGCAAGAACTAATAGAGTCACTAACGCCATCTATTATCGATTGGCTGAACTTACTAGAACTATCGACATTTGGTCAGTCGGGGCCGGTATGTACTCGAACATTCTAGATGTGTCTACAATAGAAGGTTCTGGAATTATCTGCGGCACTATATAAGGCCGGGACTAGCCGCGACCGATCAGACTTGGTTCTGCGATAGAAGCGAATACATCGAAAGCGATCTTCAAGAGCGATTGTGTTTTATAATTAGTGTGTTTGAGTTGTTATTAGTGTTGTTTAAATAAAGTGTAACTTTTGGTAATTTTTATCGGCAGTTTTTATTGTCACGAACCCGAAGCTCGTAACAATAACAACAACAATAGCTAGACTCGTGAAATATTCACAGAATATTTAGATGTTTGAGAGGGTTGTGATTTTAAAACATTCGTAGCCAGCTGTTCAGCTTGGCATTGGTGACCAAAGAATTTTTGTTTTGAGTTGTTGCGAGTTGTAGGTACCTAATTTATAGAGACGTTAATAAGCTGAGATAAAAGAGTTATTAAAATTACTCGTCAGCTGTTTCTTGCATTTTAGTTGAGGAGGTAGGTGTTGAAGTTTGTATGGATTGGAGTTTTGTAACGCGGCAGTAAGGCGACAGCAGATTATTTTCCCTATAAAAGGATTTTTTTTTCAGACGTCTTCAATGTCTGCAACTGATCCGTCGAGATGATTTGAAAAACAAACCTAACTTTACTTCCTACCGAGTTTGTGAAAAACATTTTAATTTGGAGGATGTACTACAATCGTCAAATAGAAAACTTTTTAAAAAGAATGCCCTGCCATTGTTGATGCTGCCAAGCTTAGCCAGTACCGATCCAGGAGTCTCTCGAAAAGAAGACAAACAAACTCAAACTGCTCCGTTGGTAGGAAATGAAAATTGTACACAGACTGAAAATGCAACGAATGAAATCTTTGCTCAAACCTCAACGAGTCTCTCTAGCAACACTCCAAGGAAAAGAAAATTGAAAGCTGAACTCCTCCAATGCAGAAAGAAAATAAAATTAAGTACACGAAACTAGAAAATAAAATTACTAGAAAAAATGGAGGAATTATTCAGAACTTCATTTAAAACCAAACATAAATTGTAAAGTAGCTGCAGGTATCTATAACCAAGTAAAAGATATTCCTTTTTCTCCACCTTGTCCATGTTTCCCAAAACAATTTTTAATTAAGCTTTAAGTATATTAGAATGCGGATTTTTTTATACTTTAAAATTTAATAATAAAGCTATTCGCACGTCTCAGTCGAGGCGCAAATATTTTTCGGTCGCAAATTTATAAGACCGATTTGTTATTCGAACATAAACATGATTTTTTAATTAAATCTAGTAATCAAAAAACAACACGCATTTTAATTGAACACTTCCTATTCAATTCACAAAGTATTTTATTTGTTTATATAAAAAAAAGTTGTATTTACAATCACAAAACTAAATGGAAACACAAAGTGGGCAAATGAAATTAAAATGCTGGAGGCGGGCAGCCCTATCGCATGTTTACGTACCGCGCGGCTGTAGGCATTTATTTCAAAGATACGGCCGAGTTACAATACTGTATAGATAATTAATATTACCGTGGCACAGCGGTATTAGGTATTTATTTATTTAAACTTTTCGAACACAAACAAGGCGCACAGGCGGACCTTTTGACCGTTTACAACGGTCGGAATGGAAGTAGCAGTAGTAGTCTTTGCCGTATTTATGCAGTTGATATTATTACCTACGTATTGATATGTAATACTTATCACAACGCCATGAGTCAAATTCATTTCAATAAAATCATTTAAAGTACTTTTGAATTATCATGAAGTGGGTCAATTAATTTAAGTTTTCTTGCCTTTCAAAGCATAGATTCCTATGTAAAAGAAAGAGATAGAAACAGTACTTACCAGTATCTATAAGAAAAGTAGGTATATTTGGCGTTGCAACCAAATATCCAATCCTTATCATCGACATTGACCGCTTCGACGGCCACGAATCGATTTTGTGGGAACGCGACCAGCCGGATCATTAGATATGTCGTCCTGGAAACACAGTGCTTATTTAATAAAAAAATACTCAGAAAAGGGATAAAGGAGAATGGCCAAAAGTCGTACCAAAATGTCACATGCATCAAGATCAAAATACTATAGAAATTATTTTCATAATTTTTTAAGACATTACGCGTCAGGGATTTTATTTTTGAACAGGAAATATAATTTTTAAGTAAAAAATAAAAAGTGTTGATATTGTTTTATTCCCTTTACATGACGTTTCGTTGCAAATGATATGATTAATAAATATAACATTGAATTTTGAAAGTGCCATGATCGCGTCTTTCAAAAATCTTGTAAAAAATTATACTTTGCCGATTCTACATTAATTAAAAATAACTAGAATATAATAGAATTTTTAGTTAAACGATTATCATTTTTTTAGAGAAATAATGGCCGTTCGTGTATGACATGTCAAATAAAATAAAGTACCTAGTTAGCTAGTAGGTTACATCGATTTTTTTTATTAATCTCCGAGACCCGGGTTTTTTTTTACTTTAAGAACTTTTGTAGGAGTTAATATGATAACTGTAGTGCATAAAAAACTAAGTTTGACTTTGATGCAGCATGCATGGTACGGGATTCCATACATCCATGGGCATTGTCCTTTAACGGGCCACTAGACAGTATAGTAAGTAAAAAAGTGGAATCCAGGCAGTTATTATTAAGAGCATCCATTAGTACCTACGGTCCTCAGCATAATTTTAAGTCACCGAAAATAATTATATGTATCTCTGGCACTGGCACCATTTTCGTAGCCACCATCTTGGATTTTCATTTTGACTTCACTGTCGGCTTCAGCACCCTCGAAAACCATAAAAACGACACCCATGACGAAACATTTGAAAATTTTCACAGCCAGCATCTTGGATTCTCATTTAGACTTCACTAATTGTTTCACCATATCACCCTCGAAATTAAAACCATCTCTCTCCCTCTCTGTCTATTTCTATTATATGCAATAAAACGTCGCATGGGGTATAAGTATAACGTTCTTTCGTTACGTGACGATTTCTATAAGTTTACTCCTACCGTAAGCCGCGTTAAAGAACTTCGTTCCAACAAGAGTTTTATTTTAGTTAATTTTTTGTTCATATAAATAATTTGTTACCATTGCCACTCGAAAAAGGGCAATCAAAATCTGGCAGAGAATAAAAATCTCTTTTAGTCATTGAGTGAATAAAAACATTTTGAATTTGGAACAAGCACGAATATACGAATTATGTACAAAAATAAATAAAACGTGCTGATAGTACGTACTGGCTGGCTATATGGAGCTATTCCATAGAGCTATAAAATTAAATAAAAAAATAAAAATATCCCGCCGATTTAGGTTCTTTACAATCTGTTATCGTGGTTGTTTTAAGTCATTGGAAAATCTAATAACATAAATTATAATAAAATGAGTTCTTCTAGTGACGAAAACGAGACACTGACTCCGGAATCATGTCGAAATAAAGCAGCAATTATAGCAGATAATTTGTTGCCGCCAAAATCTCGGGAGACCTGAAACATACAATTTGTTCTGTGACTGGAAAACCACGAATGGCGCCAATTCCTTCTCAGAGTCCGTATTTCTTAACTATTTCAACGAATTAACCAAGACTAAGAAGCCGTCGACACTTTGGAGCATATATTCTATGCTAAAAGCCACAGTGAGAATCAAATACAAAATTGATATTTCAAACTTCTCCAAGTTAGTGACATACTTAAAGCGACTATCCGAGAGTAATAAGCCAAAGAAATTAGAGTGCTAACCTCCCAAAACATTGAACGTTTTCTAAATGATTCGCCTGACCACAGTTTTCTGGCCGTAAAAGTAAGTACCTACCTATTTATCTACAAACCTACTATACTTTAAAAGTTTTATTTTAAATACATATTTAAAAAAAATACTTACATATTTTTTTAATTATTGTTTACAGGTTGTACTAATTTTTGGCGTGAATGGGGCCTGTTGCAGTAATGAATGATTAAATATAACTATGAACGACATTCAAAAACACTCGGAAAAATCTATTTGGTACTGCACCCTAATTGCGTAACTCACAATCAATCAGAATCGGTTTCATTTTGACAGTTCAACAACATTCATTGCGTTATTTACATGTTGGGCAGACTTTATGAAGGTAACCTTTTTCGAACTTATTTATTTATTTATTTATATATCAATTGCTTATGAAGCAATGGATTAGCAATATCCTTCAAAATGATTCAGATTGAGATTGATTGTGTGTTTCGCAATTAGGGTGCTGATCGTTTTAACTGATACGAAAACAAAAATTGATAAAACGTTCGTGATACAGCAAGAGTACGTAAAAATCGTTGAAAAATATCAAGCTTTACGGCCCACTAATACAAAAACCGACAGGTTTTTCATACAACACCATGGCGGAAAATTTACTTGGCAACCTATTGGAATCAATAAAATAGGTGCGATGCCAAAAGAGATTGCCACATTCTTGAATCTATCAAATCCCGAACAGTACACAGGACATTGCTTCCGTAGAAGCTCTGCCACCCTTTTAGCAATTTCTGGTGCTGATCTTACAGAACTGAAACGCCACGGAGGGTGGAGGTCCAGCACAGTAGCAGAAAGCTATATCGAGGATTCAATTGAAAACAAAACCAAAAGATGCAGCCGAGTAGTTGACAGTATAAATCTAAAACCGTCAACTGTTGACCCTTGGGCGCCCGGCGCCCTTTAACATCGAAAGGACAACCTTGTGTGAACGACCGACTACATTACAGCTTTCTCAGCAACAGCAACCACAAAATATGGCGACTTTGCCAAACACCCAAGTCTTATCTAATACGACCGTTTCAAAACCAAACAAGAAAATTACACTGAATTTCGTAAACTGTTCTAATATCACTATTAACTTTTAATGTTTATAAATTTATCCTTTGTTCTCTTATTACCGATTATAAAATAAAATGTGATAAATACTATACTACTAATTATTTTCTCGCAGTCAATGGTAAAAAGTAGAGTACACAACTCGTGAAAAAAAATTCGCTCCGCTCAGGATTCTAATCTAGAATACCTCGCTACGCTCGGGATTCTATTCTAGGATCCTTCGCTGCTCTCGGGATCCAACTTAGTCCCTCGTATTAAATTCCCTTTTTTTCACTTTTTGTATAGTCTAATATTGCCTTGACTACAATGACATTTGCCACCAGTTTGTAAATATAAGTTGTAATCTGTGAAAAATGTAGTGGGTAGTATATTTGTTAAGGTTATTGTTAAGTTATTTCTGTTTTTTTCAATATACTACAGTTTGTTTTCCCTTACAAAATAAAATTAAAATAAATACATTGTGTACTGCAATTTTTTGTGAAGTTGTGTTGAGCGACTTTTTTGCGGACCATCCCTACAAATAGTAACACATTCTCAATTGACATAACAAATGGCATGTTACAACAAGTGGCAGATGCTTGTTATGTATTTCTGCAACACTCCGTATAAAAGCTATTACAATAAATAGCTGTTAAACAATATTAACGCTTGTTTCCAAACATGTAGTCTCATTTGTATATACATAGTTTCCTCCGCTTTGAATGGCACTTTGTTACGGTTTAGTTAAAGTACGCAATTTCTCAGTAATAATAACCCATAACTGCAAGGTCGAACGAGCGTAGACTATAAAACTCAAAACTGCATTTACTTTTCACTGTTTCACATTCATTTTTCTCGCAAAACTTAATGCGTATATATACATATAAACCATAGACGGAATATTCAAAAGACGTCATTTATAGAATCTTAAAATACACGTTTACTACATCTCCAGATGTAAGCCAAAACATAGATCTATTGAAACACGTCATAAAACATAGATCTATAGAAACACGTCATAAAAAAACATTAATGAGTAAAGACCGTACACGGAGCTTATTTTCCTGAAAAGTGAAAACTGCATGCGGGGTTGCTGCAGCCCATAAACCTTTACTACTTTGAACTAAAATTATCTTCGCTGCAAAAATCAAAACTAAGGGGAGACGCGCTAGGCGCGGGCCTGCGGGCGGAGAGAGGCGCGGGCCTGCGGGCGGAGAGAGGCGCGGGCCTGCGGGCGGAGAGCAATGGGTAGCTCTCCGTCCGATCAGGACCAGGCCCGTGCCGGACGGCGCGTAAGTGTTCCACGTGCGCCTCAAAGAGATGTCAGCGTAGTTGACGGGGCCCGACAGGGCCGAAGCCTGCCGGGGTAGCGGGATCGTCCGAAAGGGTTACCGCTGCCCTGGTACATAAAGGGCTAAGGAAGGAACACGGGTGGGTTTTAGTCAGTAAGAGTCTGACACTCCCTTCTGCTCCACCCAGAGCGGGAGGAGTCATTTGATTTCCCATCCACAAAAAAAAAAAAAAAAAAAGGGGGAGACGCGCTAAGGTACCCAGGTCAGTGTCAGGTTGTATGCTGATTAAAACACGATTCGAGACCGTAACAAATATGACTTTACAGAATTATAATCATTAGAATCAGCAATACAACGCCTTGGGTTATAATTGGCCTCTAACGTCATGATTTCATGAAATAGGGTAATATAAACTTAGCTGTTTTGATGAGTTTTATGATTATAATTCTATAAAGAAATATTTGTTACGGCCACGAATCATATTTTAATCAACATAGAACCTTATACTGACTGACCTGCAAATTGCAAAAAACGTAAAAAACATAATTTCTCGGGATACCTTGACGCATTCGTCTTAAATAAAATACATTGATCTCTTAAATTTACAGGTACAGGCTAGCGATTACGTGACAGAAAATAGCATCATCATCTTCCTGCCCCTGTTACTTGGAATAGTCAGAACAAGTTTTCTCATGCCATTTTCCTCAGTCAACCGTCACGCTATCAATCCACTCCCTTTACTCTATTTATTTAAACATTTCGCACAAAAGGTACAAAGGCGGACTTAATACCTTAGGCATTCTCTACCAGTCAACCAAAGGCTACTACTTTCATATCAAAATCAAAAGTCATTTACTCAAATTAGGCTGAGAATCAGCACTTTTCGAACGTCAAAATTACAAAAGACAGACCCCCAAAAACAGCCGCTCTTCACATCATCATATCATTCGAGTAACATAAAATAGCAGTGATCAAATAATTAATTTATTCATAGTAGTACACTTTCTCACTGCGTGTACAGGTTGTGGGAAGCAGGCTTAACTTTACAATCATTTGTTTTAGAGACAGAAGTTTTGACAAGGACCTTGGCCGTGTATACAAATTAATTTAAATGTTGATATATAGAGGGTTTTTTTTTTTTCTGGGTGGGAAATCATCAAATGACTCCTCCCGCTCTGGGCGGAGCAGAAGGGAGTGTCAGACTTTTACTGACTAAAACCCACCCGTGTTCCTTCAGTTGCCTGTGCCAGGGACCACGGTATCTCTTTCGAACAACCCGCAGCCCCGGCGGATATAGAGGGTGGCGGGAACATCGACGAGCAAACTGTTGCCATGGATTCAGTACATAATTCTGAAAACGATGGACGAAAAATTTCAACATGCGGAGAAAGTTTTCGTCTGTTATTAAGAAAAAAAAATGCTGTTCCGCACATCTCGACCGCGTAGGTAATGCACTTTTCTACGAAACAGCTTTTTATTCTTGATAGCCCACAATTAATGTCAACGCTATGGGTCTAAAATGATATGCTGAATTCATGGTTACAGTTTTTGCGCTGATGTTTCTGCCACCCTGTATTATAATACAGGGTGACAGAAACACCCTGACAGAAATACGAGATTTATTCTTAGGTATACCTAAGAATAAATCTCGTAATTGAGGCGCTATTAGGTACGGGCGGTAGCGATAAAATAATTGGCTATTAATAAATTCGATCAAAACACGTTATCTAGAACCGGATTTATCGAATGTTTATTGCAAAAACCTGCATATTTTTATGTGGTTTTCCTACATCAAACATTTGTAAAAACTACAATTTAGTAATCAAAACAGATCATATATGATGCGCTAACGTAGCCCGCGAAATTTAAATTTTCTTACGTTTTTTGCAATGTGCAGGTCAGTCAGTATCAGGTTCTATGTTATTAAAATATGATTCTTGGCCGTAACAAATATTTCTTTATAGAATTATAATCATAAAATTCATCAAAACAGCTAAGTTTATATTACCCTATTTCATGAAATCATGACGTTAGAGGCCAATTATAACCCAAGGCGTTGTATTGCTGATTCTAATGATTATAATTCTGTAAAGTCATATTTGTTACGGTCTCGAATCGTGTTTTAATCAGCATACAACCTGACACTGACCTGGGTACCTTAGCGCGTCTCCCCCTTTTTTTTTTTTTTTTTTTGTGGATGGGAAATCAAATGACTCCTCCCGCTCTGGGTGGAGCAGAAGGGAGTGTCAGACTCTTACTGACTAAAACCCACCCGTGTTCCTTCCTTAGCCCTTTATGTATCCCCATCATTAATTTATAAAATAAAAATCTTAAATTAATTCATTCACTGACAGAACCTAATTCGCTTGGTCTAGAAGCATGAAATTTTGCACAAGTGTTTCTTATTTAGCGAAACTGAGCACTAAGGAAGGATTTTCGCATATTCCCTAAAGGGGTTAAATAAACCCCTTTAGGAGGTGGATTTTCGAGATAAGTTCGTATAGAAATTCGTCTTTATCTGGCATACCTACGGCTTGTTAATTAATAAGGTATCGTCTTATAAAATACAGAGTACAAAATAATAATGTCACCAAATTAATTAAGAGCCGAATGTATTGGAATCTTTAATGTACGAATGTATGTGGTCTTGTTACAGACCGTACAATAACCAAGAGCTTCGAGAGTGCACGATAGCAGCGTGATTACAGCATAATTGCAATTTCCGGCGCTGTGGGTGTCATTACTGCACAATGCAACTATGATAGAATATTCATGGAACATAGGAATATATTTTCTAATACGGGAAAAAGCAGTGAATTCGCGTTAACTGTTCGTCGCCGCCACGATTATTTTGCATTTAGTTTACATGTGATGGCGCTTTATCCGTTTGAGTTCGTTCAAACTGTAAATTGCTGATACTACAGCTACATTGTCGCGAGAGAGAGTTTGCGTTATCGCGACAATGCTCTGTAGCATGAGAAATAACGCCGAATCATACTCTTATGTCATTTTATATCAAAATTCAGATATTATAGGTAGAATAGGTAAGTACATACTTATCAATCTGCGGCCTTGATATTTGATAGATCCTCCTGTTATCTTCATACCAGAAGGCATCAGCAATCATTGTCATATTCGTGCGAGGTGAATCCGGACTCAATATCATCGAACGATTGGCCTGTAAACAGTCCCACAATTTAATCGGCAAAGAAAAGTCATACATAACGTCTAAAGGGTGGGCAGAGATGTTTAGGACACCAGATTTCGCGGTTTATGTTTAAGTCTCATGCGAGCCTATTGTCATTGAGTGGGTTCAAATCCAGACTCATAGCAGGTACTGATGTTTCTGATGAAAAACTTAATAACACTGTTTGAACTGGGAATCGAACCCAGGACCACACTCTCGCACTTCCGAATCATAGAGCAAGGAGGCAGTCAGAAAATTCATTAAACTTATAAGCCTTATCTTATCGAGATTGCTCTGCAAATATTAACTGAATGATACGCCCTACAATTAACCCAGATATGACTAGGCCGGAATTATGTTTCCGTTATTAGTACTATCATGTCGCGATACGTGATAAATCAATTAGCTTCACAATTTGATTAATTATACATGATAATTATAAGTCCTGATTGTCAAGTTAAATGTCACAGATAACGATATTTGACAAGGGCAGTGGTAAAAGAGCAGTCTATGTAGGAATATGATATCAAATCAAAAGTATCGATACTCGTTCCTACAAAGATTATAAAAAAATCGACATCCAACTTCACTCAAATAACGATGATTTGCTCAAAAAAATTCATTCAACGTATGTGTCTAACTTCGACGAAGAAGTGACGTCAAAAAGACATAAGATAATAGTTTCGATACGGTAAACCTGATCTCCATATAACATTATTACGGTACTAAAAAATTACACATCAATTTCGTCAACAGCAAAATACCTGAAAATGTCGCTTAGCTTGCGACATCAATACTTGATAGTCTTCAACCACTTGTTCCGTCGTAGGATCCACGATAGAGAACAGGTATCGATTTACCACCATCACTAGTTGTTTGCACCAAGCTATGCATACATGGTCTGGTGATGCCCAAACTCCTGGTACTGCAGTGGTCTATGAAAATATTAATGAGAATAAACAAATTTCGTCGTATTCCAGTGTATATTTATAAGGTGATTAAGGGTATAAAAATTTATACTTAATTTCTGTAAATTGATTTAAAATAAAACACTTTTACACGCCAAAAAGAAATAATAAGGTTTTTGTAGTAGATGAGGCAGTAACGCGTATCTCTAACCGAATAAGTACTCTGAGAAGAAACAGAAACAAACGCGAAGGTCGGTCTCTTTTAAAGTTCAGACATTGCCAGACAGGACCATGCTAGATTAGTGTCTGAGGTGGTCTTTTGAGAAGAAAACCACACAGAGATGAGTGGACCTGTCCAGTCAATGAAGGCATGAGTCGTGAGTTGCGACGACATCATCATGAAAATTGCAGGTAAATAAAACTGGAAGCAAGTAGAGCAGGGACCAACGAATAGAAAAAGATATCCGCTGTATATGAGCAAAACTTGTATCGCGCAATTATCGTAGTTTCTGGCCGTATGATACTTACAACCAGTCACGACCCACCGACACCACCACACCCGCATCGTCGAACGTGTAAAATACTCAAAGCGATAATATGTATAATTATCAAGCCGTTTTTATAGGCTGCAGAAAACAAATGAATTGTATGAAATTGCCTTTTTTTTTGCCATGAGGATTTCCACCGCGACGCCACCCCACGATGGAAGAAATTCCATCGTGGGGGTGATGGAGGGGTATGCCGGACTCTTACCGGCTAAAACCACCGCGGTTTTTCACCTCTGCCTATGGCCGGGGGTGCGGGATTCGCATAAGCATTCACCGCTTCCCGACAAGCCTTGACCCGCTGTTCCTCAGAGGGCGCCATGCCGCCTCTCGATCCACGCCTCCATGACGGGTCTTACCGCCGCTGCGCCGCTATAACGGCGTGCCCCTGGATAAAATTGCCTGCTGTTTTTTACTTACCAAAGCATTGATGTAGCTATCATTCGAGGTAGTTAAACCAGAGGGTATCAAGACATCGCGAGGTCCATTCCCGAAACTGATCAAGATTTTCTTCTGTTTCATTTCCATGTTGTTATTAATGTTTGTGTCCCATTCGAGGTTCATTAACATGTAGTAGTCATCCATTGCTGCATCCACATTGACTACTGGAGCTTCCAGTGGAGCAGCCAACGAGATGGCTATCGAAGTCATATTGATCATACTTGGGTAGGCTAACAGTCTTTTCGCTATAAGTCCTCCCTAGGCAGTAGAAAATGAGTAGGTTTAAGTTTGCTGGCATTGGATTTTGGTACAGATAAATTACAACTAGCTATAATATAAAAATCTCCTTTACAATTCTTAGAAACTAAATTAGTTAGATAACAGAGATTGCTTTATGATAAACTTCTATAAAAAAAAATATCTTTTCAGATATACTAATAAACTAAGAAGTGATAAATTAAATGACGTAACATAAATAATCTTGATAAAACATTGTTACTACATCATTATTTTGCATTATATAAGTTAATGGCTTTAATAATAACACACAACAGTTGGTTACAGAAATATATTTAAATATTAAGATTTTAAATGATTTAATAATTATTATCCCTTTCACAGAGAGGAGGCCTGTTTCCCAGCAGTGGGAGCAATATAGGCTGATTATGATGAATATTATATTATTTAAAGACGTGAAAAACTAACAACCAGTGGTCCACTTTAGTCCTGGATCGAAAGAGCTGGAAGTCACAGGTAGAGGCCTTTGCCCAACAGTGGGATGATGCAGGCTAACAGTATTAAAAGACAAAAGACATAACAGCCATGATGCACCAACCCCGAATAAATTGGGATAAGGACAGGAGAAATATGATGATTATATTATTACTTACCATTGAATGTCCAATGAGTAAAACTGATGTTGGTACAGTTTTTGTGTACTTATTACTTTTGTATAAACTCAAGATCTTCATAATTGAGGCTGCTGCAAACTTGGTCTGGCTCTGAAGCACCCCTCCATATAGCCCAGACAACTCTTCATTGTAACTTACTAAAAAGACAGTATACTATTAAATTGTATGTTTAATTAAGACAAAAGAGAGATATTTAGAGTCAAGATCAATGGATCTTGACTCTAAATATCTCTCTTTATTCAGTTCTCTTTTTATTCAGCTGCATCTGGTTAGACAGACAACCAGATGCAGCTGAATACCAGTATTTTACATGGAGAGACTGCCTACCTGACCTCCACAACACAGTTACTAGATAACACAATACCCCTTGGTAAGACTGGATGTCACTTAGAGTCCAAATCAATCTAGATAAGATAATAGATAATGTAATCAAGATTACTTTTAATATCTTAAATTGGTTAATAGTAGTCAGGTGATGACTGAGAAAAATTAGGGATACCTCGAAAGAGAAAGACTGCAGTCATGAAAGATATTAAACTAAAATGATTATAAAACCCATTATTCTAATCTACTTAGATTACATAAGTAAAATTAGGATTTTTGAAAGTCATATTAGAAATCAGCCCCAAAAAATGACTATCCTATAACAATTTTAGCAACAGAACAACATTGACTCATGAAAATATTTATAGCTCAAGTGATGTATTGATTGTGTGCATCAGTGAACACATTACTCTCACAGTAATGATTAACGAATGAATTCTTGAATTAAAATGCATTCAATTATTCATTGGCATGGCCTTACTTGCAGTATTAGATTCCAAGTCACGACAATTTCCAAAACTTTTTACGTTATTTCTAGATTCTTTTAAATAAATTATACTTAATATAAAAAAGAAAAAAAATATTAAAGCCAGGAGAATATCTCATTATTTTTGCAAAAAAAAAAGTAGTGGACTTACTTGAAAAGAAATCAAAGTGGTATTGATATCCCTTTGAAAGAGCCTTCCTTAGAGCTACAGATGCAAGTGATCTGGCTTGCATGTGACTGCCTGAATTCCCAGGCAGAAACAACACTGGGACTCCATCAAACCTGTTGATTTTATTAAGTAAGAAGTTTCAGGTTTGTTTATAATAATCACATTCAGCTTAACTGTATCTGAATGCCTAAGGGGATAGACTGCGAAGTATTCTTCCTATGATCTTTTAAAACTATTTTAATAATGAAATCTACAGTAAATTCACTGTGTTCAATTACTTTATGGATACATACCACATTTTCCTAGCTCTCTCAGTAAATCTTCCTTCGCTATACGCATACAATCCATATTGCGGATGAATCTTATTTTCCGGAACTGATAATCGCTAAAAATATTCATTATTAAAAACACTGATAGGAGATTCTTGGCGATTGTTCATCGTAAATAAGCTGATACTAACCACGAACTGTGGATACTCAAACATATAGGTCATTATACAATAGTTATTTTTGTCACTAAAGTATAAATTCAAAACGCCGAGAAGATAACACAAAACAAAAATAAGCGAAAGAATTTGAAATACACTGGACCCCAGAATACTTAGGACCCTCATTTTGAACGGTTCTAATATAAAATATGTGCTAATACAGGTGCAAAAATATAGCTTTAATTAATAACATTATCTTGTGAAAACTAAACAAAATGGTACAATATTTAAGAATTTCGTTTTTTCACTCGTCACTGAATCCGAAAGTGTTTGCATTTGTTTGCCAAATTGTCACTTTGACGTTTGGGTGAGTGACGTCGAGTGATTTATCTAATCGAGATTATCGGTCAACATCTGTGTTGAATTATCGTACTTTTGTCGAAAACCATCATTTCATCAATTCAAATAATAGCGCTTGAGGAAAAACTTGATTAAATTCCAGACAATTTGTGATAGTGAGTTCAGTAGTAGTTACTTTGTTACTAATGTTACTGTAGGATTCTATATTTTAATAATTTGTAGTTTATTTAGTATTAGAAGTTTGTAAATATTATGTTTATTATTAAAGTTAAATTTTCACACTTTGTTACTAAAAAGTCTATATAGTCAATTAGTCACTAGGTCCAGTCTCCTAAGATGTTGGTGGAGAAAATGCCTTGCATACAAGCAGTGATTGCCAACCCCACCACTGTTCATTGTCGTCTAGCTGTTGCCAGTGACATACAATCAATCGCTAAGTGCGAACATGAGATACCGGATGATTATCAACACTCAGCATCAGTAATCGGTAACTGAAAATTGAGTTCAGATACATCACTGTAGTTTTTAAGCGTCAGTGTCAAAATCAACTGGTGAGACAGGGCAATCAGACCATAGATTATACACTATATATCAGATCAGACATTGACAACGTCAACCAAATAACCTAACAAAAACACAAACACTATTATTGTTTTTACTATTGAATTTATGTGGAATTTTGTTGTTATTTATAAACCGCCACAGTAGTATTAAATAAGGAGTTTCATTGTAAAGTGTTGCTACTGAGGCACTAAAAAGTAAAAATGACGACGTTTGAAGTTTTCGGCGCATTCCTGATATGTACTATCTTAGCATTCCTTCTTCGAGTATTTTACTTGATATATGATATTATCTCCAGTAAATGTGAACTGAGAAGACCAAAATCATTGCGTACCGTTTTTTGCATTGGCTCTGGAGGTCATACAACAGAATTATTGAGATTTGTGAAGAGTATTAGTATGAATAAATATCAGCCGAGGATGTATCTTTTAGCTGACAATGATGCTAGTAGTGCGGTCAAGATTCACGAAACAGAGAAAGAACATACTGACTACTCTCTCAGTACTATACCCAGAAGTAGAAATGTGCAACAGTCATATCTTTCCTCAGTAATCAGCACCTTGTATGCTACTTGGTGCACTTTACCAGTAATCTATGATTTTAAACCTGATGTAATATTTTGTAATGGTCCTGGCACTTGCATTCCAGTCTGTGTTGTTGCTTTTGTATTGAGATGCTTGTTTATGTTAGATTGTCGCATAGTTTTCATAGAGAGTATATGCAGAGTTCGCACCCTCTCATTGACTGGAAAAATACTTCAGTTCTTCGCAGACATTATTATTGTTCAATGGCCTCAATTGAGAGATGTTTGTTTTAGAGCTAAGTATTTTGGTAGACTAACATAACTTTACATATATTTTCTTTTGTTATTGTATTTAGGGTAAGATCCAAGTGTTGCGTGTTACTTTTTTGTATATCATGCAATATATTATTATTATTACAGAAAATTATGCTTTTTTATTGACTTTTTTCATTTCTGTTATTTTAAAGTCTCTGCTAATGACCATATTTATTACCACTCCTTGCTTTTGTAGTAATAAAACTGTTGTATGAGCTCATACAACAGTTTCTCTCTCAGTTTCTAACTCAACAAGTCCCCAAATGCGAACACGGTGTTTATGGCTTGTTATTCTTAAATACTTAACATCCAAATGTTTTATAAAAGGATTATACTAATGGAATATGGAAAGAAAATATAAAATAACTTGAAAAAGTGTATAATTAATAGCTCTAGGGAGATCAGTACACAAATATTTGCAGTTGGTATTAAAATCACAAAGTGAACATCAATAACATTTTGTCAGTACATATCTTAGCCACAATTAATAATTTTCCTTATATTTCAAAACATTACTGCCCTTTAAAATCTATTCAGTGGGTGGCACAATTATTGATCTCATGTCTTCAATTTGCGGAGGTTTAATCTAATCTCACAGCATTGTAACAAGTTAAAATAACATGTCTGAATCTATTGATAAAAACAAAAAGATAAATCCCTGAAGCTATACTAAAACTAGTCTTAAGGACACAAGAAGCAACTTTCAATAACAACTTATTATAAATAAACTAACACTGTGTATACTTCACGGTATTTCATGTGTGAAATACAATTAAACAAAAGTGATTTCATATAAAAGCATGTGGGGTATTTATCAATGTAGATGTAAGGCCGAATTTATAGTCACACATAACTGTGCATTTTTTTATTGTTATCTCTGATTTTCCCAGTAAAATTGCTTTTTTTGTTTGAATTTGAACAGCACTTACCAGTGGTGCAGTCTGTAAGTGCCACTATAAAATCAGCCTTATGTTGTATACAGTTATCAAACATAATGCAATTGTTTTCATTTCCAATGGCGTTCCCAATCAGTAATGCTATAAAAATAACATTGGACTTCTTGAATGGCTCGATTCTCGTAGTTATTTATTAACTTTTGGTATGCTGCAATCATAGACACAATAAAAATTCCATTGTGTCTCAGTTCCAGCATTCAAAGGGTTTTAAGATGATGTGATACCACACTTATTCTTCATTCTCAAATAAGTATAGTTTATTGACACTAATTAATTTTCTCCTATTCTATAACCTATGTCAAATCTAGCTCCTTCTAAAAAATAGCAAAGAGCACTTGCTGAAAAAAGGCACATGACTTGTTCACCAAAGAACAAAGTAAGGCCATGTTTGGCCTTCAAATGATCACTTCAGTTAAGTCTTTTAAGTACTTCTTTTCTAAGCACTGAATTTAAATAGCCCTGACCGAAATAAATGACCTTATTAAAATATTGTATAAACACTACAACACAGTTGACAATTATGGAAGGTAAATATTTGTGTTCAGTAAATACTGCAAAATGCTTCATTTATTTTACAAACTAGCAGCATGTTTCAGCATCACACAAATGGAAGTTCTAGTATTTTTTTACATCAGCCATAATATGTGATTAGTTCTTACATTGTTTCTAGTTTAATTTTTTCAGGACATTTCAAATTTACTTGAACCATGCATTATTGCATGGTTCAAGTAAATTTGAAATGATCCTGCTTTATAGCAGGATCTCTAGTATATTATGGAATGCCCACAATCTTTGGCAGTAATTTTTTTGTATTATTCTTTTTATGCATAAGTTCAGATCAAAATTATGGATTACCTGGCAACATTACTAATATAAATGCATCAGTCTTCAATTAATTAGTAACATTCCAGGTTGCATAATGCAAAAATAGTGGAACTGACTGATTATACTGGGTCTAAGCTCCGTATATCATTTCGATCTTCATAAAATTTGCATTTCAAGGAAAATAAATTGCATTTTTGGATTAGACACACCTTAGAGTAGAAAGAACTGGCACAAATAGTGCCTTGTCACACTAGAATAACCACAAAATATGTCACTGCCAAGAATGCTATGATGAAATAATACTATGTATAAGGACATTACTTTTCTCATTTGTGACAATAACTACATATTTGAAAAACTAAATTTGGCCTTCTTTTTACATAATATCTGTTTTTTTGGTCAAGTATAACTTCGTCATTATTGTCACAAACAAGTAATAATGTACGTGCATACAAACAGATCTAAAATCATCTCCTGTTACACAAAGAGATCAGCTCATAGCATGCGGCAGTCAACACATCACAAGTTCATAAGTTTATCTTAAGCTAGTTATTAAACTACAGATACCCTTTACATTGAGAGATATATAACAATATTGCTAACAAATCAATATTTTAGGCACGTCCAAGAGTACTATAAGTAAGTGACTATGTATCTAAAAATATAAGTACAAAAGGAAGAATTAAGTTTTTCTTACATATCTAAGTAATAAACAAGTACTCAAAAGTAGTATTTTCATGTTTCAGGGTTTACTAAGATCTAAGTTGGTACTAGGCATTTCATTGCTAGTTTCTTGTTTGGCACTGTCATCATTTTCAATCTGTAGTTTTTCATCGTCTATAAGGTACATTGCTTCATCATATGTTGGTGGAGGTGGTTCAGAGCTGGAAGGTTGCGGTTTACTAGCAGCAGCATTTGCTATTAAGGCATCATAAGAAGGCGGTAATGTTGCACTAGAAGCAGTGCGAGGTACTTGACCACTATAGGCTTGTTCAGCTTGGACTGCAGCCATATCCTAAAAAATAAACATTATCATTACATTTGAGGTATTTGACACTTTCTCCTATAATGAGCATGCAAAACAAACATAATTATCTTGTTATTTAATTAAACAGTCCATTTTATTAACTTAGTCTTATCTCATATCAACCAGTTCAGTCAGTAGTTCAAGGTGAGGTGTATTTGCTATTGATTAACTGAATTGTAATGGCATAAAGTTAATTAGTTTTATATTTTAAGTACATTCTTACATAGAAGCCATTTATGTTTCTACATTTAACCTCATAAAAAGAAAATACTTGATATGTAAATATAACTTATGCAAAAAAATTACACAGCTCTAATTATGTTAATCAAATTTATGATTGTGATCTAATAAGTTGTGTTGTGTTATGTTATGTACATAACAGTTTATAGGCATGTCCCACTTACAAGAAAAAGGATAAAGATTTTGATTAGAATAATTTCTTGTGTACTAGGGCAAAAAGTGACAGGGATAAGGATGTTTAAATATCATGAATGAACACTTAAAACAATAAGCATTCAAATGAAGTCACTCAGAAGGCAACCATTCGCCCAATATTTAAAAAAAAATATTTTGCAGTCATCCCTTCAAAATTATTGTGGGTTAAAAACAACAACAATCATGTAAAACAAGTCCCTATCAATAAAAAACGAAATCTTTTAAAACAAAATATTTGGATACTATTTTTCAAAACTTGTTGTCTATCAACATAAACACCAGTTAATTACTACAAGTCGCAAAAAATGCATTAGAATAATATTGTTTTAAACAAAACAGACAAAACTATAGTGGTCTTGATAAAGATAAACTTACTCTGATAATCGCCCTTTGGTGTAGTAGCATTTGTATCACGCTTTTTCTCCTCAAATAAAGCATACTTTTCACAGCAACCATCATCCCGGAACATATAAAAATTGGACCAACTAGCCACATGTGTCCCAAATTGCTGAGAATATAGCCATCGGCGTCTCCTAATGCTAACACTGTAATCACAGTGCCCACAGAAAATAACACCATTGAAAGTACAAAATAAGAATAGCTCGTGCAGTCACATCGACCGAATCTCTGATCTTCGTCAAAATCGTAATCACGACGCCTCAGACGATGTAAACGTTGTCGAATGAAGGGGCTATCGAACACGGTAGCCATTTTTTATTATAATAATGCACTTTATTCACACTCAACACATATTCTGCATTCGATTTATTAGTTTTCAAAAATACGTAGAGATCACTAACTTTCTTACTTGGGAAAGTGTGTGAAAAATTGCTATGCAAACTTTATGAAAAACAAGTCTGCCACAATCTTCAATCTTTAGTCATAGACTAAAATACTACCTAGTGACGCCCAATGTGGGCATTTTCAGTGAGTTAGTCTAGGCTATGATTATAACTAACTAAAGCTGGGCTCGGGAAGTGGATCCCAAATGGTGGGAAACGACCGCGCGGAAGGCCCAGAAAGAGATGGCGGTTTAAGCTGGACTCCGTCTTAAAAGATTGGCCCACAATCACAGTAGACCGGGAAAAGTCGAAGGAGGTAAGGGAGGCCTTTGCCCTGCAGTGGAACCACACAGGCTCATAAAAATAACTCTACGCACCTTCCTTGAGTCGTGCATGGGGCAATGGAGGACGGTCCTTCGTTATCAGGGGTGTCGACAGATCCAGGGGAATGATGAGCCTGTATGGATCAAACGGGGAATATTTCAGGGCGACAGTTTGAGTGCACTTTGGTTCTGCTTATCCCTGAATCCTCTATGCACACTGCTGGAGGATTCAGGTCTAGGATAGCGGCTGAGGAGAGGCGGTCAGGCCATATCTCACCGCCTCTACATGGATGATTTGAAAATCTTTGCCCGCAAACCTGTAATACTTACTACCGACCGCAAGGAGGTATGGCAAAGCAAAGAAATTCGCGGGCGCTTCTATCGGGCTCTTCATGAGCCCATGTAGACTTCATAGCGGCCGTATCCTGGCTACGTTTTGGGGACGTTTTCAGAGAGACTGAAGGTTATGTCTGTGCAATTATGGACGAAGTTATCTTGACGAATAACTATAATACTAACGCAGACATATTATGAAGGATGGGACGGTTGACGTGTGTCGGGCATGCCACCGTCCGGGTGAGTCCATTAGACATACATAATTATTATCTCTGGTTGTTCTCGTCTGGCTAACGGCGAGTACGAGAAAAAAAAAGGATTCTGAGGTAGCGTATTACAAGTATGTGCCCGACCCAGTTCTCGAAAATTACCATGTCACGTTATACTGGGATCGGTCGTTCATCACTGGCAGGACTATTGTTGTTTGTTGCCAACAAACCTGACATAGTGGTGTTAGATGGATTAGCGCGCCACGTAATGATTGTTGATGTTACCATTCCACATGACGGGGACCTCGTGAAAGCTGAGAAAGAAAAACAAATCAAATATCTTGACTTAGCACACGAGGTTGTTGACATGTGGAATGTGAGCTCGACTATCATTGTGCCGATTGTCTTATCGGCCAATGGCCGAAAGCCTCAATCAAGTTCTATCGAAGCTCTATTAGGCGGTTGGATCAAAGGCCTGATTAAGAAGGCAGTACTCCTCGATACGGCTCGCATTGTGAGGAGGTTCCTGTCTCTGGAGCCCTAACCACCGTTAGCTTGGACCCTGCTCCCGACACCGGTGGATCACAATTTTTTTATATTTTTTTTATACTAACTTAATTTTCATATTTTAAGAAATATTTAAAAATGAAAAAATAAAAAATATATAACTAAATAAATAAACGACATAATAATAAAGCTGGGCTCACACCGACGCAAATTCCACATAGGATGCATTCGCGTATTGCGCCTATAGGCGCAATTCGCTCGCTCGGTTCGATTAGACTGATCCAGCCTGCCCTTTGTTGTCCCCCACCATATAAAGATCACTGTATTGATAGTGATGCAAATTCAGAGGTAAAACAACTGTGAACGGACGGACTAACATTATTTTATTGTATTATTGATTATTTTATTGAAACGAAACGGTTGGATACGAAATCCTACTTCCTAGTTCCTACTAATAATAAATGAGAAAGTTTGTATGGATAGATAGATGGATGAATAGATTTATGGATAGATGGGTGGATGGATGTTTGTTACTCTTTCACGCAAAAACTACGGTACATATTTGGATGAAATTAGGCATACAGATAGTTTATAACCAGGATTAACACGATATTTTTTATCCCGATATTCCCACGAGATCGAAACCTATGCGGGTGAAACCGCGGGGCGCAGCTAGTTCTTTATAAAAAAGCAGTGTCAGGTTTTAATTGATGATTTTAATTAATATAATTTTATATTAATGCATACTTACTTGTTACGGTCACGGTACTTTAATCAACAAAGGCCAATTATCGTAATTTAAAACGTTCAAAATCTAGTCGCAGTCTCATCTCAGCGACAAACAAATGTCAAAAACTTGTCAAAATGTAAGGAAATTAGAAGTATTTTTTGACAGATTGAGACTGAGATCAGACTGTGAACGGTCTTAAAATTACGAGAATTGGCCCTCTGATACTGACCAGGAATTTAGAAAAAACTTAAAATATTTGAATAGCGCGGGCTACTCTGCTGCTTTCACTTTAAAACAATTACGAGGTCGAATAAACATGTAGTAATGTATGTTGTACCCACCACCCTACCTTCATTTGTGTGTTAGCGTAGCTTCGCCATTACAATTTCCTCAACTAATCCACAAACTTGCGATTGGACCGTTGTATGTCATACGTATGTATGTACCAAGCCCGTAATTTTCTTAAACGAGTGATTATGTATATATATCACGTAGGTATATGTTATATTATGACGAGTGACACCAAGGATGCTTGGTGTACTAAACAAGTAATAATCTGTGGCATGGTGACTGACTGACAGTGACAAATGAAGTTACCGTCCTGTCAGTGTCAAATTGCTAATGAAACGCAAACGTTCATGTTTTTGTGACGACGTACATATTCAATAATAACTCTAATTTGATACGAAATTTTAACTAGTATTCGCTTATTGTAATACGGATGATTCAAGAAGATTCTACAGAATTTTCATCAGTTGCTATGTTCTCTGAGTGATTATTAAATCGGTGATTTGTTTCGTTCGCTATGGCTCCTTTCATTTTATTTATCGTGGCATTTATCTTGGAAACGGGTACTTTGATTTTTTAATTTATTTTAATAATGGACAAGACTGAGAAATATGGTTTTATATCCGCTATATTTAAAACCTTTGTATTTCTGTTTTTTAGGGGTGTCAGCAGGTTATTTACAAGTGACCCTATCGGATAATGGGCCTGCAGTAAGAGGTGCGAATGTGACATTCACAGCAACTATTGGAAACAATAGTTACAACGGAGAAAACTTAAAATTTGTGTTTACTGATAATGGTGTGCCACAACATAAGCAAGAGGTAAGATTATACTTTTCTGCAACCTCCAACATCTAATTATCAGGTTTTGTTTGTATAACAAAGCATACTCTATCTTACACTCCTTTTTACAATATATTATAATATGAAGTATATTTATGAAGAGGAAAATATTAGTAGAATTACATTGTTACAACATTATTGCGTTATTGTGGTGTTAATTGAAACCATTTGGTATTTTTAACATACCAAAGTGTTCACCATACCTTCTTCCTTTTGAAACACATTATGATATTCTTTTCTTGTGGTATTAAAAACAATGTAGCTAGTGAAAGAGCAGAACCAGGAATAACATTTCAAAGGTACAATAGATTAGATAAGATATTAAATCATTGAGCTATAAATCCCTGATTAATGTTTTGAGTTTGATTAATGAATCAATTTTGTCTATCACTTTGTGAAAGTAAACTGCTATTGTGAAAAGATATTCATGAAGACATTTTTATTAATATCTCATGTTTTAAAATGCTGTCTTCAAGACTTCTCTTCTGCCACCTACACTAGCTTCACCTTTTGGTACCTACTCATTTCATTTATTTGGGGTCAACACAATATATCTTAGAAATATGTCACTTCATATAAACCTCAAACTGCAAAAATATTCCAACCTTATTGGGAGCTATATGTTCGAGATGTTTGGGGTTGAAACAATAGGGCCATGGGGTCCGAGTGCCCGCTTGTGTTTGGTTGTGGTTGGTGGACTGTTCACATGACCAGAAGGCTAGCCTATTTTCTGGCCAAAGAATCAGCATTGCTATACAATGGGGCAATACTGCCAGCTTTTTGGATACTTTTCCTGTTGACAGCGATGCGGACAAACTCTTTGATACTTTATGATTCTTTCCCCATTTAATTTTTTTTATATACATACAGTACATATCATTAAGTTAAAAAATAAGATAGTTAGATACATTTGCAATATAATAACTCAATTCTTTGCCCACTTGCCATAAGTACTAAATGTTAATTACGTGACAAGAAAGGTTTATATAAACTTTGAAGGAAAAGTCTTACCTCTCATTTATTATGCAAATGACCATTTAAAATATATGTAAGGGAAAAACACATAAGTTTAATATCAAAATACTTTGAATCCACTTGTATTTATATCCGCTTGATATTTTCCTATTAGTCATTTATTTCGGGAATACTATTAGTCATACTTCTTTATCCTCACATAACAGTAATTGATTATGAGAATTGCTTGTGGATCCTGTGTTTTGTTCTGTAATCTGTTTTGCCATCAATAAATTATGTCTATTGGTTCATCTCAGTATCCTATTGACTTCTTCTCAGTATGTGATTTTCGCCTTTTGAACTGAGCTGTCAGAACGAGTTACGTAGCATGCTAGTGATGTTGGTAAGAGTAGTATTTGTTTTGTAAGTGGCGTTTATGAGTTAGGTGGCGCTGGTTTTTTGGGTGGGATGACGTCTGCCGGGTCCGCTAGGTTCTATCAATCAATCAGCGTTTTACTTATAGGAGTAGGGTAGGAGTAGTGTAGGAGTAGGGTAGAAGTAGTTTAGGAGTAGGTTAGGAGTAGGTTAGGAGTAGGGTAGAAGTAGGGTAGGAGTAGGGTAGGAGTAGGGTAGAAGTAGGGTAGGAGTAGGCTAGGAGTAGGGTAGAAGTAGGGTAGAAGTAGGGTAGGAGTAGGGTAGGAGTAGGGTAGGGGTAGTGTAGGAGTAGGGTAGGAGTAGGGTAGGAGTAGGGTAGGAGTAGGGTAGGGGTAGCGTAGGGGGTAGGACACCACGCGAACGAAGTAGCGCCGGGCAGCTAGAAATAATTTATATGGCAAAACAACGTTTGCCGGGTCAGCTAGCCATTAAATAATATTTAATAATCTTGAGCTGTTTGTCAGACGGGCCCCTCTGCAAAGGAACGAAATAAAATGCAGGGATTCCCCGAGCATAAATCATGCCTCCTCTGCACTTGACTTACAGATTATCACCGAGCGTTTACTAAGATTTTTTTTCACGAAATTTGAAATGTATCGATGTTTCGGGAAATAAATATCGTTAATATCATAGAAATGTCAAAAACAGGAGAAGTGGCAAGGGGGCGTGCCTGTGTCGTCGCGGAATGTTCAAAATGACCATGTTCTTGTCTAATGGCCGTCTCCGCGAACTAGTGCGCTTTCGAACGCGATCGTGAAAAAATATAAGAATACCGTGTTGGTGAGTGGTTTCTTGTAAAAACCGAAGCCAAAACCAAAACTTTGTAAATCATGGAATCACTTACCATAGATAAATAAAAGTATTGTTCTATATTTGTCTTTAAAATCATGAAAAACCACAAATTGTAAAATATTTCTTGCTTTTACCACGTTAATTTTGTTTTTAAATATCGCAGCGACTGAACTATTTTCGCAGTAAATACATTACTCCTTAACCACTACTTAAGTATGTCGCTAAGTGACGAGACAAGTAATGTAAAAATCACGAAACGATACTTTATTTATGCGGTGCATCGCATGGTACGGCCGCTGCTTCTTGCGGCCAGCTAGTGATGTGACTGTGCAGATCCACTAACGTAGGCTATCGAAAACAATGTCAATTACCCAACGAATATAATATAGTAGTTAATTTTACAATTTGTCAACCGTTTTAACCCGGTTGGAAGACCTAAAAAGATGACGTTTAAATCCGGTTGGAAGACCCTTGAGAAGATGTAAAATAATGTTTAATTTTTTTTGCTTTTTTTATTGATTTATAATATATTTATATTTTCTAGACATATCGTTTTTTATTTATTTTATTTTCAGAACACCTAATTTTTTTTAGTACAATAATACATGGGAGAATCGATAACTTTCCGATTTAGTAAATCACTAACGTAATTATGTAAAATAAATGGCTTTTGCACAGCACAACGATAGCGATAGATGTTTTTGTGTGAGTAAGTTGGTATCGGTATCGGATGCACCCCTAATTTTAAGTTACCTACCACCTAAGTACCTACTCATTGTGGAATGCAATAAACAATTGGTATAGAATGTCGCAAGTTGCCCCAGCAGATAACTGCCCCACTGGCCAATTCACCTAACTCACAAAGTAAAAAGTCACCCCATAAAGGACTTTTAGACCAAATGATAAATAGCCTCTTAGCCGAAATTCCCTCACGACCCGTCTAGTAAACAAGAGTTTACTATACTTGTCTAACAATACAATGTTGTTGTTATAATTATGTATAACTGCAGTCATTGAACTGTTGGTACACACAGCCTTGTCTGCTATCAACTTAGTTGCAGATTGTAACAGGGGAAATTGATACAGGCTTGTGTAATTGAGTTACTGAGGCTAAATGGAGTAGGTCTAGACATTGTCTGGGTCTGATAATGTATCTCTGTCCTGGTAGAACAGTCCTTTCCGTTAAATTTCCAACACATGTCGAAACGCCGCGTTATCTTGCTGTCCTAGTACTTCCTATCCAACTAATATGAAAGTTGGCGTGTGTTTTACTCAATTACGCGTTAGCGGTCTAATTTTGGTACACAGGTAGACTTATGACCTGGATACACACATCCACACCACATCATCCACTGTTGAGCATAGGTCTCGGTTTTCATATACCAATCCCCACGCTTCTGTGCTAGCCTCATCCAGGTTCTACCCGCGGTGGTAACAAAAAAAAAAAAAAATGTCGTTACCCAACTCGCCACCGGACGACCGCCACTTCGTCTCCCAGTTCTTGGACGCCACTCGGTCCTCTTACTCCACCTGTCATCACTGCGCCTTGATAATCTTAATAATCGTATAGGATACTTTTAGCCCGGAAGTACTTACAATCCCGAGATAAAAGGATACTTTTATCCCGGGAATACTTACGATCCCGAGATAAAAGTATCCTATCCACGCGGACAAAGTCGCTCGCAAATGCGAAAATTTCTATATTTTGTGAACTTCCTTTTGTTCGTTTTCGTTTTCTATCATGATATTGAAGACTGATAGGAAGACTATATATTTAGGGATCTTCACTGCTCCACACGTAACTTGATTACTTGACGGGACGCGTTACTTAGCTAATTGCTCCCTTACGGATGCGACGTTGAATCGCGTTATAGTTTCTATTTTAACGTTCGCAAGTCGAAGGCCGGGAAGCGCATAGACCTTGAAGCCGAATCTGCTTGCTTGGTACGGATTTCCATTCGGCCAGACAAAATGATATATTGTGTATGGCGCCTTTCAGCAGCCTCTATTTTGGTGTCAGTCCAAATAGGCCAAGGCAAGTGAAATAGGCAATGAGCGTTATTAACTTACTAATCACTTTATCTGGCTGCATATATTTTATGGTTTCCTAGTCCTTCAGACTTAGCGCATATCAAGGGCAATGCATATTTTTAAACTCATTGTAAATTTTTGATTCTTAGCGTGTTTTTTTTACTTTAGGTTAATTTATAAATCGGTGACTAATAATTAGCACTAATTATCTATTTAATTATCGTAAATTCCTGTCCTTAATGTGTTTTTAACCATAATGAAAGGCATCAATCAATATCTTAATTGACTTGGGCCTCCAAATCGAGATATCTCCCAGATACTATTATGGGCACAACATACTTAGTAGCTTACAATTTCGCATTGTGTACCTACCTATGTGACATGTGTGGTCATGTGGTCGCAAATAAATATTATTAATGCAAAGCGGTTTTTTTATATCTGCCATGCCCTAGCACGAGCTCGTAAACTATGTAAATGCTGCCAATAAAACAATGCATAATCATTTGCATATCACTATAATAATATTGTAAAACAAATTCCCCCTGCGGCGTCTGTCTCAGTGTCTTAACGCGATAAACTCAAAAACTACCGAACGATTTCATGTAAATTAGCTAAGCTAATTTAAAGTTTAAAATAGTAACGGTCCCCGACAGGACAATATTTAATCAAAAGTTTCATACGTACTTACGTGGGGTCATAATTTCAAGGTTTTTTTTTTCTTTTTATAGGGTTTCACGTTGTCGGGGGTTTTTTTAAATTTAATTTTTTATTTCATGCTTTTTGTAGGGACTCCTTGTTATTTAATTTCTTTTATTTTCTTGCGTTTTAAGATTCAGGTAATTTGGTATTTAATCAGGATTTTTGTAATTCACCATTTTGTGGTAGTGGCCATCTTGGATTTGAAATTTGTCATAGTGTATAGTATTCTACTAGTCAAGCCCTTTCATTTGATACCCATATTGAGGGGGTTGTGAAAAAATATGTAATCCGCCATTTTGTGGCGGCGGCCATCTTGGACAGAACACTCCCGACAAATTCACCTTTCAAACAAAAAAAAAACAAAATTAAAATCGGTTCATCCGTTCGGGAGCTACGATGCCACAGACAGACATACACACACACACACAGACACGTCAAACTTATAACACCCCGTCGTTTTTGCGTCGGGGGTTAAAAATGAAGATGATTGTTAAAGATGTCGGTATTTGCATATGCATGCACGTGGGGAGGACCGAGGGTATCCATACAATGCTATCGTAACAGATGTGATCCACGACGAACGACATGTTGCGATAAGCACGAATTAAAAATTCCTCTGGCATGTATGATGTTAAAACTCATCGGATTACACATGCGTATACAATAGCTACAGATAATTCACGGCTAAGTACTTATTCTGCATTCGCGATTTAGTTTCCAGAAATGTAAACAAATATGTGTATTTGTAAAATAACTTTAATACCTACATATAGGGTTCAGTTTGCGCTGCAACTTCATCAACCAGAATTATACTGAAATCAACTTAATTTACACTGTGATAAAGTTGATATTTGTATAAGCGAAAATAACGTCAACTGGAAACAAGGATTTAAACAGAGTCTACCTACAGTTGTAAACATATAATTAGGAACGACTGTTAATGACGTCACTTTTACTTTTGTATCGACTCACAGATTACAACTTTGAACCACATAAAAAAGAGCTTAATTACTTAGTATTTTTTAATGATTCTTACTCAAAATCAAAATAATTTAATACAAAAAAAAACCCAACTTGTTTATCGAAAAATTCGGCATCAGTCTTTCCTAATAATATGTCCACAACTGTATATTCCAAGTCCAACTCCTCGCCCATGTAAAGGCGACGAACTCTTTACATAACGGCAGCTGCAACGTCCTTTATAATAGTAAACTATTCATAATAACAAACTGCGAATACTAATATATCTGCCGACTCCATTATGCAGACTTTTTCTTTGAACGTTCATTGTATCGGTTATTTGAAGGCGTTCAACAGTGGATCTTTTCAAGCAGTTTGACAATGACCATGACAAACGTAACTAACGAACGTAGCTAACGTATAATGAACGATATTGTTGTTACATGCTATTTTAGATACTTTATGTCCCGATTTTAATGGAGACTTTGACCGCTGTGTTGGTTTCGAAATTTCTGGTCTGGGGTAGTCAGATAGGAAATGTCGAATCAGCGGCTTAGCTACGAAACACTGAACACACTAACAGTAAGAAAGGGTTTCATTTTGACAGTTCAACAACATTTATTGCGTTATTTACGTTGTTTAGCAGACAATTTTTTCGAACATACAGAGCAATGGATTAGCAATATCCTCCAAAATTATTTAAATTTGTAACGTTAGTGGGTTACACAATTAGGGAGCTGTTTTTTTTTTTTTAAATATGATGTATTAAAGTGATTCTGATATCATATGTACAGTCACCAAAGGAGATAAGTAATCAGGGTCGTCGGATATAGTTGACCAGTTGCGCCTCGCGGTTTCACCCGCACAAGTTTCGATCCCGTGAGAATAAAGGGATAAAAAGTATCCTATATGTTAATCCAGGTTATAAACTATCTGTGTGCAAAATGTCATCCAAATCCGTTCTGTAGTTTTTGCGTGAAAGAGTAACAAACATCCATCCATCCATCCATACAAACTTTCGCATTTATAATATTAGTAGGAAGTTTAGTAAGAAACCGATGGATGTTTACGAATTAAATTTAGTTTGATAAATGAACTGTTTTTTTTTTCAATTAATTAAATAAAATTTTATCCGAAAACATCAATCGGTTTCTTACTAAACTTCAACTATATCAGACGACCCTGGTTATTTATCTCCTTTAGCACCCGTACGTAATAAATAATTTCATTTCAAACAACCACCTTCCCTAAACAAACCCAACTCTGAACGATCAACGAAATGCAGTCTGGCAACTTAAATTCAGGCTGCAATGGACTTAAAAAACTGGTAAAGACATCAAATTCATTAACGAAAATTATGTTTCAGATCATCAGTACAAATCAATCCGTAAAATATAGTGTGGAGTACTTTCGAGACACTTATGAGGCTGGACAGTATAATGTCCAACTCGAAGTAAAGAGAAATTACTTTGAAAATCTGTGGTGGACTGTCGCTACAGCCTTCACGGCATTTAATCTAACAGGTATGTTGTATTTATATGTCCTTATCAGCGACTTCTCGTGTCAATATTGATTCGTGATTAGTTTGATGGTTCTAGCTCCACTTGCAGTCAGCTGTGTAAATATTTCACACATAGTTTCATTTGCAAATAGATTCCATTGCATCCGCCACGCATACAATATCAGGCCTACGGGATCACTATCAGGTCAGATAGGAAACGCCGACCTCATCGACCTTATTTTTTTATAGTAATATGACGTTTAAAAATGATTCCGATACCCTATTTACAGGATAAACAATTTCATTTCAATAGTAAAGATAGCAGAACCAGCTTCTGCCTGCGACTTCAAGCTTGTCTTGTTTTAACATAAAATATATCCTATAACAATATATCCGGGTATCGGCAAGCTTAGTGTGGGACGCCCCTTCAGCTAGATGGACGACCCTCAGAAGGTGGCTGGGAAAGACTGGATTCGGAAGGCGAAGGACAGGGTGTTGTGGCGCAGCCTGGGAGAGGCCTATGCCGAGCAGTGGACTGCGATAGGCTGAGTTCATTGATTGATTGATATCCAATGATACTCGGCAATACTGTAGCTTCCCAGTAGTGGAATAATTTTTGGAATCGGCTCAGTAGTTCCAAAGATTACTCCCTACATACTAACTGACCAATTTTACATCATTATGATATTAGTATAGAGATGGATGGACTGTGTGAATGATGATATTATGGTTAGAAAGGGGGTGACTGTCGAGATGGCGGCTAATACAGGAGTATGGAGGAAAAATACAGGTTGTGCCGACCCGAAACAAAATTCAGATAAGTGCAGGTGAATAGTGATGATAAACTCAAACTCAAATCATTTAATTCAACTAAACCAATTACAGGCACTTTTGAATTGTCAAAGGGTCAGTCAGTCAGAAAGATGAAGCTAGTTGCCCATTCCAAAGCGTAGGTACCTATAGAGAAGAACGGACAAGAAACTCCATGGACACTCTTTTAAATCATAAAATTGTTACATAATATTTGATTACATCATTCGTGTTGAAATTAACCATGTGAGAACGATGTAGAAAGACGTGCTAATGATAATTATATGATATATGATGAATGATGATATTAGTATAGATTGGAGAATGATATTGGAAAAGGTCATAGCCCTTTTGTCTTATTGACATTGCTAACGTGGGAGGTGTGGTCGAGTAATTGCAATCTGGCCACTTCATACAGTTACAAACAAAATGTAAATTGGTGCTTATTATGTTAATAACTCCGATATAGGGTTATTCAACTTGTAAAAGGTGAGTTTTGTAAGAGAGGTGTTATTTATTCGTTTATAGGCTTCATTAGGCCGTGTTCGCATCGAGCTGTGTGTGTACAGTAACGAGCACTAATATGCCAACACTTGGAAACTTTCAATAGCGATTTTTGCGTGAAATAACGAAAACAACAATGAAACACGACACATTGCAATTACCTATGGGTTCGAAAATACTATGTTCGTAACAACATAAAATTTCATAAAAAAATAAAGGAGTAAATCGCTTTTGAATAAAGCTAAGGGTATACATACTTATGCTCGTGACTCTACCGATAAACAAAGGACAGTCAGTCGGCGGCTGAAGTGGTTTTTCATACATTTTAGGGTCGTCGCACATCTGACGGAAGATGCGTAACGTCGCTTGCGTCCATTTATTCGGTCGACGCAGTAACCGTCATCGGTTGGGTGTGTAAGATTGAATGTTTTAGTATCTACTTGTCCGTTGTGGCGTTACGCGACCGCCGATACGCGAAACATCTTCTCACCTCATCGCTCACAGTCGGTGGCCGACAATACACTATGGAATAGTTTTTTTTTTGTGCGAAATGTATCAATCAGTTCAAACGATGAATACCTAATAGGTGTTTCCTGGTACGAATACCGCTATAGGAGAAGTGGTTATACTAATGTATCTTCATGCTACATCTGCCACTCCAAGGTTGACAGCCGTCATATTTATGTACACACAGCATTTATTCTATTCCACAACATGTAACAAGTATCAACCGGATTGGATCATATAGTCCTCACACACGGCCCGACCAATCCAATTAGTGTGTAACTGGGATAACCCTCTGGGATCTCGTTATTTCTGGAAATCGATATCTCGCTGTAACCCTGCACCGGCTGTCACCAGCTGTAGGTACGGTCAACCGCACATTCATGATCAGAATTTGACACCGAAAGCGCATAAGTAAAATAACGAAATAAGCTAACTTACTAAGGGCTGATTTTTCCATCGCTAGATAACTTTCATTCATATAATAAATTTGACTTATAACAGTTTTTGTATGAAATAACTGTCAACATTTCAAAATTATGCCTCGAATAAAGTTATCAGATGGTTGAAAAATCAGCCCTTAGTAATTAATAAGCGCTTATAAAATATTCAAAAATTGGTAATATCGGTAAAAAGTTACATTTAAAATAAATTAAAATGTATGAATATCTGATTCTTTGACATAATAACATTATAAATGAACGATATAAATTAAATTGATAAAATAAAAATTAATAAATTATTTAAAAGTGGATGAATTAATAACAATAAGTTATAAAAAAATGTTAACATCGGCGTACGTAAAGGATAAAATTATAATTTCGTAGCAATAACCCGGTTTTGGTGTACAAGTGTTACCACGGATTTTTTTTGGTTGGAATATAATCGAAATAATTTCAAGTATCGATTATTGATTAATTATAAAATACCAAAATGTAGATCATTGTCGGGTGGGAAGGTGGCCCGTAGGTAACTTTGCATTCATATACGAATAACGTTGAAGTTCGTTAACGTTGAACGTCGTCAAAGTTGAGAAAGAATTGCCTCAATTTCGTATGTTACGTGTCTCACATTCACTTTCTTGTTTATTGAGTCTAACCTAGATAGATAGTTACGTTGTAATTGAAAGTCTATCGATTGAACTACTAAGTTTTATTTTACTTTTTCATCTACTACTATTGTGGCTAAGTAATAACAGCCGCACGGGTCGATCGATCAGGTTAAGCTACCCTTGCCGCGGTTGGTCCGTGGATAAGT
Organism: Apamea epomidion; assembly: GCA_947507525.1. Classification (NCBI taxonomy): domain Eukaryota; kingdom Metazoa; phylum Arthropoda; class Insecta; order Lepidoptera; family Noctuidae; genus Apamea; species Apamea epomidion. Next base: position 9,544,042 of record OX382232.1, read on the forward strand.
GACAATCTTCACATAATTAAAAACACGTTAAACTGCGGGTGGAAGGTAGCCTATACTAATACCAATAATAAAGCTAAAGAGTTTATTTGTTTGTTTGAACGCGCTAATCTCCGGAGCTACCGTTTGGATTTGAAGGAATCTTTTTGCAATTGATAGCCTCAATCTTGAGGAAGGCTATATGCTATTTAACATCTTGCTAAGACCCTTAGGAGCCGAGCAATTAGAAATAAAGTCAGTAAGAACGCTAAGCGAAAACGAAGTAATAGCGCAGGAAGGCGCGAGGCGTGGTTTTGGTACTTTTTTTAAATATAATTTGTTTTTTTAAAATTTTTGATTGTGTTTAGTTTAGTTTAGTTTTATGATCTTCCTGTGCGAGTCGCAATAAATACTTTTTCTTTCTTTCTTTCGATGTGATGTGAAGGGGTGGGGTGGGTCGGGGGATAAAGAAATCCAGTTAGGTATCCACCTATCGGTCATCACTTTGCCTATCTAGGTGTTTCAACCAACTTCACAGCATTCTGTTCTGTTTTTCACTATTACTGGACACGGTCTTGAAGTTTGATTTCTAAGAATAATATACTTACTTCCCACTGTATGTTCATTGTGCATCACAATCCTCTTTGTAACTTACAATGTTTTTGAGCCCATCTCGCGGAAGACAGATCATAAGTCAACATGTTAGCAAAATAGTTCATACTAAATTTGTGCGGAAAAATGTAGGTCTGTGTCATCATAATGTAGTTGTAAGACGTATAATAAGACCAGAAAGTAGTATTAATAATTATAGAAAATATTATATATGTTTTTATAGAAAATATTATCATCATCATTCATTCTCCCTGCCCTTATCTTAATTTAAGTACTTAGGTCGGCGCAACATGTTTTTTTCTTCCATACTTCTCTATTACTCGTCATCTCGGTAGTCACTCCCTTTCTAGCCATTATCTCAGAAAATATACAAGGAGGAGACTACAATCTATATACAATAAAAATGAATCCCTATTTCCCTTGGTCATGCCATAACTTGAGAACAACTTGACCGATTTCATTCATTTTTTTTTTAAGTTTTCTATTACTTTGAAGATGGTTCTTATGTAAAAAAAAATTAAGAAAGTTGCTTTACGCGGACGAAGTCGCGGGCAGAAGCTAGTATAAGAATAAATTGAACTGCGTGTATCTAATGCCCTTCCCAATCTGCATACAAAAAATCAATCAAATATATCCAATAGTTTAAGTCACATAAAACCCATAGTCGACCCATCACCAGTATTTAGTTTAGAAAAACAAAACACTTTTTTAATTACATTATTAGGATTAATTTGATAATTCCAAAGTACTCTTATGCATTAGTATTGCCAGTGTTTTCATTTATTGTCGTATTGTTTTCTCCACATTGTATACTCAATAATTATTGTGCTCAATGCTTCTTTATTTTATCTGATAATGTTTCAAGTTTCAAATTTATTTATCAATCACAATTTGTACAAGAATAGAAAAGACGGTGACCCCCAAACTAGGTATTTGCTTGTATTTTGGGAGTCGGACTTGCGACATTTTCAAAGTCGTACATAGTGATTATTGCAAAACAGGAAAACAAAAACTAAAATACAACTAAACTAAAATCAAATTAAAATAAAACTAAAAATATACGAGTGCATTGCCATCAGCGTGAGATCAAACTAAGCAAAATATAACTGTTTAATTAGATTCAAATTATAGCTGATGACTATACGAGGGGCGTTCAATGTATTCTCGGAATCAGGGTGATTTACTAACGATGTGGGTAATTTGACTAATTAATTAATTAATGACATTATCTAAGGGTATAAAGGTAAGAGTGTCCTAGGTATCCTTAGTCAACAACTGGAATGGCTAACGTGACAATGTTGAAGAAAATCGAGCACCGCGCTGTTATTAAATTGCTTACCAAACAAGGAAAAAGTCAAAAAACTATTCACGAAGAAATGGTGGCTGTTTACCAAGATTCTGCACCTTCGTTATCTACGGTTCAAAAGTGGTCAAGTGCATTTAAAAGGGGCAGGGAGAGTATTGAAGACGACACTCGCTCGAGTGGCCCGGTTACTGCCTCTGCGGAAGAAAATGTGAAAAAAGTTGAAAAGCTTATACTGGAGGATGCCCGAATCAAGATAAAAATGATAGCAGAGATGACCTACCTCTCTGTTGGTTCCGTGCACACTATTCTTCATGACCTTCTTTATGTTTCAAAAGTCTGTGCAAGATGGGTGCCGCGAATGCTCACGGCGCCTCAAAGACAAGTGCGAATCGAGTACTGTAGAGAGTTTTTAGAGCTCTGTGGTGAAGATCCATCAAGTATATTCGATAGAATCGTTACTGGAAATGAAACGTGGGTTCATCATTTTGATCCTGAAAGTAAGCAAGAGTCCATGCAGTGGCACAAGAACTGTACTGCGCTCCGTAAGAAATTCAAAGTTCAAAGCAACCCAAAACACTGTGGCCATGATTTTTCCGGCAGACGGAACGCGTCTGCCGGAAAAATCATGGCCACAGTATTTTGGGACTCAAAGGGAATTTTGCTGATTGAGTACACAAAAAAAGTTGAAACCATAAACGCAGCATCCACTTTACGAAATTAACGGGAAGCAATTAAAGAAAAAAGACGGGGTAAACTGACCACCGGTGTGTTGCTTCTTCACGACAACGCCCCGGTCCACACGGCGTGTGTTTCCAAGGTTGCTGTGCGAGATTGTGGCTTCGAAGAAATTAACCATCCACTCTATAGCCCAGACCTAGCCCCGAGTGATTATTATTTGTTCCCTAATTTGGAAAAAGTGTTTCGTGGGAAACGATTTTCCAACTATGAAGAGTTCAAGGCGTTACATGCGCATTTTTCAGAGAAAGAGGAAAGTTATTTTTTACAGGGTCTTGAAAAGTTAATTTCGAGATGTAATAAATGCATTGGGGTAATGGGGGATTACATTGAAAAATAAAAATTATTTTAATTGAATTTACGTTATTTTTCATGCCTATACCGAGCATATTGAACGCCCCTCGTACATATCTCCGTCCATTTGAGTTAACAGCTGAAACGAATGCCACCTTGTTAACGTTACCACATTCATTAACATAAGTCACAGCTTACAGTAGTTACCTATACTTACGCATCTGTGTAAATGGTACGTTAAATAAACCATGAAAAATGTATTATGTTTTATTCGCACTTAATGACGTGCAAGCGTTTCGAGGGAAGACATAATAAGTGTGGGTTCGGGTTTATAACCATTTAAGCCTAAGGGCCGGTTATTTCAAACGGTTGGTTAACGTAACATACATTTAACATTATTTGACGTACGGCAAGGCCATGATTTTGTAATTGTAATTGGTTTGACGATAGTTAGCGTCGTTTTTGCCGTGCGTCAAGTGGACGTGAAACAACCCGGCCTAAGGTAGTTATCGTTGAGCCGTTGGTCCCGGCTGTCGTTCGTAGATCTTTGACGGTCGTTACGGATAATAAGATGCCCGAAAGTCTGACAACCAGTCTTACCAAGGGTTATCGTATTACCCAGTAACTGGGTTGTGGAGGTCAGATAGGCAGTCGCTCCATGTAAAATACTGGTATTCAGCTGTATCTGCTGCATCCGGTTGGGCTGGAAGCCGACCCCAACATAGTTGGGAAAATGCTAGGTAGATGATGATGCAGATGATGTAGTTATCAGAAGAAGTATCCTTAATCGTGATTAGCAAATCCTATAATGTTCCCACTCCTGGGATACTGACATCCTCTCGGTGAGAGGAAGTGGGTCGTACCCACGAGGGCCTAGTGCGGGTTGGTAGATGTCACATGTCTTTGAACTTTCGGTTCTAGGACATGTCGATTTCCTCACGATGTTTTCCTTCACCGTTTTGAAAGCAGTGGTGAATGAATGAATGAATGAATTGCACCGATCCCAGCACGGTTTGACCAGACTCGATTAATCGAATGAACCCCAAGATTCGCACTAGCTCCTGTAGACTCATGTTCATGGTACTACTGCCACCATTGCATATCAAGAAGTAGACCGGGGGGCGCGGTTTTTGTAGGGAAGACGTGCCCGTAGGAAAGGATAGGATTTACGAGCCTGCCGGATATGCATCCTAGAGTAATCATTGGACTAGTGGAGAGATGGGTGATATTTGTCTATGGACGGGCATCTATTAAAGACTTCGCGGCCAGGTGCTTCAGGTCGATCTTCACCCGTGAATCTTTTGGCGGGGTTCTACTAACTGCTGTCTCTCTTCACCGTTTTGAGAGCAGTGGTGATGATATAATTTAGACAAAGTAAAGTGCCTGTCTGGGTTCGAACCTACGACCTCGTTAGTCGCGGCTGCTACCACTGGACCACAGTTGCTCCGACGTCTGTTAAGGATATTATTATGCGAAATAGCAATCCCGGCTATCGATTTGTATATGCACTGATTTCGAATTTGTGACTGTTTTCCTGAGGAGATCGAGGAGTCTTTCTCTTATCAGTGGCTGGATGATCAACAGTTATAATTACTGTATTTTTTTCTCTACTAGCTTATACCTGCGACTTTGTCCGCGTGGAATGTCTTGCCCCCCAACCGTCACCCTAATTGCGTAACACACGATCAATCGGTATCTGAATCATTTTGAAGCAAATTGCTAATCCATTGCTTCATAAGTTCGAAAAATTTGTCTGCTCAACACGTAAATAACGCAATGAATGTTGTTGAACTGTCAAAATGAAACCGATTCCGATTGATCGTGTGTTACGCAATTAGGGTGCTGGTGGGTTTGGGGGTCAAGACATTCCATCGCATCGCACCTGCCCGAGCTATTACTTACTTCATTTTCGCTTAGCGTTCTTTCTGACATATTTTCTCGGCTCCTAATTGCCGGCGCCCACTGGCGGCATGGCACGGCAAGGGATTTTTATGCGACGAATAGAAATATAACTTAAATGTATGATAATAAAATTGAAATTTCAATGAAGATGCCAAAGGACGTCGCGGTATGCCTAAGGATACCGCGGCATCGTTGCCGTTGAAATTTCAATTTTAATGTCATACTTTTAAATTATATTTTCTATTCGTCGCATAAAAGTCCTTTACCGTGCCGTGCCACCAGTGAGCGCTGGCCCTAAGGGTCCTAGCGTGATGTTAGCCTATAGATTTCCTCAAAACTAAGGCTACCAAATGCAATAATATTTTTTCAAATCCGACCGGTAGTTCTAGAGATTAGCGCGTTCCAACAAACAAACTCTTTAGCTTTATTATTAGTATAGATATAGCTTAATATAGATTGCTGATAACTGTAAATCTATTCTCCATTTACAGATACACTACACGGTGACATGATGCTAATACAAAACGAAGAAAAAAGGCCCAACAATTTCGTGGCAGTCAACAAACTGGTCACCCACACTGTTAAGCTGGAAGACAGTGAGCTGCAGTTCTTGGAAAAGAACTCCTCCTCAATCATAACATATTGGTTCATAGATTGCGTTTACATAGACACTTCTACTGACTTCTCTTTCAACTATACTTATGAGGATAATATGGCCGCTCATGAGATAGAAGCGATAGTTGTAGCTAACAATAAGCCGTTACCACCAATCACGACTACGACGACTACAACAACAACTACGACCACAACGACTACAACAACTACTACAACTACGCCTAAACCACACAACACACCAACAGTTATCCCAATAACAGCAACTGTTCCATCAACAACAACTATCCCAACTTCAACGGTACCATCATCAACAACGTCGAAGAATATTACGAATGTTACCGATACGTCACCACACAAGGTGTCGAAGCGAGCGATTTCTAATAGAACTACTATGAAAGGTGTAGATGGTGAAATAGCGACGTGCAAAAACATGGTACCTATAAGCAAAGGGTATACCTACGGAAGATATCAACACACTGTATTTGTTAGAGGTAAGCAGATATTAAGTCCTTAGTTATTATCTTTTTACTTACTTTCAGGATCATTAAAACATATTTGTTGTACGATACCGATAAAAAATAAAATGTGTGTGTACGTTTACACACACCCACTTTATTTTTAATACCTAACAATTGGAAAAAGTACATAAACAATGATGACTGGCTCGACTAGACTAGACTAGCTGTGCCCGCGAGTTCGTTCGTGTGCATGTGCAGGAAGGAACATGGGTTTCATTTTTTTACGTGGAACCCTCATTCTTTTTTTCCTCATTCTAAAAGTAGCCTGAGTTAGTCCTTATAATATCTGCCAGTGAAAGACCTGAAAGACAAAATAAAAATGTTATAAGTACCGTATCTATTTTCACATGTATTTAGTAAAAAACTGTTATTTTGACATTACAATTACATTATATGCTGTGGATAACGGTGTGAGTTTCACATGTAAGTATATAATATCTTTTTTTATATTATTTGCGCAGATATAATGTGTTACTGTTTGTTTGTCCTAAGTAAATAAATACAAACAGACACTTAAATTTTATTTTTTTGTATAGTTGTTTAGATATGCATATATCATGTCCCAGTGAAAAAAAACTATGTATATGCAGTAAGTACTGTACTTTGTTTCAATTATAAATGCGACGTAATCAAGTAAATTCATAAACATTAACATTTTATGATACCACGAATGGAATAACTAAAGTATTATTTTCCTTGGTATGGATAACACCAATATGTATGTTAATCAATTTCAAATGATAATCAAGGAATGTTATCGCAAAGACATATTATTCCTTTACAATACAAAACTACGTCATAAAGTGTTTTAACGTCAAACAGCTAAAAAAACTGTATAAACTAGTCTTCAAATCAAGGAACTACTTTGAACTTTAGTTTAGTTTATCCGTTTAGGAGCTACGATACCACAGGCAGCCAAATTTAAACTTATAACAACATTCCTATTTTGTGTCGGATTAAAAAAGAATGTCGGCAATTCTAGACCACGGTTTTCTCACAGGCTATGACTGATATCATATCTCCATGTCTATGGTTTGTTCCTATCCGGAAACTCCGTCATGACGTCAAGGTTTGATTTAGTAACAGATGGGGTTAATAACCAAAAATAAAATGCATTATATATTTTTCCATTACATTACATTACCTACCTATACATATAGTACGTGTGCAATAGTTACCAGGAAATTAACCGGTATTGCTTTTCCTTCACAACAATACGCTGTTTTGTCTAACAGGAACATAATTATAATGATATCATTATATTGATTTAATTATAATTATATGTCGGAGAAGGTATGTCTGTCTCTCGTTAGCATCAGGCATATTTTAACTACTGTGGGCGTACTATGGGTAATGTTGGTTATACCACAATAGAAAAACGGTTTACAGTTCAAATCAGAACTTATGAACTAGTTAGTCACACTAGCGAATCACACACTCACACAACTCAACGATTCGGAACGCAATTGACAGTTTCTGAGCACATGTTGTTCGTACGATGTCCAATGTTTCGATCCTCTCGAGAGCTCTGCTCACACCGTTTTTGTAGCTGTTGCTCTCGTCCCACCATGAACTCATGCTAGACTCTGTCTAACGCCACGAGATGGCGCTAACGTTCCGAATAGTCAAACGAATGACTCCGACATATATTAAATTTGCGAACCCTTTTCAACGAACTATAGATTTATGACGTAAATCTAACCGCACTCAGCATGATACAATTTCAATTACTGTTCTTCTATTTGCTATCGTATATACCTACTGACAGCGTTGGTGTCCCTGCCACCTATTGATCACTAAGCCCTCAAAACAAGAGTGAACAGGTTTCTGGGTACGCTCGTTCCATCGTAGACCTCATCTATCAGGCGAGATCGAGCCCAAGAGCAGCCTCTTTTCGTAATAATAAAAAAAAAAAAAAAAACTATCCCTATCCCTCAGCGGAGGCCATGTCCCAGCAGTGGTTAGCGTATAATGTTTTAAGGCTGATTATGCTCTGCTTATCAATGTCATCAAGTCAGACGCGTTGCTTTGTGTAAATTATTCCATCACTACTACTCTCAGAACCGTGGACGACATCGTGAGGAAACCGGCATGTCCTAGAACCAAAAATTCGAAGACATGTGACATCTACCAACCCGCACTGGGCCCACCGTGGCGGATTACAGCCCACTCCCTCTCACTGAGAATAGGCCTGTTTCCCAGCAGTGGAAACGTTGTAAGCTAATTATGTATGTTATGTAATCAATGTCACATAATAACGCAATATTATTGTCTTTTCCAGAACCGATATCGGCAATAAATATCACTGGCCTAAACTGGCTGCAACATGGGGACTTGCTAAACCTAAATGTCAAGTACACTGGATCAGCGCCCTTTTCCTACTGCATACAGTACAAACTAGGCCAGTACAACATCACGGGCAATGAAACGTGTTCGACTAAAATATCGACTATTGCCACCTCTTTCCCTCTAGTGCATTACTTCTCAGATAGCGACCAGCATACGGTGGTTGTGGTCATAGAGAACGAGATTGGGAAGAATGTTGCTATGGCTACTATAAATATTTATAAAGGTAAGGCGAATTGAATTTTATGTCGATTGGACATCACTAGGCTAGAATTGAGCATTGAAATAAAGGAAGGATACTTTTATTTAATTATATATTTATTATTATTACGAGGGCAACACTGAAACTTTTTAGAACTGGCCACTTGTAAACGATATAATAAAAAATAAGTTCAAATTTTGAAAATGGAACTCGGCCAATATTATTGTGTATGTATTTTATTAATTTGTTTACGATTTGGCGGCAAATTGAAAATTGTCTGCGTCACGTCAGCATGAATTTAACACGAGAGAATTTTCGTACAATGATTTTTTATGACTCGAGGTCATTTATCCCTATCTCGTGCCACTGTTTACAACTGGTTGAGTTTAAACGTGGTCGCACTAATCTCACCGATGATCTGCGTGAGGGACGGCCTTCTAGGGCGACGACTGAAGATAACATCAGTGTTGTGCGGCGTATGATAGAGACTGACAAACGAGTGACTTATCAACAGATTCGGGCAAGCTTAGGCATCGGTATGAGTCAAGTGCACAAAATCCTCCATGAACATTTAGTGTTCAGGAAGCTTTGTGCCCGGTGGATACCTGATAATTTGACAGAGGCCTAAAAGCTCCGTCGTGTTGATTGGTGTCGTGAAATGGTTCAAAGATTTAGCCGAGGTGACTCAAATGCTGTGTTCGACATACTTACCGGGTGACGAAATCTGGATTTATTGTTATGATCCTGAAACTAAGAGACAGTCTGCTGTCTGGGTGTTTCCTTCCGAGGAGTTGCCAACTAAAGTGAAGAGAGGTCGAAGCGTGGGAAAAAAGATGGTGGCCTCGTTCTTCGGAAGGACAGGTCATTACGCAACAATTGTTTTAGAGGATCGAAAAACAGTTACTGCAGAGTGGTACACTAACAATTGTTTGCCACTTGTCTTGGAAAAAGTTCGGGAGAAACGACCTCGCAGTAGGATCCTCCTTCACCACGACAACGCCTCGTCGCACACCGCCAAGCAAACAATCGACTACTTGGCGATGTCAGACGTGGAATTACTGGGTCACCCGCCGTCAAAATATAAGAAAAACTTCGAGAAAAACGTTTTAAGGACGCCGAGGAAGGAATGGCTGCGTTTCAAAATACCGACGAAGAGACCCCTAAGGACGAGTGGGCAAAGTACTTTTCTCAGTGGTTCCATCGCATGCAGCGATGTATTGATGTAAATGGACACTATTTTGAAAAGATATAATAAAACTAATAACTTGCTAGTTTGTTCAGTTTTTGATTTTCTAAGAACTTTCAGTGTCACCCTCGTACTTTATTGTACACAAGAAAATACAAAACAAATACAACTTTTAAAAGAAAACATACAATGGGCGGCCTTACCGCTTTCTGCGATCTCTTCCAAGCAACCCAACATCTTTTATAGTATAGAAGATGACTGAAGGTGTCCTAAGAAACTATGGTTTAATGTCGTGACGAGGAACACCAGAGTGGTAATTGCTTAACACACCAACAGTAGTAATGGCTTTCATTTTGACAGTTCAACAACATTCATTGCGTTATTTACGTTGTTGAGCAACAATTTTTTCGAACATATGAAGCAATGGATTAGCAATGTCCTTCAAAATTATTGTGATTGATAGTGAGTGTGTTACGCAATTAGGGTGCAGGCTCTTCTACTAAACCGTACTATAATAATAAAAGTATGGAAGTCGTGCGCACAACTTTACGCTGTATTTAATGTTTATTTTTATGTGCGTTTTATTATATTTTGCTTTAATTTTACGAGTAATTACATTAAGTTCAAACATGCTCGCTCGTGATTTGCATTAACAAGATTCGTATATTTATTTAACCATTCGAACTGGTTTTGCCGCTTTGACCTAGTAGTCGCAAACACGACTGCCGAGCGTAGGGTCCTAGGTTCGATCCCCGGGTCGGGCAAAGTGTTATTGGGGTTGCCAATATGAATTTCTTATTAGCAGCTCGAAGTCTGATTTGAGCCCGGTTTATTACACTATTGCCAAAAACTTCATATAATAACCCCGTACAGTCACGAGCACCAATATGTCAACACTTGGCAACTTTCAACTGCATTTTTTTCGTGAAATAACGAATGCAACGTTGAAATACGACACATTACATAAACCTATGGGTTCGACAATGGTATCTTCGTAACAACAAATAATTTCAATTAAAAATAAAGGAGTATATCGCTTTTGAATAAAGCCGAGTGTATACATACTTTTGCTCGTGACTGTACATATTATATTGTTCTAAAATCTAACTGGCGACATGTGGGAAGTAGTAGTACACACCTCTGCCCTACCCTTCTGGGAATACAAGCGTAATGTTATGTATAAAATGTTGTGCTAACCGGTTTCTTTATCTTTCCAGTGTCGGTCCACGCGCAGTTGTCCGTCATAGTAATACCAGTATTCTTTTGCCTTGTGGCAGTCATCTTGGTCGTGTTCGGTATCGCGTACTACCAACATCGTTCGAGGTGAGTCCATTACTTTAAGCTCTAGAGTCTGGATGTGTGCCTGGTTAATGGCAATATGCTCGCCCTTTTAACTTAATAATAATCGGACGGCACGCAATCCGACACGACCGGAGAGAATCAGGCGCAGGACCATCGGCTTCAAACGTGTTTTCCGAGGCACGGAGGGGTCTCCATATGTAATGGATAGTCATCCAGTCAAACTTAGTCACAGTCGCGTCCCACGTGTGCTTAACCTCAATTTGACTAGTCCTTTATACCAACCCACTGGTACTGAAATAAAAAGGTATCTCTCAAAAAGGGGTCTCTGACAAGTTCATAAATGATTTTGCGACTTATTGCCTCTGCCGGGAGAATTAGGCAATCGGAAGCTCTTGTTCTTATTTCTATATCCGGTCTACTGGAATGTTTGGCTAACCTCTAATGTGTCATTTGCTAGTAATGGTTGCTTTTGTAGTTGGTTATTTTATGTTATAACAATTTCAGTCTGTGGCACATGTACCCCAGAATTCTGCATTCTTGTTTATTTGCCAGCAAGCATTCCTAATACTTTATTTACCAAAATTCTGTTTCAGGCACTCGGTAGAAGTGGCAGACTTCGACTTCGGGCAAGCGCACCTCGACTACAAGACGTTCACGGAGAGACTTAAAGAGAGTTTCCGCAACGCCTTCAATTTCCGCCAGAGGGACGACACCGATCCCCTCACGAATAACACCAGATACGACTCAATGACGTAAATAGTATCTAACTAATGTGTGCTTTCCTTTACTTGTCCCATTTTGTAAACAAATATGGCCCAGAGATTTTGGTGTAACGTAAATTCATTGTTAAGCAAATTGACTACCAACTTCAATTGTCCGTATATTTAAATCACAACTGTCATTCTCTGACAGTTGTATGAAATGGCTATAACACAGCAATTTGCTTATCAATTAATTTTCCCTGATTGTATTTAAATGGTTAATTCGAAACAGTTTTTGGCCAAGTTCAAAAACCGTATGTGTATCTTACGAGCATTCTTGATCTTTGTACCGTGCTTGTTTACCAAATAAGACGTGTCAGAAAAAATACACTGTATGTACTAATGGCAAAAGAGTTTAGTGTGCAGCAAGAAGCAAATATCTTACATTTTAAATAAAACCTTTCAGCCTTTCTGAGTTCGAACCCCACCCGTTGAATTATTGATGCTTAATTACATAATACTTCTTTCCTAACCTAACTCTTACATCTTTATTTGTTGAAAGGGATCCCAGGAAAGTGACAAAAAGCTTGACCACTTGGCAGACGCACAACTATGTTAATTTGTTAATGTTCTCGGTTACCCGCGTACTCATCTCTTTTGCTATCTGTACAAGTCAATTATTTAGCGACGGCATTCAATGCTTAAATGACAGAGTGAGATGGCGCTATATCAAAACTGCGCGCTAGCAAGAGAGCAGTCATGAGTCATGAGTGCCATCGTTAAATAATTTAATCTATCTGTAGCTAGTTTGATTGCCGACGGGTATTGTGAAACTGTAAGGACAGACCATTCAGCGTTATTTAACTTCTGCTTTTGCATGACTGTTAAAATCAAAGTGGTCTTTATTGTCATTACAATAAGATTGCTGGTGGGTTGCTGTCAGTGGTAGAATAACTGTGAAAGGATTATGTACGAATCTTTGTTGTATGCTATTGATTGAGGCCAAAAAAATCTAGTACTGTAAAACTGTTATTCTGGCCTGGAAAGATGTAGCCTGGTTTTCTACTTTCAGAAACAGGTTAGGGTATCCAAAAAAAGATGGAAGACGAATCTGCTAGTCGTTTGTTTAATATTTTGTCAGTAAAAAACTTTGGAATTGATATTTCAATAAAATGACAACTATTTAAATGTTTCTATACATCCGTCGGTTGTCAAGCTCGGCTATTTTTTATGTCTGTGTCAAATGTAAAAGTATTAATATATTTATCACGTAAAAATTTTAATTATCATTCATTCCAATTTTCTTACGTTTTTTTTTATTAAAATGTAAAATAGTAATGAATATTTTTTTCGAGATAAATTGTATCGATTGTTGTAGCGATTAGGGACAGTTGATGGTAATAATACTGACATGGAATTGTGTTGTAAAGAAATAGGTACTTCGCTTCTGTTTGCGCGGGCTCGAGGCCGTTGACCTCTCGCATTTTGGAATCTAAGTGTCCGTTAACACAGATCGGCTCGAGAAGAGAGTACATTTTTATCGCGTTTAAAAAAGAGTTGTGGGGCATTGAACTAAGATTGATTTTTTCAGGTCACTTCAACAACAATTTAAAAAATCAACCTTATTTCAATGATCCAAAACTCGTTTTTAAACGCGATAAAAATGTACTCTCCTCTCCGAGACGGTCTGTGTGAACGGGCACTAATACTGCTTTAATTTGGATAGCAGCAGCAGTCATCTTGGCCATACTTAAACAGTTGTTTCATTGATCTAATCCATTACTTAGGCCTGCCATGCCAATCTAGCGCCTATGTCTCTTTCGAAACCGTCAAATAAGTTATGACATTTATATTTTGTTTGAATTTATTAATTCTTCGTTTTATTTATGTTCGTTTGATCGTCAGATGTTTTCTACTTTTTTCTCAAGATGTAGTTCGATAGATTGGAAGGTGCGATGGCTATACATTGATCAGCTTTAACCTGCTTGCAGTGTAGTAAAAAATATGAACGGATAACAAAAGTAGTTTGGTTTGAACTATGGCCTCTCATTAATTGTCTAATTAAGTATATGTGATCTCTGTGTCTGTCTTGTCTGTTTTGTGTGTCATGAAAAATATTTTTTACCAAAAATCATTGATTATGTTGTATTTATACAGATTTTTTTCTAACAGACTGACGCGTATGAAATGATAATTATATTTTTTATTGTTATTTTTGTTTGCATATATTTTAATTGGATCACCTTAGACTTTGGCTTGTTGCACTATTTTTCGTATACTCCGAAATATTCGCTTGGGTGTGAATAGTCCTATCTTTTACTTGCTAAATTAATCCAAGTACGGGGACTTCCATACATTATCACGTTTATTTGGGTAGTGCGGTTTGAACTAATGCGGCAAATTGTGGACATTCAATCAAGTGTGAAAAAGTGTGGCGCTGTGGTGAGCATAGAATCGCTGAATTTGATGTGACATTGTAGATTCGACCTTATAATCACGTTACTATGATTTTTTCAGGAATATTCATGGTTTATTCAGGTACAGTATTTTTATCTCACTAAGCGACACGCGCTATACTTGTGGTAACTAAGTGTACAAACACGCTGTGAATTTGCGCAAGAGCTCTCGGACGGTACCGAGGGCTCCTGAGCTTAAACACACATTGACAGCGTGTTCGTTTTCGTACATTTGGTAAACGCAAGTAAAGCGCGCGTCGCTTCGTGAGATAAAAATACTATATTCCTATATTTTTTTGGTTGGCAATGCAAATGTGTATGGTAGTGCAACATGCGTAAGTGTTAAAACTTTCTTTTTACAATGGAACTAACTGAAACTAGTGCTATGTTAGGACTGAGACGCACTATCGTGATCAGTCTTGGTTTGTGATATATTAGATTTAATCAAATTAGGTCTATAATTAATCATGTATTTAATAATTAATTTGTGCCAAAAGTGTAAACCTTGAAAAGTAATGGATGGATAAATAATAATTTATCTTCAAAATACCTTTTGAGTGACGTAAGGAATTGAATAGATTTTTTTTACGTAAAAGGAAAACAAGGACAGTCTGACACAGATTGTAGCTGCAGTTATTTAAAAAAAATAAAATAAAAAATGGAGCTGAGTTTGTATTAATTGAATTCGCGGCTATACTGCGGTTCCCACGAGCTAATTACAACTGCATTTTTTGTAAGAATCGGGTTTTCACTTTTGGTACAAATATTTTAATAATATTAATTTGTAGTTACAATAAAATGTTATTTAAAATACTGGTGTTTTAATAAGTGCACCCCATTGATTGTTATTGATCCCTCCCTGAGCAAGTTTTCCTTGTTTCGACCAACCTGATTCTAAGTGTGTCGTTATGTAGTCAACTAGCCTAAACTGCCCATGAGCCTTAAGGCTGATTTTTCCAACGCCAGATAACTTTATCGGAGGAATAATTTTGAATTTTTGACTGTTCTTCAATACAAAAACAGTCGGACGGCAATTTTATTCATGAATAAAAATTATCGGGCGATTGAAAAATCAGCCCAGGCTTTGGAATTTATTGCTACAGTGAATGGTCATTTGGGGCATTCTTATCGACCGCAGCTTATATTTCTTCGAAGTAGGAACGAGTTGAATCGCATCGCAGTAGCAGAATACAGCGTGTAACAGAAATGTATGGTCAAATTTATTGGTCAATTGTTGTTTAGTTTGATGGTCTGTACCAGTCTGTACCATACAGATAAAACACAAGTGACTGAACAACTTTCTCCATAAGACCAACATCATAATTGCGAAAAAATTATCAACTGTCCCATAACAAACTTCAATACCTACTCGACCCAAATGTAATGGACGTCTGATTTTTTTCTCGATTACGATGTTGGTCTCATTGCTGACCACCTACTCGTATACGTGCTGTATACGAGTATGGTGTCAGCGACAACTTGCACAACGCAATTTCCGAAGAAACCAGAAAGTTTAGGCCTAGCAGTCGGCAAAGACCGGTCAAGTTTGCCCAAGTTGAAATAAAGTCAAAGTACATAAAATTAACCATCGTCAGTTAACGCCTGTGACATATAAACGATATCCCAAGAATCATAAATGAGTCGTGTCTTCTGTTTGCTGACGATATCACAGTACTAACTTCATGTAAAAACAATAGCAAGCTAACTGAAACACTTACAAACGCACTCAATAAAATAAAAACATGGATGACAGAACACAACCTCGAGATTAACTTTAATAAAACTAAAATCATGTCCACGCCAAAAAGCACCCCTAGATATACATTTTATTTACAATGACATAAAAATAGAGACAGTACAAGAATTCACCCTACTCGTTCTATCCGTAGATACAAATTTAAATTGGAAATCACACATAAAAAAAATTCGGTCAGAATCATCCAAATTTGCTTATGCCCTCCGCGAAATTAAAATAACTACAAACCTCCAGACAGCCCTGGTTACGTATTTTGCCTATGCATACGCATGGTTAAGCTATGGCGTAATATTATGGGGAAACAGTACCTACACATGCACCTACACTTTTCACACTACAAAAACGTATAATCAGAATCCTAGTTAACATAGAAGACACAGACAGCTGCAAACCACATTTCCAAGAACACAAATTTTTTACAATTCCCTGTATATATATCCTAGAAATATGCAAATTTGTTAGAAACAACCAACCATTATTCACTACACGAGAAAACATACAAACTAAATATACACTACGACACAAAAATAGGCTAAACCGACCTGGTGGCTCTAAGCTGAAAATACACTCAACAAGCACTTTAGTAATGTCAGTTAAAATACAATTACCAGAAGCAATTAAAAATGAACAAAAATTTAATATATTTATAAATAAACTAAAACAATACCTAATCCATAAATGCTATTATAATATTAATGAATATTTTAATGATAAATAAAATGAATAATTAAAAATGAATACCAAAGATAATAAATAAAATCAAAGTCGAAGTGAGTAGTAGTAAAAACATTTATACTTATTGTACTTTTTCAAATAATAATATAATAATAGCCCTCTTCCTCTATCCTATCTTGCTGTGCCCGACAGGGTCCATAATGATCTAAAATTATGTATATTTTGTAATGTATGTACCTACCATCTAAGTTCACATTGTGGAATGCAAATAAATGTATTGAGTATTGACAAAGTACATTAAAGTAGTCGAAGGCGCGTGGTTAAGTTTATTAAAGAAAGTATAATCGACTTTATTTCAATGCGAACAAAGTTGCTATTTCTTTGCATTGAAAATCTCTCTCCTGTTATTATATTTAGGCGATGTCTTCAATAATACTAAGTAAATTATGATGATGACTTCAGAAAAGACAGCTTCCGACAACTCTTTCGGAATAATCAAGCGAGATGCTTCCCAGAACCGAAAAATAAACATGAAAAACAACAAAGAGTAACTTGCTGTTGACGTAATATGACCATTCAGCCATATGTGGCACAATTGACCCAAAAAATCCAAGCTATCCACAAACAAGATTAATCATCGCATGATGTTATAAACACAAAGAAATGTTTCTATTTGCGCAGAACCGGCGTAGAATCAATTTCCTGATACACTGTTTGACCTACCCAGGCCTAATGACGCCGTTATAATTCTGAACGCAACAAAAAGTGGGCGTAGTGACATTTTAATGGAATCCAAGAGATCCAAGTTTTTGGAGTGAGAGGTTATGAGGTTGCGGGTTTTATAGGGGTTTTTGATGTGGTCTGGAATTTTAGGTTGTTTAGTGTTGTATGGCTGCTATAGCTAGAAAGGTGCGACAATAATGTCTATCTATGTACCTGCCATAATTATTTGGGTTCCGGTTCATCATTACAGTTCTTGAAAAGGTTCGTCTTTTCTTCTTTTTTAAAGGTTAAGGTTCCAATACACCGGTTCCGTATCATCTGATTTCAACGCTCTCTAAGAAAGAAGGGATACCTACCTATTGTTGTCGCGTGGCTGGAATATCTTCTTTTAGTTCGCATTCGAAATATTGGTGAGTGGTAGTCTTTACAGCAGTGTCAGCAAATATTGTCAGTAATCATTATTAGTGGTTAGAATAATCTACACTTACTGTTAATAGTTAATAATATAAAATGGACAAAGGTAAGTTTCATCGTTTTGTATTCGTAGGTACTCCCTCTTCACCCGCCAACGGCCGCCCGTATCTCGCTGCTATCGTACAGACGCCAGAATTTAAGTCAAGCTACCCGAAACAGTCAAATTTTCCAAATCAACCCTGAACCTAATGCTTTAGCAATAAAGTTGAAAATCTATTAAAGAACTTTGACAGATTGTAGTAGCTTGATGTGCTGGCGTTTGTACAAAGCTTCGTCCTGAGCTGAGCGGCATCGTATGCACTCGTCCGGTCTCCCTTCGAAGAAGAACCGGTAAAATAAAGGTTCTTAAAGGTTCCAATTTGAGTTCCTGTTCCGTTTCGGATTCTAGTAACGGAACCACTAAATACCAGTTGTTTACGGGTGTTTTAGGAACCTTTTCAATACCTGAATAGTCGGGGCTAATTGGGTACGTGGGTAGGCAAAGATCGGCTTACTGTCTGACGGCAGGTGTACCTAAATGTTACAATAGGCTCGCTTAATTAAAATTACTTAATTAAAACCTAAGTAAATGCGATCTGTCGGTGAATTTGAGTAATCATCGATGTAGATACTCTTCTAGGTGTGTTTAGGTTTATTTGCCTCAACTGTCCTTCTAGGAAACGCAATTGTGTCTATAGGTCCCTGCCTAACTGTAAATGTACGAGCAACTTGTGAGCAAACAGTCCACTACCTACTACGCAGGAAATGTGTCACTACACTTGACAGTAACTATGCCCGGCTCATAATCTATTTCCTACAACGAACAATTTGTAACTTGACACTTTGAATTCAATTATGTCATCACATTAAACTAGTGGCTCTAAACCGGCTGTTAGTAGTTATACCTATTTTAATTCACAAAGCCACGGGAGACTCCCGGAAGCAGTCGCTTGATCTTTTTACTGCCTACATATCTAGGTTATTTTTAATTTATGTCATCAAGTCATCACACTAAACTAGTGGTACCCCTACCAGAGGGTTTTTGAGCAAGCATATACAGGGCGAAAAATTGATAGCTGAGTAGGTGCGACATGATGAGAGAACACCGGAAATACATTATATTTGAAAAGTTTGTGATAGGGGAGCCCTGTGGTCAGGAGTCCACTTTCAGATTTCAAAAAAACTTTTGCCCTGACGCTTGCTCAAAAACCCTCTGGTAGGGGTACCACTAGTTTAGTGTGATGACTTGATGACATAAATTAAAAATAACCTACCTATGTAGGCAGTAAAAAGATCAAGCGACTATTCGTCGTCGTTGATTTTCGTTTCAGAAACCGGCGTTACAGTAGACATTAAACAAATTAATTTCACCTACTCATGTTGGTTTTGTTTAAAACGGTAGTTCATTTAAAAACCGTACTCCACAAATTTTTACACACGCTCCATAATTGCCACATTTCCATTCATAACCCATAAGTTATATCCACAACACTGAACTTCTCTACTAATTTAAACTGAGCACAGCAAAAGCCGACACAAACATTAAAAGTATTCGTTTTTCGCATTTCATTAAAAATTTAACTCGGTAAGCGCGGTCTAGGCATTTTAAGTGCTGTCGGGGTTAAGTCGCTTTAATCGTGTAACGAATACACGAGGACTTGTTTTAAACAGCCTACTCCCGCCCTTAATGAACCACGGCTCGCGGGCGACTACGAGACTGCTTCATTTTGACGACATTTTAGACAGATTTGGACGTACCTACATTATTACGTTTTTTTTTCATGGTTTTATAGTGTGGGTAGTTGTTTTAAGTAGGTACCTACTGTATTTGATTTAGTGGCAAGTTACTGGCATATATACCTATGGTGGTTTGAGAAGTTAGAATTAAATCGGGCTGAAATAAAAAGGGTGAAAATAACAAAAACTTTTGCGAATAAAAAAGTAAAAACAAGACCAGAAAATTCAGCTCATCAAGCAGATCATCGTTTACTTACCTTCTGTACTATACCCTGTCCATTAGGTTAACAGTTTTTTGACAGCTGTCTTACAGCGTACATATTCCAGATTATGTAAAAGTTAACTTTAAAATGCGTAATAAAATAAATATATAAACTGCCTTATCTTACTGAATTATCTTATTTATGGCTTCTTACAGATTTTATAATACCGTACGTGTATCAATCAATGTATTGTGTGTTGGTCCAATCACTAGTCCCATGAGTCAAAAAACGGTTTTTCTAATGGACAGGATATTTTCCCACTTACTAGAGTTCGATTTTCAAATCATAGCAAACTCCAAGTTTCAGTGAGTTTAGATTTTATTTTTTTGCAATTCTTTCTCGCCGGCCAGCATGAACTATATAAATAAACTCCTAGGTTAGATATAATTCCTTCCTTGCTCTCGGCAAGGAAGGAATTATATCTAACCTACTTTCAACACTTTATTCATTGCTACAATGGCACATCGTCCAGATGATCTCATTTTGTGTGAGTGTTAGCTCTTTGTCGTCTACTTCACTAGTAGTGTAACAAAACCAGTGCGGTGCGGTGTGCGGTACTTGCGATGAAAAATAAAAGAAAATGAATGTACCTACATATTATTTACAAAGCATGTGTTATTTTCAGTAAGGTATAACGATTCTTTCTTATTAAAGAGTAGGTAAAAAATTAAGGGTTATTAATTTCCCCTATTTTATTTGACACTTTTCTACTAGGTACCTTGTAGTTGAATGTTCCAAAATATAGCTTCGTTAAATTAAAACTATGCAAATGTTGATGATGTGCTCTTAAATGAAAGAATCATACACTCGAATACTTGTACAAATCACTTTATTGGTACTCAATGCAGTGAAATATTAATTGTAACTCAAGAACACTTTCGTCCTCTCTAGCTGAGAATGCAAGACCGCTTTTCCCGCCCTTTTTCTTCAAAAATCATCCATGGGTTGCCACAACTCAAAACCATAAAATGTTTAAAAATGATTCTATGGTTGTAACCAAAGAGATTTAAGATTTAATGTCTTTGGTTGCAACTCACAAATAATTATAATATTAGTTAAATAGTCGATTATTGTGTATGCTAACATAAAGTATCGTGTTCGAATCCAATGATTCGTCTGCTGACTGTAGTTACACCACAGTAACGTTATTTCGATTGAATCGTGATCATTATATATGCGCCTAACCTATATATACGCAAAATACGCGCATTGACGTGGAGTTGCTGAAACCAGCCCGTATTACGTATTACCTACCTATATACCGCAATTGTACCTATTGTACCAACATAAGTACAATCGTTATCGAGAAGAAATCAAAGCATTGTTTGCCTTGTGGCTAGAATTAACACCTAATTGCTCATTTACGTAGCTACACGACACTTAGAACCTTACTAATAAGCACCTAAAGGTTACTATGGTTTGGTAGTTTTATAAGTATTTAGGTACATATCAACAACTGTTCACCTTTATAACTTGAAGGTAAGGAGTTTGTCGACCCTTACAGCGATATTTAAGGCGTTAGATGAATTCTATTGTCCTCCCTTGTACGAGAATGAAAGTCATGTAATTTTATGAGATAGTATTCCTACCCTTACAGTGCCTACCTAGGTATAGTCGACTTGGTGGGGAGTTAAGTAGGTATATGTCGCTTTCATTGAAGATAGGGAGGCTCGATACGAATGGTACCAGAAACTTTAGTGTGCCTATGTACAGTCACGAGCACCAATATGTCAACACTTGGCAACTTTCAATTGCAGTTTTTTCGTGAAATAACGAATGCAACGTTGAAACACGACACATTACATAAACCTATGGGTTCAAAAATGCTATGTTCGTAACAACATAAAATTTCATTAACAAATAAAAGAATTAAATCGCTTTTGAATAAAGCCGAGTGTATACATACTTTTGCTCGTGACAGACTTACCAATCAATTTTATGTTAGTCGTCAAGCCCTGAAGCCTTATATTGATAAGGCTTTCTGGATAAATAGGAATTGTATATACCTATTTTATGACAATGTTATTGATATCGTTCAATTTGCGTTACCATAGTAACGTACATGTGGATGCCAGCCTAATAGTTTGCCGATAGGTCTGTACGTTCAAAGCTAATATACTAGTACATAGGTAGCTTGGTAAGGAAGTTATAGGGACTGATATTATTCATGAAAAAATATGATTTATGAAATAAATAAATGTAATTTGATCTCACTCGTATCATACGTTTGTTTGTGGGCGGATGTTGGGTGGCGGACAGTATTATTTTATCAAACTGTTATTCAATTTCTATCATACAGTGTTATTGATAACACTTACCAGAACATGAATAAAATGAATTGTCATGAAAACAGATATTCATATAACACAAACACGATAGATTTTCTGCGAATAATGTGGTATTCGCAGAAAATCTGTCAGCCACTTGACTTTTTGTTAACAACAAGGTCGGTGGTGTTATCTCGTGGTGGTAGGTCACTACAACCCAGTCAGATTGGTAACAGGACTGGGGTGTGCCAGAAAATATATTATCCTTCTTGCCTCTAGGCAAGGGTTTGATCCACCAGCGAAACTTGCATGCACTCTTTGAGGTAGGCTTTCTCAGGTTTAAGCCATAAAAATCAACTATCAGTTAACTAACTCACTCACTATTCACTATTAACTCATACTAGATAATGTTAACAAGCATTTAAATTATGACTGTACTAGCTGCGCCCCGCGGTTTTACCCGCATCAGTCTCGATCCCGTGGGAATATCGAGATAAAAAACATCCTATGTCCTAAACCAGGTCATGGTTTACCCATGTGCCAAATTTCGTCCAAATCCGTTCAGCCGTTGTAGCGGGAAAGCGTAACAAACAAACATACAAAGAATCTAATCTTACTCTTTATAATATCAGTTTAAGTGAATATATCGTAAAGTAAACGAAATAATTATAAAAAGTAATAGGTTTCTATTATGAAGACAACAACTCTATACTTCGGCTACGATAGCGAAAGTAGTGAAAGTCTTAGTAGACACTCAGTAGGTACCGTACTGCGGTCAAGTAGATTCTGCCCCGGGAACTTGTTATTTCAATCTGTAAATGGTGGTTGGGAAAACTAATTACCTTACATTTAACAGATGGGCCAGGATCGTCAAACAGACCCATTGTTTGCCGATCCTGGCCCATCTGTTGCCTGAAGAAGGGCGTCGTCAACAAGGCAGGCCTAAGAAACGCTAGCGTGACAATTTAGACTCGTTCCTGACCGGAGGCACAAGATAACGAAAATTGGAGAAGTATGGGAGATACCTTTGCCCAGCAGTAGGACAAATTAGGTTAACATAAAAAAAAATACTGCACTTGGTGGCAAATAAATGAAGGTGAGTTGTTATAGAAAGTTACGTAGCTGGTTTCTAGATTTGCCTTCTAAAATAACATGCCTATAAAAAATTGTAGCCGTTTACTGATAGTGTAGACTGTCATTGTATCCGAGTCCGGAGTGATAATGTCCTATAACCCTTGTGTTATTTAAGTAGGTACCAAACTGTATCAATGAAATGTTCGAAAAACATAAAGGTTTGTTGAATTCGCATAAATATATCTTAATAACATCCATCGAGAGAAAGTAGGTGTGGATTTCTGTCTGTCATACTCATATTTGCACTCTGCGATGAGAATCTTATAGTAAAGTCGAGTAGTATAGTAGTCTATTCAATTCAGAGTTAGGTACTTATTTCAAAGCCAATATGTCACAGTTGTCCAACAATAATATCCTACAAATGATATCGTAATGTTCAATGAGAACTATCCAGTGGCAGTGGTCTTTTCACCCCGTATAGATAACTGAGTGACGTCAGAATGTCAATAGTCTTTGACTATAAGTCCGTTGTATGTATCAACCTTGGGCTGGTTTTGATAAACGATTTTAGATGAGAGTATCTTTGTTATTCCCTTTCAGATATATATCTGTAATTTGGCCTAGGCTACTTTATCCGAATATTGATGTATACCCTGTCCATTAGGTAAACCGTTTTTTGACAGATGAAAGATTGTAGCAACACAATACATTGATTGATACAATGTACGGTACTATAATGTCTGTAAGAAGACATAAATAAGATAATTTAATAAGATAATGAAGTTTTATATTTATTTTATTACGCATTTTAAAGTTAAC
This sequence comes from Apamea epomidion, assembly GCA_947507525.1. NCBI lineage: Eukaryota > Metazoa > Arthropoda > Insecta > Lepidoptera > Noctuidae > Apamea > Apamea epomidion. The sequence continues at coordinate 9,567,960 of OX382232.1, forward strand.
TTTTAAGTAATCTGAAATGTACGTTCTAAGACAGCTGTCAAAAAACGGCTAACCTAAAGGACATGGTATAGGTACAGTCACGAGCATAAATCAATACATATAATAAAATCGTAACTGGTCGCTGTCTGTACATGGAAGATATATAAGAAAAACTATTATAGGGCTTTATGAACGAAATAGAACCCAAAACAATGATTATTATAATTTTTGTCTGTTTGTCTGTTTGCCTGTACGTTTGTGCACGCTAATCTCAAAAACGGCTTAACCAATTTGAATGCGGTTTTCACTAATGCGTTTTGGTTTGCTCCACTTATAATTTTGTGTTTATTTCATTTTAATCGGTTCATAAATAAAAAAGTTATATCAATTTAAAGAATAAAATATAAAATGCTATAGAATAACCAATCAGTTGAATTGGCTGAAACTTTACGTAGGTGTTACCTAATCATTGAAGTATATAATACAATGAGGAATGAGTGATAAGCTCGATAGCTTTGTGGTCGTAGCGCTAACTCATGTTAAGCAACCCCGGTTGTGGTTCCAACTAGTAGGGGTGACCACAATTGGCACTGATACATCAACGCACAGCCTAAACCACTTGTCCTAGAGACATGAAATTTGGAGGGTGTTTTTCGTGAAAAGTAGGTATCTACCAAGAAAGGGTTTTCGAAATTCCACCCCTAAGATGGGGGGATTTTGTTTGTATGAAAAATCTTATTCTTTGAGTTAATAAACTTGAAACTTGCCACGAATACTTATCTAAGTAAATTATGTATGATGTTTGCCATTTTTTGTTTTTATTAACTACCCCCTAAAAGGGGATTGGGGAGCTTTAAATTTTGTATGGAAGAATTTAAGCGCGCGGCCCGATTTACTCGAAACTCAGTATATAAATACTGAGTTTAACATTATTCTTTACTTTCGATCCTAGGTATAAACCTAGGATCGAAAGTAAAGAATAATGTTTATCAAAGTTTTTCGAAAATCTACCCATGACGGGCTGAAAAGGGGTAGTCAATTTTACAGGGGAGGATTTTACTGCGTGGCTTGATTAACTCTAAAATTGGTATAATCTTTGAGTCAAGTTATGACCACATCCCAAACGACTTTTCAAAATTCCACCCCTGCGGGGGTGAAAAGTGGGGATACAGTTTATATCAAAATTTTTATTCATTAGGTGAATAAACTTGAAACTTGGCAAGAAAACTCTCCTAAGTAAGTAATAAAGTTTATAATTATACGTTTTTCAAAACTACCCCTCAAAGCCCCAGATAGGGGTGTTAAAGCTTGTGTAGAAGAATTTGAACGCGCTGTCCGATTAACTCGAAACTCAGTATTAATACTTTTGACAGAAAATAATAAGTATATAGGGTTTTCGAAAATTGACGCCTGCCGGGGCAAAAAGGGGTAATTTGATTTTTAAGGGGAGTTTTTGGTGCGTGGCTTGATTAACTCAAAAATATGGTATAAATAAATTTGAACTTGAAACTTGGCACAAATACTTATCGAAGTAAATTATAAAGTTTGTAATTTTTTGTTTTTCTAAACTGAAGGAAGATTAGGGGTGTTAAAATTTGTACGGGAGAATTTTAGCACGCGGTCCAATTAAATCGATACTCAGCATGTATATTTAAGATCATAATAAATAATAAAGTGTATCAGGGTTTTTCGAAAATCTACCTCTCATGGAGTGAAGAAGGGTAGTCAATTTCACAGGGAAGTATTTTGTTGCGTGTCTTGATTTACATGAAAATTGGTATAAATAAGTATAAGACAAATAATGGAAAGGTCACAAAAGAATTTTATTCGTATTACACACATTTTTAAAAACTACCCTTTGTATGTGTAGTAAATAATAAAGCTTATATTTATAAGTTTTTTAAACTACCCCTCAGGAATGGTTAAAGGGGTGTCAAAGTTTCTATGGAAATATTTTAACAAGTTGTCGTTGTCGAATTAACTTAAAACAAAAGATAAAGAATCATGTGTTTTTGTGAGCCAGATTTTACTGCGAAAATGGGTATAAATAGCGTTTTAGTCCAATAATTGAAACGTATCAAACGATTTAAAAAAAAATAAAAAACCCCGACCCATTTTAAACTTTAACAGAACGTTAGGCTAATAAATAGTTTATTTTTAAACTGTTTTAGGCTTTTCATATTCATACTATTTTTATTATTATTTTGTGTCGGGGGTTTTTTAAATTTTTAATTTCATGCTTTTTGTAGGGACTCTATAATATTTCAATTCTTTTATTTTCATGCGTTTTAAGATTCAGGTAATTTGGTGTTTAATCAGGTTTTTTGTAGGTAATTCGACATTTTGTGGTGGTGGCTATCTTGGATTTGAAATATATCATAGTGTATAGTATCCTACTAGTCAAGTCCTTTCATTTGATACCCATATTGAGCGAGTTGTGATAAAAAAAATGTACCTAATTCGCCATTTCGTGGTGGCGGCCATCTTGGATTTGAAATTTATCATAGTGTATAGTATTCTACTCGTCAAGCCCTTTCATTTAATACCCACATTGAGGGAGTTGTGAAAAAATATGTAATCCGCCATTTTGTGGCGGCGGCCATCTTGGACCGATTTTCATCAAACATAGCTAAGAACACTCCCGACAAATTCACCTTCCAAACAAAAAACAAAATCGGTTCATCCGTTCGGGAACTACGGTGCGACACACACACAAACTTATAACACCCCGTCGTTTTTATACTAGTATGAACAATTTTATTCCTTTCATTTATAAACTTGAAGCTTTTCTGAATAAATTATAAGATCTTAATCATAAACTTGAAGCTTTTCTGAATAAATGGTACTTTCTCCTAATTTTAAAAGATCTTTATCATAATTTTCAAAAACTACTTTTTGCAGGGTGGAGGGGGCCTTAAAAAAAATTAGGAGAAAGTACGAAATCCACGCGGACGAAGTGGCGGGTGAAGTGCTATGTATGTATAAAAAAAACAAAATCAAAATCGGTTCATCCGTTCGGGGGCTACGGTGCCACAGACAGACATACACACACACACAGACACACACACACACACGCACTCGCCCCCCCCACACACACAGACACGTCAAACTTATAACACCCCGTCGTTTTTGCGTCGGGGGTTAAAAATAGAATAGGACAGAATACTTCTGCTTAGCGTTTTTCGGGTCGGCTTCCAGTTCAACCCGACGATATTTTTACAAATAAATAAAATTAAAGTGTCTGTTTGTAATATCAAAATAACAGATTTTACTAAATGCATATGAAAATATATACGCTAACTACTTATAGAAAAAAAAACATTTTTAAAAATGTTTGTCTGTCTGTTTGTTCCGGCTAATCTTCGAATCGGCTGGACGGGTTTTGGCGGGACTTTCACTGGCAGATAGCTGATGTTATGCACATAGGTATACATATATTTAATTACTAGCTGTTGCCCGCGACTTCGTCTGCGATCCAGGATGAAAAGTAGCCTATATCCTTACCCAGCTCATGGTCTATGTGTGTGCCAAATTTCATTTAACTCCGTTCAGCCGTTTAAGCGTAGCAAACAAACAAATTTACTTTCGCATTTGTAATATTAGTTAGGATTATAAACTTTTCGCACACCAAGAAGATACAAAGGCTGACTTAATGCTTTAATAGGCTTTATAGGCTAGTTTATGGCTCGGTAGCATGTTCCAGTGGGATAATTTCCGACATCCACGCAGGCGAAGCCGCTAGCAGAAGCTAGTACCAACATATCTTGGCAGAATAGTCGATATCGGCTCGGTTCATCACACGCCACGTCGCGTCACATCTTTTTGAAGTCAATGCAGCATCCTACATTTTGGCTCGTCAGATAGTTTTCGTGTTCCTTTGATGTCACATATTTATGCTGCCACTTGAATGTGCCTTCCACAAATGATCACGTATCTTTGTAGTCATCTTGACTACAGATATTAATGGAGAAATTATGAAATCAAATAATATTGTCGAGCTGTCCATAGTAATATATTTCCCCTCAGGATTACGTACAACCATATCACTATTACCTAGTATGATTCTATTGAAACTGACGCATCTCACAGATAAAAGTCTTCGACTTGAGCACAAAAAGCTACAATGAATGTAGCAACAGACCAAAAGCATGAAGTAAAACAAAGACGACCTCGTTCCCCTCCTAGGTGTACCTACTATCGTCAAAGGCGTCTAGTCTGAGGCATATTGTTATGAGGATGACGACTACCAAATAAACCATGATAATGTAAGTAAGTACAATACCTACCTCATAATAATGGCAAAACTTTTGATGGAAGGTATTTTCGCCTTTCATACCGAATTGAAAGTTGAAATGTTGAGATCTTCATTTGTGGGCATCACCCAACTGATAAATTAAAATGATAATATCAATGTTATGTTAAGTTGGGGAAATTCAAATTGACTACCAATTTAAATTCTCCTTAACATGTTGACTGCCAGACAACAGACAGTTAAATACTCAAATCAGAACTGCCATTCTTTGACAGATGTATGAAATGGCTATAATACGGTAAATAGATGTAGTGTGTCAATTAGATAAACAATTAGGTAAGTAATTTCTATGACTGTACCTACCTCTGCTAACTCCTTCAGGGAATAGCGGCTTATATTATTATGTACCAAATACCTACAACATGATTACTTTTATTACTCCTCAAAATCCACATTCCTAAGAAAACATTCCTCTATCAAGAATGTTTCTGACATACAAAGACATGATTAATTCTGTCCCAGGAGTAACAACAATGTGTTGTAAAGCGAACAACACAATTGATATTACTCAGTCCCTGTAATTACGTAGAAGTTTCGAATCACTGATTAATCGGGTTATCAATTAGTGAGAGCGAATTGCGAAATGTATCTATGTAGGTACCGAAAAATGTATCTATGTATCTAGGTACCGAAGACTTTCAGAAGGTAAGTCGTAATGTAATTAGTATTATTTTAATATTAAGAATTCATTTTATTTAATGTTGATAGATATGTAGGCAGTTTTACTAAATACTGGTATTCAACTGCATCCAGGAAGCAGATCCCAACATAGTTGGGAAAAGGCTCAGTAGATGATGAGATAGGCAGTTTTGATACTCAAGTTTTTCCCAAAAGTTTATGGTTTCATGAAATACCATTTTATATGGTTTTTTGAAAGAACAAGAAGTTTTTTTGCAGAACTAGACAATGAATTAAAGGGTACTTTTATATTATAAGTAAAAATATATATATAAAGAATAAATGACTTTTGATTTTGATGACGATTCTTCATCATCAAAATCAAAAGTCATTTATTCAAATTGGGCTGAGAATCAGCACTTTTCGAACGTCAAAATTACTAAAGACAGTCCCCCAAAACGCCCGCCCTCATCACTTCCTAGTGGTTTCGCTGGGAAGAAGTGGAGCAACAAACTCCCCAGTAGCGCAGAACCACCTCTGCTAATAAATGCTTTAATCAAATGAAAAACATGTTATTGTTGGTCGTAGCGTAAGAGCGAGGGCACACGATGCGTTGCGACGGCGGTGCGGCGCCGGTGCGGTGTCGCTGCGTCGTCTTACATAGAAATATCTGTGGCATGTCACACGATGCGCTCCGGCGCTGCACCGGATTTGCAACCACCGAGACGAGGCGGGGAGGTGTGAATGCGTTTTGACGTCGGAGCGGCACCGCTCAGTTGTTTATGCGTCACAAGGAAGGACACGCTGCTGGGGCGCCGGCGACGCCGCTGCGACATAACAACGTTGCGGCGCCGCACCGCTCATGTGCTCGCTGATACGGTGAAATCTTTGCGGTGCGGCGCCGCAACGCATCGTGTGCCCCCGCTCTTACACAGCTTTTTGTGTGGTTAATAACATTCATTTGCCATGTAGGTAAGCCAATTACTCACAGGAAAACTTATGTAGTTTTCTATTGTACATACATACCTACGCTTCTCTCAATATATAACAAATCAACGTACATAGGTGGTTAGGTAATCCGCTGTAGAATAGTTCATACTGTTCATAGTTAAGTACTTAGTTATACACCGTTAAATTTTGATCGTTTTAATGCTTAAAGGGGTCATTTACTCATCATTATGAACAAGTTTTACTATGGAACCAACCCAGAAATCGTGAAAAAAAAATTCAGTTGATCCATAGATTTATGTTCGGATAACATGAAATAATGTATGGATCAACTGATTTTTTTTCACCGTCCCGTAGTTGGTCCCATAATCGACATATAGAATACTAAATGTCGTAGACAAAACAAAATTAGAAATTGGTCTTTATGAGATTCTTTAGTTTGCAATATAATTCATAATTATGCTTTAGGTAACGAGTTCTTTGTTCATTTGTAAGTACCCACTTAAATGTTATTAGTGTCTTCTATTGTTCTATCACTTTCCAAATAATCTTACGTCATTTTCTTAAGAATACTTAGATGTTTACTGAACCAACGCTCTTTGAACTTAGGATATGAAAACAATGATAATTCAATGAGTGTAAATGTTATTTTCCGCTTATTACACATTTATCTCGTACCTAATGCGCATAAAGGGACGACAATAATTAAGTTTAATTACTTTATTGGCTATCATCTCATTTAGAGAATAAACTAACGACTTACATTCTCAGGAAAATGATACAAATACGTTACAACAAAAACTTTATTTGGTACAAAACTTTATAGGTTAAAAATATCGTTGTTCGTATTCATAATATCTATTTGGTATTGTAACCTATACAACGGCAGCTATTTACAGACGCTTAGTAACGAAATTACAAACTAAATCACTAATCTTACTTTGCGACATAAAGTGGCTCACCGGCTACAATAGAACTTTCAATACCGCAGTGGTCTTCACCGCGCAGAATTTTAAAGAATCCATTGTCACCCCAATCGCTGTTCCAGGAGTTTGCAATGAGCCAATACTTGTTGCCATTCTCCACTCCCCAGCCTAAGATCTTAACAGCATGACCACCGAGAGCGTCGCCGATAGTGTGTTTGTAAACACCGGTCTTGTAATTGAGTAAGTCCGAGTACACTGTAAACGCACCTTCTACTGGCCCATTCTTGAACAATTCAGCCCTGATGTGATCCTCCTTACTTGACACTGAGAACACATGTTTACCGTAGCGCTTATCCTTGTGGTAGTCTTCATTGTAGTTTGACTCGCACGTCTTCTGGCATTTCGGGGTTTTAGAATCACCGTTGCAAGGCAGCCTGTTGCCGGGCACGTGATGTTCGCACGGGGGGATCTCGTACGGTCTGCAGCCCTGCGTCGAGTTGTAGCTGCCACCGGACACGAGACCGATGTGCTTCCAGTACTCCCAAGCTAACGTTGGCATACCTCCGTTGCATCCGAGACCACAGACTGGACAACAGCTCAAAAGATCCTCAGCGGAGAAATGAAAATGTTGCGTTCCATTTGAGTAAGTACAGTACCGGTCGGTCATCGCCTCCACAGCGCCAAACGCCCAGCAGCTACCGCATGAACCTTGATCCCTGACTTCGTTCAATGTAGGGCAGTTCGGCCATTTATCTCTGGGATCAAAGTTTTCTGGAAGGCTCGCAAACAGTTCGTCTTCATGTTCAACCTTAGGAAGTTTCGCGAAGTGGTCATCTTGCAGAACACCCGCTAATTTCTTGATGTGAGTGAAGGGTGTATTCAGCGGGAAGTTTCTGCCGGCTTTCCAAGTGTTTTGCTTTGAATTAATGAGATTGATGAACTCGTCAGTGAGCGGATTCTGTATAGCATCGGCGGAGATCGCGAGTGCGCACACGAGCGCAATAAACGTTGCACGCGAAGCGGCCATTATTCACTTCTTTATTTTCTTTTTCACAGCTGAGCGGTTAATGGATGTGTATTCGGAGCGAATGTGGCGCGACGACTGAGCGGCGGCGGCCGCGGCGGGTGTAGTTGATACCCGCGCTCGCACGCCGTGTAATTGCATCGGAGCGCACGACACGCTCAACGGGGGCGAGACAGCGCTTGACCGGCCGTGTCGAAGGTTAACGATACATGTACAGATACCGATAACATAAGACAAACAAATGTTATGGTCGAACGCTTTACGACCATTTGTAAACATTTGTTTTGTATCGGTCGGAAGTAATTAATTGGGGATCGGAGCCAGCGAGTGTTTGCTCCTATGTCAGGTTTATCAGGATGGTAGCGAGACCCTTGACACGGGTCTTACTTGTGTTGATGGTTAATATTGTTATTTTAGTACGATAAAGGTAGAATCATTTCGAACCGCATTATTCTTTTTGTAAAAAGGTACTACGCGAAAATCTGCGAAATACAACAACGTTTATACATTATCATTGTTACGATACGCTTACAATTATAGGGTTCTTCCTGTCTTGAAAATATTCTCGGAAATGCTGATTAACATATCAAAGTTGTGACGGACTTTCTTTATTATTGTAAATATCCCTGTAATTATAAATTTAAATGATATTTTCAGTTGTTATGTTCAACTTCCTACAATAACAACACAATAACGGAAAATATGTGGCACACTGAACATTACCTACTTTTAATTAATAGTTTGATAGAACATAATGGCGGAATATGATTCACCGGCGAGTTTGAAGACTGAGTAAGCATTGTTTGTATTATTGTGATTCTTAAATGAGTAATAATGAACTATTCGTTTGCGAACAACAGAAATTGTAGTTTCACTGTTAGCGGAGGACGTGGATTGTGGAAGGCTATAACATTGGGGAAAGATCAAAGAAAGGATGTTATTCCGATCCAGCCTGTCCCTTGCTTTCCTCTCCCAGCGGTGCCCTAAGCCGAGGTCGGTACTCCACAAGGGGTGCCCTTAGCGTGCCGTCAATTAGTTTTTAAGGTTTGTAAGCCTTGGCTTTAATTTATTGAGGCACCCACAGGCAAGCCCGGTTAGATGTTAAGCAGCCGACTACCTTCTAGGTTGACCAGCAAGATGCAATTTAAAAAAAAAAAACAAAGAAAGGATGAATGGAACTGTGATAAAGATGACGCAGCTAGAAACCCAGTTACTACCGAGATGACGACTACTAGTATTATAATATATCCAAATAAATTGGGATAAACACAATTGAATGATGTCAGCAGAGGACGTTAGGTCATTGTACTAAGGTGTAGACCTCTCGATAGTATCAATAAATCAGTGATAATGACCGCTTAATTAATGACTGAGGGACAAAGCCACAATTCGCAGGAGAATTGGTTTACATTATTATCAGGCAGCAGGAAGTTATTTATTTATTGGAACTCCAACAGAGACTACGCAATTACGTGCAAGTTTACAAGAACAGGGACAAATACTAGCGTACCGTTCCAATTATTGGAGATCACATCATTCACTTATAATCCCATCTTTATGATTAGTTATAATTTCTTATAAATCCTTATTCGCATTTTATGACATACACGGATGGAGAGGAGTTGACCCATTCAATGTAAAAGCAGATAATGCTGGAATACAAAATTTCTTTAAAGATAAATTCTGTTAAATTCTTCTGGGCACGCTTGTTCCATCATAGACCTCATCCATCGTTTTCCATCAGGCGTGAACGAGGACAAGAGCAGGCCCATTAAAAAAAATAAATGTCTCTGACGCACTTGGTCCAACTTGGTTTGGTTAGTTAGGTGGGCTTTACGAATTCAGTAGGAAATACAAAAAGGTTGTATCGTTCATCAAAACAGATCCAACTTCCAAATACCCACTAAGCTGCTTTAACACCTGTATATTCCTGTCCTTTTTCAGTATCAGTTTTCGACGAAAAGGGGCTTTAAACTCCGGTCCTTAAATATTCTATTTGAGGGTTCTGATAATGTAGATTGGTAGGCTCACGATGGACTATCTATAAAACTAAGTAGTATATCTTTGGAATTGACCTTTATACTGTAAATTTATCTGAGTTGAAAAGTTTAAATTGCTAAGTCTACATATTAATCGATAAAGCTGACGATTACGTGCAGATAAGACCTCTGGAAGACCGTTTTTCTTCGTCCTTTGATAGCGGTCGCCCTTTCTCTTTAAGACCATCCGGAGATAATCCTAAATTTTTAGTGTTTCGCGGTGACAACCTCGAATTGTTTCTATTATATTATGGTAATTTTATGTTATTATAAAAAAGTAATCTCCCATTTTATAGCTCGCAGATAAACTGCTAGACATTCAGGACAAGATTCTATTATTTATATCTTCATTAAAATATAGGCTTTATAGACCGCTGTTATTTTAACCAAAAATGTATGGGTATAAAAAAACCGACATATTTTTGGTGGCGAATGCGATGTAATATCTAACATAATTCTTATATTATTTACTTATAAATTCTTAAAACGTAGATGTTCCTTGCTAGATGAAATTAATTTTACTTCATACAAGCCTTCGTCATATGAAATTTGAATGTTCAAACGAAAAATTCGTACAGCTGACCTGTCCCAGGTCACATGGTAAAACGGTTTAGCAGAGCTCATATCACACTCTCTATGTTGTAATAAAATTTCAGAGCTCGTTCGCAGTTTCAATTCAATTTTCCGCGGCATTTTCTTGCATCTTGCATTTCTGATATCCCAAAAGTGTTTCTGTTCCTTGTTTGTTATATTAATTTACGTACATATTTATTCATTTAATTACGTTAACGATGTCCGTTTCTTCATTAGTTGGCCATTGTTATGATTATCTTATTTATATTTAAAAAAATATTAAGATATTTCTTTTATTTCATTTAAATACTTATAAATTACATTTTAAAATATTTTTATAAACAAAAAGATAAAAAAACATTTAAAATATAAAAAAATAGTAATCTACCGATGTCGGAAGCAGGGTCCATGCTACCGGTGGTAAGGGCAGATGCAGAGACAGGAACCGTTGTTTTATTTGTTGTTATCATTAATCAATACATATAATAAAATCGTAACTGGTCGCTATCTGTACATGGAAGATATATAAGAAAAACTATTATAGGGAAACGAAATAGAACCCAAAACAATGAATTTTAGAATTTTTGTCTGTTTGTCTGTATGTTTGTGCACGCTAATCTCAGCAACGATTTAATCGATTTGAATGCGGTTTTTACTAATGCGTTTTGGTTTGCTCCACTTAAAATTTTGTTTGTTTCATTTCAATCGGTTCATAAATAAAAAGTTATATCAATCTAAAGAATAACACATAAAATACTATAGAATAACCGATCAGTTGAATTGGTTGAAATTTTATGTAGGTATAACCTAATCATTGAATTATATAATACAATGAGGAATAAGTGAGAAGTTTGATGGCCTTGTGGTCGTAGCGCTAACTCATATTAAGCAACCCCGTTCGTGGTTCCAACTAGGATGGGTGACCATAATTGGCACAAAAAATAATATATCAAGTGGCTCAGTAATAACTCTGTTTGCAGAATTGATCATCGCCAAGCGCGACCTGTATAGAAAGTGGTTGTTACGCTTTCACGCCTTAGCTAATAAATATATAAATAATAATATAAACGAGTAATAACAATAAAGCTATATGTAAAATAATTAAAGCTGAAGAGTTTGTTTTTTTGTTTGAACGCGCTTATTTCTGGAACTACCAGCCTTTGAAAAGATCTTTCTGCATATCATAGCCCAATTCCTGAGAAAGGCTATAGGTTATTTAACATCACGCTAGAACTCTAGGGAGCCGAGCAAAAAGACAAAAAGTCAGAAAGAACGCTAAGCGAAAACGACGTGATAATGCGGGCGGTGATGCGATGCGACAGGGTGGGTCGGGGGAGCAAGAAATCTACGCGGACGAAGTCGCAGGCAGAAACTAGTAGAGGTAATAAGTAGTAGTGCCTATACAATACACTCTATGAAAATTTTAAGTCTCCACTTATTACGGTTCAAAAGATACAGCCCTGTGACAGACGGACAGCGGAGCGAAGTAAGGCTCTAGACACACAGATATGCAGAGATGCAGTCGTGTCAACTGCAGTCAAACTGCATCCGAACTGCAATTTGCGGTTGGATTGCAGTTGAAATGCGGTCCGTCTGTCTAAAGCCTAACAGCGTCCCGTTGGCAACCTTTGGTTACGGAACCCTATAAATTTAAATAGGTAGCTACTTTGCGGATCGCTTACACCCACGTGGTCATATATTCTTCCCGTCATAATGAAAAAATAAAAGAAAACGGTAGTGACAGTAATTTCGCCCCTCAAACTGGAGCAATGCGACTTGTTGGGTTTTTGTTGGTAGAAAATAACTTAGTAGGCATAAGAACTGAAATAAAACAAAAATACTTACCTAGTGCTGCCAATGCTGCCATCGCTCATTATGGTGAGCAGCCCTTTTGGCATAAGCACTGTTTAGTTCCTGTATTAATTACAAGTTTTTTTCATTTTGTAATAGATAGGCGATCATTAAGCTAAAAATTATCGTCAGTTGGTAGTCCACCTAATAATGATTTTTTGCTTCATTTATGAGCTGATGTTAATAGAAAGAAACTCTGGTGTTTTTGTCCGGCCTGATTGGAGGGTCACGAAGAGTTAGAACTCTCCTTCTCTTCTCCTTCTTCTTCTAAAGTATTTTAGTAGCAGAATGCTACCAAAATAATTTTGTAGAGTTAAATATTTTCAATCAATTTTGGACTGGCAGTCGTACGTAACTGACTGGTTTTATAATAGTTTATCAGTGGTGTCGAACTGCCAATTATTGCTTTTAAATAAAAGATAGGCGTTGATGTTTCAAAAACTGTAAAGTCAGACATGGTATGGTGTGCTCTGAGTAGTTACATAGAATGAATAATATTCAATTAAAAATAAAATTCGGTTAAACCATTTAGCCACTTTTGAATTATCGAGGAGTCGGCCGACTCCTTGACAATTAATAATTATGATGAATTTATATTTATGAACTTATATGTGAGGAGAATGATGTACAAACGTACACATAGCATGACATGCATAGCATAGCAGGCGAAGCATAGCATGCATAGTAAAGCATGTTTAGATTAGTGTTGGAAAAAAAGTAGTAAAGTAAAAAGAGTCCATTTTTTATTTATTTATTAAAACTTCATTTACAATAGTTGTACATAGGTGGAGTTAGTCATAAGGTATTCTCTGCCAGGCAACCTTTATTTTATACTGTTATATAGCTACCTACTAGTTAAAAATATTTAACACACAACAACATATTAACATCAGCCGATGGCATTTAGTATCATGCCGAGCATTGCCTTGTTCATGTTGTAAAATATTCAAATGAAAAGTCTTCACTTTTGCTTGTTAATAATTAGCTATTGTTTTTATTCTCATTACAGCGTTAATGTTATGTCTTTCATTTATAGGAATATCTGCAAAATTCTTTGCCTTCGGAAATATGCAAGTTACTAACAGTGTGGCCGACGAGAGAATGCGTTTCAGCAGTGCGATTCTGTAACCATCTCACCGTGAAAACTTAGGTGAAGTGAGCGTGGAGTGAGCTGTCATTCCAACTAATGCTAGGGATTGTCACTATTGACAGCTCACTCTAAGCTCACTTCACCTAACTTTTCACGGTGAGATTTTTACAGAATCGATCGGCTGATATCTGTCAGTTTCGTACAAACGAATACGTGTTTAACGAATTTGATCTTTGTTAGCTACTAGTCGCACTGGCAGGTATCAGGAATGCACTCTTTCGACGGCCGGACTGTAGAACACTTTACTTTACTCGTACTTTTAGGTACTTTGTAAGTGTGTATTTTATGTATTTTTTTTTGCAATTGGGAATAAACATTTCTTTTTTATTTTATTTTATTGTCTTTGGGTGGCTTACAGCTATCAAATACAGAAGTAGTAGTCAGGTAATTGACGACAAGCCATTTACAAGTTTGTTTTCTTTTATTCAAACTATTATCGGTTCACCGGCGACAATGGAACCTTCAATACCACAGTGATCCAGTCCACGCAGAATCTTGAAGAATCCTTTATCGCCCCACTTTTGGTTCCATGAGTTCGCAACAAGCCAATGCTTGTGACCATTCTCCTCTCCCCAGCCTAGGATCTTAACCGCATGGTGACCGAAAATTTGGCCTTCCGTATGATTGTAAACCCCATATTTGTAATTCAGAAAATCTGTATACACTGCCATGACACCCTCTACGGGTCCGTTCTTGAATAGTTCAGCTTTTATCTGCTCTTCATTGCTATCTATTGAATAGACGTTCTTGCCGTGACGTTTATCTTTATGATAGTCAATGTTGTAGCTTGAATCGCAGGATGTGATGCAATCTGATATATCAACGATTTGTCTTATAGGCGGAAAGTCACCGGTAACATAATTTTTACCCGGCGGTATCTTATAAGGTCTGCAGCCCTGGTTTGAGTTGTAGTTGCCTCCTGATACAAGACCAACGCGCTTCCAGTATTTCCAAGCGGCTGCGTGCACTCCTCTGATGCATCCCAGTCCACAAGTCTCACAACAGCTTATAAGATCTTCGGCGGAAAAATGGAACTGTTTCGTTCCGTTTGAGTATATACAGTATCGATCGGTCATCGCTTCCACAGCACCAAACGCCCAGCAACTGGCGCAAGAGCCTTGATCTCTGATTTCGCTTAAAGAAGGACAGTTCAGCCACTTTTCCCTGGGATCAAAGTTCTTAGGAAGAATCGCAATAAGTTCTGTATCGTGTTCCAATTTCTGCAGTTTCGCTAAGTTGTCGTCTTTCAAGGTTCCCATTAGTTTCTTGATATATTTCATAGATGTGTCCAACGGGAAGTTCCTGCCGGCCGTCCATGAGTTTTGTTTTGAATTAATTTGATTGATAAAATCATCGGAGAGTGGGTTCTGTAAAGCAGCGGTGCCGTGTGTCAGTGCGAACACGAGTATAATAAAAGTCGTAAACAATGAGGCCATTGTTATTGGCTTAATGTTCTCTTCCGCTTATGCAACTTTGTAAAATTGAAGCCCGATGGCTTATATTATTTCAGATCGAACGTGGTTGGTTTGACACTAAACTGTGTTTAAACAAAACGTCTAAAATGTTCGTTTCATTGTTATCGCGACCAATTGGTTCTCCTTATTATTGTTATCACAAAATTCTGCTACTATTGAATCCGGTGTTCCAGCAACTTTGCTTTACTTTAACTTTAATTTTAATTCAAAATAGCTCCATTCAATAAACCACCAACACTGCACTTCTTCAGTGACGTACCCATTAATTAACTCCTTAAAGGTATTAAACTAACGTCTTCACCGTGGCGTGAGTAAAGTGAAATGTCGTTGCGTAGGGCGAGGTCAACGTTGCCGTACGTCATTCGACGAGTCCTTCGTCCCGCGCTCCCCGTCTCTGCAGCTCTGCGTCTCAACTGATTATTTGTATTACATACGATCACGCCTGTTTTACCTAAAAGGTTAGGCAGAAGTGTATATAACACTCACATTTCGCCAGGTTTCAGAAAAGTCGTCCTTGTGCTGATTTTTTCTGGTTTCACTCAGCAATGGAGAAACCAGAAAAAATCTGCGAAAGTGTGTTTGTACCAACAAACACACTTTCACACTTATAATAATTATTTTTTATCAGGATAATACTACAAGGATTTATAAAAATTTTGCCACTTCGTGCGATAAAACAAATTGTTGGAAATTCTGTTAAAAAACTTCAGAAAAATTAAATAGGTACGTGTATAAAATAATCACGAGAGTTAGGTGTATGACGCATTTTATTTTTTTGACAATACGGTTGAAATTTTCTGTGCTAACATGACCATGTCTTGCACGACTGTTGTACTACTGTGCGTCCTGGCGGCCGCAATCACTGAAAAACGGAACACATTGATCGATGAATTCTTTAATGTAATGAATTCCAAGCAAACCTTTTGGAAAGCCGCCAGTTTCCCGTACATACACAGTTTCCCGTACATACACAGTTTCCCGTACATACACAGTTTCCCGTACATACACAGTTTCCCGTACATACACAGTTTCCCGTACATACACAGTTTCCCGTACATACACAGTTTCCCGTACATACACAGTTTCCCGTACATACACAGTTTCCCGTACATACACAGTTTCCCGTACATACACAGTTTCCCGTACATACACAGTTTCCCGTACATACACAGTTTCCCGTACATACACCGTTTTCAATCAAGAATCTAATGGGGTACCTTGGAAGACGAAAACTTTGGCAAATTACCTAAGGTGGAACGTAACGCCGAGCTGATTGCGAATCTTCCCGAGAGTTTCGACCCGAGAGAGAAGTGACCATCCTGTTCTTCTTTAACACTTTCGACTCCACTCACTTTTCATAGAGCTCATACTGGATGCCGCCATACATATTGCAAGTGGACCCTCCAGGAGGGTCACCGGCATTACGTTTGCGCTAAAGTAAACCCTCGAGGAGGGTCGTCGGCATTAGGTTAGAAACCATATTATAAAACACTGTAAAACGAAGTAAAATAGTGTTTTTACAATGTCTTATTGCTCGTGAAATATTGAAAAATTAAGAAAAAGTATAATCGCTCGCTTTGATCCCGAGACAGGGGTGTCCAACCTTTCTGAAATATTCACGCAATGTAATATTTTTTTATTGTATTAAATAGGAACAACAAACAACAACAAACATTATGCAATATTAGTAGTTTTTTATGTAATCAAAACGTAATTATTTTGTAACAGCTTATTAACGTTTTATATCAATTACTTGCCGATCATGATTCACTCTGGAATTATCTACTGTCAATCGTTATTCATATAATCTATATTTGAGAAAGTACTTATAAAATAATTACGAAAAACTCCGATTGTGATAAGAACTGATTTATTAAATATCATAACTACTTTTATTTGTAGCTTCGCTCCCGTGCTTGTTTTGCCTCTCATTACCTTAAGTTATTCCAGCAATAAACTATGTCTACAAACATCATGTCCCGTCATTCCGTAGGTAGCTTCATTACGTGAAAGAAGACAAACGAAAATCATACACTACCCATTGGTGTGATACATACATATACACACCTATTCAAGGTATGTGTTTTGGGGTTAGTGAAGTTATGTATTATTTGGCATTTGTTTGTGTGACTGTTAATATTTCCTCAGAAGTTACAGAACCGATTTCGATAAAGTTTTTGCTTTACATAAACTGTATCACTATAGAGTAGGTACGTTATACGGTTATAAATGACATAACCGTGAAACGAACCTTATAATTTATAAGCTATCACAAGGAAACGAAGTAATATAGTTACTGTTTATAATATAATGAACTAAATAAAATCGCAGTCGCACTGGTCTCGACTAGTGTCGCATTGGTCTCGACTAGTGTCGCAATGGATCGACTAGTGTCGCATTGGTCTCGACTAGTGTCGCACTGGTCTCGACTAGTGTCGCAATGAGTTGACCAGTGTCGTACTGGTCTCGACTAGTGTCGCACTGGTATCGACTAGTGTCGCAATGGGTCGACTAGTGTCGCACTGGTCTCGACTAGTGTCGCACTAGCATCGGCTAGTGTCTAGTGCAACACTAGTCGAGAACGGTGCGACACCAGTTGAGACCGTTGCGACACTAGTCGAGACCAGTGCGACACAAGTCAACCTATTGCGACACTAGTCGAGACCAGTGCTACACTAGTCGACCCATGGCGACACTAGTCGAGAACGGTGCGACACAAGTCGAGACCAGTGCGACACTAGTCGACCCATTGCGACACTAGTCGAGACCGGTGGGACACTAGTAGAGACCAGTGCGACACTAGTCGACCCATTGCGACACTAGTCGAGACCAGTGTGACACTAGTCGACCCATTGCGACACTAGTCGAGACCGGTAACACCAATGCGACACTAGTCGAGAACGATGCGACACTAGTCGGGACCAGTGCGACACTAGTCGAAACCAGTGCGACACTAGTCGAGAACGGTGTGACACTAGTCGACCCATTGCTACACTAGTCGAGAACGGTGTGACACTAGTCGACCCATTGCGACACTAGTCGAGAACGGTGCGACACTAGTCGAGACCAGTGTGACACTAGTCGACCCATTGCGACACTAGTCGAGACCAATGCGACACTAGTCGGGACCATTGCGACACTAGTCGAGAACGGTGCGACACTAGTCGAGACCAGTGCGACACTAGTCGAGACCAGTGTGACACTAGTCGACCCATTGCACACTAGTCGAGAACAGTTATTTGGGACCACTGCGACACTAGTCGCCCTATTGCGACACTAGTCGAGACCAGTGCGACACTAGTCGGGACCAGTGCGACACTAGTCGCCCTATTGCGACACTAATCGACCCATTGCGACACTAGTCGAGAACAGTGCGACACTAGTCGAGACCAGTGCGACACTAGTCGATCCATTGCGACACTAGTCGATGCTAGTGCGACACTAGTCGAGACCAGTGCGACACTAGTCGATCCATTGCGACACTAGTCGATGCTAGTGCGACACTAGTCGAGACCAGTCCGACACTAGTCGACCCATTGCGACACTAGTCGAGAACGGTGCGACACTAGTCGAGACCAGTGCGACACTAGTCGACCCATTGCGTCACTAATCGAGAAAGGTGCGACACTAGTCGAGACCAGTGCGATACCAGTCGAGACCAGTGCGACACTAGTCGACCCATGGCGACACCAGTCGACCCATTGCGACACTAGTCGAGACCAGTGCGACACTAGTCGAGACCAGTGCGACACTAGTCGACCCATTGCGACGCTAGTCGAGAACGATGCGATACTAATCGAGACCAGAGCGACGCTAGTCGACCCATTGTGACACTAGTCGAGAACGGTGCGACACTAGTCGAGACCAGTGTGACACTAGTCGACCCATTGCGACACTAGTCGAGACCAATGCGACACTAGTCGGGACCATTGCGACACTAGTCGAGAACGGTGCGACACTAGTCGAGACCAGTGAGACGCTAGTCGACCCATTGCGACACTAGTCGAGAACGGTGCGACACTAGTCGAGACCAGTACGACACTAGTCGGGACCAGTGCGACACTAGTCGCTCTATTGCGACACTAGTCGACCCATTGCGACACTAGTCGAGACCAGTGCGACACTGGACGACCCATTACGACACTAGTCGAGACTAGTGCGACACTAGTCGACCCATTGCGACAGTAGTCGAGACCAATGCGACACTGACCATTGCGACACTAGTCGACCCATTGCGTCACTAGTCGAGAAAGGTGCGACACTAGTCGAGACCAGTGCGATACCAGTCGAGACCAGTGCGACACTAGTCGACCCATCGCGACACCAGTCGACCCATTGCGACACTAGTCGAGACCAGTGCGACACTAGTCGAGACCAGTGCGACACTAGTCGACCCATTGCGACGCTAGTCGAGAACGATGCGATACTAGTCGAGACCAGTGCGACACTAGTCGACCCATTGCGACACTAGTCGAGAACGGTGCGACACTAGTCGAGACCAATGCGACACTCACACACCGCAGAGCTAAATTCACGTTTTTGTTATTTAAAAAATAAGCTTCCATTAAATCAAATTGTTCTTGATAAGTCATTTTTACCATGAGTCAATGAAATGATTTGTAAAAACAATCAAATGTGAATAACAAATATGACAATCTATTTTCAAATGTAACATTCCATATTTAAACTACCTCATACACGCAGGTATGTCGCATCTAAGAAAGGAGTCTGCATTACAAACATGTGCAAATTGCAATCGTCTTATCTAAATAGTAATTCGTCATTTTAATGGATAAATGACGTCAATGATAATTATTAATTACTAACATAAGTAAACAGATGGATCTTTGAGTTAAAGAGCTTTAACTTGACTCATTGAATTTATAAGTCCAGATTTCATCCTTATAATTGATCCTAACGATCGATGCAATAAAAGTACCTACAGGTTGTAATTTATACAGATTTTAATCGGTTCGATTTCCGGGTGTCGCAAGCGAATTTTTGAAAATATTTGAATGCAGTTTTCTTTCTATTCAAAAATAAAGGAATGTTTTCTTTGAGTAACTTCTATTTACTGTATTAAGAGTACTTTCCCTTCAGGTGGCATTACAAAATTCCACCCTGTATATCTGCTGTTAAGAATAATAATTTCAGTTATAATTTTATCCAATCACAAATGTTTGTTTTTGTTTTATTTAGCAAAGTCCTAAGAAACCAAATCATGATTTAAATAAAAACATAAAAAAACATAATAATATTATGAATGTCTTTGTAAGTAGTACATTAAATCCATACCTATTTCACCTGAGTTTGTCGATCTGGATTTAATGTAATGTGTGCAATAAACTGCTCTCAAAATCATTATTTTTATTGATAAATAAATCAAACTTTTTTAGTTGCAGCTAAATGCCAGGATGAAACTAAAGCATCATCAAATTCGATGCAAATGCCATCTGTCGAGCGCCGTGACTATTCTGGACACTTATTTAATTAATATTGATCGCGATTCGCACCATGATTCACACAACTTAAATAAGTAACTAATTTATTAGAGAGAGAATAATTTTTTGAATGATAGGATAAAGTCGGTAATCATGTTGATTCTAACAACTTTCAGGTTGTTTGGTTCTTAAACGGAGCACGGATTGGAGTTCCGAGTCTCAGTATACTTCTGACGTGATACCTACATAAACATACATACATAATCAGCCTATAATGTTCCCACTGCTGGGACACAGACCTCCTCTCGGTAAGTGTTTAGTGATCTTTGTTTATTGATTGTATGGCGCCGACTCAAAGTTACTTAGGTATACTTACATTAGTTTAGGACCACGAGACCAAGGCTAAGGGGGTTACCTAAGGGCACGCCACGATAGCGGCGGTAAGACCCCTCTTTGAGGAGTGGCTAGAGAGGCGTCACGGCGCTCTCACCTACCGCCTGACGCAGGTCCTCTCCGGACACGAATGTTTCGGGAGGTTCCTGCACATAATTAGGCGGGAGGAGACGCCCGGGTGTCACCACTGCGAGGATCGCCCAGAGGACACGGTGGAGCATACGGTGGAGGTCTGCCCCGCTTGGGCAGAGCACCGCCGTGTCCTCGTAGAGGCGATCGGCAGCGGCGGCGACCTCTCGCGTCCGGCCCTGGTGCAAGCCATGGTCCGGGGCGAGAGGGAGTGGGAGGCGGTCATCTCCTTCTGCGAAGCAGTCATGCTAGCGAAGGAGGTGGCGGGATGGGCGAGGGAGAGATCCTCACGCCTCAGCCGCCGAGGGAGACGGTCCGGGCGTCGGGAGCCGCGTGACGACTCCCGGCCACCGTAGGCGCGGGCCTGCGGGCGGAGAGCAATGGGTAGCTCTCCGTCCGATCAGGACCAGGCCCGTGCCGGACGGCGCGTAAGTGTTCCACGTGCGCCTCAAAGAGATGTCAGCATAGATGACGGGGCCCGACAGGGCTGAAGCCTGCCGGGGTAGCGGGATCGTCCGAAAGGGTTACCGCTGCCCTGGTACATTGGTACATAAAGGGCTTAGGAAGGAACACGGGTGGGTTTTAGTCAGTAAGAGTCTGACACTCCCTTCTGCTCCACCCAGAGCGGGAGGGGTCATTTGATAACTTCCCACCCACAAAAAAAAAAAAAAAAGGGGGTTACCTAATATAATTTGTAACCAATGTGGTTAAGTGGGGGAGCAGTGGTGGACTAGTGGTCTCGGCTGCTACTTACGAGTTGAAGGTCGTCAGTTCGAAACCAGACAGGCACTTTACTTGTGTATTTAATTTCATCACCACTGTTCTTAAAACGGTGAAGGAAAATATCGTGAGGAAACCGGCATGTCCTAGAACCAAAAATTCGAAGACATTAAACCAACCAGTTGAGGCCCGCGTGATGAATTACGGCCCACTCCCTCTCACAGAGAAGTGGCCTGTGTCCCAACAGTGTGAACATTATATGCTGATTATGTGGTTAATTTATTTGATTCTACCAAATAATATCAATTGGACGATATCAACTGTGATGCCAATGCAGTAGTTTATTTTGGCATTAACTTCTTCCTGCGACTTCGTTCGCGTGGAAGTCGTATGACACCACAACATATTAAAATAACAGCCACATTTGTAGCTGCCTGCATTTGTAGTTTTGGTCTCCGCAGGCAAAATATACAGAGAGTCAGGACTGGTGACGGGAGAACAAGCGATGTACGGTTGTCAGTGTGAGAAACAGTTCGTACTGAAGTCGACAAGCAATTTCTCATTACTTGCGAAGTTTTGAGTTTTTAGTGAATTAACCGGTTGAATCCCGTCATTACAGAAACAATTAAAAAGCCATTGTGTCTCGCGTGGATCTACGTTACGAAGTGTTAATGAACACCTGCGTTCTTGCATATAAGTACTACCTAATAGCACAGCACTGACACACTGACTGATACATTCTTACAGATTATTCCTGACGCACGACTATCATTAAAATAAAATAATAACAGTAGATTGCAAACACATTGGATTTCTCATTAACATACACCTAACCATAGATATTGTTTGATTATAACCATAGATGACAGACGGGGCCTTAGTTTGAGGTTTCTGTGTACTTACGAACTATTATAAATAATAGTACAATAAGATGTAAAAAAAAACGGGTCTTGAATATTAACGTTGTGCATTTTTGATATTTTGGAATGCGGTCTACTCTCCCTCTGTCTTACGAATTTTCGATCAGGTCACGTGTCCTGACGCGAGTTTAACATTTTTTACCCATCACAGAAAACTATCCCTCCGTCTTACGAATTTTCGATCAGGTCACGTGTCCTGACGCGAGTTTAACATTTTTTACCCATCACAAAAAAGTGCACAACGCCGCTAAAGAAATTTTCACTTCAAAAGAAAAACAAAAATATCAATAGTTGGTAGTCATGGAGCGAAACTTCTACCCATGTTTGTAAAGCAGTCATCGAACCGCTGAGCTTTTTGATTTGTTGAAAGTTGAATAAAATTTCTATATTTATGTCTGTAATTTATATGGTTTACTAAAATAAGATCTAAAATAGCCGTTCTTAGATATATATGATGTCATGATTGGCTGCTTAGCACCAAAAATATATAGGGTGATGATAATCATTTAGAAGGTTAAATCTGTACTTTACTGGATATTTTTTTTCAAAAATATTCAATGTTCAGTTTTGACTTTGCTCCAATTTTATTGTTTGTATAAATATTAAGGCTGTCCCACGACAGCTTTCGGTTTTAATACTAGCTCGGAGTGTAGATTTATGTCCGATTAATGGCAATAGGCTCGACCGGCATTATATGGGTCAGACACGATCTGCCCTGTGTTCACCGGTCTGACCCTCGGAACTCTAATCCTCGGAGTTTGATGTGCGATTACAAATTCCTTTTTGAAATGTCACTAATCAAAAAGTTGGCAATAAGCCAGTAATGTTTAAGGTCATGTAATAAAAAATAAAAATAGGGGGCGAGTGTATTGCTATCAAATGTTTATTGTAAAGGTACAGAGGAAATATCTACTAAACATTGGGATGAGATTATAATCGATCCAGTATAATTTTTCAACTAAGGTACAGACACAGCACACCAAGCTACTACAATATGTCAAATTTCTTTAATAGATTTTCAACTTTATCGCTAAATAAAGCCTTAGGTTCAAGGTTGATTGGGAAAATTTTACATTTTCGGGTAGCCTGACCTGCTGGCGTCTGTACTTATCATCTGTGATTAATTGAAATCTGAGAAACCCTGAGAACATCCTTTCATGTCTGCAAACCCTCCAGCTCTCTCTCTCTATTAATGGGGGTGATTTCGTAACACACTATTAGTAGCAATGGCTTTTTGACAGCCCAACAAGTTTCATTGCGTTATTTACGTTGTTGAGCAGACAAATTTTTCGAACATGTGAAGGAATGTATAGCAATGTTCTACAAAATGATTCAGATTGAGAATTATAGTGTGCTACGCAATTAAGGTGCAGTCAAGATGCTTACAAAAAGCATAAAAGGAGGTTCTGTTATATGATAATAATGACAGGTTGCATAAAAAGATTCAAAATGGTGGTTTAAAAAAATAATTAAGTAAGTACCTACAATCAAATAAGATTTTTCAGTTGAAAGATTTGAAACTTAACTTATAAAGTTAATGACTATGTTGTAACTATGTTAGTTACTATAATTTATTTTAAAAAATCTAGTGCTGACGGTGTGGAGGCTGAGAGTTGTATGGTCGAAGAAATGCAAGAGTTCCCGGTAACATACTTTAAAATTGCTAAACATAGAGTCTCATGTTCACAAATTATTTTAAACTAGCTGCGCCCCGCGGTTTCACCCGCATAAATTTCGATCCCGTGGGAATATCGGGATAAAAAGTATCCTATATGTTAATCCTGGTTATAAAAAATCTATGTGCCAAATTTCATCCATATCCTTCAGTAGTTTTTGCGTGAAAGTAACAAACATCCACCCATCTATACAAACTTTCACGTTTATAATATTAGTAAGATAGGTTAGATAACTTTTGAGATAAATTGCACTTAGTATAAATAAGTCCAAATTCAACGTTGCTACTACACAGAATGCTGTTAATTTACTCAATAAGAGGTTCACCGGCTACAATATTACTTTCTATCCCGCATTGGTCATGCCCACGTAGTATTTTGAAGTATCCCTTGTCACCCCAGTCTGGGTTCCAAGAGTACGCCATAAGCCAGTACTTTTTACCATTCTCTATTCCCCAACCCAACATCTTAACAACGTGACCAGACAAATATCCACCGTCCGCATGTTCGTATACACCTTCTCTATAAGAAAGAAAATCTTCGTAAACCGTGAACTGAGCGCTTACGGGTCCATTCTTAAACAGTTCAGCTTTAATTCGTTCTTCATCTGAATGTATTACAACCACGTTCTTGCCGCGACGCTTGTCTTTATCATAATCAGTGTTGTAGCTCGGCTGACAGGAATTTACGCAATTCAGGGTCACAATTTCATTGCCACAGGGCGGTAATTTGCCAGGCACGTGGTGTTCACAGGCAGCTATCTCGTACGGCTGACAGCCTTCACTCGAGTTATAGTTCCCTCCTGACACTATACCCGTGTTCTGCCAGTACATCCAAGCCTGCTCGTGCAAGCCTCCTAGGCAACCGGCACCACAATCCTGACAACAGCTCACAACATCCTGAGCTGAGAAATGGAAATTTTGTGTTCCATTGGAGTATATACATACAGTACCGGTCGGTCATCGCTTCTACAGCGCCGAACGCCCAGCAACTACCGCATGAGCCTTGGTCTCTTATTTCGTTCAGGGAGGAGCTGCTCGGCCATTTATGCCTTGGGTCGAAGCTCTCAGGAAGATTTGCAATCAGCTCGGCGTCATGTTTCACTTTTGGTGATTTCGTAAAGTTTTCGTCTTTCAAGGCACCCATTAGATTCTTGATGTATGAAAACGGTGTATGTACTGGGAAGTTTCTGCCGGCTTTCGAAGAGTTTTGCTTAGAGTTTATCAAGTTAATGAATTCGTCAGACAGTGGGTTCAGTTTTTCGGTAGTGACGGCTGCCACAGTGCACAGCAAAACAACAACAATAGCATGCAATGCGACCATTACTGCAGAGTCCTTTAATTATGTTCGTCTCACTGAACGTCGTTGAATTTGGGGTGAATGTGTGACATCTGAAGTGACCATTTATATAGTAGTTTTACAGAATTTTAGTATCGCAGTCTGTAGAAATTCCAAATACATGTGAACAGAAAATGACGGCATTGAATACGAGTAGTTTTAACATTCTTATTTTAATTGACTAAATATACGTACATACATTCCTCGCGACGGTTTTCGTCATATTTCAATTTCACAGTGCAATTTCAGGGCAACCAAGAGGTTTCTGTAGTCATTGTTCCAGAAAGATATCAAGTACTTCAAAACATGTTCTGCCTTGAGTTTGCTAATGTCTTGGTCTGTGTTGTTTTTCGTATTTATTTTTTAACAAAT
Organism: Apamea epomidion; assembly: GCA_947507525.1. NCBI lineage: Eukaryota > Metazoa > Arthropoda > Insecta > Lepidoptera > Noctuidae > Apamea > Apamea epomidion. Next base: position 9,593,841 of record OX382232.1, read on the forward strand.
CGTACCTTTTTTATTTTATACAATGCATAAAAACACCTGTCCGATCATAGAAGAGCACCTAGGTACTAAAATAACATTACCCCAAAAAGTAAAATAAAAAAAACGTATGATCATTGAAAATAAAATACTAGGGCAAACTCATTGTTTTACTTTGTTACATGTTTACTAAGTTAATCTGTTCTCTAACTAAATAACGCTTATACCCTGTCCATTAGGTAAACCGTTTTATGACAGATGGAACTAGTGATTGCAGCAACACACACAATACATTGATTGATACACATACGGTATTATAATGTCTGTAAGAAGCCATAAATAAAATAATTCAATAAGATAAGGCAATTTATATATTTATTACATTACGCATTTTAAAGTTAACTTTTACGTAATCTAGGATATGTACGTTCTAAGACAGCTGTCAAAAAACGGTTAACCTAGTACAGCGGTAGTATTATAAAGTAGAAGATTTTACTTCAAACGGCCATCTTTACTGTCAACTCTGTTATTTATCGCAGTACAGTTTTTCATCGAAATTCGTTTCCAATTACAAAATTCCAATATCTCGTTTTTTGTCATCGACAATTTGAAATTTTATTGTCTAAGCGTTAAAAGTATTAACGATATTGATGGCCATTCATGGAGCGTTAATGTTACTCAAGTGCCTTAACAGCAGCTTTTATTGCCAAACTTGAAAACTAAGGATCCAATAGAATATTGATCAAAAAGTTTTTTATCCTTCCATTGTTTCATTACTAGCAAGGACAATTTTGTTTGGTCCATTTTTGAAGCAAAAAACTCAAGGTTCTTTTCACACGGTTTCTAAAATCAAATGAATGTAAACCTAATGGTTCTTTACGTTATTTTAGGATTTTTAGGGGTTTTTTTTTGGTTCAGTTTGGAACCTTACCATTTATGCTCATAACTGTACGACAGACGCTGACGCTACTTGTTCGTGTACTTACACTAGCTAAAGCCAATCACATGAAATATTTCGGTGTCACAATGGACACAAATCTAAATTTCCGTGAACACATTGATTTGCAATGTACTCGAGTTCGTAAACTCATAATATATCTTTAAAAATCTACGCCACATTGCTGACTTTAAATTAATTAAACAGGTATATTTAGCTTTCTGCCAATCTGTACTTACATACTGCATAAATTCATGGGGCGGTGTTGCAGTCTATTTTACTCCCTCTAGAACGTGCTCAAAGAGCAATTCTAAAGGTTTACCTTTAGGACTTTCAGATTTCCTACACACCAGCTTTACATGGCATGTGAGGTGCTAACAGTACGCTAATTATTTATACTGCACATTACATTACAGCAGCACGTTGAACTCGCTTTCAAGCCAGTACCTTCTGACAATAGAAGAATTTTGTATTTAGTACCTACTATGAGTAGGATTATTATTTCAAAAATTAACTGACTATGGACAAATAATCAGCTGATGGCTTAGTATGGGGATGGCCTGAAACACAGGTTTTTATTAACCTACCTCAGGCAGGTCGCCGTGGCGCGGTGGCGGGCCGGCATCAGTCGGGGGTTGCGGAAGAATCGTACGTTCGCGCGACCCTCGGCGTAGGTGTGAGATGGAACACCGGGGTGGTTTTTAGCCGGTAAGAGTCCGGCATGCCCCTCTGCCTTCCCCAGGGCGGAGGATGTCCATGAGGATTTTCCCCCCGAGACCAAAAAATGTAAATGTGTAAATTAAACTAGCTTTTATATTAGTATTTAAGCCAATCTGTTAAGAACTTGGTACTAGTAAGTGTTTATAAGTTTGTAAATGTATTTACTTTGTAAAAGGACCTAATTTTTAATAATTTTTTTTGTCTACCAACCCGCACTGGGCCCGCGTGGTGGATTACAGCCAGTCGAAGAGAGGAGGCCCCAGGTCCCAGCAGTGGGAACATTAAAGGCTGATTATGTTATGTTACCTAGTAATAGGTTATCGAGGATGTTTTAATACGACTTATTTCGTAATACGTAACAGTTTAAATCACAATCCGAGAGCTTTGAAGGATATTTCTAATCCATTGCTTAATAGCAGACGAATCTATATTCGTCTGCTCAACAAAGTAAATAACGCAATGAACGTGGCTGAATTGTCAAAACGAAAGAAAATGCGATCAATTGTCATTACACGATCAATACTCGTATGTGAATCTAGTTTCTGACGTTTCATAAGTGCCCATGTAGGTTTATGTAAAACAATATATTTTCATTTTGATATATACACATAACTTCACGTCTTTTTTCCAGAATGTTTTGGCAGAGATGTAGGTACGTATAGTACACCCATATATCGCCAGTTATGTTTCATAACCAGCCCATAATGTTCCCACTGTTGGGACACAGGCCTGCTCTCGGTGAGAGGGAATGACCCATAATCCACCACGCGGGCCCAGTGCAGGTTGGTTATGTTTACGTCCCATGTAATAGGGGCGAGCGATTTTGATATCTAATAATAATTTATATTCGGAATTTATCGATTATAGATGAATGAATAGACGATAATTCTAATTAAAAACAACAAGGGCACTGACAGCGCTGTCAATAGGGAATGGTCGGAACATGTATTTGTTGTAATAATTACTAAAGTAATTAGCCGTTATTCGTTTGTACTGAACTCCTGTGTGGTTTCAAATAGATTGGATGCATGTTTTAGCCTTTGTGTATTTAGTTTCGATATTTGAAATAGGTTTTTATTAATGTTTTGTATATAAATGAATACACAAAACTCGTGACTGATATTAAAGTGTAGAAACGAAGTAAATGTCAGCTATGAAAATGGAAATTGTAGGACATTTATATCAGGCAAATCGTTATCTATAACTGCTGCTTCGTTTATATTTAAAAAAAACTATTTCTATGTTCTATGAAGTAAAAAACTTCTAGATCAGGCTACAACAGTGAACTGCTGGACATAGGCCTCTCCAATAGCACGCCATTCAGCTCGATTCTTGGCATCACTCATCCAGCTGATACCAACCACCCTGCGAGGATCGTCGCTCCACCTAGCCCGAGGGCGTCCTACCTTACGTGTACCGAGTCGCGGTTTCCACTTAAGAACACGTCTACCCCAACGGTCATCGTTTCTTCCACTAGTTATTTACATAAAATATCATGTTGCTTCCTGTATTACTGGATTGTTTCACAATGCTTTTCTTTTTTAAATCGCGTAATTTATCGCAGTTTTTGGCGTCTACATGGCAACTAAACGTTAATATAATCGGAAAGCATCTGGCTTATAGCTTCACTGGTCTAGAACAGATAAAAACCACCTTTGAACTTAGCACAAAGTTTCTTAAACTTAAATTTATTGGTACAGCCAGCAACAGCAGTCGATTAACACTGTTCCTTTTACATACCTTTAATTTAAATTGATGCAGAATAATTCAACACATTGCTTTTCAGCATTTCATATTACTTCTTAAATTTTCTACCAGCTCAATATTTTTTATGAATATTTGTTCAATATATATTTTTTTCCGTTCCCACAGCTGGACAAAGGCATCTCCCATATTCTTCCACTTTTCTTTGTGCTGTGCCTTGTCCGTCCAATCGGTTAGGAACGAGTGCAAACCGTCACGCCAGCGTTTCTTAGGCCTGCCTCGGTTACGACGCCCGTCTTCAGGCATTCACTGTGTGACGACTTTGGCCCATCTGTCTGGATGCATCCTTTAGGTGTAGACGTTGGTCCTGCGATCTCTCTCCGGTCGTGTCGGATTGCCGTCCCATCGGACTATGAGCGTGAGGGAAGAGGAAGTGCACCTGTGTCTGCGTACACACTTGTGCACTATATTATCTCCCGCGCCGAAGGCTAGTCTCCGTTGAGATTGGCCGCCGTGACCGAAATACGGTCTGAAGGATTTTATAGGTGTGACCCGCCTAGTCCCAGTTCAATAATTAGGAATAAAAAAAAAACTAAAGTATTAATTGCTATTTATTGCTGACCGTCGTTGCTGATTACATTTTCATAGTCTTAGTTTCTGGTACTTTTTATAGAAGGGTGTTAAAGCTGTAATGTAACAGCGGTCTGTTCGTCGTCATCCCAGAATTCTGCGTACTGTCGGTTACAGTACATTTATAGGCTCCAAACGTTACTTTTACGATCAGCGGCGTTTAGTGACGACACGAACGCCGAAATGCTCCTGTACTTCAGCTGTATAGTTTGAATAAATAACATAAAATGTCTTTGTTGCTCTTTATGCCACGAATAATTTTTATGGCTATGCTAAAACACTGCTAAATGTAAGCCGTATTCAAAAATTACGTCGGCTTGCTGTTCAGACGACCGGTTTAGTCATCTTTGCAAAAAGAAATAAGTATTTAATATAAAGACTGTTCCTTAAAAATCTTGATTTTGCGTTTAACTTAAGCCATCATCATCTGCCGAGCCTTTTCCCAACTATGTATGTTGGGGTCGGCTTCCAGTCTAACCGGATTCAGCTGAATACCAGTATTTTACATAGAGCGGCTGCCTATCTGACCTCCACAACCCAGTTACTGGGTAATACGATACCCCTTGGTAAGACTGGTTGTCAGACTTTCGGGCTTCTGACTACCTGTAACGACTGTCAAAGATCCACGAATAACAGCCGGGACCAACGCTTTAACGTGCTTTCCGAGGCACGGAGAGGTCTCGGTATGTAAAGATGGTGACCCATCTACAGACCAACAGCGGCAAGCATAGCTTAACCTGATCGATCGACCTATGCGGCTGTTATTATTTAGCCACGGGCCCCTCCTCTTTTAACTTAAGCCGACATAGGGAGGAGCATTTTACTTTAGCAGTAGAATTAAGTACCTTCTTAGCGGTACGTTTGCTTAGATGAACTGTTATCGAATAATATTTCCTTTATTCAATCTTATTCAGCAAGTGCCTACGCAGATCATTAAGCAATAGTGATGGCCATCGTCGCAGATGGAAAATTAGGTACGGAACCACTTCGCTACATCTCGGGCACATCCTCGCACATCTGTACGTTGTCTAAAACGTTTTGTACTCATCAATGTGCTCGTATTAACCCTAAAATGTGTCCTTTGTATTAGCATAAACCCGACTTTATTAAGTTACGCAATCGTTGTGGTGATATTTTAGAGGTCTTGATAGTGTTTTGTTTTGTTAGAAGGCGTTGGCGACATTTTTCTTCTTTATTTTATAACCCCCCACGCAAAAACGACGGCGTGTTATAAGTTTGACATGTCGGGGTGTGTGTGTGTGTATGTCTGTCTGTGGCATCGTAGCTCCCGAACGGATGAACCGATTTTGATTTTGTTTTTTTTGTTTGAAAGGTGAATTTGTCGGGAGTGTTCTTAGCTATGTTTGATGAAAATCGGCCCACGATGGCCGCCGCCACAAAATGGCGGATTACATATTTTTTCACAACTCCCTCAATGTGGGTATTAAATGAAAGGGCTTGACGAGTAGAATACTATACACTATGATAAATTTCAAATCCAAGATGGCCGCCACCACGAAATGGCGAATTAGGTACATTTTTTTTATCACAACTCGCTCAATATGGATATCAAATGACAGGGCTTGACTAGTAGAATACTATACACTATGACAAATTTCAAATCCAAGATGGCCGCCACCACAAAATGGCGAATTACAAAAAACCTGATTAATTACCAAATTACCTGAATCTTAAAACGCAAGAAAATAAAAGAGATGAAATAACAAGGAGTCCCTACGAAAAGCATGAAATTAAAGATTAAATAAAAAATTAAAAAAACCCCCGAAAACGTGAATCCCTATAAAAAGAAAAAAATAACCTTGAAATTATGACCCTACGTAAGTACGTATGAAATTTTTTGATTTAATATTGTCCCGTCGGGGGACCGCTCTCATTATATATATGTACTTACGTAGGGTCATAATTTTAAGGTTATTTTTTTCTTTTTATAGGGATTCACGTTGTCGGGGGTTTTTTAAATTTTTTATTTAATTTTTTTAATTAATAGTATAAACATTCTGGGCTGGCCCGAAATAACTTTGCATAGGGGCTGGAGGGTGCTTATGTGTGATGATTGCGATGAATGTTACCTCTCGCACTTAAACCCCGAAAACTACATGTAAAAGTATAGGAAAACAATAAAGAGCTTAGTTTAACTATAGAAAATGTTTAATAAAAGGAAGGAAAAAAAATAAAAGGAATAAGTAGATTCTTTTCTACATAAGTTCTTGCTGAAGTGTTCCGTTCTGCTTTCCATACCTACTTCCTACTCTACTTTATGAATAAATAATGAATAATGAATAATGAATAATTTAATAATTTTATGAATACCTGTTTTTAAGTAGTTATTCGTACAGTGTTACAGTATTTTTAGCTCACGAAGCGACGCGACGCCCGCTTTACTTGTGGTAAACAAGTGTACAAACACGCTGTGAGTGTGTGAGCACAGGAGCTCTCGGTACCCTAATTTCGTAACACAATATCAATCACAATTTGAATAATTTTGAAGCATATTGCTAATCCATTGCTTCATATGTTTAAAAAATTTGCCTGCTCAACTGTCTGTCATAATGTAAATAACGCAATGAATGTTGTTGAACTGTCAAAATGAAAGCCATTGCTACTGATAGTGTGTTACGCAATTACCCCGCGGTACCGGAAGTCGGAAGTGTGTGTGTGTATGTATCATGTGCTTACGAAACTCGTCTCCACGCATACATTCACATCGTATTTGTACCTACGCTTGGTTACCAAAAGTAAAGCGCGTGTCGCTTCGTGATATAAAAATATTGTACCTAAACATTATACGAGTATATCTCCGTGAAATAGTACCGCCTGTTGCCTTTACATGGCAAACAAACTTCTAATCTACGCGTGTTTGTTTGTTCGTACAACATCGCACTCCGATTGACTTTGAAGTTCTGAAACAATGTCGTTGATTACCATGTTTTCATTAGTTGCTCGCTTCATTGGCTTGTTGTTGAAATATTCTCTAAATGGCGATGGTTTCTCTTGAAGATGAAGCTTAAGAAGAGGCTCTACGAGTATACAATGTAGATAAGAACATCCTTTGCGACTTAGCGTTAGGCTCTGCTGTCAAGTTTCTATATAAAAGGTAATTTTTTTCAGCAGCATGAGCTACTATTGAATCTGGAGTAGCAACCGGGTGCCGGATATCGCAGTGTTGGAAGGACTCCCACAAGCTGGACCGATGACCTTGTGAAGGTCGCAGGAATCCGCTGGATGCTAGAAGCAGAGAACCGATCGGTGTGGCAATGTTTGGGCGAGGCCTATGAGCAGCAGTGGACGTCTGAAATGATGATGATAAACTAGCTAGACATTCTGGTATTGCGAGCTGCCACTACAGAGGAAGATTGATTGCATACAATTACAATATTTTGTATGACTACTGGTGCATCTGCTACTGCTAGAAAATGATTGTACAGTGTTAGACATGAGAGTACATAATGTTCCTACCTTTTTCTCTTGCATTGTGGTTGCGTTTTCTAACGCGCATTTTTTATGTAAAACCCATTTACGCGTAAAACAGGCGACTAAAGAAACACAAACAGAATAATCATAAAAACTAGGTAATGTCTGAAATATAACTTTTGGATAACTGCTTTTCAACAAAAAAGGTGTAAACGAAAACAATTTCGTTATGTCTTTTGATAACACCGCGAGTTTATAAAGGGATAAAGCCAACTCAGAACTGAAGCAATTCGGTGCCGGCGTGAATTCCGCCCAGAGGGAATCGCGTCTAACACTCAGATAGTAAGCGGAGTGTTCCCTCCTCTTTCCCTGTAATTATTATTAGAATAGGAACACTGTCCTCCCTTGCAGTACACAGGAAGATTTACGATGACAAGTGTTGTAATTGTACGTTACACTTATTTATTTCGTGATTGAAATTCTGTTAGGCGTTTGACTTTGGGCGCTTTGAGAATATTTCAGACATGTTTTATGTTGTCCGTTTCTTTTACTTAAGTTGTACAAAGTGGGGCAAAAGTAATGTCATAATGTGAATATGCTTATAATTTTTGCTAATGGAGTTATAATGTCATTGTGATTTTGATCAATGTTGATGATATATGTTGTAGGTACACAGATAGAGAATTAGTTGACTATGCAATGGAGGTCGTTTGTTAATTATTTAGACTAAGGGCTGATTGTTCAATAGTCAAATAACTTTTATCTGAGGAATAATGATTGACGTTTGAGAGCGTTTGTATAGAAAATATATCAAACTGTCATTTTTATTCTACTAGACTATTCAAAAATCAGCCCTAAATGTCATAAATTTTCACCTTTAAATAAGCTTTCCCTGAAAACAGTCCATTTTGTCTCATTTCCAACCAAATGGCAGCCAATTCAAATTATAACATTATGTTTGTCCTACCTTGTATATGATAAAATATATAAACCATTTCAGAGACGATAAGACTGCATAGTAGGTAATTGTTTTGTAGGAGACATTTCTCAGTAACTATGTTGGTTCCTGTTTACGAGGTGAACATTTTAATAGATTTAGAAACTGAATCATACCAATTCATTTGACGAATCTCTCTAGTATTCAAAAGCCCAGACACATTTGTTTTGTACCATAACAATATTCACGAGAGCGAGAAATATCTTAGAGCAGTACTAGCCAAGATTTACTCGTAATATAATGGGAACCGCTAAGAATATGGAATGCATTTCATTCGGGGAATATATTTTGCTTAGCGAACGAATTCAAAGTTCGCCTCTTCGTTCTTGGTTCTATTGTTAAGGGAATTCAAGAAAATACGAAGTATGGCTGTCTACGTCCATCTCATGTTATTCCAATGAACCTAACTTATAACACAATGCAATAAAATTGATGAGGGCGACGTTGCTTTTGAAAATATACGACATCCCATGTAAAGGAATGGCTGCATACTAAATTGCGATATCGAGAGTCGAACGCTTTTCAAAGTTCGTGATTTTTTGATCGAGTTTGGGTCTGTTTTAGTTTATAATATTTTTCTTTTAGAACAGTGATGATAAAAAGCTTTCTGGGAGCACCGACATGAGTAGTAGATGACTTGTTTTGAATAACGGTGCACTTAAAACATAACGTGTTCATTTATTTCTCTGCGTATTAGGCGTCCTTATTCTAGAGAGCGAACACCACGTCTACTTATACATAGTTGGAGATTTATGTATGTTCGTGTATTTTCTTAACTTCATTTACTTGCTTTGTTTTCTAATTCATCAGCCGTATTCAAAAGATGAGCATTTTTAAGCAAGTAATGGTTTGTAACCTATTGCAACCGGGTTATAGCTAGCCATTTCTTACAACTGTCAAAAATAATGACAGTATACTTATGTGAACATCAGGATAACGTGTGTGTATGTAATATGCGCAGGGACATTGTTTTTTGCATTGTTTACACTATTCACCTGTAGTTCCTACGGAGTTCATGACTAATTAATTTCAGCCGCACAGGTCGATTGATCAGGTTAAGCTACGCTTGCCGCGGTTGGTCTGTGGATGGGTAACCATCTCTACATACCGAGACTCCACCGTGCCTTGAAAAGCACGCTAAGCCGTTGGTCGCGGCTGTCATTCGTGGATCTTTGACAGTTGTTACGGGTAGTCAGAAGCCCGAAAGCCTGATAACCAAGTGGTTGTACCAACCAACCCCCCCCCCCTACTCCTACCCTTTAGTACCCCTTGATAAGTACCAAGGGGTATCGCACTACGCCATAACTGGGTTGTAGAGATCAGATAGGCAGTCGTACCATGTAAAATACTGGTATTCAGCTGCATTCGGTTAGACTGGAAGCCGACCCCAATATAGTTGGGAAATGGAAAGGCAGTTGATGATGACCAGTCTGTAGTTCCTACATAATTTCCCTCACTTTATCTATGTTTATCCCATTTCTTTTCATCCAGCTATGTTATGTCTGGCTAAAATAGAATAGACAAAGATTAACTTTTTTGTCCAACAGATGATTCAGTAGGTATTCATGTAATATTGGCTTTATTTAAGCTTACGTTTGAAACCGTAACACGTCGAGGTACTCCGTAATGTTTTATTTCATTAATAGGATTCAGACATAAGGCTTCTGTTTGCATTAATATTATGTAGTAGACCATTCCGTGTTTATTGTCTACGGCTATTTCTGGTTTTTAGATTTACGATTGCAATAATGAGAAGAATATCGTATTTAGGCTGCTGTGATCGACGTGTTAAGGTAGGTTTTGTAGATGATTCCTCATCTCCACAAAGAAGTTCTCTACAACAAGTTTTAACTGTCAATGTCACTGATAGAGGCAGAGTAGACGTGGAGTGGAGTAAAGGAAATTACTTAGAATATGGGTGTTAGTTCCTTATAATTAATTACTAATTAAGTACTACACTATGTAGATAATTATAATAATCTAGGGACCGTAACAAAAAACACCAAAAAATGTCCCAATCGAAAACAACAGACGATAATATTTAAACAATAGCCGCCAATTGTCACCGGAAAATCTGAAAAATGTATTAGAGTCGTTTGGCAAAGAATTTGTAACAATTGTTATTTGTTTCGCCTCCTTTGTTAACTTCACAGGTGATTGCGGAAGTTTTGATTCTGTTTCGTTCTTTAATGGATCCGACTCGATTGGAGTTGTTAAAAATTATAATTATTTGTGTTAAAGATAAGCTATTCCTGGCATTTTCTAAAGCCTTTTTTTTTTTTTTTTTTTTTCAGGATGGGAAATCATCAAATGACTCCTCCCGCTCTGGGTGGAGCAGAAGGGAGTGTCAGACTCTTACTGACTAAAACCCACCCGTGTTCCTTCCTTAGCCCTTTATGTACCAGGGCAGCGGTAACCCTTTCGGACGATCCCGCTACCCCGGCAGGCTTCGGCCCTGTCGGGCCCCGTCAACTACGCTGACATCTCTTTGAGGCGCGCGTGGAACACAAACACGCCGTCCGGCACGGGCCTGGTCCTGATCGGACGGAGAGCTACCCATTGCTCTCCGCCCGCAGGCCCGCGCCTACGGTGGCCGGGAGTCGTCACGCGGCTCCCGACGCCCGGAGCGTCTCCCTCGGCGGCTGAGGCGTGAGGATCTCTCCCTCGCCCATCCCGCCACCTCCTTCGCTAGCATGACTGCTTCGCAGAAGGAGGTGACCGCCTCCCACTCCCTCTCGCCCCGGACCATGGCTTGCACCAGGGCCGGGCGCGAGAGGTCGCCGCCGCTGCCGATCGCCTCTACGAGGACACGGCGGTGCTCTGAAGCGAAGCAGTAACGCTCGCAAAGGAGGAGGCGGAGCGCGTGAGGGAGAGGCAATCTCTGCGCCCTCACGCCCCTAGTCACCGCAGGAGACGCCCTGGACGGGAGTCAACACCCGACACCCGGCCACCGTAGGCGCGGGCTTGCGCGTGGCGAGCAAAGGGCAGCTCGCCGCCCGGTAAGGACCAGGCCCGGGTCGACAGCGCGTTGTGTTCCACGCGCGCCTCCAAGAGATGTCAGCACGAACTGACGGCCTCCTCTCCGTGAGAGGAAGTGGGCCGTAATCCACCACGCGGGCCCATTGCGGGTTGGTAGATGTCACATGTCTTCGAATTTTTGGTTCTAGGACATGCCGGTTTCCTCACGATGTTTTCCTTCACCGTTTTAAGAGCAGTGAGCAAATAAGTCCCGGTTCAAAAAAATTTACAACGGCGAGTTTTTAATTCTAGCTGTACATTAATATCCGCTTAAAATTCAGTGCCTGTACAACAAACAGTTCTTCTTAATTTAACAGCATCCCAATGTTCACGTCACTATTAGTATGTTACCCGCAAATGCATTTAAATCTTGTTTAATGAGCACAATTCGAGCATCCATTTATATTTAGGTAACAGAACATTATGTGGTTGGGAACACTGGAGTCCATTCGCGGTAGCAAATGACCCATATTCAGTAGCGCAGTTTAAAACGCTCTGCTTTTATTTATGATGTTTCACGATGTGTTTGTTCAGACGTATGCTCAGTTCCTGCACACACGATGTCCGCTCCGCTTCATAAAAGCCTTATTTGCTCATTTGCAACGATTTGTTGCGTTTACATTACGGGAAATGGCTAAAGACTGTCTGGGAATTCAAAGCATTGTATCGCCAAAATGCTCATGATTAAATAGTTGCTCATAATTTCATTTTAATTGTGAAGCTTCCAATGTTTTCCTGTGTTTAATATCCTTTACATGTTGCAGTATGAAAGGAATGAAACATTGTTGTGGAAGTTTATTGCACGTTGGAATTGTACAGTAATTGTGCTCTATCCCTGACAATAGCCGGTATAACTAACTAAGGATGTCAAATAAACGCGTTTCCTTGTCGCATCGTGTATTTTTCCTCATGATGTCAACGCAGCGTTTTGTCTGGTGTTTGACATCGATCTGCGGTGTCGTCTAACATCCATGCTGACTGTACAAAAATAACAATTGCATAAAAGAAGGGGAACTTCTCCCCAAGCTCTTTGTTCGCGGGAAGATTGCCTGATGCACCGCTCCCGCCTTATTATCAACAAAAGAATTTACGAATTTCCTTCCCCATATATTTGTTTAGGAACTAATGGAGGAAACCCTTCTACAAAAAATTCACGTGAATGAGAAAATTTTTTGAAAATTGACGGTTGCCATGGCAACACCCCTGTGAGAGAATTTTAGTTCCATAATTAGATTAGCTCCGAAAGGATTATATGAATTAAAATTAACGGATAATGCCTTGTTGAGCAAGTTTTTTGAGTTGAGATTAAAAAGGGTGGAACAAAAGTAAATTCTCATTTTGCAAGTCGTAAATATTGTGTTCTTTAAGTAGGGTTTTATTAGCTTGGCGTTTGGCCTTTTCAAGGTACGTAAAATATATTTGTGATGAGGCACAAAGTAAACAGCAGTAATTATGACACATGCTTCTGCATTTCTATGTTCAGTCAGGGAAATTAATTGGTAAGCAAATTGACAACATACACACCATATTCATAGGTACTTTAACACATATTAAATAACTAGTAATCATCCTGACACTTAAAGCTCGCTAATTAAGTGGATGTCAATACCTATAAATGTAGTTTTTTGTCCACTTTCTAACACGCGCTTAGCCTTAGAGCGATGCCACACGGACGTTGTCAATGCAGTGTGGCATTGCCCTTAGCGTGAATGTGCGTCACGGTACATGCAAATCTTTACAGTTCTTCTTTCGTAAATATGAAGACGAAAGATATAAAAGGAGCATTTCTTTTATTATTTGAAAACTTTCCCTTACGTATTTACGAGTTCAAAACAATTTTGGTACAGAACATACATTGTTTCCAATTACTTTTCTTCCTCGTGTACCTACTTATTTCTTTATGTTTTTCGCGGATACTTGTAGTAAATATTTCTTTGAAATAGATAACTTAATTTTCGTGTAATTCACCTTTTTCTTCATATGTAATTCTAGGTACGTACCTAAGTTTTTGCGACTAACCCCCAAACGAGCCTACGAAGCAATAGTAGCCGCTAACAAGCCTGCCGGTTCGCAAAACTCGCAGATAAAACTAGCGGAAAACTAAAAGGGGGTAAACGGAGCCCGTCGAAACCCAACAAGGTTTTGAAAAGCCAGGGTCCAGAGAAGTTCACGTGCGACAAGGATGGTTTCATCAAGGTGGAGAAGTTGAAGAAGAAGAAGCCTCCTTGTCAGAACCAGTGCGGCACAGCGTCGGCAGGACCCAACATGCTGCTGCGTCCAGCAATCCCGACGACGCAGCTGTACGTGTCCAGACTGCACTACTTTACGAAGGTTGAGGAGATCGTGGAGTACATGCGTGTGAAGACCAACTGGACTTTGAGGGTCGAGAAGTTGGAGTCGCGTCACAACACGAACTTCAAGTCGTTTGTGGTGCGTGTTCCGACACGTCATCTCGAGAAGTTCCTCAAGGAAGAGTTCTGGCCGAAGGGTTTTGTGTACCGCCGGTTTCGTGGCCGGCTACATGACACCAGTCAGCGAAACGCGACGCAGACACTTCGTGTGCGTTAGTTAGATTTTAGTGTCATTATAATGTTATTTATAGTATTTTTAAGTTATATTAATATTGTATTGTATGTGTTTATATGGACCTTGATGCCTGAAATAAATGGATAAATAAATAAAAATACATATTCGTAATGGGATTTATCTAAACGATCTCGCATCACTTTATTATGCACATAACATAACATTGCGCCTGTATTCCTAGAAAGGTTAGGCAGAGGTGTACCTATAGTACAGACGCCAGCACATTAAGCTACTACAATCTTTCAAATGTCTTTAATAGATTTTCAACTTTATCGCTAAAGCCTTAATGTTCAAGGTTGATTGGGAAAAATTTACAGTTTCGGGTAGTATGCTGTGCTGGCGTCTGTACACCCACTTTCTGCCAGTTATGTTTAAGTCCTGTGTAATAGGGGGCGAGTCTATTGCCACCAGACACAGATCCAGGCTCCAGGCTGCTACTGAGAAATTAGCATTATAATTTTATAGTGTTAAAAAAAAAAGATTGAGTTCTTAAGTAGATATGGACACATCATGTTGTTGTGGTTTGTAGGTACCTACAATATCCTACGGTATCCTATATTTTTGTTCGTAATAATTTGTTTCATTTTAGTTTTCTACACTCAATTATTTGCGAATAAATAATTTGACTTTGAAACTTTTTGCTGAATAATTCTTTTTCGTATCTTTAAAAGTCCAATGCAAAAGCTAAAACTAATTCCGGCCAATATGCCAAAGCCCACATGAGATACAATAGCTTTTTAATTGTTTCTGTAATTACGGCATTCAACCCGTTAATACTTAATTATCATAACAATACTACAAAGCCTCCAGTATTTCCTCTTTTAATTCTCTTTGAACAGTAGAAGCGACTGTAATCGTGTAGAAGCACACAAAAGTAAACAACTATTGCCACTGCCATTCTCGGTCCATTGCCTCGGGTGTGCATTTTGTTGGAATGGCAATCTATAGGTACATACGTAAGTATGGTGTGTTCCAAAAGTATCTGATGAAAATGTAAACACATGGACCAGTAAGTACCTGTGGAAGCCAATTTGTAAAGCTACTTACAAATTGAGTGCTATGATTTGATTATTTGAATGGGTACGTATCAAAATCCCGAAAGTTCATAATACCTATTATTGAAATACCGACGTCCAAAACACCGAAAGTTTTAAATGCCGATAGTCGTTATATCGAAACACAAAATACCGATGTCCAAATGCCCGAAAGGATGAAACCCCGAATGGACGAAATCCCGAATGGACGAAATACCGATGGACGAAATCCCAAAGAACGGCGACGTAGTTCCCGTGATTAATATGTTTCTGGCACTCGCCGGCCGATACCGCAGCACCGCTCGCTGCGCTCGCTCGGCTCGTGCGTTGTGTGGTCACAGCTCTAACCTAACCTAACCTAGCTGTTTCGATGTAAAAAAGATATATGCGTGTTACGCATGCGGGTACAGAAACATATTTTTGAATATAAAACCAAACATTTTATACATGTTTTGAATATTGACATTCACCCTATCATACATACCTATTATGTTAAGCTCCTTTTTTGTCATTGTCTTAGAGATTTTAGGCTTTGGGATGTAATTTCGGGATTTTGAACTTCGGGATATGCATCTTTGGGATTTTAAACCTCGGGATATGGATCTTAGGGATTTTAAGCATTCGGGCAAATTAACTTTCGGGATTTTAAACTTTCGACCAAACAACCATTCGGCGTTTCAATTATCGGGATTTCGTCCATCGGTATTTTAAAATTCGGGATTTTGATACGTACCCATTTGAATACTTAAATCTGCAATTCTAATTTTCATAGTTGTTTTATTTTATAGCAAGCATTAAATAAAGTTTTTAAATCATTATAAAGATGTTTTATATTTTGATAATTGAGGTTAATTTTATAACTTCAATTTTCATCATTTAATAATGATTTTCAACAATAATTGTATTATTATTTAAAATGTTAGCTTATATTATGTAAATTAAAATACTTGGAGTTAAAAATAGTGTCAATAGAACAATAATATGTATTATGTTATCAGTACAATAATTGTTGAAAAAGGTGATAAAATTTAAAGTTGAAACCTAGTGTTACTTATTCTCTTTAGTAAGTGATTGCGTAAGAATTTAATTTAAACCGAGTTTATTTACACTTTTATCAGATAATTTTGGAACGGACTTTATGTACAATGTATATGTGATATCTTACCCATTTACGATACAAACATAATGCATATATATTGTGGCTTTAGCATACTGTTAGCTACTATACTGTATCTAGCAACTGTGCTTTCTATTTAGAAAAACGTGGTTTGAAGTTTCAATGAGAGCATATTTTGTAGAATAGTGTAGTATCTTTGAAGAAAATATGTTGCTGGCGGGGTTAAATGTCTGATTATATTAGCTTAGCATACATACGCAGTTTTATTCAAGCAACGTGTTTACAGATAAATTATTGAAGAAAATATATCAATAGCTTATAATCTTTTTCGTGCCGCTAGTGGCACGACAGATATTCAAAGGGCTTTGCAGATCAGCATTCCTACCTGTCCGCCACTTGTTTTTTTTTTCAAAATGTTGTTGCGCTTTAAGTTTGCATTGATGTCAGCCATCGATTTATATAGGGTTAAGGCGTGGCCGCCATTTTGAAAAAAAAAAAACAAAATGGCGCGATAGCAGGTATGCCAAGCTCCATATAAAAATGTTCAACCCCCGTTGTTGGCTCAAGCTTCGCCACTTCCACGGCATTATCAGTGGCGGCACTGAGGTCACTTTGGCTGCATGTTTAGACACAGGGCGCAGGATAGGAAGTGGAACATAGTTTGTGACACAGCTCCACATCCACACCCTGCTGCCGTTTCGTCGAGGCGGCCCCACTTTACGAGGTTCGACCTACACCTTCCCACTTGGATTCAGAGACGGTTCAGGGACTTCCAAGTGGACCACGAAAGGTTAAACCCTTATATTCGTTTATAATAATTATCAAAACACGACGGGGCTCAATTTATCAACAATCTTCATGATGTTTTCCAGTCACAAGGGACGAGTAACTCAATATATTATTCTGATTTCATGCATGAAAAAACGAATTATCCTAATCGGCTTAAACATATATGTTTATCGTCATTGGATGCCGTAGAAGTTATGGGCGTAGCAAGCGTAAATATACTTAAATGCAACCGTTACGATAAGATTTAACACAGGGTGGTAGAGACATCGTCGCGCAAACTGTAACCATGAATTCAGCACATGATTCTAGATTTAAAAAATCGGCTCCTTCTCAGAAAAGTGCCAAGAAGTGAAGTAGAAGTGTGTGAAAATATCTACGCGCTCAAAATGTCAATCAATCAACTCAGCTTATTGCAGTCCAATGCTGGACATAGGCCTCTCCCAGGCTGCGCCACAATACCCTGTCCTCCACCTTCCGCATCCAATCTGTCCCAGCCATTTTCTTTAGGTCGTCCGTCCATCTAGCTGGGGGGCGTCCCATACTACGCTCAAAATGTATGAAACAGCAATTTTTTTATTTAGTAACTGACAAAAAATTCCAACGCAAGGAGGTTCACAATCATGAACTGAATCCATGATAATAGGTTGCTCGTCGATATCGCAGCCACCCTGTATAGCAAACTTTTCTTAAACGTCTATGAATTCACGAAAATCCCCTAAAAATCATTGCAGTGATTTGCGAGTTCAGGACACAAAGACTTGCACACCGGGGTCTTTATCTTATTATGTAGTAATGATGTGTGCTTAAGGTGAAGTTTGAAGCCCAGCAGTGGGTAGATATGGCTTGATTGATGATCTTGCTTGTGGACTTAAAGGACTCTTCTTTTGAATCGAGTTGGGCAAAAGATTGATCTTTGCATTTACTGATATCACTTTGAGTGATCTCTACGCCCTTAACATGAAAAATATTATATAGTGTATATTATATGATACACATGTAAAAATAGATGCGATTCTAAAGCGTATCTTCTCTTTGTTTGAATGCCTTAAAAACTGCTGCATTTATGTCAACTCTCTCAATCAACCTGTAGGTATTAGAACTCTGTTAAAAAATGTACGCAAATAATTTCGCAATGGACAACACTTAAATAAAGATAATTCCGGTAAGTTCTACAGATTTTAAAAAAAAAAAACGTTCCCTCACACTAGGAATTTCTCCTGTATCGTGGGTGCGCTTACAAACATTTAAACTCACATACACAAACAGCCAGACCATGACTACAAGTAACTACTTGTAGGTCATACAAATATTTGTTCCGTGCGGGAATCGAACCCTCGACACGCAGCGCAGCAGTCAATTGCTTAACCACTGCGCCAACCGTGCCGTCAAGATTTGCCTTACACTTTTGTCTATTTTCCTGGGCTTAAGGGACGTTAAATATTTAACAATATAGCCTCCTAATTTATGTTATAGTGCAGCTCAAGCAACCGGAAAAGAATTTCGCAATGATCTTTGAACACAGTATTGCTTTTGCTTAAATAAAGATAACACAGTAAGAAATCTTGACAGATTTGCCTTTTTTGCCTATTTTCCTGGGCTGATAAAGGGACGACAAATACTTAATAAAATTCGGTTTTACTGTCGACTATTTTGATAATAATCTGTGCCGAACGCATAATTTCACCTCTATTTCGTTTCGCTACTAACTCGTGTTTATAAAATTTATAAACGCTAGTTTCTTTATTTAATAAAGAAACTTTTGTTTTGGGAAGCTAAACAGTGGCTAACCAGTGATTAGCGAGATTTTTATAAATAAGGGTTTAGGTCTCCCATTTTATGTTACCAGTGTAGCTTAAACGACCGGGTCCTTTCGAAATAGCTCGTGGCGTGGCAATCAAGGTCTAACAATGAGTCAGTGCGGCCACGTGATACTAAAGTCTAAACGTAGCTGAGAGCAAATGTTAAACTGGGTGCGTTTTAGCTGCAGACTGTTTTATTGCAGTGCCTACACTAATTGTAGGTAGGAGGGATAACTTCTGTTTTTGGGTGCACTTTTGGAACGGTTTATGGAGCTGTGAGTCAAATTGAAATATATTTTTTTACGTGACGTCATTTATGAGGTAAGTAGTTTAGTTTATTTATTATTAATGATCATACTTATAGGTCATTCTTGGATCTTTGACAGTCGTTACGAGTCGTCAGAATCCCGAAAGTCTGAAAATCAGTCTTACCAAGGGGTATCGTATATTGCTCAGTATAGCTCGTCTAATTTAAAATGGCACGCCCCTCCACTAAAATTTCTATACAGACATTTTAAATGTGTATGCAACAAGCAGTGGAGGGGCGTGCCAATTTAAATTAGACGATCGCTAACTGGGTTGTGGAGGTCAGATAGGCAGTCCGTGTAAAATACTGGTATTCTGGTGCATCTGGTTAGACTGGAAGCCGACCCCAACATAGTTGGGAAAAGGCTAAGCAGATGACGATGACTTATAGGTCATTCATTATGTCATTCAATAGCATTTACGTATAATTTAATCACAATCATCATAATACAAAATGAACAAATAAAAGTTTTTTTTTTTTGTGTCGTAAGTATTTTTTAACTTAAGTATTTCTTTTTATAAAGTTCGTGTTGGTATACGCAAACAAATGCTAGAGTAGACTCGACTTCAGACACCGACTTCGATTGACGAATCACTAATTTTATAAATTTCTATGTGAAAATATTATTAATGGAAATATAATTCAATAACGACTCGGAAACTGGTACTTCTACAAACCAATAGTTTGCACGCCGAAGATATAATTTTCTCATTTATCACTTATACAAATCCCGTTTCAATAAAGTTTGATTCCAAGAAGCAAGCCGACGAACGTGAATGAAATGAAAATATAAATGCCTTGAAATGTTAAGTTTATTTTTCTATAAAACATATTAAATGTATGATTGCATTCCTAAGCAGGCTGTCTGTAGATTAATAAAAAACATTAACCGACTTCTTCTAGATTTATGTACTACAGCTTGAACAGAAAAGTGCTTGTCGAGCGATTATTAAATTTTTGTACGCAATCATTGGAAGTAATATTCCTTACACATGATTCAGAGATCTTACCCTTTTACTTCTTATGTGAAGAAGAACTGAACACTGAGTAAAGATGGTTTAATGGGCTTAAAATTTTCACATGGTTTGTCGTGTCAAATGTTAAGTGTCTCATTAGGCGTTTCACCAGTGTTCAAGTGGTGGCAGCGTAGCGTCTAGGCGCTGCGCAGTCTGCACGGCTTTTACGCATAGCTACACAGCGCTACGCGGAGCTACGTGGCACTACGCAGTGTTGCTCGGCGCTACGCAGTTTCGCCAGCGCCTACGCAGAGGAGTGAAAAAAAACTGTTATAAACATTTAAGGATATTTTCCACGAGTATTGTACTCGTACTGTATTTCGGCCGTTTTCGCATTTTGTATATAGTAGCTGGAACGAAACATTAATATGGTTAGTCTTAAATGTTTGAATTAATTAGAATTAAAATACACTTGCACTTAGAGAACTCTCCAGCCGCGCAGTAATGTCCTTAATTATCTATACAATTTTGTACATGAAAGTCATCTCCCTATTTGTAATTGAGTAAAACACCGAGACACAATTGCTAAAAGGGGGGCGGAACCCAATTTCCAAAGTTTTCACCTTCTTCAAACCCTTTTAACCTTTGATAGATTCAGAAGCTTCTGAAAAAGTCGTGAGTCGATACAAATTAGGTGGCCGTGATTTCGGTCCTAAGGGTCGCATTAAAAAGTTTTACTTGAAGGCAAATTATAACTTTTTTGGAATTTGTTTAATATTTTATTGAGTTATACAAAATTGGGACACGATCAAGCCACTTGATGTTTATGAGTTCGTCGAGGTGAAGAGCGTATTTACTTATAATGAAATGACTTTAAATCAGTTCGTAACCTTTTGAATTTGAGGAAAGTGTGTCTAGATTCCAGGATATAGATCTAATAATAACATCTGACTATACACACCTTAATATGGGACTTGTGGGATGTGACTGCGCCGTTGGTCTCGTGGTCGTAAGTGCGACTGCTGAGTGTGGAGTCTTGGGTTAGATTTCCGGGTTGGGTGAAAGTTTTATTGGGTTTATCCACTGGGAAAGTCTGAGTCTTCGTTTGTTTTTTGTTGTCTTTACTTCACCTAATTATAGCCCTATCCACGGCAGATTACAACATAGAGCAACATTACACAAAAATACCAATGTATTTATAAAATAGCAGCTCCCTATCCCTCGTATTTCCTTGATGCACCCCTGTATACGATGCCGAAGTTTCGGACGCAACATAGATATAATTCGCTCCCGATAATTGGACATCAATTTGCACCCCCGCTTATCCCGATAATGTTGTTGTGTAGCGGAAAACATTTTGTTTGGAAACAAATATGTATAAATGTGTAAATGTTTTGCTTCTACTTACGATTACCTACTTATTTGCAGTGAGGTGGGTAGCGTTTGTGGTTGTGGTGTTATTGAAACCTAGTTTCAGTCATGTTTTATATAGCAAATTGTTGCATGGATTAGGTATACTGTAAGTATAAGTGTAGCCCCGTGCCGGACGGCGCGTATGTTTTCCACGTGCGCCTCAGAGAGATGTCAGCGTAGTTGACGGGGCCCGACAGGGCCGAAGCCTTCCGGGGTAGCGGGATCGTCCGAAAGTTTTACCGCTGCCCTGGTACATAAAGGGCTAAGGAAGGAACACGGGTGGGTTTTAGTCAGTAAGAGTCTGACACTCCCTTCTGCTCCACCCAGAGCGGGAGGAGTCATTTGATGATTTCCCATCCACAAAAAAAAAAAAAGTATAAGTGTAGCTCACTCACATAATTATATTAATAGTAATAATAATAATTTATTTCTAAAACTTTAGTATACGTTACATCAATGAGGTCTCGACTCCTGAACTAGGACATCCTGTATGACAGGATCCAGGTTTAATATTTTCAAACTTAATTTATTTATCTGGAGAAAAGATTGGTGGAAGAATTGACTATCAAGGGGCGTCTAAAAACTTAACCCTCTTCCAAGTTTTCTCAACGAAATAGGAAAATATCATCGTCAAAACAAACAAACAATTTGCAATAGTTATCCGGCTGACATATTCGGATATATCTGGAGTCAATATTATCCGCACGGTATCTGTATCCGCGAGGGCGTGCGTAGGTTTCCCGCTTGCGGTCTCGATTTCCTGTGAAAACGGAAATTTCCGAACGTCCGCTCAGAAACAGCGAATTCCAAGTTGTTTTGCTATTTACTGTTTTATGTACTTACAGTTTTTTATAAAGGAATTGTATTTTTTTAAGTTATGCTAAATGTTTTGTTAGCAAGTCAGTACTTAAAAGTGTTGTTGTGGAACGGTTCAACAATTTCATAATTCCTTTGCATCCTTGCATCATTCCCGTGGTTTTAACTTCAGTGAAACAGGTGACGCGTAATACGCGTTTATGATTGTTTCTTACGACTCACGAGTCGAACGTGATCACTTCATCATCATCATAGCCGCCCGGAATCACACGAAAACCAACAAATTAATAACTTTTTGTTTTATCATGTTTAGATACCCATCACGTCTGATTTAGGATGTAATTTGACCCTACAATGTCTGTTTATACATTCTTAAGGATGAATTGTTTAAGTGATTTGCCTTTATTTTTGCCATACTTCCTGGTTTCGTACATCACTCATCCAGGTGCTTCCTGTAACTTCAATATCGTTAACACAACGCGCTTTTTAACGGCTCTAGTTGCTTTGGCTCTCATTTAGATCAGGAAAAAAGCGGGTAAACACGTAACATTCAGCTGAAAGATGTCCACTACTGGACATGGGCAAGCCAAGCACCACCACTTCGACCAGTTCTGTGCTTCTCGCATCCAGTGGATTCCTACGGCCTTCACAAGGTCACCGGTCCACCTTGTGGGAGGCCTTCCAACGCTACGTCTTGAGATACACGGCCACCACTTCAGAACCTTTTGGCCACTTCGACTATCTGTTCTGCGAACAATGTGCCCTGCCCACTGCCACTAAAGTTTGGCAATTCTTCGGGCTATGTTGGTTATCTTGGTTCTCCTGCAAATCTTTTCGTTTCTGTAACGTATACATTATCAAAAACTAAGACTGAGAAAGAAAACACTTTTAACCTCGATGTCAAAACCTAGGAATTGGGTCATTAGCCCCTAAGTGCAGAAAGAGAACTACTACTACTCCGAAGTATGTAGTATCGGCCGAATGTGCTGTGGACCAAAACCGAAACTTCAAATAGGTGTTTGTTCCCAAATGATAGAAAAATTTAGATATTACTTATGTCTTAAATAATATTAGCAGGACATAGAAAGTTCATAGCAAGAGAGACAGATGCGCATGAACGTCGCAGAATCATCATTTATTACGTCTGATTTAAAAGTTTGTTATAAGTTCATAATATATGTGCTTTCACAAGTTTTTGTTATTTGAAGATAATCCTAACTTTATTCTACATCTGGCTTTTGTTTTGTTTAGTTATTTGTCAACACCTGACTTACAAAACTTTACATGTATAATTAGATACGTACCTTTTCAGTGTGATAATACTACACATTAGCTTTAGCAGTAGGTAGGATTTATATACGACTAGCAGTGCTCCACGGTTTCACCCGCATAAGTGTCGATCCCGTACGAATATCGGAATAAAAAGTATCTTAAGTGTTAATCTGATGTATAAGCTATATTACTGTAAAGTTTCATCAAAATCCGTTCAGGAGTTTTAGCGTAAAAAAGAAACAAACATCCATCCATTCTTACAAACTTTCGCATTTATTATATTACAACTTTGGTTATAGTAGGATTTAAATAAGGTTGAATGTCACTTGCACGTCATAAAGCGTCAAGGTAGAAAACTATCGCATTGACAAATACAAAGGTAGATTCGTCGATGATATAGTTTCAAGCTTGGTGGAGTTCCAATTTACTGGAGGTATTTTTCAAAATTGTTACATCAATCACGCGAGGTTAGTTCCCTAGACAGTTTAGTATCTTAGGTATATTGTCAGTTGTTTCCTGCGTTTACAAGTCTCTCATGATCTCATCACTATTGTTTATTTACTAGAACTAATAGGAAATGACTTCACCATGTTTGATATCCGTCTCGACATCTTTGCAGCGGTTGCATGCGCGAACGAACTTTGAAGGATTAAATACGTTCATTTTGAGTCACACCTTTAATAAGATTGCGCAATATTTTTACTGTACAATATGATAGAATCAGCCCTTGCACTCAAACGATCTATTATTTCATGCAATAACATTGACGGCCCATAGACTTTATTGTAATGAAAATATTGTACAATAAAATTGGAACACGCTCAAAGTTTTGTTAAATCATTGCGCAATCTTCAATGCGAACCCTAAACGGTCCCTCCTATTGCACAATTCGTGCAATTACGCAATATCATCGTGGTTGTAGAGCGCCTTAAAGATATCCAAATAAGACTAGACTACAATAGACCTGAGCAAATATGATTTAAATACACCGTGTTTTTTCTCCCCGTTCGTCTTGCAGTACGAGTTTTCCTGCTACGCCTCGGGCCGTATTTTCCACTTTTTGATTTTACTTGGAACATAGAACAACTTTGTCACTTTACATTTTAAATTAGTTTATAGATGTACTGAAATGGAGCGAAGTAAAAACTGTTGGAAAACCGTTATTGTGGTTCCTTCAAGCATTTTTTAAAATATTTTGAAACACAAAGAAGATCATGTTTCTACACTACAATCTGCTTACATTATGAACACGCTCTTTGCTATCAAGTTGCGACAGTTAAAACGTCTTTTATCCGCATCAATTCCCTTGAGATAATTGTCCAGTCTATCTTCATCGATGCTCTGAATAAAGTCTTTAATCAGTGCCGTTATTTTCCCGGAAGACGAACTATCATAAAATATGATAGGTCAACTAAACCGTATCTTTCCGCAAACAGGGTCAAAATGACCCTCAACTCTACAAGAGTGCGTATTACGAATAATATTTCAGTCTCAGGATTATTCCATGTAATAACACTGCAGCCGTAAATTGACGCTGAATCTGAGCCTTATTAAACTGTCTTGTAAATCGCGTTCGCACTGTACAAAGTGCTGATCACATAAAAAATAACAGGGCTATAAACGCGGCGTGCCTCCCGAGCGGGCGCTCGTATAATCAGACAAATATATCAGGATAACTATTGATTTCTTGTCTTATTTTTGGAAGGGTGAAGTGAAATTTTGTTTAGTTTAATATGCTGTTATATTTGTTGGGGTTGGTTCCCAGTATAACCGGTTGCAGCTGAATAACAGTATTTTACATGGAGCGACTGCCTATCTGATCTCCACAACCCAGTTACTGGGTAATACGAAACCCCTTGGTAAGACGGGTCGTCAGAAGCCCGAAAGGGTGACGACCCGTAATTACTCTCAAAGATCCACGAATGACAGCCGGGACCAACGGCTTAACGTGCTTTCCGAGGCACGGAGGAGTCTTGGTATGTAAAGATGGTCACACATCCACGGACCAACCGCGGCAAGCGTAGCTTAACCTGGTCGATCGACCCGTGCTGCTGTTATTTCTTAGCCACAAGCCCCTTTGCTTGTAGGAGTTGTGGGAAAATAAAACATGGGGAAGGCTGTTTGGAGTTGTTCAATTTGGCATTGTTTTGTTCTACGGAAAGTGAACTGTTGATTAAGAGAATAGACAGGGTAGACACCATTAGTATAACCTAGACGTCTCACCCCTAACGTTGCTGAATGACATAGCCCTTTTTTTTAGGTTCCATACCCAAAGGGTTCCAACGGAACCCTATTACTAAGCCTCCGCTGTCCGTTCGTCCGTCTGACTGTCAGCGGGCTGTATCTCATGAACCTTAATAGGTGTACTTCCAGTTAAAATTGTCACCAACAGTGTATTTCTATTGCCGCTATAACAACAAATTAAAAGCGATCTCCATACAAGAAACATGTATTTTTCGGCGTTTTTTTACCTTGTGTTTCGGAAGCTTTCGTGTGTGAGTCCGACTCGCACATGACCGCTTTTTTCTGAGTACCTATTCTATATTAGTTGTTCAAAACGTTGTTAACACCTACTCGTATATGTTTTATTCAATCAACGTCCTTATTTAAGCGTGCAGAAACACCTCTATCTAGGAATAAATAAAAACCAATACACACAAGACACAATACACCAAATTCAACTTTTCTATTATTTATTATATTGTTATTGATACTACATTCAATTCACGTTTCATTTCGTGTTATCAGTTCAGTGGTTCGTTCATACAATATAGCGGTACTTGTCGAAATTTTATTGGTTTCCCGGGTAGTATGAGCACTTGTGGTATTACCGTCAGTCATCTGAGTGGTATCGCATAGAGAGGAACCGAGACGTCTCGGCGGGCAGCGCAACCCTAGCTTCCTTAGGCTACAAACAAACGAAAGTATCGGGTGCATTTTTTATGGAATTTGGAAAAAGGTTTTATATCTAAATATTTTTCCCTCTCACCGAGACGAGACCTGTGTCCCACCAGTGAGAACATTATATGCTGAAATATTTTAAAACCGATAAGTACGCAATCATTTTAAGGTCTTGGATTCAAAAGACAGAAATGTCATATGATCTGACCAAGATTATGTCTGGACTTTAAAAGAGACTGTGACCTCTGAGTTGGTTTCGGCCTTTCTTCTCAGACTAGTCAGATAGGAAACGCCGACCTGATCTAGATTTTAAAATATGATTGACGTGTAAAAGTGTTTCTACTTACAAAAATAAAATCATCATATCATTTATAATTTGTCGACGAAGTGGTCTATGATCAACTGAGGCTAGAGTTTTCCACTAATGGATGGACATACCTAGAACATACCCAAGATGTTTCAAGACTAAAGGTTCAATTAAAAAATTGTTTCTTGAATATAGAAAAAGGTTTTTTTTTAATATTTCAATGCTATTCATAATCATTTTAAGGTCTTTAATGGAATGTACAAAAAGGTCAACGAAGAGGTCAATTATCAATTAAGCCTGGAGTTTTCTACTGAAAATATAACTTAAGGTTGTTTCACAAACAAGGATTTTTTCCAAGAAAAAAATAATGAGAAAGGAAGGGTGATAAATGAATTTAAGTGTGCCTATTGTACTTTTCAGAATGTCAATTTAGTGTTGCAGTTTGTCACGTGTATTCATCCTAATGTTAGGGGCGCGCCTTGCTGACCCAGTTCGCCACCGTGGCGGGATCGCGGGATCACTCGAAAGGGTTTACGGTTTCAATATTTGGAAGCCTTCACATATATGCGCACTTTAGCTGTCTTATATAATGCACTTCCTTTCGAGTTACGCCGACTTTTATGAAGTAAACAACGCAATTTATGTCCACGACCTATTTTGAACTGCAAAAAGATTAGTCGCAGCCTTGCGTAACAACCGCCAGCCTTCACAAGGTAGTCTAATCTGGTTCAGAGGGCTGGTATCCAATTTGCCGCCATGTTATTGTGGGGCTTCGACCGCAGCTCGCGTAATTGACACCGAAAGTAAAACCACAACTTATAAATCGGAAAACGTAACCTAGACGACTACCGCACGATGCAAAAACCACCTGCGAAATTACGACACGTACCGCCGCCCGCGCCACCGGCCACGACCATCGCCGGCCGGTATTACCAATATACTCGATGCTTTATTATTATCGTCCCGGCTTCCAATAAAAATAACGTAATTTACCATCCGAATAGAGCGGTCTTATAGGTTTAGTTTAGAAAGTTGGCATCTTGTCCATAGAGGTTATTCCGCGTTCCCTACATAGACTACCAGGCTGCAGGTTGTACAAAAAGAAGGCTCTATTTAACGGGAACTGATTCGGAAAAAAGCGCTCTGTGTGCTCCATGACGAAGAACCGGATTACTATGGCCGGGCTGCAAAACAAATCCACTACGATTTACGTACCGTAAACTCGTTACGCGTTTCGAACGAGACGCGTTCGTGGTGGCGTGTTTAGTTGGAATTTGTTTCTTGTTGTGAGCATCCGAGAGTTCAGATCGGGTGTCGCGGGGTGCGTTAAGTACCGCCGGGCGGCGAGAGAGAGGCGAGCTTACAGTCTATGGAGAGGTTCGCAGGTTCATTCGGAGGAAGTGTCTTTATCACAGTCGCTGTTCGGCGTTCGGACGGCGTGGTTCGGTGCGGACGGTCTGTGTGCTCGCTGCGTCTGTACTCGCTTCGGCAGAAGTTTTACGGAGATCGCGTTCCGTTATTGCATCGGCGGCGGCCTTTCCTGGCTCGTGACTGATCACGGACGCTTTGTAGAAAGTGAAACTGTATGCTTGAGACGTGAAAACAGATAATGCAAGGACGTCTAAACTTTGTGGTGGATTGAGTGCTTAAGTGGGACAAGTCGATTTTCAAGTGAAAATCGAATTTTACCGGGACTCGTTTCGATATCAGCGCAGTTTTATCAATTAAACTGTGTCTAGATTATTGAAGCGTTGCTGACTTTTCCAAAAACGGTAAGTAATAAGAACTTTTCATGTAGGAACGTGGAATGGACCGACTAACTTAGAAACAACTTTATAAATTGTCTGAATAAATATTAGGTTGCTCAAGAAATTCTTGTCGACGGATGAAGTACGTACAAGAAATTTAATGAAGTACCTAGCGGTATAAACAGTAGGCGCAGAATTTAATAAACCTACTTAACCACTAAACCTCGGAGTTTTATCACTACCTCTTTATTATGCTCTCGGCACTAACAATAAATATAAACACGAAATAAAAATTAAGTACATTAGTGATGAATGTAAATTGCTGGCTCATCAACTTTTTTCTTAGTGCCAGCTAGGGGCTCAAGTATTCATAAGGACGGAAGTGTACGTAAAAAATGGTAATATCATTAGAGCAACATCGCTGCATCGCTCAGGGGATGTTATTTACAAACGACGAACTAATTTACGGTAATATTATGAAAATTTTTAAAGTAGGTACATTTTCATGAAAAATATTTTCCGAGATTATTTTTAGCGAAGTTTTTTTTATGGTAATATGTTTTTCGGCGGCCAAAGTATCTGATAAGGTGTTGTACACATTTGCATCGATAACACATCCGATGTCGTTGATGACTGTAGGTAGCTACATCTGTGTAGTTTTTGCTTAAGGCTTGATATCATCATTATAAGAGATGCGTTGCTATTACTCGCTTATTACGTCATTACATGTTATGATCATTCGCGTGTGTTCATCCCTTTAAATGCAATTAACCGTTTATTATATTAGGGTCTACGTAATCTAACACAGCGAAGCCGGCATGTGTTCTTAAGGTGTTATCACACTGAATGAGAAGTTGTTAATACGCAAATTCAAAGGTTTTGGTTTTAATTTGAATACGTTTCGTTATAACATTAATTAGTAGTAGAAAAAAAGTAATTCGACATTCAAAATTGTACATTTACAAAAAAAAAAATCAATTTTGAATTTTTAATTTTTTTTAAAATTTTTGAGTTTGCCTAGTGTGCAGAGAACGTTCGAAAAGGAACTTTGTGCGACAAATACCAGCAAGGCAGACAAAATGAAAATATATCATCATGATCATCACCCACAGCCTAACTTCGCCCAGCCCGCCCGCGGCTTCTTCGGGTTATTATTATTATGAGTGTGTGTGTTTTTTTTTCTCAGCGCTTAGGCTGGTTTTTGCTACATTTAGGGGCCAAACCCAAGTAAATTCAGCGTGCGGTGTGTATTTAAGGTGAGGGTGTGTTTTCTTCCTCTAACTGCATGAACTTCCTAACTATTCTGCAGGTGTTTAAGATGGCAGCTTTCTGTAGGTTAATATAGACGGATTCCTCTAAATCTATTAGTTTCAGGCTACGGAGAAGATGGTTATTATTATTATTCCTTTATTTAAAAATAAACATATCAATCATATTTTTAAATATTAGAATACTTATAAAAAGTATAAAAACATTTAAAAATATAAAAAATAGTAGCCCACCGGTATCGGGAACAGGGATCAATCTACCGGTGGTCAGAGCTCCAGAGAGAGGAACCTCCTGACAATGCGAGCCGTGTCCAGAAGTACCGCTTTCTGAATCAAGCCCTTGATCCAGCTGCCCAACGAGAGCCTCCTCAGGTGTTGGTCGATGCTCATTATCTAATATTTTTAAATATTAGAATACTTATAAAAAGTATAAAAACATTAAAAAATATAGAAAATAGTAGCCCACCGGTATCGGGAACAGGGTCCAAGCTACCGGCGGTCAGAGCTCCAAAGAGAGGAACCTCCTGACAATGCGAGCCGTGTCCAGAAGTACCGCTTTCTGAATCAAGCCCTTGATCCAGCTGCCCAACGAGAGCCTCCTCAGGTGTTGGTCGAGGCTCATTATTATTATTATTACTGCTGGATATGGGCCTCTCCTTTCTTGTGCCAATAAAGTATATACATAACATAATCAGCCTATTATGTTCCCACTGCTGGGACACAGGCTTCCTCTCAGTAAGCTCTCCCCTTAGTAATACGACTATATCCTACTAATATTATAAACGTGAAAGTTTGTATGGATGGATGGATGTTTGTAACTCTTTCGCGCAAAAACTACAGAACGGATTTAGATGAAATTTGGCACACAGGTAGTTTATAACCAGGATTAATACATAGCATATTTTTTATCCCGACATTCCCACGGGATCGAAACTTATGCGGGTGAAACCGCGGGCGAAGCTATTACTACCATAAAATTGCATATAGTGTATAATTGCATACAAAAGTGAACCAGCCAAATCTGCAAATGTATTAAAATAGACGGTCGCCCGGTTTTTATTTACAATACACAGAGGTCGGGTAAAGCCAATTAGCTTTATAGAATGTTTTAATCATAATTTACTTAACATTATACGTATTTGATATAAATAAAGATAACGTTAAATAGCCGGACGTGTGTATCGTTTAATTACGTAACATTAAAATAATAATTCCTATGATTGTGAGTTAAGATTTTGCAAAATAAAACGGACTTATCTTTCTCGTGTACGTGATTTTGATAATTGGGTACATGGGTATTGGAATTTAATGGCTATTAACAAAATTTGCTCAATTCTAATTGTATTTAAATCGGTAATTAGACTGAAATAATATATCATGGGGAGAGAAATTCTACCGAGCAGAGGGACCGGAACGACTATCGACTCAATTAAGAGAATTCGCTTGTATCAATAGAGTTACTCTCATTGCCTTAATTATATTTTATGTCTAATTGATACAGTAGGGTTGATTTAAAAGCTTTAGTTGTTACATCGTAGAATAAATATTTTACTTGGCAATAAAAACGATTCAAGGCTATGTCAAAACATGCAGTAGATATGTAATTAATCTTTAATCTAAAATTACTTTTCGTGTGTGTAATTACGAGATGATTAGTAGGCGTACCTACTACATTATTATACAAGTAATTACATCTCATCTTATACAAGTTTCGATAGATCGACAACACAGATTCCACAAACAATGTATGTACGCATGTCATGGTTAAAAATCGAATAGGTACTCATTCAACACCGTACCACAAACCATAGACAAAATTCAGAACAGAAATAAAAAAAGTCCGACCATTGTAAACGCGACATAGATGTTACGGTTAAAGAGAAAAAAAGATAAAATCTAATAACGTCTATTGACACGGCGATTAGTATGCACCGTATCACTCGCACGACGTGCTGTATCATCGCCATATCATATTTCTACTTATACGCCAAACCATGCCATTTATGTAACGGAATAAGTAAAAGATATTCCGTAAGGTTCGCCTTCTCTATTTTCTTTGGCGTTCAGGAAAATCTTATTAGGTAAGGTTTGTCTCTGTCAACGTACTATAAGTTAGACAAGGCTATGACTATAGAATTTAATAAAGTACATATGTTAGAGGTGTCCATAAAGTATTAACTGAAAAAAAAAATATAATTAGGAAATAGGTACGCCGATTTTGGTCGAATAAGTTTTTTTTTTTAATGAAACATAAACATAACATAATCGGCCTATATAATGTTCCCACTGCTGGGATACACGCTTCCTCTCTGTGAGAGGGAGTGGCCCGTAATCCACCACGCGGGCCTAGTACGGGTTGGTAGATGTCACGTGTCTTTGAATTTTTGGTTCTAAGACATGCCGGTTTCCTCACGATGTTTTGCTTCACCGTTTTGAAAGCAGCGGTGATGACATAATTTACATAAAGTAAAGCGCTGGTCTGGCTACAGTCGTAACTCGGAGCCGTTACTACTGGGCCACCACGCTTTTCATGAAAACCACGTCTTATTTCGGGTGAGTTACCTGCGGTAACTAATTATCGGAAAAGCTCTGAAAGTTAATCGTAATTAACTGTCATAAAACAACAACTGCATCCAAAAAAGATCAGCTGCAGAATATTGCGTATCGTACAGATGCCAGCACAATCTGCTACTACAATCTATCAAATTTCTTTAAAAGATTTTCAACTTTATCACTGAAACATTAGGTTCAAGGTTGATTGGGAATATTTGACAGTTTCGGGTAGCTTCATGTGCTGGCGTCTGTACGATAATAAACGACAATAATTACCAAAAAAATTTAATTTAAAATTTAAAAAACCCCCCACAATTACGTGAAACCCTATAAAAAGAAAAAAATAACCTTGAAATTATGACCCTACGTAAGTACGTATGTAATTTTTTGGTTAAATGTTCCGTCGGGGGTTTTTTAAATTTTAAATTAAATATTTTATTTCATTCTTTTTGTAGGGACTCCTTGTTATTTTATTTCTTTTATTTTCTTGCGTTTTAAGATTCAGGTAATTTGGTATTTAATCAGGTTTTTTGTATTTCGCCATTTTGTGGTAGTAGCCATCTTGGATTTGAAATTTGTTATAGTGTATAATATTCTACTAGTCAAGCCCTTTCATTTGATACCCATATTGAGGGAGTTGTGAAAAAATATGTAATCCGCCATTTTGTGACGGCGGCCATCTTGGACCGATTTTCATCAAACATAGCTAAGAACACTCCCGACAAATTCACCTTTCAAACAAAAAAAAACAAAATTAAAATCGGTTCATCCGTTCGGGAGCTACGATGCCACAGACAGACATACACACACACACACACATACACACACACACCCACATACACACACACACACACACGTCAAACTTATAACACCCCGTCGTTTTTGCGTCGGGGGTTAAAAATGATAATTAGTAAGGAAACCGGCATTTCCTACAACCAAAAATTCGAAGACATGTGAAATCCACCTACTTGCACTGGGCCCGCGTGGTGGATTATGGCCCACTCCCTCTCACGAGTGGATGCTTGTGTCCTAGCAGTGGCAACATTATAGGCTGATTATGCAATGACAATTAATTAGCCACTGGCGAAAACTAAAGAACAGCCGCCATAATAATTCTTGTTCATGACTGACAGTATGTATTAAAATAGTTTTATAGATACTTTAAATTAAAGTCGGTTTGTGTCTGTCTGTGTGACCGCGTTGTTCTTCTAAACTACGCAATGGATTTCGATGAGTATTCACCATTATTCAGAGAATTCATTCCGGAAGGTTTATGTAAAGAAAGAAAAAGTTTTTATTGCGACTCATGCAGGAAGATTACAAACTAAACTAAACATAGTCTAAAATAAAAAACTAAATTATTAAAAAAAAAAGTAATAAAAAGAAAAAAGAAACAGCAGCTCCTATACGAGGCCAAAAGGCTCGTATCTCACTCAGCATGATATGTATAATACATACATTAAGATTTAACTGACTTATAGCACAGAAATATCAATTTTTTGACATGTCCTCATTGCACCTGCACAAAGCAACCGTTTAATCATTTTTTCTGCTTAAATGAAAGGTGTTATGTGTCAATATTCTTTAAAAGCAACATGAACTGCGCCGTTGGTATAAATGCACCGTGGTGCAACTCCACTTAATTTAAATAAGTACGCCTGCCGATTTATATTTTAAATTACAAAAATTGGTTTTCGTACTGCTAATTGCGAGAACTGCGGGACTGATATAAATTAGATTCGAACGAAATAATTTCTGAAAGCAATATTGCAACATGACAAAACCAGATTTAAACATTATTTTGCCTATACTTATCAAGTTTCTACTTAATGAAGGAACTAGCTGCGCCCCGCGGTTTTACCCACATTAGTTTCGATCCCGTGGGAATATCGGGATAAAAAGTATCATATGTGTCAATCCTGGTTATAAACTATCTGTGTGCCAAATTTCATCCTAATCCGTTCCGTAGTTTTGGCGTGAAATTACATCCATCCATCCATCCATACAAACTTTCGCGTTTATAATATTAGTAGGATAGCAGAGAAAATCCTGATGTTGTTAATGTAGGTGGTTCTGATTTTATAGGCAACTTCCGTCCTACTTATATTTACAGTCAGGGATGTTGATGTTTTATTACATTATACGTAATAAAACCACAAGTTACTCGTAAACTAGCTATGCTCCGCGATTTCTCGCATCGCTCGGCTCCTAACGAACGTAGCATAATGTTAAATAGCCCTCAAAAATTGGGCTATCAACTACAAAAATAACTTTTCAAACCAGACTGATAGTTCCAGGGATATTGCGCGTTCAATCAAACAAACTCTTCTTCTTTATTATACTTATTAGTATAGATAAAAAAGTATGTACCAAGAATCAAGAAATATCTGTCTGTTACTACGCCCGCCGCACCTAAAGGCCAGAATCTTTGTCACGACAACGTTCAAAGTTCCAGCGGTTTCCTTTACGAAATAGTTATAACCTAACTTAAGTATATTTCAATAAACTTCCAAAGTTTTAACCATTGAAAGCAGTTTGACACTACTGCCATAATTAATTTTACTTAATATTACCTAATTTTGGAGTTATTAAGATAACTTTTAATACAAAAATGTCTGTTATCTGTATAAAAAGTTTGCACGTTTTACAAAACAGCTGAAGGAATGGAAGAAACTTGTGAATTTTAATCAAAACTTCATAACGTGCACAATAACCCAGTACATGAACTACTGAAAAATATGTTTCAATGCATAATACGTATGATATTGACTATAACATTAAGGGCAAGTTTCACCAAACTTATATACCTAGAATAAGGCTCATCCTGAGAGAAAATTTTGAATTTTTGACAGTATCTCCATACTAGAAATGTCAGACGTCAATTTTATTCCACAGATAAACGATATCTGACTTTGGTAAAATCAGCCGTAAGTAGTAGGCGCCTCACAAAAAATATCAAATGTATGTGCGAAGTATATTAATGTAATTTATGACGAATAACTAAGATAGGATAAGTACCCTTCACCAGCTATTTAGCTACTAACTGCAGAATATATTCCAGACAATTCGAGCTCTTTTTATTTCTAGTTTTCCAAGACACTTACATACACCACTGGTAATATTTTTTGCAATAGTCGGCAATAAAACCCGTTGGCAGTCGTTAGTATAAAATATGATACTACATATTACGTAATGAGCCAGTTTGCTCGACACTTATTACTGTAGTCTGTACCTACAAGTACATGGACGATAAAATGTATTTATATTATGAATTAAAAGGCTTTCAGAGATAATTGCGACGCGTACATACAACTATTTTTAAAAGGTTTTCTTATGATTGGTCGCCACTTAATTTTGCTACAAGACCTTATTTCTTGCTTGTGTAAGTAAAGTTATTTGAAGCAATCCCGTGATTTTAATTTCACGTTTCAAATAAACACGGTGTCAAATTGATTCGACCTTTAATCGGATTATGAAATTGAAGATAAACGAAATCTGAAACTGGATCGATGTTCAATTGTTATGTCATTTTATATTATTAGTTTGAGTTACTCGTGCAGAAGTACCTACAGATAGATTTTGTTCGCAATTTTGTTAAAATCTGACGCTCGGTGTGACAAGTCGAGTATATAAAATCACTAGCTGCGCCCCGCGGTTTCACCCGCATAAGTTTCGATTCCGTGGGAATATAGAGACAAAAAGTATCCTATGTGTTAATCCTGGTTATAAACTATCTGTGTGCCACATTTCATCCAAATCCGTTCAGTAGTTTTTGCGTGAAAGAGTAACAAACATCCATTCATCAATCCATACAAACTTTAACGTTTATAATATTAGTAGGAAGTAGGATTATTGAATGTTTATGTTTTTGTATGATTTTCTAGTACGTTAATTGATAGTGCCGAGCTTTACTATAATTTAGATACATGCGAGATCTATAATAAGACAAAGACAGTGACGTAACTTTATCTTTTTTAAATTTGATATTCATATAAGTAACACGGGTTGCGTTAAGGCTGTGTATGTGTTTCGTTGTTAAGCCTTTATAAATAAATATTGTTGTTTCGAGTTTTTTGTGCGTTTGAAAAACATGAACAGAGTTGTTCAAGTGTCACATATCGTTACGTACCCGTGTTATACGAAAATTAAATAATAAAAAAAAGATAAAGTTACGTTACTGTTCCGCGGTATACATAATTAATGTATGATAATGTCAGTCCGAGCGGGGTTAGGTTGAGTGCCCACTTATGGAAACCATTTCCTTTTACATTTTTATCTACATTTGTGATTAGATGGTTTCTCAGATAGGCTTTTCTAGATTACATATACTTTATCTGTAAAATGTGGCAGTTTTAAATTCTAACGCGGAGTGTTAAAATGAATAAAATAAGATTATTATGGTGTTGAGTTTTCGAGTTATTTATAAACGAGTTACGCGGGAGGAAACTTTGAACGAAGCTAGCTTTCTTTTGTTTTATTTCCTCTTTACATAAAGGAAAAGTGAATGGACTGAAAAACCACGGAATAATGAATAGTAGCCAAGGGACTATGTTCAAAACAAATCTTTTTAGCGGAGTTTTCATTTTCAGATATGCGAAAGATTTCTCGTAGGGCTCTAAGGGCGAATTTCACACATGAAACTGAACGCAACCAGCACATTTAAACCGCGTGTAAGATCTGTCAGTGTGATTATTGTTGCGTAATATTTGACACTGACAGCTCTTGAACGCGTTTAAATGTGCTGATCGTGTTTAGTTTCATTTATGAAATTCGCCTTTAAATAAACCAGTGTACTATCTCGTCTTGTATGGCATGTTAGACGGATAATTTAATCTTGAAAATTATAGACAACACAATGAAGTATACCAAACATTTCTAACAGTTTCACTATTACAACGCAACTGACCGAAAAGCCGATAATTAAATCCCTGAGAACAGACAGACAATGAAATTAACATTAAATTATTTACGAACAATACTTTTGGTAGCAACCTTAACATTGAAAGTAGTCTGAGATGTTCCGGTTTGATATCACACAGAGTAAGTAACTTTAATCACAAACTGACAGTAAGCAGATAGGTGCAGACGAGCGATTAGTCGCGTAATGTGGTACAAATTGTACACTGTGTCATCGTAAATTATAGTTTTTATGACGACTCGTGTCTCAGCCAATTAGAATTAGGTACTTTTTGTATGATGCATGATGTTACGATAACGTTTTTGTTGAATGAATTTTAAGTATCAATTAAAAAAAACTTACTACGGAAGCTTGCTACTTAAGCTTTACTCTGTGTAAATTATTTCATCACCACTGCTCTCATAACGGTGAAGGAAAACATCGTGAGGAAACCGGCATGTCCTAGAACCAAAAATTCGAAGACATCTGGCATCTACAAGCCCGCTCTGGGTCCGCGTGGTGGATTACGGCCCACTCCCTCTCACAGAGGAGGCTTGTGTCCCAGTAGTGGGAACATTATAGGCTGATTATATATGTAATTGAAAAAACCTTACTATCATGTCAAGAATGATTTGTACAAAAATAAACTTAATAAAAACTACAAGCTAGATTAAAAATGTTTTGGCCGTTATGTTGTTGGAAATAAAATAAAAATGTATCTCGATCTAACTTAGGTAAATTCAATGTCTTTTTTTTTCTTGTTTACATGACATCAATGAACGCCCGTCTGCGTCCCGGACGTGTGAATCATAGAGCCTAGTTTTTTGTTGCGTCCGTTTGTGCACGTTGTTGTACCAAAGAATGGTCTGTTTATTAGATGCGATCTATTTCGCCGCGTCTCCTCGTCGAATTGATAGATGTTTAATTCAGTACGTGCGCTCCATGTGAAGCGGTTATTCGTTTAATTGCTTACACAGCCGCAGGCTTTTATAAGAAACACTAGCTGTGCCCGCGACTTTGTTCGCGTGGATGTCGGGAAACAATCATGTGTCTCTTTACTAGTTCTTTTCTTTTTATGAAATAATAGTAAAATACTCCTTATAACATCAGTTATCTGCTAAACTTCTGTGTAAATCGGTCCAGCTATGTATGTCGGAGATTACCAGGAATAAACAGACAAACACTCAGACAGACAAAACTTTAAAAATTACTTTTTTGTTATAAGTACCTACCTACCGTATATATTCTCGTATGCATTTAGTAACGAGCTGTTATTTTGATATTAGAAAAAAGACATTTTAATTTTATTTATTTCTATATTGATTTCGTTCCCATGTTGTAATGTGCAGAAACTAGGTTTGTTATTCGTGAACTAATTGAAATGTTGCTGTCACGGTCATAAATAACAGGCACCTATTTGTATATACGTGAAATTATAACAAGCAGCTATAAAAATACTTAACGATTCATTAAAAATATTTCAGTGATTTATATTCCCGACATCGTAATAAATCACGAGAAATGCCGAAATTCCGATGAAATTTTACGTAAGCAGGTACCGCCATTGCTACAATGAAACGATTGTCAAGGGAGAGAATGAAAATCCAACTTAATACTCGGTAGATATCAAAACACACTTCAGGTCAGTGTAATTTGGCAGACAAGCTTTTTTGGAAAGTCGTTTTGCCCGGCGTTCCCCCAAATGCGGCGTGACTTGGCTAGCGAAAGAGATGAGATTAATGACAGGGGTGGAACGACTTACATCGGCCTCCACTCACACCATTGTCCCATACGTGCTCTGTGTACTTCCGAATTTAGACTTTGGAATTAGGGCTTAGATAATCACGATTCGTCGATTGTTGGTACATTTTGTTTATTAGAACCTATGTATTGTTATTGAGTTGTTTATTTAATTATATTTACATTTACATAATATAATAATCCTACTAATATTATAAACGTGAAAGTTTGTATGGATGGATGGATGGATGTTTGTTACTCTTTCACGCAAAAACTACTGAACGGATTTGGATGAAATTTGGTACACAGATAGTTTATAACCAGGATTAACACATAGGATACTTTTTATGTCGATATTCCTACGGGATCGAAACTTATGCGGGTGAAACCGCGGGGCGCAGCTAGTATTTACATAATTTAAAAATCTCAATTAAAAATAGGTACTGGTATTCAGCTGCATCCGGTTAGACTGGAAGCCGACCCAGTCTAACCGGCAAGGCTGATGATGATGGCATAATTTAAAAAACTAACATTCTTAAAATAATAATATGTACAAGTATATAAAAAGGAGGGAAAATAATCAAAGGGCATCAGATTAGATAACGTTTTTATACAAATCATGGTTTCATAAAACAAAAAAAAAAACGAAAAAACTTATCAAATCAAAATAAAGTATATCTAACGAAATTTTATAAAAATATGTACACGAAAATTATATTTTTTGAACAAAACTTTATCAAAAAAGTTTCACTGGCTACGTGCTAGTAGAGATACTTTTTCAGTAATAGAACGGAGCCTTGCCGAGTAAAAAGTACTCAAGTTAGGAGTAACGTATTACAGTTTTGTGTCGCACAAACATATTGTAAAAGGATCATTTTTGCAAAAGAATTTTCTCGCAAAATTTTGTTTACCAGAACGAAAATAGGAGCCTACATCAAACGCCATTCCGTTTTATACTAAAAAAGAACACAAGAGTCTAAATGGCTTTGACTTATTAAAGTGAATGAACTGTTTTCTAAGTATCACTTAGAAAGTACCAGTTGTTTCAGTTCTTTTCTACAAGGAAAAGTGTGTAAAGAAATTAAAGTCGGGCCATGTCTTAAGGTGGATGCTCCAAGGTAGCCCGCGAAATTCAAATTTTCTTACGTTTTTTGCAATTTGCTAGTTAGTAGGTACTAAGTTGTACGTTGATTAAAATATGATTCACGGCCGTAACAAATATGTATTTACAGAATTATAATCATTAAAGTCATCAACACAACTCTCTAAGATCAAATAATCCTACTGAATGACTATTTCATGAAATCTTGACATTTTAGGATTATGCTAACTTAACAAGTTGTATTACTGATTCTAATGATTATAATTCTGTAAATACATATTTGTTACGGCCGCGAGTAATATTTTTGAATTTCGCGGGCTACCTTGGAGCATCCACCTTAAAGGCTTAGATTTCATAGACATGATTTCAACATCGAGTACATCACCTCCAACGTATCACAATGATCAATCAACGTAGTCTGTCACTGTCAGTGCTTTAATTCACTCTGGTTTATACCGTTACCTTCTAAAAACAGTAATCTCGGAAGGCGACGCTTGTCGACCGACCGCGGCGGCCGGCGATAAAAACTTTCCGGGCAACTTTTCTTTAACCAGTTTTCTTCGAATAAAAGTAGCTATCGATATAACCGAATGTTACGTGACGGTGTGATTGGAGGAACTTCGTCGTATCTCGAACTGACTTCCGATGGCTTCGATTGTTCCGATGGACTCTGACTCGCATACATTACATCTGACCTTTCGTCGGTATATCGTCCCATCCCTTCACTGGCATTCAAAAAACCTATTCATTAAAAGAACATATGGATAAGTATCTGACGGTTAACTTAATTAAACGTCTTTGTTATTAACTTTTGTAATCTATGGGTTCAATACTTGACCTTTTAGTTCGTATTTTTGTGAGTGTATTGTTGAGAGAACTGTCTCAAATCTGAAGTTATAATTAATCAGATTAATGGAAGTGTTTTTGTAATTCATTGGCGCTTCAGTGTAACATGAGTGGCTTTGTTAAATAATGAGGTGGCAGGCAGGTCTAGCTTTCTTTGAACAGATTGGAGCATCTCTATTTCGGCATTTTCCTCATTCATTATTACTTCGACCTGGAGTAAAATTAGAAGAGCTAGACACGTGTAATGTTTGCAAGATAATGAAACGTTGTCAAAGAAAGACTTGCTATAAAAATATACTGACTTATAGGTAATCTGTGCACACAGGATGAATCGATTTATAACTGCTAAAGCAGCCTGTGATATCTAGAACATGCTCTGCAGGTAAGCCGATTAATTTCCCAAGCAGTTCGTGTCATGAGAGCATATTCGATGCATATTGCACTAACGTTATACGGATATTAGGATCGATCGTGTTGCCAATAAATAATAAGATTGCAATATTACTAACGGAGATTATTTTTAAGCTTATGTCATTGGATGTTTAATAGCCCGAAGTCTGAATTTGTTCCCGGTTGATGACAATAAGCTTGTCCCCTATTAATGGAACTTAAACATAACTGGCGAAACGTCAGGGTACCTACTAAGGTGCACGTCTGCCAACCTTTCGGAGATTACAGGCGTGATGTTATTTATTTCCTTATTTATTTCAGGCGACGCAGGCCCATATATAAATATCCTATTTATTTATTAAACAACTTACTTACAACAACAACAACAACAACAACAACACAACAACAACAACACACACACACACACACTTACAACACACACCCACACACCCACACTCACAACTTACTTTTTTTTTTTTTAATATTATTATAAAACTTTTCATAATAGACAGCAGTACAGAAGGCCAATTCTCGTAATTTAAAACGTTCAAAATCTAGTCGCAGTCTCATCTCAGCGACAAATAAAGGACATTGCC
Source organism: Apamea epomidion (assembly GCA_947507525.1). Taxonomy (NCBI): domain Eukaryota; kingdom Metazoa; phylum Arthropoda; class Insecta; order Lepidoptera; family Noctuidae; genus Apamea; species Apamea epomidion. The sequence goes on from OX382232.1 coordinate 9,635,692, forward strand.
CGGAATCGCCCTGTGCACAAGATACTCGTATATCGGACATACACAATAATTAATTGTCTATTTTATTATATTAGTTGCAAATACTTTTGTAACACGGACTAGCTGCATGCCAAAATGAACATTTTAAAGTATTTTACACAACTAATAACATTAATCACCGCCATCTTCGCCAAACGTCAAGTCGTATCGAAAAAGATTAGGGATGCCCAAGCGATTGCAATCGATCGATCGAATTTTTAATGAATTGTTGCATCTTTTTGAATCAGTATCACTAGAACATTTACTCAAGAGCTCAGCCATTTATCAATGCACACTAACGCCATCTATCTACCGCGCTACATCACCACTATCATCTAAGGAGACAGCATTATTTTTACAATAATACACACAAACATTTTATCTCATTCCAAAACCAATGTTAAGAATACAGGTACCTAACTATGTTAATTAGATTCTATGCATTTGAACGTTGCAATTACATACACATAGACTTTAGAAAAAAACTGCATAGATACCTAATTATCTAGGTAGGTACAAAAAATAGCTAAAAGTATTATGTTATTCTTTTATAGTTTCTTAAAAATCACTCGAAGCTATGAAAAACTATACCTAATATTCGTTGTTATGGTTCGATTATAACCTTAAAATCTGATAATTTTTTTGAAATACACCTATTCTGCAGCTAGTCCGCTATACAAATAAGATCTTATAGGAGTTTACTAATGATCGACAATACAACACATAATTTTCCGATGCTCTTGGTTCCAGGGCGAACAATGTATGGGCGCAGAGCAATGTCCTTTCAAAAGATTTTATTATTTAGATTAGGACTGAGATCAAACTGTGAACGTACTTAAAATATCGAGAATTGCCCCTCTGATGTTTTTCCTGAAATTATTTTCTAATGACAGATAAACGGCAGCAAGAACTGTGATGCAACCAAAACAGAGGAAAGCATAAAATCTAAATGTTACGGATCAACAGTCAAATTATATGCAATAGAAACGACTGACTGAATTCAACATTCATTCAACATTTAAATAATATATTTCGAGAGAGATTGTCGCCGAAAACCTGCATGAAAGTAGAAGAAAACAAAAAGGAATTTTAATAAAAGGATAAAGTCGTGACGATTTTTTACGTAGCATATTTGTAATGCTAGTTTAAAGCGCATTTAACAAGACTTAAGTATGGCACAAACTGAAGCTTAGGAAAATTTATTTCCTGAAAGAGTGTGAAATGGCTTATTCAAATGCAATTGCGGAATCCTGTCCGGTCAAAGCGATTTCGCGTAGTATATTTTCTACCTTCTTTTCATAAAGTTTTTCTCAGTTTACAGACTGGGCGACATCGCCGTTTTCATATGCAAAAATTTAATGAAAACATGTTTACAAAATAAGCTTCGAAAGCTATTTTTATGTAGGCATCCTGCTTTTGGTTATAAGCCACTGACACGTAGCAAAGATTTCTAAGATTTCCAGGTAGGTATCGGTTTAAATATTAAGTAGCATTATTACATTTTAATTAAAGCACCTACCACTGTTTGTCTCTGCATCACCCAAAGGTTGACTGGTAAAAAATACCAATGGCATTAACTCCGTCTTTGTAAATTCGTGTGTTTAAAGTATAAAATAAATGATTAGGCCATTGACATAACGCATGTTTCCGACTTATCAACATTCCTTATAAAGATATGGAAACAGAAAAACTAGTCACTTACAAACGGAAATCATCAACACTTCCGTCGCAACCAGTCCAGTGACAGTCGCTATTAGAAATTCACCGGAAACACAACAACCAGATTAACTCTCGCTTTTAAAAAAAATATCAAATCTACTATGATGATATTGACCCCAAGTCCGTGATCTAATGCTGATTTACATCGACTTACGCCGCTTTACGTTTTTCGACGAACGATAAAAAGTTGTCGTGCCGATGCTATTACGTTTGTTTGCAGCTACGCAACAGTTACGAAGGACCACGGGTTCGAGTCACGATTGTGTCTCTATTGATCACTCTTGGTTACAATTTTACGCCATCCGAAATTTTAAATTGCTGAATGATATTACGACCGAAATTTAATTTTGTTTGTTTTGAAATTTTAATTTGAAGCTATGTTTGGAAGGTTTCGTTATTTTCTTAGCCTTGAGAAGTAAGTGTCTGCGTAGACGAAAGTAATTCCAATATCTATAGTGGAAATTTACTGTAACATGAAGACAGAGAATCTCTCTAAGTTTCTATTGTAGAAAAACGTATGTAACAAGGTGTTTAGCTAGCTCAACTTAATTTCGTAACAGATGACAACACTTCAGGAAACATTTAACTCCAAACAACAATAACTAGTTATTTTATAGCCATACTGCTCACAGCGACCACTTTCCTCTGAAAGTGGACCCATTAAAACAAGAAGACACACAAAGATGATGATGTCATAATGCGAAACTAGATGTAATCGCAACTGCACACTCCCGGTTGTTGCATAGTTTTATCAAAGGTGCTTTGCTGTAAAGCCTAGGTCTCACTAGAGCACATGGTCTTGATATCAAATCGAAATTTAATGAGCTGTCAAGTTTACAGCAGTTGCCTGATGACAAGTGGCAACAGAGAGAAATAAAACAGTACCCGGCACTTAACTTGTATCCTAATATGGACGAGTCCTTACATTATTGTCACTTATAAAGCAAACTGCAAATATAAGCGCAAGTAATTAAAACTATTACTAAATGTTTTACGATCCTACGTTGTACACTTTGTAACTCGGAAACTGTGCTCTCTTTAGAGCGAAATGATTAATTACGACTTTAACGTGTAGCTAAGCGGTTATTGAAAAGTTTGAAGTACGTTGTAGAGTTTTTATGTAACGTCTGACGAATAAAAGGCACTGAGAAAGTCAATTTGGTACGATGTGTTCATGGGGATGGGCAGTAAGGTTGCCGAAATCCCTTTAGATGAAAGTTTAGTAAGTTAGCGGATTAGACGGCCCTCTCCTCTCCAGGGTGGATTAGAAACGTCGACGACATAAAATTATTAAGAGTACGGACAGCAGCATCTTTTCTCTGAGTAAGCAATCATCATTCTGTATGCCAATCGTCCACTGAGATGGCTATAAGAACCCCACGCTCAGTAATGAACGAGATCCTAGTGATGATGTCTATAGTTATTTCCGAGCAGCATGATCACCTACAACAGCGATTAAATATTTACCTACTTACTCAAGCATCGCGAATGAAACAATACACGTCATGTCTTACTTGAAGTTAATCCAACAATAGAATAATAAAAGCAACACAACGAGGTTTGTTGGCACAAAGCACATAAATAATGAATGAATATCAACACTCTTTTATTTATAGACCGTTTAGAAACTTATTAGATTCTATTCACGCGAATCGGATGAGCGGTGTGCGAGATACCATGACAAGTATTCTGAGGAGACAGGAGGGTGACCGTTAGTGGACGTGCCGGAATCTGCCGTGTGGGTACCGTTACCGGGCCGGCCGATCGATGTGCACCTTGATGAACCTTCGCAAACAAACGCCAAGTGATTTTTTGGTACGGTATTCAAATAGCCTTACGATCTCAACCAACCAGTTTGTGAAATTAATCTCCGATGATGCGAGCTGTGAACTCGTGCCGAGAACAATTTTATGGCTGATTAATTTTTTCATAAAATTCGAGACTATTAGCGTGGAATTTATTGCTTACTAGATTTTGTTCGAGAATCCACTAAAGTTCGTAAGCTACCTGACTTTTATTATTTTGATAACATCAACATTTTTGACGTATTTTGGTGAGATACTTACGTACTTATAGACTTTATTTGACATCTTCGAAGTTAAGGATGGAATATGAGTGAAAGTTTTCAGAAACTCATTAAAAGTAGTTTTTGAGAGGCTGTACCGACCTGAGATCAAATGATTGGTAAAGTTATGAATGTTTTAATTTTGTTATTCGTTTTTGAAGACTTGACATTTACCTTCTTTACAGGAAATAATTTCTTAAGAAAACATTCTGTAAATGTTATAAACAACGATAATAATAACGATTATTAATAATCAATTTGAAAACAATGCCTATATTAAGCAACGCCCACACTTCAAACATAAGGAAACTCCACTAATTTACTGGGTTAAGTTTACGGACCTTAATAATGCCATTTATAAGGAGAAACTTCCAAGTTTTTGAGGCTCCCCGGCTTACAAACAGGATCTCAATTTAATTTCCTTCTGACTATACCTAATAGATTTCACTGACATCGCGATAATAAGAACTTGTTGCTTTTTCCGACGTTTTTCTTCAAGTTATTTAGCGTTCGGCCAATGGCTAGAAATCTCGGAGAGTGTTTACAGCTGGTTTCAATAGCATCTATTAAGAACATCGATGACGGATACCATTACCAACTGACCGTGAAAATCTGACGTTTTCTCTGCGCACGGGTACTCTTTATACTGTGGGCCAGTGAATCAGAGACTTGAGTTTGAGGTATGTAGGTAATTGCTTTTTATGAAGAACCTGTAAATTTATAACTGAGTTAGTTTATACTGTAGAGATGCAGGCAACCTTGGTAATAATAAGATACACTCTAATACGAATAATTGAGAGGGTAGAAAACAGGGGGCCTAAAAAGGCCACTTTGGCAGAATCATAATAGGATAACAATATGAATCATATTAAAAATCGTAAAATGGTCACAAACTGACAATTTATAATATGAAGTGTGTGCCATCATATGTGTGTTATCATATTACTTTCAAATAACTTTTAAACTATAGAAATAAAAAATAAAAAACCAATTTGATTAATAAAAACTGTAATGAAAAATTTTCCGATAAAATTACGGTTTTTATTTTATGAAACTTTACGAAAATTAGAGGAATTGCTAATGATCTGCTGGGAATACTGGAAATGAATAGCTTTTAGAGGTATTGCTTAAAGTGGCCTTTTTAGGCTCCAGTAGGCGTCAGATTCGACTGACAAGTCAAGATTCAAGGATAAAAATGCTAGAACGATTCCGTAATAATTAATTATTTCATCTGAAAGATATTGTTTGATTGATGTACCTCTCCTACGTATGGTGGAGGCTCCGGGTACCTCTCCTACAATATACACACATCACAAAATTCAGGATTCTTAACAAAAAAAAAATTGGCTTTCTGTTATTACTGAAATATATATTATATCACTTTTAGTCATTACTAGCTGACCCGGCAAACGTTGTTTTGCCATATAAATTATTTCTAGCTTCCCGGCGCTACTTCGTTCGCGTGGTGTCCTACCCTACTCCTACCCTACTCCTACCCTACTTCTACCCTACTCCTAACCTACTCATACCCTACTCCTACCCTACTCCTACCCTACTCCTACCCTACTCCTACCCTACTTCTACTCTACTCCTAACCTACTCCTACCCTACTCCTAACCTACTCCTACACTATTCAAAACCCTCAATTTAATACGTGCTTCAATTCGAGTGGACCCGAGTCTACCGTACCGAAGGGACGATCGTCAAATGTTTGACAGGAAAGTACGTAGAACAGTTTATATGAGAAAATGAAATTGTTGTTTTTACTGTCTTCCTCGCAATTTTTCCAATTTTTCCATATTGTCTCACCGTTTAAACCTTCCCTGGACTACGGCAAACATTTCAAACCAAAATCGGCCCAGCCGTTCTCGAGACAAACGAACAGCAATTGATTTTTATATATATAGATACATATATATAGATAGGCATAGCATTACAGAAGTGTGCACTTACACAAAGGTTCCAAAAACTGAACAGGTATTCAGGTATCTATTTATACCTCTCGCGTCCGGCCCTGGTTCAAGCCATGGTCCGGGGCGAGAGGGAGTGGGAGGCGGTCACCTCCTTCTGCGAAGCAGTCATGCTAGCGAAGGAGGTGGCGGGATGGGCGAGGGAGAGATCCTCACGCATCAGCCGCCGAGGGAGACGCTCCGGGCGTCGGGAGCCGCGTGACGACTCCCGGCCACCGTAGGCGCGGGCCTGCGGGCGGAGAGCAATGGGTAGCTCTCCGTCCGATCAGGACCAGGCTCGTGCCGGACGGCGCGTATGTGTTCCACGCGTGCCTCAAAGAGATGTCAGCGTAGTTGACGGGGCCCGACAGGGCCGAAGCCTGCCGGGGTAGCGGGATCGTCCGAAAGGGTTACCGCTGCCCTGGTACATAAAAGGCTATGGAAGGAACACGGGTGGGTTTTAGTCAGTAAGAGTCTGACACTCCCTTCTGCTCCACCCAGAGCGGGACGGGTCGTTTGATGATTTCCCATCCTCAAAAAAAAAAAAGGTATCTATTTATTCGTAGTATTTTATTTCCCTGCAAAACAAGTTCGCCTAATTCAGTATTATCTATATCTATACTAATAATAAAGCTGAAGAGTTTGTTGGATAAAAAAAATCTTTTTGCAATTAGTAGCCCAAATCTTGAGGAAGTCTATAGGCTACTTAACATCAAGCTATAACCCTTAAGAGCCGAGCAAAAGCAAAAAATCAGAAAAAACACTAAGCGAAAACGAAGTAATAGCGCGGGCGATGCGATGCGATGAGGTTGGTCGGAGGAATTAGAAATTTCACGCGGACGAAGTCGCAGGCAGAAGTAGAAGTATTTGTATAAGAACAATCGAGTACTTAGATCTCCTTGCTCGATGAAGCGCCAGCTCGCGCCGTAGCTGAGCCTGTAACTTTTAACCCCCGACTGTGAGCTCTGAGATTGTTTGGGCCTTTCTTCTCAGAGATAGTCCTACGAAACGCCGTGCTCATCAAAGCATTAATAATAAAAATTCGATCCAGCCTGTCCCATCTTGCTGCCCTATCTCAGCGACGCCCTAAGCCGAGGTTTGTACCCCACAGGGGGTGCCCTTAGCGTGCAGTCGCTTAGTTTTTAATTAGTTTTAAGCCCTGGCTGGAGGCTTTAAGTTTACTTAAGGCAACCACGGGATAGCCCGGTTAAGTAGTCACGACCTCTCTTGGTCAACTACGAGATACCATTTACAAAAACAAAAAACGTACTTAGATCGCCGTTTTAAAGGCCATACAGCATATTATCTCCGCGAGCCGTCCAACTCAAGCAAACAGGTGATACTTTCTTCACTGCCACGACTGGTCCGTGACGGAATAAATCGGAACGATTCACTTGCAGTCAATAATAAAGAATTATGAGTGATTGCGTAGCGCAGTTGCTAATACTTAAGGAATTGGACTTTGGGGCCATGCCGCGTATAATTTGAAAGGTATGAATTAATGAATGCTATTTGTTTTATTAAGACATGTTTAGAAAGGTATATGGGTGGCTTTACATAATTTATTACGAGATTATCGAATTATTGCTAGTTTAATACCTCATACTTCTATTAAATTAAGTTAAAAGTATATAGAGCACTGGTGGCCTAGTCGTAACGGCTTACGAGTTGTAGGTCGTAGGTTCGAACCCAGCCAGGCGCTTTACTTTGTGTAAATTATTTCATCACTACTGCTCTCAAAACGGTGAATGAAAATATCGTGAGGAAACCGGCATGTCCTAGAACCAAAAATTGGAAGACATGTAACATCTACCAACCCGCACTGGGCCTGCGTGGTGGATTACGGCCTACTCCCTCTCATCGAGAGCAGGCCTGTCTCCCAGCAATGGCTGATTATGCTATTATTATTGTGATCTTTTATCACATTTTATCATATTTAATGTTTAAAGCTGTCGTTGCAAATTGATTAAGGTATTCATAGTAAAAATAACTTTAATTTTGGAAGTTGGTGTCTTTGGATCTGGTATTTGAGTTTTTTGTCACCAACTTCTGAAATTAAAGTTATTTTTCATTTTGTAGTGATTTTTTTGGAAGTCGGTTTTTTTTCAATTTTTAGGTATGGTAGGTACCTTCCCCACACCAATTCGAATACTACCTGCCATGTAAACAACAGTGACTGGAAATATTATAAAATCATTAAGATACACAAAGTGGATTAATTGGCTTTCGGGTGACTATGATTTCCTTTTGTGTTTGTTTTTATTAGCTGTAAGTCCTCCATGTACTAAAATAAATAAATACGTATTATCGAAGCTAACTCAAAAAATACCCAAGCAAAGTTAATATAATGTATATGGGACCACCCCTGAGGCATACCCTATCCATTAAAAAAATCACCGAATTTTCCAAATCGATCCGCAATTGCGGAAGATATCGCGTAACATATATATACAAAAACAAATACAGCACGAATTTAGAACCTCCTACTTTTTGAAGTCGGTTAATAAGCGAAAAACATTTTTTTTTCTTATTTTTGCGAGTCGTCAGTTCTGAAAACAATCTGAAAGTTGTTCTAATTTCAGTGAACGCTTTTGACACAGTAGTGACAAAACTGTTTTCAAGAAAGATTTGGCATCGTTATACTTTTCGTTTCAGTTTTAGTTTTGATTGCCAAATCCTAGTTACAGGGCGCTCGTACCGAGTACGCAATAGATCTGGATGAATAGTTTTTTGTACTTTATTATTTAAACGTGAAAACCAATCTCTTTACTACTGCTTCTTGTATTATATCTAGTAAAATAAATTGTTAATTCTGGTTTTCTATTATGGATACAAAATTCTATAGCATCGTGTGTGTATCAAAATAATATGATTAATTGTATTTTTATAGTGAGATGAGCGTATGACTGTCTTTTGAGTAGTTGTATACTTTTGAGTAGTTGTATACTTTTGAGTAGTTGTATACTTTTGAGTAGTTGTATACTTTTGAGTAGTTGTATACTTTTGAGTAGTTGTATACTTTTGAGTAGTTGTATACTTTTGAGTAGTTGTATACTTTTGAGTAGTTGTATACTTTTCCTTACTGTGTCTTTAACTAATGTTGGCCGTTTTATGATAAAATAAATAAATAAACGATTTTGATTAACAAAAGAAGCCAAACAGCAGCTTCAAAGAACTCATGTTACTTCAGTACAATATCGCTCTTTAATGAACTTTATATTTTTGCATAAATTAGGTTCCTCACGATATATTACGAGTAATTAATATGCAAAGATTTAAAACACGTCCCAAATTGTATTTAATTATGTTTTCAAAAGCATTATATTTTTCCATCAAAGTAAATGAGGGGTTAATTACGAGTGTTCGTCTTCGACCCTCTAAATTAAAGATAAGATATTAATTTTGAAGGTTTATGCGAATATTAAGTTGATTAGTTTCCCCCATTTTGATTTAATACAACATAAAAATATGCCATAGGAACTGAGGGGGACTATTAACGTAGATTTATGATCATATTATTCAACTTAACGAGATCGATATTAGTCCAATATAAATTAGGTGGTGTCTGCTTCTGATTTTTAATCACGTAATAAAATATGCATCTGTCGAAAGCTGAAAAGAAATGAGATTGCTGTCTTTATGCTGATTTCACTAATTAGACTTCGATTTTATGACCTCACAGTTGATGAATTAACATTTATATAAGATATTCGATTACCGTATTGTTCAGATCATTTACTCTGAATAATGTTTACGTTCGCGACCTCAAAGGTTAAAAATACAGCCTTTTGATGAAAGGAATCCATTGATACGTTTGATGTGAGATACCTGTCTAAGCCTGTTTGTTCACTGAGTTAGGGATTTCTGCTGACAATAGAATACAGAAACCCGGATGATGAGAGATGTGAGTAAAATGCTTTGTGCTTATTTCCCTCAGTAAACGTTTGTTATATTTATTATTTGATCTGATCTCCCGGTTCTTAATCTGAGATCCCGGTTCTTGATTTATTTTGCTTGTTGTTAAGGCCGCGTCCTTTTTTTTTTTTTTTTTTTTTTTCTTGGTGGGAAATCATCAAATGACTCCTCCCGCTCTGGGCGGAGCAGAAGGGAGTGTCAGACTTTTACTGACTAAAACCCACCCGTGTTCCTTCAGTTGCCTGTGCCAGGGGCCACGGTATCTCTTTCGAACAACCCGCAGCCCCGGCGGCAGGCCGCGTCCTTCAGTCGCAAATGATTTTATAAGAACATTACTTTCTCCTTGTTACGTGTCGATTTTCGCTTGTTGTAATCACTTTCTAAATGACTTCGAATTTGCTTCAATTGAAGATTAATGACAAAAAGAAAGATGTTCAGTGACTGTCCTGAAATAAACAGTCGTTTAAGAAACAAATCGGTGGCTAGTACGACTTGAACCACGCTTCGATCAACGTAGCTACAAAGAGGGCTATTCTGCAAAAAATAAAATAGGCAATTTCAGATGCTCTAGCGGGCGGGAACTCTCTGCAAATCGATGAAAGGCTATGAGGAAGTCTGGAAGATTGTCACCATTGAATAATGTGTGGATTGAGGGAAAAGTTGCCCATTCTGCCGGAGGCAGGCGGGTCGGGAGTACGGTGTCTCCGTTAGATTTCCTGCTGGACCGCCCCAATGCGGATTTTACTTGCGACAGAGCCAGATATAAGGAAACACTTTGGAAATCGAATCATATATCTTTAAGCTTTCCAGACTTTGTCTGATTCATCGTACATTTTAGTCTCTCATTAACAAAATGTTTGAGTCCGTAATTACGTAAGTTATATTCAATTTGATAAACGGCTCACGAAGAAGATGAGGTCGAGTTATAATGATCATATTATTAGGATTGTTAAGTCTCATCGTCCTTGACGCTCTCTGCTAGGGATCTGGCAATCTTACCTTCGAATTTTAACTAATCATAAATGTAAATAACTCCTAGATTATTGAATCTATCGTGATTTACTGAGGTTTGATTGGAATTTAATTTTAGTTGTTTGTCGCCCGAAGCTTTGCGTAGGCGAAATTGGAAAAGTAATATTTTAATAGAAGACACTGTAATTTATCATTGTTGCTACGGAAATATCGACAAGGAAATCGAACGCGGTTTTAAAGGTAAAAAGGACAGTTATATAGTAAGTAGTCGAGGATGAGGATACTACAAGCTGTGTGACCTTAACAAAAAATAAGTTGAGATATTTTACTGTTGAAATGTTATGTTATTTTCTATTTAATAAGGTAGGTATTATCCTCATTAGACTTGCTGCTTGACCATCGATCTATACGATCGTTCCGTATACGTAACTTTTTAAACGAGTCCTATTATAAGTTTCACTCCTATCCTCCAATTTGCGATTCGTTTAATCTCATTTGACTCCGAAACTTATTTTACTAGGTTTTTTTATCGCCGGTTGTCGGAGTATAGGGCGTTGACTTCTTATAAAGTTGTACAAAAATACGTTACATTTAAACTAACAAATTGGTCGCTTTCTAGGAAAACGACCCGTGTCAGATTATTTATTGTACTGACAGAATCGTTTCACTTAACTACAGGCACACCTAGTTTTTAACGTAACAAGTTAAAAAGAAGAAATATATCTATTTTGGGATGTTTCTTTGAAAAGAAAATGTTCATGATTTTTCGTATTATAACTTCTTCTAATTATGTTTAAGTTACTTACTAACTTGGGATGCTTTTGTTAAAGTTAACCAGAATTAACGTTCACACGTTGTAGCAGTTTATCATAGAAAGTATATATAGCTATTTATTGCTAAGAAATTAAATTTTAACGTTGACATTAAAACTTTTATGTTAAAATTAATGTAAACGTTAACTTATGTTCTCTTAGGACACGTAGAGTCGCAAGACAGTCAACCTGGTATACATATGCTTGCTTCGTAAATGCACGTCGCGGCCATATTTCATACAGAACGATACAGATGGCTCAATTTTATTTTACCAATGTTTATGTTTTCTCACCATTTCTGAAATGCAAATGCTTGTTTGCTGTTCCAACCTCAGGTACTGCAAAATACAAGCCATTATCTAACTTTCACAAGTACCTATCTTATCATCTTTAATTTTATTTATGTACCAACTTTCCTGTCTAGACGTTGTCATCGCTCATAAAAAACTTTAAATGACATTCAACATTAAAATAATTGCAGATTCGGTTAAAAGTTAAAGGACTAAAGTCGGTTTAGTCATACTTACATCATTCTCTATGACAGAAATGTGACCACTCAAAAATATTCTTATACCAATTAGGTGATTCAGACAAACTTACCGGTAAGAAATCCGGTAACCTCATACATTGCAGTCCTTGTTCACGAAAGGCCACGGTCATGACACGGCACGTAACATGTTCTCAGCATTTTAACGAAAGTGATGGACACATAACCACATCGTGACGATTCGTGACGATCCATAACAGCGGTTACATTATGTTGCGTAAAACATTGATTGCATACAATGAACTTATGGAGTTACGGCTAATTCATTCATAGATGACTTTAGATGACTCAATGTGGCCCACGCATCACCTCTGCGTTTTAGTGTTGTTGTAATAATTGTTGTATTCTTGCATTGTTATCGTTTACGATTTGTTCGGTGTCACTTTCAGTGGGCGTTGTTGCATATGCACATTCGAATTGAGAATTTATTAAGTAGGCAGATAGATTCGTCACATTGTACCTACTTGTATTTTATATTTTCGAAGTGAACCTTTTAGGCGGCGATTCTATAATAGGACGAGAATTGAGAGTGAAATTTCAAGGACGCGTCACGTTTAGGCTCATTTCGTTACATGATAGAGAACAAAGATATCTCTCTCTGTCTCTCACACGAAATCTCTCATATACCTTATTTTTTTAGAAGTTTTATTTCTATCACGTGTACGGTGCTGCACGTGTTTTTTTTTAAATAAAATATTATATCTTTCCTTCTTCTGTTTTTCAGGAAATGATAGTAACTACTAAGGTACTGACGCCTTTTTAGTTTATTAAAGCTGGTTTCCATGAAATTCAGTACAGAGAAGTCGGTTATAAAACAGCCGATGCATTCTGTAAAAAATCTTACCATGAACACTTAGGTGAAGTGAGGTTGAGGTGAGCTGTCATTCCACCTGTTGCTAGGGATTGACACTATTGACAGCTGTGAGATTTTTACAGAATTGACCGGCTGGTTTCAAAACGTAATAAAGACGAAGCAATGAAAATTGCCTAGAAATGCAGTAAATACCTACATTTACGTGCGGTAAATATAGGCATTCACTACATTTCTATGCAATTTTCATAATTGTCGTTGTATGCAATGAGCAAACAGGTTTTATTTAATTGTGCTCGTAGACTGCTCTTTGCACTATTGCGATATTGAAACTGGATATGTTATAGCTTTTCGTGTTACCAACATTTGATAATTGGCAATAAATAAGCATTTACTATGACAATATTACTTTGGGCATAATGTTTTAGATGTGATTATTATTATAAATTTACTGAAATAAACGAAGCAAAACGAGTATGTAAGGCTCTGTAGCAGGTGGCGTCCTGTAGTTTCTGCCTACCCCCATGGGGTGAAGGCGTCAGTTTATGAACAAATGCCAGTAGGTCAAGCTACCCGAAACTGTCAAATTTTCCCAATCAATGTTGAACCTTAATATTTCTGCAATAAAGTTGAAAATCTATTAAAGAAATTTGACAGATTGTAGTAGCTTGATGTGCGGGCGTCTGTGTACCTATGTATGTAGTAAAGAAAGTACTAATTATTTCAAAGCATTTGACCTAATGAGGACCCGGGGCGGAAATATGAGGTTTTAGAATGGCCTGTTTCTGTGCCGAAATATAGATATAAAACAAAATAGTACGCAGGTCTGTATTATACAAACATGATAGGTTCTGTTAGTGCTTAGCCAAATTGAATAAAACTTTATTTCAGGCGAAGTCCATAGTTTGTTAGTATTTTGATGTTAGTAACAATAGTGCTTAGGTAGCTTGGGTTAGTATTGTTAGTTTTCACAAATTAAATGTTATTTATTCAGTCCTATTAAATTTATTTATTACTAGAAAGAGAGTAGGGAGGCCTTGGCCCGGCAGTGGGACATTAAAGCTCAAAAAAAAGTCTTATGACTGTCGCCACCCAGTGTCCCTGCCAGGGACAGTCCGCTCTAGCAGCGATCATTTTCAGAATGCCACTGATGCTGAAAACTTTAATATTAGTTGGCTGACTTAACATCAGCTTCTTTCCCCCTTAATACCTTAGGCGTTGGGCTATTATAAATTAAACCAAATCGTAATTTACATAAGAAACCTATCGTAAAAAAAAACATAAAACCTCCATTTTATTGCAGTCATTAAGTGAATAAATAATAAAATGCTCTTGAAAACGTGAATGTGCAAGTAAATTAGCAAGTTAAACAAACTACTGAGCGATAATCTGATTTTGGAGTTTGCCCACGACCCTTTCACCGAGTCGTAGCATCTAAATTTAACTTAACACGACTACTTAGCTAGGTATATTCAAACATTTAAAGGCTGAATGTAGGTAAGTTTAAATCCTACCAGTAGAGTTCTATTTTGGTCCTATAAAGCCTATAAATAAAGACCTACTAACTGTTACGGATATTAAGTTATACGTAGATATAAAACCCTACCTAATTGAACTTTTTCATTCTTTGTAATAAATATCCTTGAAAATTGTGATTAATCACAATACTAAATCACTTAATTTAGCCAATTGACCATGAATATTTTTTAAGCCTAGTAACTTGGTTAACTGGCTGTGAGAGTCGGGGTCAAACGTTACCGACTTGGGAGATGCTAAGGTCAAAACATTTGACTGTCGGGTCAAGTTATAATAGGGTTGATGACTGCTTTTTTTTTAAATTTTAATGTGTAAAAACTTTTTCTTTCCAAACAATATTTTAAAAAAATGTGAAAGTTTAAAAAATGCCAAGTTATAAATGTTTTAAAATTATTGCTAGGTATATGTAGATGACACCATCATAGAAGTGACGTCACGACTATGTAACTGAAATGAAATTGTTTATTCTGTAAATAGGACATCGGAATCACTTTAACAAGTCATAGAGGTCGGCGTTACTTATCTGACTACTCTGAGAAAAAGTACCGAAACAAACTACTTAGGTAGCGCCATGCATTGTCCATACCGCGCGACAAGGACGCGAATAATGCCTCCCAAAAACTTTTAAAGCGTGTAGTTTCTCCACATTTTCATCAATTCTTCTTTGAAATTACATTATTTCTTCGGACGTTTCTAATATTAATCTTTATTCCTATTGCGACTGATTTTTAGAGGTCAAAGCTATTCGCATATGCAATATTTTTTTTATAGAATAGCCTTCCACATTTTAGTTTGAAACCGGCTCCGATGTAATAAAAAGACTTGTCTTAATTCGATCTAAGCAAGTTTTCAATGACGGTCACGTCTGTCACCGCTTGTGCAAGTGTACCACACGATTGCAATAAAAACTTTGTCGAAAACTACCTGTTATAAACTTCCTCATGTTTTTTGTTTGATTTGTGGATAACTTTAATTGATTTAAAGCAATGTAACGTTTACAAATTCTTTCATAACAAAAATGTCTTTGAATTGACTTAAGTTTTGTAAGCAAAAAGTTTCGACTCAAGAAAAAATGATAATCATCGTCTTTTTAGTGGTTAAACATTTTCTTTCGACGCTACAATTAGCAGAGTTCAACGACATTTACTCGTTTTAAAGAATTCATTTTTTTATTGAAAATAAGTACTCTAAGTTAATTCAATTGACCAGATAAATATGAGTTGACAGTATCAGTTAAGTCGCCTTTCACTAGCATTTACGGAATGTCGTTCGCAGCTCAATTTTTTACATGGATTTCAACAGACTAATAGATTTGTTTCGTTTTATCACGTTTAAACTTTCATCTATAATGATAGTGTAGTATAATAGCGTTAAGCTCGTTTTTACTGTGACACCAATCAGCACACAGATTGAGACTATTATCACTTTTCCATTACACGAAGCAATCATCCTTAGTACGTGTTACGCAGATGTGTTTTGATTCACGTGTGTCTCTCCATTCCTCCATTATCGGCTGAGCTGCTTTCTAGGCCATTATTAGCTAGTTACCTGTGGGTTAGGGGTGGGAGTTTTAAGCGCGTAGTGGCTAATAGCTATCTAAAACCGATGCGATCTAAATTCGGTAGCAGCAGTAAATTCGTGGCTCTTAATGGAATTTCCGCATCAGAGAGCGGCGCGGCATGCGTCCGGCCGCGGCAACATGAACACGGCCACGCTGGGGTTCCACCGGCTACTAACACCCCGCCACGAAAAAGGTACAGAAGGTCAGTTCCATACAACGAATGAGAACGCACGCACACATAGACACGCGTCTTCACACAGCCAGTGCAAGCGCACTTCCGACTGTCATTCGTTTGACAAGTTAAGATCGCCGTACGTTGGCGTTATGTTGTGGGTGCGCCTGATTTTGCTAGGTATATGGTGAGAGCCTTCTGTATTTATATACTTTGTGACTCTGCCCCCCAACCCTCATATTAATCCGATTAATTTCTAAACGCACTTCCAAAAAGGTGCCAGTTAATGATTTTTGCTATTGGCATTTTGACATCCCAAACCCAACACCTTTCTCCCGAGGGTGAAATATGACCCTACGTTTTATTCTACAATGAGCAATGAATATTAATAAACAAAATAGGAGCTGAGATGGGTGCATAATTCAAATTGGATTCAAACGGCATCAATCTTCGTTTCTCGTAAGTTTTCAGATTGTCTTTCGACAAATGATGGAAGGGGAAGGAATATTTTTTTTAAGAACTTCTCAAAATAACTGAGTACAACAAACTATCCTTAAATGGTATGTAAATAAATATTGCAGTAACCAAACTTTAAAAGCATTTTACGGTGAATTGCAAAGTGTTTTTAATAAAATATTGAAACAGTTGGGATAAGGCGGTAGTGGTGATTTCGCTTTGATATGAAAACATGTAGCGCTCAATGAGGCCGGCCTGCTGTGCGTAATCGATTGTATAAACATTGATTTCCAATCTGAGTTCCCCAATCTGAACATAACATACGGAGCTCAAATAAAGATATCCGCGTTCAGTACGAATCGGTGCACACAGCTCTTGGTTTGATTTTAATCAAAAGTTTCGATTGGGCTGCCAACCATCCGGTCGAGTGCAATCGCAGCGTACGTTTAGCTCGCGCCGCTGCCACTATGATCGGGCTTTAATGACTGCACCCGAAATGTGTGTTCAATCTAATGCGTATTTGCAGTTCCATAATTGTTGAAAGTTTCAACGTAGCGATGTACTGTGCGAGCCGCGCTTCTATCTGCTCCCTGACATACATGTAACTCGTTATAAGTTTAGCGGCGGCGCGGCGCTCCCACCCAACTGCCTGCTCCGCGATCCTTAATGAGAAAACCATAATAGGTTTCATTAAGTAATAAATATAATTCATAACCATTGTAGGTCGGATTCATTCGAACACGTTTTACTTTCCTTGGCATTTCCTAACGAGTATTTTCAAAGAGAGCCTTAATGAAAAGTGAAGGTAAATCTCCACGGTCCCTGAGCCCACATTTAAGTGAAATAAAAATAAATTGTACTCAAAGTGGGATAGCCGCTCAAATTAAGCACCTGAATAAATTGTGTGATAATCCGTAGCAGTCTTTTAATGCTTTACGAAGCCGCCGCCCGCGCCGCCGGCGCCGCCCGGCGACGGAGTCATGCGGAAAGAATAAACGAATAAGATAATGATTACTCCCATTTCATTACTTCTCTTGATCCTAGTAATTGAGGAAATTGGGTCGAAGTGTGATAAGAGAGAGTATCGGGTGTTATTGGGCTGGTTCCATTAGGGACCTCTTAATCGTATTTAACGCCTTTATCACCTGGGGTGCGCAATGGTCCGTAACGGGCGAACATAAGGTGCAGAATTTTCGGGCTCGCAGTTAATAGCCCTGTTCGTACGCTCTTATTTTCTGAAATGCTTCAGTTCTATTCACAGAATCTATTTACATAATCGCACCTATTCAACTGTTGTTAACAATGCGAGTTAATATGTGTACGCAGTGGCAGTCTCTTCTGTGTTGTGTAGCATTGTGTTGTCCTAACATTTTCGTAGCACGCGGAAAGCGGAGGGTTGGTCGAGCTAGTGGTGTTTTAATTTATATTTTTTCTTCTCATTCCCGAGGCTGGGCCGAGAGTTCATAATGGACAAAACATTAGCTCGGCCTACTTTGGGTGAAAGCTTTCAGGGCTTTTCGACTCATCTTGCGTTAACATTCGCGTTGAGTTCGGAAGCATTAATAGTATGCCATATTTCCCGAAAGTTTTTCATACAAAACACTCAGACGTTTATAATAGTGTTGAATGTGTTCGACATAACAAATGATTGGCGCTTTATTACATCAATTTGAATTAATTCGTTCCGTAATTAAGCTCTTGGATTGATAACCTGACGAAAGTTTGTATTGTTAGAGTAGTTTGCTTGTTAGTTTAGATAAGTATGGATATTTATTAAATCGATTCCAATTAATGTCGATGATGTTATAGAAGCTGTTAGTGTAATTATTATAGTTAGGTATTAAGTTTGATTGGTGGGGCGGCAGAGAAAGTGGCTTCAAGTGAAAACCGCAGAAATACCACCGGTTCACTTTCCTATGAGGTGTGCATATGGACATGTGTCAGACTGGTTTAGGTATGATGAATTCTACAACTACTGCATATGTTAGATGCGTGAATGTGATACTTTGGTAAACAAACAACTTTCTTTTTATGTAATTTATTTATGGGTTTAATGAACTTGTTTCATTTACTATTATGGTCTTTCATGAGCATGTAGTCATAAGAGTGATTTGCAATTGAAATTGTTGATCTTTCAAAAACAAAACACTTTCTTTTAACCAATTGGATGAAATATGTAAAATGTAGGTCTTATAATGTTATATCGAAGGTTGACTGGTAGAAAATGCGTACGCATTAAGTCCGCCTATACTAGGTACTCTTACAATAAGTCCGCCTCTACAGTTGTGTGCTTGAAGTATTCAATAAATATCGTTTAAACCTCCGTGGTGGTTCTAGCCAAATGTTTTTATGAAAACCGTCTTAAACGAGCGGAGAACATGAGTAACAGCAGCG
The DNA here is from genome assembly GCA_947507525.1 of Apamea epomidion. Classification (NCBI taxonomy): domain Eukaryota; kingdom Metazoa; phylum Arthropoda; class Insecta; order Lepidoptera; family Noctuidae; genus Apamea; species Apamea epomidion. The sequence continues at coordinate 9,654,619 of OX382232.1, forward strand.
TTAGAAATAAAAAGTGCAAATAAAATGTTTAACAGCCGAAAAAAAGCATCAATACTTAACATAAAAAAAGAGTGAAACTCTGCTAAAGAGAAAATGGCTTTTTTGTAGGGAACGTTTATTGATGATTTTCAATATTTACGATGACAGTAAAACGTTGTCAATAGCATCGCGACAACACAAAAGACTTATTTCGTGGACGGTTGCCAGTAAAGGGTATCTAAGATTGGTTGAAGTTGAAGCCAATGGGACGATTTTCATTGATCCATTCGGAAACATAGCTACGAGTCCGGAGATCTGGCTTAAATCCAGCTTTGATACGGGGAAATTACTAATTAGTCTTCTAGTTGTAGTATCTGGATAAACTTTGGGTGTAATTAGGAGGGTTTAGTAACGAAAGATTAGGTTGATCCTAATGCTTCAATCCCTAATCAAAAGCTATAAAGAAATAGAGAAAACGTTATATAAAGTTAGTTCGGATGTTTTTTGGATAATCGTTTAGAGGTCACCCTTGTAACAGTTTTGAATACTACCTGGAATTATTAAGATAAAGTTCACATCCCGAAGCATTTTAAGTTAACGACAAACTAGCATCAATTGCACATCAATACAAGGTTAAACAAAATTGACTAGCGAAACTTCACAGACACGGGTCACATGATAAAACAAGAGACATCTAAGAAATTCCTACAATCACAATCCTATACAAATATAAAGCTTAGTTCATACATAATAACGGTGTCTTGTGGCATTAGGCAGTGGGTACACAGACCGCAGCTATGCGGCTGGTTGCGACACTTGCATCGAAGGTGCAGTACGATGTGGGACACTGGGTTCAGCATACCTACCTTGTACGTACAGTCACGACTAGAAATACCTTACACTTACGCAGGATTCAAAAGCGATTTTCCCCTAAAGTATTGATAGATATGTTATGGTGTTACGAACATAGTATTGTCGATACTAAACTATTATGAAATAGGTCTTTTCTTTAAGTTCCAATCGTTATTTTACGAGAAAATCGCTTTTAAATTTTGTTTAACTGTAAGGTATTTAAACTCGTGACTGTACCAGACATTTGTATTGCTTATTGAACACCTTGCGAATTAGGTATTAGATTGTTTGATTTAGTTGCGATTGAGTCAGGTGCAGTGCAGGCAATCGGCATTGAGAACAGCTGTGTAGGAATTTGCGGTGTAGTTGTAGATGTGGTGTTTATGTTGATGTATTTGCGCCACGAAGGACCAGAAAAATGAAAGGTGGTGGATAAAATTTTAGAAGTATGAGGAACACGGTGTAAAGTTCATTCATACTCTATGGAAAAAGGTCCTCCAACCAGACGGTTATTGTGTCTGGTGGGCAACTGCCCGATGATTCATGTCGGGCGACAGCCCGACATGAATCATCACGCAAGCACAGTTTACCGCGCGACTAGCATATATACGATGGTATATATGCTAGTCGCGCGGTAAACTCTGCTTGCGTGATTTAGGATTTTGCGTGACGTCAGTATGATGGGTAGTTTGCATGTGTCGGTGTAGATGCCGATACAAGATCTGCTGTGGTGAAGGGTAAAAGTTGCCAAAGGGAAGCCGGTTAAAAAAATGCGCTAAAATTTAAATACAGGTACCTACCAAGCGGCCGTATCAGGAAAGGGTCGAAGGGAAAATCGTTTTATCTAAACGTTGTCCTTTAATAATTGGAAGAGGATAAAAGGCAATGTGATTATCCTTGTAATATAAAAATCCTTGTTATTTGAAACATGGTAAGTATAAATTTAGGCTTAAAATCTCAACTACATAGGTATCGCTTTTTTATGAAAACCGCGCTAAAAGACTTGGTGACCCTCGTCACATCGAGTCAACACCCTCGTCTTAGAACAGAAGATAATATGGAAATTTGAAAGAGATTAATGTTTCTCTCAGGTAAATTAATAATATTGAGGGGCCGTTAATTTTGTGTCCAAACGGCAATTTTGTTAATAGGCTTTTGTTTTTGGTATTATGGGCCGTGGTTTTAGATGTCGAAGTTAAAGACAGTGCCATTATAACTTCCAGGTTGATACAGGGATCAATTTAGAACCTTCAAAAGGTATACCCGCAAAGTCTCTAATTTATTATGCTTTTACCAGAGGTACTGTGATGTGGTCTTACGAAAACCAACTCAGCGGTCGTAGTCTGGATCTGAATAAGGTTCAGACTACGACCTCTAAATTTGATTCGGCGATTTTTCTCAGACTAGGAATCTTTTATCCGACTAGGATAGAAACCAATAATATAAAATAATATAAAAATATAATAATAATAAACCAAGAAACCTCGTATAAAAGCATTTATTGAAACTAATTTACAAAATGTACATAATCATATCATCATAATTAGCCTATAATGTTCCCACTACTGGAACACAGGCCTCCTCTAGGTGAGAGGGAGTGGGCCGTAATCCACCACGTGGGCCCAGTGCGGGTTGGTAGATGTCACATGTCTTCAAAGTTTTGGTTCTAGAACATGCCGGTTTCCTCACGATGTTTTTCTTCATCGTTTTGAGAGCAGTGGTGATGAAATTATTTACACAAAGTAAAGCGCCTGCTTGGATTCGACCCCCGACCTACAATTCCCTAAGTCCCGGCCGTTACCACTAGGACACCACTGCTCTCAAAATATACATTATTTATCATTTATCATATTATGTCCGAGAAGTGCTACTTGCCAATTTTACCAATACTGCTAACAAAGCTATACGGAAAATACACAGTTATTGATAGAGCAATCGTTCATATGCCCATTCAAACTTTGAAAGATCAACTTCTTCGAAGAATCAACCAATATCAAAGTATGACTGATAAACATCGTCGATTGTAAAGATACAATGCACTAACATACTCCGATAATCCCGTGGTTTATACTACAAATACGAACAAACTCCATATAGTATTCGACATTTTATTGCAAAAGTTCAACTGCCTCGAATTGAGAAGTTTACGACGCTCGAGTATTGCCTGAGCCGAGGCTTTATCTTTCACACGTCTTCGCACGTAACGACACGTTTTTATTGCACACGAAATTATATTACACACAAAAAATTCACAGTAACACTGACTCATGATAAGAAGTCATTTGCACACATCACGCCAGTAATTCCCGAAGGGTGGGGTAGAGGTGTACCTATAGTACACACACATTTCGCCAGGTTTGTTTAAGTCCTATGTAATAGAGTGCGAGCCTATGGCCGTCCACCGGGCACAAAACCAGACTCCGGAGTAATTCCTTATTTAAAAACCCATTAAAACTTTGCCCGACCAAGGAATCGAACCCTGGATGTCATGCTGAGCAGTAGAGCTTGCAACCACTCGACCAACGAGGCAGTCAGTTGCACACCTCAATGTTAACAATAGAATTAATTACTGCCACACGTAGGTGTAATTAAAGGGCTAACCTTTGCAGCGCGGCCAACAAATAGAGAATAGTGAATAGATCAGAAGTCGGACCTGGTTGGCCAATTTAGGGGTCCGTTGTTCGCTTATTACTTGGCGTAATGTGCCCTTTAACTTTTATGGGCCGAAGTTGTGGAATGAGACTGCCCCGACTCGCAGGGGACTAATATAGGGCAAGAGTTTTATCAGTTCGGAGTTTTGTTTAAATTTGCACTAATTTTAGTGTTGCAGATGTTTAGGTGATTGTTTTGTAGTTGTAGTTTGTGTGGCGGGTCGTTAAACTTCTTCTTGGTCGCGTACCTTATTACTGAAGGGCGTGCCCCTGAAAGGCTTTATGTACGATATACTTTCACCTCGTTCGGTTGTCAGCCTTTCTCTGGGCGGTCGTAACAGAGAGTCCAGTTACTTGGTCTGACCAGCGGTTAGATGACCGTCCGTGAGGTCTTTTCCCGTCTACTTGCCCATCACCATCAACTTTTCAAGATTATCTGGTTCGTTAAACTAAGTTCTCTATTTGTCGTGGGAGTAAAAGACGAAGCTGGAGATGATACGTGCTAGATTTGTAAAAAAAACTTGATCTATGCAAACGGTATTACAGCAAAACAAAAGCAAAATTTTATTTAAAATATAAAGACCACAAAATTATTTCACCATAAATTATTAAACCATTTTTACCATTTATTTTATGATAAATCTGTTTATCTTTTGCAGGTAAGTGAAGACGATTAGAAATAAGTGGATCAAAGAAGTAAGTAAGAACAAATTATTACATTATACTTGAAATCGAGAGACCGAGAAGTTTCCAACTCACCCGTGGCCCTTACTTAAAAAACTCGTCGCGCTTCGTTGCCCTTTAACAAGCGAATTTAAAAACAAAAATTATGAGAGCATTCAAAGAATTTCTAATCACTGTCTTATCGAGGCGACGCACTTTGTTAAAAGTAATTAAGAAGATTTTATCGCGTCAGATAGTGTTGAAAACAGGTTCGAGTGGTTTCAACTTGCTCTATAAATCTAGAACCCTTTACACTTCATAGAATAGCAGTGAGTAGGGTCTTGTAGAACAATTACTCGGGAATATATTACGGGGCGAGGACGAGGCGGTCGCGAGTAATGCCGCGATATTAACTTATCTCAGGTGCGTGACGCAGTAAATATACAGAGTGCTTACTTTGGGAGTGTCAACGGGCCTGAAATAATGTAATGGGAAGCAACCTTATCTTGGCGCATCCACAACGAAGTAAGGATGTCGGAAAACATGGAGAGGGTAACGTATTAACGAAAAAATAAAAAGATGGCCGCAAGCCGAATGATCATCTATCATTAGATTTATTGTTGTGCCAAAAGAATCTGCGCGGTTCCTGACATGGTTATTAAAGAATGGAACTTGACGTCATACTTTATTATCCTTTATAATGGTCTCCGTCAATAGTTGCTTTGTAAGAATTTGAACCGCGTCCAACATTATGTTCCGTTATTTTTCAGCAAATCATATCTGAAATTAATATATGGCGGAGAAGCATATTCTATTTATTTTTTCCCCGCACAAAAACAAATTACAAACTGTAGTTTTGTTTTTTACTTATCTAAATTGCGTCTGCGATACCGAGATATTGGCAGACAGTGTAAAAGCTTTGAAGTAGGCGACACGTATCGGAATGTGTTGGTATTCTCTATTCGTCGAGAAACAGTGAGCATTTCGCATCACGCGCGCGCGAATCTCGTTGTCATTTTGAAAATATTACTTCAAACATCACGTTTTTTATGTACCAATGTATGTAAATACGTAATGCCACAGTAAAACAAAAGTCCTGTTGGCATGTTAAAGACGAAGTAATAAAAGGGAAATTCTCGATGTCCGATCCAACAACAACATTTTATTTCCACACAAGGCTTGCTTTGATTAACGGCCTCGAGGTGGGGACGCCCAAAATTATTGCGAATATATGCGATAACGCAATGCCTCGCTCCGAGGAAAAGGAGGAGTGGAGACCATTGTGCGCTAGCGCTCGCATAAACTTATCTAATTACACGTAATTTATATGAGTCTAAAGAATAAGGAAGGACACTATTTAGAAGGCATTATTCTTGCCATTTATCACGTAATTGCAGGGGGATTTTCTTTATTAAATCCGCTGAACAGATTGTAATTTCCCTCGAATAAATGTTTGCTTTTCCAATTTCAACCCAAATTGGACTGGAACTGACAGGAACGTGAAACCCCAAGATATTATTAATCTCTAATCTCAGTTTAACATAGGCTTTGACTTAATGATTTTGAGGCAAGATCGATCTCGACATCCGTGGCACTTAATCCTTGATATGAGTTTCAGTCGGTTGATCGCCAAGACAATTACGCAATGTGGGTCGTAACCTCTAACAGTTGCTATGTGGCTTAGATTTCAGTAATCTTGTTGTCAACAGGGACTTCGTCCGACCTTCGTGCGAAATTAAGACAACTTTGAAAATACCAACGTATGAACAATTTTGGTTTCAATTAAGACGAGACAAATTGAGTCACGTTTAAAACCGGCAAAGGGTCGCGTAATACGATGAGAGATAAAAAATATCTTCAGGGTAAACGATCTTATTCCATCTGGGGTTTGCGTAGGATGCTTCAAGTGTCTGAAAGGCTCAATCTCTTTTACTTCTTGATTATATATACACAATAAAAGAAAAATTGGCGTAACTAATTGAAAAGCTTTTATTAAGCTCACTTTTTATTGCCAATACTTTACTACACTCACAAACAAACACCACAAAATGTTGTAAGTATACAGGCTGATTTTTTAAAGACCAGCCAAATTTAAGGATGTGGTACAGACCATCAAACTGAACAACTTTCTCCATGGGACCAACATCGTAATCGCGAATAAAAATTCAGCCGTCCCATACATTTAGGTCGAGTAGGTATTGAAGTTTTCTATGGGACAGTTGATAACATTTTCGCGATTACGCTATTTGTCCCATGGATAAAGTTGTTCAGTTTGATGGTCTGTACCACATCCTTAAATTTCAACCAAATTTCTTTAAAAAAAAAAATGTCTTTAAAAAATCACCTGTATATGAGATAGTTTTTTAAGTTAAAAAGAAATAGCGTGGATTCAAACTACTACACAACATAAATATAAGTAACTTTAATCCACTACAAAATAAACATCACGACACCAAATCAGCAAGGCGTTTTATCAGAAAATGGAATCGTTCGACAATTTAAAATGCAAATGTCTTGCAAGACATGTTTATGTAGAAGTAGACTATAAGCCGGTTGTAGAATGTTCAGTCCGATACCGCAGCCAACTAGATAAGCCCTTTCATTCCTCTCTAGCACCCTCCCATTCCTTTTATTTTAAACATTATCTATCTGAGGTCGGGGGTGGAAAAATTAGGCCAATTTAAGCGAACCACTGGACCATTTTATTTATTTTGTTAGAATGCTGTGCTACGTTTTTGGAGTATTTTTTTCTGCGGTTGTCTTTGTCTTTTCCGGTTAGATAGGTGATCTGTTTTCAAATGAGGAAAGTGCCTTTTTTTGCTGCACGAATCACCGTTCTAATTTACGCTAGACTTACATTTTTTTCTCATTGTGTAAAGGTACAAATCTTATAAAAAAAACAAACATTAAACCACGACTGTAATTGCCGAAGAGTTAGGCAGAGGTGTACCTATTGTAAATCCAAGTTTCACTAGTTATGTTTAAGTACCAAGTACTAGGGGCGAGCCATATAAAAAACGTTTTTAAGTACCAATACGCAAATACTCGTACAGAGTGTCTGTATTTGCGTATAGGTACTTAAAAACTAGATACATCCATCACTCTACGCATTCTAGATTCAGATATCGAAACTGACAAAGATATATGTATTCAGACATATAAATGCTAATTCTAAGATCCCTGTTCGAGTAATAAAACTACGAGCGAATCTCAAGGAGCAAGTTTGTTATCAGATAGCGAACCAGAGGCTATATGATTTATTTCTCTCGATAAGACTTTGTAAGGGATGTTTTTGTTGAATTACACAAGGAGATAAAAATTAGTATGGTAGGTAACTTTTTAATGGTCACGGGGAGTTCTTTCACCAACAAGGTTAAATAATTGGTTATTTACACAAGAATTTTCTTCCATTATTTTGTAAGATTTTCTTTGAGTGGAATTATGGACGGGACGTGCAAAAAATTTCTTTGTCAGCAGCTTTTTTTTCTGTTTTCTTTTGTTTTTGGGTGAATATTGTGTGCATAAACTGTTCCTCCGAACCGCACGTTACAAAATTTTGTTTCAGTGCGGTTAGTGGAAGTGCTTAGGTGCGGTTCGAGCAAGTGCTGTTGAAATCAGTGCTCTAAGGGCTGATTTTTCAACAGAAGGACTGCCAAAAATTTAAAATTATTCCTCCGATAAAATTAACCCCGAGTGGAATACCTCCCTAATAAACCTGGGTCAAATAAACTTATTTTATATTTTTTCTTTCTTTAAAATAAGCAATGGATGAAAAAAAAAAATACCTCCTTCGGAATCTGAAGTTTAATAATTTTTCATTTTGAGAAATCGTCAACGAAATGTGATGCTTAAAATCAAAATGCAATTTCTTCGCTAACCCTCCATAAACACTACCTTTTGTTCGCAATTAAGAAGACGGAACATGTTCAACCAAAACACCAAACACGTAAATGCAATCAGCAGATACCTAAGTGCAGGGAACACAAATGTAGACATTACTTATAGGTATGTCTACCTATACTAAGTGAAGTAACTCACCTACCTACTTAGTGTCGATTTCCTAATCAGGGAGGTACCTCTAAAGGCTTTTACTGTTACCATTGTTGTGTCAGAACAACGATTAGCGAAACGCCACCTCGGACATGTCTTTTAACTTTTAAGTGCTTTTTCATTTACCCACCGTCTCAGGTGAGTTGCAAAGGTGTTGCGAATCGAGGCGATAAAATATCGTAAAAATCTAAAAATGGTACGCAGTGACCTCGAGTGTCATACCCGTAACATAGAAACCGTCTACGCTTTTTCAATCGTAGCTATATTGATCACCAGCACTAGCGTCAAAATCAACGCTTCTGCGACTAAAAAAAAGGAAGGGGAAAAAGCCACGAGTAGTAAAGTACGCCTCACTAGATAAACATGGATAATCATAATCATAAATCTGTTTTTATTTCAACATCAGCTGGGTTCCTTTCATAAAGATTGGTCCTTTGCAGCTCTGGGCAGAGAGAGGTGGAAAGAGAGTAGGGAGGACTTTGCCCAGCAGTGGGGCATTAACCACAAATAAAAAAAATAATAAAAAAAATACAGGTATTGATTAATAGAATGCACAATCGTAAATAGAGAATAGTTTCTGAGATAGGAGGATCCAGATTTACAGATCACCCGACTCGCTTAAACAGAGTCAAGATATTTTATAGATATATAGGTATAGATATTTTATAGCTACTGATTGCATTGATTAAGCCCGTATACTTCTGCCATGATATTTATTCCTGTGAAAAAATGGCACAGTCAAAAGACAAATCAAATGAAGGTAGCGCCAGGGTAGCCCGCGAAATTAAAATTTTCTTAAATACGTTTTTTGCAATTTGCAGATCAGTGTCAGGTTGTTTGTTGAACAAAATATGATTCGTGACCGTAACGAGTATTTAGTTACAGAATTACAATCATTAACATCATCAATACAACCCTCTGAGTTTATGTAATCCTATTGATTGAAATTTCATGGAAATAGTTATTCAAAAACGTAAGAAAGTTTTAATTTCGCGGGTCACCTTAGCGCATCCTCCTTAAGCTCGTGAAGAACGCACTGCGTCACACCCTGCCACATGGCAACATCTTTGCTTTTTAAAATCGTTCCTGCCTATCCCACCTCCACAACCCAGTTACTGGGTAACACGATATCCTTGGTAAGACCGGTTGTCACATTTTTGGGCTTCTGATTACCCGTAATGACTGTCAAAGACCTACAATGACAGCCGGGACCAACAGCTTAACGTACTTTCCAAAAATATCGCATAGCTTCGCGTCACATTTCTCTCTCACCTGCTCTCCTAGTACAAAGGTTTAGCCATCCATGAACAATGACCGTGCTTCCTTACAAACCAGTCCACTAGTCACTAGTCAAGTAATCTACTGTCGTTCCAAAGAATCCACTGGAGATGTAAGTGCTATTGTGCAATTGATTTCTGCACTCGCGATGGTAAGTCAACCGATATTTCTTTGTCATAGTTTCTCTGTTTGTTTAAAAGTTTAAAGAGAAGGTAGTGGAAAACGGTTGAGTGCATTAAGGGTTTCGCATCAGCTGGTCAATAAGATGGCTATGTTGTTTTCATGTCTTAGCACGATTTCATTCGGCGACTCATAATATTTTAAGGAATTAAAAAATAATTAATGTAAGGATCGTAGTGTCATCTACGTTATGTACTTTCTGCCTACCACCTTGGGAAGCACGCGTGATTATGTATGTATGTAAAAATAATTTTATTCTAAAACATCACTCATTTCGTTATCAAAATAAAAGCCACTGACCCGTTCTATTTGCTCTACTGCGCGCTGAATTTATTCATTTTAATCAGACTACCTATGCAGCATTCCATAATTTCGCTCTAAAGCTCTATAACAATGAACTAAAACAACCCAACGTCATTTGGCAAGTGTTAATATACCCGGGGTTTGTTGTTTTACTCATAATTGGCTATAAACTCATAATTCACAGAAAACAAAAGGCGAATGGCACACGGGAATATCAGCGTGATTCCAATTATCATCGCGAAATTGAGTCGAGCAACTCTACTGGCATACTAGCACCCAGCGACAAACGAAGATTCGGTGTCGGGTTGCGTTCCATTGTCGTTTCCCCGTAGATGTTTGTATAACACCCGTCAATGTTATTATACTCACGCCGCAATGTAGTTCGAAGTATAATAGGACATTTCGTGTTCCGTATTCGCAGTAACACGGAGGATTCTAAACAACGGACTGGCAAACAAAGGCTCATTGCTGGCATTGTTACAGTCGCGACCAGACAACGCCGACTTAATGGTGACATTGTAGGAAACGTTAATTAAACCAACAACGATACAACGAATGTGAGACTTTAAGCCCCACAGGTTCCTGTTTAATAACACTGAAACATGATATTAATATCGTTTGGGAAACAGTTATATCCACTTCGAAATGTGTGTCAATTTCATTTCATTGTCTAGCATATTGAAATGGCACGTGACTAAGGTTAGAAGAAGGTTAAGCTATGCTTGCCGCGGGCAGTTTGTGGATGGATGACCATCCACTATATATCGAAACCCCTCCGTGCTTCGGAAAACACGTTAAACCGTTGGTTCCGGCTGTCATTCATAGATTTTTGACAGTCGTTGGATGGGGAAGCCCAAAAGTCTGACAACCAGTCTTACCAAGAGGTATCGTGTTGCCCAGTAACTGGGTTGCGGAGGTCAGACAGGCAGTCACTCCATGTAAAATACTGGTACTCAGCTGCATCTGGTTAGACTGGAAGCCGACCCTAACATATTTGGGAAAAGGCTAGTCGGATTGAGTGAAATGGCACATTGTTATTTAAGATTCTGAAATTATAACCACGGAAAATAAATCTTAAATCATCTCTTGAACCATAATTACGTATACTGGTTTTTCAGCCAAACTGTCAGCTTGAAAAAAACTCCCTCAGTAAATAATTCCCCACACATAATCTAAAACACGACCAAAAATATGACGTCACATCAAGTGAAATATACGCAAAGAAAATTGGATGATGACATCACCATCTCGTATTAACATGCGCTCCATATTTCACCCGGGAACCGTTCCAGCCGTTCCATTTTTAAAAGTCAAACACTTCACTTCGCCTCTATTAAGGATTCCTGCATAAAAAACGCAGTGTTGCCAACCACAAATGTAGCTGGATTAACAAGATAAAAAAAAAAACAAACACCACGTAAATAAATGGCATTTGGCACAGCGCTACACTTCGAAATCTGTAGCGAACCGAATGGACAATGAATCGACGAAAATTTGGCCCACTTACATAATAATTTTGTGTTCCCAATAGAATACAAACTATTTTTAACTTTATTAAAAGGGAGGTTTTTTGTATTGGAACTGTAGTTTGTTATTATTTTGATGACATTCAATTATAAAAGCGTTTTGTTTTGGGCACCTCGGGAAATAACTGCGCAGGTAACACTTACCAATTATTTAATAATTTTCGACTTAAATCAACAGTGCTACACGAAGCAACAAAAAAAAAAAGACATTTGGTGGCTCCAAACGTTTTTTTTTTCAAATCGAAGTATACCTTAAACGCTTTCAATTTCGTCTTACAAAATACCCAAAGCATTTTCCTCTGTAAATCCACAGTATTGTTGTTCATAAAGATTTGCTATAGAAATATTGCGTATAATGCCGCTGTCCGGGCTGTTCTCATGCCATCCATCATTTCCTTTCACTTCATTAGGCATAGCGTTCAAAATAAACATGTTGTCCGCTAACCATCCGGACGATGAATAACCTCTCTGTGTTATTTACTCATAATACAATGTATTCCCAATGAAATTATGGGTCTTTTTCTGGGGGATGATATTGCGGTATTTTATTATAATGATGCTGCAACATTCGAGTATAAAAGGGAAAAGTTGGCGTTCTGTCAGTCAATCGTGGAATAGTGTCGCATCAAAAATGATGGCTGGAAAGTTTGACGGTTGCCAAAAGCAGTTTAAAAAAATAATTAACGATACTTTTTATAAGCAAAAGCTGCCAGTGTTTTGTCGTTTATATCTACAATAGAACGACGGAATGTATGTAAAACTTGTGGAAGGCTATAAAACGTAACAAGAGACAATAAAGCAAGCTACCGATACGCGATGCATGGAAGTGAACTCGATTCCGTATAAAAATTCATTGGAAACGGTTCATTTCATATCTTTGTTTGACTTACAGTCACATGACATGTAGCTATATGACTTTTATGGTTATTTCGTATCGTGTCATAAAAATGTAGGAGATAGAGTTCTGCAGTAAAAAAAAATCAAATTCTGATACGTCATTTTGTACGAGGAAACTGACTCAAACTCAAACTCAAATCATTTAATTCAACTAAACCAATTACAGGCACTTTTGAATTGTCAAAGGGTCGGTCAGTCACAAAGATGAAGCTAGTTGCCCATTCCAAAGCGTAGATACTATGGAGAAGAACGGGCAAGAAACTCCATGGACACTCTTTTAAATCATAAAATTGTTACAAAAATTCGAAGTAAAATTATTTTTGATAGTAAAACAGATTCAGATGTTACACAAAGATAAAGTCCTATGCATGGTTACAGATATAAAAATACATAATTATAGATGTTGTTAATCTACCGTAGTTTTCAAGAACTAGTGGTGTTTGTTCGGACGTCCATAAAGATTATCTTCAACGGTGCGCAAACTGACAAGAAACAACTAACAACAATAAAAGGACAGCACTATCCTGGAGTGTTTTGCCCTAATCATTACTTGAGATTCAGAAAATAAACAAGAATGTTGTGGACGAAGTAAACAAACAGATCGCTGTAGGTGAGGCGCCAAGTATCATTGGCTCACTGCTGTCGATTCCCACACAGTGCCGAAGATGCGTTGTTTGTTCAAGGCGTTTCGAACAACTTGCGTGAAATTGATATGAAGCTTACAGACGATCCTCTGTTTGCGCGTAGTGAATCGTTATTACAATCGTGATAGGATCTCGAACGCAACGATTTTATTTTTTTATGGGATACAGAATAAGCTTGCGGTGAAATGTGTCGGGGTTAATTTTGTGGGGTTGGAAGTGCGGTCGGATTTAATGTTTTGGTGCTTTTGGTAATGTTATTTGAAATTCGTATTTGCAATAATACATGTACCATGTGTATATTTATGGAGTAAATTATAAAGAGTATTCTATTCTATTCTATCTTGAAAAAGTGCGAAAAAGAATGAGTTACGACTAGTGACGAATTAAAAAGAGAAGGAAGAAGGCCATACGTACGAAACCTCCAATTTCCTTCTTATCACATTTTTATACGCAAAATCGCGGACATAATAAGATTGGCAACAGCCAAACTCCATTTAACTTTAATCCCATTCGTAACTTTACTCATATCATTAGGCACATAAAACACAAAGAAGTCAGAGAATCGGAAACTTACGATGTGTACCCGAAGCGATATAACGTAAGATAGGCAAAGGCACCCTTCCCTTCCGAACCATATACTACCCATTCATTGCCAGGGGTAGCGAAATTTTATTTCAAGTTAAATTGTGTTCGCAACTCAGCTACTTCTTATTTATTGGGGTGGAGTATTGACGCCTCCGGCACATCACACGTGTACAATGCTATCTAATAATAAAGTCAACGCGCCCTTTGTCATCACTACATCCAATTTTGAAATGCATTTCCCCTATTATTTCTTCTCTATGAAGTTTATTATTGAATCAAATGTTCTCTCGGTATTAATCTTTCGCGACTTATTAGCTAGGGGCAAGCCAGGGGGTTTTATTAAGAAATGCAATAGGCCTGTTTGATTAGTGATCGCTGTCAAAGACACGGTCGCCTTAAGCGTTCCAGACATTTCCTTATTTATCTGAGCGTCGTTTCATGTTGTCATTTTATGTCGTATTCAGACAAAATACGTAAAAGCTTATATGGAAACATGTCAAAGTTCATTGCTTATTTTCTAGTTTCCGCGGATATTACGCGCCCAACGACAGCGCGGCTTGTCAGATTCGTGCCCCGTTTCTCGTTTACCTCTATTTTAATTAAGTTTAACAATAAAATGAATAAAGTAGCGGAGGAGGAACATCTTGCGACGTCGGCGAATCTGTGGCGTCCCCACAAGTGTGCCTTGTTTTATTCATAGGCCTCTTTGAATAAAGATGAAAATATTAAGTCTACCCAAGGAAAACGCCGACTGGGGGCTAATGTGGTTGGGGGTTAATAGTCATACATATTAATAGGAAAAATAATATGTTGACCGTGTTATTTTAGTTGACGTGTTCGTCGCAAACAACGTTGAAGTTTCTCGCGTGGGACACAAACATTGTAATATGAAGTTATCCAGACTTGCCCAACAATGTGTTATACAACGTATCCGTAGCTACTTAATACACGTATAGTTCTACGCACGTATTATCATCGTAATTTTTAAATATCTCATTAAAAGGTTCAATTGCATAATAAGGTACCTGAGTAATATTAAAAAAGCCATTAAAATAATTTTTAGGTGCTTTGAATACGAAAGCTAAAAATAAATTTAGAGGAAACGGTCTGCCCAGACGTGACTGCTTTGTTAAAAATAAAAACAAAATGCGTTGGCGAGGGAGCCCTAATTAGTTACCGACTGTATAAAAGCTGGTGCTGCAATGAAACGCGGATGACGACTTAAAACCGTTATCATTTGTTTAGCTATTCATGAAATACTGACAGATTGTACGCCGCAGCCTATAAGTATCTATAGTTGAAAGGAATATGCATGGTGGCTGAAATGTTACAACAGTGGTATTATCACGTTACTGAAACCAGATTTTGCGGCTTATTAGTAGATTCGCACGAATTTACTTGCCCGAAACAGGCGAATCGTCTTCGGAATTTTATGCAATGAAGTTAAAAAAAAAGGTTTATTCGTATACGTTTTATAATATTTAACTCTTACCACTTCTGTGCGCTAGTGTCCTTTTTTCTATACTTTATTGCAAAAATTCTAAATATGCCAAATTTTTTATACATATTTCTGGAATTGTCGACTCGCCCACGAGTAGCCTATAGAAAAATAATATTAGGTATTATATTTAAAAAGTGACGATTCGCCCATTTCGGGCGAGTTAATTCGTGCCAATAGACTAATAAGCTGTAAAAACGTATCATTAGTTGAAAGAAATATGCATGGTGGCTGAATTGTTACAATAGTGGGATCATCAAGTTACTGAAACCAGATATTGAATAATTTTTTTGCACAAAATAAAAGCTTTATTCATTTCTGATTAAGAACGCTCAGTCGGTTACCCGGTGTACATATTAACTAATGTAATCAACAACAACAAAGAAACCTAGAGTTACGGCAAAAAATTCCATACAACAAATAAAGTATCAATAAAAATGTAAATATTATTTTACGTATTCATTTAAGACTTCTGAAGGACGAAAATAAGCAATCATTTTAATGACAGGATCATACGAAATAAATGTAAATATCATAATTGGGGATCGCAACGAATATTCATAGAATTTTGAGAACAGCCCCTTGCTTTTCTCAAAATGGCAAACACTGGCTGACTTGTTTCTTTAAAACTTCGCATTTTCGTGCCAATTATTATGATAGGAATGGAGTTTCTGTCTAACAAAAATGGGAACCAACACAAAAAAAAAACACAAAAAATGTAGGTACAAAATGTAGGTAGGTACAGACGATAGCACCTCAAGCTACTACAATTTGTCAAATTTCCTTAATAGATTTTCAACTTTATCGCGAAAACATTAAGGTTCAAGGTTGATTGGGAAAATTTGACAGTTTCGGGTAGCTTGACCTGCTGGCGTCTGTACAGTATCTAACAATAAAAGGCAATTTACTAAAATAACTGACCATGAACTTTGTAAGGGTTCGTTCTGTCTAGGTCTAGTTAGTCCAGACTTAATAAAAACATATTGTCTGGGACTAATCATAGTTTCTGGAAGGTCGCTATCTATGGAAACTTGCGTAGGCTTTCATTGCCCTCCGGAGAGTTAATAATTATTATGATACTACCTTTTGCTCATATGGAGGTCAAAAAATATCCCACGGGAACGTACCACCGGGATTAAAAGTACCCTATGTATTAATCCAGGTTATAAACTGTGTGACAAATTTCATCCAAATCAGTTTTTGCGCCAATTCCGAATGTACATCCAGACAAACAGACAAACGGACGAAAATTCTTCGTTACTATTTTATTTATGTATAGTCGACATGTGTATCCTGCCTATCCTAACATATGGCGCTCAGACTTCCACTACCGAGGCTCAGAAGTCCAAACTCAAGGTTTGCCAAAGAGCGATGGAAACTCACCGACCAAATTTGCAACACCACAATACGCTCCAAGACAGGTATCGCCGATGTTGGCGATAAGTCTGCGAGGCTGAAGTGGGACTGGGCGGGTCATACCTATAGAATGCATCCAGACAGATGGGCCAATGTCGTTACACAGTGGATGCCTGTGGACGGGCGTCGTCACCGAGGCCGGCCTAAGAAACGCTGGCGTGACGCTTTCGACTCGTTCCTAATTGATTGGCCGGAGAAGGTACAGGACAAAGAAAAGTGGAAAAATATGGGGGAGACCTTTGCCCAGCAGTGGGACAATATAGGAAGAGTATAAACAAAAAAAAAAGTATAGATCTACGGATTTCTGTAGTTATGTAAGAGCAAAAGTCATCGTTGAACGGTATTCATTCATCGTCTATGCGACATACAGCTGTCACCCAGTCAGCATTTACTTTTTACAAACGCTATCTGGAAAACTACAAATAGAAAAACGTTCCCTGAACTTGTGTGAGACAGACCCTTAACTGCCCTAAAGTCTAATCCACACGGTTCGATTTCATTTGACGACCACAAAGTCGTCAGCAACATAAAAGTATAGAATACAGTAGCACCTGGCGCATCAATCCTCGTTTATGAAAAAAACAGTATGGTGGACTTTAACTGGGCGCCCGGGCAACACTTTTACAGCTACTTATGCCTCTCATCTCCCGTGATAAATGAGTGTTGGCGGAGTTTTAGTGTGCGCCGCGTGCACGTTATGGTCGCCCGCTAAGATACTAACTTGCGAAGAGGTAGACCGTAAGCACTTGGTACGTTTCACTTGTTTCAACATTACTGGACCAGTAGGCACGCAGTTTCGACTTCCGCAAATCTCAGTTAGGAAACCGTTCTATGAATTTTGTAACTTTGAATAGTGAAAATTTCGCTTTGGTTACGCTTAAATACAGATAGTTAAAAGTAAAGAGTAGGTATATACATTCGGATATTTGTGGATATTTATTACTTTGACTGGTACTTATGGAAATTGATCTTTTGATACACCCTCTCAAGTAAAAGTAAGCGTATGATCGGAACAACATCAACGTTTGGTATCGTTTGTGTTTAACAAAACACCACCTATGCTAACATCGTTTTCTTATACATACTTAAGGAATGCAAATTCTCCTCCATGAATTGCTCCGGAGTACATAAACAGATATCAGGGAAGAACTAGAAAAGCGTACAATAATATTTACATAAAAGAATCGACTAACGAATCGTATTTACACGCAAAACAAAAAGCTTTACCTTTTCATTTTGCGCATCTCAAAGTCAACACGGAGTGCGTTGCGTCGCCTGTCGGCTTTTCTCCCACTTTAATGGCTTCATCTTTATTCGAGGCTTCGTGAATATTACTGGATGGCTACGTCGGCATTTGTCCTGTTACTACTGCTGAGATACCACTCAATCCTCAGGAAAAAGTTAGAATTTTTCTCACGCCTCCGACGACAAGACGTTTCAACGAATTGGAAATGAAAATGTGATGATAGGTTTGTACCTACGTCAAAATGAAAGCATGGATTTAATTTAACTTTCTCACGATATTTTCTCCCAGAATATAATTATGCCACATATACGTCAACATTTAGGTATTTACATGTAAGGTAGCTTATTTAAGAAAAGTGCTAGTTTTGTTACGGTTTGTGTACGTGCCAGCGAAATTACGTCGTCATGACAAGTTCAAAAGAACGCCGCCCATAAATTTTCCATTTCATTACAGATTTGATACAGAAACTTAAAGAAAATGATCGATAAAAGGGAGAAAAAGAAAACTCTTAGAAGGGTTTTGTTTTTTTTTTCCTTAAAATACTTTGGGGCAATAATTTCTCGCTTAGCACGCCCTGCAGGGTCATTTCATTGCTCACGCACAGTTCGGGATTATAAAGGTATTTTTATCCGACGATACAAAGAATGGATTTATTGTATCAGATAATGAATATTATTTACTAAATGGGAAAATGTTGATTGTACTGTGGTTCATTAAACGACCGCGATCTTGTAAACGAAAATTCTTATTTTTTTTAAAATTAGGCCACGTTCTCCCACTGCTGTGCAAAGGCCTCCCCCAAATATATAAAATTATACTATTATATTTATAATCCCCCTTTAGACATACATAGAGTTATTTAAAAAAAAATGTTTGGAATATACTTAATCCCTAATTTGTTATTTTATAACATTCACTTATTCAGTTTCCAGCGTATAGTTATCAAGCCTACCAAAAGTTAGTTATGAAAACGAATACAGAGGTGTCTAAACAGAAATAGAGGCAGGATGACTTAGTAATTAGTACACAAACAACTCGTGTGTCTCGGCTCTTCTTTACCGGAGCAAACTCGTACATTCACAACTGATTTCAAAGTTGATACCGCGCTTAAAGGTTCGAAAGTAGTTCGACGTGAATCGTTCATCTTTATTCAAACCGCGTTCATGAATAACACAGCTAGGGTAACAAGGGTAAAACAACTCAGTAAGGGTAAATACAACTCCCGCGTGGACTAGTGATAACGCACAGGCGACGGTAGACGTTAAGAGCTATTCAGTTCAGGATCTTTATTACGCCCAAGTTTCTTAAGTGGAGGATAAGATACGAATAATACGAGATTAGAGAAGTTATCTCTGGTGAATTATTAAATGCATATAGTTTGTGAACTACGGATCTAGTTGTTTTCCGCCCTTTGTCTTAACTGTGTTTGTGGGTTAGATTCGTGATGTAGTTAATTTCCTTATTTTCTTTTTATCTGATAATACTCTTAGTTAGGTTAAATTAAAATATAGGGATCCTGCCGTTTTGCCGAAAAGATTTTGCTAAAATTTCACTACCCAAACAAATTTTAGCAACCTTTTTTTATACCAATGCAATGTTTGGAATAATTTTAGTACGCACATTTTCATTTTTACTTGGCAGAATATTATCAAGGATAATGTCATTTAGGCATTTGGTCTTTAATCAAACAATTTATTACAGTAAACAATCTTTAGACAATAAACGTTTGGTCAAATGATTTGTTATGGCAAAAAATATAAAGACAAAAATAAGATTTTTTGGGAATTATATGATTAAAAAATGTAATTTTATTTTAATATAATCATTTATTTAAATAAATGATTATATTAAAATAAAATTACATTATATTACGAATAAGGAAAAAAAGAGATTATTGTTAGCAGGCTATCAAGAACCAAACTAGTTAGACGAGGTTCATTTAAAAAAAAAATGTTAGATTAGGTTAGGTTAAAACTGTGACCAGAAACGACTAGTTAGATTGTATAGAAAAAGAATATGGAAAAAAAGAGATTATTTTTAGCAGGCTGTCGAGAACTGAACTACTTAGACGAGGTTAATTATTTTAAAAAAAATGCTTAGGTTAGGTTAAGCCAAAACTCTGACCTCCTACGCACGAGCCGAGCGAGCGAAGCGAGCGGTGCCGCGGCAGCGGCCGGCGAGTGCCAGAAACGACTAATATAGAAAAAAACAGGCTACCCGAGACTGAACTAGTAAGACTATAACAATTGACTGAATAGAAATGGTAAATTGTAAAATAAAAACTGACGATACTGAATATTTGGCGTAAAATGAGTTATTCCAACTGAAATATTTGACAACATAAAAATTGATAAAATTACTAGTTGGTAAACAAGTCATTGTTTAAACGTTGACTTGTCCAAACATTAGGTTTGCGTTACGATTATTTGTGAATAGTTTTTATGCTAAGTAATAATTTGGCAAATTAAATTATGCGGAAAATTTTTTGGGAAGTGATAATATGGTAATTTCTTTTCGATGAAACAAGGGAGACCCTAAAATATAATATCCTATTATATATCAATTTTAATAGTTTGTTAGTTAATTTAAGCTTGATTTTTCAATAGTCAGATAATTTTTATCCGAGGAATAAATATTGCAGTTTGACAGCCTTTGTGTAGAAATTATGTCAAAATGTAATATTCATTTTTCAAATGTAAGTTATCTGACTATTAAAACATCCGCCTTTAGTAATAGGAAGTTTATCCAGTGTACATATTTTTAATATTATTCCTTCTGTTAATATATAGTTAATTTTTTTTTAAATACTCGTAAACTACTCTTTCGTAACGATTTAATTTATTTTAATGTATTGTTTTCATGATTCCCAAATTAATTTTTTTTATAGTAATTCTAGTATTTCGGAAGCACATAGTCCTACTTGTCAGAGATACAGATAATATGAAGGCAATTCATCACGTCCTCATTTGAATAATTTAACTGTACAACAAAACTAAAAGGCCGATATGAACAGGCTTATTTTTACAAAAGCCTTTTTCAACTAACATAACAATTTGAATACTCTGGTCGCGTACAGATGATAAGCGTCGGCTTTCATGGCCCCACATTATGTCAGATGTAATGTAACACATGTTACATTACACATTCTAGCACTTTTAGGTCTACCGCACATTCGACCTCACGACTTTATTTCGCTAATTTTATATGGGCCTCAGTATGACGGCTGAATGTTAAACATGGACCCATTTAAGGACAAGAGAAGAAAACAGACATGTATATTTCTGGTAAAAATGTGTATTTTTTGACGCCTTGTACCGAGCTGCCTATCATACGGCTTCTCATTGCAGGTTTTTGTTCAGGTTTCCATTTTGCCACCAACCTCGTGAGGCAACTCAAGGCCATTGTTTTAGAGGTTTCATAAACGAGAAAGGCTATCAAGGTGGTTGTCCAATCAATAAAAATATTAGGAAAGCAAATGACGTAAACAGAAACCTTTTCAATCACATCAATTGGCAGGTTTTATTGTTTTCTTCAACTTGGCAAATTATTGTCGATTAATAAATTGTCTGAGCATGCGGTCACCAATAGCCGTTTGGGAACAACAACGGTCATTAACCTTGAATATATCCTGGTCAATGACGTTACAATGTATTTATTTTTAAATAAGGTAAAAAAGGAAGAAAATAATGAATGAATCAACATTGAATAAGATAAGCGCCGAGCAACCAGCCGTTTCATTATAAAGGCAAACAGCAGGCGAACTAAAATTTTATTCAAAGTGTAAAAAGACTGAAATTGAATAACCCACAACTAATTTACCAACCATAAAATTACTGTTTTAAATATAAACTGTAAATAAATCCTTTTTGAATACGCCTTCATAATGTATGAAAAGAAAATGTGCTGACATTTTATTATACCGGATTTCACACACTCTGATTTCCAATTTAACAAAACTGCATAAATGGACCTTCATCCATTTTATTTAAATGTTAAAAATGTAGTTTAAATAAGTGTTCGTATTAATTCGTTGCAAGCAATTACATGATGCAATTCGTTTAGCTCTGAAGTTTATTAAGGCCGTCTGACTGAACACATGTGCCAGGCATTTCATTTTGCAATATAAATCATGTTATAACTAACAGTACGGTCCTTATTAAATCGCTTTCGCAGAAAAACGGAAAGAGATCCTTCTCTTCACTGATGCGTTTCCGATTTCGCTCTATTTAGAATTTAATCCAGAATTTTTAAATGAAATCCCATTTGAGTGTTCGGAAATAATATTGGTAAATGGAATTCCATTGGTGGAGGTTCTTGTTTTGAAGGTTCTATAAGCTATTGGACTTTTTAAAGCACGATTATAAAAGCAATCTAATGCTCTTTGTGACTTGAAATATCTATTAATGTTTTGTAGTTAGTACAACAGAGGGCCTTCAATTCTCCTAATTTTAAGAACGTTCACAGTCTGATCTCAGTCTCAATCTATCAAAAATACCTCAAATTTCTCTACATTTTTGACAAGTTTATGACATTGATTGTCACCGAGATGAGATTGCGACTAGATTTTGAACGTTTTAAATTACGGGAATCCTATGACAGAATGAACGGAACCGCGCGAAATGAAGGCGAAGTTGGCGTGATTAGCTAAGGAATCATTGAGTGGTTATAGTGAATTAGGGTCCTGGTAAATTAACAATTGTTAAATTTAATTTCAACACACAATAAGGAAGAAGCTACATAGTTTTAATTATTATAATTTAATTTGTAATGTTTTTACTAAAAAGAAACACAGAACAATGGAAATACAAAAACAGACAATTAGATTACCTAGTTTTCCCACGATTAATTATTTGTAACAACATAACTGCGAACTGACAGAATAATTGTATTTTTTCAACTTTGAATTTTTTACCTATTTCATTTTTATTTTGTTTGGTCTCAATTCAAATCTGCCAAGTATCCAAGTCCCATACGATAAATAATAACACAGGTAGGAAGTGTTAATTCGTTTATTATCTCAATTAAAAAAATATTTCATGATCCATAATAATTAGGCCATCCAGACTTATTTTTTTAAGGAACTTAAAAACCTTTTTGTTCTTCAATAAAACCAAAAACCACAATTTTTTTTTCAAGAATATGGACTTCATGATGTGCATTATTAATTACTAGGTATTCGATACTAACAGTATAGGTTCATCAGTTAGTTCGGTAACAAGGCGAAGTCGATAAAACTTGAACAACGAACAACAAGTATCGAATGTAACTTAGAAACTATATTTTAACTAGGTGCAGAGCTAATTTACGTAGGCATCTGCTTACATAGGGTTTAGGTAAGGAAAAGTTTAGGCTAAGCTAGGTAGAGGATTTTTAATGACTACCGACTTTCATTGGATAAAAGACTGCATTTTTTGTAGTTCTTGGCTGTTTTGATTTCAAAGATAGACCATATTTTTTCTGATAAATTGATAAATATAGATTGGTCCTAGTTCTCATATTTTGATATATAATTGTATGTGATTGTTAGAGTAATGAATTATGAACACCATTGGACGTAATTGTAGCTAAGTATTTAGTTTTCACGTTTGTTCATGAAGAACCCATAAGTGATTATTATAAAAGTTCAAAGGTTTGAGAACAAGCTCGATAGATGGCGTTGGCGTCGAAAAGATCTCGCTATGGTTTCATTACAATGATTTGGTTAGGGTCTCGCAATTTTATTTTAATATACCAGCTTAGACCGACACAATTATGGTTTTATTTCAGCCCTATTAGTGTTCTCGTATAAGCTGGTATATTTAATCATTTGGTTACTTAACCCCAACTTTGTTAGACACTTAAAACTAAAAGAAATAAATAAATTGACCCGTTTACTATGTCACTGAGCTTTGACTAGAACTCGAATCCCTAGAGATTTTGTGGGACGGAAGACCGCCGATAGCTGCAATTTTACATTGTCGCCTTTACTGAATATGTTTTCAATGTAAGAACTATTTTAGAGGAACAGTTTTATTTATGACACTAGATTAGAAGGTTCTCAGAAGACACTTACGAGTTGAAATGAAGTGGGACACAAATATGTAGATATCGTCTGCTCTAAAAGTGATGAAAGTGTAAACCAACCCGCTTCTGGTTAAATTATTACACAGTTGATTTACTGGCATTTATTGAAGAGTTCCGTTGTCTGTCTCCGAAACTCATCATCAGATCTTGTCGAAATTTCAATGGGACCATTTGAGAAGTATACCTTTTCCAACAAAAAAATAATTTTTCAAATCGGTTGGCAAGCGACAGAGTTATGCGCGAACAAACATAAAAAAAAAAGTACAAAAATCCGAATTGAGAACCTCCTCCTTTTTTAGAAGTCGGTTAAAAACATCTGAACTCAACTGTCACTAATTACTTTTTCTATTGTTACTGAACTTAATAAGCTTGCGTAACAGACGCGGGGTTAAGGTGACTTTTAATTAGAATTCCAGGTTTAAGTATTGGAATAATCAAATCAAAGCACTCAATTTGTAAGTGACCCAACAAATTGGAATCCACAGGTAGGTTTTCTGGTCCACTTGCTTACATTTTCATCAGATAGTTTTGAAACAGACCATACTTAAGTATCTTATGTGGGAGTGTAGGTATACTTTATTAGTTTTTGTTATTTATTCCGTTGTCATAGCAATATATCTATGTACTAGTGAAGCACCAATATACGTTACCTGTAACGTATATTGGATCTTTATTGACCTGTCAATAAAGATCCTTGTAGGTCATAGTAAACACGAGGCAGGGTACGTTGTCTATAAATACTCATAGCAACACTCCAAACTAGACCAAGTCCTGACCTGGCATTATTCCATGGTGGCCAGAAGTGCCATGAAACTTTGGGATCAATATCCGTTTGAAATATGCCTTCCAATTTATATTGTAAACATAATAATAGATATCAGCTTACGATAGTGTTGACTTTAAGTTTTAGATACCAAAATCAGTTATTAGTTTGATTGGTAATTATAGCAAGGGTTCTGTGGTGATAGCTGACACAGACTTTTCAGGGCAATGGACTTTGCTTATGTTTTATTTTGCATCATAATCAGCCTTTGTTCCCACTGCTGGGACACAGGCGTCCTCTCTTAGAGATCCCGAGTAAGCTATAATCAACAACGCGGACCCAGTGCGAGTTGGTTGATGACACATGTCTTCGAATTTTTGGTTCTAGGACATGCACGTTTCCTCACGATGTTTTCATTCAGCGTTTTGAGAGCAGTGGTGATGAAATAATTTGCACAAAGTGAAGCGCCTGTCTGGGTTCGAACCTATGACCTACTACTCATAAGTCGGGGCCGTAACCATTATTTTGCGTAATTAATGAGATTCTATTGTGGTGTCTAAAGTTAAAATCTAGCTTTGATAATAATAATAGGTATAGCAACGTAAACTTTTTAAAAAAATACTCGAAACGGAAGACGGTAAATAATATTTCTTACAAAAACCAATATCAGATGTTATCTAAACGACCCGGTCCGCCTCTAAAGATAAGGTTACAAGTAAAAAACATTAGTATGAACTGCCGAAACTGTCCGTAAAAGCTAGTCATCTATAAAAACAATCATAAAACGATAATACCATTAGTGCGTCGGCCGTTACAAGGGGCTGAAGAAAACTTTAATACTTGAGTCAGCACTAATAACACGCCCGATCCCAACTTCCATACATTTTGCTTCTAGTGGGCATTTGTTTGACGAGTTCTGAGCTCCAATTGAAAATTAATGAACCGCTTTTGTGTTTGGTATTAGAATTACAATCGATGTTATTAGTATAGTGTCCGACCGAAACACGATTTTCAGCCGAAAGCGAAACCGTAACCGAACCTTCGGCTACTCTTCTAGTTTGGGCCGAAACCGAAACTTATGAAGTTAAGAAAAAGTTTTAAGTGATTATTTTCTGAGACCTTTTTTTTTTGGGTGGGAAATCATCAAATGACCTCTCCCGCTCTGGGCTAAGCGGAAGGGCGTGTCAGTACTTTTATTGACTAAAACCCACCCGTGTTCCTTC
The DNA here is from genome assembly GCA_947507525.1 of Apamea epomidion. Taxonomy (NCBI): domain Eukaryota; kingdom Metazoa; phylum Arthropoda; class Insecta; order Lepidoptera; family Noctuidae; genus Apamea; species Apamea epomidion. Next base: position 9,680,436 of record OX382232.1, read on the forward strand.
AGTTGCCTGTGCCAGGGGCCACGGTATCTCTTTCGAACAACCCGCAGCCCCGGCGGCATCGGTCCTAGCGGACCCCGTCAGTTCGTGCTGACATCTCTTTGAGGCGCGCGTGGAACACAACGCGCCGTCGACCCGCGCCTGGTCCTTACCGGGCGGAGAGCTGCCCATAGCTCGCCGCCCGCAAGCCCGCGCCTACGGTGGCCGGGAGTCGGCTCATCTCCTGCGGCGGCTAGGCGCGTGAGGGTGCAGAGATTGCCTCTCCCTCACGCGCTCCGCCTCCTCCTTCGCGAGCATTACTGCTTCGCAGAAGGAGGTGACGGCCTCCCATTCACTCTCGCTCCATACCATGGCCTGGACCAGGGCCGGACGCGATAGGTCGCCGCGAGACCTTAAGTTTTTCATAGAATGACTAATAATTTGATTAAGGGCTGATTTTGCAATGATCATATTTGCTTTGTTCAAAGAAAAACAATTATTTTGCCAAATTTTGTATGAAAAACTGTCAAAATGTTACGTTACATCAACAACTCACCGCCACATTTTGGCCGAAACTGAAACTGCGACCGAAATTTGATTTTTTGGCCGAAATCGAACCTTCGGTCGGTCACTAGTTATTAGGTACTTATCAATCTGTTTGAGGTTTTAGTAGGTAATTTAGGTAGCAGTCACCCGGTTCTCAGTTCTGGTATACGACTCGTTTAACTGAAATAACTACGGTATACGTTATTCACCAATCTATCAACGAGACCAAACACCAGTTAATAACGGTTTACTTTGTAGTGAGACTATTCAACGTGGCTGATTAATTAACTAAATAAACTTGTGTTTTCCAACCTTATTATTTTCCAATACATTGGTTAACCAATTTCACGAATGAAACAATGTAATTATCATTTGCTACAATAGATGTGCGATGAGATTACAATGTGGTAGATACAGCTTTTGTATGTTCAAAATATTATTATTTTGGATAAACCGTGTGCTTGCACATATATAATCTATGCGTTCAAAATGTAATAATAACGTGATATCGGGAGTTTTCGCTGTTTGGCTAGCATAACACCATTTCAACTGTCGCATAAACTTTGACCTTTTACATCTCAGAAGCCAAAATCGATAAAATGCCACCAACTTTTTAATCACGCTGGACCGGACAAAAATATCTCAAAATATGTATTGGCACCAAAATGATTGTAAGAGAAAACCATGACAAAAGAAGCAATAACTTTTTTGTTGTATTTTTGTTTGAATCATGAATAAATAGGTCACGAGGACACAACTCCACAGGGTGCAAACAAATTGTAAAAAATTGTCCGGTCAAGTTTGACGTGCAGACAGCTTTTTTTTTTTTTTTTTTTTTTTTCTGGGTGGGAAATCATCAAATGACTCCTCCCGCTCTGGGCGGAGCAGAAGGGAGTGTCAGACTTTTACTGACTAAAACCCACCCGTGTTCCTTCAGTTGCCTGTGCCAGGGGCCACGGTATCTCTTTCGAACAACCCGCAGCCCCGGCGGCATCGGCCCTAGCGGACCCCGTCAGTTCGTGCTGACAGCTCTTTGAGGCGCGCGTGGAACACAACGCGCCGTCGACCCGGGCCTGGTCCTTACCGGGCGGCGAGCTGCCCATAGCTCGCCGCCCGCAAGCCCGCGCCTACGGTGGCCGGGAGTCGGCTGTTGACTCCCGTCCAGGGCGTCTCCTGCGGCGGCTAGGAGCGCGAGGGTGCAGCGATTGCCTCTCCCTCGCACGCTCCGCCTCCTCCTTCGCGAGCATAACTGCTTCGCAGAAGGAGGTGACTGCCTCCCATTCACTCTCGCTCCGGACCATGGCCTGTATGAGGGCCGGACGCGAGAGGTCGCCGCCGCCGATCGCCGCCAAGAGGACACGGCGGGGTCCCGCCCAAGCCGGGCAGACCTCCACCGTATGCTCCACCGTGTCCTCCGGGCGATCCCCACAGTGGTGACACCCTGGCGTTTCCTCCCGCTTTATCCTGAACAGGAACCTCCCGAAACAACCGTGTCCGGTGAGGACCTGCGTCAGGCGGAAGGTGAGGGCGCCGTGGCGCCTCTCTAGCCACTCCTCAAAGAGGGGACTTATCGCCGCAATTGTGGCGTGCCCGCAGACAGCTCACTTCCATATTTCAGAATCGAAAACGATAAGTGTGACGTACGCCGCGCCACGCCTCAGGGAATATTCAAACGATGCGTTCAGTTGAGAAAGTCTAGGAGGTAAACACATTTTGCTAAGCTGCATTTACATTCATAATGTATTGATTTTACGCTGAATAGAAGAGCTTCGTGATATGTACGTGTTGTGTACGTATAGAGTTGTGTAAGTAAACACTAACAACACGCTCGATGTAAGCCGAGCGAGAATATTGCAAACTGTATCTCGTCGCTCGGGATGGCGCATCAAACGTGAGGTGCATTATAAAAAATCAGAATTTTGCTATCAAGTATGGGGTGTGTGTCTTTGCGGCTTGATGGCAACTTCGTCAACTGCGACCACGGCAACTCGGCAACACTCGGGAACTTTCGCCCGCGGATGCCGCGTCGTTTGCATAGAGAAAGCGCCCGTTTTGTTTAAAGTTTTCCTTTTGTGAATCTAAAGTGCTGTTTTATTTTTCACGTCGCAGTTTTTGGACTTACAAATGTCTGAGAAAAGGATTTTCTTTTTTCGCCGCGGACGAATTTAATAAAGAATGTCTGTTGAGGCGCGGTATGGAGATGTTTAGACGTATTGTGTGTGGTAGTCACGCACGAAGGTGTTGCTCGCAGTATACGATGTTTCATTTCCTGAGCTCTTGACGCCACTAATTAAATGCTAGAAGAACTTGTTGCCAGATTTCATTTGAATCTCGTAAAGCGTCGCGAACTCGAGACGGAAATTAAAAATGCTGAACGTTTTATTGTAAAAGTTTATCTTAGTTTTGTGAGACGAGACTGCGCTGTTGAGAACGTTTTGATTTTAATTTGTTCCAGATCCTGTTCACGGAATTTTATTTCGCCTCGCGATTATATACGAAAGCTTATTACTTACTTGATGGTTGCCTGGCGACGAAAGAATGTGAGAAAAATATAGGTACAGCGAGAAGAACTTTAATAAAATGGCCCAAGTGCTAGGTATATTACACGGTGAATTGGCATGCAGATAATAATACCCACTCACTTTTCGTTGTAATAAATCCAAGTTCCCAAAAGAAGGTATCAATAGAAAATATTCTTTATTTATGTAAATCTAACACGCTCGATTAATTGTATATTCTATTTACAATAAAGCTATGCAGTAGATAGTACCTTATTTCAGTTGCAAAAAATGACAATACAACTTATCTAAGTCAGTTTTTACAACTTAACTTAAATAACTTTGATATTCTGTAGATTTTCCCTATTGGTGACATTTTTCACTAGAGGTGTATGAACGTAGTCGAAGCTAAGGAGTATGTAAGGATTGTAGCAGGTGGAGCTCTGTAGTTTGTGCCAAACCCCATGTGAAAAAGGGTAGAGTTTATTCTGTAGAAATATTCGTAAAATATGGGGCCGTATTCCAAAATATAGTCACCAAGTTTACACCAAAATCTCGCCTCAAATACAGCAGCTTGACGCAGACAGCGTTTGTTTGTCGAAGCTCAAGTCGACATTGTGAGAGTCAATAAACGATTTTATGCTCGAATAACTATGTTAATGGCGCCGGCAACCACAACAAAAACATTTGGCGTCTTGCAGGAAACTTGGTAACTGGGCCCCTATTGCGTAGAGTTTTTTGCGGCTGCGTATAATATGCAGAACTTATCTGTAATGTAGATCAGTGGCTACAGAATTTGTCGACGGAGATCATAAGACAAGATCAGTATTTTGCGTTCGCAACTTAGCTTCCGAAAATGTCAACAAATATGTGTATTTGGAGAAATTACTTTAAAAACTACAATATAAAGTTCAGTTCGCGCTACAACTTTAACAAATTTAATAATAACGCTAACACAAAGTTGAAATAACATCAATTGAAAACTGGGATTTGAACAGACTTTATTATGTCGTATTTTTTTACAAGCTGAAATCCTGAAGTATAATTGTCCAGGGATACCGCCTCTTCAAATTGAAAATTTATTTCATGTTTCCAGTTTTTTTTAAGAGGTCATGTGTAGTATTTTCCAGAGTTACGTTTTCATTTTCAATGTATGTACAATTTTGTATCTACAATCCGTAACGCAGTGGTCTGTTTGTACACAATAAGCCTTTCCTTTGTTTCTTTGTCACTGTTTTTAGTAGCGAGCAAAAAACGGAATGGGCTCGTTTCGAAAGTGGTGCAGTATCGGAATTTTTCGTAGTTTTTGCAGTAATTGCGTAGAGCTGGTTGACAATGATCATGATTGTCTTGAACTTTCACTAATTATAGGCTAACTAGCTTTTGCCATTGGCTTCATCCGCATTGATGTCGGAAATTATCCCACGAGAACCTAATACCGGAATAAAAAGTATAAGCATAGCATAGCATAGCATAATCAGCCTATAACGTTCCCACTGCTGGGACACAGGCAAGGAGCCCTGTCCCAGCTGTCTGTGAGAGGAAGTGTAATCTGTAATCCACCACGCGGGCCCAGTGCGGGTTGGTAGATGTCACATTCTACGACATGCCGGTTTCCTAACAACATTTTCCATCACCGTTTTGAGAGCAGCGGTGATGAAATAATTTACACAAAGCAAAGCGCTTGCCAAAGTTCTTCGCAGTTTTGTTTAATATTCTTAATTTTACAAACTGTTACAAAAAAAATTAACGAACTAAGTGAATCGAATCAAAAACTTCTTTCATGTTCTTTTAAAAGTCGATAAAGATTGATCTAAATTTAGAACATTTTTATTCTTCTTCCACAAGAAGAAACTTTATTCAATGTACACTTGTAACATGATCACTGTAACTCAATATTTTTTTCTTTTCAGGTAAGTCTCAGCCCTGTTTCCAAGTCCTCTTTATTGGTAGGTTAGGGTACAAAGTAGGTAAAAGGGTTTCACTCAATCCAGGTGTGAAGACAAAAGGTGCTCTCAATTGTCTGAAACACAATTGTAATCTAAGAAAGATAAAGTTTGGGGCAGGTATTAATCGTTAAAAGGAAAGATTAACCCTTTCATTTCAAGAAAATAAGGAAGGAAGTCGCAGAATCATCAATTGTACGAATTAAAAAGTTGGCACTTTTATTTTCACAATGTTTTTTTTTTTATTTTGAAAAGTCAATAGATTAAGGTTTGACAAAATCTGAACAACGTTTGTAGTATACTCGTATATATTGTATACTTATGTATGTAATTCAATGTTATTATTGTCTTCATTACCTCAACCATAATTTAAATTGTTGCGCTTCAAAGTTTAAATGCATCAAACGAGACATGGCAAATATAATTCCCAACCAAGCAATGGCTTCGAGTGACTTTGAGTATCTAGTCGCATACATTGGCTCCAGTTTTACTCGCCATAATAGTTTGAAGATAACAATTAAACTACATAAACATCGCTTTGTGAGCTCGAGCGCACTGCGCCGCCGAGTCGAGCACAAGAGGTTGTTCCATGTAGATCACAAATAATGAATTTACGGTTCGATAAATATGTAAATTTCAGCTGGAAGGATAGCAAATTAATGCTTAATTTCTCTGTTCTGTTTCGCATAAATTTCACAAATATATTCCTGACACCCTTTGATAGACGCCAGAAGCAGAATTTTAGGGCAGCAAATGATATAAAATCCTTTAGGTTACTTTTGTGTTCGTGCCTTATTTTGGGACCAATTTATTATTAGTAATAACAAGTTTAAATAAAAGAGATATCTGAATTAATTTATTGGCTTACAAGTTGGACAATTTAAACTTTTAAGTGTAGGTACTTAGGTACACTTTCGGAAGTGGTTTGTTTGGATGTTCTACTTGTTGTTGGATTGATTTATGATTAATTTCTGCGTAAAATAATTGAGTTGTTCATAAGTAATCAAAGCCGGATGGAGAAACTTTAATGCTTCAAAGTTAAATGCGGATATTCAATTTGCATAAGGCCGTAGAAAATGAACTAAATTTTCAATTACAGACAGATGTTAAAGCACCTACTTGCGTAGATACTAAGTAATGTTCACGTAGAGTGGCTATTTTCGCAATCTACCTTGAGTACAAACTAAAATAAAAATAGAACAGAGATAGATAAATTAGAACTAGAACCTTGAATGTAAGTAGGTATCTACTTATATTTTAGATTAATCTCCTACTTACCTAACTGAAGTGCTTTATTACGGACCCAACGCTTTATAAATACAAATATTCCACACTATCTGTTACCCGCAGCTTCGTCGGGGATCCAGGATGAAAAATACCCTATGTACTTCTCCAGAACATGGTCTACCCATGTGCCAGCCGTTGTAGCGTGAAAGCGTAACAGACATACAAAAAATCAAATCTTTTCTCTTTATAATATTAAGTTTAGATTGAAGTAGGTACTTTCCCTTCTACCTCAAGTAAGATGCTAAACTTAAAAACATTATCCTTTTCCCGGGCACGCATAATGGTGCAAACTTTATAATTAAACATGTTTTATTTAAAGCCGCAGAAAATTTTATATAAGGAGCAATACACATGAGATGAATTAATACCCGGAATAAGAGCGGAGACTTTACCCCGCAGACGATCGTAAATTTACTTCATAAAGAGCACAATTCGGGGCAGTCCTATATAAAATTAAACGCTTAACTTTTTCGGGCGACTTCCTCAAAATTTTCCCTTTTATTTCTTTACTCATTGACGTACTCCCGCGCAAAAAACGGTCATTTATGGTTCGTTAATCAAGTCATTAAGTACTTGACCAGTAAAAGTGTAGCGTTCCCGACTGCTGTCGAGACGTAATTAAAGCCAACGGCCACTTTTATTATTCAATAGGCACTTGCCACAAGCTGAATTGTGCGGAATAGGCTGTTCTTTGACCATTAATACCAACTTTTCACTAATGTTGTGACTTTAATGTCGGCTAAATAGCTTTTTAAATACATCCGTTTGAAGTAGGGTAATACTCAAAGTCAATTTTCCTTCCCTTGTCACTTTGATATGGCAACAATCAGGTCAGTTAGCGAAATAAAAATTAAAGTGAACCAATTTGGATTGCCATTACCAATATTAAGTTCAAATATTTGGTTTATGAAGCTTAAAAGCAATTAATTTAAGTGGAATGTTCTAATTTTCTTGGTACTCGAGTTAATAGAACCGAGTTCATAGTACCCAAGCTTTATCTGAGTATTTAAAAGTAGTTCGGATTACATTGTTTCAATAGAAAACGGTGAAGCGCTGTTTCTAGGATAAATGAATACCTACCTATAACAATTATACATTGTGTACTAGAAAGGTGTGTTCTAATTTAAGGATGCGATAGGTAAGGTCATCATCGTAATTGCGAAAAAATAATCAGCCGTCTCATACATTTAGGTCGAGTAGGTGCTGAAGTTTTGTGTGGGTTAGTTGATAATTTTTTTTGCGATTACGATATTGGTCCCGTGGACCAAGTTGTTCAGTTTGATGGTCTGTACCACACTATTAAAGGGGTTTGAAGATCCGTGGCATATCTAAGACGAAACCCAGTAAAGTGTCACGTTTTCAAGATATTAACGTTCAAAGTTGATCACGTGACATTTTTTTAACATGCTACTAAAAATTTTCAAACATGGTCTTATTATGTTTTCTGTTTGCATTGATGTCAGCTATCGATTTATACAGGTATCATGCGGAGCCGCCATTAAAAAAAAAACAAAATGGCGTGACAGTAGGTATGCCAGGCTCCATATAAAAATCCTCAGTCCCCTTTGACCACACCTTTCTGGTACACCCTGTATTTTAAACCTTTGAAATTGCGACTCAAAATACTCTCTTCAACACGTCGTCTTTACCAAAGACAAAAGCAGTTAACAAAACATGCAACTAACAACAAAAACACATATTTAACAAACATTCCACTTTATTAGGACAACTGGTTGTGGGAAAATAAAAGTTCTATTAATATAAGCAACTTTTTTAGCACCGTACTGCTCCACATAGTCCTAGGTTCATATTAAATTGCACAGCTGTTGTGGCAGGCTGTGATATTGTAATGGCGGCGCAAACTGTCACGTGGCTTGGCCAAGTAATTTGATCAGGAAGATGGGCAGCATGCAGCATCCCCCTGTGTCTGAATAATAATATCACTCTGTAGGCACCAATCAATCTGACAGAATCTTATGTCAATATTGTAGGTACTACAAGCAAAAGTAGGTACGAGTAAACACAATGTCATACACAAAAGGTAAGGTAGGTGATTAGGTATCTAAAACGAGAAATAGTAAAATGCCTTTTAAAATCTATACAAATAAATAAAATTGAAGTGTCTGTTGGTCATGTCAAAATAACAGCTTTTTAGTAAATGCATACGAAAAGTATAAAGTATATACGGCTCTTATAAAAAAACATTTTTTTAAATTTTTGTCTGTTTGCCCGTCTGTCTGTCTGTTTGTTCTGGCTAGTACGCAAAACAGCTGGACTGATTTTCGCGGGACTTTAACTGGCAGATATTTGATGTTATAAGGATTAACGTAGGCTACTTTTATTTTAGTAAAAGAAGTAAGTAGCGTTTCGCGCCAAAAACACAAAACCAATTAAATCCTATTTGTTTTCCGACAAGCAAGCGAACGAAGTCGCGGGCACAGCTAGTTAAATATATTTAATAGATTTCAAAGAAGAATGGCAGGACTCTATGTAATCTTGGTGTCGAATTTAGATTTCGCGTACTTTCGTATAATACTCTCAAAATATAGATCTCGATCAAATTAAGATAAGACAAGATTCTTTGTGCAGCTTAATAAAAAAAAGCTAAGGCATACAAAGTTAATGTTTAATTTCATTCACGAACGCTTCTGAAATTAAGCGACACCAAAACTGCCATATTTCCTTTGTACTTTTATCAAAATCCAATTTTGAATGAACAATAAAGAAAGTCCGTTGTCCGTCCGTCCGTCTATAATATGGCAGGCTTTTGTTTAGATTTTTTTTTTAACTAAGCAGGTATTTTATTGCTAGCAACTTTCTTCTTGGGGTGGATAGATATAATCAGCTTATATGCTCGAGTTGCTTTAAAATGAAGAAAGATGGGACAAGGACGCGACGAAGGGACACAGTCTAGACACTGATGCATGCTTTCGGTCATGTCAGCCTTCAATGCCAGTTAATGGATTGATAATTCTGATTAATTCAACTAGCAACTCAGTATATATCCACTATCAAGTTATTGTATACCCCTGCTCATCCCACAAACGGTGCAAGCAAGATAATACCTTCCCGCCAGTTTACTACAGTTTCGCCGTTTGAGTTGGTATCACCTTGGGAGTCAGTTTGTGCGGAACGCGGAGCCAAACGAGTAAAGTTATAAGTAGGATCAGCACGCTTTTAAATTAAATAATCCTTTATAGAATAATCTTTTTTTATGTACTTTAGAGCCTGCCACCCGGGGCTGAGGGGTATAATAGATAGGATCTTATTTGTTTTATTTGGAATATTGATTAAGATTAAATTTGATTTTGTTTATGTAAGCCAAGACTTGAAGTATAATCGTGAGTGGAATGTGGTAGTAGGGACTTGTTATGACAATGTACTGCTTTAAGAACATATGGTATCAACTTAAATATTTATGTGGTTTTAGGGATAAAGAGCATATTTAAGTCGGTGAGGGCCACAGATGTTTAGCTTTTAAAAATATGCATCCAACGGAACCCTATTACTAAGCCACCGCTGTCCATCCGTCTGCTTGTCAACGGGCTGTATCTCATGAACTGTAATAGGTAGATAGTTTAAATTTTCATAGAGTGTGTATTTCTACTGCCTTAATAAGAAAAATAATAAAAATAGAATAAAATTAAAAGCTAAAGTGTGCCCCATACGAGAGAAGTGTTAAAAAAAATGTAGTGCACGGTGGTACTTCGTGTGCGAGTCCCAATCGCACTTGTACGGCCGTACTTCGTGTGCGAGTCCGACTCGCACTTGGCCGGGTCTTTTAAGACATGTAATTGTTATAAGCACTTTTGATACAATAAACTAATCTTAATCCATCCCATATGCTTCATTTATCTACCACTGACATTAGGGCTAGTAATTTCCCCAAACAACACAACAAAATCCTTTTTAATAAATACCCTAAATAGGGATAATAACCTTGTTACATGTCATGATTCATTCGTATCGTTTTTAATAAGGCTTACTGAATGGGAGCCTCTCATACAATGTGAGGTTGATGAGGTGAAATTTGTTGGAGCTGGGTACCGTCAATTTCCCGGATCCAATTATTGCCACATTGTTGGTTGCAAACGCAATATTACCCTTATGTTTACTTGCTCCGTTTTATCAACCAGAATGATATTTTGGATGAGCTAAAAATTAATAAGGGCACGGTAAATTTTGGTTTTCTAGGAAACGTTGGCGATGTTAAAATATTTGGAAGATTCTTAAAACAAGCAAACGATTGTTAAATGATAAAGGATTTTATTTCTGTAAGTGGGTTTGTACAAACACTTTTACACGTCAATCATATTTTAACAATTGTGTGCTGTTGAATGTTATTAAGCATTTACTGAGAAAACCAAGGATAAAACGGGAAATTAAATGAATGAAAATTACAAACACAAATCCAATTTAGTTGTGATTAAACCTGTAGCTCTAAACTAAGTGATTATAATCTCAGAAAAAGCTTTCAAAGTGATTACAGAAAAAGAAACATTATTGATGAAAATTAATTAAATTCAACGACAAACGTACAAATTATAGTGTATGAGATACGCATCTGATGGATCCAAAATTAGTATTGCAACAGTTGACGTGTAACCTCCATAGACCTATGTATACACTGTTAAATTTTGATCGTTTTAATCCTTAAAATGGGTCATTGTACTTATCATTATGAACAACTTTTACTACGGGACCAACCCTGAAATCGTGAAAAAAAAATCAGTTGATCCATAGATGTATGTTCGCTTATCTCGACATAATGTATGGATCAACTGATTTTTTTTTCACCCCATATTGATAAACGTTGTCTGATTACTAAATAAACAGCTATTTTAAAGCTATTATTTTCTTGCTCAGGGCAGAATTTCACTTTGCATTGAACGACACGGATCCTCTACTCATTATTACTAGATTCGATCGTGTGTGCGTCAATGGATAGTCATGTGCAATATGAACTGTTGGTTGTTATATGCTGTGTCTAGGGTCATATTTTCACCATGATTATAGACTTTCAACATTTTCAACTAATCAAGAATTATTAGGGGGGCTTTAAATTAAAATGTAACACCTTTATTTATGTCAATAAAACTTTATTATTATTATATCACTAGCTGATCCGGCAAACGTTGTTTAGCCATATAAATTATTTCTAGCTGCCCGGCGCTACTTCGTTCGCGTGGTGTCCTACCTACTCCTACCCTACTCGTACAGTACTCCTAACCTACTCCTACCCTACTCCTACACTACTCCTACCTTACTCCTACCCTACTCCTACCCTACTTCTACCCTACTCCTAACCTACTCCTACCCTACTCCTACCCTACTCCTACACTACTCCTACCCTACTTCTACCCTACTCCTAACCTACTCCTACCCTACTCTACTCCTACCCTACTCCTACCCTACTCCTAACCTACTCCTACACTATTCAAACCCTTGATTTAATACGTGCTTCAATTCGAGTGGACCCGAGTCTGCCGTACCGAACGGACGATCGTCAAATGTTTGACAGGAAAGTAGGTAGAATAGGTTATATGGGAAAATGAAATTATTGTTTTAACTATCTTCCTCGCAATTTTTCCATATTTTCTACCGTTTAAACCTTCCCTGGACTACGACAAACATTTCAAAACCAAAATCAGCTAAATCGGCCCAGCCGTTCTCGAGTTTTAGCGACTCAAAAGTACAGCAATTGATTTTTATATACACATATATAGGTTGAATCCATCTTTGCATTTGGTTGCAACTGATGTATATAAAATTTATTTATTTTCAGCATCGACGTTCAATTGTTTTTCTTTACCAGCCATTGAAGTATTTAATGCCACAAAATTAATAAGAGAACATCGTATTGCATTAGGTCTGTCTTGCTGGCCCGACGCACAAAACTGCTGCAGCAACCAATACTCTTTTCATGATCTGCTTTTTCCTAACTATGTTGGGGTTGGCTTCCAGTCTAACCGGATGCAGCTAGAATACCAGTATTTTACATGGAGTGACTGTCTATCTGACCTCCACAACCCAGTTCCTGGGTAATACGATATCCTTGATAAGACTGGTTGTCAGACTTTCGGGCTTCTGCCGACCCGTAACGACTTAACGTGCTTTCCGAGGCAGGGGGTCTTGGTATGTAAAGATGGTCACCCATCTACGGACCGACCGCGGCAAGCGTAGTTTAACCTGATTGATCGACCCATGCGGCTGTTATCTTAGCCACGAGCCCCCAACCAATACTCTTTTGTAGGCACAATTAGCATAATTAACTTCAACACCAAGTACTTTATTCACTTACTCCTGATTTCCCTCATCCTCTCTCATCTGTGGACCCCTGGATACATTACTGTCACTCCAAATTGTGTTATTCTCAAAATGTGGGTGTTGTGGAACTCAATTTTGGGACTCGTGACTAGTAATTTTAAAGGTCCCTCGTTTTAAAATGTCATGTACAGGTGCTGTGGTCACAAACTTCTTGACCTTTCACTAAATATGGAAAATTGATTTGGTTGTGAGCTACTATAGTTTGAAATTAGTTTTACTCCTGTGGTGACGCAATTTACTTTTTGTTCTAAGCATTGTTTATGTATGTTTGACTTAATTAATTAAGAAGTGGTGTTTTAATCTTTTTGCTGCGGTTGCATCTAAATTGTTTAAATTAAAAAGCTCACTTTGATTGTGATCAAATTCATTATTAATAGTATTCAGGTACTGAGCTTTTTGTCAATAACTTCAAACGGCCTTGTTTATTGAACAAAGTTGTAGTTTTATAATAATATTGAGTTCTAGGTAACTATGTTTTGTAACATTATCAGATTGTTTTGTTAAAATAAAAGGTCAGATCTCACATTACTCGAGCAGGTTTGAGGAAAGGTCGTTAAAGCCGTTGTAAGGCTTGTAGGGCGTAACATGATTTGGGAACTTCAGAAACATTTTAAAAGCTCAAAGAGTTAGTAAGTGAGTTTTACTACAAAACTAATAAATATTTTAACCGAAGTTTCCAAAACAATAAGATATTTATATTCTAAATGTCGCACTTAGGAACACGGACAGGCTTCACATCAGAATGACGTTATTAGAAAATTTTCAGACAATATTTAAAGCAACACCATTAAAAATTCAAGACCTTCATCTGGGCTACTCACTAAACAGATTCAAAAACTATTACGATCAACTTGACACCGAATAAATAAAGAAACTCATTCAAAACTCAGCGTAATTCGAGATAGAGTGATATTTACTCACTAAACGTTGACAAGATTGGCGCGGATCAACGGCATTTACATCAGCCGGGAGAAATCCTCGCCATATTTATTTATCGCTTTCGATAGCAATGGCGAGAGGCTACAATTACCAGAGACCCCACGCTACTGCAATTTCGCAAATTGCTGATTTTACTTCTGCCGAAGGCAAGACGTTTTAAATTGCAACTCGTTAAATGCATTAAAGAGTAACATCTTCGACTCACGGATTTTAACGTGAGCCAACTTTTGAAAGACATGTTCTTCACGATATTGTAATTATGAATGAGCCATACATATTTATAACTTGTACATCTTTTGTTTATTTGTGAAATCCAAATTTTGGTCATCGACATCGTCGGAATGCTAATGACTTGTTGTGATTGCAGATGAGGCTTCTTATTCTTACTTATTCATAACATGATTATGTATTTTCTGTAGGGAATTTAAGTTCGTATAAACCTGAACAAAAGTGAACAGAGTTGTTGAAGTAAAAGTAAGATCGAGTGCACAGAACGGTAGCATCTTTACTTTCTCCTTACTTCGGCTATATTACTGTAGTATGTGGGCAGCGTCTTCCTTGTATGGAAGAGATAAATAAGACTGTTCTTCATTTAGTTTTATGTTTTAATCAATATAAATTACGAAAAGGAGAACGCACACAATTATGGTAGCTTAATACACCAACGAGGATATAACTCAAATTTAATTAGTAAACGATTAAAAATTGTATGAAGTGTAACGAATCAACGTAAATTATGAAACTTTACACCGGAGCTAGCAGTTATTGCGATAAATTGCTCGTTGTCGAGTTCATTAACGAGTTACTCGCACGCGAGTACCTACAGCGAGTACAAGGCGTTTTTCATAACCAAAGCAGACGGCCTTATGCATATTTGATGGAGCGTGGCAGTGCTTTTAAGTACCTGTCAACGTTTGCTGAGGCGGCAGTGAGCTAACTAATTAATCTAGCAACTTGTTATAACACATACTATGATGGTGATAAGGTCTAATTTACACTGTTTGTGAGCTTAAAATAATGTGGTCCAACATAGTGGAACGCTCCAAGTATATGTCAAGGGCGACGAGGCTGACTTGCATACAAGTTTAACATTGCACCGTGTGCTATTGATGATAAATATGCGTGTATTGCGAAGAGTCGTGAAATTGCAAAGTTATTTTTTGAAGTCCTCATTCGTGCTCACTGTAATATTTCATAATAGTTTCGTCTGTGGAGGCTATGAAAGCCTGACAGTAATTTGTCATAACCATTCTTTATTGCAGGTGGATGAGTTGAGGAAGGTCATGGCATGCATGCTCTCCGATAAGTATCTAACGCTTATTGTACACTAATGAGCTATGAAGCCGTGGCTGATTGATTGTTCAATCATCAATTTCATGGATGCTTCAAATCACTGCTACTATTTTGGTTAGGCATTTAAGTCTAACCGGTACAAAATTGCATGGAGTGTAATTCCATTCAAAAAATTATTTTAATGAAATACGGCTGCCAACATTTTTTGTTCGGCAATTACGAAAGAAGCAAAAACAAGGGCACGCAGCTGCCTTATAATTACAATTATCATAGCGAAATTATAAGTTGTGGTGCGTACGACCGACACTTAATAACAAAAGCGGCGCGGGCGCAGAGTAATGACACAAGAACGTTTGCGCTATTGCCGTAATGCAATGTGGAAGAATGCAATTTGCGTAATTAAAAGCGAAAATGAGGTCCATGTGTCTACACTGTGATTAAATCTTGTCTCTACAACTATTATGGGCACAATTACATTTAATGCACGAACCGAGAGCGAAACTTTTCTCCCCTTAACGCCGCGTGTAGAATGTGACCTATAAAAAACAATTTAGATTCCAAATCCCGGGAAAATCCTGCCTTCCGCCGGTTTATCTTTATCCAAAGGGACTCTATTTGATACATTTTGTAAGACTCCGTTTGCCCTTAATGTGAAATTTCTTTTTATACAGCATAATAAGATTTTGATTTCGTAGAGATTAAATTCAAATGCGAAATAAGGTTAGCAGAAAAATAAAATCTGTTTCCATTTTCTTTCTCAATATTTTCTTCGTTTCAGCACTGATAATACCTGACTCAGAATATTAAAAATGGAAACACATCAGACGGCAGCCAAGCCAATATGCGAAAACCGATAAGATGATTCAACATTTCACAAAAAGACAATCGCAAAGCCGGGAGATCGGATGCAGTGTATCAAACGGAATCTCACTACCTACATACAATAACACCGGGCTTCGAAATCCCGCGGAACAAAATACAAATTCGAAAGTCGGGGTACAATAAAGTCGGATACCTACTCTGCCTCACTTTCTAGTCCTTGCTGTCAGGATAAGTCGTACATTCGGTCTATACACCATTAAACGCCCACGTTGGCGGTTTATAAAAATACTGCAGTACGTGGTACATTTTGTTTCTCCGTTTTTCCTCCAGGACTCAGTTTGGATTAGCCGCCGGAAGATTTATAGGTTCCTTACTGTAAGTTTAGCAGGTGCGTGTGTCAGAATGTCACTTCGAAGAGGGAAGGCTTTGTTCTACGTTTAGAGGGGTTAAGACGAGTAATTCGTTTGATTTATTAACTTACTTGCTTGTGTTACCTTCCTGTTTTGTGATAATTTTTTTTTGTTACCTAATTTAAAACTATTGTCAATGAAAATCTTCATGAAGTCCGAACATAAATAAAACCGCGTTTGGTGTATCAAAAAAGTAACGTTGTTTTATATGAACCGATTTCACAAATAAAGTACGATTACCTACTTCATTGTCTCGAACATTTTCAACTCGATTGAAAGAGAAAATATTTCCACTCGCCCGCAGCCAACCCTATCGTGCATTACACAATCGACTGAACACAGACAATCTCTTAAATACACCACTATTCTCATCCCTCTTAATGACTACTTAGTACACTTTACTTTTAATTAACAACCGACGTTTTTAAATGAAAACAAAGACGGGTGATTGCCAATAATTCTGTGGGGCTTAGCCAAATAGGTTTCCGGGACATTTTAGATCGTCCTCCAGTGTACAATGGACAGAACCGTGTTCTTTGTTCGTCGATCTCAATTGCCCGATAAACAAACCTTACAATAAAGAGATCCGACTGGGACTCGTAAGAACATCCAACTATTTCAGGAAAATACAGGAAAGGAAATCGCTTCGGTTCCTGCAAGGGTCGGGTAAACAGACCACTTTCTAGCGATGGAAATGAATCTGTGATCGATGTCTGCAACAACTTTATCTAACGCGGCAATTAAACGAGGTTTTGTTCGTGAATTAAATGTCAGGGACAAAGATCCGGGGCACTTCCGCTGAATAATTTTGGTTTTAAATTGTTGTGACCACTTTGACTTTTGTAAAATTAGGTTACTTACCGTTTTTCGTTTTTAATTTAGCATCTTATTTCCGCTCGGGAATGCTCTTTTGACTGATCTATTCTAGGTCGTCAACTCTACATGTTTTCCTTCTAACTGTGAAATATTTTTATCTTATTAAAAGAAAAAGTATTTTTTATATCCATTATGTTTTGTATAACTTGAACATTTGTTTACGAAGTAATCTTCAAAGGAGTTTTATTACTGGTTGAGTAACGACTGCCTACCAAGATCTTTTAAGGAGGCATAATTTTACATGAAGACGATTTACATCCGACTACTTAATATTCAACATGGATCAACATTAATACATCAGCGCATTTACGATAATTATCATTACCCCGATGTTTATGACTGCTGATCGGGGTATTCAATCCAAGAAGCACGCCCTTGGCAGCTTCCCTGAATATTAATGGAATGATATGTTTTAGTGCGTGCCTGATGCTGAAACATTGCCAACAGCAATCCGAGGCAGATCGTAAACATCCCCTATTGAAACTCCACTAAATAGATGGGTACCCACATACAGAAGGTCAGTTGTATACAAGGTGTAATTTAAAATAACTAAAACGTCACGAAAACGCCTTAGGAGGTCATTGTACTCATAAATATGATCAACTTTAATAATGGGACAAAACCTGAAATCGATAAAAGAATATTGATTACATACATTTGTATTCGCATAACTTGACAACATGTGGGGAACAGCTGTAGGTATTTTTTTTTTGCGCAATTTCTGGTTTGGTGCCACAATCATCATCTGCCTAAACTTTTTTGGGGTCGGCTTCCAGTCTAACCGATGCAGCGGTCTCATAGTATAAGTTCTTTAGGTATCATTTCTCTCTAAAGAACTGTAGAGGTTTTCAGTTATTTTGATTTATTACACCTTGTGCAGCAGGCGAAAACAGGCGCCCGCACAGATCTAGAGACGAACTTACGGAGATCGCAAACTGTGTCAAAACAAATGCCAATCGCCATTGCACTTGCACTCGCTTAGCGTGAGGCGTGTTTATGTGCGCGTGCGTTTTCCTGGTTGTATGGAGCCAGCCTTCTGTACCTATTTATTTTATGGAAGTTCTGTGTATTATTGAATAAGTTCTACAGCGCAATGCCATTATAGGAACGTATTAATTCCAGGAATTGGCAACAAAGGACCGACCAATTGAACGGTTTTCTGAGAATGACTGTAAGACAATTTTGAACTAACGGAACTTAGAGAGTTTTATCTTTAATTTTGTTCTGATGCTTTTGTTCCGAACCCTCAGAAAAAAAATGCTTTTAAAGGGCGTTATTTTACTTTTATGAATGGAAATGAAAATATATGATGAAAAAAAAATATTAGGACTGGAACACATTTTCGGGGACGCAACTGTTACTTTATTCACATGATGAAATATGGCACGGGAATATGGTGAAGCTGAACATAAAACGTTCAAAAGTCACAGCGGTTTCATATCCGTTGTCATAGACAAAAACAGAGTTCTTTATGTGTAGATTAAAACCACATACATACATGTCTATTGTTCATTGCAATGCAAGAATTGATTTCCCCTCGGAATGGATTAGAACTGGGGCAAGAGTAATTGTCGTGCGACAAATTACTGACACACTTTGTTTGTGTAGAGCCCGCCATATCATTTTATAATTGGCCACGATCTATTCTGGTACTTACCAACCTAGCTTTAATTCCTTCGAGTGTTTATACTTGTGTTTGTCTAGATACATTTTAGATCTGGGGGCCTAAAAAGGCCACTTTTGCAGTATCATAATAGGATAACAATATGAATCATATTAAAAATCGTAAAATGGTCACAAACTGACAATTCATAATATGATCTGTGTGCAATTCATATCACAATGAAATAACATTTAAACTGTTTTTGTAGGTATATGGTCTACAAATTACTAGTTCGGCCGGGAGTAATATAAATGAAAGTCCAGAAGGTTAGGTAAAACTTGGTGTCTATATTGTCGGTAATAACTGCACAATTTACACTGATTAAACAAAACAACTGTCCTACACAAAAGCTTGGAGACGACTAAGGTAGCGGGGGGAACTCGCTACAAAGCGTAGGCGTCGTCTCTGATTACAAAAGGTATGTGTGTCACTACACTGTAGAAATCAAAAATAAAAAACCAATTTGATTACTAAAAACTGTAATGAAAAATTTACCGATAAAATTACGGGTTTTATTTTTTTCATGCGGCAATGTTTACACCAAATATTAAATGAAATTTTACGAAAATTGGAGGAATTGCTAATGATCTGCTGGGAATTCAGGAAATGAATAGCTTTTAGAGGTATTGCTTAAATTGGCCTTTTTAGGCCCCCAGACTACATACTTTGTTCGAAAACTCGTGATGGATTAGAAGCTGAAGTTAACGTCTCAGCAAGTTCTTTACTTTATGGGCCGCTTGGTCTTAACTAATATTATAAAGAAAAGATTATAAAAAAAAGATTTGTTTTTTTGTATGTTTGTTTGTTATGTTTTCGCGCTAAAACGGCTGAACCGTTTTTTAATGAAATTGGACTCATGAGTAGACCATGACGTGGATTAGGACATAGGATACTTTTTATGCTGAGGTGTATGCCTGAGAAACCGCCAGGCGCAGCTAGTATTTTATACATAAGTTGATGGAGACTGTTACTCATACCTTTACTACATGAAAAATGTTCTTGTAGGTAACAAGCATAGCATAGACATAATCAGCCTATAATGTTCCCACTGCTGGGATACATGCCTCCTCTCGGTGAGAGGGAGTGGGCCGTAATCCCGCGTCCCGTAGTGGTCCCGCGTAGTGGACGCGGGACCAGCGCGGGCTGGTAGATGTCACATGTCTTGGAATTTTTGATTCTAGGACATACCGGTTTCCTCACGATGTTTTCCCTCACCGTTTTGAGCAGAGCAGTGGTGATGAATAATTTACACCTGCCTAGATTCAAACCCACGATATAATAATCGTGAGTCAGGGCCGGTACCACTGCATGGGCCTCCACTGCTCCACCGGTAACAAGCATTTAAGAAAAAAAATTGTCTTATATTGCCAAATGGTTCAGGCCAAGCGCACATTAGCTACAGTCGCAACGGGCCGCAGCGCAATGCATTTTCTTACAAAAATATTGCAATGCGTTGCGTTGCGGTGCGACCCGCCCCAGTGTGCGTCAGCCTTGAGATAACAACAAAAATGTAAAATGTGAACTATATAACTATATAATTATAGCTCGCACGTTCGTTACTTTAAAACAAACGACACCTGATATGATCAAGTAATTTGAGCGGGAACTTGTTAATAATATTAATTCGACGATATGATCTGAACAAGTGTAATTGTACTGGATCACGGCATGTTCGTATTACAGCCAGAAGGCACCCTAATCGACGCTCATTCCGCCGCACATTAGAACATCACCGTAATACCTCCCCACACGATTAAATTAAACGCTACAACTACAACTTTGAAATAAGTTTATAGGTTTTTAGGCTTAATGATGGGGTGAGTGATGTTTTGTCCCTTTTTTTACACGTAGCATTATCTCGCTTTGATTTTCCGAATGCTTTACTTTGACGCTTCAGAGATTATTTACATAATATTATAGTGCTCCACACCGAATTTCGGCTATGGTGTAAATGTGACTAGACATCGACGCGGGAGATATTACCCATAGTGCACAAGTGTGTGCGCAGATACAGGTGCGCTCACTCCCGATGCTCCTATACTCGGAATGGTCCGATGGGACGGCAATCCGACAACCGGAGAGGGATCAGGCGCAGGACCAACTGCTTACCGTGATTTCCAAGGCACGGGGGCAGTATACCGCAAATCAACTTCAAAACTCCGGGCT
The DNA here is from genome assembly GCA_947507525.1 of Apamea epomidion. Classification (NCBI taxonomy): domain Eukaryota; kingdom Metazoa; phylum Arthropoda; class Insecta; order Lepidoptera; family Noctuidae; genus Apamea; species Apamea epomidion. The sequence goes on from OX382232.1 coordinate 9,701,185, forward strand.
GTTACTGAGAAATTCTTAATGGTAAAACCCAATAACACTTTGTCCGAAGTCGGACAAAGTGTAAGTGTGTCTAATCAACGGGGGATCAACGGGGCAGTCAGCACATATGTAAGTAGTTTGTTCACATAAGCATGTGCCGACGCACATGTTGCAGTTTGTGAAACAGTTTAGACTGCAATTTACATAGTTTTCTAACAAAATCAGGCATCATTGGAGGTAATACTCAGGTGAGCAGTCTCTTCATTATCCAACGCTAACTTTAGAATCGCTGCACATACAACTCACGCGCCATAACAGACACCCTTCATAGGAATACCGAAGCTCTACAGTTAAGAATCAAATTGACTTCTGGACAATTCAATTAAGCTGCACGGTGAGTGCAAGTTTGCAAACAACCGTGCGAGAAGCTAGCCAAGTTCCCTAGAACAAGTTTATCAAAGAGATTGTAGCCGAACAAGTTAGCCTTCGTCGAACAGCCTTTATGTTTATACGAGCAATGTTTGTTCACATCTCCGTACGGGAATGTAAATTTGATTTATTTTGGCACACCTATACGTAAACATAGGTGTCTCTGCCTATTTGTAAATATACAAGACGTGTTATTGACGATCAAAGGATCTTGAAAATCTCACGTTAAACCAGATATGTAGTTTTTTTTGCTGATATGTGCGTTTGAAGTCAATTGACGGCTGTCAATTTCTGATACAATATGTTTTTCTATAGGCTTTATGTCATCAGTCGATAGATAAATATTACCTTTCGATAAACGAATCATATCAGAAGTTCTTTTCCGTCTTATTCTGTGAAGAAATTCTAGGTTGTAAGACCAAAATGCTCACAATGTGTTATGTTGTTACCATTTAAAAGTTGTGCTTTCCACGCTTAACTTCGGCAAAGTTAAAACGCCTCGACGTAATATGGTCTTTCTCCTCTGAAATACTGGCATTATTGTTCTGGTAAACAATCTTAATAAAATAGGTTATAATAATAATTAATTGCCTTTACCAAAAGATGCTGCAATGCATCTGTCAATGATCTTTTTAAAGTTTTAATCAATTTTGTCATTTATAACTGGGAACAGCATGAATCTAAAAGTCATGTCATACACGAGTACTTTAGTAGATAGACAATGTACGTACTAGCCTAAAATGTATTAATTCACTGGCAGACGACGGACAGCCTAAACCACAGGGTCCAGAAACGCACAAGGAAGGAAGGATTTTTGAAAATTCGAGAAAGTATATTCGAGAAAGTTCGTAATTTTTTCCTATAGGAAAATTGCATCGGGCAAACGGCCTATTAACATATAAATATCCAAGTAACTATGCACATCAGAAACCACTCTAAGTAACCTAACTTACAACTTACTATGGGAGGAACTAACCCAAATTCAGTTATGTAAGCAATCCCACCAATGTAAAGGCAGTAAGGTAAGTGAACCGACGAATTAAATTATAAGGTTACCCTCGCTGTAACTCCATCGAGATTATTCAATTGGGCTTGCTGAATATCAATTGGATGGTAAGTACCAAATCAGGTAGAATAGATCCTCAACTGAAATAATATCTTCCTGGTTGACATAGTGTAATAGCATTTAGATTGGTTATCGAAATATTTGTAATTCCGGTAAATTTTCGGACTATTTCCACTTGAAAACACTGAAGCTAGGTTCAATATAGGCATGGCGTCTCCCAATTTAGTTTTGAGTAAAAAAATACTCCGAATACTTAGGTCAAAAAAAAAGTTTCGTGTGAAATAATTGATGAAGATAAAGAAAAGATGCTACAAAAAAAAAACAAGATGAAGTAGTTACATTTTATCCGACAGTTGCGGAAGATAGATCACAGATAAACAAGGTCTTAATTAAGATATGAAAAGCCTTTATTTTCTAAACGATGATAGATCAGCATTAGTGTCTCTTTCAACCAACTACACAAAAGGAGCGAAGACTCTTTTTACGACCACTAAGACCGTAGCTTAAAACTTGCCAAATTATTAAAATGGTTTCACATGTACTGAAAGATGGACGAATAATGTTGCCAGCAATATCATGTAACTACAAAGTAATACTGTAATAACTAGTTTTACGATCACCCTGCGTCACGGTCCACTTAGGCTAAGTTACATTATAATGTACCTGACTACCTGCGAATATTCTAAAGGACTGTTTAGTCATAAACCTTGTCACCCGGGTATTGTGAGACCCCTTGTTAGGCTGCGAAGGAACCCAGATCCTGTATACATGATTTAGTATTCCCCAGGACAATTCCCGGGAGGACTAGAGGTGTAACCAGGATGCTTCAGTTATGTTGCCGGTAATAGCCTTCAGTAAACGTCCGATTTGCATGTGCTAACTGCTAATGTAGTTAAGAATGATTACTAGGTTATTGGTCGTTTGTAATTATGAATAAATACGCGAATTTACATGATCGAGTCGTGTGGTATTTCACGATTGAAGTCTTTCAATGAATTTAATTAAAGATAGGAATTTTAATTCAAAATTTGTTTTTGGCAACATAACATTTATTTACTACTAGCTACTGCCTGTGACTTCGCCCGCGACCCACCCCATCGCATCGCATCGTCTGCCCGCGCTATTATCTCGTTTTCGCTCAGCGTTTTTTCTGACTTTTTTTTGTTTTTACTAGGTCCTAGCATGATGTAAAGTAGCCTTATATAATGTATAAAATACTACATCTTCAAGATTTGGGCTATCAAATACAAAAAAAAAAAAAAACTGGTACCGACTGGTAGTTCCAGAGAATAGCGCGTTCAAACAAACAAACAAAACCAACAAACTCTTCAGTTTTATGATTAGTATAGACAGGTAGATTAGGATAGGATAGAGGAGTTTTAAAAGTAATCCTTTTATGGAGAATCTAATAGTCAAAGTGCATTTAGACAGCTCATAAAACTACCCACCTTTCAAATATAAAAATGTAGCTTTATAATGTTATGTTTAACACATTTTAAAACACTAAACAGACTATCATTAAGTGTGATATAAAGCTCACACGTGACTCGCTATAAACTTCAAAGTTCATAAGAGCACATTATGAAAGTTTTCCTTTCATAAATTCAGTGCTCCTTCGAAGAGAGTTAAGTGAAATTTTGAATTACCCAACGATGCACCAAAGTGTATGGAGTCTGGATACTTATTATAATGTGGATACCTCTTTAAGTGGAGAGTTTTAGGTTCTTAAACTTTAGTATACACTAAGTTAGATTTTATCACAACCAAATTGTTTGTAATAGGTACTTTGGGGTATACTTTTTAGCTTTAATGCTTCTGAATTTCAGTTCTATTTGCTCTGCAGACTAAAATCATTTGTTCAGTATCAAACGACGGTGTCAAAGTGTGAAATGGAGTACTACGCTCAAAGGGTTTTCAGTTTTACCTAGTGTGAACGCGGGAATTAATAATATGAACAGAAACATTTCCAGGAATTTCAGGTTGCCGACCGCTATGTATTTATATATCTTCGTAATTTTCATGAAACGTCTTTACCGAATTTTTTCTCGGTAATCATGTTTCGTATAATAAAATTTCAGGTTGCTAGGAGGAGCTGTTCAATCGAGATTTCTAAGGAAAACTGATTGATTCTCAAAGAATTTACTTCCATTCGTTACTAACGCTTCTTGAGCCAAGTGATAGAAAATATTTTCAGAATTATCTTATTAACTTTTCAATCTAACTTTTCACGTTATTTAATAAATCCAATTTTCCTTTTCTTAAATAGAAACAATATATTATCTACGTTAGTATTTTAAGCTTTTGTACCAAAAGTGACAACGCGAAGTATGAGAAAGTAAGCTGGTAACGCATCTCTGACCGCATCTCTTATCGTAACAATTGGAAATTGACAACTTATTTCGTAGTATAGGTTCTTTTCTATAGACTTTTTCAATGCATTCTGAGTTTATCTTGGATATTACTGACTACGGTGAAGGAAAACATCGTGAGGAAACCTGGACTTATAGTTAATATATTATTTATATAAGTCTGAAATCGCCAACCCGTCTTGAGCAACCCTGGTGATCAATGCTCGTGTCTTCTCTGTTTGAGAAGGGGCCTTTTGCCTTGCAGTAAGACAATAAAAGGCTAGTATTATTTATATTATAAAGGCCGTTTTCATAGTTCAAGTGTATTTGCGAGCGATAACACCACTCGTAAGCTCATTAAATTGTACTACCGCAATCCGTTCGCTACAAATTAGATATTTGTAGCAATGCCAACTCGCGGTAATTAAATTTTCCTATGATTAGTAACTTGATTTTGTTTGGAATTGAAACGATACCGTTAATGAAGATGCGTAAGTTAAATGTATTTATATGTGTAACTACTCTGATTTAACAGGGTGTTTTATCTTGTATGGAAATAATAAAAATAGATTTTAAAAATAATCTTTAATAAATAAAAACAGGCTGGACACATTTATGCAGTGTTTTCAATCAAAAGCAAAGCATTTATTAAGGTGACGACGGTATACGAAGGGCGCTAACGCTAAAGCTTTTCAATAAAAACTTACCTATTTAGTAGGACTGGTTAGTTGCTTAGTGACAAGATATACACCAAATAATGTAGTAGTACTGTTATTAACTGAAAGTAGAATGAACTTTCTCTAACCACGCAAATTACCCCTTTTATATAATGACCTCATCTTTGATTCAAAGCTGATACCATGTCATTGTTTCAAGTAAATTTCGAAATAAAATCAAGATTAAATATCTTAGCAGCTTACGTAGTAAATTTGGAGTGAAGCTCGAAATTACCGGAGGCATTTGGCGTAATGCTCAATTTGTCGAGGGAACGACCGAGAGCTGTCCTGGCTTCCCGCTGTGATAACAATACCTACGGAAATTATTTTTTAAAATATTTTTTAATGTAATTCGGTGGTACTCAAATGATTTTTAACGAACTCCTATCTCCTCGGACCCAATGTATTTTAACGATAAGTACCCACCTTAACAGAATTTACTTTACAATTTAATTTACTTTTTGGGCTCCATTAAATTGGATAGATTTTTCCAGGAGAAGGGAAGCATTTGTGTGTTTTTGGAAAAGTTCTCGAAACCCAAATCTGGTATCGATAGCGGCCATCGCTCATGAAATTCTGGAATTATTTGCAGTTGTCAGAAAAACGTTGGCTAGCGGAACCCTTTTCATCATAACATAGAGGTCGAATTGTCTAAACCCCAAGGTTTTTCAGGAGCGGACCAGCGGGACGGAAAGATAGTAGGTTAGTAATGACTAAAAAGGGTTCCAAGTTCCCAGCGTACTTACATCAGGTCTTCTGAACCTTACCTACTCAATTTATACTAATCCGTAGCCAGTGAAATCTTTGAGAGCGTAACAGATAGGATTTTGCTTTATCCAACCGAATTTCACCAAACTGCCATTGTCTATAAAATTTATATGGGTGGGTATAGGTAGATAACATACCTTTACTGAAGACAAGGTTTATTTAGCAAATGGAATGACTAGGCCTATGCTGGATGTCTGACCTGGATCCCTTATCACATTACATAGTAACCTTTTTTAAGGGAGTACCAGTGTGTCCTAAATCTAAAATTGAATATAAGAGTGTCCTCTTTTATTAAATTTTGATACTCTAGGACTATAAAGACAAGAAAATCAGAACACTGTTGGTAAAATAGGCGTTTGCGAGTTAAAAGTACAGCGGTTCTGTTTGGCAATTCCTGTCTGATCGATATCCGTGGTGCAGTGAGTAGCAACAATGTGATTGACTTCCGTATTTTTATCTGCGTGGACATTCAATAGCCGGAGAATACACTTAGGTACGTATCTACCTATAAAATCTACATGTGGGTTCTCACAGCACCGATAGTAACTTCCGAAATTACACAGAACTCATGTTTTGACATTTGTATTTAACCTGACTAAAAATATATGTGTTAAGTGCAGTTATCGTGAATTATCTTTCAAAGCCACAAAGGACATTGCAGTTCTTTCGTTAGGCACGTGTAGCAGCTCGTCATCGAGCGCTCTCAAACGTCCTGAGCCAAATGAATCATAATGATCTCGCCTGTCCTCGTGCCATCCAGTGTACAGTGTACCTAGGAAATTTACATTTCGGTCGTTTAACAAACTTTACATCTAACAAAACTGATATTTAAGTACGAAACCTTAAATGTTACTTGTGTTACGTAATATAAAGAAATACTAAGAATCATCAAAGCTCTTTGTATACAACATTTTTGTGAGCCTTGAGAAAATTCGCTGGAAGTTTCTAAACAAATATATTGTTTATAAAAACTTAGAGCAACAAAATGTTTTGCCAGTAAAGGCCCATTTACACGGTGCAAGTTTCTGGAACGTTCAAGAGCAATTATCGTATGCCATAAAGTACGGTCAATTATTGCCATTCAAGCATTTGTATATTTACACCAAGGCAATTATTGCAAGGCGATAATTCCATGCAAGTTTTGCCTCGTCTAAAGACAGAGTTGCACGTCTTACAAGGACGTTTGTTCATCGACAATTGATTCAAGTTTTGAAAGCGATTTTATTGTACGTGCATTTACACGTATACCAGTTTTGAACGGCAACTAATTTTGCTCGTATCGTGCAACAATTGTACGTGCCAGTAAATTGTTGCTTCAATTTTATGGAATGCCACGGACAATAAACTTCCACCGTGTAAATGGGGCTAAAGACAGGAAAAAAATAATAACAATAAGAAGTTAGTAAACTCATTGGTATTTAGGTGAGATCTACTATTATTTCCTTTTACCGTTACCTGCTCAAATTGTTGCATACACTCCGTCAATTCCTATGAAACATCCTGTATTCGTGTAGGAACTAAATCCCCTCTCGTGTAAAAGTTTTTTCAATCAAAACTCATTCAATCAAAGCTTAATTCTGTCAAGGGGGAGACAGGGGCTGTCAATAGCAGCAGCCGTTACTAATTGTCGTTAAACTCCTAAGCCAACGGAGAAGGCGAGCTCTTATGTAACTGTGGGTCGGTTTGTTTGTTCTGTTTTTGGAGAGAATGTGTTGGCTTTGGATTGAACTATGTATAATGGTGTATCTTGTTCTAAAAGTATCTGATGGGAATGTAAACAAATAGATCTGAAAACATACCTGTGGATGCCAATTTGTAGTACCACTTACAAACTAAGTGCTTTGATTTGATTATTTGAATACTTAAGCCCGAAATTCTAATTTTAAATACCCAAGTTTTAACTTGACAGTTGAGGGCTTTCATTTTTAATATGACAATTGAGAATTGAGAGAGTTTTTTAAGCTTAATTTTTTTCGATGATTAAAAATAAACACAGCCTATGTTGTCCCACTGCTGGGTAAACGATTTTTCAATTATAATTTAATAATGTTATTTCAACAATTACATCCTCTAAATACCGATTAATGTGTTACTATTTCCCTTTAGTGAGTGATTGTGTTAGAATTTAATTTGAACAAGCTTTGTTTACATTTTCATCTGATACTTTTGGAATAAATCATACCTAATGTGAGTGAATTCAACAACATTTTAAATTACAGAGGTTATATTTTGTTACCTTGTCCGAAGTATTTTTATTTGCAGGATACCTCTAGTGTTGAAAGTTTTTTCAGTGCTCCTCTTGTTTTGGTCGAAATGAAAATACAATGGTAAAGTTACCGGTTTTAAATTGCGCAGTTTGTAGTTGCACAGAAACCTTTCCTAGCACTTTGGTCGAGATCATTTGTTTGTACCTCGTATAAATTCAAATTTTGACTGACATTGTCATCTTTATTTATTTATTTATGTAAACAGAGTAAAATACACACAGAAACGACTTATAACTTTTGAGTACCTTTGGAGATCAAAAGGTACTCAAAAGTTATAAGTCGTTTCTGTGTATACATGTGAAGATGGCAGGTGCCATCTTTACATAAATTAAACGCAACTCCAATAATCTCCATTTCAAACGAGTAATTAGGTAATACGTCAATCATTCAGCTATTGAGTTCAGCAGTCGCAGGAAATTAATAAATATGTCCAATCGATCAATCAAGCAATCAATCAAGAGCCTATGTTATGGTAAGCCACAGTACCGATATACATCATTATATACTTACACCCATAGGCAGTTATAATAATTCTGAAAAAGCGTAACTATTACCTACATATTCAATGAGGTACAATTGTCCAATTATTATACGCAACATGTTTTCTTTTGCAAACATAATTAAGCTATCAATCAACACAGCCACAAGCGATACTAATCATTATTCTTAAAAGTTTAGAGTCCAGAATAGTCTGAACTTTTGGAGTTTCTATAGGGCTGTGTACTCAATGTATGCATGTGGTACAGTAAACGTGTTCGTGGCAGCACAATATGTAGCTGGGGCTGTAAAAATGTCCTGTATAATAGAGAATGTGAAGGGGCCTTTAATTAAAAGTCCACCCGTCGGTCCTTGCCGAACAATAAAACTCCACATTGAATGGTTAATAGTTTTTTTTCTTTCATTAACAGGCACTTTAAATTTCTAGACTGAACTGTTTGCTTGTTTTGACGTCAAGTTCCTTTTCTCTTTTAATTGGGCAATATTTGAATTTTGTTATTGTTTTGTAGCTTGAATTAATAAACAAAAGTAAACATGAGAAGAGTCCCTGTCGACCCTAACAAAGTCGTAGTTAAGTTACAGTTGATGGAATCTGAAATAATGTCCTCAGTTTTTGTTAATACAATATTATTCACTTCATAAAAATAAAAATGTACCGTGCTTAAGGAGGATAGTCTCTTTCAAAACGAGAATTTGTTTTTATGTATGGATATTGAAGAAACTTTTCTTTTTTGAGCACTCATAATACAGTCAGCCTCAAAATGATGCCATTTTGAGGCATCTTGTACATTTTGTACAACAACTCATTAATAAATTTAAAATTATTATAAGTATATAAAAAAAAATATATTTTATGCGACAAGAATTGGCGGCACGGTTGGCGCAGTGGTTAAGCGATTGACTGCTGCGCTGCGTGTCGCGGGTTCGATTCCCGCACGGAACAAATATTTGTATGACCTACAAGTAGTTGTTCCGGGTCTGGCTGTTTGTGTATGTGAGTTTAAATGTTTGTAAACGCACCCACGATACAGGAGAACTTCCTAGTGTGGGGAAATGTTTAAAAAAAAAAAATCTGTTAATGTTTTACAATCATCCATAATTTTGTATAATATGTAACCACAAAAATATTACACACTGGGTTCTTAATTGTTGCTACAAATTGGATACAGTATTATGGAACACAAATTGTAGACAATCAGATGAAGATGTGATCGGTCTTTAGTCCTTACTGAAACTACCGTTTGCAGAACAAAATTGCTTGCGTACCCATCAAAATTCTGGTTCACTAAACCATGCAACGGAAGCTAGTCAAAATGGTATTAGCAATATAGACGAAGAGCTAGTGACTTGTTTCTAACGTTGCAGTTGCAGTGGACGTCTTTCGCTCCAATACACTGCGGTGCGCGGTTACGAGCGGTTTTGACACACCTCTGCTCTGCAAACTGCGATATTGGCACGGAATTGAAGATGTTGTTTACATAAATTTGCACATGTCTTAAACATGCGTTAATTGACTTTTGAACAAAATTAGATAAAATACTCTTTATAGCACATCTTATAGAGCAAGAAAACTAATTTTGCAAAACCACAAACGGCGATAATATTCCAACCTTATTGGGTTATATGTTCGAGCCTTGGGGTTGAAATATTAGGGCCATGGGGTCCGGGTGATCTCTTGGTTTTTTGAGCCATCGCTAAGCGGTTGGTCGACTCTTCACGTGACCAGGAGGCTGGCCTATTTTTAGGTCAAATAATCACGATCGTCATACAGGCTTTTGGGCACTTTTCCTGTTCACAACGATTATTATTATTAAAAGCCTGTGATGTTCCACTGCCGGGCAAAGGCTGATACGGACACATTTTATGATGCTCTATGATTATTTCCCTATTTAATATATGTACATGTACATATTATTATTATTTTTTATATCTGTTAGCTTATTTATTATGTTAATGTTAACTTGTTTGCAAACAAAAGTCATTTTACAAATAGGGTGTACTTTTCTATGGGTGATCTTATGGATATCGGTTTCTGCCACTCAACATTATAATGGACAGAATTTACAGTTATGACGAACATTGAGTTAAAGTCTATGGTAGGTAGGTACCACGAAAAAACAAGCAACCAAACCAGTGGACAATCTAACAGGAAACAGGAAAAGCACACACAACGAAGCAAGACATGTATCACGGATTTAGTCGAGTTTCGTATGAGATATCACACAAAACCCATGAAATATGTCTCGACAGAAGCTCGTGCTAAACTGCCCGCATTGTGTTAGATACAAGGTAACAACTTACAGCAGCGTTAAAACAAAATCATAAAGCCTTTCTTCCCTACTAAAATACCTCGAGGTTTCCTCCACAAAGACTTGGTAACTTAAACATAAACATCCAAGATGTTCTAGAAGTTTCTTTAGATAAGCTGGCTCTGTACACCACGCAAGCAGATAATAACGCTGGTCATATTTCACGAGCGCACAGCCCCGATGAAACAGGGCATTACCTCGACATATCGCTTTGATTTATGTACTGTTTAAGGACCCCTTAAAACTATAGTAGGAAAGCCGATATTGGGAAGGCTAGATTAATATCTTTTGAGGATATCTTGCTTGGAATATGCATGAGGTTTGCGATGAGTTTGAGGGGCTGTGGCTGACCCGAAAGATTATCAACAAATAGATATTAGAATCTTGATATATTGCAGTATATACAGGGCGGTAGGGACATCGACACGCAACCTGTTACTGTGGATTCAGCACATGATTCTAAACACCATCACGTCGATAGATTTCATCGGTTATAAAAAAAAAGTTGGCTTGGTTTTACATTTTGACCGCGTAGGTATTGCACTTTCCTATGAAATAGCAGATATATTTTTTTGATAACCGACAAATAATTTCTACGCTAAGGGGTCTAAAATCCCGGGACCCGACGGCTTGCCGGGTAAAGCCTGGGTCCTGGCCTCGAGGGCTCTCGGGCCTCGACTGGAGGCGCTCTTAAGCGCATGCATGGAGAGAGGCCAGTTTCCACTCCGTTGGAAGACGGGGAAGCTGGTCCTCATTCAGAAGCCAGGGCGCCCTGCGGACTCTCCGTCCGCATACCGGCCCATAGTGCTGCTCGACGAGGTCGGCAAGCTCTTTGAGAGAGTGATTGCGGGCCGCCTCGTCGGGCACCTGGTGAGGACGGGGCCGGATCTTGCGGAGTGCCAGTTTGGCTTCCGCAAGGGGCGCTCGACGGTGGACGCCATCATGCGCGTGAGAGCCCTCACGACGGGGGACGCGGTGTCCCGGGGTGGGGTGGTCGTGGCGGTGTCACTCGACATCGCCAACGCGTTCAACACCCTGCCCTGGAGCTGCATAGGGGAGGCACTCCGGTATCACCGGGTACCGACTTACCTCCGTCGAATAGTCGGGGCGTATTTGACGGACAGAGCCGTCATCTACCCCGGTCGCGACGGGAATTGGAACCGGCGAGAGATGTCGTGCGGTGTCCCACAGGGATCGGTTCTGGGGCCGCTCCTGTGGGACATCGGTTACGACTGGGTGCTGCGGGCCGACCTCCCTGATGGCGTCAGCGTAGTTTGCTACGCTGACGACACGCTGGTCCTGGCGCAGGGGAGGTCGCATCAGGCGGCGGCCGACGCGATGACACGCGGGGTTGCGATAGTCGTGGAAAGGATCCGGCAGTTGGGTCTCGAGGTGGCATTGCACAAGTCCGAGGCCATGTCTTTTCATGGGCCCCGGTACGGGCCACCTTCGGGATCCCAACTAATGGTAGGAGGGGTTCACATCGGCGTCGAGAAGACGATGAGATACCTGGGTCTCGTCCTCGACAGCCGGTGGAACTTCGTCGAGCATTTCCGACGTTTGGCCCCCAAACTGGAACGGACCGGGGCCGCCTTAAAGCGGCTCCTGCCCAACCTGAGGGGGCCAAATGCCTCCTGCCGGAGGCTTTACGCGGGGGTCGTGCGGTCCATGGCCCTATATGGGGCCCCGGTATGGGCGCGTTCACTGCGGCTTCGAGCCGCACACTACCTGAACGCGCCCCAAAAGGTGGTAGCCGTAAGGCTAATCCGGGGGTACCGCACGATCTTGGGCGAGGCAGCAAGCCTCCTTGCCGGACTACCACCATGGGATCTGGAGGCGATAGTCCTCGCGCGCCTGTATGACTGGCGCGCGGAGGCACTACGTCGGGGGGAAACTCTGCACCCGCGGCAAATCGCTGCGGAGCGGACGGACCTCCGGCGCGGTCTCATGGTGGAATGGAAGGCGCGACTATCGCAACCCAGCGCAGGGCACGCCACGATAGCGGCGATAAGACCCCTCTTTGAGGAGTGGCTAGAGAGGCGTCACGGCGCTCTCACCTACCGCCTGACGCAGGTCCTCTCCGGACACGGATGTTTCGGGAGGTTCCTGCACATCATCAGGCGGGAGGAGACGCCCGGGTGTCACCACTGCGAGGATCGCCCAGAGGACACGGTGGAGCATACGGTGGAGGTCTGCCCCGCTTGGGCAGAGCACCGCCGTGTCCTCGTAGAGGCGATCGGCAGCGGCGGCGACCTCTCGCGCCCGGCCCTGGTTCAAGCCATGGTCCGGGGCGAGAGGGAGTGGGAGGCGGTCACCTCCTTCTGCGAAGCAGTCATGCTAGCGAAGGAGGTGGCGGGATGGGCAAGGGAGAGATCCTCACGCCTCAGCCGCCGAGGGAGACGCTCCGGGCGTCGGGAGCCGCGTGACGACTCCCGGCCACCGTAGGCGCGGGCCTGCGGGCGGAGAGCAATGGGTAGCTCTCCGTCCGATCAGGACCAGGCCCGTGCCGGACGGCGTGTATGTGTTCCACGCGCGCCTCAAAGAGATGTCAGCGTAGTTGACGGGGCCCGACAGGGCCGAAGCCTGCCGGGGTAGCGGGATCGTCCGAAAGGGTTACCGCTGCCCTGGTACATAAAGGGCTAAGGAAGGAACACGGGTGGGTTTTAGTCAGTAAGAGTCTGACACTCCCTTCTGCTCCACCCAGAGCGGGAGGAGTCATTTGATGATTTCCCATCCACAAAAAAAAAAAAAAGGGGTCTAAAATCATGTGCTGCATTCATGGTTACAGGTTGCGCGTCGATGTCCTTGCCACCCGTATCTAGAAAGTCCCTGCCGTTGAGTTGGTGACATAAGGATACGATCACGGGTTGAGGACACAAACCCTAAGATGGACCAAACAATCAGGATAAATAATGATGTATTAAAAGCTCTAAATTCAATTAAGCCTTAGATTACAGAACAAAATTAATCCTTAAATAACTTGCAAACTCCAACGTTCGTTTACAAGTTAATCGGCTGTCAGAACAGACAATTCGATCCCAAAATATTGTTCAGTTCAAATACAAACGTAAATACTTAAAGACGTCAAACTCTCAACAGTTTTCGATGAAGGTGCGGATTTAATAAGCCAACACTGACTTCAGAGCCGTCCTGTCGACTTCGACTGCCTACAGCTGTGACAAATTGCATCTTAATTCGAACTGATTAAAGCAAAATAAGAGTGAGCAGCACTTGAAAATTTTCATTACGTAGAATTCAGCTGAAACATACGTGTGCGAGGCAATGCTGAGCGGAATACATTACTGGCGGAACGCAATTTGTCCCTACCCTACAATTTATGTGTACAACCCACTTTATGCAAAGGAAGTGACGAAAAAAGGAACAAAACTTTCATGTTTCGCATAATGAATACACACACGAGTGACTTGTTGCGACTCAGCCGATGTACATAATTAATTTTTGTTATGGATGCTTCGGTGAAACTTGAAGGCAATGCTGCAAACCTATCATAAGTTTAAATTAGCAGCCCCACGGTTAGAGGGAAAACTCGTTAAACACTGCGCAGGCTTTTGTGAGATTATAACTTTGTTACTGCAAACATACCTACGTGTAACTCTCTGACAAAATGGATTGACTTATTGACAGAATGATAATATGAAGAGCTCCCATAACGGTAGCGGGATCGTCCGAAAGGGTTACCGCTGCCCTGGTACATAAAGGGCTAAGGAAGGAACATGGGTGGGTTTTAGTCAGTAAGAGTCTGTTCGCACCGTGTGTTAGGGAACATTCTGTCTTCCTCACTCTCGGAAATCTAATATTCTACAAGGCATAAAAGCCTGACTAAGATTATATTTAGAGCTGTATAATGTTCATCGCAGACTTCAATTATTTGGTTATTATAAACTTCAGTTAAGTAAGTTCTGCTTTTAACGTTAATTTCTAAACGCGAATAAAATGAAGCTTTAGCAATTGTATACTTATCTTAAGTTTAATAATATTAGTGAAACCTTAGTTTTGTTTTATATAATGATGATAGAAAATTGTAAACAATATACGCGCAAAGGTAATTTCGACACTATTAATAGCATTTTGATGACCACACAAGGCGATTCATGTGATATTTCGAAAGATATAATAAATAGCATGAATTTTATTCTTGCAATTTTATAATTATATTACAATTTGCGAAATTGTCATATACTGCTAATGGTAATAATATTAATGTTATGTTACTATATAGCTAAGAATAAAGTTATTATATATAGTAATATATATATACAATATATCGTTATTATATCAAGCGATATAATAACATAACATTAATAATATTAATGTTATGTTATTATTATTATTAGATATAAGCCTGTGTTGTCCCACTGCAGGGCAAAGGCTTCCCATCCTTCCTTCCACTTTTCCCTCTCTACTTCGATATTAATGTTATGTTCCCTACCCACTCCTGTATCGTGGGTGCGTTTACAAACATTTAACTCACATACCAATTAATAATAATAATAATAATAATAATTGTCGTATCGGCCAATGGCCTGATGGCCGACAGCCTCGATCAACATCTATCGAGGCTCTCGTTAGGCGGTTGGATCAAGGGCCTGATTCAGAAGGCAGTACTCCTCGATACGGCTCGCATTGTGAGGAGGTTTCTATCTCTGGAGCCCTAACCACCGGTAGCTTGGACCCTGCTCCCGACACCGGTGGATCACTATTTTTTTATATTTTTAAATGTTTTTTTATTTTTTTATTTAATCATACTAATATTTAAAACTGTAACAAAATAAGACGACTAAATAAATAAACGACATAATAATAATAATAAGTATTTATTTTCTCACCACAATAAACATTACAGACATTGTTACACATGATATATTAATTGGTTTAGTTTACTGTGGGAGACTGGGGTGGAGACTGGTGGTGGGAGCTAGGCTTTAAGGGCCTGTATTTCAGGTCACCAGGTCTCCGCCCTCTAGCAGTTCGATACATTGCATGATAATCATAGTAAAAGTGATTTAACAAATTTTGAATAAGTGGTTGTATAATAGCTTTTAGAGAGAGAGAGAGTGTGTGTGAGAGGGTGGGGATGAGGGTTTAATAAATAGCAGTTGGTATATATTAAGTCATACTGGTAAGTAGTTTTTCGGTGTCAACGTAGTTGAGCCCCTGGAGCCACGTGGCAAGCTTCTTTTTACATTGTCCTTTATTAAGGTTAAAAATAGGTTGAGTTTGATTGATTTTGTTGAACAAGAATTGTCCCAGATAACAAAAGAAGCGGTTGGAGAATACTGTCGAAAGGGGAGAATGAGTGCGACTTACGGGATTATATCGTCTCTTACCATGTGTCATAGATGGGTGATAGGTGAGTAGTGAGTGTTGTTTTAGTAGGGTGTTCAGGATAAATAGTTGGCGTACAGTTAGGGTTTTTGATTGCTTGTATAGCAGATCTGTGGGATAACGGTATGGGAGAAAGTTGGATACTTTTAAGATAACTCTCTGGGCCCTCTCGAGTTCAAGGAGAGTGGTTTCAGGTGCACCGCCCCAAGTTGTTATGCAGTAACTTATCAACGACTGAACGAGGGCGAAATTACAGTAAGGCTGAGTTGTTGAGGTGAAGAACATTGCTCTTGCCTAAGCATACATAATCAGCCAATACTGTGGGACACTGCGCATTGCGTTCCTATAACTTCCACCAAGCGGGCGCAGTGCAGCTTGGTCAACGTCACATGCCTACGAATTTTTGGTTGTAGAACATGCCGGTTTCCTCACGATGTTTTCCTTCACCGTTTTGAGAGCTGTGGTGATCAAATAATTTATTCAAAGTAAAGCGCCTGTCTGGGTTCGAACCTACGAACGTAACTCGCTGCCTTTACTACTTGGCCACCACTACTATCACCATTACTCTTGTCTGCTAGTCGTGAATTGATAGATTTTCTTTATCCATTGCATATTTCTCAAATATAGGTACAGAGAGTATCTATTTGAAGAATCGGTTTCTTACTCATCAATATATATTAGATATATGTATATATTGATATATTGGTTGACTCGAATTTATTAAGCAGAGAACACAAACACTTAATTTTAGATAAAAACTAGCCTAGCTAATTGGCTCAATTTGCAAGATAACTGCAACGTACCAGGATCTTTTAAGGAAATCCTTAAAAAAAAAATGCAAGTCCCGTGATTCGCATATTTTTTAAATTCATATTCCACTTTAGCATAACCAGTTATATTAACCAGGCTTATTTTTTAATGTCATAATAATAGAATAGAATAGAATCTTCATCTATGATAACAACGTTCTATAAGAACCCACTACTATCCATGGGAGCAATCCATGCAATCTGTGCCCCATCCAAAAATTTGCATAACCATATTATAGTAAGCTTATGTAAACAGTTAAAACGTTCATAAATAACGGGGAACGATTAACAGACCAACACATAGTACGGGGGACCGTAATATATTCACTGGCTGATCTCAATTTGTCTGACCTAACGCAATATTGGACGCTGCTGATCCATCCCCTATAACTTTGCATATATATCTATAGCGAGTAAAACTTTATTGCCTAAGTACCCCATACTTGTACCTACTGTCTGACCACTGTTTTAGCTTTGCAATGAATAAATACTGATGGCTACGTACAATATTTTTTAAATCTTTTAAATCGATGTTGTTTTGTTTGGTCGGCATGAAATTGCTGGCAATAAACGTAGGTACATTTTATTTTGAATGTGGTCATCAATATTGGGGGACATTGGGTTGTGATTATTTGGCAAAGATAAATAAACCATTCAATCGTAAATACGGATTAATTGTTGTTACGGTCAATCTTGCGTTGAATCCTATCGCATATGTGAAATAATATTTTATAAAGCGCTCAGTTGCAAACCAATGGCTCGTTCAATATTTCGATTTAAAATAAATTTTGGAGGGAAAAAATGCGACCCGGACGACACATAAAATTTTGCGCACTGCGTCGTTAAGCGACGCACTAAACATCAAAAATAAAATCGGATATTTTTCGCGAACCGGTTTACTGTTCGTCGGGTTGAAAACGAATCGCTTCTATGTACATTCACGCCTTTGTATCACAGATAGGTTTTCAATTAACTGAATAAGGGAGAGGTAGGAAAAAATAGATAGTGCCAACATTAAAAATAGTTGTGCAAGTGTTTGCAGCACAAACGCAAATGTGGCTCGATTGGAGTTCAGGCGATTCAGTTGGTACAATTGTTTCTCGTTTAGAGAACGGGCGGCACATTCCTTGCGTTCCTAACATTGTCGTATTAAACGAAATAATTGAATTAAAACTTGCTATTGGATTACTTCTTCGCCTCTCCACGAATAAATCTTAATTCTACTTTGTAAACCTGTGTTCTTGAAGGGTTTGATGAAAGATAAGAGGACTTTCAGTGAAGTTTTGGGTTAATTCGTAGAAAGGCAACTTTTACTTATGGCCGGTTCCAATAATATAATTTATGGACCGTTATTGGTTAAAATTAAGGTTCTTTTATCCTTACCAATGATGAAGCAAAGACCTCATAGCTTTGTATGCAAAGCTATGAGGCCTTCCATATGGTAGGGTATACTATGGTATACCCTACCATATGGAAGTAGCTATCACGGGTAAAATTATCTTACGAATCTATTTATATGCCCAGTTTGGCAATAACAATCCTACCATTAGTGAGCAAAACGATTCGTTTCTGTTTATAAGACCCGAGCATTATTGCATAAATCAATTTGAATAAAACCTATGTCTCACAAAGTAACAAACACAATATAACTTTAAATTGCATTTGAGGCCATTTTTGAAAAAACCTTATTTTGGGATTTCAGTCGCAAACAGTCTAAACATCTATTGAAAAAGTTCAATATTGTTTCACTGTGTACAAACTGCGGTTGTCAATCATCGTTGGTAGGGTGTCACATGCATTTATAAAGCTGCACACATACGTACCTACATATGTACCTCCCCCCCCTTCTCTGACAACAGCCCCGATAGATTTTTCTAAATGAATTTTCGCCAGTCAATTTTGATACTCGTACACCCAAACTTTTTACAGGGATATTTTTTTATTCCAACGTTTCCATACGTACTAAGCCCTGTAATATTTATTTTGAATAATATCAATATTTACATCGACAACAAGCACATTTTTCGCATTAAAACGTTTCCAGACACTGGCAATACTGGCACAAAGTCGTATTGTCTCCCATGTAGGTCTCCTATATAAATTGGAAGACATTTACAATAATTTAGTGGGCAACTGACAACTTTTACGACGTACCTGTACGGAGAATGATAATGTATACTTATCTCACAGTCTGCGTGCTCACGTTCTGCGTTCTTGTTACGCACTCCTTACCTTCTGCTGAAAATCAGGCAATTAGCTGACGGGACCGTCATTGACGGTAGTTTAAGTTCACAATGTCACATTATGCAGGTACTTGTACAGCATTATATTAATTAAAGAGATTTAATGTGCCATTTTGTGTGTAAACTGAGCCCGCAAATTGAACGCAAACACTGTTAGTTTTAATAAATGGGCTGATAGGTATAGAATTTAATAAAACTGGCAAGCGACAAGTAACAGTCAACAATCCGAAAATTCAACCATTTTAAAAGTTTTTTTTTGTTTTCATAGTTTTCTACTTCATTAAACAGCATCTGTCGTTGTCATGTTTTGACAAACATGTCGCATTGTCAGTATAAAGCATAATAATCAGCCTATAATGTTCCCACGACTGGGACACAGTCCTCCTTTCAGTGCGAAGGAGTGAGCCGTAATCCACCATGCTGGCCCAGTGCTGGTTGGTGGGTTATACACAAGTTGCACGCTCACAACCCATATACACACTCTAATATTAAAACACTGTAAAAGGAAGGGAGTGAGTTAAATATTGTCCCGTGTAGTGTATTTTAAACGAACTCTGTTTACTCCCTAGTTATTAGGCTCCTCATAATGATATCCGAAAGTTTGCACAGACCTTTTGTAACAAGACACGGGACTATAATAACACAATTAAAATTCATGTATCTGGTAGTTAATTAATATTAAAAATTATAATTTGGTGGGTGTTTTAGTTTTGTTTGTTCTAAATCGTTTTTTAGAAAATATGTAGATATTTTTTATGTATATTGTACTGATTAGGATAATCTTGAAGCGTTGAAGCGAAAAATTAATGGTAAAAGATGTCTGAACTATCTTTTAGATCCGTGTCCAGAAATGGATTTTTGTATTGATATTATAATGATTATCTTTAAAAATAAAAATGAAATGCTGTTCATTGGTAAGAGCATCACTTGAATACGGTTGTACCGATTTGGCTAATTTTTTGGGTTAAAGTGTTTGTAACAGTCCGAATTAGGTTTTTATGGAAATGTTTTTTTTAATGTTTACCTTAAAATTGTCAAATCCGGGAAAAACTGGACGGCCGTTTCTCTATGAGATTTTTGCATGAACTATTGAAACTTGGCCAGGACCGCGTCTGTCGGGTCAGCTAGGTCTTTCTTAAGATATGTGGCAATGAAAATGCAAGGATATGATAAGGTGTTGAGAAGATTCCAGAAGGTGGTTCAAGTAGAATGCGGAAGATGAAGAGCCTTGTGTTAAGGCGGAACATTTGAGAGGTCTATGTCGATTTGATATCGAGTTGATTGTTTGATTGATATATTATAACAGTGTTATGACAAGGTGTTGACCTTGCTCTATCAAATCATAATTTGTTATGAAGTGATATGCCTATTAATCACTAGCTTGGGCTTTAACAGCTTCAACAAAAAAACTTTTTCATCCATCAAAAATCCTTTATTAATTTATCTACTAAATAAAATGGCTAGCAGCCTTTCAAAAGTTAATAAAAATCTAATCAAATCTTAGCTTAGGTTTGGCCTACAATCTTTGTCTTAAATTAAATTAAAAGGTATGAAAATTCCGATTAAATGTCAGACTAAATTCAGTGTCGAATATTTTTAACAGCTGTTCCTGTAACGGAAGTTTGTGTTGATTTTACCATCATGGCTGTTATCTTTACAACTGGTTGCAAATTAAAACACAAACATTTGTAGAGTACCGCAGGGACGGCATCACAGAATTTGAAAGTTCTTCTCTCCAGCTCTTGTTTTGTTTTTATAAATACATGTTTATAACAATCTATCAACTTGTGGTAGGGGAGCCCAGAGGGTTACCATATCTAGAAAAATATTTTTAATTGATTTGATCAATAAAAAAACTTTACTCATTACCATACAAATCCAAAATAACAATTAACACCAACAAGGAGATGGAAATAGAAATCAAATCAAAGTTAACAATTGAGGACCGGACAAAGTAACAAAAAGGCCTACCCGTCCTGTATCTACATTATACACTCCATGCAATGCTCCGTCAAAATCATAACCATTTCTTTTGCCTGTCCCGAAGCGGCAAAAGCGCTAAAAAGAGAGATACGGTTGTATACGTCAGACATGTACGAGCGCAGTGACGTCGATATATCAAGAGGGAGACATTTGACGCGTCGATTGACACTCGTTGGAAAATCTCCTCGGCGACAAAGGAAATAACTTGGAACACTAAAGTATCTATTCTACTCTCGTAATGGTCCAACAGTTTTATGAACTTTTATGAAATATAGGAATAGGGGTTTATGAATTCATGTCTACCAACTTAGTTAGCTGTTTGTATACTAAGGGCTGATTTCACCAAAGTCAGATATCTTTTGTCCGTGGAATAAAATTGACGTCTGACAGTTCTAGTACGGAAAAACTGTCAAAAATTGTTTTTTTTTTCTCAGGATAAGACTTATCATAAGACTTATTCCGGGTAAAAAAGTTTGGTGAAATTCGCCTTATTACGGATTGCTAGAATTTATTTCTTGTTTTCGTATCGACAAAACAAATCAACAACCAAGTTACAACTTATTTTAATATACATTTATAAAAGCTACAAGTCACGAGTGAATAGCAAACGATAGCGGTCAAATAAATCCAATATGGAAAAGAAACAAAAAAAAAGGCAAGCTCTGTAGCACAGGTAGAGAAGGGTTGTAGTCACTGATGCGAAAGGACAGGTATTGCGGGCACCAATCCGCATGAACAGTGCTGTGACTGCAAATATTTTTACCATTTTGGGGGATATGATCCAAAAATTAATAAAATTGGGCAGTCTAGCAAACGATTTTCCTTAGAATTAGCTACAACATGTACTAGGTATATTTGCTCCATGTAAAATACTGGTATTCAGCTGCATCCGGTTAGACTGGAAGCCAACCCTAACATAGTTGGGAAAAGGCTAGGCAGATGATGATGTACAGTCACGAGCAAAAGTATGTATACACTCGGCTTTATTCAAAAGCGATTTACTCCTTTATTTTGGAATTAAATTTTATGTTGTTACGAACATAGCATTTTCGAACCCAGAGGTTCATGTAATGTGTCGTATTTCAACGTTGCATTCGTTATTTCACGAAAAAATCTAAATTTAAAATTGTCAAGTGTTGACATATTGGTGCTCGTGACTGTACTAGGTATATTCTTGTTGTGAAAAGGTTCTTACTAAAAGTAAACCCGGAAGAAGGACAACACAAAAGTCTTTATGTCGTATTTTAAGTTAGCTTAACAGAACGGAATATAACTTTTCTCTTCACAAAGTTCAAAAAACAACATCTCAGAACAAAAAGTATCACTGGCTTTCAAATCCCTGTACAGTAATAAAATGAAATAACTAAAGAGTTCACAAAGGCTGTGGCAGATCAGTAGGATGACTGGAGTTTTAAGGTACAAAGTACAATCCTCGTTAGGAGTCACCTGGGACTGTCTCGTCTAACATTGGACACAGGGGACACAGTAATTCCGAATCATCGGTCCGACCACAATGAGATCGACGCTTTTAGCGGAATTAAAACGTGCGACGGACTGTGTACATGTTTTATTGATATTAATGGATGCACACTAGCAGTGCACCATTGCTGGAAAACATATACTTCTGTGGTCAAGTCTTTGGAAACGATTTATTGGTATCGCGGAAAATTGGGATCCTGCCGTTTTGCCGAAAAGATTTTGCCAAAATTTCACTACCCAAACAAATTTTAGCAACCTTTTTTAGTACGCACCTTTTTCAGTACCAATGCAATGTTTGGAATATATTTTTTTTTGTAATAAATGATTTATTACAGCAAACAATCTAACGTTTGGTGTAATGATTTGTTATGGTAAAAAATATAAAGCAAAAATAAGATTTGTTGGGAATTGTATATTTAAAAAATGCAATTTTATTTTAATATAATCATTTAGTTAATACAAATATGGAAAAAATGAGATTATTTTTAGCACGCTGTCGAGAACTGAACAATAATTATAAAAAAAAAAGCTTAGGTTAGGTTAAAACTTTGACCTCCTACGCCAGAAACGACTAGATTATATAGAAAAAAAATATGGAAAAAAACAGGCTACGCGAGACTGAACTAGTTAGACTATAACAATTGACTGAATAGAAATGGTAAATTGAAAAGTGACGATACTAAATATTTGATAGATTTTATTTTGCGTAAAATGAGTTATTCCAACTGAAATATTTGACTACATAAAAATTGGTAAAAGTACTAGTTGGTAAATAAGTCATTGATTAAACGTTGACTTGGCACACATTAGTTTTGCGTTACGATTATTTGTGAATGGATTTTTTGCTAAGTAATAATTTGGCAAATGAAATAATGCGGAAATTTTTTTGGGAAGTGATAATTTGGCAATTTCTTTTCGATGAAACAAGGGAGACCCCGGAAAATTATTTCAGTTACGACGTGGGGAAACTTTATGCGGTATGGAAATTCAGGCTCAATCGGTGTCGGCACTGTTATTTGATTTATTTCCATTTCTTTGTAGTGTTTTTGCTATTTCAACCAATATTTTTATGAATACTATCTCTTATTGGTAATATTGTCAGTGCTTTGAGATACACTTAACCCTTTCATTACCGCTATCCGTTTTCAATATCTCCGTAATGACGTCACGAGACACAGCAATTAAAATAACGTTCATTATCGCTTTTTATTGCATTTTCTCCTCATCTCTGAACTATAATTAAAAGTGGTGTATGCGGAATCATTAAAACTGAAACATAATATAATGCACAGTCGGCTGATTAAACGTATGGATGCTCATTTGAGTTTTAAACTGATTAACGTCCAAATTCGATTCGATTTTGATTCGAATGTTGGGCCTTTCGCGCCCAATTACCGATTTTCGATTGGCAAACAGTACATAACAGTATTTAGAAATTAAATTATGAATAGAGACATTTATTGTGAGCTAGTGTTTGTATCTTATTAGAATACCGGTATTTATATACAGTAGGTTTAGCAAGAGATACATGGAGCGGTTTGGTATTAGCTGCACACCGTCTCGTGACATTTGTTCGAAGTCAACTCAAGTGAATGGGCTCCTAGGATTTCGTCGAGCTTGACTGAGCACACGTTTGCTCCCCTGTATGTACTTTATAGGTCCGTGTGTACTGTAAATGTCGTCTCGTTTTAACAAGAACTATGTTTATTACAGTCTAAGGAGCTTTACAGACAAATAATCGTATTTCTTTATTCATTTTTGTTACAGGTATTTCACAATCTTGGTCTTCATACAAGAAGTGATTTGCTGAGGAAAAATTGACTTAATATGGTGAGTTGTACATCCGTTTTTGTTTGCAATAAACCCAGCCAATTACGTCTATAATTGTCACGGTGAAATGTGAATCGGCATTGATTGTAAATCATGATAATTTCCGTTAATAGCAAACGCCTGCGGTACCAGTGTCCGCCCACGTAAATCAGACGGAACAAAATTTAAATCATAAAACCCTGGGCTATTGTGTAAGCTGATTTTATGTGTGTTCCATTCTGTCGTGCTGAAATGACATACGGTGAGCGGCGGTGTTATTTATTACGTATTATTTGATACTTGGTTTAATTTTACAGCTGGATTTTTTCAGTGTCCATGTATTTTTTTGGTTAATAAAATACTGGTAGAAGAGAGAACAATACGTCCATCATGGCAACTACCAATATGCTATAAATACTATATAATGTGGAGACGACGATATTAATGAAAACACTGGCAGTTCATAGCATATAAGTCTTTTGGAACTATCAAATAAATCCTAACAGCGAAATTAAAAAAGTTTTTTTTTTCAAACTAACTAAATATGTAGTACAGTTGGGCTGACTGTGGGTTTTGCCAATCTTTGACTAGCTACAGTGAATATAAATTTTATTAACGTAGCTTAGTAACTCTTTAACCATACATTTGTGACGTTTAAACGTCACTTAACTTTAATCATCGTTTATAAATAAATCCGTAAATGTTTAGTTGAGTTTTTGTATGCAGACTGGGAACATCATTAGATATAAGAAACTCAATTTATTGCCGGGTTGTCGTCTCCACCTTGTATATAAAAAAAAAGATATAGGCAGTTGAGGAAAATTAATGAGTAAAAAGAAAACACTCAAAAAGATTCAAGAAGTATAAAATATAATGAAAACAGAAAACTGTCATCACTATAACCTATTTACTGTTTATTTTCCTGGCGTCATATCAACCTAGTCCTCAGATCTACGCTAGAGTTACGGCAATGCGTCAGTAACGCAATAAACCCCTTTAACTTATGGCAGTCGCCCCATTGTCATAATTTTGTTCTTCACAGTCGTATCTATACAACCACTCAGTAGGGCTACGACCTAAATATTTTCTTTCTTCGACCTTGAGCTTCTGAAGAAAGAAATATTAAGATGACGTGGGTACTCTTTAAAATTGGAATAACTTTCGCAATAAATATTTCATTTCTCAAAACTAAAATATTATAAAAAGAAAAGCACCTTTATCTTTTATTAAAAATGTTATTATTAAAACTACAAACCACTTTCGCTGTTGCATTTTATAAAGACCACAAAAAAGTAAAATGTTTCTTTATCTTTTTTTGCATAAAAAGATAATAAAGTAGTTCAGTTGCTTATGTCTGATAGCACCTGAACTTATTAGGTAGTTGAACGCCCGCTGCACCGCGCAACGGCTGGGCCCACCCGACCATGGCAAGTCACGCTCTGCCACCGTTCTAGTTTTAATCTGTGATAATACCTACAATTATTCTCACAATACACTAGAAAATGACTCCATTCTCTGAACTTTTGTTTTGTAGAAAAATGAAGAACATTTATTTTAGTATTTAATGGAAATATACCGTTGACATTTTTTACCTGTTTGCTGAAAATACAAAGTTTTTCTAAAATGTACACTATGATTAGGTTAAGTACGACAGTTGTAAGTTCAGCTATGTAAGCAAAAGATGTAAAATAAAAAAATGTGAAATGAGGGTAGCAAACACACTGCCTTTACTTTACATAGTGACAGCGGGCACATTGGGATTTACGACACAACCTACTTTTGCCAAAACATTTCAACGAGCATCAGGTTTACCTAAAAATATTACAACTTTTTTGCTGCTCAATTTAATTAAAATGATACTTATTTGATTTTCTTCTAAAATAGAATAAATCCAGAATACTTTTCCCAGTAGCATGAAAAATTGTCAGTACATAAGGGTTTCCGAGATACACAAACATAGCTAGGTGTTCAAACAGAAAGAGAAGAATAAAAGGGGAGTCTGAAAGTATTTTGAGCACGTACACCGCTCGCCCGAAGCTGTGGCCAACGGTGACTTTTAATTAATTTTGGAAAAAATCTATCTCTAATTACGACCCAAACTGCATTCAACACAATTACGTCTTTTTTGCATTTTTACGCAAAAGTTTTTTCTGTTCATCACTTTTACTTTTGAAAAATAAAAGATACTCAACGGTTCGGTAGATTTTTTTCGTAATTGCTCCACTTTATTACAAAGAATGAATTTTTGTAGTGCCACATTCTTTCTGCTAAAAAGTTTTATATTTATATCGAAGTGCCGTTTTAATGGAAAAATGCAACGGAACGAATTTCAAGAAAGTAAACAAAAACCACCCATTCGTTTAACATTCTTGACAAAAAGAACACCTGAAAGAGGGTATTCGTAAGTAATAAATTATTATTTGGTCCTACGGGACCAAATTCGTATGGTATTCCCAGGAGCTTTTCATTAACCATTCATTCGTGCACGTTTGCTCGCTAGCCGCCAACGAGAAAATAATGAAGCCGTCACATAAGTATTTATTGAGGTTTCACCCCCCAATTTTCAACAACCAGAACTTTTCACCTTATTAATTAGTAAACAGGATTGGATTACTACAACACTCTTCATTAGCTTAATGAAATTAGATCTTTTATCAAATAGACTGTAAAATGTGAACATTTGGAAAATAGGTGTCTTATTCCGGCCTTGGATCTCTCACAAATGAGCCAGACAAATTCGTATCTAATTTATTTTCTAGCGGAATTAAAATTCACATGGAATTAGATTCTTGTATTGAGGGCTTCGTTCTAAATCCGTCTAGACTCCTTATCTCGGTTTTGTACCTAGATAAAGGTGAATTTATCTTCTAGAAATTTGAATAAACTTATTCCAGACAAGGTTCTTGAAATTAACTTCTTATTCACATGTTACAAGGAAATAGTTGATAATATTTCCATATCTCAAAAGCAATTCATCACTGTTATTAACAATCACAAACAAAGGCAAAATAGAGATGATTAATTAAGATTATCCCATTTTATTTTATTATCCCCTCACTAGTTTGTCTACGTTCGAATTTATAGTTGGGTAGGGGTGTACCTTGTCGGTTACTATCGAATAAATGAGTCCGCTTGGTTTGATTCATGTGAATGGGGATCGGAAAATACCCGCTAACAAATAAAACGAATCAAACTACCAACTATAGAGGCAGCTACTGAATCAGAGCTAGGGATGGGCTGGTTTGTATACGACTAATTACTTTAGCCAACTTTCCCTATTTGAATCACGTTTATTCGGACGTAAATTTAGTAAAAAATACTCTGCTAGGTACTGAAGTTGTTTTAATGTTTTTAAACTGAGCACACAGTTAGATAGGAGTAAGAGTTCTGTATTAACGTATTCACCAAATATGAAAGTCGGTTAGTAACAGTTCGATTAATCGGATTACTCACAAAAGGGTTTAAGCAAACTAAGACAAGTGAAACTGGCGAATATCGGACAGAACGTTTGATTTTAGTATCATCAAACTGCAGAATATCGATATTGGTTTTCAGTTAGCGCGTTTACGTTTCGTACGGGGCCCGTCTCTAGCACGTTTCAAGCAAGGGTTACCGAGATCAAGTTGTCTGATTTTATATCCATAAAACATTTCCTTTTTGTTTACTTTTTTGTCACGTACTTACTTGAGCTGTGGGCCAAAATATGTGGAGCCCTTACACAGCCAGAAGGCGTCGCAGCAGACCCCGGGAAGATGGCGGGGCGAGCTGGAGAAAACAAACGACCAGTGGTCCACCCTGGATCGAAAAAGCTGGAAGTCATGGGTAGAGAGAGGCCTTTGTCCAGCAGTGGGATTGTCCAGGCTAAGAGTAACAGAAACTTAGTTTCCTAATTTAAAAGCACGGCACGCTCTATCAAACATTGAATGGTTTTGATTTTGATCTTTTGCGCTAACTAATTTATCAAGGAAAGTGATTGTCAAACGAATTGATATGTGATTGAAATGTTCGTACAATCATTGAGGCTGAATAATTGCGTCATTTGGTTGTCTATCTATTTGACATTATAAAAAAAGAACCATTAACGAGACATTTAGAAATCAGTACCATTTTGAATAAAAGTAATAAAGTAAAGCCTCGCAATAAAATTTCGTGACACATTCACAAACAGAAATACAATACATTTTATTTCGAAGTTAATTTAATTTCGAACGAAATACTTCATACGATTTGCAATTTCCGCCCCTTAGCTTCGGAAATGGCGTCCTAAAAAGTGGAAAGCCATTGACAAAGCCGGTTGGCAATTAAGAGCACTATTCATTCAACCGGTGCGCGCCCATGAGTTTGAACCTAACCCTTTATCGCCGCTTCGTTTGCCGGTATTTTGCACACGCTTGCCACATAACTCTGCTCAAAATACCGGACAACATATTGGACCTTATCTCACTTCAGGGAAACATTTTAAATACGCTCTTCTTTTGAGTTTGTATGAGAAAAGCGATGCAGCAACGCCTTTGTTAACGTGAAAACTAGGTTTCGTCCAGAATGTACCTACAGATGTACAAAATATTGACCTCTTTTTATCTTCAGCAAGGCCTCAAAATATTCGTTTTGTATGAGCATACTTGACAACCCTGCGACTAACGACAGTTCCCTAAAACAGTTGGCACGAATGTCTGTAACTCGCACATCAAATTAGTATATGTATGTTAGCTTTAATTTTTGGGTCCAAATGTAATAAAAACTTATCGGACGCGCTCCGTAATAAATGCAAATTAATTAATTATTATTATTGTGTGAATTCCGTACTTTAAACTTTTTTTTTACGTACCGTAAAGGGGATATTGGGTCTATAAATTCTTTGCCGTGTGGTCCCCGAATAGATGAGTACCGGATATTGAAAAAGGTGACTTAGAAGCAGACAGCGTTAGTAGTTTATTGCAAAAAAAAGTATTGTTAGGAACTCCTAAGCTGAGAAAATGATAGGATATCTAAAATAACTGAACTTTAATATCTTATAGCCATTAAATTTAATAAGACGTCCTTACATTACGTAAATAAATTTTATCATTGGCATGATTGGTTCGTTTAAGCGGGGCTATTTGACTACGCCTCGTGGGACCATTAGGTTTCACTCAATTACCGGACCCAAAGAGAATCTAATATCTTTCATACTTTCCAATTATAGAATCCGTAATATTTTTATAGATTTGAAGAGGAATTTTAATGGGTCTTAAAATATCAAAGAGATTCACGTATAAGTTAAAAACGTAAGTGGATGAAGGAAAATGGCACAGCTTTAGGCTCCTAATTTAGCTACAATATTAGAAGAACAATTATATTGGCACGAATTGTAACTAAATTGTGCTGCGAGTTGCTCTAAAAGCATGACTGTTCTATATTCACGTCAACACAGAATACCATGTCCAAAATATTCATGCAATGTAGCAAAACGTTAGAGCGGAGCGCACGCTCATTCCAAACTTTGGACCACAAATAGTTTGTAGCAATTCGTGCTCCCGACACAGGGTTATTGCGTATTGCACATCGCGACACCTGTATCTGACACCACAGAGGACTAGTCCGACATCACAATATTACACTTATTGTAAACATGCACACACACTCACACACTCGTCTTTGACATCTTCTGTAGGATTTTGAGGCGATTGAAAAGCAGACCTGTGTGTGTGCACAGGGCAGGAAAATTAATCATTCCTCTGTAGATTGCAGACATGTACAAACCTCGAGGTATCGGCAATGTATTGTGGTCTTTGATACACTGTTCTCGCTATAATTCAAACCTTACTCGAGTACATACAACTTGTTAGACGTGAATAAAGTAGAGAAAACGGATAATATAGTGAAGTAAATTATACAGATAGTCTATTTTGGCTCTCAGTAGATCATTCAGGATACTATTACAACGATAAACACCAGACATTCAATTAAAGGCGTATTGTCGCAAGCGGATAGCTGGTCCAGCAATAACTACGCTGAATGGCTAATAATACCAGTTATTAGGTCTGCCGACTTTATCGCTCCAGGACACACGGAATTCTAAATAGACGTGGAATAGTCAGCAGTATTAGATTATACTCTAATAGTCGACTAAGAGCATTAGGTACGATAAGACGCTATCGGGTAAAAGGGTGTAAGTTTTTATGAGATTCGCATTTACGTAACTCTCTAGTTTAATTAAAATTTCTTGTATCTTGAATTTAAAGAAGATCTGCTATGTTAATAATGCTTTATCGAAATGCTTACAAAATAATTCTGGAAAAGCAAAAAATATTATCTTTTTAATTGCTTATGTATGAGCCATTCTTATGCATAATTTTAAAAGAGCGATACTTTGTCGTCTTATAAATCTTTTAGAGCCATCATCATTTATTATCTTTTTAAAATGTAAAGCTATCTTAGTTTAGTAGTAAGTTAACGAGCGGGCGCTTGATACTGTCTCTGAGTAGGTCTTTTGCTTCGTCGACAATAATAATTGGATTTTGATTCAATATCCAGTGTCGTTTTAAACTAGAAACGCTTCAAGAATTCTGAACAAATACCTTCAAGATTATCTATGAAGTTCTTATACAAGCTCTTAATTAAGTAGGTACAGCTAGCTTACAGGTAAGTTTAAGGTATAGTATTTTCAAGTAAAATTTTGCCTTTTAATTACTTTTTAAGATAAAGACAAAGTTAATTCAAAATATTATTGAATTAACTTTTAAAATTTTTTTTCGGTCGTTTTCAAATCTTTACTTTTTAACATTTATTTTCTTTGGCTCATCACAGACATTTTTTATTATTATTGGCCATCGATACGATAAGACGATCACAGAGAATTTGTTATAGAAAACCGTCAAGTTGTAACCTTTGTTAAGTTATCCTAATATTACTCGTACCTAATTAAAAGTCGTTACTGCTTTCTTTACTTTAATTTAATAATGCTTCGACAATATACTCCTCAGAAAAAGATTTTTTCCAGAGCTAGATGTACCGTTATTTTTCTAGCATTTTTCTAAGCTTTATAACATTTTGTGGCATCTACCTTTACTTGTAAAAACCTTGAGCATTTTAATTGGGTTTTCTCTTCAGAGATTTCCGTTTATAAAGACCTACTCAGCTAGATGCTGGGGTGAAGGCATGTTATTCCCATGAAAGATGGGGGACATTTTCTCTAGCGACTTAAAGAATCACGTTCAAACGTGTTGGTTATTTCTTTCTTGTTTTTATCTTTGCTTTGTTCCCTTCTATTGTCTTTCTATCGCATACCGCCTTCAAGGCCCACTTTTCTGTAATCCGAATAAGTTTAAAACAAGCATTTTCTTTAATCTCATTATTGTTCAAACAGTCCAACTCTGGCCCTTAGATCCGCACAATATTATTGGACCCCTTAAAAGGTCGTCTTCCAAATCCGAGTTACTTTTCGCCCACTTTTTTAATGAAATTACTCATTTTGACCCAACTTTTTCAGTAACAATGAAATGAATTAATATTTAGTATACTAAAACAGCTATTATCATCAGCAATTTATGTAAAAAGTTTATTCATTTTTGGGACAACGTAATTTTATGTTGAGCATAATTTTCAGTGAGATAACGATATCGATTTGTCTCAAACCCTCTTTGATATTTCTTGCGTAAATTTTATTATTATCTAAAGTACCTACTTTAGATAGTGTTTATTTAAGGATTTATCTTTTTATTTTATGGCACAAAGCTGTTGCAGGGTTGTTTCTTTAGCTGGAAAGGCCCACAAAGTCAAGAGTACCCATGAATACGTGTCTTTGAGAAGAGACTAGGTAGGTATGTGCCAAAAAAACAAGCAGTAGCATTCCGTTCCCACTGATGGGACACAGGCTTCCTCTCGGTGAGAGGGAGTGGGCCGTTATTCACCACGCGAGACCAATGCAGGTAGAAATCACATGTCTTCGAAAAAAAAAAACAAGCAGTAATGTGTTTAAACTTGGTCACATCGCGTGCAGTGACCGATTGCTAAGCAACCAAATATTAAGTAATCCGTTTCCCACAGTTGACTCTTACAAATTGCGTGGGAAGATATACAGCCGATACGTTTAATATGTTCCTTTCTTTTCCAGTTCAGAGGAACCATAAAATAATGTGGCTGATAATTTAAAAGCGACATATTTGGGACAAAATGTGTTACGACCCAAACAAAAGCGAGCGTCTTTCACAAAAAAATATGTAAATAAGGAATCCCTTCAGCGTTTTATTTGGTTACGATCGTTAGTTGTTAATAGAAGTGTG
The DNA here is from genome assembly GCA_947507525.1 of Apamea epomidion. Lineage (NCBI taxonomy): Eukaryota > Metazoa > Arthropoda > Insecta > Lepidoptera > Noctuidae > Apamea > Apamea epomidion. The sequence goes on from OX382232.1 coordinate 9,733,498, forward strand.
TGTGGGCCTGGGCCTCCATGCTCGGCTGCGCTGAGCCCCGCTGACTGGGCAAGTGGTTCCGCTTCCGATTCCCTTAATTGGTAAATCTTAGCTGACGCCGCTCTTTGCAATTAAGGCGAGATTCTATGCAGCTTGTGCGGATGAGCGCGATTTAATGCATCGCCTCGCAACTTCACCGAATTAGAGAGCATAGTTAATTAATTGAAAGCCCTTATATGATTGGAAGTTCAGTATAATGTTGTTAGGCAAATTCTGCTATTATAGAGGATTGGCTATTCAGGGAAATTGGTATAAATTTGAAGACTACATTGTTCGCTGTTAGAGAGACGGGAGTTGATTAAGTAGCTCAAAATTCTTAGCGATAGGAATGTAACCAGGTTAACGGTAGCACACTAAGCAGTGATTGTCCTGAATAACAAACGAGCCAGTCGAAGGAAAACTTTGACCGAGACCTTTGCGTTGTTTGTGCTATTGATCGCGTTGGTAATTTTAACGGATCGAGTTGGCAACATTCGCGTCACGTAGCGAGTTGTCCGGACTACGTGTTGGTTCTCCAACCTATCTCGGATACTCAATACATTATAGTTATCAGAGGCGCGAAATCAATTATCGGCACGTGGCAGTCTTATTAACTATGAAACTCGGATTTATGATTCGCGGATCAGATTTCCCTTTTGTTTACGGATATGCGTCCTAATTGGCTTACTTTCCTCTTCTTGGGTTTCACTTACTAATAATATTAATATGTTAAGGAATTCTGAAGGCTGTGGAATATATTAAGTTAGGCAACTTATTAGAATGTAGGCAAGCATTTATTGAATTTCAGGTAGGCGTCATTGATACGATCGGAATGTAATTCTACATAAATAATTTAGAAGCGTTCGATATTTTTAATTAAAGCCGGCTTCATACCGAAGTTCGGAACACGGAAAAATGCGTAAGAATTCGGAATAGCTTTGGCATTACCCTATCTTCGTCGGTGTATCTCATCGTTAGGCATGGGAAGTTCTTTCCCGGAACAAACGAGTTAAATCAACCATAAATTCGGGCCAAAATGGGCCTCGAATAAGTTATCATCGGCAGTTAGGAGGCTGAGTGGCGAATTTTATCTATAGACAATAGATGTCTTTTTGTTACATACAAAACAACTTTGTTATATTGGACAGTAATATCATTCGCTTGATGCTTCGAATGGTGTGGATATGTTCAGAATGAGTTTTGAGGATTGTGCTGAATCACATACTGAAAGCTTTCATCGCTTTTGCGTAGCGGTTTTAGCCCTTACACCGTGCCATACAATTGCTTATGCCGTACCATAAGATGACGCAAAAATAAAAATTGTACTGTAAAAGTTGTACCTACTCACTTTATAACCACTTGTAGATTTTATTAATGCCATAGAGTACCAGAGTGTTAAAATAAAAACTTACCTTCGTTTTAATTTTAGGTACATTTTTTTCGGTCAAAAAGAATGTACCTAATACATTTTAATATTTTATGTTACATACAAATCTACTCACACATAAAACAAAGGGATAAAGCCTAAAAATGTACATCATTAGTCACGTCAATGTACTACGGAACCGACGGAACGGGAAGGCGACTAAATCATCGGAATATCACCGCGGAGGAAGAAATACAAGAAAACATGTGAGGCTTATGTCGATAAGAATGCTGGATTGCTGATACATTCGTCTTTTATATCGTGGTTTACTTAAAAATGTTTTCGTATGTAGAGAGTTGATTAAAGCTGTGAAGTTTAACATCAAAATTAAAAATCTGTCGGCTTCGGGGACTCGGTGGCTGCGTAACACACTAACAGTAGCTTTCATTTTGACAGTTGTAGTTGATAATAGGGGTTAAAGTATGAAATTGCCGTTTCAATGTAATAGGTACTTCGAATGGACATAGAACCTTCATGGTTTGATATTTTTGAGTGAAACTTTTTTCACATGGTACCTATGAAGTTCTTCTATTAAAAAATGTGCAACATCCGATTATCGACTTCCAGTTGTTTTTTTTATTCAGCTTAGACAAGAAAGATGGATACTTCGAAAATTCGAGTTAATTTTTAATACGAGTTCCGACGTGGAACTAACGCGGCAGAAACAGCTCGCAATATCAATGTTGCGTTTGGAGAGGGGACTGCTAATGAACGCACCGTGCGATTTTGGTTTAAACACTTTCGTGATGGAAAAGCAAAGCTTACCAATAAAAAGGCAATGGTAACTGTTTGGTGGTCTCAGCATGGTGTTATTCACTATAGCTTTCTCCGATCTGGTCAAGCAATAACGGCAGATATCTACTGTGCCGAACTCCGAACAATGATAGCAAAACTAGCAGTGAAACAGCCCCGACTCATGAATCGATCTTCACCATTATTGCTCCATGATAACGGGAGACCTCATACAGCACGAGAAACCGTTTTAACTTTACAGGAACTGCAATTAGAAACCATTCTTCACCCTCCGTATTCGCCAGACCTTGCTCCAACGGACTATCATATTTTCGTGATTTGGACAATTTTCTACGTGATAAAAAGTTTTCTCCTCAGGAGGCAGTACAAAATGCTTTCACACAGTTTGTCGAATCTAGATCACGAGAGTTCTATCGCGAAGGCATAAATGACCTTCCTATTAGATGGCAGCATGATGTATAGATAATAATGGTAATTATTTTGATTAAATAAATATTTTAAATTAAAAAAAAAAAAAAACAATTTTTCAGTACAAATCGGCAATTTCATACTTTAACCCCTTATATTAATTGCTTTATTTACGTTGTTGCGCGATGAAGCAATGTATTAGCAATATCCATCAATATGATTCGGATTGTGATTGTAAATGTAAAAACATTTACGGCACAATTACGGCGTTTAATAAATGGAAATATTTTAACTGATCCTTTCAAAACTTTTTTCGCTTCTAGTGATGAACACTTCGGCACGATGGCAGCAGTCGGCGAGCGCTACATCCAAGTTGGTCGCAGTTACTAGGCTTTTTAGCATTTTTAGGTCCGTAAAATAGGAACTATTTGAGGATCACAAAAAGAAGCGCAATCATTATATTAGGCCCCTCGCCCACGGCGACTTTTTGTAGCGATGCTGTCGCGCGTTTATAAAACGCGCGACAGCAACTAACACAACTAACGCGCGTTAGTCGCATTTGCAACGCGCTACAGAAGCGATGCCAAAGCGTTACAGCATCGCGACTGTATCGATGCCAACGCGCGACCGTATCGGACGACATCGGGGAGAGAACGGAGGGAGGGTGGCGCGTGAGTGGAGAACCGAGCATCAGTGCAACTCGCATCGTGACAAAAGCGCGACAGTATCGCGTTTGCATCATGACTGAGAATCGTGGTGTGGGCGAGGGTAACCAGCTAGCGACCGCATCGCGACTGTATCGATGCGAACGCGCGACAGTATCGCTACTGCATCGCTACAAAAAGTCGCCGTGGGCGAGCGAGGGGCCTTAGAGTATTCAATCATATTTTTAGTAGCGCAAAATGGGAATTATTAGAGCTTCTGTTAAATATATGTCGTAATAAGATATATACACAAAGTATTTCGATAAATATTATGCCTTAATAAATATAAATAAATACCTGAACCAAGAAAATCCTTTCGTTAGTAGTCGTCCCTAATTACATAATGTTTCTAAAGCTTAGCATTTACTATATCAACGAAACGTAATATTTATTATTTGTGATGGAATAAAAGCAATGAAATGAAAGGGTTTAATTAAATGAAATTGTTTATTTTGTAAAATAGGATAACGAAATTGCTTTCACTTTTCATGTTTGTACATAATAAATATTATATCTACATATCTATAAATTGACAAAAATAATTGCTAAATAGAGTCAAAATTTCCCATGTGACTACCCCTAAGAAGAAATGGCGAAACCAACTCAGAGGGCAACAAGTCTCTTTTAAATTCTAGACATAATCTCAGTCAGATCATATGAGGACCATATATATTGGTGTCTGAAATAGTATTTTGAGGAAAGAACCGCACAGAAAGTGTATCCTTCATTCAAATAACAAAAAATATTGATTATAGTGATATAATCAGTAAGTCATTCAGGAGGTGACTCCTGAATGACTTACTACATAATTTAACACATACTAAACTTGCATTATCTCCCTAGCCTTTTCCCAACTATGTTGGGGTCGGCTTCCAGTCTAACCAGATGTAGCTGAATACCAGTATTTTATATGGAGCGACTGCCAATCTGACCTCCACAACTCATTTACTGGGTAATATGATACCCCTTGGTAACACTGGTTGTCAGACTTTCGGGCTTCTGACGACCCGTAACGACTGTCAAAGATCCACGAATGACAGCCGGGACCAACGGCTTAACGTGCTTTCCGGGCATGTAAAGATGGTCACCCATCCAAAGACCAACCTCGGCAAGCGTAGTTTAACCTGATCGTGTGGCTGTTCTCGTGAAACTTTCATCTTAATAGCATAACACACGCATAATTGCACTCAACCAAATTACATCATAATGCATTTCAGTTCAGATTAGTATTACAGGCACGGGAAGCATTAAGCTGGTACAAACATCATTTGTGCATACTTATAATTTGTAGACAGGCAGCTCATCGGCTCATTAAGATTAAGTAGTAAGTACGTGCTGGTATAGTGCTTAAGTTGAACTGGAAACACTTAGATGTCGTGAGATATTGCTAAAGGAGGACTGGACAAAATGGTCCCCACGACCAATAACAACCAAACATTATGTCATTAGATAGGCATTTTAATATAGAGCAATAACCACTATGGTGGTTAATTTCAAATAGCTTTGTGAAAAAAATAATACGTAGCGTTGGAAGGCCTCCCACAAGATGGACCGATGACCTTGTGAAGGCCGCAGGAATTCACTGGATACGGAAAGCACAGAACCGGTCCAAGTGGAGGTGCTTGGGGAGGCCTATGTCCAGCAATGGACGTCTTTCAGCTGAAATGATGATGATGATAAACTTATAATTTATTTATTTTGGGGTCAACGACCGCTGGTAGTGTTGTGACATGAAGTATGAGTTGAGAAGACCATTTATTTTGTGTTTAGATTTCGATACCTATCACGTGTCTGTGTAGTGTACAGAAACAAACACAGATTTTTTTACTAATATTTCAAGCAAATACACTACATAGGATCGTTGACCTCAAAATAAATTATCATCAAAACATTTTAATTTTTGTGTATTCACGTTTAGATATCGATTCCCATCATGTCTGTGGAGTTTCGTTAGCTTATTTAATTTGACCCTGTATAGTCCTCCAGACCGTATTTCGGCCATGGCGGCTAATCTCTACGGAGATATTATAACGCACATGTGTGTGCGCAGACACAACTGCACTCTATTTTCCCTCACTCTTTTAGTCCGATGGGATGGCACGCAATCCGACATGAGCGGAGAGAGATCAGGCGCAGGACCAACAGCTGCCGCCGTGCTTTCCGAGGCACGGGGGTATCACACCACCAATTTTCAAACTACGGGCTGTTTCTAAGAAATTCCTAATGATAAAATCCAATAGCACTTGCCCCGACCTGGGAATGGAACCCAGGACCAGGCTCAGCAGTCACGCTTGGGATCACGAGACACCGTGACTGAAACACCAAGACAGCCTCGTTATTGAAAAAACAGAGATTTTGATTGAGTTTTTTAAAAGTATAGCGTTTTTGGGTTGGTCTTTTACAAGGACATAGGTACAAGTTTTTATTACCTGCTCTGCTGAAGTATACCTACCTAAATCAAAATATTATGTCTTTTCCATACGGCTCAACCAAATAAATATATTAAAGCAAAAAATAACGTAGATAAAAAGTCGCTGAAAAAGGTTAGCAAATAGACTAACTATTTGCTGACATCAGTGAATTTGCTCGTTAAAAAAGTTTCTTCATTTCTACGATTGATTTTGCTAATCATAGTATGACTATCGATATCGAAACTTTCAATTTCAATATCGCGGTGGAACATCACCATACCGTATTAATTATAGTGTTCATTGAGCTATAAACTACAAATTAATATTCAAGCAATAAAATACGCTAATGAAGCAATTCGTTACGTAATAATAAGGTGCAATAGGCTTAAAAATTAAGACCAAAGTCGTGTGAATGTGCGTGAGTAACGAACAATTAAGTTTTCCCAGGTATGTTACATGTGCGTGAAAAAGTTTAAAATTGTGTATATTGTTATTGTTTTAGGTAAATAGGGCAGGGTGTAAGATATTGACCCTTAGGTATTGTTACGTAGATATGTTGATTATCCTAATAATCTTAAAAAAAATCCTATCCTGAAAGTGAAAGTTTATACAATGTGTAACTGAATTAATGCACATTATGAAAGTAGTTTGTTCAGAATCGTTTACTGAATCGATTTTTGTCATTTTTAATATGGGTATTTTTTTTCCCAAAAATTATGTCAGACTACGTAAATGACAGTCACACTCCCGATGAAGAATAACAACAAACCAAACTGCACGAAGTACCTACCACGCTAGACCCTTATACGTATGCGACTATGTGAGTGCGTAGATTGTTAATGTGACCACAATTTTCTCCCACAACCAGTATAACTAATTTAATAAATAAGCAATGTTTTATACATAATAGTAAAAATTCAGTGCATGTATTATGATTAAAACATAATATTCTAATTGGGGTGTTTGCTGGTGTGCGTTAATTCCGGGACATGTTGTATATTTGAATGTTTGTTATTTAATCATGTAAAAATGGCTGAACCATAAATAATTTTATGTCTTTGGGTTAAACGAATTTGGATGAAATTGAGCACTCGGGTAGACCATGACCATGACCTGGGTTAGGACAGGAAAATATTTTAATTTTTTATCCCAGTTGGACATTCCGATGGGATAATTTTCGACATCTACGACGTCTAAAAGCTAGTTATCAATAATTCAAAGATTAGTGTGGGTACATTATAGTGACACATTGTCCCTAGAAGTAATCATGATAATGGAATCATCTAAATGGAATGAGATATCGGTCTAATTACACACTCGCCACTGCTTATAGTTGTTAAGATCTACGACAAAAAAAAAAAAAAATTATTTGAAAAAAGCAGTTACAAAATAAATAGTCGAGTACGTCACAAAGACAAATTGAAACTGCCCCAAATAAAATTAATGTTATACAAAAGAAATATTTACTGCATGGCAATTATTATTTTTAACCATTTGCCAAATAACATTCAAGATTTGCCATCGTCGCTGTTCAAAAGGGACTTAGACTGAGGGAGGGATTTAGACTGTTATTGGACAAAAATTATTACAGTGTTAAAGAATATTTAGAGGATAAGTCGCTAGTAACATATTAAATAAAAATTATTCTACCATATCCAACACTAACATATCTTTAATATTATATTGTTGACATAATTATTCAATATTAATGACATGACATATTATAAACACAATACAATTTCGATCTTTATTACAGTAATATTTATATTTTATTAAGTGATTCATGTTTACTAAATCAAATATTAATAAATAAGCCTTCATTTATAATAGAAATATTTGTACGCCATAGTATGGCAGGATATGCTGGAATCAAAATTGTAACATCTATTGTACCATATTCTGACAAATAAACATTTTTGATTTGATTTGATTTGACATGACATAAATATTTAGTACGTTAGTTATTTTTCTTCTCAGTGCTATTAGGGCTCCCGCAGACAGGCATGACGCGACGGTGCGATGCGATTATGGTAGAACAAATTCTACGAAGTTTTCATAGAAATTGTTCTACTAATGTCGTGTAGCTCTGTCGGGTCGCGCCTGTCTGCGACAGCCTTTACGCTGATTTTTACCAGGATATATTTAAAAAAACAGTCTTAGAGCATAGGTACAAACTGAGAGTTTTGAATTAGACTATTCATAATTATTGCACGTAATTCTATTCTATTTTTTTATATAGTAAGCTTAGCCGTTGTTGACCATTCTGTCGATGACTAAAGTGAGTTGGAAAAGCAAGTGTCCATGATAAAAAAAAACAACTGTAGGTACAAATAAAATTCTTTGATTGAAACTGTTCAATATCATTTTGATCTTGTGCGGTTAGTAAGAGATTCAAAAGTAATTCTACACAAAAATCTATGGCTGACTGATTACCTGACATAAACAAAGCTACTGAAGATAGAAACTCGTTTCATAGACCGTGCAGAGGTTAATAACATAACATCACGCCTGTGATCCCGAAGGGTTAGACAGGGGTTAATATTTTTAAAAATTCGATCCGTGTAGATTCAACGAAGGATTCAAACTAAAGTTTGTATACGAATGAAGCCGCAGGCAATATCTACCAAGATGTGAACCTTATACCGTCCACAAATATTAAATGTATTTACTTTGCAAATGTTACAACGACTTATATTCGCATCCAAACTGCCGCAGTTTAGTGCAACTGTGAGCACCAATCGAATTGATTTCCATTTATCTGTTGCGACTATGACTTTAAACGCAAACAATAGTTGTTTGTACCAAATCGTTTATCTTTAGCACTAAGCAAGAGTGGAACTGAATCAATTGAGTTGAAGTAACTTTAAAAGTTCAATTGTATTGCTTAATTTCTTTAGTGATACAGAAATGGTTGCTTTTTTGTTTTGTTATGATTGTTACAACATAGTTATAACAATGTCTATTACAGTATATACTTCAATGTGCTTCAGACCATAATTTACCAACCGAAGGTGATCAATCGGTACTATTTTTCATTCGCATTGTACCGTATGTATTTTTTCTACAAAAAAATATGTATTCTCGGATAAAGCTATTTATCTCCGTCAGCTGAACAAGGAGATTGTCTGTGTACGTACGTTTAGTTTCAAAGCAAATGCCAAGAGAAACGCAATTTGTACACCTTATCTCCAATAGTTCGTAGACAAACACAATGAAAACTACGAAGGCAATTACAAGCAAACTTACATCACAAACCAGAAGATACAATCCTGAATCATAGTTACAGTGTGTTTGTCAGAAAACTCGGATATTACGAACCTACGGGGAGAGCAGTCAAACTTCTCAGTAAAATTAAATCCACCGTGCCGACGTGCGATAATAACTCACGTTCTAGTTTTGTCCAAGTTCACAGCCTTTACGCGAGTCTGTTGTATTACTTGTTGTTGTATTGTTATTACAACATGCCGTTACCTGTTCTGCCGTACGCTGTGGTTACTTTCACTCAATCAGCGCGTTCTCTCAAATCGGCCGACGCGTCGTGTTGTGTACATGGTTTCCTCATTAGCAGGCTTTTGTTAGGTACGTCCGTGATGCTTCCGTGTTTAGTGCTCACTATCGCAACATGCTCCAATCAAAGCTTCCAGTTGTCTAGAGCAATCGAACTGTGTGCATTAAATTATATACCGAACTTCGTCAGATGAATTTCCGCCTTAATCCTGTTAGTGCACTGTCTAGAATAGCGTCTCCTAGTGTAACAGACGATGTTACCAATTGCACCGGTATATGTAAGCGTATTAACCTATTGTATTGAATAGCGACGTCTGCCTCTCCTTGATGATTCACGGTGCAGCCAATTGTCTCGTATAGAAACTTCAACGTCTTCAGTTGTCGACTGTTAGAAATCTGTTGAATCCGTTTATGGAACAAGATTGACAAAAAGTTTTATGTTGATTTAAAAATTATGTGATAATTAGCGTGCTATACTCCATTTAGAGGCTAGTTATAAACGTCTACTGTATATTTGAATAACAAAAACTAGACCGCGACGTGTGCCCCGTTAGGCGAGTTTTTTTTTTTACTATATCCGGGTATAAAAAGCCTACAAATAAAAATCTACATAATCTCTTAGAATTGTCTCTCTCACGCTATCGAATTAGGTTTTTTTAATTTTCACGATAATATAAAGTCTTGTTGATCTCTTTCTGGGCATACTGACTTAAAGACTGCTTTCATATATTTGTATATTATTCTCATTGGTCATAACCGGATCGAAGCCCAATGAGAAAAATATACAGCCTCAATCTGTATATTTTTCTCATTGGGCTTCGATCCGGTTATGACCAATGAGAAAAATAATCTCAAAAATAGTTCATTGCTTGCTAGCTACATGTCTATAGTACTACCAAATTTGATTGGATTTAGTGCATTCACGTTCAATCTAGAAAGCTACATGGCTAAAGTAATTAGATACTGTAAGAAAATCTTACTAATATTATAAATGTGAAAGTTTGTATGCGTGGATGGATGGATGTTTGTTACTCTTTCACTTGTTTGGCACACAGATGGTTTATAACCAGGATTAACATATAGGATACTTTTAACCCGATATTCCCACGGGATCGAAACTTATGCGGGTGAAACCACGGGGCGCAGCTAGTAAATTAAATAAAGCAACTTTTAGACTACTGATTTTCGCGAAATATATGTTGAGTTTAGACGAATCATTGAGATGAAACAAACCCCAAAAAAAATTAGACACTAAAGGGCCCAACCTGTATATTTATTCTCTGGCAGTTTTAAAAGATGGATTACAGGTACGTACACCAATAACTAAACAAACCTGTTACTTTTAAAACTAGCCATACAAGCTACATAAATTGAATATTAAAGTTGTATCAACTTCGACAAGCTCACTATTTCCTACAAATACTTACATACAATAGACTCCCAGCCCCAAGTTAGTTGGTAAGCTACCTCAACCAAAAGGCATGGCATTTAAGTTCCTAGTCAACGGCCTTCACATTCCAAGAGTTCAAACTGACATGTAACTAATATGACTATTACAATGAATGAATGATATCTGGTTTCAATCTCATTCCAAGGGTTCCTTAGATCTTTTTTTGTAATACAAGTACCTGTCAATTGAATTGTCAAAGCTGTATACACATTGTATATAGGAAACGTTATTTAAGAATGGTATGCGTGTACACCTGTATTCTTTTTTTTTTCATCATCAAGGTCGACGAAGGGCGTAGTTATACTATATGCCTGTGGCAAGGTTTTTTTGAAAAATATTTTAGTTGTACGTTGTTTTTTATGACAAATTTAATTTTAAATAATTGATCAAGTGTGGATGAAGAATTATTGTCGACTATCCTAAGGCAGTTTCACAATCGGTTACGATGTTGAGATTTAGAATTGGTTGAATGAACTATGGGAGCTAAAGTTTAGTCGTCTTTTGTTTAGGTAATCCTATCTTACGCCCATGTTGACGGGCGACTAAACTGTTGTTGGGTCTGTTTGTTATTTATGCCTCAACTGTCATATTTTATTAAGGGGGAAGCGCCAGGGTAGTCCGCAAAATTAAAATTTTCTTACGTTTTTTGCAATTTGCAGGTCAGTGTCAGGTTGGATGTTGAACAAAATATAATTCGCGACCGCAACAAGTATGTATTTTCATGACTATTTCATGAAATATCAATCGATAGGGTAATATAAACTAAGAAGGTTGTAATGATGATTTCAATGATTATATTCTGAAAATACCTACTTTATTTTTCGCGGGCTACCCTGGCGCTTCCCCCTTAAGAGATGGTACGAAAATAGTGAGGATTTGTCATAAAAGCCTAAGTAGGTACCTACTTAGACTGTAGGTACTCTTAGTATCTTTCTTTAAATACTCTGTAAGTATACCATATTTTCGACGCCATATTTTAATTTGTTGTTAAGTTTAGTTAAGTTAGGATATTTATAAATTTGTATAGTTAAGTAGTAAGTTATGTTTAAAAGGTAGTTCAAACAGAAATTTAGTTAGTTAAAATACATTAATTTGATTAAATATGAGATAAAATGCGACATAACCAATCAAGAAATGAAAACACTGAAATATTTAACAATGAAGAAGGTTGCTCCTTCTTAACCTGTAAAAGTAAATTGTTCATGGAATTCTCACATGTTAATCAATTATACAACGTACAAAGTTAATTGATTTGAGCCTTCAATTAGCTTCAACAAACGCGTTAATTAATATTGAAAGTAAGACAAGACGTACAAGGTATGTAGGGTGAAGCAGGCAATTATTAGAAATGGCGCCTAATTCGTTCCCTCCCCTCCCCCCCCCCCCGCCAGGTTAAACGACTTGACAAAACGTCATGATTTCTTTCCAGAACCAGTGGGATTTGAAAAATTATTTTTGCTTTTAATAGCCCAATTCTTTAGAAAGGTATATAAACTACTTAACATCACGCTAGGGACTTTTGGAGCCGACCAAAAAGAAAGAGTCTGAAAGAATGCTTAGGCAGGCAATGCGACGGGGTAGGTCGGGGGACATGAAATTTAAAGTGGACGAAGTCGCAGGTAGAAGCTACTGTATTACAAGAAAAAAAAACCGGAATCAAAATCTAAAGTTATTTATTCAAATTAGGCTGAGAATCAGCACTTTTCGAACGTCAAAATTACAAAAGACAGTCCCTCAAAAACGCCCGCCCTTCACCACTTCCTAGAAAAAAAAAGAAAATAAATCAAAATCCGTTGCGAAATTTAGAATAACAGCGTGGTCATACAAACAGACACGAACAGCGACTTTAATTTATAATATGTATATATGGACGTCAATCCGTTTGCCAAGTGTAGTGGCAATATTTACGGTCGTCCATTGCAGTTCAAAGACCAAATATTCTGCAGAGGACTTTTATTGACCTTATTTTTTTGGTGGTTCACCCATATTTCAGGCATTTCGATTTTAACTCCATTTTAATCTTAAAATTCAAGGCATTGTGGTCGATTTCAATACAGAATTTTCACCTTCTCTACACGTAGGACAAAACTCGTCTATGTAAATAGAGCCGTCTATATTCTGGGATACTCAGGTATCGGAAATATTGGGAGTTGGTTTCCGATCCGTTACCCAATTATGACCCTTGAAGATTGAGTGTTCCTTTACTTTCCGTAAAATATGGCTTTTCGAGATAAACCTTTACTTTATAACGGTGCAATACCGTACAAGACGCCTCAAAAAAATTCGTCCTCAATTTATTTTGCTTAAAATTTTCCGATTGGAACGCCCATTAACAAAACGTTGTTTGCGAAATATTCTCAGCTACTTGAAAGTAAATGAAATAATATTTATTCTTACTTACCGGGTTCTTTGCTGCTGGCTCTATTGGGCTCAGTCAACAAACTTCTTTAGCTCAACATAGCCCATAAACTCGCTTTATTTAATACGAAACCAATAATATCTCCTGTTTACGAAGAAAATTGATCATAACGACAGCATTGACACATTTTCTATAGAAAGTGGGTCATGCTGATGAAGCGTCTCTAAGAAATGTTGGAAATTCGCTTTCAATAAGTGGTAAGAGTTAGCACAATGTCATTAACAAACCGTCAGTGCGATGGGAACAGATAAACAATATAATTTACACTAACATAAAATATTGGAAGACTTTCTTTTGTTCTTAACGTGTATGTTGATTTCTACGGTAATAGGTGCAAGGTGCAAATTCAGTGGGAGTTGTTGAGTTGTAGCTTTAAGACAAATTGAAAAATACATTATTTGACCCGAGCACGCTTGGAGGAGTTGATTAAGAATTTGGGACCTAAAATTAATTACCCAAGACTTTCGGGAGAGATCGATCTTTCGCCTAACTTCTGTAGGTTGAGATTAATGCCCTAGAATTATTTGGATACTTTTGTGATGGCGGCCTTGGCCGTAAGACCTGTGACAGTTGTTTAACTTTTTGTATAAATAAATACATAAATAAAGCCGACATCGTATTTCGGCCACGGCGGCCAATCTCAACGGACACTAGCCTTCGGCGCGGGAGATAATATAGGTAGTGCACAAGTGTGTGCGCAAACACAGGTGCACTCCCTCTTCCCTTACTCTCATAGTCCGATGGGACGGCAATCCGACACGACCGGAGAGAGATCAGGCGCAAGACCAACGGCTTAGCGTGCTTTCCGAGGCACGGGGGTATCACACCGCCAACTCCCAAACTCAGGGCTGTTATTAAGGAATTCCTAATGGAAAAACTCAATAACACTTTGCGACCCGGGAATCGAACCCAGGACCCCACGCTCAGCGGTCGCGCAGCTTTTTGTATAGCATAGATAGGAAAATGATAAAGAACAGACAGGATAAAAAAACCTGAATTCAATAGTCTGAAATCGCCAACATGTACGTTTATTGTGTGTTGTGTGTGTTTATTTATGTATGTTTATTTATGTATGTTTATTTGTATGTATGTTAGTATATTCCCGTAAGTGAAATGTATTTTTGATTCTATGTATTATTTTTTGTTTTCTTTTGCTCTATCACACGCTGTCTACATCTCTGTATCTATTGTCCTATCTCAGGCAGGCTGGAAGAGATTTCTTATGAAGTAAGCATCACCTCTGTACCTATTTTTTCTGTTCTGTTTTTCATTGTCGGTTTATATATGTGTGTACATAAATGGTAAAATAAATAAATAAATGTACTGATTAAGCGGGCTGATCAGTTAATGCTCGTTGCTTCTCTGGCTGCCACTTATACAGCAACATTTATTTTTATTCTTCAAAACCCCTATTATAAAAGCATGTAGGTATTTGAATGCCAAAAGGTTTTGCCTACCTATGAGGATTTCATTCGTTAACACTAACTGTTATGTCAGGTTGTTATTCATTTGTTATTCAGTTAACACAAATGTTAACCATCCATTTAGAATTACTGCATTACAAACATTTATTATCAACAAAACTGCAGTACCAACTTAATAGTTTCCACTTAGGCACATTCCACAATAATAACCAAAGATGGCCTACAGAGGCTACTGAATACTCTAGTAAACATTACTAGAGATTACTCAACAGTAGGAATGTTACAAGTTCACCGTGGCATCAATCACAGTAGCTTGATTAACAAGTTGATCGGGGATAATGGCCGAGCATCGTAATTTAATTTGTGACTGACGTTACTGTTGTGCCGTGATCTCCATTAATACATAACATTCGTCTAATTGAATTGTTCACATAAACTTATTAGGTTACCTATGAAATATTTACATAATTTAAAAGCTAACAGTCTTAAAGTAATAATAATAATATGTACAAGTATGAAAAAGGAAGGGAAATAATCAAAGGGCATCAAAAAATTCGTCCGCATCGCTATCAATAGGAAAAGTGCCCAAAAGGCTGGCAGCATTGCTACTTTGTATGGCAATGCTGATTCTTTGGTCAAAAAATAGGCCAGGCCTCTGGTCACGTGAAGAGTCGACCAACTGCTTGGCGATGTCTTGAAATACTAAGTGGGCACTCGAAACCCATGGCCCTAGTGTTTCAACCCCAAACGGCTCGAACATATAATTTCCAAAGAGATTGAAGTATTTGCGCCGTTTGAGGTTTTCCGCACTGTTTTTAATAAATTGTAGCTGAAGTTTAGATAGCTTCGCAAATCAAAGCGCGAATGCAGAATGTGAGTATACAAGGTCAAATAAAATTAGCTGGCAAAACTTCACGGGCTTAATGGGTATCGGTACCAGAGGGCCTAGACAAGTGGCAATAGCTTTCAAAGCGTTCCGTATTTCTACAACGGCTTTCAACAGGATTGACATAAGCTATCCCGTAGCTTAATGTCAAACCAATACTGTTTGGAGTTTTCCATCGTCATTATCGCTGTTAGAATGTCACTTTGTGTAGGCCTTCAATACTGTCCAGTCAGCAAGGTGTTGGCGGGGTTAGGACTATTACAACAAACTTTACGATAGCATAAGCACACACACACACACACAGGCTTCCTCGCTGTAAAAGGTAGTGGACTCTAATCTACAGCACGGGCCCAGTGCGGTTCGGTAGAAATCATAATGTCTTCGAATTTTTGGTTCTAGGACATCTTGTCCTCACAATCTTCTTCTTCACCGTTTTGAGAGCAGTGCGCCACCACTGCTCTTTACGATAAGAGCGTGAGAAATAGCTTCAGGATACATAAATTCCTTTTAATGCTTCGTACAGCAGATCGTGTTGTGTAATCCTGCAATAAATCATTAATCAGTAACGGTTAATTATAATAATCGTATTCAAGGCTCATAGGAAGTCCGGGGTTGCGGGTTGTTCGAAAGAGATACCGTGGCCCCTGGCACAGGCAACTGAAGGAACACGGGTGGGTTTTAGTCAGTAAAAGTCTGACACTCCCTTCTGCTCCGCCCAGAGCGGGAGGAGTCATTTGATGATTCCCCACCCAGAAAAAAAAAAAAAAAAAAAAAAAAAAAAGGCTCATAGGAAGTACTCACCTCTTAAAATTACTCATAGAACTAAATGAGGTAATGCCTAGATTAAACCTATACCTAATAATGTTTTTAGTGAGGTAAATAAATTGTTTATCAAATCTATGAGTACCAAATTGAATGGGGTAGTTGTCTTGGTAAAAAAATAATTATTATATTTAGTCCGTCAGTAAGATTATCGAAAAATAATGGACACGTATTTTTTCTTTTGTCATTCAAACAAAAAATGACAAAGATAAAGCGCGTCAAAATTTGGGAGTGACGTCACTTGCTTGCAAAAGTGTCGCAAGCAAGTGGCGTCACGCGGAACTTTAACGGGCGATATCTTCATCATTTTTTGTATAATTGACAAAAGAAAAAATACGGGTTCAATATTTTTTGATAATCTAACTGACAGACTAATTAGATTGTATTAGGAAAATAGCCTATTGTCCGTATATTTGAATGTCGACTGTCATTCTTTAGCAGTTGTATGAAATGGCTCTAACACGGAAAATGGACGTAGTGTCGATTTGATCAACAATCCTTCATCATCTGCCTAACCTTTTCTCAACGATGTTGGGATCGGCTTTCATTCTAACCAGATGCAACTGAATACCAGTATTTTACATGAAACTGCCTATCTGACCTCCACAACCCGGTTACTGAGTGATACGATACCCACTGGTTGTCAGACTTTCAAGCTTCTGCCTACCCGTATCGACAGTCAAAGATCCACGAATGACAGCCGGACCAACGGCTTAAAGTGCTTTCCAAGGCACGGAAGGGTAAAGTTCCATGCATCCATGATCCAGCCGCGTCAAGTGTAGCTTAACCGGATCGATCGACCCGTACGGCTGTTATTACTTAGACACGGGCCCCTTCATTCGCATGCTTAGTGGAATACTGACCAAAAAAGACGATTTTTGGGAAATCGCAAAAGGAGATCTTGCTATGAGGACTTAACCTACTTGTTGATGCATAAAAATAAAACTGATTTATATTAATCATGAATGCTTGTATTTTGAACGTCTATGATTAACTATTGATGAGATCTGAGTAAAAAAAAAAACGGAAATCACATCTGACCTATCTACTAATGGGTCAGTGTTCCATTAAGCATGCGATATATCTTTACAACAATCACCCTTAAATTAAACAGAAATTACTGAAATACAACAATTAATTTTACATACATTTTGTAGTCGAGTATTTATTATTGCTTTAGGACGAAACGATAGGGCAAAAGTTAATCTCAGCCCGAAATATACCACGTTACGACCCGCCCGGGATTGTGGGAGACGAATGATCCCTAATAACGAGCAAATTAGTTTTCTTTTTATTTAAATAAAAGCAGCTTAGTATTCGAGCCATTCGGAAAATGTTGTTATAATAAATCTTTGACTGGCTTCGTGAATTAAGGCTATTAGGCTGGAACGTCTTTTCATAGACATATTATTTAGGAATATAGCTAAGTACTTATAAAACTATACTGTTGTTATTTCTTTTACAATTTCCTTTGCGATTACATATTCAGCCTATAATGTTCCCAATGCTGGGACACAGGCCTCCTCTTTGTGAGAGGGAGTGGGCCGTATTCCACCATGAGGGCTAAGTGCAGGTTGGTAGATGTGACGTGTTTTCGATTTTTTGGTTCTAGGACATGCCGGTTTCGTCACGATGTTTTCCTTTACAGTTTTGAGAGCAGTTGTGATGAAATCATTTTGCACAAAGTAAAGCGCCTGTATAGCGGGTTCGAACCTACGGTCTATAACTTGTAAGTCGTGGCTGTTATCACTTGGGCACCACTGCTCTCTCTGCGATTGATGTCAAGTTATTTTTGGATCATAGGACCCGCTCCTTAGGTTACTTAAAAAGTATTAGTGCCGAAGAAAACAAAATCCGATCAACAACTTTTCTGATGCAAAGCCAAGTTCGAATTGCAAACGGAGTTGCTATAAAATGCACTTGAGTGAACTTATAGTTGTTTCAATCAAAAGATAGATGGTATTATCTGAACAAGACCTTTTGAGGAAACACCACCAAGGTTTTGCCCGACTTTTTAGTCGCTCAATTGTTTTATTCGTAAAATTGACAATCCTTTTTATTACATAAATAAAACTGAATAAATAATTGTATATATATTTACATATTATTTAAACGGGAAATGTTATAATGTTATCATAACATAGCAGGAAGCCTTATGACGTGAGTAGACGCACGTCCTGCTGACACGACATTATTTGAAGACAGCCCCTCCGCTGCAAGTGACGTGTTATTTGCAATATGCTATGGAGATTCTGAGGTCTACGTCACTGGAATTAGTTTATCATCTAAACAATTTCATCTTTAGATAACAGTGTTTTATCACGCCACTGTTCATTAAAATAATTAATTTACCTTAGTTTTAAAACTGTATTTTGTAACGAAATGCAGACTTAAATATAAAGTTATCCTGTCACGTGCCAGAAAAATTACAACCGTTGAGAGCTGGACGTTTTTTTCCCTATCCATCTATCTAGCCTGTAACGTCCCACAATCCTAGGCAATGGTCTCCCTCTTTCTTTTCCACACACACGGTCTTTCTTCTGCCGTTGTAGGAAAAGTAAAAATAGAATTTGAACAAAACTAAGTTATAGAACAATCTTCAATCGTACGCGTAGACCTACATATTTCACATACAGACACTTTACCGCCTTCTTTCCTACCATAAGAAACGCCTCCTAGTAAAGAAAGTACATTACTACGCATTCCCATTGCATCTCAAGTTTCGTGTGCCCATAAAATTCACGACGAAGGGACAAAATTCTCTCCCTGTGTTTTTATCAAGTAATAAAATGTTAGGCAGTGCTTCAGGCAACGCAATTTGGCTTCAACGCAGAATACCATCCCGTTATGGACACTGTAATGGAAGCCATAAAATGGATATCTGTTTTAAATGAATGCTCACTAATATGGTGTGGGAATGAATTTGTTTGTTTACCATGGGTTTTATTTGTGAATGGGTAGTTTTAAGATAATCCTGATTTAAGCGAATATTGCGTCGATGTTTTGTTTGGCGCCATAGACCATAGGGTGGAAAAATATGCACACCACAACGCATAACCACAATAATGTGGTGGAAAAATATGCACACCACATTATTGTGAGTAAGTGGTGTGCATATTTTTCCACCCGATCCTTTACATATTTTTCTATGGCTTATTCGAGGTATCGAATAAGCTGCAATCCTCTAAAGGAATTATTACATCAAAAAACGCAAAAAGAAAGAGCCGAATCTTCTCGTTGCCTTGATTTTGTCGCTGCAAAGTAAAAATATTTCTTTGCTCATCATAAAAAATAAATCGTTTTTAATCTAAGAAACCATGTATCAATTTTCCCTTTCCCGGAGCATCAATCTAATGAACTCAATTTTCCTTATAAAATTTGAAAAATTTCGAACCCTCTTGTGTATAAAAATCAATATTTAATTTGTGTATCAGGAGTTCCGAAGTTCGCTGGGGCAGCGAAATGAATGGGGAAGACAAAAAAATCAACAGGCAAAAAGGGCTTGTTTGTCGCACTCGAATTGATTTATTTATGCAATAAATCTAACATTGGATTAATCAGGCTAAGTTTCGTCGGCACAGCAATGTGTTGTCGTGAAAAATATGTTTGGTGAAAAATTGCGATCGGCGAAATAAAACAGCGTTGCGGGTATTGCCGCCTGTTGTGTAGAGGTTTTGCTAGTACAACAAATCTATTGTGACTTGCAATAGATTTCGTGCTATTTGTAACTTTGTACTTTGTTCTTTAGATGTATTTATTGTCTTCTTTTTAAATAAATTTAGCTATGAGTGATATCATGATTTCGTGTATGTAATTCCTGTTCTTTTTTGTTTCAGGTAAGAACATTTCAAACTCAAGTTTGTACAACGGCAGTAATTTTTCAAATACCAATAAAGGTATGAAGGTAGGCATTTAGCCATAATTTATTGAAAATAGTGCAAAATGCACAAACACAAGAGAAGGGTAGGTATCGACCCATTTCCCTTGCAAACAAGTTCTCTATTTGTTAACCTTCCGCTTCGAAGTAGTCTAAAAAGTTTTGAAATTCACAAACCCCTTTTAGTATTAACAACATAGAAATAAAACCAACTACAGCTTTTAGTATCAGTAACTTTGCTGCAAACGGTCAACTAGCAGGGTAGTTAAATTTTTCAACGTTGTTTGCAGTGGTCTCAACTGTCTGTGTTATTCCTGTGTCGCAAAGCTCCAAATGGTGACTTCTATAAAAGCCTTCTATTTGCGGACATTTCGAAAATATTTCTATAGAGCAACAATCGTTGATAGGGAAACCACTTTGTAAGAGAAACTTTATGTAAGAAACAACCTCGCGATGAAAGAAAGTTTGTAAAAGCAATCGAAAAAAAATGAACGAATGAAAAATTTCCCATTCAAGAGTGCGGAAGAAAACAGCTCGGGCGTCCCGATGCCTTGCGATAAAACGCAAGTTTGGCAACCCATCTTTTTAATGTCCTGGCCGTCAATTATCATTAGGATTGGGGACGGTCTTAGGGAGGCGATCGTAAGTCAATATTAGTGCCTATAAAGGTGAGTGATAACCGCATATCCGCTCCTCCCTTCCTTTATACTTACAAATTACAATGTAATAAGGAAATAACCAATCACAACTGACGAAAAAAGGTTTTTGAATAACGTGTTTTGTTGGGCTGTAAGTCCTTACTTGCGTAAGGGAACATTTCGCAAGTAGAAACTTTTTGAATATCAATGTACTTAATGTTTTCTTTACATTATTTTCAAAGCTTGTGAATGATCCAAAGTACAAAATGTTTATTCAACACAATTTTCCAGTTTCCTAAACTTTTTATTCTTCAGAAAAGAAACGTTGGAGGAAAGTTTTTTTAAATTCAGAAGCCACGTAAACAACAAAGCAATAAAGTAACGCGTAGTCTACACATGGCCAGTCATAAAAGTCAGGTAAAAGGTACCATTACATTAGCATTAGAGATAAATAGCAGTACCTACTAGTGTTATTTATTTACTAAGGTATATAGTCATGTTTAGAGCTAAATATAATAAGGACAAAATGCTTGTGCGTGCAGGCTCGCCGGTTCTGGGCTATTACAATGCAGTCCGTGCAAACTGGCTTGATGCTCAGAATTTGTGATGCCGATAAACTGCTCCCTAACACGGTTATCTTTACTATTTTCTATTTTATTTCGAAGGATTTTCAGCTCTAAATCCTGTTCTATACTTGATTGTAAAAATCGGAACTAGATCCTTTGATTTAATGGCATACCAGTTATAACGGAGACCGTCATTTGGACGTGATTAGAACTATTTCAGTTATTAGGCACAAATGTAAATGGTTAGTCATACTTAATTAGGCATTGGGCATGCTCTACATAGCTTTGGTTAATTGGCTAACGGCAACAAATTCGGTAGGTACCGTAAAATACATCACCGACGTCGGTTCTTAGAGATACTATAAGTTTTTTTTTTTTGCAAAACATTGAAATGTATTTTCAATCACCTTATGTACGATGTAGCCAAAAGCAAAAGTATTTTCCGCTTTAATATTTTGCGAGCTTTTCCCAAAGTTCTAGTACAGTGATGGGTCGTAAGTACAGGGTGTTGTGCAAGGAAAACTGTCAAGCGTCTTGACATTTTCCGCGCGAATGCACTTAAAATCTTTAGTGCGTTCTCTTAGCGCGACGTCGCGCGTCCTAGTCGACGCGTCACTTATTGTAAATCGCTGAACGGGAATTTAGAATTAAACGTCATGTGGAAGGATAATAAAAGAAGAAAAACTTTTATAAGCCGTAGAAGCTTTACATTAGGGTAGCTAAATAATAACCGCACGTGTCGATCGATAAGGTTAAGCTACGCTTGTCGCAGTTGGTCCGTGGATGGGTGAACATCTTTACATATCAAGACCCATCCGTACTTCAGAAAGCATTGTCCCGGTTGTCATTTGTAGATCTTTGGCCGTTGTTACGGATCGTCAGAAGCCCGAAAATCTGACAACCAGTCTTACCAAAGGGGTATCGTATTACCCAGTAACTTGGTTGTGGAGGTCAGATAGGCAGTCACTTCTTGTAAAGAACTGCTATTCAGCTGCATCCGGTTAGACTGGAAGCCGACCTCAACATAGTTGGGAAAAGCAGCAGATGATGAGAAGCTGTACATTAAGTATGTCTTAGTTAAAATTAGCAAAGGAGTCTGCTACTTATATTTCTTTAAACACTTGTATTCGTTTTCGCAATCAAAGTATGTTTTCATGTCAATAATGAATGAACATAAACCTGTAAAAACAGACAGGTATATAAACAGCCAAAAATGCACGCAATGCTAATGTGATTATGATGCCTGAATGGTCGCTCGCATTCCGTTGAATTTTCACAATATTTAGGGTGGCAGGGTGCACTGCCAAAAAGTTGAAAGTTGAACTGAGTTGAAACAACTGCAACTCTAGCGTCGATCAGTCCATGTGCATGATTGGAAATTTATTTTTGTTTCACACTGAATCAGAATCAAATTCGGAATCAGAATCGGATTTTTTATTTGTAAGAACTAAGATCCAGTTTCCGCCAAATCCACAGGAATCCACTGAATGCGGAAAGCAGTACACAATCAATCGAAATTGTGTTTGGGGGAGACCTATGCCGAAAGACGTCTACTGTTCGGGCAGTAGACGTCTTTCGGCTGAAATGATGATGATGAAAAAGAACCAATAAGATGATACCAATTTGAGATGTAAGAATAGGGTAGTTGCCTGGGTAAAAAAATAATTATTATATTTAGTCCGTCAGTTAGATTGTCGAAAAATAATGGACACGTATTCTTTCTTTTGTCAATCAAACAAAAAATTACAAAGATAAAGCGCGTCAAAATTTGGGAGTGGAGGGTCGTGACGTCACTTGCTTGCAAAAGTGTCGCAAGCAAGTGACGTCACGCGGAACTTTAACGGGCGATATCTTCATAATTTTTTATATAACTGACAAAAGAAAAAATACGGGTTCAATATTTTGTGATAATCTAACTGACGGACTAATTCGATTTTTTTAGGAAAATAGCCTATTGTAAGAGATTGGTCTTCTGTTACGATAATATTTGAGTTCACATTGCACAGTCTACTACACACCAATTCACATCATGTATATCTCAATAAATAAATCTATAACACTGATGGAGTTCCGCATCAATGCAGTTTTTTCAAAATCCTATTCAGGATTTCCAGCCTCAGGATAAAGCACCGAAAAACAACAGTAGAAGGTCCGCGGTATGTCTGCGGTGTAGGCCCGGCCGCCTGCCGACTCCTAAACCGATTCCGTACAAAATACAGTTACAAAAACGAATTACGGACTCGACGGCTTAAAGCATAGACACGCGTTGCATTCCTAATTGTTTTAATTGAATCTTTTAAATAGTTTAAGTAACTTTACCGGCGAGAAATTAAGAATGGAACGGAACCCAAGTTCTTGGATTTGTACGTGTATTGGTTTTGGTTGCTAGTGTTTTAAAATGTACCTACACAGGGTGGCAGGGACATGGATGCCCAACCTGTTACCATGGATTCAGTACATGATTCTGAACACTGAGTTGAAATTTTTCGAAGGCGATAAAAAAAAAATTGCTGTTCAATACATTTTGACCGCGTAGGTATTGTACTTTTCCATGAAACAGCAGATGTTTTTTTGATAACCGACGAAAAATTTCTATTCTAAGAGAAAAAAGAAGCATGTGCTGAATTCAAGGTTACAGTTTGCGCGTCAACGTCCCTGCCACCCTGTATATCTATTATTCCATAGAAAACGTTCTATTTCAAAGTGAAAACCATGCAATGTTATGCAATTCATTCATGCTAACAACTAATCCCAACCAAAATTAGGTTCGTTAATTATCATAATCAAACTTAGATTTGATTGCAATTCGCTCTTTCACAGACTGCACTGTGTAAAACAAATACACAGTTACATTCGTGACGGGATTGTGTTTAATTCAACGTACACAGTCCGTCCCGATGTGAAATGAAACCGATTTCAATTACTATTGGAGTTGCATGATTAGTTTGCAGATTTGGAGCCCGCATTTCAACCGTGTTTGAGCTAATTATGACGTGCACACAAATGGGGATACGGTTAAATACTGATGTCTGGATCGCTTGGTTGCATTGCCAGTCGACCGTTACCGGTTGCATACGGCTATGATAACAAATGCTAAATTTGAATGAAGCTAAATCAGGGATTATTATTTACATTTTAGAAGGTTGCTCTTTGCTAGCTCTGTACAATACATTTTATGCGATACCTACATAAATTGAAGTTCTCTCTGTATTTCCAAATGTAGGAAACGAAGCTTTTTAGGTTCGCTTACCTGTTTAATAATTCCCTTAAAACAAAACCCATTTATTCGTCTAACTCGATATTATCTAGATACATAGCAACATCTCCTTTATTTATGTACCAACATTTATTTGGACAGATGGGCCAAACCTTTATAGAGTACGCTTAGGCTTAGTTCTTCACATTATTTACAATTGATTGAGTATTCTACATAAGCTTTGGATATAACAATGGTCGTGTTCACAGAGAAATGAGCTATAATAAAAAATGGCTGCTTCCAATGAAATAGGTCACGTTTCCAATCTAGTACCAATGTTTTCGTTTCACAAAAAAGGGTACGGAGTACGTGGAACTTTACGTTCGATGCAATCATCTCGTAATGGGTGGCGAATGATTTGTTCAGCAGCGTGTTTGTTCGTTTGATTGTATGCAGACTTGATCGGGGGAGTTGAATCAGTATGTTATTTGTATCTAAGTATAGGATTTGTAAGTAAAATGCTGCAGGGGAATTTCGTCATCGAAAGCTACTGAGCGAAAAGATATGTTAGTGTTCAAAACATTCTACTTCCTACTATCCTATTACTATCTATTATTATAAACGCGAAAGTTTGTGAGGATGGCTGGATGGATGTTTACTCTTTCACGCAAAAACTACTGAACGGATTTTGATGAAATTTGGCACACATATAGTTTATATCCAGGATTAACACACAGAGTACTTTTTATTCCGATATTCCCAGGGGATCGAAACTTATGCAGGTGAAACCGCGCGGCGCTGCTAGTAGTATTATAATTATATTGCATTAAGCTCACAGAATTTTCCTAAGCACATAACTTACAGGCAGACACATAAATACATATGCAAAGTGTGTACGTTTCCATCTAAGCAAGCATGTGTTGTGTTTAGGCTCGCAATACCTGTATCTCTCTAATATTCATAGCAGAGGTGCTGCACCAAATAACAATAAATTTAGCGACCCAATAGCAAATGCAGTGCCTCGTTCAACTCTCTAGCTGAATGGGCAGATGACACCCGTGCTAGTTCTCAGGGTATTACACACTGCGCCAATTCAATATTAAACGTCTGCATTTAATATTGTTGCTGCACTGTCTTTGTTTACCGTTTCGTTTGTCTTATGTGTCATTACCTAACCTTTGTTTTGCTCAGTGTGGGAATATGTGAAATTAGTTTTGGTAATATTTTGGAATTGTTGTTTTTGACATATTTTTCGATTATATAATTTATTTCTCAAGTAGCAAAAGATTTTTCATTTTGATTTAAAAAGTGTAGTCGTTCCTAATTCCTGTATCTGACTATGCTAATGTTGCTAAAATGCCTCAGTACACTTGTGTGCTTGAAGTATTAAATAAATAAATAATCAACCCGCACGCGGCCCACGTGGTGGATTACAGACCACTCCTCTCACAGAGAGAAGGCCTGTGTCCCAACAGTGGCAACATAACAGGCTGAATATGTAGTGCATTATGTAATTAGCTCAACTTTGACCTCTCAGCATAATACTTCTAAAGCACAAGATTAATCACAGATTACAACACCTCGACCATCAATTTCAATCAGTTCCACATCCGCATTATGTTCACAATATTATCGGATAATCTCCAACACGTAGGTATAATTGTGTCGTTATAATAGGGTTATCTCATACAGTATTGTCTGTAATTGCATTGTGTTTAATTCCATTAACGTTTGTGCCCGATCAGCCGGTACTGTCCTGTCGTCCAATCCGATTAGTAGCCGCTTTAAACAATCGTACGCAGTGAGATCGGGAATAAGTGCGGTTGTGATCAACTATTTATGGGAATGGAGTGTGGATATGTGAGTGGTGCGTAGTGTAGTGGGGTAATTTGTACTTGTACACGTAAGTCGTGTCTATAGAGTATTGCAATAGGGATGACAGAACGTCCTAATTATGGGTGAGTGTAAAAGTTAATTGTATTGTGTTTAAGTTGCACAAAATTATGAAGTTCTAATGACATGGATAATAAATTTCAACTTTTTATATGCTTGAGTACGAGGCTTTTGATTCCTTTTTATGTGTATGTACTCGTATTATGTCTTTTTTTATTTTGTAATGTGCGTTTGATTGTGCAGAATAAACCATTTTTCTATCTTTCTTTTTTCTTAGGCTGCATTTTTCAGCAACTGGCAATAACTAAATGTATGAAACCGACATGCTTCTAAAACGACACAGTATAGTGTGTTTCTAGCTTAAGACTAGACAGTTACTTATTAAAGATTCATTTGAATTTATTTACTTTGGAAAAATCTATTTATATTTTTTCGTGTTATTTTTGCGAAATAAAACTAACAACAAGAATGTGATGGTTTCATTATATTTTAACTGTATTGGAGTTCATTCAATTGAAATACAGAGTAACATTATTATTCCAAATATTTTATGAGTTTATTAAAATTTAAATCATTTCCGTAATAACGATCCATACTTTCACTAGTTCCAAGATCTATAAACTTAACCCTTAAGCGATACTTGTATTGTACCGGCTGAAAGGGAAATACAACCGTATTGGATGCTTATCGTAAGTTGTGAAGCAATTGAGTGAAACTGCTGGGTGCGGTCGCCGCGGTTTACTGCAACTGGAAGCGATTCTCATCTAAGTTATGGCTGTATTATTGTGATAATGAAACTTATGACTGTATTATAGTGATCTTGAACCGGCTCAGGTGAAGACAGGCTGGCTCTACCCTTGAGTGTAAATATGGTGCTATTCCACAAATAATGGGGCATTTAATATAATGTCCAGCATGTCATGTTGCCTGCACATTATCGGAAGTGATGGACGATACTGAAGATACCACACTCGTAGCCAAATTCTAAGCCGACACAATTTAGATTGCCATTCACACTATAAGGAGAAGATTGTGATCTTGGCTGGTATTTAGGTTTTAAGGGTAATATTTTGGGGTGACTACCAAGAAGATGACTAAAAGAGTATAAGAAAAAATAACACTGTAAAGAGAAAAATAACTTTTATTTCGGAAGTCGGTGTCGCTGGTTCCGCATTTTCGTTTTTTGACACCGACTTCCGAAATTAAAGTTATTTTTCTCTTTGCAGTGTTTTTTTTTTTTGAAAGTCGGTTGTTTTTTTTGTTTTGTAAAAAAGTTTTTATTTTTCACTTTTTAGTTGTACCTACCCCACACAAATTCGTTTATACTTACAAGATTAGAGGTACCCCAATTACAACTTTGACAGAAATGGGGGTGTACCGTGATATACTGAACACGTCTGCGTACCCCTTTAGAGGGTACAGGCGTGACGTTATGTTGTGTGATGGCGTAAACAATACATACACAAGCGATAGCAGCAATAGCCGCTGATTTGCTGGCATTTATTGAAGAGTTCCGTTGTCTGTCTCCGAAACTCATCATCAGATCTTGTCGAAATTTCAATGGGACCATTTGGGAAGTATACTCTTTCTAACAAAAAAATAATTTTTCAAATCGATCGGCAAGCGACAGAGTTATGCGCCTTCAAACATAAAAAAAAAAAATACAAACATCAGAATTGAAACCTCCTCCTTTTTTAGAAGTCGGTTAAAAAAGACATGATGCGCCTACCCCAAATAAATTGGGATAAGAGTAGGAGTAGGCTAATGGTGATGATGGTGTCAAGGACTTGCTGTGTTTAGGTGTAAAAAAGTTTGCTCATTATTTTAATTTGCTTAGGTAACGATCGATTCGTTTTATACTTTGTGACTGGTCTAAGCTGTGTGTAAGCTTTGTTTTTCATATGGATAGCACAGGAAGTGCTTTTTTTTTTGCGGATGGGTAATCATCCAATGACCCCTCCCGCTCTGGCAGGAGCGGAAGGGAGTGTCAGACTTAGGTGCGGTTCGGGCAAGTGCTGTTGAAATCAGTGCTCTAAGTGGAACACCTCAGAGCTTACTAAAGATAAATTCAATGATTTTTTTCATTATATCCAAAATCATTGGATTTATAAATAATACACTTAATCTAAGTGTATTAAAGTATTTAAATATGAATAAATTAAAATAGTTTGAAATGAAATGAATCTTCGTATAGGTAACAGACTAGGATTCGACCAGGTAACCAAATAACTAAATGGACAATGCAGTTAATTTCCAGTGAAATAAACTCGGGTGTACCTCGCTGGTGACTATAATTTCCGCTGTTCGCTCACACCGTTCAGACCGCTCACGCCGTGTCGCAGTATTAATTAACCAAAATGCGTCGACAGGAGCATCGGCCATTAAAATACGTGAAGTATTTCAGTGCTGAAACTTGTTAAAAAATATATTACTATGCTGACAATATTTAAAGAACTGGTTGGTCTTGGACTGAAAGCAACTGAGGTCATTCCGTGAACGGCTATACTATTGTCTAATTATGCAGGTAGGCAAAAGATAGAGAGAGTTTTTTTTTTAAGTTGTATTAATATTGTATCGTATGTGTTTATGCATTCATGCCTGAAATAAATTGATAAATAAATATATTACAGCCCTATAGGGCTCATTGGTATATCTATAACTTCGCGAAGCTTTCAGTGGCCTATAAATACTAGAGATTACTGGTGCTTAGCAAGAGCCTCCGACCGCGGGTTCGCCCATTTTGGTGTCGAACATTATCCCACAGCAATGTGCTACCGGCAACTCTTATAGAAATCCGTTCAGTGGCTTAGGCGTGAAAAGGTAACATACAGACAGTTACTTTCGAATGTAAAAATAATATTATAAATTGGATAAGTATATCATATTACCCTCGACAAAAGCTCTCATAAGCCAGACAAATAATGTTGGAAATCCGTTAACGAACAGTTAGAAAATTGTACGTTGTAATACGCAGTCAACGAGTTCATTTACCACAATGGTCGATGTGGTCACAAACTTCTCGATTGATCAACCTTTTAAGATAAGAATCAACATTGATTTTGGAACAGATAATGGCGGTAAAGGTCATGGCAAACTAACTTCACACAAAGCCTAGAAAATCTTAATTAAATAAAGGCATGTATTTAATGGAACCTCTGTTAAATCCCATTTTGAGCTTCGAAATTCCTATTTTAGGGTCCTAAAAATACTAAATAGCTAAGTAACTGCGACCAACTTGGATAAAGCGGTTTTGCGCGGTTGGTCACAGTTCTAACCTAACCTAACCAATTTGGTCAGGGTGCCCTAGGTTACTTACAATAGCCTGTAAGACAAGGCCAGAAAGTGAAAAATAGGCTGAATTATATAAAAAAGTGGGCATTACTAGATGCGCAAAATGTTTTTAAAGGTTCACTTAAATATTTCCCTTACATAAAAGCAGCCTTAACTCTTTGCTTCGATGTATAACGTGGTTAATAGACTGCTTAAAGTAGGCTATTGTCAACTATGATTACAAGGGAGGCCCCATATCCTTTAGAAATGGGGTGATTCAAAATAGATAGAGCATTATAATCCTCCAGGGACAAGTAGTTTCTGATGCCGGTTATAACAGCAACTTATGATAATGGTTACGTTGTTTTATTTCATTATAGGTACGTTTAATGTGTTCAGCTAGGGAAATATCGTTCTTCAAACTGCCTACCTAAGAGCTATATAGGCAGACAGGGACGCCGACGCACAACCTGTTACCATGGATTCAGTACATTTTAATTTGAACGTTTATAACCGACGAAAAATTACAATGCACGGGTATTTTTTTAATTTTTTTTTTTTTTTCGTCGGTTATAAAAAAATATTACTCGCACGGTCAAAAAGGAGTAGTTTTGACCGCACAAGTATCTGACGTGTGTGTCGTGCTGCGATGCCAAAATGAATGCCTTTTGGCCTCGTTTAGGACTTTCTGTTTCATTTTTACTCTTTAACTTTGTTACTTTAAAAAGGGTTTACTTTGGTTTGTGATCTTCCTGTACGAGTCACAATAAATACTTTTTCTTTCTTTTTCTTTTTGTCTTTCTATGAAACATGTCACAATTTTTTGATAACCGACGAAACATTTCTATGCCAGGGGGTCTAGTCATGTGCTGAATTCATGACTTTACTTTGTGCGTCGATGTCCCTGCCCTGTATTAGCACTTTGTGGAGCACGACCACGGTGCTTCAGTGTAGCAACCATGGTTGCGCTGTAAAAAACTGTATGATTGGTTGCGCAACCTGTCAGACGTCGGGTGAGATACCCACCATAAGGCTGTATACATTTTACTGACAGTACGACCATGGTTGCTTAATCATGTTGTCCCAGTTAAACATTGGTCTAATTGATATTGATGACAATGTTTTGGTTTAACCGATTCCTGACAAGGATGGAGTAAAGATTAAGTATGTTTTTCTAGGAGCAGGAATTTTTAAACCATACTGTTCATTTATTACTGTGTGTTAAGCAATATTTTGTAAACATAATCAACCTATAATATTTCCACTGCTGGGACATCGCCCTCCTCTCTGTGAGAGGGAGTGGGCCGTAATCTACCACGCGGGCCCAGTGCGGGTTGATAGATTTCACATGTCTTCGAATTTTGAGTTCTAGAACATGCCGGTTTCCTCACGATGTTTTCCTTCACCATTTTGAGAGCGGTGGTGATGAAATGATTTACATAAAGTAAAGCGCCTGTCTGGGTTCGAACTTACGACCTACAACTCGTAAATCGCAGCCGTTACCACTGGGCCACGACTGCTCTCGCTGGGCCACCGCTGCTTTCCTGTAAGCCATACTGTTAATTTAATACTATTCAATAGTTTGTATAGCTTAGCGTTTATTGTCAGCATATAGTAATACATTATCGACTCCATTGATGATCTACAGCCAAGTCATACTCCATTTGCTTTTGTAAGGACCTTCGTATTGTGCATACGATATCTACTGCATACCTTATATTACTATTTCTCCGTATAACCTTTCCGATACCATCTTGGATTCAGCAGGTGTCCAATGCACCTTTTACTTTTTTTTAAACTGCGGTAGCAGACAGTGCATACTGTCAGTGCAGTGGTACTGACAGTGCATATTTTACGAGCGGCATATAAAAATTTACCGTTGGCAATCCCTTTGCTAATAACTTTTTATTGTTTTATAAGCCGTCTGCTCGTTGGAATTTCCCATCGGGTAAAATGACAAACTTCCATACAAGCTTTCATCCCCTATTTACTATTTAGGGAATGAATTTTTCAATCAGCTCAAAACCTTGATAATCAAATCACATTAAGTAGGCATCATCGTCATCTGCCTTGCCAACTATGTTGGGGTCGGCTTCTAGTCTTACTGGAAGTAAAGATGTTCACCCATCCACGGACCAACTGCGGCAAGCGTCGCTTAACCTGATCGATCGACCCGTGCGGCTGTTATTACTTAGCCTCAAGCATCTCACATTAGGTAGGCATGTGTCTAGCTAATACAATCAGGTACTTTAAGACTTCATAGCCTATCGTGAAGGATCTTAAGTACTTAGGACCTAGAGGTTATTATTCTGCCAAGTTAGCATAACACGCACGTTTCACCACGTTACAGACACCCTCATTCCCCACGAACTTCGCCGCGTTGTCTTCAAAGTTTTATAACTTTGACTTATTCTTAGTACCGATAAGTAAACGAGTAAGTGAAGGTGTTATTGTGAATCTTCTAAGGAAGTATTTTTTTAAATGCCCAAGTTTTCTGACAAAAAAGTGTTTATAATAATATATGCTTTATCTCCTTTCCTGCTCATCAAGCCCGATCACCTGCACATTCCACCATGTAAGCGAAGTCAATGATAGAGCTGTCCAGCATCTTAATTGTGTAACACACTTTGAATCATAATCCGAGAGTTTGAAGGATATTGTTAATCCATTGCTTAATAGGTTTGAAAAATTCGTCAGCTCTGCAACGTAAATAACGCAATGAACGTGGGTGAACTGTCAAAATGAAACCCATTGCGATCTATTATCATTTTATGTGTGCTTCGCAATTAGCCCGCAGGTGGATACATTCTCGTCGGACATTAGAGTGAAATCGACACGCAAAGAAGGTTTTATCAAGAAAAATAAAGTTATTAGGTAAGAGCAGAGATAGCAGTGGTGGCCCAGTGGTAATGGCCCCAGTTTACGAGTTGTAGGTCGTGGGTTCGAACCCAGACAGGCGCTTTATCTGTGTAATTTATTTCATCACCATTGCTCTCAAAAACGGTGAAGGAAAACAACGTGAGGAAACCGGCATGTCCTAGGATCAAAAATTCGAAGATGTGACATCTACCAACCCGCACTGGGCCCACGTCGTGGATTATGGCCCATTCCCTCTCACATAGAGGAGGCCTGTGTCCCAGCAGTGGGAATGTTATAGGTTGATTATGCAAATAAGTGCATTTCTAAAATGACTGTTGGAGGTACTGTTATTTTCAACCGAATTTTCTACCAAAAAAAATCATGTTTAACTTAAAACTTTTCATAGCAATATGCAGTTCAATATTTAATGTCCAGGCCAGACCTTTTCATTTTATACATTACGCGCACGATACGCCAAGACAGCGAGTTAAGCTCGTTGCAGCACTGAAATAGTAAAATATTTTTAAAATACCGCCGTACTACGTTCATTTCTAGTGTAAGGTTTCGGCCACATGGTCGCGGAGTGATAGCGACGGCGACTCGCGGTTTTGAGAAAAATCGTATGGCATGTCTCTTTTCTCGTTAAAACATTCTGAAGCATTTATAAATAAGCAGCTTCTTTTCTTGTGCTAAGGTAATCAGCATTACTTAGCATTTTTAGAAACAAAATAGAGCCATTAATTCACCCTCTTTGCACTTAAAATGCAATCGAATTTTAAAAGTGTTCAGTGACAGTTTATTACGGTTTATTTATGACACGTTCAAGTCATCATCGACAACCGGAGAGGTATTTTTGGGCGAGGTGCGTTTTAATGCAGTAGGCACTTTTGAAAACGCCTCTTGTAGCTTTAGCCACCTTGAACGTGAGACAGGAGCGGGCACGTCTAAACGCAGCCGTATAGCGCAGTCGCATGAGTGTGGGCGAAGCCTTAAGCGGTTTAACTGGGCAGGTGGTGAAAGCAGACAGGTGAGGGGTTCGCGCCCTCCTGTACCTACTGGCACTGAGATATAGAGGAGCTGGAACCGAAATGCATCAGGGTTTACTTGCATTTCCGTAGCAGGTACCAACCTACCTACTATTAAGATTAGGTTTAAATTTCCTTTGTTTATTTTTATCGAAGTGCCGATTGTTTAGTTTAATAATAGTAGATTCAACTTTCTCGTTTCTATATTGTGGTCGGTCGGACCCTTTGGTGTTAAAGTCAACTGTAAAAGTCAGTCTAAACGCGCTCAGGGGAAATCACAGTGCCGGGCAAATGGGTAATGTTAAAAACAAAACCATTAAAGTTTTTTTATGTTGTAATACGTGTTAATAACATTAATTCAATTCACAATGATTGTGAATAGCGTAAGTAGATTTCATTTAGAAATCAATTCAGATCTCATATGTAATTTATTCTTACAAAATGACTTACATACAAGTTAATAATTAACGTTGCCTCTTTTATTTGGCGAGCAATAACATAATTAGCGTTGCAATTCTTCGTTAGCTGAGCAATAAAACATTTCAACACGTTTCGAAACGGCAGTGGAACGTATCCAGCGAACTTTTCAATGTTACTCTGTTTTATTTGTAAAGTCGCAATTCATTACTGAATTCAAACTACTGTAGCGGTATCTAAGTATACGCAATCATCTCACGGTAGTAGTCGCGAGTTTAGTAAGTAATAATATAATTTAGTTAATTTAACAATAATAAAAAATTAAAAGCCCCGGTTTTACAGGACATTAATAAGTACTTACTCCTGAGGTCCTGGGCTCCATTCCCAGGTCAGGCAAAGTGGGTTTTTCCATCAGGAATTTCTCAATAGCACCTCAAAGTCTGGATTTTGGTGGCGATAGGCTTGCTCTCTATTTGTTTTTTTTTTTCATCCTTTACTGTCCCACGGCTGAGCAAAAGTCTCGTTCCACTGAAATAAAACTAACGAAATATACATAGGTCCCATAGGAACACATCTATCTACCCCTTCAGGGAAAACAGGTGTGATTTTATATAATGTTCATAGGTCACCAACCTATGTTTAATAGCAACGAATCAACCCTTTTTTTTGGGTGGGAAATCATCAAATGACCTCTCCCGCTCTGGGCTGAGCGGAAGCGCGTGTCAGATTTTTACTGACTAAAACCCACCCGTGTTCCCTCAGTTACCTGTGCCAGGGGCCATAATATCTCTTTCAAACAACCTGCAGCCCTGGCAGGCATCGGCCCTAGCGGACTCCGTCAATTCGTGTCGACATCTCTTTGAGGCGCGCGTGGAACACAACGCACCGTCGACCCGGGCCTGGTCCTTACCGGGCGGCGAGCTGCCCATTGCTCGCCGCCCGTAAGCCCGCAGCTACGGTAGCCAGGAGTCGGCTATTGATTCCGGTCCAGGGCGTCTCCTGCGGTGACTAGGGGCGTGAGGGCGCAGTTATTGCCTCTCCCTCACGCGCTCCGCCTCCTCCTTCGCGAGCATTACTGCTTCGCAGAAGGAGGTGACGGCCTGAACTGCACTCTCGCTCCGTACCATGGCCTGGACCAGGGCCGGACGCGAGAGATCGCTGCCGCCGATCGCCGCCACGAGGACGCAGCGGTGCTCCGCCCAAGCCGGGCAGACCTTTTTATTTTAAAAAATAAAGTTCTTTTGTTTTCCAATATACAAAAATAGCGCCATTCATTCGCCCTGAATATTTACAACCTCCTTTTCAATTTACAAAATCTTTAAAGCAAAAAATACTACTACCTTTTCTCAGTTAATTTGCTATTTACTTATATTATAAAGCCTCTGAAGTTTCAAGTAAACGAAAAGTATACGGAATGGCTAATATAAAAGTAAGCTAACCTTTTGGGTCGTAAAGCTTGACATAATTTTATTTAACACTGAAATGCGACCACCGACAATTTTACGAGTTTTGAACTGCAACTTTAAAACATTGTATAAAACGAAAATTTTGTCGTGTAGCTGTGATTCTTTTGTATTTTGCGAATGCCCAGTAATCCATTCGCGTTGTTATTACTTGTTGGTTTTGCAAACTCTTAGACTATAGTAAGATTCGCTCGCTTTCTCCCTCCCTAGGTACCTTCTAGTACTTAGTTGTTGTTGTTGTAACACAGACAAATAAATACGAAGGATTGATGGTAGATCTGTAAACGCAATATGCCAATGTGTCAAACATACGTCACTTTTGATGTAAGAACGTTGTGTGCTTTCATATTATTATATCACTGTTAATCCTGCCCATTTCTTTTATTTATACCATTAACCCTTCAGGGATAAAGACTGTAAATATTACTGGACATAGAGTATTAACTTTATAACTAGTTTTGATGGGTTCTTAAAGGATCATTGATCAAGAACTGACCCATAGAGGATCAAAAACCATCAACGTTTGAGGTAATGTAAAAAAATGAAATTTAAAACTCTTGAGTTATGTTTATCCCGGTAAACAAACTACCCTCAAACGACATCTCTGACTGCCAGAATTACCATACTGACTTACTAAGTTACTGCCCATATTTTATTTTCTCTCAGATAATTATGCAAATCGTATAACTTCATTCAAAATATAAAGCGACTAGCTACTCGAAATTTACGATTCTTTAAAGGTCCGTAAATGTTCAGTGGCCGTGTACCGTCTAGACTTAAAAACAGCTTTGTTCAGAAGAAAAAAATAAAAAACAACAGTATTGTATTAAAATCTGGGTGAAAATGAATAAGGCATTTAATTAAAATAGCTTAAAATATTCAGATGAAGCTTTTTTTTTAACAAAAGCTAGTTTTATTAGTCGGCTCAATTTACATTAAGGGGTGTGCACACTACATACATAAATCTTTGTCCCATAGGAGTAGGCAGAGACTACAGAATGCCACCTGCTACGATTCATACGTACGCCTTTTGCTTCGTTCAGGTTCACAATAAAACATCAATCAACCATTTGATGGACGGTGGTTTGACTTACATGTTTGTTGAAATACACAATCGACCCTACTTATTTGTCGGATCCCGTTGACGCAATAAAACAGGCCCTAAAAATACGAAACAGCGCCTTAATCCACATCAGATATGTTGAACAATAAAGTGAATGTAGAACCTACAATAAACAGTGGTTAGGGCGTGCGTGTCCAGCCTTGTTTTTTGCCCCCCGGTTATCCTTTCATGATTTATGCTGTGCCTGCCCGGAATATGATTACCAGTTACGTGTCGGAAGTACCCTTAATGGATATAAACGTTGTATTTAACTGGATGGTAAAGACTGGGGTTTTTGTGCGCCTTTGTACTGCTCAATTGTGACCATATTATAGGTCTTTTATTGGTTTGATCGCACACAAATTTGTGGGCTGTTGATGTATGTTTATTGGTGTTGGTTTCATAGATTGGCGAAGTTGTTTATGTGTTTCGTAAGTGCGTCTCGTGCTGAGTTTATTTCTTCTAGGTTTTAGTGCTTTTCGGCGTAGGTGTGGCCTTCTTGTATAATGTTAAGGAGTGAAACTCCCTAGCGTATTCTGTATTTTCTGATAGTTTTAATCTACGATCATCATCTTTAGATGAGTACTTTACACCATCACCGACGACATATTCTTCGTGCCCATCAGAGGGGCAAATCTCATAATTTTAAGAACGTACAGTCTGATCTCAATCTCAATCTGTGAAAAATAACTCTAATTTCCTTAAATTTTTGACAAGTTTTTTGTTTGAGATTGCGACTAGATGACCTTCTGGTGTGATAGCCATTCACTTGTGACCAGCAAGCGAGTCTTTCAGATAAAAACAAATATGTTTATGTATTCAACTTTGTATTGAAGTTTCCATTTGCTTTGACTGTCATTTGATTCTGACATTATTAAACTGGAAGGACATTTATAGCTAAAAAAGCAAATCAGAAACCTGTTATTTTGGTCGCTGCAATAAATTCGATTCCAGTTACTGGTAACGGATAAATTGAATATTTTCGCAACGCACATATAAATATCAATACCAAATAAAACGTACCTAGCATAATTCGATTTTACTATGATTGAATTTATCCGTTTCATGTTGTTTCAAATGTTATTGTATGTCCGTAATTGATCACAATAACCTTGTGTTTTATCTTCGTAAATAAACTACATTGAGTACATGTTCTAGTCTTATTAACTTATAAATAAACTCTTGGTAATAAAGCATAGAAGACGTCGGACTTTGAAGAATGATTTTACTTGAAATATATCAAATAACAGTCTGTGCCTGTCGTGTCTTTTATTCGCCCACACATGCAAAATGCAATGCTAATCCTTAAACCCAACACGCTCCCACCACAGGTACATTAC
This sequence comes from Apamea epomidion, assembly GCA_947507525.1. NCBI lineage: Eukaryota > Metazoa > Arthropoda > Insecta > Lepidoptera > Noctuidae > Apamea > Apamea epomidion. The sequence goes on from OX382232.1 coordinate 9,771,372, forward strand.
TTTGAGCAACAAAAATATGTTAATGCGCAACTTTATTAACGAATAAAAGTACCAACAAATAAAAATAAACGAGATACATCTCGAAGTTCGTCTGTATATACAAAAAAAGAGAAATAAAGTTAGTTGAAAACTGCGCCATTAGGTACTTACTTGGTTCATGGAATTTTTGTTATAGCGCTGCATCGTTCGTTAGGCGCTGTTATTACCACTGAGCTCCTAATGAGGAAAAACGTTCTTCCCAATGATACTCTTCAGTAACACGAACTTCAGCTACTTGTAAGCAAGTTTCTCGCGCAATTAACTAGCTTGATACTCTTGATTTTCCGTGATACATTTCCTTTTGTAAGCTCAGTGGGTACTTAACGGGCAATATTTATTGTTTCCGTTTTACACTACGTTGTTTTATGTAATAGTTTGTCTAGTATTCAGTAACGTTGCTTTTTCCTTCGTAATGTTAGTAGGAACGGACATGCAACTCCCTGTAAGCCAGTTAAGACGAAGGGTTGATTAAAGATCGGATCAGTGCACAATGTTGCGCTATAAAAAGTAATAGGCAGTCCTTACTCTGCAATAGAGATTAACGCAATGTCCCAGCCTCCGGCGATACTCTCGTTTTACCTATCAACATAACGGGAAACTAGAAATAATTGGCTTAGAAATCGCTGGCTGGCGATAAAGCAAGACATACGGAATTACGGATACCAATTGAGAGCTGAGAACTTATTTCACAAAAGCGTGTCGCTAGGTTACGCGTAACGTCTTCGGTGCGTGCCTACCCTCACTTTGCGCGGTTTATATCATACTCGCAGCTAAAACCGAAAAGTAGAAACGCTCGTTCAACATGTTTACACAGGGTCAGTACACTCGTATATTGCGCTTTATTTTTTTGGGAATCTGCTGACGCGTGTGCGATACCAGCAATAAACATTCGTTACAGGAACCCAAAGACAGATAAAGAAACATAAAAACACTATTATAACCGCTATGAAGCCGGATCCAGTGAAAACCTAGAGCTGATTCGTACACGCGTTTTAACCCACGTTTTCATGTATGTGAAAAATCGTTGACAAACTTTTTTCTAAAAGAGAGGCAATTACATTAAATCTTTTGCGCTACGACCTCCCGTCGCATATATGCTCGGCTTACACTGAATTGGGTTATGTAACTAACGTTACAAAGTTTTTAAGGTTTATTTTCAAATGGCTCGGTTACAACATATTTTTAATTCTCAATTGAGTGTAGCGTGCGATGTTGACATTTTGGGCGAACACAGCTCAAACTCCTCGATACACGAAGATGAGGTTAACAAGCATAACTTTTGAAAGTGTTATATACTTACACCAGCGATATTGTCGCGGCCGCGCCTTAAGTAAACATTACTTACTTTCATGGGGCATAAAGATACCGTACACGCACGCAGCTGCATCTATTGACATAAAATTTAAGAGTTCAGCAATTTTTGTCTCCGTCATAAAAACTTAGAGACCAACGAGTCATCTTAAGAAACAAGCCTTGTCAGGAGGGGGAATTTTCTTGTATTTTTGGGGCGCGCTAACAAGGGGCTCCTACATGACCGGAATATTTTTGTCACCAATTTCCTCAGGCGAACGGCTTAACGCCCCGGAAAAAGTTACTTAGACTTACCTGGGACTCTTCGGGCGCTGTCAAGATATCGTATATTTTATGGACCCCGCCTGAATGCCTGCTATATTTCTTTTAGACGGCGACAGCGTCGAAATAGCCTTTCGATTACATTACCGCTTTATTAACACGCGTGTGCTTAGCTCTTATTTAAGTTGAACCTTCCGTTTTTTTTTTCTTGACTTATTCAGGATATCGGTAGTCAAATGAGGATGTATAGAGACGGATGGTGCCAGCAAACAGTTACTTGAAATATTCTTCGGTAGATCGACGGGCCGGGTGGGTTGAGACCTATATATCACTTAAAACGACAGAGCATAAATCTATGGGGGCTGTCGGCTCGTTATTTGTAGTCGCCACGTGAACCGCCGGTTTCGGGTGAATATTAACGATATCGCCAATTTTCCGCAAGCTTAGTCGCGTCGCAATTTCTCGCCAATTGAACAATCGCATCGCATCGAGGGGCGATGTACCGTCGAACAGTATTAACCCTGGCCTCGTGTAAAAAATGTTTATACATGCTTTTCGCGATCTGCCGCTTAGGGCTCTATTGCGTATAAGCGCGAAAATTCCAATTTCCAAACCGCGAAATTAATGTGAACATTTTGGCAATATAAGGACATTCAATTCAATATAGAAATTCCTAAAGAATGCTCTGAGTTCTGACGCCTACGTTACTGTAAAATTAATTTGATTAATTCTGTTGGTTACCAGTTGGTCCACCCGTTTTATACCTCTTTATAGTATTATTTATTTACATAAAAGAATCATTTTAAATCAACACAATACCTAACAGCTATGAGAGAAGTCGTAAAGTAGCTATGTGTTTCCTGGGAGCTTCCTCAAAAGTGGAGATGTATCGACTACTGGTTCCAACACAATGATATGCTTTGTTGTCACACGAATAATAGCGCCTAAAATTTGTATAGACTATCATTCTATACAATACTACAATGGAACGCTTCATCTCGCGGAAAACGTTAATATTTAAAACATTATTTAAAACATTGGAAAACATAAAAGACTTTATCTTTTACTCTCACAAAAAGAAAATTTTAAATTGTTGAGTATACGAAAGTTGACAGACAGTGAAAATGCAAAAAACCAACCGTTTATTTTAATCACTTTCGACGTGAAATCATTCGATTTTTTATTTCTAATTTGCGCGTGTACATATTTCCAATTAAAGTTTGCTGTTCACTAAAACGATGATACAAACATTTTACGTTTGCGATCACTGACCGATACTAATCCATGATCGTGTACGCTTAAATGTTATTTTTACGCTGTGCCGAACTAATAGATACGCTACAATGGATAGCGATGCTAATTCGTCAAATTATTAATTGAATTTAATTAAGAAGATTTATCGGCGGCTTGGTTCCGTAAAGTCGCGATTAGACAAGAGTATTTAACGTCGTATCCCGCTCTGAAGTGCTTGATCCCGACTGTTCCTAAGACTCGTCTCAATCTTTTTCAATTAGTTTTGTCTTTCAAATCTAATATTACCTACATAGGTCGTGTAGCCTGTAGCATGTTATTTAGTCTTTCCAAGTACTCAGGCAGTCTTTTGCTTTTCAATCTAAAGACAAAGGCGGGATTCCTAAAAAAACGCGCCCGTTTTCTAAACAACGAGAAAGACCCTGATGGAAAAGTACCAAAAAGATAAAATCCAGGACCGTACCACCAAATGCTGAATATTAAACAACACATATTTTCAGCGTGGCCATGACGTATCCAGTACACCCCATTGCAGCTTTCAAATAACGTTTAACGTATGAACTTTAGTTATTATACGGAAATATTATTCAATATAGCGAGTTGTCAAACGCACTCGGGCCGCGGGTGGTTAGGGCTACCGCATACAGCGCTATTCAGAGACATGTACCTAGGTAGAACATAGGTGCTATAGCTACGTCACTTCCAGTGTTCTCGACTTTTGCTTTATACGCGAACGTGGCGATTAATAATGTATTGAATGTCGCGAAGTTCACTGATTGGTTCTGGTCTAACAGTATTCATTAACGGAACTATATGTTAGTAGTTCTTAATTAAGACTAAAGTCTGTGTGTGTGTTTAAATATAGATACCCTATCACTGCTTCAAGAAGTCTTTAGAGGTGATGGTACAATGATTGGCATTGATTATCTTGTTGATTTAGTAGGAAAAAGTCACCAAAAAAGATAAATAATCAGGGTCGTCGGATATAGTTCAAGTTTAACAAGAAACGAATGGATGTTATCGAATGCAATTTAATTTGATAAATGAACTGTTTGTTTTCTATTTATTAAATTAAATTTTATTCGAAAACGTCCATCGGTTTCTTACTTAACTTCAACTATTTCCGACGACCATAGTTACTTATCTCCCTTGGCGACCGTACCTACAGGAACTTTAATCGAAATGGCAAAATGTTTGTGTACGTAGGAACTATAATAATTAAACATTGAATTTTCCTGTAGTATGCCACCGCGTACTTCAGGAAAAAAGTTATGACACATTGAAACAATAGGTACAAACTTTATTTTTATAACATACACACAAAGTTTTGAAAACCTTAGATTAACAAGAAGTTACTTAAAACCACAACACTCCGGCCAATTTGACATGTGTTCGTTAAACATTATGCTAGAGATAGAGCAAACGACAGTATTCAGTGTCCTGGCAAAATCCACCTAAAATAACTTAACCGTTCAACTTTTACTACAGCATAAGTTAGGTTGGGACCACGAAGCACGCTGTAATAAAGTATTAAACCGTGTATAAAGACGAATGTCGTTCTTTATGGGATATTAAACAGCGGCTAAATGCCATGCCATAACAGACCATAGCTTTTGATTCATGATAAACGTATATACGTACTTATGATGTTAGTTTCACCTTTTTTTTTCCCTAGGAACTTACTACGCTTTGGAATGAAATAGAAAATAGAAAAAAAGAAAATATTTATTGTCCAGGTAATACAATAAGCAGGTTCACAGGTTAACAGCAAGTTAAAACGACATGATGTGGCTTAAAATATTACTTACAGCTAGGTTACAATATGATATTTGCTAGTGAGCCCCAAACTAGACAGTTAGTCTGTATCTTTGGGCTCAGAGTATGAATTCCAGAGTGGATACTAGAGAGGTGATTTCAGGTATGGTATACTGCGTGTGTATGTTTGTGTGGTGTGTGTGTGTGATGTGTGTGTGGTGTGTGTGTGTGTCTGGTGTGGGTCTGTGTTTGTTCCATTGTGCTTCGTTTGATTTGGTGTCAGGTCAGGGTCTTTATATTAGTTTAGTTGTGAATGGACAGCTAGTGTCATATTTCTGTCTGACCGACCCCCTTGACAATTCAAAAGTGCTTATAAGTAATTGGTTTATTTGAAATACCTTTGAGTTTAAGTTTGATTATCACCAGAAGCATAGATAGAATAGATAACGAATATGTGACTCATATAAAAAAAATGTATGGTTTTAGGTTATGAATTCAGGCGAAACTAGTTTTTCCGAATAGACAGTGTTTCACGTCAAAACCACAATAAACTACGAAGACTATACAGACTAAGGTTACTGGAAAATTCACCGAAAAATCTATAAAAAAATAACAATCTTTTCAGGGTATCAACTAGTTAGCGATATCATTTGGTTTTAGTTTAAAAAGTTTGCACTGTTAACTTTAGGTAATGAAGTTCTTAACCTTTCCAAGATTTTCAGAAGATCCATCCTCATATGGCTATACATACAGGGTGGCAGGGACATCGACGCGCAAACTGTAACCATGGATTCAGCACATGATACTAGACCCCATAGCGTCAAAATATTTCGTCAGTTATCAAAAAAAAAATCTTCTGTTTCATAGAAAAGTGCAATACCTACGCGGTCAAAATGTATGGAACGACAATATTTTTTTTTATTAACCGACGAAAAATTTCGACTATATGGGGTCTAAACTCATGTGCTGAATCCATGGTTACAGTTTGCGCGTCGATGTCCCTGCCACCCTGTATAAGTGACCTTTGACTACAAACAAAAAGAGTCCTAACCGCTTACACCACAGACGACAATTTCTTCAGTATTAAAGGGCAGAAGCTCGTATTGCCAATTACGGGACATGACTTATGACCCCGTCCTAGGATAGTGTCACTAACAGTACCCTTTTACTGCAGAAGATGAAGTGCGGTAGGAACGTATTACCTTAAAGTATCACTAATAATAATGTTATAATATGGAGCTATATAAAATACAGGGTGGCACATCGACGAGCAAATTGTAACCATGTATTCAGCACATTATTATGATATTATCTGTGACGAAACATTTCCACGCAGGGATTCGCCAGCGTTGAAATGTTACGTCGGTTATTAAAAAAAATTGCTGTTCCCGACATTTTGACCGCGTAGGTATTCACACTTTTCTATGAAACAGTAGATTTGTTTTACAAATTTCTAGAATCATGTGCTGAATTCGTAGTTACAGTTTGCGCGTCGATGTCCCTGCCACCATGTATATCACAAACAACCGATCGATTCTGTAAAAATCTCACCGTGAAAACTTAGGTGAAGTGAGCGTGGAGTGAGCTGTCATTCCAACTAATGCTAGGGATTGACACTATTGACAGCTCACTCTAAGCTCACTTCACCTAACTTTTCACTGTCAGATTTTTACAGAATTGATCGGCAGGTAGTTTTTTTCTATCTACTTATATCTATTTTTTTATCCACTTTCCATATTTTTCACACTCACCCTCCATGGGGCTTTTAGAACGGTCAAGAAACTAACTTATTTTTACATAATGGTAGTGGCCGATAATGTTTGTACATTTATTAAAAAAATTGCTCTTTGCCTGCCGGGTATCCTGCTAAACATGGACCTGTCAGATGCAGTTCAACATCTTCAACGCTTAATCCTTGACGTAACCTTCCATCGCTTGCTTTTTCAGTAGCTAAATTCAAGTTATCTTTTGAAGTTTCGACCGAACTTGGTCATCTCTCAAACTCAAACCAAAGCCAAACCATTTACAGTCTCTTTGGAAAATTGTACAGGAGCTGGTCAAGTTAGTCAGAAAGTTGAAGCTAGTTGCCCATTCCAAAACGTAGACCTCTATGGAGAAAAACAACACCCTCATTGCACAACACACTATCAACCACAATCTGAATTATTTCCATCCATTGCTCATTGCAATAATTTTTTTGCTCAACCACGTCAAAACTCGTAACGCAATGAATGTTAATGTTGTTAAAATTTAAGCCATTGCTTTATACAGTTACCCCGCGGGTTAGATACTCCATGGCCACTCTTTTAAATTAAGATATCACCACCATATATATATGTATATAGTATATATTAGTGTTAATTTGTTCTTGTACAATATTATTATAAATAAAAATTCCCCTAAGTAGATATCACCAGCTCCACCCAGAGCGGGAGGGGTCATTTGATGATTTCCCATCCTCAAAAAAAAAAAAAAAAAAGTAGATATCACCAAATCTACATTAGGTATTCTTGTTCTTGTTGCTTCTTTAAGTAAAAAGGATGGATTACTATGTAGTTCAATTTCAAACAAGAGATTTTCGCAGCTAATCGTACAACGTTTTAATTACAGGTATCACTGATTGGAACTACATAAGGAAGCGCGTATTTATCGTATAATTGGAACCGACTGTTAGGTGTCGGACTGTTAATTGTTGAACTGTTAACATGCGTAACTAAGAAGGATGTAAGGTAGAAATAGCTCAGAGTTTCGGTTTTGTTCCTTATGCAATTACAAGACCCAAAAGTCTGACAACCAGTCTCACCAACGGGTAACATATTACCCAGTAACTGGATTGTGGAGATCAGATAGGCAGACGCTCCATGTATAATACTGGTATTCAGCTGCATCCGGTTAGACTGGAAGATTACCCCAACATAGTTGGGAAAAGGCAGAAAGATGATTAGAGATATATTTTATAAATTATTGTTATTGTATGAAATTATAGCGCGGTCACTTTTTATAGGTTTATGGGGTTGTCAATTTTCAACAGAAAATTTTATTATTCAAATACATTGAACATCACAATTGTAAGTACAACCCTTCTTCCAATCAACTAACAAGTAGGTAGATATTGAAGTTATGTGACATTCTCCTTAACTTCAATCTCTAATTTCAGTAGCACTACTTACAGGACCTATCTAACTAATCTGCAGTGAAAAAAATCACTCTGTTTTTAAATTTAATTATCCACTTAATAATACTCGTAATTCGTTCGTAGACAAAGGTCGTGAATGATTGAACGAACGAATGAGTCGTGTCAGTCCAACGTCAAACGCACGGCACATTATGGGAAATTTCCCAGGAGTGAATGGGAATCTCATTACTTGGTGCACATGTGTACTTGACAGATGAATGATTTCATACTATTACGATACCGGACATGGATATTGGTTTTTTCAAAACTTGATGGAGTATGAAAGATGACAGGTAGCTAAGAGATATATGTATAATATCAGAACATTTCTGTATAATAAAGTAATATTGTGCTAAGATGACTGAGAGCAAATAAAAGTGCGTTACACTTATGATCATACGCACAATCATAATAAAAAACGTTCATTAATTTATTCATGTATTCAATTTCTACTTTGGTGCCACAACATTGTACAGGATACAGAAAAACATGTATTATTCAAAGAGCCTGATAACATCTAAACGCATAATTAACAGTTTTCTTTCAACATCCTGAGAAACGTATCAGGTGTCTATACAAAAACTAAATATGTACAATCAGTGCCAAGAACAACATACCGAGACGTCTAACTATTGTAGAAAATACTAGTACCTCTGTAATTGAATTGCGATATCCTGCAGGGGTAGCAAACTGTCTCAGTTCAAACATAGTTGTAATACAAGAAATTCAATGTGTCTACAAGTTCTGTAAATCCAGACAAGAATACGAACATGAATATTCAGCTGCAGCGTGCAGTTCCACATTATATTCACGATAACAAGGTTCGTCAGCAGAACGCGAGCGTCGTCGCTTGCGAACCATTTGTGCTAACTCGACGGCTCCCCACCCCGCGACCTACCCACACTTGTCTTGGCACCAGAATACATCGCAATCACATTATTTCTCTAAAGATTTCCTTTAAAACTTACAAAAAGATCAGCATGACTTAAAGTTTAACCCTAAAAGTGTAACCCACCTTCGCAAATCCGAAAGTCGGACCGACTTTGGAGATCTTAACTGATTTCGTACAAAGTGTTGTGTCCTTACTTACGAGGTTTCTAACTCCCAAATCCGGATACTACAAGTCCTATCCGGACTAAACAAGTTCCAACTGAAATAAGCACCCGTTGCACACATGCTCCGCCGCGCCTCAGGGATACGGAAAAGAAAGAAAAGTGGCAAGCTCGCAGTTTCCCGGTTGCATATGCAAGGGTGGCGGAGAGCGAGGGCGGGCGCAAATCTCTCTTGTTCAAAATGAAGTTACGGATCCGCTCAGAAATTGTGTTTTATATTTTCCCTCGGCATGTGACGCGAAAAAAAACTTTCACATAGTTTGAGACCTTTTTCCTTAGGAGCTCGCTGACTCGTGAAGTCGCTGAATAAAATTTGTCTTAGTTTCCTTTCTTTATTTCTTTTAATGTCGCTAACATCTGTGAAGTTAAAGCTCCAGCTGATTATGATTTCATCGTGATAAAGTTTCCGAGAGTTGGATTACAGTTGAATATGTACGCGGAGTTTTTGCAACGAGTTAAGTTATGTCGAATATTTTATGCGTAGTATTAAAACATGAAGTGCTGGAATATTAAACGACCATAACGTTTATAATAATGTAAAGGATCAAAGAGGTCAGCTACAAAGCGGCTGAATGGAATGTTGGTTTTAAACAAACGAAAAGCAGGTTTGGACACTTGACCAACAACGATAGAGGCATGGAAGGTGGTTGGCTTGTTTTCAATAAACTTATATTTAATTACACGATCCCAAGCCACGAGACAACTTTTGCATACGATTAACGAAGGAGAGCATAAGCTCTCACGTTGCGCAATTATGCTAATCATGTCAAAATCTTTCATTTGCTGTGACATTTTGACTGGTTAATGCTTTTATCTGCATAAAACGCGTATAAATCTAGAAAGTAAAAGTTGGCGGCACGCCTATTGATGAAAACTGGTCTCGTTTATATGCATTTTTGAAATGGAATTGAATATTTTCGGTAGCTGTGCTGTGGGCGTAATCAAAAATGAAAGTTAATATTGTCGCCTATTGTATTCGTATTATGTATGAGTGAGTAATACCTGCCACGCAAATTGCATGTAGGCATTTAATTATGCTGCGCTGGCATTGAGAACATTTCATAATAGTAACTTCATATTAACATACAAAATAAAATCATTTAGGTATCATTTAACATTTTTTGTCACAAACCTCTTATCCATCTGTCTACCTTCTAGGTTATTTATTTTTCATATTACTTACGAGATCAGAGATAAATTTAAAATAATTATGATTATTGCTTAGTAGACATATTATAGCTTTATCTCAATGGTAATCTCTAAATGGGATGTAATATGTAGGTAAGATTAACACATATGTAGATGATAAATAACATTGAAAGATCATTGAACTAAGCATTTCGAAATGACCCAACAAATGTACGTAGTTTCTAAACAAGCTGCGTTACGGTAAACACAGCGAGAGGTTTAGACATCGGGCCCATGCTGATCTTACTACCAGTCCGTTTACTTCGTGTTTCTAAATATCGGCATTCGTGAGATACCTACCGGTGAAGGCGATAGGTGACTCTACTGGCGAGCCTCGAGTACGACGCACGCCTCGGCTCGACAGCTGAACTTATCTCGGACAGGTGCATAGAAAAAAAAAAACACATTTAGACATAATATTTGAACCTTTTTTTAAATTGCGAGTGTCAAAATATTTTTTTTAATAAAGTGACATTATTTTGAAATTAGAATACGTTACAAAAAGTTTTGTTGTTTTTAAGAAGAACATTGAAAGTTAATAGTTGTTTTCTTTTGTTTCAGATGTGTTCGAAAGTGAGTTTGTTTGCTTGAGTGATTCGACAACCGAAAGGGAGTAGACCGTTGTGGGTGTACATTGAAATGTGAATTTTGTGTGTACAGTGTTAAAATTGAACTTTGTTCGTACGTTGTTGTTATCCCGATGAAGTTTCTCGTGTAGTCACAACTGTTTGCGGAATTGGTTTATTGAAAATCTTTCGCCATGGAGACGGAGGAGTTGACAAAACTTGTCGATGGCATCTACAAGGTAAGGAATACTCTTATCAAATATTTACTTTAGTCTTTACAAAAAAAATCAACATCCCGAACTTTTAGAATATTCTATTTGTTTGTAAAATACTAATTTAATTTTTACTTTGATAAGGTAAACTAATATTTTTCTTTTATAATGTAAAACTTAGTCTGGAAAATCGAAATCAATTTAACAGGAAAAGTTAACCAAGTTTGTTTAACGTGTTTACCATAAACAAAATTGATTAAGTTTTCCTCAGAATTTATTTTGTTTTCAAACTGGGAAGTTTGAGATAATAATAATTTTAAATTAACTTAAAAACCCATTCAAAATAATTACGCAATATTATTTAATACCTCGATAACTATAATTGAAAAGCTTCTTCATAGTTCAAATCAACATCCTAACGACTGAATACACACTAGTCGTAATTACTCTTCACGGTCGCTAACCATAGTTAAACGGACATCGTGTTCCCAAGTAAAAAATACCTCTTAATTAAATCCATTGACTAGGGCATCTCGCACCTGCCTAAATGTCAAGGTCAAACGGTCAAGCGGGGCGAGAAGCGAGGAGCGAGTACAACTCGATTTCTCCATCACGTTTTATTGTATAAATATGTATATTTATCACATTCCTTAGATACATGTGTCGACTTTCGTTTCGAAGCTTTGTTGGACTTAGTTTTTATAGCACCAGTTTGGGCAAAAGTTATGGTAATGTGACAGGATTCCTATTAGAATTTTTTGTTTGTTGAAAATCGTAGGCGTCGATACCGTTTCTCTGTGAACTTAGATTAATATTGTGGTCCTGACTGGTAACTACCTAAATAAATATTTGTGGTCCATAAAAAAAAAGGCTAGTAGGATCTGGTTGGTTGGGTTTTTTCGTTGTCCATTGGGTACCTACTTACAATAGATTGGTCAATTAAAAGCTTATTATTTTGTTAGTCGAATACCAGCTTGTGTTCGATTCTCTTGGCTGTCATTTGACATTGGTTACAAAAACGCCTTTGGAATTTAAATTAGTAATTTGATGATGTATATTTTGATAGAAACAATTAATCATATCTATAAAATGATATATTTATAATAATAATATATTTATTAGACCAAAAGAATAAACAAGTTACACAATTTGTCTTAGCTACTTATAATTGTGTCTTATTTTAGACCGATTTAGATGCTAATACATATATGCGCATAATTATGAAAGGTGAAGTAATGTTACTTAATCGTTGAAACTAAATACTTTTAACTTATTTCTAAGTTATTTCCGTACCGTACGTATTTTAGTTATGCACATATTTAAGAAAGGTAAAGTAATCTTACTTAATCGATGAGTACTTTTAGGTAATTTCTAAGTTATTTCCGTACGTATTTTAGAGCTTATAAAAGCCTAACAGGCATTAATAATGTTTATTTTCTCAAATGATCATGCGGTTGAGTTTTCTAGAACTTTTTTCTAAGCTTTTCTAGAACGACAGCCTATAAAAAATAATATCTCATGAATATTTTCTAGAGCTTCATTAAGGACTACATTTAATTTACAATTCTAGCAGGCTTATGTGAACAGATAAATCTTTTCAAAAAGCAATAAATAACGCTGATTGACTCGAATACATCGTCGTTTATTTGAATATCTATTAACAATTATAGAAAGTTTGACGTCTACGTATTTATTTAGAAATCAACCTCTATTGTGAATCCGAACGTTTATGGTTATCTCAAAAGCATGACTTGAATTATATCGTATTCTTTCTCATCGCAACAAAATTAAATAATCATCAATGGAAAAGAAATTAAATTAACCAAGTCCCGTCTCTTATTTAAAAAAGTACGAAACAAAATAAAAACTAGAAAAATGACAACCAATATTGTAAATGGTTTCAATTGATTTAATTAATGTCCGATTCAACTTTTACGAGGAAAGTCTTGTTCACGTACAAATCGTCGATAATAACAGCGAGAAACAAAAAAAAACTTAAACATGGAAACCAGTTTCTGTTATTACATCTACGCTCTACGTTCGAAGAATTTATTAACTACTATCTTGTTTATTAAATCATATTATTAAAATTATTCTTAAATAGCTTAACTGGGTCAGTGCTGCAATATTTTGAAATGAACAGCAAATTAATTATGTAACTTATGTAAGAAGTATTTTATCGCTATTCAAAAAACTTTAGGTAAAGTAATTGAGATATCTCCTCATTATATAATTCGGATCCATTATGAGCTATGGGTAAATCAATTTAAAATATTATTGTGACGATCTTTTAGCTTTTAGTTTATTTCATGTAATAATAATGTTTAAAGTTCCAATTATCGTGCTATATCACGTGCGTTTGCAATATTTTGTGTTCAGGAAGCAACGAATTTCTGTTTGCAATATTTTGTGTTCAGGAAGCAACGAATTTTTATAATGAAAATCTTTTTTTATAACTTAAGTATAACTTTTTTTAAATTTATTTATTCATACAAGTACATACGCCAAGTTTAGATACCGCAATATTTTGTGTAGATAGCAACGAATTTTATGACGGAAACATTTTTTTATAGCTTATAACCTTTTTAAATTTATTTATTCATACAAGTACATCGCCAAGTTTAGGTACCGACTTTCTTACTTATGTAACTATTTTAATTCTTGTTTTTTAAAGTGCTATGATGACACCATATTGTGAAGCTGTATGCATAATATCATGATGGTTCTAACTTTCTCTCTTAGGATGCAGAATTTCCAACAAATGCGAGAAGTGTCGATCTCATGCAGTTTAAAATTATTGAGTGTAAAGATTGCTATCATATTTTTATACGTTTCTGCAATTTCTGCATTGCGATCGCTGGGAAAGCGATTCAAGGTTTTCGTGTAGTCGAACAAGTTTCTTAATGTACTAAGATCATGCTAGATGTATTATAGAACCATTTATTACACCGGTACAGGTACCTATATAAATAAAAATGTATGTTTATAAACACGGTGTTTGTTGTTTTATCGCCATCTCATTTTATAACGAGCAATATCATGTAACTTCTCAATAACAAGGTCAATAATTATTGCATATAATTATTGATAATGCATATATTATTTTGCATTTACCTTCAGAGCTACTTATGGTTTTATAAATTATATAATCTCACGAAGTTATTACGTGAAATGACTTCTTATACATATTTTAAGAAGTCATTTTCCGTAGGTAATAACTTATATGAATAGAATTCAATGGAAAATATAATATTTTCAAATAACGGTAATTTGCTTAATGTTATTTTGTGAGCTATACCTTTGCTTCCGGAACGTACCTGAATGCGTTATTGGTACGGAAGAAAATCCTTTGAATGCAAGTTAAGCTATTGAAGTCTATGATGGTATTATGCGCTCCCTTACTTCACTAACTCATTCTCAATAACTCTCCTCCATCATCTAACTGTAGGTTTGTATAGGGCCAATGATAAACACATTTTCACTGGTTTCAAAAGCAATATTATGTATAATGGCCGATTCCTATAATTTATGGACCATTATTGGTTAAAATTAAGGCTCTTGTATCTTTACCAATAATGAAGCAAATACCTCATGACTTTGCAGATAGAGAGAGCACATGAAGACCCATAGTATAGGGATCCCATATGGAGATAGCTATCAGAGGCAAAATTAGTTTACGAATCTATATATGCCCAATTTGGCAATAAAAATGCTACCATTGGGCAAAACGATTCGTTTTGTTTATAGGAACTGAGCATTAGTACTTCTTACTTTGTTCTACCTCTTTGGTCAAGTCTATTCGAGCTGCAGTTGTGGGAAGATGTATTAAAATCGCCTCAGTAAGTTTCTTAGTTCCGGCTTGTCATGCAAACAGATGCTGGCAGAACTTTGTTCTCTACAATATGATGCAGCACAAACTAGTTTCTAGTAGACTGTTTAAGTACTTATAGTACTTAAACAGTCTACTAGAAACTAGTTTTACAGTACATTATAATGTACTGTAAAATAATTAAAAAATTAACTAATATTGGTTTAAACTGAGAATGAAACACATCCTTTTGTCAACTAAAAAGTCAACTAAGACGGAAAATCGAGACAAATATCAAAACCATTTTAATTAAAAAATTGTGGCAACATTATATTTACGTGACTGTTATAAATTTCCAAGTTTTTACTTCGTGTCACCTAAATAGAATTGCGAGGGGAGAATTAGGACTTTTTGCCCTAACAGCACAATTACGTGGCTTTGAATTACTTCACTGAGTGGCATTTTGTTATAAAAACTCCACCGATAATATACGTAACTTAAGATATTTATGCTTCATAGAGTGGAAGGCCTCTTAAATAATTAGGATAATGACTAAGGAAAATAGGTGTTTTAGATGTGATTTTCTTGAAAATGCTTTCAGAAGTTAATTTTCTTTGCGAATTGTGTTCAACTTGAAGTTATTTAATACCTTGAGAAATTTAATTGCTGGGTATTTATTTTTGTTTAACGGTTTTTTGTAAAGATAATGCCTGAAATATGCGTGTAATTTTTGTACAGATACAGTTGTTCTCGCTAGACAAGACTGGTTTATTACTTGAATTTTCTTTATGACATGAGATCAAAAATATTGTTTAGAGGAAATAAGAGAATTTGAGTTATCGTGGGTTGGTAGTAAAAATAAAATTTCGCTGAATTACCTTTGTTGTATATGAAAATAAAAGAAAATAACAACATATTTCAGTGAAGATATAATTTAAAATGATGTTCGTGTTCAAACCGCTCGAAAAGTTAAATAATTTGCTCGTTTTATTACTTAGGTACATATATACAGAAAAGTATTTTAGTCTTCATTGCAATATTACCTACTTACTTTATTGGGTACCGCACAACAATAAAACAAACACACTTTATGATTATGGTCATACAAAAACTGTCGTAAAAACATAATAGGACCATATTTACTGTCCGCAGAAAATGGAAAAGATTTACAAGAAAACTTACTACTTACTTGCAGTTATAAGCACAGAAACCGCTCTCGAGATACGCATTTGTCCCCGTAGCCATATCGCGGGTATCATCGTAACTGATCATGGCGACCATCATTGCATGAGCCTCATCAGCTACTTTGTATAATATCTTGCGGGATCAGGGTTCAGTGGTGGAGTGTGGCCCGTTTCCTCCCCAGAATGAGATTGCCTCGCGACATTAAACCGGGCCGATGTAAATTTTCGTCGTTACTCTATGTCTGTTTGTTTGTAGCTAGGTCCTCATGTATTGCGTGATTTCCCCGGTCAATGAAAGGATCTGCGTATGAAACCCTCTCCCTCCGAGTATAATGTAATATGGAGCACAATGGGTGCTGTAACAGCTTCATTTGTTTTTATGAACCATATTTATATTAATTATTAGCTTTATTTCCGTAGCCTTGTTCGTGATGTGATAATGTAGTGTGAATTGGTTGGAAGTATGTTTAGTTATACAACCAACAGTCGTGTATTTCCTGGTAGTGTCCAAAATAACAACATTGTATCAGTATGGATATTACAGAGACATCGTAGAGTTTGTCTTAAAATTAGCAAGTATACGTTAATGTGACAGCGGGTTAGAAAAGTAGGTCAAAGTATTTGCATGTGCAAAACCTCTATTAGTACCTAATGTTTACTTAAGGCGCAAACAATGAAATGAGAAAACATATTCTTCGTTTATCTATTTATGGCAGTACGAACTTAAGTTGTGATATCCGGGTTGAGCAAAAAACTAACTATATCGAGCTGCCTGCTATACTGCTGTCTGATGTCTCAAATTACCTACCTACTATCAATTCCACCTCATATTTCGTTGACTATACTTCATCCAGCTTCAGCTGAGCAGTGGTGGCTTGATGTAACAGCCCCGGCTTACGAGTTGTAGACCGTAGGTTCGAACCCAGGCAGACACTTTACTTTTCATCACTACAGCTCACAAAAAGGTGAACGAAAACATCGTGAGGAAACCGCCATGTCCTAGAACTAAAAATATCAAGACATGTGACATCTACCAACCTGCACTGGGCCCACGTGGTAGATACAGCCCACTTCCTCTCGAAGAGAGAATTAGGCCTGTGTCCCAGCAGTGGGAACGTTATAGGCTGATTATGCTATATTTTATCTTTAACGTATCTTTTTCTAGCTTCTCTTTAGTTGTCCTTATCGTACTCGTAGATAAAATAAGGTTCTACTGAAATCCGATCACCCTTAGCTCACCACTAACAAGAAAATCTATTTTAAAGCCATCCCACAACCACTATTATCATATCATTACAGAGCCAGGGTATCCAGCCTTATGACTATTATTCAGCTCAAACATTTGTAGAGCGGGGTTGCGGAAACCACTGCACTGTCACGGTTCCCGGGGGTAAATCGTTGCCCCCACTTATTTGAATAAGAATGGCCCGGCAGTGTCCCACGGGGTAAGGCCAGACGGTCCCACTTACCTTGTCACATGAAGTACCTACAACGCGTGTTGTACAGAAACGTAATGCATTAACGTTAATGTACTTGATGGTATAATAAAGTAAAAGCTGTCCGCAGCTGTAACCACGTAACCGGGCCTAGTTTTCCGGAATGAAAAGTGGTCTTTTTTGTGTAATATTGTATGGAAATTAGCTCTGCTTTTACAATGTGGTTTTGCATAAAACTTACGTACGTATAACCACGTAAACTATCTTGCTTCTCTGTAATCAGGATGAAGTTCATGATTATGTTATCTTCTTAATACACAATACGTTATTAAGATACTAACTGCGCCCCGCGGTTTTACCCGCATAAGTTTCGATCCCGTGGCAAAATCAGGATAAAAATCGTATTTTATGTGTTAATCCTGGTTATAAACTATCTGTGTGCCAAATTTCATCCAAATCCGTGTAGTAGTTTTTGCTTGAAAGTGTAACAAACATCCATCCATCCATCCATCCATCCATACAAGCTTTCGCGTTTATAATATTAGTAGGATTTGTTGTCTTGTTTAAAAAATAAATCTTACTTGGTTGTAAAAAAAAAAGTAAAGTTTATAAAAAAAATCTTTAGAAATCTTTTCTTAGAAAATATAAAAGGATACGACCTGTTTTTATTGTGGACTAACCTTTTATCCGTAAAATACAAGTCGGCCGTATTTTCTTGGATATTTTATCATAATATAAAAACTCAAGTTAAGATAATTGATAAATTCTGTACAAAGTATAAAAACCTAATCCATTTACGGCTTCAGTAGCCATCCAACAAGCACAAGGATAAAAAATATCGAATCTATTCATGTAAAAAGGCTCGCAATATTCCGTGCCCGCAAAACTTATAGGCTGATAGGCCAAACTTCGTCGTTTCACCCTTTCGATATAGGGTGACGTTTACCAAGTTTTCTTCACATTGGCTAAGAAACTAGGAAGTTAGATTGAGTAACGAGGGCGCCCTCTGTCGGAAAGAGGTCGATTTGTTAGACTTGCGATCACGTGGCCCGGTGATGGCCGGATACTTAACTAACTTGCATCTCTTGACACATCTTGTGAAGGGAACTTTATATCACTTCACATCTCGAAATTAATTTTTCGAAAGCGTGTGGGGAATTTTGAATGGATCGTATGTCGGAGTGTGAGGAATGATGGTAGTTAGAGCTATAATTCTGTATTTATGTTTTTACATTATCAAAGGATTTCATGCGATGGCATTATTAGTGTTCAGAGCAATCTACTGACTATTAAAGAAAAAAATAATAAAGAAAGCAAATAAGTACGTTTATTTGCGGTAAATTTGACGCAGAGAAAAAACACAAACTCAAAAAATAACAAGTTGGGTGAAAATACCCATCGCTCAGCATAATGCTACCTTATGCGAGACAGAGCCCCAGCGCTGGTTTTCAACGACAGCCGGAACTGACGTGATGACGTCAACCGGTGCAGTATACGATGAGATATGAATGCCACTTACAAAGTTAACATGATTGGTTTTAGCATTGCTATATAAAATATTACGTACTTCTCTCTACTTATTTACTTCTCTAAGACTCGATATTATTGCCTTGAAAATATCATCAACAGTCAATATAGATACTTCCTATTTGCAACTAATAGAACCTAGTAGGTTAGCAAGTAGGTAGGTATCTCCATATCAAATACGTGACTTCCCCTTCCCCTCAAGAATCGTGAATTTATCATCAGATCCTATAATTTAAATGTCATTGATTACGGTTTAATAGATCAAACAACTGGTTTTAAGATATTAAGACGACTGTACAGAGGAAATCGTGTACTGAATTATACTTTAATGGTGTTGCATTTTTGTGCTCATATTTTAGGATTATCCTTGAAGCAATCATTATTTTTAGAGTCGTCCGGTCACTAATGGCATTGCCTTTAGAATCTGAGGACCTGAGCCACTACAGGTCGCTTTTGTCGTGAATAGGTAGACGCCACAAAACGAACGCTTTATGCAATGCAGATCTGAAGTTCTAGTTTTCTCTACTTTTGTCTGTTAACGTAGACCAGCGTTTCCGTGTTTTCTACGTTTCTGAAAATGGTCTGAACATGATAAACAATCTAGCTATCGCATCTGGTAGAAAGCTCACTCAGAAAAAAATTAACAAATATATAATATTATGTAGAACACATCCACGTTATGAAGAAACCGCATATGAAATAGACAAGCAATCAAACCTTTGTCGATATTATATATATTGTATATTGTAACATTTAAGTGCCTACCGTTTTCGTGAGCAGCGCTCACGCAGAGCAAAGTAATGAAGAGTTTCAAACATAAAACTCGACTGTAGACGAGTAGACCGCAACTTCGTAAAACAATTGATGACCTTGACCGACATTCACATAACGACTTTAATGATTGACCAAATATGACTTCATTTGTTTCGTGGATTAGAACTGATAGTGTTTTGTTATTAATGGTTTTCTATAAACAATCCATTAGCAGCTCTGAGAAAGGGTAAATTGATCTAGACTTTAAGCAAACATTTATGTATTTGATAGCCTTTGTTAAATGTTTTTATTCATGTTGATTTTATCTTTCTCTAGATGACACGACATTTTATGCGCTCCAACCTAAAACGGGAACATAAAGCCATCAATATGAAACATGTCGTAAAACACAAAAGCAGATCGCTGAACCTATGGCGCGGAGAGAAAATATAAATAAAATTTGTCTTTCGGGTCGCATATGCATTAAGTTTACGCGTATTCGTCCAAATACAATTTTAGGAAGGAAATTGCCTCCCGGTAGAACCCGTACAAAATGGAAGATGTGATATTAAATCTGGATGACAGTTATTAGGAGTGCCGAGTGGCGCTCCCTGGCTCTCCACAAAAAGAATTCAAAATAAAATGAGGTGATATTTAGCGAGAAATTGTTAACCGGAGGCGAAAATGAGCTTTGTACATGAACACTTTTATTAACTCTAGCGTTATAGAAATGATATCAATACGGAGCGAAAAGTAGGTCGGCTTGCAGTCGTGTCTCTAGACAATATCATAAGGAATGTACGTAACACCTGAATGTAATTCGCATTGGCACAGAACCAACTTAATACGCTGACTATATGGAATAACAGTTTTGGCATTGTTGCTGATTTTGCACGCAAAAATGGCGACATACAATGGATTTTTTCAAACATTTTTGCGTAGAGATACTATTTTTAACGTAACTAGGAATCTAAAGAAGCGTGAGAGTTAAGCGCTGGTCTTTGTCATTGTTGTCAAAGGTTACAAAAAACCAGATGTTCCAGGATTAGATACGACTCTGTGGAAGATTAAACAAGAACGGATAAGAATACGCCTACCGGTAACACCCCAGTGAAAATACAATGAAAATTTATTTTATAAGCGCCTGTCTAGCTCGCTCCCGCTTCCCTTTTGTTGTATAAAAATAAACGGTGCTTTTTTTCTATCCCTGAGGTGAAAACATACCTTAATGGTATAATAGGATTCCGCAAGTAAAGAGGAAAACTTAATGCATTTTGAGTGCATGTATGAAAATGTATCCATTAGCACTCTTTTAATTAATCAACATTTTTGGGAGTCTACTTCCTCGTAAATATTTTGGTTGAAAAGTAGCGTTCTGTTTTCTTTAATATTTTTAATAACACTTCCAATTCATTCAAATTCTGTTCATCGTGAAATGAACAGCAGGAAACAAGACCCTCTTTTTCATTTGTTTTTAATATTGAAAAATTGGCATCGCGGGAGCTAATTCTGCTATAAATTAGACGCGGAATCAGCACAACGGGGAGTTGTCCCGTACATGACAGATTCGTTCTTCATTTTATCAGTGGGTACCCGACTGTGCCGCTTGTAAACAGACGTAAATTATGTTTCCCAATCCGCTTAACTTTCGACTCAGGCCTTTTTAATCTTGTTAAAAATTGCGCCAACATTATAAATTTTAAATTAAAGCGATTTGTTCTTGAGCGTTACGGTTCTGTGATGGTCATTTCCAAAGCCAACTAGACATACTAATCTACATGTTACTCCGAATCCTTGTAATGTTAAGACGTTGATTAAATGTGTTACAAGAGGGAGGGAAAACCGAACATTTTTGTTAAACCCTCTAAATTTTATCGCAAGAATATTCAGGCTTTATGACATCGGTAAACAAAAATAGTCTGGGAACAGATGGCGTTCAAATACAATGTAATTATGTCTGTACGTATTAGGGCGGCTCGGCGTGAGACGATCCGCGCAACTGCCTCGCTGAACTAATAAGGGCAAACTCAGCCGTTTTCATATTTGCACAAATTACATTAATGCTTATTGCCTACCGTAGACATGGCGAAATACAGAATGACGTTTCAAGCGCTCAAATAACCGTAATTGTTTTATCAGTGTCGGAATGGAAGGAAATAATTACATTACGTCGGGAAGATCGAATTAATATCAGATGGTAACCGTTAATATTTGTGTAGGAAGCACTTCAAATTCTGTCTTCATTTTTGGTGTCTTTGGAAAATGATTGATGAGGAATGTTTTGAGATAACCAATTTTTATAATATGTGTCTACATATGTACTAAAAGCATGGTACAAAATGACGCGTAGGACCCTTATGGACCGAGACGTCGGGTCATAGGGCTTGCGATCTTAAACTTGCACATTCATGTCGCGTTCATCTACCTTTGTCGACTTTTTAAATCGTACGGCTGTCAACAAACAAGAGACGTGATCTGATAAAACATGATTATGTTCACAAGATACGCACTCTCGATGTGTAGGAAGCATATATCTTAACGGCTCTTAATGAGTCGTGATTATTCGGTTAGCCGCGCGTTTCGCCTGCGGCGTCTCAGCCGTCGCACTGCACAGTGCTAACTTGCCATATCTATATAATTATATTACCCGACTTTCCCTTCCTGACGCTTTTGTGCCGTTGATTGTCGTTTATGTAATTGCCTACATTCTGCAGCATCACGGCTTGTGCTCGTCTCCTTAGTTCCTTTGGAAATTAGTTCCTCTAAATACACGAAATATTTTCGTAATTGCGCGCCGAGGAACAAAACAACATCATTTCTGTGTAACGGATTATGACGTCACCTGAACGCGAGTGGAGCATTTACTTAACAGTCAGTCCGACTGAGCCATTTATTATTCCCATCTCTCCGTATAAATGCGGAAACTTTGCTAGAACTGAAATGAGAACGTAACGAAAGTGCTCGTGTAGTCCCTTCACGAGTGCGACAAGTATCGATGTGCCTCTTGTGTAACAATTAGACTTTACCCATTGTGTTGTACTTTCTAAGTGAAACAAACAGGGGCCTAGCTATTGGCATGAAATTGGAATTTTAAGGTATTGCCACCGTAAGAACTGTGCGTTGTTTTGGCACACAACGCAAAATTTATTCCATCGGTGGCGGCGCGGTGGTCCCGAGACCGGCGTGACAAATGCCTGAATGCCACCGGCCGAATTCCGTACGACTTTTTACCACCCGAGAAAAAGTTAAATACGTTGAGCCGAGAAATACGTGATATTACAGGGGAAAAACTAAACGATCAAGTTTACTGGCTTATTTTTTTATGGGGCACACAGACGTAGTCTCAATTTCTTTCTAATTAAATTATCCGCTTATTCCGTACTCTTTCGTTTTCTTGCAATTAAAGCAAAATGAATCTATGGCAAAACTTTTCCTTATAAGAATATTTTTTATTTGCTTTTTCTTTTTTCCGAGTTCCGCTTCCCTTTACATTGGCTCAATTGCTTTTTGAACTATAGGTACGTATAGGCTGTATGGCCTATGGTATGAAATGTGCAACCTCGAACGCGTGATGAATGAAATTCGTTTCTTTGTTGATTTTTATTTGGATTTTGAAGTATGCTCTGTGTTTTTGTTCATATATTGAATCTGACTAACCGGATGAAGTGAGCAATGAATTCCAAAGTTTCATTTGGTACCTGATCTTTAAATACAACGTATAAATGAGTCACATTGACAGGTAGCATTACCTCACAATTTCAATATGTAATGTATGGGAGATTAGAGCTTAGCACACAGATCTGCATACGCGACGGTGTAAATAGGAATATCATTAGTCTCAGGGGCATCGGCAGCGCGTTCCCAATCAAAGCTGATTACAATTCCGGACGGTTAACACGTAAATCCGATGCGGATAAATATTTGCACGACAGGTTGTAAACGGAACGTGCCCGGGACCCTAATAGCCCGGGCACAGTTACTCGACCGGGCAATATGTGTTTGAAATTTCAATAAACTTTACACGACATTTAATTGTAATTCTATTAAATTGATTCCATTTCATTTGCTTCTGATATTTTTTATTTCTTCCTGTTATTATGACATAATCGAAATCAGTTTTCATGTGTCTGTGATTCGGGTGATCGGGTTTATCCGATTCGAATTTGTTGACGTGTAAAAAGCAAATTAAATATTGTACGTTTTCAGTTAGTAAAGTTGAAAATAAACATTAGCACAATCGTTAATCAAAACTGTTTAATGAAATTGCAACACAAGTTTCATTTAATTTCACATCAAGGAATCCTTTTGTGTTGAACACACTTGTATCACAAACAATTCGAAATTAGTTTCAAACAGCCACTTGAAAACTATTTAGCTTGTAAAAACAAACGGAGCTAAGAAAACAAACACTATGGAGCGAGGATTTTGCACCTTTAAAAGGTTTAATCGTTACTTAACCCGAGCTCACAAACGAAACGAAAAACAAAGCGTATAATCCGTTTGTACTGTTAAAGCGCGTACACAATGCTGTAAGTTTCCCCCTTAATATTTTTCGGAATACTTGGAATCGTATGCGGCCCGCATAGAAAACCGCACGCGCAATTACATGAATTTTAATCCTTATGGGGTGAGGGCGATATTTGAAGAATTTCATTATGGTGAAACTCTTCCTAGACGGGCGTCGGAATTAATTCCGTTTCAAACGCAGACCAAACCCCACTTTGAATTATATTGAAGTTTTTGTAAAAGAAAACTTTCTTTATTATTCTGCGATTTAATGCTGAAATGAGAGGCGAGTCTTAATCTCAAGTTAGTTGTTCGTCATCTTTGTGTACGTTTTATTGTTCTGCGGAGGTTTTATGAAAGACTGGTAGTGTTATTATTAGCTTTACGTAGAATTATAAAATTTGTGTTGTTTTCTACATAAAACGCCTTTATAAGTGCATGTTTTGAAACTAAGCAACTAGGTCCAATTACCTAGTTTACCAGCAATCAAATTAGCAATCTTAATTCTACTTTTATAATAAAATTACATACATTAAAGTTAAGTTATTCGCTAAACAACGTTGCGTAAAGTGCTAAGTAATTTAAATTTTAAAATTAAAACTATTCAGTCCACATTCACCCGCGCTACCCTTGCCGCCTTGCGCCTTTTTCTGCAACCAGCCAGTCTCATTGCCGTCCTACTAATATCACACAGACAAAATTATTCAACACCAAACTTTTTTCTAAACCTTTTTTTTCTTCGGTACCTATTTCGTGTGTGTTTTGTTTTCTATGTAAGTACACATAGCTTGCAGGTATGCTTGTGTGAGTAATGTTGCCTCTGTATGTGTGGAATGCGGCTGCGAACGTAGAATTCGTGACTGCCACGATTAGTCTGCGTAATGCACAACCAAGGTGTTTAGACGCTAGGCACTATCTGCATGTTAAATATTGTACGAAAGTTACAAAGTCTTTGACCTAGCTTATGACGTTATCTAGGCGGCACGTTTATTAGAAAATAATGTCGGTCTGTTGGATAAAAGGTCAATTTTAGACAATACAATGACTCCAAAGACTGGATTGTCTTGTCTAAAAACGAAATAAGATCTATTAAGACCTTCTCGTAATCTATTTCAATCCATCAATTGCCTACAATCATTCCTGAGTATTTTCTCAGTAATCTCTTATTATTTCGCATGACTAAATCTTAGGTTCAATTTAAAGAATCAATAGATTGGAAAAGTTCTTTATCATAATAAATCTTTAAAAATGTACAGTCCTGCGGTTGGAGGCGTGGAGGCAGGTAAATGGCAAAAGGCCAATGCGGTCATACGCAAACATACCGAGGACATACACTGTATAGAAGTGTCCTGAATTATAGGTAGTAACATGGACAAACAAATGACAATTCCAGCTCGTCACCAGCCACTACATCCCCGAGCATTCCCGTCAGGTCATACCAACAAGCCATCAGTTACACCAACAGCATTTTAATTCAAAGGGCGTACGTGCCCCAATCAATACGCACACGGCAGTAATCGAATCCCAATACATTGAGCATTGACTGATCAAACGTTCACACGATCTGACAATTAAATAAGATGACGTCATGTAAACTGAAGCGATTAGTTACGAATGTTATGGCGAAGTGTGGATCTAATTCAAGGTCGGACCATCACCTGCATTTTATTTACACAATCGTTGCGTTCTTGTATTGTCTTGGCTTTGATTGAATAGGCAGAACATGAATTGAAATTGTTTATTCTGTAAATAGTATAAAAAAATAAACTAGATAGAGTTGATATTTCCTATCTGTCTACCCCTGATAGGAAATAGCGAAACAAACTCATGGGTCAAAGTTTATTTTAAAGTCCAGACATAGTCTTATGAGGACCATTAGATCAAAATACCATTTCAGACCCTTATCTACGTGTCTGAAATGATCTTTTGAGGAAAGAACCAAACAGATTTGAGTAGACTTGTCCAGTCAGTGCAAGCATTTGTCAGTAATCGTATAGCTCAACTCGTAACTCAAGGAGCTCAACGACTCGACGCACTATACCATAGAAAGGAGTGTGAAGTGCAATACTTTTTCACTCAAGATATGTTGGTCATGGTCTTCGCGTACTTATTAGAATTGGTAACTGCCTGTGGCTGACCACCCTTGGCATTTTGACTTTCTAATACAAAACTAAAACATTTTAGCACGTTTGACAGCCGGAACTTACCGAGTACTAAATACATCAGGCAGCGACCACTAATGTTCGAGCAAAGCCTTTTAATAAACATTAAGATCAGAATCATTGGACTGTTTATAATATCGTTAATTAAACTGGTAATTTTGCTTAGAACTAGCTTATTCGAATAATACTGATTATAATCGATTCAGATTCTCATGAACGCATTTAAAGTTGGGCAAAACAACACCCGATCACGATTTCGGAGTTACGTGTTTAAAAACTTCCTCCTCCAGTTGTGCGACACCCATGACACGCGTGGTTTCAATACCAAACGTTATAGGTAGGTACCATGATTTATGGGGACATCTGTCTCCCACTCATCGTGTAATTTCAGGACAGATATGTATTAAAATCCATATTAATGCAAAAAAACCCGTACATTCCGTTACAAAAACCACAAATTAATATCGACCGCATTGAAATTCGTTGCGGCAGTTCCATTATAAACCGCGAGCGATGAATTGATCCAGAATTGTTTGCCAGACTTATTACGACGTAGGCCGTGTACCTGCTGAATGTAGGCTGTGAAGAATGCAGAGCTAATTAATACGCTTCAACAAGTACTGAGTCCTAATGAATGTTCAAGATTATGCAGATAAATACACGTTTGAACCTAAGGCATATTTATAAGCCTCGTAAGTGCCGCAGTTAAAGTTCTGAACTTAAGCCATTGCGGTAAGGAGTCATTCCATCTGGTCGTGACTTGTTCTTGTCTTGGTCAAGAGGCTAGTAGGCGAACCAGTACTTAAACGGATTACCGAGAAATCGTGGATTTCTTGATCTAGCTGGATATTTTCACTTAATTATCATTCAAAGTTAAAGCTTGGACACCCCGTCCCCTTTTTAACCCAAATAAGACACTTCGCTAAGGAACAGCTGTTTTATTCTGTAAAAACTTGCAACTCTTTCACAGTTATTTTACCTCTGACAGCTGCAACCCAACAGGACCGTTAGTACAACAACAATAAAGATCACTGTGATTTTGAGAGACTTACAGTTGCAGCAACCCAACAGCTACCTTATTGTCACGAGATTAAAGACGACTGTAATATTGACTGTGATGCA
Organism: Apamea epomidion; assembly: GCA_947507525.1. Taxonomy (NCBI): domain Eukaryota; kingdom Metazoa; phylum Arthropoda; class Insecta; order Lepidoptera; family Noctuidae; genus Apamea; species Apamea epomidion. The sequence continues at coordinate 9,798,740 of OX382232.1, forward strand.
AAATAACTGAAAGAAAGAAAGAAAGAATGGACTGTCGGTGAAGTGAGGTGTCAATAGGCGCAGTGGTTAAGCGTTTGACTGCTGCGCTGCGTGTCGCAGGGTTCGATTTTCGCACGTAACAAATATTTGTATGACCTACAAGTAGTTGTTCCGGGTCTGGCTGTTTGTGTATGTGAGTTGAAACGTTTGTAAACGCACCCACGATACAGGAGAAATTCCTAGTATGGGGCAACGTTTTTTAAAAAAAAAAATATATAGTGCTAGTCCCTAGCACCAGATGGAATGACAGCTTGCTTCACTTATGTTTTCATTGTGAGATTTTTACAGAATAGACCGGCAGGTACCTGTCATTTATATGAAAGACCTTGCATTATCCGATTATTTCCAATAAACAAAACAATACCTGACAGGTGGGGATAATGTCTAAAAAGAAATATTATTATTGGATCACACATGGCTACATATTTTTAATAAAGCGACACGAATTTGTCATTAAGCTTAACAGTATTGTTTTATTGGTCCAATGCTTGGACTTGGTGTCAGAACAAATATTTCATTAAGCGTTCAGGGTGTGGCGTCCTTGTTTGTTTTCAACATTTACATAAAGTGTTCCTGTGATGCAAGCAAAATAAATTGAGAGTTACTATTGCTTGTTATCAAAACTACTGATGAAGACATTACCTGTATTTTTTTAATACATTGAATCCATCTGCAGAAGTTGATGTTATTAAAGCAGGTACTAATAAGTCTAAAAACAAGACGTAAAATAATTATAATTTGTGAACACACTGTATAAAGTTACCTTCCCATAAATTGCCAAACTACCCACGTTTATAAATTCGTTGTGTACAAGTAATAAATAATCCGCATATGTTGCTAATGTTACTGAAAACACTGCCCACCCTACTGGGAAAAAGTGTGAGTTACACACTCACATAAGCAAAACTTTTAGTTCGTACTTCGTGAAGTGAGAGTAAATCCTCGTTTTGATGGTAGACAAACGTTGCTCAACTAAATACAACACAACACACAATACAATATTTCAATATTAATACTTTAGTGCTATTGCAACATGAAGAGTTGCAGTCTTGTTGGCAGAAAGAAAAAAATGTTCAGCTACAGTTACCTAGTTAACTTTTGTTTATTATTATCTAGCAGTGCCTTGCGGTTTCACCTGCATAAGTGTCGATCCCGTGGGAATACCGGGATAAAAAGTATCCTATGTGTTATTCTGATGTATAAGCTATATTCCTGTAAAGTTTTATCCAAATCCGTTCAATAGTTTTTGCGTGAAAGAGTAACAAACATCCGTCCATTCATCCATACAAACTTTTACGTTTATAATGTTAGTAGAATAGGATTTATAAATATACTTTATTATACACCAGAAAATACATAACAAAAATACATTTAACACTACAAAACATAAAATGGGCGGCCTTTTCGCTTTCTGCGATCTCTATTATTATTTATTTTATTTATTAATTCACTAGCTGCGCCCCGCGGTTTCACCTGCATAAGTTTCGATCCCGTGAGAATATCGAGATAAAAAATATCCTATATATTAATCCCGGTTATAAACCATCTGTGTGCCATATTTGATCCAAATCCGTTCAGTAGTTTTTGCGTGAAAGAGTAACAAACATCCATCCATCCATCCATACAAACTTTCACGTTTATAATATTGGTAGGATAGTAGGAAGTCGGATTATCATAACACATAACATCACGCTTGTAATCCCCGAAAAATTAGGCAGAAGTGTAGGTACCTATAGTACCTACAGCCACATTTCGCCAGTTATGTGTAAGTCCCGTGTAATAGGGGGCGAGCCTGTTGCCATGAACCAGGCACAAATCGAGGCTCCAGGCTGCTACTGAGAAACTCCTAATGGAAAAACCCAATAACAATTTGCCCGACCTGGGAATCGAACCCAGGACCTCGTGCTCAGCAGTAGCGCTTGTAACTACTAGACCAACGAGGCATTCCATTCAGTAGTACACATTAATGCAATTAAGTTGATGCAATCATAAGCTTAATAAACACACACATTGGTCCATATTATTGTGTCACACGAAATAAGATATCATTCATATAAGTACGGTACTCAAAGATTATTTTATACGTACAATTTTCCTATTCCGTGGTTTCAACACCATACATTGCATAAATAAGCGGTTGCACTGCGCACTTCCAAAAGGAATGCGGTAGTTAATACTCGTTCACTGGATTTATTCCTAATGACGACACGATGATGTATATCTTGAGATTTAACGATAAATCTACGATTAACTGGTACAGAAACATGCATGAATAAATATGTATGTCTTGCTGGCCAAGCTTGCATCAATAACATCGAAGTTGTATTTAAATATAACTAAACTAGCGTAAACTTGTACCATTTAATCTATTCATAAACGTTGCTTGAAGTTTTTGTTGGAACACCTATGGTCTGGAGTCGACTGGAGACTTAACTTAAAGGTATTTATAAAAATGTTGCTTAAAATTAAGAGAACCATACATGTTTACCGTTTTAACAACGTCTAAAATGTATGATTAAACAGTCGCTAGTCATTACTTAACTCTACTTTATTTATAAGCGTTGCTTAAAGTTATGAGAACCATACATTTTAACGTTTAAACTACGTCAAAAATGTAGGTTAAACAGTCGCTTATATAACATACATAATCAGCCTATAAATGCTGGGACACAGGCCTCCTCTCAGTGTGAGGGAGCGGGCCGTAATCCACCACGCGGGCCCAGTGCGGGTTGGTAGATGTCACATGTCTTCGAAGTTTTGCTTCAAGGACATGCCGGTTGCCTCACGATGTTTTCCTTCCCCGTTTTGGTTTCGTGGTGATGAAATAATTTACACAAAGTAAAGCGCCTGACTGGGTTCAAACCTACGACCCACAACTGGTAAGTCGCGGCCGATACCACTGGGCCACCACTGCTATTAAACAGTCGCTTATCATTAATTAACTTTAGGCTACTTTATTTATAAACGTTGCTTAAAATTAAGAGAACCGTACATTTTTGAAGTTTAAACAATGTTAAAAATGTATGGTTATACAGTCAGTCGCTCATCATTACTTAAGTTTAAGCATCTTTTATACTTAAATAAACCCCTTTATTGACTACTTCTAATTTACACAGTTTAGTACTAGTTAAACATTTAAAGTCAGCTTTTCCGTTGATATTAAGCAATTTTATTGGCGTATTAACTTATTAAAGGTCTCAGAAATATGGTTGTTAAACTCCCATTCGATTTCTTAGCTCGACAAGATGGCGTAATTTACGATCGAAGGGCTATTACGACAGTAGTTGGCTATTACGACGTCTTCTTTTGAGATGACAACCGGCAATGTTGGATCCCAGATGAATTGATGCAATACGAAGCCGGAAACGAAAAGATGAAAAGTAAACGTGAGTTTGGAACGTCACGTCGACTTTTCCGAGAAATGAGTTTACGTAAGTGTCACGTCGAATTTTCCGAGATTTTTTTTTACGTAACAAAACTTTATAAATTAAACCATTTATAATAAGTCTTACTATAAAAGAATAACCTATATCTACCGTACCAATCTTATTTCAATGTCTATTTTCCAAAAAGAAAAGCAAAATTCAATACTAGTGTTGCTAAATTTAAGGAAATTTTATATAATTGCTTCTTCGAGCGTAGGTAAATAGTCATTTTTCTGTTTTGTATTATATGTAGTCTATTATCAATTTTCTGTTTCATATGATTTATATACGACATGTGGAACTGGTAATTGGCCATATTTTGTATAAACTATTATTTACTGTATCTGTTTAGCTGTAAGTTTTCCTAAAATAAATAAAATAAAATATAAAAAGTTATCATACACGGGAAAATCTTACAACACATGACGAAAACCGCCGTTCATCCTTCATACCTTTAATAATTCTACCGAGAGAGAGGTTGTTGTATTTGTAAATAGGTTTTGCGGGCTGGCAAGGTAGCGCTTCGATATTAGTACTAATTGCAACTCTGTTTACATTGTCAGAAATCATAGACATGATGTAATGTTTGCGGTTTCACACTTAGGTACCTATGTAGGTATAGGATTTGGTTGTAGCGATTAAGATGAAAGCTTCAGGGTAGCTCGCAACCCGCTTGGGCAGAGCACCGCCGTGTCCTCGTAGAGGCGATCGGCAGCGGCGGCGACCTCTCGCGTCCGGCCCTGGTTCAAGCCATGGTCCGGGGCGAGAGGGAGTGGGAGGCGGTCACCTCCTTTTGCGAAGCAGTCATGCTAGCGAAGGAGGTGGCGGGATGGGCGAGGGAGCGATCCTCACGCCTCAGCCGCCGCGGGAGACGCTCCGGGCGTCGGGAGCCGCGTGACGACTCCCGGCCACCGTAGGCGCGTGCCTGCGGGCGGAGAGCAACGGGTAGCTCTCCGTCCGATCAGGACCAGGCCCGTGCCGGACGGCGCGTATGTATTCCACGCGCGCCTCAAAGAGATGTCAGCATAGTTGACGAGGCTCGACAGGGCCGAAGCCTGCCGGGGTAGCGGGATCGTCCGAAAGGGTTACCGCTGCCCTGGTACATAAAGGGCTAAGGAAGGAACATGGGTGGGTTTTAGTCAGTAAGAGTCTGACACTCCCTTCCGCTCCACCCAGAGCGGGAGGGGTCATTTGATGATGTCCCATTCTCAAAAAAAAAAAAAGGGTAGCTCGCAAAATTCCAATTGCGTTTCTTACGTTTTTCATTAGGTCACAATTTTATTATTTATTTATATTTTATACCATAAAAATCATCAATACAACTCTCTAAGTTCCTATAACCCTATTGAATGACTATTTCATGAAATCATGACATTTGAGGCCAATTATTATAACTCCAGGCGTTGTATTGCTGATTCTAATTATTATAATTCTGTGTAGTCGTATTTGTTATGGTCGCGAATGATATTTTAATCAACATATCCTGCCTGCAAATTGCAAAGAACGTAAGAAAAAATGAATTTCACGGGCTACCTTTACCGTATCCGTACCGTCTTGATGTCCCAAGTCTTGATGATTGGATGAGGCTAGTACAAAACATCCACAACCCAGTTACCGTGTATCGTATTACCCAGTAACTGGGTTGTGAAGGTCAGGTAGGCAGTCACTCCATGTAAAATACTGGTATTCAGCTGCATCCGGTTTGACTGGAAGCCGACCCCAACGTAGTCGGGAAAAGGCTAGGTAGATGATGATGATATGATTGGATGAGACTGCCACAGAAACTGTTCACAGCACAAAATCTGTTCAGCAGTGATGAATGATGATTCAAGTCTTGAAGTCTAAGAAATTTGACGTGGTGAAGTATTAAAATTTTTTCTTAACCCCAAATCCCGTCTTCTTGAATTGCGTCTCTCAAGAAGACGAAAAAAAAACATTTTGCTGTAACTTTAAATCAAATAAACAAAATTAAAACTTAAAACAAATAAATTTTATTGAGCCTAAAGATTTTTTTCTCAATTTATGAGAAAGAAAAGTTAGTCATCTGGCTAGCCATTCGCATCTGTTTAGGGTCAGCTTTCAGTGTTCAGTTCGGTACTAAAAAATGCTGCAGAAAATACTTTTCACGTCGTAAGAATAAAATAAGGTAGGAACATAAACCCTCGCTGTCTGTAGTAAATCTTCTAAAGTTGCAATAAAACTTAAGTAAAGAGGTTTACAACTTCACCATAACCGGTTTCTACCTACTTAGTTATAATAAACATATTAAAATTCATCCCTCTGCCACTTTGCAAAGTCACGCATAGAACGATAAAACTAAATAAATCTTACGAAACTTTTCAACTTATTAACAGAAAACTTTCTAGAATTCAAGTTCATGTCGTGACAAGACAATGTTTTATTAACAAAACGACAGCTATAAAGCCAATTTGGCATGAGCCCGACCTTGCGTTTGTTCTAATTGTCTTAATAAACGACAGTGAATGGTAACAAATAGATCTACATAATAATGACGACAAACAATGGAGTCTAACGTACGAAAACACACAAGAACGGTCTCCATACATAAATAACAAATATTAACTGCTAAGATGTCGACCTTGCCGTAGGTCTGTACAATGTACCTACGATGCACAACATCATTAAATAGTTTCCGCCATATAATCAATCACCTTTTTTGTTTGATCAGGGACTTTTCCACAATGAACATTTTGGCTCTTTCTACACACAGCCCAAAAAACTTCGCCATTAACGAATTAGACATTGAAAGATTAATGAATAGCATTGCCAATGGCAGAAACAGCCCTTTAGGTGAAACCATTGAGTCAGATGTTGAAGTTCGAACGAGATCTGAAAGTATTTGCAAAGCCCTGCTAGTGAAACTTCGCAAAAATTAAACTTTTCAAAAGTACGGAATCAAAGCGAGAAGCGGCGACCGCTTGCGTTCATTTGAATTACGCCGGGCTCCGCCTTTTGTAGTCAACTTCATTTAGCGAACTTAAAGGAACTCTTTTATTTTGCCCCAGCAAAGAACTTAAGAGGTGCATTGTTGAATCCGTAACAAATTGCACGGCCGTGATTACGTTAAGAACTCTACCGTCTAGGATGGAGCTTAGATTGGAATTTAACAGTTATCAGTACGATTGCAATCAATTTAAAACTCCAGGAAAGTGTTAGCATTGTCTGCAGGGGCTACAGGAAGACAATTAATTAATTTAACTTTATTGAAACTGTAAAGGGGTCGGACGTGCTACGGGTTTGTAATCTGCAGATAATTTTGTACAAGTCTTTGTCATCAACGTGTATTCCAGGTTATGTCACCCACGGTAATGATTTCGAGTACTTAAAACCTTCAAAGTTAGGTACCAACGCACTCAAACTCCCATAAAAACTTCGCCTTTCCTAAATTTGCTTTCCGTGTAGCGAATCTGGCAAGTTAACTTTTGCAGACAGCTTAGGGGCAGAAGCTCTGTAAAAAAGTTTGATCTTTTTTATTTTTAAGGATAAACTTCGCTTGCAGGCATGTTGTAAACAACATAGTCATGTCCCTGTGTCGTTTACAGTGGCAACAAGTGTTCTGGGCAAACATACCGCCGGCTGCCGTACAACTTGCATGTTTGTGTACCCAAACATTTTATAAAAGATTTCAACTCTGAGATTACTGGGAAGTTCGTGCCTGTGTCGCTCGTCTCGGCTTTATTGTCAGGTAATGCTGTCGCAGTTTGACTTTGAAGTGAATTGTAATTACTTGCTTGTAGGGGGATTTGAGACTGAGGAGAACTTATAGAAGTTTGTGATTTTAGATTTGAGTACAATGTTTGAAAATAGTGATGAGACAAGTCACGATGCTACTTCCAGTCATTGAAATAAACATGGATTCTAAGGGAAATAAAGCATTATAAAAACTGTTATATGTTACTGTTAGGCTGCATCAACCCACTGCTGGGCAAAGGCCTCTCCTCATGACTTCCAGCTCTTTCGATCAAGGGCTAAAGTAGACCACTGGTCGTTTGTTTTGTCCAGCACGTTCCGCCATCTTCTACGGTGTCTGCCGCGACGCCTTCTAGCTGTGTCAGGGCTCCACGTGGTGGTTATTTAGGCCCACAGCTTATTGGGCGTACGGCAGACGTGGCCAGCCCAGTACCACTTCAGCTTTGCGGCTTTTTGAGCAGCACCGTCAGTAACCTGAGTTTTGGAGCGCAATGTGGTGTTGCGAATAAAGTCTGTCAATTTGACGCCCAGAATACTGCGCTCCATTGCACGTCGGCAAACTTTGAGTTTGGACATTTGAATGTTTGTCAAACACCAAGTCTGGGATCCATAGGTCAGAATGGGAAGGATTATAAAAACATTATCATTTTAACATTGTCCTTAAATTAAATAAACTTAATTACAGTCGGCACGTATAACGATTAAAAATCAGACACCAGAGAGAGGCACGTCATCAAAGTTAGTAATTAACTTCATAAAGGATTCCGCAACGTTGCTCATGTGAATTATGAAATGTAATTTAATTTATGCATATACATATGACAAATGTAGATCTATGGGGGATTGTTTGTGAAGTTAATGGTCAAAATTATTTCACATTTCCCCGATCTAATTCGGCTATTTCGATGCATACTTTGACGCATTAAATGCAATTAAATTTGTGTTCGTAACATCAATTAGGTAAAATGCGATGTTATTATTGAAATGCCTGGTCCTATTAAAGGGGATGTATTGTACAAGTTGCCATTTAATTGAAATATATTGGATACTTATGTGAGCAACAATAAGCTTAACAACCATAACCATGAAATAGAATAGAATACTCTTTATTATGTACAGTCACGAGCACAAATATGTCAACACTTGGCAACTTTCAATTGCGATTTTTTCGTGAAATAACGAATGCATCGTTGAAATACGACACATTCATAAACCTATGGGTTCGAAAATGCTATGTTCGTAATAATATAAAATGTCATTAAAAAATAAAGGAGTAAATCGCTTTTGAATAAAGCCGAGTGTATAAATACTTTTGCTCGTGACTGTACACCACAAATATTACAGATATAAATGTAAAAAAATTACAAGGGATGACACAATGGGCGGTCTTATCGTTAAAAGCGATCTTTTAAAGACAAGCTTTGGATGGATTTAAAGAGAAACAATACTGCAGGTAGTCTGTGGTGTCCATTTACATACATATATACATACATAACACGTATACTTATCTATACATAAGTATACGTGTTATGTATGGCTGTTTGTGTATGTGAGTTTAAATATTTGTAAACGCACCCACGATACAGGAGTAATTCCTAGTGTGATGCAACGTTTTTTTAAACAAGAAAAAAAGCAATACATACTTATAAATATATACAATAATAATCATAAAACAAGTGCAAAAATCATAAGAAATGATGTACCACCGTGACCATACCGCACATTATAGATTTGACTGACTCATTTATCGTAAAATTCCATATGAATTTCATGACCAATACTTTCGTAAGATAGAAAAAACTATCGGACGTGTGCGTGGGACATTAGGCCCGAAAAGGGTACGAAAGCCGGTAACGTCACGAAGTCAACCCCAAGCAATTTTGTAGCAAATGTCGCGCGCTACGTGCCCCACAAATAAAGAGGACAGGATAAAGTCACAGTATTACATTAGAATGGCTAGCTCACGATACAATATCACATGCGTGTTTTACCTACGTCAAGGGATACGTCATCTTTTTCTGACGGACGTGATGTCTCAAAGAGATTTGGGCATGATAAATGACTCCCAACTCATTTTAAGGACCTCATATTTTATCTAACCCAAATCTGAGTATGATTGTGTAAGAGGAAAGACTTCTCGCGTTGTCTGAGTTCAATTAATGTTTCACGGACAAAATACACTGTGCACTATAAATTATAGTCCCGAAATATTTCTATCGCTCCCCTTTTGCGAGTTGCTTAATTTTTCTAAGTGCGAATCTATTTTTCACCCTTGGCCGGCTTCCGTATACGAATCTCCCTCAAGATTTACGCTCTCGACGCGAGCAATAAGCGTGCCTACCTACGACGCAGCCTGTTCGGTATTTTAAAAAGGTACGTCTGAATCCGGTGAGAAATTGCTTCCCGCCCGCCCCTACTGAGAAGCCATATTTCTCAGTCATCGTCGTGTATTGAACGACCGTGAAGATGGGGACAGATAACTTATTTAAAACGTTAAGTGTTTATAATACGATAGACGCGCCTCGGCTTAACATCGTTTTGAGGATGTAAATAGGAGGGAATCAAAATATTCTGTAGATTTCCATGCGGGTTTGAATTGAAGAGAAATGGCCTTTTATGGTACTTGAAAGCGATGACCCAGCAATCTATAGCCTGTACTATCTGCGCGCCACGGTGTCACCCGTATAAATCTCGACCCCATCGGGTTACCGGTATAAAAAGTACCCTATGTCCTAATCCAGGTCATGACCTAGCCCACGGGAAAAAAACCCACGGGAACCTACTACCGGGATTCTGATTCTGATTAAGAGTACCTACCGTAGCGTGTCGTAGGTGTTAATCCAGGCTAAAAACACTCAGTGCCACAAATTTCATCAAAATCCGTTCAGCCGTTTTTGCGCCAATCCGAAACATATATCCAGACAAAAATTCTTCGTGGTTCCTATTCACATGTTTATGCAATGAAAAGCTCAAGTATCTGAGCGTCGTATTAATAACTGATTGCTAACCACATGAGGTAAAAACCGTGAGCGATCCATTACAAGTTATGGCGATATAAAAGGTAACATTTATCCGGTAATACGTAGGAGCTAAGTGCCAAGATTGCCCTTATAAACAGTTAATGAAGCAATATGGAATGTTCTGAGAAAGGTTTTACCGTTGAAATAGCATTCAATAACGAAAGTAAGTCAAGAGTAGAGGTGAAAGTGCGGATGGTGAGGATCCGCCGAGTCGCGGGTAAATATAACAGCTGTTGCTCCTTGCAAACAACTATTTTATACTTCCGATTAAAGTTTAAACAGTATTAAGAAACTTCGTTGGTCTAGTGGTCACAAGCGCTACTGTTGAGAAAAACAAAAAAAGAAATCTAAATATTTTATTTGGAACACACACAGGAAATGCAAATAGTAAAAAAGGAGCATTCAAACTAACAAAGTTACATTAAGAACAACCAAACAAGAGAAAAGACCTGGCCGAGGCCAAAATGCTCCTATCTCAGCATAATGCTGCGACATTTAGAAAATAAATACCGCAGCGCTGGTAATCTGATAGCTGATTCTGGTATCGGAGAGGTCCTGCGAAGTAATTGCATAATACACTAACAATAGCAATGGCGTTCATTTTGACGTTTCAACAACATTCACTGCGTTGCGTGCGTTGTTGAGCTGACAATTCTTGAAACATATAAAAAAAAGGATTAGCAAGATCCTTCATAATGATTCAGATTGTGATTAATAGTGTGTTACACAACTCGATTCCCAGGTTAACCAAAGTGTTATTGGGTAATTCTATCAGGAATTTTTCAGTAGCAGCCTGGAGTCAGGCCCGCCCCATACTATATGGGACTTAAACATAACTGACGAAATGCTGGTGTACTATTAATAAGTACATCTCCGCCTTACCCTTCGAGATTACTGGCGCGATGTAGGATGTTGTTATAAAGGCTTATTTATAATAAATTGTAGTGTAGTTAAATACTGTTTTGTACTACAGCATCAGATATTGCATCAGTGCACGATTGAGTGATCACGATCGAATGAGTCAGTCGACAGCGTTTAAATAATAATTGCATTCATAACTAAGCTGATTATTCGCTTTAAAGCGATTCAATTGGACTAGTTTTTTTACTCAGGCATTTTCATATAATCCGACCTTGGTTTCATAGGTATTCATTCAACTTTATTTTTTAATGACTATAACTAGCTTCAGCACGTGGCTTCGCCCGCGTGGCATATCGATATAAACAGACAGACCGACAATTTTTTTATAAATGTTTTTTTTTGTTATAAGTAACATATATACTTTCATATGCATTTCGTAAAAAGCTGTTATTTTGACATTACAAAGAGACACTTCAATTTTTATTTTTATTTGTATGTATATGTAGAATAGATGTACGAGGACAAATTGATTGGAATTCTAAACAGTATAATATTTCAAGGTGCGCTGACATCAATAGAAACCGCCTACAACAATATTATAATACATTTCAATTAACCAAAACAATGGCATTTCCAAAATCGTATTCAAATAAATTCTATTCATAAACTACACACGCATGAGTATTTCAACACCAATTACATAATTATACAAATAAAACCATAAAAGATTATCTTTAGATTTGCTTAGCTTTCATCTAAACGCTACAATTTGAACGCACCTCACAAAACACACAAAATGAATTAAACATTAACACCCGTCGAGGAAATACACAGCATAAAAAATTTGAGTCTCACCCATCGTAAAACACATTAGCACGTAGTTAGACCCACAGCCTACTGATATTGGAGGAGAAGGGAAGGGAAATGCATTGGCTTTTTGTAATGTGGCAATAACCTGGGGTTAGGACGGGCCGGTCCGGGATACTCAGCCATTTTCTGTTCCACGCACTTACTTGTACCCTAACATGCTTACGATGGAGAATCTTAACGTTGGGGTCAATGCGCTATGCGTATCTAAACGTGTGTAGAGGAACGCTTACGCTTAAATTAATATGTAATGTGGGGAAGATATCTTCGTTTTAGTTTGCCGGATAAGGAAAAGGTTTTATCAAAACGGTTTTCATCACCTATAAAATAGCTTTATTAAAACCTTCACTGAACAAAAATATTATATTAAACTAAGCAATGTTTACAATAGGTTAAAATTTTGTCACAAAATATTAAAATTCTCATAGATATGTAGAAAGATATTAGCACCAATAGCAGAGAAAACTAGACAAAATCATCGATATTTTAAATTCTTTAGCACGTACTCAACCACACGAACAAGTAGTATTTCACACGATTTCTCTAACAGGTTTCTAAATGTTGACATTTCATGAGACGAAGTGAAATTATCCTTATTTCAAAAGCACAATACCGTAGAAACGCTGTCAAACTAATTTGGTATAACTCCAAAACCGTATGAAGATTGTATTCGCTTTCTGAAACATTCCGAGTGGAAACATTTGCTTCAGTGTGTTGTTGTATACAACTTGAGTATTCGAGAATCGAGTCACAGTTTGCACGACTTATTTGTGGATTCACACGAATTTACTCGCCCAAAACGGGCGAATCGTTACTTTTAAATAATATAAATTTTTCTATATTCGCTCAAATTGGCACATTTTGAATGAAGTTAAGAAAAAAAGACAATAGCGCATAAAAGTGATAAGAGTTAAATAATAGGGGTTAAAGTATGAAATTGCCGTTTTATTGTAATAGGTACTTCGAATTGACATAAACCTTTATGGTTTGAGATTTTTGAGTGAAACTTTTTTCACTCAAAAACCTATGAAGTTCTTCTTTTAAAAAATGTGCAACATTCGATTATCGACTTTCAGTTGTTTTTTCGATTCAGCTTAGACAAGAAAGATGGATACTTCGAAAATTCGAGTTATTTTTGAATACGAGTTCCGACGCGGAACTAACGTTTGGAGAGGGGACTGCTAATGAACGACCCGAACAATGATAGCAAAACTAGCAGTGAAACAGCCCCGACTCATGAATCGATCTTCACCATTATTGCTCCATGATAACGCGAGACCTCATACAGCACGAGAAATCGTTTTAACTCTACAGGAACTGCTATTAGAAACCATTCGTCACCCTCCGTATTCGCCAGACCTTGCTCCAACCGACTACCATTTTTTTCGTGATTTGAACAATTTTCTACGTGATAAAAAGTTTTCTTCACAGGAGGCAGTACTAAATGCTTTCACACAGTTTGTCGAATCTAGATCACGAGAGTTCTATCGCAAAGGCATAAATGACCTTCCTATTAGATGGCAGCAATGTAATAATAAAAAGCAATAGATAATAATGGTAATTATTTTGATTAAATAAACATGTTTAATTAAAAAAAAAACGAATTTCAGTTTTTCAGTACAAATCGGCAATTTCATACTTTAACTCCTAATATTATAAAACGTGTACAGACGCCAGCACAAGCTACTTGAAACTGTCAAATTTTCCCAATCAACTTTGAACCTAATGCTTTGGCGATAAAGTTAAAAATCTATTAAAGAAATTTGACAGATTGTAGTAGCTTGATGTGTACTTTTTTCTTAACTTCATTGCAAAAATGAGAAGACTCGAGTAAATTCGTGCGAATCTACTAATAACCCGTTTGCACGTTGCCAGTATTTTGTTTTCTCCTACATTACTCGATTCCGTTATCTCAGAGGATCCGTAGGACATAAAAGCTAAGGCCTGTTTCTCGCCTCGTATATCGTATCGATTTAGATAGGATACGTCGAAGAGACGTTTTGTTGCTAAATTAAACATCGAGCGCAATATATTCGGAGGGATTTAGTGGAAGACTTTTTTGGGCTTATAAGCAATTTTGCTCAGAAACGGAGCAAATAAATAACTATCTGTCGCTTTTCGTGTGTGCTAAATTCGAACATTGCTGTTGTACATAGCTTGAGTTGATTCGAATATATGAGATCCCTTGTGTTTGCAATGCTCAGCATTTTGGAGCTCAATTCAGAATCGAGCGTATGAAAGATAGGTAGGAACGAAAAGTATAGTTAAAAGCTCTCAAACAAAGAACACGTTTGTTTTTATGTACCTACAAATTCTATATTTAGATGAGAATTATTTTCGGATTCGCAAGCAACTTTTATTTTATTTTTAAAAATTAAGTGGCACGCCGACCGTTTGTATGTTAAAGATAGCAGCATTCTCATTCGTGCACAACATGCAAAAGTACTAGTGATTTTTATACGCGTTCAACGCTTTCGGAGAAGTGGCGTAAAGCAGTATTTGTAAAGGAATGTCGTCGTCGCCACACCTCGCCATCGAGGCCGCAAACCGCTGCAGCATCCTTGAAGGCCACATTCCAGCACCAAAGTCTATTTACGGTCTAAGACCTCATTTTCCAATGCATATGAATGAACCTTATCTGTATTACCCATCATAAATGATGCTGTTTCGTAACCATCTGACGTTTATAGGAAAATGCTGCACACTTTCGCTTGCATAAATTGCTATGAATTGATTGATTGATACCATGATTAATTGCTATTCTTCGGTTGTATTAGGTAATAATTATGAAAATAAAGTGCCAGTCCCCGTCAACTACTTCTTATGTTTTAATTAATTAGGTGAAAGACATTTTATGAGTCTGGTGTCTGTCGCAGATTCATCAGTATGATTAAGACCTGAATTATTCGGAAATAACAGGTATTAAAATGGACATTCCCCAACCCATTGCAGTAATGAATGAATGGCTCCAAGATACAGTTTATGTTTTAAAGTGTTAAAGAAAATCAACTAAACGAGTGCTCATGGTTTGTTCATCAAAATCTCCAAAAAGCTGGTTGACAATTCCCGTGACCCAAGGGCTGGCTTTTACCTTGGTCAGAGACTAAGCATTGACAAACAATTTGACAACAACGTGTACAGACGCCAGCAGGTTAAGTTACCCGCAAGTGTCAGATTTTCCCAATCAACGTTGAACCTGAATGTATTAGCAATAACGTTGAAAATCTATTACATAAATTTGACAGATTGTAGTAGCTTGGTGTGCTGGCATCTGTACATTACTAGTCGACAGCGATGCGGAGGAATTTTTCGACGCCATATTTTAGTTTGTTAATAGTTTTAGTTAGGTTAGGATATATTATATTTTTATCTTAATAGTAGTTAATTTAGTATAAAAAGTTTATTCATTGTTTTAGTTAGTATTAGTTTATTTATTAATTTATTTTTAAAGGTCCAAGACTACACGAGACAACTCCTATTACTTACCTTAGATTGTTTAGAAATCATGTTGCAGCAGTATTAAAGTCAGATATGTATGTTCTATCTTTAAGCTTAAACTTATGAACAATTTACTAACTTAAATGTCACCTTTAAGTACTCCTAAGGTCTGTTTACACGACAGGAAATCACAGTAACTTAATCAGACGGCGTAAACGCTGCGCAACTCACAAACAAAACTTTCTCTATTCAAACGTCAGTACAATATAGACGATGGCATAATAGTTACCTATAACTAATATTTATTAAGTTGTATTGATTGTTATTATTGTTTCTTATTATTTTGTTTATGTGTTAGTTAATTTAGTAATAATAATACTAACATGGCTTAAGTAATACTTACTAATAAAATTATAGGTAACTAGCAGCACCCCACCGTTTCACCTGCATAAATGACGATCCCGCGGGAATATCGGGATAAAAAATATTCTATGTGTTATTCTGATGTATAAGCTATATTACTGTAAAGTTTCATCACAATCCATTCAGTGAAAGAGTAACAAATACACATCCATCCACCCTCACAAACTTTCACGTTTATAATATTAAATATAGTAGGATGTGCCTAAATTAAAAATAAATAAATAAAAAATGACCTGGACTCCTTTAATAAAGATTGATCCTTGACCGCTCTGGAGAGAGAGAGGTGGAAAGAGGAATAGGGAGGCCTTTGTCCAGCCGTGCAAATTAATAGCTATAAAAAAAATATTCTCTTCAAAATATTTAAAAATGTAATTTTTGTTGTTTCAGAACATCCTGGACAAATTTAATCCAGGTGCTCGACAGATGATAACGGCCGGAAAGGCCTACTTAAAAGCTTTACACGGTAAGTACCTTTTTATCACATTACCTTTTTACTAAATTAAATTCTGAGCTAAACATCATTGAATATTCGTGAGCGTGATGTTATGTACTTGTTGAATATGTCGGCGCGTAGGCAAGTAGCCAGTAATGCTCGGGTTACACGAGGCTAGTTTTTTCAAGCTAGGACAGCAGGATTATGCTAGTAAGCTGGCAAGCTAGTCACTCTGGCCTCGTGTATACAGAACTTTCCTTGTTTTAGGCTAGTAAGCCAGTGAGCAGTGGTGGCACAGTAGTAATTGGCGCGACTTACAAGTTGTAGGTCGTGGGTTCGAACCCAGGCAGCCGCTTAACGTTGTGTCATTTATTTCATCACCACTGTTCTCAAAAACGGTGTCAGTATGGAAATATACGTCAAATACCTATATTAAAAGTTACTGAAATCGATTCAATAACTAATTATGAACAAACTACCCTCAGAACTTGCTTCCTATCCTAGCTTCAAAAACTAGCCTTGTGTTAACACCTAACACGAGTCTAGTTTTTGAAGTCAGTATGGTTCTAGAATTACCTAGTATATAAATGGTGACCATCGTAAACAGGTTGCCATTGCGACGCCCAGTCAGCGTCTGTATGCTAATCAAAGCTATATAATTTACAGCAGTACGTAATTGTAGACATCTTATTGGTCCTAAGAATAAGATATGAGATCTTCCCATGACTCGTAAGCGGTGATTTAGAGATTTTATCACATATGCAGCAGTTGTTCGCTAATTAGAACTTATTGTAAAAATCTGCTTTTAAGATTGGAGTGATGGAAGTTTCCGCTAGATAGATAAAGGTCCTAGATAGTTCCTAAAATAGTTATTGTACATAGTCTGCCTATAATTTTCTCACTGCTGGGACACAGGCCTCTTTGTTAGGGAGTAGCCCGTAATCCACCACGCAGGGCCAGTCCGGGTTGGTAGATGTCACATGTCTTCGAATTTTTGGTTCCAGTACATGCCGGTTTCCTCACGATGTTTTCCTTCTCCAAAGTAACGCGCCAGACTGTGTTTGAACCTACGACCTGCAGCTCGTAAGTCGGGGCCGCGGCAACTGAACCACCATTTTTTTTTTTTTTTATAAAAACGTTGCCCCACGCTAGGAATATCTCCTGTATCGTGGGTGCGTTTACAAACATTTAAACTCACATACACCACAGCCAAACCCGGAACAACTACTTGTAGGCCACACAAATATTTGTTCCGTGCGGGAATCGAACCCGCGACACGCAGCGCAGCAGTCAATCGCTTAACCACTGCGCCAACCGTGCCGTCAACCACTACTCACTGCTACTAGTGATCGTAGATTAGCGAAAAATATGGCAAGGCAGACCATTACTAAGCTGCAGTTAACTCTAACTACAGATTAAGAAAAAGACAGACACCGTTGGAAGCTTTGTATTATAATTTATTATAGAAATTAGCATATTCTAGACCCGGCTAGACGCCACACAATTAGCCACATCAATAAGAAAGTGAAACCTTCGCAGCGTCTCGTAAATCTCTGTTGACGCGTAGTCAGTGAAACGCGTACAATTAATTTATGTAGTGTAAGCCAAATGGGCGCATCTATATGCAAAACCTCGGTGTTCCCGCTTGCTTGGCTACGGAACTGGGGCGTGGTTTGTGCCAAATTGTCTCTGTTGGCTTATCTAGAGTATTATAGCCAGAACTAGCAGCAATAAACTTGGGCATTTCCGCGATGTATGGCTCCAGAGGCCTCCATGTATGGGTTTTATTTACATGTTTTGCGGTTAATTTTGTTTTATCTCGGTTTATGAGGGTAATGAGTGACCTGTTTATTTATTAGGTGAACTTTGTCCCCATTGTTCCCTTTCTCTTAACTTTCGTATATAAATCAACGGATTCAGCATCAGGGAACAATATAAACTGCATAATTGTAATCTACGCATTGGACTCTGTATTCAAGTTTATCATCGTTTTATTTATATTTTAGGCATAATTACTTAACTTCCCTTTCATTACCTAAGTAAAATGAATATTAAAATTTAATATCGCCTAAAACCCGCCGATTGGAAATTTTCTCGAAGAATTTAAAATTTTATGGCACTTCACAGATTCGTTGAATACCATCAGCCTCTTTTAATCTGGCCTGAATATTTTTACTCGAAAGGACGAAAAAATGCTGTTGGAACTTCTCAAACAGTTTTAGGACAACAAGATTTGGTATTTAACCGTACTTGTTGTTGACTTGTTCCAGATACAAGTACTTGTCTGTTTAAATTATGCTAATGAACTCTAAGAATTTTGTGCTTCTATGGTAAATCAACAGCTGACCCTGTAGACATTTAGTTGTTCTAAATTCTCGTCACACTTTTTTGGTCTTCGCCGGTCGCTATAGATTATGTAAGCACATAGAAGCCGTACCTAAGTATGTCTGAGATATCTCGTTGAGTTACCTATTCCTTTTATCAGGGTACAGGTGCCTTTCCTCACATAATCCCTTTTCTAACAACCCACGCGGGAAAAGATAAGAGAACCCCATTCTCAGGCAAAGACCACAGACTATAGACATTCTACTTTAGATAGCATCGCATAGTAATAAGTAATTATTGCTGTTACGACGATCCCTTCTTTACCATTTGCGAAATTACACATACCTACAGTTTATTACAAGAATCTTAATTATTGCTAAGAATTGTTTACGTAACTACAAGTCATTACGCCACTTACACGTTCATCAATGACTGGCCATCTTTACAACATTTTAAAGAAAAAGAAAAAGATCGATCGTTTTTAAATTCAGACTCCGCTTTACGTAAGAAAAAAGAATAAAATATTATTGCATACTTACTGGCTTAGTGCTATAATTTAATAATAATAGATAAGAAGACATAAAGTAGGTACTTTCACTGCTTAGATAATGCGGCACAATTCTACTTACATTATATCATATTTTATGTATCGATCTGTTATGTCTGAGTAAGTAAAATATTATCGAATCGACATCCGCAATCGAGTTCAACACGATTGTCTGTTTTTTTTTTTATTTTATCGATACTCATTTTATTTAGTTTCTCTAATATAGCTTAACGATTGGATGACGGACATAAAATTCGATTGTTACGGCGTAATGTCGGTTTTATGTAAAAATGGCGAAATTAAACTAGTTTATAAAATGGTTTCGCGGTTTATTTATCTAAATTCGTGAAGCTAGTTAATGCCATTGGTATTATTAAATATTGGAAAAATCATCTTCTCTCAATCTCTATAGCAGCACAGCAAACATAACTAACAATTTTTTTTTTTTGTTTTACACCGTCATATTGAAAATTTAAGTATAATCACCAAAAGAGATAAGTGACCAGAGTCGTCGCATATACTCATAGTTGAAGTTCAGTAAGAAACAGATGGATGTTTTGGAATGTTTAATTTGATAAATGAACTGTTGGTTTTCAATTAATTTAATTAAATTTTATTCGAAAACATCCATCGGTTTCTTACTAAACTTCAACTATGTATATCCGACGACCCTGGTTCCTTATCTTATTTGGTGACCGTACATTAAAATGATGTAATATACGGGATTAAATTGAAAACTTGCGCCAAATCGAAATAGATGTAGTAGCTGTTACATAATCATTATAAATTGTCATTTCCCAAATCTAAATTCTTGAAAAATATCGTGTAATTATCGTCTTAGGTAGTGATGAAAAGGGAACCAGCCTATCGTTCAAACCCTGATACAATTTCCACCCCTTCCTCAGTCAATTATAAAGGCTAGTACAAAACAATATGCACCTGATGCATTCCTCATTTCTCCTTCACCTGATGTATCGTCGATCGGCACGTTTTCCATGTTCGATTCAAATGGGGCGACGGCGGAGTACATCAGTGCATACATATCGCTTCATCTAACGAAATATTTTTGTTTTGCACAGGTGCGGCAGCGGCATCGCGGTTGTATGTGGATGCAGTGGGCAAGTTGGGCAGGCAGGCACAACAGGGCACGTGGGGAGGATGCGCCGATATAGGTATGTAATATATTATGTATGTAATATTGGATGATTTGGCTGGCAATAAAGGTTCGCAAAGGGAATTGCTCCCCCATATTTCAGTAAATGTGGCTGAAAATTTGAAGTTACAAACAACAACTAGGTACTTATTTAAAACGTTGTTGTGTCCAAAAGTGTCCATAATTGTTTCTATTGATTAATACTTACCACCTGCCAGTCTATTCTGTTAAAATCTCACCGTGGAAACTTAGGTGAAGTAATTTTGTAGTGAGCGTTCATTCCGTCCGATGCAAGGGATTGACAGCTCACTTCAAACTCACTTCACCTAAGTTATCACGGTGAGATTTTTTCGGAATAGCACTACTTTATGTGTACATTATGAATTGCAATAAAGATTAATTGAATTGAACAATTGAATTTGAATTATTGGTGTTAGTGGCAGATGATATTGCTTGAGCCTTACAATGCCCCAGAGGCCCTTAGGTAACCTAAGGGCCTCTGGGCATTGTAAGTGTCTCAGTAAACGTTTGGTACATCTCTTCAAAGAACGTCTATTGGGACAGGTCACCTCAAAGCTGCATTGGATATTTCTTCAAAAGACCCTTCCAGACATGGCCCTGCATTGTTAGGCTCACATAAAATCTTAATAATATAATGTTTGGACTTTAAAAGAGACCATGACCTCTGAGTTTGTTTCGACGTTTCTTCTCAGGAACACATTGACAAACAAAATATTAACGTGTAAAAGTGTCTTAAAAGATCTACTTACAGAAATAAAAATTTCGTTTCATATTATTTCAACAGCTCATTTTCCTAAAAATACAATGAAGTTCTTAAAAGGTAAATAAAGCTATTCCCCGAAAGTACGAAAATAATTAACAATAATAATAATTTTCAGGAACTGCCCTAATGAAAGTCGTCGAGGTATACCGCGAGATACAAGATCAACAAATGAATATCGTAAGTTCCATTTATAAGGAAAAATAAGAGGAAAACAAAGATACTGTTTATACCTATATATTCGCCTTTGTCCTTACAGTAGAAACTATCTAAATGTCTCCATCCAATAATCTGCAAGAAATCGAGCAGTGGTGGTCTAGTGTTAACGACTGCGACTTACGAGTGGTAGGTCGTAGGTTCGAACCCAGACAGTCGCTTTACTTGGACTTACTGCATATTAGGAAGAAAGCAAATTGTTTATTTGAAAATGGTCTCATTTGAAACGAACCTTGGAAAATAGTTTTAAAGTAATTTCTGTAAATCATTCGAACTGACCATCAATTCAAACAGTATCCTGTCTGAATTGATGGAATTTGAGTTCGGATGTAAATTTGTTCAACACCACTGCTCTCAAAACGGTGAAGTAAAACATTGTGAGAAAACCGGCATGTCCTAGAACCAAAAAATTGAAGACGTGATCGTAATGTCTTCGTTGTGGACGTCCGACTCCCTCTCACCGCGAGGAGGCATGTGTCCATGTCCAACATAATAGGCTGAATAATCTGCAAGTTATTTGTTTGTTTCAGCTAAAGGCGTTTTACGTAGATCTACTGGTACCCTTGGAAACTAATCTGGAGAAAGATACAAAAGTAGTACAGGTCAGTCAATAAGGTTTTTTCCTTCATAATCTTTTATGTGAATAGTTCCAAGTTTCGAGGGATTGTTTACAGGATAAAGGGAACAGGGTCCGGAGTTCAAATAAGCTTAGTATAGCGCCCGTGAGATAAGAGTTTCTATTAAAAAAGTTTCGACAGTTGGTACCAACAGTTCGTGTATTTTTACAAATGGCGTAGTTTGTTTGTTCGACACGAGCTGTGAGTGTTTACAACCATTTGCCAATAGGTACATAAATAATATTTCATCTGAATGTAGGTACTGTGGCAATTTTCTTAGAATAGAATATATTTATTTGCTTTAAAACATGGTACATTAAGATCTTATAAGTAGAATTATGATCTTACATGTTTCGCCAAGGACTGGCATACAAATATTTAAACAGGAAAACTAATATCAAAGGAGAAGTTATTACGTTTCCCTTCTTTATCGCTTCAATGAAATTCAAAACAAATTTCTGGGAACTATTTTTATTGACTTCGCTAGACAGTAGACGACAAGATTTCGATTGACTCTTAAAAACTCGCACTTATTGTTATTTTCATCACGAAATTCCGTACCAGGTATTCATAAAATTGAAAAATATGACGTTCGGGAACGATGTTCACGAAACAATTGAAGTATTCGAAGTTCTAATGATTGGTTTGTTGTTTCAGTCGGAACAAAAGAGGTTTTTACAACAACACAAGCTGAGGTCAGAGAGCTACAGCAAGGCTGCTGCGACTATAAAAAAACAACGGAAGAAGAAAACTAATGTCACCAAAGTTGGAACCGCAATGGATAAGGAGATGAAGGTAAAAAAATACACTGCTTTTTTTGTACTGAAGATGTTAATGTGAGTCGGTGTAAACTTGTCCATGTATGTGAATAGGTATTACTCCTTCATTTGTTTTGACATATACACTAATATTCCTGCAATTCGTGTTTCTATATTTATTTACCCATGATTCTTTAAATGTACTTATGATGACATATCAAGCTATACATTTTCAGCATAATCTGGCTTCTCATTGTACGAAAAGCCTATACCACGTGAGGTCTGCTGAAACTGGAAATGTATAGCTTGATATGTCGTAGTCGTCGTGTGTACCCAACACACGACGCACTCTGTAAAGTGTATTAGACCATCTAATTTATATTGAGGCTAACAGATTTAAATTCCATCCATATTCTCATTCAATGGTAATAGGAAACTAGAATTGCATGTATTATTCAAAGCACAGTATTGAAACTAGAGGAATATCAGTACATATAACATTTTCACAATGACTCCGCTGTGACATATTTTCACGTAATAGGCATAATAATAGTTCGCATAATATAAATAAATTGTCGTATAAACATGAAATACGATGCAGTATAATAATATGTTAATGGACTCCTCCTATTGTATGTTAGGCATTTTGATGAATAGTGAATTCATTATGATAAATAATAGTTGTGCTATTAGAATCTGGACCAAATTAATATATTCAACCAGCAGCCGTCGACAACATGACGGTCGTGTATTTGAGCACCGTAGTCAAATACAGGAGAGCCACGTTGGCGACGGCAAGAGTCGACGACTGCTGCAGGTGCAATTGCCTCTGCCGTTGATGCGTGTCGCTCATGTGTACGCACACTACAGTAAACGAGGGTGTCATGAAATGTCATAATAATCAAAACAAATGCGGGTAGCATTCGTCATAATAAAATTAAAAATACCCACACCCGCCAAACTTTAGAAGGTCAAGACATAAGTAGAGGTTGGCGCCACTCCAGTGTTACTTATGTCGACCAATTATTCGAAATGTATATACTTATTTTAATGAAACCAGTCCCAGAACATTCAGTGTACAGGCAGTAGCACTCTCGCACCCAATAAAAAAGAAAATCTATTTCAATTGCCACCAATCTGCAAACAGTTCACCAAACTTGTAATGACTTTGTACTATTTTTACAGAACATGCAGATACTAGAAGAAGAAAAAACCAAATTGGATGCGTTCTGCGAACAAAGCCTGAAGAACGTAAGTACTGTAACAACGAACGTCGAATTGTATCCTACCACAATACCCGTACAAAGGAAAACGGACAATACTCTACTTTTATTGATCTTAGCAGAACTACATTCAGTTAGTTTTATTCATTCATTCAATTGCAGACTGGGGACAGATCTATAAATGCATGTTTAGGACCGATTCAGACAATAATGAACTAATTAAAAATAGAATGAATGTGTCTGCAGACGACTTAATTAGTTAGGCATCGATATTGTCAACGCGCCATACTGCAGTTCATTCAATGTTTACGAAACAATGGTGTTGTGGCTACCGTTTTCTAAAAGCCGTTCAAGTGCTCGTGGCTAAATGATAACAGCTGCACGTGTCGATCGATTTACGAAGCTACGCTTGCCACGGTCGGTTATTGGATGACCATCCATTACATATCGAGATACCTCCGTACCTCGGAAAGCACGTTAAGACGTTGGTCCCAGCTGTCATTCGTATATCTTTGAGAGTCGTTACGGGCAGTCAGAAGCCGGCTTCTGACTGCCGAGACTGCCGAGTCTGACAACCAGTATTACCAAGGGGTATCGTGTTACCCAGTAACTGGGTTGTGGGGTCCCATGGGCAGTCGCTCCGTGTAAAATACTCAGCTGCATCTGGTTAAACTGGTAGCCAAACACAACATAGTATTATGTAGTTGGGAAAAGGCTCAGTAGATTGATTGATGTGCACAAATGCCTGATCAGATTATCAGCTGTCAAATCTTATAGTAACTGCTGTTATGATTGGTTGACCGAAATGACAACAGCTAATCATATCAATGACATAAGATTTGATAGGAGAATAAATTGTGTAAGCTTTCACAATCCAGTTGTGAAATCAATAAGGCATGCCTCAATATTAATCACTGGTTCAATTAGAAAATCATTTCGTTTGTCAAACTTGATTTTGGGCACAACCATTTATTGTACCTACCATCGAGTTTACTAGGCATATTCAGCTAGTAAGCTAGTCCAATTTTCAAATAGTCTTTATTAGCAATCTTAAAACTAGTTCCACATTTTATTTAAATTAAAGGTTTAGACATCAAAAATCTCCTGATTGCGTTTCTCTGTAGCATAGGCCTCCCCGGATTTTTCATAGCTCACGGTCGTGAAATTTTCTCCTCCATGTCTGCAGTAGTTTTCAAGTCGTCTTCCCATCTTTGAAATGGTCCTCCTCTTTTCCTCTTTCCTACTCTACGATACCATTTTGTAACTTCTCTGGCTTAATTTCCATTTTTGATGACACGACCTGCCCACTTCCATTTTAGTTTTTCTATTATGTTTGTCACGTCGGCTACGTTCTTTTTCATCTTATAAGATTAAGATTTACGTTTTCGTTTTCTTGATATTTAGCATGCTCCTTTCTATGTCGTGTTGACATGCTTCCAATCTTTATTGTTTTCTTTTGTTAGAGTCCACGTTTGGCAACCGCTATGTAAGTTCTTGAGATGTTAAATCATGAAGGTCCTTCCTTAACTTTTAAAAATACGATTTGCTTACACTTTTCTTTTCCCCCAGGCCATGACACAAGAACGTCGTCGGTACGGCTTTGTCCTAGAACGGCAATGCTCCCTGGCTAAACACTGGTTGGCTTACCACACCGCTGGAGCTGCTGCCTACAACTCAGGACTAGAAGAGTGGCTCGAAGTGTCCAGGACCCGCGAATTCCTGCCTCCCAATGTTGAAGCCATGTTCGTTAGCAGAATGAGGGTGAGTAAAATAAAAGAAATAAATAATAAAACTTTATTGTTAAACTCCAAACTAGGTAAAAGGAACCAGGAAACAATTGTGTATTTAAAAAAAAAATAACAGATTATAAGGGGATCACATTGGCCCCAAACTAGGCAAGCCTGTATCTTGAGCACAAAAAAAAATGCAATAATATTCTTAAGCTCACAATTTTGCTAGTTCAAAATAGAGCGAATTAAAACATTAATTTATTTGCTTATCCTCAAGGGTAAGACAGTAAATAGCTGCAATTTATTTATGCAAAGTAGGTACTTATTCTTTTGAATCAACTTGACGTTTAATAAAGTTCACAATATGGCTTTAGTTTTAAAATGTGGCTTCACTTTATGAAAAAGAGAAGTGACATTTCAGAGCTGCGGAAAATAATCGTATTTCTTGTATTTATGAAAAGGAGTGAAAGAAATATAATAAACAACCATAAAAACGTTAATATTAGTCGCATGAGAGTCACTTCCGCCAGTAACGCAGCGGTAAAAATAATACGAAAATTAACTAAATTAATTAACATTTTAATGCACAATCTCGCTTCACTCTCAAATGCGTCAATTAGTAGCCCTATATACGAAGAGGTAGTTGACGTTTCAGCATCATTGGGTACTTCCCAACTCAAGTCGTTGATAAAAGTAAGCGGAAAAATATTTTCACGACTCCAACATAATGTCGTGCCGTCTCGACTTCCGACTACCTTGTGACGTCATAAAAATCTGTCTCCACTAACGTAAATTATTTTATGGGCTCTTACTTGCTATACAGCCCGATTAAACGGTCGTTTTCCTTCAAAACGACGAATAGAATCGGAAAAATAATAAATTGTTAAATTACATAATGGTTCAATAGGAATTGTATCTTCTATTGTACAACATCTAACAAATAAGACGCTGTTTATTGTTGTTTATCTGATCCTGTTAAAGCTTTATGGCTTTTAAAGCCCTGAACTCAATTCTAGACTGGCTCAAGGCTAAGCTTCATCTTAATTGCAGATCAGAATCTACATACTTGAAAGCCATAAAGTAAATACATAACCTGACTTTTGTTTACAGCAAGTGTCATTCTGGGCTGATGAAGACGTATACGCAAGTCCTCGTATCGGCGATGATGATGATCGAGCTTCCGTCGGATCTGCTTTACGTAAAACCCGATCGGTGGATGCTTCATGTCTTGACGTCAGGTCTATCGGAGACCTAGGGTCACCAGCTCAAGGATTGTCGAGAGCCAAATCTGATTTTAATCTTCAAGCCAGCTCAAATAATGAAGATCAAGGTATGGTTCATCCTAATGAGGAAAATTCTTCAGGACGAGCTGGTACACATGTGTACCACAAGCGGTACAAATTCATACCAGCTCGTCCCTGAGAGGTGTCAATTTGTGTCAATACATTAATTATTGATTCCATACTTGTTCCGCCTGATTCACAACGATCTTTCCTAAATAAGTAGTGCCATTTGGAATTCTTCTTTAACATTGTGACACGTAGCGCGTACCTTCCTCTATGTCTACTATTTTCTACTCTAGACCTGACTATAAATACTCCCAACTTCTTTACAGTGACTGATACCCGCACAGCAACCCGTCCCTCATCTCTTGCCCCACCGACGTGCACTACACGAGACCCGCCATTGGCTCGAGCTTTATACGCATACGCAGCTGCCGGCGACAACCAGCTGAGCTTCCAACAAGGAGATGTACTGGCCCTCCTAGGAGAAAGAACTAAAGGATGGCAATATGGCGAGAATTTGCGGTCTCATCATGCTGGCTGGTTCCCCCTTGCTTACACTGAACCGATCCCTCTTGATGAAACTGGGTGAGTTTTTTTATTTTGTACTGTTCTTATGTTGATATTCAACTTCACGTATGTTTACGAGGTGAGCGACCGCACGAGCCCGACTCCTATTTGGCTAATAACAATCACAGGAACGTCACAGACAAAATCAAAGCCGGAATTTCACATCTCAAAAACATTCCTGCGTTTTTACGTGACAATGACATGATCAAAATAATGGTCACAAATAATACAGGGTGGCTTTGCGAGACCGCTATTACTTAAAAAAATGAAATCAATGTAGGCCTCCATGAGTGAAAAGAAACTACCACTATGAAAAAAAAATTACAAAAGTTATAATTGGCAAATTGACTTTGTGTCCATAATAATAATTTTCACTATTTCCACAAAGGCAGGTACAAATTTTTGATAATTTCCGCAGAAGTTCGCCTGCTCGGTGGAGTGTCGTACAGACACCATCAGAGGCGCCACCGCCAGCGCCAATGGCTCACGCACAGACAACGCCTTCAGGCTCAATGCACACGCACTCACACCCGCCTGCTCGCATGTTCGGAGATACAGTCACTGCTCATCATGTTACCAAGGTAAATTCTTCTACTAAAGATAACAGTTCCTTTACTTCGCACACACTTTCTGGCATTTACATGCAGGCCATAGATGGACAACACAACGAGCTAAGTTATGTTTTCTATCTATGCTTATTAGTAGCAAGTTTTTTTTTAATACACACTCAACCACCACATTTAATCG
Source organism: Apamea epomidion (assembly GCA_947507525.1). Lineage (NCBI taxonomy): Eukaryota > Metazoa > Arthropoda > Insecta > Lepidoptera > Noctuidae > Apamea > Apamea epomidion. The sequence continues at coordinate 9,826,907 of OX382232.1, forward strand.
TAGGGTCGTCTTGGAAGCGGCTCGCCAGGACTTCCACCGACTTTACCAGCGCCATCGCCTAGTGCTCTAAGCACCTCAGCAAGCGCCACATTCCACGCGTCCACCCCGGCCGCAAGTGCTACAAGTGCTATCAAGAACTCCACATCATCAGCCAGCTTCACTACTCATGCTGTCATAGAAACAAGGAGTTTTGGGCCACAGACATTACCTATGCGCTCTCAGGTATCTATTGTCAGACTTCCCGATAAAAAAAACGACACCAAGTCTTCCAGATTTTAAAAATTGATTTCTATCTCTTGTCTCTGCAGGTGGCTCAGAATAAAGCAGGACCAGCTAAAACCGTAGTTAGTGCAGTAGGTGCTGTAGGAAATGTGTCACTGCATAGCTCCAATGATTCGGGCTTCTCCAATGAGCCACCACCACAGCCCGACGTAGACTACAGTGATGAAGAAGCTCAACGACTCCGTGTGCCCATCAGGTATTCATACAGTCCCAAAGTGTTAATGTTATTTTTGCATCTATTCATTTAAAACTCCTGTATGCTTGACTTTTTTCGTTGCTTTTTTGTAGTTAAGGTAGTTGTTGTGTGTAGTTAACTTTTCCTTTTATTTATTTTTTGTAGTAAATCTGCTCAACAAAACATCGATAATAGAGCGTACTTGCTTAAAACTCAAAGCTTGAGGCGAGGTCCTAAACCCAATAATACCGCCAATGGATATATGACCGACGATCAACAATTGATGTTGCGCAACATGTTGGATATGGACTCCCAAAAAGTAAAAAGGACTAAATCATTCTGGAAATTTGGACGCACTACTGCTGAAGAGATCATGGAAGGAATGTCGCTCTGGCAACATCGTGATATTGTTGACACCGTTCCAGAGTATAAGAAAAAGCTTTTCGAAAAGATGAAGAAGGAATTGCGCCCTGCACCAGATATTCCAAAACAATCCAGTCCAGAAAAAACAATTCCCACTGAAAACGGACAGCCACCGCGTCTAAGAGAAACTATTGACAGAAAAGATGTGAAGGCTGTTAACGGTATACGCCAAGCCAAGAGCCTGGGATCAATCCAAAGTGAAGAAAGAATAGAAAAAGGTCGTAAAGTAATGGATGGCTACCAACAAACTCAAACTATGAATAAAAAAAGTATGTCTGAGAAATCGATAATTGAAGAAAAACATGAAGATTTTATACCACGAAATGAGTCACGGCACTCGGACTTAACAAACACGAGTACAATCAAAACGAACTTTGAAAACAGTTTCTATAACGATGAGAACGGAGAAGGGTTTGTTATGAAAACTGTTAAGCGAAGAGAAATACTGCAAAAGTATGACAATGACAGCAGTTCTGACGTTAATTCTGTTGCTTCGAGCACTGATCCATATGACTGTATAATTGTAGATGATCATATGAAATCACGGAAGCAGCAAGAAATGGATAGACGTCGGCAGACGCAAATGATCGACGAAGATGTCAAGAAACGCAAAGAAAACGCATACATGCCAGAATTTGAAGAAATAGAGGTGACTCCGATCAAGCCACACGTTCGTGCCACAATATCTTCAGAAAAAACTAAAAATTCACCTCATGAGCGAAGTCCGCCGAAAACTATGGAATTTAAAACTTTCAAAGACAGCTCGAAAGAAATTAAAACATTTTCCGCGTCATCTGAAACACTCAAGTACAAAGACAACGAACAACACACTGACCGTTATGGAATCCCCATGGAACGAAACAACAACGACGTTCGTAATGAGGAAATTTATAATGGACACGACGAAGGAACCTTGAAATATAAAAAACGCTCAAGTAATGAAGAGAAAAATCACCAACCACCAAACAATTTTGAAAATGGCAAGAATCATAAAAAAGAGTATCCACAAGCGGAAACAAGAAACCAGAAGAAAGACGGCAGACCCTATGAACCCAATCGTGAACCAAGAATAGATTACTCGCTAGACAGACGCCAAACAAGGAAAGAATTCACTGATACAAGAGGCAGGGATCCAAAGAAAAACAGGACGAACAGAAGTTATGACGACAGTTCTTTACCACATAATGGACGCAGAGAAGAAAGGTACTACGAGTCGAACATATCGTACTTCAGTGACCAAGAGCGGAGATCGTCTCGGTATGACTATGAAACGGATTCGAAGAAAGCCGAAAAGTCAAAGATTCGTCAAGAGGAGGCCAGACTTGAACAGAGGCGTTTGGTTGCCGACCGTCGGAGTGAGGGCCCATACAGTGAATCAGACGACCAAAAGTTCAATGAAGCCTTGAAGCAACAGCGACCGCAGTTGCTTCCTCGAACCAAGTTACTAAAGAGACCTTCGGAAGGAAGCGAGTTGTTGCCAGAGGACGGCCATACTTTTGGACCCTGGTATGATTTATGGGGACGCGAAACAGCCGTCTACAAGTAATACGAAGGAGGTTCGTTTTTAATTACTTACTGATATTCTTTTGTTTACTTTTACTTTTTTAGGCACGAAATATCTTTTTGTTTGCTGCTTTTTATCTAGTTCCTCTCTGTGTTTTGTATTTTTGTGTCACGTATTTAGAACTGTCATTACTCTTATGATTTTTTTCTAAAATCTTTAATAGATTACAATTGCGTCGTTATTTTGAATAATGTTTTGTACGCAATTGTAAAATTATAACGAGTCTTCGGTTGACTATAACAAACAAAATTAAATTTATTTTCTGAGCTACACTTAAAATCAACGTATTTCCCTGAATAGAAAATATTTTAAAAGTAAGTAGTAAATTTTCGATTTCTCCCGCAGGCCCCAACAATTTGCAACGGTGAAGTTAAGGAAAGCGCTAACAAATGATCGCTCGTCGCCGGCCATCGAGTAATGTTTTATATACGTATAATATAATATAATTATATTATTTTGTTAATTAATATTAATTGTAAATTAGAAACACCATGTATTTTGTACAGTTAAATATTCATAGTCTAACAAAGAAATATATCACAATTTTTTACAATAATCTAAATTTTAGTTTCCTTTAAGAACACAAAGAATTACCTAAGAAAATAATAAAAACGTATCAACAAAGGTTATGCATCTATCAAATTCGAAACTTTGTTTTAAAAAAAAGGTTACAATTTATATTCACCTTTGCTTTCATACTTGCTTACATGCTTTCATAAACAAAATCCAATGTAGCCAGCCAGAATACAGTCAAAACTATACTTTAATTACACCCCGTCGATGTCGTAAAACTTAAAACAATTGAAAGACGACCTCTATTTGACGCTTTTACTTTCATCGCATCAGAGAAAAATATGGCTCCGACAAAATTAAATCAAGGCACGACTCGTGCAGTTTGACGCAAAAGAAAAATCAACGTTCAATTGGCCCCACGCGACAATGACCGATGATTTATTGCGTTTCCCGTCCCCATGGGGATCGCCGGAAATGACGCGCCGTCGCTGTCTCGTCGAGAAATATTCCGTCGATATGTTATGTTCCTGAGACAGTCCTGCCGTCAATTATACGAATAAGGTTGAAGGAAGTAAAAGCCTTTTTCGTGGCATCCACATCCGATAGTTGAGGGACTATTTTATTATAGCTGGAAGATATAGTGGGTATAAATCTTGGGTTTACCTAGTTAAACTTATCTCAAAGAGGATTTAAGGGGCTTTAATGTTTCGATAACAATCATGGTGAGGATGATTGAAAATCCAACCTATTTCGGATAAGTACGTAGGTTAATGTGGGCTGTGAACGAAACAAAGTAAGTATTATCTGTATACTAATAATAAAACTAACGAGTTTGTTTGTTTGAACGCGCCAATCTCTAGAAGTACCAGTACCAGTCAGATTGGATTTGTGACTTATTGCATTTGATAGTCCAATTCTTGAGAAAGGCTATAGGTTATTTATCATCACGTTAGGACTCTCAGAAGTCGAGCAAAACGAAAAAATTAGAAAAGAAATAATGCTAAAAGAGAACGAAGTAATATCGCGGGCTTTCAAGCGGAGGAAGTCACCAGCAGAAGTTAATTAATTACACAAAGCATAGCAAAGGATCTCTACAATTTAAGATGACGTAATCACCATGCTTGACAGCCGGATTACTGATCACAGGTTGTTGGTATTGCCTGACAAGAGGGCGCTTCTTATGCCATCAAGGTGACTTTAAGTATCACATACTTTATGTTCACGAAAGGAGAACATATTATAAACAATAAAAGTTGTGAAATTATTACTAATTCTTCTTCTTCACCTCGTAAAGTGCGCACTTTACGAGGTGAAGAAGAAGAATTTGTAATAATTTGTAATTTTAATTTTGTCATTCCATCAAAGTAGCCCTACTTTGATGGAATGACAGCAGGTTGTGGATGTGGAGCTGTGTCACAAACTATTTTCCACCTCCTGTCCAGCCCTCTGTGCCCAAAAGCATGCAGCTAAAGTGACCTCTGCGCTGCCACCGATAACGCCGTGGAATTGGCGAAGTATTGGCCCAAATTTTTTTAGTAACTGTCGTGCCAGCGACACGAAGAAGAAGGGGAAGACTAATTCTTTTTATGTTTCTTGATACTGAAAACAACAGCTGAATCAACACTTAAGACCACCTGTAGTTTGGCAAACTGTTAATTTCCTAACCAAATGCGCGGGACTACGGGGAGGGCTGAACATCGTAAATCCATCATCTGTCAAGTCGACGGCCGACGCCGTTGATAGAACAATATGTCGATAAACTATACGCACCTACATACCCGTACATACAATTGTTTACAATAATTTTATCTTTCTTGTAAAAGTTTATATATATCTTTACAATCAGCTATATATTTTAGTATGCTGTCTAACATCGAATTTCTACCAAATCTATGCATGCAACTATTGGACGATTCTGTTTGTTCAGAAAATGCTCAAGCAATGACAAAGTCTTGGCTAGTTATTGTACTATCATAACTCTGTTAAAATATAGAACTGCATATAGTCAAAATCAAAACGCACTTTTGAACGTTAAACTTACAATAAAATACAATTGATTCTAATTGCCCCTTCCAAATGGTAGCATACCTACTAAAGTACCTATGCTGCCTTGGCTATACCAATCTCCAGAAACCATACAACAACTAATTTGTTTACGCATAAGCTGATTACAAAATGTACTCTACTGGTATTAAATTCCATAAGCTGCACTCAAATATTTGTAAAATCATGAGTATAAAATAATTTTATCTACCGGCAAAAAGATTAATAAGGCAGCTGCAGCCCCAAAAATGTTCCATTCATTTTGACATCCGTATTCTGCCAAATTAAACTGTACTCAAAAGAACGTAAAATATGCATACTAAGGTAAAACACCTGAGCATGTAACTCACAGTAGATATGGAGTATTAAACCGCTATAGAGAAACGCCTACGTTTGATACTAAAGAGCACGGCTTACGTTTTTCTTTGTAAAGCAGCTGAGTAAAGCGCAAAAAGCGGCTGCGATTATGTGCCACCGGCGGAAGCTCGACCCGCTATGGCCCTTCAAAAGGAGCGCAGCAATCCAGACTTAAAGGCGAAATCTTTGTTAACAGAATAATATGGAGGTAAGCGAGTATGTGGTCCAGGTTTTTTTGCAAACGACGTATTTATCGTCGTATTACAAGCATTTCTTTTTAGTTAGTGCTTGTTATATCACTAGTTTTTTCTGTAAATATAGAGGTAAATACTTCAGTCCTTTAGGAAAAAATATGTCAGAAGATAAAACATGATTACACGACACATATGAATACACAAATGGAATGTAACGACTCAAAAGAAATGAAAATATTTGCAGCAACATTTATTTATTTTTTATCTGCACCTAACAAACCATTTCTATCCCCTAACGACAAATTGCACCAACAATAGCCAGTTGATGAATAGCGCAAACATGACAAACAAACAGAGGAATCTTCCCGGCCCACATAAAAATCAATTTACAGTGCAAATCGAGCGAAGAGACCAATGCTTTCCAAGTCATCGGCTCCCTTAAGCTCCGTGGCCTGGAAATTTCCACAATTTTGTATAAAAAAATGCAGTGACTTTATAAATGCATGGCTAGGCCACGCGTCACCGGCGCGGCGCATCCGGGATTTCAGTTTAATCCCACTGCAATAGAAAACCTTGATATCAAAATTGGAGGATCAAAATTCGCCATGATTGTTTCCGTAATTGATTGAAGTTTTGATTTTCAATGCTTGTGGTGGCTTTTGTAGAGTGAATAGAAAAATTTGGGTTTAGTGGTTTTCAGAAATTTAGCGTAACATTGCAGGCTCCCACATTTTGTGTCTCTGCTGTACGTACAGCTGTTTCAAAATTGGCACGATAATGACATTTGACCTAGTTACCCACATTACATAACAGCGCAACAGTGTCACCGAAACTTCTCTAAACATCTAACATAAATGTAAGCTTACACCCAAACAGGCCTAGACAAAACATTCGTGAATTAAGGCGTTCGTCTCAAAATCTCGTCTATATTCAAATTTTTAAAATGTAACTCGGCACACGGTGCTACTGGTACGCTATACGTAAGCCAGATGATAAGCGGACAGGGCAATTTGGCAACGAAACCAGCCTCTATCACAATTCGATGCCAACCCGCACCGGCCTACGCAACATAGACCGATATTTTAGTTCCGGTGGCCTAATTTATGTTTAAATGGACGCTTAATGAACGCCATTCTGTCCCAGTTAGCTTCGTGGAAATATTGGTAATGAAATTTTATGAATCAAAAATATTCTGTCGCGTATAAACAATGGATTTTACTGGCTGTCCGTCGGTTAAATGTTTTGTACGCAAACACAAAGAGCTGGAATTATGTTACCGTTTTCCGTAGTCGACACACAAATCCAATTTTCCTGCTTTGGAAATATAGTATCGTAGGTGACACCGTGACAGCATTCAAACCGAAATCGAAACAGACAAAAGAATAGCAAAATGAGGAAAAGTGAGTGATGTGTCAATCATTCGATTTGATCACAATCATCTCCCGCACGGTTAGGTAGGTACATCAGCCGTCGACAGCCCCAGCGGTGTTATAGATTTCAATCTGTCAAATCATGTTTTGTACCCACAAAAAGTTTTACCCTCAGTTACGTTCGGAATACGCTGGAGAGAAAAGTTTTCGCAGTTGGCTAAGGTAAACGTGATATTGGTGGTGCTGATAATGTTCCTATTTTTATCTGACTTCGGAGTATTGTAGCGTTATGTAACAACAAACAATCTAGTTTATTACACTGAATAAACTGGACTACATCGAAGTTGAACAGGGAGTATATTAAGTAGGACCCCATCAAAAGCATTGTTGCAACTTATATGCTTATCTCTTTTCTGTACAAACTGCAGTGGAATCAGCACATTAATGTAAAAATGTTACACAATGGCTAGTTAATGTGTCTAGACTACTGAAAAACCGCACAAGTTGGAATTGACATTGCCACTTTATGGCGGCTCCGTTTGTTATTGTCCCACTTGTGCTCGAGCCAAGCGATGCTCAGGAGCCAAATACATTCCGAATAGGTACGTTACGAGGCCGAATAGCCGAATAGCAATGCATACTGCTAAGTCAGCGTCTTGTTACATTACGGATAACTCAAACGTAATAGATCTGCGCCTTACTCAGTAGACGCACAGACGACCCATGGATTTATGGATACGAAATGTGTTACTTACGTCTATTTTGCTTGTCGATGTCTGAATTTGATAGGTACTTTTGTATTCATATAAGTATCCTCAGGGTTCTCTATTATCATCAAAAACTCAATACGTGTAGCGCTCAAACTAAGAATTTGGGAGTGAGTGCGGTCAAGCAAAACAAACGCGACTATTTTTCTGGAACTTTACCTGCGTGTCAGGCGAATTCAATAGCTACTTCAGATAAATAAAAAGTAGTTACTTCCCGAAGGATACTTTGGCCTTCGGCTAGTGTTGGTCTGCACTTGAGAGCTGATACATATTGCATTAGCCTCCGTCTCGAGCTAGTTTGATCCCAACACATTGTTTTAGCCCTCCATTCTGCGGAGAAATCCGACGAGGAAATCTTCGCCGTCGTTCGAATAACACGGAGGATCAACAGAAAGTTTTTTTTATCAATTCAAGGAAGTTGCGAATCAGGATAGCGGCGGCTGCGGTAAGTTTTAAGTGAAGCGAAATTTTTAATTAGTTTCTTAAGACACAATCCGCGGAAAAATGGAAAAGTTTTACCGTGGAATGTATGTTTTGATAACAAAATGCATAGTTTTATATACAATGTTTATTTCCCATTTATTTTTGCTACTTGAACTTATACCATTTTATCTACCTACGCAATAGTATCACCTACGCTTACCTCCGTTCTGCTCCATAAAAGAAAATTGAGAAATCCGGGAAAAGGTTCTATTTTCAGAACTGTTCCCAAAAACGCACTAAAATCTGTAACATAATACAGCAGTAAAAATAGTAGATAAGGATAAGAAGTACACAGCAGAGTATATAAACATGATAAACGAAACTGGAGCTTTTTATAATACAGACTTTCATGCGTGGAGTATGCAAAAACGCAATGTGGGCCGCGTTACCCTATCGTTTATGGCCCTAAGGAATATTGGAAGAATGAATTGGTGATAAATAATACCCCGTGTCTGTAAGTAGGTGGTGTGGAAGAGACGCATTATGCGGCGAGTCAAGTCGAGACAGACAACCCTGTCGCTGTGTTTACCCTCGGAAAGTAAATGTCAATAAACTTCAAGAGACCCCTCCGGGGGAAAAGTGTCCGCGTATTGAGGAGCCGTTGTCTCAGTGGCGAGAGAGAATAATGTAAAATATATGTTCAGTTTATACGAAGGCCTTTTTTACTACAAAAACTTGGCGTGACCTCTTTACTGTTACGTATTAAGATTGGGACGGCACGTGAAAACTCGGTGCCTATTTGACAGTGAGGAAAATGTAATTTCCTATAATGAGATTTCCATCCTCGTCGGTATGAAGAGGAATATTTAAAAGATGTCGACCACTTGTCATTCCCATAAGTTGTTAGGGTCAATTGAATTTAGGATATTAATATGTAGATGTCGTTAAAAGCTTTCTTATCTGCTAAGAAGTTATAAATTAATGGATAGGTAAGGAAAAACGTTTTTTTTTTTTCGTTAAATGTTTATTTAAATTTCCTTCCTCTAATCCTATTCCGGCCTACAGATACTAGAATATAATAGAATACTCTCTCTACACCAAAATATACATTACAGATATAAATCTAGGAATTTTACAAGGGGTGACACAATGTGCGCTCCTGTCGCTAAAAGCGATCTTTTAAAAGCAACCTAGAACCTAGTTTTATTAAACTAGGATTTTTACTACTCCGGTATACCCTCATCTGTGGGGTAATTGCGTAACACGCATAAAATGACAATTGATCGCAATGTCTTTTATTTTGACAGTTCAGCCACGTATCTAACGTGGCTGATTTGGCAAAATGAGATGCGTTAAATATTTAGAAAGAAAGAAAGAAAAAGTATTTATTGCGACTCGCACAGGAAGATCATAAAACATATGATATGATACGATATTTAGGTTGTTGGGAAGACGAATTTTTCAAATCTATGAAGCAATGGAGTAGGAATTTCCTTCAAAACCCTTGGATTGTCATTGAAAGTGTGTTATTCAAGAAACTATGGTAAGGTCTCATCGTCTGCCTAGCCTTTTTCCTATGTTGGGGTCAGCTTCCAGTCTAACCGGATGCAGCTGAGTACCAGTATTTTATATGGAGTGACTGCCTATCTGACCTCCACAACCCAGTCACTGGGTAATACGAAACCCCTTGTTAAGAGTGGTTCTCAGACTTTCGGGCTTCTGCAAACCGTAACGACTGTCAAAGATCCGCGAATGACAGCCAGGACCAACGGCTTAACGTGCTCTCCGAGGCACGTAGGGGTCTTAGTATGTAAAGATAGTCACCCATCCACGGACCAACCGCGGTAAGCATAGCTTAACCTGATTGATCGACCCGTGCGGCTGTTATTGCTTAGCCACAAGCCCCTCTATTATGGTAAGGTTTATAATTATGAAAATCATGCTGAATAAAAAAATGTAAATCCATTAGACCCCGAAGCTGTAGAAAAATATTGAATAGTTTACTTCTCCTGGCAGCTCTTGAAAACAATAAATCTTAGCCGCAACAAACTAGTGAACAAGTTTTGTTTTCCAACTAAAGTCTTTATGTAAAATATAAAATTGGAGCTCCATAGCCATCATACCTTTTAGATTTATTTTGGAAACTTCACAAGTCACTTGTTTCTATCTTCCAAGTGCCGAAATTTACATCACTCGGGTTTCAAACATGTATACTAAAAGCTTTCTCAGATTTTTGTTTCGACTACCCACACTTTTCGTAAGCTATTACCGAGTTTGCGGAATATGAAATTTTTAAGCTAACCGCTAAAACAAGGGATGTTTAGCGTCTTAACTTAAATCTCTACAAGTTTGGTGTTAAATGTTTTATTTCTTGGGGCTATTTGAAGCTATTTCACTTTTTATTATTTTTAAGTTTACACTAATCTTATTCTGCGACTTCATTCGCGTGACATTCATACCTTTTGTTTTTTTAAATAAAATTAAGCGTAAATTACTCATTATAACATCAGCTATCTGCCAGTGAAAGTCCCGTCAAAACCCGGTCAGCGGTTTCGGAGATTAGCTGGAATAAACAGACAAAAATGTAAAAATTTAGTTTTTTTATAACTAACATATGTACTTTCATATGCATTTAGTAAAAATCTGTTATTTTGACGTTACAAAGAGACACTTCAATTTTATTTATTTGTATAGATGTGTTTATTTTATGTATATACCTGCCTACCATATATATTATGTTTAGTTAGAGGAACGTATTGATTTCTACTGCCTGAATAAACTAGTAGGTTATTTATTTTGGCTACATTCTCCTCTCATTTCTCCACCCTTTCTTCGAGTTTAATTTCATTTGAACTCAATTTGATTTGTAATCTCATTGACGACAGAATTCATAGACGTCAAGAGTAGGCGCTCTGGTTTTACGGGGCTTAGGGGAAACCGAATATTTTAAACTTTCCTATAAGATAATGCAAATCATAATCGCGGAGCTGGACGGTCTAAAATTAAAGCTCGTAAAACAGGAGTTTTCTCTTAGAATGTTAGTTTCTGGACAAAAAAAAACAAATTTTCAAAGAGAGGGTTGGATCGTTCTTTGGTCAAAGAATTGGCATCGGCATTCAACGTGGCAATGCTGCCAGTCTTCTGGGCACATTTCCGCATGATAGCGATGCGGACTTCGACGCTAAGTGTCTTTTTATTATTGTATTTATTTGTATAGTTATTTATTTATATCTTTAATGCACAATGTACACAACCATAGTTACATGCTAGGTTTAAACTAGTGATTCTTGTTAGACCCTATTAGGGCGCAGCAGGATTAATAATATTGTAGCGAGTATCCATTACCTAATATTAGGAACTTCCTCAATAAAGTATTATATTAATTAGACTTATATCTAGCTTTATACAATCATGAAAAGATTATATATTATAATTAACACCCAGATATATATTTGAACAATATTTTAACATTTTATTTTCCGTCATTTAATTTAATACCTAGTGTAAATAATTAGTTGTGTTGAATATTGTTAAAGTTACTTCAAAATTCATTAAATTAATTTTCAAATGTCATACCTACCGGACTTTACTATTCTTATCCTTAATTTCTCACAAAATTATGGAAATGCATTGAAGTAGAATGCAGCAAATAGCCTACATCTACTACAGGGTGCTTGTAACAGAACTCTGGAACCCAACATTTGTACCCGTAGCTACTAAACGACTTGCTGAACAAACAGCGAGATTTATTATAGTGGTAATCGTTTACTTACACTGGTCACTTTGCACTGCAAGTGCAGAATATCTGGGAAACAGAATGAGTAATGTATTCGCTAAATAAACCGCAGTTAATTCATGCGTTTAAGTGTACCGTGCATAATGTAAGCCCCGTACTCTGCGATGCCCTTTGCATGGCGCAAACACACAAAAATACAGACTGAACAAATATCTGTAGGGCTTAACAAATATTTTTCCCGATGCGGCCACCAAATTGCGAGCATTCAGTTTGTCAATTAATAAATTTTTCATTTCACCTGTATTTTACCACAACGTTTTTAATATTCATTTAGCAATTTGAAATATTCGTAACAGCTGTTTTTTATTCATGTGACATTAACATCCACTTCATAATATCCTCATGGAGTGCTGCCTTTATGATTGTAAAGAAATATTTTCATAATTATACGAGTATACAAAAAAAAAAACTATTCACAATATTGAGCAACAAAAGCTAGTGTAAATAACGACAGAATGTTGCCTAAAACTTCATCACACGTTCTTTAACATAATTCAAATTAAATAATAAGTTATACTAACAGAACGTTCATATGTTATGTTATAACGATCATAACGTTATAGTAATATATACTTATTTATGTAGCTTCAATTATAGAAATGAAAGAACTGAATGAAAATACATAGATAAAGTATGGAAATTCTTGAAGTAACAACTCAACAAGAGTCCCGTGGGGAAATTGGGTAATAGATATAAAATTACAAATTCATTGCAACATTTAACAATTAACGTGTCTGAATTGTGAAAATGAAAGCATTTTCACAATTCAGACACGTTAATTGCGTTAATTACATTGTAGAGCAGACGAATTTTCAAACCTGTGATGCAATGGATTAGTAATATCCTTCAAATCCCTTGGATGGTTATTGAAAGTGTGTTACACAATTAGGGTGCGGGTTTCTGTAAGTCAAATCTCAAGTCAGGTTTAGTAAGTAGATGTTTTTATTTTGTTCTACAATACATAACACAATCGGTTGTAAGATAAAAGTTTATCATTCCATATTAAGACCGTTGCATTAAAGGGTTACTAACAGTCGCCGCGCCGGGCCGGTCGTAAAATATAACGAGAGGCTCCACTCTGTACTAATGACGGGCAGAGTGTTATGACGGAATTTTGTGAAGCAAACTAACAAAGAACGTGTGCGCATTAAGACGAGGGGTAATTGCTGCGGGAAATGTGTTTATTGTGCCTTTATTACCCTCACTTTGAGGAAATTGTGATGTAGGATTCAAAATATATCATTACTAACTGCACCCCGCGATTTCACCCGCATAAGTTTCGATCCCGTGGGAATATCGGGATAAATAGTATCATATATGTTAATCCTGGTTATAAACCATCTGTGTGCCAAATGTCTAAAAGCTATTCATTTCCTGAATTCCCAGCAGATCATTAGCAATTCCTCTAATTTTCGTAAAATTTCATTTCATATTTGGTGTAAACATTGCCGCATGAAAAAAATAAAATCCGTAATTTTATCGGTAAATGATAAATGATTTTATTTTGTAAGTAGGTTTGTACAAACACTATTACACGTCAATCATATTTTAAAACTAGATGAGGTCGGCGTTTCCTATCTGACTAGTCTGAGAAGAAAGGCCGAAACAAACTCAGAGGTCACAGTCTCTTTTAAAGTCCAGACATAATCTTGGTCAGATCATATGAAAACCATGTAGATTGATGTCTGAGATGGTTTTTTGAAGAAAGAACCAAACAGTTTGAGAGGACCTGTCCAGTCAGTGCACGCATTTGTCAGAAATCGTGCAGCTCAACACAACACTTAAAGAGCTCGACGATTCGACGAACAATACCAAAGAAAGGACATTTGGGTAGGTCACATTAATTACTCAAACAGCCAGACCATGACAAAAACTAACAGAACAGAGAGAAAAATAAAATGACCCACATAGTCTTCACATTCACAATAATTAAAATAATAGAACACTTTACAAAGTAAGCAAATGTCATAGTATATATCAAATTCATTAATGTCAAAGTGTATATAAAAAAAAAACAACAACAAAACAAAAAAATAAAAACATTCAATATGTAAAGATTGGAAGCAGCTTAATCCCATGCCTTTTTATCCTCGATATAAGCCTTAACGGTATAAAAGGCTTTCTGGCACAACTTACGTTTAATGAATGATTTGAATTTATTAAGGCTTAGATCTTGAACGGGGCTTGGAACTTTATTGTAGAAGCGTATACATTGGCATCTGAACGAGCCACCTATTTTCTTGAGCCTTGTTGTAGGTACAACAAATTTGTGTTTGTTCCCAGTATTTATATCATGGATATCACTGTTTTTTTAAATAATTTTATATATTTTTATGGGCATATAAAAGATTTTCATAAATATACTGAGAAGGCACAGTCATAACATTAATTTCTTTAAATTTGTCTCTGAGCGAGTGTCTCGGACTTAATTTATAAATTGATCGAACAGCTCGCTTCTGCAAAACAAAAATAGTCTGAATATCAGCGGCATTTCCCCACAATAGAATACCGTACGACCTTACACTATGAAAATAGCTAAAGTACACTAAACGGGCTGTCTCTATATCAGTTAAATTACGAATTTTTCTAACAGCGTATGCTGCGGAACTTAGCTTTTTTGACAATATGTCTATATGTGGACTCCACTGAAGCTTAGCATCCAAAGTTATGCCCAAGAATACTGTGTTGTCTTCAGGATTTAATTCTTCGCCCTTTATCAACACATTAATTTTCACCTGTCTAACGTGAGGTAACGTAAGCATAGTGCATTTGGTTTTTTTCTCGTTTAGAATTAAATTATTAACATTGAATCAGTGGACTACTTTAGAGATCGCGCTATTTACATCGTCAGTAACCTGCTGCTGACGTTTAAGTTTGAACAAAAGTGAAGTGTCATCTGCAAACAACACTATATCATGATTATCCTTTATGGGGTACGGCAAGTCATTAATATAAATAAGAAACAAGAAAGGACCAAGAATTGAGCCCTGTGGGACTCCCATTGTTACTATAGATCCGGGAGATCTTTTTCCATTAACATGAACGCTCTGAATCCTCTTACTCAAGTATGAAGTAAGAAGATCCAGAGCAGCGTTCCGGACCCCGTAGTGGCGGAGTTTCCTGATTAAAGTTTCGTGAAGAACGCAATTGAATACCTTGGACAAATCACAAAAGATGCGCAAGGCATCGCATTTGTCTTCCCATGCATTATAAATATGTCCTATAAGTTCAACACCGGCATCAGTAGTTGAACGACCCCTTGTAAAACCGAACTGTTTGCTATGTAATAATTTCTGTTTATCAAAAAATCTTTGCATTTGTTCTAAAATTAATTTCTCAAAAATTTTACTAAAGGTAGGTAGTACAGAAATAGGTCTATAATTTGTAGGGTCTGATGTACTACCCGATTTAAACAAAGGTATTATTATTTTACTATTTTTCATGAGGTCAGAAAACTCCCCACCTTCAATACAACCATTAAAGATAAGCGCTAGAGTAGGTGCTATAATGTCAATAACAGACTTAGCAACTTCTACAGAATTACCCCACAGATCTGCAGACTTTTTTACATTTAAAGTGTGAAAGGTTTTAATTATATCTCTACAGGTATAACACGTCAAATGGTAAATTTTTCATTACAGTTTTTATTAATCAAATTGGTTTTTTATTTTTTATTTCTACAGTTTATTTCATTGTGATATGAATTGAACACAGATCATATTATGAATTGTCAGTTTGTGACCATTTTACGATTTTTAATACGATTCATATTGTTATCCTATTAGGATTCTGCCAAAGTGGCCTTTTTAGGCCCCCCGGCAGCGTGTTTGGGCTTTCCATTGGGAAACTCCAGTAGCAGTATCGAGTTTTTAATGGGGGATCTGTTGATGGTAAAGCCTATTCTCGCAGCTCTTGAATTGTCAGATCAGGTGAATAGTACTCAAATCAATTCACAGTTTTAAAAATTTTTATATGGCTTTATGGGCCTGCTCTTGAACTCGATTACGAATGATGGAAAGCGATGGAAGAGGTATATGATGAATCGAACGTGCCCAGAAGATGTTGGTTCACTCTTACTTTGAAGCAGACGTGTTAAATGTGGAAGGGAACACAGACGCTGGCAGAGAGTTCCACGCCTTAGGTGAGCATATAATAAATGTGGAGGAGAAGCGCTGAGTACGACTGGTCGGGATATCAAACAAGTGTGAATGGTACGCTGCAGTCATTGTCAGTATTGAATTTCATATCATTGATGCTGAGGACCGAAAGGTATGAGCCGAAATAGCTACAAGCTCTGTACTACGTTAACTAAAAATTCCCTTGCAAAAAGTTCAAATAACACTTTGCACAACGTTAAAAATCATATCTGGAATTCTGAAAAACTACTAACAAAAACTATTGGGATGCAACTACGAGACCAATAAAGTTATGACATAAAAAATATCATTTCTTTTTTGTTACTGGCTGAAAATTTTTGTTACTGGCTGAAAATTTTTATTCGAAAAAAGCGACTACGTGCTTCAAACTTCTCTAATCCAGAGCCACTCGAATGGCCAGTTAAAACGATGAAGATATTAGTTTCGGTATTAAACAATTTACATAATCAGCCTATAATGTTCCCACTGCTGGGACACAGGCCTTCGCACTGTGAGAGGGAGTGGGCCGTAATCCACCATGCGAGCCCAGTGCGGGTTGGTAGATGTCACGTGTCTTCGAATTTTTGGTTCTTACGATATTTTTTTTACCGTTTTGCGGGCGGCGGTGATGAAGTAATTTTCACAAAGTAAAGCGCCTGTCTGGGTTCGGTTTTACCTACAACTCGTATTTGTTTTTAATTTTTTTTAATTTGCAACAAAACATGGCCCAAAATTCACCTGCGCGGACTCCGTTCACTGACGCAGTCATAAGATAAATAATAAGTGATGTTAAACTGAAAGTTCATGCCAGAAATAACTTGCCGAAACATTAACCATACATTACTCGCACATATATTTTTACTATGAGAACATAATAATATTTGCTATTCAAATAAACGCAGAGGTTTCTACCGGCTGTCCCATTAAGTGACATTTAAGCAGGAAGTGCTATCTCTTTATTTGTAAGTGCGTACTACGCTCCACGTGAATAGACATAAAGCACTTTGACATTCAAAGGAATGGTTTACTAACACAATTTATAAAATATCTAGTGACACTGTACTTAGTAATACAAGTTGTTTTTGTACGTAATGATTTAGGAAATAGGGACTTAGCGTGGCTTGTCTCAATATAGGCGAAAAGTTAGGTTTTTTTTTATTTAGCTATTAATGTCTCGCTGTTGGGCAAAGTCCCTTTGCCTATTAATTAAAGCCATTAATTTGAGACATTACTTTTACATTTCTTTCTCTATTCTCTTTCCACCTCTCTCTGTCTAAAGCTGTCAATAAAAGAAAGTTAGTTTCTTCCAAAGTTTAATTTCTTTTTTTGTTTGTACTTTCGATTATTTTAAGGACAAGGGAATTAATCAACTTTCTTCTTAGATAAATAGTGTTCATTTTAAAATCATTCTAAAACCTCAAACTGCTCTACTTAAATTAAAATAAGTATTATAGCGCCAGTTTATCGGACGAAAGTTATCGCAAAATTAATTTGTGACAATGGTCAAGCGTGCGTTAACCGCCGCGATTGGCTGTTGATCAATCCTTGAACCAATCGCAGCAGTTTACACACTCTTGACAATTTTTCAAATTAATTTTGTGATAATTTTCATTCGAGAAGCTGACCCATAGTTCCAACATTGCTACCTAGACTAGATACATATTGTAAGTCTAGATAATTATATCCTAACTAGTTTGGCTTCAGGTTTCAGGCTGAATATCAATATTTCACATACAAATACTGTAATTTGATTAACAGACACTAATTAGGTACTCGGCACTACCGATATTCAAAGGTAAGACCACTTGTTAGACTTCCAGGCTTCTGAGTTACGAGTACGACTAGGTACTTAGCGTAAATTTTATTGTCATTTTATATGAAAAAAGCAAAACGAAAATAAAATTATGAAATTATATATTTAATCAATCAAAGTATGTACCGTTGTTATCTATGCACTTTCGTCGTTTTATAGGTAGAGCATTGATTCCTTTGATGAAAAAAATATGGGAGTGAGAATCAAGAAAACACTCGTAACTAAACACGTTTTAACACTCACAGCGAATCCTGCCGCTAACTCTGATGTGGTTTGCAATGGATCCGCTGCCACGGTCACCTTAAATTTTTCATTGTCAACTAGGGTCCCCGCCCGTACACGGGGTTTGTTCTGTAGGTCAAAATTTCCAGAACGAAAACGTTGGAAACAAAAGCACACCGTGTTTTCTTTTACAGTACCTACCCATACACATCATTAATCCTTCGAGCCGTTTCTGCAGCGCTGATGCCATCGTATTCGTAAATAAAGCGATATTTTAAGTTTTCCATATTGCGAACAGAACGATGTCAAAGAAAAATAAAATGGCGCGAAAACAAATGAATCACTAAATTCGAAACAGAAATATACAAGTCTTATTTTGAAGTCAATTTGAATTTGGAATTCCTAAGCAAACGCCAGACATTTGAGATCAAAGTGGCGTCCGACAAAACGCCAATTTCATAAAAGTAAGGACCTAACACTTTAACCTTACTAAAAACATTTTATTTAATACGAAAGCTTCTGTTTTCCTTCGCAAGATTTTTCCGTGTTTATTATTGTCTACGGCTTCACAGACTAATTGGTAACGGGAGGTTGTAATTTAATAAGTTTGCACGAACGCATCTCAATACAACACCGACATCGTATTATCATTTTTCACAGTAACGTAAATATATGAGAATATCTCGTTACATTATTTTATGACTCACTTTTATATTCATGTTTACGGCTAAAGATAACGAAGAAAAATAAAAAGTAATTGCAGAACTTGAGTGGAAGTTGAACAAACGGACAATTTCGAAGTAGACCATTAACCAAGGCGCAATGTCTTGCTCCTAATACATTGTGTCCGTTTATTGTGACCTCACCTGTCCCTAGATTAATTGGTGGTAGGAAAGAACTGTAGGGGTCAACGTTTACTGGTTGTGTACGCCGAATTAAATGCTCTGGAAGAAAACAATCTGAAGGATCGCTGAGTGATGTGCGAAACTCATTAGAATGTTATTAGTTATCTTGTAGTAAATATGTATCTGTTCATTGAGCGTATGATTATTATCATTAAGACATCCAGGAGAATATTGTCTTTGCAGTTTTCTTTTGTTTGGTAATTAATGAGAGTTTAATTTAATTAAGAAATTATTAATGAACCAGTCCTAACCTTGTTATTTTTTCTCATCTTGAAATTCTGGTACACTCTGGGAAAGACGTTAGAAACCTTAGACCTTGAGCTTGTGGCGGCATCTACTTCGCCACATTCCAACTACGCGACACACTGACGTCAAGGAAAATCCTGCATCGCGCAAGCAGAGTTTACCGCGTGAGTAGCATATCAATCACAAGCCATAGATTAAGTTATAAAAATTCTCACTTTCAAATCAGATCCAAAACGTTTTAACGTTTACAAACACTTAATCAATCGGCACAACCGCAGAAGAGCTCGTGAAAACTCTGAAACTGTAAAATACAATTATCGAGTGATATATGACAGGTGTCGAAAACCGGACGCGGAGAAAGTTGAGCCGGAAGTCGGACCCCTAGCAAACTGGGATTAATCACGTCAAGCAGAAGAAAATAAAGTGAAAAAGAATAACATAACTAATGAACATCGTTGTGCAGTTATGCTCTTTGATTTTGTATGAATTTTTACATAAAAAAAGCGGCCAAGTGCGAGTGGGACTCGCACACGAAGGGTTCCGTATCGCCGTAGATTGATTTAAATTTTTAACTTTATTTTATTTTTTATTATAGCGGTTATATTAGTACACATTCTGAAAGAATTTCAAGTGTCTACCTATTACGGCTCAAAAGATACAGCCCTGTGACAGACGGCCGGACATCGAAGCCTTAGTAATAGGGTCCGTTGGCATCCTTTGGATACGGAATCCTAAAAATTAAGTACTATGAAACTAGTGAAACAGCTGATACGAGTAGGTACTTAAGTTTTAATGGTGACAGTTAAACGCACGCCGAGAAGTTTTCAGGATACTTCGCAGCCGGGTTTTTCTCCAACGTAATTAGCTATTTTAAACTCCTCCATAACGACATGCTTTTCATCTCCTTTAACACAAAAGGACGTTTTAAAAATTCCATTTTCTCTCTTAATTCGAGCCGTGAATGCAGTTCGTTTTTTACAAACTTTTTTTATTGTAGATGAGAAAAGATAAGAGAGGATGGACTTGGAAACTTGTGATAAATTAGTGAATGAAATTAATAGGTCCGTACGAAAAGTAGGGATGAGTGAATGGAATGAATGAAGCAAAGCGTATCGCAGCATGTGCGATAAGTCGAGATACGCGTAACCCCTGTTTGCAACACGCCCGCGCCGCCGCCGCTCAAATCTATTTAGACACGTTACGATATTCAATCTCTTTTGTATGTTTTCATTTCGAAGATCGAATTACCTTTGTAACCAATTTACGACACGGACTCGGTCACGTTTCCTGTCAGAAAAAAAAAATTTTTTGGAAATGGAAAATGGAAATCGTACAACCATACTTGATGTTCAATTTACTGAAAACAAAATTACGACAAGATTTTCCTCAAGGAAACTCTTGTAATAAAATGTATCTGTCATAATATATTAACACGTTGAAAGAAATAAATTTCACGGAATCAAGCCAAAACTCATTGAATTCTCCCATTTCTGTGAGGACATAAATCATCGTCAGTCGCACCTGACGGTGAGGACAGGATGAAAAATATAAAAACGTTCGAACCAGTATCAACAAGTTCTAATACTAAAGACTTCCTTGCGGACGATAAAAATGTTTGTTTGTCACCGTCGGCGATCGAAATAGTCACTTTTATAGAAGCCATCAAACTTTGATTGTTAGATCCGGTTGTTTAGATGGCGACCATAACTATAAGTTCGTGTTGTGAAAGCACGTTAAGGTTTTAGTGCAGGGCATTGCTTGTTTAGGGTCGGGAGAACATGTCTGACCTTTTGTTAGGCAAAGTATCAGGGAGCTTAGACGCCGACACCGTAATCTTACTTCCTATAGAGGCTCATTGTTCGGCGGTCTTTACTGCAGGGCTGTTGGTCCCCACTATGCGTCAACGGAACGAGCCTTGCATTGTGTGCCTAATATTATATAGGATTACGACTGTGGGTGGTGGAAGGTCTAAGAAGCCGTGTTCGCGCGACAAATCCTAATAGCGAGCAGGCCTGGCGGGACTCAGACTCGTCTAGACATAGTGCTTACACCCAGATTTATTATAAATCTTTATTCCCTCACGCAGTAAGGCTTCTTCCTGATTTTGCGTCTGTAACCTTTATTATATTTTCGTGGGAGGGCAGCGTATTTATGTTGAATTTATTTGAAGTATCCTAAATTAGACACCGGAAACCATACTAATGAAAAGCGATGAAAAGATGAAAAGTCGGTTAAATAAATCTAATTTATAAAGGTAATAATCAGAAAGCTTACCTGATACAAATCAAATTATGTAGTAATTTATCATATTACGTATTATTATTAAAAAGTATTTATATAAATAAATTGCGATGCTTCCTACAACTTCAAAACTACGCCATTATTGCTGAAATATTTAGGGCTCTACGGAAAATGTTCCGCTGACGTGAAACTACGAGAAAAAACTTGTGTTTCTATTTAAACTATTCACCGCTGAAACTTTTTACGTTACCAGATAGAAAAAATACCTTCAAAGGCTTCCAAACAAATCCCAACGGAGTTTCAGAAATAAGACTTATAAGTGAAATAAACAAAATAACAATATTGCGCCTGTAGTACCTATACACATTCCTGTATCGGTGGTCCGGTACCGGTCAAAATGTATGGAACCGACGAAAAATTTATATGCGCGGGGTACAGAATCATGTACTGAATCCATGGTAATAGGACGTAGTTTTCTGGTATCGGTTCAATCCACGCAACACATTGTCCAAAATGCAGTCGTGCCATTGAGACGAAGAAGATGAAGATGACAATAGGTTGCGCGTCGATGTTCCTGCCACTTTGTGTAGTAGGGTATACCTGCCCATATTTTTTAGTCTTGTTATAAGACCAAGGTGATTGAAATGAAGACCTATTTACAGAAACCCATAGGCCACGCCCCTATTCATTGGCTGGGATTGCCAAGCAGGTTGCAATCTGACGCTATTCTTGTGGACAGGCACAAACCTGTTTGTTATCGGTATTACGTAATCAATCATTATGCAATAATGTGTGAGTCTAGTCTATATTAATCATTCGGTTTTTTCTTATATCTACCTACTTATTATCTACTGGTAAACGGGGCTGAGGTTATGGTGCTTCGTGTCGGTCGTTTGCCAAGTGTGCAGAGTATAACGCGCGATAAATGAAGTATAAAAATAAGTAGTTCCGAAAATATAAATCTCAGCGCCTTCCCATTTGTTGCTGAATTTTGCTAATTACCTACACGCCATAGAGTCAAGTTGTGCGGCCTAACTGAGCGAGCAAATTAGTTCCACTAGTAGATAACAAGATTGTTTTAGACAAACACTACACTGTGTGACACAATTCCTAAATTGCTGTATGCTTAAGTGTCTTTAAAGAAACAGTCTGCAAATGCTTATAGTGACATCAAGTTACATATTTTGTTCAAAATCAGAACTAACGCCCCCACCTTTTTTCAATACAATTCCATTCAAGCGCCAAAAGATCCATGTATAGATCTCAAGAATATGTTTTTGAAGAACATTCATGTTACAGGTTTCGTTAGTTTTTTTTTTTCGAAACACCTAGAAGTCTGAGACAACAGTGTCTCAAGGTGCAAAGCAAAGGGTCTTCTTTCTTATCTGGACCAACCATTGCCTGACTTATAGTACTTCAATACCACGACGGATTTGCCTCTAAAAAATGCGCAAAAGAACTCCTGATGAGAAAAGCTATGACTAGCAAGGAACTACGAAAAGAAAGTTCATTCCCCAATCATTTACTACGGTGTAGCCGCTTCGGTTGCTGCGAGTGCTACGGCTCTCTAGGACTCCATATCTTTAAAAGAATTTAAATTACCTTCTAATTTAACTCGCACTATCTTCACGATCACCTATGCCAAAAAAAAAATAGACAAACTACCGCAGCTAAATTAAAACCACAGCCCAACCAAACAAACGTTCCCTTAACCGTTAAAACCGTGTATCGTAAACACGGTTTTAAAGCCCGCCATAATTACACAAGCTTCTAATTAAAAAGAGACGTACACTGTCCACAAAACATCTTAGCGTCACGACGAGTGCGAGTACTCGAGTACACACAACGTAATTACAGCGATGGCGTCAACATCGCCACGGATCAGCTTTCAACATGCTTCCCAAACGCTGTGCAAAGGCACTCGTGATGAGGAAAGCAAACAGCGCTTCGCTGTGAAGACGTTAATTCGTTATCTAATTAGGAATTGCCCTCGGCCGGTGCAGCGTGCGAAACGTGCGAAATGCACTAATGAACCAATAGCTCAACTTGTGAATATTAATAGTTATGTTAAATGGATTTGCTCTGTAGAGTACGGAGTTACGAACCGCTTGGGGAATAATTGATTCTATAATAATGTTGTTGTTGGAATTGGGTCGTGTTGTTGTTGTTATTGCTTCTGGCGTGTTCGTTGCGTCTTGCTGGTTAATTTTTATTTTGGCTGCTGTCTTCATAACAGATTCGTTTAATTTTATTGGTAGATATCAATTTCCTTGAAAACAAGCCAGCCTGATGGAATTTCCCATCGGTTAAAATGACGAACTTTTATATAAAGAAAGAAAGAAGAAAAGAAAAATAGGTTTAACCACTTCCGGAGATGAATTTTTAAAAATGCCACCTAGTGCTCAATTTCTTTTTTCAAGGAAGTCTTGCGTGTTTCTTTCTAGAGGCAGCGGTTAAGGCTGTGCGTTAAATGATAAATGATTTTATTTTGTAAGTAGGTTTGTACAAACACTTTTACACGTCAATCATATTTATTTAAAACTAGATGAGGTCGGCGTTTCCTATCCGACTAGTCTGAGAAGAAAGGTCGAAACAAACTCAGAGGTCACAGTCTCTTTTAAAGTCCAGACATAATTTTGGTCAGATCATATGAAGACCATGTAGGTCGTTGTCTGAGATGGTCTTTTGAGGAAAGAACCACACAGATTGAGAGGACCTGTCCAGTCAGTGCACGCATTTGTCAGAAATCGTGCAGCTCAACTCAAAACTTAAGGAGCTCAACGATTCGACGAACAATACCAAAGAAAGGACATTTGGGTAGGCCACATTAATTACTCAAACTGCCAGACCATGACAAAAACTAAGAGAACAGAGAGAAAAATAATATAAATAAAATGACCCACATAGTCTTCACATTCACTATAATTAAAATAATAAAATACTTTACACAGTAAGCAAATGTCATAGTATATATGTATATAAAATTCATTAATATCAAAGTGTATATAAAAAAAAAACAGATTTTACGTTGTCTGTCAGTAAATTAATTAATTAAAGATTTTTAGTAGAGAGGAAAAAATACATTATTATTATTAAAAGCCTGTCCTGAAAGATGTCCCACTGCAGGACAAAGGCCTCCCTACTCCCTTTCCACTTCTATCTGTTTAAAGGTACTGAGGACCAGTTCTTTTTGAAGGAGTCTAGCTCACCATTTATTACCGATCTCAAAACAAAATAACTAAGTCCATTCTAAAGCCAAACGAAACAATACTCACTCTAAAGGAAATCGTATTTATATAGAGGAAGCATCCAGCGAGGTACAAAAGGAAATTATGAACTAAACAGATTACGAAGCTAACGTAGCTAATTTCCTGGCACACTCACTATTTCCTGCCTTATAAGCTTGAAAAGAAATAAAATTAATGTTTAGCTCGTTGTGTTAAGAAATATGCGAGTGAAACATTTTTCGAGCGTATATTGTACGTGGTACGAGAAATTTCTTCATGTGTGCTTTGCTTTCAGGCATCCTGGAAGCTTAATAATTATTTTTGTACTTTAGTCAAAAGTATGTACTAAATGCAACAAACATCTTGTTTAACTGCTAACTTATTCTACAGACCACTTTTTATAAATAAAAATACAGGGTGGCAACGACATCGACGCGCAACCTGCTACCATAAATTCAGAACATGATTTTGAACCGCCCTGCGTAAAATTTTTTTTCAGAACCGACAAAAAATTTCTACGCTAGGGAGCGGCCTAGAATCATGATTCTAGGCCCCTCCCTAGCGTAGAAATTTTTTGTCTGACGCGCAAACTGTAACCATGAATCCAGCACATGTGCTGGATTCATGGTTACAGTTTGCGCGTCGATGTCATGCCACTCTGTATATTAAGTTTAGTTTCAGAAATAAATAGAAGATATTATAATAATGGTAATAATAACGTGCACTTAACGACCATTGTGCCGATAGTCGGGACAGCTAATGGCTTAATAGCCAAGATCCACGACCAACACCTGAGGAGGCTTTCGTTGGGCAGCTGGATCAAGGGCTTGATTCGGAAAGCGGTACTTCTGGACACGGCTCGCATTGGCAGGAGGTTCCTCTCTCTGGAGCCCTGACCACCGGTAGCTTGGATCCTGTTCCCGATGGCCGTGGGCTACTATTTTTTATATTTTTAAATATTTTTTTTATCTTTTTGTTTATAAAAATATATAAAAATGTAATTTATAAGTACTTAAATGAAATAAAGGAGGTAATAATAATAATGGTTAGAGTGTTTTACATTGTTATTTTTTCAAAATTACAAAAGAAAAAAAACAAATGAAAATTCTCCGTTAACTGTACCATTTTATTGGTGAAAATATTTTCTATAAGATAATTCACACAGCCTAGGCTAGAAATAGCAGTTATAACAAACTAAAAGCCTGAAAATTCTCTGAAATTGTCTAACACGACGCGCCGTAGACAGTAAGAATTTCTTAATAGAATTCTAGATGATAGTTTTAGTGGCGCAGTGTTGTGCGACATCACAGGGATTCCAAGCGAACTGCGAAATTCTAACCCTCGCGGCCCTTCGGCGGTACCATTCTACAACTCTTTGACATCGAATTTCGTACGTCTTTGATAAATTTAGAATTTAGTGAAAATTTATGCGATGCGATTTGCGTCCAAATTCCTAACTACCAGGGAACAGGAGGTACATAATTTATCAAAGAAACATTTTTTTTTCCTGGTATCGTTTGATACTCGTATGGAACGCTTTTTGCGTGGCTTTTGACATTTGTGACATGACAAGCGGAAATTGCAGAGTTATTTTCAAAACATATAGCGTAGAGTCATCTCAACACCTCTCTCCCTTGATTTTGTATACTATATATATATTATAATAATAGTATGTGTGTATATAACCTATTTATGTATTTGTGTACCTAGTTTTAAGAGCTTTTTCTATCATTGTCCCTCTCAACCAAAGCACCTGCCATCTAATCCCTTCACCACCCTTGATTGACTGGTAGAGAATGCCTAAGGCATTAAGAACGCCTTTGTACCTTTTTGTGCGAAAAATGTAAGTAAATAAATGTGTGTCAATATTCAGCCAAACCGAAAATTGATACAGATAGGTATACACATATACAGATAGGTATGTGTGCCCTTGTCGTCCACTTTTTTCGCTGTGGGATATGAATATACAGATTGCGAACGATGTCTTTTTGTATTGATGTTGGAAACAATTTTATATTTTATGGTGAATGTGGTTTATTTATAAACGCTGATTAAAGTTAAGAGACGTTTAAACGTCAAAAATGTGTGGTTTACGTTGATCGTTACTTAACTTTAAGCAATGTTTATAAATAAAGGGGTTTATTAGAAGACCCACCACGCGCGGGATCCTATATTTATACCACTAAATTCTATTTCTATACATTCAGATTTTATTTTACCTTACACTATTATCAGCAAAGGAAACAGTGTGTATTTTTCCTTTTCAAAGAATGACGCAAAGAATTTTCTAAACACATTTCCTGTCGCCGCACATCTTTTGCACTTTAAGTGAAACACACAGTGATTTGAACAGTTTTTCAATAGCTTGCCACTTTACATGAATAGAAGTTAACGTTGCAGCGAATCACAGGGGAAATTATCTGGAATCTAGTTGAATATATTAATGTACAGTGAGACGAATAAAATTATTTAAGCACAAAATATGTGATGGGTGGTCCGACGGTTTTATATGTACACCTGAACTTTTTGGTTGGCTTATGAAAAGGTTTAATGTGTTTATTTATTCGTAGTTCGTTATATCTATTTTATTATACGGGATAAACAGGGTTGTTTGTGTTGTTTAAATAATGTTTACATTTTTTTTTAGGATAATGGACATCGACGGCGAGTACATCGAAGATTTTTTAGGATTATCTATTGCATCAATTGGGTGGGAAACAGATTATTACTAAACGCTTTCAGTATGTTTCGTTATATAATTATTCATGATACATCGTCAAAGTCGCGGGAACCACCTGGATGAGAGACGCACGGAACCGGGAAGTACGGTAGAAGAAAGCGGGGCCTTATACCCAGCAGAGGGTGATTCCGGACGAAATGATGATGATGATGTGTATTGTATCGAGAACTAAGTACTGAAGCAAGCACACAGCAATCCTTATATCTATCACATTCTACTTTCCACACCTCACAAGATATGCCAGCACTTTTATTTCCCCATTCGCAAATAAAAGGAAAACAAAAGAAAAACTCGACATTTCCAATCGAATAAAACAAAACGAGCCCGTCAAATTGCGTTAGCCGTATTCAAATAGCGCACACTGCCACGAGACGTTAGAAGTTAAAGGGGCGACTCGAGTATTTTCCCTAAAGATTAAACTTACGGAAGTCGCGAGTCAATCTGCTCGTTTCGCCGCCTGCGCCGCGTCCGGCGCTGACTTGTAAACGATCCTCCGCTTTTGAGCAAATGCAACGGGAAATATTATCCCCCGAGACAATAAAGTTGCCACTAGCTTTAGCCGGGAAATTAACTGCTTAGCTGTAAGCTGAGCTAAATTACAGCTCGCCCCGGTTAGCCTTTTGTTTATGTTGAGTTAGATCTTATTAAGGCACTACGCGTAATTCCTTATCGCAGTAATGGACATTGTACGTGAATCCGGATAAAGCGTTTAACATTTTATTTCAAGGGATTTATTGGGTGTTAATGGACGTTAATTACTGGGATGGCGCGTTAATGGACGGAACGTTGAATATTTAAAAAAATATCGCTTGATTTTAGAAAATAAAAATGGAATTTCCTCAAATATACTGCTTGGTTTCGAGAATTTCTACATTACGAAAGTTCAACCTGTGCTTTGATTGACACTTCATAACGCAGGTAACTGCATAGTTATCTCACTTGTCTGTACAAAATTAAGGCCTTCCCCTAACTTCGCGACTCTGCGATCAGGCGAAGTATGGAACTCGCTGTTATGTAGCGCACAGCTTCATATAAAGTGTAAGTACCTAATAGAAATAAGCATTTCACTTTCGCCGAAATGTCAACAAAGTCGTGGCCAAAATTAGGAGCAGCTTTAATCTATCTTGTAACTGCGTTGTAAAGCCTTTCTTTTTCATTAAAGTATATAAAACACATAAAGGGAGAAATTACACGTTGTAGACAAAAAAGGTAGGGCTTAAGGCGGTCTGAAACTAAGGCATGGATCAAGCTAAAGATATATTGGAGCAATAACTCTTGCTGGTAAGTAACTGGACACTAAATCACAATTTGTACTAGGGACAAAAATTATTCAATGAAGCAAAAAGATCATCACGCCATCTTCGCCGTGGTTTACCTCGACAACGGCGGGCTCTAATGTTACTTCTATTTATTTCTAAAACTAAACTTATATAGGCGCCATCTCCACGGGCGAGAAAATCGCGGCGATAGTCATGCGGTGCCTTCAAATTATCGTCGCGATGATATCGCCGTGTGGAGATTGATTCATAGAGTTTCTATTGAATTTGATGGCACGGCGAGACTATCGCTGCGAATGTCTCGCTCGTGGAGACGGCGCCTTACAAGGTGACAGGGACATCGACGCACAAACTGAAATCATGATTTCAGCACATGATACTAAGCGAAGAAATTTTTGGTCGGTTATCATAAAGAATATCACCTGTTTCATATAAAAGTGGCATCCCTACCCTTGACCTACGCGGTCGAAATGTATGGAGCATCAATTTTTTTTTAATAACCGCCGATAAATTTCAATGTAGGGTGTTTCACAATCATGTACTGAATCCATGGTAACAGGTGGCGCGTCAATGCCACCCTGAAGGATGCTAATGTGATTTTATTTATTTTTTTGGGGACAGCAAACAGTAGTGTAATCATTTTAATGCACTACATTAAACTCTGCACTACACTACCACTCTGCACTACATTACACTGTACTACATTAAACTCTAGAAATTATGCGGTATAGGTATCAGAATCTTTAAGGTATAATTTAAGGTACCTTAAAAAAAATCCCGAAATGGTTAAATTTTCTGTTACAGACACTGTGAACCCGTAAGTCCTTTAACACGATAACAGAAGACTAATTCTCGTAATTGAAAATGTTCAAAATCTAGCCGCAGTGTCATCTTAGTGTCAAAAACTTGTCAAAATGTATGGAAATTAGAGATATTTTTGACAGATTGAGACTGAGATCAGACTGTGAACGTTCTTAAAATTACGAGTATTGCCCCTCTAAGGTTTGTGATAATTTTATTCTCATAAGAATACAAAATTCACTTACATGAGAATATTTAAACTATAACATAAGTCGATATCGTTGAGAGTTTTACAAAAACAAGACATTAGTATTAAAATTATTTTGAGGGTAGATTAAAAAAATAATAATAAACAACTCAATTTTCGCTTGATACACGGGCTCAAAACATAAAAAACCTACTCTTTAATTAAAAAAAGATTCTGGTCTTGAAACTTTCAATGAAACTTTCTTCTTTGATGATTAACACAAGTCGCATAGCGTGTTTCTATTGTTCAATGACCTTCCCTCTTCAATTAAAATTACAACAGTCCCTTAGCAACTCGCAAAATTAATACCTTGAATTCCATTCCATCACACGTCAAACATGAAACAAATAACTAACTACCTATATACAACTTAGCACCTGCTATACAATACCTAATGTATTACGCTAGTTATGAGAATAACTAGTACCGCGAGGTATGCCTGCAACTATTCAGTACCGGGTACCACATCGTTCGTACCGAATAGTTAAGGATCTGTATGAGGTAGATGGAGCTAACTTTGCGATTTCACACCCGCCAGCCGACGCCAACTTTGTCGTGATGGCCTGTGTAACGACGCGTCTACACAGTTGCTGTATCACGTGTGACTTGATTAAATCTGCTTGTATTGAAGTTGTGGAACAGGCTTAATGATAGTGTCATCAGTGGAAGTTTGGCGGTGTGGCGGTTAATTTGCATTGTGATATTAAATTAGTAGACTGGATTATCTACAGGTAGATAACTACCTAGTATGTTCTATCATGTAAGTACTTACCTACTAGGTTTCTACGATGGATTTCAGACATGAAGTAATCAGAGAAAGAAAGTGCTTCTGGTAATCTTAAGCCTAATTTACTTAAGTGTGTTCATCCCCTAATTGCGTAACACACTCAATCACAATCAGAATAATTTTGAAGGATGTTGCTTATCCATTGCTGCATATGTTCGAAACATTTTTATGCTCGACAGTGTAATGACGCAGTGAATGTGGTTGAACTGTCAAAATTAAAGCCATTGCTACTGTCAGTGTGCTACGCAATTAGCCCGCAGCTGGGTTTATGTTGACACTATTTGTAATGACAGCTATAAACTTACAAATGACAACAAACTTTTGACTCCAGTTATTTCAACGCAAGTAACTTTAGGCGGTAAAATAAAGAATGTCACGCAACGATAATGTGAACAGGGCTTTATGTAAAAATATACAATGTAAATGTCAGTAACATTCTCGGGAGAATTGGAAACAAATGTTCAGTGTCACGTACTCTGTGGAAACTAATGATATTTGAATGTGTATGGCTACTGTAAATTCTGAAATATACTGAAATTATTAAATGTGTAAGGTATTCAGAGATGAGATTTGGCGCATTCGATTTATATCAGGAAATGTTAAAGGAAAAGAGCGATCGTATAGATAGATAGATTTTATTAAGGGATGGGAAGCTATAGGGTGGCAGGGACATAGACGAGCAACCTGTTACCACGGACATACATGATTCTGAAACCGTTAAAAAAAATTTTGCTGTTCCATACACTTTGACCACGTAGACTACTTCCATAACTTTTCTATGAAACAGCTGATAATCGACGAAAAATTTCTATACTAGGGGGTAGAAATATGTGCTGGATTCATGGTTTTAATTAGGGCCTCGGAGTCCCTGCCATCCTGTATTTTTTTAAGTTTTGTAAGACTTGCAACAGCATTATATTATAGCTAAAGAAGTTTGAAATATAAAGTTGGTGAAACATGTGTAAGTTTTAAGTCTTCGACAGACTATTTAAAGCTTGTTACTTAAATAATGAGCAGTGGTGGCCCAGTGGTAACGGCTTGTAGGTCGTAGGTTCGAACACAGACAGCAGGCGCTTTACTTTGTGTAAATTATTTCATCACCATCACAACATTTAACATCACCGTTTTGAGAGCACTCAAAACGGTGAAGGAAAACGTCGTGAGGAAACCGGCATGTCCTAGAAAAAATTCGAAGACATGTGCCATCTACCAACCCGCATTGGGCCCGCGTGGTGGATTACGACCCACTCGCTCTTACAGAGATGAGGCCTGTGTCCCAGCAGTGGGAATACTATAGGCTGATAACGCTGTACTTAATAATAAAAGTTGTTTTTGTATGTAATAGTTTACGAAGCAGGAACATATCATGGCTTGTTTCAATGTTCCAGCAGTGGGAACATTACAGGTTAATTATGTTACTTAAATACGAATAAGGAAGCTTTGATTCCAAATCAGTTCACTACCCTCAAAAACCACGTCCCTAACTTCAATTAATACCTCTAACGCTTGCAATAACTTAAGCTAAGTACAGTTTGCGGCACAATCTGAGACGCATGTACCTTAAGATTTGTGTTATTCCCTCTAAACATAGGTCTCCGGGGCGTTGTTTATGACTAGGGTCCGAACATAAATCTAACAAGACTTCTAGCAGCCACCCTGGTTGCAAGGACCCTTAACACTTCCTAAACAGTCGCGTTATGGAGACAAACATGGGTCAACTGTTGACCCTAGCCTGCAGTGTTGCCCTGTTTGCGTTTAATTTAGAACATTGCTTAATTATATTTTATAAACGCCTTGGATACCGCAGGGTTAGACCCTAGGTCCTGTAAAGACGTGTTTACTGTTTGTGAAGGTACTTAAGTATAGGGTTAAAGTGGGTAATAACTTCAGGTAGGGTTTATTTTAGTAATCAAGGACTTGAGTAACTTTGGAGTATATAAATGTATGCAAAGTCTGTCAGTTTACATTGTAATATTTAATGAAAATTTAGATACAAATAAGTAAAATTGAAGTCTGTAATGTAAAATAACAGCTCTTTACTAAATGCATATGAAAATATATAAGGTAATTATAGCAAAAAATCTTGTTATTTTTATTTTATCTGTCTGTTTTGGTTAATCTCCGAAATGGCTGGACCGATTTTGATGCAATTTGGTATGGGGATACTTTAAGCCCTGGGGAAGGATACAGGCATACTTTTTATCGACATAACACGCTGAGGAACACAGCACAGCTAGTTTAATATAAGCTTGTAATGAGTAAAACAGTTTTTTTTTTCTGTTGCAGTTAATAATAAATACCGTTACTAGTCTGTTTAATATTGCGTTTCAAATAAAAAGTAGGAAACTCAAGCTAGGCACTCATTCGAAAGACTTTCAGAGAAGCTTCAATTACAACTAACATCACATAAATGTAAATATGTACTTATATGTAGGTAAATGATGGAATTGTTTCCAGGAATACATAAATGAGGGATCCGACAAACATTTAGATATATGTGATCGCGCTTGTTTTTTAATTAGTGTTTATTGTTTCTCTACAGGCTTTTGTTAATTAACACACAATAATTATGTTTCCTGGAGCGGAGTTTTGAAAATTTGTTTCTTAGAAGAAGTTTTACGTTCGTGATTAGTCGTATAAAATTATTAATTACAAGTTTTTATTTTCAGGCTTTATCATTTCCTACAGATGCGTTGTGTGTGGTAATAATTTTACTTTTACTTATTAATAATAGGTACCACCTAATCATTTAAAATTGTCTAAGAGCTGGCTTTGGCTGGGTTGGCTTCGGCCGCTGGTACGCCTTCCAAAGGTCCGGGACGCCAGGGTCCCGAGATATGTCAAAGACAAAATATAATAGGTAATAATAATTTAAGAAAAAATAATTTATTGTCATAAAAAATGTGTATAATCAAAATGAAGCCCTGACTCCTGCGCAAGGTAACAACACCTGTCCAATCACAGGCACGCACCGCACCGTGGGTGTATTACGCCCACGCATAGCACAACTGCAGCATGAGGTCCTGGGTGACATACCCGGGTCGGGCAAAGTGTTACTGGGCTTTTCCAGATCTGGAATATCTCCATAGCAGCCCGGAGTCTTGATTTATGCCCGGTTAGTGTCAATAGTCTATTACCCTCTTTTACACGGGACTTGAAAAATCAGTGGTGAAATGTGGGTGTATTATACAGGGTGTAAAAAAACCTATCACATGGCCGTCAACTACGCATTCTTTACATCAAACTAAGTAACATTTCACAATTTTTTTTATTTTATTTAAACGTTGCCCCTCACTTTGAATTTCTCCTGTATCGTGGGCGCGTTTACAAACATTTAAACTCACATACACAAACAGCCAGACCCGG
The DNA here is from genome assembly GCA_947507525.1 of Apamea epomidion. NCBI lineage: Eukaryota > Metazoa > Arthropoda > Insecta > Lepidoptera > Noctuidae > Apamea > Apamea epomidion. Next base: position 9,860,822 of record OX382232.1, read on the forward strand.
AACAACTACTTGTAGGCCATACAAATATTCATTCCGTGCGGGAATCGAACCCGCAACAAGCAACGCAGCCGTCAATCGCTTAACCACTGTGCCAACCGTGTCGTCCGCCAATTGCTGGGGGACGAGTTATGTTTCGTGTGAAAATTTGCTGTTTGCGGTAGTGTACAATGTAACACACGCAAAACATTGTGCTTATGGTTGCATGCAACGGTACAGGGGTCGTGGGGTTATTTAAAGTTGTGTTGCAACATTAAAAACTTGTTTTCGTAAAAAAACATCAGTAAAACTTTGACCTTCAATATCTCCATAGCCAGAAGGTTACAAAAAAAAATACAATGACGGGAAGTACAAGTGACTCGGATTCCCTACTTGATTTCGAAAGTTGATGATTCGATTTTTATGATATCGAACATGGTGTGTCGGTAATACAGTTGTACGATGTTTTACTCCATCGATGCTTTATTGGTGCGATATAACGTTTGTGCGAAAAACCCTACAGCGATTGCTCATTAGTTCGCGAATTTATTCGACAGTATGTCGGTTCGAAACGCCTACTGTTGTTCGTGACATTTAATTACTTAATAATCTTATTTTGCATTATAGACGTTAAGGAAATACATTAAATACCATACATATCTCCACGTCTATTTTCGTAAAATGAGGTAGACAGGTAACAAATTCACCACGTTTAGCTGTGGCATGGACCAAAGATAACGTAGACAATATCAGAGTCCGGTTGCTAGCCAATCGCCTGATATCCTCAAGAGCCAAAACTGTCATACCTCAATCGTCTATTTCAATATGCACGGTAAAGAAAGAGACTGGGGCACTCTAAGTTTTTTTTTTTAATCCTCCTGCTTCCGTTTGCAAATACGTAAAATAAATTAACAACACCTTAAATACTATACAAATACAATACAAAATAACAAATAAGTGACTTCATTAACTGTCTTTTTACCCCCGTTATGTACACCTTTGCCGACCCTTAGGCACAGGCGTGATTTTAAATTATTACATACATTATCTTAATTATATTATTTGTCAATCCGTCCCCGCAGTAGTGGAAACTTGTCAGCTGCTATTACGCTCACCATAGTCGCCCTTCCGGGCGCCATGACTTTCCTCAACTTACAATTAGGCATGTACTTTGGAATGGATCCATCCATCTCTCTAAACTTACTAGTGAAAACGGCTCTTCTACAATGTTGGAGAGATTCTGGATGAGCTAACTTGTAGGCTGTACTTTAGGCTTGTAATTCTAAGGGCCGGTTGTTTCGAATGGTTGGTTAAGGTAACATACGTACGTCAAATAACAACGATTACGGACTTTTTATTATTTGACGTACGGCAAGGCTATAATTTTCTAATAATTTGAAACAACGCTTTTTGACTTGACGATAGTTAGCGCTATTTTTGACGTAGGTAAACGCGTGCGTCATGTGGACGTCAACCCGCCCTTAGATGAAATGAATGTTTATTTAATAAAACTTTTGACATTACGGGGCTTACTTATAAGCGTTGGTTAAAGTTAATATACGTTTAAACGTCAAAAAAAATGGTTAAGAGTCACTAATTTTTACTTAACGTTAAGTTCCTTTAGTTATTTACTTTTTATTTTATTCTACGCAACTAAATCACCTATTAAATACAAAACACCCATTAAGTAAACTAAACCAAACAACAAACTATGTTCTTGCTAAATATTTGAGCGGTAATCCATGAGGTTTAAAAACACGATAATATGTGTGTTTTAACTTGGCTAGAACCTTTTCGTTTTGAAGAATAGATAAAATAAGATTTATTTTCTCACCACAATATTACAAAATACATATTACATGGTATCAGAGTCAGACAAAATTTTAATATTGTGGGAGACTAGTGCTTAAACTGAGCTCTAGGCCTGTATTTCAGAACACCACGTCTCCGCCCTTTTACAAAATGATACATTTTATTACTTGTACACTGACAACCTAAAAGATAAAAAATCAACACTATAAAAAGATTGGTTGGAGGTTTGGATATTTCTTGAATACATCTCGGACACTTATAATTTACGGTGAAGACAAAAATTATGAAGAAGCCTACTGCGCGTTAGCTTCTTCCTTTACTATTAGGAAGAAGCTAACGCTAATCAACTGAATAAGACTAAGGGAAAGGAAAACACGAATTATTATTTGAATGCAACATAAAAAAACTGTAATTTAGTATTTAATAAATACTACTACAGTACCTACCTAACTTAACTAAACATTATCTACCAACAGCAAAAAATACTCACAAGCTCTTCACCTCGTAACATAATTATGCGTCCCCCATTGGCTGCAATTAATTTTATACTAGCTTAATTAGCACGCTAGACGGGTGGCTGGAGTCTGGACACACCTTCACGCAATTACCTTAACATCGTCAATGCATGTACCGTACACGATCGGAAAGGAAATACCTTAATCAGCCGGTGTTTAATCCACAAAATAAATAGCTATAGTCTGTTCCAAAAAGTATCTAATGAATGTGTAAACAAACCCTGTTCAGGTGAACTTCTAACGCAATCATACGCTAAAGGGAATCAGTAACACATTCGTATCTATTTAGAAGATTTAAACTTTATATCTCACCAATTTTCCAACAATTAAGTACCTATTTTTTGAAAAAGTGTGTAGTAAGCACTTTCATCATTTTACTTTATCAGCCTATAATGTTCCCACTGCTGGGACACAGGCCTCCTCTCGGTGAGAGGGAGTGGACCGTAATCCACCACGCGGGCCCGGCATCCGAATTGCGTAACCTCCAATCAATCCCAATCTGAAAAAAAAAACCCCGGTACGGCCCACCTTCGGGATCCCAACTGATGGTAGGAGGGGTTCACATCGGCGTCGAGAAGACGATGAGATACCTGGGTCTCGTCCTCGACAGCCGGTGGAACTTCGTCGAGCATTTCCGACGTTTGGCCCCCAAACTGGAACGGACCGGGGCCGCCTTAAAGCGGCTCCTGCCCAACCTGAGGGGGCCAAACGCCTCCTGCCGGAGGCTTTACGCGGGGGTCGTGCGGTCCATGGCCCTATATGGGGCCCCGATATGGGCGCATTCACTGCGGCTGAGAGCCGCACACTACCTGAACGCGCCCCAAAAGGTGGTAGCCATAAGGCTTATCCGGGGATACCGCACGATCTCGGGCGAGGCAGCAAGCCTCCTTGCCGGACTGCCGCCATGGGATCTGGAGGCGATAGTCCTCGCGCGCCTATATGATTGGCGCGCGGAGGCACTACGTCGGGGGGAAACTCCGCACCCGCGGCAAATCGCAGCGGAGCGGACAGACCTCCGGCGCGGTCTCATGGCGGAATGGAAGGCGCGACTATCGCAACCCAGCGCAGGGCACGCCACGATAGCGGCGGTAAGACCCCTCTTTGAGGAGTGGCTAGAGAGGCGTCACGGCGCTCTCACCTACCGCCTGACGCAGGTCCTCTCCGGACACGGATGTTTCGGGAGGTTCCTGCATATCATCAGGCGGGAGGAGACGCCCGGGTGTCGCCACTGCGAGGATCGCCCAGAGGACACGGTGGAGCATACGGTGGAGGTCTGCCCCGCTTGGGCAGAGCACCGCCGTGTCCTCGTAGAGGCGATCGGCAGCGGCGGCGACCTCTCGCGTCCGGCCCTGGTGCAAGCCATGGTCCGGGGCGAGAGGGAGTGGGAGGCGGTCACCTCCTTCTGCGAAGCAGTCATGCTAGCGAAGGAGGTGGCGGGATGGGCGAGGGAGTGATCCTCACGCCTCAGCCGCCGAGGGAGACGCTCCGGGCGTCGGGAGCCGCGTGACGACTCCCGGCCACCGTAGGCGCGGGCCTGCGGGCGGAGAGCAATGGGTAGCTCTCCGTCCGATCAGGACCAGGCCCGTGCCGGACGGCGTGTTTGTGTTCCACGCGCGCCTCAAAGAGATGTCAGCGTAGTTGACGGGGCCCGACAGGGCCGAAGCCTGCCGGGGTAGCGGGATCGTCCGAAAGGGTTACCGCTGCCCTGGTACATAAAGGGCTAAGGAAGGAACACGGGTGGGTTTTAGTCAGTAAGAGTCTGATACTCCCTTCTGCTCCACCCAGAGCGGGAGGGGTCATTTGATGATTTCCCATCCTGAAAAAAAAAAAAAAAAAAAAAAAATCCCAATCTGAATCATTTTGAAGGATATTGCTAATTCATGGCTTCAAATGTTGGAAAAATATGTCTGCTCAACAACATAAGTAACGCAATGAATGTTGTTGAACTGTCAAGATGAAACCCATTGCTACTGAACGCACCTGCCCCAACTGTACCTGTACTGCACCTGCAAATGCACCTGTTACGCAACTACCCCGCAGTGCGGGTTGGAAGATGTCACATTTGTGTTTGAATTTTTGGTTCTAGGACATGCCGGTTTCCTCGCGAGGTTTTCCTGCGCCGTTTTGAGAACAGTGGTGATGAAATAAATTACACAGAGTAAGTAAAGCGCCTGTCTGGATTCGAATCTACGAGTTACAAATCGTAAGTTATTGTTTTATTTAAATAAATTATTAAATTGTAATTGACAAATCATCGACGAAACGGAAAATATCTTTAAGATGATTTAAAATTTTAATTGCGGGTTTATGTAGTCAAAAAACAATCAATTACTTAATTTGTGGCACTACAAATTGGCATCCACGCGTACGTTTTCCGATCCATTTATTTACATTTTCATATTCAGATACTTTTGAACAACCAACAACAGACCATACACACCATATATTGAACATTTTAATTAAACCATTGAACTTTCGAGTCACAATAGAAAAGCCATTGTGGCCTGTTCTACCGTTGCATAAACCATTTGACACGTTAAATTCCAATCAGAATTTCTATTCAATTTCTAGTACAATTTCCAGTCTATTGTAAACGTCATTTCAATTTAATTGCAACCGTAATTTCTATTGCTGTGTTTTTCTTGTCATTTCCATGTAATTCCTATCGTCACTACCGTGTAAATCTATACGAATATTATGAAGAGGTAAAAGTGAGTTTGTATGTAGGGGGTAATCTTCGGTACTACTGAACAGATTCCGAAAATTATTTCAGTGATGGGAAGCTACAGTATTGCCGAGTGTCATAGGATATACTTTATGTTAAAACAAGAAAGGACATCATTCATTTCGTACTCAAAATTAAAGTGCCGACCAAAAAAAAAGTACGGCTGTCTTATGGGAAATGGAAATGACCTCTTGAGCTTTTTTTATTATTACAACGAAAGTCTACCAAACCCCGGCTGCTATTTGACATTGAAAATGCAAAAAATTATACTTTAATTTTTGGGTACAAAATGTACGACACTTGAATGTCCTTTCACGCGGACGAAGTCGGAGAAGTTAATTTTTAATATAATTAATTTTTATTGGCATACGTCATTTAGCGTCACTTCCGTGTACCTAAAGTCTATTTCATTTCCAGCGTTATTCGTGGTATTCCATTCAATTTCTATCAAATCGAACCAAAAAGTCGTGTATAACTCTGTAATATCATGTGAGTCGTGTTTTTCGATAAATACATCGAAATAAAAACGGTGTTAATGGGTTTTACGGCGCCACGTTAACAGCATTTACGCGCTCGTAAGAGTCGAAAGTAGGCGATAAGCTTTTACTTATAAATGTGAATGCGATACGCTGTTATTTTTGTCACCGAGTTTATTTTTTTGAATTTTCATTTTGGTCTGTGAAGCCTGAAACAAACAGAACTGATTGATTTTTCTTTTGTTTGTATTGTTATTTTCTGTTTTGGAATAGAATAATATTTCAATGGCGGTGGACTCTTAACACTAAGGTAGGTTCATAGATATCCGAGTAGGTTCTCAAGTTTACTCACTGAATTACACCAAGGTATTTTTAAAAGTAATCGTCAAATCAACAAATCGACCGACCGACCGACCTTTTGCTAAGGCAAAAAGCTCTCATTGCATTCAACCAACTAAATAACTGCCTGATTTTTATTTTATGTGTTTTGCAATTTCTATTTTGGACTATGATAACATTTCAATGGCGGTGGACTCTTAACACTTCTCTTAACAATTTGAGTGCCCAAGTGTGTATTGGGGTGTGTTTGTGGGTGTGTGTAGTGTGTGTGTGTGTGTGTGTGTGTGTGTGTGTGTTGTGGTGTGTGTGTTTGTGTGTGTGTGTGTAGCATTGATTAATAAAAACTGTCATTTTTTTAGGCATCAAAACACACATACGCTCATTGTTCACTTTCAGCGACCCTATACGAATAGGGTCTTACCATCGCTCGGCATAATGCTAACATTATGCTGAGTGATGGCCGTCTTGCGAGGATGTGACGCATGTTTTCTCCCAACTTGTTTTTTTTTTGTGTTGTCATGTTTGCCGCAAATAAACGTATTTTCTTTATTTATTTCTTTCTTTCATTTCATTCAGCCAAAATCGCTCAATACTAAATTACCGAGAAACGTTCAAACGCCATTTCCATAAACTCTAAGTCAGCGTAAGCGACAGTGGGAACGTTTTGATTGCGGTGGACCGCGCGTCTCTCGTAAACCTGCGAACTTTGGATAACGACGCCGCTGCGTAATTACTGCGTTTTCTTTAATTTAATCACGTCATTCAAAGGAAAGGCGACGAATAAAATTATGTTATTTGTGTTTTGTCGTCAGTAAATTCAATTTGGCATTAAATGTCAATGATTGCGTGGTTTTGTACAGGAGTTTCCAAATAATTCTTAGCACCTATAATGTGACTAAAGCTTTTCTTAATAGTTTACGTACTTAGTCAAATTTTGAATGCCTACCTACCCAATTAATATTACCAGTTAATTTGGTATATTTTAAGGATCTCTGAACTAAGTTATACAGAGTGGTAAAAAAATCTGCTGTTTCATAGAAAAGTGCAATACCTACGCGGACAAAACGTTTGGAACTGCAATTTTTTTTCTTTTCCTAACCTATGTAAATCTGAACCGAGGGGTGCCGGGTGTTCAGAATCATGTACTGAATCCATGGTAACAAGCTGCGCGTCGATATCCCTTTCACTCTGTATTATGGCTGGAAGCAAAAGGAAATCTATTGCTTCCACTTGAACTGTACACTGCCTACAGTGCCTATTACTAACTCTCAACATAACAAGAGCTTACGGGTAGCTATTACCATGTACTGTAAGTATATTTATGATTGTTCCAAACAATTAGCATAAATGCATGGAAAAGTAATAAAATAACTAACCTGATGACGTGGCGCAATATTAATACTAGGCTGCTAGCCACAGATAACCAAATACGAGCGGCTCCCCCAACTCTGCATTTAATATTAAAGATTTGCAAATATCATAGCCAGAGTACAGACCGAGTTCATTTGCTCCCCCTTGCAGTAAAGTCGCGTACACACTAGACGCATCCGTGTATCCGAGATATCGATCTAACAAGCCGCATTGTGCGATAGCGTCTCCGAAATAACCACAGGCGTAAAGTATCTGTCACATCGTAACTCTGAGGAACATTATTGCGACACCGCTGGTGTGTTCTTGCCTTATTGCCGCGCCCCGGTGGAGTGCAGCCACAAATAACGGCGGTAGGGACGCATAATGTTTTATTATACCCATTTTATAACCGCAAGAAGAATGTAATCTCCTTTATTTACTGAAGAGAGTGCAAGTGAAACGGCTTGTTGTGGCAATAAACGGAAGTATTGACGTTGTTTTGGCAAGATTAAATCATTTTTTGTTTCAGTACTCGTAAAATCTGCGGTATTTACAAAGACATTTACATGGGTATTAATTTCCCTAGCCATCTGTTAATAAGTCAAGGTAGAGAAAGTGCACGAACATTTCAATCTTAAAATTCCTTCACAAATGTTAGGTGAGCTAATTAGTAAAACAGTAGGTACTTTGTTCTACGACTGTAGAAAGAACGCCTACGACTTATTAACCCAATTATAATTGTGAAGTCTTCTTTATCTAACATGAATCTAATAAAGAACTTAATAAAAACGTACTTTGACTGAGATTTTGTCGCGAACTCGTTCATTTCACGCCTGTTTCCGCCAACAATATGAATATTTTTTGCAATATAAAAGCATGGAGTTTATTCTAAAGACAGAAAAATAAACGGACGGAAAAGAGAACTGCCGCTCGCTGTTCCCGCCGACTCTCTATTATTTCGTCGTCTAATTTTCTGCAGCTGTAAACGGGCACTTTAAAAAGTCGCATAGTTTTAAAGTTCGCACCTGGCTGGCTCTGGCGCCAGTCAAAAGATCATTGTTACATTCCAGTCGTCAAACGCCCTCGAAACGAGAAAGCAGGGGCAAATTGTACGGTGCGACGGAGTCACGGTGAAGGAGGCCTTTCATACCCAGACGTAGAGACTGTTTCAAAATTACGACCCCGCGCTTTATGATGTGTGAAAACGAGGTCTCGACAAAAAAGGGATTTATTTAAAAAAATAGTCGAGTTTAAGTGGGAATTAATGTTCTATGGCATTATTAATATGAGTTAGGGGGTTGCAGTTCGGTAATGTCTTTTGAAACTTTGCTAAATCTCACAAAAATGGGATTTAAACTCGGTCACCGTTAGGCCCTTTGTACACGGCACGGTTTCTTTACGGTACGTGTCTATTAACAAGCTACCATACAACACTGTCGAACCGTGCCTACACTCGGCGTATAAACCATGCAGTAGAAAAAACGTGTCGGTCAACAAGCTTCCGTAGTGATCCATATAAGAGTGACGTTTTGCCTACACATGGTGAACAAACCGTAGCTTTTCACGGCAAGAAAAACGTGTGTGTACAAAGAGCCTTATACTTTTCCCACTTTTTGCTACCGAAAATGGACCTTTACTGTCATCTTAATTCACAGCCTCTACTAATCCAGTGCCGAATATTACCCTCTTTTCATTAGTGTCACCCATCAAACCTAGGCCTTAAACATGAGATTAATTCGTTGTCAGCTAAGAAGACAAATTCAGAAAATATCCAAATCAAATATACAAATCAATAATACAAAATTCTCCTAAAAATAGCCAACCATTATTCAGCCACTATCCCTGTAAACACTGGAAGTTTAAGTGACAACATTTAACTTTGTCCGACAAAATAAGCATTATGAAGTGAAACAGTGGGAATAAAAGTAAGTTTTTGCGCCGTTTGGAGTTTTTTGCTCGTATCACATGGACGCAATATGTCGTCGACGGCCTTTCCAGCTGCCGCGCTGAATTTATATTTTAAATGCAAACCATAAATATGCGCATAAAAGGATCCCATTTGATTTCATTAAAACATTCCTGTTTACAAATCAGGACACCGATTTTAGCATAATTTTGAAGTTCGATAAAAATTTTGGGTTTTATATACTTGTTACGGTTACCGCTTAGTTTATGGGCTTTCCGCTTGCTTTAACTTATCGGTTCTACTACATGTTCACTAAATCAACCCTTAATATTGTAACGGAATAAATGTAGGAACGAAAGAATGGCGAAGTAGATGCAACTATGTCTTTAACCATATCTATTCTTACCTATTTTACTACCCGACCCGACAGACGTTGTCCTGTCCGCTTTTCAATAATTCATACAAACATCCGATCGAGAAAAAGGACGTTCAGTTTTTCCCGAATTTGAAAGTTTTCCGCGAAACTATTCAATTTTTTTATTCATATAATAAAAACCTACCTAATTCGGAGTGTTAGGAACAATTTTAAACAAAAAATAGTTAAATCTGTCTATACTTCGACTTTTAATTGTATTCAGTAACTTGACAGTTGAAGGGTTACCAGATTTTGACCAAAAAATGATAGTGAGGTGGTGCAAAAATTAACGAAATTGAATGAACTTAAATAATGTACTTAAATGCAACTTTTTATTTTAAATTTAATAACTTGTCTTAAAAACACGATATACACTATTAAAAATTTTAGAATTTGTTATAGATATATTTTGTTTTTCAGTAGTACAAGTTAAGTAGAATGTATTGATTATTATTATTATTCAGCCACTCTTGAATGTCTTTTTTCTTCCAGGACATCTTGGGAATTGTTTAATTTTTTTAGAATATTCGCATATTCTACGAATTACGAATTTTTTTTTTTTTTTTGTTATAAAAATTATTTATTTTTATTATTCCGAATATTTAAAGTTTTATTTAAATTAAACCATTTTTATATTCGTTCTTTACACAAAATCGTTCACTACCCCAACACTATTAGTGTTAGTATGGTAACATTTTTTTTCTTTGAACTGTCAAGTTACTACATACAATACAATTAAAAGTCGAGGTATAGCTGTTCTCGTTCGCTTACCAACGAACATCATTTCATTTTTATTTATACAATGTGCAGCTACAATGGCGAAATTAATTTAAAACACGGGTAGGGCTAGTTAGTGGCTGTAATCATAAAAAATATAACAACATAAAATAATTCGTAATTTTAAAACTACCGCCTACGCCGCTCGCCGACATAGGGCTCTCTCTCTTTCCTTCAATTCGTCAACGTTTTGCACGTTATTCGTTTTAATTTCATTAATGCGATCTTATGATTCATGACCTCGGCAAATGACCCCTGCGCTACAGTTTTTTTAAGTACTGGTTGCTTCAACATGCTATTCTAGAACATTCATAAAACGAAAACGCGAAATAGTATACGTGTATTAATTTAATGTCGCCATTAAAGAGACGCGCTATATAGATGATTTTGGGCCCTTTAATTCAACACACAATGTCGGTACTTGGATTGAATAACTCCCTTGAGTAGAACCAATCAAAAATCACTAAACCAAAAGCACTCAGCAATCACCCAAAAACTAATTTTCTCGAAAACGGTTACTTTACCGAAATTCGCGCCAACGAAGCCCCTAAACCGGCAATCACTCAAATGCGTTACAAAATAGAGTTTACCGAGGGAAATGAATATCGGCCTGTTTCCGAATTAAGACAAATCGGCTTACTGCAGTGACGGATGCGACACTCACCAAATACCAACACCGAATTCGCAGTTCACCTTTGTTCGCAGAGTTCACCTCTATTCGCTAAATTAAGGAGCTTAGTTTCGGGTGATATGTGATAAGTCTGTCGGGAATTGGTCACTGCAATTTTTGGATGAGAGTCGGGAGAATTTCAAGCGACAGGTTTTTAGTCCATTGGAATTTATTGAAGATAATTTTCATTTGGTGCTTAAACGGTGAAACTCTTGATGGAGTTAGTATCTGAAACTTTTTCTAATTATTTAGCAAAGTTTTTAATATCACGTACTAAGAATAATAAGCAGGTACTTACTCCACTTACTGGTTTACTGATCTTCAAGACGCTTACAAAATACCATTCTAGAGATTCTCACTTTACATACTAGGTAATGCACAATCTGTGAAAATTTCAACTGTCTAACTATTACGGCTCATGAGATACAGCCCGCTGACAGACAGACGGACGGACGGACGGACGGACGGCGGAGCCTTAGTAATAGGTACGGAATCCTAAAAACTAGGCACCTAACTACAAAAGACAGCCCTAATTTATAGCTAAAATATTCAGGAAGTAATTACTCACGCCTTCATAAAAATAACTCAAACTAATTATTCCACAGTAAAATGTTCCACGCTCCGCTGACTCTTCCAAAACCCAATGACTTTAGGCACTGCGATAACCGACGTAGCAAAACCTAAGAAGAAAAAAATTATGGTCTCCTTGCGAAGTAAATTTTTCGGTTGGTCGCCCCCTCTCCAAATTTGAAGTCCCTAGTCCTTCCGTTCTTATTTTTTTCCTTCCTAGGTAGATTACCCAAAGCGCCTGAAGTAATTATTTTATCTGTGCCCGGTATAAAGTTGTCTTTTATTCAGTGTCAAAGAGTACAAAGATCGCGAGATAACGGTAGGAGGAATCAATAGATTGTTATAGTTGTATAATTATACTATCTGACCTTTTGTAAAAGGTATGCTTTGAAAAGCAATTAGTCAAAGAAACTTCTTATTTATTTATTTTTGAAAAACTTTTTTAAATAAATTATTTAAACCTTTTCTTCTTCTTCATGTCGCTGGCACGACTGTATTTCAGATCTTGTTGGCTAAAAACTTCACCACTTCTACGGCGATGTCGATGCGCAGACTTTGACTGCATGTTTTGTGACACAGAGGGCAGCAACCTAATTGCACACACAATCAATCTCAATGTGAATCATTTTGAAGTATATTGCTAAACCATTGCTTCATATGTTCGAAAAATTTGTCTGCTCAACAACGTAAATAACGCAATGAATGTTGTTGAATTGTCGAAATGGAAGCCATTGCTACTGAGAGTGTGTTACGCCATTACCCGGCAGGATAGGAGGTGGAGTATAGTTTGCGACAGCTCCACATCCACACTCTACTGCGGTTCCGTCGAGGAAAACCAAAGGTTAAAACTACTGTTACTTTAGTTTTGATTTCGTAGACTGTATTACTTATTCCTTTTATTGAAAGATTTTTAACATACGGTCACCAAAGGAGAGTAACCAGGGTCGTCGGATATTGTTGGAGTTTAGTAAGAAACGGATTGATGTTTTTAGATAAAAGTTTTATTTAATTAACAGAAAACAAACAGTTCATTTACCAAACTAAATTGAATTCGAAAACATCCATCGGTTTCTTACTAAACTTCAACTATATCCGACGACAATGGTTGCTCTCCTCTGGTGGCTGCAAACGACTAGTTTTTTATTATCCCTTCAACTACGCTACGCATGTACAGACGCAATCACACCAAGCTACCCGAAACTGTAAAATTTTACCAATCAACCTTGAACCTAATGCTTTAGCGATAAAGTTTAAAATCTATTAAAGAACCTATTTGACAGATTGTAGTAGCTTGATGTGCAATCAATAAGTATCACCTTGTATGTACCTATATTTCTGTTCGTTTCTTCTTGTCTGGTTATATATGTGTATTTTTTTTTTGTTAGCCTACTTTGTGTCCCACTGTTGGGCATGGGCCTCCCCTTGTTTTTTTCAAACCTCCCAAAAAATTAAATAATGTTGTAAACTAGGCTTCATTTTTCAGCCAAATCCATGTTACTCTAGTGCCGCAACACTCTAAACCTCGTTCCAACTAAACCGAACCACAGACACACAAATAAAGGCATGCACACACTAATTAACAAACGCACGTGCCACAGAATACAACAAGAAAATCTAGTAGCGATCAACGCATTTAAACGGTCATCAATCTGGGACTACGGTGAGCGTTGTTTGACCACAGTGATTAACGATGTACGGCCATAACTAAATTATAGCCCTCTGGCCCACGGCCAATGACATTAAATGTACGAGGTAATTTTCTGCAGAGTGCTTTGGGAGAATCAATGGAGTGTCATGTAATTGTATCAAACCTTTTTTGGTGTATTATCGGTGATTTTGTTCGGTTTTGAAATTCTTATTTTTCTCTTTCACACAACATAACACGACGCCTGAAGGTCAATTCTCGTAATTTAAAACGATCAAAATCTAGTCGCAGTCTCATCTCGGCGACAAACAAATGTCAAAAGCTTGTCAAAATGTAGGGAAATTGTATTTTTGGCAGATTGAGACTGAGATCAGACTGTGAACTTTCTTAAAATTACGAGAATTGCCCCCTGTTTTCTTAAATTAGGTGTAGCTATAATACGCCCACGCTGCACCAGTTATGATCATGTCCCATGTAGGTGCGACCCTTTTGCTATCAACCGGCCACAAATCCAGACTCCGCGGTAGGTACTAAGAAATTGCTGATCCGAGTAGTAAAACCCCAATAACAAGCGCTGGCGACCACTATACTAACGTTCCCTTACCTTTAACTTTTTTCTTTCGTCTATTGCAATTCGATAAATGGTGGCGCGTGGACATCGACGCGCAAACTGTACCTAACCATAAATACATGGCAGCACACATCTAGACCGGCATCGATACGCAACTTTCCAACATGGATGTTGTACATGATTCTAGATGCCCCTGCGTAGAATTTTTTGTAGGTTATCAAAAAAAAACCTGCTTTTACATAGAAAAGTGCAATACCTACGCGATCAAAATGTATGGAACACCTTATCTTTTTTAAATTACCGAAAAATTTCAACTCAGGGGCGTTTAGAATCCTGTACCTACTGAATCCATGGTGGTAGGTTGCGTATTGATGCCGATGCCACCCTGTATACTTAAACAGGAGTTTTAATAAGATTTTCTAAATTCAGTCTAACGGAAATATTGTTACCAACCAACATGGCCAACAATTTTATTTATTATAGTTACGCTGCGTCTTCAAACTCCTTAATATTCTAAATATCAATATCAAAGAAACTATTCACGTAACGTTATAACGTAACAGAGTCATGCAGGATAATAGAAAATGTTTGGCGTAGGGTGGGAACCCCAGTTTTCGTCTAAGAGCCATGATCGATGTTTCGACACGTGCAGCGGGGGCGATGTTCGTCATTTATTAACTTTTGCTTTCTGTGTTAACGAAAATATTGCATTTCTTTTACTGCTTTATTATTTAATCTTTTGTGAAAGGTGGCTAAAGCATCTATCAAGTGCATTACATTACGGAAAAACGAATTAATAACTATTTTGGATACTTTCTTTTTATACTATAATTTTGTTTTTTTTATTTGATTATGGGCTTGTGGTTAAGTAATAACAGCCGCACGGGGTATCAGCTTGCCGCGGTTGGTCCGTAAATGGGTGACCATCTTCACATACCAAGACCCCCCCGTGCCTCTGAGAGCACGTTAAGCCGTTGGTCCCGGCTGTCATTCGTGGATCTTTGACACGGGTCGTTAGAAGCCCGAAAGTCTGACAACCAGTCTTACCAAGGGGTTTCGTATTACCCAGTAATTGGGTTGTGGAGGTCAGATAGGCAGTCGCTCCATGTAAAATACTGGGATTTAGCTGCATCCGGTTAAACTGGAAGCCGACCCTAACATAGTTGGGAAAAGGCTAAGCAGATGATGATTTTTATTTATAATCGTGTTTAGTTTGTGATCTTCCTGTAAGATCCACAATAAATACTTTTTCTTTCTTTCTTAACTTCAAACGTGTGCTTAAAGTGAAAATAAAATGTTGAATTCCTCTATCGCGCTTCCTAAACTCTACAGACTTGTCATGCTGTTCTGTAAACACCTCACCGTGAAGACTTAGGTGAAGTGAACGTAAAGTGAACTGTCTATAGTATCAATCCCGTAGCTCACTTTTAGCTCACTTCACCTAAGTTATCACGGTAAGATTTGTATAGAATAGAGCGGCTGTCGTGTAACTTTTACGGAGTTTAGAAATCGCAATAAAGGAACTCAACATTTAATTTTCTCATAAATTCTGGTACTCGCTACTGAGTGACCAAAAACATTCTCAACCCACTATAATAAAAGCGGCTTTCACTCACTATCTTTAAATTTACTGTCTCATACACTTTCCATGTTTATTTCTGGCCAGTACTAGCTGCACTCCCCCACGTTTCCCGGCAAAAAGGGATCCTTGTCTGAAGTTTGTTTTATACAGTTTGTCCATTAGGACATGAGTGAGGACGGCGGAGTCATGTCAATCGGATTAGAGGAGTAAACAAACTCAAAAGTTTTGTCTGAGTATAAGTATTATTTTAAGCTTACTTTGTACACATGACAAATGACAGTGGGTCCATTGATCTCGTGGTCGCAAGCGCGACTGCTGAGCGCGGGGCCCTGGCTTCGATTCCCGGGTCGGGCAAAGTGTTATTAGGTTTTTCCATTAGGGATGATTCTGTAACAGCCCGGAGTTTGGAAGTTGGTGGTGTGATACCTTCGTGCCTCGGAAAGCACGTTAAGCCGTTGGTGCTGCGCCTGATCGGTCTCCAGTCGTCTCGGATTGCCGTCCCATCGGACTATGAGAGTGAGGGAAGGGGGAGTGCACATGTGTCTGCGCACACAATTGTACATGACAGTCAAAATGACTGGGCGAAATCAATCCTACAGAACTAACACCTCTGTATCTCAAGTAAACACATATTGGAATAACATTGGTCGAAAATCGAGGGTTCTAAAAATCTATAACAAACGTATTGTTACAAGTTATATCTAAAGAAACCAGCGTGTCTTTAATGTCTCTACAATAACTACTTTCCAATCTACTAAACAATCTCCAAACTTCCTATATCTATTAAATAACAAATAATAAGAAGCCGAACGAATGACACCACCACAATGTATCCTTTCAAGTAACTTGACAGGCGGACGGTAAAGTTCAGAAAACCACGGTCGGTGGGACCGTGAGCCACGACACAATGGGACAACCCTTCCGATATAACAGTAAATACGAAGGGTCCCGAGAGCCCCTCGCCACATAGACCCATTACAACTAAGTGCCACTTGTCGAATTCAACGTAACCTGAAGTTAATTGAGAGAAAATTGAAACCAGATATTTGTTGAGTGCCGTCAAAATCCCACCGTCTTAGAAAAATAATTGTGGGGGACGAGTTGGATACAGTGAGACAATGGATATCAATGCGTCAGTTATGGTGTCAGAAGTTGTTGAAACTGGGTTTGTTTGCGTCGGAAATCGTAAGATGAAGTTTTCAGGACAACTTTACACTTCTGTTTTAAGAAAAAATTTAAATACGAACAAAAGATACAGAATGCTTCGTCGTTTTGTATTTCTTAATTTATTTTCCGGTGTGACGGTAGAAATGTTTTTTTTTTTTTAGAAAATTACAGAAAGATTAATGTAGGAAAATCATGTTTAACACTTTAATACATGTAAAATGGAAACCTTTTCTTATGTCATATCGAAAGTCCGTTTTTTTAATCCCAGATACTAATCTGACATTTAGGTCTTTTGTGTTTGCGTTTTTTAGTTTAGAAATTTGATATTACACCTGTCAAATTAGTATCTGGGTTTAACAAACGAACTTTAGGTACATATTTTCTGCTAGAGTATCGTACATTTTTTCTGCTTGCCACCCTTTTAGAATCAAAACATCAAAGCCTGACAATATTTTGTATGACCGAGTAAATTGTAAAGCCAAGGCAAACTTCCGTGGTAAAGCCGGTACAGAACGGCGGACATGCGTGTGTCTAAATTCCATTTTGTGAATGAATACCTGGCTTTAAAACCATACAAACTGTATAATAGTTAGTGCCATATAAAAAAAAAACAGTCACCTATTTTCAATACCGAACCTGCATTGAAATTTAAATTGCGGGTATACCTACTGACATAATTTCACAGAGGGGCTTGTGGCTAAGTAAAAACAGCTGCACGGGTGGATCGATCAGGTTAAGCTACGCTTGCCCCGGTTGGTCCGGGGATGGGTGACCATCTTTACATACCAAGAACCCTTCGTGCCTCGGAAAGCATATTAAGCCGTTCGTCCCTCGTGGTCCTTTGACAGTTATTACGGGTAGTCAGAAGCCCGAAAATCTGACAGCCAGTCTTACCAAGGGGTATCGTATTACCAACAGTAACTGGGTTGTGGAGGTCAGATAGGCAGTCGCTCTATATAAAATACGGTTAGACTGAAAGCCGACCCCAACATAGTTAGAAAAAGTCTAGGCAGATGATGACTAACATAATTTCACTGCGCACATGCCACTTTTTTACAAAACCAATAATAGGGTAGTTGCCTGAGTAAAAAAATAATAATTATATTTAGTCCGTCAGTTAGATTATCGAAAAGTAATGGACACGTATTTTTTCTTTTGTCAATCAAACAAAAAATGACAAAGGTAAAGCGCGTCAAAATTTGGGAGTGGGGGTCGTGACGTCACTTGCTTGCAAAAATGTCACAAGCAGGTGACGTCACGTGGAACTTTAACGGGTGATATCTTCATCATTTTTTATATAATTGACAAAAGAAAAAATACGGGTTCAATATTTTTTGATAATCTAACTGAAGGACTAATTAGATTTTTTTTAGGAAAATAGTATTTAACTCGTCTGCTCGACGTCCGTGTGTTACTGCAGGGATCCAGCAGAGAACATCAACATCACGTATATTTGCCTGATATATATTATGTTAAACTGGTCTCACATGTTGTGCAACCTCCACTTTGTATGTTCGTTATTTCATTTAAAGTACACAATAGTATCTCCAAAATATTTCTTTTTCCGTTTTTTTTTTTATATAACGGCACCATGTAGGTATGTTCTGAATATTCATGTAGATAATGTCATCATCTGGCTAGCCTTTACTTATCCAACTATGTTGTGGTCGGCTTCCAGTCTAACCGGATGCAACTAAGTACCAGTATTTTACATGGAGCGACTGCCTATCTAACTCTGACCTCCACGACCCAGTTACTTGGTACTACGAAACCCCTTGGTAAGACTGGTTGTCATACTTTTGGGCTTCTGAAGACCCGTAACGACTGTCGAAGATCCACGAATGACAGGCGGGAGCAACGGCTTAACGTGCTACCCGAGGTACAGAGGGGTCTTGGTATGTAAAGATGGTCACCCATCCACGGACCAACCGCGGCAAGCGTAGCTTAACCTGATCGATCGACTTGTGCGGCTGTTATGACTTAGCCAAATAATGTGCTATTATTTAATCGTGCTTTTGTATGTTGTAGTATGTCTTGTGTGAGGACCAAATAAACAATTTATCCATTTATTATTTTGTTTTATTTTCGCACATTCGACACACATGATTAATTATTTCCCTTAGCATGAAACTACAGACGAAATAATAATATGTATTCTCCTGAGCATTATGTACTTTCAGCCTTTGTAGTTATTAGGTCTTTACTCAGAAACTACTTCCACAGAAATAGCGGTGAGCCACTCAGACTTGAAGAGAAAGTTTACACCTTATGATGATGGATTTCAGACTTGCATAGCTACCCAGAGGAATATACTTCTATGCTTATCTTAGTGTGAGAAGAATATTTGGTTTATTTTAGTTTTTGGCCTCATGTGAATAATCTTATCTTACTAATATTATAAGCGCTATCGAAAGTTTGTATGGGTGGATGGATGGATGGATGTTTGTTACTCTTTCGCGTAAAAACCACTTAACGGATTTGGATGAAATTTGGTACAAAGATAGTTTATAACCAGGATTAACACATAGGATATTTTTTATCCCGATATACTCACGGGATCGAAACTTACGCGGGTGAAACCGCGGGTCGAAGCTAGTCATAAATATAAGGACACTAGCTTCTGCCCGCGACTCGCTCCGCGTGAAATTTCTTGTTCCCCAACCTACCTTGTTGCATCGTATCGTCCGCCCGCGCTATTACCTACTTCGTTTTTGCTTAGATAGATAGATAGATAGATAGAATACTCTTTATTGTACACCATACAAATTACAGAAACATAAATATATAACATATTACAAAGGCTTAGCGATCTTTCTGACTTCTTGTTCGTTAGGTCGGCACCTGAGGATCCCAACGTGATGTTAAATAACCAGTAGCCTTCCTCAAGTATTGAGCGATCAAATGCAAAAACAATTTTTCAAATCCGTCCTGCAGTCCTAGAGATTAGCGCGTTCAAACAAACACACAAAAAGAAAACAAACAAACTCTTCAGCTTATATTTAATCAAAATTATCGATCAACTTTGCCTTTGCAGTCTTAAAACTGTTACCAAATCGTTCTTTTTAAAAGTTTTCATTTCTATATCTACAACACAAATGTATAACTCACACAAGAACCTTTATTTGTATGCAGTCTTTATCCCTTTTCCTACTACTAAAACTTCCTTAGCGCTTCCTCTGCGAGCCCATAGTCTGTACTTGCATAACACACTTTCAATCAGAATCTGAATCATTTTGAAGGATATTGCTAATCCATTGCTTCATATGTTCGTAAAATGTGTCTGCTCTACAATATAAATGACGCAATGAATGTTGTTGAACTGTCAAAATGAAAGCCATTGGACTGTTAGTGTGTTACGCAATTACGCCGCTGTATCCAAAAGTTGAAAGAAAGATGATGATGATTCAAAGATGAAAATGAAAACAAATGGATCAGAAAACGTACCTGTGGGTGCCAATTTCTAGTGCCACTTGCGAATTGATTGCTTTGATTTGATTATTTTAATACCTAAACCCGAAATTTTAAATCACCTTGTCAATTTTAAGGTTATTTTTTCATCTCAATTTTTGTTGATGATTTTTCAATTACAATTAAATAATGATATTCAAACAATTGCTGTTGAAAGCACTAGTGAGATGTAAACGAATTCACGTTAGTGAGTGATTGCGTAAAATTTAACCACAACAGGCTTTGTTTACACTTTCATCAGATGATTTTGGAACAGACATTAGGTTCACACCTATTGTAGAAAATATTCAATTTATTTTCATTTCTACCCAATCAAGAAGCGCTAATTCAAAATTATACACACTTTCCAAGTTTCGTAAACAGTAACATAGTTTTTGGACCATTTCCAGGGTGTTTAGTGTCTCCATTAAATTGGCTGCCAGCTCTGTTGTCCCTTTAAACTGAACAGCGAAGTTGTGCCCCATTTTAATACCTTAAGACTTATCCTGGATTTAGTTACTGAAGAGAGATATAAATTACCACTCAGCCTCAACAGTTTATCTAAGTTAATGACATAATATTAAAGTTTGTTTGGAAATGTTCTGATAGGCTGAAATAGTTAATATGAAACTTGTTGAAGTGCTTGAATAAGACCTTACAGGTATGTGAAAATGCTTTGAGATAGATCGGTATACAAAGTTGTTTGACATTGAAAGTTAATTTCGAAAGTAATTCTGCTAATAGTGGTCTTAGTTATGAACACAATCACGTTGTCCATGGATACGGAGTGCCTAAAACTATGCTGTCAACTTAAAAATTGAAGATAAGATAAGTCTTTATTTGCCTTAAACATGGTATAATGGTGTTACAGTCTTATTTAAATACACTGTCCACATGTTCAGCTAAAAAGAATATGTATCAATTGCATGCAAAAATAATTATGATGTCAAAATAACAGTAAGTAGTAGGTAATTAAATAATTCAAATTAATAGATATATAATTATTTATTTATTTATTTTACCATTTATGTACACACATATATAAACAGACAATGAAAAACAGAACAGAAAAAATAGGTACAGAGGTGATGCTTATTTCATAAGAAATCTCTTCCAGCATACCTGAGATAGGACAATAGATACAGACATATAATAAATGTATGTCAAAGAAATCCATAATGTCATAGAAATCATGTCCATGCAGCCATTTATACAGCTTGTTTTTAAATGAATTAGTATTATTTATACATTTTAGTTCTTTAGGGATTTTGTTGTATATGCGTACCTATAACACACATCACAAGGCAGCTTTTAGCATACTTGGCTGATTTAGGATTATCCTTTGTTACAAGTCTGTGTGGATCCCTTGTTGGAAGAGTGATTACTTCTTATGCTTTTTTGAACAATCCCTTATTATTGTAGACAAAGTTACAGATTACGTATACTCATATGTAAAGTGCAGGAAGTGGTAACAAACCTAACTTTAAAAAAAATGATTGGCAAGATTCGTCAAGACGAAGTCCGCAAATGGCCCTGATGCACTTCTTTTGTGCAATGAATGCTCTTTCTTTATCCGTACTGTTCCCCCTCATAATAAGTCCGTAACTTAAAATTGATTCAATATATGCATGTTATGTAGTAATAGGGTAGTTGCCTGGATAAAAAAATTATTATTATATTTAGTCCGTCAGATAGATTATCGAAAAATAATGGACACGTATTTTTTCTTTTGTCAATTAAACCAAAAATGACATAGATAAAGCGCGTCAAAATTTGGGAGGGGGGGTCGTGACGTCACTTGCTTGCAAAAGTGTCGCAAGCAAGTGACGTCACGCGGAACTTTAACTGGCGATATCTTCATCATTTTTTATATAATTGACTAAAGAAAAAATACGGGTTCAATATTTTTTGATAATCTAACGTCAGTTAGATTTAGTTTAGAGTTAGGTTTAGAAAAAAATGTAATTAGTCCGTCAGGACTAATTAGATTTTTTTAGGAAAATAGCCTATTGCCGTTTTTACGTTTGTTACGTTCTTTATCTGTCTGAGGGCGTAAGTAGCGGCGAGGAAGATAGTGCGGCGAGGAAGATAGTGGAGGGCGGAAGGCTCCTGGTGGGCTGGGTGTCAGCGCAGGTCAAGCTGCTGGAGCCCAGACCTCTAAGGTGCAATCGATGCCTCGTGGGGCACCACGTGAGCGTCCAGTGCACCTTAGAGGACCGCAGCACTCTGTGCTTCCGCTGCGGCAAGCCCGGACATACGGCCGGCTCGTGCAACGCCGCGCCGCACTGCGTCGCATGTGCGGCTGCTGGCAAGCCGGCCGATCACCGGGCGGGGAGCAAGTCCTGCGCTCCACCCGCCGAAGCCAGGAGGAAAGGCAGGCCCTCCGCCGTCGTCGCCACCACCACAGTCGCCGCCACTGTCGCCGCCACCACCACCGCCGCCGCCGCCGCCGCCACCACCGCCGCCGCCGCCGCCGCCGCCACCGCCGCCGCCGCCACCACTGCCGAGGGGGCCCGGGGGGGGGCTGAAATGGAGGAGTAATAACTCCTCCACTACGCCTTCTCCAGGCGAACATCAACCACTGCGCCTGCGCTCAGGACCTGTTGCTCCAGAGCATGGCGCAGTGGTCGATTAACATCGCCGTGGTCGCTGAGCCGTACTTTGTCCCGCCCAGGGATGACTGGGTGGAGGACCTGAACGGCTCAGTGACCATAATTTCGTCGGCTGCCGCCGGTACCCCGTCCCTCGAAGGTGTCACGAGGGGACAGGGGTGCGTAGCAGCACGGTTCGGAGAGATTGTAGTAGTGGGAGTATACTTCTCTCCGAGCCGAACTCTCGCCGAGTTCCAGAACTCTTTAACAGAGTTGAGTGTCGTCGTCGCCAGAAACCACGCCTTCTCCGTGCTAGTGCTCGGGGACTTCAACGCCAAGAATTTGGCCTGGGGTTCCCGTTGCACGGATGTGCGGGGCAGGATGGTGGAGGACTGGGCTCTGGAAACAGGCCTGGTCGTCCTAAATCGGGGTTCTGTTCCTACGTGTGTGCGGATGCGGGGCGAGTCGGTAGTGGACATCTCGTTCGCCAGCCCCGCTCTGTCACAACGTGTCATTGACTGGCGCGTCATGGAGGAGGTGGAGACATACTCCGATCATCGGTATATCCGGTTTGATGTCTCCACCCAGACCTCTAGCGCGCTGGTCCAACAGGCCCCGAGTGGTCCACGGTGGGCGCTGAAGCAGCTGGACCGGGAGCTTCTCCTGGAAGCCTCGATCGTGCAGGCCTGGGTGTTTTCACCGGACAGGCCTGCTGACATTGACGATGAGGCGGAGTGGTTCCGGGAGGCCATGTCCGAGATCTGTGACGTGGCAATGCCCCGAGTCCGGCCAGGACGCGCCCGACGTCAGGTGTACTGGTGGTCGCAGGAGGTTGGGGCGCTACGCAAGGCGTGCGTCGACGCGCGACATCGGTACACCAGGCACCGCAGGCTCCGCATCCGCCCTCCGGATGCGGAAGCCACGGAGGTGGAGTTGTACGAGGGGTACAGAGCGGCGAAGACCGCCCTCCAACAGGCTGTTCAGCGGGCCAAGGACATGGCCCGCGAGGAGATGCTGGAGACTCTGAACAGAGATCCATGGGGGCGCCCCTACAGAATGGTGCGGAATAAACTCCGCACATGGGCCCCCCCGCTGACGCAGAGTCTCCGCCCACAGCTGGTGGAGGAGGTGGTGAGCGCTCTGTTCCCTTCACGGGGGGAGCATACTCCCCCGCCTATGGCTCCGCCACTTGCGGTGCCCGAAGCGGACCACGCGGACGACGACGACGACACCCCTGAAGTGACCGGGGTAGATCTGAGAGTGGCGGTAGGCAGGCTGAAGGCCAAAAATACCGCCCCGGGACCCGACGGCTTGCCGGGTAAAGCCTGGGTCCTGGCCTCGAGGGCTCTCGGGCCTCGACTGGAGGCGCTCTTAAGCGCATGCATGGAGAGAGGCCAGTTTCCACTCCGTTGGAAGACGGGGAAGCTGGTCCTCATTCAGAAGCCAGGGCGCCCTGCGGACTCTCCGTCCGCATACCGGCCCATAGTGCTGCTCGACGAGGTCGGCAAGCTCTTTGAGAGAGTGATTGCGGGCCGCCCCGTCGGGCACCTGGTGAGGACGGGGCCGGATCTTGCGGAGTGCCAGTTTGGCTTCCGCAAGGGGCGCTCGACGGTGGACGCCATCATGCGCGTGAGAGCCCTCACGACGGGGGACGCGGTGTCCCGGGGTGGGGTGGTCGTGGCGGTGTCACTCGACATCGCCAACGCGTTCAACACCCTGCCCTGGAGCTGCATAGGGGAGGCACTCCGGTATCACCGGGTGCCGACTTACCTCCGTCGAATAGTCGGGGCGTATTTAACGGACAGAGCCGTCATCTACCCCGGTCGCGACGGGAACTGGAACCGGCGAGAGATGTCGTGCGGTGTCCCACAGGGATTGGTTCTGGGGCCGCTCCTGTGGGACATCGGTTACGACTGGGTGCTGCGGGCCGACCTCCCTGATGGCGTCAGCGTAGTTTGCTACGCTGACGACACGCTGGTCCTGGCGCAGGGGAGGTCGCATCAGGCGGCGGCCGACGCGATGACACGCGGGGTTGCGATAGTCGTGGAAACGATCCGGCAGTTGGGTCTCGAGGTGGCATTGCACAAGTCCGAGGCCATGTCTTTTCATGGGCCCCGGTACGGGCCACCTTCGGGATCCCAACTGATGGTAGGAGGGGTTCACATCGGCGTCGAGAAGACGATGAGATACCTGGGTCTCGTCCTCGACAGCCGGTGGAACTTCGTCGAGCATTTCCGACGTTTGGCCCCAAAACTGGAACGGACCGGGGCCGCCTTAAGGCGGCTCCTGCCCAACCTGAGGGGGCCAAACGCCTCCTGCCGGAGGCTTTACGCGGGGGTCGTGCGGTCCATGGCCCTATATGGGGCCCCGGTATGGGCGCGTTCACTGCGGCTTCGAGCCGCACACTACCTGAACGCGCCCCAAAAGGTGGTAGCCGTAAGGCTGATCCGGGGGTACCGCACGATCTCGCGCGAGGCAGCAAGCCTCCTTGCCGGACTGCCACTATGGGATCTGGAGGCGATAGTCCTCGCGCGCCTGTATGACTGGCGCGCGGAGGCACTACGTCGGGGGGAAACTCTGCACCCGCGGCAAATCGCTGCGGAGCGGACGGACCTCCGGCGCGGTCTCATGGTGGAATGGAAGGCGCGACTATCGCAACCCAGCGCAGGGCACGCCACGATAGCGGCGATAAGACCCCTCTTTGAGGAGTGGCTAGAGAGGCGTCACGGCGCTCTCACCTACCGCCTGACGCAGGTCCTCTCCGGACACGGATGTTTCGGGAGGTTCCTGCACATCATCAGGCGGGAGGAGACGCCCGGGTGTCACCACTGCGAGGATCGCCCAGAGGACACGGTGGAGCATACGGTGGAGGTCTGCCCCGCTTGGGCAGAGCACCGCCGTGTCCTCGTAGAGGCGATCGGCAGCGGCGGCGACCTCTCGCGCCCGGCCCTGGTGCAAGCCATGGTCCGGGGCGAGAGGGAGTGGGAGGCGGTCACCTCCTTCTGCGAAGCAGTCATGCTAGCGAAGGAGGTGGCGGGATGGGCGAGGGAGAGATCCTCACGCCTCAGCCGCCGAGGGAGACGCTCCGGGCGTCGGGAGCCGCGTGACGACTCCCGGCCACCGTAGGCGCGGGCCTGCGGGCGGAGAGCAATGGGTAGCTCTCCGTCCGATCAGGACCAGGCCCGTGCCGGACGGCGCGTAAGTGTTCCACGTGCGCCTCAAAGAGATGTCAGCATAGATGACGGGGCCCAACAGGGCCGAAGCCTGCCGGGGTAGCGGGATCGTCCGAAAGGGTTACCGCTGCCCTGGTACATAAAGGGCTAAGGAAGGAACACGGGTGGGTTTTAGTCAGTAAGAGTCTGACACTCCCTTCTGCTCCACCCAGAGCGGGAGGAGTCATTTGATGATTTCCCATCGACAAAAAAAAAAAAAAAAAAAAAAGGGCGTAAGTAAATTTATTAATCCTATTGCATAAATCATCTAAATGTACTTTCCAATTTAATTCTTGATCTATGAGTACACCCAAGAATTTGGTTTGCGTTACTTCTTTGAGTCTGTCAATATTAAGTTTAAAATTTGGCAAGTTTCGATTTATTAAATTGTATGTAATTTGATTTATCTAAATTGTATGTAATTTGATTTATCTAAATTAATTTTTAATTTATTAATCTGTAGCCATTGTAAAACACAAATCTATACTAATAATAAAGCGGAAGAGTTGGTTTGAATTATAGAAAAGAAAGAAAAAGTATTTATTGCGATTCGTACAGGAAGATCACAAACTAAACTAAACACAGTCATAAATAAAAATAAAAAACAAAATTGGTTTTTGGTTTGTTTGTTTGAACATGCTAATCTCTGGAACCCAATTCTTGAGGAAGGCTATTAAAGGCTATTATTATTATTAAGGCTATTATTCTACTATTATTATTAAAGCTGTTAAACATCGCGCTATGACCCTTAGGAGCCGAGCAAGAAGAAAAAAAAAGTCAGAAAGATCGCTAAGCGAAAACGAAGTGACAGCGCGGGTAAGCGATGCGATGCGACGCGGTAGGGCGGGGGAACAAGAAATTTCACGCGGACGAAGTCGCGCGCACAACCTAGTGATTTATACATGTTATCAGCCTTGGACAGAAAACCCACTAAAATACAATATGGTATATTTTTAATTATAATTATTGTCTATACTAATATTATAAAGAGGAAATATTTGTATTTTGTGTGTATGTTTGTAATGAATAAACTCAAAAACTTCTGTGCCGATTTCAAAACTTCTTTCACTATTGGAAAGCTACATTCACCCTGAGTGACATAGGCTATATTTATTGCTAGAAAAGATTAGGGATCCCTACTAAAAGTTAACCACCCGTGCGAAGCCGGAACGGGCCGCTAGTTGTTAATAAAGGGATAAACTGCTTTTAAAGACAAATAAGGGATTTGTTTGAATATTTTTTTTATGCAATAATGTATGTTTAATTATGATTTGAGTTCCATCACTGTATTAAAATAAGACTTGAAAATATCATTTTTCAAGTCTTATTTCTAATTTTTCACTTTTTTTTTGTCCTAATTATTTACGGTTTAAGAGATACACTGCTTTGAAAAATCAACCTTTTGACCGTTTTCAAGAAATCTCCGCCTTAATACCCTGAGTGTATTTTCTACGGAAGAGCCAGATAAGTTATTGTTACAAGACAAGTAATCAAGGCAGAGTCCAACTTTGCACAGCAAATACAAAGGTAAAATATATTAAAAAATTCGGGCTAGCTAAATATATAAACGAATATCGGGATAAAAAGTATCCTATGTGTTAATCCTGGTTACAAACTAAGTATCTGTGTGCCAAATTTCATCCAAATCTGTTTAGTAGTTTTGGTGTGAAAGAGTAACAAACATCAATCCATCCATCGATCGATCCATACAAATTTTCGCGTTTATAATATTAGTAGGAGTAAGCACAATGACGTTGCTGAAATCTCAATACAAGAGAAACTCCGTCACAAACACCTACCCACTAGGAGTATGTAATGTACTGCCGGCACTGCCATATAATTGAAGTTTAACGAGCTCGATAAACGGCAGTTAATTGACTTGATAGAGATTATTATTCGTCGATGTCATCATAAACAATAGCCCCACGTCCTACTGTCAGTGTGTACTTCTATGATGATATTAGTTATTTCCCGGCCTTTGTTTGCTAACTCTGATGACTTCAAATAGGTATTTAGTTTTTTTCGTTTACAAAATATATGAGCTGCAGCAGTCTTATAATAATAATATGTACAAGTAGAAAACCGGCCAAGTGCGAGTCGGACTCGCACACGAAGGGTTCCGTACCACAAGGCAAAAAACGCCGAAATATAACACATTTGTTGTCTATACCCCCTTTAATTTTTAAATTTAAGTATTTGACGTTTACTATTTGTTGTTATAATGGCAATAGAAATACACACTCTAAAACTCTGAAAATTTCAACTGTCTACCTATTACGGTTCATGAGCTACAGCCCGCTGACAGTCAGACGGAAACGGAGATTTAGTAATAGGCTCCCGTTGGCACCCTTTGGGCACGGAAACTTAATATAAAGGAGGAAAAAGAGCCACGGGGCATAAAAAAATTTGTCCGCATTGCTGTCAACAGAAATGTACCCAAAAGGCTGGCAGGATATGTTGATTCTATCATTTCTATTACTTCCTATAATTATAATTTGATTACTACGTATAATCTACCACGCGGGCCCAGTGCGGGTTGGTAGATGTCACATGTCTCCGAATATTTGGTTCTAGGACATGCCGGTTTCCTCACGATGCGTGGTAGATTATAGCCCACTCCCTCTCGAAGAGAGGAGGCCTGTGTCCCAGCAGTTGGAACAAGGCTGCTTATGATGACGTACGTATAATCTAGGACAACAGCAATTGTGAAAACTAATAAAATAGGTAATAAAAGTTGCTATCTTAATTAGAACCATTTTATTAGAAACGTCTGGTGGGCTTAATATAATGAAATAAGTTCAAGGAATTCATAAAGGGACTAGATTAAAACGCTCAACTCAAACGTACGAAATTACGAACAGTGTTTTGTTTGAGCCATTCCCGCAGAAGGCAAATACTCAAACGTTTGATTTCGTATGTTAAAGAGCGTGTATTTCCCTGCTAATTGAGTTTCTGTCACACGGTACGGCACAGTACGGCCCGTTGCGGCCCGGTGCGGCCTGCTGCGGCCCGGTGTGCGTCGATCCCGTTTTCCCTAGCAGACAGTGCTAACCAATTACCACTGCTTTTCAATTCACTTTGCGAATTCCACCAATTCTGTTTGAAATGCATCTGCTTTGGAACTTTTGCCTTCTTTTTGCTTAAATTTAATGAAAATTGAATCAGTTTTACAGTTTATTGTGCGTTTGTTTTGTATTAAGCTTTTTAGTATTCGCGGACATGGCTAGACGGTAAGCACTTTGTAAGTTGGTAAACCGAAATTATAAAGTGGACCGCATTATCGAAGAAAGGATTTTAAAATGTAATTATCCTTTTAAGTAGCTGCTACATTTTAAAGTGGGGTTTGAACAATATCTACTTGTTTTATTACTGGTAAAGAAAGAAAGAAAGAAAAAGAAAACTTTTTTATTTGGGACACACACGGGAAATACAAAAGGTGAAAAGGAGCATTTAAAACTAACAAAATTACAGAAACAAAAACAAAAAAAGTCCTGTGCGCGGACAAAAAGGCTCCTATCTCAGCATAATGCTGCAATATAAAATGAAAATCAACGGGTTGCACTCCGGGAGTGCCGGCAGAAGTGAAAACTCGAATATTAACGTTGTGCATTTTTGATATTTTGGAAAGCGGTCTACTCTCCCTCCGTCTTACGAATTTTCGATCAGGTCACGTGTCCTGACGCGAGCTCCATCTTACGAATTTTCGATCAAGTCACGTGTCTTGACGCGAGGTTAACATTTTTTACCCATCACAACAAAAGTGCACAACCCCGCTAAAGAAATATTCACTTCAAAAAAATACCGCAGCGCTGGTATTCTGATAGAGCCCGTAGGTAGGTACAGTAGTCTTTTTATTCTCCGTCAATATTCACTTTTTTTCCTTTATCAAGTCAGGACAAATAATAGCTTTTGAAGCTACGGCTCGGCCTTTGACTAATATCGAGTTGCCATTAACCTAAAACGTTTTATGAAACACAAATAAGAAAATACTACAGTCAAAGTTTGTTAGGTACACTTTCAATTCGGTCTAACATGTAAAGAAGATGGCTGACTGTATACTGTGTTCATCGTATACTGCACAAGTTGACGTCATCACGCCGGCTGCCGCTGGAAACCAGCGCTGGGGCTCTGTCTCACAGGGGCCGTTTTACGTGGATGTGACGTATATTTTCCCCAAACTTGTTCTTTTTTGTGTTATGGTTCTTTGCGTCACGTTTACCGCGTATTTGTTTTTTTCCTTTCATTCTACTGTATTGACATTATGGTGCAATGTCTAATGCTGAGTCGATAAAGCAAATTCTATCAAACAAAACAAAATTGCCCGAACCGCCCGATAGCTGACGAACATACCTAGCACAATATACATAATCTGCGTTCGTGATATAGTTTTCAAACATGTAAACAAATCTCATATTCGTTTACATGTTTGAAAACTATATTTTTGGAAAAATAACCTTAATTCCTAAAGATAAAGTTCAGATTTTTTTTATGACTTTTTCAATAGTACTAGTTATTCTAAAATTAACTTAATTTACATGAACAGTCACGAGCAAAAGTATGTATACACTCGGCTTTATTCAAAAGCGATTTACTCCTTTATTTTTTAATGAAATTTTATGTTGTTACGAACATAGCATTTTCGAACCCATAGGTTTATGTAATGTGTCGTATTTCAACGTTGCGTTCGTTATTTCACGAAAAAATCGAAATTGAAAGTTGCCATGTGTTGACATATTGGTGCTCGTGACTGAACATAAAGTTGATATTTGTTAAGTAGATAGACATATAACATCAATAGGAAACAAGGATTTGAATACACCTTACATGGTTTGGATCTACACGATGCACATTCAGTTTCATCGTCACACGCACCCTTTTCAAGCACGTTATTAGGCTTACTACCCAAGCAGTCATTATTCATTCCCGCCCCTAAAACCCTTGATTCTGGATAGGTGTAATTGTGATTTGTGTTTGCAAACCTCATAGGACTCCATTATAATGGAGTCCTATGAGGTTGAAACACTGAAAATACACGTGTTTTAACTGCCGCCCCCCATAAGCCTCCTGCGGATGGTTCTCTACTCAATTTCCATATCTAATACGTTTGCTTTGTCTTGCATGATATTCAAAAGACACTATAACCATCTGGCCGAACATTGTCTCTTAAGATACAGGCCTCCTAGTTTGAAGCAGGGCTTATATTTTTGTTATTATAGAATTTTGGAGCCTTTTAACTTTTGTACAAACAATTATGTATCGTTTTAAATTTCTACCACTCAATGTCCTCAAACTGTGTGTAATGTATGATTTTTTTATTTTTTATTATTAGTCATCAATGCCCCACAGCTGGGCAAAGGCCTCCCTAATCTCTTTCCACCTCTCTCTGTCTGTAGATAAACATTATTTATTTATTATAATAGAATAGAATATATTTATTTGCTTTCATACATTAAGGTCTTATATATAGAATGATGATCTTACATGTTTCGCGAAGGACTGGCTTACAAATATTTAACACATTACATGTAAAAAAATTAAAAGGATACATTAATTTTGTAGGTACTTACAAAAAGTAGGTAATATAGGATAAATCAGTGACTATATTAATTACTGCTTGATATTCCTGCTGTAATACCTTGTTAGCACCGACAAAATTGCGACCATTACACATATAGAAAAAAAATACTTTAGTAAGTTTAAAGAATTTATTATTATGAAATTATTACGAAAATTAGTACGATGCGTACTGGCACTGGAATGAGGTAGTTCGTTACGTCATTACGAAGTATACGCGAGTATTTGCGTAGGTACTACTCTTGTATAGATTGGAAGACTTTAGTAAAAAAGTGATTTCCAATTCATACGCGATTACTTTCACACCCTTGCGTTTTGGCCTTGTATATAATGGAAAGACGCGGCGTCGCCCTGTGAGCCGCCATTCTATTACTGTTACCGTTATTGGTTATAATGAAGACTCTTATATCTTTACCATGAAGCAAAGACCTCATAGCTTTGCATAGTAGACCCTCCCATATGAAAGTAGCTATCACAGGTAAAATTAGCTTACGAATGTATTTATATGCTCAGTTTGGCAATAAAAATGCTACCATTGGTAAGCATAACGATTCGTTTTTGTTTATAGGAACCGAGCATTAGTCATGCCGGGAATGAAGTTGTACATACTTAAACCACCATGAGGAAAATTTCACTACGTAGTTATTTTTTTGTCCTCTTGGCTAACTTTCATAAACAAAGAGGTTAAAGTATTCATTATTTCTAAGAATGTGATAATTTCATCATAATCGCATGGTCATTGAATGTACTCAACAAAACTATTAGTCCAATCATCGATGCGACATCGTAATTAGTAGTAAATACCAGATTTCCTCCATTACCTGATATAATTAGTGAAGCATTTGAGTTGGATGCTATAGTAGTCCGTCAGTCACTAGGGTTTGATCATGAGAAAACATTGTGTGCTGTAGACGCCAAGTGTTGAAACGTTTCTGATATAACAATGAAGAGCTATTTAGCTATCAGTTTCATCGCAATATTAATTACGACAGCCGCTTCCGAGGGTAATTTATTGTGTCATGTTATCATTTTGTTCATGATTTTTTGTTTATGTATAAGTATGTATGAATGGTGCACTTATTCATTTTCAAAATAATGTGCAAGTTTCAAAATACGTATAGTTATTTTTTTAAATGTTTATCCAAGTCTGTGATTGCTTGAT
Organism: Apamea epomidion; assembly: GCA_947507525.1. NCBI lineage: Eukaryota > Metazoa > Arthropoda > Insecta > Lepidoptera > Noctuidae > Apamea > Apamea epomidion. Next base: position 9,893,304 of record OX382232.1, read on the forward strand.
TTGCTTTAAAACGCTAAAGGCTCCCACAGACAGGCGCGAGGCGACGGTGCAACGCGATTCTTGTAGTACAATTCCCATGAAGTTTTCATAGAATTTTTTCTACTAGAGTCGCGTGGCGATGTCGTGTCGGTCTGCGGGAGCTTTAACACGGTACAAGACCAAGCAGACGATTAGTACCTACCTACCTATAAGTCAGGTAACATTATTTAGGTAAATATAATAATTTAATATAGTAACATTTTGTTTTAGCTTGTGACGAGTGTGTTAAAACAGAGCAATGTGCATCATATGGGAAATTAAGTGAGCAAGAAAAAGAAGCATGGCAGATAGCACACCCTTGTGCATCACCCAGTGCCCAGGAATACAGTAAACTCTTCGGGTTCTCAAACATCGCCAAAGGAGACTATGTAAATACGCCTCTTATAGCCCGATTTAAACGTTATGGCAGCACGGAACATGAGGCGAGTCGCTGCGCAGTAACAAATTCCCCTGTCAGCGTGGGTGAGGGGTGAGGTACTGCGCAGCGAGTAGCGCACTTCAGACCCGCGATACATTTTGAATCGAACTGTACTAGTCACTACTCAAATTCCTCCTCCTCATTTATTACAAACTTTATACAAACATGAGCAATTTATCCCGATATTAATACCGTTAATCACCAAATATGTCATTAAAAATACTTGGAGCGTAAATGAAACACGATAAAATGGTTTCATAAATAACCGTGTAATTATGACTCCATCGAGCTGTGTAACGTATTTACACGAAAATTTCACAATTAAAAGTTGGATGACAGCTATCAAACTATCGGAAAATAATTAAGAGCTTTCCAGTAAAAATATATTTTATTAATTGCGATTTTATATTGACGAATCGAAGCTTTATCCGAGTTTAAATTTGAAATACAGATTAATTTAACTTTTATAATCGTTATACAGAAAAAAAAATTGCAAATAGCAGCACGCATGCATTGCATTGTTTGCAGTGTGCAAACTGTAACCATAAATTCAGCTTAATTATGATTCTAGACCGTAGATATTTTTCATATGTTATCAAAAAAAAACTGCTGTTTTATAGATAAGTGCAATCAATACCTACGCGGTCTAAATGGCACAACAATTAGTTTTTTTAACCGTCCCTGAATCGTAGTTACAATTAGCACACGTTACTTTTTTTCCTGAATGCTCATTAGAGTTAATCTTTCAGGTATGTTGTTCCAACGCGGCCCCGGTACCTACTGTTGGTAGCAGAAAATTTGATTACAATAATTTTGGTAATCAAAATAATTATGATCACCCGAACAGTGACTACACTAATTACCCAAATTCGCAAAAACCAAACTACTATGCTTTTGGAAATAGCAGGCCTAACAATAATGACTGGGGATCTGCTAACGGAAATAATATCGGCTACCCTAATCAAAGGGGTCATTACGGGTATAATCCGGTGGAAAATACTCCAGCGCTGCCCAAAAATTACTTCAACGTGAATAATAATCCGTATGTAACATCGAGTCCGTTTTTCCCCGCACATGGGCATGGTCGCGGCGAAGGCAACATTGGTAACCAAGGGCAGTGCCCCGTAACAAGCTTTCCGCCGAACCCTGAAACAGGATGTTGTGGGCGCGAGGCGTCTGACAGCGACAGGATTATCGGTAAGTTACCGAACACTATTTACAGCTTCGCTTTTAACGTGAAAGGTAAAACAAAGCAGCCATCTTTTATTTGTAAAACGTTAGACTGATCAGGTGCAGGATGCTTGGGGATTTTAATTAAAAGTTGTACGGTTTTAATATACAAAATATTTTTAAGAATTTTTTGTCTGTACTTGCCATATCCTGAGCTTCAAATACTTACGTTGATCCCTTCACTGTTGCAAGTTTCTTTGCGCAGTTTCTCTCACTTTCTTTGCTTTTTTCGCTCTTAGCGATAAGACTGCCCATTGTGTCACCCTTTGAAAAATGCCTATATTTATGTGATGTAATTTATATGGTGTACATAATAAAGAACATTCTATTCTAAAAAATTGAAAGAGGAAGATAGAAGTAATAGAAAATTCTATTTCTTCTATCTTTCTCTTTGAACAACATTTAATTTTCTATTCACAGATAGGCCTAAACCAGCGGGGTATTATGACAATGCCCCTAGAAGGAGAGGCAATTCAGCATGGCCTTACAACAACCCTCATTCGAGGTTCGAGCGATCGGTGGAAGGAACTCCGCCTGTAACTGTGACCATCGGTGATCGTATAGCAGGTACCGTATAAAATACGAGTACATACTTAGTCTAAAGCTTATCCTAGAAGAGCAGTTCCGTCATTATTATAACCGCCGTCATGGAAATCTGTTATTTTCATTAGTATTACGCATCAACATAACATAACTTTATTGTTTTTTTGTTTAAACAGTTTTAATTTCATTTTTAAACCTAGAAAATGTTTTAATTATCCTAAAAATTAACGCTTTTTCATATGCCTCTCGACTGTAAAAATCTTATGCATTTTCACTATTTATGGTAATACCACCCATGGACTCCACGAGACAGGGTCGACCTAGTGTGGAGTTCATAAGCAAAATGCTTCCTCGTATTTTTTTTTTGTAAACCTAGCTATTAATATAGACTACAAGGAAACGTAAGCACTGTTTTTGGCAAATAAACATTATCTTATCTTATCTATAATATCACGACTTGTTTCCTCGAAGGGTTGCGCAAAGGATAGTATACCCACATTTCGCCAGTTATGTTTAAGTCCCATGTAATAGGGGACGAGCCTATTGCAATCAACCGCTTTGCAGCTGCTGCTGAGAAATTACAGATAGCAAAACCCAATAACACTTTGCCTGACCTGGGAATCGGACTCAAGACCTCATACTCAGCTCGTTTGCGACCACTAGACAACGAGGCAGTCAGTTATACACATCTGAGGGTCAATTCTCGTAATTTTAAAACCGTTCACAGTCTGATCTCAGTCTCAATCTGTCAAAAAATACTTCTAATTTCGACAAGTTTTTGACATTTGTTTGTCACTGAGATGAGACTGCGGCTAGATTTTGAACGTTTTAAATTACGAGAATTGTCCTTCTGATATTCATGTCAGATATTCGGGCAGCCGTTATTGTCTGACATTTTACCACTTTCTTAGGTAGTGCAGTGAATATTGGTCCTCATACAATTTCAAGGGTTCAAGAACCGGTCACCAACAGTATCGGAGCCGAAATTTATAACAATTCTGTATCCCAATTTGTTTTTTATTCGAATGTCAACACTTTTGTGTCCCAATTAGTTTTTGATTCTTTGTTTGTGAAAGCTTTTTTTAATAATCGCTACTAACTAACCTTCTGCAGTCAAAATAAGGCATCCGTATAATGTAGAAGAGTACTCACAGATGCTAATCTGCTTTCTGGTCTTACACTTTTTTACTTTTACGTAAACATAAAGCAGTGGTTGCCCAGTAATATCGGCCCTGGCTTACGAGTTGTAGGTCGTGAGTTTGAACCCCGGCAGGCACTTTGTGTATTTAATTTCATCACCACTGCTCTCAAAACGGTCAAGGAAAACTTCGTGAGGAAACCGGCATGTCCTACAACCAAACATTCGAAGACATGGTGACATCCGCCAACCCGCACTGGGCCCGCGTGGTAGATTATTGCCCACTCCCTCTCGCAGAGAGGAGGTCTGTGTCACACAGCAGAGGAAACATTATAGGCTGATTATGCACCAACAGCATTGGAGCCGATATAAAGACACTTTTGTGTCACAATTATTTGTTTGATATTTTTTTTGCGAATGATTTTCTTTTACTAATCTCAACTTTACTGTCAAGTAACTAAGCTTCTGCAATCTCTAAAAGTTATCCTAGATGCTAATCTTTTACTTTTTTTACAATTTTATGCGAACATCCATGCAAGGTATATAATGTGCCTTCCTGGCTAAGTAACATAATATACTTTATAGCTGTTACCACAGTAATTAACGATATCGTGTAATAGACATTTTAATTAACTAGCTATTATTTTCTGTAACATTTGGAACTCTTGGAAATTGTGGTGTGGAGTTTCCAATGCTATTAACTATTAACTAAATATCATACGATTACTGTTACGAGTACTGGGTATTAATTAGAGAAGTATTTCGAAATGACGAGGCTTAATGAGTGACTTGTAATTAATTTTTAAATGTCCGATTTTATATATTAGTTTGGGTTATTTTATTAGTCATTCATTATGACAGAAAGTTATGAATTTAAAACTTCCAATTCGTTAAGTTCCATCGGTAAATTTGGAAACCTTTTAAAGGGGGGCTCCCCTTTAAAAGGTTTCCACAGCTACCGATTCCATCAGGACTTCTTACCGGTTCCGAACTGCTTACTGGTAATCTGTATGCAAGATCTTGTCGCTGTTGGCCAGAATGGAAAATACCAGTTAATATCCAAATGATATTTGCACAAATGTTCTATGAGGGGTCCATCTCTTCAGACTGAACGAATGGAACAGACTACTCTTTATTTTGTACACCATATACATTACAGACATAAATATAGAAATTTTACAAAGGGTGACACAACGGGCAGTCTTATCGCTGAGAGCGATCTTTTAAAGACAATTTCAGTTTGAATAGGTGGACCACCTCATGTACCTATCTTTAACGAACTAAACTGCATTGGTTAACTGCAAACTACGTTAATACACCCTGAAGGTTTATTAAAAAGGCTTCCTTAAACATCTGTCTTCTATTAACAGGTGGCCAAGAAACAGAATTGCAACAGTTCCCTTGGACGGTACTCCTGGAAATTACCTTCGATTACGGAGACAGGAGGCAAGCTTTCAACTGTGGTGGATCCCTGATCAGCTCCCGATATGTTCTGACTGCTGGACACTGCGTCTTTGATAAAGGAGGCAAGATTATAAAGTGAGTATTCTTTAGGTAAATCTTAGTTATAAGCATATGATACTTGAGAACGTTAGTATGTAGGTACTGACATACTAACGTTAGCCAGTCATTGACTGGACTGGCAACATTGAACTTTTTGCAGGAAACTCCAATGAACGATATTTTTCACCAATACGTTTGTCACGTCTATCTAGTTTTTAGGGTTCCGTAGTTCGCGTCTCGGAATTCTTATAGTTCCGTCATGTCCGTCCGTCCGTCCGTCCTCGACTTCCAAACGGTTAGTACTAGAAAGATGAAACTTTGCATGGAGATGTGTATTTACCACGTCGACCAAGTGCTAAAATAAAATTACGTAAAATTTTTTTTGGGGTACCTCCCCTACACGTAAAGTGGGGATGATTTTTTTTTCTCGTGTCTACCCCATAGTGTGGGGCATCATTAGATAGGACTTTTAAAAACATTGAGAGGTGGCCAAGAGGATTTTTTGAATTACGTATCCGTTTGAGAGATATTCAACTTTAAAGCGCATTTTTTGTTAAAATACGCACTATTTTAACAAAAAATCCCCCCTCTAAAAGCTAAACGACTGGCTCGAAAAATCTGAAAAAAGCTATAATGGTAGTCCATGTGGTGATGAACTTTGAAGGAAAACTATAACGGCTTAGATAACTTTGTTAGTTCAGGAGTTATAGAGGCCTAACTTGTAAAATGCGCTTACTTGGAAAACTTCGTACAAAAATAACGAAATAATAAGTAAACATGTAAAATATTAAAAATAAAATCATAACAATTATCTATTGGTACGGAACCCTTTGTGCGTGAGTCCGACTCGTACTTGGCCGGTTTTTTTTACTTGGTGCAGTAGGTAACCAAGCTAGAAAGGAAGACTTAGGGCTGATTTTTCAATCGTCTGATATATTCGAGGAATAATTTTGAAATTTTGACAGTTACGAGTATTTCATACAAAAACTGTCAGACTTCAATTTTTACCCTCGAATAAAAGTTATCTAGCGATGGAAAGATCAGCCCTAAGTTCAACAGAAGACGTTTAAATCAGAATCAGAATCAGAATCAGAATTATTTATTTGTGAAACATAGGTGAAGAACATATATACATTAATCATACATGTCAGGGTCTTAAATAGATAAGTGTTGCACTATGCTTTGTCATTGTTGACATACAAATTTTAAAGGCAGGTTCGTCAAAGTTAACAAAATTTTACGTTAACAAAATACATTAAAACAATCAATTTAATAATGTCCACTACAAGAAAGAAAAACAAAAAAAAACACACACAAGAAGATCATAACAAAAGAATATGCGAGAAAGTATTCATTCGTTACATTAATAATATGAATTAATAAAATTACAGAATTTAATCAAATAGTCATCCAATTCAACATTAATAATATAAATTTATAAAATTACAGAATCTAATCAAATAGTATTATCATTAAAATAGTCATCCAGGGTATAATAACATTTCTCAACTAATAACTTGTGAAGACACCTTTTGAATTTCTTTAATGGCATACATTTTATAGCATCAGGTATTTTATTAAAAATTTTTGGTGCAACACCAAAGAAGCTCTTTTTCATTAACGCAGTATTACATTGCAACGTAAATAGTTGATTTTCATATTGACTCCGAATGGGGGTCTTCTTAACTGTTGAAAATTTTGTAAATAAATGTGGATTTGATTTTATAAATAATGCAGTTTCTAATATATATATAGCTGGTAATGTTAATATTTTTAATTTCTTAAAGTAGGGAAGGCAACTATCTGTTGACTTTAAATTACACATGGATCTTACACACCTTCTTTGCATCCTGAATACCAGTTCCCTATTAGTTGATTGCCCCCAGAAAACAACACCATAACGGAGATTAGAGGCTACAAGTCCATGATAGGCTGTTAACAGTGTTTCAGAATTAACTCTCTTAGATAATTGAAACAATAGATACGCAGATTTACTCAGTCGTTTACAAACCACTTCCAGGTGAGGTTTCCAAGTCAACTTATGGTCTACAGTTATGCCTAAGAATTTTGCACTCGTAACTTCTTCTATTTTACACTCATCGTAGGTAATATTAAGGGGTGGATTCTCACGTCGTTGATGAAACTGTACAATTTTAGTCTTACTCAAATTGATCACAAGATTATTATTATTTAGCCAATTAATGATGTTATTTAGCAAGTTATTGGTCTCATTTCGATATTCGTTTGGATCAGTGCATTCTATGATAGCTGTACTGTCATCTGCAAAAAGTACCATTTTGTTTCTCAAATTTCTTGGGAGATCATTGATATATATCAAGAAAAGTGGGGGCCCGAGTACAGTGCCCTGAGGCACACCATACCTCACGGATCTCGCTTCAGAGACATATGTAGTTTCTAATTTGCTTATAGGACAAATTCTGGAAATCTCAGTACACTGTGTCCTATCACTTAGGTATGATTCTAGGAGTTTATGAATGTTTCCCCGAATGCCGTACCCGTGTAACTTTTGCAGCAAGATCTGATGATCTACGAAGTCAAAAGCTTTTGACATATCCGTGAAGATCGAGCACACAGGATTTTTTTTATCCACAGATGTCATTATACTTGACAGCAGGTCAAATAGTGCCATATTAATATTAGTATTTTTCCTAAATCCTTTTTGTTCATTGCAAAATAACTGAAACTTCTCGAAATACGTGTAAATGGAATTATATATTATTTTTTCAATAACTTTTGCAAAGACTGGTATTTTTGCAATAGGCCTGTAATTTTTTACATCACTCTTGTCATTATTTTTATAAATGGGTTTAATAATTGCCTTCTTGAGACTAGTAGGGAATATACCATCAGAAATGCAAAGATTAATTATGTGCGATAACGGTGTCGCTATGACCTCCTTAACATCTTTTATTACTCTAGTTGAAATACCGTCGTATCCTACTGTACTAGTATTTTTTAAGCTACTTAGCACTTTTATAATGTCAGTGTCTGAAACTGGTAGCATAAATAGAGACTGCGAAGTTGAGTTCTCAATAACATTTCTACACGAATTTGTTAACGGGGTATTATTAAGGTTTGTTTTTGAATTATTTTCTATAATCTCTATAAAATATTTGTTGAATTCATTCGCAATGTCAAGGGGATGTGTAAGAGTTGATTTATAATTTTTGTATGGTCAATATTGGTTCTTGCGGCAGACATACTTTGGATTTGTTAATAACTTGCCAAGCAGCTTTTGATTTATTTTGAGACGTCTTTATGAAGTGGTTGTTTTGGGCCTTCTGGGTTAGATTTACTATTCTTCTATAAAGCTTGGAATATTTTTTAAAAGCAAGTCTATTTTTTGTGTTCGGATTATGCCTATATGTCCAAAGTAGCTGCCTCTGTTTTCTGCTACATATTTTTATCCCGTTCGAAATCCATTTGGTTTTTTTACAAGTATAAATGGTTACTATTTTTTCTGGGAAACACAATTTGTATAGCAATATAAAGTCATCTATAAAATTTTCGTAGGATTCATTTGCGTCTTTAGCTTCGTATACTCGTCGAAAAGTTAGGTTTTTTAGATGATTTTTAAATTTCATTAAGTTATCTACTGATATTTCCTGTTTAATTGTTTTCCAATATTTAATCATACAGGTTTTTTTAATGGGAACTTGCAGTAGTTGTGATGTATGGTCAGATAGAAGTAAATCTATTATCTTAGCTTTACAACCTTTACGGTAAGAATGTGCAAAATTATCTAAGCAAGAGTTACTAGCCAATCTGGTTGGTTTATCAAGTTCTAATTTGAGATTATATTGCAAGAGAAAGTTTTCAAATTCTATTGTGATTTTATTTCTCTTTAACACATCAATATTAAAGTCTCCGGTTAATATATTTTTTTTATTTGTAGATACGCAAAGTCTTCTCAATATATTGTCCAGTTTTTCATAAAATACATTATAATTATATTTTGGAATCCTGTAAATGCATATTACAATAATATTATAAGATGTCAGTTCAATACCGCAACATTCGAAAACACCTGAGACCGACTGTTTTGCAATATCTGTCAATTCTCCAAATTGCAGCCCTGCTCTTACAAAAATGCAAGTTCCTCCACGTTTGACACTTCTGGTAAAAAAGGCAGCTGGGCAGAAATTAGGTATACGTAACATATATTCATAGCCCGTCTCTATAAAATGCTCTGTTATACAGATGATATCTACCTTTGTTCCCTCACTAGAAAGCTCGTCTAGTTTAACTACTAACAAATCTGATTTATTCATAAGCCCTGCTATGTTCTGATGGAGAATGGTAAGGTGGTAGTTATAGAAAAAACTGATTGTCTATTGTTTTTGTTAGTGTAAGGGGTTCAGTTTTATCTTCTTGAGAGCAACCAACCTGTGAGTGTATATGGTCTTTGGTATTTACAATATCTAGGTCTAAGATTAAATCATGCAAGTCTGACAGAACCTTCATAAAGCCTTTGTTATTCAGGTGTGCATGCCGTTGGTTAAACGTATCCCACGTGTATGGAAGATTAAGATTTGAATCTAGTATAAATGCATAATTGTAAGTCTCAAGATCAATGTAAATTAGATTGTTGAAAGTATCAACTAAAATTAAATCTATATTAAAATTTTACTTATGTTTCAAATTGACGCTATTTCAAGTTAAACTAATATCAACTTTATTTTAATGGAAATTACGTTGATTTCAGAGTGACTAGAACTATTGAAAAAGTTATAAAAATGTTTGAAGTTGTAGCGTAAACTGAACTTTATTGTGTAGGAATTAAAGTTATTTTTCCATAAACTCATATTTGTTTCCATTTTTGGCGAATATGTGTGCGATATTAGGTACTCGTAGATTATGTACTAATCTACAGGTTTTTTTAGAGTAGGTTTAACTTGTTAACTCCAAAATAATGATAAGCGTAAACAATTATTGCGATGATTGTTTTGGCATTTTGCGGGTTTTTTTTATAGCAATCGTCTTCATCAAAATAACTTCCTAGAACACCCACAAACTCCATATTTTTTTTATGATTTTCTTAAAGATTGAACAACATTAAATTGTATATATTACGTTTATTCAACAGCATCGATATCTTCCTAGCTGAATACGACAAGCGTACCTTCCCAAAAGACTGCAAAGTGGTGTTAGGCCAAGGACAGAAGTGTATAGAAAACATCGTGATGAAAGCCGAGGATGTGGTGCTGCATGAGCAGTACGACGACTTGCTGCTCAACAATGACATCGCCCTGATAAGAATACAAGGCCATGCGCCTTACACGGGTAAGCCTCCTTTGATACTTTAGGTGAAGCGTCAAGGAAGCCCACGAAATTAAAATTTTCTTACGTTTTTTTTGTAAATTACAGGTCAGTTGATCTAAATATGATTCTCGCCAGAAAAAATATTTATTCACAGAATTATAATCATAAAAATCATCGATACATCTCTCTGAGTTCATATTACGCTATTGAATTACTATTTCATGAAACCATGACATTTGAGGCAATTGTAATTTAAGGACTTGTAAGTATTTCTGATTCTAATCATTATAATTCTGTAAAGCCATAGTTGTTACGGTCGCGAACCTATTTTAATCATCATACAATCTGACACTTTCCTGCCAAATGAAAAAAAAACGAAAGTAAATTTTAATTTTGGGGGCTACCTTAGCTCATCCTCCTTAAGCTGGTTCACACAAGCGAATAGGTACGGAATTACGAACACCTTACACAAACGCACATACATTCGCCAGAGAGCGTTGAACGTTTAGAATTCTAAATCGGCATCGCAAGTTATGATAAAAGGTAGCTTTAGTGAGCTTAAATGGGAGTGATTTATTAATACGAGCTTTTAGTACCTAAATGAATGAAGACTAAACGAGGTGCCAGTTAGTCCGTCATCTTTCCGAAAACCATCTTCATTTCTAGGAAGGACCATACAAGTTTCGCGGTACACCTCCTTTGTCAATTAACGAAAAATAGTTCGCTTGTGTGGAGCCTCTGCTTTATAATATTGCACTAAGTTGTACACATATTGAACGTTCGTGGATAGAATGGACGCGAATATAGAATTTACTAAGGTCAGCGGGTTAATTGCGTGGGTAACACCACAGAACAGATACTTTTATCTGTCTGTGCGTACCACCCTATCAGTAGGAATGGCTTTTATTTTGACAGTTCGACGACATTCATTGCGTTATTTATATTTTTGAGCAGACCAATTTTTAGAACAAATGAAGCAATGGATTAGCAATATCCTTCAAAATACTTCGAATTGAGATTGATAGGGTGTTATGCAATTAGGGCGTAGGTTCGCACGGGCGCGTTTTTCCCGTTTTTTTTTTCGCACACTGGATTTTCAACGAACTGCACTGCGCTAAGTGTTGAAAATCCAACAGTGTGTGTTTTTGATACGCTGTGATGCGCTCTGTTGGATTTTCAATGCTCGGCTCAAGACCGCGAGTTGAAAATCTAGTGCGCAATCTCGCGAAATCTTCACAACCGTGCGAGCGTGAGCTAAAAGTGGCAACCTAGCAACCCAACTACCTAACTAAAGGCTTTGCGAAGTAGTCCCCTTAATAGAAAAAAAAAATTAACAAGTCTCGATAGTCTTATAGATTAGAGAGTTAATCAAAAACTGTCTGCTAAAGTTTGATAAGAACTTAATAATGATGATAATATGGTTTTCAGAAGTTCCAAAGTATAATGTACTTAATTTAATAGTTTCGTTTCGTTAAATGTTTATGAGAAAAATGTTGTACAGCTCAATCTCAAGGTCAAAGCATTCCAATTCAACCATATACAGGCACTTTTGAATTGTCACACGTTTTAATCTTCTATACTTATAAATGAAAAAACAAGGCGGGTTAGTTACACGATTTATAACCCAGGGGCGGTTTGACCGAATTTTATGATATTTGTTTTGTTGGATTTGTCTCCGCCCTGAATAGCAGAATAACTATTAAAACACGAGAAAAAATTACAAAATAACAAAAAAAAAGAAACAACATTTATTGATTTTAGTGAGCAGTGGTGTGGTGGCCCAATGGTAACGACTGCGACTTACGAATTGTAGATCGTAGGTTCGAACCCAGACAGGCGCTTTACTTTGTGTAAATTATTTCATCACCACTGCTCTCAAAACGGTGAAGGAAAACATTGAACCAAAAACCAAGACCAAGAATTTGAAGATATGTGTGACATCTACATACCAACCCGCACTAAGCCCACGTTGTGGATAATGATCCACTCCCTCTCAAAGAGAGCAGGCCTGTGTCCCTGCAGTGGAAACATTCTAGGCTGATTATGTATGATTATGAATTAATTTATTGATTCTGAGGCGGTACGAAGTTCCCCGGGTCAGCTAGTAAATTATTTTATTTATGTTAGTAGATTTGTACAAACACTTTTACACATCAATCATAATAAAAAAAAATGAGGTAAAATCTCCCCTTCATAAACTATTCTCATCCAGGTCGACTTGAACAATTGTTAATAATTGAAACAACTTATTACAGCAATTTGGAATATAAACCAATTGAATATCAATCAAACTTTGTTATTGTTATGTTCAAACCAGATTCAAGACCTATTTTGTAAACAAGCAAACGGAAAGTTTTGGAAAGTGTTGATTTACGAACAACTTCTCCCAAATTATATCAATAGGTAATTCATGTTATCAGTGTTAACACAACAATAAACTTGATAATAATAGAGAAAAAGCTCGCTAGCCGTAAATAAATATACAGGCTGATTTTTTAAAGACCAGCCAAATTTAAGGATGTGGCACAGACCATCAAACTGAACAACTTTCTCCATGGGACAAATAGCGTAATCGCGAATAAAAATTGAGCCGTCTCATACATTTAGGTCGAGTAGGTATTGAAGTTTTCTATAGGACAGTTGATAAAATTTTCGCGATTACGCTGTTTGTCCCATGGAGAAAGTTGTTCAGTTTGATGGTCTGTACCACATCCTTAAATTTGGCTGGTCTTTAAAAAATCAGCCTGTATACTTACATATTCTCTCGCCGTAAATAAAGTGTACATAAACATAACAACACGCGAGTTTTCCCCGAAGGATTAAGCAGACATGTCGCCAGTTATGTTTAAGTCCTATGTAATAGGGGCGAGCCTATTGCCATGAACCAGGCACGTATCCAGACTCGATATACAGGGTTATTTTTCAAAGACCAGCCAAATTTAAGGATGTGGTACAGACCATCAAACTGAACAACTTTCTCCATGGGACCAATATCGTAATCGCGAATAAAAATTGAGCCGTCTCATACATTTAGGTCGAGTAGGTATTGAAGTTTTCTATGGGACAGTTGATAAAATTTTCGCGATTACGCTATTTGTCCCATGGAGAAAGTTGTTCAGTTTGATGGTCTGTACCACATCCTTAAATTTGACTGGTCTTTGAAAAATAACCCTGTATAGATATATGTACATAAATGGTTAACTAAATAATAATAAATAATTAATATATAGAACATTGATCAGGCTATAGTTTTTCCATAGTCCTAAATAACTAGTTCACTTTAGCCACCCAAACCCATAATAACCCAATATCTTTGTTTCCATATCTTGCAATAGTCCTACACTAACCGGGAGATGTCCTTGGCCGCACTTGCATAGTGCAAGCAGGGATAATCGTCGGTTGGTGCCTCATTTCATTGAAAATGTGTAACGGGCCTCTGCGAGTTGTCTTCGGCCCCTCGTATGCCTTCCAAGGTCCGGGACCCAAGGGTCCCGAGATATGTCAAAGACTAATAAAAATAAATAATATAATTTTTATCAAAACTCAGTCACTATAGACTCGAACTAATCCTTTTCTTCTAGTAATCTTTGTTTCCGTTTCCAGACTACATTCGCCCCATCTGCCTGCCCACCATCGACATTGACAACCCGGACTTTTACAACCTTCGTCTCGCTGTCGCCGGTTGGGGTCGAAACGGCCGCTACCGGTCCGACGTCAAACAATCAACAATCGTCAACCTAGTACCCCAAGCAAAATGCAAGAAATTCTACCCGAATCTGTCGCGGCGACAGATGTGTGCGGCGGGTTACACTGGCGAGGATACATGCAAAGGAGACTCCGGCGGTCCACTTATGACGCTGTACGGCGGGAAGTACGAAGTAGTGGGTGTCGTAAGTGGGAAGAGAGCCGACTCGCCCTGTGGGACCTCCGTGCCGTCGCTCTACACTAGCGTATACAACTACAGCGACTGGATACGGAGCAACATGAAGAATTAATTATTTGCGTCTCGCTGTTTGAGTTGGAATGTAGTGTCATTACGATTGTGTCATAGTTTTGTTTGTACAAGTAGAATAAAGAAACACTAGTTAAATTTTCAAGAGCTATCAAAATAAAAGAAAATCCATTCAATTCATTTCCATACAATAGATTTAGCAAAAAGGCTCCCCGAATCCCTCTTGCCAGAACCGTCGGTGTGTTAAATGTAGCATAATATTGCGGAATGATTGCCGGCTACGGAAGGTCTCAGTTTCCCAAGAGCTAGGTTTTGCATGCTATCGAGCACAAATAAACTTTTATGAACTGAAAAATATAGCGGTAAAATTCGAGGTGGCAATATTTTGTAGCTGTTTTGCTGTGGCGTTGGCAGGCTCGCTTTGTGGCGCGTAAATTGCCAGCGTATTCAGCGATTGCAAAATTGTGCATTGAAGTGAAAGATTAATTTTATTGAAAGCCTAATAGGGATATTAATAATAAAATTTGGCGTACAGATGTAATAGATCGGAATGATTGTACAGTTATTACTTAAAAAATATTTATATTATTAATAATAAATACTTTGGCAAAATATTTTGATGGTTCAATGAGAGTCGAAAAACTTACTTTTCATATTAAAGATAAATAATCATACCTTTCTTCTCACAGAGAGGAGGCCTGTGTCCCAGCAGTGGGAACATTATAGGCTGATTATGAATCCTGCCTTCCTTTCATTCATCCTTTTAATCCTACTGCAATGCTCTAATTTAAAAGATGCAAGTATCTCATAGTCTTATTAAGTTTGTAGTTCCCCGTACCTAAAGGAAAACATGTGAGCTATAATATATAATAACCTGCCTGCAATATATGTACCCTTCCGCTTTCTAACATAAATCCTTCTTCACAGACTTTGCTTCAGTAAAGCCTCACTATTACAGGTTCCGTCACATGTTCCCCGTTAATGAGTGGGGGAGTTGCATAAGAAATAATAATGAATTACGAGATTTTCCGCCACACAACTGAAGGTATACGTGATTGGTACTTATACTCATAAGGCCAAGGAAAGGGTTCGAAAAAATGCAGTAATTGGTGAAAATCGACCTTTGAAAGCTTGTTTAGAAAGATATTCAAGTCTGATTTTTTGTTATTGGTTTGGACAAATGATCTGATAATAGGGCTGCTGTTTTATTAAATTTATTTTACCCCGAGAAGTATGGCAACAATAGGCACTTAGGCGCATTTCTGCTCACCTGGAAAGCACTTACTGTTTCTAACTTGCTGCCAAATGTATGTTTTTATCACCTTCTATCCAAAATTACCTAATTCCATTAAAACAAAATGTTGCGTAAATTGCTCCATAATGTTTCTGGAGTGTAACATGAAAATACTTACAGCTTAATTATTATCCAAGTGTGTGTTTAGGTGGAGTGGCGGCAAGTCGTGCCTTTGACGAATGATGATGGATTGTGGGAACTTCCCGAGGCGTGGTAGCGACAAAAAGCAATATACGCTCACAATTTTGTTGCTAAGCTTCATCTAATCGTTACACTATTCTTGTTATATTGCTCATGAGGTCACAAAATGAGGTCATTCTTATTGCCAAACCACATCAGTATCATATTTGTATGCTTTTGGCTCTCTAAATAACATCATCCCTGAATTAATAACACGCTTAATTGATACTTTTCCTCCGGCGTATTCACATAGCGCTCACACACCGCTTCTGGCTCGTCTACGAGGCTCTTAAAGCCACGCTCCACGTTCCCTATGCTATTAAACGTTGTGGAACACAATCCGGGAGAAGAACACTCAAATGAGCAAACACTATTATCAGGACTGTGCCGAGGGCGTACAGATTTCCCCGGAGTGCCCTTCTCCTTAAAAGTGCCCGTCGGATGACCGCTATTCACCGCACAGCCTCGGACCGAATTCTTTTTACTTGAAAAGTGTGATGAATGAAATTTTTAAAAAGTGAGCGCGTTCGATTTTTGCCAGATCCTCGGCATGGAAAACGATTATGGCTAACGAGAAAACTTTCAACAAAGACCAGTTGTAGTTTGAGAACTGGGGGGGGTAACTACTTTATACTAAAGAAGAGCATTTTTGTGGCCCAAAAACGCAATGCCGAGCCGATGTCGAATCATAGTGACGAGCTTTGTAGGCCAAAACATTTACCCAAATCGGATGACTTTTGACAGCCTAAAACTGTCTCACAAAAAAGGGAACACATAATTTATCAGCGATTCGTCTCTGATCCCTGAATCCCAATATCGCGGTACATCCACAATCTATGTCGGTCCACCCGTCGGGTGGCAAATTTATGTAAAATCAATGCAACAAATAAAGAACGGAGCGACGGTAAATATCCGCGCCACGTCACAATTAGTGCGTGTCCCGCTGGGCCGGACACATTTTGTTATTTGCCAATCTATTCACGGCCCCGATACGCCGACCAAAAACGATTCATACAATTTTTTACCCCTATTTTTATATATCCTCTATAATTCCGCGGACGAACTATACCTACATAAAAGGTTTTTAACAAAAACATTCAGTGGGCGATTTTTCTGAATTGTAACAGTTTTACGAGATTTAATTATTAAAGAGTTAGTAAGACATAGTTTAACATTTTTTGTTTTTTAGGCGGAACCCTAATTATTTTTCTAAAATAAAAGTTACTCTTTTTAACATCAGCTCTCTGCCAGTGAAAGTCATAAATAAAATAAATATAAATATATAAATCTTATAAATCAGTCTAGCCATTTCGGAGATTAGCCGGAAAAAACAGAAAGACAGACTAAAAATTTAATAATTGTTTTCAGGTTATAAGTAGGTACTTACTTATAACCTACTTATAACGTATAATAATATATATTTTCATATGCATTTAGAAAAAAGCTGTTATTTTGACATCACAAACAGACAATCCAATTGTATTTATTTGTATAGAATAAGACTTAAAGATGCAGTTGAAAAGGTTAAAATTATTTGTGGTGTATTTGACGAAACACTTTCAGGCCGACCGATCCGATCCTGAATTAAGTCAAGCAGAAATACAAGATTGTTTCCGTTCAATAGGTCTAATCTCTCAGATGGGTATTCGTGCTGAAACGATCCTCTTTTATTGGCGTCTCTTTGTCGAAGTATTCGACATTTTCATCGGTTACTATAGGAATTTTAGTTTAGGGCGAAACATCTCGGGGTCTCCTAAATTGATTTAGAACTAAAGGTTTCGAATTTCAAGACCGTATTTTAGTGTACTTAAAGAGCTTTATAGCCTCGTTAATATACTAGGTTCACTTAAGGCGCTGCCCAAACATAGGACACCGTAAAACGCTCAGTTTTTGTTGCACAGTTAGGCGTATCGTTACATATTACAAGCCAGAAAAAATTTAGTGTACTGTCAAAATGTTCAAAGAAAAGATTTATTCAAAAATATTTGTTAAAAATAAAATAGTATCATGATAAAACAGTCGTAAAACAGCTCAAAAAATTTTTTTTTCCTCGCATAATTGTTAAAATTTTGAGCGTAAACCATCCTAATAAAATGAATTCAATCAACTAAAGAAATACTTAAAAAATATTTAATTTAAATAAAACCGCAAAATTACATTAATTTTGGTGGTCATTTGATTCAACTAAAATCAAACGCATCACTGTTTTGTACCTTACCTAATTATTTTTTGCGCGTCACGCTGTTGTCAATTACCTAAAAACTTACTTCTTACCGCGCCTTAACTTAATTATTAAAGACACATTGCTACTGAATAGAATCACAAGATATTCTTCTAAATACTAACTACTTGCGACTGCTTTTCGATCAAAAGATTGAGAGCTAAGAAAGTTGCAGCGCTCTCCTAAAGATCAACTGGCAGAAATTGCACTTAATACTTTGAGACTAGCTACCGCTCCTGCACTATCGCGACCTACAAATTCGATACATTTATTGGTGTGCAAGTTTTCAACTGGCACCGATGCAATCTTTGTTGAAAGTACTTGGACTAGAAACTTCATATAAACGGCAAATTATTCTGGGGACAACACAAGGGACTACATTTACAGGGGACATTTGTATGCCAAGATTGGCAAACCATAGCTTTATTTTTAAGTTCTCTGTATGCAATTGACATTGAAACCTATGTTGTAAAAATAAATTATTCATAGCTAGACATAAACTTCGCAAGATTATCTAAGTATTGAATTACCAATTTTCTTTTCTTTTTTACTCACGTAGTCGCATGGTAGGTACCTAAAATACTCTCCTACTAAAGAGTTATTTACAGAATTTTTTAGTAGTAGTATTTCGGATGCATGGAGACAGACCATAATTAAAGAAATGATGGCGGAACCCGTGATAATAAAATAAACACATTATCAACTCTGTTTACACTATTGGACCGTAACAGGAGGAAAAAAACATGATATTCATTGTAAATATGCAACGAAAGCCGAAACCCGTTTCATATGCAACGAGTCGGTCGAGGATCGCGTTCATGGACGTCAGTTCCTTCCTAGCTTTGTTCTTATCTGGACTACTATTATTTACACCGAACACTTTAACTGAAGTGAAAGCGAAAAAACTCCTTTAATTTTGCTTTCTGTGTTCCCTGATCAAAAACGATGTCGATAATGCGAGTGGTAGCAATAACAGGTTGTGACAGTGGACTCGGATGGGCTATAGCAGCCAGGTCAGCTCGTGAAGGTCTTGTCACAGTGGCTGGCATGTACAATGGAGTTGATACTAAGGCTGCAGAAGGACTGAGAAAGCTGTGCGCACATCCCTACTCTCTAGACGTGACGAACTCGGAAAGTATCGCAGGATTCCGAGATTACGTCAAATGCCTGCTGAATGACAACCCTAACTACAGTGAGTGATTGTGTTTTGTTTTCTATTATTAGAATAATATAGGTAGGTACTAGTTTAAAAGGGATCTAGGGTGATAAAATAGGTCAATTAAAACCACCTCTACAGAGAGACGTTTACGTTTTGTTGAAATTAATATTCTGTGCGCGTAGCAAGAGCACCGGAGTGGGACCAGAATAAAATTAAAATGTTAGACTACCCAAAACTATTTGGTTGCGAGTGTCATTACTTTAATTAAAATGTATTTAAACTTAGTTAATTCTTACCTACTTTGAAATTGGAGTACCGAGGGTTTTGCTCCAACTTGTAGGTACTTTAATAAATCATAGATCTAGAAATTTCATGAATTCTATTCAAGTAGTTTCCAGATTTATAAGTTCTAAACTA
This sequence comes from Apamea epomidion, assembly GCA_947507525.1. Taxonomy (NCBI): domain Eukaryota; kingdom Metazoa; phylum Arthropoda; class Insecta; order Lepidoptera; family Noctuidae; genus Apamea; species Apamea epomidion. The sequence continues at coordinate 9,912,681 of OX382232.1, forward strand.
ATTTGCAAATTACTAGTTTGCAAATTACCTGAAAAGTGTCTGTACTTTTCTGGTAATTTGCAAACTAGTAATTTAAAGTAGGTATTAAAATATCATCGTTTTAGAGCTCCATGCGATCGTAAATAACGCTGGAGTGATGACAATAGGTGACTATGAGTGGCAAACACCAGCTATGATTGAAAGCTGTATAAACGTCAACCTGCTTGGAACCATGAGGGTTACCACTTCGTTCCTGCCTGACCTTAGGAAGAGTGCTTTAGAGGTAAGTTAACCCTCTATTTAAGTTCGAAAAAAGTTCATCTCCTTTTCACGTTTCGGCAACAACTGAAAAAAAGACTTGGTCATGCTGCATGCAAGGTCAAAAGTACTGGCCAGTTAGTAGGTGGCTGCGCGGTGTAGAGTCGTTTCACACTTATTTTACTTGTTTGCATCACTGTCAAAATCACAATGATCTCATTTATTTATTTATTTGCTAACATGTAAACCACTAGTTAGTAGGCATGCATTCAAATTTCATGACACAGTATTAAGACATATATATACCCCAGTAAGCAAACTGCAAATTTTATAGGTATATCAAATTACATAATATTATCTTTATTAGGTACCTTACAATAAGGTTGCTGTTGGGCTGCTGCTCTCAGAGGTAAATTAACTCTGCAAGGACTGTAGTTACTTACATTCAAATGTTGAACTAGTCGTGGAGGCCATTAAAATACATAACGAAAAAGTAAGTACCTACCTACGAGTACCTACGTCTAAGTTTGGTCTGGGTTACCCAGTGTTACCCAGGGTAATCCTAGATACAATTTCATGAAAAATACAGCCTAGTATTTTTTTAGGGCTTGAGAAATTTATTTGTTGATGATAAAACACGTCTGATATAGGGTATTGTACGTCACAAAGCGAATAATAATTTTAAAAAACTAGTATCTTTGTATAGCTTCTCGTTTAATAAAAATAACAAATTGAGTTCATTTTTGTAACATCTATATGAAACAGATACGTAAACATAATATACGAGAATATAGGGAACAACATCAACATAATATTGTGTAGATACCTACCTAGGTACGTACCTTTCTATCTATATGTTTCGGGACTTCGGATGTAGGCGATATTACTACCAAAGTCGTTGTCCTACCGTATTCCAAATTCCCAAATAACGGTGGCCGTGGCAACAAGTTAAAATTCATATTATTACGGCTTCCCGGTAACAGGTAGGTATTGTAATACCAACGATGGAAAATTTGATACCGCCCCAAATAATCGTGTGATTTCTACGCAAACAAATGAAATAGGATTCTTCCTCAAAATGAAATTGACTTCCTAAACATTATTTTCTAAAAACACGTAGGTATTACTTTCTGAGCAATCGGAACGCTGAGCATCGTAAGCCCACAAAATAATATCAGCCTATAAGGAAAATGAAAATCTTTTTTTTATTTAAATATGTTTAATTGAAAACGTAAGCCTGGATTGGTTTGTTTATGATGTTCCGTGTTTTAGATAAAATAATGATTTTATTTTGTTTTACTTCTTCTTTGTTAGAAAGAGGTTGTGGTCTTGTTTCCTAGCAGTCTTTTGTTTACTGATACTACCAATAAGTACCTACCTACTACAATGCATGAAGACATACAGTCTTCATGCATTCTAGTAATTTCCTTTGATTTTGCATCACTGTCTAAATCACAGTGATCCTTATAGTAATTGTAATAAGGTTGCTGCCACTGACAAGTCTGTCAAAATCATTATGATCTTTATTCTGGTTATAATAAGGTTGCTGTTAGGTTGCTGCTATCAGAATTCAGAGGTAACATAACTGAGAACGGACTGTAGGTACAGTAAGTATAATGCATGCAGATATACACGGCTACAAGGATAATGTGGTGCCCGAATGACGTTGATAAAATTTTTCTGTTGGTAAACATTTGTGCAATTTATTGTTTTGTGCAATGACCCTTGAAATGTACCTATTCAAAAAACAAGATGGCAGCGTTAGTTCCGATTTTGGCCACGCGTCAAAATGACCTTGTAGCGCTCTAACTGCTGCATGGCCCCGCAGTCGTTTCGAAACAATACATTTAGCGCACTACTGCTTACCCCCAGTTCCTACGCAAACAGCAAAAGGCACTTAATATTTCCTAGGAGACGCTGAGCCAGCTGATTGGTACCTACTTTAAATTAGTTTTCTAACAATAACCGTTTGTTTTCTAACAAAGGAAAATAAATTCATCCGTAATGTTGGATAGGAGCAAGACTATTTCAACACTTTTTTTTTGTTTTAACTGTTTTTCAATCGACTGCGTGACAGCAAACAATGACTTTGTTTTTCAGAGCCTTACTCATTCTGTATTTCAGAGCAGGGGGCCTTCAAAACCCCGTATAATTAACGTAGCAAGCCACTGTGGCTTACAGCCGCTACCAGGCTTCGGGGCCTACAGTGCCAGCAAGGCGGGCGTGCTGGCTTTAACGAAGGCTTTGCGGATGGAGCATCGAAGACACGGGTTGAGTGCCGTGGCTTTTATACCAGGTAATTGCTTGCTTAAGGACCTATTCAAAAATCGAGTAATAGTATCACAGTCATAATGCAGAGGTATTATTTCAACGCGTCAGCTGGTTAGATTGAACGCACAAAGTAATTGCCATGTGTTGTGCGCTGGGAAATGATTGACGTGCAGAGATTCGTTGGTAAGCTAATGGGGCAGGGGGCAGTCGCAATGGTCCAATTGGTCCGGCGGCGGCGGTGCGCGTGAAATCCAGTCTGGTCTATCAGGTGATTGACCAACGTAACTTACGATTGGGTATCTATCCTTGACGTGGATTAAACATTATGCCTATTGAAAAACGAAAAGGACAAAGATATGTATTTAGGTGTAGGCCACGAGGAACCAGATGGAAAAGTTTCTTATTATCCTTTTGAAAATGGATTCCTCCATTTTCAAAAGGAACTTCCGACCGATGGTTGTCGTCGGACTGTAATAATAATTGCGCGGAGAACTTTTATATAGCAATGCAGAATACAACGTTAGCTGTAGTTTATAAGTGGCGAAATAGATATCGCCACAGATATAGCAAAAAATACGAATAGGTACCGTAAAACGGGGTGAATAAATAGGTCTTCCATCTTTTGTTACGCCTATCGTAATTTTGCAGAATTGATACTCAACTTTCTAAGCATGTAGATACCTACCTATTTATTGAATCTTAGGTCAAACTACTGAGTTAATTTGAAAATGGCAGTAGGGCTACCACGTTGTAGTTTACTAAGTGTGGTTCGACGTCTCGTTGTAGTTTACGAAGTCGGGCGTCGACGCATGTCGACGGTGGCAGTTGCCTCTGCTGTTGACGCGTGCCGCTCGTGTGTATGCATACTAACCTGGCGAGTTCTTTTCGCCGCATATTACCTTATATTTACCGATTGATTATCCTTAATGTAACCTATTGTTTTTATTCCAGGTGGTTTCGTTACCTCCAGCAACTTAATTGCAAGTCAAGGAGCACGCGGAAACACCATGCTCGAACATTTGAATGACGAACAGAAATCTTTTTACGGCGAAAGGATCACAACACTCTCTAATTATCTGCAGCCAGCATCAACTCACAACGCAGGATACGACTCTTTGAAGGACGAGAACATCATAGAGACATTCATCAAAGCTTTGACGAATGATAATCCCAAGGATCTGTATAAAGTGGAGTCGTGGAGATACATGTTTTACTATAACCTGCTTAAGTTGCCTCTCCCTGAAGCCACTATCGGTTGGCTTGTAAAAAAGTTCCTTAATTTTCCCGAATGAATAAATTATTTTGTGGGAATACTTTTAAAGCTAAGGAAACTACAGGATTACTTTATCATAGTTGTGTACTTCCGCGTAGGCAGAATTTCCCTATTATTATCGATGCCTAATAAGTTCCTAATACATGGAGAAGCGCTTTTTCATTTTTATTTAATAAATAGATACTTATAAATAATTATTTTTAACTCACTACTCCCACAACAAAATAACATTTTGTTTCCTTGAAATCGCCGTTAAATGTTTTGCAATCGGGGTCTAGCCGGCTTATTAGCCAATATAATAAATATGTAATGAACAGCTAATATACACATGATTCTAGGCAGGACTAAACTTATATTATTTTATCTTCTGTCCTTTTCTTAATGAAATAGAAGGAAAAATATGCACTGAACTTAAATTTAGTTTAGTTTGTGAACAAGGGAATCGGCGCCACCTACATAACAAACCTACGAGTATAATACACCCATCAACACTGTCTAGGGATATTTTGGATTTACTCAATTTACTCAAAATTTATTAAAAATAACATACAACTTGCATATAATTTTATAAAGCCCATTTATCAGACTACACTCCAGAATAAAAGAAAACAATTTTTTTTGCGTAAACAAATTTTTATTCAAATAAAGAAAAAACGTGAAATAATGGTAAAACTAACAATGAATGTGTTTCTCAAGAAAAAGTGAAAAATAAGGAAAAATTAATCTGTTTTTAACAGTTATGTGAAAAATCAGTAGTCAGTAAAACCACCCATGACGTTAATAACGGTCCTGCAACGGTTTTTCATGTTATCCAAGTCTTGCTGCGGTATATTGATATTGTCCCAGGTCCGGCTAAGATGCAAAAAAAGTTGCTCTACCGTCACAATGTTTGCAGGGAAATTCCTCAAAGCCCTTCTTTGGAGCATGTCCCACGCGTGTTCTATGGGGTTTGGGTCAGGTCAGGCGATTGAGCGGGCCAGCCTAAGACCGATACGTCATGCTCCTGCAATCAGCTCGTCACCACTCTCGCTGTGTGCGGACGGGCGTTATCGCGCATGAGCGTGAATTCTTGGCCCATTTGTAGTCGATGGGGGTAGATTATTGGTACTAGCACCTCGTTACGGTATTTTTCAGCCATCATGGTGTTTCTGATCCAAACGAGGTCTGTTCTTCCACCAACACGAATTCCCGCCCAAACCATAATTGTCCCACCGTAGTATGAATGAACTTCCTGAGGATGTTGCAGACGGCTCTCACGACCAGGAACTCGCCAAACATGTACTCTACGTGTATCGGGATGGAAACCGAACTGGGACTCATCGGTAAACAGCACTACAGACCACTGGTTATCTTCCCAGAGCAAATGTTCACGAGCCCACTCTAGTCGTCGTCCACGATTTCCTCGGCGTAGTGCTGGAGTACGAAGCGGTCTGCGAGCATGAAGGTTAGCTTCATGCAGCCTTCTCCTCACAGTTTGGTCACTCACAAGCCACTGGTGCTCAGACTGGAGCCTCTGAACCAACTGCATGTCCGTATCATTTGGTTGTCTACGCGCGGCAACTTGCAAAAATCGGTCTTGTCGTTGAGTGGTTATGCGCTTCCCGCCTGGGTGTCTTTCAGCCACATCAACAGTAGCACGATAACGTGACCATAACCTTGATATCACGTTCTGTCTTGTTCCAATCTCCTCAGCAATAATCAGTTGAGTAGCCCCAGCTTGGAGCATGCCTACTGCCCTTAACATTTCCTCTCTCGTTAAATGGCGCCGCTGCATGCTGCACACAATAACATTAATTTGAAATTAACCGATAACTTGTTTTATAGCTTAAATTTGACACAAAAAAATAGCCAAGAACTACTGTAGGTAAATGAAACCTTCGGACTTCGCTACCATTATGCCGCGTAAATCTTTTGTTTTTAATTTATTTATTCAAATTCAAATTTAGAATCGTTCGAAAAGGCTTACAAATTAAGCTTTCTTCAAAAGAATTTAAAACTGGCCAGTATTTTTCGAGTTTAAGAACTTTATACAAAATATCCCTAGACGGTGTTGATGTGTGTATTCCCACTGCTGGAAATTGAACGAACCAAGAAACAAAATTCAAAACCTACTATTTACTGCAATCCTTTCTGGGTTTGTATCGAAGGTTACATAGAAGTCCGACGATACAACCGCGTACCCCAATTAAAGTGTTGTAATTTACACAAAATAAAGCGCCTGTCTGGTTTCAAAACTATGACTGAGCCACCACCGCTCCATTTTGAATGTGAACTTGGCTCAGTTTAATTGAAATATTTTAGTTCATCACCGCGGATCTGAGAAACATTTTATTTTAACGTAATAATATGTACAAGTACATAAAAACGAGAGGAAATAATCAAAGGGAATTTTTTTTTAAGACTGTTAGCTTTTTATATTGTGTAAATATTTTGTTGATAAATAATAAGTTACACATTTTAACGTCCATGCACGTACCTGTTTAGGTTCAAAGATTAAAGTTTTGTTCGCATTTCCAAAGACCTAACGTGGACTAAAACTCCAGTATCCAAGTTACAAAAATCTTGAAAAAATTAAAAGTGACTAACCAGACGTCTTACGTCACGTCAGACGATTGACTTGACAGTTGAGATTTTCAGTTTTGACAGATTTTGCTAATAGTATTGGAGAAAAATCAATTTTTCTGTTAAAAACCACGAAAAACAGTTCAAAAATATCAAATACAGTTTGAGAACAGAAGGATTAATTAATATTGCATACATTTTCGTGTAAACCAGTCTCATTCCGAAGAAATGGAGGTGGTTTTTGGGCCAAATTCGGTCGATGAACCGGTGCGTAAAGTATTTTGTTACAACTGTAATTTTGAATTTGAATTTTAGTCCATTTTATTACAGTATTTTTATTGCTATCAAGATTCAAAAGAACAAAGCTAGATTAAAATTTATATGTCATCAACTACTATCGATTTTTCATACAGGTTATAGGTTATTAGTGGTGGCCAATGCAAAGTAATGCACTGACTGGAAATATCAAAACATTCACTTTCACTAATTATTCAAATACCGCGGTATGAAAACTTAGCTCTACTGAAAGTGTAGCACTTAGACGCCGTGATTGTGCAGAAGACATTAAACTACTGCATAATCACTGCATCGCAAAATGTCTTACAAATCTTTGGATCTTTGGACTTATTTTTTATTTGAACCAAGTAACAACAAACAATGACAACTAATGACTACTAAAAACTAACAATTTATGTTTTTACAGAATCTTCTATACAAATTGCAACGTAAACTAAAAGTGTTCAATACCACTGATCCACTGCCTAACCGAGGATACAACTTGGTTGCCTGCGCCAGCAAGTATGGAATAGTTTTCATTGCTTCTCCGGATGGGCATTTGACAGGTATCCTTACATTTTTAATTATATTGGCAAAACATTATGAATAATTTTGTCATGTTGACTGTCCAAGCAAAATTTAGTATGTACCACGAGACGTCCGGGTTATTTTTTTCGATATTTTATTTTCCTTGTATCCTTGTTTATACGTGTGCCAAAAATATTTTTTCTAGTTCAAACGTCCAACTCACAAAAGCCAATGTAATTTGTATTACCTAATGCATTATATGTAATGCACGAATGTCATGGCTGAGTCGGAAATGCATTACATATTATGCACGGACAGTCAATGTGTTAAGCAATAAACATTGTTGAAAAACAGACCAGTTCCTACATTTCTCTTCTTGCTCCCTTATTAACATAAACCGTTTATGTTAAGTACTCTTGAAGAGCAGTGGTGGCCCAGCGGTATCCGTCACAATTTACAAGTTATATGTATTTCATCACCACTACTCTCAAAACAGTGATGGAAAACATTGCAAGGACACTGGCATGTTCTAGAACATCTACCAAGTCGCACTGGGCCCATGGGTGGATTACAGCCCACTCCCACTTACGGAGACGAGGCCTATGTCCCAGCAGTGGGAATATTATAGGCTGATTATGTTTTATTGTTACATTACTGTGAACTAAGCATGCTTTATTCTTTTGTTAGCCTTGTTATTAAAGATGTGGGTAAAAATACACTAAGTACATAAAATGTATGTTAATATGCCCCTGACCAACTTTCATTTTACCTTACAATATTTACTTTACATTACACATAAATAATGAGAGAAAGAAAAGTATTTATTGAGACTCGCACAGGCATAAGTGAAGGGTGAAGGACGGGCATTTTGGGGGACCGTCTTTTGTAATTTTGACGTTCAAAAAGTGCTGAATTTTGGTCTAATTTGAATAAATGACTATTGATTTGAATATCACAAACTAAACTAAACACAATCATTGAAACAAAAATTTAAAAAATGAAAATAAAAACAGTAAGTCCTGTACAAGGCCAAAGGGCGTTATCTCAGCATGGCAACATCCTGTATTAAGGTATCTTTAGGTGTATTACTATACAGCTTAGTTACTTACTACTATTTCTTTTCAGTATACTACCTACAACAGCTAATTGACAAGGAGTGTGTGCCACAGCACACAACAGTGAAACTCCAAGAGAAACCCACCCACATTGCTGCTAATTGTGACCAGGAACTTTTGGCAGTTACTGGTGGACAACTACTGACAATCTATAAGATTACTGACTTTCAGAATCAGGTAAATTACCTTAGTAACCTAAAGAAGGTGGCTGGGACAGACTGGATGCTGAAGGCGGAGGACAGGGTGTTGTGGCGCAGCTTGGGAGAGGCCTATGTCCAGCAGTGAACTGCTATAGGCTGAGTTGATTGACCTTAGTATTACACTTACATTAATGATACTTAAAATATTGTGTTATGGAGCAAAAGTGCAGATGACATAACGGTCCCCGAAACAGCCAATTGCTATTGTAGTAATATTGTCAGTTGCATTTGGTAGACAAACAATTTTCGCATCATTCAATCACATAAAAATTGACAATTCTTTGTTGCTACATTTTGTCAATAAATGTGAGATTCAAACCAAGACTATTATTTCATATGCCAAAAGGTATCTTTTCTCTTCCATTGGGTGGTTTACATGCCTGTATTTTACTTAAGGTGGATGCTCCAAGATAGCCCGCGAAATTCAAATTTTGTTACGGTTTTTTGCAATTTGCTGGTCAATACTAAGTCGTACGTTGATTAAAATATGATTCGCGGCCGTAACAAATATGTATTTACAGAATTATAATCATTAAAGTCATCAACACAACTCTCTAAAATCAAGTAATCCTACTGAATGACTATTTCATGAAATCTTGACATTTTAGGATTATGCTAACTTAACAAGTTGTATTACTGATTCTAATGATTATAATTCTGTAAATACATATTTGTTACAGCCGCGAATCATATTTTATTCAACGTACAACTTAATACTGACCAGCAAATTGTAAAAAACGTAAGAAAATTTGAATTTCGCAGGGTACCTTGGAGCATCCACCTTAATGAATGCTAGATTAAAGGTTGTCTTTAAATGGTTTCATTTGATTGTAGTTATTATATGCGTTTGAAGTTGTTATCATCCACGTACAATAACTTTAGCTATGTTAGCCAGGTCTGATGCAAGACTGAGTAAATCTGTTACTAGATCTTTTGGCAGTTGTAGACAAAATGAAAACAATTTATCAAAGAATGGTTGTTTGTGTTTACCAATGTGATAATTTGAACAAACATAGTTTTAATCACTACTTTCTAACACAATATGAATAAATTAATCAATAATTATTATTATAACACAACTCATTTGCAATGTTAATGTATTACGATTTTGTTACAGAATGCATCTCCTTCCCTAGCCATTAGGTGTGACGTAAACCCATCCACCTTTGTGTCTTCTTTACAATGGAACCCCTGCATCCCTGATACAATTGCTATAGCCTTCTATGATGGCACGCTTCTGGTGTCTCAAGTTAGCACTTCTCAAGTTAAGAAAGTGGCATCTAAAGCAAGGTATATTTGCCTAATTCTTGTTATATAATAACAATACCAGTCTACTATAGCCTCACTGCAGAGCCTCTTCTCATACAGAGAAGGCATGGGCATTGACCACGACCCTTGTTCAAAATGGATTGGCAATTTCAGACTTATATTAATTACAAGTCCAGCGGGGTAGTTCCGTAACACACTAACAGTAGCAATGGGTTTCATTTTGACAGTTCAACAACATTCATTGCGTTATTTCCGTTTTGGAGCAGACACATTTTTCAAACATATGAAGCAATGGATTAGCAATATCATTCAAAATAAATTCAGATTGAGATTGATAGTCTGTTACGCAATTAGGGTGCAGGTTTCCTCACGAGGTTTTCCTTCACCAATGTTAGTGATGTCCAATTTAAGTGAAAGCATGGTTGCACAGCATCGTTTTGGCTTGGCACTTGTTAAATATTTATAAGATGAAAATATACTCTTCACTACAGATAATCAGGGTATAGGGCTATGAAGAATGTTGTAGAGGAGACATGATAGAAATAGAAATTGCTTATTTAATATTGAATTGTGATTGATTTATAACAATGCTATACCAGACCACAAAGGACGTCCCCTCTAATGAATGAATCTTTCTTTTACCAGATGCTTGTGCTGGAGTCCTAAGGGCAAACAGCTGGTCACTGGCAACAGTGATGGTACCCTTAGTCAATTCAAACCAGACCTTACTCCTGCTAAGACCATTCCTGCGCCGAACCTGTTTGAGAGTGCGCCTGTGGAAGCAATGGCTGTGTACTGGATATCAACCTTTCAATTCGCTGCTGTGTATAAAAATGCTACGAATAATAGTCGTCCAGGTATACCTTTTTTGAAGTAATTTAGTATTTTTTGTTAAAGTTAGTTGAGGCTATTTTTGGACTATTGGCTTTGTAAGGTAACTGAGAGATTTTTTTATTTAACGTTGTATTTTTATTATAATCTTCATTGTCTTTGGTTTTGGAACGATTTTCAAGTTACAAAAGATGCAATAAACATAGCTTTAAAAAAAAGGCTTGAGCAAAAAAACTTATCATGCTGAGATAATTACTGATTTGCCCTGAATTTCGCTTGCAGCTGTAACCATCATTAATACTCCGAAAGCTGGGCAGCCCAGCTGTCAGAACTACGAAGATATTTGCTACAGCATGGGGTCAAATAGGCCCTGGTACTACTACTTGCAGGGATTGGCGCAATGGTAAGAATATAATTTCGACGGCTACTTTGTTGGTACCAAAACTTAACCATAGGCAATATTATAAAAATTAATCCCTTTGTTTGAACAACGTTTAGCCATATGTATAATTATTGTGTATCCATAGCATTTCTTTCGTGCGTGAAACGTTTCTAAATACAACCTCATAATAAGGCTAGTTGTATAGGGCAAAATATTCAGTACCAAAATCTACTTTGGCAGTTCTCCATTCAGCTTATAGTCAAAAAACCCAATTATTGATTTGTGTTTTTTTCATCAGGAATATCATAATGTCGGCGTCAGCAAACGGTATGGAGATAGCAACCCTTGGATCCGCTGATGGGGCTAACTGGGTTCAGTGGTGTCAGGTAACGAAAATTGTTAATTCAAACACATTTAAGTAATTTACAAAAACTGTTTTAGTAGTCTAGTTGACCAATCTTTTGACTGCACTACAAAAAACCCAGCGAACAGTGCTCATTTTTACATTATGATTACATACAGTTTAAATTGTTTCTAGACTGATGAAGCAAGACCGGAGTTGCCTCTCACAGATAAGAAAAAGGAGAACTATCCTGTGGGTGTTTGTATCGATACTTGCGCTACACTTCAAATGCAGTGGGGTATGTATCTGTAGTCAAATGCAGTCAGTTTCTCTTATGTGTCCTTTATCTACCTGGTGTATTATGTAAATGACGAGGATGCTGTGACGATGTGTACAATTACACGAGTCGCTGCATCCGAAGAGATTTACAAACCAGCCCAAACCTGCTTTAAAATAATTTTATATAATTAGCCCTCTAAAGTGAATGACAAGCGACCGGGCGTGACGAGACAGGCGCGGCGATCGCTCCGTCACTGGTCTATGGAATTTCTTTTTTTATTACGTAACTCTAAAAAAAATGGTGTTCGATACCCATTTAGGAGTGTACTACGTGGTGGATTATGTAAACCTCTAGGATGCAGCTACGTAGAGTAATTAAATCCTACTAATATTATAAACGTGAAAGTTTTATGGGTGGATGTTTGTTACTCTTTCACGCAAAAACTACTGAAATTTGCCATACAGATGGTTTAAACCAGGATTAACATATAGGATACTTTTTATCCCGATATTCCCACGGAATCGAAACTTGTGAGGGTGAAACCACGGGGCGCAGCTAGTACATACATACACTCACGTCGTCTTCCCATAGGGTAGGCAGGACACCACCTGCTACAATCCTGTAATTTAATCATTATAATTAAATGTATTTAAATATTGTGTTACAGATGAGAACACAACACTACCCCACATGCCGCTACTACACGTGGTGTCACAAAGTGGCCTGCTCACTATATTCAACATCATCAACTTGAACAAGCAAGCTCCGCAAGTGTGCACGCCTCCTCAACAACTACCCTTACCGGCTGCTGCGATGGCTAGGTAAAACTATATTTGACAAGATTATATAAGACTTTTGACTATATAAGTTGTGTGCATACATGACATTCCCGTGCAAAGTTTAAAATGTATGGACTTTGGATCAACAATTCCCAGCTTAAAGCATATAAAAAAAACTAGTCAATCGTTATATTTCCTTCAATCTTGAACTCGTGAAACTTGTATCTTTTGGCCACATGACTGACAGTCTGCTACTTGTAAAATATTACATTATTTTAAACGTATAATTGTTTTTTATCAGTGCGATCCCGGGAGAGGCGCCTCCGCAACCTGCGCCCGCGCCAGTGGCCCCGGTACCCGCCCCGACACCTGTCGTTCAACCAAAGGTAATTATTACATTACACTACATAATTATTATGTGTGAAACGAGAACTACAGAATACAAGAATGACAAAATCCTGCGTCTCAAATATGGTAGTAAAACATTAAACAATCAATATGTTTAATGACGATGTACAATGAGAACTTTCGAAATCTCTGAGATTAGGTATAATTTTCAAGTATGGTGAAGGGGTCAGGTGTTATACGTAACGCTTCTTCCTTTTTCTATCGGCGTTTGCCCTGCAGTGAGCCAATTGCAAGCAATTTTTCAAGCATTTTTCGACGGTAATGATTTAATTATTAAGTATAATATTTTTCCCAATTTACGTAGCCTCAAACAATGCAACCAGTACAACTAGCGCCGACGCTACAGCCGCAAGCAGTGGCGCCATCATCACAGTACGGCAGCATACTGAACATACCAAAACCACCCAGCTACGCGCAGTCGCAGAGCCTGTTTGCTACAGGTATAAAATATTTTGTGACAACTCATAGAAACATGATTGGATGTCTTATGAGACAAGTGACAATAGTGTTCATAAAGCTACTTGCCCGTTCTTCTCCATAAGAACCTACTACGTTTTGGAATATCTTATGTTCATCTTTCTGACTGACCAACACCTTGACAATTCAAAAGTGCCTGTAATTGGTTGAATTGAAATAAATGCTTTGAGTATTGAGTTTTGAAATGCCGACTTTATTTTATTTTTTAATTCATATATTCGCGTTACTGAGGCAACACAAAATATATCATGTGTTCATCGGCATAAAGTTGAAAATTACGCGAATATTTGTACAAATACGCCAAATGAAGTGCCAGCATAATAGCATCGAGAATATTTGAGGTGATTCAAACGACTGTTATTAGAACGCACGTGCAGTACGCATAATATTTTTGTAATGCCTGCATCTGTTATGGAGCAGTTAGATTAGATTTTTCGGTCGAAAGAAATATTTATAAGTAAAGACCTGGAACTGATGTATTGAACTATTTGTTATTTTCAGCTCCAGTACAAATAGAACAGAAGCCAGCTCCGGTAGAAGTAAAACCAACACCAATTGCTCAGCCGACACCCCAGGCTCCTGTGGTAAGCATATTTTTTTAATAATCCTACTAATATTATAAACGTGAAAGTTTGTATGGATGGATGGATGTTTGTTACTCTTTTACGCATAAACTACTGAACGGATTTGGATGAAATTTGGCAGACAGGTGGTTTATAACCAGGATTAACATGTAGAATACTTTTTATCTTGATATTCCCACGGGATCGAAACTTATGCGCGTGAAAGCGCGGGGCGCAGCCAGTACACAATAAGCAATATAACTATCTCTCTATTAATAGCAATAATGCATTCTATATGTTGGACTTTAAGTTGTAATTCCACTTCTCCCTTAATTATTGACATAAAATAGATTTGTTTTTTAAAAAGAGTCAATGACATAAAAAGATATAGAAGAAAAATGTCATTATTTCGGTAGCTTATCCCACTTTTTTTGATAATAATGTAGATAAAATATAAGTTACGTTCATAATTAACAGGTAAAATTCTTTCCCCACTTTACCAGGCACAACCTCAACCCGTAACTCCCAAACTCCAGCCTGCGCAGGCACAAGAAAACGCCGCGTTAAAAGCAGAACAAGAGAAGATCAACGAAATGAAAGCCAATCAGGAGCTGAAGAATATGCTTGTTAAAGAAGTCAACGACTTTCAAATGGAGCTGTACAAGTTTATGGTGAAGACCAGGGAAACTCAGGCTAAGGTGAGTTGGTTTGATGGAGTTTTTATATACATTTGTGTATCTGAGTACCAGACAAAACCTATGACCTGACGGTCTTGTAAAGTCGACCTCGTAATTGTCTTACCACTTTTGATAAAAACTCCTAGTAAATTGAAACTTCACTAAGGTTAAAAAAGATTGTTGATTTATGACGAGCAAGTGACATTCTTCCTTAGTGCTACCGCAGCCGCCACCGGTACGTCACCGAAAACGAGATGACGGTGCCGAAGTAGCGATACATTTACTATAGCGGGGTGTCCGTCATCTGAGCGCCGTCGCCGTTCAACTAGTTAAGTGCGACCGCTGGAGTCAGTGCGTCAGCCCGAGATAGTGTCGGGCCGATGTGCTGGCATTACAAAACACGTTGGTTTGGTCCACACACTGCGTCGGCGCCGTTAGCCCGGCTTTTGTTTTGTTCATCATAATATACTGAACCTGCCGAGTTCGTTCGCCGTCGCCAGAACGGCACGTTCGGTTCGAATAATCTCGTTTCACGGTGACGGTTGTGGTAGAAAAACGACCTGAGGGTGGAAAAGCAATCACTATGTTGACTAGGTATAATAGACACGCTTCAGAATCAATGGCATTTTACGTATTCTAATATTTTATATTTTAACTAAAATAACTAAAATCTTATTTCTTTAACAGTTACAACGGGACATCGACTCAATAAATGCGAGTTTTAACTACAACTCACAAGATGCAGAACAACTGAGGAAGGAATGTTCGTCCGACGAGTTGCGCAATGCTATTGTACAGCTGAAGTTAGAGCTGGTTCGCGCATGCGCGGTGGTGGCTGAGGCGCGTACGCATGCTGAGTAAGTAATTATTACATACTATGAGCAGAATTAAAACATACTGACGGCTCAACAGCCTGAAATTAGTTAGACTATAGACACTCAACTTCTTCTGCAAAAAGGCACATGAGTGCCTAATAGACTTTCCCATCAGCAAAAATAACGAACTTCCGTGCAAGCTTTCATCCCCTATTTGACTCATTTAGGGGATGAATTTTCAGAAATCCTTCCTAAGTGCTCACCTTCGTTAAGTATAAATAACTTTAGTGTAACATTTCCTGCTTTTAGACCCAGCTGTTTAGGGTGAGCATTGTCTGTCAGTGAACGGCTGAATATATGATTTTAAGATCCCTTAACTTATATTCCCGGATTAACACATCGCGCAAATGGCGAGATGCTATATGAAAGTTGAACAATCTTCACCATGCTTCCATCTTACAAACCAAAAACTGCTGAAAACCAAAAATGCTCCTTGTCAACAGAAATAGACAATTTCTCTGGACTAGCCCCACTAAAAAGGGTTGCGATGCGTTGTAAGGCTACCATAGTTACATTCTATTACATAACATACATAATCAGCCTATAATGTTCCCACTGCTGAGACACAGGCCTCTTCTCATTGAGAGGGAGTGGGCCGTAATCTACCACGCGGGCCCAGAGCTGGTTGGCAGATGTCACATGTCTTCGAATTTTTGGTTCTAGGACATACCGGTTTACTAACGATCTTTGCCATTGCATTCTATGAATTCCTCTTAAATGCTAAATTACTTTTAGAGCAAAAGATAGCCATCAATGGACACAAGCAGATCCTCTTACATCTAAACGCGTGGCGTCTGTTAAGAAACTAGCTTACTACGTGCAGAACCAGCTGGAACAAGCCCAGAGATCACTAGACTACAAGTGGAATGAAGCTGTGACGAGGGACTCACAGTATAACAAGTAAGCTTAAAATAAAATATTTTGGTGTTTGTTAGTTTCGACACTTACAGTTCGGCCGCTGAGAAGATGCGTTCCTGACACCCATCAGTTTCATACAAACGAATACGTGTATTGCGAATTTGATCTTTATTAATTACTAGAATTGTCGCACTGACAGGTGTCAGGAAAGCGTTCTTTCGACGGCCGGACTGTAGGCCATCGTTCTGTTTCTGTCAATCGTTAGAAGATGAAAGAGATAGAACCATATTTTGAAATTAGCGTTCAATATTCCGGGAACGTGATATCTGTATAACAGTAGACTATTTCCAAAGCTTTAAACTGCACAAACCGCATTCAACTACAACTTGACAGCTAGCTTGGGGTCCATATTATGTTTCTTTATTTTTTTTAAGTTTAGGAATATAGTTTTTAATTTTTGGAAACTGGTAAATGTTATAATTATTGTAAGTGCTAATATTACATTACTTACCTTTAAAGATATTAGGCTGTAAGTTTTCTAAAGTAAGTAAATAAATAAATAATGCAGACCGGCGCTATAGTTCCTTAAAATATTAAAATAAATGCAGTTAAATAGTGATATTTGTTTTGGTTATTCTATAAGAAAATTGTTTACTGTTTTTTATCATATTTTTTCTTTTCACCCCAGGCCAGGCAACCGTATGATACGCCCAATCCTCGATGACGTTTACCAACCGTTAGTCAAACAGCAAGAGATTTTAAGTCGCCAACAAGCCGTACTTCGAACACTGAGGAATACGCTCAACGAGTGTGACGTCACACCTATGTTCAAGTCCACCTCGCTATTGAGAAGCACGCCCTTCAGAAACAAGTAAGTTCTACTTTTATAAAATATTTAACAAATAAATATAGACCTAAATACTATGGTGCTAAGAACGGCTGAGTCGTTAGCAAGCAGTCATCCGTACACTGAGGAATACGATCAACGAGAGTGACGTTACACCTATGTTCAAGTCCGCCACGCTGTTGTGAGAAGCACACCCTTCCCAAGTAAGTTTTAATTCAATATTCTGTCAAAATCGACCTTCATGTTATAGTAATATGGATAGCTGAGTCGTCAAGAAGCAGTACTACGTACACTGAGGAAAGCTTTCGCAGATTAGCTTGCTTCCAGGTAGGCTTATCTCTGGAACCAGATCACGGTTTAAGATCACGCTGACGCCTATCGCAGAATATTTTTAGCTTACTTTTAGGCAGTTTGAAGTGAAGACGGAGCCGTCACGACTGCAGAGCACTTCAGTTCATAGCCACGCCTTCTTCCCAGAAACACGCACTACACATACACGCTTGCATGAAACACACCTTAATTTCACTTCACAATATGAATATGTAATTAGAATAAACAACAAACTCCACTCCACAATAATATGTAGTTAGTATAAACACCAAACTCCACTCCACAGGGATCCCCTCTCAAAGTTAACGAAGAATATCCTTAACATGAGTCTTGATACCACTGACAGTAAGAAGAATGAGCCACTTCTGACGTCACAGAAACTCGATGCTCTAAGAGATATGTTGTCGAACCACAAGACTGTCAAGATAAAGCCTGTGAACGTTGAGATGAGACAGCATTTGGCGACTATGAGGATGAATTATGAGAAGAGTTTGCAGGAAAAAGTGCAGCCGACTAAGCAAGCGGTTAAAACTGAAGCTGATGTGAAACCACAAGTCAGGCAAGGTAAGTTAGGAAATCATTGGTTGCAAGTTTTAGTAGTGCAAAATATCTAGTTTGAATCCTGCAAGTGAAAATGAAATTAGCATAAATCTTCTTTACCCTTCATTTTGAATTGTTCTTTTCAACATAACTTTAACAAACCGCGCGTTGTGTGCGCAAAAAGACATTTGTTTACAAACAATGTGTTTTTTATCACTCTGTATATCTCATTAAAATATTTGTATGTGTACTTTAAAATGAAAGTTCATGTCTGTTGACGTAACTATAACTTAACTGTATGCCAAAAATATACAAATCAATTTTATTAGAACTCTTAACAGAATTTTTCGCAACTTTCATTGTCTAAACTTATCTAATCCATTATTTTTTAGTTCAACCACAACCGTTCGTACCTAAAATGGAACCAAAACAAGAGCCATTCAAACCGTCACCTATCAACGTGCCATCTTTCACCCCCGTCGGCGGTGTGAAGCCGACTGTCCCGGGTCTGACTAACGTTGCCAGAACACTGTTTACTGATGGTAGGTGTTTATATACCATCGCACCTAGCACAACATGTTTGACTAAATATAGACTGGTGCCGTATTATGACGCTTTATTGCCATCAATTCATCGATTTCAGTGTAAGAGAGAGACGGAGCTATGCATGACCGATACCATTTTCAGACTGAAATCATAATGGTAATCATACTTCGTAATACGGCTCCTGCTGGTCTATGAATAACTTCAGTAAGTTAGTATTAGGTTAGCCTAACAACCACTTGTTTTCACGACTGCATGCCAAACTCAATAAATTACCTGTTAAATCTTTTAACATCTGTTGTGATAGGGTGACCCAAATAACAGCAACTAAAAATGTGAGACTCAACAAAATCCACCATGTTCGGTTGTATATAGTCAGGTAGGCTAGCTACTATCCTCATTTAAGAGTGGTACTCAAGCGCGGATCTAGGTTTTCGCTCAAAGTGGGGCAAATGTATCTGTCTGGGAGGACGAGGGGAATTACTCAAGCCGTTAAGCCCTTTAAAAAAAAAAATAAGCGCCTATTTTCCGTAAATTCAACAATGTGCCCCAAGCATAACTACGACACAAACTGTACTATACTGTCTACAAAGTAAAAATACTGGTTATAAAACTACGTCTAATTTAAAGTTTTAGACTCAGTTTGGTAGAAACCCAAGGAGGGACAAGTGCCCCCAATGTGTCATTTGTTTGTAAAAGCAAAAGGTGTATAAGAGACATCCTCGTCTGCGTTTATCAGCAAATGCGACTAATATACGACCCAACAACAAAACACGTGTTCTTACTATTTACAGAACCAAAACAAGAGCCAGCTAAGCCTCAACCGCAAGTACCACAGCTGAAGCCCGTGGCCCCTGCATTTAGTTTCTCTAGTACGCCAGCATCGGCCGATACGCGAAGCGTTCTGAAAGACTTACTACAGAATAAACAAGCGAAGAGTGATGCCAATACATTCATGGGACAGAATATTTGTTCGCCCTCTTCGTTTGCATGTAAGTTACAAATTTCCTATTTTTTTCAACTCTCAAATGTGTTCCAGTTTTTAAACTTCGCAATTTCTGAACTTTCCTTTACTTGAACGTACTGGAAAGTCAGCAGTATAATTCGAAATCTTCAAATCATTATCCCTTTGTTTGAATTCAAAATTACATGAGACTGTCTCAAAACCCCTTCTGCACTCCCTAGTGCTTTAGCTGGGAAGAAGTGGCGCTACCAATTCACCAGCTTATTAACGGGACCAAAAAGTATATTGCAAACCAGACTCAGTATTTATTTATATTTATATTTCGAAATTACATGCAAGCATTTGATACAAAAAAAAACTCTTCTTTCTGTTGAAATATGTAATTGGGTGTTCCATTGATTTTAGTTACAACAACTGCAGCAACGTCCACCCAGGCACCATCACCAGTATTCACAGCCAAACCGATAGCAGACATTAACAACATGTTCAGTAAATTCCAACCACAGACATTTGTACAAGATTCTAAACCGCAGGCTTTTGCTCCGGAACCTAAGACTCAAGTGTTTACGACGGAACCCAAGCTTCCCGTCTTCGCTCCTGATCCCAAACCTTTCGCTCCTGAAAGTAAACTACCAGGTTCTATATTCGGCAGTCCAAAGTCAAGCGAAACAGGCGAACCTGAAGCTGACAGTAAAACGGCAGCTGTCAAATCTAAGACTGATAAACCACTAACAAACCTCTTTGCCATGAAACCTTCCACGCCCATAGCTAGTCCAATTGTTCCTGATGTTTTGAAAACCACTAAAGATGTTAGGACTGATAGTGCTCCTAAACCCGTTGAGAAAGACAAATCTAAGGAAAATGTACCCCAGAAAGTAGAGCCTAAATTAGTACAGAAACCTGTGACTGATAATAAAGAAACGCCTAAGCCATTGGCTGTACAGACGGGGAATAAAATCTCTATATTTGGTACAACACCGCAACCTGTATCTGCAAGCAGCTCCACTCCAAGTAAGGTTTTCATTATAATATTATATTGTTCGAGATCTCATTTCTTTTAATAAATAGTCACTCTTACATAACTTTTGATAAATAAATCAAATTAACAGATGATATAATTATCATGATATTACAATAGTTAATAATGACTTTCCAGATGAGCCACCAAAATCATTAGAAATAAAAACTGAAGCTAAAGTAGAACCATTGAAAGCACTAGAAAAGTCTGAATCTACGTCCAGTATTTCGTCAGTATTTAGTTCTACCAATACAACGGCTGGTTCAGGTAATTAAGTAGTAGAATTTTGTTGACTGCATTTGAAATGTGTGCCAACTCCCGAAAATACTTTACATTAATGTTCTCCATTTTAATTTCAGATTCTAAAACTGGTAGCCCCGAATCTGAACTACCAATAGTGAAACCAGAATTTTCTACAAAAGAAGGAACCCCGTCATCAAAACCTTCACTATTCCTAAGTATCACTACTACTAGTCCTTCTGCCGCATCAGTGTTCGGAGCTGCCGTAGCTTCTCAACCAATACCTACGTCACCAACAACATCCATATTTGCAACAGGAGTATCGCCATCACCAACACCTTCCTCTGTCTTTGGAACATCGTCAAAAGGATCTATATTTGGAAGTACATCACCAACAGCAACGACAACGGCATCAGTGTTCGGTTCCACTGCTCAATCTGTGTTCAGTAGTACCGCCACTGCGGGCAGTACGAAACCGTCAGTGTTTAGTACACCGACCCCTTCGACTCCTGAAGCCCCACCATCACCACAATCAGTATTTGGTTCAACAGTGACACCCACAACTCAAGCGGGATCGATATTCGGCTCATCATTTGCCCAACCATCAGTTTTTGCTCCATCTACGACTGCTGCCCCGTCATCTCCTACTTCGGTCTTCGGTGCTTCAACTACGTCATCAGTGTTTGGATCGACACTTACTACACAAGCATCTGTAATTGGCGCGTCGACTACTACAACGCAATCTGTATTCGGAACGGCAACACCGACTACACAGTCATCGATATTTGGCAGTGCGAGTTCAAATGCTCCAAGCGCGTTTACGTCAACAACGACTCCATCATCTGGTGCACAGAGTATATTTGCTGCAGCAAGTACGACAAATCCATCTGTATTTGGAGGGGCAGGTTCGTCTGTTTTTGGGTCTGCATCGCCTAATGCCCAGACATCTGTGTTCGGAGCTCCTTCTACTCAAGCTTCCGTCTTTGGATCTTCGACTGCTACTACTCAATCTTCAGTATTTGGGACGTCAACACCGTCCCCTCAAGCTTCGGTATTCGGTTCGGCGCCCACGACTCAAGCGTCTGTATTCGGTGCTCAACCCACTACGACTGCTCAGAGCTCGATCTTTGGCGGTGGTGAAAGCAGTATGTTTGCGGCCGCTAGTATATCTACCACGAGCGCACCGTCACCTACTAGTGGTGGCAGTATATTTGGAGGAAGGTAAGAAACTTTTTGGAAGCATTTATAATTTAAACCAAAACTTCGCGTAAGTAACATCTACAACTTAATATTGCACGCATCACAGCTGATGACTGATTTTATGACCTGCTCTCATTCAATCTACATATTTGAAAGTTCTCGTCTCGACTTCTTTGCATAAACATTTCACTTCTGTACAAACAATACCCAATTTCTTCTCCATTTCCAGCAGTTCTCCAGGCTCGGTATTCGGCGGTGCTAACACGAATGTATTCGGTAACAAGGCAGCATTTGGCCAGTCTAACTCTACGGCAGCTGCAATATTTGGCGGTGGAGGGGCCACGGCTTTTGGACAACAGAAACCGGCGTCAAGCTTCTGGTCTGGAGGCAACGCTAATAATGAAGGTGGATTTGGATCGTCTGGATTTGGTAACTATAAGTTTTAGCAAAACTGATTGATGCATTAAAAAGAAGTTTTTGGTTAAAAATTAAAGGCATGCGGTTGCTTAAACGCGTAGAACGCATAATCATTTTCGTTCAAAACTTTCCACTAACTAAACGTAGAAACTGTATTCCCTAACAAAAATTTCCATCACCCTAGGTCAACAACCAACAACGCAGGCGTCATCAATCTTCGGCAACACGACGGGAGGTAGTTTCAGCACCCCTTCCCCTGCGGGCCAGGCCTTCGGTGGCCCGCAAGCCCCAGCCTTTGGCGGCGGAGACAACAAGCCTTCCGTGTTCGGAACCCCGCAGCAACAGACCGGTGAGTGTATGTATATCGACGTCCCTATATACTTTTTTGTATGCGCCTTTATTTAGCCTTGCATCTTACTTAATAAAAATCATAGAGTCAATAATTCGCTGACAGACAACGCACAGCCTAAACCGCTGGGTCTAGAAACATAAAATTTTGCACAAGAGTTCTTTTGTACCGAAAGTGAGAAGCATTCAAAAAAACCTCATTCTCTGAAGTTTTGATATTTTTGCCGATGGGTAAACCATCGGACGCAGCGCCCAGGCTTACTTTAACATAATGCATGATGAATATCTTTACTGCATAAGCTGACCTTACAGAGGTTGGGCCTGAGTCTCAGCAGTTCGAACGCTACAGGCTGATTATGTATCTGTCACCGGAAAATAACAAGAACCGCAAATTTATAAATTTTCTAGGAAATTTATAAACTTTCGTAGGATTCTAAACGAGAGATAAATTGTATTATTTCACGCCCACATTTTCGCACAACTTGCGGATCTTGTTATCTTCCGGTGACACATCCATGCAAAAGCTGTATTTTAACCGCAACTTTATACCCCCAGCTCCCGCATTCGGTGGCTCCCCTGGATTTGGTTCTAAGCCTGTATTCGGGCAACCGACGAGCTTCGGTTCTCCGCCTAGCGGTGGCGGCTTTGGCTCGTCATTCGGCGGTGGCTTCAACAAGAGTCCAGGGGGAGGGTTCGGTGCACCCGCAGCGTTCGGGGGGGGGGCGACGTTCGGTGGAGGCGCCGCCTTCGGGGGTGGTTCGTCTCCTGGGAAGATGTTTGGAGGCGCACAACCCAGTAAGTTTTCTTAGTTAAAAGGCAAAGCTGCATTATTTGTTCCCATGAGACAGACAAATGAAAGAAAGCTTACGAAATTTAACAAAATGTACAAAGAAAATTCCCTATTTACCCTCGTCTTCCTTGTGCTAACTCTCTATTATTTGCATTAATAGCGTCCATGTTTTTCTTGTGCAATTTTCACATCAGTCTTAAAACTTTTTCTTTCCAGAAAGATAAGTTTTACTTAGATTACAATAATTAGCGTTTTTGGGCCACTACCATCTGGAATTTTCTAAGACTTCAAACTAGGGCCCGAGTAAGGCCCTATCAAGTACCAGTAACTAAAACGCAAATATTAAAATAAGGTTCTTTTTATATCAGGTTTCGGTCAGCCAACACAATCCAATGCTACGTTCGAAAGCTTAGCGACACAGAACACTCTGACATTCGGCAACTTGGCGCAACAGCAGCAGGCGCCACAGCCACAAGCGCCCACTTTCAACACGTAAGTATAATATTATGATTGTTGTTATGTTTAAACCCTAAGGCTGAACAATATATTTTTTTTTTTTTGGTACAAGGCAGTAAATCTCAACTAAAAAGGTCGATCGATCTAAGTAATGGTGCAAGGTTTCGAAGCCTTTCTGTAAATTTTGTGAAACTGCTTCTATAGTATCATAGTTGTCACTTACTTGACCCCTTTTATTTTTTACGTTTCTCTATAAATTGTGTTCGATGCCTTGTACATTTAGAAGTGTACTACCTGGAGAACGATGTAAATCTCGAGGATGCAGTGACGAAGTTTTCAATTTGCATTTTTTTTTTAAATAATATATTTACCTATTAATTAATTCATACTTAATATTTAAATGCGAAAGTAACTGTCTATCCATTACCTTTTTACGCCTTAATGGTTGAACGGATTTCAAAATGAGGCGAGAACGCACACAGGTTGACCACGACCTGGGTAAGCACAAATAAAGTTGTCAAAAAATAAAAGGCCCGTTTTGACATTGCAGTTCTAGTAGGGTAATTCCAGGATAGGTGCCCCACTTTTTGATAGGGAGCCATAACTTAATAATTAATAATCAATTGGCCATACGTCTTTTGCATATGGTAACTTTGATCTTTAATCTATGATGGTATCTTATTTGTTTTACACAAATTTCATAGATTTGGAGGAAATTGTGTCTTTTTACTCCTCTCAAAAATAGGATAGATACCTATCGTGAGGGATAGAAGACTCAGTAAAAATGCTTCAAGGGATAGATGCCTAACGTGAGGGATAGGAGACTCGCTGTATGAATGCTTCCATATTAGATGCTAATTGAAATAAAACATACTAGTTTCAATAATCAGTTTGTATTCAATATTTAACATTAAATTTGTGACATCTTTTATAATTATATGTCTATCTAGAATTATTAAACAAAAGAAGCATTTTTATATTAGTGAAATAATAATCATCTTATACATCTAATTAACGTAATCAATATAGTTTTCAGAACTAACGAAATATAATTTTATCAGTCTTATTCTTCTTATACCTTAGTTATACCGCAATCATCTTATGCTTAACATATAGTATTAGGTTATAGCTTAAATTCAGTCTGTGATGTAATAGCTTTTAGTTTACCACATCTCGAACAGTAAATTTGGAATTGTGTGCATGTCACATGTTTCCATTGCCGACACGTGGCACATGCAATCCAATCTGATTTGGATTTAGTCAAATTGTAGTTTTCATAACATTCTACACAATAATTATCAACTGTTCCAAGCTTTCTTCAGTCCAACTAATGTGACGGGGGACCACCCTAGGTTTTCTTTTATATTTTCGAGGCATTTCTTCCACCTGCAATATGAAAACATTTATAGAAATATGTAGTTAGGGATGGATGCCCCTAAGGGCATCTATCCCGGACAGCAGATGGGGCAACTATACTTTTAGCACAGGATAGATGCCTTTTTTAATTAAAAAAAAAATAAAAAGAAAACTATAATTTATAGCATTATTTCGTGTACTTTAAACTGTAATATCAGCAAATAAATTAAAAAGATATAGAATTTATAACAGAGTGAAAAGATATTCGATAGTCAGTACTTACGATTATAATTTTAACGCTTGTGATGGTCTCGCCGCGGAAGATTTTTACACTCACGGGCAAAACGCGTGCGCTCTCGCGTGCGGTTGACGTGGCACTGTGGTCTTAGGAAGGAGCGCTTCCCGTTACGTAGTACGATTTTAGCCTACGACATTTCTAACAGAGTATTCAAAGCCGCGGCACCTATCCCATTGGGGCACCTATCCTGGAATTACCCTAGTTAACAAAGATCAAATTAGCAAAACACGTATTCGTTTGTATGAAACTGACAGGTGTCAAGAACGCATTCTCAAATGTCAAAACGGGCCTTTTCTTTTTTGACAACTTTAATAGTTTTTATACCGGTAGTACGTTCCCGGCCCACTTCGGCCCGTGGTCGGCGCCGCGAGCAGCAGCTTGTCTATCAATAAAAGTACTGATTTGAAGTAAAGTTTTCATACTATAATAATAAAATACAGACGAAAAATATTGAAATTCAAATGATTCAATCTATTCTGTAAGAATTTGAAATTATTTGTAAGATCGATAACCAGAACTTAAAATTCATACGGTAGTAGTCACTGTCAAACCATAGATAATATCGAGTGGCCATTGTTGTATGTTTTTTAACTTCCTGTCTAACAGACTTCCTGATATAGGTAATATCCCAAGAAAATAATAATTAAGCATACCTTTTTATTTGAACTTTTTCGATTTTAACAGGTCTCCATCTTTTACTGGTTGGCGAGGCTGAGGATATCACTACAAGAAGCGTTTTCTCCATGCGAAGAAACAACAATAAAATATATAGTTACTTAGTTTTAATGCCAATATAATATTTGTATCGTATTTAATGTTTTACAACGAAATCATTGTAATCGATTTTGTGTATTCAATGAGTGATACAATAAAGCATGTAACCAGTTTATCTGTGTATTTAATTCAAATCGTTTCATTTAAATTATTGTAAGAGTTTTAATTACGGACTACCGAGGTTTCTATAGCCCATCACGGTTTTCGGCAAATGAGTAGATAGGTTATCCAATACAGGGATAAGCCTAGTAGGATTTTGGAAGGGTTGACTGGTAGAAATCGTCATGTAAAAGAAAAGGCATTGTGTCCCGTCCATGAAACTTCCTCTCTCTGTGTGTATTTTTTTATATATATGTGTGTATGTGCGTGCGAGTATCGCGTAAGGGTCTCCATTCTACGGACCGGGGCCGCCTTAAAGCGGCTCCTGCCCAACCTGAGGGGGCCAAACGCCTCCTGCCGGAGGCTTTACGCGGGGGTCGTGCGGTCCATGGCCCTATACGGGGCCCCGGTATGGGCGCGTTCACTGCGGCTTCGAGCCGGACACTACCTGAACGCGCCCCAAAAGGTGGTAGCCGTAAGGCTAATCCGGGGGTACCGCACGATCTCGGGCGAGGCAGCAAGCCCCCTTGCCGGACTGCCACCATGGGATCTGGAGGCGATAGTCCTCGCGCGCCTGTATGACTGGCGCGCGGAGGCACTACGTCGGGGGGAAACTCTGCACCCGCGGCAAATCGCTGCGGAGCGGACGGACCTCCGGCGCGGTCTCATGGTGGAATGGAAGGCGCGACTATCGCAACCCAGCGCAGGGCACGCCACGATAGCGGCGATAAGACCCCTCTTTGAGGAGTGGCTAGAGAGGCGTCACGGCGCTCTCACCTACCGCCTGACGCAGGTCCTCTCCGGACACGGATGTTTCGGGAGGTTCCTGCACATCATCAGGCGGGAGGAGACGCCCGGGTGTCACCACTGCGAGGATCGCCCAGAGGACACGGTGGAGCATACGGTGGAGGTCTGCCCCGCTTGGGCAGAGCACCGCCGTGTCCTCGTAGAGGCGATCGGCAGCGGCGGCGACCTCTCGCGCCCGGCCCTGGTGCAAGCCATGGTCCGGGGCGAGAGGCGGTCACCTCCTTCTGCGAAGCAGTCATGCTAGCGAAGGAGGTGGCGGGATGGGCGAGGGAAAGATCCTCACGCCTCAGCCGCCGAGGGAGACGCTCCGGGCGTCGGGAGCCGCGTGACGACTCCCGGCCACCGTAGGCGCGGGCCTGCGGGCGGAGAGCAATGGGTAGCTCTCCGTCCGATCAGGACCAGGCCCGTGCCGGACGGCGTGTATGTGTTCCACGCGCGCCTCAAAGAGATGTCAGCGTAGTTGACGGGGCCCGACAGGGCCGAAGCCTGCCGGGGTAGCGGGATTGTCCGAAAGGGTTACCGCTGCCCTGGTACATAAAGGGCTAAGGAAGGAACACGGGTGGGTTTTAGTCAGTAAGAGTCTGACACTCCCTTCTGCTCCACCCAGAGCGGGAGGAGTCATTTGATGATTTCCCATCCACAAAAAAAAACGCGTTGCAAGACCACCATAGGAACGGGTTTTGCCGACGGAAGAATAGACAAAATGACAGATTTCTTTAAAAATAGGTCTACAATTTGTCATGTTGTCCCTGACGGGAGTCCCCCAAAGGGTTATAATAACTACTAATAAACTACATTTGAAATGGAGTGCCCTGACCGTAAAAGTTTTTGCCCAAATATTGACGACTGAGCTGACTTGCAGAACATTAACATGCTCACTCTGGTCGACATTCAATTACTTAGTTAATGATGTTTCAGAATTTCAAGTTATCCGCCGTTCTAACCTATTCTATTAATGATGCTCAAAACATATAATTAAGTAAACATTAATTTACTCTCATTAGATTCTCCCCATGCTCCGCTTCTTCCCAAATCCAGTATCAGCTAGTTTTTTCAATTCGCTCACGAGCTCAACCCATGTGGACTAGTTAAAGTTGATTCGTTAGTGCAAGTCCGATGTCCGGATGCAAACTGTGCCATCTCACGGATGTTACCGACTTATTCTGAATGTATAATGAGCCCGAGCAAAGTATAGAAAAACTTTGTCCGTTCAATAACTTCTGTGTCCTACTTCCACTAATGAGACAAAGATCGAATTATTGAGTGAGGAATTCGAGTTTATTGGTTCATTATTATATGCATGCTCTTTTGTAATAAAAAATAGGTTAAATTCATTTATTTTCTTTCCCACCCTATCAAAGCATCATCAAACAATCTGCCTAGCCTTTTTTCAACTATGTTTGGGTCGGCTTCCAGTCTAACCGGATGCAAATGAATACCAGTACCTACCATTTTTACGTGGAGCGACTGCCTATATAACCTCCACAACCCAGTTATTGGGTAACACGATACCCCTCAGTAAGGCACCAGCCTTACCACCAAGACTACCAAGTCAGACTAGCAAAGTATTTTAAAGTAGAAGTCGTAAGTAGTGTCGTTCTCTGCTTAAACATTGGAAAGTTTGAAAAGTAAAAAAAAAAAAAATGCAAAAAAAAAAATCGATATCATAATAATTTAATTCAGGAAGTTACGACTATGCACGAACTTTTTACATTGTCACTGTTATATAGTAACTACAGTCACGAGCTACCTTACACTTACACAAGATTCAAAATAATTAATACGACCACCAAATACTGCTGAGCGTGCCCGCCTGCTGGCTGTAGGTGAATGGGAGTCGGGCCTCTGGCTTCAGTCGCTACCGTCCCCCAATACTTATACATGTAGTGCCCAGACGCAAACTCGTCTGGGCACTCCTTTCGGAGCTCCACATCGCTGTCAATGCGGTGAAGCAGTCGACTGCCTCAGACACCATGGCCTATCCTGCAGCAAGAGCGCTGGACGGATGCAAGGCACGCCAGCATTAACGACATCATCCGTCGGGCTCTTGTCTCCGCCGGTGTGCCAGCTGTTTTAGAACCCAATGGCTTGGCACGCGACGATGGAAAGAGGCCCGATGGAATTACCATAATGCCTTGGAAGTTGGGTAGACCTTTGGTGTGGGATGGAACCTGTGTCGACACCCTCGCGCCATCCCACCTTCCTAGCACGGTGGGATGTGCTGAGGCGGCTGCTGAAGGAGCAGAAAACCTCAAACGCCGCAAATATAACAACCTTATTGGGAGCTATATGTTTGAGCCGTTTTGGGTTGAAACACTAAGGCCTTGGGGTCCGAGTGCTCATCGAATTTTTCGGGACATCGCCAAGCGGTTGGTTAACTCTTCACGTGACCAGAAGGCAACCCTATTTTTAGCCCAAAGAATCAGCATTGCCATCCAACTTGGTAATGCTGCTGGCCTTTTGGGCATTGACAGTGATGCGGACGAGTTTTTTTATGCCCAGCAATGAGCTCCTGCCGTTTTTCTATATTTTTTTCGTATTATGTAGGTATATACTTACCTAATTGTATATATATATTTTAGTGTTAGCTTGTAAAAATAGTAACTAATCAGTGTATGTTAAATAATTAATAATAAAAAAAAGATTCAAAATTAATGTTCTAAATTATTGATATACCTACTTACTTACTTACCTGTATTTTTATGGTGTTACGAACCACTGTTACGAACATAGAGGTGTTATCGAAACCATACTATTATGAAAGAGGTCTTATCTGAAAGTTGGAATTTTTATTTCACGTGTAACGTTTTTAAATTTTGCCCAACTCTAAGGTATGTACCTACCTATTTATGTTCGTGACTGTAAACATATATTGGTAGAGATCGTCTAACTTAAAACTGCACGCCTCTCCACTAAAATTTCAATACAAATCTTTGCAATATGTACATAAGCAAGAAACTGCAGTGGAGGAGCGTGCAATTTTAAATTAGACAATCTCTAGAACAATCAAACTGCATGTAGCACCTAAGCATTTCTAATTATCATGCGGACAAAACTACAAACAAAAGCCAGCCAGTCGCATTATTCATGATATTCCAACAAAGACAAGTTATTCGCGCTGCAGGTGTTGTCGAGTAAACAAAACTTGTTCCCTGTAATGGGGCACATTAGTCTTGACTGCAATTACACCAGGGTCTGTTAGCACCTGAAGATTGCACTCATTACCGCCAGGCGTTGCCTTACTGTTTTTTTCTGACAATGGCTAATTGTTGAGGAAAATTGCACTGCGTCGTTTTGTAATTTGGACACGTTATAAAGATTAAATAAAATTTCTTACAAGAAAAATAATAGAACATTTAGATTTATAATTTATAAAATTTATTTTAAAAAAAACGGTTAGGTAAGTAGGTATTATACCTATTGTTTTAAAGTTGCCCTCACCAGTCACCCATCTCGCTCCCCATTCAATAAACTGCATCAAATGCAATTAATTTAGGCTGAACTGAAACATAAAAGTGGCTGTTACAAAAATGTGAAGAGAAGATGAGGGCTCTCTGTCAATATAAGAGCCTTAACATCACGCGAGCGCGAGTCAATTTTTCCAATAAAATTCAGTTTTAAAACTCATAAAGCACTCTCTCCGAATACTTCACACGTTACGAGCGCAATACAGTGTTGTGCAAAAAATTCAAACCATTAAAAATTGTTTGAGTTTTTTATATAACTGTCAAGAGGAAACGAATGTACCTACATAAATAGCTCTGGCTGCATACACGCACCTAAGTATTTGAATATCATAATATACCTTTATTTAAGTAATACGGTGTCTGGTGTCCGCAACTCCACATAGTATAATCAGCCTATAATGTTCCCACTGCTGGGATGCAGGCCTCCCTCTCTATGAGAGGGAGTGGGCCGTAATCCACCACGCGTGCCCAGTGCGTGTTGGTAGATGCCACATGTCTTCGAATTGTTGGTTTCCTCACGATGTTTTCCTTCACCGTTTTGAGAATAATTTACACAAAGTGAAGCGCCTGTCCGGGTCCGAACCTACGACCTACAACTCGGTAAGTCGCGGGCGTTACTACTGAGCCACCACTGCTCCCCACATAGTAGGATCGTTTAAAATGGCCTCTAGATATACTCTGAATAGTTTCTGCGGCCGTGGTTATCCCGGAAATTAAACGAGAATATGGGTCGAGTCCAGTTTAACGTACTTAGTATAATATTAGAGCCTGATCTAGTCGCTCGAGCACTACTATTGACAATTTCGGATATGTTCGAACAGGAAATTAACAAAATTATTTCATAGATGCAGTACCGTACCTATTGGAAATTGGAATTTATAAATCCATTCCACATATTAAGGTCTGATCGCTAGACAAGTGTGCTAATGAAATATTTTTTCTGAGATTGAGCTTATTATAATATTTCGTTTCAATAGTCTACATATCTAGGCAGTTTTATCATGCTTATAATATTAGGTGCCCAAATAAAATATAGGGGCAAGGGGATGGTGATGTATTTGACGAAAGGGTAAGGATAGAGGGGCTAATTAATACACCCACATTCGCCACTATTGAAATAGGGGGTGGGGGCATCGGGGGGCTTGGTAGTGCTCATGCCAAGACGAGCCAAAACAAAAAGGCATGGGGGCACTACCTACCTTTTCTCGAAGCGTTTCGTCGTCTTTCAAACCCTCATAGCTTCAGCTTGGATAAGGCTAGAGAGCTCAAATTCTCAAGATAAGGTGTGGTTAGCAGATTTATAAAACACACTAATTGTCTAGCTATTAATACCTAAAAATACGTCGATTTCGTCACTGATTAACAGACTCACTGTCACTCAATCACTCACAAAACCTCTAGGGTAGGTACTTCCCGAAATCCTCGAAAGTGAGGTAAGCCTTCCATTAAACTATTGCATGACACAACATTAAAGAACAGCTGTGACTTCATTTTTTCACCACACACCCTGAGTGTCTCTGCGATGGCCACGAAATGGCCAAGCCGTACATTTTGCCCAAGAAATAAGGTTTGTAGAGTTAGGGGCTTAGCACTACATTAGATCTGATAACTTTAAACAGTGAAGGCCTTAGGCCGGTCCGGCCGGCAACCTAATTTACATGAAATGTTTTTTGTGAGTTGTTATTTACCGGAAACTCTTCTACTAACACTGTCCGACCTATGAATTGTAGGATTGAACCTATAGGAGTTCACAATCAGCATTTTCAACAAATTTAGAATTCGCGCTAACGACCACCACGACAACATCAACAAGGCAGTTATTTAATCACTAGCAGCGCCTCGCGGTTTAACCCGCATATGTTCGATCCCGTGGGAATATCGGGATAAAAAGTCCTATGTGCTAATTCTGGTTATAAGCTATCCGTGTGCCAAAATTCATTCAAATCCATTCAGTAGTTTTTGCGTGAAAGAGTAACAAACATCCATCCATCCATCCGCCCATCCATCCTTACAAACATCCTTACACACATAGCCATACGTTTTTTATAGGTAGGTACACAACTTCCGAACGGGGTAGAGATGAGAACCTGGGAAGGGTTGGGATACAATGAGGACGAGATTACTTCACATAATTGAAGATCGGATGTCATTCTAGGTAAGTTAGTCCGATCTATTTAATTATGTTCGTAATCTCGTCCTCATTTATTACTAGGTACCTAGATGTTTAAAGACGAAAGTTGTGTTAATAATCACTATGTTTATTTGTTAAACAGAAAGGGGGTGGCTTAGTCCTCTCATCATTATAGAGTAATCAGTCTCAATGGTTACTTATTATTATTACATCCTCAATGGTAACTTATTGTCTAGGTATTAATGTAGGTACTAACCATAGCACTTATCATAGTAAAGTATTTTACAAAGAAATAACTGTTGAACCGCTTTAGCAAAACGTTTGGATCACTGACATTAATTTGGTCTGATATAGTAACGATCAAATGTAGAAGATCTTTGTGTCCAGCCTGCAGCTTTCCTTATTACCTCAATATTTACGCCTCCTTCAGAAGTCCTTGAAGTGGAGGCATGACTTGTGCTGTGAGCCGTGAACTTAGCAGTATCTATGCCATTATCATGCAAAACTTGCTTTATCCACCTACCTATAGACGCAGTAGAAGCAGCATGGTAAGGTTTTCTATAGTGTAATGATCAAAGTATTACAATCCTGTCTTATAATTTTGATATCTAAATAACAAAGTAACGTTTTGACAGATATTCATATTATTATCTTTGAAAAATGGTAATATTAAATTAGGTTGAAGTTTGTTTGGTAAATATAATATCGATTTACAATTATTTTTATAGTTTGGAAGCAGGGAATGTGAATTTCTTGACTAACAACAATCCTATTTCAGAACGAATATCTCAGTGTCACTTCAAATGACACATTGTAAGGCACAGATAAAATAAAACCCAAATCCAAGATTTTGGGCATTATCATCAATTTTATCTCTTTCACACTCACTGTAAGGTAATTAGGGTACTGCTCGTTTATCAATAGCAGTATGTACAACAACACAATTTATCATTACGTCACATTACAAAAAATTGATTATATTATGTCAATGTCGTAGAATACTAAAGTGAATCACGAACAAAATAAATATTAGATCTTCTCTAATAAACTACGGGGAGTGGTCGCATTATCACATTAGTATGAATACGTAGCAATATCCAAAGCTTGTTTTCAATTTGAAAAGAAGCACGTAGACACAAAAATGTTACGAATATATCTCGTGCAGATATGTTTTTTGTTCCTATATTCAAGAGTAGGGGCTTCAGACGATGTAAAAGGGGATAAAGTGGTGACAGTGGACTGCAGCACGCTGCGGTTAGGTCAGTACATGTGTCCAGACCCAAACGAAGATCAAATCGATCCAGACACCCAACAGTTCAAAGGATGCGTCAAAGGGAAAGATATTCCATCAGAAGGGGAAGCAGACGGTATAAAAACATGCTAACATTTTCAAACAATTAGAAATGCAGAAGTTACTACCATGCATACTAAGTTAGAATATGTTTTGTTTTACAGTGCTATGTATTGCAGCTGAAGGAATAATCTGCAATGAGACAAATAATTCCACATTCAAAAGAAAGCTGCCGTGTAAGTGGACGTAAGTGAAACTTAACATTTAAAAAACAATATTAAATTACCTATTTATTAAATTAATTGCAACCGGTGTGCAAGTATGAAAGAACATACACAAGGTAAAAGGAGTATAGCAGGCAGCATTCTGTAGTTTCTGCCTACCCCCATGGGAACAAGACTTGAGTTTATGTTATTAAAATTGCCTTTAATGTTTTTACAATACTCTTTTTTATACTTATTTTTTTTGTTTCACAGGAATGGGTACTCTTTAGAGATAGCACTGCTTCTTTCAGTCTTCCTGGGTATGTTTGGACTGGACCGGTTCTACCTAGGCTACCCAGGCATTGGGCTAGCAAAGCTCTGCACTTTGGGATTCATGTTCCTAGGACAGCTGTTGGACATAATACTCATTGCTGCTCAGGTAAATTATACAAAAATGACTTCAATAAGAGTACTTAGTTATCCTCCTCCACAATGATTGAATAAAGGATTTTATTAGGAAATCACTAAGTTTGATTATTATGAGTGGTTATCGTTTGCCTGGTCCTATTAATATCTTCTTTTCCTCCTTTGTATGAATTGACTTAAAAAAGAGTCAGTCAGTATGCTATACACATCCTCAATCAAATACTTACACGCAACATCAAATTTAATTAACACATAAAATTCTTTTCAGGTGGTGGGCCCATCTGATGGTTCAGCATACGTCATACCTTACTACGGAGCCGGTGTCACCGTAGTCCGCAGTACCAATGAGACATATCTGCTGCCCCAAGCGGACTGGCACAACATTACCTGACAGTGGGGAACAATATCATTTGAGGATGATGAGGACTATGAATGGACATAAAGTTACTGTGTGTCTGTGTTAAATAGTGGACGGACTCTTGTAGTATGTTGTAAATATGGATGAATATGATAATTATATTGTAAGGCTGATGTGATTATGTATAATTTTTTAATTGATTTAAGTCTTTAGCTACATATTCAAAGGGGTGTTTCTTGCATATACAGTATGGTATTAAAAGGACTTCTCTCCTCATGTAACGCCCCACTACACACTGCAAGAAATGCCGCTCTGAATTTGCGGCCTACTAGATATGTTATGGACATTTGCTCTAAGCTAACTGGCCAATGCAAAGACAATATCTCTTAGAAATTGCTATTGAAGTTTCTGTTTTGAAACAAGACTGTGTACACAAATCAGACTGTACCACCTAATAGAGAAATTGATGGAGCTATACATCCGTATGTACAACGTATAGATCCATTAATTTTACATACTGAAGTAATATTAACAGATTGACTGCCACTGTGGTCACACAGTGTCCACCAACAATAGATTTTCTTTTGTGTCTGTTGTCTGGCAGTCAACATGTTAAAATAATAACACTATAAGTGGTGGTCATTGGCCCTGAGTGGTGTTTTTTGCATGTCAGACAGATTATTCCAGTCCTACTGTATTTACACAATCCAGTATGTTGTTTATAATTTTGTAACATAAAATATGCAAAGTAACAGTAGATCGGTACTTTTAGGCTTTTGAATTGTTTTCAACTTCTACATTCTGAAACTATCATGTTAAGTATCCTGTACACAGGTATTGTATACTACTCTTAATTTTGTACATATCTTTGGTTGTGTTATCAAACATAAAGAAATATACCAAATAAAGCCATACGTTTTATTGACATAATCTCAATTAGATATGCTAAGCATTAAAATCTCTTATAGTTTCGAGAGTAGGGCTTCAAATTAAAACAAAATTATTTTCAAACAGAACAATTTTACTACATACAAACTACAATAACTATAAATAACTTATTATGCTGCTATTTCTTCAATTTTACTGCTATCCTTGACTGGTTGAGTTTCTGGTATGGACATCTCACTGGGAGGGGCTGTGAGAGTGAATATGACTGGTATGGTTGATAGTAGGGGGTTACCATGTCTCTCTAGCAGCCGGATCCAAGATAGTAAGGAATCTCTTGAAGATGTGCCTGAAATATTAAACAAAAAGATAAATAGCAAAAATGATATCTCATCATTGGTGCAAATATTAGGATTATACTACTTAAGTGCTAAACCTCTTTGGTGCTATTATTCCAAGGGTTTTTTGGAACCTGTCCTACTATAGTGGGTGGTGTCAGAAACGCATTCTCTCAACGGCCGTACTATAAGGTTTTATTACTTATCATAAATCTCACCTGTAGCACATACTGACACTATTGTTCCATCATCTTGTTCATGTAATGTTTGTCTCACGGATGGTAGCTTTGTGCTACCGACAACTCCAGGAATTCCTAGAGGTTTCTTTATGTTTGAAACATCTGGAAACACATAATATAAAAATTATTATCAGTCCAGTAATATATTTTTAAAGAAACCGGCTTATGATAAAAAAAATCTTATTACTAGAAGTATAGGTACAATATATCGCCTTAAAAACAAATTTGGTCCAATGTAATGTGCACTTAGGTGTCAAAGGAGTGCTTGGGTACTAGGATTACCCTGTATCACAAATGCCATCACATTTCTCCAGACCAACTAGGATTGTTCTTTATAAAATTTAATTTTGAAGTAATTCTGAACATTAAAAAAAAATGTTTGAAGGGATGTCCATACCATCAGGGTCGGTATCATCTTTGATGTCAGGCCTTATCTTTCCAATCAGTAAGAAATAGCTTACAACCTGTTCCCTCAGGTACACATTGAAGGGGCCTTTCACTGTCAAAGGTTCATCAGTTGGCTGTTCCGCTAATAAAATCTTCTGGGCTTCACTTTGGGCGCTCACAACCCAAGTCTTGTCTAAACAGGCTTCTATTTCTTCTGTCTGACAAAAGTTACTTTTTTAATCAGAAGTGGAACCCAAAACTTGAACAATAAGTTGCATACAACCTGTGCGAGTTTACTGTGCACCTCACTGTAATGTGGCCCCCCTCCCGCTTACCCGCGTGGCGCCACACATTCACCTTCTGCAGAGCATCTTTGTGGTATGATTTCACAGTACCAGGTGCATAGTTAACTTGCACGGGTAGTAATAAATGTTTAAAAATAGTACTTGAAGCAAAAAGGCAAGCACTTAACTCGCTTCTAAATTAAAAAAGAATAAACAAAATTGTCACCTGCCAGATCTCAACTTTGGTGTCCGGATCTACTGAAGTTATTCTCTCTATAGCAAGTCTGGCCAACTCAATTGTGTTGCTGGGCAGTTCTTCAGGCAAATACCAAGGACTTAGATTCCTGAACTTTGGCATCCAGTACAACATGCGCCAGAACTTACGAAGCGGTATGCCACGGGAGCCAAATATGTTCAGAAGCATCTGTTCCATTTCTGAATCTGGCATTACTTCTGTACTTTCAGAGAAAAACATAATATTATTAAATGATCAAAAAAAGTAGTAATTACCTGAATAATATAAGCATCCGATTAAACATGGATCCTATAAAAGGCAGAATATAGAACTATAAGCAAAGCAATATGTAAACAGGTAAAGTACTGTTATCTTCCATTTGCTCCAACAAGTCCACAGCACACTGCTGCTGCTTAGGATAATGCATAAATTCTGATTGGAATATATTTTTAGGGATAAATTTTCCTTTAGGCAGCACTTCAATTAGGGCTTTGTAAACTTCAATGTCTTTCTGGACACCGAATTCCTGCATTCTTGATAAAGCTGCGTAAATGAACTCAACATGACCCCGTCTTCTTGTGTCCCGGCCTTCGAAAATTTTGACAACCTCTAAGTAGGTTTGTTTGTTCTTCTGTGGCTGGGAATAAAATGGATCATGGATTGTAACACGTTTTTCTGAATTTGAACTTTCCCATCGTTTAAATATCATAAGGGATGGTCTAGTTTTCAAAATATTTCCCAAAAATTTATTTGCCATTATAAGTTATGTTTATAACTATATAATTATGTCTACTGTTTGTCAGTTACAACGAAATATCTACTGATCAGATAGATTTATTCGTTCAATAACATCACTTTTATGTTATGCTTTCACATAAAATTGTTAAAACAGTTATTTATTATTCAATTCAGTGAAAAATTCAATAAAATAGCTAACGATCGGACTTATCTATAGAATTACTATAATTGACAGTGCTGAGTGTGCTGACACTTTGACACTGACAATAGACGTGACCGATGAATATGATTTTAGTTCATTTTTCCACAGACTAACATGGTTTGTGTTTGTTTTAATATTTAATTTTAGTTCTTAACTAGATCTAAACCTATCTATGGCAATTGTTCATTTATAAAAATTATACATTTTTGGACTGTATTATTTGCTTTTCTGAATTTCTGAAAGCTTCTGAAAGCTACAATTTACTGGTAGTGCCTGGTATGTTAACTTCACTTTCAGTTGTAGCGAAGTTAACCATTCACTATTCAGAAATATTCCTTCATTCAAAGTTCGTTCGTGCAATCGGTCGTGCAGTACAGTTTCTATTTCCCGCTTCCCGCCCGCTGTATGAATCATTCATTCTTCCAACCAGTTGAAATTGATGCATAGGTGAAGTTAGACGTGTCGTTCTCATAAACTTGAAAATGACGTATTTAAATACGAAAACCTTACTGTAACTTTTAGTTACAAGCGCACGAGTTTAAGTGTAATATTCTGGTTGGTTACAAACTTTTAACTTGCATTATTTATTAACAAAAGTGAAAAATCGGGTATTTAAAAAGTTATTTATAGTTGACTGAATAAAATTTATAAAAAAATACCTAGTTTAGAAGAAAGTGTTGATCATCTGCAAGATGTATAGAGACATTCATTTATGCTGTTTATTATTTATCATCACGCTGAGTGTTACCGGTAAGATTATTTTTTAAATAATTTTCTATATTTTTAATTGCCAACCAATTTTTGGGAACTTTTAAAGATATTCTGCGATGCAATGTTTATGATAAAACAACCTATTGAGACTGTGTAAACTAGCGTGGAACATATGAATAATAAGTAACAAGGCTTGCAAGCAACTTTCATTAATAAATAATCAGTTGATAAAGGTTCTGTTTTACTTCGATTCAAGGTTAATAGTGAATTGTAAGACGTTTCGTTACGTGGACAGTTACTATGAGTAACACTAGTTTTATTTATCGCTTCAGAATATGTATTTACCTTGGTATGCTACCTACAGAAGTTATGATCAGCTGCTTAAGTGATCCCAGTGTTCTTTATTACCTTGTTTACACAATGGCCGTAGTCGTAGAAATTCTGTTAGGGAAAAACGAATAATTGTAAAAGTTACCACTTTTTAAGAAGTTTTTTTAAGTGGTGCGAAATAAATAGTTATAGGCATGTTTATAACTAGATACCTACTTTTAAACATGATAATCTAATTAGACCATTAACATTAACCACATTGCATTGCTAAAAACAACAGAGATTTTACATTGGCCCCAAACTAGGCAAGCCTGTGTCTTGTTTTTCATTGTCACTGATTTATTGTGTCTTGCAATTTGCAATAAATGGATTATAACAGATGGCAGATAAACGTGCTGAACGATAACAATAATCATTTTGAGCAAAATGTTCATTTTGATACTCAAGGCTAGGAGTTAATTCAACTTTACGTAGGTACAAATAACAGGACAAACAACAGGTGTAAACTGTCAATTCCAAGGTGTCGCAAGTATCGTCTGCTTTACTTGTAAACGCTTCATAAGGTGTGAATCGACTGCCATTTTCTTAATAGCATAATCAGCTTCTAATGTTCTAACTACTGGGACACAAGCCTCCTCTCTGTGTGAGGAAGTGGGACATAATCCACTACGCGGGCCCAGTGCGTGTTGGATTTTCTTAATAGTAGGTATCTACTAATTGGAGAAATTATTCGGTAGTAGGTTATTTATACTAAAATTAACGAACCGCCCCTGTGTCGTACGGTTTTACTTCTTGTCAAAGATCGTGATTTCCCTATTATATGTTACTTTAAAATTAATATATTATGCACATAAACCATATCAAAACAAAGCATATAACACACAAACCGCATCAAAATCCGTTGCGTAGTTTAGAAGAACAACACAGTCACACAGACAGACACGAAAATCGACCTTAATTTATAATATAGTATAGATGAGACAGTTTGCACTGGTATAATCCATTTATAAAAATCCAGCTAAATGTACTAAGGCTTTATGATATTGCAGAAGTTAACACTTAATTCCAACAGTTACAATCTACCCGTGGCTGTTAGATTATTTAGAATTCATTCTCGTTTCAATGTGTTGGGAAAATTTAATATAATGTTATGGGACTACGTTGAAACAAGAGGGCGTTTCTGGATTAGATCCAAGAAACAGTATTCTGTGCAATAACATAAAAAATGAGGGTGTCAACTGTTCTTAGCGTAGGTTCGGGTTAAAAATAGTGTTTGAAAAAATTTGTAAACAAGTACTCCATATTTACCTTTTTTTTTTGGGTGGTAAATCATCAAATGACCTCTCCCGCTCTGGGCTGAGAGCGGAAGGGCGTGTCAGACTTTTACTGACTAAAACCTACCCGTGTTCCTTCAGTTGCCTGTGCCAGGGGCCGCGGTATCTCTTTCGAACAACCCGCAGCACCAGCGGCATCGGCCCTAGGGGACCACCCCGTCAGTTCATGCTGACATCTCTTTGAGGAGCGCGTGGAACACAACGCGCCGTCGACCCGGGCCTGGTCCTTACCAGGCGGCGAGCTGCCCATTGCTCGCCGCCCGCAAGCCCGCGCCTACGGTGGCCGGGAGTCAGCTGTTGACTCCCGTCCAGGGCGTCTCCTGCGGCGGCTAGGTGCGTGAGGGTGCAGAGATTGCCTCTCCCTCACGCGCTCCGCCTCCTCCTTCGCGAGCATTACTGCTTCGCAGAAGGAGGTGACGGCCTCCCATTCACTCTCGCTCCGTACCATGGCCTGGACCAGGGCCGGACGCGAGAGATCGCCGGCGCCGATCGCCGCCATGAGGACACGGCGGGGCCCCGCCCAAGCCGGGCAGACCTCCACCGTATGCTCCATCGTGTCCTCTGGGCGATCCACACAGTGGTGACACCCTGGCGTTTCCTCACGCCTTATCCTGAACAGGAACCTCCCGAAACAACCGTGTCCGGTGATGACCTGCGTCAGGCGGAAGGTGGTGTCATGTTAATTGTTTGGAAGTGAAACAGGCTGTTTTGAATTGAATAAATAGCCTGCCCTATTGGAATCCGTTTGTCTCTATAAGTACTTATTTAAAAAGACTTAAAAAAAAGTGTAAATCTATAAAATCAGTGTGATTGTGGCGTACAAAAAAGGGACAAAAAGCCTTTAAAAAAAGATAGAAAACAACATTTGAATACGTAGGTAAATAAAAATACTGGTAGTGTGCTCACTAGGAAAACATGGCTATGATAAGACTAAAAAGACAGAACAACAACATGGAACACTAAAATGTATCATACCGAAGTACTTTATGATACTGATGGTCTGACGTCACAAAAAAATTACGGTGTTAAAATTATGCATAGCAAATAACAATAGATGCTCTGTTTGCAAAGCAACGATTATGACGGCCGGTAGAGTCGCGCTAAGAACATTAGCGCCACTTCACAAGTTCATTGGAACCACAGAGCATACGATGCGCGCTATTTTTTTCATCATGGATGTGTTTATAACTCGAGGCGTGGCAGCGTCTTCGGGCTCGCGTCCAAACGCCTACGTGCTGTGACGCGCTTACCGTTCTCATTGATACGCTTGACTAGATCATATTTAATATTCTGCCTGTTCAGTAAATATGTTGTTTGTACACGTTTGAACACAAGGCCATGCTCAATACAACCATCAGGGTGGCTTTCCTTAAGTGTTAAGTCGAGTTAATTAGCAACAAATATTAATAATGTCCGTGCCTCAGCTAAAGCACACCGTTGCCGTTGGTCCCGGCTGTCATTAACAGGGGGCCTAAAAAGGCCACTTTAAGCAATACCTCTAACAGCTATTCATTTTCCTGAATTCTCAGCAGATCATTAGCAATTCCTTTAATTTTCGTAAAATTTCATTTTGTATTTGGTGTAAACATTGCCGTATGAAAAATAAAAACCGTAATTTTATCGGTAAATTTTTCATTACAGTTTTTATTAATCAAATTAGTTTTTTATTTTTTATTTCTACAATTTAAATGTTATTTCACTGTGATATGAATTGCACACAGATCATATTATGAATTGTCAGTTTGTGACCATTTTACGATTTTTAATATGATTCATATTGTTATCCTATTATGATTCTGCCAAAGTGGCCTTTTTAGGCCCCCAGTTCGGCAGTCGCTCCATGTAATATACTGTTATTGAGCTGCATTCGGTTAGACTAGAAGCCGACCCCAACATATTTGAGAAAAGGCTAGGCAGATTTATCAATAATACCTCACGATTATAAGCTTCCCAAGGAACCTTTTTCTTCAAAGGGATTTTATTACTTTAGCAAACTTAACATTTATAGAACACCTTGATTGATCTATGTGCTAAATACTTAATGTGGATGCAAAATTGCACCTACATTAAAGCTCTTATTTTATTTACTTTATAAACGCTTATACCAGTCGTAACATATCAATCTGAAGTGCATTAGAAGCTATCGACGAATGTATTCACGATAATAGTCCCATAAATTTATTTGATTTGAATTGATTTGTGCGTGACACAATGTGCAGCAATTACAACTTGTTTAGTCTTAACACTTGTGCAATGCACTCGCTGGTAACTTAACCAATGTTAATTTGAGCGAAAATAACAAATAAAGTATTGTTAAAACATAAAAATAACGTTTAAATATCCAATCAAATAATT
This sequence comes from Apamea epomidion, assembly GCA_947507525.1. Taxonomy (NCBI): domain Eukaryota; kingdom Metazoa; phylum Arthropoda; class Insecta; order Lepidoptera; family Noctuidae; genus Apamea; species Apamea epomidion. Next base: position 9,955,826 of record OX382232.1, read on the forward strand.
AAAAGCTTAAAACGCAAACTGGATATTTTTCAGTAAACATTGCAACGTCTACCGTATTTACAAAAACACTTATCTTGTTAGCTGTACGTATCGTAAAATCCGATTTTAAATAAAGAACGCCATCATGTTTTTTTCCTGCCAGTACTACGCTAGTGGCGTGCAATTATGCCCTATTCGATTCAATAGCCCCGTGATGAATATCGATGATGACCCATTTGAAAAGCACTGCTTTAACGCTCGTGTAAATACTCGCATAATTGTAAACTGAAATGAACGTCAACTAATTCAACCGGTTGACTTTAATCAACTAAAGTACAGATGTTACCACGAATTGCCTCACTTCTATCCAACCTGGAGATACTTATATATAACCCTTTTTGCTTGATTTAGGTACTCTGTTGAACAAGTTTCTTTTATTAAACATTTTGTTTATTTTTCATGAGATCAAAGCCAGACGACAAGTCTGGCTTTCAGAAAAATAGAAGTATTATTTGGGTCCTATTTGTTTAAAGATTCACATGTGCTTCGTCATTCCAAAGTGCTAAGCAATGTTTTCAGATTTGAAAGATTCCAGTGTTCATTTTTCTACTGCGTACTTTCAACAACGTGTTCTTTCATAATAGCAATAATCTCTCCCGTAATAAAAATGGATTAAATTACCCGAACAAGTAACATAATTTTCATAATTCAGCATCTTTATGCCCGGAATAAAAATTCCTCCGTACAATTGGATAGCAAGCTGTGTGTTGAATTGTTAAAATAGGTTAGGTATACACGTTAGGTATCAATACGCGATTCTCGCTCGAGCTGAAGGAAAATTACACCCAGCCCGCGGCATGAATTCGGTCAATTTGGCGCCTAAAGCCTTTACGTAATCAAACAAAATTTTGAAACGTTATAGATTGAATATTCGATTTCAACTGTGGGCATGTAAACGAGCAGCATTTTTCAATGGCAGTTGAATTGTTCCCAGATTTTGAAGTGATCAAATTGAACGTTGCTTTCAGATTTTTTTTTGTTATTCCGTAAAATATGATCTGTAAAAATGTGGGGAAGTGCGCGAGCTACATAGCATATCTAAATATTTGAAAGCGAAGCTGAATTTGAGGCAAGATAATGTTATAATCGTATCCGAAACACATAAGCAAACAATATTAATAAAGGTATTGTATGCTCCGTCGTAAATTACGACGCTTAAAGTCACAAACGCTTGGAAGTTAATATTTTTAAACGAAGGACTTTCGACTTAATACTCGTTTTGTTTTGGGAGGAGAGTTATTAGAGTTACGACCTATTTCATTTGTCTCTTCAGGGTTTTCAGCCAGTGTCCGTCCGCTGGTACAGGCCCCATTAGCACACCAGTTTTTCATTCGAGCCCCACTCAACAGAATTAAATCCCTTCATTAAGTTTTTAATGATGGACGGTTCGGGTTGTATTGCCTGTAAATCCTGTACTTAATTAATAATGTAATAATTAATTTAAATGTAAATATGTATGATAATTTAAATATTTTTTAACGAAAAATAAATATTAACAAGTGACCATCTCGTTATATGATTAGGATGTGGAATTTAAAAGAAACCGTTTTTGTAGGATGATTTGAAAATAATATCTCCTCGACACTGGAGGTTTCTTTAAAACACTTTCTTGTAAAACAGAGGTAGGTAATTACATACAAATATCTTAAAAATGAGTAGTGCGCTATGCTCTGGCAATATTGACATACAAATAATTAATGTGATTAAAAACAATTAAATGAGTGGGTACTATTAAATTACCTAGGTACCTAATTGTATCGAGTATCTTTGATGCCATCACTGTTTCGATGCATTTTCGGATCCTTAATAAAGTTAAACCAATATTTAGATTAAATTAATTTTATCGTTCAGAGAGGGGCTCGTGGCTAAGTAATAATAGCTGCACGGGTCGATCCATCAGGTTAAGCTACGCTTACCGCGGGGTTGGTCCGTGGATGGGTGAGCATCTTTACATACGGAGACTCCTCCGCGCTTCGGAAAGCACATGAAGCCGTTGGTCCAGGCTGTCAATCGTGAATCTTTGACAGTCGTTACGGGTTGTCAGAAGCCCGAAAGTCTAACAGCCAATCTTACCAAGGGGTATCACATTACATTAAGGTTCAAGGTTGATTGTGAAAATTTGACAGTTTCGGTTAGCTTGTTGTGCTGGCGTCTGTACAAATGAATCGTACCTATAGATATTCATGTGGGTTTGGGCTGGCTACATCTGCCGTATGCCCAATAAGCTGTGGGCCAAAATAACCACCACGTGGAGCCCTGACACAGCTAGAAGGCGTCGCGGCAGACCCCGTAGAAGATGGACGAGCTGGACAAAACACACGACCAGTGGTCTACTTTAGTCCTGGATCGAAAGAGCTGGAAGTCACGAAGAGAGGCCTATGCCCAGCAGTGGCATGATGCAGGCTAACAGTAACAGTAATTATCTATGAATTAAGTACCGTAATCTGTAAGTAGATATTGGTTGTGAATAAAACATTATTAATAATATTACTTCCTTTATTTAATATTATTATTATATTTCATGTAATCCAAAACTGAAGACGTATCAATCTTGGATATTAATTCCCATTAGATGAGGCATCTCTTACTGTTGTGTGATCGAGTGGAAATTAATCAGTCTAAGTAGTTCTTAGAGAAAGAGAAAGTCTACTTGGCCATAAACCTGTTTATCTTTATGAATTATATTGTCAGCACAGCGGTTATTATTGATCTAATAAATTACTTAACTATCTTCTTCGTCCTGGCACTCTTGTCAGAACGGTCGTGGTCCTCATGTAGATTCTTGTCTAGGGGTTGATGTGATTCGCCTCATGAATTCTCTTCACCTACTTCGATTTCTATTATTCGTATTTTTTGTATTCAACTATGCACCAACATTGTTCTTAAGGCGCGGTAAGAAGGAAATTTTTAGGTAATTGACAACAGCCCAAAGCGGCAACAAATAATGGTTAAAATAGCAATGCGTTTGATGTTAGTTGAATCGAATGAACACCAAAATGAAAGTAATTTTACACTTTTAACTAAATATAAAAATAAATGTACCGCTCAGTGGAATAACGTTCAGGCACTTATTTAGTTGATTGAATTCCCTTTATTATCATTAAGTACATAAAATATGATAGTTTTCGCTCAAAACTTTGAGATTTATGAGATGAAAAATATTTTTTTGAGCTCTGTTTTACGATTGTTTTATACTTACTATTTTATTTTTATGAAATATTTTTCAATAAGTCTTTTCTTTTGAATATCTTCTTCTATCTGACCATACACTAATTTTTTTGCCTGGTTATTTGTTGCAATACCCTTAACTGCGAAGGTGTCCTACGTTTGGGCAGCGCCTAAATTAATTTTGTGTTATTATAAGTGACATTGAGAGAGTTATAAGAGACAAGAGCGGTATATTTACTTACAGGGTGATAAGTGTGTTCCATAGAAAATGTTGTTGGTTACAGATTTGGCCGTATCTTTTTGTATTTCTTCCTATAAAATGTAATGTGTCAATGTTTGTTTTCCTAAATAAATAAAATAAAACTGCAAAGAAATGGTCAAAACATCGAGTTAAACAGTCTTATTAAAAGCACGATTTAAAAAAAATTAATACTCTATTAAAATGTTCCCAAGTAATTATCCTTATGAAGGAGATGCTTGAACTCGTCTACTGAATCTCAATTATTGAATGAAATAGCCAGTTTTCCGAGCGCTTGATTCAAATAGTTTTTCTTCAAAGACTTAATTGATTTTTCTTCACTAGAAGTTCGGGAACAAAGGAAAACTAACTGTGTTTAAATAAAATTAATGCTAGCCAAGCTATTAATTTAATGAAATAGTTTAAAATAACTCGCAGTCCCTAAAATAGATACATGACATACCTACGTTATTTGTTGAACAAATATTATTGCAGGATAATCTATTGATTCATTCTTTCACCCGAAGGCTAATCGCGATTTATGAGGTAAGCCGCATAGTTTGGGGTGCGATTCCAGTCAGATGAAATTGTTTTATCCAAATTTATTACCCACAGGAGGCTGGCTTAAACATTTTCCGCGCAAAATCTGGTATAAACGAAAATAGTAATTTGTCTAGATGTGAACTGTGTGACGTAGTTCAGTTACAAATCACGGCGGCAAACAATAATACAACATGTCCCGGAATTAACGCACATCACCAAACATCCCAATTAGAATATTATGTTATAATCATAATAAATTAATTGAATTTTTATTATTACGTATAAAACATTGTTTTTTATTTATTAAATTAGTTATACTGATTGTAGGAGAAAATAATAAATTACAAATCTACGCATGCGCACAGTCGCACACGTATAAGGTTCTAGCGTAGTAAGTTCTTCATCCATTTTGCTTTGATTTGACTGTATGTACAGCGGAAGTGTGACAGTAATTTACGCAGTTTTATTTATTTTAGGGATAAAAAATTATCTATATTAAAAATGACAAAAATCGATCCAGTAAACGATTCTGAACAAACTTCTTTCATAACGTGCATTAATTCAGTTACACATTGTATAGCATGTCCCTGTCATGTCATAAAGAAAGATGATGATTCAGCCGTAATTGCAATTTCGCGAATTTATTATTCGCAAATGAGACGATTAGCGGTAAGAATGGGGGGGCATTAGTGTCGGGGTGTGATAATAAGGCTCGTTTTCCTTTCAAAACTTGGGATGAAGTCAGCGGTCTGAACAAAAAGTTACCCCATCTGAGCTCTATGACAAATGACCGGTGCGGGCGCCGAGACATCAGTGCGACGGACGATTTGCTTCGCGATCATTCGGCCCTTTATATACTCTGACATTGATATGTTTCCATAATAACGTTTTGTGTGGATTTCTTCACTTCACTTATAGTCCGCTAGTCCATATATCTTTATATCTGGCTGTAATTTGACGGTGGTAATAATTTATGAGCACGACGAAACTTTTAATGAGTATGCATACGACGATTGCGGCGTCACATTTGTCATTTACCTACATATAAAATGAACGTTAATTAAGTGTGGATTTTGATCACAATTTTAACCGGGAGTTCGACGCTCTACCCAGAAAACAAGAAGGAGCGGAAAGGCGTAAAGGTGCCTAAGTAAATATGAAATATGTTTTGCAATTAAGCGTTTTCATTCCTAATGTTTTTATAAAAAATATAGGAGCATTATAAATATTTTGAGCCTATAATGTTCCCATTGCTGGGACACAGGCCTCCTCTCGATGTGAGGGAGAAGAAGGCCCTTTGCGGGTTGGTAGATGGTATGTACATGTTTTCGAATTATTGGGTTCTGCACGCCGGTTTCCTCACGATGTTTTCCTGCACTGTTTTGAGAGCAGTGGTGATGAGATAATTTACACAAAGTAATAGTAGTGTCTTTCTTTGGTTTTGAATCTTTCTATACTCCGTGGTTCGAACCTACAACTTGTAAGTCACGCCCGTTACAATTGGGCCAGTAGGAACATTATTATTGGAAAAAGGCTGCCCTACTCAATTAACCATCAAATGACCATCAAACGGTGGTATAATCAATCACACGATATCTAACACGTCGTAACTGATAATATTGATAACGTATCGATAAGGCTGGCGTACGTCTACATGAAAAACATTGTTTGCGAATTTTTATCTCTGATAGTCTCATTCGGGAATTTTCCTTCGCCACGTAATGCGCATTTGGTCAATTAATAACGATTGATCGATCAACCTCTTTTATATCTATCGAGATAATGTATCGACCCAAGCTTTGAAATAAAAACAAATGAATCACGACCAAATGAAATTCTGCCGATATAATCTGTGATCTTGAAGAAAGAAGCAATAAAAAAGAAAGAAAATACATACATTTATTTGCGGCAAACATGACGTATAAGAAAGAACACAAACACAAAAAACAATTTGGGGGTAAACATGTGTCACATCCACGCAATAGAGAAGATTAAAGAGACCTGTCATTCCACCTGGGGTTTGACACTATTGACAGTTCACTTCACCTAGGTTTTCACGGTGAGTTTTTTTTTTTACAAAAAAGACCGGCTGTGCTGAAGTTTCCGGAGGTAGAAAATGTATTCAAAATACAAAATGAGTTTCTTTAAATGCATTAGTTTTCAAAAGTGGGGAAATTTTATGCTTTGCGGACTTTAGAAAAGAATATTAATTAGTCACTTTGTCTTTTGAGCTCACTAAGAAATAGTGAGTGGGTTACTAAGGAATTTCATGGAGTGGAACTATGGAAGACCCTTACCGTTATATTTCATCCTTGCGCGTTTTCGTCTAAGCACCAATATCATTATAGCGTAATGTCTTATATAAATATTTAGAAGCTCGAAGATTAGGATAGGTACTGTAGTTAATATAATATTTCCAGTTTTTTTTTTGGCACGTAAAGGACCCTTTCTTTACAGTAGGTATACCATCGAGATACGGAATCCTCATCGTCAAATTCAGCCTTGGCCAATATTATCTCAAGAGTTATCAACCAATGAAAGATTTGCGAGGTCAATTATTCGTAATCAATATCAGTGTTAATTGACGATGATTAAAATATCATTTTTATCGGCGGCGTTAAAGTTATTTTTTTCCTGTATAACTTTTTGATTAAATTTTTAATGGGTATTTTTTCGTCCTAACTTTAAGTAGGTACCTAATATCAGTAGGTACAGCGATATACAGCAATGACTGAAGGACATCTCTAAAGACCCTTCACGAACTTCCAATGTACCCTGGATACTCTGGTACCTGTTGCAATCTATCTACACAATAAACAGCCTATAATGTTCCCACTTCTGGGACACAGGCCTCCTCTCTTCGAGCGGGAGTGGGCTACAATGTACCACGCGGGCCCAGTCTGGGTTGGTTGATGTCACAAGTCTTCGATTTTTTAGTTGTATGATATGCCGGTTTCCTCACGATATTTTCCTTCACCGTTTTGAGAACTGTGGTGATGAAATTATTTACACAAAGTTATGAACCCGCCTGGGTTCGAAAACCCAAGATCTGCAACTCGTAAGTCGACGACGATACATACCACTGAGCCATCACTGCTCAGTGCTCACAAACCTACACAATGTTGTCTGAAACATTATTTTAATTTTATTTATTTTGTATTTTGTGTTTCACGAACTGTGTCCAAATAAACTTTTTTCTTTCTTTCTTTCAATGTCTGGTATTTTTTACAACTACATAAGCTAGTCGCATGTTATATTATAGTCATGGCTCGGCTCATACGGGCCTGAGATAAGAAGACTATGACGTAGCCTAAAAATTGAAAGAATCAATTAAGCGTATTGTGGTTGGGTAATCCGTATTTTCCCTAATCGTTAACGTACAAATTGAGGCCATCATTGCGGATTGGTTATACACCTATTGTAAAACAGTTCACCGATCACGCCACCCAGATAACATTGTAGGCTATTTAAAAGTTCAATGAGTAATATAAGTAGATAACCCTGTGTACAATACTTTTATGCCGCCAAAGTAATGAAAAGACTAGGTGTTAAGTCGGTTATAATGTGTAGTGATTTGAATAAAATTTATCAAAAATATAACGTTCAGAATGACGAGATTTAACGTTATACGATATATACCTCCTAGTGGCTAAGGTTTTATTTATTAATGGTAATCTGTGAATAGCGCTGTGGGTTACATTGTTACTTAAGTAACTTATGTTTTTCTTTTTATAATATTGCATAATGTAGCTGTTTGTTGTTCCTATTTAATCAAATAAAATAAAATACCTACTAATAATAAAGCTGAAGCTAAATAAAAATTATTTTTGCATTTGATAGGATAATTTTTGAAGAAGGCTATTAAGGCTATTTAATATCACGCTAGGACCATTAAGAGCCAAACAAAAAAAAGAAAGTCAGAAAGAACTCTAAACGAAAACGAAATCGTAGCGGTGGGTCGGGGACCAAAATTTCACGCGGACAAAGTCGCGGGCGGCACCTATCTATGTACAGACGCCAGCAGGTCAAGCTACCCAAAACTCAAATTTTCCCAATCAACCTTGAACCTTAATCATTTAGCGATAAAGTTGAAAATCTATTAAAGAAATCTGACACATTGTAGTAGCTTGATGTGCTGGTCTGTACCGTAACCCGTGTTTTTCTACCGTAATCTGAAGGCAAATTCTCATAATTTAAAACGTTCAAAATCTAGTCGCAGTCTCATCTCGGCGACAAACAAATGTTAAAAACAAATACACTGTTCTTAAAATTACGAGAATGGCCCTCTGTTTCTTTTCATGAAATTCATGTAATCTGCTTACGGTCCTTCATATTATTTTGTAAAATAATCGTTTGAAGATTTGAACCCATATTTCTTAACTGGGAATTCCTCTGTTTATCCCCATCAGAAATATTTGAAAGGCATAAGTATGTAGGTAAATTGAATGTTGGAACTTCGAATTCTGACGATATCAATTTCATTCACTTGAGGAATTCCGTACCTATGTCTGCCTGCCCTTTCAATGAGCGTCTTCAAAGGTATCATAGGTACTGAAGTACTAATTATATCTTGGTGGCAAATAAATGTGGAGGAACCTAATGGCCTATATTTAAACGTCCGGAAATTTTCCAGCCAGCTCAATTGAGTACTATCACGTATACACACTAACTGCACATTACAAGAATGATTTCAAGAAACACCCACAATATAGGCCAGTGAACATTTAGGTAAACAACTTTTATACGTCTAACCTACTGTAGACTTAAATATTATTTACCTATGTTATCAATGTCATTATCACTCACTAGATAGCGAGTTCGTGTAATAAACGCTGACATTAATGTCATCCTTCAGAAATATAACCCTTTAAAATAGATAAGAACAAGAGCGTAAATTTGCATTATAATATAAGTCTGGAATTTTCTGCAGTTTTAATTTAACTGCAGAAAATTCCAGACTTATATTAATCTGAAAACTTATAACAACGTGTCCCTGTGGAATACTGTTTCTAATCTCGATGCAAAATATAAGGAGCTCCAATAAGGCTCTTGGATATCTGTGGGATGAAGTCATCAATGTCTTATAAGGAATCTTTGTTAAGAAAATATAATTGACTCCACCTATACCGCTCATTACAACATCTAATGAAGTATTGAGAAAGTTCTTGAAGTTTCGTAAGATCAAGACGTTGACAAATGGGAACCATAAGACGGTTTACGTCCCTCATCTACTATATGAAAAAGTTACGCTTATAGCAGTTATCGTGAGTTTAGGTCGTGAAGATAGCAAAACTCATACAGTCGTGTGAAAAACCTACATATAATAATGTTATCTGACTAAGCTAAATAAAAACAACGCAAGTGCTGCCTACGGTACTTTTTAATATGAGGGTAATGATGAATCAAAACAAATAGCGTAGCTACGTCATCGTGTCAAGGCAAGAATTACTTCCTATGGCATCGGAGCAATTCAATCAGGCTCCTGTTATACTATACTTCTTAAATTACCCGACGATTATGCTTCGATTGAGTGAGAGCGTATGGTATAATATGTACACGACACGCACACATGCAAAAACATCGTACGATTTCAGCCAGCCAATGGCAGCGAGCGGCGTGGTGGGCTCGGCTCCCCACTACACCATCGGAATGCATAGTGCTAAGAACGGCACTGTTAAAAATAACTACCTGTTTGACAGGATACACGATGTCAGATGACGTTCGAGGCCATTGCCAATTTGTGAAGGGACTAATATCCTTATTTTTTATTCAGGAGCCAATAAATGTTTCAAAAGTGTATATGGCGGTCCATCTGAATGCATTCAATAAACTGCAGTCTGCAGTAATAGAACAAGAAATGAGGTCACATAAATTGATAGATGGGAATGAAGTCGTAACAATAAGGGCAATAATACCGTTCCACAAAGAATAGGTTCTCTAAAATTTTCCGATCCAATCACATTAGAGTAAACAGCTGATTGCGTGGACGCCACGTGAAACACGATCGGGTGGCGGTGACGCGAGCATGCGCACAAATAGGACTAGATAACAACACTTTCTTACGCAACAGGACAGATGAATAGGGAAAACATATCGGCATTGGAACAAACTCGTAAACAACCAACCAAGACAGTATGTTGGTAGAATTCATAAGTAACAAAAAATCGTTCCGGAGCAAGGTCTGCCAAAATGTGCATTTGTATTATATGTAACTACTTCCACATGCCATTTTAAAAAAAATGTTTATTTTACTGTTCAATTAAATACAAAGGAGTTTATTCATAAACATTGCTTAAAGTTGAGAAACGTTTAAACGTCAAAAATGTATCGTTAAACAGTCGGTAATCTAATCATTAACGATTATAAATAAAGGGGAGTATCAAAAGTTAAAACACCGTCCACTTAGACATAAAACACAAAAATCATGGAAGCTCCATTCGACAGAGATAGATGAGATTTTGAAGACGATTTGGCCATTCGTTTTAGTATTCAGCAGCTGCCCCTCACTGTGTAATAGAACCATCGTTCATCACTGGTTTCCAATAGGTGGGCTATCATTTATCAGTAGTTCGACAAAGTAATGCTGAACAGCTGTTCAAGAATAGAACGGATAAATTAAATTTCAATTTATCTTGTATAAGTGAATTTGAGAGATAGTTTGAATACAAATAATTCACTGGAAAGTTGAGAGTCAATATTACTCATTGTAGCGACGTAATTATAAAGTCGTGTGATTGATATATTACGTTATGGTTAATAAGGCAATTAATGTGTTGTGTACGTCTATTAATGTTAGAACAGAAGTCAAAAGTCAAGAAAGCGCTAGTTTGTTAAACTATGTAAATTAATTACTATGTTTGCTTATTGTAGGGATTTTCTATCTACATACATATATTCTAATAGTAAAACTGAAGAGTTTGTTTGTTTGAACGCTGTAATCTCTGAAACTATCAGTTGGATTTAAACGAGTCATTTTGTATTAGAAAGCCCAATTCTTCAGGAAGGCTATATGTTATTTAACATGAGAAATATCATGTTTTTCAACTGTCGGTATAGAGCCGATCATTGAGAATCCAATAGAGCGCATCCCCGCACGTCAAAAAAAACATATTGAAAGAAGAAAGAAAGAAAGAAAATAAGTTTATTTGGTAAGGCACTGCGTATTGCGTGCCTCACGGCTGCGCTAAATAGGCCTAGTTCTAACTAATGCCTGACTCTGGTTTTCAACTGGACCCTATGTTACGAGGACGTCTCACGGATATAAATCAGTTATATAATGTGTGTAAATAGAAAAATAGATAAGTATTAGATAGATACTGTTAAATTTTCAACTTTCGGCGCTAAACAGTGCGTTAAAAATTCAGGGCGTAAAAAAAATCTCCGCAAGAACGCCCGTGCTCTATGAAAACATTCGCCAGCTTTGGCAAAGATATAGTATAGCCCTCATTTGCCCCTTTCCCTGCCACATTCAGAAGCCCAACAGGTGGTCTATATAGCAAAGAATCACGTAAGAAACAGTTTGAACGGTTGGCAGTAACAATAGATTTTCCTTAATTGACCAGGCAATTAGGTAATTCTTCGCCAAGTTTTCTAATTGTACTACCTTGGGTCCCTTTTAAAAGATATTATCCACCAACCCTATTCGGAATCCCGGTGTAGGCTCCGAATTATAAGTTTCTAGACTTCAAAGAGACTTTAAGGAAAGTTAATTTAAACTTTTCACCTAACTAAATAAGCTACACTGAAATATGCTGTAAAAGATGTTATTTTACTCGATCCCTGCCACTTTAGTGCGAGGGCAGCGAGATTAATACTTCGGGCTGAGATAGAGTAAAGAAAGCCGTCTTTGTTAGTTTAAAAATAAAAGTTCTTTTATATTAATTTTCGAGTTTCATAAAAACTTTCATCCATTCAAAATTAATTTTAAAGAGAGCTTAAAATTTATTGTAAAAGATAAACCAGACTACGAAAATGAGTGAAAGTGTCATAATAATTTACTTGAAATGTTGGCGGACGATATTTCGCTCCGCCACCTGTACAAACAAACACAGCAATATTTATGCATGAGTTCCTATTGGAATGAACGTAAAAATATGTGATTGCTTCTTTTTTTTTAGCTGGTGCACTCAAAGGCCACTGCAATCGCGAAGAGGATCTACTACAAAGATGTTCGATGGCACTACCGGTATTGAGCTCTCCAGAAATATCGTTTGCGCTTACACGAGAGGAACTGGACAAGAGTTGCGTGTAAGTTAATTAATTGACATTTCTAGTAGTAAGTAATTAGTCAATTAGTCATAGCATATAATATAACACTAATATAGTATATAAAGGATATATGGATGCTGTTAAATTGGTGTAAATGATGTAAACAGAGGTGATGGCGGATATTGCCTAATTGACAAGGTAATTATGTACCAATTATGCTGTCCGTAAGTAATATCTCATTATTTATAATAATCGATACGCTATTATAAGTTGAGAGGAAATAATATGTTTCCTTGATCAATTGACTGTGACTGACCTGTAGTTAATTTAATATGCATAGATGAATATTTAATTAATTCAGACGGGACTTCAACCGGAAAAGCTATCACGAAAATCTATACTAATATTATTTATTTGTAACATTTATTTGTAAGTTTGTATGTAAGAACATGAAATTTTACGCGGGCGAAGTCGCGGCAGAAGATAATCAATTATATTATAACGGAAACAAAAGGCAAGACCAATCAAACATCTACTCAATGAATACATAATACGCCAAAAGTTATACAGTGAAAAGTCAAGAACACCAACAGAAAGCTCAAATAACCCGCAGCCCTATAATTTCCAATTACAAAACGCTCGGAAGAATAATCGCTCTTTTTCACTTGAACAACGATATCATGGTGCAGCGATCTCACTCATTTACGCTCAACCAAGAACTTAGCGAAAGTAAGTTTTGCTAAAGAGTTGGCTACGTCAGGGACGAGTAACTTCAAGCGCTGGAATGGCGCGGTCGGCACGCAGTTAGCTCATCTTAATTTAGTACTCTTGTTTGCGGTAAATAGCAATTTGAAACTAGTTGTCGGACTTCACTCAGCGCTTCAGCGGCTTCATAGAGCTGAATAGTCAATGAAGCACTTTACTGCGGTCGGGTCGGCAAACATTGAAATTACGAGATATTAGCATGCCTAATACGGACGGTAATTTTTTCGAACGCCTTGCTGTTCGTTTGTTTTGGCTATGGTCCAGGAGTATTCTTGGGCCTACAATACTACTTTGTTTGTTGTAATGTATTTCAATAAATTATGAAACGAACGATATATGCACGTTTTATCTGCTCATATGCTTGATATATTTCGTGCCATATTTTTTTGAATGTAAATTTAATAATATTTTGATGGGATTCGCCTGTTTTCACACAAGTTGTTATCCTGAATTCGAGGGACATACTTACAGGGAGTGAAAGTGAACAACTTTTACTCTAGATCAAGTGTGAATATTGAAAAAATAAATACAGTTGGTACATACATTTTGATCGTGTTAGTAATGCATGTGTATTTAAACTTCCTGAGGGTAAAACCCTCGTTTAAACCAACACACTGTACTTACGTTTTTGAGAGTTTAAGTATTTTTCCGGTATTCTATGATTTGAATAATGTAAAGATAATATTGTTTTATTTAATTTGGAACTTGTTTTGTTAATTAGAGACCGAATTTTCAGAGGGATCGGGAGGCTGATATAAAGTGCTAATATAGCCCCATTACGCCTCCTCCAGGCGAACATCAACCACTGCGCCTCTGCTCAGGATCTGCTGCTCCAGAGCATGGCGCAGTGGTCGATTAACATCGCCGTGGTCGCTGAGCCGTACTTTGTCCCGCCCAGAGACGACTGGGTGGAGGACCTGAGCGGCTCAGTGACCCTAATTTCGTCGGCCGCCGCCGGTACCCCGTCCCTCGAGGCTGTCAAGAGAGTACAGGGTTGTGTGGCAGCACGGTTCGGGGAGATAGTCGTGGTAGGGGTATACTTCTCCCCGAGCCGAACTCTCGCCGAGTTCCACAACTCCCTCGCGGAGTTGAGAGTCGTCGTCGTCGGGTTCCGTTCCCTCCCCGTGCTCGTCCTCGGGGACTTCAATGCCAAGAATGTGGCTTGGGGTTCCCGGCATACGGACACCCGGGGCAGAATGGTGGAGGACTGGGCTCTGGAGACAGGCCTGGTCGTCCTAAACCGGGGTTCGGTCCCAACATGCGTGCGGATGCGGGGTGAATCAGTGGTGGACATCTCGTTCGCCAGCCCCGCCCTGTCGCCGCATGTCGTCAACTGGCGTGTCTTGGAGGAGGTGGAGACCTATTCCGACCACCGGTATATCCGGTTCGAAGTCTCCGCCCAGACCTCGAGCGCGCCGGTCCGACCGACCCTGGGTGGTCCGCGGTGGGCGCTGAAGCAGCTGGACCGGGAGCTCCTCCTGGAAGCCTCGATCGTGCAGGCCTGGGTGTCACCACCGGACAGGCCTGCTGACATCAACGACGAGGCAGAGTGGTTCCGGGAGGCCATGTCCGAAATATGTGACGTGGCAATGCCCCGGGTCCGGCCCGGACGCGCCCGGCGCCAGGTGTACTGGTGGTCGCCGGAGTTGACGTCTCTGCGCGAGGCGTGCGTGGCTGCGCGACGCCGGTACACCAGGCACCGCAGGCTCCGTATCCGCCCTCCGGATACGGAAGCCGTGCAGGCGGAGCTGTACGAGGGGTACAGAGCGGCGAAGACCGCCCTCCGAGCGGAGATCTTGCGGGCCAGGGGGCTGGCCCGCGAGGAGTCGCTGGGGACTCTGAACAGAGACCCGTGGGGACGCCCCTACAAGATGGTGCGGGATAAACTCCGCCCATGGGCTCCCCCGCTGACGCAGAGTCTCCGGCCCCAGCTCGTGGAGGACGTGGTGAGCGCTCTGTTCCCTTCGCGTGGGGAACATACTCCCCCGTCCATGGCTCCGCCTCCTGCGATGCCAGATGCGGACCACACCGACGACGACGACGATGCTCCGGAGGTGACTGAGGTAGAGTTGAGAGTGGCGGTACGTAGGCTGAATGCCAGAAACACCGCCCCAGGACCCGACGGCTTACCTGGAAAAGCCTGGGTCCTGGCCTTGGAGGCTCTCGGGCCTCGACTAAGGGGGCTACTAAGCGCATGCTTGGAGAGGGGCCGGTTCCCACTTCGTTGGAAGACGGGGAAACTGGTCCTCATCAAGAAGCCGGGGCGCCCTGCGGACTCTCCGTCCGCTTACCGGCCCATCGTGCTGCTCGACGAGGTGGGCAAGCTCTTTGAAAGAGTAATTGCAGACCGCCTTGCCGGGCAGCTGGTGCGGGTGGGGCCGGATTTGGCGGACAGCCAGTTTGGTTTCCGCAGGGGGCGCTCTACGGTGGATGCCATCATGCGCGTGCGAGCCCTCACGACGGGGAATGCTGTGGCCCGGGGTGGGGTTGTCTTGGCGGTGTCTCTAGACATCGCCAATGCCTTCAATACCCTGCCCTGGAGTTGCATCAGGGAGGCACTCGGGTATCACCGGATGCCGACGTACCTCCGTCGCATTGTCGAGGCCTATTTGACGGACAGGGCCGTCATCTACCCCGGTCACCGGGGAGAGTGGAACCGGCGAGAGATGTCGTGCGGTGTCCCACAGGGATCGGTCCTAGGGCCGCATCTGTGGGATATCGGGTACGACTGGGTGCTGCGCGCCGACCTCCCTGGTGGCGTCAGCGTAGTTTGCTGCTACGCTGACGACACGCTGGTCCTGGCGCAGGGGAGGTCGCACCAGGCGGCGGCCGAAGCAGCGACACGCGGGGTTGCGACAATTGTCGAGAGGATCCGGCAATTGGGACTCGAGGTGGCATTGCACAAATCTGAGGCCATGTGTTTTCATGGTCCTCGGGACGCGCCACCGTCGGGTTCACAAATAACGGCGGGAGGGGTTCACATCGGCGTCGAGCTGACGATGAAGTACCTGGGACTCGTCCTCGACAGCCGGTGGAATTTCGTGGAGCACTTCCGACGTTTGGCTCCCAGACTGGAGCGGGCCGGGGCTGCCTTGAGGCGGCTCCTTCCCAATCTAGGGGGACCAAACGCCTCCTGCCGGAGGCTCTATGCGGGGGTCGTGCGGGCCATGGCCCTTTACGGGGCACCGATATGGGCGCGATCTTTGAGGCGGCGACCAGCCCGCCGGTTGATCGCGTCCCAAAGGGTCATGGCTGTCCGGCTCATTCGAGGATACCGCACGGTCTCCGCTGAGGCGGCGAGCCTCCTTGCCGGATTGCCGCCATGGGATCTGGAGGCCAAAGTCCTCGCCCACATATGGGAGTGGCGAGAGGAGGCAAAACGCCGGGGCGTTGCTCCGCTGCCGCGAGAAATCACGGCACAGCGGACAGAGCTCCGGCGGGATCTCATAGCGGCATGGAGAGTGCGATTGTCGCAACCCAGCGCTGGGCACGCCACAATTGCGGCGATAAGTCCCCTCTTTGAGGAGTGGCTAGAGAGGCGCCACGGCGCCCTCACCTTCCGCCTGACGCAGGTCCTCACCGGACACGGTTGTTTCGGGAGGTTCCTGTTCAGGATAAAGCGGGAGGAAACGCCAGGGTGTCACCACTGTGGGGATCGCCCGGAGGACACGGTGGAGCATACGGTGGAGGTCTGCCCGGCTTGGGCGGGACCCCGCCGTGTCCTCTTGGCGGCGATCGGCGGCGGCGACCTCTCGCGTCCGGCCCTCATACAGGCCATGGTCCGGAGCGAGAGTGAATGGGAGGCCGTCACCTCCTTCTGCGAAGCAGTTATGCTCGCGAAGGAGGAGGCGGAGCGTGCGAGGGAGAGGCAATCGCTGCACCCTCGCGCTCCTAGCCGCCGCAGGAGACGCCCTGGACGGGAGTCAACAGCCGACTCCCGGCCACCGTAGGCGCGGGCTTGCGGGTGGCGAGCTATGGGCAGCTCGCCGCCCGGTAAGGACCAGGCCCGGGTCGACGGCGCGTTGTGTTCCACGCGCGCCTCAAAGAGCTGTCAGCACGAACTGACGGGGTCCGCTAGGGCCGATGCCGCCGGGGCTGCGGGTTGTTCGAAAGAGATACCGTGGCCCCTGGCACAGGCAACTGAAGGAACACGGGTGGGTTTTAGTCAGTAAAAGTCTGACACTCCCTTCTGCTCCGCCCAGAGCGGGAGGAGTCATTTGATGATTACCCAACCAGAAAAAAAAAAAAAAGACCGAATTTTATCAATGCTTATCCAGCTTACAAAACATGAATTTATATTAGTCATATCCGTTCGATAATTTTGCGGTTTATTTCACAAACGCGATGGGCACGCGCGTTTCATATTAAAATCTAAATGCAGGTACTCATTCATTTGGATTCATCCATTTTTTAAAGGCTAAACTTGTGACCTTAAATTTTACGGCATACCGTATTTCGTACGTAAATCCGGTTTAATAGTATCATCAAATCTATTTAATGAATTTGCTAGGATACCCGGAGGATAATCAAATTACGTATATAAAATTTACTTAATAGTAATTTTACATTCATTCATTACTTCAAATTCTCTTGCAATTGCAATTTTGCAAAGAGAATTCGAACAAATAATTCATTTATTTAACCTATCTCTTATAAGATTATGTATACTCTGTCCACTAGGTGAACCGTTTTTTGACAGATCGAACTAGTGAGCAATTTTATTTATTTTGTCAAAACTGATTCACGTACGGTATGATAATGTCTGTAAGAAGTCATAAATAAGGTAATTCAATAAGATTAGGCAGTTTATATATTTATTTTATTACGTATTTTAAAGTTAACTTTTACGTAACCTGGAATATGTACATTCTAAGACAGCTGCCAAAAAACGGTTAACCTAATGAACAGGGTAAGTAAGTAATTATTTAAGTAAGTAATTATTACTTAAATTACTTACTAGGGTATAAGGAGCGTTCTATAGTTTCTGCCCCATGGGATAGGCGTAACTTAATGTATGTATGTACCTGTGTTACCTCTTGAACATTTCCATATGCCACGATGACTTGCTAGGCAGATTGATGATAACAGCATGATCTGCATGATGTTACTTATCTATGCGTTAATAGAGCTGCATTTTCTACAGTAAATAAAATGCAACGCATATGTTCGTTTGCCTGTAATTCATCTGTAGCTAAACGATTTTTAATGGAACTAGCAGGTGCAGTAGTTTCTGTTAATACTAGTATTTAGACTGAAACATAAATGGCGAAATGTATGTAGGCACTACTGCTTACCCTTCAAGGAATACAGATATGACTGCGTGAAACTATGTTAATATCATGTACTATGTAAAATAACCTTGCCCAAAGCTGGCAAAAACTCAGCGTTAGAGAATAATCGATTTAGCTCATAGCTGAAACACGGAAAACTCTATACATAATACATAAGCGATGTGGTTATAAAGGAGAAATTCCCACTAGTACTACTGGTGAATTATAATGGTGGGTCGCGGGTGATAAATGTGCTAAGTCACGATCTTTCCCTTTTTGAGGGATTAACCCTCATAATGCAGCTTACACGACCA
Source organism: Apamea epomidion (assembly GCA_947507525.1). Classification (NCBI taxonomy): domain Eukaryota; kingdom Metazoa; phylum Arthropoda; class Insecta; order Lepidoptera; family Noctuidae; genus Apamea; species Apamea epomidion. The sequence continues at coordinate 9,974,371 of OX382232.1, forward strand.
AGAACAAAATATGATTTGAAATGATGGGTTTCTTACTGGTTCCCGACAAGCAAGGAGGTATAGGGATTTTTATAGAATAATGTTTGTAATTTCCATGTATTTATCATGCTACATTCCATAATGCCGATCAAAATTCCGTTTCATGCCCGAATTTTCGCTCAATCAAGTTAAATAATGATCGTCTGTACTATATCTTAGCTATAAATATTATAAAGAGGTACAATTGTTTGTTTTTAAGAGGTAATCCCTGGAAGTACTGATCCGATTACAAAAAATCACTGATAGAAAGCTAAACTATTGCCAAGAGCCATAATAATATGTTTAATGGTATAGTTCCACGCGTATGTAAGTCGCGGGCAGAAGGAATTTATAAGTAGGTATGAACAGACGTCAGCACATCAAGCTACCCGAAACTGTCAAATTTTCCCAATCAACTTTGAATCTCTTGCTTTAGCGATAAAGTTGAAAATCTACTAAAGAAATTTGACAGATTTTAGTAGCTGGATGTGCTGGCGTCTGTACCAATAAAACAATTGGTTTTTCATATCTTTAAAATAAAGCCCAAAAAGAACATAGGTAGGTACTTTAAATTAATTGCCCAAGCAACTTGAAGAGCTGCAATTTTTTTGACAGTATCCCATAGTCACGTCTAGAAAAAGTGACCTATTTTTGCGGAGTCCCAAGAGGGGTTATATTCGGCCCACAACATTTTGATTAATCGAAAATTTTCTTACAGTGAGCTGCGAATGGGAATAAAATGCATAGACAACTACACAGACGTCTGCATGGAGAAGCATGAACAGGTAGTGTTCCGCCGGATCTACGCTGGCATCACTGACGTAGTCCAAGAGCTATGCACCAGAGGAAAGTACCAAGACGAGTACTTGAAGCACGCTGATTGTGTGAAGATGGTCAGGTCTGACTATGAAACGTGCAGCAAGAACTATGAAGTGACGCTGATGACGCTAGGAAACCATCAGCAAGGTCAGGATCAGTACCAGACTGATCAGACCGGGCTTGTTACCAGCCATGAGGATCATCTCAGAACTGTTTGTTGGTAAGTGAAGAAAATTGCAAGAATGAATGCATGTTAGATATAAGCCTCTTTAAGCTGCGTTTCACTAAAAGGAATTAGTAATACATTCATACATTTAGAAAGTTTCAACTTCATATTTCAACACTGTTTCTAAAAAGTATTGTTGAATAAAATAAACGTTAATTAATTAAGGACAATTGAGGTTAAAACTTAACCTCAATTGTCAAATGACAAGCAGTTTAGAGGTTATAATATACAATTAGAATTTCGGGCTTAAGTATTCAAATAATCAAATCAAAGCACACAATTTGTAAGTGGCTCTACAAATTGGCTTCCACAGGTACATTGTCTGGATCCATTTGTTTATAATTTTGATCAGATACTTCTGGAACATACTCGCGAGGGGCCCGTGGCTAAATAATAACAGCCACACAGATCGATCGATCAGGTTAAGCTACGCTTGCCGCGGATGGTCTATGGATGGGTGACCATCATTACATACCGAGACCCCTCCGTGCCTCGGAAAGCACGTTAAGCCGTTGGTACCGGCTGTCATTCGTGGGTCGTGGACAGTCGTTACGGGTAGTCAGGAGCCCGAAAGTCTGACAACCAGTCCTTACCAAGGGGTATCGTATTACCCAGTGACTAGGTTGTGGAGGTCAGATAGGCAGTCGCTACATGTAAAATACTGGTATTCAGCTGCATCCGATTAGACTGGGAGCCAACCTCTACATAGTTAGGAAGAGGCTAGGTAGATGATGATTTCTTAGCGTAAAACTAAGCAATAACTGCTTAGTTTTACGAACATCCCTCGCTACGCATTCTCGCACATCCCTGGTGGAAAGGCCGCCTTAAATTTGTGCCTTTCATTTTGTAAAATGCCAGATGTACATATATTGTATGTTCCCACTTTGAGTATAGACATTTTTTTATAGTCCGTCATAAAAATCCCATTCACGTAATTACTACGTACGTTTGGCACCGAAATCGGTGATCGTAGTATGGTGTTGTTGCCAAAACTACCCCATATTATCATTGTTGATTCTTAGAACTATTGCGGGAAGTGGCGGGACTATCAATTCATCATTTCAGCCGAAAGACGTCCACTGCTGGACATAGGCCTCCCTCAAGCACCTTCACTTCGACTGGTTCTGTGCTCCTCGCATCCAACGGGTCAATCAACAACAAAAATTAATTCATTAACATTTAATTTATTCTTTGTCTTTCCACTGTTCGACATAGGCTTCTTCCATATTGTCGCCCAGGGTCTCACTATATCCAACCCTCACTACCCTCAATATAAATAACTATGAGAATGCTAGGAGATAACTCCATCCAATCTTTTGTTATTGTTTTATCTCACCTCTGCTGAATTCTGCGAACTTACATTTATGTATAAGAATGAACGTCGTTCGATATTGGGATATGCTAAATAAAATAAAACTGATTTCGGAACCCGTGTGGCTTATATTGCATCAGAAATTCTGAATATAAAGAATTTAAAAACACAAACTAAACAAATTCCTTTACTCACTTTTTTGTTGTCCGTTTTGTTATGAGTTCAGTTACCTAAATCACATTGTAAATGTACAGGCATGTTCTGCCTTCACATAGACGGGTAAACGGAAAATGCCGATTTTCAAATTTCGTTCGTTCGTTTAAAATAATAAGGAAAATGACTATTCCTTATTACTTCACTAGCTGCGCCCCGCGGTTTCACCGGTATACGTCTCGGTCCCGTGGGAATATCGGAATAAAAAGTATTCTGTCCTAATCAAGGTCATGGTCTACCCATGTGCCAAATTTCATTAAAACCCGTTCAACTGTTTTTGCGTAAAAGCGTTACAAACAAACATAAAAAAAAACCTGTCTCTTTAAAACATTAGTTTATACATGTGTACAAAGTCACCACAGAGCAGGCATAATTCACTGTAACAAAACATACAGCGACCGCTGTTTCCATAGCACATTTCTAGAAGTTCCCAACAAGTTCCGCTTTTATTTGAGTTGAAGCACTTTCAGTAAAATCCATACTGATAAATGCAGGCTTCTCGTTAAATGCTCAAAGTGCGCCATTCTCCGACTTACGAGAGACAACATTCTGCAAATTGTTTTGCTCAAAAACTTTCTTGGGTCTTACGAAATATTTAAATCTTGTTGGCATATTCGAGCAATGCATCATGAGTGCAAATAAAATCACGCCAGAGAAGATAACAGAGTTGCTTACGTCATTGTACGCTTTTTGATGATATCAGTATATTTGTCTTTGATACTACGATAGTACTAATGTTTCCCATTTTCGCTAGTTTATATGGAACTTATTTGTCTATAATATCTCAGTGTTATTGTTAACTTTGTAATTTTAATCAAATACTAAAATAATCGGAAGCATGGCGCACGTGTTCGAGGTTTGATACGCCACTATTGCGAGATAATAATATAATATTCTAGTAGAACAACATTAATATGTATTAAAAATCTCGTGTAGATCCATCCACTTTGATACGGAACGCGTACGACAAACTCGTTTATGAGCGCCGCACGCCCGCCGCTTCAGCGATTAGCTATTTTGTTTTTTGGCAACCGACAAGGCCGATATCTATTGAGAATCAACACTGTTTCATACATAAATACATTGTTATTTTTATAATCAGGAACCAAGCATGAACTGTACTCAAATTTGAGTCTTTTGGACTAACTTTTAAGACGAACGGTGTCACTCATTTTCAAGTTCTGTAAATTAAACTGTCATGGAAGTTATCAAGAGCAGTCCTAGAGAATCGGTACTTCAAAGAGTCGGGAGGAGTCGTGAATATTGAATAGTCCGCGTTAGTAAAATATTCAACAAATCGAACTGCTCCCCCAGCCTCACGAACTAATTACTTGTCTGAGGCGTGATTTCCACTGATAATAATACTTATCTGTACCAATTTACATGTAAATTAACAACGACCGCCCGAGGTTCGGGGCCTGTCTACTTTGTAATATAATTTTTCTGGTTTAGATTTTGACCGAGTATTTATACAAGATCGCAGTGAATGAAACTCGAATATTCCGTTAAATTAAGCTTGATGTTTACGTGCCACGACAGTATTTGTGGAGGCTGGAAAAATATTTTTTTTCTCGTAGTACCTATTTATCTAAATGAGTTTGCGATCATTAGTTTTATCGGGTTTACGTAAATTCGAAAAATTTCCTGGATAAGCTGATGTTGGGAGGTTGTTCGGAGGACATTGTGCGCCCCTCTCCTCCCATTAAATCCTGATTAAGATTCAGTTTGGATTAAGTGGTGTACTTAAGAGTTTTTCGGTGTGTTAATGAGTCCGTTATCCCGTCATTCCATACAATTGAATCTACAATTTGTCGGCATTTGTTGATTTGCTAAAAAGGAAAACGATGTTCTTTTCTTTCTTGGTTTATTTCTCTCTAATTCTGATGCTAACGACGGGTGTTGTTCGCATAATGTTAGTCATTTTCAGCAAACACTGCCGTAGTAATATTTTCGTGTGCAGAATAACATTTGCATTGGAATGTTGTGCGTTTGGTCGGTTTTTTCTAGTTAAAATATTCGTGCACTATCAGAGGATTTATACATCGCTGGCCATGCACTGACACAATGGAAAGATGAACAAAAACAGTGCTATTTCCACACTGAAAAAAAGCAACTTCGCGAACTGCGCCGACTGTGACTCTGGCTGAATTAAACCATGCATTTTATTTCAAAGCTAATGTTTACATTATTTTAACGGAACACTGAAAGAATTTCGAAATAGGATTTCACATTTTTTACCAGATCAATGTAAAAGCGATTTTTACTTTTATGTGGTTTTGTGAAACGTTGAATTTAAATTAGTCAGGCTTCCAGTCTAACCGGGTGCTGCTAAATATCAGTATTTTACTTGGAGCCTATCTGACCTCTACAACCCAGTTACAGGGTAACACGATACACCTTGGTAAGACTGCTTGTCAGACTTACAGGCTTCTGACTACCCGTAACGACTGTCAAAGATCTACGAATGACAGCCGGGACCAACGGCTTAACGTGCTTTCCGAGGCACGGAGGGGTCTTGGTATATGAAGATGGTCACCAATCCACGTAGCTTAACCTGATCGATCGACCCGTGCGGCTGCTACTATTACATAGCCACAAGCCCCACAATTGAATTTAAAGTAATATGATTTTGAATGTTACATAGACTTGAATGTCGATTTCCTCACGGAGTTGGCGCTAGTAAATTGGCACTGGAACGTAAGGCCAGTTCTGCCTGCTATTATTATGCATGGACAGGCTCATTTAACTCTGCTTTTGCTGGTGCACTGTTAAGTTTCAAAGAGCATACAGAATTAGACCGATGTTAAGTTCAACTTGGGAGAACTTTAGTTTGCAGAGCATTTATTTGAGAGATTTCCTTGCGTCTATTAAGTTCATGCTTAATTAGCGTTATGTTCTAAAGCCCTTGCCAAAAGTATCCATGAGTGGTGCTTAAAGAAAACCTAAAATGTCCGATTTTTATATTCAGGTTATATGTTTTACGTGTATAACAACATGGAACATTGATTAGTTACTAATCTAATTAGAAAAGTTCTGTAAAATCTGATTCTTTTTTGGATTAGTTGTAAATAGCATATTCAGCGTATAATGTTCGAACTACTAGGACACAGGCCTCCTCTCTTCGAGAGGGAGTGGGGTATACTCTACCACGCGGGCTCAGCGCGGGTTGGTAGATGTGTGTTGGGTTGGCACATGTCTTAGAATTTTTGGTTCAAGGACATAACGATTTTCTCACGAGGTTTTCCTTCACCGTTTTGAGAGAAGGGGTGATAAAATTATTTACAGAAAGTAAAGCGCCTGTCTCGGTTCAAACCCACGACCTGCAACTCGTAGGTCGGAGCTGATACCACAAGGCTACCACTGTTAAAATAGTAAATAGGTTAGCATCGTATTATTTTATCGTTCTGTATTTTTTGGATAATTCTACTACTCTTATTAGGGCGAATTTGACCAAACTGTTACATATGTATATATACCTATATAGAATAAGTCTTATCCTAAGAATAAATTTCGAATTTTTGACAGTTCATCCATATTAAAAGTGTCAAACGTCAATTTATTCCTCCAAAAAAAGGTATCTGGCGATGGAAAAATCAGCCCTTAGGGCAAATTTTTCAATCATCTGATAACTTTATTCAAGGAATAATTTTGAAATTTTGACTGTTATTTCATACAAAACCTGTCAAACGTCAATTTTATTCCTCGAATAAAAGTTATCTGGCGATGGAAAAATCAGCCCTTAGTCGTATAACGTAATATTGGATCTTAACATTAAAGCTACGATAGCCGACAAACACCAGTAATTAGGTATACCCCACCACACGTAATGGGCCCTCATGATCGGCCGGTAATTGGCCATCGTTTACAAGTCTACGTGTGGGTTAACACAGGTTACCGCTTGTTCGCAAACTGTCTACCAGCTACAACTTGTACGGGCTAGAGTTTGATACTCTGTTTGAGTTGTTTTCTGCCTCGTTAAGTAGGAAATATCTAAGTTAGATACAGTTTGAGAAAACTTATAGATCCTTGAGGATCTTATGGCAGTAATATTAATTAAAATTATAAAGGCTGGCAGGAACATCGACACGCACCCTGATAGATTTAGCACATGATTCTGAACACCCTGGGGTGTTGTTGTTGAAACTTTAAGTCGGCTATTAAAAGAAGCTGTTCCATACATTTTGATCGTCCTTTTTTTTGATAACCGACAAAAAAAAATCTACTCTAGGGCTTCTAGAATCATGTGCTGAATTGATGGTTATAGTTTGCGCGTCGATGTCCCAGCCACCCTGTATTCCTGTTAGATATTAGATTCAAAGGTCTAGACCTGAGGATATATAGACCAAACTAATGTGATTTTCCCGGAAAACGGATCAAAAATAGATGTTCATTGTGAAACAGCTATTGAAGTCCATGAACATGATTATTTTGTTTTTTGTTGTCAGGTGAATATGTCAGAAAGACTGGATGTTCTTTCATCTAGATCAAAGGTACCTACCCCTTTTTAAGTCGGATAAATTAAAATGGTGTGGTGAGGCGTTTAAGAAAAAATAAAAACTTCTCTGACATGAAATCGTGAAACCATCAAAGCGATAACAGCCTAATCATTGAAGAAGTCAATTGACTCCAATAGCGATGATTGCCATGGACAATTATGTGCGCATCTGCAGTAAATAGGGACCAAGTAATGAATGGTAATTAGGTGGACTCACATTCCATAGGTTTTTATTTTTCAATATCGTAATGATATAATGGGTGTCGAGGGGCTCGTGGCTAAATGATAACAGCCGCACAGGTCAATCGAAGGTTAAGCTACGCTTGCCGCGGATGGTTAGTGGATGGGTGGCCATCCATTACATATCGAGACCCCTCCGTGCCTCGGAAAGAAAGAAAGAAATGTTTAGCCGTTGTTCTCGGCTGTCATTCGTAGATCTTTGACAGTCGTTCCAGGGCGTTATAAGTCTGACAACCAGTCTTACCAACTAACTGGGTTGTGGAGGTCAGATAGGCAGTCGCTTTATGTAAAATACAGGTATTGAGCTGCATCCGGTTACATTGGAAGCCGACCCCAATATAGTTGGGAAAAGGCTAGACAGAAAAACTGATATATTGGGTTTCATATCCGTATATGAAACCCATTATATACGGATCTTAAAGAAACGGATCTTTTCCGTACTTATGGTCCAGTCATTAGAGAAGATGCCACACACCATAGGTACAGTCACGAGCAAAAGTATGTATACACTCGGCTTTATCCAAAAGCGATTTACTCCTTTATTTTTTAATAAAGTTTTATGTTGTTACGAAAATAGCATTTTCGAACCCATAGATTTATGTTATGTGTCATATTTCAACGATGCATTCGTTATTTTACGAAAAAATCGCAATTGAAAGTTGCCAAGTGTTGACATATTGGTGCTCGTGACTGTACACCTCTGCGTAACCCTTAAGGGATTACAGGCGTGATGTTATGTTGTGTTTGTGAGAAGATGGGGTCGGGTTACCGCTATTAGATATCACAATGTTCCGTTTTAATTTACCTTTTATTTTACCGATATCTCATATCGGTAAAATTATACTATTGAAAAAGCCCATAAATCAGAATGTAAAAGATTTTGTAGTAGTATAATTTTATTCTGAGGTTAAAAGACAAACTAATAAAAATATTTTTGACCATTGCTGGCCAGTCGGCAACTGTTTTGACCTCCTGTTAATTAGGCTCCATTCCGAATGTGCTCTTTAACCTGATATGATTTGTTTATTCGGCTGCAAGTACCTTCAGAACATCAGCTGTCGTCCTTGATGTAAGTCATATCAATTTGCCCTATAATTTGGTACTAGCTATGTCTCGTGGCCTCGTCTGTTCCCTGTGATCATGTAAGAAACAGTTTCTTAAACTGTTTCTTACAGTTTCCGGCGACTTAGAATCAACGCATAAGTACCTATTCAATTAATCCGTCTTGCTTCTTTACAAGGTCACCTTGTCCTGAATTGCACTAGATTTTTGAGGTCTTCGATTTTCAGCAGTCTACATCAACCCTCAGTTTTACAAAAAAATAGAATAGAATATTCATTATTATGTATACCATAAATATTACAGAATATAAATGTAGAAATTTTACAAGGCGTGTCACAATAGGCGGTCTTATCGGTAAAAGCGATCTTGTAAAGACAACCTTTGGATGGGTTTAGAGAGAAAGGAGAGACAATACTGTAGGTAGCCTGTGGTGTACGGTCTACAATAATCTACATTTATTAACCTATAAAGCAATTCTAATTGCATAAAAATACAGGGGGTCTACTCCGAAGTAGTATCGGCCGAATGTTCGGCCGTTTCCTGCTACGAAGTTACTATTTGGTTCGGTCGCTTCCGATCCTACACTCCTACACTCTTTCGAATATTGACTATAGTCCCGACCCAACTGAGCCGATCCGAACTTTTTTCACACTTTTAAATAATATTCGGTTCGGCCATGTGTCGGTCCGATCCGAACATTCGCACTTTACACTTCGGAGTAGGCCCCCAGTATTCTTTGATGGTCTACTATCGTACCGGTCCAGCACGTTAAAATAATGGGTATCATCCTCTCTCTTCCCATTGTTAGGCGCCCTTAGAAAAGGTGTGACCTCATAATTATAACGGGACCTGTATTTTCACTTTTAAAGCGTCAAACTTTAATACCCATAGCAGGTTCTGATCTGAAAATTCATTAGGTTCATTCTATGCAAATTGAGTGATATTAAAATTAAAAGCGAACAGCAACTTTGGACCTTATGTTTCGTAGTTTAAAGCTTCATTTGATTTTGTGGTGTGTTTAATAAAGTTGTGTTAATTTCAGTTCATTCCAAGAGTACCTGATGTGTTCTGAAGAGACAGTGCAGAGGTCCTGTGGCGATGAAGCGGCGCTGTTCACGAGCGCTTTCCTGAAAAGAATGGCGTCAAACATTATTAAGGTTAGTACATAACTCTGCCTTTGAGCGGCTGTAGCTAAGTAATAACAGCTCCACGGGTCAATCGATCGATCTTCCCATATCAAGATCCCTCCGTGCCTCGGAAAGCACGTGAAGCCGTTGGTCCCGGCTGTCATTCGTAGATCTTTGGCAGTCGTCACGGGTCGTCAGAAGCCCGAATGTCTTACAAAGGGGTATCGTATTACCCAGTTACTGGGTTGTGGAGGTCAGATAGGCAGTCGTTTCATATAAAATACTGGTATTCAGTTTTATCCGGTCAAACTGGAAGCCGACCCCAACATATTTGCGAAAAGGGTTGGTAGATGATGACATAATTAATTCTACCTTTACGGAATGAAAATTTCAGCTCAAGCAGTCTTTGGAGTGATTTACAACCAAGCAAGTCTGTACCTAAAAGAAACTGAAAAGACCCGAGCGACTTAGCCTTGACCAAGATTGTTTGCAAGACTCTAACTACACTAATTACATAGACCTTTCCTACGCGGTTCTCCTTGGAAACTAAAAATCGAGTAACGAAAAATAAATTCCGAGTAGTGGTTTGGCGAAACTCTTGTACTTATACCTTCGTAACTCTCTTTCAGTCTACTTCATACTAACGCGTATGAACTGTGGTTCGCAGACGTATAACATTTGTACGCTTCCAAAAGAAGCTTTCGGAACTCGCGAAACTTTATTATTTCTTTCACAAAATTACGAGTTTTCTGGAGTAAAACCGAAGAGACAATGTCGTGTCGGGAAACTCTTCCGATTTCGTTCGTGACTCCGGATCTGTGGCTTGTGCTGTAAATTTTATATTCAGTGGTTTATGTTGTTTCATTTTATAGCTGAAACTATTATTGTTTTGATGTTAACCATCTATCGAATAGCAATACAGGGTTACATTGAATTAGCTAGCGAAACTGTGGACGAGATGGGTGTAGATATCTAAACACAATAAAACAAATCAGAAGTTACTTTGTTGACTTGCAGTGGGGCCATCGACCGCAGTTAGTGTAGTCACGTGAAACATCAGTTTAAAAAACATTTTGTTTTTGTGTATATTTCACAGAAGTATTGATACCTAAACACGATAAAACAAACGGAAATAGATTTCCTCACTCATACTGCAAGTAACAAGACTCCCAGCGGTCGTTGACCCTAAAAAATACATCAAATATTTTATTTGATTGTAATTTGATATCGATACCTATCACGTCTGCAGAGTTTCGCTAGCTAATTTAATTTGACCCCGTACTGTATAAACCTATAATAATTATATTTTACCCAGCCTAATCCTTAATTACTTATCCTCGTTCCAGTTTAATTTCAAAAGCCTTATGCAAGTACCGTTATCGTCTGAAAAGCTGTCATTAAGAAAGTTTTACCATTTATATTTGTTTTACAGAATTTCTGCTTCGAATACAACAGACAGGAGTGCGGGCTACCAGACAAGGGTTCACATCTCTCACATAGTGTTCTCTTAATCAGTGTTGCTGGCCTTACGCACTTAGCATTTTATGCATCTGGCAACTTAGTTCCCACGTAAGTTTTTCATGCAAGGAACAATGCAGAATTTGAATTTAAAACGCTGTGCGGTGTGCAATATTGCCAGTACGAGTATTCAATGACTGATGCAATGTTTAATGAAGTGTAAGAAATGAATGCGGGTGAATGTTGCAGTTCCTCGGTTAAAAACCTGATAGATACTATTTATTGTAGTTTTAGATTATAATCTCATTATTTTACGCCTTTTTCTTCGTCCATTGTAAATTGTGTAAGTAGTAAATTATGAGCACTGAGTGTTTTATGTAAAAAAATCCACTGCGTTGTTGCCAAATAATATTGTAGTCATTGATATGTGTAGATTACATTATTCACCCGACTATGGTATTTAAAATGTAGAGGTTATGTCTTCAACAGCCTATGGTATATGTAAAATCGTTTATTTGTAGTTATTGATGTCTAATTTACTGGACTGATTTACCTTTAGAAAATCAAGTATATAGATTCGTCAAATATAAGTATTTCCCGTAGTCGGGACGCAGTGAAGAGAGATGTTAATGTCGTTATTTTTTATCGTTTCGTTAATATTAATGTTGCAAATTAAAAAAAAACAGAAATTTAAAATTGCTCAATCAAAAATTAATACATTCTTTTTATATTATGACATTGAAATGATGGTTAATAATACTTAATGAATTTATGAAATTATTAAACTATAATTTGTTATTAGTATATAAAATAATCATTGTATTTTTATTGTGTAGGTAGGTATACTTATAATATAGCTTGTAGAGAAAATATCTTATAAGGATGTCAGTCTTTATATTAAGCTCAGAACATCCTGTGATAGATTGTAAGTAGTAGCATTGTGTCAACATTTAGGGTAAAAACATAACCCTTCTTTGCAGTCGGGTAAATAATTCTGATACTGTGGGTACAATCAACGACAACGGTGAAAAACATTTTTATGTCTTCAAAATAATAACGTACTTATTACTTTAAGCTCCGTAACTGACTGAATAGGAATAATTATGGAGAACGAAGCAAGAACTGCCGTCAAAATAAGTTTTATCAAATTTGTCGTTGGCTGTACAATGTTACAGAGTAAAAATAACGTTTAGGTAATTGTTACGAGAATTTAATCAATTTGTTATTATTTTTGTAGTATAATTATTGATTTATTATTATTTTAGTCATTCCTCGTGTACTTTTATAGCTTTTTTTATTAACGTGGAAAGAATGTTATTGGAGAAAGTATGATAAAATAATAATGTCGATACTAAAACATATTTATTTATGTATGTATGCTATTTATAATAAAGAGGTTGTTTTCGAACATGAAAACATGAGAAGAAATACGTATTACCTGTCTCCTTAAGCCGTCTTTAACAAACCACAAATTAACAAACTAATTCTTTAGTGCTTCCACAGAGAACTCAATACATGGAGTGATAAGTATGCCACGATTTTATAAAATCTTATTTAATGACGATAGTGCCGTTGACGATTGCAGTGTTTCTGTAGATGTCAGTTGTTGGACACGTACTCCATATTTATTCGCCGTCGTCGCGTTTGAAACTAACGTAGTGAAATACGCTATTCATAATTATGTTTGTCAATGAAATGCAATTTCTTTTAGAGTTGTGAATACCTTTGCTCGTTAATGACATATCACTACGAAATCCTCCGTAATCTGTGGTAATAACACCTATCTAGGTATGCCAACCTGTAATCCTAATGTCATAAACTCCAACGTGGTAGCTTTTGTGTGTCATAAATAAGCTATTGTAAATCATGCTTATGCTGATATTGTAGGTAATGTCTATGTTCGGCAAAATGTATAAAAAAGGTGGAAAAGTGAGAACTAAGTACGGACTTAAGTGAACAAGTTGTCTTTTTATTTCAATTAAGTATACAATTCGTGTCACAGAATATGTTTCTGTAAACATTTACCCCTTTATTTACAAACGTTGCTTAAAGTTAAGACACGTTTCAACGTCGAAAATGTATGGTTAAATAGTCGCTAATCATTATTTACCTTCAAGCAAAGTTTATAAATTAAACCCCTTATATTTTTACTATTGTTGATAATTTAGCTCGTATGATTTGTTATATGAACTGTTGAAAGGAAACGTTGAAATAAAGAAAAATCAGTTGTAAATTTTCATACTTGTAGGAGTAGTAGGTAAATATAAAAAATTGTAGTCGACAACCTTCTCCCAATGTTTCTCCGATTTGTAAAGCAGGTATCCCCAAATAGATATAAAATATCTACATATCATTACCTCTATGATTTTGGTAGATCTGTCTAACTTTATGGACTGTACCTAAGTGGATTGTATGAGAGTATAAGTTGGGCATCCATTTGTTAGCTTATTCGTGGCAGTGCGAGTCGAAAGTGGTTGTTTTTTACTATTCCGTCTTGCGCATTATTTTCGCATATTTTTTTGTAAAAACAGTCATTTTGACTACAACTGCATATGAAGATGTTAAAATTACTTTCTAATGAGAAGCTTTTCGCCTGGGTAACAGCACTACTAGACGTAGTTAAAAATACGTAGGTAGTTAAAACAAATGACTACAGTATTCTTTTATATTTTATTTGAAATTTCTAAATACATTTTAGGCAAATGAAGAACGATTTTACCTATTATAATTTATATCGTAGTAAATCAAGATGTTTTCGAATATTTTATTGTATTTTCTCTTCTGAAAAAAGCGATTGACATAAGAAATCTAGCCCCGATTTTCACAATGCACACTGCATTTTCAGGAGCGGCCATAACTTAGGTCTTTTTGCGAAAAGCTGACGTGAAGTCTGGCATATCGGATTGCACTGTGTCGTGATCTGAGACCAATGGATACCTACCCTATACATCCTGCCAATGAATAATATTGTCAACAATTATGTGAGTAATTTACTATGTACTAATGTACTCGTATCCACTAATTAGGGGATGAATGTAAAAGACATAGTCTTTTAGAGATTATTCATCTATGAAAATAAATGAGTTGAGAATTGGAGTTCTGACTTTTTCTTTTTTTATCCGTTATTGTCATGATTCAGTTTGCTAGTTACGCTACTGGATAATTGGACCTCATAGTTAGGCTGCTAATTGGCTTAATTAGTTTGAAACATTGACCGAACTAAACCTAAACGGCCTTACCTATTACAAAACAAGGTTTATCTCAAGACCCAGGTTTAAACCATCGAGCCATTTTAATAATAATAGCCAGTTAAAGTTCTTATTACAAAAACTGACGTAAATCCCGAGTTTAAGTTGTCAATTTTGCATCAAGAACTTTACGGTTGTCGGAATAATGTTCAATATACAGTAACTGGCTCGAAGGATTAGGCTCAAGTTAGAACTCGTTATGTAATAACACGGATAGAGTGAGGTTATGCACGTAAACATGTTTTTCCTATACCTATAGAAAAAGTACGGGAACGGAGGTATGATAAAAGAGTAAAACCGCCGAAAGTAGAATTTAATAAAACTGGCAAGAAACAAATCTTTTCTACAACAATGACTCCATCCATTAACTTTCACACTATCTAAACACTTAAAAGATTCTAATTCTAAGTGCATTTTGATGTAAAAACTGCAAAAGACTGAATAAAAGAGTTCCGAATAATACTTAATGAAAAGGTTCTTAGCTCAGAGCGACGCTCGACAGTACAGCATCGCAATATTCCGTGAGAAAAATGAGAAAAACAACACTGACGACAAAATGTGCATCGGATGCTGGTGAAAACGAAAAAGTCGGCCAGATCTGACCAAAAAGTTTCTACTTTAGAGTCTATTTACAAATAAAAAAGTAAAGAGCTCGTGGTTCCTATTTTCGTGTCTTTGTCCGCTGACCTTTTGTGGATCAAACTTTGATACAACACATAGTTCCATTAGGGAAAGCGTTCGGGAGTCTTTCTCTGTAGGACCATGCGAGACGGATATCATCATACAAATATCTTTTGAAGTCAAAGTACACGATTTAATGGTATCAAAACCTGATTTAGTATCTTTTCTGGCGATCTGTATAAAGACTTTTTAAAGAAACTTGCCATTTCTATGTAACACGTACCTAACGACTGTAATGGATTAGTGGAGACATGAACCTACCTAATCTTTAAAATCGAAGTCGTAGGTAGTGGAATTTGCTATTATTTTCTTGTAGGCGCTTTATTGACGCTATATAATATACCGACCGACAGACGTCTGAGCTTTGATTTTCTAGGAAAGAGGCCCCATCAAATTATAATGGCCGTCATAAACATCTGTCCTTTTCACCAGTATTTGGAATTAAGGTTTAAAAAAAACGCTCTGTACCTATAATAATATGAACAGTTGCAGTTATTGTATGACCGGTGGCCGCTTTCTTAAAAAAACCAAACTTTAGTGCCTTGTATTTATAACATTAAGAACATCCATAATCTGTTGCTAATCACTATGTGAAAATCCCGTGGAGTAATTAATCTACTACGTGACTTTTTGCTACCTGTGTGCAGGACAGCTCATTTCCTGGGGATGGCCATTATGTTGACTTCTTTTTGTGAAGGACGACGGTAGTGAATCATTCTGATGGAAATCAGCGGAGATTGGCGAACAGTTGACGGAAAATGAAGTTTATGTGCAGCGTTGTGCTGCGACACGGTAGGTTTGCTCGGGTATATTATGTAGGAGGTAGATGTATTGGCTATATTCTGTAAGTACCTAAGGTCTATTCAAATCCTTGTTTCCAATTGATGTCTTTCTACTTAAACAAATATAAACTTCATGTTAATGTAAATTAAGTTGACTTTAGAATAACTAACACTATTGAAAAAGTCATTAAAAAAAATTAACTTGTGGCGCAAACTGAACTTTATGTTTAGGAATTAAGGTTATTTTTCCAAAAACTCAGATTTATTTACATGTTTGGGAACTAAATTGGGAACGCTGATTATATAGATGTAGGTATGTTATGCCAAGCAATAGGCTTACGGGTTTACAAAGGCTTAGTGGTATTTAACTTAAGGATAAATATGGTAATTCACTTATGCGGATAATAATTCCTGTCTTGGATGGGATAGTATCTGGTTATTTTTTATACAGTGATTATTCCAAACCCACATCTATTCGGGTTTCCACGAAAACGACGACCTCAGTAGGCGTTTCGTGTTGGTGTACTACATAGTAACATATGTAGATCACCGCGAAACATAAAAAGTCTATTTACTTATTTTCATTTTTGATTGTATGATTTTAGCATAGCATATAAGTAGTCAGTCTAAATGTTCCCACTGCTGGGACAGGCCGGGGAGTGGGCTGTAATACGCGGGCCCAGCAGTCTCGCATTGGTAATAAAATTATTTACACAAGGTAAAGCTCCTGCCAGGGTTCAAACCCACGACCTACAACTCGTACGTCCTTTACTTTACACCATTAAATAGACGTACGAAAGATTATGCATTAGAAAGTTTGCGATAAGACTAGGTAGGTACACATGAATTGTATTTAAAAAAACCAAGAAACCATCTTTGATTGCAGTTTGCACTAAAAGTTGAAAGTAAAAACTAAGTTCCCAACACTTCGTATATGACTAAAAAAACTGCTCATTGAACGTCGCTTACGAAGCAGAAACTAGAGGGAACCGCGTTTTAAATCTTCTTCGATCCCGTAAGCCGCGAGTTGATCACTTCCTCAGAGAAATCAGTAGCGACTTCTAATGAAAGCCGATTATTCTTTATTTGATCGCGACTGGAAGCCGGGATGCAGTGCATTGAGAGACTGAACTAGTCGGGGCGAGAAATCGTTTGAAACTTCACGAAGGAACGTTTTATTTTCTGTTATATTTTCTATAAGATACTTTGGGAGGAGTGTTTCTATGATCTTGGTTAGAAAGAAATGTAGCACAATGGAGTTTTTCTGTAAGTTGTCTAAGCTATTTTATTTTATTTATTTTATTCTATTCGGGAAACTTAGAAACACTTGAAACACAAAAGACAACAAAAATGGTCGGTACAAGCACAGTATGCACAGTATATATATGTCTTGTTTACAGACATGGTACGAAGATCGCGCATCAATTGCATTATCGGTATCTGCTATAATTTGACTTATTTAAAAATAATGCATAAAATTAGCTGTTCAATACATTTTGACCGCGTAGCGGCGTAGGTTTTATATGAAACAGCAGATTTTTTTTTAATAACTTTTGAAAAATTTGGTGTTTGGAATCATGTGCTGAATTCATGGTTACAGTTTGCACGTCGAGATTCCTGCCGTAGGTAGGGGACCCTCTACGGGTTCAAGAAGAAAATGTATTTACTTTTTAACCAAGTACGTACTTAGATATTTTTTATATTCAATTATTTATTCACTTGATTCTCTCTCTTGATACTTTATTCGGTAGAAAAACTATTAATCTAAGCAACTTGTGTTGTGCCTATTGGATTATGGTAGAAGAAAATATTAAAGGAAAACATTTATATTGAAATGATACTAATAAACGTTATCAAGCGACTTTTCTTTATCTTTAACTATGTTATTATATATTATTTAGACGTAAATATTTTCATTCAATAGAGTGTTGAGTTCGAAGACATTATGCATTGACGCATGGGCTGGTTGGGATCAGGAACAGGGTCCAAGCTATCGACGGTGGCTCCAGAGAGAGGAACCTCCTAGTCGTGTCCGAAAGTACCTGTAGACTGTTTCGTTGGTCTAGTGGTCGTAAGTGCAACTGCAAAGCATGAGGTCCTGGGTTCGATTTCCAGGTAATTGACAGGGTGATGTGGAATTTGGTTTTTCTATCAGGAATATCTAAGTAGCAGCCCGGTTGATGCGAGAGGCTATAACACTAAAATATATATAACACTAAAATATAATATAACAGATATATATATATATATATATATATATATATCCACTATAACATTAAACATAACAGACGAAATGTGGGTGTGTAATAGGCATACCTTTGCCTTACCGTTCGGGGATTGCAAGCGTAACTTATACCTACTAATATTATAAACGTGAAATTTTGTATGGATGGATGGATGGATGGATGTTTGTTACCCTTTCACGCAAAAACTACTCAACGGATTTGGATTAAATTCGGGACAGAGATGGTTTATAACCAGGATTAACATATAGGATACTTTTTGTACCGATATTCCCACGGGATCGAAACTTATGAAGGTGCAACCGCGGGGCGCAGCTAGTGTAAATATAAAAATAGTAGCCCACCGGTGTTCTGGTTTTTGCACACTAGATAACCATAAGAAATAATTACTTAGAGCATACGAGGGTGGTTATTTAATTAAATTTGGGTAGTAGACTATGCACTGTTCATACAAAGAACGTTCTATGATCCTGTACTGATCACCTATATGTTCCTCAGTAGGTATACCTACAGGTAATCAGTGCAAAGACTATCATAGACCGACTCGTTGTAGTGATAACACATAAACACTGTTGGGACGCTATAAGGACCGACGATTAAACCACCCCCCAATCCAACTTCCTAGCATAGTAAACAACATGATACACTATATCCAATATCCTTAACTACTGCGAACTAAAGTGACGCTTAAAACCACCACCCAACACTACTTACCTGCACGTGACACATAATAGATAGGTACAGAAGTTCGAGTTCATACGAGGACCGAAAACAGGCGCAGGTAAACTGTAGTCTCGATTTAATTGCCAAAAATGTAAACAACAGTTTATGGAAAAATAACTTTAATTCTCACACAATAAAGTTCAGTTTACGCTACAACTTCAAACATTTTTATTACTTTTTCAATAGTGCTAGACACTGAAATTAACCTAATAACCATTAAAATAAAGTTGATATTGGTTTAACTTGAAGTAACATCAATTTGAAACGTTACTTTGAATACACTTTACACATAGGGGTCCCGAACTATCTCAATCCAACGAATGCCAGTCGCGAGTAGGATCAAATGCGCCCCTTTCCCTTCTCCTATTTTGCAATGCCCGACAGGGTCCACAATGATCATGTCATTTCAAAACCAACCACCTAAGTTCACATTGCGGAAAGAGTAAATATGTATAAGGTCTATCGATTCATAGACGAAATCTCGTATTCATCATTACGAATAACTTTTACTATAGACTAAACCTGAAATCGCGAAAAAAAATCAGCTGTTCCCTACATTTTGACGAATTATGCGAACATAAAAGTAGGGAACAGCTGATTTTTTTTTTCACAATTTCATGTTTAGTCCTATAGTAAAACTTGTTCGTAATGATGAATACAATTACCCTTTTTTTAGGGTTCCGTAGTCAACACGGAACCCTTATAGTTTCGCCATGTCGTCTGTCTGTCTGTCTGTCTGTCCGCGGTTTAGCTCAAAAACTAGTGGTACTAGAAAGTTGTAATTTGGCATGAGTATACACGTTAATGACGCCGAAAAAGTGGTAAAATAAATTTTTGATAAAATCAATTATTTAGGGTACCTCCCCTACATCTAAAGTGGGGATGATAATTTTTTTTTTGTCCTTGCCATAGTTTGGGATATCATTAGATAGGTCTTTCAAAAATATTAAGGGTTTGGAAAGACCGTTTTTTGATTAAGTAAACCGTTCGTGACTTATCAAGCTTTAAAGTACCAATTTTCGTTAGAGTCAGGTGTCCCCCCCCCCTACCAACTAAACGGTTGTAGTTAGAAATTGAAATGTCATGGCAGTAGTACCTATATATAACGAAGTTTAAAAGAAAACTATTACAGTCAGGTGGGCTTTACAAGTTTACGAGTAATAGTCGACCAATTGGTTTAGACTCGAAAATTTCGAACGACTCCATAGAAATGTCGATAGATGGCGCTAAGCATTAGTTGTATCGCGCTATTGTTTAATTCCTAAATAAGTTTTATAAAAAAAAAAAAACAGTTGCTACACCGGCTATGTCAAATCTTATAAAAATCTCAAAAAAAAAAAAATTAAAACTTTCCGTGGAAAATTGTCAGATCAGGTGAGGATTTGTATAGGAAGTCAAATTAGGTAGGTAGTCATTTTTGGCTTTTAGTTAGAGCATGGTACGAAACTATCAGTCAGCGAATACGACCCGCACTTGGCTGTTATAAAAACTACGGAACCCTACAGAGCACGTGGCCCGACACGCACTTGACCGGTTTTTTTATTCAGCATTACGAACAACTTTTAATGACCCCTTTAGATATTTCGTGTATGAATGATATATATTGAGTAAACATTTGATATTTATAATCTTCCTCTTCTTCTTGTGTCGATTGCTATCTAAATGGACTCGGCCCAGAATTCTGCTACGTATTTGGCGCTTATTTAATAACTCATTTTAAAAATTTTTGAAAAATCCTGACCAAAAGCCAAATTTTTACAAAAAACTCCGAACGTTTTACTTTATAATCTTTATTTTTCAGTGTTCATTTGTTCGAATAAAAAAATCCTTTAAATCGAAAATTCCGGACAAATGACAAGGCCGGATCAAGTCCGGACGGGGGGACAGAAAGCCGGATATGCTGGACAATTCCGGAAGGATGGTTTATGGTAACCCTAGTTGCGAGTGCGCTTGCACTCGGCGACTTGAAGCGTGTCTTTTAACATAACATAACATCACTTCTTTATTCCCCGAGATACCACCTGTAGGCAGAGGTGACCGATAGACCATATTTCGCCAGTTATGTTTAAGTTCCATGTAACAAGGGGCAAGCCTATTGCCATGAACAGGACACAAATCCAGACCCCATGCTGTTACTGAGAAATTCCTGATGAAGTCCGGAATTTAACACACACACACATTTAATTGAACTTTACCCGCCCTGGGAATCGAACCCAGGCATAATCAGCCTATAATGTTCCCACAGCTAGGACAAAGGCCCTCCTCTTTTTGAGTGGGAGTGGGCTGTAATCTACCACGCGGGCCCAGTGCGTGTTGGTAGATGAATCGATTTTTTTTTTTCTTTTCGATTTTTTTTTCTTCGAATTTTTGGTTCTACGACATTTCCTCAAGATGTTTTCCTTCACAGTTTTGAGAGCAGTGGTGATTAAATTATTTACAGAAAGTAAAGCGCTTGCCTCGAACCTAGGAACGAAAAGAAAATAATATATAAAAAAACATAATCTATTAAAACCAAATGACTGTGTTCTTGCGGCTGTTTACACTTGTTGTATGGTGCTGGCCTTCTGCGCCAATCTACTTTGTGCTACTTACCTGCACCGTGAGGTGGGCTATTAATAGCGCCGATCGCTCTCCAAAGTGGCTCGCAATTAATGGGCTAGGTTGCACCGAGGTCTCTCCAGCTAATCAATTGCGAACCTGGACATTTTCTGTCTTTATAGGAAAGATTGGGGAAATGCGCAACATTTATTGTGGGTGTTAGTTGTGTTGGTGATGGGTTTCGGCTGAGTTGCATGCCCTTTAATAATATAACTACCTCGTCGTATCGCAAGGCGCCCGCGCTATTACTTAATTTCACTTTTTTTTCTTTTTGCTCGGCCCCTGAGGCTCCTAGCATGATGTTAAATAGCCTTACTCAATAATTAGGCTATCAAATGCAAAAAGGTTTTTCAAATCTGACAGGTAGTTACAGATTTGACGATTCTGACAGCTTTATTATTAGTACAGATAATAAAATAATACCAGCCTGTTACTGTCCCACTACAGGGCAATGGCCTCTTCTCATACAGATAAGTCACGAGCATTGATCACCATGCTTGCTCAAGTCAGGTTGGCGATGTCTGACTTACACTAACTATAACTCTAGGTTCCCTCACGATGTTCTCCTTCACCGATGTCGTGAAAAACTTGCCTATGGCATTAAGTCCGCCTCTGTACATTTGTGCTTGAAGTGTGACACAAATAAATAAATAAACTTAGAAAGTACACATAAATTGAAAATAACTCTGGTACTATCCCGAATTCGAACCCACAATGTCGTTCATGAGAGGCGAACCCTTAACCACAGGGTCATTATGACATGCCCTTTTAGCCGATAAGTAATAAGATGCCTTTGTTTTTTATTTATTATAAGCCTATGTTGGTCTACATAACCAAGCCATGGTGTCATTTTTTCCCCCAAAGAATTTTGTTCACGTGTGTACATATTTATATATAATAATAATAATCTTTTTTTAAAGTGGGATCAGTTGACAAAGGAAAAGTAATAAAATTAATTATTTAGTCAACTCATCCCGCGGGATAAGTTCGAGCGGCCTCAGTTGACTAAAGAGTCAAAGAACTGCCCTCCGTCTCTTCATTTTTCCCAGTCTAGGTACTGCGATTGCGAGTAACTCCTTTGCTGGCTTAGCTAAATATACAGTGTATGTATTTATACACGAAATATTTTAAGAGAAACATCTATAGGTGGTAAGGAAGCCATAGAAACGATTATTTTTTTAAGTACATTATAAAGATAAAAAAAAAAAAAATGCTTGACACACATAATAAATACTGGCTCCTTCTTATTTTTTCACATCTTTTCGCTAGGGTCTACGTAATATTTACTGTCATTGAAGCGGGGTAAAGATTTTATGCAAAATGTCTCAAGTAATTTTAAAATTAATATTTATTTTAATTAATTACATAAAAAAAAACTTTGATGAAAAAAAAATCATTGCTATGGCTTCATTCTTTATTTTCTTATATATTTTTGTGTACCTTATATATGTTAAAATAAGCACTTAATACTGGTACTGCTTTTTTTGGGTGATTGATCATTGATGAGTTTATGGATTGGTATTGATTTTATAAAGTAGGTAGGTACCTATGTATTATCAACTGCTTTTTTTTTCGTTTAAGCTGCATACAAAATTCATATTAGTATATTAAATTACCTGTCTCGCGTAGAAGACAAATCATTGAGTGGTAGGAGTCGTTATACTATAACTAAGGAAAGAAAGAATGTATAAACTGACTATACTCAATAAAAAACGTTTCTGAAAAACGTCTCATGAATTTTTGAACTATGTAGAGTGTCCAATGATTTCGACTGGAAGCAATTTACGTCTACAGTGTGTTCAGTATTTTGTTCAATTTAGTTTTGCGCTTCACCTTTTCGAAGTCGATTCTCCTCTCTAGAATATAATAATAAAATGCGATTATGTAAGAGGATGGCTTGAACTGCAGCTGGCTATTTATTAAAAGTAGTTTGATACGAGACTCATGTTTGGTAGGTAGTGGACTTTAGCATTTTGTTCATATTCTTCTAAGCGTGTCGATGGCAAAAATATACTATATATTTAAAAAACAAAAAAAAACGTTGATCCACACTAGGAATTACTCCTGTGTCGTGAGACTCGTGGGTGAGTTTACAAACATTTGAACTCACATACACAAACAGCCAGACCCGGAACAACTACCTGTAGGTAATATTTGTTCCGTGCGGGAATCGAACCCGCGACACGCAGCGCAGCAGTCAATCGCTCAGCCACTGCGCCAATCGTGTCGTCAATATTACACACACATGGCTGGTTTTGTTAGTGGAGTATTTGGCCCTGAGAAAGACTGACACAAACAATTGAGCATTTTGTTGATTATACGGGATCAAATTAAATTAGCTAGCGAAACACCACAGACGTGATGAGCGTCAATATCTATAATAAAATAATAACGAATTCGGATTAATGATTTCTATCGGGGGCCAACGACTGAAAGTAGTGTAATTACTCGAAATGTCATTTTGTTTTGTGTAAACTTCACAGTCGTGATGGGTATCGATTTTTATACATTAGGTACCAGCTACTGCAGCTACCACTACCAAAAAAAAAAATCATTTTTTTGTTTGAGGAGTTCCGCTAGCTAATTTAATTTGACCTTGAATGATTAGTAACGTCAAAACAACCTCTCATGCATAAATGCCCTACGAATAATAAAATGTCAACCTGTTTTTCGGACACGAACATTTTTCAGTTGTATTTTTTGTTACAATGACATATCCAGGTAATGTGGTTTCAGTCAATATTTAAAGCATACCACTGTTCCTAAAACAAATACTAACCTTTCAAACTAAAATAAATAAAATAGCCATCGACTATTTGTAAAAAAAAATCTGTGACTGTATGGACATATATTTTAGCTGGCGAGTTGGCGAACAGATAAAAATAAAATCAATTTTAGCTCGCGTGCAGAACTTCATTCGATTGACATAAACAAAAATATTATGGCTGTTTTTATTTGTTCAATGACTCGCGAACAATACAATACATAATAATAGCATAACACCATATCACGACTGTTTTTCCCGAAGGGTAAGGCAGAGGTGTACTTATACAGGGTGGCAGGGACATCGACGCGCAACCTGTAACCATGAATTAAGCACATAATTTTAGACCCCTAGTGTAGAAATTACCTGTCGGTTAACAAAAAAATAATCTGCTGTTTCATAGGAAAATGCAATACCTACGCGGTCAAAATGAACAGCTAACTTTTTTTTTTAATAACCCATGATTTCTATCGACGTGAGGGTGTTTGAAATCATGTGCTGAATCCATGGTAACAGGTTGCGCGTCGATGTCCCTGCCACCCTGTAGGAAACCCAGTCAAAGCATTTGTTTCAAATAAGCACATAAAAGGGCACTTTTGAACGTCAAAAATTAAATTAAAATAAAATTGATTCTAGTCACCCCTTCCAAATGGTAGTTTTCGTATGGAGAAGAATGGGCAAGAAACTCCACCGTTATTCTTTAAAAATGTTTTACAATATTTTGCATACATTAATTATATAATTATATGTGAAGACGAAGCACCTAAAAATAAAATTACTATACCACAATAGGTAAAAGAATTAAAATGGATTAATGAAACCATGACATATAAATTAACTATGTGATCCACCTGATCGATTCTGTAAAAATCTCACCGTGAAAAGTTTGGTGAAGTGAGCTTAGAATGAGCTGTCAATAGTGTCAATCCCTAGCATTAGTTGGAATGACAGCTCACTCCACGCTCACTTCACCTGAGTTTTCACGGTGAGATGGTTACAGAATCGCATTGCTCACCGGTTATGTTTAAATCCCATCGAATTGGGGGCGAGCCAACAACCGGGCACTAATCCTGTACCGGTACCGAGAAATTCCACACGGAAAACCCCAGTAACACTTTGCCCGACCTGGGAATCGAACCCGACACCACATGCTCAGTAGTACCGCTCGCGATTGCGACCACTAGACCTACGAGGCAGACCTAGTATCAAAAAGAGAATTAACTTCCCTTCAAATAATATTACAAGTACTATTACCTCTTACCAACGAAACTAAAGAGAAATAATTTCGCTAAATCTCAGGCCTACATTTATTGTTTAAATAATAATTTCAGCTGATTGTTACAGCTCGTTCAAGTTATTTAGTTCGCATCAATATGATTTCAGTTAGTAATTTATTTAGTTACAATATTGCCTAGAGCTCTTACTTCATAAACTTGAAATAACTTTGATGAAAATATTGGATATTTTAGGAGCTATTGTAGCAGATATTGGATTTATTATAGTGTTTGTTCATAATATCTAGAAAGCCTTTAGGCTTTGCCGTTTTAAAAATGGAAAAGCGGTGATCTAATAAAATACGGCCGTGTTTTGTTTCGTTTAATTCTAGACGAGCCAACACCCTAATTGCCTAACACACTATCAATCTGAATCTGAATAATTTTAAGGATAATGCTAGGTATTCCATTGCCTCATATGTTCGAAAAAATTGTCTGCTCAACAACGTAAATAACGCAATGAATGTTGTTGAACTGTCAACATGAAAGCTATTACTACTGATAGTGTGTTACGCTCACTGCTGGTATATTTTATTGGCTGGAATGACGGTTAAAACATGAGTGTGTTTACAAACAAAAATAAATCTAACAAGCACTAAGCACCTGAAACCGCTATTTGAAGGACTTTAACATATTTTGTTCCGTGCAGGAATTGAACATGAGCGGCCTGAAGTGCAATCATCTAATCACTTAGCAAATGTAGCAATCGAACCGCAAATATTTCAGGATCAATCCATCCATTCATCGCTCCGTTCTTACACTCACAAAAACTTTATTCAACAAGTCCATCAACGCATAAGAAAGTTAAAATCCGACCAAAATCCTCTATTGTTAAAAAACTTCCTTCACTGAGCAAAAATATAAAATACGGCAGCACAAAGTCGAAAACTTACTTCCAACAATTTTCAACGCTCACACAATACGAGATATTCTGAAAAATGAGGCGAACAAAGTTGCGGCCTCTTTGTACTTCCACGGGATATCATGACGAAGCGCCCAATATAGCTGAAAAAGTAAAACTTGCCACAATAAGGCGTTGAATTAGCCCTCTGGCTTGCGAAAGTTAACTCATTTCCTTGAAAAACTCCTTTTGTTGCGTGCACTCTGCCGGCACGTAGCGCGTTATCCGAAACTTTCAGAATATTACCTACATTTAATATTACCTACATTTCCTACATTTCCTCACTGTAATTAGGTTTCCAAATATTTTTGTTTGCCTCCACCTTAATATATCTTTCATGCCTGTCTTGTTGACCCACGTTACGTGTGTCGTTTATTCTTATTTATCGGTGAACTTAAGAAATTACTTGTGTGAAATGAAGATTAGGGTAAGAAAGAGCAAGAAAAATGATGTCGAAAATGAGAGTCTATTTATTTAAGCGCCGTCTGGTTTTCTGAAAGTATTCTATCAATGAACAAACCATTTCAGTTGCGTTGTACGTGATGTAATATCACACGAGACAACTGGTTGAAGTGCGGTGACAACGGACTCCTAACGACTCCCGGGGGAAACTGTATACAAACATATTTATGTTACAACAGAACTTTGGCCAATTAATAATAAATCCACTTTTCAGATTAAAAGAGTTTTGGGGTGCACTATCATCAAAGTTTTTGTAATATGCACTCTAAACTTTGGCACTTGAGGCTAAGTTAATTTTAAAGAAGTTTTCCCTCTAGTGATATTCGAGTGACTTTACTTTGTTTTTAATATGAATTCGTTTTTTGCTTTCGTCCACAAATTCAAGTTAACTCATAAAATATTTATGAAGGTGTGTAGGTAGAGTTGTAGATAACACAGCTTTATTTTACCCATCACTTACGTTTCAATACATTGGTTACGATACAAATTGTACCCATCATTTTCATTAATCGACCAAAATTCGACGTACCAGTCATTTCTTCAAATCAGCTATCAAACAATGTCCAGATTACAAATACGGTGTAATGACGCGACAAATCTACGTCTGCGACAGTGCCAATAATACGAGCAAAGAAAAAAAAGCAAATAGACGTCACTTAGACCGACCGATCTTTTTGGAGGAAACTTTTTTGGGATTAAATCTTTTTCTCTTTGCATTTGAGTGCATAATTGGAGCACGGCGTAATAATTGATTGGATTATACCTTTCATCGGGCCAGTCGTACGTGAGCCCTGTACATGATTGGTGTATGCGAGAGAATTTATTTACTAACTGTGACAATAAACGAATAAAATAATATATCTACGTCATACAAATTCATTGGTTTCGAACATTGGACGCTGTGACAGGAATAAAATATTATTTAGCTTAAAGTTCATAGTGTAAAAAATGAAGTTATAACAAATATCTCGGGCTGCTTTCTATAGGTTATTGGTATTCTTTAAGGAATTCGGATTTATATCTCAGTAGGCGTTTTTCGGAATTCGGTTGAGGGGGGATTGTGATTTTGCATTCAGACCGTGATAAACAATAAATAAAAGATATTCCAATATAATGCCACGAATGTGTTTTTCCTTATCGTTCTCTGAGCAAGACGAATTATTTATAATACAACTTTCATAAGTTCAGCTACACGACTGATATAAATAGTTATGTTTGGCCATAATTCTTGCTTTTTTCCTATGTGAGTTGTGTTTTCCAGTTTGGACCTTAAATAAAACTTCAGTAGAAACAAAAAGGTCTACGTTTAACTAGATAATAAAGATATATCTTCACACAAAGAATTCCAATACTAAAGCAAAGTAAACAATTTATATCCCAGACTAGGATGCTCAGTGAAAAATGTACTACGTATATCAATGTCGACCGAAGTCAATTCGTGAAGTTCTCGAACTCGTCCTATTTGGAGAAGGGTTTGAACCTAAGTGTAGTGGCTAATGTTAGCAAGGTATTGCAGGTAAACAGGGTACGTGTGATGCGGGTAGACGTTTGTAGATGGTACGTAGGTGCTGGGTATCTACAGATTTACTCGTAAATGGAAGTTCTATTAAGTATAGTGCGTAAAGTGTGAAGTAGTGATTGAAGGACGGGTGGATTGGGATTTATTTTTAGATTGTGGTTAGCAAACAACGTTTGGTGCGTTTGGGTGGCCTTCACGGACAGTTATCGTGTTAATAATTATCATAAAAAGAAAAGTCGTGCATCAGTCATTCACTCACTGAATGATTCGTCAACGTCTAGCCCAGACCTTTGGATTTACACAGCTGAAATTTTTCACAGACGTTCCTTTATATGAAGTTGACAAAGAATTAGGAGTGTTTGAAATTCCCGCAGGATAGATTCACGAATAGGCTGGCAAAGTGTTAATAATTCACAATAATATCCTGATTTTTTGACGCTATAGTTTAGTTTGTGAACAGTTTTAGTTACGTTAGGATATAATGTTGCTATTTTTATTAATTAATTAGATATTAGTTGTTATTAACGTACAATTTATTTAAATTCTGAATAATATTATTGGTTAATATCCCGTAGGTATTAAATGTATGAAATTAAATGGACTTTACTAAGAAAAAGTATAGTTGAAGTCAGGCGAGATTCAACAGTTTCCGAAAGAAAGGAGTAGTGGTGGACCAGTGGAGCAGTCCGACGAGTTGTAGGTCGTGGGTTCGAACCCAGACAGGTGCTTTAATTTGTGTAAATAATTTCATCACCGCTGCTCTCAAAACGGTGAAGAAAAATAGCGTGAGCAAACAGGTATGTCCTAGAATCAAAAATTTGATTCGACGATCGATGACAGATTACAGCCTCTCGAAGAGAGGAGGCCTGTGTCCCAGCAGTGGGAACATTATAGGATATTTATATGTTATTATGTATATTAAACACAAACTAAAGCTCACTGCATTTCGGCAAAACCCCTCTGAAATCAGAAGCCTTTTAAAAATTACCCCATGTCAGCAGTTTTTACGTGATACACGGAAAACACACGTACAAAAATGTCGTACTTTTCCTGAAAGAAGTACATGAAAAGGAACTGGTCATTCGCTACCTAATAAAAATGTTCTATCACGAAAACTCCTCCATTTAGGTGTACAGTGGACCAAGCGCGTATGTGAAGACTTGGTAGTTTCAAAAGATTGTAACGTTAAACTCCTTTATTAAGAGAGAAAGGAGAATTTTGACGGCACGGTTGGCGCAGTGGTTAAGCGATTGACTGCTGCGCTGCGTGTCGCGGGTTCGATTCCCGCACGGAACAAGTATTTGTAGCCTACAAGTAGTTGTTCCGGGTCTGGCTGTTTGTGTATGTGAGTTTAAATGTTTGTAAACGCACCCACGATACAGGAGAAATTCCTAGTGGGGGCAAAGTTAAAAAAAAATAAAAGAATGGGGAATTAATGTACGGAAACCGCTTTAAGAAATACTTTTAGCGACGCAGGACAAATACTAGTTTGCTCAGAGGAGAGAACGCGGTATTTTTACGAATTAAGTACGAATTAAGCTCTTATAAGCGTAAGGATCTTTATCGTTTTTATTTGAATGTATTTCAGTTGTAGGTCGTTCTGAGTCATTTTCGACTAAAAAGTCTATAAATACGTGTATAAATTATTTCTATTGAAGCAAACTTTCCATTCGCCATTCTTCTTTCTTACTTTGTAAAACTTTTAAGCGCTATTATAGTCTATTTGAAATACTGGTGTGGGTATTTTATGACATAAACATAAATAATAGCAATATTTGTATACAGAACGATAAAGTGTGGCCCATATGCAACAATTAAGCACCCCATAAAGCCTAGGCGAAAATTAATGGGATTAGAGTAAACACAATATTTATGTTATTTTTTAATTTCCTCGAATTCGTCACTAACACTTTTCTCTTAACTCTAAATGCTATTTGATACCTAATACTTTAACAAAACTTTCGATGTAACTCAATTTTCTTAAGCATAAAACAGTTAAAAGTTAAAGGAAGAAGTTAATTAATTATTTTCTAAAATTATCTAAGTACATAAACTTTGACACGAGTTTTCTCAAAATTTGAGTATGGGTTTGTTATTTTAGTATATTGTAGTGCCTTACGACTTCCACGCGAACGAAGTCGCCACAGGTATATTCGCGTATTATGTCCGCTTGTCAGTTTCCAAGGTATTAAGTTATTACGAACTCCTGACGGGCTGTTGAGGCATTACCCCTATTTATTAATGTCCCTCGGGTATTATTAAATTTTGGAAATTGTGATTCCTCTTGGGCTTGATACAATGGATCATGGAGCATGTTGGTAATCTGACTTGTCAAATTATAATACCAGCAATATGTTAATATTGTAGGTATTATATTCTTAACTTCGCGCCAAAAGCTTTTAGTTTACTTTACGAAATTACGAAAAATATTAATTTACGAAATTATTATTAATAAGTGGAAAAAATATAGCTATTGAGCCACACTTCTTTTGCTGAAATTGTATTTCCGGTCTTGAAAAGAAAACATAAATTTGTGCATGAAATAAAAATGGATATGCCCTTTGTTAAATGCATTTAGGGTGAAGCAAGGGCGGGTCGACTACGCCGTAGCACGCGTACGTAGACCCGCTACGTAATTGTAGCCACCCGCGAGTTAACAGAAAATTAAGTTGTTTATTAAAGTGATATTTATCAGATACTGCAATGTTAAATTGTTGATTCAAAGTGAAAGTGGCCGTTTTTTCATCTGCAATTTCTTTTGCTTGTACAGTTCTACAAATAAGCTATAATAACATTAGGTAATTTCATTGTTCTTTTTGAGCAAAATGCACTTATGAAACTACAGTATCTATTCATACATAGCTTACGTGTATTTCACTAGATCTCAATTTATACTCTACTTTAGATTATGGTTCGATACTCTACTTCAGTTTATTTAAAATGGGCTACCTACAAAACATATTCAGTCTAATGTAAGTTACATATATATTCTGAAACAGCAGCTCAACAATCTCAAGTAATATCTTGTAAAAATGAAATCTTGTGTGCAGTACATAATATAAAAGATATAAGTAATATGTCTGCGGCCACACCTCATTTACAGTGAGCGAATATGTGGGATTCCTCGCTCGGATTTAGAGGTGAGATTCTGTAACCAAGTTGTGTAAAAGTATGTAGGTACCTACCTACGTGACTTCTATTTTTATAGTTATTGGAACCTGAGTTCGGTTTTGGTGTGAATTTAGGTGTACAACGCCAATTTTTTTTAGTATAAGAAGCATAAACTAAAAGATTCTATGTAGTAACTTCATAAAAAATAATCGTTTTTTTTAGCTCCCTTTTTTATTTTTCAAACTCAAACTCAAAGTATTTATTTCAATTAAACCAATTACAGGCACTTTTGAATTGTCAAGGGGTCGGTCAGTCAGAAAAATGAAGCTAGTTGCCCATTCCAAAGCGTAGGTACCTATGGAGAAGAACGGGCAAGAAAGTCCATGGACACTCTTTTAAATCAATATAATATGGTTACAAAGCATTGGTTACATCATTCACATTAGAAACCATGCATGTCAGAACGATGCAGAAAGAATAATTTAAAAAAATAAAAATAAGAACAATTCAAATATTAAATTAAATTTAAATAAGCCATGGCAGCAAAGAGATGACCAGTCCCTACTGACGGCGCCCGTTCACGAACATGACGCATGGATTAGCACCATTCAACTCAACCATTTTGAAGGGACCCAAATAATCCAACACACGCGCCACCATCAGCGAGACATTTGAGTGAGCATGACATACTCTCTGCTGCCAGGGCACATTCAAGTCAATGAAAGACGTACCCAGTAAATGGTAGCTTTATAGTATGTACATAGTACTCACACATGTGCTATACAATTATACAATACTAGGTGATTGGATTTATATAATGCAAAAAAAAAGTATTTTAAAATCTTCAGCAGCTCCAACAGTATTTTCAAATGCTAATCAATTTATTTATGCGACCTTATGGAGCAGGACCAGCGTTTAGCCAAGCATTATTATCAGCGATGTAATCCCCCAATTTATAATATGCCTGGCTGCATTTATTGCTTCTAAGTAAAAACATTTTCTAATGAATATAGGGTATAATATAATGTATGTCAGTACAAATATTTATAAAATACCGTAATAAAATAAAACTAAAAAGGGGCTCTACAGGTGCGTGTTTTTTCGGCATATTTTTGCAGCGGCCTTTATCTCATGAGCCGTAATAGGTAGACAGTTGAAATTTTCACAGACTGTGTATTTCTATTGCCACTATAACAAAAAGTAATAAAAATAAAATAGCTGTACATTCAATATTTTTGAAAAAAAGTAGTTATACTACGAGGCGTGGGAACGAGTCTGATGTCGAAAATATATTTTTTAGAATTTTTGTCCATTTGTCTGGATGTATGTTCCGGATTGGCGCAAAAACGGCTGAACGGATTTGTATGAAATTTGGCGCACAGATAGTTTATATAACCTGGATTAACAAAACATGCACACTTTTGATCCCTGTTGTATGTTGCCGTGGGATATCTTCCGACATCCCCGCGGGCGAAGTCGCGCGCAAAAGCTAGTGAAAGCATAAACCACCTTGCAATGAGTTGTGAAAAAGGATATT
This sequence comes from Apamea epomidion, assembly GCA_947507525.1. Classification (NCBI taxonomy): domain Eukaryota; kingdom Metazoa; phylum Arthropoda; class Insecta; order Lepidoptera; family Noctuidae; genus Apamea; species Apamea epomidion. The sequence goes on from OX382232.1 coordinate 10,007,184, forward strand.
GCTATAATCGCAACACTTGGCTATATTTACCTTTTCTCAACTGAACCGAATATCGGAAAATAGAAATATCGAAGTGGGGCGTAAGCTTTTTATTCTGACTGAAGTAATTCATCAGGATTGTAATTCAACCGTCGTCGTCTATGACATTTATAAAAAAGCAAACCGACAAAATCAATACGAGTAACATTGTACCTACATACGTGATTCGTCTTCATAATAGTTCTTCATGATTTCATCTTCTCCTACATAACATGCTACCTACTACGCCAACCTGCACTGGGCCCGCGTGATGGGTTATGGCCCTCTTTCAGAGAAGAGGCCTGTGTCCCAGCAGTGGGAACATTATAGGCTGCTTATGTATGCTACATAACATCGCGCCTGTACTACCCTTAAGGGGTAGGTACTTTAAAGAATAATCTCTACAGCAACCTATTTGGTAATTATAAGATTCCGTAATCATTATTTATTTTATCTGAAAGACATTGTTTGATTGATTTATCTCTCCTTCATATGGTGGAGGCGCCGGGTAATTGTTCTTGATAGGTATTGGCAGGTACCTACATGTATGTGGCGTTTATCTACTATGGAGAAAATTGAACACTACGTTAGTCCTATTTTATCCGGTAGGCCTGGCGTAGCTGATGATCCTACGACTCCAAGCTTAGAACATAGAACCCAGTAGGACCCCGCGCTCAGCAGTTGTTCTTACAACAGAACTAGTACCGAGAAAGCGGTCGCCCAATCAGTATGCCAAGATAATTTATCCAGTCTATTCAAAACCGATTAAACATCAGTTTCATAACGAACCTAATCTAACAAAGCTAATTCGAAGTGCAAACTTGAGAACACGATATTAACGGCTTGTAATAATACTGCCCGTTCAGTTTATATTGAGAGAACGTATTACTTAGCTCAACCAGCTCAACAGAGCAGGTATAATAGCTCTATATCCAATGGAGTTTGACTGCAGCTAAGTGGAAAGGCGCTGCTAGTAAAACTGGGGTGTCGTTTCTAAATGAAGGTAATTTCATTTAATAAATAAAGTGTTCACTATATTGTGAAGGTGCTTTTATGTTAATATAATGAATTTTGAAATTGGCTCTGTCGAAGAAACGAAATAGTAACGAAGAATTTTAATCAATTTCAATTTGCAATTAAATAGTCTATTTTGTTTTTAGTTTGATAATCCACCAACTGAATAGGTAGTGATTTGCTATCACTCATCTCCGAAGTCTATCATCAGATCTCTTACAAAGATGAAATAAAGTGACACAAAAAACGGAGTCATAATAAAGAGAGCACCAGCCTATGTCATTGTCATTGTAATAATCAAGTTAATAAACCGCCGGGTGCAATGAAAGGTACTCAATACTCATGCCGCCGACGCTTTTGGGTCTATAATAATTAAATTCAATGTTCGTTACCATCCCAAAGTATACTGAAATAAAGAGACTTTAAAAACTCTCATTCCACGACAAAAACAAACTACAATCATTTGGAACACAACCAGCGTAAACTTCGGCAATACAAACGCAATCTTACTTGTAATCTTCTTTAAAATCGCAATTTAATTTTCGAAAGCTTTATTTAATATTAGGCTATGAGGCGGCGAGTCCGTGATAGCGTATATTGTAACAATGTTTCCGACCGATCTCACGTGTTGAATTCAGAGTCTCTTATTGGACGACATTGTAAGAGCTAGGGAAATTCGTAATCGGCTTCAACAGAATGATACTGCTGGTTGCAATTATTACCTACTTTTGACGTGGTGCAAGTAAAAGGAAAATAAGACTGGTGTTATTTGCCTTCAAATATGTGCTACAATTTAGGATTGCCGTGATAAAGAAATGTTTGTATGAAGGGTTAATCTTTTCGTAGGTATCATTAGAGGTGTTTAAGAGATTAAATCGCGGGGAGTTAAAGTCGCAAATTGTACGTTGATGACATGACATTATGACCACAATTATCATTCATTTATTCAGTGAATATGGTTCTACATTTCTGTAAAGAATTTTTAAGAATAAGACTGTCTAGAGACAGCCGGGATGACGTAAGTCGTTGTAGTTGAAATAGTGGAATCGTAAACACCAATATTTGGCATTCGACGTATGAAATCTTCTAAAAGAAAAATTCCCAGGGCAAAAGTCTTTCGTAAAATAGTGTCTGTATAATTCCACAAACGGTACTTCTGGTGAGGAGTGGTTTTAAGTAACTGCTTAGATAGAAAAACACACTCTGAGGTCTAAAAAATAAGAATATTGTGATACTGCAGATAATCCTTTCATATAATCTACGTAAATCATTTTGAAGAAAAAGTCTATTAGTAATAAACACATTAGCAAAAACAATCGGAAAATCATAATGGCGAAAACAAGCCCATCACACAGAGCCGTCTTCCCATCATTCAGGATACGGTCTTAGTTCAAGGCGTGGGGTTCCACCATTATGCCAATGATGCGAGCAGCAAATTATGTTATTACTCTGTTTTCTTTATTCAGATATCTGCGTTTTATCGTTGTTTATGGTAATCGACTTCACGATTTGTGCTCTTCCTAACGGCCATTCCATAATGTACGGTATAAGTATTGCCTGGATCTCTGCCACGGATTTAGAGGAAACTCGCACAGAAATTAGGATGTATTAGGTTGACGGTACATAATATTTTATTTGTGTTGGTACATATACTTTTGTTATTTGGTTGGTTTATGGTTTACCAGGGATGTTCCTTTGAATTTAGGTTGCAGTGTATTTTAATTTTAAAATTTTTAGATTTTGCTTCCGTTTCTTTTAAGCTTCACTTATTTTATGAATACGCTTTAAGTATTATGCTTTAGCGAGCCTTCCTGGTAGAGTTTTATCCACTCTCTCCCTCTTTTTGCGATCTTCAGAATTTTATGATATCTACTCAAATTATGAAATCCCTTGATTACTACCTTTGTTCAATTCCCATCATTCAACCCAGATGAATCAACTATCAATTCTGGCCAGTATTGATTGAAAAAATATACAAAACTGTATTGCTGCAACTACTTGTTGCTGCTTCGTTTAAATTCATGAAAAGAGAATGGAACGAGGAACGTAGGAAGATGAAAAATTGGCCGGTTGGGACCGAAGTCAATTTTAATGGTAATTGAATCCTATCGCTTATGGATTGATCCCGCTATAGAGCGGCTTAGCAATACTCTGAAAACCACTTCAATAATAAATGAATATACGTTTGTCTGATATGTAATGTAAGGTTTGAAGTACCAATTCTAGTTATTTCCTATTTTGTTAAATACCTGGTACTTGACTGTCCTCCCATAACTTATAAAACTGTAATTTGAAAACTTTATAAACACGTTTATTTTTTTAAATGTAACTGCGGAGTTGCTTGCTGGCTCTTATCCATAGGAAACGACCAATTGGAACCATGCGCCTAGCTAGCTGGTGACGTTTCATAAGTGCCCATGTAGGTATATGTGAAATAAAATATTTAGATCTTTTATGCTTCGGAAAAAGATTTGTAGGAAAAACTGCTGGACTATTTTTGTATCGTTAGATTTTATAAAAATAGATTTTATAGAAAACCTGACTGCGTCATGGAAATCCTCGACGGAAGTGGTTCAATAGAAATAGGACATCAAATAAAAAAGCTTAGCTCGCTCCCGCCTCCACTGGTGTTTAGCTTGATACACTTAAGTTTATCTTTGAATATAAAAAAAATAGTAGGACTCGAAGAAAAAGAAAATGAACACTTCTTTGGAAATTGATTCTATTTGACATTCGACAAACAGAAATTCTTTGAAAACGTCCAAGAAATTATACATTAATTAATGAGTCAAAGATTTACTTTCACGACTTTTCTAGAAATGCAAGGTTTCACGATCTTTTTTTGAACTTTCATTTTCTGGTAATGACGTAGGTAAATGACGGTTGGAGTTCTTGTAAACTCAGCTTCGCTGTGCCTTCAGAAATGTAAAGTTGGATACTAATTCGATTTTTTTGACGGGGAATCTAGTTAATAAATCCTACTAATATTATAAACGCGAAACTTTGTATGGATAAGTAAGTGTAAGTTAGGATGGATGGATGTATGTTACTTTTTCACGCAAAAACTACCGAACTGATTTGGATGAAATTTGGTACACAGATAGTTTATAACCAGGATTAATACATAATATACTTTTTGTCCCGATTTTGCCACGGGATCGAAACTTGTGCGGGTGAAACCGCGGGGCGCAGCTAGTACCTTAATATTTATTAAAGGAGTATCACAACAATTATAAGGGTTGCCTAGTGTATTTCGCCACCTGAGCGTCGAATCCAATTTAATTAGCGGTTCCTAATGACGACAGTAAAATATTTGTCATTCCGCTTTACGCTTAATAACGTTGTTTACATATTAACTTATATGTTTAATTCACATTTCACATCAATTTCGATTTAGTTTCAACCGCTAAACATTAAACAATTTCTACAGTCTGCCTATTAGATTTTCAATGACACAATAGAGAATTAAAGTGGGTAACCCATTTCAATTTTCTATTTATTGATGGCCAACTAAGGAATAAATTAGGCATTATGTTTAAGGACTAGCTTTACAGCTACTGCCTATTGTGTTACTTTTAGGAGACTATTTTTTCTCTATTTAGATTGCGTCCCGTTCACCCTTTGTCATCTAAATATAAATAAATAAATAAAATAAATAAATATTCCACAACTATCACACAACGCCATCTAGTCCCAAGCTAAGCAGAGCTTGTGTTATGGGTACTAGACAACTGATAAACATACTTATATATTTCTAAATATATAAATATTATAGATAAATTACACCTATACCTTACTATACCTTATATAAATTAAGTTTTGTTAGCGAGTCGCCGGAAGTTATGAAATTGATGACTCCATAGCATAGGACTACTTAATACAGTCTGCAATTGCTTTTCCAAATTATGATGGGTCGGCTTCCAGTCACAATGGATGCAGCTGTATACCAATATTTGACATGAAGCGACTGCCTATCTGACCTTCACAACCCAGTTACTGGGTAATACCCTTGGTAAGACTGGTTGTCAAATATACATTAAGTCTGCATGGGTTAATTATTAATCAATAGTTATTAAAAAAAAAAGAAAAGAATATTTAGGTCCTTTTACAAAGTAATACATTTACAAACTTATAAATACTTGTCTAGTACCAAGTTCTTAACAGATTGGCTTAACTACTAATATAAAAGCTAGTTTAATTTATACGTTTTTAATTACCTTTGAAAGGTGCGTTGGTCAGTACCAACGCACCTTTCAAAGGTTAAAGGTTAAAAAAAGAAAGGTTAAAGGTTTAAAGTTATAATGTCAGTACATTATAACTTGTGGCGACCTAAAACCTGTGTTTCAGGCCATCCTCCCCATACTAAGCGATCAGCTGATTATTTGTCCATAGTCAGTTATTTTTAAAAATAATAATATCCTACTTCTAGTAGGTACCAAATATAAATAAAAAATTACCAATTTAATTTATTGAAGTACTTCTAGAAGTTTTTCTGTGTCGGTGTAATCAAGTTTACCCAAATATTCGCGTATCTTCAGACTACAATGTTTGTAACTGGCACTATAAATATTAACTATTCTATTGAGCTTATTATATAAATCGGGTCCTAAATAGACATAAAATCGGTTTACAAAGGCATGTCTAGTTTGAGGCTTTATTACTTAATTTTACTTAGATGTAGACAAACTAAAAATTGTCTTTGCATCATCGATCTCTTGTCTCTTGCCTCGTTTCTACAAGGTTGAGACGACAATTTGACAATAAATCAAACTGCTTATATCTAATGACATTCCCAGTGTGTATCCACTATAGTTAGTCAAAGATTGTCAAAATCCATAGTTGGCCCCACACTACTATTTGTATTAAGTTTTTTTTAGAAAAAAACACTAATTTAATTTCAATGTTAGGATTTGTGTGATGATAGTTCCTAAATCTCCTATGAATTAGTTGCCAGTATTTTCATGTTGCCATCGTATAAGACTTTTATCACCAACTCTAACTTTAATTTTCAAATGAACACATGTATGGTTCTATCGTTTACTGAAAAACACATTAAACAATCCCTGCTAGCTAAACAAATATTGTACATTAAATCATAAACAGTACATTTGTAAAGCTTTACAATCATGTTAATTAGAGCTTGTGTCAATTTCTGATGGTTGTTCAAACTGTATGTTGTATTTCGTATTTGGAAAGTTTAAAACTTTTGTGATAATTATGTTCTGAAATTAGTTAACAGAATTTATTGTGTTGTTTTGAGGATTATTTTGTATATATTATGTATGTTATCTTTTGGGTTTTCCGCTTTGATTACCCCTAAGTGTTTATTTATTTATTGGAACTCCAACAGAGGCAACACAAATACATGCAAATATTCTTGGTCTAGAGACAAATACAAACGTGCCCTTCCAATTGTAGGAGACCACATCATTTCCTTATAATCTAGGTACTTACAGTAAATTTCACAAGGTAAAAACATTAAAATAAAAAAAACACATGACTCGCATGCTGCACTGGTTAACGTCACTCGTCAACGCCGGCTGCCGCTGAAAACCAGCGCTGGGGCTCTGTCTCGTATGGTCTTAGCATTATGCTGAGCGATGGCCGTTTTGCGTGAATGTGACGCATGTTTACCCCCAGCTTGTTTTTTTTTTGTGTGTGTTATGTCCTTTTTTCATGCGTCATGTTTGCCGCAAATAAATGCATTTTCTTTCTTTCTTTCTTTCTTTACTCGAAAATCAAACAAAGGAAACGTATTCACAAACATTACTATGAGGTCTCACAGTGCGCGCGGACGCACAGGGTTCCAAAAACGTATTCATAGACAATAATTGAGTGGCGATCGGCACTGTGCGTCCTTTATGTTTATGATTTTAATAATAATAATAAAGTTTTATTGACATAAATAAAGGTGTTACATTTTAATTTGAAGCCCTGACTCCTGTGCTAGGTGGTACCTGTGTCACAGGAGTCAGTGTCTTCACCCGTTTATGGAAATTAACAATTTATGCTATAATATTAAAATAACGTAAAAATTCAATGAATTTAGTGCATGCATGCTCTATAGTGGTTTGTGTTCATGTATGTTTGTGTGTTTGCTGTGTTTTGTGTGTAGTTGTGTGTGTGTGAGAGTTTGTGCTTGGTGGCTGGACTTTCGGTAATATTTGCGTTTGTTTGACTCCATTACTATTTGATTATCACGATCATAGTTCTTTAAGTAAGTTTTCAGTCTGTGGGTAATCCAGTGTTTGAAGCCATGTGTTTAGTTTCATCTTAGTTTTATGTTTTGTTAGTGGGTTGATGTTTAGAATTTTGTTTACTTTATTATATATAAAGTATACAAAATTTTATTATTATATATAAAGTATATAAGTAGTTAGGTATAGGCGTTGTCGTCGAGCGGATGCGGTCGTACATTTGACTGCGCGACATACATTAGTGATGGTTCTCTTATGTTTGGTTGCGTGACTTACTGGTGTGAATTCTTGCTGTTTCATTACGAGATTGAGAAGGTATAGTTGCCTCACTGTAAGTACTTGACATCCCTCATACAAGGTTGCCTGGAAGAGATCGCAGTAATACGATAAGGCCGCCCATTGTATATTTTGTAGTGTTTCATGTTTTTTTTTGTGCTATGTATTTTTGTGGTGTACAATAAAGTATATATAAATAAATAAATAAATAAGGTTCTTGTAGGGAACCGGTACGGTTTGAAGGTCATTACTTTTAACAGTGATCTTTAGGCTCTCTCGAGGTGTATCATATAGGTTTAACAGGCACCTCCCCATGCCGTGATGCAGTAGCCTACGATTCACTGTGCTAATGCCAGATAAACCGCACGGAGAAGCTTAAAATCGGCCACTTGACGTAGTCTCTTAAACGCCCATATAAGCTTCCTAACACGGGAGGCAGTCTGTTCAATGTGGGGACACCAGCTGAGTCCCTCATCCAGAATCACACCCAGGTACTGCATTGTCTTTTTTTGTGTAATTGGAAGACATGAGCATGGAAAACTGTCGTTGGGTTCATCACAGGAGTGCACTTTAAGGCTTATTATTGTAGGTTTAGGTTTGGCGAAAGTAAATTGCAGAAATGAGGTTTTGGAAATGTTAAGGGTTAGTAAATTTACTTCTAGCCAGTGGATTATTTTACGTAAGCCTGCCTCTGTAGCTTGCCGTGCCGCATCCCAACTCTCTCCATGAAATACTAGTACGGTGTCGTCTGCATAGCTAAAAATTTTACCCTTAGTAAGAGACTGCTGGCACAAGTCATTCATATAGAGCAGGAAAAGACTCGGGGATAGGCAGCTACCCTGAGGCACACAATACTCAACACTAACTTCATTGCTAATGACCTCACCAATCTTTACTTTTTGTGTCCGGTCATTGAGAAAGTCTGTAAAAATGCTTAGGGCCCTTCCCCGGATTCCAGCATGTTCTAACTTGGTCACAGGGGGGGGGGGAATACAGACAGTGTCAAAAGCCTTGGCTAGGTCCAGGAAGACACCCAGACATTTTTGCTTTGTGTCCACTTTTCCAGTCACGTAATCAACGAGTTGATTAACTGCGTCTGTGGTGCTTTTCCCGGACCTAAAACCAAATTGTGTGTCCGATATTATATTGTGGTGCTCTAGATATTTCATGAGTCTACGGTTCAACAATTTTTCTTTGACAGTGCTGATAGAACTGAGATAGGTCTATAATTTTTAACATCGTCCTGGTTTCCACCCTTGTGAACAGGTGTGATTAGAGATTTCTTAAAGATTCGGGGAAAAACTCCTTGCTCGAAGCAGGCTTTAATAAGCTTTGTAAGAGGTGGAACTAGCACTTCTTTACTCAGTTTGAGGAGTTTAGCCGGAATAGAATCCCATCCTGTGGCGCAGTCATTTTTTAGGTGGTTAATTACTATTTCTACTTCAGCTTCGTCCGGAGAGAGTAGGACCATGGAATCACGGGCAGAGGGTGTTTCAATTTCGTATGGGGCAAGTAAGGAATTTTGTTTCTTGATAATGTTATCTGCCAATTTCTTTCCGACATTCGAAAAATAATATTTTATTTGCTCAATGGCAGTAGGCGCATTCGCATCTTCAGTGGCAGGTAGAAGTTTGTCAGCTGATATTTGTTTCCTGGGTTGGTTGGTTATAGATTTTATATGTATGTATGTATCTTTATTTAAGGGCTGGTCATATAGAACGCATTGAGAAATGCCTTACTTCGCATAGTATTGCTACTTTATTTAGACAATTATTGTTTGTGAATACAGGTGAAAGTGATTTACATTACAAATGAATAATAATATTACAAATGAATAATAAATGACAAAATATTTCGACTTGGAAACTGACTTTTATGTCTTTTTGAATGTTGATCTTTGATCGGTAAGTGTTCGGCAATTCTTCACCGTTTGTTAAAGGCAAGACCAGCTTTAAAGTTTTTCAAAGAATTAAATATGGCTTTGATTGGTTCAATACAGATGCTAAGCGATTGGTTTGCTGTATTTCAGGTTCAACTTGAACAAATATTTAGACATGGTCTTCCATAGGTAGGTACTTAGATGTTCAGTTCAGTTTAGCAAGATTTATTTCCACATGTCTATGGTCCAGGAGAAATATGTGTCTAAAAACCGTACAACAATAACAGTTTTAACTTCTTTTTTAACCCTCGACAGAAACTGGATCAACATATTTCCTACGACTTAACTTAAAGGGCCAATTCATATTATTTTTTTACTTTTAAGAAGTTTTTGTTGGTGTCGGGGGTTTTTTAAAATGTTTGTGTCCATTTTACTAGACCAAAATGCTGCAATTTCTGCATGCAGTACCGCATGTCACAAATTCTGTGAAACAAAAACCAGCGAGCTGAAACCGGCAATTCAGTTTAAATGTTCATGAAAATCTGGAGAGGTTTCCTAGGAAATTTAATATCTTCTACCTACTACTCAATCTCTCGTTAAGTTTAATTCTACGAAGTGAAATGTAATATCATACTTGCAATGAAGGCTAGGAAACAATTCGTTCCAAGTAGGAACGTACCTACTTACTTGAGTAGATGCTTGAAACATGTTGAAACTTGGCATGGTAGGTACATTTATTTATAACCAACTTGAAACTAAAGGATTTGAATGAAACTTGTTGATGGTTGGCGCTCGTCTATAATTTCAAACATAACTTCACTCCTGTGTTCTCCGAAGAGGTTGAGAGAAGTGAATACTACTTATGTACATAATATACTTACTCGAACTTTTCGCCGAGGCGTCAACAATATTTAATTTGTTCAGTAATATAGTCTTCTTAAGTAGTGAGGTATCTGAAAATATTGATAAGTCGACTTTTTGGTATCGAAATTCAATATAATTATAGTCTAGAGATAACTTTAACAGTGTGTTCCAAAAGATCCATTACATGCCTTGTCTAAATATTTGTCAGAACAAATACCAATTTGTCCTTGTTCTATGTATACTTGTATGTAATGGTGAAACCTCTGTTGGAGATCCAATAAATAAATAAACACTTAGAGAAATCAAAGCGGAAAACTAAAAAGTTAACATACACAAAATAATCATTCAACCAACACAATAAATGCTGTTAACTAATAACACAACATAATTATCACAAAAGCTTTAAACTTACCAACTACAAAATACAATACACAGTTTGAACAACTATCACAATTTGACACAAGCTCTAATTAACATGATTGTAAAGCTTTGCAAATGTACTGTTTATGATTTAATGTACAATATTTGTTTAGCTACCAGGGATTGTTCAATGTGTTTTTCAGTAAACGATAGAAATATCCCTGTGTTCATATGAAAATTAAACTTAGGATTGCTGATAAAAGTTTTATACAATGTGGAGATGACAAACACATGAAAATACTGGCATATAAGTATTAAGGAAATATCAAATAAATCCTAACAAAAATGATTTTTTCTTAAAAACTTAAAACAAATAGTAGTGTTGGACTGACTATGGATTTTGCCAATCTTTATATAATAATAATAAATTTAATAAAATTGAACCAATGTTACATTATTATTACCTTAAAATTAACTTAACATCGGTCTGTAACTGTTAGCGATCATCATTTGGCTCTTAACGGCGGTCCCTAAACTAGGCTGCGGCGCCTGTATCTAACTATAGTGGCTAGATGCACACTGGGAATGTCATTAGATAAAAGCAGTTTGATTTATTGCCGTATTGTCGTCTCCACTTTGTAGAAACGAGGCAGGAGACAAGAGAGGATCATGAATGTTATAAAGACAATTTATAGCTTGTTTGTATAATTAATGATGAACCCACGCAGACTTACCCCTTCATTCATAAACGTTGCTTAAAGATAAGTATTATTAGCGACTTAACCATACATTTTTGACGTTTAAACGTCACGTAACTTTAATCATCGTTTATAAATAAACCCCTTTGTATTAGATGAAAAAGGGTGAGTGCAATCTAAAAACCGGCCAAGTGCGAGCAGTACTCGCACACGAAGGGTTCCGTACCACACGGCAAAAAACGCCGAAATAAAAACCCTTTCTTGTGTAAACCCCTTTAATTTTTAATTTTATTATTTGTTGTTATAGTGGCAATAGAAATACACACTGTGAAAATTTCATCTGTCTGCCTATTACGGTTCATGAGATACAGCCCGCTGGCAGACGGACGGATGGACAGAAGGAAGGACAGCGGTGGCTTAGTAATAGGGCCCCGTTGGTACAGAAACCTAAAAAGCAATTTTCTAAAAATAACACAATATGTAGAATGGATGAATATAAAAGCTAGAATGCTTAATACAACCTTGTTTAGTCTATAGAACAATAAAAGGCTAGGTAGATTGATTGCAGACTTAGAGCTGATTTTTCAATCATCTGATAACTTTATTCGAGGAATCATTTTGAATTTTTGACAGTTCTTCCATACAAAGTTTGTCAGTCGTCAATTTTATTCCAAGAATAAAAATTATAGGTCAATTGATAAAATATCAGCCCTTAATGTATATTTAGATGACAAAGGGTGAACGGGACGCAATCTACATAGAGAAAACACAGCCTCCTAAAAATAACACATTAGGCAGTATGACTGAATATAAAGCTAGAATACTTAATACAATTTCGTTTAGCCCTTAAACATAATGCCTATGTTATTCCTTAATTGGCTATCAATAAATATAGAGTTGAAATGGGTAGGTATTGTGCCATTGAACATTTAAATATAGATGCTTTTAACTGATTTCTGCAAAACCAATTTCAGATTTTACTGTGTAAAATGGGTGTGTGTAGAGGGGAAAATAACTAAAATAATTTTAGAAATAAATTGATTGCTTAACTGTACTTGTTTCAGTAACTAAAACTAACTCTAACTATACGCTAAACCAAATAAAACTACTAAAATATATCCAATACTTTTCGACAAATAGGCAGACTGTAGAAATGGTTTTATGTTTAGCGGTTAAAACTAAATCAAAATTAATATTAATGTAAACAACGTTATTAAGCGTAAAGCGAAATCACAAATATTTTACCATCGTCATTAGGATTTGGAGCCGCTAATTAAATTTGATTCGACGCTCAATAGGCAACTGTTATGATTTTTGGGATACTCCTTTAATAAATTTAAAGGTATTTATTAACTAGATTCCCCTTCAAATAAATCGAATTAGTATCCAACTTTACATTTCCGAGGGCATAGCGAAGCTGAATTTCCAACAACTCCAACTGTCAGTTACCGACGTCATTACCTGATAATGGAAGTTTAAAAAGAGATCGTAACACCTTGCATTTCTAGAAACGTCGTGAAAGAAATTCTTTGACTCATTATATGTATAATTTCCTGGACGTTTTCAAATAGTTTGTTACGTCTATCTCTGTTTGTCGAATGAAAAATAGAATCAATTTCAAAAGAAGTGTTCATTTTCTTTTTCTTCGAGTCCTATTATTTTTTTATATTCAAAGATCAACCTAAGTGCATCAAGCTAAACGCCAGTGGAGGCGCGAGCGAGCTAAGCTTTTTTATTTGATGTCCTATTTCTATTGAACCACTTCGGCCGAGGATTTCCTTGATGCAGTCAGGTTTTCTATAAAATCTAACGTTAGAAAGCTCGTTTTCCTAAGCATTAAAAATCAAAATATTTTATTTCACATAAAATAGTTTCCCGACCGATTTTAGTCATTGTGGCCAATGTCAACGTAGATTAGCCAGGTACGCAGGAGATTTTATAGTGCACAAGTGTGTGCGTAAACACAGGTGCACTCTCTGTTCCTTCACTCTCATAGTCCGATGGGACGGCAATCCGACACGACCAGAGAGATTAGGCGCAGGACCAACGGCTTAACGTGCTTTCCGAGAGGCTGTTTCTAAGAAATTCCCAATGGAAAAATCCAATAACATTTGTCCGACCTGGGAATCGAGCCAAGGACCCCACGCTCAGCAGTTGCGCTTGCAACCACGAGACCAACGGGGCAGTAACATAAACCTACATGGGCACTTGTGAATCATCACAAGCTAGGTGCTCGGTTCCAATTGGAAACTCCACGGTAACTCTTTTAAAAATAATTGCTTTTTATTAATGTCGTGAAATTACAGTGTTATTTGGTATAGAAGGTTGCATATTAGAAAATCAAAACTTTCCTGAGCAAATTTCAAAAGAACAACGTGCAAATCAACAAAGTTTAAAATAACGATGGTCATTTGATCTAAAGTTCAGCTGACCAAAGTCTGGAATATCGATGTTTAAATTATTTATTACACTATTGACCAAATCGTTTAAAGGTCAAAATGGATTACTGGATAAATTATTAATTATCAAATGGATTAACTGATAAAGGTAAAAATAATATTAATATTAGCAAATAGCGCCTGTCTGATACAGAAAGCCTTTGCACAACATGACCGTTCTTTGGAACACATTAATTTTTGGACAAATTAATGTGATCAAATTAATGATTAATGATGATTTTTGATTAGTAATGATTTGATATTTTAAAATTACATCTAGCAACTTTTGATCAGTCGTTCATTTGATGTCACATACATTGGGATTTAAAATTTTTCGAAATATATATATATATATATATATATATTTTTTTTTTTTTAACGTTGCCCCGCACTAGGAATTTCCCCTGTATCGTGGGTGCGTTTACCAACATTAAAACTCACATACACAAATAGCCAGACCCGGAACAACTACTTGTAGGTCATACAAATATTTGTTCCGTGCGGGAATCGAACCCGAGACACGCAGCGCAGCAGTCAATCACATAACCACTGCGCCAACCGTGTCGACAAATTCGAGAAAGTTTTGATTTTCTAATATGCAACCGTATAGAATATAGGCGAACAGTCAACAAGTACCGGTACTTAACCAAATGGGAAGTAATTAGAAAAGTTATTTTGTTCTTTGAAACCCTATAAGTAGTGTTTAAATTTTATTAAGTATATGTCAGACAAACGTATATTCGTTTATTATTGAAGTCGTTTTCAGACTATAATACGAGTATTGCTAAGCCGCTCTATAGCGGGATCAATCCATAAGCGATAGGATTCAATTACCATTAAAATTGACTTCGGTCCGAACCAGTAAATTTTTCATCTTCCTACGTTCCTCGTTCCATTCTCTTTTCATGTATTTAAACGAAGCAGCAACAAGTAGTTGCAGCAATAGAGTTTTGAATATTTTTTCAATCAGTACTAGCCACCATTGATAGTTGATTAGGGTTGAATGACGGGAATTGAACAAAAGTCAAGGTCAAGATCAAGGGATTACATAATGTGACGAGTATAAATATGATCTCATAAAATCCTGAAGATCGCAAAGAGAGAGAGAGAGAGTGGATACCACTCTACCAGGAACGATCACCACTTTTCGGCAGCATAATACTTAAGGTTTATTCATAAAATAAGTGAAGCTTAAAGGAAACGAAAGCAAAATCTGAAAAATTTAAAATAAAAATACACTGCCATCTAAATTCAAAGGAACATCCCTGGTAAACCATGAACCAACCAAATAACAAAAATATATGTGTACCAACACAAATAAAATATAATATACCACCAACCTAATATATCCTGATTTCTGTGCGAGTTTCCTCTAAATCCGTCGCAGAGATCCAGGCAATACTTATACCGTACATTATGGAATGGCCGTTAGGAAGAGCACAAATCGTGAAGTCGATTACCATAAACAACGATAAAACGCAGATATCTGAATAAAGAAAACAGAGTAATAACATAATTTGCTGCTCGCATCATTGGCATAATGGTGGAACCCCACGCCTTGAACTAAGACCGTATCCTGAATGATGGGAAGACGGCTCTGTGTGATGTGATTTTTTTTGACGTTATTATTTTTCGATTGTTTTTGCTGATGTGTTTATTACTGATAGACTTTTTCTTTTAAATTATTTACGTAGAATACTCGTATATATATAGGCGTAAATTGTCTCAAATGATCATCACAATATTCTTATTTTTTAAACTTCAGAGTATGCTTTCCTATCTTAGCAGTTACTTAAAATCACTCCTCACCAGAAGTACTTTTTGTGGAACTATACAGGTACTATTTTACGATAGACTTTTGTCCTGGGAATTTTCCTTTTAGATCATTTCATTCGAATGCCAAGTATTGGTGTTTACGATTCCATATTTTAACTATAACGTTGTATGTTATCCCAGCTGTCTGTAGACAGTCTTATTCTTAAATTTACTACATGTTCTATATAATGTAGAGCCATAGTCACTGATTAATTAAATGATAATTGTGGTCATAATGTCATGTCATTAAGGTACAATTTGCGACTTTAACCCCACGCGATTTAATCTCTTAAACACCTCTAATGATACCTACGAAAAGATTAACCCCTTCATATAAACACTTCATTATCACGTCAATTCTAAATTCTAGCACATCTTTCAAGGCAAATAACACCACCCTTATTTTCCTTTTACTTGCACCACCTCAAAAGTAGGTAATAGTTGCAACCAGCAGTTTCATTCTGTTGAAGCCGATTACGAGTTTCCCTAGCTCTTACAATGTCGTCCAATAAGAGACTCTGGATTCAACACGTGAGATCGTTCGGAAACATTGTTACAATATACGCTATCACGGACTCGCCGCCTCATAGCCTAATATTTAATAAAGCTTTCGAAAATGAAATTGCGATTTCAAAGAAGATTACAAGTAAGATTGTGTTTGTATTACCGAAGTTTACGCTGGTTGTGTTCCGAATTATTGTAGTTAGTTTGTTTTTTTTTGTCTCGGAATGTTTGTGCTTAAGAGGGTCTCTTTGTTTTAATATACTTTGGGATGATAACGAACATTGAATGTAATTGTAAGCCCAAAAGCGTCGGCGGCATGAGTATTTTCAGTGCATAAGGTCGTCCGGCGTTTTTTAATTTGATTATTACAATGTAAATGGTGTATGCTCTGTTTATTACGACTCCTTTTTTGTGTCACTTTGTTCATCTTTGTAAGATATCTGATGATGGACTTCGGAGATATGTGCTAGCATAGCAATACCTATTCAGTTGGTGGATTGTTAAACTGAAAAAAAAAGTTTTTTAATCTATTTAGTTGCAAATTGATTAAAATTCTTCATTAGTATTTAGTTTCTTCGTCAGAGCCAATTTAAAAATTCATTATAATAACTTAAAAGCACCTTCACAATATAGTGAACACTTTATTTATTAACTTTAGTTACCTTCATTTAGAAACGACACCCCAGTTTTACTAGCAGCGCCTTTCCACTTAGCTGCAGTCAAACTTCATTGGAAATTGAGCTATTATACCTGCTCTGTTGAGCTGGTTGAGCTAAGTAATACGCTGTGTCAATATAAACTGAGCGGGCACTATTATTATAAGCCGTTAATGCTGTGTTCTCAAGATTGCACTTCGAATTAGCTTTGTTAGATTAGGTACGTTAAGAAACTGATGTTTAATCGGTTATAAATAGACTGGATAAAGGACATGGTCCAAAATGTATGGACTAAAAACCCAAAATCGAAACGTAATCGCTACGGTCAAACTCTGTGCACAATAATTCCCTAGAATTTTCTAAAGAAACGTACCCAAGTTGCAATATCCTAATCCGTGGGATATCGGAGCTATGGGCTGTCAAAGTAAGTAAAAAATAAACTTTTTGCCTTAGCATTTTCATATCTGTGGTGCTAAAATAGTCATGCTGTCGATTGTATTATGTACCAACGACGTCATAGATGCTACTAACGTTATTACACTAAGAATAATATCGATGTACAGTTGACAAAATAATAATAATAGTAAGTTAACAAAAATAGCTGTATTTCATTTATTTATTTCAATGTTAGTTGATATTAGTTACGTTATCACACTAAGAACTAACTAGGTGGCTTGTGGAAGCCATTAATGGTAGAATGAAAAGAGTCTTTAAACTATTCCGCAATAGATATTTTAATATAGCGCTGAAGAGTGCAATAGCAGACTTCAGAATTCTTCGTAGGGTAATTGAGCAGCGTTGACTAGCGCCGCGGCAATTCTGAAGTCTGCAACTGGTATAACTTAGACATAAGCCACAAACAAAAAAAAAATTGGGCCTTTCTTGTAGCATAATATTAGAAAATGCCCTATAATAGTGTAGGAAAATACCATATATTATGAGAAAATGAAATAGAGACATCAACTGATCAATTCTATAAAAATCACACCGTGAAAAGTTTCATGAGCTGTCAATACTTAGTGACTGTCAATCCCTAGCATAATAAACTCACTCACATAACTTATCACGGTGAGATTTTTACGGAATATATCGGCTGTTTTTAGAATGGACTTTGGAATCGAACCCTACATTTAACACTCCCACTTAATAGACTCAAAAACATATTAAGGCGATTGATATTAGCTTTTAAGTAGAATTCTCGATTGATCTTTATAAACGAGTTCATAAAGCGAGCAACTATTTCTGCTAAACGAAGTATTTTAGTCCTAAATTGGGCTTAATAAAATACCATCATTTATAACTTAGGCCAACTTACCGATAGAGCTTAAGTTACTACATTAATAACTTCTCTGAAATATATTTCATGGATTCTACTCATTCATTTCAATTGAGTGCAATTTGTAATCATTAGGAAGTTAAAGTTGTAAAGGCACATACACATTGCTTCACATGTGCCATCAGAATTCCTTCTGGTGTGGATTAATTTATAGTGCCCATTGTTTAGATATCTGTATACATATCCGAAATAATAGATATATGAATAAATACATACTAAATATACAGGCTGATTTTTTAAAGACCAGCCAAATTTAAGAATGTGGTACAGACCATCAAACTGAACAACTTTCTCCATGGGACAAATAGCGTAATCGCGAAAATTTTATCAACTGTCCCATAGAAAACTTCAATACCTACTCGACCTAAATGTATGGGATGGCTGAATTTTTATTCGCGATTACGATGTTGGTCCCATGGAGAAAGTTGTTCAGTTTGATGGTCTGTACCACATCCTTAAATTTGGCTGGTCTTTAAAAAATCAGCCCGTATAAGCAACGAAAGTAAAAGAAGACTGTAGATGATTGCAGTTAGGCACAAACGCCAGCACATCAAACTACTACAATCTGTCAAATGTCTGTACTAGATTTGCAACGTTATCGCTAAAGCATAAGGTTCAAGGTTGATTGGTAAAATTGGATGGTTTCGGGTACGATAACAAGATCACAACGACAAGTAGTGTTCCTTTACGAGTCTTTTGAACACATGTAACGACTGCGCGCGTTTTATTTCAACTGGCAATGCATTCCACAAACGAGCGGCCTAGACAGTGAAGGATTTATCAAAGAAAGTTGTGGAATACATAGGTTTTTGAGCTTCAAGTTATCTGATGACCTTAAAAAACCAGCGCTGGTGCTCTGACTCGTATAGGGTCTTAGCATTAAGCTGAGCGATGGCTGTTTTGCGTGGATGTGCCGCATGTTTTCCCCCAACTTGTTATTTTTTGTGTTTGTGTTCTTTTTATGCGTCATGGTGGCCGCAAATAAACGTATTTTTTCTTTCTTTCATAAAAAAATTACCTTTACTAGAAATGTTTTCTTTTTTGCTTCCTAACAAATATTAGCCTCCCATCTATATTCACACCAAAAACGAACTTAGGTTCCATTATCTTTAAAAATAGAACTCACGTAGGTAGGTACCTACATACTTTTACACAACATAGTTACAGAACCTCACCTCTAAATCCGAGCGAGGAATCCCACATATTCGCTCACTGTAAATAAAGTGTGGCCGCAGACACTTTATTTACAGTGAGCTTATATCTTTTATATTATGTACTGCACACAAGATTTCATTTTTACAAAATATTATTTGAGATTGTTGGGCTGCTGTTTCAGTTTCAGTCCATATATAAGCCATCAAAGGCTTCTGTGGTTTTTAGTATATAATAATTTAGACTCTGCGATATATAAAAAATGTTTAAAGAATATCTGTAACTAAAAGTAGACTGAATAACTTTGTGTAGTGAGCCAATTTTAAATAAAATGAAATAGAGAATCGAATAAATTGGGATCTGGTAGTAATACACGCAAGCTATGTATGAATAGGTACTGTGGTCTAATAAGTGCATTTTGCTCAAAAAGAACGATCAAATTACCTAATGTTATCACTTAATTTTAGAACTGCAACACCAAAGAAATTGCAAATGAATCAACGAGCCTACCTAAGCGAGAATACCTAATATACGAAAGCAATATCACTTACAACATTATTACATCTTTTTAGTAAGATAAGTGACAAGCATAATTTTAACATTAGGAATAGGAACAAATTAGATCAACCGCGCTTCAGATTGTCTAAAGTAAAAACTTCTTTTATGGGTTACTGTATAAAATGTTATAATAAAGTACCACTCGATATTTTTCAACTAAATGAGAAGAAATTTTAAACATGCATTGAACGCTATGTAGACAAGCATATTATAAGCTGGATGAGTATATCGTAGATAAAAATGCTTGGCGTAATGCTGGTCCTGCTCCACCACTTGGGCTCACTAGTTGATCACAATTTCAATATTTGGAAGAGATGCTTCCCCTTTTTTTTGTGTCTGACTATACGAACATAATGTTTATTTAATTTAATCAAGATTTAATTCTTGAATACTTCAATATTAAATACCTCTTCCTTATTGATAGAATTTTTTTTTCATCTATTATATAAATTGCAAACTATAGTTTTGTATAATTTAGAAGCATTTTTAAAATTTTGTAAATGTAAGAACCATGGATCCGTTTATTATGATATTTTGATGTGGACTTGAAAGAGCATGGCAGTTGAGAATATGTCATGCTCACTTAAATACTGCAGACTGGTCATCTCTTAACTGCCAGGGCTATTTTAAATTTTATATTTTAAATTGTTTTTTTTTTTTTTTTTTACATTGTTCTCATATGTAGAAGCAATAAGAATAATGTACCCAGGATTTTGTGATAATATCTTGATTTAAAAGAGTGTCCTTGGAGCTTCTTGCCCGTTCTTCTCCATAGAGATCTACGTTTTGGAATGGGCAACTAGCTTCAACTTTCTGACTAACTGACCGACTATTTAATTTTGATAATTCAAAAGTGCCTGTAAATGGTTTAATTGAAATAAATGATTTGAGTTTGAGTTTGATATTATCACTTTAATTCAAACAACTTAATTTTCTGTTAACTCGCGGGTATTATGGCTACGCTTACGTAGCGGGTCTACGTACGCGTGCTACGGCGTAGTCGATTCGCCCTTCCTTCACCGTAAATGCATACAAAAGGCATATATCCATTTTTATTTTATGTAGATACTATCGCCAAAATCTATATCTTACAACCCTATAAGGACTATTCCTGGAACCTCTTTTGTTTTACTTACGGACGCAGCTGTGGTCATTATGTGCACGGGATTTTGTTTTCAAAATGGTCAGATATAGGTTTTGGCGATAGTATATGAATATTTTTTGATTCTCTCTGTATCTTTCTAACGAGCGAAATAACACATCAGCAAAAAAATACGGCTCGGTGTCTATATTTTTTTCCGCTTATTAATAATAATTTGGTAAAATAAAGTAGATAAATCAAAGCTTTTGGCGCAAAGTTAACAATGGAATACCTACAATATTAACATATTGCTGGTATTATAGTTTGACAAGTCAGATTACTGACATGCTCCATGATCCATTGTTTCTAGCCCAAGAGGAATCACAGTTTCCAAAATTTAATAATACCCGAGGGACATTATAATAAATAGGTGTAATGCCTCAACAGCCCGTCAGGAGTTCGTAATAACTTAATACCTTGGAAACTGACATGCGGACATAATATGCGCATATACCTTTGTATTCACAATGTACAGACATCACTAATGTGGGGTTTGTGGCTATAATAACTGCCGCATGGGCCGATCGAAGTTAAGCTACGGTTGCCTCAGTCGGTTCGTGGATAGGTTACAATCTATTACGTGTCAAGACGCCTCCGTGCCTCAGAAAGCACGCTAAGCTGTTGGTGATCGTAGATCTTTGACAGTTGTTACGGGTATTCAAAAGCCAAAAAGGCTGGCAACCAGTCTTACTTAAGAATATCGTATTACCCAGTTATTGGATTGTGGAGGTCAGATAGGCAGTCAGTCTATGTAAAATACTGGTATCTAGATGCGTCCAGTTAGACTGAAAGTTGACCCCATAGCTGGGCATAGTTTAGGCAGTTGATGATTGATGACTTAGCAAAATTCAAAAGTTAACCCCTTGGTAAGACTGGTTGTCAGACTTTCGGGCTTCTGACGACCTGTAATGACTGTCAGATATTGACGACTGACAGCCGGGACCAACAGCTTAACGTGCTTTCCAAGGCACCGGGTCTTGGAATGTAAAGATGGTCACCCATCCACGGACCAACCGCGGCAAGCGTAGCTTAACCTGATCGATCGACTCGTGTGGCTGTTACTACTTAGCCACAAGCTCCTGGACATAGGCCTTTCCCAGGCTGCGCCACAACACCCTGTCCTCCGCCTTCCGCATCCGGTCTGTCCCAGCCATCTTCTTTAGGTAGTCCATCCATCTAGCTGGGAGGCGTCCCACACTACGCTTGCCGATACGCAGTCTCATTTTAGGACTCGTCTGTTCCACCGGCCATCGGTTCTTCGAGAAACATGGCCAGCTCACTGCCACTTCAGTTTGGTTGCTCCACTCCGGTTCTTTTCCGGATACTTTAATTCCTGATTTTATCCTTCAAAGAGACTCCGAGCATAGCTCACTCCATAGCGCGCTGAGCGACCTTGAATGAGCGACCTTCAAGCCCCTCTACTAAAAAAATACTATGTTAGTAACAACATTAAATCGTTTTTTCTTTACTGGCCTACGCTGTCTCACTCCTGGGCATAGGCCTCACTCCAGTTTTTCACGCGTGTCCGCCTTCCAGTTTTGACGGAACTTATCCAGCTCCTCCCGCCATCTCCTACGTGGTCTGCCGCAACCCCACCTCACTGTCTCAGGGCAGCAGTTCTGTGCTATTTGGGCCCGCAGTTCATCCAGCATGCAGCAGACATGTCCTGCCAAGACATAAATAATTATAAATAATAATGTAGTAACAGTACACACAAAGTACCCACACCTGTATTTAAAACATAGCAAAATAGTAAAATAGGTAAAAGTTTTAAAAATTAAGAAAGAAGAATAGCGAATGGAAAGTTTGCTTCAATAGAAATAATTTATACACAAATATGTCTGTCGAAAATTACTCAGAACTACCTGAAACCTGAACTAACTGAAATACATTCAAATAAAAAAGATAACGGTCCTCACGTTTATAAGAGCTTATTTCGTACTTTATTTAAAAAAAAAATCGCATATTCGTCTCTGAGCAAACTACATAGTATTTGTCCTGGGTCGCTTAAAGTAATTTTTAAAGCTGTTCCCGTACATTAATTCACTATTCTTCCTTTTCCCTTTATAAAGCAGTCTCTTTACAAAGCAGTTTAACATTAAAATGTTTTGAAATACTAAGTTTTCACGTAAGCGCTTGGTCCACTATACATCTAGCTCAGACAGTCCTAGCTAGCAAACAACTAGTTCCATTTCATGTACTTCTTTCAGGAAAAGTACGACATTTTTGTACGATGTTTTCCATGTAGGTACCATGTAAAAACTGCTGACATGGGGTGATTTTAAAAAAGCTTCTCAGTTCAGAGGGGTGTTGCCGAAATGTAGCGAGCTTTAGTTAGTGTGTTGGCTTTCGGAAACTGTTGAATGCCACCTGACTTCTGACTCCCGTTGGCATGCCGACAAATTAGCAAATAATATGCCCTGAAAAACAGCCCTACTTTCTAAAAGTTTCTTCGGAATGTCTTCACGAATTTATAATAAGCTTCCTAAGCAAATAAGAGAAATTGAAAACATTAATTTTTTTAAGAAAAAATTAAATGACTTCTTAGTAAACAGACCATATTATACAGTACATGAATTTTTGTCCGACAGATTCCTGATGAGTTAGTGCCAAACTGTTTTTATGTTTTGATGCAAAATAATGCTCTATTACAATTGAAATGTCTATTTGAATTAATATAATATATCACATAAACTTAGGTCTAATATAACAAATTGTAAACTATTGTATGCCTAATATGGTGGAGAAGTGCAAAAGCACACCAATTAACATAATAACAACTCTGTAACCACTGTCTCTCAATAAAGATCGTTGACTTCGACTTCAACTATGCCTTTTCAGTAAAGCCCATGAAGTGTATTTAAGACTAAAGGCATGCCCACCGGAGTACGGGGATGGTTAAACCAATGATATAATGAATTTCTAGTGTCTTCGTACACTCGTGAATGTTCCGTGGAAATTTTGATATATCCGGCCAAAATGTTTTGTCTACACCATAAAGGGAAACTGTGCATTTTATCTACTAGGTCCAAGGTTGTGGGCTGGGCGTTGAGGAGTCATTCAGTGAGTGAGTAACTGATGCAAGACTTTACTTTTTATATGTTACGCTAATATTAACCATGAATTATTATTAATAATTATTATTCCCACATAATTTTTTCACCACAGTCTAAAAATAAACCCCAATTTTACCCGTCCTTCAATCACTACTTCACACTTTACGCACTATCCTTAACACAACTTCCATTTACGAGTAAATCTGTAGGTACCCCTTTTTTTTTTTTTTTTTTCTGGGTGGGAAATCATCAAATGACTCCTCCCGCTCTGGGCGGAGCAGAAGGGAGTGTCAGACTTTTACTGACTAAAACCCACCCGTGTTCCTTCAGTTGCCTGTGCCAGGGGCCACGGTATCTCTTTCGAACAACCCGCAGCCCCGGCGGCATCGGCCCTAGCGGACCCCGTCAGTTCGTGCTGACAGCTCTTTGAGGCGCGCGTGGAACACAACGCGCCGTCGACCCGGGCCTGGTCCTTACCGGGCGGCGAGCTGCCCATAGCTCGCCGCCCGCAAGCCCGCGCCTACGGTGGCCGGGAGTCGGCTGTTGACTCCCGTCCAGGGCGTCTCCTGCGGCGGCTAGGAGCGCGAGGGTGCAGCGATTGCCTCTCCCTCGCACGCTCCGCCTCCTCCTTCGCGAGCATAACTGCTTCGCAGAAGGAGGTGACGGCCTCCCATTCACTCTCGCTCCGGACCATGGCCTGTATGAGGGCCGGACGCGAGAGGTCGCCGCCGCCGATCGCCGCCAAGAGGACACGGCGGGGTCCCGCCCAAGCCGGGCAGACCTCCACCGTATGCTCCACCGTGTCCTCCGGGCGATCCCCACAGTGGTGACACCCTGGCGTTTCCTCCCGCTTTATCCTGAACAGGAACCTCCCGAAACAACCGTGTCCGGTGAGGACCTGCGTCAGGCGGAAGGTGAGGGCGCCGTGGCGCCTCTCTAGCCACTCCTCAAAGAGGGGACTTATCGCCGCAATTGTGGCGTGCCCAGCGCTGGGTTGCGACAATCGCACTCTCCATGCCGCTATGAGATCCCGCCGGAGCTCTGTCCGCTGTGCCGTGATTTCTCGCGGCAGCGGAGCAACGCCCCGGCGTTTTGCCTCCTCTCGCCACTCCCATATGTGGGCGAGGACTTTGGCCTCCAGATCCCATGGCGGCAATCCGGCAAGGAGGCTCGCCGCCTCAGCGGAGACCGTGCGGTATCCTCGAATGAGCCGGACAGCCATGACCCTTTGGGACGCGATCAACCGGCGGGCTGGTCGCCGCCTCAAAGATCGCGCCCATATCGGTGCCCCGTAACGGGCCATGGCCCGCACGACCCCCGCATAGAGCCTCCGGCAGGAGGCGTTTGGTCCCCCTAGATTGGGAAGGAGCCGCCTCAAGGCAGCCCCGGCCCGCTCCAGTCTGGGAGCCAAACGTCGGAAGTGCTCCACGAAATTCCACCGGCTGTCGAGGACGAGTCCCAGGTACTTCATCGTCAGCTCGACGCCGATGTGAACCCCTCCCGCCGTTATTTGTGAACCCGACGGTGGCGCGTCCCGAGGACCATGAAAACACATGGCCTCAGATTTGTGCAATGCCACCTCGAGTCCCAATTGCCGGATCCTCTCGACAATTGTCGCAACCCCGCGTGTCGCTGCTTCGGCCGCCGCCTGGTGCGACCTCCCCTGCGCCAGGACCAGCGTGTCGTCAGCGTAGCAAACTACGCTGACGCCATCAGGGAGGTCGGCGCGCAGCACCCAGTCGTACCCGATATCCCACAGATGCGGCCCTAGGACCGATCCCTGTGGGACACCGCACGACATCTCTCGCCGGTTCCACTCTCCCC
Source organism: Apamea epomidion (assembly GCA_947507525.1). Lineage (NCBI taxonomy): Eukaryota > Metazoa > Arthropoda > Insecta > Lepidoptera > Noctuidae > Apamea > Apamea epomidion. The sequence continues at coordinate 10,032,970 of OX382232.1, forward strand.
GGTGACCGGGGTAGATGACGGCCCTGTCCGTCAAATAGGCCTCGACAATGCGACGGAGGTAGGTCGGCATCCGGTGATACCCGAGTGCCTCCCTGATGCAACTCCAGGGCAGGGTATTGAAGGCATTGGCGATGTCTAGAGACACCGCCAAGACGACCCCACCCCGGGCCACAGCATCCCCCGTCGTGAGGGCTCGCACGCGCATGATGGCATCCACCGTAGAGCACCGTGTAGCCACACTACACTACACTAGGTTCAAACCCTTCTCCAAATAGGACGAGTTCGAGAATTTCACGTATTGACTTCCGTCGACATTGATGTACATAGTACATTTTTTACTGAGCATCCTAGTCTGGAATATAAATTGTTTACTTTGCTTTAGTATTGGAATTCTTTGTGTGAAGAGACCTTTTTGTTTCTACTGAAGTTTTGTTTAAGCTCCAAACTGGAAAGACGCAAGTAACATATCAAAAACAGCAACCATTATGGGCAAACATAGGTCTATTTATATCATTCGTGTAGCTGAGCTTATACTTATGAAAGTTATACTATAAATAGTTCCTTTAGTTCAGAGAACGGTAAGGGAAAACACATTCGTAGCATTATGTTGGAATATTTTTATCCGATAATATTATTTATTGTTTGTCACGCTCTGAATGCAAAATCACAATGCTCCACAATCGAAAAACGCCTACTGAGATATAAATGTGAATTCCTTAAAGAATAGCAATAACCTATAGAAAGCAGCCCGGGATTTTCGTTATAACAGCAGTTTTTATACTATGAACTTTAAGCTAAATAATATTTTATTCATGTCACAGCGTCCACTGTTCGAAACCAATGGATTTGTATGATGTAAATAACGCGTTTTATTGTCGCAGTTAGTAAATAAATTCTCTCGCATACACCAATCATGTACAGGGCTCACGTACGACTGGCCCGATGAAAGGTATAATCCAATCAATTATTACGCCGTGCTCCAATTCTGTATGGAAATGCAAAGAGAAAAGATTTAATCCCAAAAAAGTTTCCTCCAAAAAGATCGGTCGCTTTAAGTGACGTCTATTTGCTTTTTTTTTCTTTCGTCATATTACTGGCATAGTCGCAGATGTAGATTTGTCGCGTCATTACACCGTATTTGTAATCTGGACATTGTTAGATAGCCGATTTGAAGACATGACTGATACAAATTATAGTCGAATTTCGGTCGATTACGAAAATGATGGATACAATTTGTATCGTAGCTAATGTAGTGAAACGTAAGTGATGGGTGAATAAAGCTGTCTTATCTACAGCTTCAATGTACATAAATATTTTATGAGTTCTGGTTAACTTAAATTTGTTGACAATAGCAAAAGAAGAATTCATATTAAAAACAAAGTGAAGCCATACGAATATCACTAGAGGGAAAACTTCTTTAAAATTAACTTAGCCTAAAGTGCCAAAGTTAGGAGTGCATATTACAAAAAGTTTGATGATAGTGCACCCCAAAACTCTTTTAATCTGGAAAGCGGGTTTAATATTAATTGGCCAAGTTCTGTTGTAACATAAATATGTTTATAAACAGTTTCCCCCGGGAGTCGTTAGGAGTCCGTTGTCACCGCATTTCAACCAGTTGTCTCGTGTGATATTACATCACGTACAACGCAACTGAAATGGTTTGTTCATTTATAGAATACTTTCAGGAAAACAGACGGCGCTTAAATAAATAGACTCTCATTTTCGACATCGTTTTTCTTGCTCTTTCTCACCCTAATCTTCATTTCACACAAGTAATTTCTTAAGTTTACCGATAAATAAGAATAAACGACACACGTAACGTGGGTCAACAAGACAGGCATGAAAGATATATTAAGGTGGAGGCAAACAAAAATATTTGCAAATCTAATTACAGTGAGGAAATGTAGGTAATATTCTGAAAGTTTCGGATAACGCTCTACGTGCCGGCAGAGTGCACGCAACAAAAGGAGTTTTTCAAGGAAATGAGTTAACTTTCGCAAGCCAGTGGGCTAATTCAACGCCTTACTGTGGCAAGTTTTACTTTTTCAGCTATATTGGGCGCTTCGTCATGATATCCCGTGGAAGTACAAAGAGGCCGCAACTTTGTTCGCCTCATTTTTCAGAATATCTCGTATTATGTGAGCGTTGGAAATTGTTGGAAGTAAGTTTTAGACTTTGTGCTGCCGTATTTTATATTTTTGTTCACTGAAGGAAGTTTTTTTAACAATGGAGGTTTTTGGCCGGATTTTAGCTTTCATCTGCTTTGATGGACTTATTCAATAAACTTTTCGTATAAAAACGGAGCAATGGATGGATTGATCCCGAAATATTTGCAGTTCTATTGGTACAGTTGCTAAGTGATTAGATTTTCACGCTTCAGGTCGCGCGTGTTCAACTCCTGCACGGAACAAAATATTTTTAAAGCCTTTAAATAGTGCTTTCCGTTCTAGGTGTTAGTGCTTGCTAGGTTTATTTTTTGTTTTGTTTCAACCGACATTCCAGTCAAAAAAAGATGCCTAACTCGCTTAGAATTAAACGAAACAAAACACAGTTCCAGGTCCGTTTGGTCCTAACGTATCTCCCTCTTTACGTAGGTACGAGTCAAGCCAATCAAGAACTACTTGTTCTTGATTCATGAATATCTAGGTACTATTTAATGGTACAACGTTTTAATTATTACGGTTATTCTATGCGAGCATGTTTACATCAACGCGCCTATTATATCATTGTTTTTTTTTTTAAACAAAAAACCAATTCGAAATAATTTGAAAGCTTATTCTAAATTCGCTTGAATGTTCGAATGCTGCCTATTATACTGCCGGTCTGCACAATATAAGGTCGACTTTTGCAGACAACCTTTTCATGAAATGCCCAGCCTTGAAGAAAAGGATCGACGTAGTCCTATTTCCTAACAAGACTTTTATTCATAACTTTCGAACACTCAGACTCCTCCTGCTTCTGCCTATAAGAACAATTAGGTGATTGTTCACGCCAGAATTCGCCAGAAATCAAATTAGCAATAGGAGTTCCTACTTCACTTGTTAACGCCACTTGTTAACGCCTTTGCGTAGGGGTAACTAATAGGGTGCAAAATAAAATTCCCTTTGTTAGCAATGAATAATTATTAACTTAAAAAAAGACTACGTTTACAAGATTACAAGATTCTATGGACCCATTACAATCGTTTCGGTTGAACGCAAGTGAAGGCAAGTGTAAGAGAGGTTGTAAGAGAAGGCTTAAGTAAGTCATACCTACTCTATTTTAGGCGTGAGTTTATTTATGTGACATCATCTGCTTAGACTTTTCCCAACTATGTTGGGGTCGGCTTCCAGTCTAACCAGATGCAGCTGAGTATCAGTATGTTGGGGTCGGCTTCCAGTCTAACCAGATGCAGCTGAGTATCAGTATTTTACATGAAACGACTGCCTATCTGACCTCCACAACCCAGTTACTGGGTAATACGATACCCTTTGGTAAGACTGGTTGTCAGACTTTCGGGCTTCTGACCACCCGTAACGACTTTCAAAGATCCACGAATGACGGCCGGGACTAAGGGTTTAACGTGCCTTCCGAGGCACAGAGAGGTCTTGCGGTCTTGGTATGTAAAGATGGTCACCCATCCACGGACCAACCGCGGCAAGCGTAACTTAACCTGATCAATCGACCCGTGTGGCTGTTATTACTTAGCCCCAAGCCTCTCTTTTATTTATGTGAGTACTCTATTTATTACGTTTCAAAGAAACCGTTATTGTATTCAACGCAACTCTACTCTCGTACATTTTACTAACATAATGTATTACATTATTAAAAAAACATACAGTTCCTTTATAAAGTTCCCCCTTGAAACCTCATGGCTAGCACGGTACTTTGGTAGCAGGACCAGTGACTGATAGCTTTTTAACGTCATTCCTAGAGTCACGATTAGGTTATCACATTAAATAGTACAACGGTTATTACAAATTGTTATCAGACAGTTTAAAAAAAAAATGAAAACTGAATTTTTCAAACAAAATAAATAGTGTAAAAATTGGCACGAAATAAACCAGCCTTGGTAATAAGGTACTAGACACGCGCGGGGTGATGGTATCAACAATTGAACACTTTATGGTATTGTTAAAAAATGTTGTTAAATACTAAAGGAATAGAAAAGTCCTACGGCTAGAATGTTAAATGTTATTAATTATTTTATATGTCTATGCTGGTTTGATGTGTGTAGTGTAGAGAATGTAGTTTCAATTGCTGTGACAATATCCCTATCGCCATACTGCACAATATTTATTTCAGGCGACGCAGGCCCATAGATAAATACCTTAACCTAAACATACATATTTTTACTATAAAATAGTACTTCACTAACTATTTCTTGTGCTGTTCTGTGTTACTTATCTGCGGAAGCGACGGAACACCACGTCCTGCGGCCAGAAGTCTTCTTCTATGACGACGGGCAGATAACAATTCGGTACGCGCACCACTAACGCCTTGAGGTTGACGTTGCGGTGCGACTCCAGTAACTGCAACCTCGGCGAGTACCTCGTCTTCTGGCGCTTACTCCACGATGTCATACGCTTTAGTGGTGTAGTGTAGGCGGGAGATGTACACCGGTGTGTTGCTCATCATCAGACCTATTCGGTGCCGGTGAATATACCTGCCTGCCTACTATGGATATGTAATGAAACAGAAAATATCTCTACAACGGGTGTAAAAATACCCGTAACGATGCCGAGAGTCGTTCTTCCGGTTATTATGATATTGTTTTCGTACTAGACCATACCTGGAAACCTTCTGATTACGGAGATATTGAAGGTCAAAGTTTCAACTATTATTGTTTTTTTTTTTCGAAAACTCGTTCTAAATGTTATAACATAACTTAAAATATTTTCACGATCCCTATACCGCAGCATGCACTCATAAACACAATGTGTGTTGCGCACTACCGTAAACAGCGAATTTTCACACCAAAAATATAAGTTAGCTATTATTTTTGCACAAAGTTAATTAGTTTCATGAACCAACAGAATGCGTAGATGACGGTTTCGTGAAGGGACTTGTTACACCCTGTACCTTTGTAGCCGTTAGGTGCAATAACGATGCAGAAGCAGTGGTGGCTCAGTAATATCAGCCCCGGCTCACTAGTTGTACATTGTGGGTTCAAACCCAGTCAGGCGCGTTAGTTTGTGTAATTTATTTCATCACCACTACTCTCAAAACGGTGAAGGTAAACATCGTGAGGAGATCGGCAAAAAATGTCCTAAAACCAAAAATTCGAACGCATGTGACATCTACGCACCGGCCCCGCGTGGTGCATTACGGTCCTCTCAAGTGAGAGGAGGCCTGTGTCCCAGCAGTGGGAACATTATAGGCTGAACTGTTCTGTTTCTCAAAATACAGGTTAATAACCTAGTTTGAGAGGCAGGGTTTTATACATTTTAGTACAGAATTTACAACTTAATTGACTGTATAACTCTCTACCCACTGATTGTTGCTGTCTGTAATTTTTGATGAATGAACATTATTATGTCGCTTATTTATTTAGTTGTCTTATTTTATTACATTTTTAAATACTAGTATATAAAAAAAAACATTTAAAAATATAAAAAAATAGTGATCCACCGGTGTCGGGAGCAGGGTCCAAGCTACCGGTGGTTATATTATTATTATTAATATGTGGGTGCAATAAAATAAACATCATATTTCAGCATTCACCAAACCATGGAATAAACACATAGATTCTGCGTTAGCAATTGTTTGACGAATCTTGATCAACATTTTGTAAGCAACTGACAACAAATGTGTGCAGTAGTAATCACCCAAATGTTTGCAGAACTTCGTTTGCCCAATCTATTTCCCAGTATTAAACGAGCTTTGGTCTGGTTGGCGTCGAATGTCACACATACGTTTTGGTTGCGAACAAGGATAGTCCCGTGTGACTGGCACCGATGGTCGTTCTTTAGTTGAACGGACAGTTGAGAACCGCCTGATGAATGGGTTATATGTAGTGCGAGGGTTGAATGTAGGCTTTAGTTGAACCAGTACCACTATTGTTCAAATTCTAGGGATTTGGTTTCAATCTATACTATCCTACTAATATTATCTTATGTAAATATAAAAGTTTGTATGTCTGGATATTTGTTACTTAATAACGCAATTACGGCTGAACGGATTTGGATGATTTTGGCACACGGATAGTTTAACACATATAATACTTTTTATCCCGGTCCCCGTGGGATAATTTTCACAATACACGCGGGTGAAGTCGGTGGCAAATGCTAGTACTATTATAATTTTTGTATGTAACTTGTAAACATTCAATGTTAAAACAAGAAACCTGAAGCTTTTTGTACATGGAAAATATGGAAAAAAAATTGAAACTTTGTCATATGGCGTAAGCGTACATGAATGTCGTCATTGTACTAACGACTACTAACAACAGTAGTACTAAGCATAATTTCAAAAGTTTTTATAAAACATAATAAACCCAGCTACAAAACTAAATAAAAATCGCATTTAAGCCCTCAACCTGCCGTGAATACAAAAATGTTTTTATCCTCTTACAAACTCAATTGTGAAGAGATTTTATTTACAAATCGTCAAAATTCAGATTATGTTGCTCATCAGCGCTATCCTTTAAAAGGGGAGAGGGGGAGGCGCGGAAAATAGGCTAATGAAGTATTTGAAGCCTCCCTCTGAAGCGCCGTGATTGGTGATGGAATACTAAGCATGGTCCGATGAATGGCTTCACGTAATTCCTTCTGATTGTATGCCGAAAAATGTGAATATTTATCCCCTATTAAATTTTCGCTGCGGAATTTTTCAGGGTAATTTGTTGTGTAATGTTTTTGAGCGAGTTTGAGTACGATTATTAGCTTTTATTTTTAAGGAGCTTGAGGTAATTTGCGTTAGATAAATTGGTGGTAATTCGGAAACTGTAGCGTAGACATTGAGCTATTAACTGGAGCCATTATTGTAAATAAATTGTTTATGGTTACTTTTGGGTAAAATCTTTTGCAAAGAGTGCCAAAAAGTGTGTTAGTACCTAGTGTACTAATGGCCAATCGTTTTCGCCAAAAAACCATCTCAAATACTACATTTTGCTCTATATTCGCAGTTATCCTCGAAAATTTAAACGAGCCACAACATTCACGGAAAATATTTTATATTCCTGAATTTTTTACTTCACTGAAATCCATCCGCGGATTTGAAGTAAGTAGCGAATAAATGCGAGCTCAGCAGCTGCCATATCTAGTGCATAATATAGTTTGAAATTCTTATATGGTGAAGTTACCGTTCATGATTTCCCTCAGCTGGGGAAGTTTGTGCCTTCCGGTAAGTTGAGCAGTAAATCAATTCTTCGTACTTTCGTATTACCATGCGTGTTACACGCAGCCAGTTGTTTTATATGGTTGAGGGTGAAAATACTTAGGTACTTGACATCTATATTGATTAATATGCCTCTAGAATATTAGAAAATAACTAGCTATTTTTTTATTTTTTTTTATTAAAACGTTGCTGCACACTAGGAATGCTGTGCGTTTTATAAAACCTTAACTAAGACTTGACGATTTGGACTCGTTCCTAACCGATCGGACGGAGAAGGCACAGCTCAAAGAAAGGTGGAAGAATATGGGGGAGGCCTCTGCCCAGCAGTGGGACATTAAAGATTAAAGGAAAAAAAAATGACTTGACGTGTACATATTCTGTTAAACTACTCATATAACCCTATCAACAAAACTTACCAACCAATTGCAAGATTATTTTATGATCAGTAAATGATAGTGTATTTTGTCTATGAGTACTTAATATAAACGGTGTTATGTAGATTTTGAAACATGTTTACGCACGACTTAGTCGTAAGATGGAGTTTATGTTTTAAGTACCTACCTACGTTGTTTTGGTTATGTAGGCCGACCATTATTCTGAAAATGGCAATAAATGGAAAGTTTAATTAGTGGCCAATTTATTAAATTTAAAATAATACGTACACACATACGTACATAAGCTCACGCCTTCTTCACATAGGGGTAGGCAGAAACTAATGCTTTTGCTTCGTTTTCGTGCATACATCATACATCTAGTCATTCAGGACCACCCATTGTATGTTTTGTATTTTTTTTTGTTATGTATTTTCTGTAGTGCAATAAAGTATACATAAATAAATAAATACATTCACGCACGTTGGGTGCGACCTTTCTAAAGTACATCATAAGATGCGAAGGTGCTTCAGAACAATGTGTTTGAAAACGGTGTCTTTTAAAAACTTTCATCACTTAATACTTTGATATTATATTCAACAAATCGCCTTAATGTTAGTGCGAAAAAAAAGAACGTTTTCTTTCTTCTGTTTTTTTAAGCGCCACACAATATCGAGGAATACTTAGAGGCTTTTAGTAAAATCACTTATTGTATCCGCGTAGACAATGTACCCTGTATTTAACACCTGGCCACAAGAGAGGCTCTCTTAAAGACACCGTTGAGACATCCCAGTAAATGTGATTACACTGTGAGATAAGTAAATAACTAACGTTAAATATTAGGTGTTTGGAAAACAAAATGAACATTATTTCTTTTTATCTGTAAGGGACATAGTGATATAAAGTATATATATAGTGCGCGTAAAATAAGTCTGCGCGCGGCCCAAATCGGGAATTATTGTTTGCCGCCATCTTGACATAAACGTCAGGCGTCAGGTCTGTGTTCCGTGTTTTCCAAAGTAAATAATCGCCATCATTATGCCGAAAGTGATTAAAAGCGCTGGCAGGGATATTAATCTTGAAGGTCAAACTTCGTACGACGACTTATCTTGAGCGTACTCTCATGACTTTATTAGTTATAAATGTTTAGTGTGTCATGCCAAAATGGGCAAAAGGCACAATTAATCCTTCGTATGGAACGTGGATCCACACGAGATACAATGGCTTTTTATTAATAATAATAATAATATATTTATTAGACCAAAAAGAATAAACAAGTTACACAATTTGTCTTAGCTACTTAAAGTTATGCTTAAAAGCCAATCAGTTACAATTGTGTCTAATTTTAGCATCTGCTTCCGATCTAGGTTTATAACCTGTGTTTCAGCACGCAGCGCCTCAAGCCCACGGACTGGGTATGATTGTTGTTTTTATTTATTTATGTATAGGTAATTGCATGCTGTACTAGTTGACGTTATCACGTCAACGCCGGCTGCCGCTGAAAACCAGCGCTGAGGCTCTGTCTCGTATAGGGTCTTAGCATTATGCTGAGCGATGGCCGTTTTGCGTGAATATGACGCATGTCTACCCTTTTTTTTTTTTTTTTTTGAGGATGGGAGGATGGGAAATCATCAAATGACCTCTCCCGCTCTGGGTGGAGCAGAAGGGAGTGTCAGACTCTTACTGACTAAAACCCACCCGTGTTCCTTCCCTAGCCCTTTATGTACCAGGGCAGCGGTAACCCTTTCGGACGATCCCGCTACCCCGGCAGGCTTCGGCCCTGTCGGGCCCCGTCAACTACGCTGACATCTCTTTGAGGCGCACGTGGAGCACATACGCGCCGTCCGGCACGGGCCTGGTCCTGATCGGACGGAGAGCTACCCATTGCTCTCCGCCCGCAGGCCCGCGCCTACGGTGGCCGGGAGTCGTCACGCGGCTCCCGACGCCCGGAGCGTCTCCCTCGGCGGCTGAGGCGTGAGGATCTCTCCCTTGCCCATCCCGCCACCTCCTTCGCTAGCATGACTGCTTCGCAGAAGGAGGTGACCGCCTCTCACTCCCTCTCGCCCCGGACCATGGCTTGCACCAGGGCCGGACGCGAGAGGTCGCCGCCGCTGCCGATCGCCTCTACGAGGACACGGCGGTGCTCTGCCCAAGCGGGGCAGACCTCCACCGTATGCTCCACCGTGTCCTCTGGGCGATCCTCGCAGTAGTGACACCCGGGCGTCTCCTCCCGCCTGATGATGTGCAGGAACCTCCCGAAACATCCGTGTCCGGAGAGGACCTGCGTCAGGCGGTAGGTGAGAGCGCCGTGACACCTCTCTAGCCACTCCTCAAAGAGGGGTCTTATCGCCGCTATCGTGGCGTGCCCTGCGCTGGGTTGCGATAGTCGCGCCTTCCATTCCACCATGAGATCGCGCCGGAGGTCCGTCCGCTCCGCCGCGATTTGCCGCGGGTGCAGAGTTTCCCCCCGACGTAGTGCCTCCGCGCGCCAGTCATACAGGCGCGCGAGGACTATCGCCTCCAGATCCCATGGTGGCAGTCCGGCAAGGAGGCTTGCTGCCTCGCCCGAGATCGTGCGGTACCCCCTTATAAGCCTTACGGCAGCCACCTTTTGGGGCGCGTTCAGATAGTGTGCGGCTCGAAGCCGCAGTGAACGCGCCCACACCGGGGCCCCGTAAAGGGCCATGGACCGCACGACCCCCGCACGCATGTCTACCCTCAACTTGTTATTTTTTATTTTGTGTGTTTATGTTCTTTTTTATGCGTCATGTTTGCCGCAAATAATTGCATTTTCTATGTGTGTGAGAGGGTGTGTAGAGAATTAAGTCATTTTAGCTAGTAGATTCTTTAGGTCAATCCGACAAACTACTGTATCATTATTTCAGGATGGACAGCATATTCTCCGTTTGGTTGTACGTCAACTTCCAAAGCCACAGAGATACTGAATTCTTCATAGTTACTTTATTCATCGAGTATATTTCTAGAATCTTATTAATTTTGTGATATAAATAGGGGCCTAAAAATGGGTTAAATCTACGAATAAAAGCCGTTTTTAGGTGTGATAACCTCTTGCATACAGGTAAACCTTTCGGTCTTGTTAGCAGGGTTGGATTGTACTCGAAGATAATATGCTGTTTTGAGATTTCTTTCTGTAATTACGGCATCCAACTGATCAATCGTTATCTTGATTTAGGTAACGATTTAAATGCTCAGTCGCTTGATCAGAAGGCCAATTCTCACAATTTAAAACGTTCAAAATCTAGTCGCAGTCTCATCTCGGTGATAAGCAAAATGTCAAAAACTTGTCAAAAATGTAGGGAAATTAGAAGTATTTTTGACAGATTGAGACTTAGATCCGACTGTGAACGTTATTCAAATTACGAGAATTGCTCCTCTGATAATTAACTCTTTGTTACCTACTTAATTACGAGATCATTAGTTTTCGATTGAACATCACAGAATACTTTATCCACCATATATTTCTCAGGAGCTGAGACCTGAATATATTACAATCACAAAGATAAACCGGGTGATTACCCGGACGCGCACTAGTTCGTAAGTAATAAAACTTTGAACAGTGCGAACTGCTCTAATTTCCTTAATTAAAGTCGTGATAAGTTATAAACGAACTGACGCCATGACGTGTAATTGAAAATACGAGGATATTTGTTCAGAATTTATTATAGTTGCAGCAAACATACGAACGTGTTAAGCTTCACAACTAGGCTATAAATATCGGCGAGCTCTGAGTTATAGCTTTAGTTCAACACACAGATTTGTTCCGTGTGTTTCGACCACAATACACCTATTTAAGCTTTGGTCCCAACCATTATCGATCAATTGGGAGTCGCCACTAGTTTGTTTGCCGTTCTTTGCCGGTGTTCAGTACGAACTGTTACAGGTTGTTCGAAAGTATCCGACTTTTCTGCTTACTTTGAGGTTTCCCAAGACAGAATGTCTTACGGAAAGTTGAGCTGCGGAAAATTCATGAGAATAATCTGCAGTTATTCTCGCCCTCGAGTGATGCTTGTTTAAATAAAATAATAAAAAGGAACATTGTACCTACTCTACCTACTTTACTATAAGTAACTACGTTTATATTTTTGTCGAAGTAGAATAAATCAATTGTAAGAATAAATATTAATAAAATCAAATTATACCAGGCTTTCCTGATTTCAAACGTAAATAAAATAAAATCCGTCGCTAAATTAAATCAATAGCTACCCTGTTGGAATTCAATTTGAAACAAAGATTGAGTGCAAACAGACTGATGAACACCAGTGATCAAAATACACTTTTATAAAATAAATATATAGTCAAATGAAAACACGGATCATCTAGTAAAACGATTAAAATTTGATTGGTGTTTTCGTGAAACAAAACTTTATGAGTGAGCTTTTATTAAGTTACCGTTATATCAATTTATGCATACGCAAAAATACAGAAATTGAATAGTGAGAGAAATCTCAATTAAAATATTTTTATTTAACTTAAAACGTTGAGAGCAATGGTGGCACAGTGGTAACAACCCCGGCTTACGAGTTGTAGGTCGTGGGTTTCCGCCCAGGCGGTTAACTTTGTGGAATTTAGATCATCAACACTGCTCTCAAAATGAAGAAACCGGCATGTCTTACAACCGTAAATTCGAAAACATAACGTGACATCTACCAACGCGCACTGGGCCCGCGTGGTGGATTACGACCCGCTCCCTCTCACCGAGAGTAGGCCTGTGTCCCAACAGTGGAAACACTGGTGACTGATTATATGAATGTATGAAAATTTGAGGTACCATACCTCAAATGTTCAACGATGTGCAACGACCCTAGAACTCCTAAGATAAGTATTATTTCCATAATCTCCTCGATATGACTCGTTAATAAGCAATGGTGGAGTTCTAAGTGCGAGCTAACTCGTTCAACGACATGCAAAGGATTACGGAGACAGCGGAGCGGGTCCATCTAAACGTAGCATAATGACATAGTCAGCATTTGCAGAAAGCCATTTCACACAAAATGCGGAACATTATTTCGTATATTATTTTGCAATTCGCTCGTTTCATAATTGTTTGAATTGCACGTTATTATAATGACTATAGCCACGCTCGTCCCTAACTACTATACTCATAACATAAATAGGTACTAGGTAGCTATAAATGAAATAGCAGCTGCTTCACCCCGATACGCATTAACTTAATGAACACTTGGCCCATAATTTTCGGGGTTTCTGTAGAAAAATCATCTCGCTATGCAAAAACTTGGAAGGGCAAGTTTCCTAAGAAACTCTCACCCTAAAAGTTAACACGTAAAGTTGTTCATCAACGACTGGAACCGTTTTATTCATTTACGGGGTGTTTTATTTTTATTTTTTAACATAAAAAAGGCCTTCAAAATGCCAGATGATAATAAAGGGGAAGCTCTTTTAGATATTGTGTAGGATGGTACTTATAATTTCCTGTGCGGCGTTTCCCGGGCTTTTCAGCAAATAGTCTATTCACTTTTTCTTCTTTGTGCATCCCTTGATTGTAAGGATCTTACAATTAGTTAAAAATATATTCAGCGAGGGGCCGGGTTCTCATAAAATTAAGCTAATAAAGAGAGGTGGAACAAGCCAACTTCCACAAAGAAAACTTCGTTGGTCAAGATTCTACTTCAAAATTTTCTTTGGATGGATGAAGGGAAACTTCTCATTTGTTGGTTTTTCGTCTGCTGTCAGACTGGCCGTCTTGAAGAAATTAAAATGGAAACCTGTTTTTTAACTTGGAGATATAATTATTGTAGTTCTTTTGATAAAAGTCATCTGCCGAGTCTTTTCCCAACTATGTTGGGGTCGGCTTCCAGTCTAACCGGATGCAGCTAAATTCCAGTATTTTACATGGAGCGACTGCCTATCTGACCTCCACAACCCAGTTACTGGGTAATACGATACCCCTTGGTAAGACTGGTTGTCACACTTTCGGGCACCAAATTACCCGTAATGACTGTCAAAGATCCACGAATGACAGCCGGGACCAACGGCTTAACGTGCTTTTCGAGCCACCCAGGGGTCTTGGTTCTTTTGATAAAAGTAAAGGTATAAAAAATTGGAAATTTCTATGCGCCAGCGACAAATTTAATATTTCGCTGTCCACATCTACAGGATTTTCATACACCCGGCTGGTACATAATAGGTACCTACTAGGTACAAACTTTTACTTTCCGCCAAGATTACGACTCGGAAGGGAATGTCATATTTGAGCGAAAATTGTACTTTAAATTTTTTATGGTTTTCTGTCTGCCGGCCGTAAAGAGTGACTATTTTTAATAAAATAACAAGAATTTTATAATTGAGTCGTAATATTTTCAAATTAAACATTTTTGAAATAAATATTTGCTGAAAAAATGGCTTTCATTCGTGTTAATTTGTTGAGGTCTGGTCAGGACCGGTTAAGGTTTTGGACTGATGTCCTAGATAAAGTGACATGCTATGAGTGATAAGTCGATAACGACGATCGAAACGTCAAAAATTTAAAATGGTATTGACATATTATCTATATAATACGCTTTGAAGCGATTGCCACTTGTTTAGGCCATCAAGCACAAAAATGACTTAAAATCTAGCCAAAAGGTAGCATTGGTGTAAACACTCTCTATAATCTCTATACATTGAACTAAGAAAATACACATACCTACAAAATTATTGTCCTCCTTATAGGCTTAGCTTAGCCCAGGATCACCTGAAATGACTAGCTAGATTAAGGCAAATATTCAAATTATCCCATCACACCACATATATAGCCATTAATCGCACAGTGAATTGAATTCCCGTACGTAAACACAGAATTAGGTCGTTTCAACTAATTATATAATATAATCAGCCCGTGAGTTGCCCTTCCACACATCTTGTGCACTCGAAGCCGCAATTTAGCCGTGGTTTACCTCTGACACGCGCTGTTTACGTCTAAATTTCAAAACTAAATTTCGAGCTAATTAGGAATTATGTTTGGTACAGAATTTCCTGTTTGTAATTGTTTTTTGTTTGGTTCAGTGATGATTAGGATTGCATTTTCTACAGCTGCTACTTAGTGTTTTTGGACTATAACCTGTATTAGTGTAAGAATCTGAGTTCTTCCGCGGAGAGTAAGGCTAGAACTCTCTATCTTTACTTCGCGATCAAAGGCTTTCCAAATTGTTCTGCATAATTAAATATTCAAACTAGAGCCGTAGGTATAATAGGGTATAATATTATTACAAAACTACATATATTACTAGTAGTTTTGTAGGTAAAGGATCTCGATGTGTATTTATAGAATAGTCATCCATCCTTCTTCTTTACGTACCTACTTAGCTAAATAGAGACTATGAAATTATTTTTTATTTCATAGTTTTGTATCTGTTGTTTTAAGTCTTGGGCGAAAGTCTTCCCGATTCAGTTGCCAGCACTATGTCATTATCATAAGTAATTAACGCTCACCTTACCTAACCTAACCACCACATTGTCTTTGAAAAGTCAACTTTTACGAAATTGACTTTTTAAAGACAATGTGGTGGTTCATGCAAGTAAAACTATTCCGTTTCCTGTAGCTCTACGCAGCAGAATCAATATTGAACGGGAGGCAGTTGCTGACTATTAAGTGTTTGCAGTAACTTGCTCTAACAATTGTTTTGATTGACTATTTGGAAGCGATCGGGGATGGATCTTTGTGTGTTCTGTGAAGAACGCCCGTCTTGTTTACAATCATTACAAGTGGTTAGGGCATTTGACTTCAGCTGATATGAAGCCTTAACTGTTCCGTTAGTTTGTTCAACTTGTGAAGGATCTTCCACACAGGTGCGACGGGACTTCTTGATAGGACTTTGCGATGACATTCATTTATTAAAAAAATACATTATCACGCCTAAATGTTAGAAATAATTATGACACAGAATGACAAAGAAATTCAATTACATACATAATTAATACTAATATTATTACTAAATATCACAAGAAAAATCAATGAAATTAATAGTCAAAACGGTGTCACAACATGGCAAAAAAATAAAAAATTAAAAAACGTCAAAACATCGTCCCTATTCCATTTCTGACTTGGTTGTCTTTCCGTAAACGTTCACTACATGGACCACTCATAAAATTAAATAAACAACGGTGGTCGATCCTAATGATGTTCGTATCATCATCTGCCTTGCCTTTTCCCAACTATGTTGGGGTCGGCTTCCAGTCTAACCGGATGCAGCTGAATACCAGTATTTTACAAGGAGCGACTATCCGATCTCGACTCGCCTATCTGACCTCCACAACCCAGTTATTATTATTGGTGAATTTGTTATTATTATGATATACTATTGTGTTGACATTTTTGATGATAGATGATTTCTTATTTAGGTTGTTTTTATGAATTCGTTATTATGGACATTTTTTAATTAACTATTGTGTTAAGATCATTTTAGCTTTATTTTTTATTTTTAACTTTTTTTTTTATTTGTAAACATTCAGATACAATATGTGTTGTTATTGAATAAATGAAATGAAATGAAATGAAAAATGAAGTTACTGGGTAATACGATACCCCTTGGTAAGACTGGTTGACAGACTTTCGGGCTACTGACGATCGTAAAGGCGGTCAAAAATCCACGAATGACAGCCGCGACCAATGGCTTAGCATGCTTTCCGAGGCACGGAGGGGTCTGGGTATGTAAAGATTTTCATCCATCCATAAACCAACCGCGGCCAGCGAAGCTTAACTTGAGCGATCGAGCCGTGCAGCTTTTATTACTTAGCCACAAGCATCGAACTTCCTAATGATGTTCGTATTGCACAAAAATTAAAAGTTGACCATCTTAGTGTCATCCCTTAGTTAGGTATGTACTATTCCAGGGAATGAAAGAGTTCTAGCCTTTTGTTAACTAAAATAGAAACTAAAGTTATTTTAAAAGCACTCAACTCTTCAGCTCCTGAAAAGGCAAGCACCGCACTATTTACGACAGTGTACAATCGTGCATAACCGTGCAAACAATCCCAAAGTTTCATCTCCGGAAACTGAATACCAAAGATGGAGAGCTTTATATCCACCCGGGGACCGCGCCACCAATATTCATGTTTAAAATAATTACATAAATTCTGAAACACCTCTTTAGAGGATTCTGTTGGGGGCGTTAATGAATTATGCGATCAAGATAAATTAGTTTTGATGTAATACGAATCTTAGTAGGTAGGTAACAAGAACAGCGTTTAATTAAATATGATAATAGGTTGAATACCGGGTCGTTGTGCACGTTCCAAGAAATTCCTAAGTATACGAAATTCAATGAACATTTTAAAAAGGGAGTTTAGTTTTCATGAGCCTATTGCGAATGTTGTCTCATTTGTTTCACATTCTTTTGTTTTTTTTTTCCTTTTCAGCCGATGTTGGATATTCGGAAAGGGGAAAGAGTTTGAATTCGTAATAGTACCCCTTTGGAAGTCTCCTAAGTACGTAATAAAGATTAAGTGTATCCGTTTCTAGAAATATCTTCTACGTTAATACGTGGTTAGAAGATTTCTTGGTATTGAACTGTTTTCACTTTACGTCATTTGCGTAGGTAAGTTCCTGTATGTGGCTCTTCGTTTGATGTGTGTAGAAGTTTCTGATATTGAGACTCCTTGAAGCAGTAGTGCTATATGGCAGAGAAGCGTTCAGTTCCAGACAAGTTTGCCAAACGCTAGTAGAGAAGTGAATCGTTTCGAAAATCATTTAGTTAGTGCTCATTTTACCTATGAAATTGAACGCTTTCAGCACATTTAAAAACGGCGTTAAACAGCTGACAGTGTCAACATTGTAGTGGAATACTGACACTGACAGCTCTTGAACGCGGTTTCGAAGTGCTGATCGCGATCAGATTAAATGTGAATTCTGCACTTCTTCCACGTACACTTCCACGGCAAAGACGTTTAGTAAAAAGTTGATTTGTTGATCACTAAATAAGAATCTACACCAAATTATTTTGTTCACAAAATGTATTTTATGTTCTGTATTTTACTTCACCTTTGTAGTTTAAGCAGAGAAAAGTAAAACATAGTTTTGCCGTATACCAAACCATGACAATTCCGAAATTCAAGCCGAGACTAACTCGACGTAGCCCTCAACATAGTTGTAAATATCGTCCGCTTAATTAAGCCAACAAACGTCTGGTAGTGTGGAGAGAAGCCGCGAACTTTCCTCTTTAGCTGGCTCACATAATGTCCCCAAAGACCGAGTGCCACCATTATCTTCACTTAATGCAACTTGCACGCAAATTCAGGCCGACGTTTAATCGCCCAAGTTTGAAGAGCTCCTAAAGGGTTGGGCCGCTCTATTTAAGGACGATATAAGGAGGCAAGGATTCAACCCCTTTAGATGGAAGTTTTAGAGATGTGAAATCATAAGTCTGTGGTAGTTACTGAATATTGTTACACCGTAGTGTCCCTAGTCTGTAAAGTGATACAGTTCCACAGAACACGGAATCGTCGCTGGCAGAGTCTACAGACGGCAGTGCCCACTAACAAAACTCGTGGCGCTGAAATGAGCGCACAACTTCTAAGTTCTATGGTTTGTTCAAATTGACGGTGACAATAACGTACCTACTCGTGTGGCGTACAGTGTCAAAAAGGTCAAATATGCGTAAGGGCAGCTTAATTGTTAATTTTTTAAACAACTACCCTCTTATCAAATACCTTCTTTGTTATGCAAAATGTCTATTACACAATAGACGTGCTTTATGCAAAATACTGTCTGTGTGTGTTTTGCGTTCAGTATTTTGTTACATGACATTCTATCTTTTGGCTTTGTTAATAATCCTGAAGGTATTGTTTAGTTTGGTGGGAATCAATTATTTTATTCGTCAGTTTTTCGTGTGTATTAAGTCGTTTTTCCAACAATCAAGATAATCTAACGTTAATTATTGTACATCATTTCGTGAGATTCCGATATAAGTATTGTATACAGTTATGTCAGTCGCTCCCGTGCCTTCATGCGACACTCCAAATTAATTCACAGCGAAACTTTTTAATTCGAATTACTCGTAACTTCTTGACGCTTGACAGGCTCATTAAATTTTACACTGTGACTTGACTAACTCTCGGGAATGTTATATTATAGTCTGTGACAATTTGGATTATAAAAGCAGTAGGTAAATGTTTAAGTAGTCGTACTTAATCATAGTTTTAAATTGATCAAATATTGTGAGAGTCCCTTTGTTTCAGCTCTGTGAAAATAAGAAAATGACTGAAACTCGGATTTAATTTGTAAAAGAAAGATTTGGTAAATTCGATGAAAATTATTTTGAAACTTAATTTGATGAATCTCTGAGATATCTATTCTAAGAGATTATGAGCATAAAGAACTTTTAAAGTCAAATAGCTTATCGAACTAAACGCATTACGTTTCATACTAAATTCTTCAACAATGGGTACGTTCAGCCCACGCACGTAGGCCAAAGTCTACTAGCACACCTCTATACAATAAGTACAATACAAGGGTTCTTGTATAGGCCAGCACACAAACGGTGTACCAACGCATTTCTCAAACTTTGCAGTCCGTAGAGCTTCACAGACCATTGTTATTGAAAGTACACATAATTTCACTCACAATCAACGGGGGCTCGCTTCAGGGCGTTATAACCTAACCAAAGAGATGCTGAGGCGAGATATGACGCAGCAAATCTTGGTTTATGAGCGTGCGTTAGCCCTTTTGTTTTCCTAATGGGTGATTAGCTTTGCATACATTTTCGAGGGTTATTTTAAGCGAGATTTAGTTCACTTATGCGAAACTCTATTTGTGCGAATGACACTTGTTCAGTTCAACGCTGCGAACAAGTTACCTTTACGGTTTCTACGAATTGTGACCGTGTTTGCTATAGGCCGAAAAGTTGTTCTGATCACACCTATTGACCCTCATTCTTAGTGGTGAGAAAATTATAATCTCCTTACCCTCATTCCAATTTATTTTAGTTCTCCCATTGATACTTCTTTTTTAGTCGTCATATCAGTAGTCACCCCCTTTCTAACTATATTATCTTTTAAAAAGCCGTCCATCAATTTTTCGGTCTTCTCCTACTCTTATAACCATCCACTTTTCTCACGACATTTTCCTCATTCCTCCATCACATGCCCATAACGGCATGACAACAGATTTCCACACAACTTTTCAGTCACCGGTGTCACTTTTCTTTATGCTTGGTATGTAGTGAGAAAATATGGGTAAGTCATGCTGCTTCTATAACTATACTCTACAATTTCAGTTTTGCTCATATGCATAAACGGTTATTTACACAAAAGATGCAATGCTCATAACGAGTGCTCAAATAATAATCCATAAATAAATTATTCAAAAATGTACAAAGGATATATACGCTATATATAAAAGAGTATTTACGTTATTCACGTAATCAATTTATAATAAACATGGTAAATACTCGTACACAAGCTAGAAATTACGGAATTTAATAATTATGAGATATTATAAATTTTAATGAACACCAAACCTCAAAGCGGTCTCAATGACCACATTAACCATAGTTAATAAATAAAAGGTCATTGAGTAAATTAATAGCTAATTATAACAACATGGTGTGATTTGATACAGCGTATGTAATTTAAAACTGAAAATTGTATCAAACATGACGAGGGATCATATCCCTAATTTTGAATATATACCAACCTACAACCCGCCCAGGGTTCGCTACAGTTATTTTCTTCTAACCTACTCTCATATTTTTTTTTATTCTATTATATTTCTAAGTTTTCTTCGAGAAATGAAATATATCTTACTCACCAATATTGGACGCCATATATATCCACTTATATTCACTTCAACCCTTGGCAGTTTATACTGGCATATTAGACTGTAGAAAGAAAATATGGCTGCAACATTTGAACCATTGTAGAATTTTACTGAAATAAAAGTTACAAAAAAGTAGACAATTATCAGAAAATCATTTCATCATTTCACTAAAGCTTTTAACTATCGTTCGTCCCCTTTCTAGCCACTCTCCCAACGAAATCTACTTTAGATTCGTAAAGTGTCGAAGAAACTGAACTAACTTCTCTAGAACAACATCCTCAAATTTGTTCCTTCTTATTCGGTACCTAGTTTAAATAACCCATTAAAATAATAAGTTTCCTTCCTTTCAGTTTATAAATGTACTCCAATTACTAGAGAAAATAACAAAGTAGTATTAAAATGTACCGTTTTCATTGAACTTTTTGTTCTAAACAATAAACTATTCCCTGTTTAAAAGCTGAGGCAACATCTTCGAAACTTGTCTGAGTTTCAGAAATAACCATTAAAGATATTTCGACAACTCTTTACTTTTGAAGTACCTATTCTATTTTAAACTAGTTTTTTGTTTGAATATAACGATGGCAAGATAGAATAAATTGATGGATTAATTGATTGGATTGTTAATTTTGACCTTAGACTGAAGCTGATATCAGACGCTTCATCTGCTCATTTACTTATTTTTCAATAATTCGGTAGGGTACTAAAAGATGCCAATCCAACATCATAGGATCGGTTCACATATAAATTCATTTTTCACTTTTGATTCATTTTGTGTTCAGACCTTTCCTAAAAACAAATAATGAAGCGTCTGAGATAGTAAGTCGGTCTTTCTTTTTCCATTTGACTTTCCTGCGTTCTTTTAAACATTGTTTCACTGATCGAAAGAAAATGAGAGTTCGATACAAACCTACATCCTGAATTTCATTCGGATTTGGAGCACTGCCAAACGGTAAGGTTTTGTATAATGAGATCCGATTTTGTCTAAAAATAATGTTGTTTTTTTTTTCGACTGCCGTTCCTAAGAATTGAACCAATTTGTCGATATGTGTATATAACGTTTCAGAAACCGTTGAACCTACAATCGGTTTTTCAGTTTGTTTGGTACTAAAAGTGCTTCTACATTTATAGCTGAAAAGTACAAATTCACAATCTATCAATCGCCAGTCAACGCCGCAATCAGAACTTTTGCCGGTTCCTAAAAACATCACTTAATAAATAGCCTTTCACCCTTTTGTAGAGTTCTATTTAATTTTTGTCAGATTTAAAACAGCTATTTAATCTAGGGGCGTTAACAGGCCAATGAAATATATTAAGGAAGAAATTATAAAGGGGATATTTTCACGTCAAGTAAGGGTGTTTCCATACTAGTGCTTTCGCGGCCTAATTGTCTCCTGTGATACAGTTTTTCAACTGGTATGTACAGGATACGGGTGACTAAAGTTAAGTACTGTATTGAATTGCACAGGTTTGTTTAACCATAACTGCTGGCAAAATAATTGTTGCATTGTTTTTGGAGCAATCAATTAATATCATCATTCCCGGCCCAATCTAGTTCGCGGCCATTAAACAGCTAGACGACGAATTAATCAGTTTAGCTGTATGTGAATACAGGATGTGGATGACAAGTTACGAACTAGCTGCAGTCACTAGACGCGATTTACGCGGTTACTGTCGCGCATAAATCGCGCCGTGAATGCTGCAGTCGTTCGCTCGCGCGTCATAGAATGTTCTGTTTGAAAATGCCCTAAGTTCAGGGTAACAAAGCGAGCGTGTCAAGTAAGGCAATAAACCGTAATTTAAAGTTACCCCCGACTCCATAACGTTAAACGGTTGACATGGGAGTAGTATATTAATTTAATTACTTCGGTGACACTTTTAACTTCGTTTTCGCTAATTTTTGTGAGAATTTTTGTGAGAATTTTCCGGGAGTTTTTGCATTGGGATTTAGAGTTTATGGGTTTTTCGATTATTTAGTAATTAAGTTATTCTTTTGAATTTTTATTTGTCTTTATAAAATATAAGCTGTTTGCATATATGCAGAAAGTTAATATTAAGACAAAAACTATCAAGATTTTTTATGTACCCACTCGAATGGTGAACAGGTATTGCGGCTTAAGGCACGGCAAAGATTTTGTTTTTATTCCAGGTAAATAATTGCCTAAAAATCTGTAAAGAAATGCAGCGGTTCTCTACAAAATTCAACAGCTTTAATTCCTGAAAATCAAAAGAAATTAAGCAGCCAACACCTAACGAAGCAATGTATTCTGCCCTCTTTTCCTTTCTGAATGTGCTTGAAGAACTATGTCATGAGTCGGGATATGGAGTATCATGTACAAGCAAGTTACTTCGGCTTCAAAACTACGTGTATTCAACATTTCAGAGAGATCCGTTGAATAACAAATATTCTCTTCATATTTTCTCGTTGACTCTATTATTCAACCTGACGGGGTTTCCGGTCACTAACTAGATTTCAACAATATGTTTAGGGTTGTTTTCTAAAGTATCATTTATAAACAGGTTTTGATTTAGAATATGCAGAGCTTTAAGTAGTTGAAATGTTACGTGAATGTTTTTCCCAACGATATTGAGAACTAGCTCCACCCCGCGGTTTTACCCGCATAGTTTCGATCCCGTGGGAACATCGGGAGAAAAAAGTATCCTATGTGTTAATTCTGGTTATAAAATATTTGTGTGCCAAATTTCATCCAAATCCGTTTTGTAGTTTTTGTGTGAAAGAGTAACAAACATCCATCCATACAAACTTTCGCGTTTATAATATTAGTAGGATTACTCAGGGCCTCACTCAAGCACCAAGCTGACTGACCATCGATCACATTTTTGCTGTAGGTATTTGATGTAACAGTCCTTTGAATGCAAAATGACAGGTTATTGGAAACCCAAAAATACTATGAGTATATTTTAAAATATCGATCAAAGTTTGAATCGAGCTTCAAGCTACAACTACTGGAATTCAAACGTGAGCAACGGACTTAATAATCTTTAGTAGGTAATAATTATTTATGCCCAATAGGACCCACAGACAAGTTGCCTGACAGCCAAAATTTACGGACTAACGCACATACGTTTATCCAATTGTGTCGGACAGTTGCAATATCTGTGTGCGGTGTAGTTATAAATTAGTCTAAATTGAGACGGTACCTAGTGTCCAGGTGACATAATTCAATTAGATTGCTAGCCATTTATTAGGCTGCCCACCGACGGCTTGAGTAATGTGCTGCCCTCTCAGGGCGTTTACACACGAATTGCATTGCACTGAATTTTGACTGCAAAATGGGATCCGTTTTGTAGCTTCTTCGTTTTGTTTTAAGCTGGTATGGTAATTGAATTTTAATTGGACTCTTGCACTCTATTAAAGTCGCATTCTACCATTTGATGTAATTAAATTGCTAATGCTAATCTTTGAACAGCTTAAGGTACCTACTTGAATAGAAAATGTTTCAGGGCCATTGCCAAATATTTTTAAAGGAAATTAAAGTTTCCTTTTTCCTGACACATTGACACTTTGACGTCTATCGACGCCGTTAGTAACTTTTTAAAAGTTTATCAAATTAACGGAGGAAATACATTAAAATACAAAGCCTACCTACGAAAGAACAATTCATCGAAAAAAAATTGTTGTTTTTTAAATATAGTTCGTCTTTTTCTTTAGGAACAGCTATGACTTTCATAACATCAATGTATAAAACCTTTTCGTCCTTTTAAGTCTGTTTTTTCAAATATGAACCTGTTTGCTGCAATGTTTCAACGCAAAGCATGTTTAACAATTTTAGTTACCATTTATTGAACAGAATAGACTCATGAATACACATTAAGTTAAATCATTTAAAGTACGATGTTTATTTGTTTATTTTAGCATTCGATTAAACTGTTTGTCATATAGATTTTAGTTCTTCTTGAATAAGAAATTGCTTCCGGTATTAGGTACATAGTTTTGTGTATGCACTTTCTACTGCTAGCTGCAATAATGGAGACAATAAACGTTATTCTATTCTAACATAAAGTTACGTACCTAAATTAGGCTTATTTTACTATAAGTTTATTTTGTTTATTAAATTACTAGCAACCCACCTGTTTCGTACAGTGACAAAATATCGAGATTTCTTTTATTATCTATATGTAAGCTTAATATTAATGTATTTAGAAAAAACCTTCTGGAATAGATTCTCTAAATGATGGTGAAAACTGTATCAAAATCCTTTGCGTAGTTTAAATAAAAATTGTGGTCAGACAGACAAGAATTTAAAATACGTAGGTATATACACATATATAGTTATTTGAATGCAACGACTTGACTTATAGTAGGTGTTCATTATCTAAAGTCACTAGGTTTCACCCTTTTTCATTGAAATTAGTACCTACATTTTTATTTAGACTTGGGGATTACCTACGACAAACATGCACACCCATTTACCATCCCTTCAAGAAAAAGAGAGAAAGAAATACATTTATTTAGCACATACTAAAAGACACACAGTACACCAGAGACATACTTACATCAGATAAAAACAAATAAAAAACTGTAAAGTCCGATATAGTCCATTGATATTTTCTTAAAAATTGTAAAGCTTCTAACAAATGAACAATATTTTATTGTTTATTAAACAGGAAAATTCCTGATTGTACAATTGCAATAAATATTCACATCGCGTACTGCCGCCATTACTGGTAATAAAATGTTATTCTGAGCGCATTAAGTTCGGTTAACAACATTATTCATGAGTTTGGCAGACGGCAGCTACGCTTTAAATTACTATTAATTGAAAAATTTACAAATGCTTGCTAATGAATATAGTGCTAATCTATTAAATATTGGTGTATGTTTTCCGTCGTTTGTATTTTGAATGACAAATCGTTTTTTTATAGAAAAAGCACATTTTTAAGTTAGCTTGTTTGTCTACATTCTGGTGGATAGCAGAGCGTATATATTATGCTTAGGCTGTATTGCAGGACAGCAGTCAACAGTCAAGAAAAAAAAAAAACAACAACAACAGGCTCTAAAAAAAAAGTTATCGTAATTAACTTTTGGTTGATATTATCTCCTGATGTACAAATAGTGTTCGCAACAGCTGTAAGTACACTAGAAATAAATCGGCAAAGTGCCTGCCCGACTATGTACAATGAAGGGTTCTGTAGTTAGGATGAATTTATCCCAAAAATAAACTTAACATTGTAGTTGAAAAACATATACGTCACGGTCAATTCTCCAACTGCAAAATGTAAGTTAGCAATTACAAAAAAAAGTGATAATACTACCAATTAACGATTTTTTCTTTACTTGTGCTGTAAGACGCTTCTTGCTTAATTTCCCGATTCTAGATTAACGGAAAGTAAATCTAATCCCTATAGGTTGTGATTTATTTGCGAGTGTCAAAATATGTGCATAAAATGCCGTATTTTTTATTGCGTAGACTTAGAAACTTGATTTTTTTAGAGCTCTAAGGGATTGTAGACTACTTATTTGATATTCATTTCACTTGACTACACTTGATACCTTCACGCGTTCCTGAGAAAAAGGGTCTTGACAGACTGACAGAGAGGCGGACAACTCTCTTATTTTTAAGTAGACAGGAATAGACAAGATTTTGACGAGGTAAACCGTGCACTCTCTATAGTTACAGATTGGTTTACGTCAAATAACCTTGTTCTCAATGCCAAGAAAACAAAATGTGTAAAACCCCTTTTTTTTTTTGTGGATGGGAAATCATCAAATGACTCCTCCCGCTCTGGGTGGAGCAGAAGGGAGTGTCAGACTCTTACTGACTAAAACCCACCCGTGTTCCTTCCTTAGCCCTTTATGTACCAGGGCAGCGGTAACCCTTTCGGACGATCCCGCTACCCCGGCAGGCTTCGGCCCTGTCGGGCCCCGTCAACTATGCTGACATCTCTTTGAGGCGCACGTGGAACACATACGCGCCGTCCGGCACGGGCCTGGTCCTGATCGGACGGAGAGCTACCCATTGCTCTCCGCCCGCAGGCCCGCGCCTACGGTGGCCGGGAGTCGTCACGCGGCTCCCGACGCCCGGAGCGTCTCCCTCGGCGGCTGAGGCGTGAGGATCTCTACATCGCCCATCCCGCCACCTCCTTCGCTAGCATGACTGCTTCGCAGAAGGAGGTGACCGCCTCCCACTCCCTCTCGCCCCGGACCATGGCTTGCACCAGGGCCGAGCGCGAGAGGTCGCCGCCGCTGCCGATCGCCTCTACGAGGACACGGCGGTGCTCTGCCCAAGCGGGGCAGACCTCCACCGTATGCTCCACCGTGTCCTCTGAGCGATCCTCGCAGTGGTGACACCCGAGCGTCTCCTCCCGCCTGATTATGTGCAGGAACCTCCCGAAACATCCGTGTCCGTTGAGGACCTGCGTCAGGCGGTAGGTGAGAGCGCCGTGACGCCTCCCTAGCCACTCCTCAAAGAGGGGTCTTACCGCCGCTATCGTGGCGTGCCCTGCGCTGGGTTGCGATAGTCGCGCCTTCCATTCCACCATGAGACCGCGCCGGAGGTCCGTCCGCTCCGCAGCGATTTGCCGCGGGTGCAGAGTTTCCCCCCGACGTAGTGCCTCTGCGCGCCAGTCATACAGGCGCGCGAGGACTATCGCCTCCAGATCCCATGGTGGCAGTCCGGCAAGGAGGCTTGCTGCCTCGCCCGAGATCGTGCGGTACCCCCGGATTAGCCTTACGGCTACCACCTTTTGGGGCGCGTTCAGGTAGTGTGCGGCTCGAAGCCGCAGTGAACGCGCCCATACCGGGGCCCCATAAAGGGCCATGGACCGCACGACCCCCGCGTAAAGCCTCCGGCAGGAGGCGTTTGGCCCCCTAAGGTTGTGCAGGAGCCGCTTTAAGGCGGCCCCGGCCCGTTCCAGTTTGGGGGCCAAACGTCGGAAATGCTCGACGAAGTTCCACCGGCTGTCGAGGACGAGACCCAGGTATCTCATCGTATTCTCGACGCCGATGTGAAGCCCTCCTACCATCAGTTGGGATCCCGAAGGTGGCCCGTACCGAGGCCCATGAAAGGACATGGCCTCGGACTTGTGCAATGCCACCTCGAGACCCAACTGCCGGATCCTTTCCACGACTAGTAAAGTTCCCCTTACCGAAAGTTAGAAATCTAGGACCCAACATCGTTCTTGAACAGTAGATGCCAAACTTTAGTGGGGACCTCATATATCAAGTCTGGCAGGAAGGCTCAGTTCGGCTGCCTACGACTCGCCGTCAGGAAAGCAAGACAGTACACTGACGTTGATACAGCTTGTTTAGTCTATTTTATTTATTTATTTATTTATTTATTTTATTTTACCATTTATGTACACACATTTGTGTTTTAGTTATTTTTCCAGCGTTATGTCCTACGGTATTCTGCTGTGGGGCAAAGCCGCTGATATACAAAATAAATTTGTCCTTCAAAAACGAGCTGTTCGAGCAATTTACCAGCTAGGTGCCAGAGTTTCTCTAAGAGATTTTTTAAAGGATATTGGTATTTTCACGGTTGCATCACAATTCATCTTCGCCAGCATCTTATATATTAGGCAAAATTTACACTTGTACACCAAAAACAGTGATATTCACAGTGATATCACTAGAAACAAGGAAAACTATGTGCACCCTTTCACCGGCTTTATAAGGTTCATAACTCATTTGTTGGGCTTGGTATAACCTTTTATAACAAGATACCCTCTTCTTTGCTAGATTTGCCTTTTAATGCGTTTGAAGCTCAAGTAAAATCCAACCTTTGTTCAAAGGCATACCTACAGCTATTCCGTCAACGACTACTTACACGATAAGAATAGTTGGTCGCCCTGATTAACTCAAGAGAATGTTTATGTTCTTTCTCCAGAATTAGCTTACTAACTGAATTAGGTAATATGAGTTCATATAATTGTTTATTTTTATTTGACTGTATGAGTCAATTCAGTTTAATTTTATTTTAATGTAGGTATTATTGACATAATCTACTAATTTTAATGATTTTTAATGAGTAGGTTGCCATAAGTGGTTAGGTAGTTACCTCGACGATTGATCATATTATTGTTGCCTGAACCACCGGCAGCAAGTTCTGCATGCTCCCTTAGATGTCACTGCTTGCGGTAGCATCGGGGGTCGGGTTGCCTCCTTCCCTCAAGTATGGCAAGGGGGGTAATGACTGAAGCTTGTAAACGGGTGCTGCTTGTGGTGACTGGTCTTGCTGACCATGGTTTTATTGTTGTTATTAGTATTAACCTATTTATTTATTTTACTTCGATAGTCCTAGTTTATCATTTGTGATTTCAAGTGACAGCTATGTGAACAAAACCCAGCAATGCATAAATATGTAAGCTGTCACGCCCTTTATGCCTGTACACTAAAAACGGTGGTATTCGCAGTGTTAACACTAGAAATATGGACAAACTAC
The DNA here is from genome assembly GCA_947507525.1 of Apamea epomidion. Classification (NCBI taxonomy): domain Eukaryota; kingdom Metazoa; phylum Arthropoda; class Insecta; order Lepidoptera; family Noctuidae; genus Apamea; species Apamea epomidion. The sequence continues at coordinate 10,061,832 of OX382232.1, forward strand.
GTGCCCCCTTTCACCGGCTTCATAAGGTTCATAACTCATTTGTTGGGCTTGGTATAACCTTTTATAACAAGATACCCTCTTCTTTGCTAGACTTGCCTTATCATAGGTACCTAGTATTGTTTACAATCAAGTATTTTCTAACTGAACAGACAGCTGTGCTGCTGGAGAGTTTGTTGCGCCACTTCTTCTTCCCAGCGATAGCACTAGGAAGTGGTGAAGGGCGGGCGTTTTTGGGGGACTGTCTTTTGTAATTTTGATGTTCGAAAAGTACTGATTCTCAGCCTAATTTGAATAAATGACTTTTGAGTTGATTTGATTTTGAAGGGTCCCGTTTTTACATTTTGAGATACGGAACCCTAAAAAGGCGCCCTAATAAAACTGCGGCTTTAAAAATTGCGAATTGATTTATCGCAATCAATAAAGGATTCAGAAGAAAACCATAATTTCCAATAGCAAATACACTTGATTCCCAACAATGGAGGGACCCGATAAATGATCGGATTCCAGCGACGCGATCCCATTTCAAGGCTTTGCATTTAAATCAGAAGCACCGAGGATGCAGTTTCCATATTTTTCGGAAATACCAATGCGAAATCCTAACGTGTATTACGTTCTGATACCACTAACTTTAATGGATTTTGGGCCACAAGAACATAGTAACAAGATTTATTTTCATTGAAATGAGTTCACATTTTGTAGCTTTAGATGTCAGATAATTAAAGTTTGATTCTATTGAAAGATCATTAAGTTTTGATATGGTTTCTATAGACTGGAATATGAAACGGGTCTTGGTTGTGCTTGTAAACCTAATTAATTCGAAACAAAAGGCATAAAGCCAACTTGAAGGGAACAACATGAAATTCAATAGGTATAATATCTTGACTACCTATACGCCCTCATTAAAATAATCTTCTGTTCCGCTAAAAGTAACAAAAATCTTACCCTGGTAGTCTGATCAAATGTGTAATCAGTTAATCTGCTATCAAAATCGGGTTATAGGTAGTATGTATGTATGTAGGTATGTTGTGTTTAGTGGGCCGGAATGACAACAGCTAGGTAATCAATGACTTGGCGTCAGATGAAGGAAGCATATACAGATAGATTCACCTATGGATCCGGCAAGCCATCGAAACTTTCCTTAATCTTACAGGTTGGAATCATGATATATAATGCCGAAACGTGGACACTGACGGTCGGGCTGGCCCACAAATTCAAGGTTACTCAGCGTGCTATGGAGCGAGCTATGCTCGGAGTCTATTTGAAAGATAAAATCAGGAAAGAAATTATCTGAAAAAGAACCGGATTTACCGACATAGCTTGACTGTGGGCTGGCCATGTTTGTCGAAGAACCGATGGCGGGTGGAGCAGACGAGTCCTGGAGTGGAGACCGCGTATCGGCAAGCGTAGTGTGGGGCGCCCCCCAGCTAGATGGACGGAAGACCTAAAGAAGGTGGCTGGGACGGACTGAATGCGGAAGGCGGAGGACAGGGTGCTGTGGCGCAACCTGGGAGATTCCTATGTCTAGCAGTGGAGTGCAATAGGCTGAGTTGTTTGATTGACAGGTTGCAAAGCTTAACCTTTAATGACACGAAAGCCCGATGCCAGCTTCTTGCCTGTGGGTGGTATCATGGTTGGTTTGTTTCACCGCGCTTATCTCTGGAACTATCGGTCGGATTGGAAAAAAATTGTTTTCCTTTGATAGCCCAATAATTGACGAAGTTAAATAATCTATATTATTTAATTTAAAAAAAAATTTTTTCTTAGGAGTAAAAAGAAAAAAATGTCAGAAAGAATGCTAATCGAAAACGAAGTGATAGCGCAAGAAGGTGATGCGATGCGATGGAGTGGGTCAGGGGAGCATGAAGTTTCACGCGGACGAATTCGCAGGAGAAGCTGGTATCTACAATACAATTGAAACAACAAATGACTTGCAATGTTGTTTCAAGTTATGATATGCCACAGGCAATTAATGGCACTATGTAAATCAGGCTTAACTTTAGCAATACGACTAGAACATAAGCAAGTCCTTATACAATTTATTCCTAAAGAAGCTGCTTTCAACCAAGTTTGTCTAAAGGCAAAATTGCCAAAACAAAGGCAGACAAGTAATGTCGTCGTCAGTGTTTAATGCGGTCCACATCTCAACGGGCTCAGGTGTTCTGTCCGTCGTGGAACCATCAACAACTCCCCACTTTTACGAGAACATCATAACTTTACCAAAACGTGTGTTTTGAAGGCGAAAGATAACACACTGGTAACACCCGACGCTGCCCCGGGCGTCTTCATCGACCGATTGGCGAAAATGTGGCTAACAAGCGCGCGAAAATCGTATGATGTGTTGTAAGTCTGTTTTCGCCGCTCCAGGGTTGCCATTAATAAGCTCAGAAGGTATTATTGATTGCTAACTTATCGCACCTCATTACCGTAATCGTCGGGCTGTGAAGTTTTGTGCGAACAAGTTTACAAGTTATTGATGTGGAAGATTTCTGTTAAACTCAATTAAATAAATAATGTTTCTTTTTTAACAGGGATTACCTCTACCTACTTCGTCCTCTCCTGTTTGCCTTGCTTCTTGCTGTTATTTTGTTTTTCTTGTTGATAACGTAAGTTTATAAGCAAATGTAAGCATTTTCTTTTGTGAAGGTACATTTATAAAATATCACTAATTTTCAACTTCATGCCAATAATCTGTTCAACCTTTGAATTTTAAGGAAAACTAATGGTCTGCGTTATTTCATATCTAAAACTAATAACTTGTAGGTACTAATATTCTTATTTGCTTAGCCGACCTTTGCATCACCCACGGTGAAAACAAAAAGCCTCATGGCATTTAAACTAAGGAGGCGATAAGTCATCTAGAATATGTTCTACTGCAGAAAAAGGTGGCATTCGAAACGAGCAAGTCAATTGCATGTTGAATATGTTGATGATTTCAGGTCTCTGGGTCATTCCTCCTTCGTAAGTCAGCGGTATCATACATTTACTGAGTTACACGACATGGAAAAATTGCATCATACAGTCCGGCCGTCGAGAGAATGCGTTCCTGATACATATCAGTGCGACAATTCTAGTAGCTAATATAGATCAAATTTGCAAAATACGAAGCCGTTTGTACGAAACTGACATGTGTCAAGAACGCATTTCTAGTAGCTACTTAATAAAGATCAAATTTTCAAAACACGTATTCGTTAGTATGAAACTGACAGGTGTCAAAAACGCATTTTCTCGTCAGCCGCACTGTAACTAAAGTGCTCAAGGATCTTTTGGCGCTTGCATGAGACATCGACAGGGAGGCGCTGTTTATAAACATTTCTGAAATTGTATTGAAAGAACAAGATGACGATGACTTTCCGATTTTGGCCACGCGCCAAATAGATCCTTATATAGCTTTACTTTAGGTATAATTATGTATAACATTTTTACGACATAAAAAATGTTTGTTTTGTAAAACGCCCCGCTTGATACAAACAAGGCCAACGGCTGGAGAAAATGTTAATAATTTTATGACCTTTTTTTCGTGAAGTTTTTTTTGTTTGCTTTACATAAAATTTTAATCAGAGTTAAAATTCCTTTTGTGAGCTATGGTTTTACAAAAAACATATAACGGCAAGAATATCTTTCCTTGGCAAAATTATAATTTTATGAACAGTAGCTGCAGGCATTTTTGGAACATCGCTCTCCAATCAAATGTAAGGGCAGAATATCTGGGGTGCCAGGGCAGAAAACCTCCACGTGTGCCTGGGGACTGGAGTTCCCTTCTGGATACGTCCGGGGGGAAGACCAGTTTTCGGGCCGGTGCATCCTGGGGTGCGGGCAGCTATTTCTCAGTGGGATTTTTCCCAATGAGATCTCGCTGCCCGCATGCTAATGTTCTGCCAAGAGGAACGCTCCACACAAGCCGCTATGAGGAGCAGAGCGGCAACTGTGTGGAGTAAGAGCGGGCCTGGTGTGCACTTACCCTGCCGCCGGGCAGGCAGGAGGGGACAACCTCCCCCTCCTGCCACCGTTAATATCGTAGCCCCGAAGATTGTCAAGGTCATGTCTCTGACTTTTGACGGGGGTCGAGGGTCTTGGCTTAACCGCCCGGACCGCGAGGAAGATTAACCTCTATAAAAAATTCCCCAAACCTCCAAGCGGCGGCGCACCGTGAGGGAGGTAGTAAGCTTGGCTAATGGGTAGCTTGATTTAGTCGCTAGTGCGAACCACGCATTTTTTGAGCAGGTACACAAAGTTTTTACTCGTGGGAACTAACATGGAACATTTTTTAAAAAAACCAAAAAACCCAACGGAAGATGTGAGGAGTGATGCGGGGTCGGAGTCCGACACTGCATCGAGAGGAGCGAGCACGGGAGGCTCAGTGAGCCCTTGCCGTGACCAGGAGTCGGCCGCTGCTACGAGGAAGATCCATAGCAAGCGGCCAAGGTCATTGGACGGCCAGGGGTCGTCCTCTGACGGGGAGCTGGCTTCGGCCAGGAAGATCCCCACCAGTAGGCGGGGAGGAGCCCGAGAGCGAGGCATAGGGAGGGGGCTCACTGCTCGGGAGGCGGCGGAGAAAGCGGAGGAGCCCGCAAAGGAGGGGGGTTCTGGTCGCGGGGTCGTCGCCACCACCACCGTCGCCGCCACTGTCGCCGCCACCGCCACCGCCGCCGCCGCCGCTGCCACCACCGCCGCCGCCGCCGCCGCCGCCGCCGCCGCCACCACTGCCGATAGGGCCCGGGAGGGGGCTGAAATGGAGGAGTAATAACTCCTCCACTACGCCTTCTCCAGGCGAACATCAACCACTGCGCCTGCGCTCAGGACCTGTTGCTCCAGAGCATGGCGCAGTGGTCGATTAACATCGCCGTGGTCGCTGAGCCGTACTTTGTCCCGCCCAGGGATGACTGGGTGGAGGACCTGAACGGCTCAGTGGCCATAATTTCGTCGGCCGCCGCCGGTACCCCGTCCCTCGAAGGTGTCACGAGGGGACAGGGGTGCGTAGCAGCACGGTTCGGAGAGATTGTAGTAGTGGAAGTATACTTCTCTCCGAGCCGAACTCTCGCCGAGTTCCAGAACTCTTTAACAGAGTTGAGTGTCGTCGTCGCCAGAAACCACGCCTTCTCTGTGCTAGTGCTCGGGGACTTCAACGCCAAGAATTTGGCCTGGGGTTCCCGTTGCACGGATGTGCGGGGCAGGATGGTGGAGGACTGGGCTCTGGAAACAGGCCTGGTCGTCCTAAATCGGGGTTCTGTTCCTACGTGTGTGCGGATGCGGGGCGAGTCGGTGGTGGACATCTCGTTCGCCAGCCCCGCTCTGTCACAGCGTGTCATTGACTGGCGCGTCATGGAGGAGGTGGAGACCTACTCCGATCATCGGTATATCCGGTTTGAGGTCTCCACCCAGACCTCTAGCGCGCTGGTCCAACAGGCCCCAAGTGGTCCGCGGTGGGCGCTGAAGCAGCTGGACCGGGAGCTTCTCCTGGAAGCCTCGATCGTGCAGGCCTGGGTGTTTTCACCGGACAGGCCTGCTGATATTGACGATGAGGTGGAGTGGTTCCGGGAGGCCATGTCCGAGATCTGTGACGTGGCAATGCCCCGAGTCCGGCCAGGATGCGCCCGACGTCAGGTGTACTGGTGGTCGCAGGAGGTTGGGGCGCTACGCAAGGCGTGCGTCGACGCGCGACACCGGTACACCAGGCACCGCAGGCTCCGCATCCGCCCTCCGGATGCGGAAGCCACAGAGGTGGAGCTATATGAGGGGTACAGAGCGGCGAAGACCGCCCTCCAACAGGCTGTTCAGCGGGCCAAGGATATGGCCCGCGAGGAGATGCTGGAGACTCTGAACAGAGATCCATGGGGGCGCCCCTACAGAATGGTGCGGAATAAACTCCGCACATGGGCCCCCCCGCTGACGCAGAGTCTCCGCCCACAGCTGGTGGAGGAGGTGGTGAGCGCTCTGTTCCCTTCACGGGGGGAGCATACTCCCCCGCCTATGGCTCCGCCACTTGCGGTGCCCGAAGCGGACCACGCGGACGACGACGACGACACCCCTGAAGTGACCGGGGTAGATCTGAGAGCGGCGGTAGGCAGGCTGAAGGCCAAAAATACCGCCCCGGGACCCGACGGCTTGCCGGGTAAAGCCTGGGTCCTGGCCTCGAGGGCTCTCGGGCCTCGACTGGAGGCGCTCTTAAGCGCATGCATGGAGAGAGGCCAGTTTCCACTCCGTTGGAAGACGGGGAAGCTGGTCCTCATTCAGAAGCCAGGGCGCCCTGCGGACTCTCCGTCCGCATACCGGCCCATAGTGCTGCTCGACGAGGTCGGCAAGCTCTTTGAGAGAGTGATTGCGGGCCGCCTCGTCGGGCACCTGGTGAGGACGGGGCCGGATCTTGCGGAGTGCCAGTTTGGCTTCCGCAAGGGGCGCTCGACGGTGGACGCCATCATGCGCGTGAGAGCCCTCACGACGGGGGACGCGGTGTCCCGGGGTGGGGTGGTCGTGGCGGTGTCACTCGACATCGCCAACGCGTTCAACACCCTGCCCTGGAGCTGCATAGGGGAGGCACTCCGGTATCACCGGGTGCCGACTTACCTCCGTCGAATAGTCGGGGCGTATTTGACGGACAGAGCCGTCATCTACCCCGGTCGCGACGGGAACTGGAACCGGCGAGAGATGTCGTGCGGTGTCCCACAGGGATCGGTTCTGGGGCCGCTCCTGTGGGACATCGGTTACGACTGGGTGCTGCGGGCCGACCTCCCTGATGGCGTCAGCGTAGTTTGCTACGCTGACGACACGCTGGTCCTGGCGCAGGGGAGGTCGCATCAGGCGGCGGCCGACGCGATGACACGCGGGGTTGCGATAGTCGTGGAAAGGATCCGGCAGTTGGGTCTCGAGGTGGCATTGCACAAGTCCGAGGCCATGTCTTTTCATGGGCCCCGGTACGGGCCACCTTCGGGATCCCAACTGATGGTAGGAGGGGTTCACATCGGCGTCGAGACAACGATGAGATACCTCTTTGAGGAGTGGCTAGAGAGGCGTCACGGCGCTCTCACCTACCGCCTGACGCAGGTCCTCTCCGGACACGGATGTTTCGGGAGGTTCCTGCACATCATCAGGCGGGAGGAGACGCCCGGGTGTCACCACTGCGAGGATCGCCCAGAGGACACGGTGGAGCATACGGTGGAGGTCTGCCCCGCTTGGGCAGAGCACCGCCGTGTCCTCGTAGAGGCGATCGGCAGCGGCGGCGACCTCTCGCGCCCGGCCCTGGTGCAAGCCATGGTCCGGGGCGAGAGGGAGTGGGAGGCGGTCACCTCCTTCTGCGAAGCAGTCATGCTAGCGAAGGAGGTGGCGGGATGGGCGAGGGAAAGATCCTCACGCCTCAGCCGCCGAGGGAGACGCTCCGGGCGTCGGGAGCCGCGTGACGACTCCCGGCCACCGTAGGCGCGGGCCTGCGGGCGGAGAGCAATGGGTAGCTCTCCGTCCGATCAGGACCAGGCCCGTGCCGGACGGCGTGTATGTGTTCCACGCGCGCCTCAAAGAGATGTCAGCGTAGTTGACGGGGCCCGACAGGGCCGAAGCCTGCCGGGGTAGCGGGATTGTCCGAAAGGGTTACCGCTGCCCTGGTACGTAAAGGGCTAAGGAAGGAACACGGGTGGGTTTTAGTCAGTAAGAGTCTGACACTCCCTTCTGCTCCACCCAGAGCGGGAGGAGTCATTTGATGATTTCCCATCCACAAAAAAAAAAAAAAAAAAAAGGGCAGAATATCTAATTTAAATACTTATTTATGGAGCTGATAGAAGTTTTCCCTGCCAACGATGGATTATTGTTAACTCGCGGCGGAGAATAGCTCACCCCTTCCAATACGTGAGTGTCATGGAAGGGAAGTACGTCAAACGGACCGGCAGAAGTAGAGAGTAATCCACTACGCTGGGCTTAATGCGAATTGATGGATGTCACATATCTTCGAGTTTTAGGTTCTCGGACATGCCGGTTTCCTCACTATATTTTCCTTCAGCGTTTTGAACAGTGGTGATGAAATAATTTACACAAAGTAAAGCTGGACTGGGTTTTAACCTACGACCTACAACTCGTAATTCGTGGCAGGTACTACTGGGCCACTACTTTTCTGCTCTCTAAACAAATGCATAAATATATCTGAGGGGCAATTCTCGTAATTTTAAGACCGTTTACAGTCTGATCTCTGTCAAAAATACTTCTAATTTCCCTACATTTTGACAAGTTTTTGACAATTGTTTGTCGCTGAGATGAGACTGCGACTAGATTTTGAACGTTTTAAATTACGAGAAATGGCCTTCAGGTTGCAAAACATGCTGATTATGAAAGCCCCCTTCAACTTTCTTTTAGAAGGGCAATGTTCCTGATTTAGGTAAAGTCAGGGAAGTTAATAGTTTAGTAAATTGAGTACTGACTTAAATTACCTGTAAATTCAAATCACAACTGTTATTCTATGACAGTTGTATGACAAGGCTATAACATGGTAAATTACCGTATTGTGGCAACTTAATTTTCCTGAATGTACGTATGTTTACGAGCTAATTTAGAACGAAGGATGAATAAAACATAGCCCTTATAATAAGTTTTTTGAACCTCAGTGATGTACCAATTAATCAGCGTTGGTGAGTCATTCAGATAACGATAAAATGAATTGAGGTTTTACGAAATCCTCGCGATTCGTTGAGCGCTTTGAGGTCGTTCGTTTTTAATTTTATTGCTGACGCTGTTCTGTTATCACAGGAGTGATGTTTACATTTATTTGTTCTGTATTTTTTTGTGTGCAATGTATATTTTCAGAGGACGGTACATTGAGTTTCGGATTTTGTAATGAAAACAGACTACTCTTTTTGGCTACTCTTTCAGGATAAATACCTATTCAAACATAAACTCATCCTAAACTACATTTGTTATTTATTTACGATTGTGAATGTGGTTTTCCAAGTCGCCTAAATTATGTACACGTCAAGATATAAAGGGTCCTTTTAGCAGCAAATTTTTAGACTCAGCAATTTGATCGTTTGGGCCACAAGCGCTCGCAGCATAGTCCCTTGCGTATCCTTCCACAAAAGTTGGGTATAGTTTAATTTTACGTACCCTCTCCCGTCAGTGTGTTTCGGACCAACTTTGTAATAAATGCTCCTTGTTTTTCTGCCAGCTGTCGAAGCTGAGCGTGCAAGGCAACACCTGAGCCCGGTTACCTTATCAAACGTATGTATGAATAAATCAAACGTAGAGTGAAGCTCGCTCGATCTACACTGTGTTTTACCTTACATGTCTATTTTGGTAAACAAATACAGTACGAATTAAAGAGTTTCTGCTTCAATTAATTTTTTATTTTTAAATGAAGAAAGGCGGTATGAATCATGTTAGAAAATGATTCAAAAACACATTAGTTTTTTCTAAATGTAAATATCATTCGGTCATTTGTTTACTTGTCTATTTATAGTTTATAGTGTCTTTTTGTTTACTTGTCTGATACAAGTAAACAAAAACACGCTATAAATAGATTGATAGGAAGGTTCAATACAAACAACGGGTGGGAAGCTCACTTATCTTAGGTACAAGGTTTTTTAATTTTACTAAAGTTCTTCCATTATCAAGTCTGTTTTAACTTACAACTTTACTATCTGTTTTTCATTTCAAGAAAAGCACTTTGTTTCAAACGTACTAAAGCTACATTAATAATAAATCAAACGTTTTTCATCCTTATTCTAAACTTGAAGGTCGATCCTTAAGTTGAAACGTTGCCGTCGGGGAGATTTCACTTGTTTTTTCGCTGACTATGATTAAATCAAGAAAGGGTTCTGAACCTGACTCATGTATGTAAATATTATCATAGCTTTGAATTCCAACAAATTCAATATACCTCAGTCAATACATGATTTTAAGTTATATTCCCACATCACTCCTTCTAAAATTTATTATGTCAATTTATACTAAATTCAAGGTAAGTACTCAACTTATTAATGGCGTTTGTTTCTCGATAGCATTTAATAGACTGAAGTGGATTGAGACTAAAGGGGCATTCGCTTTAGAGTTGGCCAATGCAGACTGATAACAAATAAATGTTGAATCATGATGAAATAGTCTAAAATCTACATCTATCTGTTCCAAAAGTAACGCGAATGAAAATGTAAATAAACCCTGCTGTGTTTACATTCTTACGCAATCACTCACTACAGGGAATTAGGAACACATTCATTTGCACTTATTTAGAAGGTTTAAATTGTATGTCTCACCACTTTTTCAACAAACATTGTTTGAATAACATTATTAAATTGTAATTAAAAAATGTTTACCTGAAAATCAAGTTTATGAAATTAACTCAATTGCCATATCAAATAATCAAATCAAAGCATTCATTTTGCAATTGGCATCCACAGACTGTTGTAAGTTTTCTGATCAATTTGTTTACATTATGATATATTTGGAACAAACCAACCATACACGAATGTGAGTACAATAAAATCATTTGAATTTTAATAAAAAAACCTTCAAAATACCAAAGAGCGTAAAATTAAAGACCTTGTCAGCACAGTCCGACAAAATCAGACAGTTCTTTAACTCAAGGATAAACGCGTTAAGTAAACGAAATTAAAACGCGAGCTCGAGTGTGTAATGCTTCAGTCCTGAAATGCATCTGAAATGTACTTACACAGTAGCTCTGAGTTAGTCCTTTCTGAGGGAGTTAGTCGCATCGCGTAAGAGAATAATTAAATGAGGCTTACTAAATAGACACACACGTGCTTTTTCCCATGAACTTAGTGCTAAGATAATGTACCTACCTACCAGCATTAGGTACTCTAGTCACCTGTTCGACAACTCCTACAGCTATAGTGCTATTGTGAAAAAATTACACCGCCAAACCTAAGGTGAAATGAGTTTGAAGTGAGCTATCAATAGTTTGGATTACAATTCACTTCAAGCTCACTTCACCTTTTCACGGTGAGATTTTTGTGAGATTTTAGCAGATTAGACCGACTGAACTTAGATGATGTAACAATGTTCTATTTTTAACCAACTTCCGAATAATGAAAATAAGTTTTGCACGTGTTTTTTATTTTGTTAATCGATTTTTCTGCTTTTATTTATGCCTTTTTTCGCAGAAAAGTTCTAGCGCTTTCTATGAATAGTCTGGAACAGCGCTGATATTAACAGTACACAGAGTATAAAATCATAAGTATATCGAAGTTACTATTGTGAGTCTATACCTACATATTCCTGTAAGCCCTCTACAAGGAGCCTTTGGGAAGAATAGGACCAATTCTTCGACGGAAGGCAGTCGGTACACGTCTGGCGTTATAAATCCCTGGCTACGCCTGGGTTCACCTTGCTTAACTTCAAATGCCTATTGTGGAGCAAATCCCGACCTTAAGTAAGGTACTGTTTTAAGTCACATTTCATTTACATTGTTTTGCTTCAGATCATTATAATAAACCTTTTTCGCCGTCGGTTGGCTTTTCCTAAATATAGTTTTCTAACAGATTTAAAAAAAGAATGAGGTTTCAATAATTCGGGTGTTTATATATTTTTTTTATTTATGTTCGGGCATAACTCCGTCATTTATTTGAAAAATTCGGTGTCAAAATAAGAAAATGCAGGATCGAACGACATCGACCTTCGAAATCAAAATTATTTTTCACTTTGTAGTGTTTTTCTTTGGAAGTCAATTGTGTTTTTTTTTTGTAAAAAAGTTGGATGATATCTAAATGAATGAAACCGAACAAACCCTTTATTTTAATAGTGGATAATATCATACAAAGAAAAAACTTTGCTCAAATCGTCTAATGACTCAATTAATCGTATGAAATATGTAGCATAATTCCTAATCGTACGGCCACTACAACATTTCGTAAACCTTTTTAAGAATATCGAGTGCTACCACGAGTTTATTATGTTGGTTCTTAGGAGTGAGGATAACAATGTATGGTTCCGGAAAAATGTCCTTTGTATTATATATGTAGCTTATATCGTGAAAGAGGCCTCTATTCCAAAATTATTTTCCTGTTCCTAGAAAAACTATAGAGATTATTTCAATAGAAAAAGGTTTATGACAAATTAGATTGAAGTTTAAGCAGTACATACGAACATGCGAAAGAAATAGATGTGTATGTATCTCACATAATACATAAAAAGATAAGTACGTACCCGCTACCATCAGCTTCATTCGCGAACAAACTCCTAACCCGCGTTAGACCCACCGCGAGTGGTTGACGTAAAAAAAAACCCTTCTTAGTACACCTCCACAATGTATCACATTTATTATTTTTTTCTTTATTTCAAGGTTTTTAAGGTTCCTTCAGCTAATAATTAGGTATCTGATAGTCAGTAAAGTGTAGTCAGCCACAGAACTGTTTTGTTTTAGATATGATAAAAAAAATCTTTCATAGTAACCTCTACATTACACTCTCTACGGATTTTTTTTATAAATACCTTCTATAAAAAAAATGTATTTATGCATCATTTTAAATCTCTAGAAACATTAAAGATCATTCATTCACTGACAACAACCATTCACTTACATAAAAGAATGCAAAAATAACTCTAAAATTAAACAGACTAATTAAAAGTTTTCAATGCACGTACTATTCACATTCAATTATCCCCCAACTCAGAGACAGGTCGCGAAATGTAAAGGTCACTTTACAAGTCTCCATGAAAATTTAACTTGTTCAAGAGTGCTACGACCTGAGAGGGCTTTTTGTTGGAGAAATTATTTAATTACCCTTCGTACCCGAGTGAATATGGACTAACAGGGACTAACAAAGCCTCTTTGGGCTTGGAGCAGTTTAAATGTTAATTCTTCATGCTCTGTAATGCGGTGTATTGTCTGTGTTGTTCATGCATTTAATGTTATTGTTGCCGTTTCTCGGACTACGGTTGTTTCTCTGAATTTGAAGAGTGTTTAAGATTTTATTTTTGCGTTTTTGTATTTTTTTTTCTTTTTTATAAATACTAGTTACCTAACCGATCTAGACATTACGAATCTTTCGGTTTGTTTTACAACAAATCTTTCGCTAAAACATTTATATCCCGGATCCAAAATACAGGATATAATGGATATCGAAGCGCAAATTATTACCATGAATTCAGTACATCATTCTAGTCCACCAATGTTAAAAAAAATTGTCAGGCTGTTTAAAAAAAACTAAAGTAAGGTTTTATACTTTTTAAGGCGCAGTCGATTTGTTTTTTAATAACCGACGAACAATTTCTACCCTGGGGGTCCAGAACCACGTGCCGACTTCATGGTAACAGCTTGCGCACCGTGTATAAAAAGAATGGTAGCTATCCCTAGTAAAGTTACATTTTCAGTGTGGGCAACTCTTCACGAAAACCCAATTTTGTCCTCAAACTAATTCCAGGCGTATTAAGATTTATACGGACAATATAATTTGATTAAGAATAATTAAGGTTCTTTGTTACGGTGTCGTCGACAGTCCTACAATACCTATAGTTTCCTTTTGATGTAGATTTGTGTAATTGTCAAAGACTTCGCTGAGATGTCTTGGTTTTGAAGGAGGATAAATCTAATCCGGAAAATCGTTTGATGAAGCGACAAAATCAACTATTTATTAAATTACCGAGAAATTATCTATTATTTTTTCTATGAAGGCCATTAAGACGTTAAAAGCTTAGGACAAAATGGTTTAGTTGTACTCGTAGGTAATAAGAATTGTTATTAATTCATTAAGATTGCTATCTTTGAGTGAACAATGTAATATTTCCTTTTTGTGGAAAAACTAAATTATTTTAGTCGTAACTATTTTTTTGGTATTTCGACTCGTTTTGTCTAAAGATAAACTACTGAAGAGTATAGATTTCGAGTGAGGATATTTTTAGCATGTAACTTGTGTAACACGATACTAGGACGGGTCACATGTGATTTAGTTGTACGTAAAAATAATGTAGTTCAATTTTACAACTTATAAGTAACTTATGAGTAGGTACAGACAAATGAGTCTTTTTAACTTGAGATTGTAGTTACACTTTGAGTGATTATCTAATATATAAAAATCAATGTTTGTTTGTTCGTATTTTATGCGCTGCCATACCGTATCCGATTGCCATAATACTTTGTCAACTTGCTAGCACTTGCGCGAAGATTATAGGCAAAATAAAAAATGAAATTCACGCGTATGAAGTCGCGGACAGAAGTTAGTTTTTAATAAAAAAGGGATTTTCAAAGATTTACTATGTCATATTATAATGAAGTAGGAGAAATTCAAAAGAGTCTACAAACCAAATGCCGCACACGGCGACGTAAGTATTCAAAAACCTTTAATTTTCTAGACTAGAAAATATTACACGAAATCTTTGTGCTTCACTATTTAACATGTTAATTGGCCATCCATTTTTAGACTGCGACGCTTGTGCATTTTTCATTATAAAAGCAAAAACGTTTGCATAATCACGTTGCTATTAAAAAGCGTCACTTTGAAATGTTTTCTCGCTAAAGTTGTGTAAATCAACATTTTTATAAGAAAAAAGAAAAATATAAGGTTTTAACTAAACAAATTGCATTGAAGTCTTATTAAAATGTGTAAAACTTCTCAGGATTTTGCTTTCATACAATTTTATAAAATGCAAACTTTGCTAATAGTATTTTCATTTAAGCAGATTTTCTCCTTTTGACGAAAATTGCAATTTTGGTAAGTCTTTTTAATTTTTAAACGTATAACATAACACATATAATTTAAATACAATGTAGTAGGTATCATGGAGCTATTTTGAACTTCAAAGTTTAAAAAAACTAGCTGCGCCCCGCGGTTTTACCCGCATAAGTATCTATTCCGTGGGAATATCGGAATAAAAAGTATCCTATGTGTTAATTCTCGTTCCAGATTATCTGTGTGCCAAATTTCATCCAAATCCGTTCAGTAGTTTTTGTGTGAAAGAGTAACCAACATCCATCCAACCATCCATCCATACAAACTTTTGCATTTATAATATTAGTAGAGGATCATGAAGGTCACAGGAATTTTAACCTTGTAATTAGGACTCTTTCGCAGAAATTAACTTACTAAGCTTTTCAAACTCATGATTGAAATCTTGTGTATGCGTTTCCTAGAACATTCCGTATTGTAAGTAGTTTCAGACTAAAATTAAAGATATCATACGCTATAATATCAAAAAAAATAGATAAAAGAAAAAAAGTTTTGATCGCAAAAAAATATATTCCATCCCGACACGTTATTTTCTTCGTTTAATTTCAAGGTCGAATAACATAAGGACATCGGCAGATACCTAAGTACTTAGACCCTATGTACACACGTTTTTCTTGCCGTGAAAAACGTTGATTTATTCGCCATGATCGTGGATATTTGCCAGTCGCTACGGAGAAGCCCGAAAGTCTGACAACCAGTCTTACCAAGGGGTATCGTATTACCCAGTAACAGAGTTGTGAAGGTCAGATAGGCAGTCGCTTTATGTAAAATACTGGTATTCAGCTGCATCTGGTTAGACTGGAAGCCGACCTCAACATGGTTGGGAAATGGCTAGGCAGGTGATGATGAAGCACGGTCGTCAGTGTTGTATAGATCTCTATGGAAGCTCGTTGACAGACACGTTCTTCTACGGTGCGGTTTATACGCCGTACCGTAAAGAAACCGTGTCGTGTACAAAGGGCCTTTCAGTACTTACCCATATTATGAGAGTTGAAAATTGAGTAGATGGGTTGTGTCTACGATGAATAAACTTTTATGTTATGTAGATTACATTTAACTCGGCGCTGTGTGATCAAAGGTCGTAAGTGACATAACAGGATTCTGTTATAACGATGTGTTACATGTATTTGCATGTTTATTATTCAGTAACTTGACATGAAATCCAGTTTGTAGTATCATTTATAAGGTGTTAAGGACATCGACGCGCAACCTGTTATCGTTATATGTGGATTCAGTATACGATTCTGGACCCCGCTGCGTTGAAATTTTTCGTCGGTTACTAACACAATATTATCTATATAAATAATGTCACATATCATTTTAGCTTAATCCAAAGACAAAAACAAAGTTTTTTTTGTTAAACATAGATGTATAAACTGCGTTGACGATATCGTCCAAGTCGCGAGAAACACCTGGATGAGAGACGCACAGAACTGGGAAGTTTGGCAGAAGAACGGGGCGGTTGATACCCAGCAATGGGTGATTCCGGGCTGAAATGATGATGATGACGAGGTGTATAAATTACCCATATTTAAAGGTTTTGTACATAAAATAAGTGTAGGTATCTCTATATTTTGCTGTTAACGCGTACAAATATCAATTAGGTATAAAAAAAAAAAAAAAAAAAATCGGCAAGCGTGGAGTGGGACGCCCCCCAGCTAGATGGACTGGCAACCTTAAAAAAGTGGTGGATAGACTGGATGAGGAAAGAGGACAGGGTGCATTGGTGCAGCCTGGGAGAGGCCTTTGTCCAGCAATGGACTGCGATAGACTGAGTTGATTGGTATAACATTATAATTTAGTAACAAAACTAAATTTGTATTCAAATAAACATTAGAAGCTATAAACCGGCCTATTATATTGTTCCCACTTCCCACTGCTGGGGTCCCATGCCTCGTCTCGGCAACAGAAAGATTCCTATCATCTTACGAAAGCTGTAATACCGTAAAATCCTGAAAGTATTACCTTCACAATAACGTCAGCAGAATGTTCTAAAATCTAAAGTCAGGAGCGAAGATATCCCGTTCCAAGATTTAGAACAGCAATAATCGTTTGTCAGACCCTGCACACATTTCAGCTACGGATTTATGATTTTATTTATCGTGAAGCGGTAAACCTAATACCTATCTACTTTGGTATAGGTAGGTACCGGTACATAATGGCTGGTTATTACTCTGGTTCCTATTTATTTGGCTTTGTTTTTAGGTCAATTTGAATGTAAGATAATTTTCAAGTTAAGGAACAACAAACTGAATATCACACTTAATAAAGTTCAAATTCCATTGCAACCAAAAACTTATTAGGACCATTTGTAAATGGTCACTGAAAAATCAACTTAGATTAACATTATACTGAAGTAGATAAGAATTTTTAATTTACTAAAGTAAATTAGAATTGAATAAGTGTATTACACTGCTATAGATACACTGTTTATGTATGACCATGCAAACTTTTTATACCCCAAAGTTGGTCTCATATAAATTTGGAAAAAAAAACCCAACCCTAAGGGTGGGAAAATGGGGTGCCAGGGCAGAAAACCTCCACGTGTGCCTGGGGACTGGAGTTCCCTTCTGGATACGTCCGGGGGGAAGACCAGTTTTCGGGCCGGTGCATCCTGGGGTGCGGGCAGCTATTTCTCATTGGGATTATTTCCCAATGAGATCTCGCTGCCTGCATGCTAATGTTCTGCCAAGAGGAACGCTCCACACATGTCGCTATGAGGAGCAGAGCGGCAACTGTGTGGAGTAAGAGCGGGCCTGGTGTGCACTTACCCTGCCGCCGGGCAGGCAGGAGGGGTTACCCCCCCCCCCCCCCCTTCTGCCACCGTTAATATCGTAGCCCCGAAGATTGTCAAGGTCATGTCTCTGACTTGTGACGGGGGTCGAGGGTCTTGGCTTAACCGCCCGGACCGCGAGGAAGATTAACCTCTATAAAAAATTCCCCAAACCTCCAAGCGGGAGGGAGGTAGTAAGCTTGGCTAATGGGTAGCTTGATTTAGTCGCTAGTGCGAACCACGTAATTTTGAGCCAGTACAAAAAGTTTTTTACTCGTGGGAACAAACATGGATACACTTCTTAAAAAACAAAACCCAACAGACGAAGGGAGGAGTGATGCGGTGTCGGAGTCCGATGCTGCATCTGGAGGAGCGAGCACGGGAGGCTCAGTGAGCCCTCGCCGTGACCAGAAGACGGCCGCTGCTAAAAGAAAGGTGCAGAGCAAGCGGCCAAGGTCAGTGGACGGCCTGGGGTCGTCCTCTGACGGCGAGCTGGCCTAGCCAGAAATATCCCCACAAGTAGGCGGGGAGGAGCCCGAGAGCGAGGCATAGGGAGGGGGCTCACTGCTCGGGAGGCCGTAGAAAAAGCGGAGCAGCCTGCAAAAAAGGAGGAGGGGACCGGTCGCGCGGTCGAATCGGGGCCCTCAAGCGACGAGGCGACTGAGGTAGGTGGCCCTGAAGCGGACCGCATAAAGAGGTTTGCGGCGGTCGTGGAGGCCGCGATCCGGGACGTGGCCCTGAAGAAGTTGCAAACTTCGAAAAACAGGGCCATAGTCTCGGCAAACCAAACTGCAACCTGAGGGGGCCAAACGCCTCCTGCCGGAGGCTTTACGCGGGGGTCGTGCGTTCCATGGCCCTATACGGGGCCCCGGTGTGGGCGCGTTCACTGCGGCTGCGAGCCGCACACTACCTGAACGTGCCCCAAAAGGTGGTAGCCGTAAGGCTAATCCGGGGGTACCGCACGATCTCGGGCGAGGCAGCAAGCCTCCTTGCCGGACTGCCACCATGGGATCTGGAGGCGATAGTCCTCGCGCGCCTGTATGACTGGCGCGCGGAGGCACTACGTCGGGGGAAAACTCCGCACCCGCGGCAAATCGCGGCGGAGCGGACGGACCTCCGGCGCGGTCTCATGGTGGAATGGAAGGCGCGACTATCGTAACCCAGCGCAGGGCACGCCACGATACCGGCGGTAAGACCCCTCTTTGAGGAGTGGCTAGAGAGGCGTCACGGCGTTCTCACCTACCGCCTGACGCAGGTCCTCTCCGGTCACGGATGTTTAGGGAGGTTCCTGCACATCATCAGGCGGGAGGAGACGCCCGGGTGTCACCACTGCGAGGATCGCCCACGGACACGGTGGACACGGACACGGAGGACACGGTGGAGCATACGGTGGAGGTCTGCCCCGCTTGGGCAGAGCACCGCCGTGTCCTCGTAGAGGCGATCGGCAGCGGCGGTGACCTCTCGCGTCCGGCCCTGGTTCAAGCCATGGTCCGGGGCGAGAGGGAGTGGGAGGCGGTCACCTCCTTCTGCGAAGTAGTCATGCTAGCGAAGGAGGTGGCGGGATGGGCGAGGGAGAGATCCTCACGCCTCAGCCGCCGAGGGAGACGCTCCGGGCGTCGGGAGCCGCGTGACGACTCCCGGCCACCGTAGGCGCGGGCCTGCGGGCGGAGAGCAATGGGTAGCTCTCCGTCCGATCAGGACCAGGCCCGTGCCGGATGGCACGTATATGTTCCACGCGCGCCTCAGAGAGATGTCAGCGTAGTTGACGGGGCCCGATAGGGCCGAAGCCTGCCGGGGTAGCGGGATCGTCCGAAAGGGTTACCGCTGCCCTGGTACATAAAGGGCTAAGGAAGGAACACGGGTGGGTTTTAGTCAGTAAGAGTCTGACACTCCCTTCTGCTTCACCCAGAGCGGGAGGGGTCATTTGATGATTTCCCATCCTCAAAAAAAAAAAAAAAAGGTTGGGAAAATAGGGGTGATTTATTGTTCACTCACAGATTTGAATGCTGAGTTGTGTATTATTATTCTACTCAGTGCCACATTTGCCTGCCCTTTGGCAGACAATTACTAGATTATAGCCACAAAAAAAAAAAAAAAACTTTTGCAACAAAAATATTAAACCGCCGAAAATTCCGAAAAGCAAAAAATAATAAACCTTTTTTTTAACCTTAATAACTAAGTTCTTAAACTAATGTAAGTATACCTAAATAATTTTGAGTAGGCGCTGTTTAAATTTAAGGCAATTTTGTGATCTTTGTTTATTGATTGTTTGGCGACGACTCAAAATTAGTTAGGTATACTTACATTAGTTTAAGAACTTAGTTATTAAGGTTAAATAAAAAAGGTTTATTATTTTTTGCTTTTCTGTTTTTTCGGCGGTTTAATATTTTTGTTTAAATTTTTTTTTTAAATGGTATTCGACTGCCTGGAAAACGCAAGGAGCCCGGCGCGGGCGTTGATGAAAAGATATGCGTGCGGCTTTGCTTGCAGAATTGACTTGAGCGTTTCTTCAGAAGAAAACAATGCATGTAAATAAATCCGTACAAACTTCCATCCATACATATTGAAGAACCGTTGCTTAAAGATTGCAGACGGATACAGCATGAAAAAAAAATGCCTATACTTTGCACTAACTATGCAAGTAGCTTGCATAATTGCGTTCTTTGGTACCTATAAGGATTTGTTATAGCACAGTGTGCGGTTTTATAATTTCTAACGTGACGATATTATAGACGCAGGGTGGCCCACGGTATCGGCTTCAACTTGAGCTGTAGGTCGTAGGTTCGAACCCAGTCAGGTACGTTACTTTGTTTAGGGCACTAACATACTTCTTCGCAAGTAACAGGCACATGTATTTATAGCTTTACCTACTAAACACCTTCATGTAAAGCGGAGCTGTTACGTAGATTTTTCGTGGCCTACACGAAGCCCTAATGTGAATGTGTATCATCTACGAGCAGAAAATGTGAAATAACGCCATTAGAATTCGGAAACCACACACTCACATAATGCTGTCATTTCCACGTCTGATATCAAATTGCAGGATAAACATGTACAGTTAACAAAAGAGTTGGGTATGTAGGAAAAGAAATATAATATAATTATATGTACTGCGCAGGCAATTTGAATGTCAGTCTTTCAGAGAGAAGGCTTGAGTCCCAGCGGTCGGAAAATTAGAGGTTGATTATGCTATCGTAATAACTTTGTGAAACATAACCTCATTTGTTAATTATAACATAGCATAACATCACGTCCGTTTTTCCGGAAGGGTTGGGCAGAGGTAACCTGTAGGTAGGTACACCAAAATTTTGCCAGTTATGTCCCATGTATCAAGGCTATTAACCGAGCACAAATCCAGACTCTGGGGTGTTACTGAGAAATTCCTAATGAAAAAACCCAATATCAGTTTGCCCGACCTGGGAATCGAACCCAGGACCTCATGCTCAGCTGTAGCGCTTGCAACCAGTAGACCAACAAGGCAGTCCGTTGTTTGCTATTTCTTTTACTTATTAAGGATTACTCAGCACAAGTACAATATTAGTAAAACAAGTGACATGTAGATGCTTGCATACTTATTTCTTTTGTTGACTGTACTTACAAATATATCAAGCCAACATTGACGGCCGATTAGATATCTCTTGTTCCCTTGATTTAGTATCCCTGATTGTCACAAAACGTTATTTATTTATTTTGTTTTGTACTTGCGAAATGTGGGTGTAGTATAAGTGCATTGTGTATTGTAAAAGGCTTCATTAATTTAGGTAATTAAAAAGAAGCTCTAAACTGTTTCCGTCGATGTTCTCGAATAATGTACTCAGGATTTTGTAATATCTTGATTTCTCGCCTGTTCTTCTCCGTAGAGATCGATCGACGTTTTGGCATGGACAACTAGCATCTACTTTCTGACTAACTGACCGAATCTATGACAGTTCAAAAGTGTTTGTAAATGGTTTAATTAAAATAAATGAGTTTGACTTTGAGTATAATAAAACCTTCACTATTCAAAAAAGTAGGTGAACCCATTTATTGGAAATAGGTGAAAACCTCTATTTATTTTCAATGTGGTGAAAACACATAAAATTTAATGTTTTTCCAAGATTCTTATTCGTTATTACATCAAACGATTCGTTGCTATGACGCTAATACGAGAGCGGAGTAATAGTTCTGGTAAAAAATAATTAAATTGAGTCAATTTTATATAATTATTATTATTTATTATTCAACGTAGTTTCCTTGTAACTCAATGCACTTCATCCAGCGTTTCTTTAGCTTTTCGATCCCTTCCATAAAGTACGACTTAGGTAACCCATCGAAATAAGCATTGGTTTTGTGCATGATCTCTTCGTTGGAGCCAAGTCTTTTCCCACCAAGCTATTTTTTTAAATTCGGAAACAAAAATAGTCGTAAGGGGCTAAATCTGGACTTCTAAAAACAGGGCAATAGTCTCGGCCAAGGCCTCCATAATGGCGGCAGCGGAGGCCATCCACCTCGGGCCCCCGCCGGACGGAATGTCCGAAATGCGGGCGGAGGTGGCCCGCTTGACAGCGGCCATGGAGCTTCTCCGAAAGGAGAACGAGGAGCTCCGAGCGGACCTGGCCGGGCTGCGAGCAGCCGGCCCCCGGGAGGTGCCGCAGGAGGGGGCGCAACATGGGCGGCCAGTACCTGCTGAGGACCGGGTCCTGAACCTGGTGCGGCAGGAGCTGGCTGCCTTTCAGAGCCGGTTCTCCGCCCTGGAGGCGATTGTCCTGCGCCCCCCGCTGGCGGCAAGCCGGCCGGCCTCGGGCCAGCGGAAGGCGGTGTCCTATGCTGCCGGCGCAGCTGTCACAGCCACGGCCACGGGGCAAGCAGAAAAGAAAAGGACAGCCCCGAAGCCCGCGAGGGCCCCAGCCCCAGCCCCAGCCCAAGCCCCAGCCCCGGCCCCAGCCTCGGCGGCGAAACGGCCGCCCCAACCGCCTCCTGCATCGCCTCCGGCCGACGCCGATTGGCAGGTGGCCGGGCAGAAGCGGAAGGCGAGCAAGGCTGCAAGGGCGGCCAAAAGAAAGGAGAGGCGGCAACGGCGCAAGGAGCGAGGCGTCGCGGCTAGGCTTCGTGCCCCGAAGACCGCAGCTGTAGTGATCACACTACAGCCGGAAGCGGAAAAGAAGGGCATCTCCTACCGCGACGTGCTTGCCAAGGCGAGAGCGGCGGTTAACTTGCAGGAGTTCGGCGTGGCTGAAGGCATCCGGCTAAGGGTCACTGCGACTGGTGCCCGGATGCTGGAGGTCCCTGGTGCGGCTAGCGGCCCGACTGCTGACGCTCTGGCCGAAAGGCTTAGGGCGTCCTTAGATGCGGAAGAGGCCCGAGTGTCCAGACCCACCAAGTGTGCTGACATGCGCATCCTCGGTCTGGACGACTCTGCGACGGTGGAAGAGGTGGTGGCCGCCATCGTCAGGACTGGGGGGTGCTCTGCCGAGCAGGTGAGGGCGGGCACTCTCCGCCCTGACCTCACGGGGATGCAAGCCATTACGGTGAGCTGCCCCGTGTCGGCGGCCCAAAAAATAGCCGGGGAGGGCCGAAGGCTCCTGGTGGGCTGGGTTTCCGCGCAGGTGAAACTGCTGGAGCTCAGACCTCTGAGGTGCTTCCGCTGCCATGTGGGCAGTCACGTGGGAGCTAAATGCACCTCGGAGGTGGACCGCAGCAGTCTCTGCTTCCGCTGTGGTCAGCCCGCTCACAAGGCCGGCTCGTGCAACGCCATGCCGCACTGTTATCTATGTGCGGCAGCTGGTAAGCCGGCCGATCACCGGGCCGGGAGCAAGGCCTGCGCTCCACCCGCAAAAGCCAGGGGCAGGGGCAAGCCCCCCGCCACCGCCGTCACCGCCGCAGCCGCCGCCACCACTGCCGTCGCCACTGCCGCCTCCGCTATCGTTGCCGCCGCATCCACCGCGGCTGGGCCCTCACAAGGGGATCAGGAGGGGGCTGTTATGGAGTGCCAATAATGGCCCCATTACGCCTCCTCCAGGCGAACATCAACCACTGCGCCTCCGCTCAGGATCTGTTGCTCCAGAGCATGGCGCAGTGGTCGATTAACATCGCCGTGGTCGCTGAGCCGTACTTTGTCCCGCCCAGAGACGACTGGGTGGAGGACCTGAGCGGCTCAGTGACCCTAATTTCGTCGGCCGCCGCCGGTACCCCGTCCCTCGAGGCTGTCAAGAGAGGACGGGGTTGCGTGGCAGCACGGTTCGGGGAGATAGTCGTGGTAGGGGTATACTTCTCCCCGAGCCGAACTCTCGCCGAGTTCCACAACTCCCTTGCGGAGTTGAGAGTCGTCGTCGTCGGGTTCCGTTCCCTCCCCGTGCTCGTCCTCGGGGACTTCAATGCCAAGAACGTGGCTTGGGGTTCCCGGCATACAGACACACGGGGCAGAATGGTGGAGGACTGGGCTCTGGAGACAGGCCTGGTCGTCCTAAACCGGGGTTCGGTCCCAACATGCGTGCGGATGCGGGGTGAATCAGTGGTGGACATCTCGTTCGCCAGCCCCGCTCTGTCGCCGCATGTCGTCAACTGGCGTGTCTTGGAGGAGGTGGAGACCTATTCCGACCACCGGTATATCCGGTTCGACGTCTCCGCCCAGACCTCGAGCGCGCCGGTCCGACCGGCCCTGGGTGGTCCGCGGTGGGCGATGAAACAGCTGGACCGGGAGCTCCTCCTGGAAGCCGCGATCGTGCAGGCCTGGGTGTCACCACCGGACAGGCCTGCTGACATCAACGACGAGGCAGAGTGGTTCCGGGAGGCCATGTCCGAAATATGTGACGTGGCAATGCCCCGGGTCCGGCCCGGACGCGCCCGGCGCCAGGTGTACTGGTGGTCGCCGGAGCTGACGTCTCTGCGCGAGGCGTGCGTGGCTGCGAGACGCCGGTACACCAGGCACCGCAGGCTCCGTATCCGCCCTCCGGATACGGAAGTCGTGCAGGCGGAGCTTTACGAGGGGTACAGAGCGGCGACGACCGCCCTCCGAGCGGAGATCTTGCGGGCCAGGGGGCTGGCCCGCGAGGAGTCGCTGGGGACTCTGAACAGAGACCCGTGGGGACGCCCCTACAAGATGGTGCGGGATAAACTCCGCCCATGGGCTCCCCCGCTGACGCAGAGTCTCCGGCCCCAGCTTGTGGAGGACGTGGTGAGCGCTCTGTTCCCTTCGCGAGGGGAACATACTCCCCCGTCCATGGCTCCGCCTCCTGCGATGCCAGATGCGGACCACACCGACGACGACGACGATGCTCCGGAGGTGACCGAGGTAGAGTTGAGAGTGGCGGTACGTAGGCTGAATGCCAGAAACACCGCCCCAGGACCCGACGGCTTACCTGGAAAAGCCTGGGTCCTGGCCTTGGAGGCTCTCGGGCCTCGACGAAGGGGGCTACTAAGCGCATGCTTGGAGAGGGGCCTTGGCGTTTCCTCCCGCTTTATCCTGAACAGGAACCTCCCGAAACAACCGTGTCCGGTGAGGACCTGCGTCAGGCGGAAGGTGAGGGCGCCGTGGCGCCTCTCTAGCCACTCCTCAAAGAGGGGACTTATCGCCGCAATTGTGGCGTGCCCAGCGCTGGGTTGCGACAATCGCACTCTCCATGCCGCTATGAGATCCCGCCGGAGCTCTGTCCGCTGTGCCGTGATTTGTCGCGGCAGCGGAGCAACGCCCCGGCGTTTTGCCTCCTCTCGCCACTCCCATATGTGGGCGAGGACTTTGGCCTCCAGATCCCATGGCGGCAATCCGGCAAGGAGGCTCGCCGCCTCAGCGGAGACCGTGCTGTATCCTCGAATGAGCCGGACAGCCATGACCCTTTGGGACGCGATCAACCGGCGGGCTGGTCGCCGCCTCAAGGATCGCGCTCATACCGGTGCCCCGTAAAGGGCCATGGACCGCACGACCCCCGCATAGAACCTCCGGCAGGAGGCCTTTGGTCCCCCTAGATTGGGAAGGAGCCGCCTCAAGGCAGCCCCGGCCCGCTCCAGTCTGGGAGCCAAACGTCGGAAGTGCTCCACGAAATTCCACCGGCTGTCGAGGACGAGTCCCGTCACGAGTACTTCATCGTCAGCTCGACGCCGATGTGAACCCCTCCCGCCGTTATTTGAGAACCCGACGGTGGCGCGTCCCGAGGACCATGAAAACACATGGCTTCAGATTTGTGCAATGCCACCTCGAGTCCCAATTGCCGGATCCTCTCGACGATTGTCGCAACCCCGCGTGTCGCTGCTTCGGCTGCCGCCTGGTGCGACCTCCCCTGCGCCAGGACCAGCGTGTCGTCAGCGTAGCAAACTACGCTGACGCCATCAGGGAGGTCGGCGCGCAGCACCCAGTCGTACCCGATATCCCACAGATGCGGCCCCAGAACCGATCCCTGTGGGACACCGCACGACATCTCTCGCCGGTTCCACTCTCCCCGGTGACCGGGGAAGATGACGGCCCTGTCCGTCAGATAAGCCTCGACAATGCGACGGAGGTAGGTCGGCATCCGGTGATAACCGAGTGCCTCCCTGATGCAACTCCAGGGCAGGGTATTGAAGGCATTGGCGATGTCTAGAGACACCGCCAAGACAACCCCACCCCGGGCCACAGCATCCCCCGTCGTGAGGGCTCGTACACGTATGATGGCATCCACCGTAGAGCGCCCCCTGCGGAAACCAAACTGGCTGTCCGCCAAATCCGGCCCCACCCGCACCAGCTGCCCTGCAAGGCGGTCTGCAATTACTCTTTCAAAGAGCTTGCCCACCTCGTCGAGCAGCACGATGGGCCGGTAAGCGGACGGAGAGTCCGCAGGGCGCCCCGGCTTCTTGATGCGGACCATTTTCCCCGTCTTCCAACGAAGTGGGAACCGGCCCCTCTCCAAACATGCGCTTAGTAGCCCCCTTAGTCAGTCGAGGCCCGAGAGCCTCCAAGGCCAGGATCCAGGCTTTTCCAGGTAAGCCGTCGGGTCCTGGGGCGGTGTTTCTGGCATTTAGCCTACGTACCGCCACTCTCAACTCTACCTCCGTCACCTCCGGAGCATCGTCGTCGTCGTCGGTGTGGTCCGCATCTGGCATCGCAGGAGGCGGAGCCATGGACGGGGGAGTATGTTCCCCTCGCGAAGGGAACAGAGCGCTCACCACCTCCTCCACGAGCTGGGGCCGGAGACTCTGCGTCAGCGGGGTAGCCCATGGGCGGAGTTTATCCCGCATCTTTGACCCCCTTATGAATCATTTTAATCGACGGAGCAGAGTCCCCATAATATTTATCAAGTTTTTATTTCGTTTCCGTTATAGTTTTTTTGCGCATAAATAATGTTTAATCACGACACGAATTTCACTTTTCTCTATCTCTGCAAAAACGTGTTCATTTGTTTTTCTTTAATGGCTGTCAAAAAAAATAAATAACCGGCAGTACTGGCTGAAAATTTTAATTTAGTCCTTCAAAAGAGTTGTGAACAAGGAGGTTCCATGCAATTTGCGATCATTTTATTCCAAAATAGATTTTTACCAGACTTATCACTCCGCCCTCGTACTTTCATGACGTATCTTTTTATGTATATTGAACTATGCAAACAATTCCTAGAAAAGATAAGAAAGATATCTTGAGAAGAGCAAAATTATGAAATTTAAATTATATTTAGTATTTTTCATAGAACTGAAAAATATTAAATATATTTCATAATTTATTTCCAAATTATATTTAATATGTTTCAGCTCTATGAAAAATATTAAGTATATCTTCAAAGGCCTGTTGATGTTACCTCATAATAAGCCTAAAATATTTCCACTACTGGGACTCAGGTTTCCTTTATGTGACCGTAATCCACCACGTGGGCGCAGTGCGGGTCGTTAGATTTCACGTCTTAAAATTTTTGGTTCAAGGACATGCCAGTTTCCTCACGATGTTTTTCTTCACCTTTTTTGAGAGCATTTGTGTTGAAATAAATTACAATTAGTAAAGCGCCTGCCTGGTTTCGAATCCACGACCTACATCTTAATTCGCGCCCAGGCGACCACTGCTCCTCGATGTTCCTGATGCTACCTCGCAAAGGTTCTAAATTAATGTTTATTTTTGAATAACATTGCTGGTCAATGGAGTTTCTAATCGTAGGCTAATCATGAACAAGTCGACTCGAACGACACAGAAAAATGCAAGCGGGTATTATTAACACACCTAATTAAAATGAGGTAAAAAATACCTACCAAAAGTTATGAACACTAATTAACACTTACGAAAAAAGGCGCTAAGGTTGAATCTAATCTAATCTAATTAGCCTGCATTGTCCCACTGAAGGGCAAAGGCCTCTCCCTTTTTCACACAATTCTGTCTTTTACTAGAGCCAGCTGTAAGCTAGGTATAACTTTAATTAATAATAATTACAGCCAGACCGGCTGTAATTATGTGTTTGCTTAGTTCGGCATTATTGGTTATGCAAGGGTTAAGTTATCTAGGGCCGGTATTCCAGAGCATTTTGGTTGCTTGCTAATGATATTGATTCTGTTAAAATCTCACTGTGAAAACTTATGTAAAGTGAGCTTGTAGTGAGCTGTCACTCCGTCTAATGCTCTGGATTGACGCTATTGACAGCTCACTTTAGACTCACTTCACCTAAGTTTTTAGGGTGAGATTTTTACGGAATAGCACTACAACCGATCGATTCTGTAAAAATCTCACCGTGATAAGTTAGGGGAAGTGAGCTTAGAGTGAGCTGTCAATAGTGTCAATCCCTAGCATTAGTTGGAATGACAGCTCACTTCTAAGTTTTCACGGTGAGATGGTTACAGAATCGCACTGTAGATGTGATAAAATGCTCCGTCTAAAAAAACTTCCAAAAATGCCGAACTAGGCGAATGCATAATTACAGATTCATAGGGTACCATTAATATGTCCATGATCCCGACTAATGAAACGTGGATTCGATGGCACCAATTAGTAGTGCAAACGGAATCTATAGCTGTTTTTGGCATTAATAGGTAAATTATTCAAGTAGTACCCTTAAATTACTGATCAGTACGGTACGAACACGTTCAAAATTATAGGTATATTTGTGTCTGCTGAATTCATGCAGTCACAATAAGTAGGGATAGTCGCATAGGGGATTTTTTTATTTTCACTCAAAAAATATTTGTTTGCAAACTTTTTGTTTATTTTTTTTTTTGCTTTGCACTATCAAAGCAAAAAAAAAAGTAAAGTAAGTAAGTAGTGTCTAAAGGGTAGAGGGATCGTCCGAAAGGGTTACCGCTGCCCTGGAACATACAGGGCTAAGGAAGGAACACGGGTGGGTTTTAGTCAGTAAGAGTCTGACACTCCCTTCCGCTCCACCCAGAGCGGGAGTGATCATTTGATGATTTTCCATCCTCAAAAAAAAAAAAAGTAGTGTCTAAAAGCTTAAAAAATTGCCAAGTTCTAAATTTTTTAAAATAACTGCTGCGCAACGGCACTACCATCGAAGTGACGTCACGACTATGTAACTTCATACTAGCGCCATACATTGTCAGTATCCCGCAACAAGGACGGGAATAAACCCCACCAAAAACTTTTAAAGCGTATAAATTTTCCAAATTTCCATCGATTTTACAAATTTTTTTCGTTTCGTTTTACTATGCCTTCCGTGAAATGACGTTATTTGTTCGAACATCCTACTAATAATTATAAATGTGAAAGTTGGTGTGGATGGATGTTTGTTACTCTTTCACGCAAAAACTACTAAACGGATTTAAATGAAATTTGGCACACAGGTGGTTTATAATTAGGATTAACATATAGGATGCTTTTTATCCCGATATTCCCACGGGATCGAAACTTGTGCGGCTGAAACCGCGGGGTGCGGCTAGTTTTAAATATTAGTCACGATTCCTATTATGTACTACCTATCGCAAAAACCTGTAACTAACCATTTTGAAAACCAAATCCCGTGCACACAAAGACATTAAATTAAGTACTTGACAATAAAACACAAGTGGAACACAAAAATCAATTATGAACACAAGTGGTTATCTTATTTGTTTTAACTATTAGATATAGTATATAGTTATATTTTACTGTTGTATGTTCACAACGCAAATTTTATTATAAGTCCACACACGAAGACTTGTAATTGGCTTTCTGTCGACTGTTGTTTCCTTTTTTTTGTTTGTTTTTTTAGCTGTAAGTCTTCCATACTATAATAAATAAATAAATAAATATCTTAAATCTCTTTGCGTGCACATGATGACCACAGCTGTGACCTCAAGTAAAACAAAAGAGGATCCTTTTAGGTCGACTATATATGCGCTACAAACAGGCCAGTCCTTACGGTGGTCAGATATAGATTTTGGCGATAGTACCTGCTAAAGTTCACCAAAATAATTTTATTATTCGTCAATTACGATTACCTACCTGCACATTTTATTCCAGTTAAGGTGGAAATTACTTTTAAATTCAATGTTTTGCTTAATATTAGCTTAATAAGATATTTAGTATATTCAGGTAAAAACTAAAACAATGATAGTGCCTAATATTTTACGACCTTTCGAGCAAATTTCAAGGTCTCTTTAGCTGAAGACAGTTTGCAACTATAACTACAACTACAATTAACTCAACTATACGTTTTGGATACGTTAGTAAAGCCCAGTATAAAAGTATACCTAACAGATCTAACAAAAACTTCAATAAATCAAAATAGCAACAATTTATTCACCTATAAGTTGACACTAGCAGATTTTTGGCAAAAGAATCTGTTCTCAATAGACGAAGATTTTCACGTCTAAACGCGGCGCCGACGCAATCTTGGAGGTGGTGCATTTTGCGAGCGCTGCCGCGACTGAGGTGCTGGTCTCTTCCGCGAACCACATTGTCGATTACCGCATGCGCTCGGACGTCGAAGACAGTCCTCCACAGCTGGGCAACGAGGCTGTATGTCAGTAACAACAAGTATTTAACATTTTAGGATGATTTTTATCTAGCAACATAATTTCCAATTTATTCTGGGTCTGGGCCTCCACTAAAAAGATCTGGGATCTTGGGGACGACCAAATAAAAGGGCTCTGAAGTTGCGCTTACTACGTTCAGTCCATGACATTAGAAAGCACGTTAAACTACTTTTTCCAGACTCCCAAGATTCAAATAAATAACGGTTGTCAGTCAAAACCCTGAAAGACTGCAGATCTAATCATGTTTAATAGAACCCTATTGTAGTATTAAAAAGCTAAGTGGATAGACCAGAAAGTTAAAGCTAAGAACTACGAAGGAAAAAAACATCCAATTTAAGTCGACTTTGCACTTTTAATTTTCTATTTTTAGTTTTATATTTTATCAGTTCTTCTAAGTATATATTAAACGTAAAACAATCATAGACAAACCTATAATAACAGGTCCAAACACTAGTAACACAGAGCCTAATAGTAACCGCAGTACTGCATTATGTGCCTCCTCCTTTTGGTACAAATCCAAACCTCGGTTCATGCACACCAGGCCTGCAATATCAAGGAATAATTATTAGGCAATCCCGTCGTTCCCTATTATTGTTCGAATAGGAAATAGAGGCATTTATAGATGACGTATATATATACACACTAACCTGATGAAAACATACATATTCCGAGACACAACGCTGACATTAGTAAAACGCTGAAAAAGAGCAGATTGTTTTTAGATTTACTCGTATTGTTATAAATTTAATTGCACCGACAGACGACCTTAACAAAGTGGCTGAGACAAAATGGATGTGGAAGGTGGAGAATAGAGCTGCAATGGACTGCGAAAGGCTAAGTTGATTGATTGAATATAACATCACGCCTCCTTTACCCGAAGAGTTAGGCAGAGGTACATCCTCATTTCGTAAAATGTGTTTTGGCGGTCCCTTTTCATGCGGGGTTAAATATTTATTCAGTACCTACATTTATTTGGTGTTAATAAATTGTCACAAAAGAGGATTTGCCTAGGCCACCAGTTGAGCTTATTTACAATGCTGTGTGTTGCTAAGTGGGTTCGTGTGTGGCGATCCATAAAATTGCTAAGTGCAGGTCCTCCTAAAAAGACGGATTTCATAACTCTTGTCCTTTATGAATTATAAAGTGGCTTAGAAAAAATTATGATCCATGTATTTTTATTCTTATAGTTTGGTACTCGCGACTCTAGTAGAACAATTTCTATGAAAACTTCATGGAAATTGTTCTACCAGAATCCCGTCGCACTGTCGTGTCGTGCCTTTCTGCATGATCCTTTATAGTGCTGTTCTTTGCGACTCTTAAAAGAGGCGATGGCAATTGTATTTAAAAATTATGCAAATAAGCATCCTTGAATAATTTTTAATTTAATACAATTTTGATTAATTCGGTATATTTTGAAGCGTGTCATGATTTTCATAGCATGCTATTTACGCTGTTGGAGGTTATATGCATGTACTCGCATCCGCCGGTGGCGTGCGCATGGCAGATGTACGAACACAAACGAAGCAAAATAAATACATATGTAAGGCAATGTAGCATGTGGTATTCTGTCGTGTCTGCCTACCCCAGTGGGAAAAATGCGTGACTTTATGTATGTTATTTCCGCTATAGGGCAAAAAACACTTTTGAGAACAGGAGTAATAGGAAATTATGTTGTGTTCAGATAGTTACTATTCTAATTAAATAAACAATCAAGTCGCACCTAAATCTCACCATTGTACTGATTGTATTTATTAAAATAATGCAATAAATACTCTCTATAAAATATAACGGTCTAAATACAAAAAAAGGCGACGTTTCACTGATGTCAAACCAAAGTCAAACTGAAGGGTCGCAGATCATAAATTCGTTCCATAAATTAGGTTCAAAAGAAAAGAGGTAAGTTCTTACGATTGAGTTTTTATTCTCAAGATTTGTTTATCCGAACTTTCTTTGAATGCTTGAGCAAAAGCTATATGAACACAGTCAGTTGAGTAATAACCGGGTAGAATGGGTTACCCGAGACGTAGAAGAAGTAAGTTCAGTTTTTATTCTTAACATGTGTTTATCTGAACATTTTTTGGAGGCTTAACAAATATCTATATGAACACAGTCAGTTGAGTAATAACCGGGTATAATGGGTTAACCAAGATATCGCATTAGATAGTTTAATTAATTTACTTTATCAATTTTAATAGCCCCTGCTTTTTTTAGGGTTCCGTACCCAAAGGGTAAAATCGGGACCCTATTACTAAGACTTCGCTGTCTGTCCGTCCGTCTGCCTGTCACCAGGCTGTATCTCAAGAACCGCGACAGCTAGACAGTTGAAATTTTCACAAATTATGTATTTCTGTTGCCGCTATAACAACAAATACTAAACATAAAATAAAATAAATATTTAAGGGGGGCTCCCATACAACAGACGTGATTTTTATAAATCACGTCTGTTGTATAAAGTACGGAAACCTTCGTGCGCGAGTCCGACTCGCACTTGGCCGTTTTTTTTTATTATTATAATATGTCACACGTAGGGAAGTTAATATTAAACACACTAGACGTATAAAATTAGCCAGACAACTGAATTATGCACAACTAGCAGCGCCCCGCGGTTTCACCCGCATAAGTTTTGATCCCGTAGGAATATCGGGATAAAAAGTATCCATTGTGTTATTCTGATGTATAAGCTATATTACTGTACAGTTTCATTAACATCCGTTCAGTAGTTTTTGCGTGAAGAGTAACCAACTATCCATCCATCTACTTAAAACTAACTTTCGCGTTTATAATATTATATATACGAGTATTAGTAAGATTAGCAGCAGCCTTATCTACCAGTGTTCTGCGAAACGGTTGTCTGACATTATTTTGTTATTTTTATCTTATCGTATGCTGCAGCGGTTCACGTCATCACGTCAACGCCGGCTGTCCAACCAGCGCTGGGGCTCTGTCTCGCATAAGGTCGTAGGTCATTATGCCGAGCGATGACCGTTTTGCGTGGATGTGACGCATATATTCCGCAACTTGTTTTTTTTGTGTTTGTGTTCTTTCTCTGCGTCATGTTTACCGCAAATAACCGTATTTTATTTCTTTCAAAACGATTTCCCATGCGTTACTAGCGCAGTCAGGAGATAAACTGGGCTGTTTAAATCACACTGTAAAAATACATATTAAAAGTTTTCTTATGTCTCAGCTCTCAGAACTAAGATATTTTAACTTCATCTGAAAATATACTAACCTACATTTTTCTTCTAGTTGGAACTTCGTTCTTAGTATTATTAGATGTCTTACTTCTTCGAAAGTCCTTATTTGTTTAAGAGCAGTTTCAGAGTTACTGTCTTTGCTTTGTGCGAATGTACGTTTCACTATGTTAGTTGATACCTACCTATATTACAATGGCATTCCGAAATTATCTATATTATTATCATAAAGAAGTAAAATTTGTTTGTCCGGAGATTACCTTCTACATACATACAAATGTATGTAGGAGGTAATCTCCGGAGTAAATAATCCAATTCTAAAACTGTTTTGTAGAAAGCTACATTATGTGTGAGTGCTATATGCTAAAAATTATGTTTACATCATGTATTTTAGCTGAGCTATCACGACTTTTGTCTAGCAAGTCGAAAATAAATACCTCTTAAAACAGAATTATTTGCATGCGCTGCCTTAACAGTTGTATATAACTAAGAACAATGTATGGCAATTTGGTCAATCTTAAATAGTTCTACAAAAAAGTCTGGGACATCATATTTCTATCTTATTTATTTTAACTTTTAATATCGCTTTTATGTTTAAAAAAAGTATTTTTTTGAAATGGTTACGTTTGGATGAAAATATAATTTTTAAATATGGAATCCTTATCAAAATAAATTATTTTATGATCACAAGAACATTATAGAGATAAGATTTGCCCTTAACAGTATGTCAATTGGTCATATAGTTTCGGAGATAATATAAAATTATTAAAAACGTAAAATGCCCCTAAAACGTTCACGAATACAACTTTCATTCGTCGCGTGCCTTGTGCAAAAGTTTTATCCATTCACCCATAGATGGCGTTGTGCAAATACGTCATTTTTCTGAATTGCGGTGTTGACTTTCCACGGATTGATGACCCTCTCGATTTATCTAAACTGAAGAGTTGGTTAGTTTGTTTGGTTGAACGCGCTAATCTCAGGAATTACTGGTTCGAATTGAAAAAATATTTTTGTGTTGGATAGTCTATTTATCGAGGAAGGCTATACAACATCACGCCGTGACCAATAGGAACGCGGGGCATCAATGGAAAATGTTACAAAAACGGGAAAAATGATTCCTTTTTGAGAGCTTCCGTTGCGTGCGCTGCGGAAACAGTTTAAGTTACGCAAAAATCATGTATGATGGCATTGTTCCTCTTTAAGAGTTCTAAAAAAAATCCGCGACTGCGTAATGTCTATTTTTTAAGATTGAGTATAACCTTTTTTATGGTAATCAAATTTGTTCGAAATGAATGCATTATTTGCGAAGGTGTCTTATCAACATGATATTAATCCTTATCCAAATAAATACGTTATTCATCACAAGTATTTAATTGTGAACAAAATTGCCCTTGACATCACTTGATTTCAATCAACATCTTAGGAGATATCATAATTCTAAAATAACTCCGTAACAAAATCTATATCAATATACTAATAATAAAGCTGAATAGTTTGTTTGTTTGAACGCGCTAATCTCTGGACTAGATCTCTGGAGTCGGTATTGAATTTTTTTTTTACAGGTGATTGCCCAATTCTTTAGGAGGCTCTAGGCTATTTAACGTCACGCTAGAACTCTTAGAGGCCGAGCAAATGGAAAAAAAAGTAAGAAAACGAAGTAGGTAATAGCACGGGCGGGCGATGCGATGCGATGGGGTGGATCGGGAGAACCAGAAATTTCACGCGGGTGAAGTCGCGGGCAGAAGCTAGTTTATTTATATTATAGATACTTTATTATACATCCGTAAATACATAACAAAAAAATACAGTCATAACATTACAAAACATACAATGGGCGGCCTTATCGCTTTCTGCGATCTCTTCCAGGAAACCATGGAATGGACGGTGATTGGGTGGTTGTCATTGGTGAAAAATAATAAGTCTATAGATATGTACAATATACTATAATGAAATGACGACTACAGATTATTCCAGCTACGGAAACAAGATCACAACAACAAGTAATGTTCCTTCACGAGTCTCCTAAATATGTACAGCAAACGATTAAAAATTTAATCATTTGAAATAAATTCAGATTAATTTGGATTCAGAGAATATTGACAAACGATCTAAAAACATTTGATCAGCCGATCTATCCTGTCAAAATGTCAACGAAAAAACTATACAGAAAATATCAGAGATTGTTGTATCAAGTCCTATGGTACAGATTGGGAACAATGATCATATGAGAATATGAACATCTTCATCATTTCAGCACTGCTCTTAAAACGGTAAAGGAGACCGGCACGTCCTAGTAGCAAAAACTCGAGGACATGTGACAACAACCCACCCTGGGCCCGTGTGGTGGATTACGTCCCACTTCCTCTCACCGAGAGGAGGCCTGTGTCCCAGCAATGGGAACATTATAGCCTGATTATGCATCATTTCAGCTGTAAGACGTCCACTTCTGGACATAGACTTCCCCCAAGCATCACCACTTCGACCGGTTATGTGTTTATGTACATAAGTACATATTATTATGAAATCATGAGTATGTAGAGGGTAAACCTTTGTCATATAGAATGCGAGGCGACGAGAAATGCGCCAAACTGTTGCCATTTCCTGGACTCCCAACGCAGAGGTAGCAAACAAAGCAGATGTGTCTATTTTAGTTTGTAAACTAGGAACCCCATAGTCTTAACGAGGTAGTTACGTCACTACCCTGAAACATTTACCTTGTACGTTACACGTCATTTAGCTACCTCCTACTCTTACTTGAATTTACAGAGTAACACGAAACAGGAAAACGCGGTAATTGCTCCAGAAATACTTGCAAAGGTAATATTGCAAGACTGGTCATTTCTGCGTAAAGAGCTTACATACACCCTTGAAATCATACATAAACGACAGTCTATACCTACCCAAGATAGGTTGCCTCAATTAAAACAACCTATGGAAAAACTCATAATGAATTTGGTATGTACACTAGAAAGTTTTCCAATCATTCAATGGAATGAAATGGATGGTAGTTTCTATTGTAGTGAACGTTCCGGTCAATCCGTGATTCCCTTGATATGTATTGAGGGATTTATTTTGACACTTTTCTTGTAGAGCGGAGGAAAGAAAAGGACTTCGCTACAAGTTTTCACATACCCACACTTTGCACCTTGGAAAATATATGAAAAAAACCTTATGTAATCTATGTTGGTCTGACATTATATTTCTATAGCCAAGAGTAAACAGAATACCAATGAAATTGTAAGTACTGTGTTAGTAAAATGTTTTGAAGCATAGCAGTTGAGTAGAGCTATGCTATGCAGCTGTGCTACGAAAAATTTAAAACATGCATTGCGTAGCGCTATGTTACGCAGCTCTGCTACGACAAAATTAAAAGCAGGCATTGCGGAGCGCCGTGCTACGCAGTGCTACACAGTGCTACGCAGCGTTAAGCAGTGCTACGCAGTGCTACGCCGTGCTACGTAGCGCTACGCAATGCTACAAAAATTCCAAATTGGGACACTTGAGAAATACATACAAAATGTTGACGAACAACAGTAGCCATTAGTGCATGAATATATTAATGTGAATGCGACCGCTGATTCCCCTAACAACAGCAAGGTAATTATGTCATGATCCCTTGGTTGTTCGCCGTAGTGATTTATTGGAAGGCCCCATGTTTCAGCAAAGATTGTACATGTCAAACACGAGCTCACAGGTAAGTAAGGTTAGTTCCGCAAACAAAGGGTAAATTATTGTTTTCTAGTTAAACCTTCTATGTGAAATATATGAATTTATAATAAAGCATTTTTACGTGTCCACATATAAAACTCCAAATTACCCGGATTACTTTAAAACACAGACTTTCAAAAAGTTTCGTAAGTACCTGTTAAGTAATAAAGTTTCTAACTTTTAGTATTATTAACTTTTATGGCGAGAAGTTTTTTTATACTCGTCTATTTAACGTCTAAGGCAGCAGTCATTTGTTTTTATAGTAGACATTTTATTTTACCTTCGCCCAGCAGTGGGACATTACAGGCTAAATAAACAGATTTTACCTTAAAGTGAATGGCAGTAAATAATAGTGTTTATTTATAACCAAGTCAGAACGGAAATATCCAGTGCTTTATGTGAGCCCTTGCAAAGCCTCCGAAAATCCACTACAATGAATGGTCAAAGGGGAAATTTCCACAATGATGCTTCGGAACCCGCTTTGCAAACGGATTGCTGGTCACATTCTGTATTTGAACTATAGAAATTTTAGAGCAGTGCTTGAATAAACATTATTTTTTATCGGGTTTAATATTTGTCATGGACCAGAATCTAAGGCCACAAAAGTGATGAATGAAAGTGCATGCAGCTGAGATAAGAATGTCAATAGGGATTTGTGGTGCAACACGAATGGACAAAATAAGAAATGAGTTTATAAGAGGAAGCTAACGTGACACCAGTGACTGAAAAAATTTGTGGAAATCGGCTGTCGTCAAATGTCGTCAGGAAGGTTTAGAGTATGAATGTGGATGGCTATACGAGTAAGGGAAGATCGAAGAAACGAGGGATAAACCTTCATAAATTAAAATAACTTATCCGACAACTCATGTTGTATTTGAACAAACGTGATATTAAAAAAAGATGCTTTCAAAATAAAATAATATCTAACATTGCCACTAGCGCACAGGTTTCTAAAGTCAAAGTTATAAACTAACTCAACAAACATGTCGAGGTTTACCAGCAAAACAAACTATTTCAATAAATAAAATAATTGTATTCAAACATATTATAATTTTCATTTAGTCTTCAAGTTGGTGCACTAACGTTGCAAGCGCTAGAAACTTTGGCAATAATAACAGACTGTAAATCTACTGGTTCTTTCATAGGAAAGCCGTTTCTCGACAGTGGTTGAGTGAATAATACAGGGAGCGCAAACACTAGGGCGAATGGGAACTGTTTATTTTTTAAACTTAATGCACATGCTGGCTCGGCATTATTACCTGCGAACGGGCAAGCGTCATATTACGTACATATTACGATGGAAAAAACGTGTTTTTTCCACGTCCCGGGCGAGCTATTTTAATAATGAACACAGACAAAAGTAACTACCTCGTTGAATTGAATATTTTATTTAATACCCAGGAGAGATTGAAAAACGTCTGATCTGAAATTGTCTCTAAAAAGAAGATTCTGAAAGGTATTACGATGATGAATTAGTATTGGTAAAACATCTCGTAATTTTATTATTTTCACTCGAGTAAATTCTAGCTATGCTAGGCGGAGCAAGAGCTGAAATGGGCCACAGCTAATGTAAATAGCTCTGTTTCAATCTTTAATTAATTTACGAAACTATTTCGGGTAGCTATTTACTTCGCTCAGCATTCCTAAATGATGTAAGCGCCTTTGACAGTCAGTGGAGACATAGATTTATTTATTTACTTTAATAACATAATCGCCAATCCGCCTTGAGCAAACGTGGTGATTAGGGTTTGTACTAATCCCCTCGTTCTTATTTCCACCCTTGATTTTCGTAATATACTTTATAATCCTGTTTTATCAGACGAAATTGAGGTGGTACAGTCAAAGAAAAAGTACTAACCGATTATTAATTAATAATCGGTTACTTTTTCTTTGACTGTTTATTTCAGATCAAATTATTCTACCTTATTACAAATCAAATCACAGGTTTCGTCAATTTTACAATTAGCTTCTACACATTTAAAAAAATCACAGATTACTTGAGTGTTAATAAGAAATATTTCTTAGAAAAAATAACTACTTACTTAAAGGTACCCACACAATGTTGCGTTTAAAAATATAAAACACGTTATACGATAATTATAAATTATATAAATCAACAATCAACAGGTGTAAATGTTATAATTTTGTCTACAATATAATGCTAATAGAAATATTTTAAACACAAATGAATAAATACAACATTATATTCTGCGAGTGTTGCGACGAGCTAGATGTTCAAATTAGGTCTCTTAGATAATCTGTATAAAAATGGTTCCTAAAAATAATATTTCGGTGGGTGCACTTTCTCGCTTAGCGGTACTTCATTTTTAAATTTCAGGGAGAATTGAGAATGTAATCCTACTAATATTATAACGTGAAAGTTTGTATAGATGGATGGAAGGATGGATGTTCGTTACTCTTTCACGCAAAAACTACTGAATGGATTTATTTATTTTATTTATTATTTAGACATCCTTTCCCTAACTCAAAACCTGTTACCTACCTATGACTTGAAGTCATCGTCGTCGTCGTCGTCGTTCGTTTGGATGAAATTTGGCATACAGATAGTTTATAACCAGGATTTACACATAGAATACTTTTAATACCGATATTCCCACGGGATCGACACTTATGCGGGTGAAAGCGCAAGGCGCTGCTAGTTAAACGATATTTTTATTTAACTTTCGGAGGGAAACAAGAACAGGGAAAAGAAGTACTAACCCGGTGATAATGCTCGTGCCTTCTCTGTATGAGAAGAAACCTTTACTCTACAGTGGGAAAATAATAAGCTGTTATTATTATTAACTGAGTTGATTGATTGTGTGGACAAGATCTCCTTTTAATACTGCACGTTTGAAAACTGACTCCCAAAATGACAGTACTGACTAAAACCCACCCATGTTCCTTCTTTAGCCCTTTATGTATTAGGGCAGCGGTAACCCTAAGTTTGGGTATCACTTTCAGTACCTTAATTAAAATTAAATAAATATTGTATCTACATATGTACCAGATTCTTGTGAATGCTTCTTGTGACAATAAACTTTTTACTTTGACTTAACTTTACTATAGACTGTTATTTAAGGCTAATCTAAATAAAAACAAATTTCAACTTCAGTACATGCCAAAAATGCCACCGGTGAAGGAAAACATCGTGAGGAAACCGGCATGTCCTAGAACCAAAAAATTGAAGACATGCGACATCTACCAACCCGCACTGCGCCCGCGTGGTGGATTACAGCCCACTCCCTCTCACAGGGAGAAAGCCTGTGTCGCAGCAGTGGGAACGTTATAGGCTGATCATGACCTGCCAAAACATTTCACGAAGGCGTAAACTTCTGCTGATTCTCTAAAGATAAAAAGTGAAAACAATATCGGGCTGTGAAGTAAGGCTGAAATAGTTTTCTAATTGAATAACTTCAGGATTAGACAAAGAGGCTTCAACAACAAGTTTACAAAGTAATCCCTTTATGAACGCCTGTCTTATATTAGGGTCAAGCGTGATTAGTTGAACACGTAACATAAAGTTTAATATTCAGGCCACATCCTTTGAATTTGATTTGTTCCTTCGTATTTATTTTTCTCTTTAGAAGTTGTAAGATGGGATGTTTCTGGGCGTATCGTGAACCTTATAAAACGGTCTCCTGTAACAAGGTTAGGATCAGTTAGTTTGAGTTACCCGGTGTAGAGATCAGACAGTCCGGATGGGGAGTGGTTCCCGTTATTGTTTTACGATATAACGTTTAACTTTTGATTGTTGTTCATAAATTGAGTCAGATGGGAACATGAAATTGAAAGGGCTGGGAAGGACTTGCTTTGTTGTCAGGGCTATAAATGTAACACTTCTGCTGATATTGTGAGCGAAAATAGATGTTTGGTGGCCTTTTACTGAGAAGTAAAATAAAGTTTTATTTTCGATCAACGTGTCAAAAGCCTTGTTGTATCAAAGAGAGTTACTTGCCCGTCGACAGACAACAATCGAAGCCTTTTTCGTCGTCTGTAAGCGCTGCACACTTTAGTGCGAGTGATAAATCGATCGGTTTCTTGTCTACGAGTCTCGCATGGACATTGTCGCCTCTCAACATTCGAGAAACTCTTCCTGAGTAAACGAGGCTTGGTTTACCTCTTCGAAAGTAATATGAAGGTGAATTCCACGAAATTACATTTCAAATTGCTCATTCTATAAATATTATGACCCACACCGATGTTAATTAAGATTGCCAGTGCTACAAAGAGACGCTACAAAACTGAACAATAAACATTACCATATTTATCATAAACATACAATAGTCCTAAATAATACGGGTCATACTACAGGGACAAATAAAACGGTCACAGAAGAAAATAAACTACAAACTTCAGCACTTAGGGATAATTTCACCATTGAAACTTATCGCGATCGGACATCTAAACCGCGTTCAACAGCAGTGTCAATACTCTTTACCAATAACGATACTGACAGCTCTTGAACGTGGTTTAGATGTGTTGCAATTATCAGAAGGAATGTTCAACAACATTCATTGCGTTATTTATGTTGTTGAGCAGACAAACTCTTCGAACATATGAAGCAATATTCTTCGAAATGATTCAGATTGTGTTTAATGTGTCACGCAATTAGCGTGCTGCTCGCGTTCAGTTATACTGGCGAAATTTGCCCTTAGTATCAAATGCAAAGACCATGTTAGGAAAACCTCTGCTTGTTCAAGTGTGGACTAGAAACATTGCGGACATTTTCTTTAGAGTCGTGAAGATTTAGCTCCTCCACGGGGATGTAGAGAAACGTAACTTTGAGCACACAACAGCCAACTAAACAGCGTAATATATTCACTAAATGTTCACTGCAGTACATAGGTTTACACATTTTTGAATTATGACGCCATTTTCATATGCATAACGAAATTTTCAATTGTTTTGATGTGGTTTTCATGCTAATTTCGTTGACAAAGAATCATTGTGACGGCTTAACTGGTTCTCATTAGTTGGTAACTAGGTCGTCTACCGTAATACATTGGTCGTCCAGCGCGATCTAAGGACTTTTAATTTTATGCACTGCAACATTATTTAACACTTGGGTGGATTCAGAGTTCTGGAGTACAAGGGCCAATGTGGCCGTTAATATGGCACATCTAATTTTAGAAAAAGAATTACAGTTTATTTGCGGTATATCTGTGATGCATACCAAAGACATAGATCATAAATATAATACGAGCAAATACTACGCCAATGGACCTCTTCAAATCGATATGCCCTATTTGTTAGGAGGAAGTATTTTTCAGTTTATAGATCTTCTCAGACGGGGCTTTGGGCAGCTTTAATACTATGAATGTTCCTGATACTATCTCCTAAAGTGCAAAAAACGCGTCACAGATAACCTTCCGAGTAGAGAGCTCTGCATCAAAATTGCTACGAGACGCACAAAAATTATTATTACAACATGACGAGAAGACTCGCGACGTAACTCTTCCTCTCACACTTGACGCAAATGTCATGTCTGTATAAAAACTTTAACAGGTAATAGTTGGCATATGAACGTCCTTGCTCAGGAGTCGGGCGCTACCGGGAAACCGAAGCGACTACCTCGTTTACCACAGGAAATTCAAGCCTTTGCAATATTCACAAACGGAATAATTATTTCTTTTGCTCTTTCCATTTATGAAGAGGAAATTATACAGTTTCCAAAGTGTTGATAGCGTTTTAAAATGAAGGTAGGAAGTGAGTTTGTTTTTGTGTCGACTAGTTTAATTTTTGGATTCGTTAATCGTCATTCATTGGATTCATTTATGTTTTTAGTTAACAAATTATTTACTAATCAATCATAATTTTTTTTTGAGTCCTATCTAAAACGGAGAAAAAAGATCACTGTTCGTCTATTTGTTCGTTAGCTAGTTCCAATTATTCCTGGAGAGATTTTTTTGAATTAAACAATACTTACCACAAAAATCTTATCTTAAAATGTTTTCTTTGCTCCTATCAAATATGTAGGTAGTTTAATAAATACAGCTCTGAATTTAGTTACTGCATACCTACATGTAAAAGCAAAAAGTTTTGCTGCATAAAAAAGACAGACTACACAGAAATGCATAGTTATCACAGAGTATAAATTACAATGAAAATGCGAGCGAAAAATCCTCTTATACTCACCCGACTAGTTAGGCCGTGCAAGCTCATTACCGATGCATTTTAAGCTTATCAGTGAAGTAGAGGGCAAACTGATAAGAGGTAGCGGAAAGCGGTTTTGAAAAGTAAATGATCGAAAATATTTTTTTTGCAAATTATTATTCTTCTTCTTCGTGTCGCTGCACGACTGTATTTTAAATCTTGTTTTCCCAAATCTTTGCCACTTCCACGGCGTTGTTGTTATGTTGTTGTGGACGCACAGAGGTCACTTTCACTGCATGTTTTGGGACACAGAGGGCAGGATAGAAGGTGGAGCATGGTTATATCATAAATTATTATGAAAATATAATTCAAGAAACCTGATGCAACCTGTGTTGACACCCTCGCGCCATCCCATCTTCCTAGCACGGTGGGCTGTGCTGGGGCGGCTGCTACAGGAGCAGAAAACCTCAAACGGCGCAAATATAACAACCTTATTGGGAGCTATATGTTTGAGCCGTTTGGGGTTGAAACACTAGGGCCTTGGGGTCCGAGTGCTCATCGAATTTTCGGGACTTCGCCAAGTGGTTGGTTGACTCTTCGCGTGACCAGAAGGCTGGCCTATTTTTAGCCCAAAGAATCAGCATTGCCATCCAACGTGGTAATTGCTACCAGCCTCTTGGGCACTTATCCCATTGACAGTGACGCGGACGAATTTTTTGATGCCCAATGAGCTCCTGCCTTTTTCTATATTTTTTTGTATTATATACTTGTAAATAATTGTATATAGTATATATTAGTGTTAGCTTGTAAAAATAGTAATTAATCTGTGTATGTTAAATAAAATTCAAGAAAAGATAGATGGATTGTGTAAGGGAATGAAACTAAGGAAAAAGAAGTACATAAATGATAGGATGACGGCTGATAAGGAAGAATTAAAAAAGCGTGTTAAAAACGTGTTGCGCCGACCCCAAGTGACATGGGACGAGGGCAGAAAGAAGATAATTATAATAAAAATAAAATTCTAATGCAATAGTGGACAGGGAGAGC
This sequence comes from Apamea epomidion, assembly GCA_947507525.1. Lineage (NCBI taxonomy): Eukaryota > Metazoa > Arthropoda > Insecta > Lepidoptera > Noctuidae > Apamea > Apamea epomidion. The sequence goes on from OX382232.1 coordinate 10,106,189, forward strand.
TTGAAAACTTTGGCGCACCTTCTAAACGGTGTGTTAATATAGAATATAGGTATGTACTTTATTGTACAACATAAGAGTAACTCACACAATAAGCACATTTAATTTCAAGAATACAATGGCGGTTCCATTCGTCAAGAAAACATCCAAGTTCTATTCAATAAGGAAAATATTACCAAAGCTACACAGCTTTTATATGTATGGGTAGGTAGTAGGGAAATCGATCAGTATGATATTTTAAATCCCAAGGGCTTTGTTTCTTCATGAAATATTATTCTCGGTATTTGAAAATTAATCATGGGTTCATAAAGCAAGGAAAAACTGAAAATGTATTTTTTTCATTATTTTATATTTCCAGTAAATCGCCAGTATGCACTTTAGTTTACGAACTATCCTTACGCTCATTAAACGGTGAACGACCAAATCCTTCATGCCTTTTAATGCCAGTTTTTGGTTTCACAACAAATTTATATCATTTACTTTATTTACTTATTATTCTATTAAATATTATTATTCTTATATTATTCTTATTATTATATTTAATTTATTTTATTTACTGCTTGCCTACCTGCGGCTTCACTCTCGTGAATGTCAGAAATTCATGTGTTTTATTTGTTTATGCTGAACCCTAACCCTAACCCTTCTTTAAAAACTCCTTTTGGATGTAAGACAGAAAGCCAAATATTAAAAAAAAAAAAAATTATATGCATTCAGTAAAAAGTTGTTATTTGGACATTACAAACAGACACATCAGTATTTTTTAAATGTACGTATGTATAGAAGAGATAGGAATCACAGGTTTGAATTTTATTTATCAGTTACTAAGTAGCCGAAATCTGGGCCGAGTCCATTTAGGTTGCCATCGACACGCTAACAAGAAGAAGTAACTAATTAAATCCAGGCATCACGTTCATGACAATTTATTTACTTCAAGAACTAAAAAATCGATCTTAACCGAAACTAAGAAAACAAAAACACGCGTTTTCGCGCTACTACCGCGAAACATAATACCTCCTTCTAAAGAAAATGAAAACAAAATACTCTGTGCCTACTTAACCTTGCTGCCGCTACTTCAAAATAAATATAAGAAGGCTTAATAATATAACAATTTTAGCCTCATAGCACATAATAGACAGATACAGAAGGTTAGCACCATAAAAAAACTTTAAAACAACCGACTTCCAAAAAAGACTCTACAAAGTGTAAAATAACTTTAGTTTCGAAAGTCGGAGTCGTTGGGTTCGCATTTTCGTTGTTTGCACCGACTTCCGAAATTAAAGTTATTTTTCACTCTGTAGTGTCTTTTTTGGTAGTCGGTTGTTTTTTTTTTTGCAATAAAGTTATTTTTCACTTTTAAGTTGTCATTTTTACCAGTAATTCTGGTTAAAAACCAAACTACTGAACCGTTTTTGATGAAATTTCTACGGGACCAATCTGAAAGTATGTCCTTACAAATAAAAAAAGAATTTTGCAAATCGGCTTTGAAATAACGGAGTTCTCAGGTAACAAAAAAAAAGTTGAATTGAAAAAAGCGAATAAAAGGTAAGGCACGTGCACATAGACGCGTACGGACAGCGATCTCAGACTCTCAAACGAAACCTGTCGTGAGTCGCTTGCACTCGCTGTAAGGCTGCGCCCGTTGACGTCTCGAGCGATGCGACTTACGACGAAGACGCGTCGTAAGTCGTACCTCAAGCGACACGAGCACGCGTCACCTGTCAATTTCTGCATCGCGGTGACTTGTGTGATGCTCTAAAACCACTTCTTTCATTTTGTTTTTTTCTCAATTTCTATCACAAGACGCGTATCGCTTGACCTTCTAGCTCGTTGGCACGGGGTAAGTAGATGGTGTCATAATGTGCGTGCGTTTTCACTCGTTGTATACATAATAAGCCTATAATGTTCCCACTACTGGGACACAGGCCTCCTCGGTGAGAGGGAGTGGGCCGTAATCCATCACGCGGGCCCGGTGCGGGTTGGTCCACTTGTTGTATGAAGTCGGCCTTCTGTACCTATCTAATATGTGCTCACTGCCTGTAGGACGATGTTCCGACAGCCCGCATACTGCCGAGTCCGCAGTCCAACCGTAGCTTTAATTAGTACCGACTTTCGGGTATAAATTCATGGTTTATATAGTTTACTGCACCAGTGTTATTGTTAACCGCATAACGTAGTTAAATTTTAATGCTTACACTCAGTGTTGGTTCTTGTGTTTTCACTTTAAATAAATTTAAGAGTGGCTTCGCTAAACGATACAAGCTTGGTAGCTCTTGGAGTTTATCTTTCAAGTAAAAACCTTTTATTTTGTTTAGTATTTATTGTGTTAGCGAAAGTTTTTAACCGTTTAAAGTCACTAATTTAGTAGGGTTACATGTTACCTGTGCAGCAGGCAAAACACGGCTGTTTTCAGCGATATTAGTAAGCATGCTTGAGCTAAGATAAACCAACGTTCACAAGGACGTAAAAATATTGCGGTGGGATTTTTTGCACATTATGTTTTCAACTCTCGGTGTTGTGCCAAGCATTGAGAATCCCACATAGCGCATACCAGCACGTCAAAAACCACACTGTTGGAGTTTCGACTGTTGGCGCTAAGCAGTGCGTTCAAAATCCAGTGCGCGACAAAATCCCGCTGCGATATTTTTAAGTCCGTGCGAACTTCAGCTAACATACACATTTTGACTAAGTACCAAATACACCGTGGTCAAGTAGTGACACATGCAAAAATCTAGCTTATTTACAAACAATCAAAGATAAACTATAATTATATTAATAAGTATACCAAATATTTGTATTAAAATATAATTAACGTAAAGCGCAATCATCTACCCCTGTATCAGCCATATCCATGATACGGGGCCCCAGGCTACAGAGGCCCCCGAACAAAAAATCGTAAAATGTTATCCAAAACCTTAAATTCTTAATGCTAAAAGGCCCGGAATTCAGGAATACCTAATGACAACATGAAAAATATCGTAATTTGCTTATGGCTCAAAAATGCTTCAAGCTACAGGCGCTGTTCAATTCTCAACCCACGCATTCATTTAGTAAAAGCACACAGAAAATCTAACCTGCTTATCTAAGTCAAGGTACTCAAATTTTGAGCTCGTTTCGCTCGCTCTTGCATTCACTTAGTATAATCACGATCAGAGCCTAAGAGAATGCAAGAGTGAACGAAGTGAAAATTGCAGCATCCTGACTGGTATATTAGATTAGTCTAGTATACCAGTCAGGATGCTGCAATTTTCGAGCTCACTTCGCTCGCTCTTATATTATCTTAGTATTACAACGTCGCCAGCTTAACTTAGTATCCAAATCAGGATTAACTAATTTTCTAGCTCATTTCGCTCAGTCTTGCATTCTCTTAGTAAAATCACAATGAAAACTTAACCTATCGTGGTCCAGAATGCTCCGATTTTCGAGCTTACTTCGCTCGCTCTTACATTCTCTTAGTAAGATCACAATGGCAAATTTATCTTTCAAGTCAGTATGCTATTTTATTTATGTTGTAAAAAAATACCCTCCTTTGAAGCTTCGCCGCAGTCATGTTAAGAGCGCCCCCAACAAATTTTGATACAGGACCCTTTAGGGCTAACCCGGCTAACTATGCCATCGGGCGCAATCATGGCGTGATAAACAATAATTAAAAACGTTTGAATTAGAATCAAAAAGCAGATACTGAATGGGATACGTGTAAAAAATACCTAAAAAGAAACCTATTTACAAATAATAAAAAGGAAAAAAAAGCATGGCATCCCTAATGAACTGACCTACTTTAGTTATACGTCTAACTATTTTCCAATTACTTAAAACCAAATTCAAATCTGTTCTCAGGAATGAATAAGCACCTACACAACTAAGTACTTAACCGCACTAAGTTACGGGAACCCAAAGTTTCAATTTTGCAAAGCATATTGACTCAACATCAAATTAATCTCACTATGTACTTGTATAACGTGCTCATACATTTTAAATTAGAGAGTTTGCTTAATACAAGTGCCCCCAGTACTCTGACTCGTACAACCCGTGTGTCGGATGTTGAAATAACACTGGAAGTGGCTGGGATGAAACAAGATGATTTTAAGCGTAATAAAAAATTAAAGGGATGAAAGAGAGTTTTAATTCAGTTAGTATTATGGCTTTGTTACCTGGAAAAGCTTCGATGGGTGGGTCGAAACAAAATGAGTGTATGTCGGTACTACGTTCAGTTAAACATTACAGACTAAATGACGGATTGAATGCGATTAAATTTTAAAAGTTAATCCTTCATATTAATATGCAAGCCAATAGCTGTATATTTATAATGTTTATGAGATCCTTCATTTATAAATGTTAAAGCTATCGTTTCTTTTAACATAACAGATTTTCCTAAAAAAATATGTTCTTTGAAGAGAGATAGTTAGTTACTTTCTTATATCCTAGCAAAGTGATCCATCCGTCCGATCTATGAGCCCCTTCTGACACAGAGGAGACCTGAATCCCAGTGGAAATATTGTAGGCTGATTATATTATGTTTTTGATCGAAACTACGGGAAAAAAACGTTTTCTTAGGGTTCCGTAGCCAAATGGCAAAAACGGAACCAAAACTTTCGTCACGTCCGACTTTTCGTCCGTCAGGATGTGACAGCAATTTTAATAGGAAACTATTAGCATCATATCAATTAGAATTGGAAAGAAGGTGTATTCTGTGCACCTCAAAACAATTGTGTCGTTCTTCGCTAATCTAGGTATGCAGCCGGTATAATGTATACTGTGCTTGTGTAAATATTTATCCCGACTACGGAACCCTTCACTGTGCGTGGTCCACACACACTTGGACAGTTATTATTTATGACACGAGGCACAAAATGCTGAAATATTATCCTTAATACCGAGTTAAATTCCGACAAAGTGGATTGTGTTTTATTAATAAATATCGAGGGATACAATTTTAGCTTTGTAATATCAAAGTTTTATCTGCAATAATACGACTAAGTTTAGCCCTTGTCGCTATGTTTTCTCACAAAACATCCTTTCTAATAGACCCTCGGAGTTACTATTTAAGGACTCTATAATAACAGCTTGTAATTCTGTTAGGCGACACGACGGTTACAAACTTAGCCTTTTCCTTTTTGAAGTCGGTTAAAAATACTTCAGTTAAACCAACGTCAGACTTTAAGGTTGATGGATACATAGAGCGCAGACAAAGTGCTGTTGATTTTCTGATTATGGAATGAAAAACCTGCTTTTTCACTGCAAAGCAACACCTGACAACATTCGATCTATTCTGTAAAAATTACACCATGATAGCTTAGGTGATGTGAGCTGTCATTCCATCTGATGCTAGGGATTGACACAATTGATAGCTCACTTTCCCTATCATGGTGAGATTTTTATAGAATATATCGGCAGGTGCGTAGTCAGTTTTGTTTACAACAAAATTATACATCTTTGTTGTTACAAAACACCGCTTATTGCTCAATTCACAGTCCCGTATTTATTAAATTTAATGATAAACACCGACAATTTAAAGTATTTATTCAGTAACCATTTCAACTTTGGCTGAACAAATAATTTTGTTTATTTTGCAGCTGGACGTCGGGTCCAGCGTATATTGCTTGGAATGAATTTGATCGCTCATAAATCACACTGCATCATTCTGGGTCGCTTATATCGCGGAATTTTGCACTGAAATTGATATTTGGTACGAATTGCTTTTAGTTGGCCAAGGATAAAAGTGTGTTTCAGGAAATAAATTTAATGAAATAGAAAGGTACAGTCACGAGCAAAAGTATGTATACACTCGGCTTTATTGAAAAGCAATTTACTCCTTTATTTTTGAATGAAATTTTATGTTGTTACGAACATAGCATTTTCGAACCCATAGGTTTATGTAATGTATCGTATTTCACCGATGCATTCGTTATTTCACGAAAAAATCGCAATTGAAATTTGCCAAGTGTTGACATATTGGTGCTCGTGAGAGTACAACTATGTGAGGTAAGCTATGATATGGCTATCCAATCAGCTTTGTAGTATTAGATAGGTACTGTGAGAGCTTTAGGGTAATTACATGCCGAAGATGCCTCACTGTCCACCTCGCGATTGCGGTATAGCTCGCTACATAGATGTCACCTTCATATAAAACAAATGCATGCTAAGAGACCGCACGCACATGCCGAATGTACTCCACTGCCTGCCAGGGCCGCGGGTTGCTCAAAAGAGATACCGTGGCCCCTGGCATAGGCAACTGAAGGAACACGGGTGGGTTTTAGTCAGTAAGCGGGAGACGTCATTTTATGATTTCCCACCCAAAAAAAAAAGGGTACTCCACTGCGATACATCGCGGACTGCTTAGGGGTTTACCTCAATGCCTGGCATTTGCGTGCGTTCCATTGGGTTTCTAATACTATAACAAACCTTTCGATGTAACCAAATTTAAAAAAATATCTAACAGTTAAAATTTGAAGGAAGATGTTTATTAACCATTATCGAAAATCGTCTACTTACGTGAACTTTGACACCACAAATAACGAGGAAGACATCTTCATAACGAGGTTCAAATATTAATAAAAAAATATCTCACATACTTGAAAAACACGAAAATAATGCAGGAAATAATAATTACAAAATATTAATAGTAGTAGTTGCCCGGGTAAAAAAAATATAATTATATTTAGTCCTAATACAAATATATAAAAAAATTCTAATTAGTCCGTCAGTTAGATAATCGAAAAATAATAGACATGTATTTTTTCTTTTTTTAATCAAAAAAAAAATTACTAAAGATAAAGCGCGTCAAAATTTGGGAATGGGGGGTCGTGACGTCACTTGCTTGCAAAAGTGTCGTTGATTTTTTTTTCACGATTTCAGGGTTGGTCCCGTAGTAAAAGTTGTTCATAATGATGAGTACAATGACCTATTTTAAGGATTAAAACGATTAAAATTTAACGGTGTATAAATAAAAATGAATCACCGAAATGTATGTACGCGCATAACTTCCGATCGACTGCACCAAATTGGATAATCCTTTTTTTTTTGTTTGTCAGGACACGGTTTGTATACACAATTGGACCCGGTAGGTGGCGCTGCTTTTTCAGACAGGACGAGGTCTGCCAGGTCCGCTAGTGTTTCATAATTTAAATACATCACGCCTATTCTTCTCGAAGACTAAGACAGAGGGTGACCTATACTGGCTGACTTTTTTACCGTCTGGACAAAAACAGGGGCGAAAGGTGGTGTAGGTACTAAGGTACACCTCTGCCCAACCCTTCGGGGAAACAAACCGTTGTTAGATATGTTATGTTAAAACAATATAAAATAGCTTTGACACTTCATGTGACCAGAGGGCTGGGTCGTTCTTTGGCAGCATTACCATGCAACATGGCAATGCTGCCAGTCTTCTGGGCTCGTTTCTGAATGACAGCGATGCGGACGAGTACTTCGACGCCTAAGTGTTCTTTTGTTATTGTATTTATTTGTATAGTTAGTTAGTTAATCAAAAAGGTGAACGGAGTAGAAGCCTATGGCAAAGAAATTTCTTTTTTTTTCACATAAATAAAATATTATAATATTATTTTTGAAAAATAAAAAAAGGTTTTAATGTTTGTACGCGAAACCCCAATTTCCGCGTGTAACCATTATAACCCATGAAATTTCCGACATCCACGCGGGCGTAACCACGTGCAGAAGCTAGTATTAAATATGACAGCTATCACAGACTTAGTATTGCTAATATAACTACTTATTATATATACATATTTAGATTTACCACAAGACTTATCCACAAATTCTTAAAATAGTGCTCATACATGCGTCAATGTGGTTAGAAGAAGTATTAATGTAAATTAAAATAAATATATAGTGTTAAATTAATATCATAAATTTATACTTATTATTTATCTATATTATACCTACTACTAATCAAGCTGAAGAGTTTGCTTGTTTGAACGCGCTAATCTCAGAAACTACCAGTCAGATTTGAAAAACTCTTTTTGCATTTGATCGCCCGGTGCTTGAGGAAGGCTATTTAACATCACGCTAGGATCCTTAGAAGCCGAGCAGAAAGAAAAATAGTCAGAAAGATGGCTTAGCGAAAACGAAGTGAAAGCGTGAGCAGGCGATGCGATGCGACGGGGTGGGGCGGTGGAACATAAAATTTCACACGAACAAAGTCGCGGGAAAAGCTAGTATAATGTAAATGCTTTGTTCAATTATTGGTAATTGAATAAAGCATTCATTTGGATTAATGTTTTATTTTTAGTAAGACAGCAGAGAGCTATGGAACGGAGTATTCTGGGTATTAAACTTGTGGACCGGGTTAAGAATACAACAATCCGTTCCATCACTAAAATAACAGAAGGCCAATTCTCGTAATTTAAATTGTTCAAAATCTAGTCGTAGTCTCATCTCGGCGACAAACAAATGTCAAAAACTTGTCAAAATGTAGGGAATTTAGAAGTATTTTTTGACAGATTGAGACTGAGATCAGACGGTGAACGTTCTTAAAATTACGAGAATTGCCCCTCTGATGTCACTCGAAAAGCTGCCACGCTTAAATGGAATTGCGCTGGACACATCAGCCCCATGTCAGACGATCAATGGGCCAAACATACGACCCAGTGGGTCCCTCTTAATGGCAAACGACATCGCGGCAGGCCCAGACGGAGATGGCGGCATGAGCTGGACTCCTTTCATAAAGGTTGGTCCTTGGCAGCTCTGGACAGAGAGAGGTGGAAAGAGAGTAGGGAGGCCTTTGCCCATCAGTGGGACATTAACGGCTAATAAAAAAAATTATAAAAGACAAAACAATGGGATGCGCCGCCTCCCCAGCCTGACTACTATAATAGGTTTTAAATTCTGCATTCGCCATTGAACCTTGCATAATTATAATAAGATATTAGAATGTTGTAAATATTTGTAAGTGAGAATCACGACTGACCACTGTCCCATTACTTAAGCCCACTGACAATATTGTCAGTGATAAAACCTCGTATTCACTGGTCAAATGTCCAGCGACAGCAATCACGGGGCAAATCAAGCGACGTCGGGACACGTCGGGCGATGTCAACCAACGTCTCCAGATATGTTATTTCCCGATTTTTTTTATCGCTTTCAAAATGTCGTGTGACGTCGTCCGACGTTGCCTGACGTCACCCGACGTCGCTTGATTTTTCCCGATATATCTTGGGACACGTATCGTGGGAAGATTTATGTGTCATATCCTGTCCGACCGTGTACGATACACAATGCACAGAGATAGCGCGTTGGTTTGCAGTTGCAGGGCAACAAACCATCCTGCATAGTAGTTAGTAGTAGATGGTCGTTCATGTTGAACGTATCTCTCGGTCGCATTTTTGTTTTCTTCATCCAATTTGCATTTACATATGACGTTAACATTAGTAGAAAAATCAAAAGACATTTTGTCAATCTTCACGTAATTATGACTGCTTGCTTTGCATAGAAGTGCATGGAGCACTATAGGACATGACGCTATTTTGATGTCCAATGTGTAAATGGCTTAATATACAAAGTCAGCTACTAGTGCCTCTTTTCCTTTCAGTAGCCATTATTGGAACTATTCATTTCCGCATTCTTTGAATGGATTCATTTCCGCATTCTTTGTGTGACTGTTCCTAAATTACCCTAGGCTGATAATATTTTCGTTTTTCCTAATTATGTGGATATGACAGGAAAATTAATCGGTTCACATTTCGGGGAAGAACAGTCCTCCTCGTACTGTTCTGTAGAGGTCGGCTTCAGACTGGACACTCTCCCACCGATATAGATTAAATGAATTTCAAATATGAAGAAGTTCAGTGCCTTGTCTCACCAATAGATCAAGGAAAGGATTGAAAGAAATGTTAAATAAGACCTAGGAATTCATAGTTATGAACATAGATTGGATGTGGTTTTAGAAAGCTAGTAATAATTGAGGGATGCAAATTATATTATTATTATTAAATTGTGAGTAACCCATACGCTAGCGTAATAGGTATTTGATCAGTCGTTACTCACACTGCAACATAATGTACATACTCACAGTTATCTTCATTCATTCCTCCAGGTCAGAACAAGCTTTCTGTTACCGCTAGGCGCTGATCTGATTATTCCTCACGACATGTTTTATCCACAATCAGTACACAGACACAGCTCCAACTTTAACATGAGACTACGACGGCTTAGTGACATCCAAGGGTTGGGAATTTCGCCCACATTGATTGATATCATCTTTTCCTATAAACAATATACTTATAACACAGTTTAACTACAGATTATTGTATTTTATTAATAATATATTTTATTATGACAGCTTTGACAACGACGTTTAATGCGTCGCCATGGCAACTTTTCTTTCAAATCCTTACCGGCCTGTATCTTTTTAGTTGAGTATACATGCATACTTATCCAAAATTAATCATGGACACTTTCATATCTCAAATTTATATTTTCTACATGATGTTATTCTACGAGTTGACTTAATAGATCCACGCAATGCAAGAATCAGTTCGGGTTTCACCTCTAAAGCGAATACAACAAAAAGCCTGATACTCCAGGGCCAGCTATTCCGGGAACACCCAGCGTACCTCTCTGCTCCGGTACCTGACGGAGCCTCCCTACGCCTCCGTCCTCCGTCTTACCTCCTCCGTCATCCGTGATGGCTTCATCTACCAGTCAGACCGCTGGTGCGCCTCGCCGGAGGACTTTGAAGACCCTCCTATATTTATTGGGCCGCGCCTCATCCGAGGGCCGCCTCACATGGCGGGCTGACAGCGTCCCCGCCGTGCCTGCTCTCGCCGTGCTGCATGCTGCTCTGCTGCGTGGGCCCTCCTACTGGTGTCCTCCGTGCCGCACCAGCACCTGCCCTCACCTGCACCTGCACCTGCACCTATACCTGCACCTGCACCTGTACCTGCACCTGCACCTGGACCTGCACCTGTACCTGCACCTGTCACCAGCACCTGCCTCGCGTCGGTCTACCTCTTCAGCTCCAGCTGTATCTCCACCTCAGCCTCCTCAACCCACCTATCGCGCATCGTCACCCATACACTCCACCTCCACATTATACACACCACTGCCAATCCATCTCCATCCTTTCTTTTAAATAAATCTTTAATGGTTTCTACCTCCCTTTCTTTAATTTAATGTTACCTTTGTCTTTATAAGCTAAGCTTTTCTTGTCGCTACACGACAAGACAATACCTCACATCTACACTCGGAGTACTCAGAGCAACACTGCCATATAGTGACGCAAGCGGCTTTTCAGCGGCGTTGCCACGGCATCATGCTCTTTTGGGGACACGGTCCCTAGCAGTTCTTTCAAACTGATAAACGTGACGAAGCGGCTTTTCCTGCGGCAACCAAGCGACTGTCCTTGTCTGACTATGGAGCGGCTAGTTCCAGTGGCATTGCGTCGGTATCATGCTCTTAAGGAGACATGGTCCCTATCAGTCCTTGGACTGGATATTAGATAGATGTGGTCACCCAAACCCCTGGAAGTTCACCCTTTGCACAACAAGCATACCTGCAAGACACGTGTTCATGTCAGTCTGACCGAATTATTGGTCTGAGATAAAGAATACAACATTCAAGAATTACTAGACAATAGAGTTGAGATGCAAAACTCGAGAACCATCATTTAATAGAGTTTTGAATAATCTCTCTTAAGGCACTATTATTGGCCGGAGGCAAAGAACACAGCGTTAAAGAATTATAGTACTAGGATTTACTAGTTAATAGAGCAGAGTCAAAAATGGAGTCGTGGATCAATTCTCTTGAAGGTCTATAGATAGCCCCAAAGTGCCCACCCTTCACCACTTCCTAGTGTTTTAGGCTGGGGGGAAGAAGTGGTGCAACTAACTCCCCAGCAACACCTCTCAGCCTGATTAGTTATAAGAACGTAACTCTATCAGCCTAGGATAATTATTATAATGAGGGACTCACCCAGTCACACCAACAAACACACACACACACCACTTAAAATACTAGATTAACCTAATCTGGGCTCCAACCCATCTATGTATATTTACTTTAATAACTAATACTCGCTACTGCGCGACAGCCCACTCGGACATAGAATCTTGGCATTCACTAAATGTCCTAACTTAACTAGCGTGGACTAGCAAGTCCGTATCCTAAAGCGGTTCGACTCCGACTGCCCCGACTTATTACATAAGTCTCCCTCATCCTAAAATCGCCACGGTCCTCAACCCCCGTCTATCCCTTTTTTTGTACGATTTCTCAATTGTTTTATGGGTTTGTTCAAGTATCGGTCCCGCGGCCCACGGACTCGTCTCATGCTAGCCAGATGTCTGGCTAGCATTGTGCGTTGCATTCAAGGGTCTCGGCGTTCCCAGAATTCGTACAAAATATTGCATCTTAAGTGACGTAAAATATCGCTTTCTACTGATGACTGGCCATAAGTGCCGGTCTGTTTCCCATAAAATATAAATGGAATGGGTTTCTAAGAGTTTCAATATTGTCTTACTATTTTAAAGAAATAGGATATTTTGTTATTGATTAGGGTAACATGTCGAGCTGTCAGACCATAAAATTGAGATTTAATGCGTTTCTAAGAGGGCCGATATCGTGGGACAATCTTAAAATAAGAATTTAGGATAAGAAATTTTGTTATTAAATAGGAATAAGTGACAGACAGTCACATTTGAAACATATACTGTTTACTGCTTATTACACTGTTTGGTTTACTGTCACGGGGTCTGTATAAAAGGAGCCACCTGAAGGCCAATTCTCGTTATTTAAAACGTTCAAAATGTAGTCACAGTATCATCTCGACGACAAACAAATGTTAAAAACTTGTCAAAAATGTAGGGAAATTATGAGGTATTTTTGACAGATTGAGACTGAGATCAGCAGGCCAATTCTCGTAATTTAAAACGATCCAAATCTAGTCACAGTCTCATCTCGGCGACAAACAAATGTCAAAAACTTGTCAAAATGTAGGGAAATTAGAAGTATTTTTTGACAGATTGAGACTGAGATCAGACTGTGAACGTTCTTAAAATTAAGAGAATTACTCCTCAGCTCTTTAAACAACGTTTTTCTTATTAAAAAATATGCTGTGATTACCTATTATCTTAATTTGACCGAGATCTATATTTCATATTAATATTCATATATTTATTTGCATTCCATAATATTGTAGAGGTGTGGTGGGTATATTTTGAGAGTATTTGTACGATTGAACGGGAAGTCAAAGTGCAACACCCAGATGACATAAAGTCCTACCATTCTTCTTTGGATTCTAACGTAATAATTCAGACCATAATTTCCTACGAGAACTCTAATAAAACCTGTTTGTTGAACTCGTAAGAATCAATACAAACTAGACTAGAACACATAATTATCGCTATTTATTATTTGTTTCAGTAAACCCATTATCTTATTGGAGCACGTGAGTCGGAAAGTAACAGTAAACTTAGTTTGATACCGCACCGAGGTACGGTTTAATCCCACGAGGTAAAATGTGTGAACAGTAGGTATTGTGTTTTCTATATGTATTCACAGTGATTTCTATACTTTATACGAGTACAGGGTGTAAAAGTAACTTCAGGATTCTTCAGGGTGTAAAGCCGTTATCTACACATTCTGTACATCAAACTAAGTAAAGTTTTCGAAAAATAATTACTGGGAAACGGTTTCTATTTCTGGTGTCAAAATTCGCTGTTTATGGATGTGCGCAATGCAAAGTAACGCACGCGAAACATTGTGCTTAGGGAGCATGCAACGGTACAGGGATAATTGGAGTATTTACAGTTAAGTTATAACATTTAACACTTGGCTTCGTAAAACAACGTCGAAATAAGTTGGAACCGTAACCATATGTATTGTCCAATACAAAAAAAAACATCACAATGACGGCAACAACCAGTGACTTTCGGCTTGGTTAGGTGTATTTTTTTGGCACCCGTTATAGAGCCTTTCAATACACAATACATTGATCAAAAGCATTCTTCATTTTATGAAAAATATAGGCAGTGAAATTCAAACTAGTTTGAAGCAGTCATAAAATAAATCTACATACTTTGCAATTAAAATTCAATCTGCCTAGCCTTTTCACAACTATGCTATGTTGGGGTCGGCTTCCAATCTAACCAGATGCAGCTGAATACCAGCAATTTACATGGAGCGACTGCCTATCTGAACTCCACAGCCTAGTAACTGTTTAACAGGATACCCCTTGGTAAGACTTCTTAGCAGACAACGGCTTCACGCGCTTTCCGAAGCGAGGGGTATCGATATGTGATGGATGGTCACTGCTTGCGACGATAGGTCGGCGTGCTTCGTGTTGAGAGGAGCTTTCTCAACAGTCACCCATCCACGAACCGACCGCGGCCAACGTAACTTAACCTTCGATCGTGCAGATGTTATTATTTAGCCACGAACAAATATAGGGATTAAAGTATGAAATTGCCGATTTGTACTGAAAAATTGAAATTAGTTTTTTTTTAAATTTAACATATTTATTTGATCAAATTAATTACCATTATTATCTATACATTGCTGCCATGTAATAGGAAGGTCATTTATGCCTTTGCGATAGAACTCTCGTGATCTACATAGATTCGACAAACTGTGTGAAAGCATTTTGTACTGCCTCCTGAGAAGAAAACTTTTTATCACGTAGAAAATTGTCCAAATCACGAAAAAAATTGTAGTCCGTTGGAGTAAGGTCTAGCGAATACGGAGGGTGACGAATGGTTTCTAATTGCAGTTCCTGTAGAGTTAAAACGGTTTCCGTGCTGTATGAGGTCTCGCGTTATCATGGAGCAATAATGGTGAAGATCGATTCATGAGTCGGGGCTGTTTCACTGCTAGTTTTGCCACCATTGTTCGGAGTTCGGCACAGTAGACATCTGCCGTTATTGTTTGACTAGATCGGAGAAAGCTATAGTGAATAACACCATGCTGAGACCACCAAACAGTTACCATTACCTTTTTATTGGTAAGCTTTGCTTTAGGACTCTGTTGCGGCGTTTGACCTGGGGTCAGCCATTGCATTTGTTGCTTACGGTTATCGTATAGAATCCACTTTTCATCACATGTCACAATTCGATCCAATATTCCTTAATTTCTGTATCGATTCAACAAGATAACACAAGTTTCAACACGCGTTTCTTTCTGCAGATCAGTCAAATCATGAGGCACCCATTTCTCATATTTTTTTATTTTATTGATTTGACGCAAATGAGTCAATATTGTTGGTAAGGTAACGTTAAACCATGCCGCTAATTCCTGGGTAGTTTCGCTCAGATCGGCTTCCACCATCTCTTTCAATTCATTGTTATTGACCTGTGTGGGCGGTCTTCCACGTGGTTCGTTCTTAAAATCAAAGTTTCCATCACGAAAGCGTTTAAACCAAAATCGCACGGTGCGTTCATTAGCAGTCCCCTCTCCAAACGCAACATTAATATTGCGAGCTGTTTCTGCCGCGTTAGTTCCGCGTCGGAACTCGTATTCAAAAATAACTCGAATTTTCGAAGTATCCATCTTTCTTGTCTAAGCTGAATAAAAAAAACAACTGAAAGTCGATAATCCGAGACCGAGAAACCGAGACTTAGATGCTATCAAAAAGTGGTCTGATAGTTTCGGGGTGTCAGTAAACCCCTCGAAGTGTCAGGCCATTGTAATTGGAAGTTCACGCATGATGGGTAGGGTGTCGCTTAGCTCTCTTCCACCTCTTATTTTCAATGGTACCGTCATACCCATTACACCTACTGTGAAAGATCTCGGTTTGCATCTTGACTCAACGCTTAGTTGGCAACGCCAGGTCTCTAGTGTTAGTCAAAGGGTCAATGGTACTCTGCGATCCCTGTATCGTTTGAGAAACTTTTTGCCCGCTAAGACGAAGACCATGCTTGTGCAGACTTTGATTTTCCCTATAATCGACTATGGTGACGTGTGCTACTTTGACTTGAATGCGGTTTTGCTGGATAAGCTCGACAGATTGCTCAACAATGGTATCCGGTTCATATTCAACCTCAGGAAATATGACCATGTGTCGAGCTATAGGTCTGAGCTCAAATGGATGTCCATTCGCCAAAGAAGAAGTTTGCGCGCCTTGACCACGCTTTTCT
Source organism: Apamea epomidion (assembly GCA_947507525.1). Classification (NCBI taxonomy): domain Eukaryota; kingdom Metazoa; phylum Arthropoda; class Insecta; order Lepidoptera; family Noctuidae; genus Apamea; species Apamea epomidion. Next base: position 10,122,262 of record OX382232.1, read on the forward strand.
CTCTTCTCAACTCTCCCAATCCTCCTTCTTATCTCGTATCTCACTTCCAATATCTTTGTTCTTCACACGCTAAGAATCTGCGTTCTTCTAACAATCTTCTCTTACTCTGTCCGTCTCATACGTCTGATTTTGTTCATTATTCTTTTCATATTCAGTCCATTCTTCTTTGGAATACGCGTCCTCTTGATATCAGGACGGCGAGCAGTCGCTATGGATTTAAGCGGAAATTGCAGAGTTATTTTCAAAATAAATCTTAAAAAAAATAGCGTAGAGTCATCTCAACACTTCTCTCCCTTGATTTTGTATATATATATATATATATATTATAAGTAGGTATATATTATAGTAATAGTATGTATGTGTATATAACCTATTTATGTATTTGTGTACCTAGTTTTAAGAGTTTTTTTTTATCATTGTCCCTCTCAATTAAAGCACCTGCCATCTAATCTCTTCACCACCCTTGGTTGACTGGTAGAGAATGCCTAAGGCATTAAGTCAGCCTTTGTACCTTTTTGTGCGAAAAGTTTAAATAAATAAATAATCGAATGTTGCACATTTTTTAAAAGAAGAACTTCATAGGTACCATGTGAAAAAAGTTTCACTCAAAAATCTCAAACCATGAAGGTTCTATGTCAATTCGAAGTACCTATTACAATAAAACGGCAATTTCATACTTAAACCCCTATTATTTAATCAAAATAGCCAAATATAGATTAGCCAAATTAATCTCGACGTTTCATGGTGATCACGACCAAGGCAACGAGGTTGGGACGTCGAGTAAGACGTAATTGCTATTTTGATGAAATATTTGTGAGCAAAATGTCCCAAGTAAATGTTAAAACAATGATTAAATACGACTGAATTTTTGAAATTCTGAAGCTTGTTAAGGTAATAATAGAACACAAAATACTAAAATCTACTTAGAAAATGAAACAGGCTTCTTTTGTCTACTACTTGCTATGTGCAGTGTGATCCGCCGTTGCAATTGGACGCGCTTACACTTTGCGGATATTATATTCCGCTGAGCGCGGCATGCCATGAGTGCCGCTGTCATCATGCATTCGGAAGAACTTGTGGCGAACGAGGTCCTGGCATTTCTGCAATACCAGCTGGATGTCATGGACGAGGTCAGTGTGATCCAGATCTGCACATCCAATATCAACGAAGAGGAGATACGCAGGTATAAGACACTGCTGTACGAGTCACTAGAAATGGCTGACCGAATGCCATCCCGCAGGAGGGATGAAAAAGGAGAGAGGAGTCTCCAAGACATCATCAAGGTGTTGAAGGAGACCGACCCGGACGACGTGCCGACTTTCGTGGCGAAGGAATTGCGCAAGCTGCCCCCCGTCACTTTTGACCACGTTGACGTCACCAGGCTGCTACGGGACATCACAACCCTAAGATCAAGCCTGGCCGAGATGCAGTTGAAATTGGAAGCATCGCAATCAACCATCAGTGATCTACGTACCGAGGTAGCAGATTTGCGCAACACGGTATGTAGGTCACACGAGCCAGCAACTAACGTCGACGCATGTCACGGCGCAGTCAACATATCACAGCAGAGCTTCGAGTCAGCAAAATTCGACTCGACGCCGGCTGTCAACTCAGCAAGCGATGCACAATTGCGCTCCTCCCCGCGTTCCCTATCATTGAAGACGCTGAAGAATGTTAGCACGACAACACCGGGGCGTGCTTATTCGGCTGCCGTTATTGCAACTCCTGCAAAACATCAGCGGCAACCAAAAGTTACGAAGAGTGCCCAGGGGCCCTCCGAACTAGTCCGAAGCTCGTTACCGCCCTTAACAAGCCGAGGACAGGCAGATAAAGAAGGTTTCATTCGTGTTGAGAAAAAGAAGAAGAAGCCCTACTCTTCGCAATCAGTGCGGTACCGCATTGGCTGGTCCGAACATGTTGCTGCGTCCCACTATTCCATCGACGCAGCTATACGTGTCCCGTCTACGTCACTCTACGACGGCAGAAGAGGTCGTGGAGTACATAAAGATGAAGACCAAGTTCACCTTGAGAGTCGAGAAGTTGGAGTCGCGCCACAAGATCAACTCCAAGTCTTTTGTGGTGCGGGTTCCGACTCGATCTGGAGACTTTCATGAAGGAGGAATTTTGGCCGATGGGTGTCGTGTATCGTCGGTTTCGCGGAAGGCTACATGACACATCGAATCAGCGCAATACGTCGCTGACCCAACGTAGTTAATAAATTTGTAGAATAAGGTTTTTGTATGTATTAGTTTATTATCGTATAAGATTATTTTGTGTATTTTATCTATGGGCCTTAGTTGCCTGAAATAAATTGATTAATAATAATAATATGTAAACTACACTGACAAGAAGTTTTATAGCATCATAAACATACACAAAGTGGAATTAAATACGTATTACTCAAAACTTTCAAAGGCAAAGTTAATAAAACGTATATAGGACCACCGCCTGAGCTTCTTCTACCAAATGGAAAGAGATCACGTAAATCGTAAACCCAGTACTCACGGACAAATCGATGACATACATTTAAAAAAATACATAAAGACGAACAAAGAACCTTCTCCTTTTATGAAAGCGGTTAAAAAATTAAGGAGGTTTTTCTTGTCCCTGTCGTACCAATCAGTTAACATTATTATTGAGGAAGTTATTTAAATAAAATCCTTAAAAAGCTTAATTATTGATGATGTAGTGTTCATGTTAAACAAACATTGATTTTTTAACATGTTAAACAATCGTTGATTCAGAAAAATGACAATATTGATGTTAATGTAAATAGGTAAATCCTCAGTGGGTAAGTCAAACGCAATACGTTATTCATCATCAATATTTCAGTCGAAAGATGTCTCTTGCTGGACATAAGCCTCCCCCAAACATTGCCACTTCGACCGGTTCTGTGCTTCTTGCATCCAGCGGATTCCTGCAGCCTTAAGAAGGTCGTCGGCCCGCCTTGTGGGAGGCCTTCAAACGCTACGTCTTCCGGAATGCGGTCCCCGCTCCAGAACCTTCCGGCCCCTTCGGCCACCTGTTCTGCGACCAATGTGCCTTGTCCACAATTCTTCGGGCTACATCGGTTATATTGCTTCTCCTACGCATCTCTTCATTTCTGATTCACAGCGTTATTCAGGAAAATAATACAAGTACCTAAACCTTTAATAGGTACTCATGCCCAAAATCTAATAACAATAGAACAACAAAGTAAACTATAAAATAACAATTACAAACCAAAATTAAACACTTCAAATCTAAACAGAATACCAAATTCATTTAACAATAAAAGCCTCCAGGCAATCAGAATATAGACAACAGCAATCATTCTCTGCATTGTTTTGTAGTTTGTACCATTTACCAGTGATTGTGCCAATAATGTACTGCCAGCTCGTTAAATAATAAATCATCGCTTTGTACGACCATCGAAAAATCTGCGTTGACAGCACCATTTTAGCTCAATACTCCGTACAGGCTATTTTCAGTGAATTAAAATCAACAAAACTGAACGGATCAAACTAAATAACAGTGTAGTTGATCAAATAACCCGACCCCATTCACGATGTTACTGTTCGGGCTAAAAGGCCAAAAGTTTAATCGAAAAATGAAGCCTTGTGACGTACCAGTATAACTGAGTTCCGAATAAAATGGAGCTTCGTCAGTAAGTGAATTAACCATTCTTTTTTCAGTGCCACTATCAAAGCCTGTGTTTAATAGACTTTTATTGTTTGTTAACACCTTAAAACGCTGTTCCAAACAATTCGAACGGTGTATCTAATGTTTGCACGAACATGTGTACATACAGCCGTTATGTTCGTCAAAATATTTCATGTGAAATTGTTTACCAATGTGCAGGGTTTTCGGGGCGCCGACTTTTTCGCTTTGATCAGACGAAATCAAGTTACAGTTAGATCAAGTCCTCTCAAAGGGAAGCAATGAACTGAAACCAAAAGAAGCGAGGTAGCTTCACGGCAAAGGATAAAGAGGTTACTTGGATTTACGGAAAACACACGGGACCAAACTCGGCTTTGAAACTGTTAAGCCAAACTCTTTTAATTATTCTCGACTGTCTAAAATTCCCTCAAACTTTTACGGATCGCGTTAATGAACTCCGATGCCTAATGAGCTTTACATAATCCGTACCAAGTTAATTTGATAAACAGCTACAAAATAAATAAGCTCGCAAATTACTAGGTAAGTAATTTAAAATTATTGTAATAGAATTAAGCGTTTGTAATTCAATGAATAAACACATTATAAGAGTATATTAAATAATAACAATGATTCAAACATTTCAAACTCTAATTCAAGTTAGTGTCGTCTGAGTTAACATTTATGCTCCCTTTGTGTCCAAGTTAAATAAAGCTAACAAGCATATTTCAAGTATTTTACTAGAGCTTCTGAATCATACATATCTATTAGACTTTATGTAAAACTTATGTAGATGCTCTTTTTAAAGCAAATGAGAATACCAACTGCGTAGCCAAATGCTACGCCGTAGACAATTGCTACGAGACAATTTGGGCACAGATAAAGTGAAGTTAGACAAAATTATAACGTTTCATGTCAGAACTGGCGTTTGAAGACGTCATGATATTACGCCCTTGCAAGTTTGTAACCTACTTACATGTTGTATCCGCTCAAAGATTTCTACATCGTTCTCACATGGTTAATTTCAACACGAATGATGTAATCAATTATTTTGTAACAATTTTATGATTTAAAAGAGTGTCCGTGGAGTCTCTTGCCCGTTCTTCTCCATAGTACCTACGCTTTGGAATGGGCAACTAGCTTCATCTTTCTGACTGACCGACCCTTTGACAATTCAAAAGTGCCTGTAATTGGTTCAGTTGAAATAAATGATTTCAGTATGAATAAAATCCAATTGTGTGGAAGATTTCCATATATTATCGGGGCTGTTGTGAAATGATCGCGCCGCGTCCATCTGTGTAACAATCTTGGTCAGTTGGTACACAATACGTCAGCGGGTAATCCTCTAGAGCCGTTTACGGACCGACACGGGGGCGTTTGTATATTTATTGCCTTTAACAGCTATAAAAATGTTGCGAACACACATTAGTGAGACTAACCGGCGGCACGCGAGAAGCATGCCGTGATGACGGGCCGTTTCCGTCTCGCGGCCGGGTAATGTGTTAACTTTAGTTGCTTTTCACACCAAAATAGGGGAAATGAAATATTTGGAACATTAAGTGGTGTAATAAGCTGGTTTCCTACAGCGGCGTACGTTTTCGGTACATACGTGGACATTGGGTTATCTACGGGCGCTTACATTGAGAACGTGAACAGCTGACGCGAACCCTTTCGAGCGTGCACTAAACACGCTTTGCACGAAATGTGTGCAATTCACAGTTTGCGTGCAACAGTTACGAGTAAGTCGTAACACCGTGCATCGGCTGCCGTTGTGCACAGTATCTTCGAAATTGCTACTTTTAAGTGAAATAATACCCTAAATAAAGTTCCTTAAATTCTTCAAAACTATTTTGCTGTCGAGAAACTTTTTAATGAGAATTGTTGTCGATTAAATTATTGACACTTTTCACCTTCGTTTCTAACGCTACGTTTCGCCAATCCCCTTGGCGCTGCAAGTGTCTTTAGTTGGTATTTTCTATTTTTCACTGGGTCCTCAATCAACATGTTACATTAAATTTAAAAAAAAAGAATCTAAGTGCGTATCACGTAGTGGAATACAAGCTTAACACCTCCGATTGGTAAACAAGAAACGCACCAAATAAATCCGTCGTGTATTAGACGACTAAAGGATAGCCGCGGAATACCAAACATGAGATTAAGAAATGATCGAATATATTTGAAGAAATATTGGTTTCGAATGAATATGAGCTCAAAGCTCACCCGATAACCTTTTTCTGATGTAAACCTACGCATGTTACGAGCATATTAACTTTTTTGAAAAACTGGGTTCTTACAGACGAGGCGCATTAATCGGGTACCCATTACAAAGTTTCGAAAAATAACTTTAATTTCGGAAGTCGGTGTCTGGTTCTTACAAACGAGGCGTGCGTACATATTTTCGTTATTTGCGTTTTGAAAAATACTGTTTCTAAAAATTTTTTTAACGAATCAGTTTTGTTCGTTGAAGATGTCGCTGAACATACATGAAATAAAAATGGCCGTCGAATTGGAAACTTCCTTTAAAAAAACGATTAAAAATTTAAGAAACTCTCTGTAACTGCCTAAAAAAAACTAGAGTTGGTATACTTAGGTCCTTTATTATGTTTAGCTAGCCATTATTTAAAACTTTATTAGAAATACTAATAAAATATTTAAACCCATACAGTGGAAGTTTTACTGTCAAATACTAATAAAACTAGTCATGGGTTCCATTCTCAATACAAACAATTTGTATGGCCTACAGTAGGCACAAACATTCAAACTCTGTTTGTGTTGAAGATTTGATTGTACAACAGTTCATGTAAAACAATAGTGAAACACGTGTATATTTTGTTATCAGGCTTAGATTATCATTGCCATGTTTGTAACTACGTGGCTCGCGAAAAACCGGTGCCCGCAATGCGTAGGACAGGTGAGATCAGCCGGTCTATCCTGTAAAAACTCACCGTGAACACTTAGATAAAGTGAGCTTTTATTGAGTTGTCATGCCACCTTTATGTTAGGGATAAACACTATTGACAGCTCACGTCACTTTGGTTTTCACGGAGAGATTTTTACAGAATGGTACCGATTTATACAGGATAAGTTTTTGAACAGGAATAATTATGGCAGCTTTAAAAATCCATCTAAAGGTTTATAAGCATATATAAACTACGTTTGAATTCTTTTTCCGGCTGGTGGTGTTTAATAACTTTTGCATGCATGTAGAGCATATGACGTCGAACCCCCATTCGAATCCCAGTCAAATCTACCATTAAAGACGAGTAGATATAGCACCAGCTTTTTGTTACACTAATCTTTTATTTTATAGTAGCCAAACAACTTTTAAAAATATAACCCTTTTTGAATAAATCATCTGCCTAGCCTTTTCCCAACTATTTTTGGGGTCGGCTTCCAGTCTAGCCGGATGCAGCTGAATATGAGTACCACTATTTTACATGAAGCGACTGCCTATCTGATCTCCACAACCTAGTTACCGGGTGGGTTGAGCTCTTGAAATGTTACTTAAATAACAAAGACTTCCTATAGGTAACGAACTCTTTCAAATAGTTTTACCAAAAACCAATCGTTGCAACACGAAGAGACCGTAATTACTGGTACAGTAAGAAGAATGTGCCGAGAACTGTGGCAAGCACAGACCACTGTATTAATGAACGTCCGACACGCGATTAATGGTACATAGTGTACTGCATGTGTATTGTATTGTATTGTATTTAGGTACGACAAGCTTCAATGGTCTTGTACATATACAACTGTGTGCACCTACACAACGTGTATTCAAGTAAGCAAAGCCTGTCCAAATATATGTAAGTATTATGTAGTATTATGTATTAGTATGTAAGTATTAGAGTATCTACCTACTCAATATCTTAACGCCTAAATCTTCTATGCATCTGTATCCTATACATATAATAAAGTAGTACGTAGTGTACTGCATGTGTGTTGTATTTTTTTTTTAAACGTTGCCCCACACTGGGAATTACAAATGAATTATTATTATTACTTGCATTGTATTTAGATACGAAAAGCTTCAACGATCTTGTATTCAACTGTGTGCTCCTATACAACGTGTATTAGAATTCCTAGTATTATAGTATAGAGTAATATAATATATGGGTAGGTAGGCCTGCCAAATATCTTAATATCTACGTATGTAATCTTCTATACATATAAAACAATAGACACGCAGAATTTTCGTCCGTTTGTCTATTCGTCTGGATGTATGTTCCGGATTGGCGCAAAAACGGCTAAATGGATTTGGATTAAATGTATGAGGTACGCCGCGTAGACAAAATCCATGATATTATGTTATGTAAACAACGCACATAAAACGTTTGAAACTAGTACTAAACTTGACTATGAATTTTGTTCAAACACCTTACTCGTGGTTATTGTGATACTGGAAGCCAGTTGGTCAGAAAAGGTTAAAAAACAGCGTCCATTACGTTCGATATTTTTTTTAAGTGACCACTTCACACTACGTTTTTAAGGTGACGCGAGAGTGCTATTCACACGTACATTCGATCCCGAAACAATTTGTATGAAGCCGACACCGAACATTTGGTTCTTTCAGAGATCGGTAGCGTAGGGCATTGAACATAGAAATTGAGTAGATTCTGTATCGGGTTATTTAAAATGATGTTCTTTTTTAACTGCCAAGCATGAGGACCTGGGTTCGATATCCAAGTAGGGTAAAGCGTTAGTGGGGTTTTCCATTTGGAGTTCCTCAGTAGCAGCCGGGAGCAGGAATAGGCTCGTCCCCTATTACATGGCACTTAAACATAACTGGCGAAATGTGGGTGTATTCTATGTAGGTACACCTCTACATAGCCCTTTGGGGATTACAGGCGTGATGTTATGTTTTTGAATTCATTTGTTTGATGAATTTAATTAAGTCATTAACTTAGAGAAAGGTTTTCTGTTGATAGTTTTGTCATGTTCAGAGGATGAATGAAAAGCGACTAACAAAAGGTGTTTACAAGGCCAGATGTAACGGACGTATAAGTACATCTCCACACCCGCCCACATATAGTGACCTTATTGGTGATGTTCTTCAGAAAGGACAGGTACGTAGTACCTACTCGCAACCGGCGCGCGTGAATGACCAGAGGGGCAATTCTCGTAATTTTAAGAACGTTCACAGTGTGATCTCAGTCTCAATCTGTCAAAATACTCTAATTTCCTTTCATTTTTGACATTGATTGTCGCTGAGATGAGATGGCGACTAGAGTTTGAACGATTTTAATTACAGGATTTGGCCTTCAGATGTATGAACGTAAACGAGGCACCGCAAAAGTAGTATGTATGGAACGATCCATACATACTCCTTTAGCCTCGTTTGTCAGACGGTGTTTTGTGATTTCTGCCAACCCCATAGGGAGAAGGTGTGAGTTTATGTAGGTATATAAATATTTCTGAATAATGTTTCTATAACTATTACTGTCTGTATCCGATATACTGCAATCAGTAACCCGCTTAATAGCTGCATTGCATATAATTATCGGATGGATAGTGGGGTGGTCACATTCAGCAGGTCGGTATTTTATTCGGTGTTGTACTGTATAAGTAAATTACAGTACTTATTAAGTACCATGATAACCTATAGACGAAGCCTGCAAAACTATGCTGCTTCTTTTACAAAGAAAAATAAATATATATTTTTGAACGTCAAATGACTTCCCCGCTTCTTATCGAGTATGCAACTTCTATGCCAATATACATTTATGAATAATGCATCTAATATAGTCGGATACAAAGTGGGAGCCAGCCTCATACGCCAACTTTTCACTAACGAAATATAGTTTAAGCTTGTGTGTCTAAACTGACGGAAATTTCTCCTTCGGTAACGTCATAAACAAACAAAAACTTGAACACTTCGGTCCTAAAAACAACATTAAATTTCGCGCTTCCATGTATAACTTTGGGAATATTTTATTTATGTTGCCAAGTGACGTTACAAGATATAGTTGTTATAGCAAGAAATTTTGTATTTTTTTTATAAAGTACAGTTTTTGGAGTTTTCCACGTAAGTTTTATTTTCTACTCAAATGTCAATTCTCGTTTCCCCAAATCAAGTTTTCGGTGGGCAAGTCATTTTTTTCTTATTTTCTTTGTTATACCTACAGTAGGAATAATGGACCGTTTTTCACAATAGGTATACTCAACAGGTAATCGAAGAATATAAATATGAAATACTTAGAGCATAAACTTAATAACATACATAACTAACGACCCGTCTCTGCTTCACACAATTTTTTACGCTTTGACACGATATCTCTCTATGTAAGTTTTAGGATTATGAACATATTTACCACATATGACCTTCCGGAACAATCAAAACTTTAACGGCTGTCGTTGATAGGGGTCGACGGTTGCAGTTGCCTCTCCACGCGTCGATGACGCGTGCCGCTCGTGTGTATGCACATTTATGGTTAAAACCGCAACATAATCCATTGAGCAGTTCAGATGTTTTTTATCTACCCACAAATATTTTATTGATGAAATGTTATTGTATGTAATGTGTTTTTGTAATAACCCCAACAATATTGACTTATGTTTAGTTTTTAATATTCTCGTGTAAGTGAATTATTGTATTCTTATGAGAATAAAGTTATCTCACACCTACGAAGAACTAAGGCGTCACTCAGAAAGACACGAAAAGCTACTTTATTTAGAACTATTCATAGATGACAGATAATTTGATTTTCTACTAGCGCCGAGGTGCGGTCCAGTCCTGCGTGTAAGACCCTTAGTAACTATGCTCCTGCTACCCGTTGACCCGGCATAATCACTTAGCACTAGCAGCCTTTTACGGTACCCGTGGGACAGCGAGAAAGAGCGGTCCCATGTAGGTAAGGAAATCTGTAAGAATAAGTATAAAATACTGTATTTTCCCATGCCTACTTACTTCTGTAAAGAAATTTTGAATCATATAAAGACCTTCATATTTACTTCCTATATAGGGTCAATTCAAATTAGCTAGCGACACTCCGTAGACGTTAAAGGTATCGATATCTAAACACGATCAAACAAAAAATAAATTAATGCAATGTTTTTTTTTTGTGGTGTCATGGGTCGCAGTTTGTTGAAATATCAGTTTCTTTTTTTTGTGGAAACTTCACAGACGTTAACATCGAGATCGAGATCGTATTTAGATATCGATACCCAACACGTCTGCAGAATTTCTCTAGCTAATTAAATATGACCCTGTATAAAGATTTGACGTAGGTATATTATTGTAGTGCCTACGCTATTTAAAAATGCTTAAGTAGGTATATTCTTGGACGCTACTTATTAATAAACACTCTAGCAGAGTAAGTACGTTGGTGGACACGAAATCGACCATTCAGTTGACATTTTGATAGGTTTCTGATTACTGAATCTCGAGCAATGGAGAAACTCGAGCGACAGTATTTTTGGGTGCCGTGGCGGTGCAGCGCGTCTGGGATGTTTACTGAAGCGCGCACTGATGGTTTTCAGGCCATCATGCGCAAAAAAGCAGCTCCCCTGCTAGCCCGTATACGGGGTAGCAACAACGGCATTCTGAACGCAATAGCAGTACGTTTTGACCCCTTTCAGAATCAGTGGGTCATGTCGTGTATAGGTTTGGCGAGTCATGGCAAATTATAAAAGTTTATGTAAAATGTAATGTGTACTAGGTTAAGGTTTCTATGGGTCTATGCCACCCGAAATAAAGTTATTATTATTATTTATTTATCTCACGAAGGGACGTGCGCTTTCCTTGTGGTTACCAAGTGTACAAACACGCTGCGAATGTGTGTGGAAGCGCAGGAGCCCACGGTACCGAGACAATCGCGAAGTCGGAAGTGTGTGTGAGTGTGCGTGTTATTATGCTGACGCTGCTCGTCTTCACGCACACGTTTACAGCGTGTTTGTACATACACTTGGTTACGACAAGTAAAGCGCGGGTCGTTTCATGAGATAAATATACGGTACATTATGGTAGAAATTAGAACTGGAGTTTCAGAGATTAGTCTACGACCAGTTTTTATCTATTTTAGGTATGGCTATCAAAATTCCGTACATACCTAATTACATAGCTGTTAATGCTGGCCTAATTTAGCCGAAAATATTTAAACGTAAACTTATGACTGCGAGTTTTGATTAAAATATGGTTGCTTTTTGCGTTACTGTGTGTTAGTTTTAAAGCAGATATTTACTTTAGTTCAGTTCTGTGAACCATACAGTGCAGCAATGAATATCTGAATATGAAAATGTTCCTTATGAAAATCTTAAAACTTCACATCACTTCCCCCGATTGAGCGACGGCTCTCCTCCGGGATCAAAGCTTTTGTGAACCCTATGTCCCAGTAGCTGATTTCCTGTAGTATGATAATTCACTTTCCACCCTTCGCGAAATCACCCCAAAGTTGCGGAACGTTCATAAGAGCAAACCTTTGCGCGTTTAGCCCTTTTACAAACCACCTGACAATGGCTACAAATTCAACCCGTAGAGACTTTAGACACCGAAATTAAGTAAGATATAGCACACTGACGGCTCGTAATTTACCATGAAATGGCTGTATTAATTCAGTGTGGTATACGTTTAGCTATTAAACTACTACATCAAAGAATATTAGGGCCCCGAGATTGAAGTTTCGGCACTACTTACTTAGTTGTCGAATTAATATGCTAATAAAACCCAGCTTTGAATTAATATCAGGGGAATATCCAGAATGTAATAGTCATCTTTCAATTACACCGACATTTTGTTAGGCTTTCACAAGCAAACATGGCTATTGAAGGCATCTATTATGACACTGAACTCAAAATTATACCTCATTCGTAGGTAAATGGTGGAAGTTTTTGGAAATGCTATTATCGAGGGCTCAAGAACTTAGGCTGCTTAATAATGCCTTTGGGCCTCCTTAGAGATTATGACCGTTAGACCTCCACTGATGTACGTACAACTAACATTACAACAAAGGGTAATATTCTGAGGCACTACAGAGAAAGCTGGCGGACTAAACCATTAGGCGAACTTACTTATAACACTACGACGAATAAAAGAAAGTGTGTCCCTCGGTAGATGTACGAATTTTTTCTTAACCTTCAGGAACTTTTGATTCAATTTTTATCCTGCCTTTGATGATTACGTTGGTAATTTAGATCTATTGTCAAGCTACAAAAAAGGTTTCTAACTAGGTACACTTTATATTAAAATGTTTTATGATTCTTGTTGCTGGCCAAGAAACAGTATTATATATGCATACGAACAGTATGAATAAGAGTATATAACATAATGAATATGTTATATATATAAAAGTATACCTAAGTCCATAAGGCTCCGTAAACCAAGAAGGGTATAATACTGAAACCATGACTGTGTAAAGGGGACCCGTAATAAATACTTAATCCCGATGGATGTTCGAAGCCGCAAGGCAGCGCTAATTTGCTATATCAACATTCCCTACTTCCGTTACTTTAGAAGCTTCGCAAATAATCCTATTAAGCTTTTATAGCGCTCAAGCGGATTTTTTTATCAAATCATTGTACCTCGTTAGATACTGCAAACATCACGGTATTTAGCTGCGTCAAAGAATATTGTAAATAATCTTGGACAGGAGATCCTTTAAAACGCCTTAAAGCCTGTTAAGTGTTTACTCTTTGAGAAATCTCAGTAGAGCTTTTGAGTACCGTTTTAAAATGTTATTTATTAGTTGGGAAATTGTTTAGAATTTTCTCTTTTACGAGCGATTTTGTTAGATTTCGTACAAAAGTTCTAGTTTTAATTAATCGGTAGGTTGGTAAGTTAGGTTTTTTGGTTATGTGACCTGCTGATTTACTCACAATAGTGTTGCTTGCCCAAGTGCACTCAATTTTAAAGTCTATTCATGCTAATGGTAAAAGCCACTCGGACGGCACCAACATGAAATAGTTTACTACAATTTACCAGAAAGTTACTACGAAATACACGTCGTAAAATATGTCGATATTGTGCCTTCCTGCTTTCCTTTTTAGTTACGTATGTTAGACCTACTTATTTACAAGCAGCAACAATAACTTTGTTGAAACTAAGTACCTACCTCCTCAGTGTTTTTAATCGACAAAAGCAAAGTGAAATCGAAGAGTAGCTACCCAATACATGTCAAAGTCAAAGTCAAATCATTTATTTCAAATAGGCACATAAAAGGCACTTTTGAACGTCAAAAATAAAACTAAAATAAAATTGATTCTAGTCGCCCCTTCCAAAATGTAGTTTTCGTATGGAGAAGAATGGGCAAGAAACTCCACGTCACTCCATGTCACGAGCATGCCTCTTACTAATAATATTATAAATGCGAAAGTTTGTATGGATGGATGGATGTTTGTTACTCTTTCACGGAAAAACTACAAAACGGATTTGGATGAAATTTACTACACAGATAGTTTATAACCAGGATTAACACATAGAATACTTTTTATCCCGATATTCCCACGGGATCGAAACTTATGCGGGTGAAACCGCGGGGCGCAGCTAGTACATACATAAAATCACGCCTTCTGCCAATGGGGGTAGGCAAAAACTATAGAACGCCACCTGCTAACCCTTTTTTTTTTTTTTTTGACGATGGGAAATCATCAAATGACCCCTCCCGCTATGGGTGGAGCGGAAGGGAGTGTCAGACTCTTAATGAGTAAAACCCACCCGTGCTCCTTCCTTAGCCCTTTATGTTCCAGTGCAGCGGTAACCCTTTCGGACGATCCCGCTACCCCGGATGTCTTTAAGCTTGTTCTTACAATAAGGTGTCGTTGGATTTGTCTTTATTCCATGTAATTTCATAGGTCGTCACAGGAATATTAATATTGAGGCTGGATACTTTCATGATGGTGGACCGACGCCCTTATGAAGGGTGCAGGAACCCGTTGGGTGCGAGGAGCACAGGACCGGTCGAAGTGGAGGTGCTTGGGGGAGGCCAGTGGACGTATTTCGGCTGAAATGATGATGAAGAGACTTTCATGATGTGTAAGTAATTTCATACTTTTTCAATTGTCGAATTTTGCTCTTGCCTAATAGTGCATCAAAAAATCTCCATTGCTAAATCTCACTAAAGGAACAGCCACTTAAATTTAATGACGTCGTATACCGACCGTAAAGACTTCATAGATTAACGTTATTGCAGTGATCTATGGAGTCTTTACTTTGCTCTAACGTGATTAGGTGCCTAATTTACAAGAGGTTAATTACAGGACGCCATGCTGCCGGCTTTTAACGTATTGGATTACTAAGCTTTGACTCTTTAATGAGCATATGTTATTGCTACACTACTACGTGGATTTAAATTATTTACGTAGGAACCTATACAGCATGTATCTGAAAGGTCTGAACACGTTTTTCCATGAGACCAAAGTCATCATCTGCCTAGCCTTTTCCCAACTATGTTGGGATCGGCTTTCAGTCTACCCTGAGTCAAAATCTAGAGGGACTGCCTATCCGACCTCCACAACCCGCGATATCCCTTGGTAAGACTCAAGAAGTTCCATGAGACCAAAGTAATCACAAAAAAAACTGTCCCGTACAAAACTGCAATACCTCAACGGTTCATTATATTTTCGCGATTACGATGTTGATCCTATGGAGAAAGTTGTTCAGTTTGATGGACTGTACCACATCCTTAAGTATGACAGCACCTTTCTGAAACATGTGGTACAATGAAGTACAACTACATACTAGGTACATTAAGTACCTATGTATTGTAGTTGTTGTTGCTAACTAGTGCTGGTTTGATGTTGGAACTTGGATATAAGTTTGGGCTAAAAGACTTTGAACAATAGGTAGATAGGTACTCCATACTTACAAAAGTTGTGGCCTGTATTCGGAAGTTGACTATGAATGCCATTTTTTTTTAGCCTATACTGTCCCACTGCTGGGCAAAGGCCTCCCCAAATCCTTCCAGAAACTCTTTTCCCGCGCCTCCCCGAACCAACCCTCGCGGTACGCGTCCAGGTCATCTCGCCATCCATCTATAATTTAAAAGCCATTAGGCAATTCAATTGGTTAATTATAAGAAAATATATGATCTGCTGGTAATTATGGCGATGATTCCACCTAAATAATTACGAATTATTATGCGTGTTATGTTTGTTATAATCGTAATGGATGGTGATTTATTTTTAGCTGAAGCAGATAGATGCTGGTTTGGATTTGCGATGACAGCAATAATTATTCTTATAAAAACTTTTATGACCTTATAATACGCACGAAAGGAAGCATTTATTTAAAATAAACCAATTACAGGCACTTTTGAATTGTCAAGGGGTCAGTTAGTCAGAAAGATGAAGCTAGTTGCCCATTCCAAATCGTAGTAGGTACCTATGTAGTAGAACGGGCAAGAAACTCCACGGACACTCTTTTATAAAAATCATAAAATTGTTGCAACGTATTGGTTACATTATTCATGTTAAAATAATACACGTGAGAACGAAATACATGTATTTAGAAGCTAAATATTGCACTGCACAAAGAACTTATGTCTTGTCACATTTATTCTGTGCCAGATAAACATTACATAGTAATAAAACATCCAACTCTTGCTTTTGTATTAACTTCAATACGAGCATTAGAATACCTCAGCCAACGTCGCCAACCAGGTACACAAGAACGTAATGGAAAAGTGGCATAAAAGCAAGAAACTTATATAACATTGTAGGTATTCACATTGTCGCAGTATTATCAAAGCTATTTTAAACTGCTCACTTCAAATTTAGCGACAACGATCCTTTTCTCGGAATATTAAGGCTTATACAAAATTTTCATTTGGTTTTCTTTACAATTTATACAATGGAGGATTCATAAAGATAATGCGAACGCCACTGATCCTTTTTCTGTATGGTAATAAGGACTGTGATCTTGGTATGGATTACATTAATATTTTTGGGATTTGGTTACAATGCTCTCAACTTAGGTATTTCAGGTGATTATTATGCTTGATCGCTTTGCATTTGTGCCTACAACCTTATTTTTTTATGTTTAAGGTACAGGGAAAAGAAAAGTGGAAAAATATGGGGAAACCTTTGCCCAGCAGCGGGACAAAAAGGTTAAAGAAAAAAAAATGTCTAGCAAATATACGGTCCAAAAGCTCTCTGAATCCTTGAGATCTAAGACAATTTACAAGTTTACGGAATCTGGTAAAGGCTAAACTCAGGTCAACAACCCTCTAGTTTCCTCAAGCTGCAGTGTAAACAACTTCCAAGCAAATTGCTGGAACAAGTGGAACAACATACATAATCGCCAGGATTCGAGGACTCGGAACAATATACTTGGAGCATCGCAAGCTTGCCTTACATCAATTAAACGGATCATCCGAGCAAGTCGGAAACAATTTCGCGGATATGCCCACTATAATAGTTGTAATCCGATTAGTGAAATTAGTTCGTACGGCTTACGAGCTGACCCTAACAACATAATATCGATGTGCAAGTGTACATAGGCGTAAGGATGGCGTTGTCTTAGTGAAGATAGTAAGTATTAGTAGGTAAGTATTGTGTATTTATTTTATTTTTTATTTCTACTGCAACGGTTGACGTCATCACGTCAACGCCAGCGTCGCTGGAAATCAGCGCTGGGGCTCTTGCTAGCAAAGGGTTGTAGCATTTTGCTGCGCGATGACCGTTTTGCGTGGATGTGACGCATATTTTCCCCCAACTTGTCCTTTTTTTGCGTTTGTGTTCTTTTTCTGCGTCATGTTTACCGCAAATAAACGTATTTTCTTTCTTTCTTATTACACGTGGTAGAGATATATTATTTTGCGCAATTTTCAGAATATCAACTGGTTGCTAACAAGTATCAGTTTAGTTAGACTATGTACTATTATCGTTTGACCGCATAATCAACCTACATATAATGCCTATTTTGAGAGGACACGCCGGTTTCCTCACGATGTTTTCCTTCACCGTTTTTAGAGACTCGACTAACATGATTACCCCCTCTCTCTCACAGAGAGGAGGCCTGTGTCCCAGCAGTGGGAACATTAGAGGCTGATTATGCTGACTGACATGATTTGCTTAAAACTTACCTGACCGACTCCATTGCAATTGAATAATGATATGACTATGTTAACTCTAAATTGGGTCAAACGAGATGAATAAAAAGAGCAAAATAAAAATCGGAGGGGAATCCCTATGACGCCCACAGGGGCCTACGAATATGAAATCGAGTGTAATAATTTAAAACGTTTCTAGGCAAAACGGTGAAGGATAAAATATGAGCTCCCATATTTGTAGAGCAGAAATCAATTTAGATTTCAAAGACGATAGACATATTGTAAAGACCGTCCGCCATAATATAATAAATTACATACTTCATCATAACTTAACTTATCATCATGCCTGTAATCCCCGACGGGTTAGACAGAGGTACCTATTGAACACCCACAATGGGCTATTTTCCTAAAAAAATCTAATTAGTCCGTCAGATAACAAAAAATATTGAACCCGTATTTTTTCTTTTGTCAATTATATAAAAAATGATGAAGATATCGCCCGTTAAACTTCCGCGTGACGTCAGTTGCTTGCGACACTTTTGTAAGCAAGTGACGTCACTCCCAAATTTTGACGCGGTTTATCTTTGTCATTTTTTGTTTGATTGACAAAAGAAAAAATACGTGTCCATTATTTTTCGATAATCTGACTGACGGACTAAATATAATTATATTTTTTTTACCCAGGCAACCACCCTATTCGCCGGTTATGTGTAAGTCCCATGTAATAGGGGCGAGCCTATTGCCATGAACCAGGCTCCAGGCTGCTACTGAGAAATGCCTGATGGTAAAACCCAATAACACTTTGCTCAGCAGAAGCGCTGGCGACCACTATACCAACGAGGCACACATCCTAGTAATATTATAAACGTGAAAATTTGTATGCATAGATGGATGGATGGATAGTGGATATTCGTTACTCTTTCACGCAAAAACTACAGAACGGATTTGGATGAAATTTGGCACACGGATGGTTTATAACCAGGATTAACATATAAGATACTTTTTATCCCGATATTCCCACGGGATCGAAACTTATGCGGATGAAACCGCGGGGCGCAGCTAGTAATATTATAAACGTGAAAGTATGTATGGATGGATGGATAGATGGATGGATGGATAGATGGATGGATGGATAGATGGATGGATGGATAGATGGATGGATGGATAGATGGATGGATGGATAGATGGATGGATGGATAGATGGATGTTTGTTACTCTTTCACGCAAAAACCACTGAACGGATTAGGATGAAATTTGGCACTCAGATGGTTTATAACCAGGATTAACATATATAATACTTTTTATCCCGATATTCCTACGGGATCGAAACTTATGCGGGTGAAAGCGCGGGGCGCAGCTAGTACTTTTAATATTCTTACAAAACGTTAGCGATACATTTATATAAGTTATTGTTTTAATAAAGCAAGATATTTCACAAAATTGCTGTCGTTTTACCGTTTATTGCGTACATGGCGACTTTAGTAAGTCAGTGGGTAGTTTAAAGTGAACAATATCGTAAGATATCAAAGAATATTATGTGTATGGCTATCTAATTAGTTTCAGAACTGGGTACGAGGTATTGACAATAGTATTCATTTCACGTGCATGCAAAAAATGATAATTTATTATTTATTGACCTAAACCTATTGTTATAAAGAGAAAACAATAGTTTTTTTTCGTGTTTGTTTGTTACGATGTCACGCAAAAACGGCTGAATGGATTTGGATGAAATTTTGTACATGTGTAGACCATGACCTGAATTAGGACATAGAATACTTTTCATCCCGATATTCTCACTGGATTAAGACTTATGTGGGTGAAGCCACGGGGCGTAGCTAGGTACTTTAATAAAAGAAAGCTTCACAGCTTACAGTAAATTCCACTTCACCATCATTTGTGGAACCACGCTACTTACATGATCAATTGCTCATTATTTCAAGATTTTTTTACATGATACTCAAGCATGGTACTAATTAATATATAAACTACTGCCATCTAAAAAGCTTAGATAGGTATCATCTACAGATACCGCTTCTTATACTTACATTATTAAAGTAAGACCTATATGTACTATGCCAGAACGTTTAGATAAAGTATGACGTTGTAAAAGAGAACTTACGAGTCGCATTGGGTACATAAAAATCCGATCAAGTGCGAGCCGTTTGATAAGTGTTTCGCTCTAGCGGGAATTCTATCAGAATTTCGCTGTGAACCATTTTTTTATGGACCTGGAAGAATCTTATCAAAATACGCTAAGAATTTTCCTTCAGCTCGCTTGAACTGCACCCTAATTGTGTAACACTCTATCAATTACAATCTCAATCATTTTGAAGGATACTGCTAATCATTGCCTCATAATACTTATGTTCGCAAAAATTTGTCTGCTTAACAACGTAAATAACGCAATGAATGTTTATTTATTTATTGAGGATCTCCAACAAAGGATACACATATATTTACAATAGATAATTACAATAATAAAAAAGGTTCTTTTACGTGTGCTCCTTCAATTACAGAAGACCACAGCATGCACATATAACTAGGTGTAAACACGATAAAAATAGAGAAATTAATCAAACAACAACAACTGTCAACATCAAAAACCACCACCAGCACTGTCATCTGTCAACTGTCAAAATGCTATGCCATTGCTACTGTTAGTGTGTTACGCCACTACCCCGCTGATAAACCTTACCAGAGAAATAATAATTATAGCATAAGCAAAGCACAATCAGCCTATAACGTTCCCACTGCTGGGATAGAGGACTCCTCTCTGTGAGAGGGAGTAGGCCATAGTCAAACTCGCGGGCCCAGTGCGGGCTGGTGGATGTCACATGTCTTCGGATTTTGGTTTCTAGGGCATGCCGGTTTCCTCGCCATGTTTTCCTTCGACGTTTTGAGGTAGTACGTAATGAAATAAATTACCCGAAGTAAAGTGCCAGCTGGGTTCGAATCCACAACCAACGAGACATAGGTAAGTTTGGGTCGTTACTCGTACCAGTGGGCAACAATTGCTCAACAATCAATAATTATATACTTTATAGAAAACCACGTTAATTGAATTATTGTGGTGGAGTAATAAGCAGCCTGAAGAACAGAAATTGCGTTTAGATTTATGCATAAGCATATTATAATAGAATAGGATATACTTTATTATGTAGGTACACCATATAAATTATAGATATAAATGTAGAAATTTTGCAAAGGGTGACACAATGGGCGGTCTTGTCGCTAAGAAAGATCTTTTAAAGACAACCTTTGAATGGATTAAAAAGGGGAAGGAGAGACAATACTGTAGGTTGTCTACATACATAAAGCAAACAGGAGCGAAGAAAATATAATGATGATGTTTAAAGAGAAATCAAGCGTTTTGTTTATCATAATTTTATAAGTAGTCAAACATTGAGCACGCCTTACCGACACGGGCAAGTCATTTCATAACCGTACTACTTGAACAGTCTTCTTCCTGTCGCTGGCGACAGGAAGAACACTGTTATTAAAATGCTGAAGTGGTAAAAGTTTTGAGAAAACAGCATTTAAAAAACGACTGTATTTTAAATGCTGTTTTCTCAAAACTTTTACCACTTCCACGGCGATGTCGGTGGCAGCGCGGAGGTCACTTTGACTGCATGTTTTGGGACACAAAGGGCAGGATAGGAGGTGGAGCGTAGTTTGTGACATAGCTCCATAATCACACCCTACTGCCGTTCCGTCAAGGTAGCCCCACTTCACCAGGTTGGACTTACATCTTCCCACTTGAACAGTAAAAGATAATTATTCCGCTGCTGTGATGTACCTGCAGGAAATCAATAAGGTGGAAAATGGACAAGATAAAAGTTTTCCATTAACATACTTAGATTTTGCATTACTTAAAAAGTAAATGGCGTAAACATTAATTTGAGTACTTTTAGGTACAGACACCAGCATATCAAGCTACTACAATCTGTCAAATGTCTTTAATAGATTTTCAATTTTATCACTAAAGCATTAAGGTTCAAGGTTGATTGGGAAAATTTGACAGTTTCGGGTAGGTTGACCTGCCTGACTGTACTTTTGTAGAAAAGTTTTCGTTCTAATATTGGAAATGATTGAATTGAAATGGCCTGAAGTATTTTTCTAAACTTTGAATATGGGTAAAATTACTCAAAATGGTCTCCTTGGTCTAGTGGTCGCAAGCGATACTGCTGAGCATGAGGTCCTGGGTTCGATTCCCGTATCGGGCAAAGTATCATTGGGATTTCCCATCTAGATTTTCTCAGTAGCAAGCCTTTTTTTTTTTGGGTGGGAAATCATCAAATGACCTCCCGCTCTGGGCTGAGCGGAAGGGCGGGTCAGACTTTACTGACTAAAACCCACCCGTGTTCCTTCAGTTGCCTGTGCCTGGGGCCACGGTATCTCTTTCGAACAACCCGCAGCCCGGGCAGGCATCGGCCCTAGCAGCTTATTTCGTGCTGACATCTCTTTGAGGCGCGCGTGGAACACAACGCGCCGTCGACCCGCGCCTGGTCCTTACCGGGCGGCGAGCTGCCCATTGCTCGCCGCCCGCAAGCCCGCGCCTTCGGTGGCCGGGAGTCGGCTGTTGACACCCGTCCAGGGCCTGCAGACTCGACATTCATAGCGATCACTTTACGACCGAATTCGGTCGCAAATTCCTGTCATTCCACACCTTTACATTACACCTGGCAATCCGGGACTTTGCAACCTAATTCGGTCGTAAAGCGATCGCTATGAATGTCGAGACTGCAGGCCCAGGGCGTCTCCTGCGGCGACTAGTGGCGTGAGGGCGCAGTGATTGCCTCTCCCTCACGCGCTCTGCTTCCTCCTTCGCGAGCATTACTGCTTTGCAGACGGAGGTGATCAGTAGCAAGCCTGAGTATGGGTTTGTGCCCGGTTGATAGCAATTGGCTCGCCGCCATGGGATTTGGACATATCTTGCGAAATGTGGGTGTGCTATAAGTAGGTACAGACGCCAGCATATCTAGCTACCCGAAACTGTCAAATTTTTCCAATCAACTTTGAACCTATGCTTTAGCGATAAAGTTGAAAATCTGTTAATGAAATTTGACAGATTGTAGTAGTTTGATGTGCTGGCGTCTGTTCACCTACACCTCTGCTTAACCCTTCGGGTATTACAGGCGTGCATACAGCTATGTAGGTACATACAATAGGTTTTGGATAAGCTTAATATACAGGCTTAGCTCTTAAGGAATTTTAAATGGAACTGGAACTGGTTCATTTAAATTGTTTAATTAACGTTTCTGAGAGTCTGTGTAATTTGAATTGCTGAAATATTAATAATCCACTGTCTGTGCGAGATTCGTAAATAAAATTATTGAATGTAACTACTTAATTGTAATTGGATGCAGTTGATGACTGTGAAATGATATTGTCTGATGTTCTTTTAATTAATTTGGAACTTTTATAGTGATTACATACCTAATTAGATTCATATAGGTTGGTAATCTCAATGATTTTGAAGGATATTACTAATTCATTGCTTCATATGTTCAAAAAAATTGTCCGATAAACAACTCAAATAACGCAATGAATGTTGTTGAACGGTCAAATAGAAAGCCATTGCTAGGTACTGTTAGTGAATACACTAACAGTACCTAGCAACAATACAACGCAATTACCCCGCAGAATGCCAATTCCCCGTTCAAAATCTAGTCGCAATCTCATCTCGGTGGCAATCAACGTCAAAAACATGTCAAAATTTAGGTAAGTTCAGTGTTATTTTTGACAGATTGAGACTGAGGAGATTTGAATGCGAGAGTTGCCCCTCTGGTATCCTCACGAGAGGTCTTCCTCCACCGTGTTCGAGAAGCAGATCTCTGATCAGTGGCGTAACTATACCCTTTGAGGCCCATGGCAAATTCATGGGATAGGGCCCTCCCTCAATGTAAAGTAAACTCAAACGTTTTTTTTTTTACTTTTTACCTCGCCCGCATAGATTTCGTAATTTCCCCTACATAATTGAATACCTGACGGCTTCGTTGGTCTAGTGGTCAAACAAAGTTTGCATTTCTATACTTGATCCTCTTGTGCTCATGGCCCTCTTAGGTCAGGGCCCCCCCCTCCGGCTGGGGGCCCGTGGCATTATGCCCCGCCTGCCACCCTATTTTTACGCCACTGTCTCTGAGCATCCAAGCTAATACAGCACACAACATTTACTACACTACAACAAACTCAATTACGAATATTAGTCCTCTGTCTGTTATCCCGAGTTTAGTGTTGAGCTCGCTTTTATAATTATACAGGCACCATACTTTCAGTTACAATAATTAAGCTCTGGAACTAGTTCTCAAACTATGTACTTCTGTTGTGGTACGCAGTTGCGCTGTACGATAAACAGATACCTACCTACTTTACCTAACTTGTTTCAGTCGGCGAAAAACAGAAACGGGGCAATTTTCATATATTACTTACGATCAGTTTAGGTTCTGCTAGACCTTCCACCCTGTAAGTAGGTATTATATCTGTTGTAGATTAGTAATTTTATTCCAGGTACATCGCCTTCACGTTTATTTACTCATTTACTGTAGGTACTTTACAAAATATTTTCTGGTATATATGTATAATTACTTTACAAGGAGCAAAAAGCTTTTTGTGTACCACAAAAAAGTTTCTTGCCCATTTTTCTTCAAACGAAACAAGCTTTTGGAATGCAACTGGAATCAATTCTATTTTCTTCTAAATATTGACTTCAAAAGTGCCTTTTAATGGCCTACTGAATATAATAATTTGACTTAGACCAGCGAACGGTCTAAGTCAAATCATTTATTGCTACATAGCTTGATGAATATTGATTGTAGCTACATTGGAAAGTTGGTGTTCATTGATTTACTCATTATAATGCCCTCTGCACAGGTACCTACGTGTCGTGATCTTAGTCTGCCATGTTATCATCAGCCTACAGCAGTCCACTGCTGTCTGCTGGACATAGGCCACTCCAATTGCACGCCATTCTAGCTCAATTCTCGGCAACTCTCATTCGGCTGCTACCAGCCACCCAGCGAAGACCATCGCTCCACCTAGCCTGCCCTACCTTACGTTTGCTGATTCACGGTCTCCACTCAAGAACACTACCCCAACGGTCGTCGGCCGTCTGCCTACTAATGATTCTTTAACAATTGATTCTATAGTACCTAATAAGTGGTACTTATGCGCAAAAATATTTGAGAACCACTGCGTTAGGATATTTTGTAACAGCCATATTACATAACAACTATGAAGTGCTGCCTTGTTTTCTAACTAGAAAATGCCAAAAAATATGTTGGGTTCATTTAGGGTCAAGCTTGCAAATTGTCTAGCAATTTCGCAATGGGGTGACTCACGAAGTAATATCGTAAGTAACTGAGGTCTATGTCTTGTTTCAAAATGAGTAATTGTTTAATCAAGGACCTCTCAGGATCATAATATAGCAAAATGTAGGTTTATGAAGCGGCTCCACACATCTGTTTGGGTACCAATAAGTGCTATACCTAACGATTTTACTGTCTCATGAGCTTACTGGCACATGCGTAATACCTACATGGTAATAAAAACATGGCATTGTGATGCTGTTTTCTGTAAAAATCTCACTGTGATCTTAGGTGAAGTGAGCTTAAACTGAGCTGTCATTAGTGTCAATTCCTAGCATCAGATGGAATGACAGCTCACTTCACCTGAATTCCCACGGTGAGAATCTAAAATTCTAATAGAATCGAACGGCTGGCCGTATGACCATAGCGTGCGTGTACACGCACGCCAGTTGCTGCCACTGGCTTCTGAATAGCTTTTGTTAGTCGCCTTTCACTCATAGTCGTCCACGCAACATGATCAAACCATCTAAGCATCGATACTCTCTTTAGTAGCGGTGGTAAACGTATCTATCGCCAGTAGCACGTGCTAGAGTACCTACTGATATGTACCTATAAAAGCTTGAAATGAGCTACAGGGTGGCAGGGACCTTGACGTGCAACCTGTCACAATAGATTCGGTGCATGATTTTGTAGCCCCCTGAGTTGAAATTATTCGTAGGCTATTAAAAAAAGTGTCTGACTTTGACCGCGTAGGTATTGCACTTTTCTATGAAACAGACAGATTTTTAAAAATTGATAACCGATTATTTGAACTAAGCTAAGAGGTCTAGAATCATGTGCCGAATTCATAGTTTTAGTTTGCGCGTCGATGTCCCTGCCACTCTGTATACCTAAACCCAATTTATTTATATGTAGATACCCACCCACCTTGTGTTTCTGAACTTCCAGTCAGAAAGGGTCCCCATGCTAGCTTCTGTTTTTTCTAAAAACGGAAAAGATAACATAAGAATAAGAACAAAAACAACAATTTGCAAGGACATCGTATCAGGAGCGTTAATCGTATGGTGGGATCAAAAAGAACTTTCAGTCCTATACATCCCCGTTGATAAGGTCTAATTTGCATGTTCCTTTCGAATATCCCTTACAAACTCACGCTTCAAAGCATATGCATACGTACATACATCACGTTGTTGGTACCTAATACATGAGCATATATGTATTATAAGATATTTCATACTAGGCACTTACCTATAATGTTTTGAAAGGTACATAATATAATTATCTATGTACCTACAAATATAGAATGGGTCTTTATTGTAGGTATCTACTTAATTCTAAACGTGATTTCATTTTCATGTTCAGATTTCAAAATTCTGGACCGGTAAGGAGATTATGGTTATTTGAATGATTGATACCAACATACGAGCTATATGTACGACAAGAGCGTGTTCGGCATAATCAATTTAAAAATTGAGTTACCAAAGCGTTTGAAAATGATACCTATTAATAGTGGTTCAAGATTTACACTTGCGTGCTTTATTATCGACACACGTGTCCACTACTAAACTGTTAGTAGTCTCTAGATCTGTATTAACTTAAGTAACTAGGTAAGGTACATACCTGTCTCCATTTCTAATTTGACAACTGCTCTGCTACTTAGACAGGTTCTCGTTACGGTTTAATACATTAGAGATCAACAAAAGACAATATTTCCACTTTGACTCAATACAACACCTACTTACCTAGAATCACCAAACTAATCTAGTTAGGGTACCTACCTAAGTAGTTCTAATACCTATTTCAAATTGACGTTATTTCAAGTTAAACAAATATAAACTTTATTTAAATGTAAATTAAGTTGATTTCAGAGTGACTAGCACTGTTGAAAAAGTTATAAAAATGTTTGAAGTTGTAGCGTACACTGACCTTTACTGTGTATGAATTAAAGTAATTTTTCCATAAACACTATTTGTTTACATTTTTGGCGAATATATCGCGAATGCAGACTATGTACCTAGGTATTAATAATATCTAATTTTGACGTCGCGTCGCTACTAATCACGCCGCCACATCTAAACACGTAGGTACCTAATAACAGCAGATGACAGCTAGGTAAAGCTTGTTGTGGTAATTAGGAATGTGGATTACGCAACACGGCCATTCCTGTGCGTATATCGAACTTGCCTAGTGCCACCGCAGACATAAATTATCCGGACAATCCGCAAGTAGGCTTTTACTGGCTGACTGAAATGAACTGGCTTAGTTCTCGTCGCGGCATTAGTAATGGTACGGGTTTAATCCACTTTGGAACTGATTTTCATGCGTGATTCCGTTTTAATGAACAGAATGCAGTTTGAGTTTAGGATTCTTGTATTTCGAAGTCCATTGTTGGCATAGATAAAGGAAAGAATATTTTTACAGAACAGATCGGCAGGTCAGTGATAACAATACCAGCCGTGCTATTACGTAAAAATCTCACCGTGACAACTTAGGTGAAGTGAGCTTTACATAAGTGAGCTATCAATAGTGTCAATCCCTAGCATTAGGTGGAATGATAACTCACTTCAAATATGTTTTCACGGTGAGGTTTTTACAGAATAGATCGGCAGGTCAGTGGTAATAATACCAGCCGTGCTATTCCGTAACAATCTCACCGTGACAACTTGGGTGAAGTGAGCTTGAAGTGAGCTGTCAATAGTGTCAATCCCTAGCATTAGGTGGAATGATAACCCACTTCACTTATGTTTTCACGGTGAGATTTTTACAGAATCGAGCGGCTGTAGCTCTTTTCTTCCATTGAAAGCTCGTAGGTGCTTACTACGCTAGGCCAAAACTGAAGATCAAAGTGTTACCACCGGCGTAAGGTAGTACCCTTTTTTTTTTTTGTATGGTAAATCGTCAAATAACCTCTCCCGCTCTGGGCTAAGCGGAAGGGCGTGTCAGACTTTTACTGACTAAAACCCACGAGAAACCAACTTTTTTTTTCTTATTTCTTTTCAGAAATAAAAGTCATTTTCCATCAATTATGAATGCGTAGATGACGGCTTCGTGAAGGGACTTTTTACATCATGTTTATTTCGGTAGGTACATACGCACGGTTCTGCATCTGTACATAAGCGGGGTAATTGCGTCACACACTACCAGTAGCAATGGGTTTCATTTTGACAGTTCAGCAATATTCATTTCGTTATTTACGTTGTTGAGCAGACATATTTTTCGTACATATGAAGCAATGGATTAGCAATATCCTTGTGTTACGAGTATATCCGTGTTACGCAATTAGGGTGCAGATATAAGCTGACTTCTGACTGTACGAAAAGCCTATATAATGCGAGGTCAGATAAAACTGGATATTTATTATACTGTATAGGTTGATGTGTAGCCGTGTGTAAATATACTCTAGCTAAAATACCAAGTCGCTAAGTACTTTATTGCCTACCGTTTTTGGGTTATTTTTCGGTGCTATTTTTCCATGTTGATTTAGGAACAAAGAAAAACAGTGCGTCTGTTTAACGTCAACCCGAACACATAAAATTGGGAGGAACGGGCTGCTTTTAGGTTCTAACTAGAGTAGCTAGGTAATATGGATCTCATGTAGAGCAGCTGATTACTTTTTGACAGTGCGAGCTACATGGTCTCGTCTTGGCAACATTTAACATGAAATGTTTTTGTGGGATTTCATTTCTTTTTGTAAGTTGCTTATGATATTTATACGAGTATTTTTTTTGTTGTTCATTTTTTCTTTCTTTTTTTGGGATGTATTTCTTGTACATCAGAGGTGCCTTTTTTCATAGCCCATTCTCTATCTTTGCCTTTATTCTTTGTTGTCAACGACGTCTGCCCTCACGCGTCTGACCGCATTCGGGTAGCGCGCTCGCTGACCAGGCCGTTTATTTTTAGCTACTGCGCGTGGACGAGGGGGCAGGAGGCGTTCGCGCGTACTATACTTATTACGTTCATAAAGTATAGGTTGATAGGTAGGAGATTTCTAAACACTTATCGAAGTATACAAGTGTATTAATATTATTCGTTAGTACTTATAGGTAATACAAGTATAATAATGTAGTGAAGAATATTCTGAAACGATATTATACACTTTTATCCCGTAAGGCAAGGGTTTGAGGGATGTTTTTTTTTTAAATTATATTTTAATTTGTAAGAAGAATGTACTTGTATAATTATCAGATCTCAAGCATGAAATTAAGTTTGTATGGGAATTTTAAGTTTGTATGGGAAAGCCGAAACAAATCATTCCTTAATTTAAAGGGTAGGGGATGATTTACTAAAAATCCTGAAATACATATTTTATTATTTATAACAAGGACCCCCTATATAAATTTACAGACCTCTAGCATCAAAATTTACGGAAGTCTCATACAAACTCCCACCCCCTTGGGTTGGGTTGGGGGGGTAAAAGTTTCAAGTTTTAAGATTTTTTTGTTGTTTGTGTACTATTACTAGCTTACATACCAAATTTCAGCTTTCTAGGACTTCAGGAAGAATCTTCAGATTATGGATGATCATCAGTGAGTCAGTGAAGCAGTGACGAAATCGGGGTATTTTAGATATCAATAAAATCTAAAGTATAAGAGCTATGCAATTGAAACTTTATAGGTTTAATAATTCAACCACTGACATCATATCCCAAAAATTTTGTTTATCTGGTATAATCCAAACCCAAGTTAAGAAGGTTAAAAAATACGACGAAGTGCTTCGAGAAAAGGTAGGTAGTGCCCTTGCGCTTCGCTTGGCTCGTCTTGGCGGGGGCACTCCCGTGCCCCCAGATACTTCGATGCAATCTTTATGTTAGCTTTTTCATTTAGGTCGGCTCAT
Organism: Apamea epomidion; assembly: GCA_947507525.1. Lineage (NCBI taxonomy): Eukaryota > Metazoa > Arthropoda > Insecta > Lepidoptera > Noctuidae > Apamea > Apamea epomidion. The sequence goes on from OX382232.1 coordinate 10,152,017, forward strand.
AAGGTTACCCTTATGAGCCGACCTGACCGACCTGACCCGAGAGCGAGCATAATGAAAAAAGTCAGAAAGATTGCTAAGCGAAAACGAAGTGTCAATATGGACAGGTGATGCGATGATGATGCGATGCGCCGGGATGCGTCGGGACATACGCTTCGTTCACGCGGACGAAGTCGCGGACAGAAACCAGTAATTTATTAAAGCTGAAGAGTTTTCTTTTTTTTTGTTGGAACGCGCTAATATCAGGTAGGTACTACCAGTTAGATTTGAAAAAAAAAATCAACAAAAAAAATCCAAATTCCTAATTCTTGAGGAAAGTATCACGCTGCAACCCTCGGGGCGCGAGCAAATAGAAAAAAGTCAGATAGAACCCTGAGCAAAAATGACAGCGTGGGCGGGCAGGCGATGCGGTGATAATTTCCGGCATCCACATGGGCAAAGTCGCAGGCAAAACTTAGTTAAAAATAATCATCTTTTCATAAAGACGTCTGTAGATACGGAACTTAGGCCTTGCCGAAAGAATCACCTCAGCGACTGATCCGGTGCTCAAACGGATTCGAGATTCTCACAATCTTACATAGGTCCACCTACAGATGTAAAACAACCGATTTAAAACGTTTTAAATAAAATGTTGCCGTTGTAAACCCCAAATAAATCGTTTTAAACGGTTGAAAACTCGCCTACAACAATAAAAAAAACTGTGTTTTACACTATACATTTTGGGCAATTTTTGGTCACCTGACGTCACGTTCGTTATAGTTCGTTTATAGAAAATCAATAGAAAGTACCTACCTACTACACGAATATTTACGAGTAAGTATGTAGATATAGGTACCTACCTATACTTATTTATTATATTATATTACACACACTAGTTGCGTTGAGTCACGAGTGACGACGTCAACGAGAGTAGGTAAGAGAGTGTGAGTTTGGTTTGGTTTATTATTTAGATCGTTTCAAAACAATGAAAAAAATGTTTATTTACCCACACAGAGTTTTTAACAGTTTTTATAACTTATGTAGGTAACACCTACGCTTAGGCGCTTGATCGGACGGACTAACCAGAACTAAACCCACTAAGTAGGTATTTCAATATCAGTATAATTATCACACATTTAAAAAATCTTTACACCGTTTCGATGTACTCCGTCATATCCGTACCTCGGTAAAATCAAGTAAATGTAGTTAAGAAAAACATAGTGGTCAACACCGACCGTTTTAAATCGGAAAATGGTTTATTTCGGTTTTAAACGGTTTTTTTCGTTTTAAACGAATTGGTTTAATTGGTTTTAAACCCGCTTTACATCTATAGGTCCACCTGTTCACCTTGTGTGTGGTTTATTGAGGGAAGTGCAGTTTTACACTATCTCTTAGATGACAGGGTAAAAGTTTGGCATAAACATATTGAAGCTTAATTGCTTTGATAGATTTTATAATTAACTTCGTAATTTCTGTGCCTACAAACAATCTCAGAAGATCCATTCTTTGGTCTGACTCTAGAAAAATCGAGTTTGGAAATAGGGTAGGTACGATAACAGAACTTCGATTCTAAAATATATAAAATCACTTTAAAACGGGCTATACTTTCAAACGGGCTTTATGTAACTAATGGCGGTAAAAACTACTGTTGTTTGTATATATACAAACAACAGTAGTTTTTACCGCCATTAGTTACAGAACAATGAATTCAAACAACAGCTTTTACCGCCATCTCTCGGTGATCATAGTAAGATTGAGATACACTGTGGCCAAAAAACGAAAAATGAATTGCAGAAATGTTCTGTTTGGGACTGAAATGTTATTCCAGTCTATCAGGAATCAGCAATTGAAACAAGCCAAAAGCTTCCTTACTGTTACGTGAATTTATTTTTTCATTTTTGTACCACTTTTTCTGGCAGCACTACGTCGTGACGTTTTAGTTGCGTTCCAGTTATTTCGAATGACAACTGTGAGCATTAAATTTGTGTAAAAAGAGATAGCCTGTTATGACTTGTGTAAGAGCAAAAGAGACGTATGCAAGAATTATTCGATGAAAGGAAACGAGCAACGCGCTCCCTCTAAAACTTGTCTTGTCAAACAAATTGTGTCAAACAAAATAAAAACCAAGCTGATATCCCAAGCGGTGTCTATTGTAAAAAATAAGTTAAAATATTACCACCTGTTTTTTAACACTACAAACTGGATGAAAACTAAAGTGTGCGTGTAATGCACGTTTTTACTTTCTAATTTGGAGTATCCTTGTTACTCGAAATGGATAGCGACGGCGATGACCAGGGCGATGGCGAATCTGGCATGGATTTGACTGGTTTTCTGTTCGGTAATATCGACGAAAACGGTCAGTTAGAAGATGATGGTCTTCTTGATAAACAGTCCAAGCGGATGCTGTCATCGCTCACCCGCTTCGGGTTCGGTTCCATGATATCTGAAGTAATAGACATTGAGGAAGCTAGCGGCGAAGATCAGGAGAAAGGTAAGCTTCTGTAACCTATTAATGAAGTTTTCGTGGTCACAGGTCATGCATAAATGCTAGATTTTTTTGAAGGTAGAATTGTGTTTGTCTGTAATACATTATCTACATTGTAATGTTTCAATATTGGAGAGTATCTATGCATTGTCGTGACATGATTTTATGATCGATTACGTATTTTACATGAAAATGCAAACCACTGACTGTTGAGATCAGTATTTTATTGATATTTCATCAAAATCAGGTTTCATTGACTCACATTTTAAACTGATTGAAACTCTTTTCAGAAGATTATACACAAAAAAGTCCATCGGCTATTGACTTTTTTGATATTGAAGATGCTGTGGAAGACGTTAAGGTATTATTGCATGTTTTTATAAAAGTAGAAGAAGTTGTCGTTTCTGAAAATGTGTCGGCTGAATGTTTGCTAAAATTCTAAACTGCACCTGTGTAATCTTTGCATCAGGCTCCCATTCAATTGTGAAAAACAAAGGAATATTGCTAGGTTAACTGGGCTTTTTAAGATTGCACAGCACATAACCGGAAACATATCCAGGAGTAGTTGTAGTTCTAAAATGATAAAATATAAGCAATAAAGAGATAATTACAAGGCAATAGTTCTATAGATGCTGGTGAAGAGGTATAATGTACAATATGACTGATGAATCATGGCTGGTCCGAACTTTGCACTGAAGGCGCAATTACAAACATTTTTAAGAATCAAATGGTGAAATGATGCTAGTGTGAGTGAGAGAACTTGCGCTAACGTTTGGAGAGCCTATGTTCAGACCGGCCATTATTTTTCTGCACTATTGTACCATACATTAGCCTTGTTTTAAAAAATATATATTGTTTTCCTTAAATACTGAGTTTTTATGAAAGCTAAATTGGGGACCTCTGATTAATATTTAGTAGCAGGCACTTAAACCATCACTGCACAGTAAGCACCTTATTTTCAAGTAATTTTTTAAACAATACTTTGTGAAGTGTTTTTTATTTATTATGTCCTGTCATTAACTCTATTATGTTTATGGTGAAATTGTTTATTATACTTTTTTGTTTTAAGTAATTATTTTGTGATTTGATTGGTGGATAAGATACAGGTTCTTTGTCTTAAGTTAATAACCACACAATGTTTGAATTGCTATGTCTCCATTGTGTAAAATGTGAAATGTCTCAATGGTAATTTTTTGGTGTAGGATCAGTGGTAAATTAAGATATTATTTTATGGTGACTAATATTTAGTTACTACTTAAATACAATATTTTTTACTTAACACACACTTTCGGTAATAAAATAAACCACAGAACATGTTTTTTCTTGCGAATGTTGGCTTTCTCAGTTACTTTATTGATGAATAAATGTAAGCCTATATGTCGCTTTGGGGCGACACAATATACGCTATGATTATAAAAGATTTTATGAACATACAAAAGAATTTTGTTTGTTCTAAGTAAGATGGTAAAAATTGATATGTTTTTAATGATTTAGTTTATAGGTTCTTTAAAAGTTTCAATAAAAACTTAGCAAAATAATTAATTGCATTTTAATTTCGACAAAAAAATCCTTATTTATTCCCTTTTGTGATAGAAAATATAAAATTCTCTAGAATAATAATTGCAAGATATTTTTTTTTATCTTTCTGTTGTCAGGTTATTAAGCAAAAAAGTAAAGCATTATTCGAACTTCTGGTCTTGATTTTAAGACCTCTAATAAATACTATTCTTAATCTACCACTGTTCTGTGATAATTGGGTTTAGTAGAGAATTTATGTTTTGTGACCTAATAATATACTTGTTTACACTGAGAATTACCCGGCAGATGGTGGTAATAAAATAACGTAATATCACGCCTGCCTTTGTCCCTGACAGGGCAGGCAGCAGGCGGAGATGTATAGTACATTCGCATATCCAGCATTTCGCCATTAGTGTCTATTTCAATATTCAATAGTACCAAACTACCTATAAACATCTGTCAACTAATTCCCAGTATACCAAAGTAATGTATCAGCACACTGACATATTTGTGTTAACACTAGGATCTAGAAAGTAGCACTAAACAGGGTGCACAGAAAGACTCCACGAGCACAGAGGCACGGGGGACAAACAGCGATGTAAAGTCTTCGGTCGATGATCCCAATTGTCCACAGAGTGAAGTGAAGGAAGAGAGGAATAAATGGAAGGGGGATGATATCTACCGATCTGGTGGACAAGGCACTAATGATGAGGGCTATGAAGGTGATATGGAAGGAGATGGGGAACTCATGCCGCCTCCTAATACAATACCGTAAGTTTTATTTTTTAACCGATTTATAAAAAACGGATTAGGTTATGCATTTAGCGACTATTTTTACTTTAATGTATGTACATTGATTTCTTCGTGAATAGTGGACTGATTTGCCTAATTATTTGTTCATTTGGTAGAGGAAGCTCACGCGGTGGTCTCGTATACTTTGCTTGAGTATTTTATGAGTTAGCTTCGATATATTTTTAATCCACGTTATGTATGTCGATGTTGTTATAATATTCACATAGCAAATTGGTTTATGAATTTGTAGCACACAATAAAAAGTGAAAAAGAAAAACAACCGACTTCAATAAATCACTTTAAAAAAATCTACTTTAAAGTGAAAATTAACTATAGTACTTTTTCAGTTTCTAGTGGTTTTTTTTAAGTCGGTTGTTTTTTTTTTTTTTTGTAAGTACAGACGCCAGCAGGTCAAGCTACCCGAAACTGTCAAAATTTCCCAATCAACCTTGAACCTAATGCTTTATCGATAAAGTTGAAAATCTATTAAAGAAATTTGACAGTTTGTAGTAGCTGCATGTGCTGGCGTCTGTACGTAGTTTTTTAATTTCCTCTTTTTTTTTTTTAATAATGTACTCGGTAAGTAGGTTTGCGGTGTTTAAATAAATTTACTTTTTATTTTTACAGTTCTCATAAATCTTCAGACAAGAAGGATAGGGATAAAAGATTGGAAACACCGCTGGCGGCTATGTTGCCTTCTAAATACGCGAATATTGATGTGAGGGAACTGTTTCCAGACTTCAGATCTGATAAAGTAAGTCATATCGTAAGCCTAATTGCGTTAGATTACGTACGGCTTACGCTAGGCGACTAGCGAAGGAGCCAAGCGCACAGTGCGGCCGGTTGAGAAAATTCTAGAGCGTTCGTTTCACTTCGCTACACGCAAGGTGACTCGCTAGCCTCTACGCGCTTTTATTTTGTTATTTTGCTGAAGCGCAGGCCAATCTTTCAAAAATATGCAACGGGTTTTGTAATTTTTTTTAAATAAAAGTGATTGTCAGTCCGAGTGTGTTACGCGGTTAGGCTTTGATAAATACCTATAAATAAGTCATATTTGAAACATTCTGGACCATGTTTGAGCAGCGGAAAAATATATTTTCACGCCATCGCATACTGAAATTGGATCGAAAGCACTCATTGATATATTTGAGTATCTGAACACCATAAATGGTGAAAACTGAAGACTTGTTTCGATTATTATCTAAATCGTGTTAGACCATCAAACTACGGAAACTATCTACTCACGTCAGTGCGTTAAGCCAAGTTCGGAGAACGGAGCGTCACGCACCCTTTGTTATTATCTCAACCGAACCATTTCGAGCTACTTTCGACCTCCCCCTAAATCAAAATCTAGTAAACCTATAAATTTACAATTTTATGTACCAGGCATGGTCTCCTTAATCACCTAAATACAAATTTTCTGACTTAACACAACTGCATAGAACTTGGTACCCATTTAGATCTCAATTCTTTAACCGGCGAATCCGACATTCCTGTACTTCCTTTGTACAGGCAACTACACATCAGTGGTAATACATGCACTACGAAAGTCACCCTTACTGCTAGGACATAAAATCAAAAACCAAAATCAAAATTTTATTTCACATAAACGTACATGGGCACTTATGAAACGTCAGAAGCTAGGTGGAAGGTTCCAAATGTTCCAATTGGGCGTTTCCTATGGACAAGAGCTGGCAACTACAGTTACTCGTTTAAAAATAATTGGCTTTTACAATGTTTTCAAATTACAGTAGGTATGGGAGGACAGCATAGGCCTGTCAACAAGTAGCGGGTACTTAATAAAATAAAAAATGGTCTGCAGATCTAAAGTCTACAAGGCCTACAAAGTCCTCACATTTCCAAATATAAAAACCTATTAAAACCAAGTTATTTTTTATTTACCACTGTGTGATTGACTTAACCGAACTTGGCTTCTTTTTTATTACATTTATGTTCTTGGTGAGATATTTAAATGACTAAAATCAATAAAACATTTCAGGTTCTCCTCTTCACCCGTCTGTTCGGTCCTGGCAAGTTGTCGAGCTTGCCTCAAATATGGCGCGGCGTTAAGAAGCGAAGGCGACGCAAGCGCAGCGGTAGCACAAGTAGTGACACTCCCCCCACACAGGCAGACAACCAGGAATCGCAGTATGCTAGTGATGATGAAGAGAAATTGTTGAAGTAAGGATTTTTTTATGTGATAGAAACTAGTTTGTGTTGAGAAAATGTCCAGCCCATAACATGCTAAGGCGTATAAAGCGTCTAGCGTACAAAGTACCAACAATCGTAAATATTTTCACATGAAAATACCCAAAAGAGTTACTCAAAAGAGAGTTACCCAAAGGAGTTGCTCAAAAGAGTTACTCAAGAGTTACTCAAAAGAGTTACTCAAAAGAGTTATTTAAAAAGGTTACTCAAAAGAGTTACTCAAAAGAAGTTACTACATTCAAGACAGAATTTTTTATTTCCGATTTTTCATGCTGTTCGTAGGGGACAGAATTCTATTCATGTTGTTTATAACCAAACTCAAGATGCAATTCAAATCACCTTGGTTCTTGTTATCATCGACTGGTGTATTGTCAAGAAGGCATTTAATTTATGATCTTTTACATTTGTTGCGATTATAAGTGCTTATCTTACCTAACTGTTTTATGTTACGAGTACGTGTCAATCATCCCTATTCGTATAGTCAAGCTCGTAATTGCGTTACTACTTTTGACAAAAACTTCCAGTAAATCGAAACTTCACTAAGATAACAGTTAGGTAGGTCGTCTAACTATTACAGTGGTCTTGAAAGCAAAAATAGACCTTGCCGTTTTATCTCGTGCAAGTGACATTAAACTTAGGTGAGGCTGCTGGGAGAACCCTATGTCCAGCAGTGTACTGCGACAAGCTGAGTTGATTGATTGGTTGATTGACATTTATTTTAAGGGTGGTAAACCAATAACGAGGTCGACTATACTACCAAGCTAGAAGTAACAATTCGAACACTGTTTAAACCTGTATCATCTATTATAAACTAATAATTTCCGTTTCCAATACAACAGGCCTATGGAAGAGAACAAGCATTCAAACAACGACAATAACTCTGGCTATTCTGGCGACAAGTCTCAAAGACCAACTCCCGCGCATTGGCGGTTCGGGCCTGCGCAGATGTGGTATGACATGCTCAATGTTCCTGAGACTGGCGACGGATTTGATTATGGGTTTAAAGTTAAGGTAAATGATTCGTTTTATTACACAATTTTATAGCTATGTTGATTTAGACAGAGCTTCCAAGGAGTTTCTTCCCGGTTCTTCTTCAAAACAATCTATTATTTACAACAAAACAAATTGGGTTTGAATTTTTTTGTGCGAAACCATTGTCAGCTATCCCGCTTGTCCCGTCAAAATCGGTCCAGCCGTTTCGGAAATTAGCCGGAACAAACAGACAGACAGTTATTTTGACTGTTATTTTGACGGTACAAACAGATACTTCTATTTTATTTATTTGTATAGAAGAAGATGTGAAAGTTTGAATGTTTGTTACTGAATCACGCAAAAACGTCTAAATGGATGAAAGTTAAGACACAGTTAGTTTATAACCTGGATTAACAAATAGGATAGGTACCTATTATCCAGGTATCACGTTCCCGTGTTGTTTTTTTTATCCATATCTGCGCGAGCGAAGCCGCGGCCAAAATCTAGTTTATTAATAACACACTGTAAACATTTAACGATACAACTTTTGTTTTTCTTTTCTTTTTTTATAAAACGTTACCCCACACTAGGAATTACTCCTGTATCGTGGGTGCGTTTACAAACATTTAAGCTCACATACACAAACAGCCAGACCCGGAACAACTACCTGTAGGCAATACAAATATTTGTTCCGTGCGGGAATCGAACCCACGACACGCAGCGCAGCAGTCGATCGCTTAGCCACTGCGCCAACCGTGTCGTCACAACTGCTGTATTAAAAGATCTGAAATAAGCCACGAAAAAAAAAGTTTTACCGTATGCTCCATTATTTACTGATTAGGAAATGTGCTTTCAACATTGTAGAAAATACTTTCATTCGTTATCAATACTGTTAAAGATATGAATTTCCACCTTCAGGCACCTTCACCAGAAAGAGAAGAAAAACCAAAAGAAGTTGAGGAAGATAATCCTGAGGAACCAGACACACAGGAAGATCCTGACAGTGGCTTCCCGGATGATTCTTTCCTCATGATGTCACAGCTGCAATGGGAAGATGACGTCATATGGGATGGTAGCGAGATCAAACATAAGGTAAGGGAGAACAATACAAGTAATCTGTATTCGCGATTAATTTGCCAAAAATGTAAACAAATATAAGTTTATGACAAAATAACTTTAATTCCAACATAATAAAGTTCAGTTTACGCTACAACTTCTAATACTTTTATAACTTTTTCAATAGTGCTAGTCACTCTGAATCTGAAATCAACTTAATTACCTACCATTAAAATAAAGCTGATATTTGTTTAACTTGAAATAACATCAATTTTAAACAAATTTGAATGTACTTTAGTTATAGACGGATCTTTTGGCGCCTGGCCAAAATAGGAACTAACGCCGCCATCTTGTCTTGCATCTGTTTTTCATTAAAATTTCACAAAAAAATATAATTAATGTTTATCAACAGCGCCTTCTGTCAATGTCATTCAAAAGATTAAGTGTCATATTGCCAAAGTATTTGGTGGTCAAGATCGAAATACGAGAACAATTTTTTTTTGCCAATCTCGTTTTTTATTGTCTTTTAATGGGCAGCTGCACATCCAGTAAAAGAAAGCATGAAGTTTATGTTACCTGGTACTTTTCATAGGTGCTGGCTCGACTGAACAGTAAAAGTAACGCTGCTGGCTGGGTCCCGACCTCAGTGAGTCGAACCGCTCAACAGTTCTCACATCCGCGTCCGCAACCGCCAGCGCCTTTGCAACCTAAACCTCCTACGTAAGTCTGCCTAAAAACACATTCATAACAGCCATGGAATAGAGTTGAGAATCTCTTTTAGCTTGATCTGGAGTAATTTATACGATGTCATTTTAAATGAAGGGTTGCTGTGGTAGTTAATTCATGTAATTCGTTATCAAATATCGTTCAAATAAGTATCGAATATCAATTACGATCAGAAAATTGAGCAAACATTTAGGAAAATAAATTAAACTTGTGTAGGGTTGCTTGTTGTGAATTTAAAGCCCCGTTGAACTTGATGATTTTTTTTTGGCAACTTTACTTATTTTGCGTTACACGTTACAATTTATATTATATCATAAGGCAACCCTAAGTGGAGGGATGAAAGGGACTGCGTGGCTATCTCCCTTCAGAACTCCCCTAGCTGGCTAGTTTCCTGAAGACTGCTAGGCTATCGAAGCAGGGAACTAGTCGTACTAAGGATCGGAGCTGGCTGCGTGGCTACCGAGCTCAGAAACCTCTAGCTAGTGACTGACGATTTGTTCGAAGACAGCTCTGCTTATAAAGGCGGATTAGCTGTACATGTGTGCACAATCTCTACACGTCGTCATCTGTAGTGGTGGTGCAGATTACTTGCGGCGCTTGCGCAGATTGCTGCACACGAGAAGATTGTAGATGGCGTTACTTGTCTACAGAAATCGTTAGTAGTTGCTGTCTTCTAGTTTATGATGCCGCTCATCATAGTGCTTTGGATAATTAACACTAGATGGCGCTGTATGTTTGTTACATTTGTCATTTATTTTTTTAGCTTTAGAACTTCTTCACTTAATTTCTTCAGAACTTTGTGCCCTAGACTCCATAATGGTTTTACTTACATTATTATCCTACAGTGCATCAACCTCATCATCAAAACAAGATCCTAACGCCAACGCTGCCGACGGTGAAGACAACACTTGGTACAGTATCTTCCCCGTCGAAAACGAAGAGCTGGTGTACGGTACCTGGGAAGAAGAGGTCATATGGGACGCGGAGAATATGGCCATGGTGCCAAAACCCAAGATACTGACCTTGGATCCTAATGATGAGAATATTATCCTGGGTATACCTGATGATGTGGATCCCTCGAAGATTACTAGAGGTATGAACTGGTTTCTATGTTGAGGTTAAAGGTAATGATTAATTTTATATCTAGATTATTGGCATTTATTAAATATGACTTCGCTACGTTTTTCTTATATCTATGCTAATAATAAAATTGAAGTTTGTTTGTTTGAACGCGCTTGTTTGTTTAATCTCTGAAACTACCGGTCTGATATGAAAAAATATTTTTGCATTTGATAGCCCAGTGTTTGAGGAAGCCTTTTGGCTATTTAATATCACGCTATGACAATTAGCAGCCGAGCAAAAAAAAAAAAAATCCCGACGCGAAAACAAAGTGACATCGTGGGCAAGAAATTTGACGCGGGCGATGTTGCAGGCAGAAGCTAGTGTAAAGATACAAGAAAAACCTCATGTCTCATTCCTACTTATATGTCATCATAAATATTTTGCCTTTGAAATTACGTGAAAACTTTACCACACAGTCCTGTGCCAAGTAGTTATGAAGTAATATTTATTTTTGCTATTACAAAGTGTCTACTAATTACAGGTACCTATTCATTGTTTTAGAGAGAGGTCCACAACCCAAAGTGAAGATCCCTCATCCTCACGTGAAGAAGTCAAAGATTCTTCTCGGCAAGGCGGGCGTGATCAACGTGTTACAGGAAGACGCGCCACCACCGCCGCCCAAATCTCCTGATAGAGATCCCTTCAATATCTCTAATGATGTGTAAGTATTATTTTTATATTCATGTTTTGAAAAGATGTGTGATGTGGCTCATGAGACTTATCAGTGCTATCTGTAATATGGTAACGCAACGCACCTGAGATGCATCCGAAATTTCAAATTTCCGGCAGCCACGGTGACCACTTCTAATCAAACAATTCAGCTTTCCAAAAGTATAATATAGGTACATGTGATTTACATGGTGTGAATACATAGATATACAATGGCCTTCAAAAGCTAGTTAAATCATAATGTGGCATCATAGCTGAAGTTAAAAAATGACAACTAATTTTTGGTGGCCACTGTACATACCTACACCATAACACTTTTATTTCAAAAATATCCTATAAGTAAGTCATAGATGGTAACCAAATAATTCGATTTTTATACTGCGAAAATTACATTTTGGTCTGTTAAATACTACACTAGAGCCAAAGTAGACAACTATTGCCAATTCTTGAAATAAAAACAGTACACAATCTCACCCAAATGACCTAATCCACAGCTTCTATATGGCCAAGTCTCAGAACCCTCGCCTCAAAGTCGGTGGAGGCCAACTGATCCAACACAGTACACCAGTGGTAGAACTGCGCGCTCCATTCATACAGACCCACATGGGGCCGGCTCGACTAAGGGCCTTCCACCGGCCGCCCATGAGGAAACTGTCGTACGGACCGCTGGCTGCGCCTGGGCCGCATCCCGTGCAACCTCTGCTTAAACATATCAAGAAGAAGGCTAAGGTATGTATTTTAAAACAGCTAGAAATTCATGATTTAAAATGGAGTTATAAATTAAAGTGGGAGTCATAGTTACCTAAGTTACCAAAAACGTTCATCCTTCATCACCGCCTGGTCTTGAGGCTCAAAGGTTCGCAATAATAAGTTTATTTATTTTCTCTCACAATGGTTTGTAGTAGTTAACAGTTTGAACAACATAAATTCACATCATTGTGAGAGCTGGTGCCTGAAGTAGGTTCGATAAACATCCCATAAAAAAATAATTCCTATACCTGACAGTTCTTCCATACAAAAATTGTCAGACGTCAATTTTATTCAGCGAATAAAAATTATCGGTCGATTGAAAAATCAGCCCTAAGGCAACATATCCGTCGAACACTTTCGACGTTTGGCCCCCAAACTGGAACGGACCGGGGCCGCCTTAAAGCGGCTCCTGCCCAACCTGAGGGGGCCAAACGCCTCCTGCCGGAGGCTTTACGCGGGGGTCGTGCGGTCCATGGCCCTATACGGGGCCCCGGTATGGGCGCGTTCACTGCGGCTTCGAGCCGCACACTATCTGAACGCGCCCCAAAAGGTGGTAGCCGTAAGGCTTATAAGGGGGTACCGCACGATCTCGGGCGAGGCAACAGGCCTCCTTGCCGGACTGCCGCCATGGGATCTGGAGGCGATAGTCCTCGCGCGCCTGTATGACTGGCGCGCGGAGGCACTACGTCGGGGGGAAACTGCACCCGCAGCAAATCGCGGCGGAGCGGACGGACCTCCGGCGCGGTCTCATGGTGGAATGGAAGGCGCGACTATCGCAACCCAGCGCAGGGCACGCCACGATAGCGGCGATAAGACCCCTCTTTGAGGAGTGGCTAGAGAGGCGTCACGGCGCTCTCACCTACCGCCTGACGCAGGTCCTCTCCGGACACGGATGTTTCGGGAGGTTCCTGCACATCATCAGGCGGGAGTAGACGCCCGGGTGTCACCACTGCGAGGATCGCCCAGAGGACACGGTGGAGCATACGGTGGAGGTCTGCCCCGCTTGGGCAGAGCACCGCCGTGTCCTCGTAGAGGCGATCGGCAGCGGCGGCGACCTCTCGCGTCCGGCCCTGGTGCAAGCTATGGTCCGGGGCGAGAGGGAGTGGGAGGCGGTCACCTCCTTCTGCGAAGCAGTCATGCTAGCGAAGGAGGTGGCGGGATGGGTGAGGGAGAGATCCTCACGCCTCAGTCGCCGCGGGAGACGCTCCGGGCGTCGGGAGCCGCGTGACGAGTCCCGGCCACCGTAGGCGCGGGCCTGCGGGCGGAGAGCAATGGGTAGCTCTCCGTCCGATCAGGACCAGGCCCGTGCCGGACGGCGCGTATGTGTTCCACGTGCGCCTCAAAGAGATGTCAGCATAGTTGACGGGGCCCGACAGGGCCGAAGCCTGCCGGGGTAGCGGGATCGTCCGAAAGGGTTACCGCTGCCCTGGTACATAAAGGGCTAGGGAAGGAACACGGGTGGGTTTTAGTCAGTAAGAGTCTGACACTCCCTTCTGCTCCACCCAGAGCGGGAGGGGTCATTTGATGATTTCCCATCCTCAAAAAAAAAAAAGGCAACATTTCCATAGCTTCTATATTGTGTTATCATGCCCAATAGTATGACATTGCACGCAAAAATGAACTTTAAAACTTACCATTCTTGTCCCCAGCAACGCGAAGCGGAACGGTTAGCTTCAGGCGGTGGAGACGTGTTCTTCATGAGAACTCCTGAAGACCTGAGTGGTCGGGACGGTGAACTGGTACTAGTAGAGTTTTGTGAGGAACATCCTCCACTGATCAGCCAAGTCGGCATGTGTTCTAAAATTAAGAACTACTACAAACGTACGGCGGCAAAGGTATGTGTATTTCGTAACTCTGGAGTTGTATTTTCAAGTGTTAAGGCTATCATTCTCCCGTTGCAGGATGGTGCTATTATAGCCCTGAATAGCTTCAGCTCTCTCTAGCATTGGATCAATGCTTGCTCTAACACTTCATTTTACGGCTAGGGACAAGCATTACATGTCAAAAAGTTTTAAGGAGGGCGCCCACGAGCATTTTTTGTCTCCGCAACTAATTTGTCTCTCACATCAAGTCTACGGGTTTGTATGAAAGTGCCCGCATGTAGGGACGCGACAGCTGGGAGACTTTTTGGTCCGTGGGTTTGGAGAGAGGCCGGCGACGCAACTGTCGCCTTTCTATTGGTTGTAATGCAAGTACGTTCACGGCGACAAAATCGTTGCCGGCCTGCCAAAATTTTTACGAAAAAGTAGTGTTGCTGTTGCTCCCGTGTGCATCCACCAAATCTCGGCGAGGAGACAGCGACAGAGACAAAACAAAGTTGCTTGGCAACTAAGTTGCTCGTGGGCGTGGCTTCCTTAACATTCGTGCTATATGTGTCATTTTTTTTTTTACCTTTTTACCAACCTTTGTATTGCCTTCATACAAGCTTCGCCAAGGTTGGCGTCGCCTTGAACAATAATATTTACCTCTATGAGACCGCCATCAAACCAGGTAAAAGAAACTCCAGGCCTACTACCGACATCTCCAACTTCTCAATCGAATCAAAATGGCGGGACTTTCTTGTCTATTTGTGTGTTTCCTATTTATTTCAGAAACTAATCATTTACTTATTTAATATTCGACACAGTTCTTGAACCGAATTGCCCGAATATTTTGGACAAAATATTTTTTAAACATGTATTTTTATTTTCATTGCCAAAGGGATCCAAAAGGGCAGGTGCTAATTCAAAGGTAGGCCTCTTTTAAACATTCTTAAACCATTTTCATCATGATCTACGCTTTTTACAAAACAAAAACAACAATCATCTTTTTCAAATTGTGAATTTTCTTTATATAAATATTGTCTTTTATATGATAAAAGACAATGTATATCACTTAAAAAAGGACAATTCCTTAACAGCTACTGAAATATAAGCCCTAATCTTACAGGATGAAGGTCCAAAACCACTCAAATATGGCGAGGTTGCGTACGCACATACGTCACCTTTCCTCGGCATACTACCGCCAGGCGCAACACAGCCCGTTGTTGAAAATAATATGTTCAGAGCGCCTATATACGAACACACACTGCAGCACTCTGACTTCTTGATTATAAGGACGAGGTAAGTGCAATGCCTGCGTAAATAAATACAGTAAGTTAAATGCTACTTTATGAAGAAAATACCAAGCTATATTTGCCGTGGCATAGAAGACAGTTTTCATTGCGTCCTAAACTGCGTTATACAGGACAGGAATGTACCTAAAATTAGCAGCTGCGTTGTAAATACTAAGACCAAAAAAAAACATTTTGAAAATTTTTTTTGTTGTAAGCTTTAAATCATAAATGATTTTATTTTTGTAAGTAGGTTTGTACACGTTTTGTGTTTTACACGTCAATCATATTTTTAGAAACTAGATGAGGTCGGCGTTTCCTATCTGACTAGTCTGAGAAGAAAGGCCGAAACAAACTCAGAGGTCACAGTCTCTTTTAAAGTCCAGACATAATCTTGGTCAGAAGGTTATGATGGTGATAGTCTTGGTGGGTGGTTGGTTTATTTAGTTTCACTGGTTAGTTAGTTTGGTAAAGTTAACTTCCTCTTTGTCTATAATTTTCAACCTTGAGTGTTTTCTCCAATGATAGTACTAGGGAATATAACGTGATTTGTTTTCAGACAATCTTATTACATTCGTGAAGTGGACGCCATATTCGTGGCCGGTCAAGAATGTCCTCTGTATGAGGTGCCCGGTCCAAACTCCAAGAGGGCTAATAATTTTGTACGAGACTTTTTGCAGGTCAGTAACACTATTATGATTTATTTATTTTAAGGTGAAAGCGTCAAAATATCCCGCCAAATCCAAGAAACCATATTTAGTTATGAAATTTTATCATAAAAATCATCAATACAACTCACGTTCATTGATATTTATGAACAGTAGGATGATCCCTACTGAATGACTATATCAAGAAATCATGACATTTGAAGCCAATTCTAAATTTAGAGTTGTTTTGCTGATTCTGATGATTATAATATTTGTTATGGTTGCGAATCATATTTGAATCAACATACAACCTGACTCTGACCTGCGCGGGCTTTCTTAGCGCACCCCCCTTAATCCTGTGTGTTGTCTCACTGGTAGGCAAGAGCCGCATTTAAACTTGTCGGATTCGTCCTTTTTGAGATAAAATAATAAAAACCTAATCTAAACCTCACAACCTTAATCAACTCAGCCTATCGCAGTCCACCGCTGGACATAGGCCTCTCCCAGTCTCCCAGTCTTCCGCCTTCCGCATCCAGGCTGTCCCAGTAACCTTTTTTAGGTCGTCTGTCCATCTAGCTGGGTGGCGTCCCACACTACGCTTGCCGATACGCGGACTTGACAACCTGACTTTGGCTAAATGCACAAACCGTGCGAAACCAAAAGAAAAAAAAACAGCCGCATTTTCTTTTCCAGTACGCTTGCAATAGACAAATCATTTTTGACGTTTCAATATTCTTGTCTTTGCAGGTCTTCATATACAGATTGTTCTGGAAATCTCGAGACAAACCGCGGCGTATAAAGATGGATGACATAAAGCGGGCTTTCCCTTCACATTCTGAGAGCTCTATTCGAAAACGTCTCAAGTTGTGTGCCGATTTCAAGCGAACGGGATTAGATTCTAACTGGTAAGACTTATGCTACTGTCCGACAATTTATTTTCTTGCTTTTGTTTGTATGATCAGCAATGAAAGATGGTTGAAAATACTGCTTTTACATGCATCTAAATTGAAAAAAAATAACAGAAACTTTTCCAGCGATTAATGTAGGTTACAGTGAAGTTTAGTCAGTTTTTTATTTTATTTTGTTTAGTGGTGGTTTAAAACTAAAGTATTAGCTGAATTGTGTTGCTGACTACTAACTTTGATGCGATAGGTTAGCAGGGAAAAGATATTACAGTCCAGCCGTCAAGAGAATGCGTTCGTGACAGCTGTCAGTGCGACAATTCTAGTAACTAATAAAGATCAAATTCGCCAAACGAGTATGAAACTGACAGATGTCAAGAACGTTTTCGAGAGAAATTTTCTTGAAGGCCAGACTGAAGTACCACAGTCACTGTTCTACGTAACAATTATTGAAATTGTTTCTAACTCTCTTAAAGGTGGGTGATAAAACCAGACTTCCGTCTCCCATCCGAAGAAGAGATCCGTGCAATGGTTTCCCCGGAGCAATGTTGTGCGTACTTCAGTATGGCGGCGGCAGAACAAAGGCTCAAAGACGCTGGCTACGGAGAGAAGTTCATATTCACACCCCAGGAAGATGACGACGAAGAAATGCAACTGAAGATGGATGATGAGGTATGGAAGGACTTTTTTAGGTTTGGTTTAGTGATGTTGTTAAAGATATAGTTGTGTCTGTAAGGGCCGATGTAACCAATGGATAGACCAATGGATGTAACCGATGTATCTTTGTTTTTTTTTTGTTTCACCTTTTTTTGATGTTTTTTTTATTACTTGTATTGTGTCTTTTGATGCACTGAATAAACGTTTTATCTATCTATCTATCAATGGAATCTCCCATTCTTTCTTCGGGTAATATTTTACTGTTGTTCTATTCAAAAACTCAGAAGTCAATTTTATTATACGTACGGCCATGCGTTGGTAAATTAAAGAGCAATAGATAAATTAATGTCCTGTAATGTGAAACATTGTTCAAATGGATATACTTGTTTATTTCTATTTACTAACATATTACTTAATACCAGGTTTAGCAATATTGCTAACTAGGCTAGAAGCTAACTTTTGAGAGATTATGCAGGTCATCGAAATGTAGCCATATAGTTAAACATCGTCTCTTGCTTAAACGGTAAAAAAGCTAAAAAGCTATATCAATAACTTTTTTTTATAAAAATCTTATTTAGTCCAATTAACATGAAAATTACTTTCATTGTTAAGGTAAAAGTCGCTCCCTGGAACACAACTCGCGCCTACATCCAAGCCATGCGTGGCAAATGTTTGCTCCAACTGACTGGGCCAGCGGACCCCACAGGTTGCGGTGAAGGGTTTTCGTACGTGCGTGTCCCCAACAAGCCAACACAGCAGCCCAATGAGGAACAACAGCCAAAGAGAACTGTGACAGGAACTGACGCTGATTTGAGGAGACTCAGTTTAAATAATGCAAAGGCTTTGTTGAGGAAGTTTGGAGTGCCTGAAGAAGAGGTATGTTGGATCAAAGTTTTTGGACTTATAGATTTTAGAATGGGTATATTGTTTAGAGCCGTAGTAATTCAGTTTTCGGCATTTCTTCTCAGGGATGAGTCAGCGAGGAAATGCCGGCGCCATCTAGTTTTAAAATATTGACCAACAAAATATTGTTTTGTAAAAGTGTCTTAAAATATTTGCTTACCGAAATAAACATTTAATTTAATTTCATTAAGCAATTTTGGTATGGCTACTAAATGTCGTGCATCGAATATACTTACATTCATGATAATGACTTTCTTGTGGTAATGGAAAGCTGAAAAGTTTTAAACGAAATGATGTTAATTTAGAATATGTATAATATTTAAATAAATCCTTCGTTTTGTAGATTAAGAAATTATCTCGTTGGGAAGTCATTGACGTAGTCAGAACATTATCGACGGAAAAGGCGAAAGCTGGTGAAGAAGGCATGACTAAGTTTTCGAGAGGAAACAGGTTCTCTATAGCTGAACATCAAGAAAGGTTAGTTTCTATGCAATTTATAGGTTTTAGCGGTTTTTGACTGAAAATCAGTTGTCAAATTCAAAGACTACCACCTATCCCATACAAAGGACCGGTTTTTTGATGCGTAGTTAAACTCATCCAATTGTTAAAATTGGATTAGTTTAAAAATTGTTAGTTTATCTAATGGCTATTTTTTTAAACTAATCGTTAATTATTTGACCATTAGCAATGATATCATATCATTAGATAAACTAAAAATTGATCAAAAAACACATTTTGCAAAATTTTAACCAATAGTTACTATTTTTAACAATTGGTTGAGTTTCACTACGGATCAAAAAACCGGCCCTAAGTATAAGTACCTACCTACGTAATGGTTTTATATCGTGCCTTTTATGTGCCTATTTGAAATAAATGATTTGACTTTGACTTTGGTTGGTTGTGGATTGTTGTTATAATCCGTGTTTCTTGTACAGGTACAAAGAAGAGTGTCAGCGTATATTCGAGCTGCAGAACCGCGTACTGACGAGTACAGAAGTTCTGAGTACAGACGAGGCCGAGAGTTCCGTCAGTGAAGAATCAGATTTGGAAGAGATGGGAAAGAATTTGGAGAACATGCTGGCAAACAAGAAGACTACTGAACAGGTAAATGTTTTATACCAAAAAAAATGTGGTCCCAACAAGTTCTAACTATTTTACTGTGAAAGCTTAGGCTTAACCTATCATTCATAAGTTGCCAGAAAACAGTAACCAGGTCATAGTTAAAAGGACTGTTAAGTGCAATAACGGTGAAAATATGTTTTTCATTTTATAGCTGTCAATGGAAAGGGAGGAAGCTGAAAGAGCGGAACTGAGAAAAATGATCCTAGGACAATCGGAAAAGAAGCCACAAATCAATCAAAACGATCAGCAGCAATCATCAAGTCAAGGTAAACACATTGAGATTATAATTTTTTATTTTTGTTATAAAATTTTGGTTTGAAATAATTTTATTTAGTGGTTTACTGACGGTGAGAAATACCGGTTGTCCTATCTCGGATTTTTTAATATTCCGTGCGCATACACGGTGTAAATGACATCGATGCGTAAACTATTAACATGAATTCAAAATAGGTCAAAATGTGTGGAACAGCTGATTTTTTTTGTTAGTAACCAACCAAAGATTTCAACGCCTGTAGCTCTTAAATCATGATCAGTTTGCGCATGGATGTCCCTTACAACCTGATTATCCTTTTTAACTCTGATCATGCATAATAATGTACATGACGCTACACTTCTATACGTAGAACTATGTGTGCAAACTACTGTACTTACTTAATTTTCCCCTACAGCAGGTCGTGTCCTGCGCATAGTCCGTACGTTCCGGAACGCGTCAGGACAACGCTACACCCGTGCAGAGTTAGTTCGTAAAGCGGCTGTCATTGAAGCGTATATGAAGATACGACAAACTAAGGATGATGCTTTCATAAGACAGTTTGCGACAATGGATGAATCGCAGAAGGAAGAAATGAAGAGGGAAAAGAGGAGGATTCAGGTATGTTTATTTTATTGCTGAGGGTTGTATTGCAGTTATCTTAGTTAACTGCGTTTACAATTTAGTTTGCCATTTATGTGTTTTGACATTTTCCCCAGTTCTAGCCATTCTGAAATCAACTTAATTAGCCCTTGTATAAACTCGATAATTGTTTAGTAGAAAATAACGTCAATTGAAAATAAGGCTTTGAAAATACTATAGTTTCCTTCCTAATGTTACCCGTTGTCCAAGATTGTAAAAGGTAAACCCAAATAAATCGTAAAGAAAAACAAAGCAACATTATTTATTTCAAGCTAAAGGTTTCGTTCAGCCCAATGTTCAAATTAAGTTATTTGAAAACCTACATATAAAGTTACATATTTGCAATAATAACACATCCCTTTGCGAACCTGCGAAATGGTATATTGTTCTGTACTATAAAA
Organism: Apamea epomidion; assembly: GCA_947507525.1. Lineage (NCBI taxonomy): Eukaryota > Metazoa > Arthropoda > Insecta > Lepidoptera > Noctuidae > Apamea > Apamea epomidion. Next base: position 10,172,906 of record OX382232.1, read on the forward strand.
ACAATTACACAGGAACAACTGAGGCGTATCAAGAGGAATCAAGAAAGAGAAAGACTTGCTGGCAACGTCACTGTTCCTGGGCCGTTCCCTGATAGTGAGTATTATTTACAATTGATTCATCAAATCATCATCAAATCATTCGTTAAATCATAATCATCTCCATTCTCTATCTACCCTCATTTATTTAGGGTCTCTATTAATCGTTATCTCGGTATTCACACCCCTTCTAGCCATATTATCTTACACACAGTTCATCCATCGTTTCTTAGTCATCTCCTACTCTTTTAACCATCCACTTTCATACTCAAATATCGATGTGGCGGCATCTACATCGCCACATGCGAACTACGCATCTCACTGACGTCACGCAAAATCCTCATCGCGGAAGTAGAGTTCGCCGCGCAACTAGCATAATATATAACGTCTCGAAATCAATCGTCGGGCAGTAGCCCACTGGACACAACATCCGTCTGGTCGGAGGATGCTTTACACCCTGTTTCTCCTACCACTATATCATAATACTTTTCTACCAGATCCTATTATGTCTTCGGCAATTGAGATGAATTCGCCGTCGCCGTTGATCCCGTTGGGACAAATCAAGCAGGAACCGGATCTACACACCCCATCCTCCTCACGACGTCGTGCCAAGTTGAAGCCGGATTTGAAGCTAAAGGTAAATCATGTAAAAAGGCTTTAAGAGCGCCAGGGTAGGCCTTGAATTCAAATTTTCTTATGTTTTTGCATTTTACAGGTTAGCATCAGAGGGGCAATTCTCGTAATTTTAAGAACGTTCACAGTCTGTTCTCAGTCTCAATCTGCCAAAAATACCTCTAATTTCCCTATATTTTTGACATGTTTTTGAGATTGATTGTCACTGAGATGGGATTGCGACTAGATTTTGAACGTTTTTAATTACGAAAATTGGCCTTCAGGTTTTATCTTGGTTAAAATATGATTCGCGACAGAAACAAATATGTATTTACAGAATAATAATCATTAAAATCACCAGTACAACTACAGCCCATTCATAGTTATACAAAGAGAGACAGTGAGAGAGGGTGTTTTTAGTTAGTTGTTCGTTCTTCTGATTTTGCATCACTGTCAATATCACAGTGATATTTAATCTCGTGACAAAAGGTTGCTGTTGGGTTACTGCATCTATCAAGTCTGTCAAAATCACTGTGATCTCTATTGTTGTGGTAATAAGTTTGCTGTTGAGTTGCAGCTGCCAGAGGCAGCTCTTAAAATAACTGTGAAAGGACTATATTAAGTAGTTAAATTAGAGAGATATAGATTACTTAATTTACATTTGATTTTAAATTGTGTTCTTCTTTTAGTGCGGTGCCTGCGGTCAAGTGGGCCACATGCGTACAAACAAGGCGTGTCCATTGTACACTGGGTCGATGGGATGGCCATCATCGCCGCCGGAGACTGACGCGGAACCGCCGCCTATAGAACCAGAAGATGACGATATGGGATACGTTGAAGGCACCAAGTTGACGTTGCCTACGAAGATTATTAAGGTAAGCTGAATACAAATGTTGTTTTACAAAAGTACCGGGTACTTTTGTCAAAATCTATATCTGACCACCGTAAGGACTATACCTGCTTGCAGCGCATATTATTAATCGACCTAAAAAGGATTCTCTTTTGTTTTACTTACGGACGCAGTTGTGGTGATCATGTGCACGGGATTTTGTTTTCAAATAATATAATAATAATAATAATATTTTTTTATATTTTTAAATGTTTTTTTTTTATTTATTCATACTAATATTTAAAAATGTAATAAAATAAGACGACTAAATAATAATGCTTTATTGATACTAAATACCTTTTGTTACAATAAGTAGCAAATGTAGGTTACAATAACAATTGGTTGTAAAAAGGTTTCTGGAATGGTGGTAACCACAGTAAGGCACAGGATTCCCCTAGTTTAGGAGGCAGCCTAAACTAGGGGAATCCTGTGCCTTAGGAGACAGTGTTCTACTGTTACTTCGTGCACAAATAGTCCTTTTCTTCGCACCTTGTTCGTAGTATACCTAATTAAATAAAAAAAAATGGTCAGATATAGGTTTATGCCTGTTACTAGAATCAGAGTGGGCGTTGAAGAGTTACTTTTTATCATTCATTTATGGGTTTATTCACGTGCATTTTTTGTATTGGGGCGGTTATGGCGCAGTGGGAACGTCCGTGAATTACGAGTTGTAGGTCGTAGGTTCCAGCCCAGTCAAGCGCTTTACTTTGTTTAAATTATTTCGTCACCACTGCTCTCAAAACGGTAAAGAAAAACATCGTGAGGAAACCGGCATAGTTCTGGAACCAAAATTCGAAAATATGTGACATCTACCAACCCGCACTAGGTCTGCGTGGTGGATTAGGTACGGCCCACTCCCTCTTACCGAGAAGAGGCAAGTGTCCCAGCAGTGGGAACGTTAAAGGCTGATTATGTCTATGTTTTGTATTACTAGTGTTAGGCTAACGTACAGCGATCTACGAAAACCGCTCTTACTGCTACAAAATAAAGGCGCTGTCAAACTCAAACTTTTACCATAGATGTGCAGTTGTGCATACTAAATGTAAAGAGTACTTCAACATCGAATTTTAATCTAACGCTATGTTCTCTCCTTAGCAATCGGCAGAAGAACTAAAACGCCGTGGTTCAGGTCGCCGCGCGGGCGGGTCCAACCTAGGCGAACCTCGCAGCATGGGACGTAGAGTGCGACGCGGCACTGCCGGGGACTCCTGCGACTATCTCGTGCGAAGACCCGCGGAGAGACGGCGAACTGACCCTCTGGTCACCTTGTCGTCACTGCTAGAAGATGTTCTCAATCATATGCGGCATCTGCCTGATGTTCAACCGTTCTTGTTCCCTGTCAATCCAAAAGTAAGTCTTATTGTTTTAGTTTATAAGGTTCATAGTTCTATGACTATCCTGTAATAATACCCGCGGAGAGACGGTGATTTGACCCGTTAGTGACATTGTCACTATACATGTTTGTATCGTTCCATTTCCCATTTTATATTGTACATTATACAATAGAAAATGGGAAATTTAACTAAGGGTGACACATCGTTTTACTCTTATAACAAGAACATAAGGTTCAAATTACAATGATTCACGCGCCGTTATGACATTACATCAAACATCTGTATTGTAAAATGTAATTTTATTTATAGTAGTTTATTCCCACAAAACGGCACTGGAATGCATACTTCGAAGACACGAACATCGTCGTTGACACCATGGCTTGTCTGCGCGAAGTGGCGCAACTCTGTGCCACTAGCAAATCTTCGTACAGCATATGTAGATAGTGATGCAAGGACAGCAACAACCACCGCCGCAGCTACCGCAGCAGCCACAACCTCCGCAATTTTTTCTTATGAAAAGTAAAGAGTACTTGACAAAGAGCCTAAAATAGGTTCGAAAGTAGACGTAAAGTTGTGGAAAGTCACTATTTTCTAATCAATTTTGAAAAAGATGAAGGTTTTTTTTGAATGTTTAACCTTCTCTATCAATATAGAAAGGTTATATTTTAACAACTTTCTAATATATTATGTTTTTTTTTTGTTTTCAAAGCTGGTAGCAGACTACTACCGCATCGTCTCCCGTCCGATGGACCTGCAAACAATAAGAGACAACCTCAGACAGAAACATTATCAGAGCAGAGAAGAGTTCTTGGCAGATGTAAATCAAATTGTCGAGAACTCGACTCTTTACAACGGTACTAACGGTATTTTAGAGTGAATTGATTTTTTATACCTAGTTTAATCTACTTACGAGTTTAAGCCGGTACCAGACAGCTTCAGAGAGTTTGCACGATGGGATAGTGAAGTGGAAAAAAATTATACCACATATTTTGCTCAAGTATCATACTATCGAGTTATTTGTTTGTCTGATACTGGTTTAAAGCTATGTCCACACTCGTGCAAAGGTATGTCTTGCCTTACTTGTGCCTTTTGCATAAATGTAAACTGTGTGCTGCATGTGACATGCACGTAATGCACGTGGCATTAAATCAATGCATGCTCTATATGCAATATGAATTGAAGTATAAGACGCAAGGTGAAGATGTGAGTGCACGAGTGTGCATATAGTGTACAGCATGATGCTGGAATTTTGATTATACTCTTGACTACTAGCTGCTTGTCGTTGATGAATTATTGAATTTACTTAGCATGCAGACTTATTGGCCTTTAGTTTTGAGTTGAGTAGGTAAGGTAGTACTTAGTAGGTGAAAGGAGGATGAGAGGAGGTATATTTTTTATAACAAACTTATTTCCTTTTCTTGTTACATGATGAAATGAGCTAATATACCTGTAGCTCGTCTTGTAAGTCTGGCAACCAGTCTAAGCAAGAGGTATCGTGCTATCCAGTAACTGGGTTGTGGAGGTCAGATAGGCAGTCACTCCATGTAAAATACTGGTATTCAGCTGCATTCTCTGACTGACTGACCACAACATAGTTGGGAAAAGGCTAGGCAGATTTATTGATTGATACCTGTAAAGCTTGTGTGGTTAAAAGATTAATAGCTTCAAGAGAATAGCTTATACTGTGGAACGTTTAGCTGTTAGGCTATCCCCGGTACCACTACCGAGGCTGTCTACCTAGGATGCACCAAACAAACTCCAGCTGTTCTTACACTCCTCTTAATACTTTTGAATGATTCGAAGGACCAACCAGCAGCTTGACGATCGCTGCGCAGCGGATGTTACAGAGATGTGTTGAAAAGCTAGCAGAGAAGGAAGAACAACTGATGAAATTGGAGAAACAAATCAATCCATTGCTTGATGATAATGACCAGGTAACAGAATACAACATATTTTATTATGCATTTGGACTTTAAAGACCCTTTGACTAATAAGTAAGTATGTGTTTTTTGACCGATGGCTATTGTATGCTAGAATCAAACAATTTTGCACGTTTTTAAGACTAATTAAACTTTCGATTCGAAAGCAGTGGTGGGCGAGTGATATCGGCCCCGACTTACTGAGTTGTAAGTCGTAGGTTCGAACCTAGATAGGCCCTTTACTTTGTGTATTTAATTTTATCACCACTGCTCTCAAAACGGTGAAGGAAAACATCGTGAGGAAACTGGCATGTCCTAGAATAAAAAATCCGAAGATCTACCAATCGAATAATCTGCCACGTGGTTCTACCCACGTGGTAGATTATAGCCTACTCCTCACAGAGAGGAGGCCTGTGTCCCAGCAGTGGGAACATTACAGGCTGATTATGTTCAAACTTTCAATTTGACAATTTTGGTACTACTTGCAGCTATAATAGTAAATTCCCTATTAAAAATTACAAAGTAAAACATGATTATGTTCACTGCACATGGTTGTCATTGTAAAATGTTACTTCCCAGGTGGCATTATCATTTATCTTAGAGAACTTACTGACGACAAAGCTGAAGATTATGCCCGAAGCGTGGCCTTTCCTGAAGCCAGTCAACAAGAAACAAGTGAAAGACTACTACAACGTGATCAAGAAACCTATCGACATGGAGACTATGGGCAAGAAGATACAAGGTACATAATAACCGAACTTATGACTTTCCCCTTCCGTATACTGATGCGACTTCTAAATGGTTTCGTAATCTATTCTGGTTCTGGTTCTATCTATATTGGTAATAATAAAGCTGAACAGTTTGTTTGAACGCGCTAATCAGTACGCTATCGCTACAGTATTTCTAGATATAATATACAATGTACGATTGTTTGTTTTCCCAAATAAAATAAAATAAAAAAATAAAATAATCTCTGGAACTAAAAAATATTTTTGCATTTGATGGCCCAATTCTGAGGAAGGCTATAGAATATTTAACATCAAGCTAGGACCCTTAGGAGCTGAGCAAAAACAAAAAAAGTGAAAGAGAACGACGTAATAGCTCGGGTAGGCGATGCAATGCGACGAGGTGGGTCTGGGGAACAAACTAATTTCACGCGGACGGAGTCGCGGAGTCGGAGGCAGAAAGAAGTAGTTGAATATACGAAGTGGTTCAGAGGTCAAGTTGTCAAAAAATAAAAGGCCAGTTTTGACATTGACAGTTCTAGTAGTTAATAAAGATCAAATTCGCAAAACATGTATTCGTTTGTATGAAACTGATAGGTGTCAAGAACGCATTCTCAAATGTCAAAACAGGCCTTTTATTTTTTGACAACTTTAGAATGTCAACACAGTTGTGGAAGTGTTTCAAAAGGTGGCTTTTGTTATACGTACGACGATCAATCTGTGTAGGTACACATGAAACAATGAAATGAGGGAATAGGAACAAAACGGCTTTCCTTCTCGTCTCCTGAAGGAGCGTTATGCGAGTATCGAGTCCGTATGATTTTATCTACACAAACAAAACACATGATGATGTGTGTGTGTGATTTTGTACAGACCAAATGTAATCAACATTTCTAAATGTTGTAGGACTGTGCGTTTAGAGAGTTTTCAGCCCAAGCCAAGCCTACGTTCGTACAGATGTAAAAATATCGCGGCGGGATGTTATCGCGCTCTGGATTTTGAACTCACGGTGCGGAGCCGAGCATTGAGAATCCAAAAGAGCGCATCACAGCGCGACAATATAATACACTGTTGGATTTTAAATTCTCGGCACTAAGCAGTGCGCTACTATCCAGTGCGCGAAAAACGCGCCCGTGCGTACGATCTTCCAAACCTATATCTGACCATATTGAAAACAAAATCCCGTGCGTACTATCGCCCAAACCTATATCTGACCATATTGAAAACAAAATCCCGTGCGTACTATCGCCCAAACCTATATCTGACCATATTGAAAACAAAATCACGTGCGTACGATCTTCCAAACCTATATCTGACCATATTGAAAACAAAATCCCGTGCGTACTATCGCCCAAACCTATATCTGACCATATTGAAATCAAAATCCCGTGCGTACTATCGCCCAAACCTATATCTGACCATATTGAAAACAAAATCCCGTGCGTACTATCGCCCAAACCTATATCTGACCATATTGAAAACAAAATCACGTGCGTACGATCTTCCAAACCTATATCTGACCATATTGAAAACAAAATCCCGTGCGTACTATCGCCCAAACCTATATCTGACCATATTGAAAACAAAATCACGTGCGTACGATCTTCCAAACCTATATCTGACCATATTGAAAACAAAATCCCGTGCGTACTATCGCCCAAACCTATATCTGACCATATTGAAAACAAAATCCCGTGCACATGATGACCAACAGCTACGTCCGTAAGTAAAACAAAAGAGGATCCTTTGTAGGTCGCCTAATAATAAGCGCTGCAAGCGGGAATAGTCCTTTCGGTGGTCAGATATACATTTTTGCGATAGTATCTGGGCTAATAATAGTAGTAAACACATGTCTTGTATCTAAATACGTATGAATATGAATTTTAATAAAATAAAACATTGCAGCTCACAAGTACCACAGTCGCGCCGACTTCCTACGCGACATTCAACTGATAGTGGACAACTGTCGCGCGTACAACGGACCCAACTCGCAGTTTACACGACAGGCTGAAATCATACTCAAAGTAACGCAGGATTCGCTTGAACAGGTAAGATCGGATTTTGGTCCAAAAATGTTTGTACCTAATTATTTCGCTCAAAAGACTCACTTTGCAGGAAAAACCATTGGCTTCTAAATGTTTTTACAATTTAAAATGTCAGACCCAAGTCATGGAGCAGTGGTGGCCAAGTGGTAAAGGCCACGAGTTGTAAGTCGTAGGTTCGAACCGACACAGGCGCTTTACTTTTTGTAAATTATTTCATCACCACTGCTCTCAAAACGGTGAAGGAAAACCGGCATGTCCTAGAACCAAAAATTCGACATCTACCAACCCGCACTGGGCCCGCGTGGTGGATTACGACCCGCTCCCTCTCACCGAGAAGCGGCCAGTGTCCCAGCAGTGGGAACATTATAGGCTGATTATGCAAGGCTATGTCAATATTCTTATGATTGGTTGCAGTGGTTACTTTAGCCAACCAATCATAGCACACTTTTAGGTCGAGCCAGATTCCAGATTCGTTAATCCTTATATACGCTATACTTCAATTCAGAATCTCAGATAATTTACATTCCTCTTACTCAACTATTTCCTTTAGCGTTATGTAGTATAATTTTTTTTTTTTGAATGTAATAAAAAGCTTCCAAAATAATTTTGGTTGCAACGGAATTTCAATGTTGTCTTGTGTATTATAAGTTCAATAACTACTCATAGAATTCGATTTTGTCTATAGATCAATAGCAGTGCTCATAATCTCAGATGATTTACATTCCATCGCCACTTAATGAGTTATCTACTCTAGTGAAATGTATTCTAAGTTAATTTTTGAGTGACCATTTGTAACAAAAAGGTTTTAAGAAGTTTTTGGTTGCAGTGGAATCTTAACTTTGTTAAGTATGACACTCAGTTTCGTGTTCCATAACTTGAAAATTATCTCAAATATATGCAATTTATTCTCTCCTACAGTTCGGCGATAACGTAAGTCAATTAGAAACAAACATTTCACGAGTACAACAGAAGATGTTGGAGGAAGCGGAACATTCCGACCTGGACGTGGAAGAACCGCCGCCCCCGCCGCCCGATGAGAAGCGAGGCCGCGGGAGACCGAGGAAGCACAAGCCTTCCACTTCTACTGCAGCTGCTGATGGTGAGCAGAAGAAGGGGACTTATAGAAGTCTACAATAAAAAAATATTAACGTTTTAAATACATTTTTAAAGTCAGTTGTTAGTATCTATGTATACCCTCGAGAACTAACAAAGAAGAGGAGAATTATGTTAGAAAGAAAATACGTTTATTTGCGGAAAACATGATGTCATGCCTTGGCCTTTTGGCCTCGTACAGGACTTTATTTTTTTATGCTGTTGTTTTTTTCTAATTGTCATACTGCGCGAGTCTCAAAAACCAGTTTTTGTTTCTTTTTTTTTTATAAAAGGCAGCAAGATTGTTATAGATCCTTGTTATTCACTGGCTGTAATATTTTTATGTTGTTTCTAGGGGCTACTCCAAGGAAACGAGGAAGACCAAGAAAAGATCAAAACTCCCTGGAAGAAGGTATAATTATATGAAATTTTTATTTTACCATGGCTAATGTACTTTAAAATATTAACAATATATTTTCGGCTGTTTTCTCTATTGGTCTTACTGCTGTTTTTTTATTCTTTAGATCTTCAGTACTCCGACAGCGGCAGTTCAGAGCTGGAGGAGGTTGAACAGAAAGTCGCCGCAGAAGCCATGGTGCAACTGGCAGTACGTCCACCGTATCAAGGTGAGTTATTTTTTTTTATCACTATGCATACTATATAAACTCAAGACAAAGATATGCATTTAGGCTGTGTAAGAATGGAAAAAACTTAAACTAATATAAACTTTAATTGCATGTAAAATAAGATCATTTCATAATGCCAGATTCGTTTGAAGTACTGATTTGAAGGTGAAATTGTTGGCAGACCGACTGAAATAACTAAAGCAGAGTTCATAATCTCAGATAATTACATTCCGTCGGCACGTACTCAGTTATCTACTTCAGTGAAATGTATTCTAAGTTGATTTCTGAGTTGGTCACTCAACAATCAAAAATCAATTGTGACATAACAATTTGAACGTTGTTAAGTATGACATTTAGTTTGTTGTTCCATAACTTGTTGTTTCTTAACATAAATTCTCTCAAATTCCTGGCAATAATATAGTTATCATTTTCTTCGCAAAACCTAAAAACCTAAACCTATTGCTATTATTTTGTTACAGATGACGACCCGCCATTGAGCGAGCCAACTTTCGACACATCAGAGTTCTTAATAAAGCGCGAGGTGCCGGACGAACCGCCACAGCCTTCCGATGACTTCGTGGATCTCGACCAACATAGCACTGACTACTCCTTCCCGCCTGTTGTCAAGGTAATTTAGAGGTGTACAAGCATCTTTTGGCGTGTGCTCAAAATCGGAACTAACGCCGCCATCTTGGTTTTTCAATACACAACTGCCCCGTTGGTCTCGTAGGCGCAAGCGCGACTGCTGAGCGTGGGGTCCTAGGTTCGATTCCAGGGTTTTTCCTTTTGGGAATTTCTTAGTAACGACCTGGAGTTTGGAAAGTATCGTTGGTCCTGCGCCTGATCTCTCTCCGGTCGTGTCGGATTGCCGTCCCATCAGACTGAAGAGCCAGTGCACTACAATATTTCGCCATGGTCGAAAGAGGCGTTTTCGGGACACACTTGTTCGGGTCGAAATGGTTCGGCACTATTCGCAAAATATATTATTTGTATTATACTAGCTTCTGTCCGCGTGAAATTTCGGCCCCCGACCCAACGTGTCGCATCCCATCGCATCTCAAGAATTGGGCTATCAAATGCGAAATGAACTTTTGAAATCCGACTGGTAGTTCCAGAGATTAGCACAAAACAAACTTCAGATAGTATAGATTTGATTTTTCCGCCCGGCCTGCGCCGAATCATACCGAATCGAACATAATATTGTGTATAGCAAGCACCCCTTATAGAAGTCACATAACCTGCACTCACATTTCTCTCATGCTAAAACAATAATTTGTGTAGGAGGAACCAATGGAACCTGACATGGGCAATATGGGCGGTATGGGCAATATGAGCAATATGGGCAATATGGGCAATATGAGCAATATGGGCAATATGGGCATGGAGCCTCAGATGCTGGGCGGCACAGGATTGGAACCGCCTCCACAGTTCAAGGAAGAACCACCGGAGAACTGGCAGGTAAGCAACTAAGATTTAATTAATAATAAAACATTTTTTTACTAGTCTACGCTGGCAAAGGCTTCCATTCCTTCCATTTTTCGCGAGCCCGCATGTCCTCTTTCCAATTTTGGCGGAACTTATCCAGAAAAAAAATAAAACAATATAGCATAAGTAATAATAATAATATTAGGATAATATTCATCCTCCTGACTGCGCCACCTTACACTATGCGTGGTCTGACTCGCACTTGGCCGGTTTTTGACGCTGGTAAAGCTCTCTTCAGATTTCGGCTAATATCTCGGAAACTGAGGTTCTAGGTAAAAACTATAGAAATTTTGGTACCCGCCTGGCGTCACACCTCAGTAGTGTGCCGAACCCGAGCCATGGATAACCTTTTGACTGATCTTTGCCAAAATAATGTAGTGGTAAAGGTTTGGTTGACATAACTCTCGCGCTTGCTTGTCGAGCAGTAAAGATAGGTTTTCAGTTATGAGTGAGGCAAGGTTCAAAAGTCACGGTTAGGGTCAATCAAAAGTCATCCATAGATCGGGCTCGACACATTTCTGCGCTTGGGGGAGTACCAAAATTTCGTAATTTTTTACAATTTTCGAGATATTTGCCAAAACTGAAAAGGTACGAGATATGTTCTTAGCAATTGTAGTAGTTCCTTTTTGAGTTATTTAAAACCTTTTTTCTCTCCCAGCCTGACCCAGCCATACAAGACGACTTGCAGGTCACCGACAGTGAAGAGGAACCCGAAGATGGACTGTGGTTCTAAATAACAAGTGATACGCATGGTCCCTGTGAGATCCGTCGACACGTCACCCACTCCTATGAATCGAATCAGCCACCATAGTTTCGTCACTGGACTCTGCGAAGAAATAAATGACATTGTTAGATAACGGAATATTTGTTATGATTATGAAGTAACGAATAAGAGGACGAATATAAATTTAAGTTTATCTTTGTTGTTTCAATATTTTGTGTAAGTAAATAACTAGTTTTGATTGTAAAACGCAATACTTTTATTTATAAACCTGCTATACCTCCAATATATTCCTGGCTAGTCACTCTGTTAGGCTGGCTTGTCACGCTGCAGTAGATCAAGCATTTTTTTTTTGTCTAAGAGGTTTTCGAGAATAGTCAAAAATGGAAAACCAGCAACTAACTAACGCGACCCACAAGGTCATAAGTCACCGATAGTGGTGAGGAGCCTGATCATAGACTGTGGTGCAGAGCAGTGTAGTCCAGTGGTAACAGCCCCGGCTTGCGAGTTTTAGGTTGTGGGTTTGAACCCAGGTAGACGTTTTAGTTAGTGTAAATAATTTCATCACCACAGCTCTTAAAACGGTTAAGGAAAACATCGTTAGGAAACCGGCATGTCCATAACCTAAAATTCGAAGACATATGACATCTACCAGCTCGCACTGGGCCCGTGTGGTAGATTATAGCCCCACTCACTCTCGGAGAGAGGAAGACAGGACGCCTGAGTTACAACAGTGGGAACATTATAGGCTGATTGATTATGCTATGTGAATTTAGGTGGTAGGTATAAGGCATTTATACCTATGTATTGGTCTTGTGTGAGCGGACCTTCAATCAACACGTCATCGCCATCAGGCCTTCATCCACAGGTGTGGATGAAGGCCTGAATATTGCCCTTAAAGGTAATTAAGGAAAGCCGAAGATGATCGCGGTCGTTATCTCGATGTCGATACTCTCTAGTTTTAAAATATGATTGACGTGTAAAAGTGTTTGTACAAACTTACTTACAAAATAAAATCATTTATCATTTATCTATTTCTACATGGATGGCGGTGCGAACACGTCCATTCAGTCGCACCTAAAAGCTCAGTCGCTCAGTTCTGTGGTTACCTACCTATACTCTACCTACCTACTCCAAAAGAACAAGTTGAACCGATTTGACCAATCACGAGCCTGCACCCTAATTACACCTAAAACACACGATCAATCGGAATCAGAATCATTTTGAAGCAAATTGCTAATCCATTGCTTCATAAGTAAAAAAAAATATCTGCTCAACACGTAAATAACGCAATGAATGTTGTTGAACTGTCAAAATGAAACCGATTCCGATTGATCGTGTGTTACGCAATTAGGGTGCTGTTCACATCGATGCTTGCCATCGAGGGCGGTCTATAAATAAAATATTTTGTGTTCACGTAGGCATCGAGGTAAACCCCCAAGTAGCCGATGTATCGCAGTGAGGTATCCTTTGGCATGTGCGTGCGTGTCTATTAACATGCATTTACATGCATGGACATGACATCGAGGTAGCGAGCAAAACTGCGATCGTAAGGTACCTATCGCTGTAAGGCTTCTTCGGTATGTAATGACCCTTATACTCTGCGAAGATTTGAATGACATTGTTAGATAGGCAAATACAATATTATTTTATGAACTAAGGAATAAAAAGGGGAACAAAAATTATAACAATAAATAAGTTTTATCACATATTTTTGTTTCACATGTGAGGAAATAGGCAAGTAGATAAATTAATAGTTTTAGTACTTATAAAATTATAGACTTTGACTTATAAACTCACGTACTTTTCCTCCAACATTTTTAGGACCAGCCAGTTTTACATTTTCCTACTAGAATACCTAGGTATTTTGTTTCATAATCTCACATATACAATAAAGTTGTGACCTGTATATGCATCTATAAATTTCGTTTATTCACTACACGTAGGTAGGTACCTAAATATATAAACGCATTAGAAAAACAAACTTACAGGACAAAGTTTTTAAACCACGAAAGGCTCTTGGCTTATTGGTAGTCGTGCAAATTCCAATGGTCCGAGCCGGAAGGTCTGCGATAAATTGCATTGCCAACGTAGGCATTTTAATACCGGCGCGACGAGGATGCATTGAGTTCCAGGCATTCATTGTTCAGCTCGGACTAACTTCTGCACACTTTTATCCACAGGCTTTGTTGAAGAAATTTCCGACTAAGCACCTATAAAAAAATGAACGAAAAAATACAGGCGCTGATTGCGATTCTGGTCGTCGAGTTATATTAGGTACTTACCTATACAACAATTTGTTGCTGATAGAGAACATTATCCTTTTCTGTACGCTGGTTGTGGGCACTGTGTGTCCAATTCTTTTATTTTGGCACCTACCGAATATTAAATTTTGTCGCGACGCGGCGACGATCTAAAGTAGGTACCTGGGGTAAGGTATCATTGGGTATTTCTGTTAACAATCCGCTATTTGGAATTGCGAAAAGAATACGAAATGGGCATGCTCTTACATGAACGTGGGCAAAGATGAAAGTGACCAATATCTACTTATCAGGAAATGCAGACTTCACGTATGCAACATTACCTACTGGCCTGCACTTAGGCCATCTGGCGTGATGAGCAAGAAAAGTAGGTAACGGGCACCTAGTACTTACCTAGGTACTTATCTAAAAATATCCCTATACCCGTGTAATTGCACTACTTTATTCACACTACCTTTTATGCTGCTATCAGCACTGTACGTTGCACGTGGGACGTATTAAACGGAACAGTTTTTCGTATGAGACATTCCCATTCAAATGTATGCTAAACGCTTAACCTTAGTTGGGAGACGTATGAATAAAACAAGGCCGTTTCCGTGCCGCTATCTGGATGTGAACCTCCATAGTCTCATGGTGGTTGTTCCACTAAATTTGCGGTTTTAGGGGCAAGGGAATGTAATCCAAAAGGAATTAGGTATTCCCTTCTGCTAGCGATATACGTAGTACCTACCTACCCAATGTAGTAAATAGGTATGGCAACAGAAAAGTGCTTAGTACTAACATACGATTACATTTCTGCTTGCTACCTAATATCTATAGTGTCTACCTACCCTCGAATATAGAGTATTACGTGAAAATAATGTGTGTGAGTATCACGGATATCGAGTATTGTGTTGAAACACCGAGCTTAATTTGACCGAAGTGGTAATTATAAATAATATGGTAAATTCGAGGCAGTTTTGTTGCCACCCATAACGTATTTGTATACCGCATAAGACATGTTAGGAAAAATCACTGTATGAATATCGTTTTCCTCAGTCACTTCAAGAGAGACGCGGAGAATGCGGAGATAAGTCGCCTCGCGAAGCTATTAGCCATCGATATTGGAGGTAGATAAATCCTCGCTGTATTTGAAATTTGCAATCATCGAAGTGTTCACAGAGAGCCAATCAAATTGGCTCGATGCATAGAATATAAATGAGCAGGGGATTAAACACATTTACCCGTAGGTGCCAATTTTGCGAAATCATACTGCTTGAATATTCATAAAAGACTGAATTATATTATCATAATTGCATTATTGCACACGCCAGGGTATAGCTCTAAGAATGAAATTAATTCGTAGGTACTATCTAGATTGAAGTGCCTGGTTTCTGAGTCGGCGTTTCATTTTCTTTATGAGTAATTTTAAGCATTTTGATTTACCGGACATAATGGAGAGTTTTTATACATTTTGGTGTGCGCCTCACGCAACGGTCCGAATGAGAGGCTAGTGCGGAAAAGGAAGTCCACCCACATCTAAGGTACTTAGGCTTGTGCCAGTTGTATTAGCCATTAGCAGAAACTCGGATGTACAGCTGCAACGCTAAGTCGTTTTTTTTTTTCAAAATATACTAGTAGATTTGGTTTTAAATAACCAAATAAGTAGGTATAGGTACCTATCCACACCAATATTGCGATGTGTTCCGAACAGAATATTGTATTTAACTCTTCACATCATATATGCATGCAAGAGCATACATGTAATTCATGAAAAGTTAACCCTAGTAGCAGTTTACATAAGACTAGTTTTTGGGCCTATCTATCCCCTTCTAATCCAGGCCATGGTATACCTATCCATATTCCAAATTTCATCCAAATCCGTTCAGCTGGTTTAGCGTGAAAGCGTAACAAAGAAACAAACTCACTTTCCCATTTATTACCGCGACTTCGTCCGCGATTCCTTCGCACAAGTGTTAGCTACAAAATATCATTTTATTATACAGAAAATAACATAGATATTAAGCCAAGAGTTTGCATATTAGATTTTGAAAAAGCGGCGTTCTTAAGCTTGCGATCAAATTTCGAAAACATAATCCTACACGGTTGCTATTTCCATTTGGGTCAAATAATTTGCAGGCAAGTACCTACTGATGTTCTTTATTCCTACTTTTCTTCTTCTATATAATATAGTCGTTTCTGGACGTAGGGGGTCACAGTTTTAACCTAAGCTAACCATTTTTTTTAAAATAATGAACCTAAACTACTACATAAACTAGTTCGGTTCCGGGTAGCACAGAGTTAGCCCAACTCTGTGCGGTAAAAACCAATGAACTAAGGTGCTGGCTGCAAACATATCTGTATGATTGTTTTAAAAATTGTGCAGGACAATATATCTGTGTACTATTCAACACAATCAGGTGTTGGCTTATACAGGGTGGCAGGGACATCGTCGCGCAACCTATTACCATGGATTCAGCACAAGATTCTAAACACCCTCACGTCGATAGAGTTCATCGGTTATTAAAAAAAAAAGTTAGCTGTTCTATACATTTTGACCGCGTAGGTATTTTCCTATGAGACAGCAGATTTTTTTTTTGTTAACCGTCAGATAATTTCTACACTAGGGGGTCTAAAATTATGTGGTTAATTCATGGTTACAGGTTGCGCGTCGATGTTCCTGCCACCCTGTATACAGATATTGGCTTCAGGCAGCCGGGACCAACGGCCTAACGTGCTTTCCGAGGCACGGAGTACTAACAACGTTTAGGTACAGAATTTAATTTCTCAAGCCATAATATTTGTGCTGTGATGATTTTCTTATGACTGATGACAGAAAAATGTTGTTTAAAAGCAATAATAAAACCTGTTTTCCAATTGCCGATACTAACTATTCTCACATTAAAGTCAGACAGTCTGTATGAGGGCTATAATCGGATTGCTAAGCGGACGCTTATAATGTTGATCAAAGTTTTCGCCCACTAAGCCGGTTTACTGGTTATACACCGGAACAATGACTATTGAATACATTCGTGCGGGATACATAGATTTAATGTAAGACATTTTCAATTCAGTAATTGCTGTTTATTACCGGTAGTATTTTTGTACCTAAGTCTAAAAAACGGCTCATGAGCAGTTTACCAAATTCTCAATTCACCAGATTCTTAACCCACCAGCATATCAATTAACCGGTTTCTCAAATTACCTGATTCTCTACTCACCAGATTCTCAATTCACCAAATGTTGTGCAGTTAGGTACAAAATTGTTTACGATTTGTAATAGGTACGTACAGAAATGCCGCAGTGTGAGCGAACGGTTAATCTGTTAGTTACCTACATATTTTATTTTTTATTTATTGTTAAATAATCTTAAGTATTGTTGAATTTAATTATGATAATGATGCTAACAATAAAATAAAGTTTATTAACATAAATACAAATGCAAGGTAAAACTATATAAGTGTTTAAGAGTACTAATTATTATTTCAATTAAATTGTATTTATATTTTGTACTCATGGGCTTGCGCAGACCATCATATGTTTTGAATAAACTATATGAGAGAGCCAAGAGATTTGAAAAACAGCCTAATAATAATTTCAATTTAGTAATTATGAAATTTGAATTATCATACTATATTATTTAAACACACAGTGATTCCAAAGTTTTAAGTTTTCACTTCTGTCGGCATGACTGCCTATTTTTTAAAAATATTTTGACCATTTATCATTATGCATGTTCATCAACATCATTAGAAAACCAGCGTCAGACAGCATCTGTAATCAATCATCAGCATGTGTCATTAATGCTGAAATAAACCTTTTTGGCGCAGCCGTGAGGCACATACTGTTGTTGTTAAAACATTATTTTCATTTTTTATTTTGTTATTTGTATTTCGTGTCTCACGAACTGTGTCCAAATAAACATTATTCTTTCTTTCTTTCATTATCTTTCTTTTAAAATAGCAGTATCTACTTACTTATTATTTTTCATTGAATAATTTTATTGATAGAAATATAGATTTGTGTTACATTTTAGAATTGCGTTTCTCATTGTACTTTTGAAGAATTGAGAATATGGTGAGTTGAGAATCTGGTCAATTCAGAATCTGGTAAATTACGAATCTGGTGAACTGCTCATGAGCCAAAAGGGAGGGGAAAGAATACAGCATCAAAAAATTCGTTAGAAAAATTCCATGTTTTGTATCTACAAAGTTTTATGTAACCGCTTCACCGATTTAGATTATACTTATACTATAAACACCGCACTAACACACATAGATACCAACTTTGTAAGCTCCTTACATTCTATAGAAACTCTCGTCACAAGATTTTACAGTTGCTCGAACGGAATCACTCCAGAATTTACAAGGTTTGCTTGTATTAAATGCTCAAAGTAGCTCTATAAGGAGTTTCACATTAGCCACATTAGAAGGAACATTAGCACCGAGCATTACAGTGCATTAACAGTGGACACGTACAGCTCGTATGTAACAATAACCGTATAACAGCTTCTGGGAAGCACATTGTCCGCCACATCGTTCCCATGCTTCCTTTAAAACTATTAATAAAAGTAGGTACGTCACTAATGGAACTTGGTTATCTATTACTGCTGTTGTGGAAATTGTTTAGAAGTAGAACGTCTTTAGGTTTGTTTGCTAAATGGTCTTATAGAGGTATGAGGCACAGGGTGTAAAGTTCACTCATCCTCCATATAACGGGGAGGATCCTCCAACCAGACGGGTGTCGCGTCTGCCCGAGAATGGATGTTGGGACGTTGTTTATCTGCTAGTCGCGCGGTAAACTCTGCTTGCGCGATGCAGGATGTTGAGTGACGGCAGTGAAATGTGTAGTTCGCAAGTGGCGATGTAGATGACGCCACAGTCTATAGAATAATTAGGCTATCATGTTTGCATAGGATTGAACTGTTAAAGCTCGCGCACCTTTGGGCAGGCGGCTCATTGCGCAGGAGTGGAAACAGTTTAAATTCAAATTCGAAATTTGTATCTGTCTAAAACAATTACTGCGTTGCGATGCGGCCCGCCGCGGCTCCTAATGTGCTTTGGCGCATTTTTGCAATACGGATAGCCGCGGCGGGCCGCAGCGCGCCGTATTGCAAAAATGCCAAAGCACATTAGGAACCGTTAATGTGACCTAGCTTTAAAGTACACTTGGGATTATCTGTATCGGCTGCACAAATAGCAACACGACAAGACACACAATACGACTGTCAATTGCTGGAATATCTACATAAATTGAAAATAAAACATTATTGATATTAAGCCTGGAATAAACAATATTATGCTTTTGTGGTACTACATAGGAATGTAGTACGTAGTAGTATGGTGACATTAGTTACCACTAGTGCCATCTAGTATCAAGTAGCAGATCTAATTTACCACAAGCGCCATCTAGTATCGAGTAACAGAACTAATAGATCCTTCTAGAAATTTCGATACTAGAACTATCGACATTTGATCAGTCGGGGCTGGTATGTACTCGATCATTCTAAATGTTTCTACAATAGAAGGTTCTGGAACTATCTGCGGCACTATATAAGGCCGGGATTAGCCGCGACCAGTCAGACTCCCCCCCGACCCTTTTTTTTTTTTTTCTGGGTGGGAAATTATCAAATGACTCCTCCCGCTCTGGGCGGAGCAGAAGGGAGTGTCAGACTTTTACTGACTAAAACCCACCCGTGTTCCTTCAGTTGCCTGTGCCAGGGGCCACGGTATCTCTTTCGAACAACCCTCAGCCCCGGCGGCATCGGCCCTAGCGGACCCCGTCAGTTCGTGCTGACAGCTCTTTGAGGCGCGCGTGGAACACAACGCGCCGTCGACCCGGGCCTGGTCCTTACCGGGCAGCGAGCTGCCCATAGCTCGCCGCCCGCAAGCCCGCGCCTACGGTGGCCGGGAGTCGGCTGTTGACTCCCGACCAGGGCGTCTCCTGCGGCGGCTAGGAGCGCGAGGGTGCAGCGATTGCCTCTCCCTCGCGCGCTCCGCCTCCTCTTTCGCGAGCATTACTGCTTCGCAGAAGGAGGTGACGGCCTCCCATTCACTCTCGCTCCGGACCATGGCCTGCCCCCCCCCCCGACCCTTGCCCGCTAAAGTGCCAGCCCGCGCCGTAGCTGAGCCTGTAGCTTTAAATCCCCCGACTGTGACCTCTGAGTTTGTTTCGGCCTTTTTTCTCAGAGATAGTCCTAGGAAACGCCGTGCTCATCAAAGCGTTAATAATACCAATTCGATCCAGCCTGTCCCTTTGCTGCCCTCTCCCAGCGACGCCCTAAGCCGAGGTTCGTAACCCACAGGGGGTGCCCTTAGCGTGCAGTCGCCTAGTTTTAATTAGTTTTAGCCCTGGCTGGAGGCTTTAAGATTTCTTAAGGCAACCACAGGATAGTCCGGTTAAGTAGTCACGACCTCTCAAGGTCAACTGCGAGATGCCATTTATAAAAAAAAAAGCGACCAGTCAGACTTGGATCAGCTATACATGCGAATACATCGAAAGCGATCTTCAAGTGCGACTTAAGAGCGAATGTGTTTTATAATTAGTGTGTTTGAGCTGTTATTAGTGTTGTTTAATTAAAGTGTATTTTTTGGTAATTTATATCGGCAGTTTTTATTGTCACGAACCCGAACCTCGTAACTATATGAAAGAAAAGAGTATGATAATTTTTCACACACGAAGAACATGCAGGTAGGTAGCAGGTTCTTACCTACTAACAAACAAGCATGCTTTATACTCGCATGTGTATAGCCTTTATCTGAGTTTATTTCACACACATACAAACTGCAGAGACTTAATACAAACTGCAAAGACCACAAGGAAATCATAAAAGAATCAACGCGTCAACCTGCTTTATTCACAGCAAAGAGATTTAAGATAGGTACAATAGAGGGGCTATGCAAAGAAATGTCATAGAAAAACTGTGATCCCATGGCTCAGTGACGCCATCTAGCAAAATTAGAGCGGCAATTGGGAACATCAAATAGTAATTGTGGATTAAGCTTGAAAAACTAATTTATACTGAATCGGGTAAATAAATATTGAAAACTAAACAAATTAAGCAAAACTTGTCTCAGACAGTATTTTACTATTTTAGAATTTTATTCGCTACTTTCATTGTCCGTGACACCGTCTATTAGTTTCAAGTGTGTGTTTTTTATGTACATTTTAAAATAAAATAAATTTTGGAATATATATATACCTACTACTCCCACTTAATAAAGGATCAATAAAATAGATTTTAACCGGTTTACACGCGTTCTTTCTTATTTTTTTCCCTTTTACTCGGCTTATAGTAGTCCTAGCGTAATGTTAAATAACCTATAGCCTTTTTCAAGAATTGGGCTTTAAAATGCAAAAAGAAATTTCCAAATCCAACTGGTAGTTCCAAATATTAGCGTCTTCAAACAAACAAGCAAACAAACTCTTCAGCTTTAGTATTAGTATATGTAGATTGTTAAAAAAGTTTAGCTCTGCAGCATACGCCGTTAGAAAAAATCGTGATTGAACTGATTTAGAGATAGCCCGTTTACTATACTTTAGTTCGGTCCTACGGTATTATTTTCAAACAGTATTATATTTTAAGTGTTATTTATTATTTACCTTAATAAATATTATCGATAGCAAAATCGATAAACAACATCACAACTCAACAAGGCAGTAGTAAAACTACTCAGCAATAGAGGGCGTTTATTCCAAAATTAGCAAATTTTCTAAATCTCTTTATGAAAATTATTTAATTCTAATTACTGAGTAAATATAAATAATTCATGCGTAAATAAACCGAAGTTAGGTCCAGTTGTTTTACCATAACAAGATTTGCAATATCGTAATGCGCAACTTGGCATGTTTCCTTAGAAAATATTTTTCTTTTGGTGGCACAAATACGTCTTGACACGCAGGCGTACAACACTAGACTGAGCGACTTTTGACCACTAGGACAAAAGTATTGGATTACGATTTTGTTCGTAATGTCCTGTCTATTGTCAAGTAAATAATTTAATGTATTTGATTCACAGTATGTTGTCATGTGAAGTTTCTTTCCAAGAATGTCTTTACAACTTCGCACGAAAAATACAAAACAACCTCCTTTCCAAAGCATTCGAGAGCGGTATCCTGTACAAATTTAACTGTCCCTCAGAGTACAATTTCTAAACAATACGGTAAAGAACTAAATAAGCCGGATATGTAGTACATTCTCATCTTGTTTTTCTTTCATCCCTCTTTTGTAACGGTTGTTTGCAGAATGTATTACACCGGTCCCTCTAACCACAAAAGGTTTATCCTGAGTTGTCGTACAATCGCGGCTTCACCTATTTCTCTTGTCCAGTCTCTTAATTATATTTAGGTTACGCGGTTTCTTACTTTTTAGGACGTGTTGTTGTTTCGACTGCTTTATTATTCGTACTCTATAATCGCTAATTTGACGGCTTCGGAACTACTAGCTAGCGTTCCTCAATCTTGTAATCCAGTATAAGACTATAGTGCGAGTAGTCTAACACAACCGAGCAGCAAGTCGGGAGTATCTGATATTTGAGGGTGGGTAGTCGGAAGTTACTGACACATGCGGGTACCTATTAGGGATGTAACGGAGGCCATCTTAGTGGAGGCGGCGGTGGAGTTAGAAAAGTTAAGAAAAAAAGGTTTATTGAAATATGCACAAAAAGAAACACAACAACACGCGGCGGGGGTGGCATCGAGGAGGATTTGCCACCGGCCAGCGAACACTGATGATTTGCGATGCCGCCAGTGGCCGCCAGCGCAGTACTGGCTGCTGCGGCATGCCGGCAGCATCCCGTAGTATGTCACGGGGGAAATGTAGAGTGCACCACCGCTTGTACTGCATCTCCACCGCGATCGTATGCTAGCGGATTCAGGTGCCTACCACCGCATGCCTTCGCATCCTGCCACGGTTTCCTCTGTTGTCGGTCTCTGTGCTTTGGAATCTATACTTTGTTACCATTACATACGTACGAATTTACGTTGCTAAAAATATTCCCTGGCTCGCCGTCCGCCAATGTGCGCTGGCCTTTACGAAGACAAAAAACAACCTATTGGTAATCAAAATTTACCACAAAGAGGTTTGCAGCTGTGCCACTTCCTAAACGATTAATAAAGTTTTTAATAAATTAATCCGGCTTCTCTAAACTGTTCCTTGCTCACTTAGTACTGAACCTAGCGGCTGTGATGACATGGGAGCAAAGCCTTGAAACTTCGACTTATTTCGCCTCCACATTCAAGACTTTTTGCAGAGTTAGAGCAGATTTTCTTTATAACATCTCCGTTAAAAACTTGAAGAGGTGGAGATGAGGTTCTCTTACAACCGTGGTAACAACCAACAAAAAAAATTTGAATCTCAGTTTGAGAAACTCTGCCTTAACCAAAGGGTCCGTATGATGGGTTTTGCGAAAGCTATTAGACCGGACACTTTACATAACTCCTTGTCCTACATAAATGTCACAGCGTCCACTCGCAGGAGGCAATCAGAAAGACATTTCAGACGTTGAGATCTCCACGATAATGACGTTACTTCTCAAATGTTGGTAGGTACGGGACGTGGCACATTTGATATTACTTTGGTACGTTTTGAACGACGTTACGTATACATTACGTATGACATAATTTAGATAAAGGTTCATAAAGTAGTGATGTCTGGAAGACATGCCGAGCCCAAATAAATTCGGGTAAGAGCAAGAGCATGATGATAATGACGACATAATTTGTGAATAATAATTATAACTCACACATTTATTTATTATTTATCATGGGAGTGATTGCTTCTTCTTACAACTTCAATATGAAACAAAAAACGTGACTCTAAATCAATGTTGGGATAGCTTTGCGTAGCAGGCGTAGCGTTATCTCTACGCCGTAGCACTACTACGAGTACGTCATACTAACCGCTACGCCGCATCACCCGCTACGCCACAGTAACCATGGGATCTTTAGAATAAAAGTGACTTGAAAAACGTAAAATGGGATGCATATAGTAAATTCATGTAAACGGCTCTCGTCATCATCTGCCGAGCCATTTCCCAGGTATGTTTAGGTCGGCTTCCAGTGTAACGGATTCAGCTGAATGACAGTATTTCACATACAGCGAATATGCCTACCTCAAAACCTATAAACGGCACTAAGCTAAAAATATTGTCTAGATTCTCCTCAACACACTCAGGTTCAAAATCGTAACCTCTCTTCGACAATACGCATCTTGTGCACCGTTGAACAATTGCCGCTTCAAAACTCGTACCATACAAGTCCCTTATTAAAGTTCCGGAGCTCCAACAGAATGCTGTACTGGGAAGCGTTTATTAGCTGCTCGTCCCACACTCCCTAACTTTTGCTGGTTAACTTGAGTGCAGTATTATGGAGTGGACACACTGTGCGGTTGCATTTACACCGGTTTTGGAGCCGATAGTTTTTGTTTTGCGACCAGCTTGCGGCGCGCTAGCCACTTTTATACGTTAGTCCGCGAATGTAAACAGTTCTTTATTTTCCTGCGCTGTTTTTAAATTGCTGCTATCGTATTTCTGTGTCAGGTTGGTTTTTAGTTTTGTGTTGTTTTGGGGATAGGGACGACTGATAGATGACGTCACTTTGTTGTCAACTGCAGTTGCATGGTTCTGAATATTTGGCTCTAAGAAAGAACTGCCAAAAACACTTCGCGATTGTTGCAAAAAATTAATAATGTGCCTGTACTAATAAAAAACGTATTTTCAACATTTATTATTACTATTAATAAATCTTTACATTGTCCTTTACCTACATAGTAGGTATAGGTATTAAACCAAGCAAACAGATAAAATTTTGTTGAAGTTGAAATTATTATTTCCTTTATTTTAATGTAATCATATAAATTGTATTTTTAAATATTAGAATATAAAAAGTATAAAAACATTTAAAAATATAAAATATAGTAGCCCACCGGTATCGGAAACAGGGTCCAAGCTACCGGCGGTCAGGGCTCCAGAGAGAGGAACCTCCTGACAATGCGAGCCGTGTCCAGAAGTACCGCTTTCTGAATCAAGCCCTTGATCCAGCTGCCCAACGAGAGCCTCCTCAGGTGTTGGTCGAGGCTCTTGGCTGCCACGACTATCGGTACAATGATCGCTGAGTCCACATCCCACATGTCGACAACCTCGCGAGCCAAGTCAAGATACTTGATTTGTTTATCTTTCTCGGCTTTCACGAGGTTCTCATCATGCGGGACGGTTATGTCAACAATCATTGCGCGCCGCTCTGATCGATCCACCACCACTATATCAGGCTTATTGGCAACAATTGCCCTGTCAGTGATGATGGATCGATCCCAGTACAATGTGATATTTCCATTTTCGAGAACTGGGTCGGGCACATACCTGTAGTACGGCACCTCAGATTCCACAAGGCTGTATTTCAGAGCAAGTTGCTGATGGATTATCCTGGCTACCAGGTTGTGTTTATGCAAGTACTCTCCGTTAGCTAGACGAGAACACCCGGAGATAATATGCCTGATTGATTCTCCCGGCCGGTGGCATGCCCGACAGATGTCAACCGTGCCGTCTTTCACAATAAATCTCCGGTAATTGTTCGTCATCATAACTTCGTCCATAATTGCACAGACAAAACCTTCGGTTTCTCCAAAGAGGCCACCGAAACGCAGCCAGGCTACGGACGCTAGTAGATCTATATCGGGTCCATGTAGGGCCCGGTAAAAGCGTCCGTGAAGCTCCTTACTCTGCCATACTTCCATGCGATCATTAGTATCAAGCACTACTGGCTTGCGCCAGTTCTCTTTAGCCAAAGAGAGCGGGGTGAAGCCCTTGTCCACCCCGACCACATCTCGATGTATCCCCACGTCAGTAAAATTATTATTATTTATTTTTTTAAACGTTGCCCCACAATAGGAATTTCTCCTGTATTGTGGGTGCGTTTACAAACATTTAAACTCACATACACAAACAGCCAGACCCGGAACAACTACTTGTAGGCCATACAAATATTTGTTCCGTGCGGAAATCAAACCCGCGACACGCAGCGCAGCAGTCAATTGCTTAACCACTGCGCCATCAAGCTTACTACATTTAAACTAGAAACACGGCACTTAAAATAGCCTAGGGATAGCCTACGTCCAAATGACTGTATTACGTATGTCGATTCTCGGAACACATAACACACTAATTGTTAGCAAACAGGCCTATAAATGAGTGTTTTGGGAATAGAAACGGCAATAATATGTAGGCCCGAGAGCGTACTTCACTTTTGTTCGTAATGGTCGAAATAGTCGGGAACAATCGGCAATAGTCGGGAGTAGTCGGGATGTTCTATAAATGTAAAGCTGTGTTGACACACGGATATGCGAATGGGATTTAATCAGTATTATCGTTTGGTAATCGAGCTTTGTGTAAATTAAGTGTGTTATGGCCCTTATACACAAAGGACTGTAGTTGTGATTCTACTTTGAAATTAATTTTGTATTCAGTGATCTGAGGGGCAATTCTCGTAATTATAAGAACGTTCAAAGTCTGATCTCAGTCTCAATCTGTCAAAAATTCCTCTAATTTCCCTACATTTTTGACAAGTTTTTGACATTGATTGTCGCTGAGATGAGATTGCGACAAGATTTTGAACGTTTTTAATTACCGGAATTGGCCTTCAATTTAGCTTCTAGTCATAAATTTTCGAGATTTGATTTGTGACTTTTTTATACAAATTTAAACACACTGCCTCGTTAGTCTAGTGGTTGTAAGCGCTACGGTTGACTTGAGGTCCTGGGTTCGATATCCAGGTTGGGCAAAGTCTTATTGAGTTTTTCCACCTGAAATTTTTCAGTAGCATCCCGAAGTCAGAATTTGTGCCTGTAAGTGGCAATTAGCTCGCCCACTATTACATGATACTTAACCCTAACTGGGTAAATGCGGGTGTACTATGGGTATAACCTTATCCTTTAGGACAAAATCAAACTGGTTGCTAATGTAATTGTATAATTTATTCTTTTCTTTTGACATTGATTTACATTCTGTAATTAGGTACTTAAAGTCACAACCGGAATTATTACTCTTTATTTATTTATGAAAATCGTCTACTTTTAGAATGTTTGTAAATATGTGAACACCATGTTAATAGTTAATTTATATGTCATGGTTTCAAAAATCCATTTTAATTCTTTTACCTATTGTGGTATAGTAATTTTATTTTTAGGTGCATCGTCTTTACTTATAATTATATAATTAATGTATGCAAAATATTGTAAAACATTTTAAAAGAGTGATGGTGGAGTGTCTTGCCCATTCTTCTCCATACAAAAACTACCCTTTGGAAGGGGCGGCTAGAATCAATTTTATTTTAATTTAATTTTTGACGTTCAAAAGTGCCTTTTAAGTGCCTATTTGAAATAAATGATTTGACTTTGACTTAGGGAAACAAGACGCGATGTTACATTATTTAAATGGTATTGTACCGGTTCTGTAATACTATGTAATTCAGTCTTTGTAAATTCCTGAACTATTAAGCACGGTGTCGAAAAGCACTCTCAATGAAACTCGGAAACACAGCATCTTGACACACTGGAATTTTATTAAACCAAACAACATCCCATAAACACTTTTTATTCAAAAGTTCCAGGTGCTGCAACGTTACGTCGCAGCTGTTACAGCAACACACGTAATATAAACCTCCGGACACTTTACCGTCCGTGACACGCACCAACTACGGCCGTAGTGTGGAGCTTTAAATCACGGCAGCAGTTTGTATAAATCATCAGCGGCCGGTAAATATTCTCTACTGAACGTCGGCCTTCCGCGTAAACTGGTATTATTGTGGCGATCATACGGTGGCGGTAAATCATTGTATTTGGCAGGTGGGTTGGCGAAAGAATAATGATGTTTTGGAATGACTTATGATTTTTGGATAGGTTTTATTTCGCAGATTTTGTTTAGTGGTCAAGGTAAGTTGATTCTGGGCAGAAGTGTAATCCTGCGGTTTATTTGCTCTTATCACAACAAATGGGGTTAATAAGACATTATTTCTTTGCTTTCATACATTGCATGATTTTGGCGTGACAATATTACACGACGTGACGAGGCATCTGTAAATTGTGTGATCAAAATTATCACACAATTTACACATTATTTACATTAGACATGCAGTCTAATGTTTTGAATAATCCACCATAATAGCTTTTCCCCATTATTTTTCCAACGTAAGTCTAAAATACTACCTACATTATTTCCAGCTGGAATTAAAATTCTAAAGACCGTCTCTACCCGCGTAATGAGCCGTGTTCTGTTTTTAAAACAAACTGATCGATCAGTGTCGCGACTGTGTTTTTAATACATTATATAAGCTTAAGCTTCATTTGCTTGTTGGTCGGAAATTGAAAAAGCCCCATCATAATATTTTGTATCCAAGTTAGATTATATATTAATATTACACTATCATACTCAGCCTAAAATGACCGCACTGCTGGGACACAGGCCTCCTCTCGGTGAGAGGGAATGGATCGTAATCCACCACGCGGTCCCAGTGCGGATTGGTAGATGTCACATGTCTCGGAATTTTTTGTTCTAGTGCATACCATTTTCCTAACGATGCTTTCCTTCACCGTTTTGAGAGCTTGCTGTTTTCCTAAAGTTCCGGGCAGTAGATACAGTCTATCCATCTTAGACGCGGAGCCGAATTACCTTAATTAATTTGGACTACGTTTCAAGGCGGTCTTATAATAATTTTAAGACCATCTAGAAAGAGTTAGGTCAGGAAAAATGAACAGACAAGAGTGTGGTTCCTAAATTGAAGTGATGGTAGGAAAATGTTACCAGATTTTACCCTGATTTTGACTGCGTAAATTCCCGATTGGTAAAAATACCGTGTTAAGGATTATTTTTCGCGCAGGTCGTATAACCCTTTAGGGAAATTGTAGCCTGATATATTATTACTATTGCAATCTTTACTGCGGCTGTGTGGTCTACAGGTACATTATAGATTACCTATGAAATCCCATTGGTGTTGTAAATCTCTACTGGAGAGTGAAATATTTGTTGGTTGGGCTTTAAAATGCACCTGGCAGGAACTGTGTGGACACCGCCCTGGTTTCCTACTACGCTAAATGAAACATTGTTGGAGTTTTCTGGATGAGAGAGGTCTCGATGACCTAATAATTAACATTCCGAGCCAGAGTCTGGGCTCCCCGTACCAACGGGACAGATGTCTTAAAATGTAGATACAGAAATAAGAGCTAAATCAACGGTGAAAAAGGTTGAGAGTCGGGTATGGTGGCAAAACAAGAATTCCACGACCAGCTTATCTGGTAGGTAAGTGAAATAGAATAGAATACTCTTTATTATGAACACCATAAAAATTTCAGATATTAAAGTAGCAATTTTACACGGCATGAAATGTCACTCCGGGTAGAATTGCTACTCACAGTGGTGAGCGGCGTTCTTCTTTTCCATCGATAAGCGGAGTTTAGTGTATCGAGGTTAAGCTTTTTAAACTGTAGGTAGTTTTAACTGCGTTACGGTCAATGCGATAAGCGCAAAAAACGGCAATCACGTTAAACGTCATTCTGCGGGGTAATTGCGTACACACTATCAGTAGCAATGGGTTTAATTTTGACAGTTCAACAACATTAATTGCGTTGTTTATGTTGTTAACAGACACATTTTTGGAACATAATATATGAAGCAATAGATTAGCAATATCTTTCAAAATGATTCAGATTGAAGTTGATAGTGTGTTATAGTACAAAAGTAGTAGTTATGTATGTAAGGTGATACTTGTTATGTAAAAGAACGCCTCTCGCCATCAAACGTTAAAGTTTGGCGAGATTAGAACTAAAGAGGTGTTAACCTCTGAATTAAAAAAAGAAAAAAAGAAGGGTGCTGAATCTGTTATCTTAAAACAATTACCAGAAACAGTGATAATTTAAATACGATTAGCGGTAAACGCATTTAGCGATTTGTGGTGTAATCGGGCCTCAGCATCCGATTGTGTGACATAATCCTGCCGAAAGCAAACTCCCTTTCTATACCCGCTATCGATCTTCAATAAGTTTACAGCAGATTAGGTTCCTCAACGTATCCCATCCACATACAATTCTAGATAATGCTTTAACTGCAAGTTAGCAATTAGTATTCACTTGTGTGGAACCACTAGTTTGACCTACATTCCGCTTACAGAATTTCTCTATGCATAGAAGAAGAAAGTTTCACGTACGTATTGTTATCGTTATAATTATTAATGTTTAACTTTAAACGTATATGTAAGTAGGTGCTTTTATCTATATTATCAATCGGTCGGCCAGGGATAGGTACAGTCACGAGCACCAATATGTCAACACTTGGCAACTTTCAATAGCGATTTTTTCGTGAAATAACGAATACAACGTTGAAATACGACACATTACATAAACCTATGGGGTCGAAAATGCTGTGTTCGTAACAAAATAAAATTTCATTAAAAAAATAAAGGAGTAAATCGCTTTTGAATAAAGCTGAGTGTATACATACTTTTAGTCGTGACTGTACCTATATAACAGACACACATAAACATAACGTAACGCCTTGTTTCCCTGAAGGCTTGGGCAGAGGTGTAGGTACCTATTCACACCCACATTTCGCAAATTATGTTTAAGATCCATGTGATAGGTGGCGAACTATTGCCAATAACCAGGTACAAATCTAGACTCCGAGCTGTCACTGACAAATTCCAGATAAAAACCCAAGAGCACTTTGCCTGACCTAGCAATCAAAACCAGATACAAAAAAATGGCTGTTTTTAGGGTTCCGTACCTTGAAAGGAAAAAACGGAACCCTTATAGGATCACTTTGTTGTCCGTCCGTCCGTCTGTCTGTCAAGACCCTTTTTCTCAGGAACGCGTGGAGGTATCAAGCTGGTGGAGGTATTAATTTATATCAAATACTCAAGTCCAGTGACCCTTGCAGCTGTGAAAAAATCAAACTTCTAAGCCAACGCAATCAAAAATTTTCGACACTCGCAAGGGAATCAAAACCTACAAGGTACTTCCCGTGAACTCAGAATCTTGAAATTTGGTACGAAGCAACATCTTATAGCACAGATAAAGAAAAAAATGCGGAAACCGTAAATTTTTAGTTACATCTTTACAAATTTGTACTGAACCCTCGGTGCGCGAGTCCGACTCGCACTTGACCGGTTTTTTATCGTCTTATTTGTTCAACTGGTCAATGGTGATAGCTAAATAAATAAAATAAAATAATTTTAATTCGAGTATCACTGACTCATAATATAAATAATACACTCACAGTCACATTACATACACAATACTACTAATTCAATTCAATTCATAACAATTCAATTCATAACAATTAATTTACTAAGTTTTATGTTTCTGCCCTGAAGCACACAAACAATAAATTTAACTGACTTATTTACCTTGACCCCCACCTACCCCCCCCCCCCCCTTACCCCTCCCTTACTTTTTTACTTAACTTGACTACCTTACTTAACTTAATTGACATATTATACATAACAAAACTAGATACTTTACCTAAAAAGTATGACAGTAAACTTGAATATTCTTATCTGCCTGTATGCACACAATCCTCGTAAAAATTCGGAGGGATTTTAACGGGTTTCCGTTGCATATTGGGTTGCGTCCCGCGAGTGTACTAGGGCATGTTTTTATTAGGGTTCCACTCTGAAATAGATGCAAAAAATAAAGGAAACTGCGAAAACAGTCATGGAAAAACAAGCTAAACCGTTATGTTACGGGAACCTATAGATATAAAATGGTACTTACATAAAAATGTTTCGAACGTAATCGTTGTGGTCCGGGCTATCCTCGGCTTTTATCTTGATATAGGATATGTCCCAGGCTGTCACTATGGATTAACCCATAGATTTCAAGATATTGGGGAACGGATTTCCCGTGTCTTTACTTCGGATTTTCCCGGAACAAACTTTTAATTTGACGACACGGTTGGCGCAGTGGCTGAGCGATCAACTGCTGAGCTGCGTGTCGCGTGTTCGATTCCCGCATGGAACAAATATTTGTATTGCCTACAGGTAGTTGTTCCGAGTCTGGCTGTTTGTGTATGTGAGTTGAAATGTTTGTGAACGCACCCACGATTCAGGAGTAATACCTAATGGGTAAACGGCAACGTTTTAAAAAAAAAAAACAGTGTCTCTATCATAATAGTAAGGAAGCCTTACAAGAACATTCCACCAATGTGTCACGACCACAAGACTGGCCATAATACTATATAGAGGTATGAGGAACAGGGTGTAAAGTTCACTCAACCTCCATAGAAAAGGGAGGATCCTCCGACCAGACAGGTGTTGTGTCTGGCGGGCAATTGCCCAACGATTGATGTTGGGAAATTGTATCTATGCTAATTGCGCGATAAACTCTGCTTGCGAGATGCAGGATTTCCGTGACGTCAGTATGACGCGTTGTTCGCATGTGGCGTTGTAGATACCGCTACATCACTCCCCTCCGGAGACCGGAGGTCGATAGTGGACTGAGTCTTGTATCTTGCGATGCTTGCCAGGCCAGCTGAGGTTCCAGTGAGTCGGAACCAGTTGCCGCATAGTTCACGGTGAGTCGGAACTGTCTGCGGAGTTGTCCCCAGTGAGTCGGGGTGGCGCTGCGTTATATTCCAGTGCGTCGGATGTACAGCGCCGGGTTGAGGCTGGCTGCTGCGTCGACCAGGAGAGGGTGCTCTGCTTGTTGACCGGCCGAAAGTACAGTGTGCTGTGCCGAGGTTGCTGATGAGGCTGAGGGTGATGACCAGGTATGCGCGGACGCTGCATGCTGATGGTCAGGATACCCGTTGAAGCCGTGAATGCTGGCTGGCTGGGTGACTCGCCGTTAAAGCTTGCGGGAGTGATGATGACTTCACGCTGAAGTGTTTGCACGAAGGCTGCGCTGACGTTCATGTCCGGGGTCACCAGTATAGAGGTATGAGGAACAGGGTGTAAAGTTCACTCAACCTCCATAGAAAAGGGAGGATCCTCCGACCAGACAGGTGTTGTGTCTGGCGGGCAATTGCCCAACGATTGATGTTGGGAAATTGTATCTATGCTAATTGCGCGATAAACTCTGCTTGCGAGATGCAGGATTTCCGTGACGTCAGTATGACGCGTTGTTCGCATGTGGCGTTGTAGATACCGCTACAACTATATTGATGTGTTTTATAGACCTAGGTAGCACATGCAACTATGTACATGCCAGCATATAAAGCTACTACAATCTGTGAAATTTCTTTAATACATTTTCAACTTTATTGCTAAAGCATTAAAGTTCAAGGTTGATTGGGAAAATTTGACAGTTTAGTGTAGCTTAACCTGCTAGCGCCTGTACTTCATCGATTTATTTTTTCAACCTAACTTTTATTTCTAGAGCCATTAAATCCGAATTTGGCTCAGACAAGACGGACTACTAGACGAACTACTTTCAATGACTTTTTAATTTCTTTCAGTTTGCTCAGAGTCAGAATATTTAGAACTGACAAGTTGCGAGAAAAGGAACGGGCGTATATTTTTTGGAGCGCGCAGATTTTGATTTCGAAAAATTGAGTTCCAATAACGGTAAGTCGTATTCGAGTGTCGTGGTGACTGGGCTTTACGAGTCGCTATGTTCAGTGCTGTCTGTGTGTCCCCATATTGGGTAATATTTCATGTAATACTGTGTTTTGTTCCCAGCAAATAGTGAAATTTATTGCGACGGCGACAAGCGGGTTTATTATCATTTAGTTTATTGCTCAGCGAGGAATGCGATGATATATTATGGCCTGGTGATCGTTCGAATCGTACTGTGAATAACAATATGCCAATTGAGGCTTGATATTGCAAAGGCCTGTTACTTAAATTATTTATTGCATAGAGTGGTTTTTACAATGGCAAAAGTTCCTCTCTATATGCAAATTAATTTGAAATAGGGTAAGTTAGGTAAACAATGTTATTTTGTCAGTACAAATGATTTGCCAATTTATCTCCGAAATGAATTTGAACAGACAAATATGATTGTCTAGCTAGATGAAAAACAAACCATGCAGACTAAAATAATAAAGTCTCTATGAATATTTTAGAATTTAGAGAATTGTCAATTACAGAAGGAATTAGATTAGATATTTAAATGTTTTTATTTGGTATTATGTTCGTGACAACCTTAGAACTCATATTTCTAAAGTTTTTCTATAGTCTAGCCTAATTGGACGTTCGCAGTTACAATGAAAATGTTTATTTACCTTTATTCATACAAATAACAGTCATATTCGAGCTATGCTAACAAAAAATAAACACTAGGTAGCTCTCGCCGACTAAATTGATGGTTTGTTTTAGTTTAATCTAGAGTTAGTCTGTTTTAGTTGAATTGTTACCAGGGAATTTACGACGTCAATTAGTGAAACGAATGAATTTTAATCGCGTAGTTGCTTCTTTCGTTAAGGTGTACGCTGACCTAAAGATAATGTTTTTATTTGTAACCCATACTTATCGATCTACAGTTGTATCATGAGCAAAAGTATGAAATATTACCGAGAGCTGCGGGGTAATTGCGTAATACACCATCAGTAGAAATGGCTTTTATTTTGACAGTTCAATAAAATTTATTACGTTATTTACGTTGGTGAGCAGTCTAATTTTTCGAGCATATGAAGCAATGGATTAGCAATATTCTTCAAAATGATTCAGATTAAGATTGATTGTGTGTTACGCAGTTAGGGTGCAGGTACGAGTATACACGTGCCCTGAATAATTAAAAAAGGGTTCCTTTCTAAATTAATATCTAGTTTATTGTATGATTATGTAGGTAACTAAAGTGCGCAAATCTGCTCGTTATTTTCTTTAGTGAGAAACCAGAGTTCTTAAAGTTGGTAGGTATTTCTTTATTTTTAAGTGTCCACTGTACTGTCACCAAAAGAGATAAGTAGTCGGGGTCGTCAGACATAGTTCAAGTTTAGTAAGAAATCGATGGATATTTTCGAATTAAATTAAATTAATAGAAAACAAACAGTTTATTTATCAAATTAAATTTCATTCGAAAACATCCATCGGTTTCTTACTAATCTTCAACTATATCCGACGACTCTGGTTACTTATCTCCTATGGTGACCATACCTAACTATCCATAGCCACTAAAAACTTCCCAATCACTGTTAGTGATAGCTTAACATTCCTGAATAAAAACTGGCTTACATCTAAGTAGATAAGTTGTGGGTGATGTCACTTGAACGTGGAAAGTTCTAGAGAGATAAATTGTAGCAGTTGACTGACGGCTCGAGGTTGCCAGTTGCAAAAAAATAAGAGAGGTGATTGCCTTGTGGCCTACAGGCTTTGAAGCGACGTGAAAATGGTTATTTAATCATTGGTTTTTCTTGCGAAATTGTTTATTTCATCAAGTTCAATAACTTATAAAACCTACTTACTGTAAAGGTTGTCTGCAAAAGTCGACCTTATGTTATGCAGGCTGGCAGAAAAATAACTCTGGTTGCATTTGAACATTCAAGCGAATTTAGAATACTTTCAAATTATTTCTAGTAGGTTTCTTGTTTCGAAAACCAATGATAAAATAGGCGCGTTGATGTAAACACGTTCGCTTGGAATAAACGCAATAATTTTATCATATCATTTTATAGTCCATCCACTATACTCATCACACTGCAACGCAATTTTTTTTTCTGTGAGTTTTCGTAATAATAATGACACTTCTCGCTTGATAAACACATGATGTTGCCATTTGTATTTATCTATCTACTTATGACTAAAATGCCTAAGTGCTCGTACTTTTTACAACAAAGCATTTTGGTGTGTGTTTATTGTGTTATTTTGAATATTTAAGTTAGAGTTACTTTTATGTATAGAGATAGAATACAGAAAGGCCTGTAAAATATTTTTTCACCACCAAGAATATTGAATATAACACCATATGGCTGTGGCGTTAAGGATATCAAAACATGATGTTAATACCCCGAACAATATAATTGAAAGCCTAGAAAAATATCGCTTAAGCACATTAACCGCTTCCTGCACCAGCTAAGCTACCATAGTCAAAGGGGAACTGGGGTAATGGAGTGTTCCAAACGCGACGGAAACGATTGGAGCTGTCTCCTCGTGAGTCAGTGCTCCATTCACTTAGTAATTAAGTACTGAAGCGCGTGTTTTAATACGGGACGACTTCTTTGCGTGTTTAGTTACGAGTTAATATAATTGGCGATAGCGTTAAAATGACGCGATTGTGTGTTGCGAAAGACGACGGAAGACGAAAATAGGAAGGTAATCAACTACCTTCGTCTCTCAGGCTTTCAGGCAGGTAGGTACTTAAACCGACTTATGAACAGGTACCGTATCTACCCTTATATTAAGTCACTGACAGACAACGCACAGCCTAAACCGCTGGGTCTAGAAGCATGATATTTTGCACAAGAGTTAATTATTCCCTTGTAGGGTTCAAATAGGGCATAAAAGTTTATATGGAAGTCTGACATTTTTTCCAGGTATACGGCTACCTATAAATCTTAAGTGCATAATCTTTACGCCCTTGAGTAACCTACTTTCAGAGGTCAAACATGGCGGTTCCTAAATATAACAAACCATTCTATCATAATCAGCCTATATTGTTCCCACTGCTGGCACACAGGCCTCCTCTCTTCGAGAGGGAGTGGGCTTTAATCTACCACGCGGGCCCAGTTTTTTTTTATTTTTCCTTCACCGTTTTCAGAGCAGTTCTGATGAAATAATTTACACAAAGTAAAGTGCCTGCCTGGGTTCGAACCTACGACCTACAACTCATAAGTTGCGCCTGTTACCACTAGGCCACCACTGCTCTATTCCAACCACCATTCTATTTAATGCTGAAATTAAAACAACAAAAACCCTACTCCTTTCGAATTTCTGTCTTTCGTAAACAATTTACAAACTTAATGATAACAGAGCAACATAAAATCAGGAAGCTTTATGTCAGCTGACGCCTGAAGTTATTTTCAAATTCCCTTTACCGGCTTCTACCGGTATTAGAGCAAGCTTAAGGGTCTAAACGTAATTGTATCAAGCGGAATGGGCGAGGTCAAGTAGATTTAATACGCTATTGAAGGCACGGAATCGAGCAAGCCAGAAGATTAACTAAATGTTAAATAGGCTTATGCGCTGTGTAAAATAATTGCTGTTTGTTATTTGAAAGCTCAGCTAAAATGAATTACTATCTATGATACAAGATAATTTTAACATCGTTTGTGTTCTGGCTGTGGTAGGCTTCAATGAGTTTATTTCAGGCGTCGCGTTTAAGTATACAGGGTGTAAAAAGACACTTAACGAAGCCGACAGTTACTTGTACCTACTTACCGCCATAGTAATATTTTTTTTTTTACGAAAACAATTGTTTAATGATATGACACTACTTTAACTGCCCCCGCGACCTATAAGCACAATGTTTTGCGCGATTGCGCACTACCGCAAACAGCAAAAAACACCAAAAATAAAAGCCGTTTCCCAGCTATTATATTATTTTTATGCAATGTTACTTAATTTCACGTACATAATGCGCAGTTTACGGCTATGTGATGTATCTTGTTACATCCTGTATGTCATAATAAAGAAATACGTATTTCAATCTTTTTATTTTATATTCCTGTTTATATTTGATAATGGGGTGTATTAAGGGTGAGAATTAAAGGGAATCATTGATTACAGAATCTAAATTGAGCATTTTGAACAAAACCAAAAACAAAACATCTATCACACCCTAGTTTGGCGATTGCAAAGAGGTTGTGTGTCCTGTCCTATGCCTAGTCAATGATTCTATTTCTGGTATATAGTATGTAGTTACCTCAATTAAAGTTAAATTGTTGATAAGGTTCGATGGGGTTAGCATATCCATAAGGATAAAAACTTCTTTTCATAATAAAGAATTGTAAAAAAAACTGTTTATGCTGCTGTAAATGTTAGCAGTCATCATAAGGTTTAGTTTATTTGGGCATACCCACACAAAGGGACCTGATCCTGGTATCACGCTCAATTCATATTGAACCATACACGCGTTCAAAATGTTAGATTTAGAAATAAGCAAAACCACAACATCTCGACCCTGTTATATAAACCGCTTGTAATCCAGTGTCCATTTTTCATATTTCGCATAACACATAACTTCCCACATTGTTAAAGCTGGTCGCTTGGTTCGCTTGAGAGGGTAAAATGTGGAAAACCTAAACGGAATTTATGTTTTCCAGAATGTCACCCTTTATCGAACGTTTCCATACAAAATCCGGGATGGAGCATAAATTGTAGCGTCGGTCCGAGGACGTTTTACGGTGCTTTGAGGAGGATCCCGGTAGCCTTTAATACCGAACTGGGTCGCTGTATGCTTTATACTGAGTCTGCTTATTCAGACATAAGTTCATACTAATGATTAAGTGCATTTTAAAGATTTGGCGCCACAGAAATGTAATAAGTTGATAGCTGAGTAGGCGCGGCATGATGACAGAACACAGAAAATATATTTTCAAAAGTTTCAGATAAGAGCCCCGTGGTCAGGAGTCCACTTTCAGATTTAAAAAATGAGCCAAAAATAAAGTGATCTTCAAAGCCATTGATTTTGGTATGATCGAGTGCGGCCTAACCCATAATGACTTAAAGAGGCAAATCTGATAAAGAAAAACATAATATAACTAGCGGACCTGGCAGACGTCGTCCTGCCCGACCACGTCCAATTGTGTTTCTAAACTATCCCATTGAAATATACACACAAAATTTCATCCAAATCGGTCCAGCCGTTTAGTTAGGTGACAAACAGACGTACTTACAGAAGAATTATATATATTAAGATAAATATAACAATCTTTAATAAGCATTAATTTTGACTATTTAGGCAATCTTTCGTTGTGCCACTGGGCATGTCCTTCATAAGGGGCATATTTGACTGATCCCCTAAAAACTTATTGACTTTCAAATGATGGACATTTTTTAAATTAATGGGTCTATAAAAACTTTTTGCGCTTCTAATGATGCACAGTTTTTTAAAATTTATTGATCCTCTTTTTTGCTTAGCAAAAAAAGACGCTTAATACTCAGCTTAGTTACTGCGACAAACTGTGGGAAAAGTCCCACAGTTTGTCGCAGTAACTAAACTGGCGCCTAATTAACTAACTAAGCTATCCCGTATCCCGATTTAGTCGGGATACGTCCCGATTCCCGACTAAATGGATAAGGTTACATTAGAACTGTGAATAGCCACGCTGCATCCAAGTTGGTGGCAGTTACTGACCATTTAGTATTTTTAGAACCCCAAAATAGGAATTAATTGAAGTTCACAAAAAGAGGCGCAATCATTATACAGAGTGGGCAAATAAGAAACTATTCTATGAAATATAAAAATTATTAAGTATTTTTATTTAAATATAGTATTTAGGGCCGGTAATTTAGTATGGAAAATAATCTCAGACAGAAAAATAATCTCTCTAGCAGCGTACTCAATACTCAATATATTTATTGCTTCCACATGTGAACTTAGGTGGTAGATTTTACAGAATATGATCATTGTGGACCCTGTCGGGCACAGCAAAAGTAGGAGAGAGGAAGAGGGCTTTTATTTGACTACTGTGTTGTTATATTATAGATATTGTAATTATTTTATTAAAAACATGTTATTAATTTTAAAATTTGTCATTTAAGTATTCATTGATATTATAATAGCATTTATATAATAGAAATGGCAGATGTGAACCCATTTCACTGCGTTTTCACACATTTCCTGTATTATTTCAGTGACGTGTCTCAGATATTTTGTT
The DNA here is from genome assembly GCA_947507525.1 of Apamea epomidion. Classification (NCBI taxonomy): domain Eukaryota; kingdom Metazoa; phylum Arthropoda; class Insecta; order Lepidoptera; family Noctuidae; genus Apamea; species Apamea epomidion. Next base: position 10,212,366 of record OX382232.1, read on the forward strand.
GTAATTCTTGAAGGTTCATTGGCCTGTTAGCATAGACACATCCCATTAGATAGCCCCACAGAACAAAGTCAGGAGCTGTTAAATCCGAGAATCTTGGGGGCCAATCAATGTCACCGTTTCTCGAAATTAATCGACCCGGAAACGTTCTTTTTAATGTCTCGATTGTGGCTCGTGCCTTTTGACACGTGGCCCCGTCTTGTTGGAATCACATTTTTCCTAAGCGCAACTGATTCACTTGATGTAAGAAAACTGTTTTAGCTGTTACAACGTCATGCTGCTCAAATTTAGTCACTAAACGAGTTATTGTTAGTCGCGAAGGTAAGTGATTTGTACCAAAAATTGGGAGCAATTTTCTTAGAATTTCCAAAATACATAATTGGGTTGAGTAGAATGTTTTAATAATTAAAACACTTTTTTCTTTTATTGATTTATTTTTTCTTTGATTAACTTCCTCGGCTAAATTCTGCGGTTCGAATTTTCATTTCTAGCTCTTTCGTAAACGCTAACTTTAAGCTGCAAAGTAAAAGCAAATAGTCACTCCCAGCTGACGAAGATTGAATTAAATGGGGAAAGTTTGAAGAACTATCTCCTTCCAGATTGTTGGATTGACGACGCGGACCGATTGTGAGAATGCAATGGAGAACTGATACTGTCTTGAATCCAATTTTAAGTTTTATGTAGGCATTTGAACAACATGACATAATTGAAGAATTTATAATGGGGACTTCGTTGATCGTAATATTTATTTACTTGACCTTCTTGAGTACTTACAGGCTAATCTACTATTCAGAGATAGTATTTAAAGAAGTTAATAATATTCATATTCATTTATTGCACTAAGGTACCTGATTTTTCAATCGACAGAAAAACTTTATTTGTGGGATAAAATTGACAGATTTTGTATTGTTCTATAATCAGCCCTTAATATTGTTAAAAATATGTGACAAAGGGCTTAATTTAGGTACAAAAATATAGATCCTGTAGGATAGAATTAAGATTACAAATAACCAAAATCAAAACTACTAATAATACAAAAATAAAAAATCTAGTTATTTAAAATAATTTAACAATATAATAAGGAGATAAATAGTTGACATAATTATATTAAGTAGAGGATGCAGACGTCCACTTAAAAGAAAATGGCAACACCACTACTGACTGATTCAACGGAGGATTGAAGTTTGTTTGCGAAAAAAGTCGCGGACATCAGCAAAACTATCCATAAATATCGAAGCAAGGAAACACATTTCATATCAGAACCAAAACAAAGATAACTCATTCAGAAAGTAATATTTGTTTCGCAGGAAGAACGATAATTTCTTGGCATGACATAATAAATGATGGTAGGACGTGAATAAACACACAGGTACCATATATTTGGAGGGAGATAATGCCCAAATCCCGGAACAGAAAAACATATAGATATAAATACGCAAGAAAAAGGGAACGTTTCCCCTTTATTGAAAACCTCCGTCTTTATCATCGCTATTTGATTTAAGCAAGTTGGAACAGGTGTCATATTTCAATGGAACTTTTTCCTCCTCCCTAATTCGATCCAGCAAATGATTCGAAAAGGCCCGATTGGACGACGTCATTATTTATTATGTATAAATGCCAATGCACGGGTTTGTATAGCTAGTGAAAGGCGGAAGGAAAATGCCCGGGTCGGGGAAAATAAATTATTAACTTTTCACGGAAATCTGCGGGCAAACTATTTTTGCGCTGTTAGGGAAATGAAAATGGTGGGCGATTGGCAGTTCATTGTACTTTGATCAAAAATGACCCTTATTGTGATAGATTTTAGTAAAAAGTGGGAAATTCAAAGATAGGTGGATACTACATTTGTTAGTTTTAGTCGTAAGTGCACCTGCAGCTTTTCTGACGATGTTGTTCATCGAGAAAAGTCAGTGGTGTCCAAGATTAGATAACATTGGTAAAACTAAATTAAAAAAAAAAAAATAAATACCGGGTCATCATCATCATTCTACTGCCTTTATCATAATTTATTTGGGGTCGTAGTTCCACGTGGAACTAGCTACATGGAACTACTGGGAATAAAGGACATGGAACTACTGGGAATAAAGGACATGGAACTACTGGGAATAAAGGACATGGAACTACTGAATACTCTCATTAGTTCCATACACGGAACTAGTGAGTTGCAGTAGTTCCATGTGGAACTAGCTACATGGAACTACTGGGAATAAAGGGGCGCAACATGTATTTTTCTTTGATACTTCTCTATTAGTCATCATCTCGGTAATCACCCTCCTTCCAGCCATATAATCTTTCAAACAGTACATCCTTCGTTTCCTTGGTCTTCCTTTACTCTTATAGCCATCTACATTCATACTCAAAACTTTCCTCACAACCGGTCTTAAACCTTAAAAAAATAAGAAACTCGAGTATTCTGAATGTTCCTTTAAAAGTAAGTAACCTTGGTTTAATCCTGAAGTGACTGGCAAACGCAAAACTCCCTTGACACCTTCACAGAACTTTGATAATCTTTAAAAATTTATGAAGTGAAAGATGACGCCAGAAAAATATCACGCCGTTAAGTAACGCATTCAATTTTTTGCCGCCAACTTATTGTTTGCAGCATTCAAGTTAATGTGGCGTTAATAATTGACATGAATGCGTTTAACCACCTAATATGTGTTGGAGAATAATATTACATGTTTATACAACACTGTGAGCAGTATTCCGCAGTGTTTAATGGTTCGGAATCGTGATAGTTGAACTTAGTGCCCGCATTCATAATACAAGGTTTGGGCTCGGAAGATGGCGGGTTTTGAAACAAAAGGAATGAAGGATTTCTGGAAAGATTTTCTTCGTTGTAGCTCGTAATAAAAAATGCAGTCCGTTCTAACCCCATCTTATCTTGCATGTTATTTCATTCGTGGCTAAGTAATATTAGCCGCACAGGTAAATTTATTAGGTTAAGCTACGCTTGCCACGGTTGGTCCGTGGATGGGTGACTAATAATAGCCGCGGGAGTTGATCGATGAGGGTAAGCTACGCTTGCTGCGGTCGGTCCGTGGATGGGTGACCATTCGTTACATACCGAAACCCCTCCGTGGCTCGGAAAGCACGTTAAATCGTTGGTCCCTGCTGTAATTCGTGGATATTTGACATTTTATTATTTGATTTTGGATTCTTACGACTGCCAAAGATCCACGAATGACAGCCAGGACCAACGGCTTAACGTTCTTTCCGGAGCACGGAGGGGTCTTGGTACATATGTGTAGATGGTCACCCATCTAAGGACCAACTACAGCAATCGTAATTAACCTGATCGATTTACCCGTGCGGCCATTATTTTTTAGCTAAAAGCCCTTAAAGCTGTTATTACTTAGCCACAACCTCACAAGACTAAACATTATACTTTAAAAACATCTCTCAACATACAGACTCGCACTGAGATCGAAATTCCCAACATTCTAGTATTATCACAAATCTTTACAAATAACAGAACTTTTCCTTCGATTTTCGTTTAAATCCATTTCGAAGAAACGTGCCGTTCATACACGTAGTACAAATCACGTTACTTTTCTCGGTAAATAAAATCAGCGCGCGGTGGCATTGACGGATCGCTCGCCCACCTACAGTGAACGATCGCTGGCAGGCTGGCAGACCATCGCAAGTGTGTTTCCTTACCAGCTTTTAGCCGAAAGGTTTCGTCCGTGAAATATTTTATTCCCGTGGGGAAAACAGAATTTGGGGTTAAATGCTTTCTTCTTTTATGTATCATATTTATTTGGATTTTCATTAAAGTTCGAGTTAAAAACCCCAGGGGGTCTAATCCCTAGTCACACTGCTGAAGTTCACCGTATGCTGTGCCCTGACAGGATCTACAGCGACTCTTAGCTCTAAGCCTTTTGTTAACACCTTGTTTTCATTGTGGAACGCAAATAAATTAATATGAATATCACTTACGGACATATGATTAGTTCGGATTTGTGTGTTTTGACGGATCAATAACTTTTGGACGGGCGGAGGACGTATCTTCATGGACATACATAGAGATATATATGTGTATTTATTGCTAGTCTTGGTATTTATTGAACCAAAAATTCGAAGACATGTGGCATCTACCATTCGGCACTTGGCCTGCGTGGTATATTACAGCCCACTCTCTCTTGAAAAGAGGAGGCCTGTGTCCCAGCAGCGGAAACATTATACGAGTATGCTGTTATGTTAAAAAATAATACTGCTGTCTTATGGGAAATTACCTCTTGCACATTTTTTTATATTACAACGAAATAGTCTACCATTAACCCCCCGGCTGCTATTTGAGATTGAAATAAGAATCGTATTTTAATAACAAGTTTATAGTTAAAACATGTTCAGGATGTTACATTCAATTAAAACTTGGTATTTTTTTAATGTTATGCTTAAAAAACTTGTAAAACTTGTAACGTATACAAATATGATTTTTGGCATTTTCAATCTCAAATAGCAGCCGGGTGGTTAATTTTAGAATATCACCGTATTAGTAAAAGCAGGTCTGCTGGAAGAAATTTCTTAAGAAATAAGCAGTACCTTTGTACTCATATTATAATTATGTCATATCTATATGTATTTTACTGTGTGTACATACATTATAAAATAAATAAAAAATGCTCAAGATGTTATTTCTCATAAGAAAATAGTAATTTTTTTTCTGGCCGGCTCTTTAATTTTTGGGTATAAAATGTTCGACACTTGAATGATGTCCTTCATTGACTTCTTGATTAAACGTTTATTGTTACGATTTAAACACGCGTGTTTAACAGCCTCCAAAAAGTTATGGGTTCCAAGATTCAGTAACCGTAATGCCGTAATACTATGTGTGTTATATAATAGGTACATATAGAGGAAGTTAACGTGATCTTTAATGTACTGTGTCAAGCCATGTGTACCCAGTAAAGTCAGTTCGGTATCTGTTTGTATATTCATACGAAAGTTTGTTCTAGAATAAAATTTATTTATTCGTTAGGTTTTAGAATAATGTTTTATGTTACGCTGAGGTATATAATTTGAAAGGATATTGTGTTGACTTAACGGTAACTTGTAGGTACTTGGGAATGGTAAGTTTGCTTTTGTTAAATTTAAGTGATCATGCTGACCTGGACGCATACCGCGAGGGCAGGTTCGAGGTGGCGCGGGATAGAGTTCATGGGAACTTGAAACAAACATGAAGACTTGGGGTTAGGTTTTTGCCCAGCAGTGGGAAGCACCCGTTAGATAACGGCAATGAGAGGCCAAAATTAAATGCAAATAGAATTTTACAATGGAACAAAATTAACATAGGACAGCCACGTTTCTGGAAACATGCTTGTTCTGTATTCCTGGTAATAGGTACTTAAATTACCTACTTGCCAGCTCGAAACCCCTTCTCTCGGAAACCGGTCATTATTAATTTAGACGACATGCTATGCAGACAACCGTTTTACCCCCCCTCATTACGTATTCTGTAGGCCGGTAATAAATTTCAAATTAACAAATTTCTAGCAAATTCAATTTATGGTTCTCTCAAAACATACGAAACTCCAATTTAGTATGAAACTTTAGAAACAGACGTGAAAAAAGTTTGTATAAAATTTAATCCTGGCAAAATTATTATTACGTATAAGCAGGTAGGTACATGTTTAAGGAAATATTATGTTCCTAAATTATTCAAATGTATTGAAAATGGGTTTCTTATTTTTTCGTGTCCGAAATTCATGTTTAAATATTTATACGGGCGCAAATTAATTAAGTGTAGGACCTTCCTTTATCACCCTTAAGCTATTTAATTAAAAATACATACCCAGATCCCACAAAAAAGACAACACCCTTCTCAAACGAAGCTTAATTTTTTGTCTGAAAATGTTTTTCTAAGAGAACATGGGTAGTAAGAAATTGTGGGATAAACTTATCACGTGCTGTGAAACTGGCGTGCTCCCAGCGAAAGTTGGGCTAAGACTGAGCTATAAATATCCTGGTCTGTGCGCCAATAAATTAATGTTGCCAGCATGTGGACGCGCTCTAGAGGTTGCGGTCTATTAACTTTCTATATAAATTTTAACGTTTCATTTTGTTTTATTGTACCGGGTGTGTTGTGGCATTTTTTTTTATGACTGTGAAGGTAGGGTGTTACTTTTTAAAGGTTTGATGGATTAGATCGTTTTTTTATGTAGCTAAGGATAACCCTGTGTATTATTTTTGTACACAGAAAATAATAGTTTCAAATCGACGGACAGCAATGCTGCTGGTGACAGAATTAAGTTTTGCTACGCAGTAGGTATCCACTTCTCCTCCACGAGAAGTGTTAACTACTGAATTATTAAAATAAATTTTAAGACTTACAATTTAAACATCATAATTATTTTTTTTGGCGTAGTGTGGGACGCCCTCCTGCTAGATGGACGGACGACGTTAAGAAGGTGGCTGGGACAGACTGGATGCGGAAGGCGGGGGACGGGGTGTTGTGGCGCAGCCTGGGAGAGGCCTATGTCCAGCAGTGGACTGCGATAGACTGAGTTGATTGAATTATTTTTTTTACAAACAGAGGTGGGTTTTTTTTTTGTTAGCTTGTACGAACCCACTGCTGGGCAAAGGTCTCCCCCAAATCCATTCGGGAATTATTTTCACGCGCCACCGCGAACCAGCAGAAGTAAATACAAAAAAATTCCTTAAAAAAAGAAAAGTGGGGAAAGTTTTGCCTACTATTCAAAAGCAAGTTCTCATATTTAGGTATAAATATTCCAAGTATCAGATTTAATACTGAGAAAATAAAATGAACCACTTTCTCCGAAATCAATGTTTATCTTTTTTTGCTAAGCAAGTCAGACATCTATCTATACTACATATACAAAAAAAAAAATCTATACTACATAATAATAAAGTGGAAAAGTTTGATTTTTTGTACGAACGCGCTAATCAGTAGAACTACCAGTCGGGTTTGGGCTATCAAATGCATACATTATTTTTGGATTTTAAAGCCCAATTTTGAAGATAGTGTAACTATCTTTTTACTATTAAATAGTCTATACTATTTAACATTACGCTACGATCCTTGAAAACCGAGCACAGAGAAAAAAAGTGAAAAAGAACGTTAAGCGAAAAGAAAGTCATAGCGTGGGCAGACGATGCGACGCGACGCGGTGGATCGGGCCGAATGATGCCACCTGACCAGAACTGAGCATTACCGAGAAAAGCCGAACTTTGTATACTTATACCATCCCGCGGGGCTCCTTTCTCAAAGTAGTATTTAAACGAAGGGTGAAACCGCGGGGCACAGTTAGTAGTAATAGGTACCTACTAAAACAACCCACGCTTCTGATGTTTCTCAATAATGATGAGCCAAACAACATGATCCATTATTTTACCTAATGATATGTATTATGTATATAACTCCTCTCCTTTCGATATAACAACATTTCGGGAAATATTAAACATACATTTTCCTTATCAAATTGATAATATTGGCCCATCTTACATGAAAATCATCTAAAATAGCAGTTCTAGAAAAAAACTTCTAAAAAAGAAATTATTTTACTAGATATTGTGTGTTTTTAATGCAAAATGAAAAGTTTGTATTAAAAAAAAGGAGTTGGAATTTATTTAAGAGGATAAAAATATATACACTGGATATTCTTCTAATACTAAATAAACTAACAAACTAATAAAATTATAATATCTTAACCTAACTAAAAGTATTAACAAAATAAATAATGGAGTCGAAAAATACCTCCGCATCACTGTCTGGTAATGTGGCTAAGAGACTGGCGGCATTGCCACGTTGTACAGTAATACTTAGCCTCTGGCCAAGGTAACAGCCAGCCCTTGGGTCACGGGAAGTATCTACCAGCCGTTTGGAGATTTCGTTGAACAAACAATGAGCACTCGAAAGTTTAGACTTACCTGCTCCACATGTGGTAAACATCTATTGCAAACTTGACCCTGGCAGAATAGTCGACATCGGCTCATAGTTGCCACAAAAACAGAAAAAAGCCAAATTGCTTACAAACATTTTTTTCCCAGACATTACCTCACCTAATTTTCAGCATACAAGTAAAATTTTTTTGTTCAATAATGAGCCTCCACCATGATAATATTTATGGTTGAAGTTTATGGGCAAATAGGTACTTGCTGTGACCAACGCTCCAATAGTTATATGAGCCACACAAGGTCTCTTTTCAAGGTAAAATATAAACTGCGGTCTGACCGTGAAAAAAAAGCATCCCAACTTTGTGGAACGGTTTTACAACCGGCTTTAAAAATATATTGCCATAAATAAAAATACAACATTGCAATCCTGAACTCGCAACAAAATCATACAAAAGTAGTTTCCAGCAAATTCAATATCACTGTCTCTCGACGATTTTTGATGAAACAGCTCTGTTGTTCAATTCCGGGATGGAATTCACAAATTTACTGTTTATTTACAGCCACATAACCATAGCAACGGAGTTGTAAGTTTGCGATTTACGATCAGATCCGTGGATGCGTTTCGATCAACAAAGCAGTTTCCGACAGTTAAAACAGTTTGTCTATTGATTCAGAAAAGCCATTTAACAAACTCGAGTTAATTGTAGCTCTTGGTCGATCTACATAGATTTATTTGTTTTGGATTTACGCTGCTTGTCTACTACCACTATGATACCGACGTGAAACGCGTTATTGCTTCATACTCATGCATTTTGGTCAGTTACCGCTAAGCGATGTTTCGCTTCTCAGTGCAAACAGCGATAGGAGTTTACAAATCAACAGAAGTGTCGATTTAGCTATCGGGTAGGCACCTCCAGTATGGAAGGTAGAGTTTTGTTTGATAAAATTGCGATAAAACATCCCAAATGAAATTATTATTAAATTTTTTTTTTATTTATTTGCCTAGCTTAGCATAGAACAATGATTCATATTAAGTTATTTAGTGAGGTACAAAAATAATATTGAGTGGATCAAAATACTTAGATAATATTATAGGTATTCGTATCTCTTGGCTTTCTGACTATCCCCACGAAAATATGTTATGTAACGTTATTATGTAGGTACGGTTCACGATGTTATGTTTCCTACATAATTAATTATTAATTGCCATACTTCCAAGGTGACTAATTACTGCTAATAGCCACAAATTTGGCTGATTATGAATTATAAATGCAAGCTGCATTAATAAACACTTTCCGCGCGGATTCTCTTGCCAAATTAGAAATTAAATATTAAGATGCGTAACAGAATCGTACATTGTTTGTCCCTAAGGAGCCGTAAATTTTCCAAATCATACATAAAATAGGCCCATACTTTGGTATACATTCCGAAAAGCAAGTGGAACCAGTGGATCCATAGTCATAATCAGCATATAATGTTCCCACTGCTGGGACACAGGCCTCCTCTCTGTGAGAGCGAGTGGCCATAATCCACCACCCAGGTCCAGTGCGGGTTGATAGATGTCACATGTCTTCGATTTCTTGCTTCTAGGACATACCGGTTTTCTACTTACCCCTGCTCGCTATGTAAACAATAATGATAGTAAGTTTTATAACATATTAACATACACGAAGTTGATTAAATACGTATTATTGAAGCTAAATCAAAAACAACCCAAGTTGGTTGATTATTTTGTAAAAAAGTTTTTATCTATATTATTATTTTCATTCGAATCACAACAGCCTTTGTTTGACAGTTGTATGACACGGTAAATTGACGTATACCTTTGTTTTTCTTCTTTGGCAACTGAGCCGATGCTGACTACTCTGCCAGCGTCATGTGGCGACGGCAACGCGACAAGGTTAGCCGCAGCCATCGAACTTTGCACTCCGTGTTAGTTATTCAGTTAATAGCTTCTCTAAAACAAAAACAATAATCTCAATTGTAGTTCACAGTAATAAAAACCACTAAAATCGAAAAAATTCAAAACACAAACAAAGCACATGTTAGGCATCACCACTACCAACGAAAGTGTGACGATTTGGTATAATAATAAGTAATTTCCCTACAATACTAACTTGTGTTTCCAACAAAGGAGTTATAACAGTCGACTGAGTAGTAACTTTGCTCGTTATTAGTATCGAAGATAAACACAGTGCGGAGTTTAGATTCATTAAAGTCGAAGTTACGTTCTGCACTTAAATTAAAGTTTTGTATATTCGCTGGAGCCGTCCCGCGGCGATGCCCGCATCCCGCTACAAACTTACCAAAGGAATGTGGCCAAGATATATCTCAGTATACATATACATATGTTAGTTACAAAATTTTAAGCAAAGTTTTAAAACTTCTGCAATATTCTTAAAGTTAATTTCCTTAGAGACCGCCTTCCGCTGATGTACGTTGCTTTGTGTGTCTTCCTTTATTAATTTTCTTTGTTTACTGGTTAAGAGAAAAGGATGGGCCGTGAAACGGCGAAAGAGGTACTGCTTGTTTTTTTTTCTATTACTGGAGAGCTTTTTTATAATACGACTTGAGATATAGCCAAGACTCGACGAACCTCTTCATATAATTTATGAATGAACTTGTTACAATAATGCTTTCATTTTTCTAAGTTACATTTAATTTTGTGTTTTTACTACATTAGCATGAACATATACCCCCATATTTATAAACGTTGCTTCAAGTTGAGTAATGATAAGCATTTGCCATAATTTTTTTGACATTTAAACGTCTCTGAGCTTTTAATTACTTTTATAAAGAAGGGGGTGTGTTATGCTTTTCAATGTCGCATCCAATTCTAAAGTTTATTTGCTACGCCAGTGACTAGTAGACTAATTAACTTCAGGCAATCTACCATGCATTTGACGATACCACAATTTCACATACACAGCCACAAACGAACAAACCCTTATTTACATATGCACACATAGAAACCGCCTCATCATTAAAAATAATGACATTACACCGTCATATTTGGTTTATTACAAACATTTGGGATAGATGCGCATTTGTTGTATGCCCGGGCCATCCGGAGTGTCCCCATAGTTATATTTTCCCCGGGAACTCCGGGCGTGCCCAACAGAGCATGGGAATTTATATGCAACCATAGGAATTTATCACCAGATTTATGGTTTTCTTCATGTTGACTTTCTTTATGGAAAAAGTAAATTTGGAAGTTTGGAAGTCTGAGGTTGGAGCTGATTTAGGGCTGATTTTTCAATCGACAGATAATTTTTATTCGTGGAATAAAATTGACGTCTGACAGTTTTTTTATGAAAGAACTGTCAAAAATTCAAAATTATACTTCGCATGAAATTGTCTGGTGTTAGAAGACTCAGCCCTTAGACAATTTTCTTACGACTAAAAATAAAAGGGCAGTCTAAAATGTAATAAAAAAGCTTTCATTCAACACGAAAACAATCTATCTAATGTACTGAAATCTTAAATTCATTCACTCACTGACGGACAACGAACATCTATCATTCAACGCACATTCCTCTCCAAGTTAACCTAGTTTTGGAACGGACAAGTAGTGTTCTCATTAATGTATTTATCTGACAAACCTTTCTGAAATAAATGCCTACTTGCCTAGCACAGAAAGACTTCTGTGCTTTTCTTCATAAAATCCTTTACCTACACACCATATTGAGTACTTTCATACACAATAAACAACTAGTAACGCTTCTGACACTCAAAGCTTGCTAATTAAGTGGATCATCATCATCATCTGCCTAGTCTTTTCCTCAACTATGTTGGGGTCGGCTTCCAGTCTAACCGCATGGAGCGGCGCCTATCTGACCTCCACAACCCAGTTACTGGGTAATAAGATACTCCTGGGTAAGACTGGTTGTTAGACTTTCGGGCTTCGGACGACCCGTAACAACTGTCAAAGATCAAATCAAATAAAAAATCATTTATTTGCATAAATAAATCCTCGAATGACAGCCGGGACCAACGGCTTAACGTGCTTTCCGAGGCGTGGAGGAGTCTTGGTAAGTGAAGATGGTCACCCATCCACGGACCAACCGTGGCAAGCGTAGCTTAACCTGATCGATCGACTCTCGCCCCTCCCTTGCTTGCACGTGGATATCATTACCTAAACATATACTTTTCCTGCCCTTTCTAACACTTTTCTGACAAAGTCTAGAAGCACGAAGTTTTGCACAAGGAACAATATGAACTTACGATGATAACCTACTAGAGAAGGATTTTTTTTATTCATCCCCTAAGGGATCTAATAGGGGATGACAATTTGTATTTGTTTTTTTTCGTAATTTTTGCTGATCAGAAATCTCAATAAATAAATTGATGACACGGTTGGCGCAGTGGTTAAGCCATTGACTGCTGCGCTGCGTGTCGCGGGTTCGATTCCCGCACGGAACAAATATTTGTATGACCTACAAGTAGTTGTTCCGGGTCTGGCTGTTTGAGTATGTGAGTTTAAATGTTTCTAAACGCACCCACGATACAGTAGAAATTCCTAGTGTGGGGCAACGTTATCCTAAAAAAAAACACACAGAAATTGATCAGGATGTTAATGTAACATATCGCTGCAGCTAAAGTAATTTATCAAAACGAACGATTGGAATTGAAATTAATCCAGTAATCTAGACTGATGATAGTAATTAATTAATTATCACATCTGATTTATAGATCCTATTAATTTTTTAAATTAACTCATTTGTTGACTGTTAATGAATATTGATAATAATTCATTGGTAAGCGATGACGCCCAATTTATAATATTATTATACTCCTACATAATAAATACTCAAATCGGATTACTCAATTATATCGGAGTGATTTTTCCATCAAGCCATTGCATATTACCACCAACTTGATGTTTTTTTGTGTTTATTTTTTTTTAAGCGTCATGTTTGCCGCAAATAAATGTATTTTTCTTTCTTTCTTTCTTTGTTTCAGGTTTATTATATAAAAAATTAAATAACGCTTTGCCCCGATATTACAAACTACATTAAAGTTCATTTTAAAAACGAATAGAAAATCTGCAACGCGTCCGTGCATCCCATTTTAAAATCTATCGTTCACCGGTTTATCCGCGTAAAATATCATTTCCTTCACGATACACCACCCAACGGTGGCTGGACGTAACCGAAGTTACACGAAACGTGTCGAAAGAAACCGAGCGAGTGGTAGAAAATTTATGTACCTACCTGACGCCCGGGTCACATGTTATTTCTATGGTCTAATATGAGGGAAGCCTTTTACCACGAGTGGGGTCAGGAAACTGCCTGTAATAGGCACTTTTGTTGCGAACCCAGAAATTTTACTCTGTGTATTTCAGGATTTTTTGTAAACGAAGTTCCAGTACCTCGTGCATACGTGCTTGTTTGTAATCAGGTTTTTTACTGATTGCCGGTATAGACACATGGATGAACATAGAAAGGAAACCGTTTTGCGTAGACTTTGGAAAATTGCTTGGGTAGAGTAGCGTAGCATTTCTAACATTTAAGCCAGATTTGCCTGAGGCATGTCTTAATTTAAAGCTACAAACAAAATTACACCGTCTAACCAGCGTTTAGACGACGCAAGTCATTTGTCACTTCAATTTAATGTAGTTTAATAAAAACTTACACAAAATAGTAGCACACTTTTACCTCCGATTTGTATTTTACTCATAGGCTCACAATTTTTTTGCCTAACAAAATCAGTGTCACGTAAGTTTTTCCAAAGAAAAACGTCCACCCATACCTACTTATTTCGTGACAAGATTTTTTCCCACAACCTTTCCTCGCTTTTATACTACAGCTAGCTGTATCTCTTTTAGGCTAAGAGAATGGAGCCCTATTTTCCGAGCGCACGCCTCTTTTGTTTCGTCCACATTCATTAATCCATATGGGAGAGCTCTTAGCCCACGGCCTTCTACAGCACTCTTACGGCACTTGACACTGCTGTATTGCCGTGGTACTCTTTGTACACTTTTAGTGCCTTATAGCTTATTATTGTAACACTTCATAGTTTCCTGGTAATGGCTAGGTTTGGCAATTAGCAGCTTTGGTATTATAATTTTCAAGGAATTTGAGCAAAAAACATAATCATTATCATTCAAGTCTAAATAGACTTTAAAATAAACAGGAATTAATATAAAGAGACAACGATTTCATTTGAATATTCTTTATTTATATTTCGTTATTCACATTTTATCATTCGAAGAAATAGGTACCTAGTTTACATTAATTACACTACTTAACACTACCCCGTAATCCCAAAATGAAAGAGCAATATAGTGTTTATAAGTATAATAACAGTAAACATTATTAATATGAAACCTTTTCGGCGTAACACTAATAATAAATAAATATACATTTAATCTGTGCCATAAGTTTGTAAAGTTGTAAAAAGCACAAATGGCTGCTTTTCCAACGAAATTATTTATTATTTCACCCGCTACCGTCAGCAACGCAAAAACGATAAATTTTAATTATTTCGTTAGTTTGTGCTTTATTTATTTACGTCTAGTGTATTGAATGAACATAAAAGTCACTTACGGATAAAATATGAAAACATATGGCACAGAAAATAAATTTCTCGAAACTGGCTGGTACAATACTTAACAATAAAATAATGCCTTAAGGCGAAAGCTTCAGGGTAGCCCGTGAAATTTTTTTTTTTTTGCAATTTGCAGGCCTGTATCAGGGTGTGTGTCAATCTTAATAACATAGTATTTGAATTCACGGCCGTAACAAATATTTATTTGTAGGATTATAATAATAAAAATCATCAATACAAACCTGTGAGTTCATTTCTATCGCATGACTATTTCATGAAATCATAACATTTGAGGCCAATTATGTTAAGTGATATTGGTTACGGTCGCGAATAGTATTATGTATAATTAACACACAGCCTGACACTGACCTGCAAATTGCAAAAAACGCACCGCAGGCACACCAGGCACCGCAGGCTCCGCATCCGCCCTCCGGATGCGGAAGCCACGGAGGTGGAGCTATACGAGGGGTACAGAGCGGCGAAGACCGCCCTCCAACAGGCTGTTCAGCGGGCCAAGGATATGGCCCGCGAGGAGATGCTGGAGACTCTGAACAGAGATCCATGGGGGCGCCCCTACAGAATGGTGCGGAATAAACTCCGCACATGGGCCCCCCCGCTGACGCAGAGTCTCCGCCCACAGCTGGTGGAGGAGGTGGTGAGCGCTCTGTTCCCTTCAAGGGGGGAGCATACTCCCCCGCCTATGGCTCCGCCACTTGCGGTGCCCGAAGCGGGCCACGCGGACAACGACGACGACACCCCTGAAGTGACCGGGGTAGATCTGAGAGCGGCGGTAGGCAGGCTGAAGGCCAAAAATACCGCCCCGGGACCCGACGGCTTGCCGGGTAAAGCCTGGGTCCTGGCCTCGAGGGCTCTCGGGCCTCGACTGGAGGCGCTCTTAAGCGCATGCATGGAGAGAGGCCAGTTTCCACTCCGTTGGAAGACGGGGAAGCTGGTCCTCATTCAGAAGCCAGGGCGCCCTGCGGACTCTCCGTCCGCATACCGGCCCATAGTGCTGCTCGACGAGGTCGGCAAGCTCTTTGAGAGAGTGATTGCGGGCCGCCTCGTCGGGCACCTGGTGAGGACGGGGCCGGACCTTGCGGAGTGCCAGTTTGGCTTCCGCAAGGGGCGCTCGACGGTGGACGCCATCATGCGCGTGAGAGCCCTCACGACGGGGGACGCGGTGTCACGGGGTGGGGTGGTCGTGGCGGTGTCACTCGACATCGCCAACGCGTTCAACACCCTGCCCTGGAGCTGCATAGGGGAGGCACTCCGGTATCACCGGGTGCCGACTTACCTCCGTCGAATAGTCGGGGCGTATTTGACGGACAGAGCCGTCATCTACCCCGGTCGCGACGGGAACTGGAACCGGCGAGAGATGTCGTGCGGTGTCCCACAGGGATCGGTTCTGGGGCCGCTCCTGTGGGACATCGGTTACGACTGGGTGCTGCGGGCCGACCTCCCTGATGGCGTCAGCGTAGTTTGCTACGCTGACGACACGCTGGTCCTGGCGCAGGGGAGGTCGCATCAGGCGGCGGCCGACGCGATGACACGCGGGGTTGCGATAGTCGTGGAAAGGATCCGGCAGTTGGGTCTCGAGGTGGCATTGCACAAGTCCGAGGCCATGTCTTTTCATGGGCCCCGGTACGGGCCACCTTCGGGATCCCAACTGATGGTAGGAGGGGTTCACATCGGCGTCGAGAAGACGATGAGATACCTGGGTCTCGTCCTCGACAGCCGGTGGAACTTCGTCGAGCACTTCCGACGTTTGGCCCCAAAACTGGAACGGACCGGGGCCGCCTTAAGGCGGCTCCTGCCCAACCTGAGGGGGCCAAACGCCTCCTGCCGGAGGCTTTACGCGGGGGTCGTGCGGTCCATGGCCCTATATGGGGCCCCGGTATGGGCGCGTTCACTGCGGCTTCGAGCCGCACACTACCTGAACGCGCCCCAAAAGGTGGTAGCCGTAAGGCTGATCCGGGGGTACCGCACGATCTCGCGCGAGGCAGCAAGCCTCCTTGCCGGACTGCCACCATGGGATCTGGAGGCGATAGTCCTCGCGCGCCTGTATGACTGGCGCGCGGAGGCACTACGTCGGGGGGAAACTCTGCACCCGCGGCAAATCGCTGCGGAGCGGACGGACCTCCGGCGCGGTCTCATGGTGGAATGGAAGGCGCGACTATCGCAACCCAGCGCAGGGCACGCCACGATAGCGGCGATAAGACCCCTCTTTGAGGAGTGGCTAGAGAGGCGTCACGGCGCTCTCACCTACCGCCTGACGCAGGTCCTCTCCGGACACGGATGTTTCGGGAGGTTCCTGCACATCATCAGGCGGGAGGAGACGCCCGGGTGTCACCACTGCGAGGATCGCCCAGAGGACACGGTGGAGCATACGGTGGAGGTCTGCCCCGCTTGGGCAGAGCACCGCCGTGTCCTCGTAGAGGCGATCGGCAGCGGCGGCGACCTCTCGCGCCCGGCCCTGGTGCAAGCCATGGTCCGGGGCGAGAGGGAGTGGGAGGCGGTCACCTCCTTCTGCGAAGCAGTCATGCTAGCGAAGGAGGTGGCGGGATGGGCGAGGGAAAGATCCTCACGCCTCAGCCGCCGAGGGAGACGCTCCGGGCGTCGGGAGCCGCGTGACGACTCCCGGCCACCGTAGGCGCGGGCCTGTGGGCGGAGAGCAATGGGTAGCTCTCCGTCCGATCAGGACCAGGCCCGTGCCGGACGGCGTGTATGTGTTCCACGCGCGCCTCAAAGAGATGTCAGCGTAGTTGACGGGGCCCGACAGGGCCGAAGCCTGCCGGGGTAGCGGGATCGTCCGAAAGGGTTACCGCTGCCCTGGTACGTAAAGGGCTAAGGAAGGAACACGGGTGGGTTTTAGTCAGTAAGAGTCTGACACTCCCTTCTGCTCCACCCAGAGCGGGAGGAGTCATTTGATGATTTCCCATCCTGAAAAAAAAAAAAAAAAAAAAAAAAAAAAAAAAAAAAAAAAGTAATCAAAATACTGCGTATTTTTTGCTCATAAAAATTCGGTTCACGTATTTTGTTTTGGTTACATAAATATAATTATTTACTTACGGAAAACTTTCGGCTTGAAACGGAAGAGAAAGGAAGAAAAAATAGTGTGTGCTTTTGATTATTATGAAAGAAGTGAAAACGTATATGAGGCGAGTATACGCAATTCAGCGCCGAGTATATATGCGTCACCGACCGACTGGAGCCGATTATACCCGATTCAGCGTCACCGACCTGAGCGTGACGATTCGGTTTCGTTGGCAAAGGACTAAGTGCGCCTAAAGAAGTTTTTTTTTCAAAATGTTCTTATAAGTATGCATGTACCTACCAAATAACACAATTGAACAAAATTAAAAACTTACACAAAGAAATGGATTACCTATGTATGCCTCATGGTAAGTTAGTATTTAGGTAACCAAACAGACTTACCTAATTATCTCTCTCGACTTGATTGGCAGAAAGGCTGATTAGCTCACTGAGATTGCCTGTGATACGGAACGCGGTTTGATTCCCGCACGTCACATGTTGGATTGAGTACAAATTCAGCTTTTCCAATTTGAGTGCAGCATTTGCATGATGAATTAGGTATGGGTATGTACGCACCTACCCACTGCGGTCGGTTTACTTTTTTTGGTGGCTGCCCTGCGAGTTTTTTGCTATACCTAGTATAGCTAGTCGGAATGAAACCGCTGCAGCGGTTGTTTATTGTATACAGATAAGTAGTTTATGGCAGCACAGGGAGATGGACCATTGCATTTTTTGTAAATGATACTCTTACGTAAGTAATACCTATTTATTTATAGATATATGTGTATATATGTAATTTTTTCACACTTGCTCGATAATGTTAAATTATATATTTAAGCAAACCTAACATAAAGTAAACCCTGATCTTTAATTTGATAGACCAAAATGGAAACTGGAATCGACAATTTTTTGTCAAGGTCGATCGCAGCTGTCATTTGTCAAAACAGAGCTTAACTTGTTATAAAATTTAGTAGGTATAGTGCCCGCGACATAAGACACTGCTTTATTCCCTTAGTGAATAATCTACTATTCTAATCAGAAATAATAGAAATCACGGGCACGCTCTATAATAGATATAGTTGGGTGTTATCTGAAGGTCAATTCTCGTAATTTAAAACGGTCAAAATTTAGTCGCAGTCTCATCTCGGCGACAAACAAATGTCAAAATGTAGAGAAATTAGAGAAACTTTTGACAGATTGAGACTGAGATCACACTGTGAACGTTCTTAAAATTACGAGAATGGCCCCTCTGATATCAATCTGCATATAATGTTCCATATTAATTATCCATATTGCATACTAGGTACCTAATTAGTGTGACACGTAAACCTACCCATCAGTGATAATCATCCACTAATACTCCTATGTATATGTTATAACACTTATAAAACAGATTAACATGCCTGTATGTACAGTCGGCAAAAGATACGAGTATCCAGCTAGAGTCTGTAGAAAACGTATCTGTGGATGCAATTTTTTTTTTTTTTTTTTTTTAAGTTGCCCCACACTCGGAATTACTCCTGTATCGTGGGTGCGTTTACAAACATTTAAACTCACATACACTAACAGCCAGACCCGGAACAACTACCTGTAGGCAATACAAATATTTGTTCCGTGCGGGAAACGAACCCGCGACACGCAGCACAGCAGTCGATTTGTATGGGCCACTTACAAATTGTGTGCTTTATTTGATTACTAGCTTCTGCCTGCGACTTCATCCGTGTGAAATTCCGGCCCCAGACCAATCGCGTTGTATCCCATCGCTCGCCCGTGCTACTACTTCGTTTTCGCTTAGCGTTCATTCTTACTTTTTTCCTTTTGCTCGTAGCGTAATGATAATGCCTGTTAGCCTATAACCTTCGTCAAGAAATGGGCTATCAAATGCAAAAATCCGACTCGTAGTTCCAGAGATTACTACTACATACAAACAAGCAAACTATTACCGCTTTAATATTAGTATAGATTTGAATTTTAAATCAGCTTGAAGATGTTTTTATTTGACAATATTATTGAGGTTAATTTTATAAACTCAATTTTCGTCGATGATGAACATGTTACTAGTTCCTTTTTAGTGAGTGATTTCTGATTGAAGAATTTAACCTGAACCGGATTTGTTTACCATTTCATCACATACTTTTGAAACAGACCATACCTTTATCAACTTTTAACTCAGTTACGTTAGTGCTATGTGACGAAGTCTTTGTCATAGCTCGCTTGAGCGTGACAGGTGCAAAAAAAAAAAACAGTTGTATACCCTGAGGATATTCGATTTGCCCAGTGATTGGATTGCGCCTCGTAAAAAAATACAAATGCTCTGCCTTTTCGGGCTATATGGAGTTGACCTATTTTTTTAAGTCAGCATTCCATCTGACCAGAAAAGGCAGAACTAGACATTCAAAATTTGAACACCTATGCATCATTAGCCTATTAACTTCAGACCAAAAGTTATTTGTTTATTATTATGGCACTCCACCGATTAATTCACATAAACATTAACAGAGAGCTTAGTCTTATTATATAAAGTACTACAGTGAACTTATCAATTAAAGGTGTGCACAGCACTTACATAGTTTGCCTAATTGATTTACTATTTAATTATAGTGATAAAAATAACAATATGACAATATGATCAAGTAAGTTAATAATAATAAAATCGAATAATTTATTAGTTATAAAGTCAAATAAGTTGCAATAATAAAATCAATTAAGTTACAATAATGAATTAAATAAGTTAAAATAATAAAATCAAGTAAATCAAAAATAATACAATAGAAATCAAATGTGTTATGAAATTAATAGACTGCTTGAATGCATACTTATTTATTTTGCCGTCTATACATAGATAAAGTAGGAAGTTGGTACATAAGTAACTATTTCCGTCTATTTTTCGTATATAAACAATAGCAACAGATCATTAGCAAACTGTTTAACTTAACATCAACGCCGCAGTTGCTGAGAGAAGAATTATTCCGTAAGCATAAGTTTACATATTAAGGATAATTTCTCGGAAACCCAGCAGGAAAAACCGTACGGAAAAGGAATAAACATTTATTAAATCATGCCGTATGTGAGAGTTAGAAATGAGTGTTTTATTACCGACCCGAGTTTGTGGCCAGGAAAATTGCGTCCAAAATATCTTATTCGTGACTTTTTTCGCGTTGTTGTAAGGCTTTGTTGATCTAGTGGTCGCTAGCATTACTGCTGAGCATGAGGTCCCGGGTTAGATTCCCAGGTCGATCGAAGTGTTATTGTGTTTTTCCATAAATAATTTTTCAGTAACATAACAGGCTAAATGTGGGTGTTACGATAAAGTCAAAGTCAAAGTCAAATCATTTATTTCAAATAGGCACATAAAAGGCACTTTTAAACGTCAAAAATAAAATTGATTCTAGTCGCGATAGATAGGTACACCTCTGTCTCACCCTTCGGGGACTACAGGCCATGTTATGTAAGGCGATTAGTAGAGTATTTATGTTCTTGCGTTCTTGCGTTGTTTTTAGGCAATTTACAGAGTAGGTTCTTTGTTTAATGGAGTTATCCGGAGGGCGGGTTGTTTCACGTCCACTTGACGCACGTGTATACGTGAAAAATGGCGCTAACTATCGCCAACCCTAAAAAGCGTTGATTCAAATTACAATTATAAAATTATGGCCTTGACGAATGTCAAGGAATAACAAGTAATTTTAATTAAATTTACGTAATTTGACGTACGTTTGTTACGTTAACCAACCGTTTGAAACAACCGGCCCTTAGATTATGCTGAATAGTGTTTGAGGAAAGAAAATGTTTGTAAGCTGTACCTACTAAATTGTGCATCATGCCTGTCGTACATTTTAGAGCCCCACAATAGTTTCCTTTAAGCCTGGGTATTTCATTATGGTCACAGCTGCCACATTTAGCTTTCTCATATTTACATAACTTTTCCGGATTTTACAACACAATACACAATCATATTATAAGTCTAATTAGGTACTTCTCTAAACTAAGATAGGGAATTATCTAGTAAAATAATAGTATTTCGTACACCGCTCATTTTCTGGCTCAATGTGGCATTATGAGCGACGGCTGTCGTAAAACGTCAAAACAATATTAACACGGAAAGTGCTTACACGGTGTCTTTTACGAGCGTTAAGCTTAGTACGAGCTTGGAGTACACCAGTAGTACACTCGATAATTAGCTCGGTATTACCATAACACCTTATTTGTTTTATGTCGCGTGATTTCATTTTGAAGTAGGTAAAATATTAGGCGAAAAACGCCCTTGTTTGTATAAAACTAAGCTACTAACATTTCTCACCCAAGTAATTATCGCTATGTCGGTTAACATTCGGTACAATCACGGCGGTATGTATAGTTGTACGAAAAACCTACACGTAATAATACAAATGTTGGATTATTACTTAGTAAGGAATTCTCTCACTAATATCAGAAATCGCCTTTATTTTCCCGTAATACAAAAGCTGCACGTAAGCCGGCGTGCCGACATCGAAAAACTCGTTAAAAATCAATACGTAGCGGCAATGTTTACACGTAGTCATAGCGAAACGAGCCGTATTGGATGTCAGCCAATAGCGGCGATATTTGTCGAAAGCCATGACAACCGTCGCACCGACGCACCTGTGCTTCGAATATTTGGTCAATATTTACTACAAACATTCCAAATAAACGCGAATACATTCAAACCATGAATCAAGACGCTAAGAAAATCGCGAACAGCCTCTACGGAAGAGTCAACGTGCCGGCTGTCGAAAGATGCCGAGTTAACTTTTGCACGGACTTAGAAAAGTCAGTTTTGATGAGCAACTTCGAGAGGCGGGCTTGGAACCAAGTTGGGCCCGACGATGAATGGAACTTCTACTGGGCCTCCACGCAGACGTGCCGGAACTTATTCAGCGTCGAGAGCGGATACCGGATGAATGACAACCAAATAATAAATCACTTTCCGAACCACTACGAACTGTCGCGGAAAGACTTGCTCGTGAAAAATATTAAGCGCTACAGAAAGGAGCTCGAAAGGGAAGGCAATCCTTTGGCGGAGAAAGCCGAGGTCGCTTTATACGGAGGTCAAGTTGTAACTCGGTACGTTCATCTAGACTTTGTACCTATTACGTTTGTGCTCCCGGCTGACTACAACATGTTTGTCGAGGAGTACCGTAAATCACCGCAAAGCACCTGGATCATGAAACCGTGCGGAAAATCTCAGGGAACGGGAATTTTTCTCATAAACAAGCTGTCTAAACTAAAGAAATGGTCTCGTGAAGCAAAAACGCCTTTCCACCCGCAATTGACTAAAGAAAGTTACGTTATTTCGCGTTATATAGACAATCCCTTACTAATAGGGGGCAAAAAGTTTGACCTCAGACTTTACGTGTTGGTTACTTCTTTCCGACCTCTCAAGGCTTATCTGTTCCAACTCGGCTTTTGTAGGTTTTGCACGGTAAAGTACGACACAAGTGTTACGGAGTTGGATAATATGTACGTACATCTTACGAACGTTAGTGTGCAGAAACATGGCGGTGACTATAATAACATTCATGGCGGGAAGATGACGGTGCAGAATCTGCGCTTGTATTTAGAAGGCACGCAAGGCCGGGCGGTTACTGAGAAGCTATTTGCAGCGATGCAGTGGCTGATAGTGCATTCGTTGAAGGCTGTTTCATCTGTGATGGCTAATGACAGACATTGTTTTGAGTGTTATGGGTATGACATAATAATCGACAATCAACTAAAGCCGTGGTTAGTGGAAGTGAACGCGTCTCCTTCATTGACATCGACGACGGTGAACGATAGGATATTGAAGTATAAACTAATAGATAACATGTTATCAGTGGTCCTTCCTCCAGATGGTGTGCCGGACGTTCGTTGGAATAAAATACCGAATGCCGAAGCTTTGGGTAACTTTGACTTATTAATTGACGAAGAGTTGATAGAAAAGGAGGAACCTTCAACTCATAGTCGCGCAGTGAAAACTAAATATAAGTGAAAACAAGTTTATAGTCAGTGTATCTACATAAATAGCAATAAGTTCACACTGTAAGTCTCAACACCTTTCTGATCTGAAACATTTACAATAGCGATACGAAGTTGTTACCAATAAAATTCAAATGTTCTAGAAAATGGCAGCGAGCGAGAACGAATCAAGAGAAAGGTACTGCGGTGAACTGGCACTAATAGTAAAGTTGTAGTCATCAAAGATAGTTCAAATTTGCATACTGTGAGAAATGTAAGAAATTTTACTTTTTTATTGGAATAAGGAGAACTAGGAAATTGTATTGTGTTGTTGTAATTGTGTTGTTGGAATTGTGTTGTTATAATCTTAATTTTTTTCATTAATCTGTAGGTACATACGGTATGGCGATTAGGTTATCACATTAATTGAAACCACGTAATCTACATTACGTATTTTAAACATACAAAATTAAAATAATTAATAACAATTTAACATTCTAGTCGTGGGACCTTTTTTTTCGTTTTATGGTGTTAACAACATGAAACTTCATTTGAGATTACTTGGTAACAATACCATAAAGTTTGTGTTGAATTATTGAACATTGAGGTGGTTTATGTCGTGCCAATTTTTAAGCTGTTTATTTTGTTTAAAAAATTCAGTTTTCTATTTTAAGTCAAATTGTTTATTGATTATTTTAACAGACTGATAACAACTTGTAATAACCGCTGTACTGTTTAATGTGATAACCTAATCGTCTGTATAATAAAATAGCATCGAAGATTTTTTGTCCGTTTGTCTGTTTGTCTGGATGTGTGTTCCGGATTGGTGCAAAAACGGCTGAACGGATTTATAATCTGCATTAACACATAAGGTACTTATAGTCCCGGTAGTATGTTCCCGTGGGATATTTTCCGACATCCGCGAGGGTGAAGCCACGGGAAAAGCTAGTTCTATTTAAAATTAATGTACTACTAAAGGCTAGTTTTACCAAAGTTAGATTCGTAAAATAAAATTGACGTCTGATAGTTCTATTTATTTATTTACTAGCTGTGCCCTGTGGTTTCACCCGCATAAGTTTTGACCCCATGGGAATATCGAGGTAAAAAGTATCCTATGTGTTAATCCTAGTTATAAATCATCTGTGTACCAAATTTCATCCAAATCCGTTCAGTACTTTTTGCGTGAAAGAGTAACGAACATCCATCCATCCATACAAACTTTCACTTTTTATAATATTAGTAGGAAAGTAGGATATATACTTTATTGTACACCACAAAAATACATAACAAAAAAAAAAAATATCGAACACTAAAAATATACAACAGGCGGCCTTATCACTTTCTGCGATCTCTTCCAGGCAACCTTGGAATGGACACTGTTCTACTATGGAAAAACTGTCAAAAATTCAAAATTTATTCTCAGGGTAACACTTATTCTAGGTATATAAGTTTGGTGAAATTCGCCCTTAGTTTAATACCCAATAGTACCACTATCTACGTTATTAAAAACACTTAAGCCCCTATCACATGTTGTGATCTCGTAAAGCTGCCACAAGAGTGTGTAAAATTAGAGAGTACGTCAAAGAAGCCGCCTTGCATACGTTGCGATTTGCATTTTAAAGTTTGTGGTGGAAAAATAACACCGTGGGGCCATTCTATATGCTAAATAGTGAAGAACTTCCGGCCGGTTAATGTTGTACAAGTTTATATCTACGCGACCGCCACAAGTTGGCTTTGCTCGCAACTTTATAATTTGGCGCCCCACGTACTCTTTGCGAATTTACGAAGTTCCTTTTTTAAAATTATATGGTACGTGTGGAGGTTTTGTGTGTGGTTTTGGTAAGTAGATTTTATGCGGGTTTAAAAGAGTGCTTTTGTTTTCCGGCCAGTGATGTGAAATGTAAGACTGTGTTCACCTTTAAAGACAAAACAGTTTTGTCTTACATGTTTTCAGTTCTTATATTTTAACTATGAGACTGTTTGATCATTGATCACTCCAATGATCAAACAGTCTGTCTTATCTTATCTCTTATATAGTCCCGCAGGATAATTGCGCAGCACCCTATCAGTAGCAATGTCTTTCAGTTTGACAGTTCAACAACATTCATTGCGTTATTTACTTTTTTGAGCAGACAATTTTTTCGAACATATGAAGCAATAGATTAGCAATATCCTTCTAAATGTTTCAGATTATGATTGAGAGTGTGTTACGGAATTAGGTTGCTAGCCCAGTCTGCGGACAGCTTTAAAATCCTGCTTTTATTTTTGGCAGCATACCTACCGGTTGTCAAATATCAAGAAAAAAAAGTTATTATTAATCCTTGTCATGCTGGATGCGGCCGTCACCGATAGGCGAATATTATTTCAAATTGACCAGTGAATTACTACGCTCGAAGCTTATAATGATGTGCGCTCACGAGCTACAATGGCCACATCGTGCGTAATAGCGCCATTCGAGGTCCGCAATGAATGGGTTAATGACATCCACGGGCGGTTTTGTAAAAAGTAAATTATGTGATAGTGTTACTGTGAATGTGTTTTATTATTACAGTTATTATAATAATTCGTGTTAAATGTGGAAAGGCGCAATATTTTTGTAAACATTGTAAAGACGTATTGTAGCTACCTGTCTTTAGAAAATGTGGTTTCGTAAGACTTTATTTGTTATAAAAAAATATTGTTATATCTTATCCAGTTATTAAAATATAATAGTTAATGTTACTTTATACTATTATTAAGTATTTGGTACTTGTTGACAGGCCTACACTATCCCTCCATAACTATTAACACCTTAATTTGAAAACATTGTAAAAGCCAATTATTTTTAAAATATGTATTAACTGTGGAGTTTCTTGCCGGCTCTTCTCCATAGGAAACGACCAATTGGGACCGTGCACGTAGCTTCTGCAGTTTTGTAAGTGACTATGTAGGTTTAAGTGAAATCAAGTATTTTGATTTTAAATTATGTTCCCGACACTAGAAACTTGTCAATCTAGGAATTGAACAGTGTTAATTATGATTGTGATAAGTATTAATCCAGTCATGAAAATGGAAAAAAAAATATCAGAGCTAATACAAAATAACCACCAGAGGAAGTGTGTATTTATTTATTTTCCCCGGAACGGAAAATACCTTTACAAATTTTGTCATAAGTAGCGTAAACACAACTGAAATGAAAATGAAAGCACATCAAAAGAAAGTAAATACAGTGAAATGATGGATGGGCACAGAAACACGACAAGTACGTGACGTTGAAAACATTAAAATTTGCACTCAAAGAGGATAATGTGGGATCAAAATAATACGCGAAATGGAAAAGCAAATTCAATATTATACAATGAATAAAGGCTTTATATGTCACATTTTGATTGAACCTTCCAAGAGTTTTATTATCAACGTGAATATAATATGAAACACACAATTTAATAAAATATTATGTTATCATAAATGAAGAATGAAAGGAATACACATTAAAGTTAGGTATTGTAATGGTCGTAAGGATCGTAGCAGGTTTCGTTCTGTAGTTTCTGCCTACTACCATGAGAAGAACGCGTGACGCGTTGTATGTTTTATTTCTCCGTTTTTTATTCAGTATAAAAGAGATAGCTTATCAGAGGAATGAATGATGGTAAAGGACGAAAGAAAATCGGATTATGGCGGACCACGGAGCAAAAAGTACTGTAAACTTGGAAGGAAGGCGTCGCACTGTTGTAAGTGTGCTCTCACCTTAAGGCTAAGTTCAGATAACACGTGCTCAATACAAAGCCGACAGCCTACAAGCGTGTGGCAAGGAAGCTTCCTTGAAAGATTAATATGTTTATCTTTATCATATAGATAGTAATATGTGGTTAAAATTAATTTATTTCCAAACTTCAGTACACGTTACATCAATAAAGTATCGACCCCTGAACTAGGACATCCTGAATGACAGGGGTCAAGGTTTCTCCAGTTACATGGATATAACATGACATATAATTAATATCAATGGAAATCTTTGTTGTATTTTTGAAGACTTGACTTATTGCAGGTTAAGTTTAAAATATCGTTCTTTATCAGTTTATTTACTAAAGAGGATAAAACAAAATACTCTGGATCAACTTCTTAAAATCTCTCTAAATCTTCTTCTTAAATTAACGAACAAAAAATAAAAGTATAAAAAACTAACCTAACTAAAACATGGCATCAAATAATTCCTCCACATCGCTGACGACTGGATTTTAAAGTTACTTGATCTATCAAGTAACTTTAAAATTAACTTCTAAATACATCTAATAAAATCAAAAGAGACTACTGTACGTTATTAATAGTCCATAAGGCCCCTCGCCCACGGCGACTTTTTGTAGCGATGCTGTCGCGTTTCGTAAACGCGCGACAGCATCGCTACTAACGCGCGTTAATCGCATTTGCAAGCGATGCCAACGCGCTACAGCATCGCGACTGTATCGATGCAAACGCGCGACCGTGTCGAACGACATCGGGGAGAGAATGAAGGGAGGGTGGCGCGTGAGTGGAGAACCGAGCATCAGTGCAACTCGCATCGCGACAGTATCGCGTTTGCATCACGACTGAGAATCGTGGTGTGGGCGTGGGTAAACAACTAGCGACCGCATCGAGACTGTATCGATGCGAACGCGCGACCGCATCGCTACTGCATAGCTACAAAAAGTCGCCGTGGGCGAGGGACCTAAGACGTTCAAAGCAACGCATGTTTTATTGAAATGTTACCATGGTCTTTGTAGTGTATAAAGCGTTCGTCATCTGAACTTAGCCTAACCGACTAATTATACGACAGCACTTTACACCGCGTCGCGCTTCCTAATGCATGCTGCATACTTTTCCCTGTGGCATGTCGCAGGGTACTGCTACAAAATAGATTCAGAAGATCGAATCCATACAAAGTGACGTACACATAGACTTACACATGTATGACACAGGTATGTACGAACAGTGAGTGCAAGTGCACTCGCGACTGGCATTTGTTTGAACTCACGTGCGCGTCTATCTCTGCGTTCCAACCTACAGTTCAATTTAAACTGCCGCGGAACGGAGTGGAAGCGAGTTTTCGTAGCGATATTATACATAACAAAATGAACTTTATGTCAATTGTCTAACGTACAAACTAGATGCGAGCTTATTACTGCCGGAATTCCCGGGAATGCGCGATAATTCTATAGAAGATGCGTGACCTGTGCGTATCTGTGTATCTAATTTGTGCGTTACACTTTTGACGTAAAGTTCATTATACTTTGTACAAAAAGAAATCGCTTCCACTCCGTTATGCGGCAGTGGCATTGAGCCTAAAGCGACTGTCACAGGAATATGCGATAACGTGATCGTTTACCTGAATAATGACGTACATACCCGACTTTGATGATCGCGCATGTATATCATCCATACTACAAATAAATAAAATTGAAGTGCCTGTTTGTACAAGTGCCTGTTTGTAATAAGGTCAATATAACAACTTTTTACTAAATATGAAAGTATATTATTATACCGCAACTATAAAATATATTATTATGTTACGGTAAAAAATTTGTTTGTTTGTCTGTGTTTGTTCCCGCTAATCTCCAAAACGGCTGGACCGATTTTGACGGGGTTTTCACTGGCAGATAGCTGATGTTATAAGAAGTTACACATGTTACGCCCCGTTCCCGCACGTAGCACGTTCCGGTGGGATAATTTCCGACATCCATGCGAGCGCAGCCGCGAGCAGTAGCTAGTTATTCATATATAAACGAGCGCAACTATTGCGTACACGCGCGACAGTCGCTTACAGTTAGGACGCAGCCTATGTGTGCGTGTTTTGGCTCGTTGTATGAAGCTGGCCTTCTGTAGAAAACTTATGTATTTTGTGGTACCGCTACGTGCGCATTACTTATGTAGTACACTCTACGACTTAAAGGAACGCTTAGTTGGAACCCAGGGTAAATTGTAACAAGAACAGCGGAGCTTTGAGATTTGTAGCGTATTTTTTTAATATTTTATAGGATTTGGCTGTTGTTTGATATTGGCGCCGATTCCCTTGTTCACAAACTAAACTAAATTTAAGTTCTGTGCATCGTTTTCTTTCTATTTCATTAAGAAAAGGACGGAAGATAAATATTAATGTAGTCTATAGACAAGTTTGGACGTGATTAGAAACTTGGGTACTAAAAATACGTCAAGGCGCTGACTAATTTGACAGGACTACACTAATATTTTTCTTCTGCCCTTTTCTTAATGAAATAGAAAGAAAAAGATGCACTGAACTTAAATTTAGTTTAGTTTGTGAACAAGGGAATCGGTACCATTGTTTCTATTCTATTCTATTCTACCATTGTTTAGGGCTAAGTTTCTTTGTGCGACCTTAATAAAAATGTGAGGAAATCTGCTAGTTATGTAAACTTTTGTGGTGGTTGACCAAAAGTCAAAGAAAACCGATAAATAATAGAAATAAAATGTTTAAACTATAAACTAAAATAATGACTCAAAATAAAATACTTCGAATTTTAGTTTCAAGTCTATTAATTAAAAAAAATAAAGTAAATAACTTTCACAGCATAGGTGTGCTTGCCTTGAAAATGAATTAACTCAGCTTAACCGAGCGGTTAAAGCACATTAGTAAAACATACCGCCACCAAACAGGCCAAAACTTTTCAGCCACCAGAGAATGGACGAAAAAAAAGTAGTGTAAAAAAGTTAGGGATGCCAGCAGTAGCCAGGGAACGCCACGGTATTTTTCGATCGATAGAATGCCTGGAACGGCCTCCTGCATATTTTAATGTCACGTTTTTGCTCTGAGCTTAGAGTGCGAGCTAACTTCGATTGAAAAATTCGCGAAGCGCTTCGTCATTCCCGAAGTTATTAATCACACTGCGGCGAGATCGCTGAACAAGAATGTTGGTACTATTATGTAGAATCGGCACAAAAAAAAAAATTTCATCTTTTTATAGTCACTGTGATTTATGAGTTTGGTAAGAGGTAACTAACTTCTTTTGATCACCTGCGTTTTAAACTATCGGCTGGATTTTCTAGAGAATTGCTCTGTCATGAATCTTATTTAAAACTAGTTTGAGTCGAATGACTGATCAACGTTGGTTGACCTTTGTTGGACGCTAGATATTTTATGAATTAAATCCGCTAGATTCAAGATAGAATAACTATATTATGTAAATATATCTTGTTTGAAAAAAAAAAAACAATTTCTTCAAAAAAAAAGGTAGAATATTAGATAAATTACACGGAATTTTCAGCCGTTAATTAAAAAGAAACAAACTTTACTACAATCAATAACACAAAGACTGGAATTTTAGCACATTTTTTTTTTGTAAAAACATTCAAACCCAAACGTAACTAAGTGCTGATTTTTCCAACGCCAATTTTATCGGAGGAATAATTTTGAAATTTTGATAGTTCTTCCATACAAAAACAGTCAGACGTCAATTTTATTCCTCGAATAAAAATTATCTTTAATGTATCATAAACACCGTTAAATTTTGATCGTTTTAATCCTTAAAAGGGGTCATTGTTCTAGTTATGTACAACTTTTGCTACGGGACCAACACTGAAATCGTAAAAAAAAAATCAGTTGGTCCCGTAGTAAAAGTTTTTAATGATGAGTACAATGACCCCTTTTAAGGATTAAAACGATCAAAATTTAACGGTGTATTTTAATGTTCCGTAGTATAAAAGGCACAGCGGTTTTGTGATACACTGATTTTTAATTATTATTACATAGTCAGAGTACACAGACAGGCACATGGATAGGAAATGTATCGACCTAGAAGTATAATGACACTACGATTCTACTACAATATTCATTGCTCACACACACTTTTCATCGTTCACGTATGTATTTCTAGTACCTAAGCGCTAAGTAATAAGCCAAGTTCAGCGTCTACCTATAACGCTTCTGGTTTAATGTCAGTAATAATGCGTAAAACTGTCAGCTGGCTCGACTAGCTTCATTTTATTTATAGTATAAAGATAAACTCAATATTATTGCACACGTTCAAGAAAATACTTCAAGCGAAAACAGCGAGCTGTTACGGTTCAAATAGGATTGTGTGTTTGAGAAAGAAAATATTGTATGACCATGATATGGTAAAGTGAAGAGTTTCAATTGTATAAGACTTTATTGTATTCCAACAAAGGAGATACGAGGAGCTCAGTGCTTTCAGTTATTGGTGATCCTTTGGAATATCAAAAAAATATGTGCCAGCACAAACTGTGCGTATTGTTGCAGCGACAAGTAGCGAGAGCATGCGACTAGCTTCGCACACTTGGCGTCGCGTGGACAGCCCCTAGCCTGTCCACGCGACGCCAAGCGTGCGAATTAAATAGGCTTAGACCCGGCTTGTGAAAGGTTAATCAACATAAAAATTTGGTAAGAAATTGTTAAGCTCATTTCAAATGATTTGATCGCTTGTTTTTATTTCAATCAGCGAATCACAGTAACTAACATAGTTTTGACAATCTGTAAGCCAATTTTTGTGTTAATATCGGTTTTTCAGAAACCGGTTGTTGCTCTTGGATACTGTTAGACATGGCGCAAACTATGCAATATCCAATTGCGATAGCTCGGCGACTAGACGCAACAACAGGCTGAGGCCGACAATTTTCATATATTTGCCACTAGATTAATGTAAACTATGTCTTCACGTTCCCATTCACTTATAATGCCAAGCTAGTTAAATAATAAATGGACCACTGAAGTTAAAATACCAAAGTAAAACTACCTTTTATTTTACAAGACACTTATTTGCAGCTTTTTCGCACTAAAATGGCTAAAAAATCCAACTTTATTTATCCAAAACCAATAAGGAAATAAACTGCCTCGCACACACCTTGTCAATAATATTTCTCATGACAGCCCTAAACTACATGTTCCATCATTCCAACGGTGAACGGTAAAGGGGAATTGGCGGAAATTGCACTCAATTGAAGGCGTCGTCCCTAGCCTACAAATTACGAAGTACTGCAGGTCGGGAGCTATGACTAGGGATGTTCTCTCTATTGCTGGTACGTGATCACAGGAATCAAATCCGCTATTCATAGGTTGTTGTGACTCGGGGCTTTTTCAGTGATTGGAAAGGGAGAATCCAACTGTAACTTTCCGTTTTTTTCCAATTCAATTTATCAGGTATCCAATTTATTGATGAGTTTTGCTTCGTTTGGTCCGGTGGCGCGGTGGTTGCAAACATGATTTTTGATCATGGGGTTCTGAGGTTAGAATGGGACAGTGTTTTTGAGTTCATCCAAAACGAAAAGTCTGTCAATAAAATTGATAATGATTATGATTGCGGTTTAAACCCATTAAAACCGAACAAAGCAATTTCCATCTCAGCGTAACATGAAGCTGTAAAACTAAAATCTATTAATAGTTTTCCAGAACATTCTTGAGCTTAATCTTATCCAGTCGTTGAAGCTAACTTATAGCATTTCCGAACTTTCAAACTGTTATTAAAGTTCACGTTTAATATGCCCTAGGAACTACTTAGTATCACGAGCCGGGAGAGGGTTTAATGAGCTCTTTGGAACAGAAAGCGGTTAAATTTATGAGTGTACTGCAACTATAAATTGCGGCTGTGGTTGTTTACTGGTTATCAGAATACGTGGAATATTATATTGGATAATTATTTCATGTAATATTTTTGAACGGTGATGGAAAACATCGCTGGGAAGCCGGCATGTCCTAGAACCAAGAATTCGAAAACATTTGACATCTACCAACCTGCACTGGGTCCGTGTGGTAGATTTAGCCCACTCCCTTTCGAAGAGAGGACCTGTGTCCCAGCAGTGAGAACATTATAGGCTGCTTATGCATTATATTTTTATTACGTAGCCTGTCTTTAAGGCCGTATTTGGTGCACACTCGCGACAAAGTATCAACACACGTAGGCCTTCAGTCACAGGATTTGTTTCTGGAAAATTAATAAATACCACACGGACCAGCCGCGTCAGCGCCGCATCCGTCACGGATGAACGCAGAAGTCATTTTAAAAGTGTTCTAAATACAGATGTAGATAATAAAATAACATCGTTTTTTTTTAAAACAAAAACAGATACAATCATAAAAATAGTTAAACGATGATAACTGCAAAAGTTAATAACTGTGCCGCAGCTATCAACGCCCGGCTCCTAGTGAGAGGGTAGTTCGTTCCAGATAAGAAAATTATATTTTAAACTATAAATAAGTAGTTAAAAAGAAAAAGGAAAAAAAAAAACAACAAACACAATAAAATTACGGAATAAGTGTAGTGTAAGTGTGACCTGCACCCTGCACCCTAATTGTGTAACACACGATCAATCGGAATCGGTTTCATTTTGACAGTTCAACAACATTCATTGCGTTATTTACGTGTTCAGCAAACAAATTTTTCGAACTTATGAAGCAATGGACTAGCATTTTGCTTCAAAATGATTCACATTCCGATTGGTCGTGTGTTACGCAATTAGGGTGCTGGTGTAGGTGTGTGTGTGTGTCTGAGGGTGTGTTAGCGTGTGTAAGTGTGAATGTGTTACACTTCCACAAGTTTTTCAGTTGCATCATATGTAAGCGATTTTAGCCAAGTATCGAGCCTTTTCTTGCATTTATTTTTGGTAAAAGAATAGACGTTGATCGTTTTGTTAATTCTATTGTACAATTTTGAGCTTATGTAGGTACAATGACGACGTGCGACGTGCGACGTGTGACATTTGTACAAGGTTTTACATCGCATACTCGATTTGAATGGCGTCTACTGCTACATCTGGCTGGTTCATAGGGAAGCTGGGTATGTTTATGTAACACTACCTGAGAAACAAATAGCTGTCTGACTGTTAGGACCTAGCAGAGAGAACACAGAGATTGTAGAATAATAACATTATTATAGTGTCAAAGTTTAACCAATTACAACCTCGAGCTTCAAATCTACATTATGAAATTGTAAATTTTTGCAAATAAACTGTTATACAACTAAATAAAAGCTAGTAAAATAGAAGGCACAGCTCTATTTGTTTTCGCTCGAAGAAAGAGATTAAATATTTAACACACCTTTGATAGACCTTACATATTTTCTTAACAATTGTTTCAATAATAAATGCATGATCTCGTATATAATAAACGCATGATCATGAATATTAAAAGAGCCGTGGCGAGCCACAACCGCTTTTAATATTGTATACAAATACAGAGAAAGAATTGGCAATGTAGACCTTGATCCATTGCACCCCAAGAGACCCAAGAAGGCTGTCAGAATTCTTAAAAAGGAAAGAAACCATAAAACCACCCTCAACCACGAACGTAAATAAAAAAACACAAGGAAAAGTACTCTATTGTTTCATTGAAATTTAAAAAGTAGCCTTTAAACCGAATAGGCTTACATTTATAATCTACAAGCAAAAATATTTCAGTTCAAGCCAGACGGTCACATGGGCGAAACCGAGGTTAATGGCTAGTGCAATAAATTTCTCACCCAATTTAATTACAGCCATTTAAAATACTACGAAATACGTTTACGAGCTACGAGCGACGATATTACGAGCTCAGCACAACGTGAACATAAAAAAATGAATGAATCAAGTAAAAACGAAATGTTCATAATGAATGTTACACTACACAACGCATGGCAATTACGTCATGTAACTACATTTGCCGCGTAGCAACCGCTACGCCGTAGGCATTCGTAGCAGATGTAGTGTAGCCATAAGTACGCAGCTACACTACGCCGCGTGGAGTCGAAACGTTTCGGTGAAATATTTGTATTACTGTGGTCAGCTTTCACTCCGCTTTATTGGTATTTTGGACCAACATAACATCAAGCTAATGATCCGTAAAGGGGTAAGCAGAATTACTAGTGCTACCGAAATGTCCTTAGACATGAATAAGGGGGGTTGGATATAACTATATAGTTACTGGAGCGGCCATTGTTTCCTTTAGTTAATAATTCAACAATAGCCCTTTCCTATTGTCATCATTTACGACTCGTGGGATGATAGGCTGGTTTATGTACTTTATTATGTTTTCCTTTAACTTGAGAACAACTTGAAAATATCAAAATTAAACGACCTTTTAGAATTGAGCCGGCTGATAAATGACGACAACCGGTTTAGTTTAGGTAACTTAATAAAACTTCCGATAAAACGTCAACTCTTTGAATTATTTAAGTAACGAAGTTAGCCAAAGTAATCATTGACTTTGTGAGGGTATCTACGTATAATAAATGCAATTTAAATATTTCTCCCTTTTGTTTTGAGTCTTGTTTTAATATTATCAGCCTTTTATTGGGGGTGTATTTAAATAGTCTTCAAGAGTAGCAAAACGTACATGCAGTGCACCTTGGGCAATCTGCCCAGCTACTCATGTTTTGGTGAAGTCAAAATCTGCATAAAGCTTAAAACTATGCATTGACTAAACTTTATTGGTTATCTATCGTCAAGACTGTGTAAAGAAAATCACGCACACAAAACATTTACAGTTGAAAAATGTAAAGAAATCACGTAGTTACAGTATAAAATGAATAAATAATGAACCAGACCCAGTAACTGGGTTGTGGAGGTTAGATAGGCAGTAAAATACTAGTATTTAGCTGCATCCGGTTAAATTCAAGCATCTTCTGGGTTTGCTTGTTCCATCATAGACCTCATCTATCGCTTTCAATCAGGTGTGATGGAGGTCAGGAGCAGGATCATTTGCAATAAAAATAAAATAAAATAAAAATTTAAAGCTGACCCTGACAAAGTTGGGAAAAGGCGAGGCTAATAAAGCAGTTAACCCCTAAATGCATCTTTCTTCAGCAATGCGCTTATTATAACATATCACCAAAAACTCATAACTCTAATACATAGTAAGTATCTTCAACCAATTCGCCAGTTTCTACCTTCATAAACCGGTTTGCAGTCAGTCTGTTCGTAATTCATGTCGCACGTGCTGCGGCGCCAAATGCAATTTGGTCGCAGATATACAACTATGTACGATTAGTGGTCACAATTTGTGGACTGTGCTCGGCGGATGGTCGAAGTGGGCTTGCATGAAGTGTGTATTTTTTGTATTTGGTTGATGCAACTGTTTAAAGGAGAGAGGAGAGAAAAGTGGACATACTCGTATTATTAAATGTCCACTTCTCCATCTCTCATCTGAAGTTCTCCTTATTAGAAGAAGTGAAAGCAGAGAATTGAATGACAGACAACGCAAAGCCTAAAACACTGGGTCTAGAGGCGCTTATTTTGCACAAGACCCTTAAATAACGAAGGTGAGCAATAAAGAAGAATTTTTGAAAATTCCTCTCCTATATGGGTTAAATTCCTCTCCTATATGGGTTAAATTCCTCTCCTATATGGGTTAAATAGGTGAATAAATTTAGTATCGAATCATCAGCTTCTTCTTCGACTATACTTTGGGTATGTAACCGTACGAGTATATTGCATTTGATGTTAAAATTAATCATGTACAAAAAGAGATAAGTATACAGGGTCGTCGGATATAGTTGCAATTTGGTAAGAAACGGATTGATGTTTTCGAATGAAATTTAATTTGATAAATGTACTGTTTGTTTTCTATTAATTAAATAAAATTTTATCTGAAAACATCAACGGATAAGTATGCAGGGTCGTTGGATATAGTTGAAGTTTGGTAAGAAACGGATTCATGTTTTCGAATGAAATTTAATTTGATAAATGAACTGCCGGTCGATTCTGTAAAAATCTCACCGTGAAAACTCAAGTGAAGTGAGCTTGATGTGAGTTGTCAGTAGTGTCAATCCCTAGCATTATTTGGAATTACAGCTCACTCCACGCTCACTTCACCTAAGTTTTCACGGTGAGATGGTTACAGAATCGCACTGCTGTTTGTTTTCTATTAATTAAATAAAATTTCATCCGAAAACATCAATCCGTTTGCAAGACCCTGCATACTTATCTCTTTTGTTGACTGTACCTAAAGTTGTTATTGTAAGACCTCTCATTTCTACCTCTAAGTATTATATAAGAATTTGGAGCAGTGGTGGCACAGGGGCATCGGCCCCGACTAACGAGTTCTAGGTCGTGACTTCGAACCCAGCCGAGCACTTTACTTTCTGTAGGTGTATAATTTCAATACCACTGCTCTTAAAACGGTGAAGGAAAACATCGTGAGGAAACCGGCATGTCCTAGAACCAAAAATTCAAAGACATGTGACATATACCAACCCACACTGGGCCCGCGTGGTGGCCCACTCCCTCTCAACCAAATAGGAGGCCTGAGTCCCAGCAGTGGGAACATTATAGGCTGATTATGCTACGCTATGACGATTTCAATCAGCATTAAACGCAGCAGGCACAACGTGTTTTTGTTGAGCGTCGACTATTTTACTTACACTCGTACCGACCTGTAGTGTAACAATATTTTTCTAAAGCTCGCTGTGTTATATTATCGTTCGAGTATTTTACAATAAACTAAAACATTTTCATTTAACATAATACTTGACTTTATTCCATAAACCAACAACTGTGACACGGCTTGTGTAAATTCACAAAACAATTTGAAACACAGTACGAGTTTATCTGCAAAAATTGCTTTTATCGCTCACCCGAGCGAACTCCGGAGTCTGTTCGTTGGCGTTCGGTAATAACTTTACAAACAGAGTTAACCGTCATGATCCTGCCCTTATTCACTCACTATACACTGTATTATGAAATTCTCCATTTACAGACATAAAACTCGTCGGGTGCGACATAAAGTTTTATTTTTAGTACACTTCCGTGCGTTTTCATAAATGTTGAGTGCGGGTGTGGAGGCCGCGTTTACGTTTGCGTTGATGAATTTTCTTAATGAAAATCTTTTGTGGGCGCGTTCTTATTACAGTTACGCATGGAGTCTAGGCTTTAGGCGACAATAAAGATAAAAGGTAGCAAATTGGCGAAACTCTTAGCCATTTTGGCTGACAATTCTGCCTTGAAAAGGGAACACAAAACGTTGAGTACCTCTGTTCGTATTGCGCGGCTGGCAGAGATTTTCAATTGAGCGTCAATCATTCTGAAGTGAAGCTCGACACTTGATGGTTTCACGTTACGCTTGAATATTTCATGCCTCACGTGATAGATGGCTCTGTCACCGTTCTTGGCCATCATATGTTAGGCTTCACAGGACACACGAGAGAGGTTCGGTTTTACTTTATTTTATTCCGTGCGCCACATCAATCAAATTGGAATTCGTTTATGTTTCGCTATTCGGAATAGCTATTAGAAAAATGTCTGAGTCTATCTTTAAAAAATATTATATTAGACGCATTATCAAAAAGGTTAGCTTAGCTGCAAGCTCGTAAAAAAACAGTTTTACGAAAAACCATAATTCAGTTGAAAAAAAATTACACAAAAATGCCAATTCTCAAAAAAAAAAAAAACAAAACTGCTGATGAAAACGTCTTTCTATAAAAATAAAATTAGTTTGCAATAAAAATCGAACGCAAGCTATCTAGGTTGATAGCTCCAAGTCCAGATGGTCGAGAAAAACTAATTTATCTTTTGATAGTTAACGATTTAATCTGTTCAATTCCACCATACGAGCCACTTACCCGTTTCAGACCACGTCAAGTTGTAAAAAAGCCATTTCGTAACACATATACTAAACAATATATATGCATGTACCCCGGTTGGTCTCTGTTTTACGGCAATGAGGCGAGAGGTGCTAAAATGAAGCATACTTACTTACCTTCCCACATGTAAACTAAATGCAGAAATGTGAAAGTAATGACAGATTTCTTGTTCTTTTATAGCCTCGTAAAACCTTTTAACTTTAACGCGCAACCTAGAGTACTTACCCACATACATTATGCAT
The DNA here is from genome assembly GCA_947507525.1 of Apamea epomidion. NCBI lineage: Eukaryota > Metazoa > Arthropoda > Insecta > Lepidoptera > Noctuidae > Apamea > Apamea epomidion. The sequence continues at coordinate 10,251,526 of OX382232.1, forward strand.
GTATGCTCATTGACATATTTTGGACAGACGTAACGAAAACTATTATTTTAAACACTAACATTGGAGGAAGTAAGTACTTAAATTAGATGGATTCCTAACAATTAATATTATTACGGTTTAAGGCAATTTATTTCGCTCAAAAAGAATGCAATTATTCACTTCTATGAGGAGACACATAATAAATAAGATAAGCGACGGTTTGGCTGGGTTATAAGTTATATACAAAACAGTTCAAACTTACAATTCAAACATTATTCAGAACATAGCCTTTTAAAAGTTGGAAGTGATTTTGATTCCTTAATTACTTTAGGTAAAGTTATAGAGTTGAACCCCATATACGGCCTTTCTGCTCCCATCACATCTGCTCTTAAAATGATATGGTTATTCAGAGGTAAACCCGTCCGAATAACAAACTACGTATTTATTCTCAATTTTCATAGACATTATAAAGGTATCAAGTTGACATCCAGATTTCAGAACAGCCGAATATCCGATTGCTGATAGGCCGAAATCAATACGCGTAATCCAATTAGGCGACATAAAAATAAACTGTAACATAGTACCCAAGGGGTGTCAATTATTGAGTAGCATCTATTTCCGCAGGGAACTCGATTGGTAATTGAACGATATTTTAATCGATTCTGCATCGAGTCGCACAGGTCATTAGGATCGCTCAAAGTTTGCCGATGTTTGTCCAATAGGGTATGGCTTTGGGTATGTAATATAATATTTACTCTCAATTAATTGGTATCTTAATTTATGTTGTATTAATGTTTCGATTGTTTTGGGACTTTCCACGGTGGGAAATGGGTTATATTAACAGATAGATAAGTTGCTGGGAGTTTGTTGCGCCACTTATTCATACCAGCGAAAGCACTAGGAAATGGTGGACAGCGTTTTGGGGGCTGTCATATGTAATTTTAACGCTCATAAAGTGGTGATTCTCAACGTTATTTCAATAAATATTTTTTTATGTTGTTTTGTTTGCTTTTATTTACTTTGTTCCTACCTAAATATGACAAATGGTCACATAGTCTGCATGATTATCTAAAAAACTAACTAAAATAATGATAGCTGCCCATCTTTCGACGTAATCTATCAAATAATAACTGACTCAATAATAAACTTTGAAACCGTAAAAATAAAGACATTGAACTCCTTTGTGTCGCATACGGAATCTATAATTTACACTGCAATCAACACAAAAGGGGAACGGAATATTCTGTGGAAGTATTCCTGGATATAAAGTGAAACAAAAATAGTTCCTTTTGAAACGGTTGGCTTTAAATTGCCCTAATGTATTGAGGATTCCTCGTATATCGGGCTTTTACATGGCATAAGTGCCACGTTCCTGTCCTCCACCCTTTAATCACAGGGTTTCCTTTGATTTAATATACCAGTAAGAGACTGTAATTGAGTTATTGTACTTTTAAGGCTTTATCGATACAAAAAGATAAGACATTGTCTAACGAAGGAAAGAATACACCTGTTATGGCCAGCGTATCTATATTGGGTATATTGTGTGATAGCGGGACGAGCTTATCGCCATTGATTGGGCTGAGTTCCAATATCGTATCGAATACAACAATTTCTTGTAACGGATGTGACTATACTTTTTGTGGATCAACATTTTCGGTACCAATTAAAAATGTCAGATGCTTTCGGTGTTTTGCCAGATACAATAAAGCAATTCAAAAAACAAAATGGTGCTTGAAATAATGAATGAATTTTCAAAAATAAAAACAAAAGAATGCGTAACGATTGTATGAAACGGTGCATGAATCTGGAAGAAGCAAATAGGATGTCAGAACGTCACGTTTACAAAGGCGAACAGCGTGACGTAATAAAAAATGTATGTGAAATATTAAAAAAACTCGTCTCGTACCTTCTATTTGCATGCGTGAAAGTGCAGACAAGCGAATGAAACAACACTCCATTTGCTGCCTCGCAATCACGAGGACCCTCTTCAGTTCCCACGTTCCATTAGACAATGCCCCAATTTGTAAAGACTTTCATCCCACTCCACCTTTAGAAAAAAGGAGAAAAAAGATGGAAATGTATTTATTATTTCGCCGAGGTCAAGGATTTGAGATTATACCGGACTTTTTGTGGACTTCGTAATGAATGAGACGTGAAAGCTTACCTGGGAGAAAAACTGAATAGAACTCCTTTTATGTAAGTTTTGGTTCGTTAACGTAGGTATTTCATGAGGTTCGGATTTTTTTTGCGTTGTAATTATGGAGTTTGTTATTTTATTTTATTTCAAAGACTAACGAAGTATTTTACTGAAATATGTCTAGAAAGCATTTTGATGAAATCTTTCTAATTTATTGGTTTAAAAAAAAAAGTTCCTAGCGTATTAATTTAGTTGGCAATTCATCACCAACGATTTTATCGTAGCGTCAAGGTTTATTCACATTTGTATGTACAACGTGCGAATATAGAAATGAATATACAATTTGAAATGCATATGACATGAAGCCTGTTTACGCTCACTTAATTACATATATTTGAAAAAAATATATGTTGGACAAGATATTTTATTACAAGCTTTTATTTAACTTGCGATGTATGTATGTACGGTCGCGATAATTAATGCAGTATCACCTTAAGGACTGTATTGCTGAGAACGCGCGGTAAAGGCCGTACCTACGTTTGTGTGCATAAAGTGATGTAGCAACACAGAACGCTCATCTCATAATTCGCACACTGGCTGGCGTCGAACGAAACAAAAAACATACCGCCGCTTTTGCACACAGGCTACGTAATTACGTATGACCTTGGTTGGTTCATACCATTGCTAAAATTGAAATCATTACATCAAGTACCGATCGCTGGTAGTCTTACGTATTGGATTATTGAACGCATAGGTCTGGGTTCCAATCTCGAGTTGGGACTTTTATTTATCTTTTCCAACAATAATCTTTATCGGTTATTTTGTTATTTGTTTTTTATTTTCATTATTATATTGCTATTGTAATACGGGGTTAAAATAAAAATGTTTTATAAGTGATTACAAAATTTTTTTTCGTTGTAATTTTATAAACTAAAAAAAAATAACCTTCTAGTCAAAACAGTTTATTTTCTCACAAAGAACAATTTATTGAAGTACAGCAGGTAATCAGTGAACTACGACCCTTAGACTTAAAATATTGTATCTTAGTAATATAATAATATTGTGCTTTAACTACTAATGTGTGTGGGTACTCTCTCTAAATCACAACTAGCAAATCTACCCACGTAAATAAAAAAAGTGTGAACTCCTTGTCACAATACAATTAAATTACTCAGTAGTACTACTTTTTGTTTACTGCCAGTGCGTTCGTTTTAACTTTAGTTGCCTATCTCAAACGTCAAAGTTAACAAATCGTATTTATTAGGACTTATTGCGGTTATAGCTTAAGTATTCATTTTCATTATGAAAAGAAGATTGAAACTAAACCTCAAAATAATCCTTATTACAGATATGACACAATATTATTTTAATATGACTAAAATCAATTTGTACCTACTTTGTTTAACCCCCATTATTATCAATGCTATCAAGTAAGCGCTGGCGCATGAATCCAACAATATTGAAACATATATCTGTTTCTCTTAAATGTTCCCATATTTCCATGCAATGCAACTTCAACTGCTCATCAGATCTCTCATTTCGTGCTTCCTATCGCTGTATCGCAAAATGTAAACGTTCTTATTTATGTTTTTTCAATCAAATATTGTGTTTGCACGGCGAACGGTTCGTAAAGATGTGTCTAATCTCGTTGGTATAAAACCACTTGTTTCATTATTGACTGACTAGCTGGGGCCATCTTTGGACCCTCCGACTCACAGTAGGTATTTCTCTAAAACAAAAAAAGAGTACTGTTTTAGGCTACTAGCAAAATACGAATATTACCAATTTGAAACAAAATTATTTTGAAAATAGAAATGTTACATATTATATTATTATTATCCTTAATGTTACATTTTATATTCATCATAATTTTTTTTTTTCTTCTATTAAGGCTTTATGATAAATATAAAACGTTTAAAAAAATAACTAAAAGGATCAGCAGTTATACTTTAATTAGAAAAAAAATCGATAAAATAATTAAATCATAATACTTACACTCAGTCCGGTTTCATCAAATATCTGTGATATAATATTAAGTCCACTTTTACGCAGCGCGTTAGTACCTGCTTTCATCTCAATATTTAAATTTCCTTGCATTTCAAAATGAACTACAACACCGCTAATAGCTTAAACACACGTCACTAATCTACAATAACAACCAACCAAAAACAAATAACGTTCTATTTAGTCGCGGTGAATGAGTCGTAAGTTAACTGCATCTGTCTACCCTATTATTTATTTAGATTTCTGTGGGTATAATCATAAAGTTTAACGAATTATGTGAACAAGGCGAACATGATCTACGGAATCTACGGAACTACATATTCAATAGCGTGATTATTCGAGTAGGTAATTATAAAAACATTGAAAAAAATTATCACCGCGCGTGAGATTCGAACCCACGACTCGCTACGCATGAACGTGCTTGCCGAGGTATGATAACCGCTAGGCTATCATGCCATAATTATAACCTAATGGTTGAATTTATGAACTACAATCAGTTGCAAACGAATGTGAGAGTGTGTCTATAGTATAGAAATTACTCATTAGAAGAAGGTCGTAAGTTAAACAGAAGTGTCAATCTATTGCTTCGTGACACTGTCACTCCACTTTTGATCCTTACTGTATGTGACCATGTTTGTTCGGGTGGACTCTTGCAACTCAATTTTGAAGCAGATATCTTCAACCGATTGAGCTGAAATTTTGCATGCATGTGTAAAACGGATGACAATGCAAAATTATTATGACATGGAGCTGATTTGATGATGGGACCAAATCAAATCAAATCAAAAATGTTTATTTGTCAGAATATGGTACAATAGATGTTACAATTTTGGTTCCAGCATATCCTGCCATACTATGGCGTACAAATATTTCTATTATAAATGAAGGCTTATTTATTAATATTTGAATTAGTAAACATGAATCACTTAATAAAATATAAATATTACTGTAATAAAGATCGAAATTGTATTGTGTTTATAATATGTCATGTCATTAATATTGAATAATTATGTCAACAATATAATATTAAAGATATGTTAGTGTTGGATATGGTAGAATAATTTTTATTTAATATGTTACTAGCGACTTATCCTCTAAATATTCTTTAACACTGTAATAATTTTTGTCCAATAACAGTCTAAATAACACCCTTTTGAACAGCGACGATGGCAAATCTTGAATGTTATTTGGCAAATGGTTAAAAATAATAATTGCCATGCAGTAAATATTTCTTTTGCATAACATTAATTTTATTTGGGGCAGTTTCAATTTGTCTTTGTGACGTACTCGACTATTTATTTGGTAACTGCTTTTTTCAAATAAATTATATTTTTTTTTACAAACATGCAAGTTTTAATTATATAAAGACATGGTAAAGACAGTATTTTAAGTTTTTGGAATAGCGGTTTACAGCTATCTAAAAAGTGAGCTCCACACATTGCCCGAATACATTTTTTCAGTCCTTTAATAACTCTTTCCACGTCTACTGAGTTGCCCCAAATAATAAGGCCGTATCCCAGTAAAGATGCTACATATGCATGGTAAGCAACCGTTGCGGTATTTAAGTTAACCGTTTGTCTTATTCTTTTCAGGACATATACAAATCGATCTATTTTTTTAAGTATCTTATCTATGTGTGGTTTCCAGTTAAAGTTTCTATCAACGGTTATACCTAAAAATACACATTCATTCACAGTGTTTAAGACGGAATTGTTATACTGAATAACTAAATGATCTGTGTTTGTGTTGGATGCTTGGAATTGTATTATATTCGTTTTTGTCATATTTATTTTTAAATTATTTATTTCTAGCCATTTGATTGCCTTATCTAATGCTTTAACAATTCGTCTTTGTTGTCATTACTTTTAATAATCAAGGTTGTGTCGTCAGCAAATAGTATGCACTCTTCATTAATAGCCTCTGGTAGGTCGTTTATTTATACTAGAAAGAAAACCGGGGATAAATTCCTCCTTGAGGTGTGCCGAAGTTGTTTGTTCTGTATTTTGATCTGAATTGTTTTTGTTCATATTTACACATTTTTGTTATTTCTACGCATTGCTGTCGGTCGGTAAGAAAGCTTTTGATCCAATCGTTGGCTTTTCCGCGGATTCCATAATGAGAAAGTTTAGGTAGTAATATTTTATGACAGACAAAGTCAAATGCTTTTGTCATGTCTAGAAAGACACAGCCTGTTTTAATATAATAACCGGAAGGTGGCCATAGGAACTCGGTAGTTAAACGACACAACCCCATCGAGTTTGGACTCATTTGATCCGTCTTGACGAGAACTTTGGTGCTAAATGGTAACCAGGGTCTGATGATGAAGCTGGAAGATGGCCATAGGAACTCGGTAATTAAACGACACAACCCCATTGAGTTTGGGCTCGTATGATTCGTCTTGACAAGTACTTTGGTGCTAGATGGTAACCAGGGTCTGATGATGGAGCTGGAAGATGGCCATAGGAACTCGGTAATTAAACGACATAACCACATCGAGTTTGGGCTCGTTTGATTTGTCTTGACGAGTACTTTGGTGCTAGATGGTAACCAGGGACTAAATATGAACAGGTAGCTTAAGCGCAGTAAACGCATATAACGGAAAAACACTGCTACGCGCTACGAACTACGCAGTAGTCAATCTCGCTTCAAAAATACTAAAAAGTTAAAAATAAAATTAAAAGAAAAAATAAACTCTTTAAAAACAAGCTTTTATTACTTATTAATAAAAAGGACAAAAAAAAAACTCAAACTCAAATCATTTATTTCAATTAAACCATTTTCAGGCACTTTTTAATTGTCAAAATTAAATAGTCAGTCAGAAAGATGAAGCTAGTTGCCTATTCCAAAACGTAGATCTCTATGGAGAAGAACGGGCAAGAAACTCCAAGGACACTCTTTTAAATCAAGATATTATTACAAAATCCTGGGTACATTATTCTTATTGCTTCTATATGTGAGAACAATGTAAAAAAGAAACAATTAAAAATATAAAATTAAATTAAGCCCTAGCAGTTAAGATGTGACCAGTCTCAACCGACGGCGCATTATGAGAACGAGCCATATTTTAATTTAATATTTTAGTTGATTTAGGACTTGTGGCTAATTAATAATAGCCGCACGGGTCGATCGATCAGGTTAAGCTACGCTTACCGTGGTTGGTACGTGGATGGGTGACCATCTTCACATACCAAGACCCCTCCGTGCCTACGAAAGCACGTTAAGCCGTTGGTCCCGGCTGTGATTCGTGGATCTTTATGACAATCGTTACGGGTCGTTAGAAGCCCGAAAGTGACAACTAGTCTTACCAAGCGGTATCGTATTACCCAGTAACTGGGTTGTGAAGGTCAGATAGGCTATCGCTCCATGTAAAATACTGGTATTCAGCTGCATCCCGTTAGACTGGAAGCCAACCCCAACGTATTTGAGAAAAGGCTAGGCAGATAATGCAGGTGATGATTTTAGTTAATTAATGTTATTGTGTAGTTTAAAATGAAATTCATTTAGTTTAATAAAATACGACATGTCTTGTAATCAAAATGTAACCATGGTTGGATATAATATGTGAATTAATTATAATTATTAAACTAAACAATTGTAATATTAATGCTTAATTTTGACATGTTAATCTTTAATAATGATTTTTTTCCTCAAATTTATTCAATGTTTTTTCTCAATGTTTATTTTTATCCTGCCTACACCATTTGTAATATTAATGCTCAATCTTGATAATTATGTTAATTTGATTTTTTTCCTTCTAATTTATGAATAAAAATTATTCATAAATTAATTTCTCTATTTTTATCGTGTTTACACCTTGTTATATGTGCATGCTGTGGTCTTCTGTAATTGAAGGAGCACACGTAAAATAACCTTTTTTATTATTGTAATTATCTATTGTTTATGTGTATCCTTTGTTGGAGATCCTCAATAAATAAATAAAAATAAATAAATAATAAAATCCATAATGAAAAAAAAAACAGACTTACATAAGCTGTTTCAATAAAATTTCCGGAATTACATTCGTTATTAAAAAAGCTGCTACAAAATAAATTGAAAACTCCACACACGATTCGTGAAACAACTTCACACGTTTTTGTATTCCCTGTAGTTTTATAAAAACTGAATGAGAATACGAAATTGTTTGAACATTTACATAAGGAAGATTTAGAAGGAGGTTCTCCTTCGTTACAGAGCTGTCAGGCCCTCTGATGCTGATTTTGTGATTGCGTTCGTGTGACATGGGGAGTTGGGGACAGTGTGGCAAGTGGGAAAAATTATAGCCACCACGCCACAAAAATACGAGATAATTTGAAAAAGAAAAAAGAGCAAGAGAAATTGTTTTCTTTTTTATTGGCGTGGTTTCATGCTTTTATTTTTTCCTTCTTTCTTTCTTCACTTTTTACTCGACTGCCCCAGAACGAGAGTAATGTTTTATAAGTAGGTACCCATGCATGTTTTGATTGATCCTGTTTTAAACAGGATGTATCGGTAACACCGATGATATAATCAATATTTTTATTTATAAGAGTGTCATTGGAATTTCTTGGCCGTTTTTCTCTATAGGAACTAACTACGCTTTGGATTGGGGAACTACATATTTCATCTTGTGACTGACCGACTTCATAATTCAAGAGTGTCTGTAAATGGTTTAATTGAAATAAATGCTTACGTATGGTTCTTAAACATGGTCTTTGACAATTCAGCAGAGGTCCAAGCTTGAGGTTTGCCAGAGAGCTATGGAACGGAGTAGGTATACTGGGTATTAAACTTGTGGACCGGGTTAAGAATACAAAAATCCGTTCCATCTCTAAAATAACTGATGTCACTCGGAAAGCTGCCACGCTTAAATGGAATTGGGCTGGACACATCTGCCGTATGTTATACGATCAATGGGCCAAACTTATGTACAACCCAGAGGGTATCGCTTAATGGCAAACGACATCACGGCAGGCCCAAACGGAGATGGCGGGATGAGCTGGACTCCTTTAATAAAGATTGGTCCTTGGCAGCTCTGGACAGAGAAGTGGAAGGAGAGTAGGGAGTTCTTTGCCCAGCAGTGGGACTTTAAGACTAATAAAAAAATATGAGTTTCATTTGATGCTTAGGTAAGACCGGATGCAAGATAATTTCTTAGTTCTAATAATAACACCGAGAATCAGATGCTTATGTGTTATTGGATATCTAGAATTTCTCAGCAATTGCCCGAAGTCTCGATTTGTGCCAACCGGCAATAGGGTCGCCCCTTGGCACATGGAACTTAAATATAACTGGTAAAATGTGGGTGTACTTTAAGCGCACATCTGCCTAACCCTTCGGGGAAATACAAGCGTGATGTTATATATGTTACGTTAGAAACGTTAGTATAGCTTGTGTAAATAGATATTACATAATCTTTCCTTTGAAGCTCGAAGTTGAATGGTATTTCCACAAAACAGAAAGGTTTTCCATATATGCTTCAGAAAAGGCGTTCGCCATTTTGTATACAAACATACAGGTAAAACACACAAAGGCCCATCGTGGCACGATCTTGACACATTTCTTTTGTTTCCCTTTTCATATTTTGGTGGAAAACATAACAAAGAAATAAAAAAGCATCATCAAGTTTAGTCCCTTGCGGCGTGAGCAGAGATTGAGTGTCACCCGCCATGATGGATGGTAAGTACTTCAATACAGTGCCTTTGCCGACCCAAAGGTTTTTATAATATTTTGTTTCCGCATTTTAGTATAATTTAATATTAAAGTTTACGTCTAACTTTTTTTAAAGACTTTTTACAGGAAAAGTCATGGTAGAAAATACAAATCATTATGAATAATGTCTCCTTTCGAGACCTACAAATCATTATTTTCACTCAATTTATTCTTATATACTAAGAAAATCCGAGGTTTATTTATGAGAGTTAAAGATATTATACACTGCATAAGCTTCTTGGCGGCTTTCTGGGTACCGTCTGTTATCTTGGTTTTGGCGCGCAGTATTGTGTTCCTTATACGGTCAGAAATTCGAACCCCCAGGATACTGCGCTCCATGGGTCGCTGTATAATAATAATCATCAAATAAATCTAGAGCTATTAATTTATTACGCGTTTGTAGTTGAAACCGTAAGCAATGTACGAGCAAACATAGATATATAAAAATCCTGTCAAATATTTCTTTTCGCCCTCACCGTATACGTAGTCGGCTAAAAACATTGGTTCACACTCAGAACAAACTTCGTATATTGCGTAGCGCTATCGAATAGCCGCCCAATATCCCAACCAGGACCCTATCACGGTAAAATATTTCAGAACAAGATAAACAAATAGGACGTAAACAATAGCATATAGACCATATCGCAGTTTTCCTTTGTTTATCCAAGCTTATTCGGCAAAAAGAGAAAAACAGGTATTTTCGTTCCGTCAACTTTGGGTTCAGATAGGATCTAAATAATAAATGATATGTACCAAATATGTTGTACAGGCTTCAGATTTAGTTCCTCCAAAAATAAATAATTCTATGATTTTCTGCTATCCTTGTGACGTAACAAAAAGTTCACATCTACGATATGAAAAGACAGATTAACGCGGCGTAGTAAAATGATACAAACAAACAAAAGAAGAGAAAATATTGAGCGAATTTCCTCGGGGAATTGAACTCGCCTCCACTAAAATTGGATGGTAAACTGAAGACACAAAGGCTTTTATTTTTTTTACCTTGTCGCTAGGGAAGTGCGCCGAGTGAGCCCGGCCCCACAACAAAAATATTTGATCGCCTGCCCATTAATCAATGTTGATATTTTTAATTTGCTGTTAAAAGCTTGGCGCACATCCTCCCACATCGCTTCAGATTAACATCGACGTTGAAAATTAATTACTCTACCACAACCACAACACAGTATATAAACTTTTTAAAATTTTCACCGTGGTATTAAAACCCACGAAAAAAAAAATTAAAAGCAAAATTGACAGTGACAAATCAAAACCATTGCCGTATGTTTTATTTTATTTTTGTTGTGACTATATTTTTATTTTTTGTAACAATGTCTTCAATTTAGAATTATTAGTGCGTAATGACACAAGAACCGAAAAAGGTATCCCCCGCAGTTTACGGTAAAGTTGCACCGCCAGTTATGGAGAAAGGTAGAGTGACGTATTGTACCGACTTGGAGAAGTCTGTCATAATGAGCAACTTCGAGCGTCGCGGCTGGACCCAAGTGGGGCCCGACGATGAATGGAACTTTTACTGGTCGTTCACACAAAATTGCCGAACGGTTTTCAGTATCGAGAGTGGCTACCGAATGAACGACAACCAAATGATAAATCACTTCCCAAACCATTACGAACTGTCTCGTAAAGATTTATTAGTAAAAAACATTAAGAGATATAGAAAGGAGCTTGAAAGAGAAGGTAATCCCTTGGCCGAAAAAACAGATGTAGTATTACCTAACGGACAAGTGATTACCCGCTATTTATATTTAGATTTTATACCAGTAACGTACGTACTGCCTGCCGACTACAACATGTTTGTTGAAGAATATAGAAAGTCCCCTCAGAGCACATGGATAATGAAACCGTGCGGAAAGTCACAGGGGGCAGGAATATTTCTTATAAATAAACTATCGAAACTTAAAAAGTGGTCTCGTGAAGCGAAAACGCCATTTCATCCTCAATTGACCAGTAAAGAATCTTACGTAATATCGCGTTACATCGACAACCCGCTCCTAATTGGCGGGAAGAAATTCGACCTACGACTGTACGTTCTGGTGACGTCATTCCGCCCTCTAAAAGCGTATTTATTCCAACATGGCTTCTGTAGATTCTGTACAGTGAAATATGACACGAGTGTTACTGAGCTCGATAACATGTATGTGCACCTGACTAATGTCAGCGTACAGAAGCACGGCGGTGATTACAATAGTTTGCACGGCGGGAAAATGAGTATACAGAATTTCCGTCTATATTTGGAAGGTACGAGAGGGCGCTCTGTAACCGACAGATTATTTGCAGAAATGCAGTGGCTTATTGTTCACTCTTTGAAAGCTGTTGCCCCCGTGATGGCTAACGATCGCCACTCCTTTGAATGTTACGGATACGACATTATAATAGACAATACTCTCAAGCCTTGGCTTGTAGAGGTGAATGCTTCACCGTCACTACAGTCGACGACACATAATGATAGAATATTGAAATACAAATTAATAGATAACATTGTGTCTGTGGTTGTACCGCCCGATGGGATTCCTGACGCGAGGTGGAACAAGATCCCCACCACTGAAGCTCTCGGTGACTTCGAACTGTTGATTGATGAAGAACTCTTAGAAAAAGAAGACGCTAATTCGCGCTACAACAAATACCATCGTGTCAGACCATAGTTTGGTAACAATTTTCTAATATCTTGTATTATATAATTTAATAAAAAATCAAACCCACTTTAACTATTTTATTCAACGACCAATCCTGCTAGAATGCACATAACACAATATTTGAAATATATTTTAGTTTTTGCGAGGTCCTCTCTCAGAACGTAAATCCATCTCTCCCTTGAACATAGAATCTTCGTCGATGAGTATTTGAAAATCCCCTAAAGCCTCAGCGGTGGGCGTTTTGTTCCAACGTGAGTCCGGGATTCCACCCGGAGGTAGAACTACCGATAAAAGATTATCCAGGAGCTTGTACTTGAGTATCCTGTCGTTAACCGTCGTGGCCGTCATCGAAGGGGAGGCGTTCACCTCTATAAGCCATGGCTTCAAGTTATCGTCTATGATTATGTCGTAACCGTAACATTCGAAGCAATGGCGGTCGTTCGACATAACGTGTGCCACGGCCTTTAACGAGTGCACTATCAACCACTGTATGCTCTCAAACAGACGGTCAGTCACTTCCCGACCCCGGGTTCCTTCCAAATAGAGCTTTAAATTATGTATGCCCAGCTTCCCCCCGTGCTCACTATTGTAGTCGCCGCCGTGTTTTTGCACGCTGACGTTCGTTAGATGTATATACATGTTATCGAGCTCAGCAACGCTCGTGTCGTATTTCATTGTGCAAAATCTACAAAATCCATTCCGAAACATGTAAGCTTTTAAAGGGCGGAACGACGTAACGAGGACGTAAATCCTTAAATCGAATTTCTTCCCTCCGATAAGAAGCGGATTATCTATATAGCGAGATATGACATAAGTATCTTTACTCGTGAGATGATGCTGTAAGTATTTCTTGGATTCCCGGGACCATTTTTTCAGTTTCGACAGTTTGTTTATAAGGAAAATGCCGGCGCCTTGGGATTTGCCGCAAGGCTTCAAAATCCAGGTTGTTTGAGGATATTTTCGGTACTCTTCGACAAACATGCTGTAGTCGGAAGGCAGCACGAACGTTACCGGAATGAAATCTAAATATAAATAGCGAGTGATGACTTGCCCGCTCGGGAGTTTTACTTCGGTTTTTTCCGCAAGGGAATTACAGTCTTTTTCCAATTCCTTTCTGTATCTCTTTATGTTTTTTACGAGCAAATCTTTACGAACTAGTTCGTAGTGGTTTGGGAAATGGTTAATCAATTGATTGTCGCCGAGGCGTAACCCACTCTCTACGCTGAATAGAGTTCGACAATTCACTGTGTTTGCCCAGTAAATGTTCCAGTCTTCTTCTGGCATCACTTGGTTCCATCCCCTTCTCTTAAAAGTATTAATCACTATAGATTTGTCGAAATCTGTGCAGAAATTCATATGTTTCCCATCGTGTGGTGCACTTGTTAAACGGTAGATAGTAGCTACAGATTTCTTGCTGTGTGACGGCACTATTCGAGATGACCGCATCACTGATTATTTAAGATTACACAAAAAAAAATGTGACTATGTTATTTTTGAGTGTAGCGATAAAATTAAAATAAACCATGACCGTCCTATTTTTGACAGTAATGCTCGATTGTCATCACTTTAGTTTATGATTGTCATGTTAGTAAACGTCATTGTCATGGTAACCTAAAGTTATATTTTTAGGGGAGAAAGAGAAGGAAATAATTTTATAAATTCTTGTTTACCATGGAGAATTAAAAAGACTCTTGAAACTAAACGTTTGTGTAGCGTATCATTTCCCAGTGGCACTAAGTACCACCGTACATTAAAGTTCCTTTGAAAACATTCATAAGTTATACGTAAGTAGTTTATAAAAGCTACTAGAATCAAAAACCTTTTTCTACGCTGTTTCAATTTTCAAGAATGATAAGAAGCTAGTTCCGTTAAGGGGCTATACTTTAGAAAAATAGACGCTGAACAACGGCTTATACGAAGTAATAGACATATAACATCCTGGAGCAAACAACTTATATCTTAAAGCTGAAGTTTGCAGGTTAAGGATTTCCGGAACTAAGTATGCTTCGATACTTTGCTCATCCGTCAAATGCAGAGACGAAAATATTCAAGATATTCAAGATGTTTTACTTTGATATGAGATGGGATGTTAGTGAGCTTAGGATATCAATTCAAATATAAATACTTATCTGAATAAATATTATCCACCCGTATATCTGGATTTTGAGAGTTTAATAAAATATGAAAATAGGTTCTGTACCTACAAAAATATGTTTTTACGATAGTATAATAATTTTTTTTAAAGATTGTGTTCGTCATCACGTGGAGCCCTGACAAGAAGGCTTCGTGGCAGACTCCCTAGAAGATGGCGGGACGAGCTGGAGATAACAAACGACCATTGGTCCACTCTAGCCCTGGATCGAAAGAGCTGGAGGTCACGGGGAGAGGCATTTGCCCAGCAGTGGGATGATGGTGCTATGTATTAAATTGGTCGGGAGGCTATTAAGCCTCCCGATCAATTTTGAACACGGTGGCCAATCTCAACGTAGATTAGCCAGGTACGCAGGAGATATTATAGTGCACAAATGTGTGCGTAAACACAGGTGCTCTCTCTGTTCCTGTTCCTTTACTCTCATAGTCCTATGGGACGGCAATGCAACACGACTGCAGAGAGATCAGACGCAGTACCAACGGCTTTACGGCTTTCTGAGACATGGGGGTATTAAACGGGGCTGTTACTAAGACATTGCTAATGGAAACCCCAAAAACACTTTTACCCGACCTGGGTGTCGAACTCAGGACCCCACGCTCAGCAGTCGCCTTGCAACTATGAGACCAACGGGACAGTTAAATTAAAAACCAAGGGCACTCAAATGGGAATTGGAACCGGCGAGAGATGTCGTGCGGTGTCCCACAGGGATCGGTTCTGGGGCCGCTCCTGTGGGACATCGGTTACGACTGGGTGCTGCGGGCCGACCTCCCTGATGGCGTCAGCGTAGTTTGAACGCTGACGACACACTGGTCCTGGCGCAGGGGAGGTCGCATCAGGCGGCGGCCGACGCGATGACACGCGGGGTTGCGATAGTCGTGGAAAGGATCCGGCAGATGGGTCTCGAGGTGGCATTGCACAAGTCCGAGGCCATGTCTTTTCATGGGCCCCGGTACGGGCCACCTTCGGGATCCCAACTAATGGTAGGAGGGGTTCACATCGGCGTCGAGAAGACGATGAGATACCTGGGTCTCGTCCTCGACAGCCGGTGGAACTTCGTCGAGCATTTCCGACGTTTGGCCCCCAAACTGGAACGGACCGGGGCCGCCTTAAAGCGGCTCCTGCCCAACCTGAGGGGGCCAAACGCCTCCTGCCGGAGGCTTTACGCGGGGGTCGTGCGGTCCATGGCCCTATACGGGGCCCCGGTATGGGCGCGTTCACTGCGGCTTCGAGCCGCACACTACCTGAACGCGCCCCAAAAGGTGGTAGCCGTAAGGCTAATCCGGGGGTACCGCACGATCTCGGGCGAGGCAGCAAGCCTCCTTGCCGGACTGCCACCATGGGATCTGGAGGCGATAGTCCTCGCGCGCCTGTATGACTGGCGCGCGGAGGCACTACGTCGGGGGGAAACTCTGCACCCGCGGCAAATCGCTGCGGAGCGGACGGACCTCCGGCGCGGTCTCATGGTGGAATGGAAGGCGCGACTATCGCAACCCAGCGCAGGGCACGCCACGATAGCGGCGGTAAGACCCCTCTTTGAGGAGTGGCTAGAGAGGCGTCACGGCGCTCTCACCTACCGCCTGACGCAGGTCCTCTCCGGACACGGATGTTTCGGGAGGTTCCTGCACATAATCAGGCGGGAGGAGACGCCCGGGTGTCATCACTGCGAGGATCGCCCGGAGGACACGGTGGAGCATACGGTGGAGGTCTGCCCCGCTTGGGCAGAGCACCGCCGTGTCCTCGTAGAGGCGATCGGCAGCGGCGGCGACCTCTCGCGCCCGGCCCTGGTGCAAGCCATGGTCCGGGGCGAGAGGGAGTGGGAGGTGGACACCTCCTTCTGCGAAGCAGTCATGCTAGCGAAGGAGGTGGCGGGATGGGCGAGGGAGAGATCCTCACGCCTCAGCCGCCGAGGGAGACGCTCCGGGCGTCGGGAGCCGCGTGACGACTCCCGGCCACCGTAGGCGCGGGCCTGCGGGCGGAGAGCAATGGGTAGCTCTCCGTCCGATCAGGACCAGGCCCGTGCCGGACGGCGCGTAAGTGTTCCACGTGCGCCTCAAAGCGATGTCAGCATAGATGACGGGGCCCGACAGGGCCGAAGCCTGCCGGGGTAGCGGGATCGTCCGAAAGGGTTACCGCTGCCCTGGTACATAAAGGGCTAAGGAAGGAACACGGGTGGGTTTTAGTCAGTAAGAGTCTGACACTCCCTTCTGCTCCACCCAGAGCGGGAGGAGTCATTTGATGATTTCCCATCCTGAAAAAAAAAAAAAAAAAAAAGGGCTCAAAATACACACCTATAACAAATTCCCCTGCCATCTAATATCTTCATTACCCTTGGTTGACTGGTAGAGAATGCCTAAGTCCGCCTTTATACCTTTTTGTGCGAAAAGTTTAAATAAATAAATAAATTGATTTCAGCGATGAGGCCACTTACTAATTTAATGTTTTTCATGTAGGTAAGTATGTACTTGTCTAAAGCATAGTTACTCAAATAAATTATTTATAATTTAAACACAAGCATAGTAGTTTTATTGTCGATCTCACTACCATCACTTAAATAAATAACACACGGTAAGCTAATCGACATTGCATTCGTAATCGGCGTCATAAATTAATGGCGTTTCCAAATGGCCGACAACTGGCGAAACGTGGCACATGTAAATTCCACTTGAGCTTAGTGGCCATAAATACATTTATTATTCAAACGTTACGCCCACTTATCTTGCTTCTCTGCTAATTCATGATAGGCTGTGTGTTAAATGCGTATACAGCCCCAGGCACAGGCAACTGAAGGAGCATGGGTGGGTTTAGTCAGTAAAAGTCTGACACACCCTTCCTCTCTGTCCAGAGCGGGAGAGGATATGATGATTTTCCCACCAAAAAAAAAAACTTAGTGCTATAAATTCATTTATTATTAAAACGTTACGCCCACTTATAATGCTTCTCTGCTAATTCATGATAGGCTGTGTGTTAAATTGATAGAGATGGGAATGTTCAAGAATGACTACAACTAAGAATTTTGTAAGCATATCTGCCTAGGCTTCCCTTCTATGTTGGAGCCGGCTTCTAGTCTAACCAGATACAGCTAGATACCAGTATTTTACACGGAGCGAATGCCTATCTGACCTCCACAACCCGTTTATTGGGTAACACGATACCGCTTGGTAAGACTGTTTGTTGGACATTTGGGTTTCTGATTCCGGTAACGACTGTCAAAGATCTACGAATGACAGCCGGGACCAACTGCTTAACGTGCTTTCCGAGTCACGGAGGGGTCTCGATATGTAATGGATGGTCAGGTCACCCATCCACGAACCGACCGCGGCAAACGTAGCTTAACCTTTGACCCGTGCAGCTGTTATTATTTAGTCACGAGCCTCTCCTCACGTGAATTATCAAAGTATTTTTCAAAACTCACGCCTAAAGAAGTCCAACGGGTGACGCTGTAACCGCTCATTATTTTGTACCAAATTAATAAAACGAAATTCTCGAAATCGATTGTAATCATGTGTAATCATAACATAACATAATCAACCTATAATATTCCCACTGCTGGGACGTAGGCCTCCTTTCTGTGAGAGGGAGTGCGCCGTAATCCACCACGCCTGCCCCATGCGGGTTGGTAGATGTGTTCGAATTTTTTAGTTCAAGGACATGCCGGTTTCCTCAAGATGTTTTCCTTTTTTGTAATCATAATCATTGTAAATTGCCAAATAGCCGGCAACGAGCGCCGCGCAACGTGTAAACTCCACTTGAGCTTAGCGCCCATAAATTCATTTATTATTAAACATTACGGCCATTTACGGCCACTTATCTCTCTCCCCACAAATTCACGCCAATAGGCCGTGCGTATGGCCGTTACTTGCAACTCAATGTGCGTCTTCGTATGAATAATTCAATCAACAGGAGAGGTGGAATGAGCTCAGGATATTAATGTTACTGGTTTTTTCTTACTTTCTTATGTATAAGGGTGAAGGCAGACGACAACTTTAATTTACGCCGATGAAAGTGAGTTACCGAAATTACGATGCGTTCGGTTTCTTCAAATTATAAGTTTGCGCCAGTAGTTAGATTAGTCCTCGCGCAACCAGCAAGTTCAGTGAACGAAAACACTTCAACTCATTTTGAATAGCGTGTTATTACGTCTGCTACAATTAGGTATAAGAATTATCCTCGCCCCTAAGCTCTATTTACACGATGGAAGTTTCTTGCCCGTAGCATACAATAAAAATGAAGCAACAAATGATTTGCACCGTCTAAATACTGTTTAGCCGGTAGACTTTTATTGTTGCGTCAACTCGTGGTATGCCACAGGCAATTAAATCCCACCGTGTAAATCAGGCTTTATAGTTGTGATATTTTTCATCGTCGTACATACATATATTGAATCGGTTTCATAAATTGTTATCACAGAACTGTGAGAATCCAGCTCAAGCTTAAAGCATTTATTTCAATAAAACCATTTACAGGCACTTTTGAATTGCCAAACAAGCGGACAGTTAGTCAGAAAGTTGAAGCTAAGCAGAAAGCAGAAAGTTAAAGAAAAATATTACAAAATTCAGGGTTCAATTCAGATTCTTGTCGCTTCTATATGTGAATGTATTTTGTTGCTTCTATGTGTGAGAGCGTTGACACGGGAGAGATACAATGCAGTGATAGGGAATACAATTTCAGTCTAGCGAAATACTATCGATACAGGGACTTATTGAAAGTGGAGCGATCTCGCATAGATATGTCCATGTTACAGTGTGAAAGAATACCGATATGAAAAATATTTCACTGACGATTTTTCGCAGTTAAAAAAATATTCCATTTAAAATATCTATCTGTTGAACTTACTGGTATGCGTCGTCAAACAAATGGACAGTTTCGTATATTGTTTTAGCGATGTTTATTCTAAAACTGTACGATGATTTCAGTTCCATTGTCTTATAATGAACGGTGATTATTAGCTTCGTTACATGTCTGAACAACATGCCAACAAAGGAAGTGTCAATTTCAAAACATTACACGTTAATTTCCATTATTTCACACCCACAGTTTACCGACGACGTCATTAACTCTAACACCTACGTACTATCTGTCTGGGAAAAAAAAATCTGAGTATTTTCTATACAGCACGTATTTGAAAAGTGTTGTCATATTTAAGGGTGTGGTACAGACCATCAAACTGAACAACTTTCTCCATGAGACCAACATCTTAATCGCGGAAAAATTATCAAGTGTCCCTTACAAAAATTCAATACCTACTTGACCGAGATATATGGGACGGTTGATTATTTTTTCGCGATAACGATGTTGGTCCCATAGAGAAAGTTGTTCAGTCTGATGATCTGTACCACACCCTTAAATAAGGTCACACCTCAGACAGGTGTGGCCTTACACGCAGTACATAAAACTGATACCCAGTCATTAATCATGTACCTACATTGTTCGAGAAGCTCTCAGGTTTATCTATCTAAAAGTGTAACACATGTTAAAAATAAATCGTTGGAAAACGTGTGAGAAAGCAAATAGAATCACTTAAACTACAGTGCGGAAGTTGGTCAGGATTTATTGCTTCCTTGGAACAGTTAGCACTGTACTACGATTCTTTGGAACATGTGTTTTAAAGCTGTGTGTGATAAAAACAAAGGAGTTATTGATGATACTTTCGTGAATCTGATATATTTTTGGAGTTCTGTACGGCACCCTTTGGGTACGGAACTCTAAAATATTGAACTCTATACCGGACAATATTACAACCATCTGTCTATTTGTATGTCTGTCTTTCCCAGGGTAGAAATTTTCACAGAAAGCCTATCTACGTAGATTAATAAATTGGTTGCTATAACAACAATTAATACTAAAAATAATGTAATCTATTGCAGTATTTATGGTGTGAAACCCCTAGTTGAGAAATTCCTAAAAATGTTTCTGAGGGAGTTTTATCTTTCATAGAAACATTTACATGCCATTTCGTAATAACCCGTCTATGGCGAGGTGCCTCGTGCGTTCGTGTATAATTGTGGTATTCGATAAACGGAAAATTGTAAAAAAATAAATAAATAAATAAATTTAAAAAAAAACGATTCCAAGTATAAATCGTTTTTTTTTAATTTATTTATTCATTTATTTCAGGCGACGCAGGCCCATAGATAAATACCTTAACCTAAACATACATATTTTCACTAAAAAATAGTATTTCATTAGCTATTCCTTGTGCTTTTCTGTGTTACTTGTCCGCGGAAGCGACGGAACACCACGTCCTGCGGCCAGAAGTCTTCTTCCATGACGACGGGCAGATAACAATTCGGTACACGCACCACGAACGCCTTGAAGTTGACGTTGCGGTAAAAAGACACTCGACAATACTGTAGCTCTCTATTAGATAGTGAAATAATTCTCGTAATCGGATCAGTTGTGATTCAAGAAAACACCACACACACACATACACCTCACACACACTTATCACACATACCCAACTCACATAATAATATAATATACACCAAACACACTCATTATGATAAGCTGACAAGTATAACTCTCCTTTGTCTTAATTCACTTTTTCAAAATTATATAAATAGTTTAAATAGTAAATACTGGCATATTTTTTGTATAAATGAATGTACGTTAAGTAAATCTAAGTTGCGGAAGAGTCGAGTGTCTTAATACAGGCATTTAATTGCTTAAATGGACACTTCTATCACTAGCTATGTAGTACAAAGCTTGTTAAAGAAATAAACTATTTTGTATTTTTTGTACACCCCACATACAAACTCACAACTCTTTATAATATATGTAAAGGTCGGTAGACAATGTAATTCATCTGTTCCGTGCTAATGTACGTGTAATCGATAATAAACAGTGCAGAAGCCAATCATTCCATGTAACCATGCCGTCCGAATTACCCTTGAGGTGCTTCCGATTACGATTGTGTTACGTTATCGGGGTGCAAGTGAGATGTCATGCTTGACGGAGCGTGGTCATCAATATAGCCGATACGGTTGCACCCTTGCACCTGACAGTAAAATGTGATGAGACATATAGGTATTTTAATTAAAGTAGGTAGGTATCCTGCCGGGGTAGCGGGATCGTCCGAAAGGGTTACCGCTGTCCTGGAACATAAAGGGCTAAGGAAGGAACACGGGTGGGTTTTAGTCAGTAAGAGTCTGACACTTCCTTCCGCTCCACCCAGAACGGGAGGGGTCATTTGATGAATTCCCATACTCAAAAAAAAAAAAAAAAAGTAGGTAGGTATAATGTAGGTAACTGCATTCGCGATTTATTTGCCAAAAATGTAAACAAATATGATTTTATGGAAAAATAACTTTAATTCATACACAATAAAGTTCAGTTTACGCTACAACTGTCATTCTGAAATCAACTTAAACACCATTGAAATAAAGTTGATATTTTTTTAACTTGAAACAACGTCAATTTGAAAGATTAGTTTGAATAGACAGGTGTTTAGTCTGATAATGGTGACCTAATTATTATTTGCTGATTTGGATTAGTACAGCAGTAAATTTTCCCGGTACAAGCATAATCAGCCTATAATATTCCCACTGTTGGGACACAAGCCTCATCTCTGCGAAAGGGACCATAGACCACCACGCGGGCTGAATGTGGGTTGGTGGATGCCACATATCTTCTAATATTTAGTTCTAGATTAGGGGTTAGGATTTGTGCCCGTCTGATGATAATATGGCTCGCTTCCTGTTACATGATGGGACTTAAACATTACTGGTGAATGTGGATGTAGTATATGTAGATGCACCTCTGCCTAACCCTGCGGGGAATACGCGTGTGACATCATGTGTTATGTCAATATTATTTACCAATGCAAGTGATCACGTACTAAATCTATGAGAATTACTAACTTTTACTAACTTTCACTTTATATTACCTAACTAGCTGCGCCCCGCGGTTTCACCCGCATAAGTTTCGATCCCGTGGGAATATCGGGATAGAAAGTATCCCATGTGTTAATCCTGGCTATAAACCATCTGTGCACCTAATTTCATCCAAATCCGTTTAGTAGTTCTTGCGTGAAAGAGTAACAAACATCCAACCATCCATCCATCCATCCATCCATCCATCCATACAAACTTTCACGTTTATAATATTAGTAGGATTCGTTCATGGTTTTAGTTTTATGTGTATCCATGTCAATTACTATTACTATTCATTTTATTATTATTGTACCCAATGGGTAGAAGAACTTGATTCTATACAATAGTAAGTAATTAACATTATGACACAAAACATTAAATATTATATGCCAGCTAGCACAAGCAAAAACATTTAAAACTAAAGTCAAATCGAAATATAAAAACGTATACAGAACTTAATACCTTTAATATAAGCTTCTAGGCATAAACTGTAATAAATATACCTTCCCACAGTTGAAATAAAAATCTCACATTTTACAGAAAGGCGTTTTCGCATACGTGAGGTTTGTTACAAACTGTCTCATCTCGGCTACAAACAAATGTGAAAAACTTGTCAAAATGTATGGATTTGGACAATTAGAGGATTTTTTGATAGATTGAGACAGATCAGACTGTGAACGTTTTTAAAATTACGAGAATTACCCCTCAGATCTCAGTGTCAATATGTCAAAAAAACCTTAAATTTTCCTACATTTTTTGACAGGTTTTTGACATTGATTTTCGCTGAGATGAGATTGCGACTAGATTTTGGACGTTTTAATTACGGGTATTGCCCTTCTGATTAAATGCGAACATCGCTCTATGTCTACACTGTTACTTTTTATTAACTAGCTAAACACCAAAGAGGTGATAAACGAAAAAATAAAATTATTCTAATTTTGAAAGGTATTTAACGGTTAAGTTTATAGGTAATTAAAAACCAAGTAATTAAAAAACCTCTGAAATATTTTACTATCAAGCTTTATAATATAAGTTTGCACCGAAATAAGTTTAATTTTTCAATCTATTCAGTAAGTTCCAAAAATTAATGATTTAATAACAGTTATGAACAATTATAATAGTTAGTTACGAAACTTTCGCCTACAAAAACTTTTCTCCCTAATTACGAATAGAAATGGTGGCGTCTTTCAATTGTTATTCGAAGTTTTCTTTTCTTAATGAATATTTTATATTCATAAAAAAACAAAACACTCAATAATTCGAATAAAAAAACAGTATCTGTGGGTTACATAAAATTTAGTAAGCGAAACTCCGCAGATATGATGAGTATCGATGTGTAAACATGATAAAACAAATTTTATGATACATTTTTTGTGGACAAGGACGATTGGTAGTAGTAGTGATCGATAGGTACCTACTTGAAGTTTGAGTTGAGTTTTTTTTTTTTTTTGTTTCAATGGGTTAAGATTACGTTGCCCATCATGTCTGTGAAGTTAACCGCAAAAACCTGAATTTATAAACTGATATTTCAAGTAACTACCGACTAGTTACTTGAATTATCAGTCGTCTCGTTGACCCCAAAATATAAATTCAAATCATGTTTTATTTTTATTTAATGTATTTACTTTTTTTTATATATATCTGTGGAATTTCGTTAACTAATTCAATTTTGACCCTGTATATCATGGCTCAAGATTGGAGTAGGTACTGTAGGCATAGACATATCAGGTATACGAGTAACTATGGACATAGGCATTCAATATTTATATACAAAGTATACTTAATGAATTACGAAACGCCTACCTCTTTGAAACCGCAACCCTCAAGAGCCTACGTAAACAAAACCCAATGTAATCTTATAACTACTGATACAATAATGCTAACAAGCGTCATAATACTGTTTGGGTAATTCCCAGTAACAATTTAACTGTAAGCAGGTACGCTTAATTAGATCCCGTAAAATAAAAGTACCTTACTTAAATAAACAAAATTAATTAGCATAATCAGGTAAATTGGTGATTGTTTTTAATTATAATTGTGGAGTCACGCATTTTGAAACGATTTTTGGTAAAACAAGTATTCGAATTTAGGTGATAATTCGATCATACAGGAATGGTCGTTCGTTAACTTCGACCATCATCATCATCATTTCAGCCGAAAGACGTCCAATGCTGGAAATGGGCCTCCCCAAGCTCCGACACTTCGACCGGTTCTGTGCTTCTCACATCTAGCGGCTATCTGCGGTCTTCGTTAGGCCATCTGTCCGTCTTGTAGGGGCCTTCCAAAGCTACCTCGTCCAGTATCCGGTCGCCACTCTAGAACCTTTCGGCCCTATAAGCCGTCTGTTCTGCCTTACTTCGATACTGCTCGGTAAATGCTGATAAAGTCCATGAAAGTAAAACCTCCAATTTTTTTTAATCATTCGTACGGATTATGGAGTCTTAATAAAATAGAATAACGCTTCAAGTCCTCACAGTAGGTACTTGTAAACACAAAAGAAAACATGGCGTCGGGAGTAGGAACTTGTGAGGTATTGTGTGAATGATAAATGAAGTCTCTCTGAGTTATTAGGTGGCTGCAAGTAAATCATCTGCGATATGTTACACGTCAACTGACGTCATGATCCTTTGTGAGAGGTTTTACAGAATCTTTCAGTATGTTAATGTATTTATCCTGAACTAGGAAGTTATTTTTTCCTGGTGGTGAGCTTTTCTAAAAATACTGCTAAAAGAAGTCCAAAACTAAACGAATATACTAACGTTAAGTTAAAATTCGAGTTTCCATTATATATTTAGGTTTACAAGTTATTCAATTCATTGGACTTATTAAAGTAATTTTTGCATCTACATCAAGTATGGTTCCATTTAGAGTCCACTAAAGACCCACTCCTGCTTCGCACTGTTTTTAGGACTTAACGAAATCGCGATATTTCTTTATTATACGTAAGTGTAATTAGTGTATTTTACAGATAAACCTTCCGGAATAAATTTTCTAAATTATGGTGAAAATCGCATTAAAGTTCGTTACGAAGTTTAGAAAAACAACGCGCTCACACAGACACACGTAAAGCGACTTTATTTTATAATAATAGAAAATTAATAATAATAAAATAAGATAAAAAATGTCAATGTCAATTGTCAAATCAATATGTATTTTACTGTGTGTACATAAATAATAAAATAAATAAATAAAAATCGATAATAGTAAAGATGGTGGTGGTGGTAGATAGTTAGATAATTATAGATCTGTTTGGAAGATGATGTGGCTAGAAGAGGGTGACTACCGAGATGGAGACTAATAGAAAAGTATGGAAGAAAAATTCATATTGCGCCAATTACAAATAAATTGGGATAAGGGCGGTAGAATGATGATGTATATAGATTTGCTTAGTATTATTTGTGGGCTTTTTGAAAATTTTCTACACTGAATATTATGGTGCCTCTCAGCCTTCACATATTTTGCCCAAACAACACATTACATTACTGACAGGTAAGTGCTATTAATTGGGTTGATACTAATGAGCTGATATTCGATAATTGCATTTACATAATTGGTTTTCAGGCTCCATTTGCGCGCTAAGGACCGTTGGCGCTCACATGCCTGATTGCGCGCAATCCTTCGAGGGTGCGAGCCGGTGGCTGTAATTCCTGTTCATTTTATGAATGTAGTTACGACGTATGGAGTGCGCACTTACTTACGCAATTCGCATTTGTATGGAAAATACATGTTTGAATAATTGAGTGTTGTTGAAAAAGTTGAAAGCAATGTTCGTAAAAAATCTTGAGTGATAAGTCCACTAGTTCTCAATCTTTAAGTTGACTAAAGTTGACTTCTCGTCTCTAGCGTAGTAGGTAGTTACATACTACCTATTAATACCGACTTTGAAATTTTGTATTTCTGAAGTAGGTAGGTAGGTACTTAGAATATGTATTAATACTTTATTTTCATCAGAACTACCTACAGTTGTAGTTATCATCTCTATCAGATTCCTGGAAATGAATGAACAATTGATACCGAATGATACTTAATTAAAATGATGGTAAATAGAATTATAAAAATTATAAAATTACGGTCGTAGGGT
Source organism: Apamea epomidion (assembly GCA_947507525.1). Taxonomy (NCBI): domain Eukaryota; kingdom Metazoa; phylum Arthropoda; class Insecta; order Lepidoptera; family Noctuidae; genus Apamea; species Apamea epomidion. Next base: position 10,278,086 of record OX382232.1, read on the forward strand.
TTTGTACAGAAAAACTCTTTGAAGTTGCGAATATTACCTATTAAAGTTTCCCGTTCTAGGTAAAGTTGAATACTAAATAATGAAAAGATTTTTAAATGGCCAACATTCGTGGAAACTAATATTGTTTATAAAAGTCAAAGCAGTATAAAATATGCCTTAATTTTCTCTCTGCAATTCCGTGAATCGTGGATAGTGAAAATATGAGAGAAATAAGTGTGGCTATGAAAGCACAGTTTTCAAAACCTAACTGGTTTTACATCTCTCCGCTAGTGATAAAAATGTCCAACCTCTGGGAACGGGACACCTTTTAGTAATAGTGGGCGTCGTTAGTGGTATAATAATTCCTAGAGACAGTATTCATTTGGGAAACTACTACTGTCATTTCTACTTTAGCAGCAGCTAGCTAGTTTTATAGATTAACATTGATCGATCCACCACGTGCTATTCAGTAAGCAAGGAGATAATAATAATAGTAATAGGAGATAATAATAATAGCCTCCCGACTGATTTCGGTCACGGTGGCCAATCGCAACGGAGATTAGCCAGGTACGTAGGAGATATTATAGTGCACAAGTGTGTGCGTAAACACAGGTGCACTCTCTGTTCCTTTACTCTCATAGTCCGATGGGACGCCAATCCGGCACGACCGGGGAGAGATCAGGCGCAGGACCAACAGGCTTACGTGCTTTCCGAGGCACGGGGGTGTTAAACAGCCAACTTCCAAACTGCGACTGTTACTAAGAAATTTCAAATGAAAAACTCAATTACACTTTGTCCGACCTGGGAATCGAATCCAGGACCCCACACTCAGCAGTCACGCTTGCCACCACGAGCCCCACGAGGCAGTAAGGAGTATAGGACCTAGCTTTACTCATTAATTATGGCCACACTATTGAATTAGGAAATTCCTGTAATGATAGTGATGTAGAGTTAATAAATATGTGTAAATAAATTAACCTTCCAATTCCAATTATCCAGTAGACACTACTGCTTAGTTCTTTTTTTTTTTATTTTAAGCGTTGTCCTCACTAGGAATTAGTCCTGTATCGTGGGTGCATTTACAAACTTTTAAATCTACACACACAAACAGCCAGACCCGGAACAACTACGTGTAGGTAATACAAATATTTGTTCCGTGCGGGACTTGAGCCCGCGACACGCAGCGCAGCAGTCGATCGCTCAGCCACTGCGCCATCAAATGAAATAGGAATGATGATATTAGTATGAGTTCCTGGGTTCGATTTCCAGGTCAAGCAAAGTATTATTGGATATTTCTATCTGGAAATTCGCAGAAATATGTCGGAGTCTGGATTTGTGTCCAGTTGATGGCAGTAGGCTCGCCCCCTGTTACATGGGACTTGAATATAACAGGTGAAATGTGTGTGTATAGGTACAGATCTGCCTATACCTTCGAGAAATACATGCATGATGTTGTTATGTTACTATTGCACTAGTAGGAGATATGACCATGAGTGGATTCAAAGTTTAAAACAGATCGACTCTTAAGAAACAAGAAAATATAAAGCCATTTGGTTCAGTTCATAAAATGAAACTTCTAACTCTACAAAATCCGTTGGCCAAAATACGGAAACAGTTTAGTTTGTAAGTCTCGGCACCTTTTAAATAACATACGGCAATGGTTGTTCATATCGAGTGTCAGGAAACTCGTTTATCGCAAGAAAAATGGAGTCGCCTTCGCGTATTCTTATTTCAATTGAAGTTATTCACAAGCAGCATTTCAAGCTGCACAATTCAACTTGAATTTATAGCGGGAAGTTATTTCAGCCACAGTGCTTTTGTCGAGTTAGCTATTCGAGCTGTTACGAATGGCGGTGGTAAAAATATTAACGAGTTTAGAAATATAACCTATTTGTTTTTTTGGCTGTTTTGCTACTCTGTGGTTTATGTTGTTGATAAAAACAGATTCTTTGAACTGTTTTTTATTTATCTACTTCTTGCTCTGAAAAAGTTATACCTATTTTGTTTTCCGTATTATAGTGTTATTAGTAGATTATTGGACAACAATAACTGAATAAAAGAACGAAAGAAATCCAACACCCGGACACAAGAATATAGTGAACATTAACGTTAATGACGCACATGAGTGAGCAAGAATTAGTAACAACACGGACACATCGTAAAACAATACTGGCTGTGGAAAATAACAAACATAAGGCAGATTGTCTGCTATTATTTTAAAGGTAGCTCCAGAAATAAAACAATTAATCACACTACTGTTATGTGACATGACAACAAACGACATTGTTCACTTAAATCCTAAAACGACAAATAAACTTACCCCGTTCTAACATAACCTAATGAATAGTGTCAGTTGTGGAGGCTTTGGTCCGATATTAAACATACGAGGCGACGTCAACCTACATTAATTCACATTCAATCCATGTTTATTTTAATAATAATTGGTTGTAATATAAACTAATAGAGTTTATGCAAATACCTGCATATGGTTTATGGACATGATGCCATTATGTTGCTTGCTCCGAAAGCTGTTTACACAAGGTGTATCGAAGTAGATAGTAATTGATCAATGGCCGTTTATGCTGGCACAATGTTGGCTACATATGTACATGCGTAAGCTCACGCTACTTTACCATGGGGGAGAAGATAAGCATAGAACGCGACCTGTTGAGTCTAAAATCCACACGAATATATTATACATATATACGAAAGTAACTTTGTCTGGCTGTGTATCATTTTTTCACGTCCTTACAGCTGAACGGATTTCGATGAAATTTGGCACACAGGTGGATCATTTCTCGGAATATGGACTAAGACATAGGATACATTTTATTTCGCTAGTACATTCCTGCGGGATAACTTCCGACCTTCATACGGGTGGTGGTGGCCGGTTAAAAAAAAACGGAAATCATACAAAGGGGTCCATACCTACGTAAGCACCTGCTGTGTTATTAAGAATGATGAAATTAATAACTAATTATGAAGAAGTTTCCTTGAAACGCACAAATCGTTTTTAAATGAGCTTTATTATTCCACCTTAGTAATCCACTCATATTTTAACCCACTTTTTAAATGGTTTGTTTTCTGAACTTCTTTGCGATTTAGACCCATAGAGTAACTATTCAGTAATCTGTGCCCATAGGTCTAAATTGCAAAGAACTAAAGTTTGACAAAACATCGAGATTTCTTTCGTTAGCTCATAAGCTAGCGAAAGAAATCTCGATGTTTTGTCGTAAAAAAGTGCACGAAGCAGAAATGGTCGCGGGCAGTTAAATGTTAAAAACAAAATTAGGTAGTTTATATGTTTTATTTGCAGCCCGCTCCAATATCATAAATTTATTACTTGATCTTTCAACACAAAACAATATTCCTGCTTTAATATTCCTATTAATAATGTAAAAACAATAACATAGTAACAGTTTCCAATAATAATAATAAAACAGGACATGGACAGGAAATTGACGTCCGGCGTTCAATATTGCAGAAGCTCTAGTATAAAAGGTTGTGTGGGCTTTACACAGATTATGTTCCCTTTATTTCTGTATATGGTATTTATGTATAGGTGCTAGGATTAATTGATCGTGACTTTTTTTCGTATAAAAACTTCAGCATTCTATTTAAACCGGTCAGAAGTGAAGATTCTTAAATCGAGATTATGTGGAATCATCTTCAGTGGTTAAGCCTGTGAGTTGTACCTGTCTGTCACGCATTCATTCAATTATAGTGAAATATCACTATCTAATCTTCAAACGCCCCTTAATTTAAAAGAAATATTATAGTTGATGTTATCGTAATATTTTTGAAATTATATTTAAATTAACCAGTAAGTTGCTTGCCAGCTAACGACATTACATCGATGTAACGCGCAGCTATCTCAAATAATTACATTTTGCTTAGAATTCAGCGAAGGAGTAACATAGCTGTACAAAATGAGCTTTATAAATGATTTCGGTGTTCAGAAACGAAGCACCACAAGCAAGTCGTAAGTAAAATGAGGTGAATTTCAAAGGATTTCGCTTAATTGGAAAATGAGACTCCGCGATAGTTAATTTGGTTAGTAACATCGGTTGGAATTGAATACATATTTGAGATGAGACCCTATGGAGTGCGAGGATACATGATGTATATAATATTTTTTTTTCTAAATGTCTAAAGCCTAATACAGTAACATGATGCCTGTCTTATGGATTCCGGTTTGCTTGAAAATTTTCTCACCTGTTATGTGAAGATAACAACAGAATGACTCAGATCAGGCAGTAAACCAGCAGGACTACTCTAAATCACAATATCCGTAGTTTCGGCCGAAGTTACAGGCAATTCACACACCGTCTCACATACGGACATAAGATTAGTTAGGAGCTCGAACTAAGAATTAATGACACCACGATTTGACAGCTGTCCCTACTACTGGTGTGTTGTACCCGTCCGAAAAAGTTAAAAAGTTAATTACAGGGGTAGGGTGTAGGGTTCTGCATGGGAAGCTGTCAGCTCCTTCTGCGAAGCAGTAATGCTCTCGCCGCAGGAGACACCCTGGACGTCGGGAGTCACCAGCCGACTCCCGGCCACCGTAGGCGCGGGCTTGTGGGCGGCGAGCAATGGGCAGCTCGCCGCCCGGCAAGGACCAGGCCCGGGTCGACGTCGCGTTGTGTTCCACGCGCGCCTCAAAGAGATGTCAGCACGAATTGACGGGGTCCGCTAGGGCTGATGCCTGCCAGGGCCGCGGGTTGTTCGAAAGAGATACCGTGGCCTCTGGCATAGGCAACTGAAGGAACACGGGTGAGTTTTACTCAGTAAAAGTCTGACATCATAATGTCATATGACTTCTCCCGCTCTGGCCGGAGCGGGAGAAGTCATATGATGATTTCCCACCCAACAAAAAAAGGGGTCACTCCAAAGTTTAAAACTACTTTCGGGCGGGTCCATATATTAGTTGACGGACTAAGAGAGGGGACCGACCCCTTACTTAGTAGCCGGGCCCGACATTCCAGTATACCTCGTTCGTGCTAAAGTACAGTAGGCCGCTCTTCAGTGATAACAAAACCAGATAAGCTGACCTTTAATTATACTGAAACTCCGTACTAAGCTAAGCCAGCTCAAGGTCAACGTGTGATCACCAACGTGCGGCTTAGTGTATTTACGTATTCAGCCTATACCGTTCTCATTGCTGGGATACAGGGCTCCTCTCAGTGAGATGGAGTGGGCTGTCTATCTATCACGCGGGCCGAGTTCGTATTGGTATCACATGTCTTCAAGTTTTTGGTTCTCTGATATGCCGCTTTCCTCACGATGTTTCCTTTACCGTTTTGAGAGCAGTGGTGATGAAATAATTTACGACCTACCACTGCTCTACACCACTGCTCTCTGCCAAGTGTATTTACCTATAGTAAAATTAGTAAGTCATCAAAACCGGGCAGCTACATTCTGGACAAAAATCTGGTCTTACACTAGTATTATGCTCACACCTAACAAGTGTAAGAGCAGATATTTGGGTTTCTTGAATACGGATGAAGAAAAATACAGCTGTGACTTTGATTCAAAATCTCTATATTGAAGCAAGACTTTGATATGTAGATTCTTTATATAAAGAAATAATCCGTGTTTTATAAATTACGTTTTGATGTCTATTTGAATGGCAATATTCTGAAAGTTATTTGACTCTTTTCCTTTACTCATTCGCTTTTCCTTTTGCGGTAAGGTTTCCATCAAAATAAACACAGTGTACTTACTTTGTATTTACCTCTTAACAAACCAAGTTACATTTAGGTAAGTACGTGAACAAGCAATATAATGTTTTCTGTCGAGACCTTTGACTGATGCTGAATTTCCCATATTTACACAAGTTGGTACGTCACTGGTCTACATTATATATCAATTTGGTGGTTAGGCGATATGACATTGTTTGGGGTAAGTAATAGATGATATAACAACAAAATCTCTAATATTTACAACGGAACCTATAATTTTATTTAATATAGCGATTAGTTAATATAATGAACGATTGATATAATTTTAAAATAACTAATTTTTATAAGCATAACATACATTAAATATAACATCGTTTGACATACCACTCAAAAGATATAAAACTTATTTGGTCTAAAATTATGAAGATAGACGAAGATAGGTCGACGGAGCCCCGCTTTGCGGGGCTCCTATTTCTGGGTGGTTTAAAAAAAAATAACCACGAAGGCTAAGGCGGGAGCGAAGCGGAGCGGAGCTCCCGCCTTAGCCTTCTAACCTATCCGAGTCGGGGTACTCTGAGTCGGGGTGTTAACCATAATGACGTTTTTTATATATATTAAACGTTAGACCTAATGATTTTCGATTAAATAAACAATATACATATTAAACGTTAGACCAAATGATTTTCGATTACATAAACGTTATATCAAACAACGTTATACTAATTAAGTTTTAGAATAAATAAATGTTATATGTAAAGAAATTATATCAACAGTTGGTATATCTCACGTTGATTATATCTTATGAACGATAATAAAATGAAATTAGACCAAATGAGTTTATACGTTATGAGACGCACCCCATTGTTTGACCGCATAGTTTGTTGTTATTCATTCTGGAGTACAACATTTTATGCTCCTCGTAAGATGCATAAGTTGGTAAACGTTTAGTAGTTACCTAATAGTAGTTACCTAATAGTCCTTGTTTGCAGAAATTGGAGACTTAATTGTTATTTTTCTCTGTTCCCATAAAAGGTAAGGTATCTGTACTTTATTGTTCACTACAAAAATACATAACAAAAAAAAAAAGTACATCAACACTACAAAATATACAATAGGCGGATTATTGTTTTATGGACAAAAAGTATACCAAACTCAATATAAAGTCAATCTGCCTAGCCTTTTCACAACTATGTTGGGGTCGGTTTCCAGTCTAACCAGATGCAGCTGAATACCAGTATATTACATTTAATGACTGCCTATCTGACCTCCGCAGCCCAGTGGGTAACACGAAACCCTTGGTAAGACTAGTCGTCAGATTTGTGCTTCTGACTTAGGTAGTCAGAAGCCCAAATCTGACAAACTCACACTAACGACTGTCAAAGACCTACGAATGACAGCCGGGACCAACGTTCTGAGACACGGAGGAGTCTCGATATGACCCATCCACGAACTGACCCAGGCAAGCGTGACTTAACCATAGATTGACCCGTTATTATTTAGCCACGGACCCCTGTTAAAAAAAGCATTCATAACTCATTATAAATAGGTAAAATGTTCATGTCGCTTGCAAATGTATCGCAATAAACATAGAAACTTTCATGATAAAAATGTCTCAGGCAAATTGCAAGCGAGATCTTAGTAAGTAGGTACCTACCTAACAAGGACAGGAAGTCTTATTGCCTTTTTCTTTAACAAGAGTTCTCAGTTCTTAGTCAGTTTGGAAAATTGTTCCTTGTATACAGTACAAGTAAAATTTGTACTAAGTAGTAAAGTAGCAGCCTTTTATAATCTACTGGTTTTAAACAGGACCTTCATTCCGGAGAGCAGTGTTGGCCCTGTGGAATCAGGGCCCACTTAAGAGTTGTAGGTCGTGAGCTCGAACCTAGGCAGGCACTCACATTGTGTATTTAATTTCATCACCACTGCTCTCAAAATGGCGAATGAAAACATCGTAAGGAAACCGGCATGCCGTAGAACCAAAAATTCAAAGACATGTAACATCCACTAACTGGGCCCACGTGGTGGATTACGGCCCACTCCCTCTCACAGAGAAGATGCCTGTGTCCCAGCAATCCAAACATTGTAAGCTGAATATACCGTGGTCGATCCCTCAGAATCAGTGTATTTTTTTGAGATAAAAGTATCTTTTGAGATAAAAGTATTTTTTTTGAGATATAAGTATCTATTTTCCAGTTGGGAAACTATTGTATAAGCAGCATAAGTAGGAGATGTGCCCTTGAGTGGACTAATAGGTAATTAGGTGTCAAACGTCTGACGGCACGGCTGGCGCAGTGGCTGAGCGATCGACTGCTGCGCTGCGCGTCGCGGGTTCGATTCCCGCACGGAACAAATATTTGCCTACAGGTAGTTGTTCCGGGTCGGGCTGTTTGTGTATGTGAGTTTAAATGTTTGTAAACGCACCCACGATACAGGAGTAGGACCTAATTTCTAATGCAGGGCAACGTTTAAAAAAAAATTGGATCTGTATTTCCGGAGATAATCTTGTACAAACATAAAAATAAACAACAAACTTTACCTACCTCTTATATATTATTTTAGATATTTATAGAACGTGTACATACGTCATACGTCTCTACGTACGTACATACGTCTCTGTCTGTATCTTCATGTTCAAAAAAAGAGTCGTGATGACGAAAATGATTTCAATGACAGTAAACTTACTATACCCGTAACTTCACTAAAGACTGGTTTCGGCTCGCTGATAATGCTGCGAGAAGTGCTCGTCTAAGGTTTATGTTTGAGGTTGAAACTATTCGGCCAACCCCGTAATAAATACGCTAGAAAACAGTAAAGAAATACATCTACTAAATCTAGAAAAATAAATAACCTCATAACTATAACAAACAGTCACTAAAGACATTAGGGTATTTGTTCACCCTCATATTTGCCGCAGAATAACAGAGAAAAGATGTAGTTTTATCTTGACTAATATTAATTTCACCCTTGAGGAATACTTTTCTCGAAAGGACGTTGGTTACCGAGAAAAATTGGACTACATTACGAACAATAAGGTGCTGACAAGTATTTTAGATGATAGTGTTAGTCTCTTGTGAGTTATAAACATGTTCTAGAAAGTTCTTTGGAAGATGAATCGTTCAGTTGGGAGTTTAAGATAACATACAATGTGTATTATCTCGCGTAAATTGAAAATTGTTTGACTTACAGCCAGTTTGGCCAAATAACATAAACATAACATCACGGCTGTATTCCCCGATGGGTTAGGCTAAACCTATAGTACACCCACCTTTCGCCATTTTTGTTTATGTCTTATTTAGTAGGGGGCGAGCCTATTACTATCAACCGGGCACAAATTCAGACTCCGGGCTGAGAAATTCCAGATGAAAAATATTCCAATGACACTTGGCCCGACCCGGGAATCGAATCAGCAGTAATTGCCTTGCGAGCACAAGACCTACAAGGCCATTACATAAGTTAACTGTTTGTTTAATCTATTGACAACCCGTGGGTCTCACAACAATTTAATTCAAAATTAGTCAAATCATAATAGGTTGAGGACCTTGTTGCCCCTAATAATATACAAGTCAGAAGGATAACACAATTATATTTTAGTCTTGATGCTTTCCCATTACCTAAATAATTTTCCCAATTAGGTACTGGCTTTTTTTATCTACCTTAACCGCCTAGCATTTTAACTAAACGGCGGCCGTTCAACTAACAGCCTGAATGATATTGTTGCGCGCCACAATTAATGCCTGGTACACGGTGACATTAGTTACCACTAGCGCCATCTAGTATCGAGTAGCAGAACTAATAGAGTCACTAGCGTCATCTATTATCGATTGGCTGAACTTACAAGAACTATCGACATCTGGTCAGTCGGGGCCGGTATGTACTCGAACCTTCTAGATGTTTCTACAATAGAAAGTTCTAGAACTATCTGCAGCACTATATAAGGCCGGGGTGGGCCACGACAGAGTCAGAGTTGGATAGCAATACAAGCGAATACATCGAAATCGATCTTCAAGTGCGACTTAAGTGCAATTGTGTTTTATAATTACTGTGTTTGGGTTGTTACTAGTGTTGTTTAATTAAAGTGTAATTTTTGGTAATTTATATCGGCAGTTTTAATTGTCACGAACCTCGGAGCTCGTAACAATATTCAATAATTTATAGTTTAGGTTGGAACTGTAACCAATAACGTACGAGCCGAATTGGTCGCAGTAACTAAGCCAGGGCACCCCGACCAAATGGGTAAGGTTAGAACTGTGATCAACCGCGGGCGAGCTGAGAGAGCGAAGCGAGACGAGCACTTCTTCTAAAGGCCAGGCGATTGACTAAACGGCGTTTAACCAGCTGCCACATGTACATTAGAAAATAATTAATTATCTTCATTTTCTTTAGCTATCATCTACACCAATCATTATTATTAAGTCACACTTCATTCAAAATGTGACTAGGAGAGATCAATATAAATGTTGATGGATGGAGAAGGAGAGGAAGGCCAAAGAAAAGATGGATGGATTATGTGAGGAATGATATGAAGGAAAGGGGAGTGAATGATAACGTGACGGTTGATAGGGGAGAATGGAAGAAGAAAAAGTATTGCGCTGACCCCAAGCAACAAGGACAAGGACAGGAAGATGATGACCACTTCATTCAAAAACATCACGTCTAGAAACAAACAAAAGAAACTCCACAATTTATAGCTTCCACTGAAATAAACCCAGTTTCACATAAATTCTTGAACGCACAAACTCAACTCGCCTCACATTTACAATAATGCATCATGTACACATATTTCCTTTGCCTCCTCACCGTCTCATATCGCAATATCTCTGAGGCATACTTCGTGCACTCAAATATAATATTTGTCTTTGGCATATTTATTTTCCAACTTTATATTGAGGGTGAGCTAGTTTTCTTATAAAATTCGTGTGTTCTGAGAGAAAATAAATGTCGTGAGGTCGGGAGTTTAAAGTGATTTTGATGGCAAAATATTTAAGTAGAGTATAATATTTTATCGGTAGAGCATATTATGTAGACATGAAAATATGAAAACGTTTCGATGAGAGAAGTAATTGTGTTACCTATGTACTTACATTTGTTCCGTGGACATGTTTTAGGAGTCTATTTATTTATTTTAGGATCTCCAACAAAAGATATACACTAAATATTACATTATATAATTAATGGACGACAAAGTATTTGGTAGTTGTACTCCTTCAATTACAGGAGACCACAGCATGCACAATAAAATGAATACCTAACTAACAACAGCTAACAAATTAAATACCTAATTCATAATAAAAGAAAAATTTTGACAGTTGTAGTTTTATCCTAGGCGTCTATATCTATTAGTATAAAGTTTATGTACAGTAGAAACCAAATGACATATCTTTTTATTATTCTGTTACCGATAAATAAAGAATTAGCTGACAGCCACACTTAGTACTTTTTTTTTTTTTTTTGTTAAGTCAAAGTCAAAGATTTATTTGCAGATAAATATGGTTACAGAAGTTCTTACAATGGTAAAATAATAAACAGATTCAATCATAACATAATGACATGCAAATTTATTGGTATAGGTACAATTATATCATTTAGATATAAACTAAGGTGTAAGTCTTTCAGAGCAAATGAATAAATTACTTAATTCTTATAATAACCTAGCATAGTTTTAATTCACAATCTGCCAACTGCCACAAATTGCAGTCACCTGCTAGAGTTAATCACATCAGTCAAAAGGAAGTTATTATTCATTGTTCTCACGTTGGGCCAGCGTGAGGGAAACGACAAGCTAATTATAAAGCCAATTATTTCACCCGGGTGACATTGTTGACCGTAACGTAACCCGCTCTATTTGTTTTGTGTGGGAAGACTGATCCTTGGAACCAAATTCAGCCATCAGAGCCTTGAAGATGAAGTGGCGCGTGCTGGAAAGTTTTAAATATTATCCAAATAAGATATTTTTTTAAATTTTAATCACTGGTTTATCATGTTTAGTGCTGATTTTTCAATCGACCCATAATTTTTATTCGATGAATAAAATTGACGTCTGACAATTTTTGTACGGAAGAACTGTCAAAAATTCAAAATTATTTCTGCGATAAAATTATCTGGGGTTGGAAAAATCAGCTCTTACTGGAATACCTTTTTCAAATAGGTAAGAAATCCTTTATAGTTTGAAATGTAAAACGCAATTATAATAAAATCTTTAAAACCAAGGCCGTAAAGCCATAGTCCTGTTTTTATTTACACATTAGTATTCATGAGAATAAATTAAGTCGGCACCTATTTAACTTTAAAAAGACAAAATTTTTTTTTGGTTAGTTTCTAGTACGAAATTTTCTTTATACCTACTATGCAAACAGTTACAACATTATACGTAGGTATGTTAAGATAAAAGCCTGATTGATATTTTAAATTATCAAGTACTTATACTTTACTTATTTTATTAAAAATATCAAAAATGCAATTCAGCTGTCAGCATATCGCATCGCTAGGGTCGCTACAAGCTTTTTGAGTGTATGCGTGTATGATGTTCTAGGCGTGTGTACGGAGAGAAATTAAACGTTGGTTATAAATTTGGATATTTCTTTTACTCACGAAACGTATTATAATGGATGTACTTATTCAGATTGTAAGCGCGTCTAAAGGTGGCGGTGTTATGGGTGAACTGGCGTCGCCGATCGCTGCACATACGAAATGAATACAAAATGAATGTGTCAGCGTTCCTACAAGCTCATGGAAAAATTATCTACTTTGTCTTTACAAGATTTAGTCTAACTTTTCTCTTAACAAAAAATGGCTTATCGTACGAGTACTTATTTATTAAAGCCAAACTATTTGCATATTACCAACCCTTCATAAATAAATATCCGAAGAAACAAAATTAATAAAATATAGAAATAAAGATGGCCATAACCCAACCCTTCTTCGTAATGATAGTTCTTGTGTTCGGAACTCGACAAGGGACCGCAAGACGATATTAATACGTTTTTTTATCTCCCTTATACCTACGGTAATGTTGCTCTAAAGATCCCAAATGTTTCTCAGATCGTCGTAAAAGAATCTCGGCCAATCAGAAAACAATTTCCTTGGTATGTTATATTTACAGCGCTGGTATAAAAAGCCTGAAATTGTGTGTGAGTTTCAGCGAATTTTTGTTTTTCAACCTACATGGGTGTACTCTATACAGGGTGATATGGAAACTCGACGTATTCCTTGAAAGGCGTTATACTAGGGGTAATTAGCAACTTTAGTCCAGTTAACTAGCTGTGTCGGTTCTTCGATTTTTTGGAAATTTTCTGACATGTTTCCAAAAACAATTAATTATGAGAAAAAACTACTCCACTCCAAACATTAAATTGATACTTTTCTGAAAGTTGAAAAATGAGTGAACATTTAAAAAAAAAAGGTTGCATAACTTACATAATCTCCGAAATAAAAGGTCTTTAATAGCGAAACTTTTATTTTTTAACCAACCAGGTTTGACCCCTAGTTCACTGGACTTAATTTGTAGCTAATAACCTCTAGTATAACCCCTTTCAAGGAATACGTCGAGTTTCCCTGTCACCCTGTATACAACGAGGCAGCTGTATCGAGTCACGAGCACCAATATGTCAACACTTAGCAACTTTCAATTTCGATTTTTACATAAAATAACGAATGCAACGTTGAAATACGACACATTACATAAACCTATGGGTTTGAAAATGCCGTGTTCGTAACAACATAAAATTTCATTAAAAAATATAGGAATATATGGCTTTTGAATAAAGCCTAGTGTATACATACAGTAGACTCGTGACTGTACATATAGTAGATACTACTAGTGCCTCGTTCGTTTAGTGGTCACAAGCATGACTGTTAGGTGCGAGATGCCGATGACGAGTTCGACCCCAAAAGTGTTGTGGCGTTTTTTTCCATTAGGAATTTCTCAGCAATAACCCAGAGTTCAGATTTGGATATGGCTGACCTTGGTGACTTATACATAACATGTGAATGTGATTGTAGTATACTCTGTATACTTATATGTCTTACTCTTGGGGATATGAAAAAAATAAAATTGTTATGTTATATGCACATAAACCTCGTAATATTTACGAGGGTTATGTGCATATAGCATATTATAGCATTTTATTCAATTTAAAAAAGTGTTTTTCATATTTTTCATTGACTACTGACTGCCTCGTTGGTCTAGTGATCGAAAGGGCTACTGTTGAGTGGTGCTGAGCATGAGGTCCTGGGTTCAATTGCCAGGTTAGGCATAGTGTGGTTTGAAATCCAACAACACTATGCCTGACCTGGGAATTTAACTTTGATGGACAAATGTCCGTCAGAGATTCCTCAGTAGTAGCCCGGCGTTTGGACAAGTACTCTGTGGGTGGCTATAGGCTCGCCCCTCTATTGTATGGGACTTTTAAGCGTAACTGGCAAAATGAGGGTGTTCTATATACACCGCTGCCTAACCCGTCTGGCAAGACAGGCGTGATGTTATGTTAAAGAAAAAGAAAGAAAGGAAATACATTTATTTAGCACAGACTAAAAGACATTCAATAGACCAGATACATATATCAGATAGCAACAAATAAACATCAAATAGAAAGTGTAAAATCGGATGTAAGAAATTAGCAGGAAAGTGTGCCTTACGGCTGCACCAAAAAGGCCCAGTTCAGCAAATATGCCACACAACTAGTGCCTGACGCTGGTATGGTTTCTATTACACCTAGAACGCTCTGACATGTAATTTAAGGTAAAGGCTAATGGGGGAATCTTTAATCTAAGTATCTGCTACCGCTTTAAATAGTTTCCTTGAGATGGCACTTTCGATATCCGGTTTTCAGTCAAGCTTGTTCTTAATTACCCCTATAGTTATTATCTTCACCGTGTTTTGAAACGGTAGAGGTAGATATAATTACTTATATGTCGAGAGTCGGTTTTTAATTAACAAATTACGGACAGTTTGAAAGCCAATTTTGCTTTCGGATTTGCACTTTCAGAGATAACCTCAGAAGTAATAAAATTATATACAGGGTGGCAGGGACATCGACGCGCAAACTGTAACCACGGATTCAGCACATAAGTTTGGACCCCATAGCGTCGAAATTCGTCGGTTATTCAAGAAAAATATCGCTGTTCCATACATTTTGGCCGCGTAGGTATTGCACTTTTCTATGAAACAGAAGATTTTTTTTTTGATAAACGATGAAAAATTTCGACGCTATGGGGTCTAAACTCATGTGCTGAATTCATGGTTACAGTTTGCGCGTCGATGTCCCGTATATGACAGAAAGAAGATTGAGAAAATTATTAGATACTTATTCTATTGAAATGGGTTGCGTATATAGACTTAAATTATGAAAGTTCGTCTTCTTCAAATACCAATCATAAAAACATACTTTGTACGAATTGATTTCGAAAACATTTACTTTAAAATTACTGAGCCAATTCTCTTTTTTCAGCGATCGTTGGCGTTAGTAAAACGTCGAAAGAATAGCTTTGACAAATAAAACCAATCGTTTGAAGTCGATTTTCCATCTGTATCGAGATAAAAGGCTGTAGGCGTGTTTGTCATGTTCCGATTGACTAGGCTGTTAGCTGAACATGGATCGGAACACGTCACGCATGTGGACCGTGTTACTGTTTGAATGTTCAATGTTATCCCTACATTATAGTCAACAATGTAAACTAGAGGATACGTTGTTGCGGATCAGAAGTTTAATATGTAAGAAGGTATCATATTATTTGGCCTTTGTAGCACTAGGGGTAAGGCTGACAAACAATAAAATTGTTTCTCACCTAATTCGTTATTACGACATTGTCTTCAATATGAATTCAAAATTATACGGTAATTGGTTGCAAATTTAATGAAATATCGATCGTTAAGAATGTAGGTATCATAAAAAATAGCCATTTCTGGCACTGGAGGCAGGGCTGACATACAATTGTTCGTAACCATTCGTCATTTGTAAGGCGATCAACAATTCAGCGCATCATTGAGTTTCGTCATTTTCTGTTTCCTAGAAATAACGGCAGCTAAATAATAATATCTATTTTACATAAAAGAAAATTCACCGAAAAAAACCTGAATTGATCCTTATTGGTTTCGGTAGCTGGTTTCAAAGAATGCCTGGCTTTTTGTCGGTTGCACTCAACGCTCCCGAAGTACTGAAACAATTTTATTCAGGTCTTCTTTTACTGTTTCGATTAGCCAGTAATTGCCTCTACCTCGCTCTATGTAAAATAAAATACACACCTTTATTTAAACCAACACATTAAAAGCAGATTTTAATACGATTCGAAGAATGAAAGAAGTGAATAAATAAATTAATGTAATTTTCTTCTCCGGTCGTCCATTTTACGTGGAAATATAACAGAATTAAATTAAGTATACTTCATAATTTTCTATAACACCTACATTCTTAGGAGAGAAAAAATCATATCGGCTTCAATAAATAATGGTTGTGCTGGACGGTCTTGCCATAATCAACACTTTTGGGAAATAGGAAAGTAGCTTATTTAATTGTGATATTATATTCACAAATAATCCTAACAATAATATTATTTAGTTCGTGACAAAGTTAATAAAAGACATAAGTCACGTATAAAAGTCGGTACCTTTACATTTTGCGAAATACAAAAGCGATTTTCTTTTAAAGTTTTTATTTATTTATTTATTTATTTATTTTACCATTTATGTACACACATATATAAACAGACAATGAAAAACAGAACAGAAAAAATAGGTACAGAGGTGATGCTTATTTCATAAGAAATCTCTTCCAGCATACAGCTTTATATTGAAACTGTGTAGAATTTCTCAGAACATGATCATATTTGCTTGCAAGCACCTACTAATACCTACGTGGAGAATTTCGCCTACATTTTTACTCGAGAATAAACGTAAACACTTTTGAATTTCGTTAAGCTTACCTACCTATGTATTTTCATATTATGTAATTTCATAACACGAACAAACGGAGCAAAGCCTTTAAATTAAATAATGTTTCCCCACTAAGTATAATTTAGAAACAGCACAAACAGATCTAGTGATAAAAGCCGGTTAACCAATAAAGTTGCCTGCTAACTATTACTTTATATTTGCGTGGAAGTTTGAAACTTGTGCTGGATCCATTTAATGGGCTCAGACATCTAATTGGATGTAGTTCTGACGTTAACCGCCGTAAGTTCGTTATACAAAGTTTTTCTACTATTTTTTTATATCCACTACAATTTCAGTCCCAAAAAGAATTCTAATTGCTTCGATCAAATTATCCGTAATAAGTTTGGTAATGCTGTGTTCTCGTCTTTCGTTTGTTTTTTTTTCGTGGAATTTGTAGTTTGACTCGCGTTAATTTTGAAAGCAGAAAAGTTCTTACCGGCCAGCGTTTATTTACGTTCGCTTGCTTGCCGATATTTGCTCCCGTTGTCAATTTTTGCAGTATAGCTCATGTAGTAATTGTGTAACAGTTGTACTTCATACTTGTGTGTAATTCACAAGTAGGTTCCCGTCATAGAAATAATAAATTAACTTTTTTAAAGAGGAACTCACAGCAAAAGTTGGAAGATGCGTGCACTGCTTATACCAAGGAAATGAGAAAAACTTTTATCAAAAGTTCGTTATAATTATCTTTCAAAATGTATTAATTAATACTTCATGACAACTTCTGAGACACAAGTAAATGTCGCGACAAGCTTTTATATCATATAAATGGTGTAATGTAATAAATTGATGGGTTTGATTCAATATAAAGGTTATTTTTGCTCGGGGACCCGCCACCCAGTGATAGTTTCCGCCACTCCCTCTGTTGCCAGAGAGAGGTCTATGATTGTACAGCTTCGCCTGGTTACGAATGTCGGTTCAGAGCCCGTGTTTAGTAGGGACCCGAACATACATACTTACATACAAACATTGCAAATTAAACTTAACCAATGATATTTCTAGTCCTAGCCAGCATGGTTATAATGACCAGTATGGTCAGTTCAAGCACGGAATAGGAGAAATAAAACCAATACTGGTAATGAAACCTCGTAATTGGAAAGTTGGTCTTTTATGAACATAGAACGTTTGGAAATGATGATAATGATTGTAATCTATTAGTGAGTCTATTGTGCAGAATTGGTAGTGCATTTAACCATTGTGTAAATTTAGAACTCCGATCTGTTTCTTCCGAGATATATGCGTATATTTTCAAAATTCAAAGTCTAGTCTCAATGTCAAAAACTCGTTAAAAATGTAGGTAAATTAGAGGTATTTTTGACAAATTAAAACTGAGATAATGATGATCCTAATCAACGAAACTGGCAAATTAATTAAACTGACGGCTGAGGAAAGACTGACCAGTGATACGCGGACAAATAGGTCGGTGGTGAATGGTGGTTTCTTTATAAAAGCCAATTTCTCAGAAAGTTCGCGGAGAAATTATTTTGGAATGGGCAACTAACTTCAACTATCTTCCTGACTAACCGACTCCTTGACAATTCAAAATTGCCTGTAATTGATTTAATTGAAATGTTCATGTTTTGTTTCTAACAACGCAAGTTGACTTAAAAAACTAAACGCAATGTTATTTAATAAAATTTGCTTTAACGCTCTAGTCATTATTAATGGTGAGTAGCCGAAGCCATTCAAAAATATTTACCAAACGTTTCATTTATTAAAACATAGTTAGGTACTTACCAATAATAATGAATTCATTTCGATTGGACGCTAACAGAACGAGCTATGAATTAATTTCGCTTAATGATTTTAAGCTAACAATGGCGCCGATTCCCTTATTGACAAACTAAACTAAATTTAAGTTCAGTGCAAATTTTCTTTCTATTTCATTAAGAAAAGGACAAATAAATGTTAGTTTAGTCCTGTCAAATTAGTCATCGCCTGACGTAAATTGACGTGTTTTTAGTAGCCATGTTTTTAATCACGTCTAAACTGTCTATGGAGTATCTTAATTTGACAGGATCAAACTAATATTTACCTTCTGTCCTTTTCTTAATGAAACAGAAATAAAAAGATGCACTGTACTTAAATTTAGTTTAGTTTGTGAACAAGGTAATCGGCGCCAATGGCTATCACGCTGCCACCTCATGTAATTAACACATGGCGTTATAATTTGACAGTTAATACTACACACATCAACACCGTCTAGGGATATTTTGTATAAAGTTCTTTAACTCAAAAAATACTGGCCAGTTTTAAATTCTTTTGAAGAAAGCTTATTTTATAAACCTTTTTGAACGATTCTAAATTTGAATTTGAAAAAATAAATTAAAAACTAAAGATTTACGCGGCATAATGGTAGCGAAGTCCGAAGGCTTCATTTACCTACAGTAGTTTTTGGCTATTTTTTTGTGTCAAATTTAAGTTTTATAACAAGTTATCGGTTAATTTCGAATTAATGTTATTGTGTGCATCATGCAGCGGCGCCATTTAACGAGAGAGGAAATGTTAAGGGCAGTAGGCATGCTCCAAGCTGGGGCTACTCAACGGAGTATTGCTGAGGAGATTGGAACAAGACAAATTGTGATATCAAGGTTATGGTCACGTTATCGTGCTACTGGTGATGTGGCTGAAAGACACCTGGGCGGGAAGCGCATAACCACTCAACGACAAGACCGATTTTTGCAAGTTGCCGCGAGAAGACAACCAAATGTTACGGCCATGCAGTTGGTTCAGAGGCTCCAGTCAGAGCACCAGTTGCTTGTCAGTGATCAAACTGTAAGGAGAAGACTGCATGAAGCTAACCTTCATGCGCGCAGACCGCTTCGTACTCCAGCACTACGCCGAGGAAATCGTGGACGACGACTAGAGTGGGCTCGTGAACATTTGCTCTGGGAAGATAACCAGTGGTCTGTAGTGCTGTTTACCGATGAGTCCCGGTTCGGTTTCCATCCCGATACACGTAGAGTACGTGTTTGGCGAGTTCCTGGTCGTAAGAGCCGTCTGCAACATCCTCAGGAAGTCAATTCATACCACGGCGGGACAATTATGGTTTGGGCGGGAATTCGTGTTGGTGGAAGAACAGACCTCGTTTGGATCAGAAACACCATGACGGCTGAAAAATACCGTAACGAGGTGCTAGTATCAATAATCTACCCCCATCGACTACAAATGGGCCAAGAATTCACGCTCATGCACGATAACGCCCGTCCGCACACAGCGAGAGTGGTGACGAGCTGGTTGCAGGAGCACGACGTATTGGTCTTAGGCTGGCCCGCTCAATCGCCTGACCTAAAACCCCATAAAACACGCGTGGGACATGCTCCAAAGAAGGGCTTTGAGGAATTTCCCTGCAAACATTGCGACGGAAGAGCAACTTTTTTTGCATCTTAACCGGACCTGGGACAATATACCGCAGCAAGACTTGGATAACTTAATCCACAGCATGAAAAACCGTTGCAGGACCGTTATTAACGTCATGGGGTGTTTTACTGACTACTGATTTTTCACATAACTGTTAAAAACAGATGATCCTTATTTTTCACTTTTTCTTGAGAAACACATTCATTGTTAGTTTTACCATTATTTCACGTTTTTTCTTTATTTGAATAAAAATTTGATTACGCAAAAAAAATTGTTTTCTTTTATTCTGGAGTATAGTCTGCTAAATGGGCCTTATAAAAATATATGCATGCTGTATGTTATTTTTAATAAATTTTGAGTAAATTGAGTAAATCCAAAATATCCCTAGACAGTGTTGATGTGTGTATTAAGATTTCATTTTAAAATAATAATATTTGTTTTCTAAACTGAAGGTACAACCGACCATGCACGGTAGCCTTAAAACAGCCTGAGGCTGCTTTTTCACCTGAGATGTGCTATGCTACGGTGCTATGGATGCGTTCTATATCCACTAATCATATTCATTGGTTCACATAGCATCAGGGGCGTAGCTACCGCTGTATCAGCCGTATATACGATACGGGGCCCCTGAGTTACAGGGCCCCCCACGTGACGTGTATAAGCAAAAGTTTTTAAAATAATATCCACAACCTAAAATTCTTGTTGATACTGATATTTATTTCTGTAAATTGGTTCAAAAATATGTTTAAAAAGGGGGTGAATACCGAGATGACGACAAATAGAGAAGCAAGGAAGAAAACTGTGACTGCCTCATTGCTCTAGTGGTCGCAATCGCTACTGCTGAGCATGAGGTCCTAGGTTCGATGCCCGGGTCGGGCAAAGTGTTATTGAATCTCGGCTTCCAATCTAACCGGATGCAGCTGAATGCCAGTCTTTTACCTCCGAAGCGACTGGCTATCTGACCGCCACAACCCAGTTACTGGGTAATACGATGTCCCTTGGTAATAATACTTTCGGGTATCAGATTTTCGGTCTTCTGACGAACCCGTAAGGACTGTCAAAGATCTACGAATGACAGCTGGGACCATCGGCTTTACGTGCTTTCCGAGGCACGGAGGGGCCTCGGTATGTTAAGATGGTTGCCCATCCACGGACCTACCGCGGAATGCGTAGCTTAACCTTTAATCGAGTCGTGCGGCTGTTATTACATAGCCACGAGCCCCTTACCTTCTAAGTCAGTATGGTATATTCTTTATTTTGTAAAAACAATACCCTCTGTACCTTCACAGTTGGGTAAAAAGGGCCCCCTAAAAAATTTGATACAGGGCCCCATTAGGATGAGCTACGCCACTGCATAGCATAGCACTGGTGGAAACGGGTTCAACTAAGCTATGTTTTTATACGGAAGGATGCAGGCTATGGATGGGAGTAATGGATGAGCGAGTGGTGTGTGCAGAGCAGATAACTCGCCGTGCCTTCCCTACTATCGATGCATCGTATAGCTCGAGTTGAGCATCTTCCTCGCATAGCTTACTCGCTCCGCGACACAGCTTAGTATTAGTGGAAACGGTCGCACAGTTTCGTAGCCTAGCTTTCACATCCTCGCAACATAGCTGCATAGCACACCTCTGGTGGAAAAGCAGCCTGAAGCTTTGGTTTCGTACAAAAGCGGTTCAGTCATATTATAACGGACGTCATGAAATTCTGTCAGTTTCACCAGTATTATTTTAACATTAAGGGCGGGTTGTTTAACGTCCATTTGACGCACGCGTATACGTCAAAAATAGCGCTAACTATCATCAAACCAAAAAAGCGTTGATTCAAACAATTACAAAATTATGGCCTTGCCGTACGTCAAATAATAACAAGTACGTAATCATTATTATTTGACGTACGTATGTTTCGTTAACCAACCGTTTGAAACAACTGATCCTTTTTTTTTTTTTTTTTTCAGGATGGGAAATCATCAAATGACCCCTCCCGCTCTGGGTGGAGCAGAAGGGAGTGTCAACAACTGACCCTTTTGTGTCAAAATACGCTCTGTATTTGGACATAACGGCTGCATGTCATGGTCACCGCTCTTCTAGAAAACCTTAGCTGTAGGCCCTGATCCACAACGCTACTCAAAAGTAACGTGTTACAAATTCAAATCACTAATGTGTACTTTTGTGTAGCAACCTGGATGAAGGAAAAATCACTAATGTGTACTTTTGAGTAGCAACCTGGATGAAGGACAAATCACTAATGTGTACTTTTGTGTAGCAACCTGGATGAAGGTCCTAAAAGGTTGTTTTTTGTGTCGGATCATCCTACTTCCTACTAATCCTACTTCTTACTAATCCTAATAATATTGTCGCGCCACAATGAATGCCTGATGCATGGTGACATTAGTTACCACTAGCGCCATCTAGTTTCTAGTAGCAGAACTAATAGAGTCACTAGCGTCATCTATTATCGATTGGCTGAACACTCCCCCTTCCCCTCGGACAGCCATTGAGCACGGACGTGTTTACCCAAATAGTCTATTTAATTAAATCAATATTTAAATTTTAATATAAAAATTTAAATAAATCGTCAAGTTTAATTCTCGAAAAGTACCAGGCGCGCAAAGTGTTGCAAGAGATCGAGTCCTGCGGCGAGCGAAGCGAGACAGCAAGTTGGTGTCCACGCTACCCGTACCTGTCGACTGCGCGTGAGTCATTACCACCTGACTCCGCCCTCTACACTGACTACAAGCAATTACAAGCGCCTAACAAATTACACCAAGCAATGTGTGTCTTCGCGTCAATCCCTTGTCAACTCCAGACGTAAGGTGCATATTTTATCTTTTCAAAATGATGAACCGGACGGTCCGGACGCCACCTAAACCTGACAGGGAACCTCTTCTTCACCACAGTTCAGAGCCCAATTTGGCATCACCAGTTTTGGAACAAACGTTGGACAGAATCACTTTACGACAAAAACGTAAACATGATTCTGAACAATTAATCGAGATGAAATCTCTCCGGGAAGACATTATGTCATCACTTGATACCTTGAGAAAGGATCAACATGAGAAATTTACTGTAATGCAATGTAATTTCGACCAAATAAAGGTTCAAAATACGGAATTGAAAAAAAACAGTTGAGTTTTTGAGTGGTAAATATGACGATCTCATGACTAAATTGGCTCTTTTAGAAAATGAAAAGAGGAGCACATTGGAGTATGTAGGATATTTAGAGGAAAAAGTTGAGATCATGGAACGAAATTCAAAATCATCAAGCCTAGAAATTCGCAATGTACCTAAAAAACCTAATGAATCTAAGGCTGACCTAATAGATATTGTAAAAAATCTGGGAACCGCTGTGAGCACCGAAATACAAACAGGTGAACTCAGAGATGTTTATCGTCTTACTAGTAACAGAAAACCCCAAACAGATGGGCCTATTACCGTCGAATTTACGTCAACCATAATCAAGGACAAACTTCTAACTAACATAAAAAACTACAATCGCGACCACAAGTCCAACCGGCTTAACAGTTCACACATTAAAATACCGGGAAACAGTCCCGTATTCATCTCTGAGAGTCTTACCACTAAAGCCAGGAAGCTGTTCTATCGAGCAAGAGAGTTTACGAAGCTAAATGACTATGCGTACCACTGGACATCACATGGCAAAGTCTACATAAAAAAGAAAGAGGGAGCGCCGGCAAAGAGAATAACACAGGAATCCGACTTTGAAGGTCTGAATCAACAAGAAAAATGACTAGATACACTTATTACCACCCTACAACGCGACCTACCTAACACTGATCCTTCGTCTGAAAATTGCATGCCATGTTAACTTTTTTGTATTTAACATAGTTTTAAGTTTTTTTCTTCTGTTTTTTATATTTTTGTACGTGTATGCCAACACACTAAAACCAAAGTACATTAGAACCCTATTTTCACTATACACGCGATCACTACACACAACAACAATCAACAAACACAATACATTTAATACATTATATCAGTTTATACTATATACATTCACAGTTATCTCACGGTATCTTCTACATCACATTCACATATACAGCACTAGCTCTTACCCGTGGTTCCGCCCGTGTGGAACCGACATAAACGGTAGCCCATGTGTTGTTCCAGGTTGTAGTCTGTCTGTGCACCAAGTATCTTTCAAATCCGTCCAGCCGTTTTTGCGTGAAAGAGTAGCAACCATCCATCCATCCATTCATCCACTCATCCTCACAAGCTTTCTCACTTGCAGTATTAAAAAGATTACTACGCGGTACCATACATGCTTGTTTACTTTGTGTCTATTTAAAGCCGTTGTTGGTATCGTAGTTGAATTATGTACAGAAAACCTTATGACCCCTCTGTCTGGTACACCCATAAAAAAACAATTTAACAGTGGATAGCGTGTCAGAAATTATTAACAATATAGATCAGCTCTCAGTCTCTAGCACACTTAATTGTGACCCCGAAGAATGCACTAGCTATGTCATTAACCCCTCCAAGCAATTAAAAATAATTACCCAGAACATTCGCTCTATTCATGCAAACTTCGACTCATTCTTAACCCTCCTCCACAGAATAAACCATTACTGCGAAATACTAGTACTGACTGAGTGCTGGCTGAAACGTTATAATGATTCAATCCCAACTATCGATAACTACTCTTATTATCAGACAAAAAAACACTTAAACCAGAACGATGGTGTAGTCCTTTATGTTAAAAATATAGAAAATTACACAGTTGAAGAACCTGACTTCTCAGATGCCAGTTGTCTAGTGCTAAAAATCGGCACAGATAAGGTTATAATATGTATCTATAGATCTCCGTCTTTAGAGACGTAAGTAACTTCCTACAATCCCTAAACGCTCTTTTAACAAGCCTGACTACATATAAAAATATAGCTATAGTTGGTGACATTAACCTTGACATCGCATGTACTATATCTTCAAACCAAACCTCGGACTACCTCGATCTCATAGCTTCTCATGGCCTGCTACCTGCTCACTCACTTCCCACTCGAGAGAATGCCTGTCTTGACCACATCATGCTAAAATCTAACTTGACTGCATACACCATAGTATTACACGCCTCCGTCACCGACCATAACCCTGTAATGCTGTGCCTTAAGCTAAAACGATATGTCAATCCACGGGCATGCGCCATTTTGAAGACTAATTACGAATCTCTTGATAGTGAGATAAAGACTACAAATTTCCAACCAGTTTACGAATATACCGACGCTAATGAAGCGACGAAAAGTTTAGTTACCACTCTAGCTAGACTCATAAATACTCACACTTCTATAATCAAGATACCAAATAAAAAACGCTTACTCAAACCATGGATGACCGTTGGTATGCTCCGCTGTATGCGTAATAAAGATGCAATGCACAAAAAACTCAGGCAATCTCCGAACAATGTTATTTTAAGTATTACATATAAAAGATATAGGAACTACTGCACAAAAATCTTAAAAAAACTAAAAAGAGATTATGACAAGAGAGAATTGAGTGAGGCTTCAAAAGACAGTAAAAAGATTTGGAAGGTGATAAAGAGAGTAACTAATACAGACAAGCCAAACATACCCAACACTGATTTATTGAGTTCTTCTACTTCACCTCAGCTCTCGGTTGACAAAGTAAACAAGTTTTTTGCCAACATCGGCATGGAACTTGCTGATAACTTTTCCTGTCCACCTGGTGGTCATAAAATTCCACCAGAAATTACCTCCACATTTTCACCTTTACAATCATTCGTCATGTTAGACACCGATGAGGTGGAGGTTGGGGAGGTACTAATGTCACTTAAATCAGATTCTGCTATAGGCTGGGACAATATTCCAACAAAGTTTTTGAAACGCTATTCATTGACACTGGTCCCCATACTCACACATATTTTTAATCTCTGTTTCCATACCGGCACTTTCCCCTTGTACTTCAAGAAGGCCATCATTCACCCAATCCACAAAAGTGGGAGCAAAAAGCTTGAAAATAATTATCGTCCCATTGCAGTTTTACCTTCCATTTCTAAAGTTCTAGAACGCCTAATCAACAAAAGACTTGTGACTTACATGGAGGATAAAAAGCTTCTTTCTCCCAACCAATTCGGCTTTAGACGCAATAAATCCACCAACAGTGCTGTAATCGACCTAATCGACCATGTTACAAAAAATATTGACAAGGAAAAGAAAGTATTGTCAATTTTTTTGGACCTAAAAAAGGCATTCGATACGGTTTCGATTTCTGACTTATTAATAAAGCTGGAGGAACTCGGGATTCGTGACCAAACATTTAATATCTTTAGGGACTACCTTCAAGACCGAACTCAGTGTGTAAAAATACAAAATTACCTCAGTAGAGAGGAACCAGTGACATTCGGCGTTCCCCAAGGCAGCGTGATTGGCCCAACCCTATTTCTAATTTACGTTAACCAACTATGTAATCTGAGTTTGGAAAATGGAAGAATCGTGGCGTTTGCTGATGACACCGTCCTTACCTTCTCTGGCGACACTTGGGATGACACCTTCGATTCTGCACAAAAAGGACTAAATAGTGTTCTACAATGGCTCAAAAGACACATTCTCACTATCAATACCGACAAAACTAAAATTCTTACGTACAGCTTACGAAACTCTACTCAACCTCCAAATTCATACTCTTTAGTAGCGCACTCA
Organism: Apamea epomidion; assembly: GCA_947507525.1. Classification (NCBI taxonomy): domain Eukaryota; kingdom Metazoa; phylum Arthropoda; class Insecta; order Lepidoptera; family Noctuidae; genus Apamea; species Apamea epomidion. The sequence goes on from OX382232.1 coordinate 10,304,706, forward strand.
TGTTTACTGTCTGGCACTGCGACATGTACATGTCCAATATTAGAACGCTGTCGAACCATCAAATATCTCGGTGTGTCTCTTGATGATGGCCTGAGCTTTGCACCTCATATAGAGTTACTGACAAAGAGAATCAGAAAGCTTATGTTTGTCTTTAGTAGTCTTCGCCACATCGCAGAACCTCAAACTATTAGTAGTACATATTTTGCTCTTTGTCAGTCTCTCCTAACATACTGTATATGCGCTTGGGGTGGTGCACCCAAAACGGTACTTTTGAAGTCAGAACGAGCTCAGAGAGTCGTGCTAAAAATTAGTACCTTCCGGTCCATCCTATTCCCAACTGAAGAACTATATAGGAACTGTAAAGTCCTTACAGTCCGACAGTTATTTGTACTACACATTCTGCTACGTCAGCATCAAAGAACCTCCTATAAAAAAATCACCACAAGACGCAAAGACAAGGTATGTCAACCCTTTCGCTGTAAATACTCTCTTACAAGAAGATTTCCCTGTTTCAAAGGTCCTTTTTTTTTTTTTTTCTTGGTGGGAAATCATCAAATGACTCCTCCCGCTCTGGGCGGAGCAGAAGGGAGTGTCAGACTTTTACTGACTAAAACCCACCCGTGTTCCTTCAGTTGCCTGTGCCAGGGGCCACGGTATCTCTTTCGAACAACCCGCAGCCCCGGCAGCATCGGCCCTAACGGACCCCGTCAGTTCGTGCTGACAGCTCTTTGAGGCGCGCGTGGAACACAACGCGCCGTCGACCCGGGCCTGGTCCTTACCGGGCGGCGAGCTGCCCATAGCTCGCCGCCCGCAAGCCCGCGCCTACGGTGGCCGGGAGTCGGCTGTTGACTCCCGTCCAGGGCGTCTCCTGCGGCGGCTAGGAGCGCGAGGGTGCAGCGATTGCCTCTCCCTCGCACGCTCCGCCTCCTCCTTCGCGAGCATAACTGCTTCGCAGAAGGAGGTGACGGCCTCCCATTCACTCTCGCTCCGGACCATGGCCTGTATGAGGGCCGGACGCGAGAGGTCGCCGTCGCCGATCGCTGCCAAGAGGACACGGCGGGGTCCCGCCCAAGCCGGGCAGACCTCCACCGTATGCTCAACCGTGTCCTCCGGGCGATCCCCACAGTGGTGACACCCTGGCGTTTCCTCCCGCTTTATCCTGAACAGGAACCTCCCGAAACAACCGTGTCCGGTGAGGACCTGCGTCAGGCGGAAGGTGAGGGCGCCGTGGCGCCTCTCTAGCCACTCCTCAAAGAGGGGACTTATCGCCGCAATTGTGGCGTGCCCAGCGCTGGGTTGCGACAATCGCACTCTCCATGCCGCTATGAGATCCCGCCGGAGCTCTGTCCGCTGTGCCGTGATTTCTCGCGGCAGCGGAGCAACGCCCCGGCGTTTTGCCTCCTCTCGCCACTCCCATATGTGGGCGAGGACTTTGGCCTCCAGATCCCACGGCGGCAATCCGGCAAGGAGGCTCGCCGCCTCAGCGGAGACCGTGCGGTATCCTTGAATGAGCCGGACAGCCATGACCCTTTGGGACGCGATTAACCGGCGGGCTGGTCGCCGCCTCAAAGATCGCGCCCATATCGGTGCCCCGTAAAGGGCCATGGCCCGCACGACCCCCGCATAGAGCCTCCGGCAGGAGGCGTTTGGTCCCCCTAGATTGGGAAGGAGCCGCCTCAAGGCAGCCCCGGCCCGCTCCAGTCTGGGAGCCAAACGTCGGAAGTGCTCCACGAAATTCCACCGGCTGTCGAGGACGAGTCCCAGGTACTTCATCGTCAGCTCGACGCCGATGTGAACCCCTCCCGCCGTTATTTGTGAACCCGACGGTGGCGCGTCCCGAGGACCATGAAAACACATGGCCTCAGATTTGTGCAATGCCGTTTCCAAGGTCCTCATCTCTACAATAGTCTTAACAAAATACTGAACATTTACTCACTCCCTATAGTGGCATTTAAAAAGAAACTAAATAATTGGCTACAAACACTTAATTACAACACCACAGAAAGCTTATTGTTGACTCAATACCACTCCCGTTAAACCCCATTCTGTCCTCATTTGCTCATCGCTCGCTACCACTACCCACAAATATAGGAATAACACATACACCCACACCCACACACAAACACACCCTCATACACACATACCCTCACACACACACACACATACACACACATAGACACACCACCACACACCCCTACACACACTACACTAGTCCACTCATATAATTTTTCGTTTTGTTTTATTTCCTTTCCTAAATAGTTTATTTGTCCGTTTACCTATGCCATATACTGAACCAGTTGTATAATTACAAAACGGCATGTTTGTACCTAAATGCGATAAAGAAACATCCAATAAAGGGTCGGGCCCAGCATCTTTAACACAAGTTGTCTTGGCAACTTAGCAAGGGTGCTGGTATCGCCACACTATTGTATAATCTACTCTAAACTGTATGTACTACCATGTATTTAATGTAAAATGTAAAACTTGATGCAAATAAATTATTATTATTATTATTATTATTAACTTACTAGAACTATCGACATCTGGTCAGTCGGGGCCGGTATGTACTCGAACATTCTAGATGTTTCTAAAATAGAAGGTTCTGGAATTATCTGCGGCACTATATAAGGCCGGGACTAGCCGCGACCAATCAGACTTGGTTCTGCGATAGAAGCGAATACATCGAAAGCGATCTTCAAGTGCGACTTAATAGCGATTGTGTTTTATAATTAGTGTGTTTGAGTTGTTATTAGAGTTGTTTAATTAAAGTGTAACTTTTGGTAATTTTTATCGGCAGTTTTTATTGTCACGAACCCGAAGCTCGTAACAATTGGTGTCAGAAGCAAGGATTAAAATCATGCCGATTTTACCTAAAGACGACACGGAGGGTATCCGTACCCGGAATCAACGTCAACAGGAGACGGACCAGAGACGTTTTGGTGGAGCTATGCCGCAGAGGTCGGAGGGCCAGCTACCAACCACGGAGGCCGAAACGTCCGCAGCAGTTCCAGCATAAGCAGCACCAAACTTTGCTGCCCTGATGATGATGCTGCAGGAGCAGTCCCGCCGACAGGAGGAACAGGCCCACCGACAGGAGGAACAGGCTCGTCGGTTGGAAGAACAGCTCCAGCGGGACAAGGAGGAACAGGCTCGCCGACAGGAGGAACAGGCTCGTCGGTTGGAAGAACAGCTCCAGCGGGACAAGGAGGAACAGGCCCGTCGGTTGGAAGAACAGCTGCTGCGTGACAGAGAGGAACAGGCCCACCGACAGGAGAAACAGGGCCGCCGACAGGAGGAACAGGCTCGCCGACAGGAGGAACAGGCTCGCCGACAGGAGAAACAGGCTCGTCGGTTGGAAGAACAGCTCCAACGTGATAAGGAGGAGCAAACGCGCCGCCAGGAAGAGCAGATGCTCCTTATGAAGGACCTTCACGCTACCTTCGGGAAAGACATGAAGGAGGTGAAGGATAAGGTTGATCAACATGACAACCGCCTGTCGGAAGCTGAAATCCGGATCGACCAAGTGTATAATCGGGTTGACAACGTGGTGGCTGACGAAAAGAAAACCGTGATGGCTGATGTAAAGAAAACGCTGGATTACCTTAAACTTGGGGATGGAATCGCAGCTCCCGTAGCTACAACACCTTCGCTACGTGGATTCAAAGTGCCACCGTTCGACGGAACTTCTTCGTGGTCGGCCTACAAAATCCAGTTTGAGGCTGTCATGAAGGCGAACGCTTGGAATAAAAGTCAGGCCATGACTGCCCTCACCCTAGGCCTGCGCGACCAGGCCTTAACTGTTCTGGAAGCTCTCGGTAAGGAAGTGACTTACGAGCAGCTCCTTGAGGCATTGGAGGCTCGGTATGGCGACGCTCACCTGGAACACGTGTTTCGTGCGCAGCTCAAGGATCGCGTGCAACGCAGTAATGAAAACCTGCAGCAGTGGGCCCTTGAAGTGGAGAAGCTGGTGCGTAAAGCTTACCAGTCCGTACCTGCGCTTATTGATGGGAACCTGGTGGAGGCATTCATCGACGGCATCCGCGACCTTGAAGTTAGAGCTGCTGTGAGGCTCGGGCACCACGGGACGCTGAAGGACGCCTTGGCCCATGCACTGGAGGTGGAAGCCGCACGACAGGATTATCGTTCCGATCGCGTCAGGGAGGTTGCAGTGGCTACAGTTCGCGACTGCAATAAAGGATACAGCCCTAGGTGCTACGGCTGTGGGGAAAGGGGCCACCTTCGATCCAGTTGCCCCAAGCGAACTGCAGGAAGGGTAGACAATGACCTTCCATGGAAAGTGGGACGAACTTTGGTCAGAGCCACCGACATCTCAGGGGTACGTGTGCCGAACCTTTGTGATCAGGAACAGATTATGGAAAAAGGCACACTAGTTGGTACTAGGCAAGAAAGTAAAGAAGTCGTTCCTGTAAGGATGCTCAAGACAGACCTCAGCAACGAGTGGAAGGTAAGCCTACAACGTGCACAACAGGAAGATTCGGACATCAAGCCGATTCTCGAGTGGATGAAGGCCAGAGCTCCTAAGCCCAGGTGGAGCGACGCCGACGTCTCAGCAATGAGTTCGATCACAAAAAGCTATTGGGCCCAATGGGACAGCTTGGTGATTCAGGATGGAGTCCTGTGCCGTAAATGGGAAAATGCTCGGGGAGACAGCTGTCATTTGCAAATGGTTGTCCCTAAAGCTCAAGTACCAGATGTTCTACAGCTGTACCATAATGGTTGTTCAGGAGGTCATCTGGGAGTAAAACGGACTCTACTGAAGATACGAGAACGGTTTTACTGAGACCACTGTCGGGACGATGTCGAGGACTGGTGTCGCAAATGTACAAGTTGTGCAGCTGTAAAGGGACCTCAGACTCGTAGTAGAGGTGCATTGAAATTGTCCAATGTTGGCGCACCATGGGAGAGGATAGCCCTTGACGTTGCGGGGCCGTTTCCGGAAAGTGAAAGTGGTAACAAGTATTTCATGGTTGTGATGGATTACTTCACTAAGTGGCCGGAAGTCTTCGCCATTCCAAATCAAGAAGCTTCGACAGTTGCAGATAAATTAGTTTATGAAGTCTTCTGTCGGTTTGGAGTACCTTTAGAGATTCACAGTGATCAAGGAAGGAATTTTGAGTCCCAAATATTCCAGGAAACTTGTCGAATTCTGGGTACTCATAAAACAAGAACAACTTCTTACCACCCACAATCGGATGGAATGGTGGAACGATTTAATCAGACACTGGAGCGGTACCTAGCAAAAGTTGTGGAAAATCGGCAACGAGATTGGGACAAGCACATACAACCGTTTTTGTTGTCATATCGAAGCGCTGTTCACGAAAGTACATCGGTGACACTAGCTTTCGCAAACTTTGGAAGAGAATTACGGCTGCCTGCAGACTTGATCACCGGAATACCACCTGATGCCCCACGCAGTATAACCGATTATGCGAATAATTTGCGGAACAAAATGAATGACATTTATGAGCACGTCAGACAATCGGGCCAGCAAATGTCTGAAAAGATGAAAACCCGTTATGACCGCAAAATGAACAGTAAAGGGTTCGACGAAGGTTCGCTAGTATGGTTGCACAATCCAGTCCGCAGCAAGGGGAAATCTCCTAAGCTTCAAGCTAAATGGGATGGACCGTACCGGATTGTGACAAAGATCAATGACATAACCTACCGGATACAGAAAGGTGCAAGAGGTACTACTAAGATCGTCCATGTGGATCGATTGGCGCGTTATTATGGAGCCGATAATGCTCGGGACGAGCATGTCTTAGGAGGGGGCAGTGTTGCGCGCCACAATTAATGCCTGATGCATGGTGACATTAGTTACCACTAGCGCCATCTAGTTTCTAGTAGCAGAACTAATAGAGTCACTAGCGTCATCTATTATCGATTGGCTGAACTTACAAGAACTATCGACATCTGGTCAGTCGGGGCCGGTATGTACTCGAACATTCTAGATGTTTCTACAATAGAAGGTTCTGGAATTATCTGCGGCACTATATAAGGCCGGGACTAGCCGCGACCAATCAGACTTGGTTCTGCGATAGAAGCGAATACATCAAAAGCGATCTTCAAGTGCGACTTAATAGCGATTGTGTTTTATAATTAGTGTGTTTGAGTTGTTATTAGAGTTGTTTAATTAAAGTGTAACTTTTGGTAATTTTTATCGGCAGTTTTTATTGTCACGAACCCGAAGCTCGTAACAATATTATAAACGTGAAAGTTTGTGAGGATCCATTTTGTGGTAATTGATCATGTTTGTTACTCTTTCACGCAAAAACTACTAAACGGATTTGGATAAAATTTGGCACACAGATAGTTTATAACCAGGATGTTCACATAGAATACTTTTTATCCTGGTATTAACAGAAAACCTATGAAGGTGAAACCGCTGCTAGTTCATCATAAAATAAGTGGGGTCTTTTTTCTGAGAAGAGCTTTAATGTTAAGTAAAATTGAGTGGAACACCGCAAAATATTTATAATTATTACTACGAAGTCTATTTGACGCAACAATAGATTTCAACAGAAAATTAATCCAATACCTATTCATATGTAATAATATGCATTCAGTTACTTGTTATTTCCAAGTTACAACACGAAAAGGAGATACATTCATATAATTCCACATTTCATATTGCAAACTACACAAAATAATAATGTGGATAGTTTGTATCTGTGTGTTTAGAGTATATATATGTCGGAGAAGGTATGTCTGTCTCTCGTTAACATCAGGCATATTTTAATTACTGTGGGCGTACTATGGGTAGTGTTGGTTATGGCGCAATAGCGCAACGGTTTGCAGTTCAAATCAGATTATAATTTACGAACAAGTTAGTCACACTAGAGAATTACATACTGTAGGTACACAACTCAACGATACGGAACGCGAGACAGTTTCTAAGCACATGTTGTTCGTACGATGTCCAATGTTTCGATGATCCCGAGATTTTTTTCCGATTCGAGAGATCGCGTCGCCCCCGTAAGGGGGCGAGGCGAGCGGTACACAGCGCCGCTTTCTTCACGACACTTCGGGTGTCTGTCCCCACCAGGTGAGATCCCCAGTTACCTGGGGGAGGCCCGGCTGGGGACGACCAGCGACAGAGGTGCCGACTCGACGCTCCTACAGAATATGATCCCTAGAGCTCTGCTCACACCGCTCTTGTAGCTGTAGCTCTCGTCCCACCACGAACTCAGGCTAGACTCTGTCGAGAGCCACGAGATGGCGCTGGCGTTCCGAATAAACGAATATGTAACTCCGATATATATTTCAAGTGTAAATGGTGTAGCACTTTCTGCAGTGAATAAAATAATAGCTAAGTAATTATATTCCGAACAGTTCTCGGTAGTGGGTAGAATTGCAAATGTTAAAGGTAATGTACATTCCGGAAAATTGATTATTATGCAAATTGGCACTGTACATGTTATAGTCATAATAAGAAACGACTTTGTGATTTGTTTATGCGGTAAATTTAAGCTGTCAATTTGGTTAACAATTTCTCTGACTTTGTCTTCGGTTGGGAATAAATCTGGTCTGGATTAATATCTGGTAGTATTGGTAGATCAGCATTATTTCGGCTTTATCAACCCAGAATTTGAATTAAAATAGTGTAGACATGTGAAAGGACCCGTTTGGCAAATCCCGAGAAATCTGTTCGAGAAATCCCGGGCTAAAAACCTAAATAATGAAATGTTTTTAAACGACTGTATCTTAAAGTCGGGGAAATTAATTGTTTAGCAAATTGACTCATTGTCATTGGTAAGTATCAGGTAAAATGTTGATTAAAATATGAGTCACGACCGTAACAAATATAACTTTACAGAATAATATTCATTAGAATCGGCAATGCTACTCCTTGCGTTAGAATTAGCCTCAAATATCCTGACTTCATAAAATAGTTCTTCAATAGGGTAAAATAAACTAAGTGAGTTGTACTGAAGATTTAAATTATTATAATTCTATACTTAAATAAATATTTGTACCGGCCGCGAATCATGTTTAGATCAACAACCTGTAAATTGCAAAAAACGTCAGAAATTTTAATTTCACAGGCTACTCTGACGCTTTCGCCTTAAGAATAATAACAACATGCCATATCCAACATTTCCTAAATCCTGAAACATGAAACCGTTTGAAAACACGTGTCACAAACACAAGAATCATAATCTAATCCGTTGGGTACATTCCCCGCGGCACAATTTGGGTAAGTGCAACGATGTCACAGATATAACAGGGCAAAGAGCGAAACTAATGCAATTTCCTTCATTTCGTCGTTTGATATTGTTTTGTTGCCATTAATGTTATTATTTCGTGTGCTTCAAATTGATGTTGAAGGATTCTTGAAATTTGTTGCTGTGGATCTTAATTCTTATGGGAACGCGATGTTACAACATTATTCAATATGACTTATCCTTATTTACTATACTATGGGCGGGTTGTTTCACGTCCACTTGACGCATGCGTATATTTAAAAAATGGCGCTAACTATCGTCAAACTAAAAAAAGCGTTGTTTCAAATTATAATTACAAAATTATGCCCTTGCCGTACAACAAATAACGAGTATGTAATCGTTATTATTTGACGTACATATGTTACGTTAACCAACCGTTTGAAACAACCGGCCCTATGTCCCATATGTTGGAGTGTCCAAAGACCCTAAACACCTGCGTTTCTGAAGACCTAAAAAACACTACTGATGCCGCGACGTGGCCTCCTACTGGGCGCAACTCATGTAACAGAATAAAATATTTTTAATTTAGCCATCGAATCAAAAAGAATAATTCAATATGACGGATAATTAAAGGACATGAAAATTTATAACCAGATGTGACATTTATAACTTTATATAATAAATAATCATCAAAAAATCGCGATGATAACATAAATCAAATTATTATAATCATACTCGCAAACCGTAGGCGCACGCAGGGGCTACTCACGCTTATTCAGCTTCATTCGCGTTTCGCTGAACGATTTTGGTCACACTTATACAGTTCTGCTTCTATCAGTCACGTACAGCATCGTTAGAATGAGAAAAGCCGTCATAGCGTGTTTTATCCGCTGAAACGCTTCTCTCTTCCCAAGCATAATTTATTCTCTGTTGATCGCTATAATGTGACAAACTAATATCGTACAAGCAAGAATATTTTTGCACTAGCAATATAAGTTTCTCTTCGTTCATCATTTTCTTTCGTAAAAATAAAATTAATTATAATTACTTCCGTCCGAACTCTCTCAAACCTAAGTGCATAATGATAACGTAATAATAAATCAAATCTATTTAGGAACTATGCAGATCGCAACTTGTCGATAGGGAGTCGAGAGCCATCCGTGTACAGCACTGTTCCGCCGCGTTCGACGTTGAATGCGGTGGAACAGCGCTGAACGCGGCAAAACAGCGCTGAACTCTATATATAGCACTCGCGTGATAATAACACATTTGTCCTCATTTTATACTTGTTTGCCGCGAAAGCTGAATAGACGCGGAAAGTTGAACGGATGCGGACGCGTCTCCATACAAAATCGTTGTTTTCTATGGGCATAAGCTGAATAGAGCTGAATAAGTGTGAGTAGTCCCTAACGCGCGCGACCAATCCGGGGTAAATAGGTGACCTCTGAATAGAGATTGACGTCGCGGTAAATAGCCATAGGGAAAATATCCAGGTAAATTACCGTGTGGGTAAATATCTGGTATTTACCCAGGTAAATACCTAAACATTGGGTAAATCTTAATTCTCTAATCTAACCTAACTAGTGATATGATGATGCACTATAGGTGCATCTCTGCCTAATCCTTCGGGGACTACAGGTGTGATGTTATTTTACCAAACTGACCGTAAGTCAGACAATCTTCAATTTCCGCGAGATAACACACAATATATGTTATCTTAAACTGCCAGCTGAACGATTCATCTTCCAAAGAACTTTCTAGAACATGTTTATTACTCACAAGAGACTAACACTATCATCTAAAATACTTGTCAGCACCTTATTGTTCGTAATGTAGTCCAATTTTTCTCAGTAACCAACGTCCTTTCGAGAAAAGTATTCCTCAAGGGTGAAATTAATATTTGTCGAGATAAAACTACGTCTCTTCTCTGTTATTCTGCGGAAAATATGAGTGTGAACAAAAACACTAATGTCTTTAGTGACTGTTTGTTATAGTTATGAGGTTATTTATTTTTTTAGATTTATGAGATGTTTTTGCGTTGGAAGGCCTCCCACAAGGTGGACCGACGACCTTGTTAAAGCCGCAGGGACCCGCTGGATGCGAGAAGCACGGAACCGGTCGAAGTGGAGATGCTTGGAGGCCTATGTCCAGCAGTGGGCGTCTTTCGGCCGAAGTGATGAGTAGGTATTTTTATTTTTGGTTTACGGCATTGGCCGATTAGTTTCAAATTCGCACGGGAATCGTAGTCACGCTCTTGTGTGTGGAGCAGTCGCCAGCCGGAAAGAAAGCATTTAGTGGTCTCATGAAAGCTATAAGTTTATTATTACGACAAATTTTTACCTAAAGATATAGGCGTATACCTTCTTTATGCACACACTCCATAAGTATCTGAACTGATACGTATGAGGTAAAGTTGTTTGTTTATTTGTATGGTTGTACAAGAATATCTCCGGAAATATGAATCCGATTACTAAAAGATTTTACTGATAGAGAGCTACACTACTCCCAAATGACATTAGATACTTTTATCTCGAAAAAAATGCTTTGTTCTTGTGGGATTAAACGCGGGAATAAAGCTACTGTTAAAAACCAGTCGATTATCAAAGACTTGTCGTAGACTGATTCTACTTTTACTTGTACCGTATACAAGGAACACTTCCAAACTGACTAAGAACTGAGAACTCTTGTTACAGAAAAAAACAATAAGACTTTGCCTGTCCTTGTTAGGTAGGTTCCTGCTTACTAGATCTCGCTTACAATTTGCCTGAGACATTTTATCATGAAAGTTTCTACGTTTATTGCGACACGTTTGCAAGCCAGTAGTCGTCTTGAACATTTTACCTATTTTTAATGACATAGTTAAGTATGCTTTTTTATAAGGGGCTCGTGCCAAAATGATAACAGCCGCACGAGACGATCGAAAGTTAAGCTGCGCATACCGCAATCAGTTCGTGGATTGGTGACCATCCATTACACATCGATACCTACTCCGAGACACGAGTCTCGGAAAGTTGTCAAAGATCTACGAATGACAGCCGGGATGGCTGTCATTCGTAGATCTTTGACAATGGTTATGGGTACTCAGAAGTCCAAAAGTCTGACAACCAGTGTTACCGAGGGACCCAGGTTACCCAGGAACTGGGTGGTGGAGGTCAGATAGACAGTCGTTCATTGTAAAATACTGGTTTTCAGCTGCATCCGGTTAGACTGGAAGTCGACCCCAACTTAGTTGGGAAAAGGCTAGGCAGATTTATTATTAGATTGAGTTAGGTATGCTTTTTTCCGTACGGTACAGATACCTTCCTATTATCGGAATAGAGTAGAATGAGATTTAAGTCTACAATTTCTGCAATCACAGGATAATTAGGTACCTACTATACGCTTACCAACTTATGCATCTTTATTTACCAACCTACTGTGCCAGATCAGCTGATGTATTCTGTTAAAATCGCATCGTCAAAACTTAGGCGAAGTTGGCTTGAAGTCACCTATCATTTCACCTGATGCAAGTGTTAGACTCTATTGACAAGGAGCATAAAATGTTGTCCATCAGAATTAATAGCGTTGGAAAAGCAATGTGGTTATAGCGGCCTAATATGGGCCTAACCATCAAATTGATATAGTGTAGACCAATGACGTACTAACTTGTGTAAATATGGGAAAGTCATAACATCTCTTCAAAGTTTACAATAGCTTTGACAGAAAAAAAAACATATATTGCTTGTTTACAGTCCTTCCACAGATATTTGACCTCTAATTTTGTATCATTGTCAAAATCACAGTGATCTTTATTGTTGTTGCAGCAGGAGAATGATGATTGCAAATATAATAATCTGTACAGTAAAACTGTCAGACACTGAACAAGAAATTGAACATTACTAATCGAACATTATTGAACATACTGCACACACTCTATAAATAACAGGTTGTTGTAAGTTGCTGCCATGGAGAAGTCTGTCAAAATTACAGTGATCTTTATTATTGTTGCAATAAGGTTGCTATTGGGGTTGTCAGAGGTAAAATAACTGTGAAGTGACTGTACCTACTTGCCTACTTAACGTAACTTGGTGGGTAAAGAGGTAAAATATATAGTACACTGTGTGTTTATTTAATGGAAACCTTACCGCAAACGCAAAAGCGAATGAGTAAAGTGAACGAGTCAAATAACCTTCAGCATATAACCATACAAGTAGACATCAAAGAGTAAATAATTAAAACACGGATTATTTCCCTGTATAAGGAATCTACATATCAAAGTCTTGCTCCAATATACAGATTTCGAATCAAAGTCACAGCTGTATTTTGCTTCATCTGTATTCATGAAGCGATTTGAGTATATAACAAGTGTAAGACCAGATTTTCGTCCAGAATTTGGTATCTAACTGCTGGACAGTTTGACGATTTACAAAAATTAATTTTACTATTGGTACTGTAGGCTGTACGTCGATGGTAACACTGATCTTGAGGTGACCAGGCTAAGCACGGAGTTTTAATCTGGTTTTGTTCGGGCTACTGTACTCTAGCACGAACGAGGCATACTGGGATGTCAGGCCCAGCTACTAGCCAGGGGGCCTACTCTCTCACTCATTCTGAGTTCGGGCCCCTAACTAATCTTATGGCCGTAGGTGAGACGGAGTTACGAGTCTCCAGTAGATTCTCCGAAACTACGGATTGCACTCTTAGGAAGTACACCTCCTGGTCTACTGCCTGATTTGAGTCATTCGGTTTTACCTAACAAGTGAGAAGAATTTCAGAGAAGTCTTTCATCTGAATTTTCAAACACACATCAAGTTACTGTATTAGACATTGAATTCTATTACTGTTTTATTCACCATGTATCCTCACATTCCGGAGGATCTCATCTCAAATATGTATTCAATTCCAACCGATGTTACTTACCAAATTGACTATCGTGGAGTCTCATTTTCCAATTAAGCGAAATCCTTTGAAATTCACCTCATTTTACTTACGACTTGCTTGTGGTGCTTCGTTTCTGAACACCGAAATCAGTAATAATGCTCATTTTGTACAGCTATGTTATTCCTTCGTTGAATTCTAAGCAAAATTTAATTATTTGAGATAGCTTCGCGTTACATCGATGTAATGTCGTTAGCTGGTAAGCAGCTTACTAAATAAACAAATTAACATTAAAAAAATATTACAATAGCATCAACAATAATATTTCTTTTAGATATTATTATATGATGGTGCGTTTGGGGTAAAGATACTGATTTTCTTGTTACACGATATTTTTGGGACTATAACTGAATTAATGCGTGACAGACTGGGATAACTTACAATTTTTCTTATTTCCGTTTATTTTGAAGCAGGTTTTTGCCCACGGCTTCACCAGCAAGGAGGTCGGAAGTTATCCCAAGGAACATTCTACCGAAATAAAATGTATCCTACGTGTTGGTCCGTATCCCAGGAAATGATCTACCTGTGTGCCAAATGTCATCGAAATGGTTTTGCTGTTAAAACGTTAAAAGTTAACACAGACAAACAAAGTTACTTTCGTATCTATAATATTAGTGTGGTATTTTGACTGAACAATAGTCAACAGGTCGCGTTCTATAGCTTAGCTTCTGTCTACCCCATGGTTAAGTAGCGTGAGTTTACGCAGTAGCCAACATTGTGCCAACATAAACAGCCATTGATCAATTACTATCTACCTCGATACACCTTGTGTAAACAGCTTTCGGAGCAAGCAACATAATGCCATCATGTCTATAAACCATATGCAGGTATTTGCATAAACTCTATTAGTTTATGATTACTTCCAATTATTATGGAAATACGTAAACATGGATTTAATGTAAATCAGTGTAGGCTGCCGTCATCGCCTAGTATGTTTAATATCGGACCAAAGCCTCCACAACTGACAATATTCGTTATGATATGTTAGAACGGGTTAAGTTTATTTGTCGTTTTAGGATTTTAGTTAACAGAGTTGTGTTGTCATGGCACTTAACAGTAGTGTGATTAATTGTTTTATTTCTGGAGCTACCTTTAAAATAATACCAGACAATCTGCCGCATGTTTGTTATTTTCCACCCGTATTGTTTTACGATGTGTCCGCGTTGTTATTAATTTTCCGCCTACTCATGTGCGTCATTGACGTTAATGTTCACTATTATCATATGTGCGTTGGATTTCTTTTATCCCTTTATTCAGTTATTTATGTCGAATAATCTACTAAAGTTGTCAAAAAATAATAGCCCCGTTTTGACATTTGAGAATGCATTCTTGACACCTGTCAGTTTCATACAAACGAATACGTGTTTTGCGAATATGATCTTTATTAACTACTAGAACTGTCAATGTCAAAACGGGGCTTTTATTTTTTGACAACTTTAATAGCCAGTATCTTAGCACTGAAAACAAAATAGGAATAACGTTTTCACAGCAAAAAGTAAACAAAAACAGTTCAAATAATCTGTTTCTATCAAAAACATAAAACACAGGGGTTAAACTCGTTAATATTTTTACCAGCACCATTCGTAACAGCTTGAATAGCTAACTCGACAAAAGCACTGCGGCTGAAATAACTTCCCGCTATAAATTCAAGCTGAATTGTGCAGCTTGAAATGCTGCTTGTGAATAACATCAATTGAAATAAGAATACACGAAGGCGACTCCATTTTTCTTGCGATAAACGAGTTTCCTGACATTCGATATGAACAACCATTGCTGTACGTTATTTAAAAGGTGCCGAGACTAGCAAACTAAACTGTTTCCGTATACGCCAACGGACTAATGGAAGTTTCATTTCATGAAATAAACCAAATGACTTTATATACTTATTTTTTTTTTTTTATTAAAACGTTGCCCCACACTAGGAATTTCTCTTGTATCGTGGGTGCGTTTACAAACATTTCAACTCACATACACAACAGCCAGACCCGGAACAACCACTTGTAGGCCATACAAATATTAGTCCCGTGCGGGAATCGAACCCGCGACACGCAGCGCAGCAGTCAATGGCTTAACCACTGCGCCAACCGCGCCGTCAGACGTTTGACACCTAATTACCTATTAGTCCACTCAAGGGCACATCTCCTACTTATGCTGCTTATACAGTAGTTTCCCAACTGGAAAATTGTTGATTGGGATCGGAAGGTTGCTGGGCAACAGTCTCCTCATGATTTTCCAATTTTGCTTATGTTGTACCTTCTCCGGCCAATCGTTCAGGAACGTGTACAAATCGTCACGTACGCGTTTCTTAGGCCTGCCTCGGTGACGACCGGCGACGTCTGTCTTCAGGCACCCACTGTGTGACATAACACTGACAGACACTCCTTTTTGTGTTGTTACTTGGAAATAACAAGTAACGGAAGAATTTAATGGAGTATTCGTGTTCAGCCGACGTGTATGCATATTGGATTAATTTTCTGTTGAAATCTATGCTTGCGCCAAATAATATACTGCGTAGTAATAATTATACATATTTTACTTTAACATTTAAACTGTTCTCAGAAACGAGATCCTACTTATTTTATGACGATTGATCCGGCACTCAAAAAAAACCTTTCAGGCCCAACATCCACGTTGCTACACAAAGGTGTAGCAATGTGGATTATGGGCCTGAAAGGTTGTTAAAGTGTTGGTGTTGGTGGTGTTGGTGTTGTGTGTGTTTGTGGGCCTTCAGATTTCTTAAGGCCCATCTACCACAGGCTGCTACCTGGGCAAGGTGCATAAAATAAATAGTTTGAATTTTTTTTTTTTTTAGGCACTCGGGTGTTTCGGAAGATTCGTACATTCCCGCGACCCCCGGCGTAGGTGTGAGATAGAGCACCGGGGTGGTTTTTAGTCAGTAAGAGTCTGACAGACCCCGCCGCCCACCCTAGGGCGGCAGACATCTATGAGGATTTTCCAACCCGGGAAAAAAAAAAGATGTACCATCACGAGCGTAAGTATGTATACAGTTGGTTTTATTCAAAAGCGAATTACTCCTTTATTTTTTAATAAAATTGTATGTTGCTAAAAACATAGTATTTTCGAACCCATAGGTTTTTGCAATGTGTCGTATTTCATTGTTGTTTTCGTTATTTCACGCAAAAATCGCTATTGAAAGTTGACATATTAGTGATCGTGACTGTACATGGTCGGTTCTACGTTCACATATCAAAATAAATATTATTATTTTAAAATGAAAACATAATAGTATTAACTAACCATGTGTTAATTACATGAGCTGGCAGCGTGATAGCCATTGTTAGCTTAAAATCATTAAGCAAAATTAATTCATAGCACATTCTGTTAGCGCCCAATCGAAATGAATTCATTATTATTGGTAAGTACCTAACTACGTATTAATAAATGAAACGTTTGGTAGATATTTTCAAAAGACTTCGGCTGCTCACCGTTAATAATGATTAAAGCGTTAAAGCAAGTATTTTAAATAACGTTGCATTTATTTTCATGAAGAAGTCACCTCCCGAGGTTAGAAACAAAACATGAACTTAAAAACTCAAATCATCTTTTTCAATTAAACCAATTACAGGCACTTTTGAATTGTCAAGGAGTCGGTTAGTCAGGAAGGGGTGCCAGGGCAGAAAACCTCCACGTGTGCCTGGGGACTGGAGTTCCCTTCTGGATACGTCCGGGGGGAAGACCAGTTTTCGGGCCGGTGCATCCTGGGGTGCGGGCAGCTATTTCTCAGTGGGATTTTTTCCCAATGAGATCTCGCTGCCCGCATGCTAATGTTCTGCCAAGAGGAACGCTCCACACAAGCCGCTATGAGGAGCAGAGCGGCTACTGTGTGGAGTAGAGCGGGCCTGGTGTGCACTTACCCTGCCGCCGGGCAGGCAGGAGGGGATAACCCCCCCCTCCTGCCACCGTTAATATCGTAGCCCCGAAGATTGTCAAGGTCATGTCTCTGACTTTTGACGGGGGTCGAGGGTCTTGGCTTAACCGCCCGGACCGCGAGGAAGATTAACCTCTATAAAAAATTCCCCAAACCTCCAAGCGGCGGCGCACCGTCAGGGAGGTAGTAAGCTTGGCTAATGGGTAGCTTGATTTAGTCACTAGTGCGAACCACTAAAATTTGAGCAGGTAAACAAAGTTTTATACTCGTGGGAACAAAATGGAATTTTTTTTAAAACAAACCAAAAACCCAAACGACGAAGTGAGGAGTGATGCGGTGTCGGAGTCCGACGCTGCATCTGGAGGAGCGAGCACGGGAGGCTCAGTGAGCCCTCGCCGTGACCAGAAGACGGCCGCTGCCAAGAGAAAGGCACAGAGCAAGCGGCCAAGGTCAGTGGACGGCCAGGGGTCGTCCTCTGACTGGGAGCTGGCTTCGGCCAGAAAAATCCCGACCAGCAGGCGGGGAGGAGCCCGAGAGCGAGGCGTAGGGAGGGGGCTCACTGCTCGGGAGGCGGCGGAGAAAGCGGAGGAGCCCGCAAAGGAGGGGGGTTCTGGTCGCGCGGTCGCATCAGATACCTCAAGCGACGAGGCGGCTGAGGTAGGCGGCCCTGATGCGGACTGCAAAGTGAGGTTTGCGGCGGTCGTGGAGGCCGCGATCCGGGACGTGGCCCTGAAGAAGTTACAGACTTCGAAAAACAGGGCCATAGTCTCGGCCAAGGCCTCCATCTTGGCGGCAGCGGAGGCCATCCACTTCGGGCCTCCGCCGGACGGCATGTCCGAAATGCGGGCGGAGGTGGCCCGCTTGACGGCTGCCATGGAGCTCCTCCGAAAGGAGAACGAGGAGCTCCGAGCGGACCTGGCCGGGATGCGAGCGGCCAGCACAGCGCAGAACATCCCACCACCAAGCCAGCCCGTGCCGGTGGAGAACCAGGTCCTGAACCTGGTTCGGCAGGAGCTGGCGACCTTCCAGGCGCGGTTCGCCGTCCTGGAGGGTATTGTTCTGCGCCCTCCCTTGGCGGGTAGGACAGCCCCAGGGCCTAGGGCGGCCTCGTACGCGGCCGCGGCCGCCCCTAAACCCGGGCCGTCTGGCCGGGCCCAGGCGCCGGCCAAACCAGCGTCGGCTAGAGGAGCCCCGGCGCCGGCGAAACCGACGTCGGCTGGCGGAGCCTCGGCGCCGGCAAAATCGGCGCCTGCCGCCAAACCCGCGGCTCCGGCCCACAAAAAGGGCAGAACGGCTGGGGAGGGCAAAGCCCCAGAGCCTACGCCTCCCCCAATCAAATCTCCCACGACCAACGCCGAGTGGCAGGTGGTCGGGGAGAAAAAGAAGGCGGCCAAGGCGGCCAGGAAAAAGGCGCAGAGGAGGCGCCGCAAGGAGCGAGCCGTTGCGGCTAGGCTTCGCCCCGCGAACGCGGGGAACTTCGACACGCGGGGTTGCGATAGTCGTGGAAAGGATCCGGCAGTTGGGTCTCGAGGTGGCATTGCACAAGTCCGAGGCCATGTCCTTTCATGGGCCTCGGTACGGGCCACCTTCGGGATCCCAACTGATGGTAGGAGGGGTTCACATCGGCGTCGAGAATACGATGAGATACCTGGGTCTCGTCCTCGACAGCCGGTGGAACTTCGTCGAGCATTTCCGACGTTTGGCCCCCAAACTGGAACGGGCCGGGGCCGCCCTAAAGCGGCTCCTGCCCAACCTGAGGGGGCCAAACGCCTCCTGCCGGAGGCTTTACGCAGGGGTCGTGCGGTCCATGGCCCTTTACGGGGCCCCGGTGTGGGCGCGTTCACTGCGGCTTCGAGCCGCACACTATCTGAACGCGCCCCAAAAGGTGGTTGCCGTAAGGCTAATAAGGGGGTACCGCACGATCTCGGGCGAGGCAGCAAGCCTCCTTGCCGGACTGCCACCATGGGATCTGGAGGCGATAGTCCTCGCGCGCCTGTATGACTGGCGCGCGGAGGCACTACGTCGGGGGGAAACTCTGCACCCGCGGCAAATCGCTGCGGAGCGGACGGACCTCCGGCGCGGTCTCATGGTGGAATGGAAGGCGCGACTATCGCAACCCAGCGCAGGGCACGCCACGATAGCGGCGATAAGACCCCTCTTTGAGGAGTGGCTAGAGAGGCGTCACGGCGCTCTCACCTACCGCCTGACGCAGGTCCTCTCCGGACACGGATGTTTCGGGAGGTTCCTGCACATCATCAGGCGGGAGGAGACGCCCGGGTGTCACCACTGCGAGGATCGCCCAGAGGACACGGTGGAGCATACGGTGGAGGTCTGCCCCGCCTGGGCAGAGCACCGCCGTGTCCTCGTAGAGGCGATCGGCAGCGGCGGCGACCTCTCGCGCCCGGCCCTGGTGCAAGCCATGGTCCGGGGCGAGAGGGAGTGGGAGGCGGTCACCTCCTTCTGCGAAGCAGTCATGCTAGCGAAGGAGGTGGCGGGATGGGCGAGGGAAAGATCCTCACGCCTCAGCCGCCGAGGGAGACGCTCCGGGCGTCGGGAGCCGCGTGACGACTCCCGGCCACGGTAGGCGCGGGCCTGCGGGCGGAGAGCAATGGGTAGCTCTCCGTCCGATCAGGACCAGGCCCGTGCCGGACGGCGTGTATGTGTTCCACGCGCGCCTCAAAGAGATGTCAGCGTAGTTGACGGGGCCCGACAGGGCCGAAGCCTGCCGGGGTAGCGGGATCGTCCGAAAGGGTTACCGCTGCCCTGGTACATAAAGGGCTAAGGAAGGAACACGGGTGGGTTTTAGTCAGTAAGAGTCTGACACTCCCTTCTGCTCCACCCAGAGCGGGAGGAGTCATTTGATGATTTCCCATCCTGAAAAAAAAAAAAAAAAAAAAAAAGGAGTCGGTTAGTCAGGAAGAAACTCTGTTGATGTAAAATAATTTCTTTGAGGAGTTTTTGAGAAATCGGCTTTTATAACGAAACCACCATTCACCACCTACCTAATTGATTTAACAATAGCATGAATAAAAAATCACATTCTAATCTCAGTCTCAATTGGTTAAAAATACTTCTAATTTATCTAAATTTTTGACAAGTTTTTAACATTGAGACTAGATTTTGAACTATTTTATAAATACGGCAATCGGCTTTCTGATAAAATGATACGAATATACATATCTCGCAACAAATGGATCAGAGATTCTAGATTCACACAATGGTTAATGCAATATCAATATTCTGCACAATAGACTCACTAATAGATTACGATCATTATCATCATGTCTAAACGTTGTATGTTCATAAACGACCAACATTCCAATTACGAGGTTGCTATACCAGTATTGGTTTAATTTGTCGCATTCTATGCTTGAACTAGCCATTTTTTTCGTTATAACCGTGTTGGCCCGTGCAACGATCGTTGGTCTATTATGGGTCAAGTTATGATTGTGACTTTTTATAACTAGTTCTTTGAAATCCACCAACCCCCACTGGGCTCGCGTGGTGGATTAAGACCCACTCCCTCTCACAGAGAGGAGGCCTGTGTCCCAGCAGTGGGAACATTATAGGCTGATTATGTAGGGTTCTTTAATGAGGCTTTTAGCAAATAAATAGTGCTCCGCGCTCAAGATATTTTACAATACAATTAGCGGACTCTGCAGTTTTGTGTGTAAATGATGTCAGATTCTTTCTAGAACCCGAAATGCAATTCATTTATTTGTGTTTCAAAAGTAAAGAACTAAGTTTTAATTAATTTTGAAACACAATGCTATACCGTACAACTGATAAAAGTTTTTCTTATTTCCTTCGTATAAGCAGTGCACGCATCTTCCAACTTTTGCGGTGAGTGCCTCTTATAACAAGATAATTTATTATTTCTATGACGGGAACCTACTTCTGAATTACAGACAAGTATGAAGTACAGCTGTTGCACAATTACTACATGAGCTGTACCTACTGCAATAATCGACAAAGTGGAACAAATATCGGCGAGGAAGACAAAGCAAATAACGTCGGTAGGAGAACTTTTCTGTTTTCAAAATTAACGTGACCCGAACCACGAATTCCACAAAAAAAAAAGGAAAACGGGAACACAGCATTACCAAACTAATTACAACGGATAATTTGGCCGAAGCAATTAGAATACTTTTTGGGGCTGAAATTGGTGTATATAAAAAAAAGTACAAAAACTTTGTATAACGAACACACAGCGGTTAACGTCAGAACTACATCCAATTAGACGTCTGAGCCCATTAAATGGATCCAGCACAAGTTTCAAACTTCCACGCAAATATACAGTAATAGTTAGCAGCTAACTTTATTGGTTAACCGGCTTTTATCACTGGATCTGTTTGTGCTGTTTCTACTATACTTAGTGGGGAAACATCAATTAATTTAAAGGCTTTTCTCCGTTTGTTCGTGATAAAGTATTACATATTATGAAAATACATACATAGGTATGTAAGCTCCCTCTCACAGAGAGGAGGCCTGTGTCCCAGCAGTGGGAACGTTATAGGCTGATTATGCTATGTAAGCTCAGCGAAATTATAAAGTGTTTTGGTTTATTCGCGAATAAAAATGTAGAAGAAATTGTGCACGTATTATTAGGTACTTACAAGCAAACAGGATCATGTTTTGAGAAAAGCTACATAGTTTCAATAGGGACACTTTAAAAGAAAATTGCTTTTTAATTTCGCAAAACGTAAAGGTACCGACTTTTATACGTGACTTAGGTACCTATGTAAATGTTTTTTATTAACTTTATCACGAACAAAATTATATTGTTGTTAGAATTTTTTATGAATATTATAATTATCACGTTAAGATTACGCCCGATGACCGTCGATGGCAACCATTATTTATTGCAGCCGATATAATTTAAAATTCCCTATGAATTAGGTATTACAAAAATAACAAAATTGAATTATACTTCATAGTTCTCATGAAATATAATTTAATTCTGTTATTTTTCCATGTAAAACGGGCGAGCAGAGAAGAAAATTACATCAATTTATTTATTCACCCATTTCATTCTTTGAATCGGATTCAAATCTGCTTTTAATGTAATGGTTTAAATATACTAAGGTCTGTATTTTATTTTACATAGAACGTGGTAGAGACAATTACAGGGTATTCGAAGCAGAAATAGAAGATCTGAATAAAATTGTTTTAGTGCTTCGGGAGGGCTGAGTGCAACCGACAAAAAGCCAGGAATTCTTTAAAACCAGCTACCGAAACCAACACGGATTAATTCAGCCTGTTTTCGTCGAACCCCCTTTTATGTAATATAGGTAAAAGTAGCTGCTTTTATTTCTAGAAAACGAATAAAGAATCTACTTTTAAGTTTGCTGACTGCTACTGACGAAAGGCAATAATGCTGCGCTGAATTGATGATAGCCTTACAAATGTTGGTGAAACCAATTGTTGGTAACCATTCGTATGATTACCAACAATTGTTTGTCAGCCCTCTCAACCTCCAGTGCCATAAATAGCAAATACTATGATTCCTATATATTAAACGATTGTTATATTTCATTAAGGGTCAATTTTTCAATCGACCGATAATTTTTATTCATGGAATAAATTTGACGTCTGACAGTTTTTGTATGGAAGAACAGACCAAAATTCAAAACTATTCCTCCGATAAAGTTATCCTGATATAGTTGAAAAAATCAGACCTTAATCAGCAACAAAGGATCCTCTACTTTAATTAATATTGACTATAATATAGGGATCATTTTCAACATTCAAATCCTCACACAGTCTATAAACGTGACGTGTTCAGATTCATGTTCAGTTAAAAGCCTAGTCAATTGGAACATGACACAACATGCCTACAGCCTTTTATCTCGACGCAGATAGAAAATCGACTTCAAACGATTAATTTTATTTGTCAACGCTATTTTTTCAACGTTTCACTAACGTCAACGATCGCTGAAAAAATAGAATTGGCTCAGCAATATTAAAAGTAAATGTCGAAATAAATTCGTACAAAGTACCAATGTCTGTTTTTTATGATTGGTATTTGAATAAGAAGAGCTTTAATAATTTTACGCTTTATACGTTTCCATTTCAATAGAATAAGTATCGAAACCTCGACCCCTGTCATACAGGATGTTTTAGTTCAGGTCGAGACCTCATTGATGTAACGTGTACTGACGTTTTGAAATAAAATTACTATTACTATAATCGTTTGCGCAATCTTTTCTCTGTCCTGCGGTTTGATAATTCAGTCTGTAATCGTAACAATTTATAGCTTTCATCTAACCTAATACTTAAAGAAGTAAAGTTGTTTTTTCGTTTGTAAGAGATCATCTCTGAAACAGCAGGTCCTATTCCAAAAATTTTTTCACTGATAGTTGCATTTTTACCAATTGCGGACGGGAGTTGCGAGCAGAAGCTTGTTTTTTGTATTATATTATATGTTGCTTCTAATTCCAAAGTAGGTGAATGTAAGCTTCTGGGACACGACAGGAACTAGTTTATTACATGTATTAAAATATAGATAGATGTCGTGTCTTGATACATGTTAAAGCACGAATATTCCTGGTCCAAGATAAGACAATGTCTAAAGCTCTTTTCCATAATTGAATGAGTTACACAAACCCTCGGTTTGAAGGGAAACGATCTCGAGCGACTGAAACGCTCGTTTATTCACGATTTTTTATGATCTCGATTTAAATGTTACATTGATTTCTAATTGAATATGTTAGGGACAGGATAATGTAAGGTAAGTATAACATTTTAAGAAACTTGTACATAGTTTGAATAATAAATTTATTTGTTTTTGATAAAAGCATTGACCAGTGAACACAAATTATTGCTCAAGCAAAATTCTTAATTTTCCTATTAAATAGAAAACCACAAGTTACCTGGGGGCAAGTCTCGTAATTTTAAGAATGATTACTGTCTGATCTCAGTCTCAATCTGTCAAAAATACCTCTAATTCCCCTACATTTCGTCAATTTTTTGACATTTCTTTGTTGCTGAGATGAGACTGCGACTACATTTTGAACATTTTATATTACGAGAATTGGCTTCTGATATATGTCTCCTATATACCCATATAGGTGCTTGTTTTTTGAAAACATTCCACAAAAAACCTTACACATAAATTACACATTTGCTTTCATACACAAGCTGTCGTCTCCTGTGTATTACAATATTTTTAGATTAATAACACATTTTGTGTAGATGTCGTAATAAGTTCCAACGAAGAAGACGTGCTATCAGTTTTAGCAATTATAGACATCGAGTCTATAATTGCTAAAACTAGTTACTATAGCACGTCGATCGAGGAGAAGACGCAGATTTGGAGTCATACCGTATGTATGACTTCGAAATTTTGACATTTACCAAAAGCTGTAGGTATAACATACCAAGGAAATTGTTTTCTGATTGGCCGAGATTCCTTTACGACGATCTGAGAAACATTTGGGATCTTTAGACTAACATTCCCGTAGGAGATAAAAAGAAACGTATTAATATCGCCTTGCGGTCCCTTGCCCGAGTTCCGAACATAAGAACTATCATTACCAAGAATGGTAATATTTTTATCTTTTATTAATTTTGTTTCTTAGTATATTTATCTAATTGAGGTTATGCACAAATTGATTGGTTTTTAAGCGACTTCAAAAAAAGGAGGAGGTTCTCAATTCGGATATATATATATAAATATAAATAATATACAATAATAAAATATAATATAATTAATTATTATTAATTAAATTTCTATATAATATATATAATTCGAATATAATATATATATATAATTATTATGTATGTTTATGTTGATTTGCAAAATTCTTTTATAATAAATACGTACGATAAACACTGGGCTAAATCTTTTTAGCAAGTCAAAGTATATCATTTTATCATGAGCTTTGAATGAAATAAGTAAAATGTAAGTATGGACTTGATTGAACATATCAATCAGGCTTCTATCTAAAATTAGCTATTTATAATGTTGTAACCGTTTTTGCATAGCATAACAAAATGAAAAGTTGCGTCGTTTTAAAGTTAAATAATCCGACTTAGTTTATTCACATAAAAACAGAACTATGGCTTATAGATCTTGGCTTTAAAGCCTTTTTTATTTTTTTTTTATTTAAAAAACGTTGCCCCACACTAGGAATTTCTCCTGTATCGTGGGTGCGTTTAAAAACATTTAAACTCACATACACAAACAGCCAGACCCGGAAAAACTACTTGTAGGCCATACAAATATTTGTCCCGTGCGGGAATCGAACCCGCGCCACGCAGCGCAGCAGTCAATCGCTTAACCACTGCGCCAACCGTGCCGGCGGTTTCAGAGGTTTCACGGTAATCAGAGGCTTTTTTATTGTTTGGGCATTTTTTATTGTCGTTGCGTTTTACATTTCATGCTAAAATAGGATTTCTTATCTACTTGAAGGAGGGCATTCTATCAATCAGGATAAGCAAGTGATAACAATGAAAAATGCCCAAACAATAAAAAAACCTCTGATTACCGTTACCGTCAGAAAGACACCACACACAACAAATCAAGCGGGTTACTTAACGGTCAGCAATTTCACCCGGATGACATAACTGGCTACAGAGCCAGCTATGTCACCCGGGTAATCACAGGATTAGCTTGTCGTGTCACTCTGGCCCAACGTGAGGACAATGAATAATAATAATTTGTTGAGGGAGGTAATTAAGTCCAGCAGGTGAATTTACTAATTGAATTAGTAAATTATTATAATGCCCAGCATAGTTTTAATTCACAATCTGTCAACTGCCAAAAATTGCAGTCACCTGCTGGACTTAATTACCTGTCATTGCTGTCAATTTCTCTGTAAGTTACACTTTAACAAAACAGAATTAAAGTATTAAGTGTGACTGTCAGCCATTTACAAGACTTATACTTATAGAATGATGAATAGATATTAAGTATTTCATTTGATTACTACTGCACATAATTTTTATACTTATAGGTATAAAGTTTATGTAGACATATGAAAAAACTTTAGTAATAGAATTACTTCTCTCATCGAAGAACTTTTTCATTTTCTCCACATATTGCTCTACCGATGCTTGCATCCTATGCTATGCATGTTATGCTACGCATGCTATGCTATGCATCCTACGCTATGCATGTTATGCTATGCATCCTATGCTATGCATGTTATGCTGCGCATGCTATGCTATGCATCCTATGCTATGCATGTTATGCTACGCATGCTATGCTATGCATGCAAAATAACTTCGTTCTTATTATAATACAAAATGATCGTCATAGAATTTACCCGGACAAATGTGAATTTATCCGTGAATTTATTGAGTAGAATCTTATCTCTACCTCTAAACAACGCAGGCAGATAGATCAAATTTACTTTAATACATGATATTTCAAGGTTAGGTCTGACAAAAATACAAGTTTTTTTACTGTTGAAGCAAATATGTCAACACATTAAAAATCGCTAACTCAAACAATACCTATTACAAAATCATTTGAATTAATTATAACTTATTTGAATAATCCACAAATTATGAAAAGTTTCGGAACTGGAGTATAACTAACATCAATACTGAAAATGTTGAGAGTACCATTATTATTATTAAAAAGTTATTTAGTATTGACGTAATAAAGTTTCTTTTTCGGGTTAGAACAGGAACATTTTGTTTCCGATACTAGCTCGGTTTCTGATGTGAAAACAAAGTAATATTGCCCGGGGGTGCCATAAGTGGCGACACAGACCCCTCTGCCCCTCCAGGGCGGAGAACATCCATGAGGATTTTCCAGCCAGGAAAAAAAAAAGAAAAATGTTGGAACTGTGACCAACCACACGCGAGCCGAATTGGTTGCAGTACCTAAGTTAGGGCACCTCGACCATATGAGTTAAGTTAGGTTAGAACCAAAAAAAGTTCATCTTAATAAAGTGATTTCGCTTTACAGCCAAAGTTGGATTTTCAAAAGACTATTAATTTGTAGTTTGATTTGAATTTTGCTGTGGGTAGATAAATTTTCATCCATATTATTAGTTTTTCGAAAGCAAGTAATTGCATTCAAAGAAAATCAAAAAAAATATTTTGCGTCGTTTCAAGTTAAAAATTAGGAATATAGTAGGTTGCCGAAAAGTCACAAAAAACTTTAAGCGAAAATGAAGACAATGCGATGCGATGTAATACATAATATTTGCTTTTGTTCGCGGCTTCGTCCGTGTGGATGTAGAAAATATCACAAGGGACCGTACTACCGGGACTAAAAGTATCTTATGTGTTAATCCAGTTTATAAACTATCTGTGTGCAAAATTTCTCCAAACCCAAAGAAACATACAAACGTTTACATTTATAATGTTATTAGGATTAAATATATTTTCTTGGATATTCTACAGAACCCGTTTCTACCTAAAATAAATCATGAAGCACGAAAGTAATTCAGGAGCTAGTCAAAGTTCGTTACAAAAAACTTCTCCCCTTTATAACGTAACTTTACTTTCGCAACTTTACTCTGTAATAACCTAAAAGATGGGCGTGCGTCTAATCTTTTGACCAAAAAAGTTTTAGTTACTCCATGCCTACTATTGTCAGGGTAATTAACGGAGATAAAGGTACAAAAAATATACGTGTCAGCCTCGTCATGTGTTATCTATTAGGGAACAATCCTCCTTACGGTCTCTACCTATCTAGATAAAAATAAAAGTTACATGATAATAATGACATGTCATAATCTTAGTCATACCGCAACATGTGTGCAACGCTTGTCCAGTTATCTATACAGTAAAAATGTGTCTCGGTAATGGGACAGTTTATAATGCGCATTATCGCGACGATGTAGCCGAAACATTGTCGCGATAATGCGAACTATACTTTGCTGGCTCTCTCTCGCACACCGCTCAGTCTCGCTGTACAACAGAGAGCGCAGTGCAGTTAGCGATATCGTGACAATGTAGCGACAGAATTATAGTAAAAACTTCATCATTTGCCTATTCTAGTGTCGCACATGTAGTGTAAATACTACTTAGTGGTCAGCAAAGTTGCTAGTGGGGTTGACTACCTAGGGTGTGCCGCATGTACTGGTAAATGTCATCATATACGTATGACGTCATTCACTGGCCTTAATTCTATGCACGTAAATTAAAATGTAACACTACATTCATTCATCTTTCCCCAACCACATTTCTCACATTAATTATATTTAAGTGCGAATATGACAGAGAGAAACTAATGCACGTCCACTCTGTCATAAATTTCAACGTACAAACATAAGAATAATATTTCTATCGCACGAACGGACACACAGTCGCAAAGGGTTAAGTTAACGGATCAACGCTTTTGTTCCGAATAAACGCGGACTTGAATAATAGACCCGTCCAGAGACCAGATTGTATTTGTTGTTCCGCAAAATAATACCTCGAAACCTACGGAGTAAATTATTTCAAAGCAAATCAGTATTATCTAATAGAATAATAAAACAGCCCGCCGTGTTGTAACGAAGTAATATTACAGAGCTCACGGTAGCGCAAGGGTTCTGAAATAAACAGTAGATGAGATTTTCATTGAACAATATCTTTTTGGGTGGCCTACTTACGTATGTCCGGAATATTTAGGTAATTTTAGCGCCCGTGGCGTGTTTCGTCTAAAAATGATATCATGTAATTATGGTGCCGTTGATCGCAACGATATCAGAAAAAAATGTGTGAGAATCATGTCAATTAAGAGGGAAGAGGGATCAAGCCGGTGAGTGTACCTAATTAGGTCATCATCTACCTAGCCTATTCCCAACTATGATGGGGTCGGCTTCCAGTCTAACCGGATGCAGGTGAATACCAGTATTTTACATCGAGCGACTGCCTATCTGACCTCCACAACCCAGTTACTAGGTAATACAATTCCCTTGGTGAGACTGGTTGTCAGACTTTCGGGCTTCTGACGACCCGTAACGACTGTCAAAGATCCATGAATGACAGCTGGAACCTACGGTTTAACGTGCTTTCCAAGGTACGGAAGGGTCGTGCAATGTTAAGATGGTCACCCATCCACGGACCAACCGCGGCAAGCGTAGCTTAACCTGCTCGATCGACCCGTGCAGCTGTTATTAATTAGCCACAAGCCCTTCGTGTACCTAATTAGGTACTAGTTTTAATTAATTTACTGCTCATAATGTACTGAATGCTGTGCTTTTGTATAAGTAATGAGGCGCTTACAAACTTGAGTTTGTAATATACAAATTGAAATTGTAAAGTAACATTGTACGCATTGTTGAAAAGTCTAATAATTAATAAATAAAAAATTGGTCAGGCAGGGGCTATAGTCTTTTCATAGTCCTAGATAACCAATTCACTTTAGCCACCCAAACCCATAATCCAATATTTTTGTTTCCATATCTTGCCAATAGTCCTACACCAACCGGGGATGTCCTTGGATGCACTTCAATAGTGCGAACAGGGATAATCGTCGGTTGGTGCCTCATTTAATTGAAAACGTCTAACGGGCCGCTGCGAGTTGGCTTCGGACCCTCGTACGCCCTCCAAAGGTCCGGGACCCCAGGGTCCCGAGATATATCAAAGATACTTTCAATAATAAATAAATTAAGAACTACCTGATCTTTCCATAAATTTCATAGGACAGATACCGTGTAGCTATGATGAAGCGGATCAACACTGTACGGCAGTAAAGAAGTGGTGATATCACCTCTCCAAAACTGTCCGACACCTTGGTAGGTACGTCATTGCCAAAAAACAAAATACATTGTATTAAGACAAGAACAATAAAATTCCCTTTCCATCGTATCTGAATAATTCTGACAACTTGACACATAACAGGCAGTATGAATATTTCTATTTTCAATCATAGCTTTATTAAATTAGAGTAGTGAAACATTCGGAATTTGCATCAATAATGAGTTTGTCCAGTGAACACGACATATATCGACTTTTCATTAAACATTTAAATTTCAATTCGTATCAATAAATTAGTTCATGCAAAGTAATGAACTAATTCGTTAGCAAGCGGTAAATAAATTTAACATAACATGACATTACGCCCTTACTCTCAAGGGGTTAAGCAGAGATGTACCTACGGTACTGTCAGAGCTTAACGAGCTCTCAGTGCCGGGACGAGTTATAAAAACCAGTTTATCAGTTTTTATTTGCAACAAATATACTTACTAATCCTTACCTATATAAACACTGTATAAACTCGGTATTATAGCACACGTACAAGAAAATCTTTCAAGCGAAACAGCGAGCAGTTACGGTTGAAGTAGAATTATGTGTTTGAGAAAGAAAATGCAGTATGACCAAGATATACTTTTTTTTTTTTTTTTTTCAGGATGGGAAATCATCAAATGACCCCTCCCGCTCTGGGTGGAGCAGAAGGGAGTGTCAGACTCTTACTGACTAAAACCCACCCGTGTTCCTTCCTTAGCCCTTTATGTACCAGGGCAGCGGTAACCCTTTCGGACGATCCCGCTACCCCGGCAGGCTTCGGCCCTGTCGGGCCCCGTCATCTATGCTGACATCTCTTTGAGGCGCACGTGGAACACTTACGCGCCGTCCGGCACGGGACTGGTCCTGATCGGACGGAGAGCTACCCATTGCTCTCCGCCCGCAGGCCCGCGCCTACGGTGGCCGGGAGTCGTCACGCGGCTCCCGACGCCCGGAACCAAGATATACTGGCGCAGTGAAGAGTTTCAATTTAATAAGACTTGTGATAACCTAATCGCCTTTGTATACAAAGAACAAAAATACTGGCTTTCGAAACGAACTAATAATTGAGACCAATCCAAACAATATTAAATCATCATCATCATCATTTCAGCTGAAAGATATCCACTGCTGGACGCACGACGCGACGCACGTACAAGCCTCCAAGCACCTCCACTTTGACCGGTTCTGTGCTTCTAACATCCAAGGGGAGAAGCATCCAACACAGCTTGAGGGATCAAAATCTATTACGTTTACCAACAACGCCACCCTATCAACGTCATTCAAGCACCAACAGATTCTTGTACCATAATCTACCTATTAAATCATCCAAAAACAATTCCATTGAGGAGAGATTTGCAAATTGCCCAATCTTCTATGTCGTGTTGCAGTTTGTTGCAACAACGGATTTCATTCAGGCATTGCAGCCGAGTATAAATAGCGAGGGATCAATAAACAGCCTGATCCCGGAATACCTCCGTCATGTTGTCTTGATTGACTTTGTAATTACGACCCGAAATGAATGGCTTCTATTTGCCAATGTTGTAGGTATTGGAAATATTGCTTATTCGATGAAACATCGCTTTGGTAAATTGTCCTTGGCATTGTACTAGTTGACTGGCCTACACTACCTATTAATGCAGTTATTTGAAATCATTGTAAAAGCCAATTATTTTCAAAAGAGTAATAGTGGAGTTTCTTGCCGGGTCTACTCCATAAGTTCTGACGTTTGTAAGTGCCCATATAGGTTTATGTGAAATAAAATATTTTGATTTGATTTAACATACTCAATGCTACTAAATAAGCTAGAGATTCAGAGCTCTATTTTAAGGTTATTATTTGTGCTAAAGCTAATCGTTACCTCCCAGCCCAGTGGTCACAGCCCTGACTAAGGAAATGTAGGTCATGGGTTCGACCCCAGGCAGGCGCTTTACTTTGTGTAAATTATTTCATCGCCATTGCTACCGAAGCGGTGAAGGAAAACATCCTGAGGAAATCGGCATGTCCTGGAACCAAAAATTCGAAGACATGTGACATCTACCAAGCCGCACTGGGCCCGCGTGGACCCGCTTCCTCTCCTAAAGAGGAGGGCCACTCCCAGCAGTGAGAACAATATAGGCTGTTTACGCAATCGTTAGCTCATAATTACGCAAAACATATTATTTTGAAAACCCCATTTGTATTTAAAAGACCACAAATGCAATAAGTACTCAACTCAACAATCACCAAGTATTCACAAACTCTATTATCCAACAAAATCCTTCACAATACATGCCTCAACAACGACGCGACAGTACAGACATTTTTAACTCACTTCCTTGAATGTTAAGACTCTTAACATCCGTATCGCGTCTTGTACGTTTAAAATTTACATCAGTTACGAACGAGGAAACTCTTGTAATAAAATCCGTGGGTCCCGCTCCTTCGCGACATATTTACATAAGTATGTTAAACTTCATTCGTTCGATATACGAGTTGTAATGTGTAATTCTTATTCCAATCTCGTGTGTGCCGTAC
Source organism: Apamea epomidion (assembly GCA_947507525.1). Lineage (NCBI taxonomy): Eukaryota > Metazoa > Arthropoda > Insecta > Lepidoptera > Noctuidae > Apamea > Apamea epomidion. The sequence goes on from OX382232.1 coordinate 10,336,887, forward strand.
GTCTGTACTTGCCAGTTTGCTCTTGTCAGATTTTATTGGCGACGTATGTTGGGGCCAAAGTTGGAAGTTTTATGTCACGTTTGAAAATGTCTTTGATGTTGGTAGTCAGAAATGTTTTTCGTCCACAAAGATTTTTTCTTTCTTGCTTGCCTTTGATGTTGTTAATTGTCGAGCAATTGCTCAACATTATGTATCGAGACCAAAAGGCAAGCTGTGTTTTAAAATTACTAACTCAAAAAAACTACTAACTAAAACTCAAAAATTAAAACGTGCCTAAAACAAAGGAACATGGGTAACTTTATACCCGTTAACGGTGAATGAACGAATAAAGTTGCTAAAGCGTTTGTTAGCTTAATAAAGCTTAATTTACTAATTAGGTTCCTAATCACAGAACATTTCGAAACAGGCGTTAATTACAATTGGCAGGTAACGTAAACTTCCCGACATGTTCAATGGAATATCAACTTCGGACCTCCGGTATTCGCAGCCACCTAATTCTGCCTCCACCAATATTTATCGAAAATGTTTACGCGTAATCTGCATATTTGGAATGGCCAAAACTCGGCCCATACCAAATGTATAGACCGCTCCTGTCCATGATGACGGATTGCCTACAAATATCGCGATCATTCCGTAATGAGGATTGGAAGGCAATTTTCAACGCGTCCCAATAACCCATATCCAGTTGTGGGCGTGTATGGGTGACAGGCGGCTAATAAACTGATTTTCGTTTATTAATATATGTTTGCATCTACGTACGTATTTTCAGGTAATTTTAACAATAGAAGTAAGCAAGTACATAGAGCACACGTACAGTACCTAAGCCCTAAGCTCTTCGCCTGCAACCGGCTTAGTTACTGAACTTAGTTTTCGGTGCCTGCTAGTATAGGTTTACCTACCAAATTACTCAATACAAAATTTAAATGACCGATGAGCTTTTTGAGAAGGTATAAATAGACAGAAAAAGGACTACTTATTCTATCGCAAATATATTTTAGCAATTTTGTCTTCAATAAAGTTTAAAATGAAAAAAGAAACTCACCACAAAAATATCACCACCGCTGTCATTATGACGTTTTTTTTGTATCAATGAAAATCAGGCTTCATAAATTATATCTAATTATTAGACTAAGTATCATTTCATACGACATTATTACTCCACATTTCTACTACTATTTGAAGCCAAGACAACTAACAGACATTATAACTAGCTCACAGTACTGGCACAAACGTTCACAGATAAGTTTGATTGATACGACAGTGCGTGAATGCGGGCGCGATTTGTCACGAGGGAACACGAACGGTTTTAGTACAGTTTCATGTAGCCCCTGAGAGCTTCAGCCTTTGTTGATACTGGAGATTATTTTGAACGAAGGATTGGGATGATTTTGGCTATTAATGTTTGTCTTATACCTACTCTGTACGGCTGTGCGCATGACTTTAGCTCTATGACAACAATGATGGCGCACAAATCCTAACAGTATATAGCGTTTTGTATTGATCTTTGTCTAGTGATTTGTTTAGTTTGTGCCAAATAAATGTCTTTTCTTTCTATCTAAGTTATGTCATATAGAACAATACTTTTTTTAACTTAACGCCATGCCTTTATTCCTCAAAGACTTGGGCAGTAGTGTAATGTAACACCCACATTTTGTCTGTTATTGTATTAGAGGGGCGAGCCTATTTCCACATACCGGGCACAATCCACCCACACAGATATCTTTTTTTCTTTTACAGAGCAACTTAAATAACGGTTTAAAACCTATTTGGCATTAATAAACCATCATGCCATCTGAAAAACATTCGGCTTCAGTTAAATGGCAACATGAAAATAAACTACAATTTTTCGACTACGGCCCGCAAAAATTAAAGGACAAGACCACTCGTTTCGTTGCCTTTGGGCAAAAGTGTGACGTCATATGCACAAGCGAATATTTATTTATGAATCCTATGTAGAGATGAAGCAGTAAAATCTGCCCAGAGATACGTGCACCGAATGCCAAGAGAAATAAATAAAATTGAAATGTATGTTTGTTTTTCGAGAATGTACGGTTTTATGCGGTTTTTCTGTTGACTTGATTGGGGGCTAAACGAAGTATTGTGTGATTTTAATATTGTATTTTAAAAATCTTCTTTTCTTGTGTTGAGACACATGCGAGTAAACATTAGCCATAGCCAGACAGTTAGCTTGGAAAAGGGGCTCATTGCCTTAAGTGTGGAGAATGGTCCTTATAATAATATCGATTTATTTCTCTCAAAAGGTACAGACATTGGTTCATAACATATTATTTCAATCAAATTTGTAACCTTTGTGAGAGCTGGAGTCTGTAGTGGGTTCGAGACCTGTATGACAGATCTCCAGGCTCTCACCCTCTTAAAACAATACTATAAAGTACTAATTTGTAAACATCAAAGCCTTCACGTACAGAGAGGAATATTTATATTTAAAAAATAAATAAAACAGGAAAAATACTAAAATTAGAAATGGTGTGTCTGTGAGTGTGTAGTGTATGGTGTGTGTTGTGTGTGTGTCTGAAAGTTTGTTTGTTAGAGTGAATTGTAGATGTGTGTATTAAAATGTTGTCTACAAATTTACTATATAATTTATTTTAAAACAGCTAAAATATTTTCTGTCTCAGAATAATCCAAATCAAGAAGCCAATTCATTATTTTTGCTTTACATTTGGATTTGCACAAGGGATAAATGTTTAAAATTTTGTTAGTATTATTGTACACATGACTGCTAAGGAAGCAAGAAGCGTTGGGTCGAAGCATAATTTGTACGAATCGAGGGACAGACCGAATGCTTACGACGCTGGGAGATTAAAGAAGGGTCGTAGGGAGTGTGGCCGTGGGTTGTCATTAAATGATTGAGTATATATAATTTACGAACAGTCAGAACCTTACAAGTTTTGTAAAGGTCTGTGGTAGGAAAGCGATAGGGTAACTGCCAACCAACTTTCAGCAGTGCCCTTTGGGCACGTTCTACTTTTAACATGTGGGGCCTTCCTGAACAACCCCATGCAACTATACAATATTGGATAAGGGATTGGCAGAGTGCTAGATACACAAGTTTAATCACCTTCAAATCAGCAACGTAACGGAGGTTCTTAAAAACATAGATTAACCTCCGTAACCATGTTGTAAGTGTTTCAGTGTGAGTACTAAAGGTTAAACAGTCGTCGATCTGCACTCCCAGATACTTAATGTAACTTACCCGATTTAAGTGGGGGCATAAGCAGCCCATATGGTGAGTTGAAATACAGGAGTGAGCGATTAAAGCAAGAGAGGAGGAAGGAGGCTTTCCAGCGGCGGAAAGTGAGAAGGTGAGGTAATTCGTTTTATCAACGTTCAGAGTGAGCAGGTTCTGCGACAGCCAGCTGGTCACAACGCCAAGTCCAGACTGTGCGTATTGAAATACCAGATCCCATGTATCCCCGGAGAATATTAGAGCAGTATCATCGGCATATGTAAAGATGGAAGCATTAGGAAGCTTTAGCTGGCAAAGGTCATTTATATAAATGAGAAAAAGAGTGGGACCAATAATACTGCCCTGGGGAACTCCGTATGTTATTGGGAGTTCATCACTGGTCCAATCTCCCATCCTGAGACATTGTCGTCTGCCAGTGAGGTAACTACTGAAAAGGGATAGTTGAGTGCCTCTTATACCAATTTTTTCCAGCTTGGCAATGAGGGTGGGAACAGAAATAGTGTCGAAGGCTTTCGCTAAATCTAGGAAAACGCCTAAGACCTTCTGTTTTTCATCAAGTTTGGTGACAATAGTATTTGTTAGGTCTAATACAGCATTATTAGTAGAAATTCCGGAGCGAAAACCATATTGGGAAGATGAGAGTGTGTGATTTTGATTTAAGTATTTGACTAATCTGTTGTTCATTAGCCTCTCAAGTATTTTTGATAGTGTAGGTAAAATTGAGATAGGTCTGTAATTGTTAAAACGAACTCTGTCCCCTCCTTTATGAATTGGGTGCACTACTGCCAGCTTGAAAGCGTTTGGAAAAGTGCCTGAACCTAAAGCGAGGTTACATATGTAGGTTAAGTGGGGAATGAGTATATTTTTGTTATTTTTAAGAAAAGCGGCTGATATATCGTCGGAACCCATCGCACAATCGCTCCTTAGAGACATAATTAAACTATCCAATTCAACTTCATCTGTCTCTAGAAGGACAAAGGAATTATTGCACGACTGGAGAGCATCGGATTTTGGAAGTATAGTTGCAGCGGCAGGTATGTTTTCAGCTAAGGTACGTCCAATATTAGCAAAATAAGCGTTCGCTTCATTTACGGATTTCTCTGGATCGGAGGATGACAAAAGAGCGTCGGCGTGTGTCTTGACTTTTGCAGTGTGAGTTATTGATTTTATTGTGTCCCCGAGCTTTTTATTGTTATTTTGTGCTTTACTTATTTGAGCTCTATTATAGTTAGAGTTGGCGGTTTTAAGTAATCATGGTAACTTAAAATTCTTTTGTTATGCTGTTTAAAGTTCCATTTCATAAACCGTGTGCCGATGATATTTCTTATCGGCAAAAATGACGAACTTCCATACAAGGTTGCGTCCCCTATTTAACCCCCTTTTTTTTTTTTTTTGAGGATGGGAAATCATCAAATGACCCCTCCCGCTCTGGGTGGAGTAGAAGGGAGTGTCAGACTCTTACTGATTAAAACCCACCCGTGTTCCTTCCTTAGCCCTTTATGTACCAGGGAAGGTAACCCTTTCGGACATCCCGCTACCCCGGCAGGCTTCGGCCCTGTCGGGCCCCGTCAACTACGCTGAAATCTCTTTGAGGCGCGCGTGGAACACATACGCGCCGTCCGGCACGGGCCTGGTCCTGATCGGACGGAGAGCTATCCATTCCTCTCCGCCCGCAGGCCCGCGCCTACGGTGGCCGGGAGTCGTCACGCGGCTCCCGACGCCCGGAGCGTCTCCCTCGGCGGCTGAGGCGTGAGGATCTCTCCTTCGCCCATCCCGCCACCTCCTTCGCTAGCATGACTGCTTCGCAGAAGGAGGTGACCGCCTCCCACTCCCTCTCGCCCCGGACCATGGCTTGAACCAGGGCCGGACGCGAGAGGTCGCCGCCGCTGCCGATCGCCTCTACGAGGACACGGCGGTGCTCTGCCCAAGCGGGGCAGACCTCCACCGTATGCTCCACCGTGTCCTCTGGGCGATCCTCGCAGTGGTGACACCCGGGCGTCTCCTCCCGCCTGATGATGTGCAGGAACCTCCCGAAACATCCGTGTCCGGAGAGGACCTGCGTCAGGCGGTAGGTGAGAGCGCCATGAGATCGCGCCGGAGGTCCGTCCGCTCCGCCGCGATTTGCCGCGGGTGCAGACTTTCCCCCCGACGTAGTGCCTCCGCGGGCCAGTCAGGCGCGCGAGGACTATCGCCTCCAGATCCCATGGCGGCAGTCCGGCAAGGAGGCCTGCTGCCTCGCCCGAGATCGGCGGTACCCCCGGATAAGCCTTACGGCTACCACCTTTTGGGGCGCGTTCAGATAGTGTACGGCTCGAAGCCGCAGTGAACGCGCCCATACCAGGGCCCTATAAAGGGCCATGGACCGCACGACACCCACGTAAAGCCTCCGGCAGGAGGCGTTTGGCCCCCTCAGGTTGGGCAGGAGCCGCTTTAAGGCGGCCCCGGTCCGTTCCAGTTTGGGGGCCAAACGTCGGAAATGCTCGACGAAGTTCCACCGGCTGTCGAGGACGAGACCCAGGTATCTCATCGTTGTCTCGACGCCGATGTGAACCCCTCCTACCATCAGTTGGGATCCCGAAGGTGGCCCGTACCGGGGCCCATGAAAGGACATGGCGTCGGACTTGTGCAATGCCACCTCGAGACCCAACTGCCGGATCCTTTCCACGACTATCGCAACCCCGCGTGTCATCGCGTCGGCCGCCGCCTGATGCGACCTCCCCTGCGCCAGGACCAGCGTGTCGTCAGCGTAGCAAACTACGCTGACGCCATCAGGAAGGTCGGCCCGCAGCACCCAGTCGTAACCGATGTCCCACAGGAGCGGCCCCAGAACCGATCCCTGTGGGACACCGCACGACATCTCTCGCCGGTTCCAATTCCCGTCGCGACCGGGGTAGATGACGGCTCTGTCCGTCAAATACGCCCCGACTATTCGACGGAGGTAAGTCGGCACCCGGTGATACCGGAGTGCCTCCCCTATGCAGCTCCAGGGCAGGGTGTTGAACGCGTTGGCGATGTCGAGTGACACCGCCACGACCACCCCACCCCGGGACACCGCGTCCCCCGTCGTGAGGGCTCTCACGCGCATGATGGCGTCCACCGTCGAGCTCCCCTTGCGGAAGCCAAACTGGCACTCCGCAAGATCCGGCCCCGTCCTCACCAGGTGCCCGACGAGGCGGCCCGCAATCACTCTCTCAAAGAGCTTGCCGACCTCGTCGAGCAGCACTATGGGCCTGTATGCGGACGGAGAGTCCGCAGGGCGCCCTGGCTTCTGAATGAGGACCAGCTTCCCCGTCTTCCAACGGAGTGGAAACTGGCCTCTCTCCATGCATGCGCTTAAGAGCGCCTCCAGTCGAGGCCCGAGAGCCCTCGAGGCCAGGACCCAGGCTTTACCCGGCAAGCCGTCGGGTCCCGGGGCGGTATTTTTGACCTTCAGCCTGCCTACCGCCGCTCTCAGATCTACCCCGGTCACTTCAGGGGTGTCGTCGTCGTCGTCCGCGTGGTCCGCTTCGGGCACCGCAAGTGGCGGAGCCATAGGCGGGGGAGTATGCTCCCCCCGTGAAGGGAACAGAGCGCTCACCACCTCCTCCACCAGCTGTGGGCGGAGACTCTGCGTCAGCGGGGGGGGCCCATGTGCGGAGTTTATTCCGCACCATTCTGTAGGGGCGCCCCCATGGATCTCTGTTCAGAGTCTCCAGCATCTCCTCGCGGGCCATATCCTTGGCCCGCTGAACAGCCTCTTGGAGGGCGGTCTTCGCCGCTCTGTACCCCTCGTACAGCTCCACCTCCGTGGCTTCCGCATCCGGAGGGCGGATGCGGAGCCTGCGGTGCCTGGTGTACCGGTGTCGCGCGTCGACGCACGCCTTGCGTAGCGCCCCAACCTCCTGCGACCACCAGTACACCAGACGTCGGGCGCATCCTGGCCGGACTCGGGGCAATGCCACGTCACAAATCTCGGACAAGGCCTCCCGGAACCACTCCGCCTCATCGTCAATGTCAGCAGGCCTGTCCGGTGAAAACACCCAGGCCTGCATGATCGAGGCTTCCAGGAGAAGCTCCCGGTCCAGCTGCTTCAGCGCCCACCGCGGACCACTCGGGGCCTGTTTGACCAGCGCGCTAGAGGTCTGGGTGGAGACATCAAACCGGATATACCGATGATCGGAGTAGGTCTCCACCTCCTCCATGACGCGCCAGTCAATGACACGCTGTGACAGAGCGGGGCTGGCGAACGAGATGTCCACTACCGACTTGCCCCGCATCCGCACACACGTAGGAACAGAACCCCGATTTAGGACGACCAGGCCTGTTTCCAGAGCCCAGTCCTCCACCATCCTGCCCCGCACATCTGTACAACGGGAACCCCAGGCCAAATTCTTGGCGTTGAAGTCCCCGAGCACTAGCACGGAGAAGGCGTGGTTTCTGGCGACGACGACACTCAACTCTGTTAAAGAGTTCTGGAACTCGGCGAGAGTTCGGCTCGCAGAGAAGTATACTCCCACTACTACAATCTCTCCGAACCGTGCTGCTACGCACCCCTGTCCCCTCGTGACACCTTCGAGGGACGGGGTACCGGCGGCAGCCAACGAAATTATGGCCACTGAGCCGTTCAGGTCCTCCACCCAGTCATCCCTGGGCGGGACAAAGTACGGCTCAGCGACCACGGCGATGTTAATCGACCACTGCGCCATGCTCTGGAGCAACAGGTCCTGAGCGCAGGCGCAGTGGTTGATGTTCGCCTGGAGAAGGCGTAGAGGAGGAGTAATTACTCCTCCATTTCAGCCCCCTCCCGGGCCCCCTCGGCAGTGGTGGCGGTGGCGGCGGCGGCGGCGGCGGCGGCGGCGGCGGTGGTAGCGGCGGCGGCGGCGGCGGTGGCGGTGGCGGCGACAGTGGCGGCGACGGTGGTGGTGGCGACGGCGGCGGAGGGCCTGCCTTTCCTCCTGGCTTCGGCGGGTGGAGCGCAGGACTTGCTCCCCGCCCGGTGATCGGCCGGCTTGCCAGCAGCCGCACATGCGACGCAGTGCGGCGCGGCGTTGTACGAACCGGCCGTATGTCCGGGCTTACCACAGCGGAAGCACAGAGTGCTGCGGTCCTCTAAGGTGCACTGGACGCCCACGTGGTGCCCCACGAGGCATCGATAGCACCTTAGAGGTCTGGGCTCCAGCAGCTTGACCTGCGCTGACACCCAGCCCACCAGGAGCCTTCCGCCCTCCACTATCTTCCTCGCCGCCGTCACGGGACTGCTTACCGTTACGGTTCGCATACCCGTGAAGTCAGGACGTATGGTGCCCGCCTTCACCTGGTCGGCCAGACACCCGCCCGTCCTGACGACGGCGGCTACCACCTCTGCTCCCGTCACCGAGTCATCCAGGCCCACAATGCGCATATCCGCGCACTTGACGGGCCTGGAGACTCGAGCCTCGTCCGCATTGAGCTTTTCAGCCAGGGCGTCAGCGGTGGGGCCACTCGTCGCACCGGGGATCTGCAGCATGCGGGCACCAGCGGCGGTCACCCTGTGCCGGAGGCCTCCGGTGATCCCCAACTCCTGGAGATCCACCGTCGCTCTCGCCGTGGTGAGCACGTTGCAGTAGGTCACCCCCCTCTTGACCGCGTCCGGCTGTAGCGTAATGACTACAGCCGCGCTCGTAGGGGAGCGAAGCCTAGCCGCAACGGCTCGCTCCTTGCGGCGCCTCCTCTGCGCCTTTTTCCTGGCCGCCTTGGCCGCCTTCTTCTTCTCCCCGACCACCTGCCACTCGGCGTTGGTCGTGGGAGATTTGTTTGGGGGAGGCGTAGGCTCTGGGGCCTTCCCCTCCCCAGCCGATCTGCCCTTTTTCTGGGCCGGCGCCGCGGGTATGGCGGCAGGCGCCGATTTTGCCGGCGCCGAGGCTCCACCAGCCGACGTCGGTTTCGCCGGCGCCGGGGCTCCTCTAGCCGACGCCAGTTTGGCCGGCGCCTGGGCCCAGCCAGACGGCCCGGGCTTAGGGGCGGCAGCGGCCGCGTACGAGGCCGCCTTCGGCCCTGGGGCCGTCGCTGGTATTCGACGTCGATCTTGTCTCACGTTGAATGTTCATGGCACCCAGCGTACCACCAGAGATACATAAAATTATAATGTCATTAAACAATACAGGCAGCGTAGGCTATGATGATATCTCCAGTAAAGTAATAAAACATGTATTGTATCAGCGGAAATATGCGGACATCTAAGTCATATCATAAATTTAAGTATAAGTGCGGGTGTCTATCCGTCTGCATTAAAAACATCTATCATAAAAGCTCTCTTTAAGAAAGAAAATAGAGGTCTAATGGAAAACTACCAGCCTATTCACTTATTCCAGTCATATCAAAAATATTTGAGAAATATATATGTAAAGAACTGTCTCAATTCGTTAAAAAAATATATTTTATTTGATGAACAGAAGGGCTTTCGACAACAGAGGACTACCAATATGGCTATATATGACTTTTTGTATAATGTTATTAACAATATTGACAAACGAAACCTAGTCTGTGACATAGTCTGTGACATGACCCAGGCATTTGACAACGTCAACAAAAATACAATAATATAAGGACAAGAACAACACGTCAGCCTAGTCAAATAACCCGCCCCTAACTGTTCCCGGCGCAAAGGTACCCAAAACGCTTGCTGCATTGCCACGTTGGATGGCAATGGCTAACCTTTGCACCAAGAACGAGCCGGAGCGGGAGTCACCCGTTTTGTCACGGAGCTTGTGCCCTATCTCACTAATGAGCCTCCTGGCCTCAGTGCCCCAAGCACCCATAGTCTCCATGGCAATGGGCACAAAATGATAGCGGTCCACCAACGGTGCATATTTCACCCTCTTCCTCTCAGCGGCGTCTTCCGCTGCTGCTGACGGTGAGTGGACGGTGCGACCTAGGTGGCTGGCAGCAACAGTGCTGACGCAAGTTGCGGCCCAAATTAGGCACTTGTCGTTCCTCCAAGGCACCAGGGTCAGCCCGTCCGGCCTCTTGCCGTCAGTCCTGCACAGACCCGGAGGCTCCAACAGGCAGGGGACATCAGCCGACACAAAAGCCCTCCGAACAATATCATTGAGCGCATGGTGACGCGGGAACCTCCCCGAGAAACGACGACAACTCAAAGCGTGATGGCCATCGGCCACCACCATAGAACCGCAGTTGCATCTGTGGGGTTCACACACCTTGCAGCCCAGGCGGAGGGCCACCGCCACACGCAAAGAGTCGTCATCAAGCAACGTGCCCAGGTGAGGCGAAGGAAGCGCGTGCAACCATGCCCCCGATTCCGGTTGCGATACAGCCCTGAGTCTGGCTAAATCAGCCCCCGAGGAACCCACTAACATCTGTTCCTGGATCAGCTTGGACGTGACGTCGTCCCAAGCGCGCTGAACATATGTTGCGTCAGGGCTTGCTGCCCCCATGTTGAGGACAGACCAAGCTAACCCGGCATCCAACATAAATGGTATGTTTGCCCCGTCACCATTGGAACCTAGAATTACAGTGACAAGGTCAGCCACCCCATGTGTCGACGTCAGGAAAGCCGGCAGACCCACATCATGCACGCACCGCACCCCAAGACCTCCGTACCGGATAGGAAGAGCCGCCTGCCTCCACTGCGAATCATTAAAAGACACATTCAGGATTGACTCAACCGTTGATTTAAGAGCACAGTCAAAAGAACAAACTTCTTCAGAACAAAGCCAGGTAGGAGCGGTCCGCAAGAGATACGTAACCTTGGGTAAGGCAAAACACAAGCGCAATAACAGAATCGCAACGTGCGCAGAGAGATCCTTGAGACGTTCCCGAGCATTGAGGAGAAGCTGTTTACGGGAGGAAATGGCTTCTGGCACTCCGTCAAGAAAAATGGGAGAACCCAAAAGGGAGAAAGAAAGAGGAGAAAGTTCCTTGAGGCCAGGTAAATAAGAACCAAAGCGTGAGAAGCCTGTACGAGCTCCAACGCCACAGGGAAAAAATTCGCACTTGGAGGGATTCACCTCCAGACCCAATTCCTTAAGTTGAGGAACAAGAACCTTCAAGTCTTGGCAAACCTCTTCCGGTGATCCACCAATTATGCCATCATCAAGGTACCACAGGTTCAGAGACGATTTCAATCCAGAGATGACTTTGTGGATTGCTAAACTGAAAACAAGTGGCCCCAATGGATCCCCCTGCTGCGCTCCCACTTGTGACGAAATGAGACTATCACTAAAGAATAGATTAGAAGGATAATATAATAACCCAATAGTAATTAGTATGACAACTTTTAATATTTTGTTATTATTTTTTTTTTAATTGTATAAATCTATTATTTTGCACGTCACATAGTGACAAACATATTTGCACTTAATTTACTATAACATCTTGTATGTATTTTTTTATGTATGTACACACACATGTTTAAGCAAATAAAAAACTCTCTCTCACTCTCTCTCTCTCTCAAAGTTTCTTCTCCCTTTAAACTTTAACAACACTGAGAATAATTATTTAAAAAAAATTATGATGTGCGCTCCGGCAGAGCACTGAACTGTGAATGAGCATTTGCAATGAACAGGGTATCGAGCAAAGGAGTTATGTCTACCCTCACCTAAAAATGTTTTAAATAAAAGCTTATTTTTTTTAGTTTTGCGTAGGACTTTTTACTTTCAGTGCGCAAAGGCAACACCGTACGTGTTACTACATTATGTTTATGCTAATCTCGAGGACGGAGCTGAGTATAATCATGGTAACTCAAGATTCTTTTCATATATTGTTTAATATGAAGATACCGTTTAATTAGAAACTGTCAATGTTACAATACGAGTAAATGCACATATTATAATACTTAATGAGGTGATTTTTACTACTGACACAAAAATATCTGTTCCGGAGTTAAATTGAGATTGGAACCAGTATAAACACGATGGATGATAGTGATGGTTAGTAATAATTTATTTTTATTTTTTTATTTGGCAATAAGAAGAAATACAATGCATGTTACATTATTATGTTATTACAATTGTGCTCAATTTTTGTGAATTATGTGCGTAAGTGTTCGTGATAATAATAATTATTTATTTGTATAGGGGTTTTATCAGTGCTTCTGTTTCATCATAATGTAGGGTGAAGAGGAATTATTTACTTATTTTTTAAGCAGTGAACCATCTTGCGGCAGGGTGGAACGTCTTGAGCCAAAGGTGATAAAGTTAGTTTTCGCAACAATAAGTGTGAGACTGTTTTGCTACAGCCATAACATAACTTCACCGAGTCCCTTTTCCGCTGTCTCTTTAGCTGAGGCCCAATCACGGCCATAAGATAGAATTGCCGTGTCATCCGCATAGGCTATTATTTTTGTGGATGGAAGAGATAGCTGACAGAGTTCGTTGACGTAGATCAGAAAGAGGGGAGGACTGAGCAAACTTCATTGTGGGACTCCGACATTCACAGGATTTGCTTCGCTAATGTACTCTCCCACCCTCACGTACTGCATCCTACCAGTAAGAAAGCTTTTAAATAAGTCATGAGCGATGCCCCGCACTCCGATGGATTCAAGTTTAGAAAAAAGTAGAGGTAAAGACACAGTATCGAACGCCTTCGAAAGGTCTAGGAAGATTCCTAGACACTTGAACTTATGGTCAATCTTGTCAACCACAAAATCCAGTAAAGATGTCACCACGTCCTCTGTGGATAATCCGCATCTGAAACCGAACTGGTTTTGGGAGACATTTTTGTATTTATTTAGGTAGTTATTAAGGCGTTTGTACATTAATGTTTCCAGAATTTTGAAGATTGCTGGAAGGACTGAAATTGAGCGATAGTTCGTGACCTTGTTTCTATCACCCGACTTGTATATTGGGTGTACGATGGCTTTTTTAGAGCGCTGGGAAATATATTTGTGGATATTGCCACCTTGCATATATGTGTGATGATGAAATGTGGCTAGCGTGTTTTAGCAATTTTGGTGGGATGCCGTCCCAGCCCGTAGCACTGTTATTCCGGAGGTTGTTTATAATTGAATTAACTTCTTCTTCATCTGTTTCCAGAAAAACCATTGAGTTGGCTGTACGACGACTGTACGGTTCGTTCGACTATTTTAAACAAGTGTTCGTTATTTATGGATTATTGGATCACGTTAGAATATAAAATAGACTGGTTTTACAGTACTTTTCAGTTATTAAACAGTTTTTTCAGTGAACTGAAATTCAGAAGTTACCTACCTATCTTCATGGTGGGGCAAAAGTAATGTCATAATGTGAATATGCCATCATTTTTTCAAATGGGGTCTTTCAAATATCATTGTGATTTGATACATAGTTACTTTTTGTTGTTGACAGATAAAGAACTAATGCTTTATCTGTCTCCAACACACAGGTCATTTTCAAAATTAATGTACATTTTAATTGTGTTTATTTTGTGTTATAGTAACACAAAGGAAAAGTAAGGGCTGAGTCTGCCCGGCCCTGGTGCAAGCCATGGTCCGGGGCGAGAGGGAGTGGGAAGCGGTCACCTCCTTCTGCGAAGCAGTCATGCTAGCGAAGGAGGTGGCGGGATGGGCGAGGGAGAGATCCTCACGCCTCAGCCGCCGAGGGAGACGCTCCGGGCGTCGGGAGCCGCGTGACGACTCCCGGCCACCGTAGGCGCGGGCCTGCGGGCGGAGAGCAATGGGTAGCTCTCCGTCCGATCAGGACCAGGCCCGTGCCGGACGGCGCGTATGTGTTCCACGTGCGCCTCAGAGAGATGTCAGCGTAGTTGACAGGGCCCGACAGGGCGAAGCCTGCCGGGGCAGCGGGATCGTCCGAAAGGGTTACCGCTGCCCTGGTACATAAAGGGCTAAGGAAGGAACACGGGTGGGTTTTAGTCAGTAAGAGTCTGACACTCCCTTCTGCTCCACCCAGAGCGGGAGGGGTCATTTGATGATTTCCCATCCTGAAAAAAAAAAAAAAAAAAAAGGGCTGAGTCACAGAGGATAATAAAAACCAATTTTCAGTAGTAAATCAGTTTAATCATCTTCTATTTAATTTATAGTGTTGCATTTAACACACTCTTAACGTTTCATTCATAGACAACAAGTATTATATTTAAAACAACATAGAATTATCCTTTATTTTTCTTAATAATTTGACGATCAGATTTTTTTTAATGTTAAATATTTGTGCAAAAATCATATAAAAGAATTTAAGGGGCAAGCGCCAGAATAGCTCGCGAAATTGAAATTTTCTTAGGTTATTTTGCAATTTGCAGGTCAGTGTCAGATTGTATATTTATCAAAATATGATTCGCAACCGTAGCTAGTACATATTTACAGAATAATAAGAATCATCAATACAACTGTCTTAGTTAGAATTAACCTCAAATGTCATGATTTCATGAAATAGATAATCCATAGGATATTCATCAACCTACCTATTGATGATTTTCATGATTAAAATTTTATTAATATGTACGTACTTACTACGGTTGCGAAACATATTTTGATCAATGTAGAACCTAACAATGACCTGCAAATTGCAAAATACTTAAGAAAATTTAAATCGCGGGTTATCCTGGTAGGTACTTTCTCCTTGAGAAAAATAATTCAACATAACTAAAATGTTATAATCAAAATCACTTAATACAATGTCATTAGTTTAATATATTAAATCACATTTAGAAATAATTTAACAGTCTTGCAACAGTATTTTTATACGAGTATACCTAATTAAAATATTATTAACGTATTATTTTAACGATATAAACTAAACTATAACCAGGAAGATTCTACTGAGCATATGCAAACATGCCCTAACCAATTCCATTGTGTTACGTCACAGAAAAATAGTAACACAATGGTCACACAAATGAACAAATTACATGTGTCTCTAACTTAAAAATAACGGTATTGTTGTAATGTCACCCTCAATGGACTGATGAAACATGCATTTGACAATGATTTACTATTATCTACAATGACAGCATGCAAAGTAAAGTATAGTACTTACCGAATCCACACTATTTGACACTTTAAAACTAAATTTTTATTGTATTTTTTACGACGCGCGCGGAAAGACACCGTCAGTCACAAGACACAAAACGGCGGCCTAAGCAAACTAGCGCCCTCTCGGTGTAACTCTCTCGACGAATGGAGAGGCCATACTACATTGGGAATTTACTTCTATTTGAATAGAATATCAATGTAACAAGAAAGAGTAACACAAAGGAATGAAAAATGAGACACATGTTAATGAGCAAATAAATAAAAAGGTTGTTATAATTACATTGTTTAATATAATTGCTTAAATCATACTCGTTGACCGGACAAAATATTGTTGAATCGGGTTCCAAACTGCGTGAATTATTCATTATAACTGCTACAGTTAAAAATACGTGCGACTGTGGACATTGCATTTTTGTATGGGGAAAAAATTACGACAATTTATCAAATTTAGTTTTTTATCACAATAAATTGAATTACCACATAGAACTATTTTTTTATTTACTCGTTTACTATCAATTAATCTGAATGGTGGTTCATCTGGTTAAATTTCGAGCTGTATTTTATTTAATTTACCAATAAGTTTGGACACGAATTTGCAGTAGAATGTACATACATTTTGAAAACGGCCCATACAACAATACCATGGAGCGATACACACAATCATACAGCTCAGGCAATGATGGAAATTTTGAAACACCAATTTATTTTTCGACTTTATGTCATAAATTTCACACATATAAATAAACTTTCTGTGAAAATAGAGCCAATTTTTTTTCGCGATTCACATTATGATATCACTTTTTCCGCACCTTGTACGTACGGTTGATGTCTGCTTCATGTATTGAAAATAAAATGTGTACCATTCAAATGTAATTTTCATTTTTACAAAAAAATGCTATACATTGTATGACGTCCTCCTCTATAAAAGCTACTAAGGTATCAAACAAGCAGCAATAGTGGAAGCAAAATCTTATAAAATATACATTGAGTAGCTAAAATATTTACATACTCACTGGAGCAGTCGTCTATCTCGTATAAAATAATGAAAGTTCCTGAGTAACGGTTACCTTCCCCGTAAAAGTGAATTTTCATCATAAACGCACCGGTGGATATTAGGCACACTTGAGGCGCACGCACTTAGCTCCATTTATCACACCTTTATCGTACGTTACGTAAAAATTGCGTACATACAGACGTCTCGAACGATCCCCTCTTATTCTCTCCTCGGAGCCTACTTGTCTTTATTTTCCTTTAATATAAAGAAAGTTGTTTATCTAACTAATCCTTACAAATCTTCATCGCTTTACTTCTAAAACGGACCAAAGCCCTTCGCATGAAGGGGCTCTGCAACTCCGCTTTTTTTCATTGAAGCTTTCCCACTATTTTAAATCGTTACGAAGTTTTCACATTTTTCTTTTTGCTTCAGCTGTAGCAATTTATTAGATTTTCTAGTGAGTTGAACCGGTAAATCTTTGAAAGACTTTAGTGTATTAAAATTCTTGAGAAATCAATTTCAAGCGAAATATTGCTTGTACTAAGAATTAGCATATTATCATGCCTTTGCGATCTACTAGTTAGTATATTATTATCGTTAGGACAATATTCTCGACGTCAAAGAGGCGATACGCGGCACGCCACAGGGTATGTTCTATCGAGATTGCAGACACTGAATAATTATACGCATCGTCATAACAAACTATTTGCAACGCAATCGAATTCCGAAACACCCTCTTGTATCAATATTGACTATACAAATGAATACGACAGCTCCACAACATGTATTTTTTTTTTTTTTTTAAACTATGTAAAGGGGATGTTTGGTGCTTCCAGTAATCGTTTTTATTTCTCTATTTGGGCGTATGATTGCAAATGTTTTAAACGTGTAGGTACTAGGTAAATTTTGTGATTGTATTTTACCCAGCATGCAACTAGTGAAGAGTTGTGAATGATGGTAAAACTTTATCACGATTATCCATTTTTAACTCATTGCAATAACTCCAATACAGACCCTGTTTATGGAAATATGCTTACTACTAAAAAATCCTCGGTATTTCAGCTTGCATTCAATCGTCTATTGTTTTCGCATGGTCGTTTTCCGACGTCTTTGTTAAGATAATCCAGGATCAGGAATTGATTTTGTATATTTTCGAGCATTTAACCAAGTAACATGGAACAAGTGCAAGAAAAGACGATGATAATATTTCCGAGAATTTATATTTAGTTTACCTTTAGTCTGATGTATAATAATAAAATAGAAAATAAAGGAAAATTGGTACTTAGAGCGCAGAATTCATGGCTAGTCGGTCCACAAACTTCACGAGGTCTGGAGTAGCAAACTAAAAGAGATTAGTTTAAAAGCCTTGCCGCATTGAACACGCATCGAAAGCAAAACTTGGAGGCGCACCGATAGACCGCAACGTACCACATGGCATAGCACCGCAACGCAACGTAGGTATACCGCATTGCACAGCACTGCACGATGTGCAGTGCACATAACAAGACCTCTTTCAGAAGTCAGTGAATCGCTCCTTTCTACATTCTCTTGATAAATCTATATTATCTATATATATAAAAATGAATCCCTATTTCCCTTGGTCACGTCATAACTTGATAACCACTTTACCGATTTCATCCATCTTTTTTTTTAAAGTTTTCTAATACTTTGTAGAAGGTTCTTACGAGAAGAACGAAGAAGAAAGTTGCGCAGAAAATTTAAGAATGACGCTTTCACGCTAAATCTGCTGAACGGATTTAGATGAAATTTGACACATGGGCAGACCATGATCTGGAGAAGGACATGGGCTACTTTTCATCCGGGATCGCAGACGAAGTCGTGTGCAACAGTTAGTTATAAATAAATAATACATTTCGTGACTTATATTTATGTCCAATCTATTAACAAGTAACCTTTGCCTTTACTTACGTAAAATAAACATCACAAACCACGTCAACACAAAGTAAAAGCAAGTAAAATCAACGATACAATGATAATATTTCATTACTTAAAACTGAATCAAATAAACAAGCATGTGTACAATATTAATTAAAGTCAGAAAGACGTAAAGCATAGGCAACAATATTTCACTGAAATAACAGACGTGTAAAATATTCATGAATATAAAACTGTTTTTGTACATTTTCCGTAGAACTCGGTACCGTGTTCATAGGTTGGTAAGTCGCGTATATCCAAAAGCCTTTTTTCCCGTTCCCTTAACGGCCCGGGCAGACACAAACGTCAGTTAGACTTTTTTTCTTTTTTGAAAACTCAGACTGAATCCTGTGGATGTTTTGATAGTGTATTTTTTATGCGACAAATAATTCTTTTCGTTTAAAAGTTTGTAAACCGTTTGAAAAATGGCTTAGCGTATGATGTATGTGTGTTGTGATATGGAAAAATTGGGGATGTTTGACGAATGGTTTTTTTTGTTACGTGTGGGTTTGTTAGCGGAGTGGATATTCAATTACTGTAGCCACAATAGGTTGGAGTTAGGTACGTGACGATATATTAAAAGTATTTTTTTATCTCATAGCTCATCAGTACTATTTAAGTTACATGGTAGGGGAGCCCAGAGGGTTTTTGAGCAAGTTCGTACTTCTATTCGCCCTGACTGAACTCCGATTTTGACAATTTTTAAAACGATCCTTTTAAAAATTGTTAAAATCGTAGTTTTCAACGTAGTCAGATTAAAAGAAAGCCCACAATTTTTTCAACAGATTTGTCTATTTAAGTCACAATGTGTTAGCCCGCACACACGATTATTCCAATATCTGCTCTGAAGAACACGTTATTTTTTATCCATTTTCAGAATCTGAAAGTGGACTGACCACGGGGCTCCTATCTAATTTTTTTTAAATATAGATTCGGTGTTCTCTCGTCAAGCACACCTACTCGGGTATCAACTTTTCGCCCTGCATAAGAAACCCTCGGAGCTCCCCAACAGGTTCGCTTAGTTATAGGTTTAACTACTACTATTATTCAGTGGAATTTTAATTCCAACACCGCAAGCAGCTAACCGCTTCACAACCAGATTCAAGTTTATCGTTCAAGTTTTGTTTAGTTTTTTTTTTTTTTTGTGGATCAAGAAATAAACCTATTTAATTTTATGCTTGGATTCTTTCAGAAAATTAACAGGTGCTACTTAAGTAATTTGCTGAAAAAATCCACTCAGTCAATCCAGGACTTGAATAAAATTATTCTATTAGGTCTCATTTTTTCAGGTGTCCTTTATCACTACGACTTGGCGACAGCCGGTAATGTTTTCATTTAAATAGTAATAGCATAGTTGGATACGCTCGAAAAATTAATTAGACGAAGAGAATTTTTTACCTCTCATTTTCTTAAAAGCTTTTCTTTGAAACGTTTTATAATACATAAGTCACTCAGGTAATTTAGGTTATAGTTATGGTTTATACCCTGTCCATTAGGTAAACCGTTTTTTGACAGATGGAACTAATGATTGCAACACACAATAAATTGATTGATACTCGTATGGTATTATAATGTCCGTAAGAAGCCATAAATAAGATAATCCAAAACGATAATGCAGTTTATATATTTATTTTATTACGCATTTTAAAGTTAACTTAACTTTAAGTTAAGTTTAACGTAACCTGGACTATTCTAGGTTACGCTACAGGTTACGTTTTTTGACAGGTGTCTTAGAACGTACATATTGTCCGTTCTAAGACACCTGTCAGAAAACGGTTAAGGTAATGGTCAGGGAATAGGTCATCGATTTTGGAAGTCATAAGAAAATATTTATTAAAGAACCGAATTAACTTAGCGATGCCATTTAGGTTCATCCTAAATGGCATCGCTAAGTTAATCACTGTTTGTGGTATGTTTTAAATATTATTTTCTACTCTACCTACTCATTCTCTGTCCAATTTGAGCAGAGGGCAGTGGTAGACAACAGGGAAGTGAATATTTCAATTTGATTTTTTTACATTATTAATCATAATTATCATCATCTGCTATGATCTGACCAAGATTATGTCTGAACTTTAAAAGAGACTGTGACCTCTGAGTTTGTTTCGGCCTTTCTTCTCAGACTAGCCAGATAGGAAACGCTGACCTCATCTAGTTTTTAAAATATGATTGACGTGTAAAAGTGTTTGTACAAACCTACTTACAAAATAAAATCATTTATCATCATTTTAGCCGAGAGAATCGATACAAAATCGAATCGGTCATAATTATACTAAACAATAATTTGCATCAGATTGAAAAAGAATGTACCTAATCATAATGCCACACCAAAATGCAATCTACAGCATGAGTAATGAAATTTAATGTATTCATTCATCCCGCATGTAATAGGTATAAATCGTTTGAAGAGCTTCGAATATATTTTGCACGGTTTAATCAACCAATAACTGGAAAATGTTGATTTCAATACGGGTTACGGGAATCATTTGAAACTGCCACTCTTAAAGCCATGTTTATACTTCTAAATAACGTTTGAATATTGCTTTTCAATGTAACGTCAGACTTAAAGGTAAAATAAATTTGGAGACGGTTCTCGTAAGTAGGCACATCTATCTTAATGAATTTCATACGGCTCGCGTTCACCTAATCTACGATTAACCTTGCTCGTACATCGTCGCCCTAACTTAGCTGAACCAAACATACCTATGTGAAAGAAAGTGAGTGCGTACCTATACTTAGATTCTAGTTATCGGACGTCATCGGACAAGGTCTGTCAAAGTGGGTAGACCAATGGCGGATTAAATGTACGCCTGGCAATAGGCTATGATATTTATTATTTTAAACCAATTAATTTATCAATTCCGGTAAAACATTTAATTTAGTTTAAGGCTGATTTTTCCAACGCCAGATAATTTTATCCGAGGAATGATTTTTAGTTTTTAACAGTTCTTCCATACAAAAATTGTCACAGGTCAATTTTATTCGACGAATAAAAAATATATGTCGATTGAAAAATCAACCCTTCAACGTTGTAGTGTTATACCAAATAAAAACAGCAGAAATACCAAATGCCTACTTGCAAAATTAAAACGAAACCTAACCCAACCCTAAAGCTAAAATTTCCTAATTATGGCTATTCATACCTATTATTTACGAATCCGAAGAACAGAAAAGAAGTTTAAAATAAAACAAAAGAAACAAAACACGAAACGAATTGTAAAACAAACAACATTGACATCGCCTGGAACGGGATTAATCAGGTAGTTGACGCAAAGATAACACAAGTACCTAAGTCATTACCTACCAACAGCGATTTCCATTTCTGAAAATTTAATGGACTTGCTAATCTAATATCAATGACCAAGCTAAAAGAAGAACAACAAAAAAAAAGAAAGACACAGGACAGAATAATTTAAAACCAAAAACATTATGTAGAACGCGTTAATACGGACATTTGATGCAAATTCAACACACGCACGTGATACGTTCAATGATTGCCATTGATATAACTAGGTACAGAACTGGTTAATATTAGCGACAAATCTGAATGAAGAAATAAAAACAAAATAAAGAAAGAAATAAAACACAAAATAATTGAAAAGCAAACGACATCATGTAGAACGCATTAATACAGACAGTTGATGCAAAATCAACACTTAAATCGTTGTCTACGACAATGTCATCAATTCAACCTATCACAGTCTACCGCTGGACACAGGCCTCTCCCAGGGCCCTAATTCATTATGACCAGTTAACCGCCCATTCTCTAGCTATTCCTGCCAATCTCACGTTCATTTCGCGCGGTTTCCTTCATTGTGTCATAGAGAATAAGGCCCCAGGCTGCGCTATAACAGCCTGTCCTCCGCCTTCCACATCCAGTGTGTCCCAGCCGCCTTTTTAAGGTCGTCCGTTCGTCTAACGGGAGGGCGTCCCACACTAATACTTGCCAATACGCGGTGTCCACTCTAGGGCTAACCTGCTCCACCGGCCATCGGTCTTTCGACAAACATGTAGACCTAGCCCAGTACCACTTCAGCTAAAAAAAAACAATAAAGTCACATTATAGGACGAGCATATATCAGCGACAAAATAAAAAAAGAAACCTAAAACAAAACAAAAGAAAGATACAGAACACAAAACAATTGAAAAGCAAACGACATCATGTAGAACGCGTTAATACAGATAGTTGATGCAAATTCAACACACGTACGTGGATCGTTATCTACGACGATTTCAATCTGGGATACCGCAGATGGTGTTTACGGCCGCATGCAGTTTACGTGGGAATTGCATGCGCGCGATGCATTAGCGACTACCCGCAAATTACGAGCGCAATCTCCGACGAATCTGTGACCACTTTCATATTTGTCGACTTTATAGCCTCGTACGGAGTTTTATGCGAAAACTTTTAATAGCGAAATTGGTTTGTTGTGTAATGTGGTTGGAATTTTAATGAGTTGGTTCAAAGAATTTATTTAAGTGTTAGTGTTAAGAAAATGTTAACAAAAACACACTTCTACGAAAAAAGGTAAAATTCCGTTGACATTAATTGAAAAAAGTATGCAATGTTGTTTTTTTTTTCAGTTCCAACCATTTACCCATGTGTGTCGCCTACTAGAAAGAAGCCTTTGCATTTAAGCGCTCAACAGTATTCACGATTATATTTAGTCTTGTTTCGAGTATTTTTTTCTTACGAAGAATCGCTAGTTTTTATGATGTTATAAGTGGGTAGTATGAGTTAATTGTACTCTGAAAACTTTAATTTCACGTTTAACTTAAAATAAATTCCTCAAAAATTTTAGGTGTCGTAATATAAAAAACCATGTTTTTTTTTATCCGTTTATTTTCCACTGCTGGGCAAAGGCTTCACTACTCTTTTTCCACCTCTCTCTGCCCAGAGCTACAACTAATTTAAAGACACAAAAACCCAAACATATCACAAAGATCGACCAAGTAACAAATCGCTAAGAAAGATACCATCTTTAAAAAAAAAACAAAATACACGCACGAAAAAGGCCAACACGATACCTCACATCAACTTCCTTACACATCATCGCAAACCATTATTCAGAAGGTAAATCCCGAACGGGTATCGCGACTAGATGTCTGTAGGCCTTATTAATGGCCTCACCTACCTGACTGAGACGGATGGCAGGTACTGACCTGACGTTGACCTTGCGCACCCTATTTATTCCAGGCCAATTTACCTTTGTTTTTATTGTGTTATCTTTGACGGTAGCATGTTCTTTCCTTTGTTGAAGAGGCTAACAAATAGGCAAGTGATTAGTGTCGACTGGGCGCTTTCTTTGATTCTGTTTTTTTTTTTGTTACCTTTATTAAAGTGTTGTAGATAATGTTGCGGGTCTGGTTGGATTGTTCTTGCCAATTTTGTTTTGTTATTTCGCTGTTAATTGAGGAGTCTGATTTTGGATAAACGAAACTGACTTTACCGTGATTGTTGGATGTTTAGACTAGGAATTAACGAGGTCGATATTGGAATTGGATTTGAATAATTGAAATGAACTTTATAAAATCAAATCTGGCTTCAACCAAATGGAAAAACAATATCTTCTAAAAATATATTTCAAGCGATGAAAGCGCTGTTTTTCAACCTGTGTGTACCGCGGTCAGGCTTAAATATTTAATATCCAATCACGTCCTAGAGCTTATCTTATAACCCCCTGGTTAGCCGAATCTGTTTATTAAATGAACACAAGCCATTAACATATTCCGGATACGTACACCCTTAAAAACGAATACATACATAACTAGAATAATAAACAACAAAACTACGTTGCTTTCTGCCTGAGGTAACAAAATAACGATCGACAGAAGACTCACTCGAAAATGTTTTGCCAACAGACCTGTGTTATCTGACCTGGTTTGTCAAAACTTGCGTACAAAAACCAAACTACATTTAACTTGTTAAGTTATATCCCGCTTTTAATATAATGTACTTTCTTGCAAGTCATACTATCGTAAACTAGAGACATTAATTTGTATATTCCACCCTATTTTATTTCTGTACAGCGTGGGTATAGTTTCCATACAATGGTGCCCAATGATCTTTAAATGCCACATGAAAAAAAAGGTTACCGAGATATGTTTTGTCATGTTCTGAAACTGATAAAGAAAAGAAAGAAAATGCATTTATTTGCGGCAAACATGACGCATAAAAATAACAAGTTGGGGGTAAACATGCGTCACATTCACGCAAAACGGCCATCGCTCAGCATAATGCTAAGACCATATACGAGACAGAGCCCCAGCGCTGGTTTTCAGCGGCAGCCGGCGTTGACGTGATGACGTTAACCAGTGCAGCATGCAATTATATATAAATACATAAAACCAACAATCAAAACAAGAAATAAAATAAACCATTGCAACATATGATTCGACACAAACAAAAATAAAAAAAAACAACAAACATAACATGAAATAAAATAAAATAAACAGTACAAAAAAAAAAGATGGTGAAACATGAAATATAATGACAACAAGACAATGATAGCAAAACTTTTTAAACCAATACCATTCGTAGCAAATAACCCATGCCATGCTGCTATTACCAGGCCAGAAAAGACAGCAAAGATGATAAAACTTCTACAAATTCAATGATGGCTTATAGAATCGATGCGCGAACTGAAACCATGAATTCAACGCATGTTTCTAGATTAGTGTAGAAAAGTGCAATAGGTACCTATGCGGTCAAAAAATATAGAATAGCTAATTTGTTTTTTAATAACCGACGAAAAATGTTGTAAGGTTTTTCAGAATTATATGCACTGAATCCATGGTAACAGGTTGCGCGTCGATCCCTGGCCTGTATAGACTTCACCGTAACCGGTGACAGCGACCCAGATTTATTTTGACTCTGATTCTGAAAAGCCAAATTTCCTCTTGAAATCTTGACCACGCCGTTGGCGATAGTAATTACGACTCTGGAAATAAAGCCTGCTAACCTTATGAGATTTCTGCATCTAATGGGATTAAGTGACAGTCCAAATTGCGCAGAATGCGGGACGGTGGAGGATGTCCATCACTTGTTGGTGGAATGCGTCAGGACCCGAGCTGCTAGAGAGACACTGATGAATACTTTTAAATGTAATTTGATAGATGTTGATTTTATTCAAAGTACTATATCCGAGCCTCTTTCTAACACAGCTATCTTTGTTTATAAAACAGTGAGTAAGGTTTTAGAGGCCTAATCGTTTATAAGGTGTGTAGCTTAACTTGTATAAGGTTACTATGGGGCTGGCATGGTCTTATTGTTACCAAAAGCCCCTAAATCTATAAAAGACAATAAAAAAAACCTTATGAGATGACTAGAATCATATAGGCAATCCAAAAATTTTAGTAGCGTGTTGACTAAATGATCCCGCTGTGATTTTTAACTGGTTGAATGCCGTAATTAAATAATAAATAAATAATTTATTGGCATAAAAAATATGTAGAAAGAAAGTGAATCCCTGGCTCCTGTGTTACAGGAGGCAGTGTCTTGTCCCAAACAGGTTCTGGATTTTATGCAATATCGTAGTTACATTATTAAAGTTAATTTTTAAATTAAATGATCAAATGTATGATTAAACTAGTTATTAAATACATGACAAAAAAGAGTAGTAAAAATTATGATTTATTATAGTGTCGATTAATTATAGAAACAATTATTAAAAAGCAATTGTGTCTCATGTGGATCCACGTTCGCCGCATACGATGGGTTTAGTTGGGCCTTCTGAATATCCTTTTAGTAAGGTGGCTTAGTTCCGTTATTTAATTATTCCGCTTCTAATCCAATCCCTGAAGCGATCTAATTCAGAAATCCCTACGAGTGCCTATTCATTTACTGAATGTTTGGGATAGCTAATTACTTTAATGTAGCTAGTAATTGCCTTCTATTGTGTAGTTTTGTTTCTCTTTATCGTCTCTTCCTATGTTGCTTTATCACCATTATATTCGGTCAACAAGTACCGTTTTATTGATATTGTTTGTAGAATCTAAGTAGGTTATTCATGAGACAGGATAACTATATGTCGGAGAAGGTATGTCTGTCTCTCGTTAATATCAGGCATATTTTAATTACTGTGGGCGTACTATGGGTAGTGTTGGTTATAGCGCAATAGAATAACGGTTTACAGTTCAAGTCAGATTATAATTTACGAGCAAGTTAGTCACACTAGCGAATCACGCACTGTGGGTACACAACTTAACGATACGGAACGCAGACAGTTTCTAAGCACATGTTGTTCTTCGTACGATGTCCAATGTTTCGATGATCCCGAGAGCTTTGCTCACACCGTTCTTCTTGCTGTCGCTCTCGTCCACCTCCACAAACTCAGGCTAGACTCTGTCTAGCGCCACAAGATGGCGCTAGCGTTCCGAATAGTCAAACGAATGACTCCGACATATACAATATTTAAATGTAAGCTTAAAATTTGATTTACTTAGAAATTGGTGGCCAAAAATGATTGTAAAATGAGAGTTAGATCTATAAATTATAGTCGCTCTCCGTGTTTGGATTTTAGTGCGGTTTTCATAATAATTTCGCGAATTTGTTCCGACAGGTTTATGTGAATAACAAATGAATATTAAACTTACATATACCATATAGAAATCTCAATGTTTTGTCAAGTCATAAAACATTTTTCTTTGCAAGAAGATTGAGCCACTATCTAAATGCTTCGTGCACAAAACCGCATGTTCCCCGCACGGAACAAATATTTGCATGGCCTAGAGATATTTGTCCGGGTGTTTGAGCGTACAAGATGTTTTCGTAACTGCTCCCACAATGTACATAGAGCAAATGGTTGGGTTCTTAACTTAAGAAAGTGATGTGCAGAAGGTATTAAAATAAGTTTAGCACTGATAGGTGGACATTTGAGTTTATGCAGATATTTTTAAGTAGTGATAACAATCGCACCATCCAAATTGTAACATACTCGTATCTTTGCACAAAAATAAAATCAGTAAATCGGATTTTTTACTAATTTTCTAGGTTCATTTAATATGGACTTGCTGGTGTAATTAGGTATGAGGTAATTTCATCATAATTCGGTTAATTAAGGGCTGATTTTCCAATAGTCAGATAACTTTTATTCAAGGAATAAAATTGACGTTTGACAGTTTTTTTATGGAAAATATGTCAAAGTTTCATTTTTATTCTTCGGATTAAAATTATCCGACTGTTGACTATTGAATCTAAAAATTTACTAATCATTCAATAACAATTAAACATCGTTTCAAGTTCTAAAGCTACACGTACACAATCGACCCGTACCTTACCAACAAATAGGTTCACACTACAGAGACTCCATTCGCTTCAAAGCACCCGACAGTATTGGAAACAAGCCGTATACGGAAAACAACTATCTAGTACCACAAAATACTCATATACAGAAGGCTGGTTTGATACAACGAGCCAGAACGCACGCACATATAGACACGCTTCACGTACAGGGAGTGCAAGTACACTCGCAAGGCAAAAGCGTCAGAGTGGCTCGCGAAATTCTATTTTTTCTTAGGATTTTGGAATTTGCAGGTCAGTATCAGGTTGTATGTTGATCTAAATAATATGTTTCGCGGCCGTAACAAATATTCATTTAAAGAATTATAATCATCAATACATCTCTCTAAGTTCAAAATTACCCTATTAAATGACTATCTCTTGAAATCATGACATTGTGAATCTCAACACAAGGAGTTGTATTGCTGATTCTAATCAATATAATTCTGTAAAGCTATATTTGTTACTGTCATTAATCATATTTTAATAAAACACACAACCTGCCACTGACCTGAAAATTGCAACAAATCGTAAGTAAATTTAAATATCGCGGGCTACCTTCGCGCATACCTTAAGGTGGATGCTCCAAGGTAGCCCGCGAAATTCAAATTGTCTTACGTTTTTTGCAATTTGCTGGTCAGTACTAAATTGTACGGGTACGTTGATTAAAATATGATTCGCGGCCGTAACAAATATGTATTTACAGAATTATAATCATTAGAATCAGTAATACAACTTGTTAAGTTAGCATAATCCTAGAATGTCAAGATTTCATGAAATAGTCATTCAGTAGGATTATTTGATCTTAGAGAGTTGTGTTGATGCCTTTAATGATTATAATTCTGTAAATACATATTTGTTACGGCCGCGAATCATATTTTAATCAATGTACAACTTAGTACTGACCCGCAAATTGCAAATAACGTAAGACAATTTGAATTTCGCGGGCTACCTTGGAGCATCCACCTTAAGGTCGCCGTACGTCCGCGTCTATGTGCGCGTGCACCTGTTTTCGGTCGTTGTTTGGTGCCAGCCTTCTGTATTTATCTATTTGGTGCTAGTTCTCCCGTCACTACCCAATTGTGACAATATTCAGTCTGCAATATGCCTTCCAAATAGGATTGCATACGTAATATAGTTTCTGTTTTAGACAATAATACTCTCACAGGTATATTTTGACTAGAATATACGGGTGTTTGAGATGCAGTGGATTGTTCGGCTGGATGAAGATAATTTAGTTTAGACTAATTATAAACAACAACTAGCTTTTTCCCGCGGCTTCACCTGCCTGGAAATCGAAAATTATCCCATGGGAACGTAATACCGGGATAAAAAGTATACTATATTCTAATTCACGTCATGGTCTAGGTGGACCATGGCCTGAATTAGAATATAGTATACTTTAAATTTTGCACACATGTGTGTGCAAAATTTCATGAAAATCCGTTCAGCAGCCGAAGGTAACAGACAGATAGATAGATAGACAGACAGACACCCAGTCAGACAAACTAACCGACAGACAAAGTTAATTTCGCATTTATAATATTTGTAGATATGGATTAGTGGAATATAGAGTTGGCTATTTAAGTAGTATATCTCTTGTGTAGTTTTATAGCTTCCTAAGTAATAATGCATTATTACATTTTGTTACTTTCGATGTGAAACATCCATTAGCGCGCCTCGGGGGTTCTTACCCCCGAGGCGAACGAACTCGTGCCAACCAACCACGAGACCAACTCGTACGCCGTGACGGCAACGACGCTCTCCTATGCCATCATCATGCCCCCTCTCCACTACCCCTTTTTTCGATTTTTCACATCAGCCGAGCGTCCCGTGAAAGACACTTATTTTTTTTAGTTTTTCTAATTTAAGGTTGTCAATAACGGTACCTACTTTTAATTTTTCAATTGTAGAAATAAAAATCTATCCTGCAAAAAAAGGTCGTCCGTAGGAAAGTCTAGCATAATGCTATTACTAGACCAATTGCGGCGTTCAAGCCGACTATTGTATGAAATTTTAAAAACTGGTGGTGGCCAAAAAATGGAACAAACGTATTCAAAATGGCTGCCTAATTTCTCTCTGTGCCGGCTCTAAGCACGTAATAGAATGATCGAAGCCAGAAAAACTAGTCCCAACTATGCACACCAACTGAAACTGCACAATTTCTTGCTTGTTTTGTTTCAATTGAATCCAACTGCCAACATTAAGTTCATTTGTTTGCAGTTACCGCACGGATAGTTCAGGAGTTGCGATTAACAACACAACTACAGAGATAACGTTCGCATATTCGTGCCAAAACTTGGTTTTCATACAAAGTTAGTCCTGCAACGCTAAT
This sequence comes from Apamea epomidion, assembly GCA_947507525.1. NCBI lineage: Eukaryota > Metazoa > Arthropoda > Insecta > Lepidoptera > Noctuidae > Apamea > Apamea epomidion. The sequence goes on from OX382232.1 coordinate 10,366,583, forward strand.
CCGATGAAAGAATAACACTGGATTTATCATGCTGCCCGAGTTCAGAAAGTGGAATGAGTTCCCGAGTTAGCAACTAGTAAATTGGATGGTTGAGTGGTTGTAATTAATTTTTGTATTAACGTTTCTACTTATCGTAAAAGTTATGTTTTAAAAGTCATGGGTCATAATTGCTACGGCGCTACGACGTAGAAGCAGCTACGCTGTTGCTACGCGGTCGTAGCTGAAAATCAACATAGCGAGACTTTCGTTTTGGACGTGTATCTTGTCATCATTTAATTGTGCTATTTATTTTGAGTTCACTTAATAAACTTATTTGTTACATTACGTAATCAACCAAATGCATCAAAATGTGCTTTTACGAGTACTGTAGCTTTGAGTTGCTTGATTGGTGACGATCTAATCACTAATCATTTTAATCAGGAAATAATCCATTTCTGGACCAGGCTTAAACTTAAAATATTTTATTTTTTAACTGTAGCTACAACCGTAAAATCCATTTACCGTTTGTATTTTCACATTCCATCGCAGCTAGTATAATATTAGCTAGAATATTCCGCGGATTAACTTTTACATGGTGGATAAAAAATGCTGACGAGGAACAAATTGAAATCAATGTTCGAAACAAAGCGTGATTTGCATTGTTGTGACCCAAATTTAAATACAACTGAACAAGCACTACGAAAATAAAGTACATTATTAATTTACAAATCAGTACATTTTATTATTGATTATAATCTTTAACTTCTTTCTTTCATTATATGGCATCGACCTGACAGGTTATCTATGTGAATGTAAACATTTTTGCTGCTGAATGAAGCTTAGCTGAAATATGTTTACATTGGAATTCTGCACTGGTTGACCTTATCCCTGAAAAAGTAAAAAATTAAAACTATTTTACAAAAAAAAAAAAAAAAAATACAATCCACTTCCAAAAAAATCACTACAGAGTGTAAAATAACTTTAATTTCGGAAGTCGGTGCCAAAAAACGCAAATGCGGAACCAACGACACCAACTTCCGAAATTAAAGTTATTTTACACTCTGTAGTGTTTTTTTTTTGGAAGTCGGTTGTTTTGTAAAAAAGTTTTATTTTCCACTTTTTAGTCGTATCTACCCCACACAACTTGGAGGTACCCCAATAACAACTATTTGCTTGGTAATAACTGTTTGCTTTAAAAATAAAAATAATTGTTTTAATACTTGTTGATGAATAATTGTTTGCTGCACCGGACGACGTCATTACGTCGGCGCCGGCTGTCACTGAAAACCCCAGCGCTGGGGCTCTGTCTTGCATAGGGTCGCAGCATAATGCTGAGCGATAGCCGTTTTGCGTGAATGTGACGCATGTCAACCATTTCTTATTGATTTTTCTTTATTTGTTTTTATGTTTTTTTTGCGTCATTTTTACCGCAAATAATAGCGCATATATAAGCGATAGCAGCAATCGCGGTTGATTTACTGGCATTTATTGAAGAGCTCCGTTGTCTGTCCAAAACTCATCATCAGATCTCTACGAAATTTAAATGGGACTATTTCGGAATAAACCTCTTTCGAAGAAAAGAAATATTTTGCAAATCCGTCTATATACTCGTATGACGGAGTTATGCCCGAACATTATATTAAAAAAAAAAAACATCCGAATTGAGAACCTCCTCATTTTTTTGAAGTCAGTTAAAAACCAGCGCTCTGGGTCTGTCTAACACTATACTTTGCATTTTAATTCGTTGAGTTGAGCGATGGCCGTTTTGCGTGGATGTGACGTATATTTGTTTAGTTGCGTTTTTTTATGCGTCATGTTTCGTGCAAATAAATGTATTTCCTTTATTTCATCTTCCATATCAAAACCAACTTAGACTATCGCAGTCAACAGCTGAGCATAGGCCGTAATTGCACCACAAATCCTCATTCTCCGCCTTCCGCATACAATGTGACACGGCTGCCATTTTAAAGTGGTCGGTCCTTTGAGCTACTCATGTCAATTCGCGGTCTTCACTCAAAGACTGGATGGTGTACTCAATCCATTTGGTTACTTTGCTATACCGGAAACTCCAGTTCTTTTCCTAATAAATTCATTCCGGATTTTACTCTTCAAAGAAAAAATAATACCAAAAACATTTATAGGACAAATCATTACAAGGGTATGCTTCAATGGTTTGATCGAGTTGAGAGAATGAATGTTCGGCGACTAACAAAAGGAATGTTCAAGGCCTATGTAAGGGGGTCACCGGGAGGGGACGCCTTAGAAGGTCATACTGTTGGCGCATCACATATGCGCGTGATCAACCGAAGGGAGGGCGCGGCCCGTCGGGGTACCGAACACGGTACGCGACGGCCGCTGCGCGCCCTCCACGCCACTCAGCTCACAGACGCGCTCGACCACGGGCGTTGATATGTAAATTATGGTATTACACCTATTTTAATACATTCTACTACTTCTTTCATTATAAGTCCCGATTGAGCCCATTCACATACACTGACCTTATTGGTGATGTTCTTCAAAAAGGTCAGATGCGTTGTACTCGCAGCCGTCGTGCGTATGAGCGTAAATGATGGAAAAAAATAATATGTAAGGATCCTAGAAAGTGGTCCACGGGTTGTTCGAAAGAGATACCGTGGCCCCTGGCACAGGCAACTGAAGGAACACGGGTGGGTTTTAGTCAGTAAAGGTCTGCCACGTCCTCCCGCTCCGCCCAGAGCGGGAGAAGTCGTTTGATGACATCCCAACCAAGAAAAAAAAAGGTCCTAGAAAGTGGCGTGTTTTTAAGGGTCCCCGAAACGATTACAATATTTATTGTCAATATTTTGTGTGTGCAATTTCTATCGCTTCAATTGCATTTCGTAGACGATCATATTGCGCATCAATGTGTATCAATCACGTAACACGGGACCCTTTATGTTTTTTATTATTTATACAGCCGAAACCGCGTCTAAAAGCTAGTGCCTTTCTATTGCTATTCCATACCGCAAGTAGGTATGAAGTTAAACAAAACAAAGTTCTACCTAACGAAACTTGAAGTTTTAGCGACGAAAACTCGGTATTTTGATATCAAGTTGGATACGTGCTGCAGTTTATACGTGCATAAATATTCCGTTAATATAAATATTAATTTTATGATATTAACTGCCTTAAAATTGCAATAAAATATGGATGATGTATTACCCGGTATCTGGGTTACACTGGGATTATGACTACACGTGGAACAAAATACTTTGCATTTGAATAAGTAGAGTAATTATTATTTTATCACTGGGTTAAAATTATACATGTTAATGTAACATACATTAAATGAATGTAAGTGTATAGTATTTTTATCTCACGAAGCGAATCGCGGTTTTTTTATGGTTACAAAGTTCACAAACACGCTGTGAATGTAAGCGCAGAAGCTCTCGGAACCGTCCGAGACAATGGCAAAGTCGGAAGTGCGTGTGTGTGTTCTATGTATTGACGCTACTCGTCTTCACGACATGGAAATACTGAAACATTCATTAAATTAAAATTGTCTTAATTTATTCAAGAGGGTTTTAAGTTTTAGGACGGACCATTTGTCCTCATTAATTAATGACAACTACTTGAGTACGGTATGCACTAAATTTAGAATTTCAAAATTGGAAAATAAATAGCCAATTTAATGATCCTTACTTATATACCTATCAACTAAAATGAAATTTATTTGTATTTTTATAGGTAGAAAATGAAAATAAGTAAAACTACTAACTTATTTTCAACCTTATTGCAATCATTTTCCGATAACACGTTTCACTGTACAATAAATGCGGCTGAGTGATTGGCTCTCCTGCATCACGGATCGCAGGTTCGATCCACGCACGGGATAAATTGCTGGTCGGGGTCAGGGTATTTATTTTGCTTGAAAGATTTGTGTCCGTAATCGCACCCACGATTTTTTTAAGAGAAATCTTCTTTATTAACGTTGAGCGATTTTTGGTAGGGGAAAATATTATGTGGTCGCTCGCTTTACTGACATGTTAACAGTATAATGTATATATCTGTAGCTATAGATATGACGTGTTATATTTGGCTAACATAGAAAGAGAATATCTATATATATATAATACTTCTTGCCCGCGACTTCGCCCGCGCTGACGTCGGTTTGCCAGGAAGAAAAGTGTGTGTTAATCCAGATTATAAACTATCTGTGTGCCAAATTTCATCCCAATGCGCTCAACTATTTGTACGTGATTGAGTAACAAACATCCAAATATGCAAACTTTCACATTTATAATATTATTAGGATATTCCCAACCTCACTAGACCACATTGATCGATAGAAAATGAGATCAGCCGCCACCAATCGACAGTTTTTTATATTTCAAGTTAGGTGAAGTGAGCTTAGAGTGAGTACTCAATAGTCTCAATCCCTAGCATTAGTTGGGAATGACAGCTCACTTCACCTAAGTTTTCACGGTGAGATGGTTGCAGAAGCGCACTGCAATGTGTAACCGAATTAATGCACATTATGAAAGTAGTTTGTTCAGAACCGTTCACTGAGTCGATTTCTGACATACCACAGTCAAAACAAATCAAAATGGACGGAATTGGCGCATGTGACTGTGTGCGTGGGTAGCTTTGTAATGTGACCACAATTTTATCCTACTTACTGATTAGTATAACCAATTTAATGAATAAACAATGTTTTATACATAATAATATAAAATCTGAGTATGTATTAAGCCGTGTCTTCTACGCGTGTTTTTTCGAAACATTACACAAAAAACCTTACACAAACATTTTTTAGATCAGTGTCAACTATTCACAAGACAATATAACCTCAAAACCTGTGTCAGTTGGAATTAAGCTTTCAAAATGCCAAATGCTAGATGTGCGCGGTGCGCGTGGCGGTTGAAAATGAAATAAGCCCTTTCCTTCTTTACCCGGAATGTTTTCCATGCAGCTCAGAAAACATAAACATCGTGTTTTCATACACAAATGTGTATGGCCACGCCTCTTTGTTTTGACGTTTTTGTGTAATGTTTCGAAAAAACACGCGCAGGAGACACGGCTTTATGATTACAACATAATTAATTGGGGTGTTTGGTGGTGTGTGTTAATTCCGGGAGATGTATAAATAAACCTCTACATTCGATCCCACCGTCGTTCACAGCCTACAGGAATGTACGAAGCAACTTTACTAATTAACACTATAGTAGTAGGAGTACCTACTGCTCACGACGTGCAAGATAATGGAAAACGTTGAGACGATAGCGCCGCAATTCCAGAACTAATGATTTGGAGCCATTGACTTAATGCGGTTCCTAACTTGCCTGAATGTTGCCGGATTTGGTTAAATTACTTCTTCCACTAACATTTGTTTAATCATTGTGAAGTTAGAACGAAGTTTTCTATTGTTTTGCCAGCAAGTTCTTGTGGAACTGTGGTTGAAGTTTTCATTGTAGACTTTACTTAAAGCTGGGGTAACTTTATCGGTGATTGGCACTTGAGGTTACAACAGTAAAAAAGTCTGAAGGGGTTGGCACACCTATTCGACAAACATCGATCAATGTTAAGAATCGACGTGATTAGATCGATTGATGGTCGGATATACAGGCATCGTCTCAGCTTAGGCACCAGTTCCTCACAGTATTTTTCTTTAAGCCCATAGCTTGAGAGCAGTGGTAATGGCCCCAACTTATGACTTGAAGGTGATGGGTTCTAACCCAGGCGCTATACTTTGTGTAAATTATTTCATCATCACTGTTCTCAAAACGGTGACGGAAAACATCGAGAAGAAACCGGCATGTCCTAGGACCAACAATTCGAAGACATGTGACATGTACCTACTAACGCGCACTGGGCCCGCGTGGTAGATTATTAGCCCACTCCCTCTCGAAGAGAGGAAGCCTATGTCCTAGCAGTGAGAACATTAAAGGGTGATTATGTTTAAGCCCATGGCTGGACATTATATATTTTAAATTTTATTTCATAAGCATATTGTGGTGAGAAAATCAATAAATTAACATTATAGTGAAACTGGCTAAAGCCGTCGGGTGTTCTCATTTTCTATCAATCAGCGTGGTCTAGTGTGTGTGGTAATACCCGTAATTATCAGTCGTCACAATTTTAATCTAGCACATTTATAAGTCGGTAACTAGCTTATTAGCAGCCGGTCGATTCTGTAAAAATCTCACCGTGAAAACTCAGGTGAAGTGAGCTTGATGTGAGTTGTCAGTAGTGTCAATCCCTAGCATTATTTGGAATGACACCTCACTCCACGCTCACTTCACCTAAGTTTTTACGGTGAGATGGTTACAGAATCGCACTGCTGCTCCAGTGGTAGGTATCGACCCGACTTACGAGTTGTGCGTCGTGAGTTCCAACACAGGCAGGCACTTTACTTTGTATTTCATTTCATCACCACTGCTCCTAAAACGCTGAAGGAAATCTTCGTGAGGAAACCGGCATGTCCTAGAACCAAAATTAAGACATGTGACTTCTACCAACCCGCACTGGGCCCGCGTGTTGGATTACGGCCCACTCCCTCTCACAGAGAGGAGGCTTGTGTCCCAGCAGTGGGAACGTTATGGGCTGATTATACACACTACAATTACTATGATACCTGTACCGTTATTCTATCTAACAAACAAATTAAGCTGTTAAAACAAGGGCGTAAATTGAATCAAATAAAACTATTCTGTACTAACCAAGTTACATGCTCATTAAGCGAAGTAATGGGATCACCGCCTGTAATAGAATCGGCACTGTCATTTACTCGTGGTCATTACAGAGCATCCCTCGCCCTAATAAGAGGACCCGCTGTTATAAGACTGGGAATTAAAGTAAATAACGTCGTTAGTTTGATTTTGTTCTTAGAATTTTCTTGTAGGTTCAAATTGTGTTGGTTGCCTTTTATTTTATTTCAATTTGAAGACCATCATATTCACTGTTTAGATAACATAAACAAATACATTACATCACGCATGTATTTCCCCAAAGGGTAAGATAGAGAGTACCTATGGTACACCCAGTACCCCTGTTTAGATAAATATGGAAGAGGTAATACAGGCTGTCCGCAACTCCAGGTTAATGCGCTAATTTTGCGTACGGAAAAAAAATTATAATAATAAAAATTCAATGAATTCAATTGAGAATGCAGCTATCCATTCCGTAATAAATCGACGTACGTACGTACGTCATTCAAAAGTTCTGTAATGAAAAACTACACTACAATAAACTAGCCGAATTCAAACCGTTTCCATTAGTGTATTCCAGGAACTAGAATATCCCCTGCTATATTGACCTAATTTCAATTTACTGTAGTTACTGATGTTAGGTCATAGTAACATCGTTCGGGATATGCCAAAGTCAGCACAGGACAACTGATACATTTCCTCAGAAGACCTAACAGCCCCTTTCAAGTAATACAAGACGTGCTACACACTTGTTTGGGTCAGCACATTCAATTCGGCTGTATTTGTTAAACAAGAAAGCAGACCCAAAACAATTACTACCTACATACTTACATTTATTTGATTTTGCCGCCCAGCTGTGCCACCCGAACAAGTGTATCACACGCCTAATATGGTAAGAAGATCAACCATGTGGTTGCTGTCGCAAGGAGGTCACCATAACTACACAACATTCTCCCCTAAAGTACCCATGTTATCATAATCCACAGTCCGACTTTGCCCACTGCGGAGCATAGGCCACTTTTTTCTTGTGCTATTTTCCGCGTTCTTTTCCGTTCCTGTCAGCCTCATCCAGGTTCTACCCGCGATGAGAAAAGTATCGCCCGCCCATCTCGCTGCCGGACGATCGACGTCTGACCGACTTGACGTCTTTGGACGCCACTCGGTCACTGACTTACTCCAACGGCCATTACTGCACCTTGCCAGGTCCTGCCCAACTCCATTAGAGTTCTATAAATCATTTTGCGATATCAAAAACTTTCGAGGGGGTAAGGGGGTGGCATACCATCTTATCACCTTTCAAGTTTTCAGATTGAAGTAAGTCAACCTTACCGTACGCGGTGCCCCTACTGAATGACGAACGAGGCTCTGACGAAAAATTCGCCAAGACGCATTGGCCAGCGTGGTGTTTAAAGGCTAAACCCTCTTTTCATGAATATTTTCAATAAGTACCCATATGAGTATACAAAAATGAAGCCTGGTAACATAGTTTGATATACACTATTTATAAGGTAGATATAATAATAGCCTTGGAACATTGGAATGGTTTAAATGTGCGTTCATTTCACGCATCACGATTTTTAATCTTTTAATGGCTCTTGACAACATTTTTCATCATGATAGGCTTTGTACGCAAATGAAATACCTACACGGATTTTTACTTTAATTAAATTTTATATTGAAATTACGCTCTATCTCTGTAAGAACGTCATTCGTTCGAGTTTTATGTGGCCATAAATTATTGCATTTGATGAGATTTTTTTATTAAAATCTCTTTTTAGTAACTTTTTCTTAAAATGCAATTAGGTTTTATTGCCTAACAGCTCGCTGTTCAGATTGTGAAAATATATGTAAATAAAAAAGGATTTTTTTCTATATAATGGTCACATCATTCTAGTTAGATGTAATTAATTAAACATGGTTTAACACGAAATACTGCTGGGGAGTTTGTTGCGCCACTTCATCTTCCCAGCTAAAGCACTAGGAAGTGGTGAAGGATAGGCGTTTTGGGACTCTCGTTATGTAATTTTGACGTTCAAAAAGTGCTGATTCTCAGCCTAATAAAGGACTTTTGATTTGATTTTCAATTAGCTTTCTTTTGTGTACCTACAAACGCGTGCCCTGTTGCGATTGATCTAGATCTTCAGTGGTGAAAACTAGTTTTGCAACAGTTTAAACAAAATCTCTAGGACTTATCTAGAATTATTTTAAAATAATAAAACTTTACAATTTAAGACATATTATCCGTTTTATGCCCAACCTCCTAGTTTTAAGTGCTTCCCACAATCTCGAATACAAGCAAAGCTATCAACATTGTAACAACAATCACGTCCAGTTTTATCACCAACCGAACAACGAGACATAATGAAGATATATCAAGCATCATAAACGGGGCCCTACTCATACATTACAGTACTCAACGGATTAAAATTACTTTGTAATGTGGTTTTGCTATCTCAAATGAGATTACTCTGTTACGATACGTTAAAACAAACATATTTTGAAACCTTTCAAAAGCCTCTTTAGGTTTATCTTTTGAATCATTTGGAGGTTAGTTTTAGTTGTGTGGTTTAGTTGGATTTCTGTTAACGGTGTACCTTTTATGTTATCTCAGTTGGTGTATGCGGGTTGCGGTTTATTGTAAGAGTTCATACAGTTATAGTAGTTTTATCTCACGAAGCGACACGCACTTTATTTGCGGTTACCAAGTGTACACAAACACACTGTAAATGCGTGTGTAAGTGCAGGAGCTCTCAGTACCGCTCGACGCAATAACGAAGGCGGAAGTGTGTGTGTGTGTGTAGGTATGTGTGTGTGTGTGTGCGTCCCTGTGTTATGTGCTGAGTGATGACGCTACTTGTCTTCACGCACACATATACAGCGTGTTACAGCGTGTTTGTATACTTGGTTAGTACAAGCAAAGCGCGCGTCGCTTCGTGAGACAATAATGCTGTACACGTACGTAACTTTTGTAATTACGATTACATAAATTGAATATCTGTAGCATACGTATCAGCCGAAACAGATCCGCTACAGGAAGATAATGACCCAGTGACCCGATTTTCCTCTGATAATCGTAACCGATAGTGATATTTTGAAGTCCTACTAAGAACGTGCGACAAAAACGTATTGAAATTCGAAAAAGTTTTTAATTGGAAATACAACTATCCATTATATATATAGCATTTTGGTTTTAAAACTAAGTAGTTAGATATTATTGCGAAACAAGTAGGTGATGGTAGGCGATGACCACAGACAATAGTTATTTGTGCAACAAGAGAGCAAAGTCGTTTTTTCTGCGAGTGCTGATTTTGAATCCTGAGCAAGCGAAGGTTTCAACGATTGAATCACGAGCGTAGCGAGGGATTCTAAATTTGAATCCTGAGTGTGGCGAGGGATTCAAAGGCACGAGATGCAAAAAACTTTGCTCTCGTGTAACACACATAACTTTTCACTTCAGCAGCGAGAACACTTTAGGAGATAAAATAATAAACAGGAATAGATTTAGATAACTATTTATTGTGAATCAAAATAATTAACATTGTAGGTAGAGGTACAACTTCAATAAAATGGAACATTTTAAAAGTTAACAGTAAAATTACTGCAATTCTGGAAATTAAAAGTTAATTTTAAGTTAATTTTAAGTTAATAATTGTAACATTGGTTCAATAAATTTATTATTATTATTATTATTAAAAGTAACAGATATATTTGGCAACGTTATAGTTGCATTGAGTTGAGTTTGATTATCTGGGGTTAAGGTTTCTGTTTCGGTGGCGGATTGAGAAGGAACAACGGTGAACGTTGGTGACTCTGATCGGCTTTCTGTATAAGTACACTGTGCGTGTTGGAAGTGGATGGGCGTGGGTGAGACCAAGGATCCGAGGTCGAATTCAGACTTATTGTTTCCACTATACGCTTACAGATTTTCGACTTATTTTCTATTGAGTCTTCAAAATAGCCTTCTGCAACCGTATTGGAGTTCCACCCGCCGTGACGTTTTAAAGTGGTGAGATCGGCTCCGGAATCAGCCAAGAGCGTTGTCAAAGTTCTCCGAAAGCAGTGACCCGTGTATAGCTGAGGCTCTTCCAGTTTTAAGAAAGTGGCAATTTCTCGCGGTATAGCACCTATTTTATTATTTCCCATAGTCTGTCTTGAGCATTTATTATTATGGTATTGTATGAAAAATCGGTCGGTTTTTATATTGGCTGGACGTAAATTTTGGTATTTTTCTACAATAGTTACATATTCTTCGCGTACGACAAAAGACCTGTCAAGGTTCGTCTTCGTATTTTTCAATTTTACTAACAGTAATTTATCTGAATGCTTTTCGATATTATTAACTGTTAGCTGGAATAGCTCGTTATTGCGACACGCTTTACTAATTCCTATGATCAGTAGGTACAACCTGTAATGAAAATATTACATAATTAATATCCATAATTTAACATTTACAGCATCTTTTACATATCATAATAAATATTTTAACAGTATTGCTAAACCAGACTAGGATTCATTGCGCCTCCAAAAATTATTGTAGGCAGTAAGTACCTATACACATAACAGTCTACACACCTATTTCATGATATTTTATTATTCAAAATATATTACGTAACATTATTGAAACTAGAAATAAATATTTATAGGTTAAATATCAGTTTTATTTGCAGTAAATACTTATTTTCGTTTAAATACAACAATAAGTTAAAATTCAATAAATTACATTAAAAGACATAATTATCGTTTTGCAAAATTTCTTTAGTTAGTACGAAATTCCGAACGTGTTTGTCTTTGAAGTCGAATTCAAAATCGGAACTTCGAAAGGGCTGGTCTTTGTCTCTCTCTCTTTCTAATGGCGGGAAAGAGATAGAGTGTGAATTTTTCGAATTGCATACAATTAACCCAAGGCTGAATAAAATATTCCGGGCTTTCTGAAATAAAAATTAAAAAGTTACTTGGTCTCACTCAGTGCGCAAAATCGCATTTTGCTCACTGATTTCAGGGAGCAAAACCTACATGTTTGAGCTACTGAAGTGAAAAAAATGTTTTGCTTGTCACTTTACATGAAGTGCATAGACAGCCAAGATTGCTATATGCCCACAAAAAAAAGGATTGCTTTAATAATATAATAATAATATGTTGATTTAAGTTTTCGTTTAGTTTGGATGGTAATGCTACTTTTTGCGCTCTCTTTTACACAGTAAGACGTCGATCTGTGTGGGAGGGAGAGCGCGTAGTGTGTAGTGTAATTCGAATTATAGCGACACGAAACAATGTTATCCAGTGTTGTCTGCCATGGCTTATTTTAGTTTAATTTAATATTTGTTTTTTTTTTTTTTTAATCTTTTCATTACGGACGCTTTTAACGTTCTGCATCGTTCTCACATGCATAATTTTGAACATGAATGATGTAACCAATACTTTGTAACAATATTATTATGATTTAAAAGAGTGTCCATGGAGTTTCTTGCCCGTTCTTCTCCATAGGTACCTACTACGCTTTGGAATGGGCAACTAGCTTCATCATTTTAACTGACCGAACTTGACAATTCAAAAGTGCCTATAATTGGTTTATTTGAACTAAATAGTTTGAGTTTGAGTTTGTCTAACATTCTATTTATAAATTCTTAACTTAAAAACGAGTCAAATGAGGCTTATTTTTAAGACAGTTATTGTTAAAAATATTCTAGGCATTAGAAAGAGCCCCCTAGCAGGATAATATCAAATTATTATTCCAATAATAGTCGAAAGTACAAATTGGCAACAAAAGTACTACTTACTTACTGGAATGGTCCTCATGTTTTGTTTTTATTTATAACACCTACCAGCGGGGTAATTTCGTAACACACAATCAATAGCAATGGGTTTATTTATTTATTTAAACTTTTCGCACGAAAAGGTACAAAGGCGGACTTAATGCCTTAGGCATTCTCTACCAGTCAACCAAGGTTTCGCTTTTGATTGCGTTATTTACGTTGTTGAGTAGACTCATTTTTAGAATATATGAAGCAATGGATTATCAATATCCAAAATTATTCAGATTAAGATTGATGGTGTGTTACATAATTAGGGTGCACTTGGTACAACATTAAAAATATTTGTGAAATTAAACATTTAGTTTTAGTCAAGTAGGTAGTTTTTTTACGATATTTCACAATAGAATATGTACATGTTATAATATTTTTACAGGTAGTTTACTAAAATATTATTTCCTTGTGTTCATAAACAAAAGCGATACGCCCATAAACACAAGAAAAATAATAATGTAACATCACGAAACACACTATCTATAAATCCCAACAGGATTTGCACAAGAAAAACACCAATATTTGAACAAATAAGCTGTATATTCCACTTTTCCTGTTCACGTAATTGCTACTTCGTTGCTATACCTACGTTTGTGGGTAGTTTTACTTTTTGTGAATTGTTTTTGTGGCCACACGAGCGGCCGTGTTTACAGAAGGTACCTAAGTGGATTAGGTGGTTACCCCTGGCTTGCAATATTGATTAATTGGCACGGTTTTAGGGCCCCGTAGCATGATCACCATAGCAACGGGTTTTGTCGACGGAAGAATAGACATAATGACAGATTGTAGAGAGATTTATATCGCTTTATCATGACGATGAAGAGAAGAAATGTTTCTATTCTTCAGTCAACAAAAGTCTACAATGTCAAGCATGACGACCTATTTTTTTCTACTTTTGACACTTGCCGGTAGAAAAATTTCTTCTCAATAATTGTCAAATGGACACATCACATTGGACTTAGACAAGAATCTATATTGATTTTAAAATAATTTGGTCCCTGTGGCTATAGAAAGCATATTACTATGTCTTTGTCTTCATAGAAACGCGAGTCTACGGGTCGCCCCGTGCTCGGGCAGAAGAGATGTCGAACGAAAAAGACCTTTGTCTAATCTTGGTAGGTAGAATAGAGATAGAAGTGGTCATGCTACGCGAGCTGGACAGTCAGCCTCGCTGTTTCATTGCAGACTGGCTAATATTTTTATTATGTCTTGAGGTAACTATGTATACAAAACATGTTTCTAGCATTTTTTCTCCGAGTAATAAAAAAAATCTGGAATATAAATCAAAATGTATGGTACGGCAATTAAAAAAAAAACTGATAACATAAATTAAACGCAGGGGGATTCAGAATCATGTACTGAATCCAAGGTAACAGCGGGGCAATCACGTACCACACTATCAGTAGCAATGGCTTCCATTTTACAGTTCAATAACTTATTTTATGATTAGCAATATCCTTCAAAATGATACAGATAGGGTGCTGGTTGCGTGTCGATGTCCTTCCACCCTGTACGCTTATGTTGCTGCTTGTACACGAGGAAAAGGAACAGAAAGATTTTGAACATTCTTACAACAGTGAAGGTTTCAACCTTCTTCTCGTCTGAGATAACTTTAAAATATTTTAACGTAAACGCATAATTGGCTGATGTCAGTTCTAATATAACAAAATAGTAGTCAACTTGTAGTCTTTATATCCTTCTTCTTCTCCGTGTCGCTGGCACGACTGTTTTTAATCCGGTTTTTCCAAAACTTTGCCACTTCCACGGCGATGTCGGTGGCAGCATAGAGGTCACTTTGACTGCATGGTTTGGGACATAGAGGGCCGGATAGGAGGTGGAGCATGGTTTGTGACATAGCTCCACAATCACACCCTACTGCCGTAGGTCAAGGTAGCCCACTTTACCAGGTTGGACTTACATCTTCCCACTTGTGTCTTGTGTGTGTGTGTGTGTATTGTTTAGATTAATGATACACAAACACACGCTATGGTGAGCGATCAAAATAGCACAAAATTCAAAATTCACAAATCATTAAAAAAATCATACTGTCCATTATAATTGTAAACAAATTAACATAAAGAAAATAAGCGCTGGCATTTATATTAAACCTCTATTGACTGCAAAATCCGGAAAATTCAAAATGGCGGCCTTAACAAAATTAAGAGGGGCTTTAAAAATCCCGTCATTTCTCCTTCAATAGGATTACAGGGAATACAAAGGGTATTTTATACGTAGGTATACAGTATAATGTAACGTTACTGATAATACAAAATGAGGTTTGGTGATGCGAGTGACGGATTTTGGAAGGCCCGAATATCCGGCCGAGTTTAGGTGCCACCCCATCGACGTAGAACAATGACGTTGGCCAATAAACGCGCTGGATTAATTAAGGGCTTACATAATTAATGAGTACATATGTGAATTTGAATTTTCGTTAGACAGATAAGCGACACGTGTCGACGACAGAGGCAACTGCAACCGTCGACGCGTGTCGGCGGCTGTATGCACACTTATACCCTGTCCATTAGGTTAACTGTTTTTTGACAGCTTAAGACAGCTGTCAAAAAACATACATATTCCAGATTACTTACCTTACGTAAAACTGCCTTATCTTATTGAATTATCTTATCTAAGGATTCTTATAGACATTATAATACCGTACGTGTTTTTTTTTTTTTTTTTTTTTCTGAGTGTTAAATCATCAAATGACTCCTCTCGCTCTGGGCGGAGCAGAAGGGAGTGTCAGACTTTTACTGACTAAAACCCACCCGTGTTCCTTCAGTTGCATGTGCCAGGGGCCACGGTATCTCTTTCGAACAACCCGCAGCCCCGGCGGCATCGGCCCTAGCGGACCCCGTTAGTTCGTGCTGACAGCTCTTTGAGGCGCGCGTGGAACACAACGCGCCGTCGACCCGGGTCTGGTCCTTACCAGGCGGCGAGCTGCCCATAGCTCGCCGCCCGCAAGCCCGCGCCTATGGTGGCCGGGAGTCGGCTGTAGACTCCCGTCCAGGGCGTCTCCTGCGGCGGCTAGGCGCGCGAGGGTGCAGCGATTGCCTCTCCCTCACGCGCTCCGCCTCCTCCTTCGCGAGCATTACTGCTTCGCAGAAGGAGGTGACGGCCTCCCATTCACTCTCGCTCCGTACCATGGCCTGTATGAGGGCCGGACGCGAGAGGTCGCCGCCGCCGATCGCCGCCACGAGGACACGGCGGGGCCCCGCCCAAGCCGGACAGACCTCCACCGTATGCTCCACCGTGTCCTCCGGGCGATCCCCACAGTGGTGACACCCTGGCGTTTCCTCCCGCTTTATCCTGAACAGGAACCTCCCGAAACAACCGTGTCCGGTGAGGACCTGCGTCAGGCGGAAGGTGAGGGCGCCGTGGCGCCTCTCTAGCCACTCCTCAAAGAGGGGACTTATCGCCGCAAGTGTGGCGTGCCCAGCGCTGGGTTGCGACAATCGCACTCTCCATGCCGCTATGAGATCCCGCCGGAGCTCTGTCTGCTGTGCCGTGATTTCTCGCGGCAGCGGAGTAACGCCCCGGCGTTTTGCCTCCACTCGCCACTCCCATATGTGGGCGAGGACTTTGGCCTCCAGATCCCATGACGGCAATCCGGCAAGGAGGCTCGCCGCCTCAGCGGAGACCGTGCGGTATCCTCGAATGAGCCGGACAGCCATGACCCTTTGGGACGCGATCAACCGGCGGGCTGGTCGCCGCCTCAAGGATCGCGCCCATACCGATGCCCCGTAAAGGGCCATGGACCGCACGACCCCCGCATAGAGCCTCCGGCAGGAGGCGTTTGTTCCCCCTAGATTGGGAAGGAGCCGCCTCAAGGCAGCCCCGGCCCGCTCCAGTCTGGGAGCCAAACGTCGGAATTGCTCCACGAAATTCCACCGGCTGTCGAGGACGAGTCCCAGGTACTTCATCGTCAGCTCGACGCCGATGTGAAGTCCTCCCGCCGTTATTTGCGCGTCCCAAGGATCATGAAAACACATGGCCTCAGATTTGTGCAATGCCACCTCGAGTCCCAATTGCGGGATCCTCTCGACGATTGTCGCAACCCCGCGTGTCGCTGCTTCGGCCGCCGCCTGGTGCGACCTCCCCTGCGCCAGGACCAGCGTGTCGTCAGCGTAGCAAACTACGCTGACGCCATCAGGGAGGTCGGCGCGCAGCACCCAGTCGTACCCGATATCCCACAGATGCGGCCCTAGGACCGATCCCTGTGGAACACCGCACGACATCTCTCGCGCGTTCCACTCTCCCCGGTGACCGGGGTAGATGACGGCCCTGTCCGTCAAATAGGCCGCGACAATGCGACGGAGGTAGGTCGGCATCCGGTGATACCCGAGTGCCTCCCTGATGCAACTCCAGGGCAGGGTATTGAAGGCATTGGCGATGTCTAGAGACACCGCCAAGACAACCCCACCCCGGGCCACAGCATCCCCCGTCGTGAGGGCTCGCACGCGCATGATGGCATCCACCGTAGAGCACCCCCTGCGGAAACCAAACTGGTTGTCCGCCAAATCCGGCCCCACCCGCACCAGCTGCCCGGCAAGGCGGTCTGCAATTACTCTTTCAAAGAGCTTGCCCACCTCGTCGAGCAGCACGATGGGCCGGTAAGCGGACAGAGAGTCCGCAGGGCGCCCCGGCTTTTTGATGAAGACCAGTTTCCCCGTCTTCCAACGAAGTGGGAACCGGCCCCTGTCCAAGCATGCGCTTAGTAGCCCCCTTAGTCGAGGCCCGAGAGCCTCCAAGGCCAGGACCCAGGCCTTTCCAGGTATGCCGTCGGGTCCTGGGGCGGTGTTTCTGGCATTCAGCCTACGTACCGCCACTCTCAACTCTACCTCGGTCACCTCCGGAGCATCGTCGTCGTCGTCGGTGTGGTCCGCATCTGGCATCGCAGGAGGCGAAGCCATGGACGGGGTAGTATGTTCCCCACGCGAAGGGAACAGAGCGCTCACCACGTCCTCCACGAGCTGGGGCCGGAGACTCTGCGTCAGCGGGGGAGCCCATTGGCGGAGTTTATCCCGCACCATCTTGTAGGGGCGTCCCCACGGGTCTCTGTTCAGAGTCCCCAGCGACTCCTCGCGGGCCAGCCCCCTGGCCCGCAGGATCTCCGCTCGGAGGGCGGTCTTCGCCGCTCTGTACCCCTCGTACAGCTCCGCCTGCACGGCTTCCGTATCCGGAGGGCAGATACGGAGCCTGCGGTGCCTGGTGTACCGGCGTCGCGCACCCACGCACGCCTCAGCTCCGGCGACCACCAGTACACCTGGCGCCGGGCGCGTCCGGAACCACTCTGCCTCGTTGTTGATGTCAGCAGGCCTGTCCGGTGGTGACACCCAGGCCTGCACGATCGAGGCTTCCAGGAGGAGCTCCCAGTCCAGCTGCTTCAGCGCCCACCGCGGACCACCCAGGGCCGGTCGGACCGGCGCGCTCGAGGTCTGGGCGGAGACGTCGAACCGGATATACCGGTGGTCGGAATAGGTCTCCACCTCCTCCAAGACACGCCAGTTGACGACATGCGGCGACAGAGCGGGGCTGGCGAACGAGATGTCTACCACTGATTCACCCCGCATCCGCACGCATGTTGGGACTGAATCCCGGTTTAGGATGACCAGGCCTGTCTCCAGAGCCCAGTCCTCCACCATTCTGCCCCGTGTGTCCGTATGCCGGGAACCCCAAGCCACATTCTTGGCATTGAAGTCCCCGAGGACGAGCACGGGGAGGGAACGAAACCCGACGACGACGACTCTCAACTCCGCGAGGGAGTTGGGGTATACTTCTCCCCGAGCCGAACTCTCGCCGAGTGAGTTCGGCTCGGGGAGAAGTATACCCCTACCACGACTATCTCCCCGAACCGTGCTGCCACGCAACCCTGTCCTCTCTTGACAGCCTCGAGGGACGGGGTACCGGCGGCGACCGACGAAATTAGGGTCACTGAGCCGCTCAGGTCCAGTCGTCTCTGGGCGGGACAAAGTACGGCTCAGCGACCACGGCGATGTTAATCGACCACTGCGCTATGCTCTGGAGCAACAGATCCTGAGCGGAGGCGCAGTGGTTGATGTTCGCCTGGAGGAGGCGTAATGGGGCTATTATTAGCACTCCATATCAGCCTCCCGATCCCTCTGTAAGGGCCCAGCCACGGCGGATGCGGCGGCGGTCACGGTGGAGGCGGCAGCGGCGACGGCGGTGGTGATGGCGGCTGCGGCGGCGACGGCGGTGGTGGAGGGCTTGCCCCTGCCCCTGGCTTTCGCGGGTGGAGCGCAGGCCTTGCTCCCAGCCCGGTGATCGGCCGGCTTGCCGGCTGCCGCACATGCATAGCAGTGTGGCATGGCGTTGCACGAGCCGGCCTTGTGACCGGGCTGACCACAGCGGAAACAGAGATTGCTGCGGTCCACCTCCGAGGTGCATTTAGCCCCCACGTGGCTGCCCACATGGCAGCGGAAGCACCTCAGAGGTCTGGGCTCCAGCAGTTTCACCTGCGCGGAAACCCAGCCCACCAGGAGCCTTCGGCCCTCCCCCGCTAGCTTTTGGGCCACCGACACGGGGCAGCTCACCGTGATGGCTTGCATCCCCGTGGAGTCAGGACGGAGAGTGCCCGCCCTCACCTGCTCGGCAGAGCACTCCCCAGTCCTAACGATGGCGGCCACCGCCTCTTCCACCGTCGCAGAGTCGTCCAGACCCAGAATGCGCACTGGACACTCGGGCCTCGTCCGCATTTAAGGACGCTCTAAGCCTTTCGGCCAGAGCGTCAGCAGTCGGGCCGCTAGCCGCACCAGGGACCTCCAGCATCCGGGCCCCAGTCGCAGTGGCTCTTAGCCAGATGCCCTCAGCAACGCCGAGCTCCTGCAGGTTCACCGCCGCCCTCGCCTTGGCAAGCACGTCGCGGTAGGACATGCCCTTCTTCTCCGCTTCCGGCTGTAGTGTGATCACTACAGGTACGGTCTTTGGGGCACGAAGCCTAGCCGCGACGCCTCGCTCCTTGCGCCGTTGCCGCCTCTCTCTTCTTTTGGCCGCCCTTGCAGCCTTGCTCGCCTTCCTCTTCTGCCCGGCCACCTGCCAATCGGCGTCGGGGCGGCCGTTTCGCCGCCGGGGCTGGGGCTGGGGCTGGGGCTGGGGCTGGGGCTGGGGCTGTGGCCCTCGCGCGTTTCGGGGCGGTCCGTTTTGCTGCTTGCCCCGTGGCCGTGGCTGTGACAGCCGCGGCGGCAGCATACGACACCGCCTTCCGCTGGCCCGAGGCCGGCCGGTCCGCCGCCAGCGGGGGGCGCAGGACGATGGCCTCCAGGGCGGAGAACCGACTCTGAAAGGCAGCCAGCTCCTGCCGCACCAGGTTCAGGACCCGGTCCTCAGCAGGTACTGGCCGCCCCTGTTGCGCCCCCTCCTGCGGCACCTCCCGGGGGCCGACTGCTCGCAGCCCGGCCAGGTCCGCTCGGAGCTCCTTATTCTCCTTTCGGAGGAGCTCCATGGCCGCTGTCCAGCGGGCCACCTCCGCCCGCATTTCGGACATTCGTCGCTTGAGGGCTCCGATGCGACCGCGCGACCGGTCCCCCCCTCCTTTACGGGCTCCTCCGCTCGTTCTGCCGCCTCCCGAGCGGTGAGCCCCTCCCTTTGCCTCGCTCTCGGGCTCCTCCCCGCCTACTGGTAGGGATCTTCCGAGCCGAGGCCAGCTCCCCGTCAGAGGACGACCCCTGGCCGTCTGCTGACCTTGGCTGCTTACTCTGGACCTTCCTTGTCGTCGCAGCGGCCATCTCCTTCTCACGGCGAGGGCTCCCTGAGCCTCCCGTGCTCACTCCTCCAGATGCAGCGTCGGACTCCGACCCCGCATCACTCCTCACTTCTTTCGCAGTTGGGTTTTGTTTTAAAAAAAAATCCATTTTGTATCCACGAGTAATAAACTTCTTGTACCTGCTCAAAAAGTGCGTGGTTCGCACTAGCGACTAAATCAAGCCACCCATTAGCCAAGCTTACTACCTCCCTCACGGTGCGCCGCCGCTTGGAGGTTTGAGGAATTTTTTATAGAGGTTAATCTTCCTCGCGGTCCGGGCGGTTAAGCCAAGACCCTGGACCCCCGTCAAAAGTCAGAGACATGACCTTGACAATCTTCGGGGCTACGATATTAACTGCCCGGCGGCAGGGTAAGTGCACACCAGGCCCGCTCTTACTCCAACACAGTTGCCGCTCTGCTCCTCATAGCGACTTGTGTGGAGCGTTCCTCTTGGCAGAACATTAGCATGTGGGCAGCGAGATCTCATTGGGAAATAATCCCAGTGAGAAATAGCTGCCCGCACCCCAGGATGCACCGGCCTGAAAACTGGTCTTCCCCCCGGACGTATCCAGAAGGGAACTCCAGTCCCCAGGCACACCGTACGTGTATCAATCAATGTATTGTGTGTTGCTGCAATCACTAGTTCCATCTGTCAAAAATCGGTTTACCTAATGAACAGGGTATAGGCAAAATTCTGGACATCTGAAACCGAGAACTGGATTTTGATTTCAATTGCAATTTATATTCGAATAGAGCCAGAAGTGCTTTAGTTGTAGCTAGATCCAAGTACTGCTGAAGATTAAATTGGATTAAATCGGTAACAGGAGTTACGACAGTTAGTAGCAGCCGAAGGGTGTGTACACCGCAGGCAAGTGAGTAATATAAAGATAACTTGATGCCTCTGTGCCCCTTTAGTTCTCCATTTTCCCTTTAATCTTTTATTGGAATTGTCTGATAAAAATCCGTATCATTCCTACTTAGATTTTGCCTTTATATTTAAAGAAGAATTGCTGCCGTAAAAAAAAAAACAATTTACCAAAAAGCATTTTAGTTAAAGCAAAAAGAATTGTAATACGCTCAAAACGTTCTGTTCTACGAAATTATTATTAACGTTTTTAGTCACTCATTTAAATTACTAGCACAGGTATAGTTTTATCTAATTGGTTTATTACACGAAATAAAGCGTATTCAAATGTGAATTACCTACATAGCTCATTAGCCATAATTACATTTTTATTATCATACGCGAAATAAAGCGAACATGAGTAGAATATTTTTAAACATAAGTACCTGTATATCCATTGTTGTAATGATATGTTCGTTTTATTATAATATTTTATCCGTACCATAATATTCACTTTAATTTTACGTAATAACTGAGTTAATAGGTTTTTCCAAGTAATAATAATAGCAAGTCATGGAATCGGGTCAACCGGCATTTTATGAAACGTTAAAGTTATGTTACCTACTTACATAATCAACTGAGTATTTTTATGAAAACTTTAAAAGTAACTACAAAAATAAAAATAAATACTCCTTAAGGCATAGGTACATATACATGGGGTTTTTTATACGCGCGTTACCGTTATATATTGTCTGCACGTCAATGGTGCGTTTACTGCCTTGGAAAACCAGCGCTACAGTGCTGCCGACGAGAGAATGCGTTCTTGACACCTGTCAATTTCATACAAACGAATACCTACGTGTTTTGCGAATTTTATCTTTATTAACTACTAGAATTGTCGCACTGAAAGATGTCAGGAAAGCAGCATTTCGTCGTACAGACTTTAGTTGTGGTTACAGAGGATAAACGAGGGACGGCGCGTAAAAAAATTGCCGTGTGCAATAGGCTGTTTTCCTAAAAAAAACTAATTAGTCCGTCAGTTAGATTATCAAAAAATATTGAAACCGTATTTTTTCTTTTGTCAATTATATAAAAAATTATGAAGATATCGCCCGCTAAAGTTCCGCGTGACGTCACTTGTTTGCGACACTTTTGCAAGCAAGTGACGTCACGACTCACGAGCCCCCACTCCCTAATTTTGACGCGCTTTATCTTTGTCATTTTTTGTTTGATTGACAATAGAAAAAATACGTGTCCATTATTTTTAGATAATCTAACTGACAGTCTAAATATAATTATTATTTTTTAACCTAGGCAACTACCCTATGTGCCTGAACCATCTAAAATTATGAATAGAGTGTTTATTTAATAAAATGCAGACATACAAGTATCGGTACCTGTGTAGTTACCCAAACAACGTTTACAACGAGCACTGATCATTTCCAAAGACTACAAAATTCGAGTCCATGCAGACCAAATTGTAAGGGTGCTGTATTGTTAGTAATCCCAGCGAAACTATCTGAGCAAGTATGTACTCGGCCAGTAGTTAACCAACTTTGCCCAGCACCTATACACTGTTCTGAACTAACTTTAGCTTATTCAGGAAGGCGGAACTTCGTTGCCCAGTTCGGGATAAAAGAAAAATAGAAAGTGTCCGACTGTTTTTCCTGCAGGTAAAGATGGAATTGGAATTATAATCAGAGCTGGAGACGGTTCATTCTTCTCTTGCAACAGGACAAAATAGAATAATAAATGTCGGGGCATATGGTAAACATAATACTATAACTCGTCCGCAAGGTGTTACGTGCCTAACTGACCAGGGAGCGCCGAACTTAGGTACATTCATATAAGTGTCACCACTCGGGGAAGATATTTAATGCACCCCAAGAGACGAACTTAAAACTACTTAAGGCAAATACACAAGGGTAGCCCGTGAAAGTCAATTTAGCTTACATTTTTTGCCATTTGCAGGTCTGTATCAAGTTGTATTGTATATAGGTAGGTGTAGGTAGGGTAAAGTATAGACAGTCATATTGATGATTTTTATTCTTTAAATTCTGTAAATACATGTTTGTTAGCGTCGCGAATCATATTTTGAGCAACATACAACCTGACACTAACTTGCAAACTGTAAGGATTTTTTTATTTCGCGACTACCTTAGGCCATTCTCCTTAAGTGTTTCGATGGAAATATAAGGTACTTAAGTGCTATAATTAGAGCCCAGAATTTTCAAGTAATGAAACCACAAACTGAACGTTATACCGAACAACGTTCAAATTCATTTGCAACCAAAAACTTATTAGGACATCTTTGTTAGAAATAGTAACTCATAAATCGAGAGAATACATTTCACTAAAGTAGATGACTGATCAAGTGGCGATGGAATGTAATTTTCTGAGAATATGAACGCTGCTTTAATTAATTGTCAAAAGTATTTATTTTTTACCTTCAAAACACCGAAAAACTAAAGTTAAACAAGCGTATTAAGCTACACAGAGTGACGTCACGTCATTTATTACAGTGAACGGTTTCATTTAATATTGCGTTTTACACCATTTAAACGACGCAAAATGATTCCTTTGCCGCCTTCCCCGCTTAATGACACCAAGCACGTAGGCTTTAGCCGCACTTGACGCAACACGCACACCGGCACACGTAACAAAGTTTTAATCCACTGAATAAAATCCCTCTGTCTGGCAATCTTACGCAAATCGAATCGTACTGAAGTTGAGTCATATTACGCAGTCTGGCTTCAACCTAAATCCATAAATTGTGTGAGTGAAAAATTCCCTACAGATTATGAAAAAAGAGACATCTAAAACCGGAATTTTATTTTGTGAAACAGTAGTAATGTTTTTCGTGATTTTTAGGGTTCCATTGGGTGCCAACGGAACTCTACAACTAAGGCTCCGCTGTCCGTCCGACCGTCCATCTGTCATAAGGCTGTGTCTTTTGCACCGAGTAATAAATAGGTAGACACTTGAAAGTTTCACAGAGCGAGTACCTACTGCTATAACAACAAAGGGGGACAAAAGTCTTAAAAAATATCTACTGTTAAAATATTGTATGGTGGTACGGAACTCTTCGTATGCGAGTCTTTTTTCATCATACATTTTTTTCTGTGATTCTAAATCTTGCTTAAATAATATGATCCAATTTTCGAGTTTTTGTTACATTAATAACTTGGCAATTATACCGTTACTATTCTACCGTGATAATGGAACTGTACTGTCTACCTACAACTTTGCCTTCCTAGAATTCCTCATCTCCTGATTAACACTAACAAATAGTCTTGAGGGTTACTTAAATTCAAGGCGAGTGCAATTGAAGATCGAGTCAACGAGTTTTCATACCCGTGTCACCCTTTTCAAAGGGATGACATACGCCCTCAAGGCGCCCTTACTTCACACCCTCGGATCAAAGTGCCATAACACAATCTTTAAACCATGTAACGAATATATTTTCGTTTTCAGTTTTCTTCATTACAATTTCGTCCGAACTGACATTTGACATTTTCTTTTTAGGACAAGGTGCCTAAATAAGATTCGTGCCTTTTCGCGGCATTTATTCAAAATCAAATCGTTACACGTTTTCTGTCTGTTTATGTAAAAATATCTATCTATGCCACGGTCTCGTATGTGTACCTTTTATGATTCTTAAAATGAAATAAATATTTACTTATAATTTTCTCGACTGATAAATCACGATCACGTCTCTCAAACCTGTTTCCTTTTATTCGGGGAAAGCTTGATAAGACATTCAAAAGCACTAGAAGAACAGGATGCGAACGCTACCAATGGTACAAATATTAATTTAAAAGCTTTTTGATTTTCTGTCCTGTCGCCTGGCACTATATTTTCACGAAATATTAAGCATAGCTTGAAAATCTAACGACTGGTTTTAACAAGGGGTATCGTGTTACCAGGAACTGGATTGTGAACATCAGAAAGGCAGTCGGTCTATGTAAAATACTGGTATTCAGCTGCATCCAGTCAAACTTAAATCATTTATTTCAATTAAACCATTTACAGGCACTTTTGAATTGTCAAAATTAAATAGTCGGTCAGTTAGTCAGAAAGTTGAAGCTAGTTGCCCATTCCAAAACGTAGATCTCTATGGAGAAGAACGGGCAAGAAACTCCAAGAACACTCTTTTAAATCAATATATTATTACAAAATCCTGGGTACATTGTTCTTGTTGCTTATATATGTGCGACCAATGTAAAAAGGAAACAATTTAAAATATAAAATTAAAAATAAGCCCTAGCAGATAAGAGATGACCAGTCTCAACCGACGGCGCCCGTTCACGAACATGACGCGTGGATCAGCACCACCCAGCTCAACCATTTTGTAGGGAACCGAATGATCCAACACACGCGCCACCACCAGTGAGCATTTATGTGAGCATGACATGTTCTCAACTGCCATGCTCTTTCAAGTCAACATCAAAATATCATAAAAACGGATGCATGGTTCTTACATTTATAAAATTTAAAAAATGCTTATAAATTATACAAAACTATAGTTTGCAATTTATTTAAGAGATGAGCGAAAAAAAGAACTACCAATTAGGAAGAGGTATTTCATATTGAAGTATTAAGAATTAAATCTTAATTGAATAAAATAAACATTAAGTTCGTAATGTCAGAAACACAAAAAAAAGAGGAAGCATCTCTTCCAAATATTGAAATTGTGATGAACTAGTCAGGCCAAGTGCCTGTGGAGCAGGACCTGCAGTTCGACTTGAAGCCCATCCCAACGTAACTACGTTTACGTTTATGCAGCCTTTTACCAACCGGTAAAAGCATCTGCTTAGCCTTTTACCAACCGGTAAAAGGCTAAGCAGATGATGATTAAGTAGAGTTGAGTAAAACAGCATTTTAGGAACTTTCTTTTAACCACTGGTTTTTGAGGCCAACACCACCAAACAATAAGTTTTATCCAAACAGAAAAATATCCGTACCAAAAAAAAATCAGTGCAGTATTTCAGCACATTCAACGTATCTACGGGGAAAAACTTGTCACCGTGCGGGCGTTGAATTTCCTCTGTCGCTGACGCCAGGCACATGCGTCATAAAATCCAACGTGTCAAAGTGCGATACCAACACGTACATATATATCTATCTATAGCTATACATACTAATAATAAAGCTAAAGAGTTTGTTTGTTTGTACGCGCTAACCACTGGAACTATCAGTCGGATTTGTTTGTTTTTTTTCATTTGATAGCCCAATTTTTGAGAAAAGCTATTTAGCATCACGCTAGGACCCTAAGGAGCGGAGCGAAAATGAAAAAAGTCAGAAAGAATGCTATTGCTATGTTTTCACTTACCGTTATTTCAGACTTTTTGGGGTTCGACACGCACTTGACCGGTTTTTCATTTTTGGCGACGGGTTGGGACGGGAGAACAAGAAATTTAACGCGGACAAGATCGTGGGCAGAAGCTAGTAAAATATAAGAGACGACCATTGTAATGTCACCACTGTAATGTCGATCTTAACACAGTTTCTTTAACATTTAAATTGGAACACGTAAAATAGTTTTGGAAATTATTATAGTCGAGAAATTCAGACATTTAGAGTCCCTATAGTCCCCAGTAAATATTTACTGTAGCAAGCGATGGCTTCGGAACCAATTTTCGTTCGAAATATTTACACATTACAAACTTACAGCAGACGGTCGAAATTTCAATAACCAGCCCAACTTTAACAAAATATAGTAGTAACTGAAATTTATTGCAGCAACTTTTTTGTCGTTACCAGCATATGCTAACCATTTTATATGGGCTCCTGTATCCACTGCTCGTTTTTCAATACAAAATTTTATTGGAAAATTCTATTGGAAATTCGTTTAAAGATGATATTTGTGCGAGTTTGAGCAGTATTATTATCATATTCAAATATTCAGATGTACTATGGAAATTTATTAAACGTATGAACATACACGAAGGCTTGCGGGTTTTCTCTGAGAACTGTGTTTGCATAGAATCAAAATTCAATAAGGAGCTCAATTTAACCAATTTCCATAAGTATTCTAGTTTATACCCCTAATGATAATGTTTGAAGAAGAAATATTTCTCAATCCAAATCTCTTTGATGGAAATTAGGCATAATAATGAAGATTCAAAATTATGCCAGAGGAACTATTACGCGTACACATAAATAATATTGCAATGATAGTTACCAAGCCGATCGATCATCTAGATTTCATAAATGCAATTCCCAAGACTAGAAAACATTGCTGACTTGCTTGATACATCACTAAGCCCGTATTTCCGATGATACATCACCGAGACCAAGTTACCTAATATGTTGGTACGTGGATTATTCACCAACAAGAAGTCAAGGTGTACCATGTGGTACACAATCGCCAAAATCGACAGACTTGTCTAAAGGTAACAGAACAAACTGCCTTTTTATCGTCTCGACTGAAAACTTGTGAAAGAAAACATCGTGGGGAAACCGAAATGTCCTAGAACCAAAAATTCGAAGACCTGAAATCTACCAACCCGTACTGAACCCGCGTGATAGATTAGAGCCCAGTCCCGCTCGGAGAGAGGAGGCCTGTGTCCCAGCAGTGGGAACATTATAGGCTAATATGTGTAACTGTCCGGTGTCGTGGCGACTATAAATGATATTGGACGATTGTCGTTGGTTCGATAACAGCCATAAGTAGAAACTGGAACAAGTTATGCAAAACAAACTATCTTTTTCGTAAGATACCTAACAATTTCTTTCCACGTACCGTCTTCGAATCGTCAAGTGCGGAAACTTTCATCCCTATGTTTCTAAAGTAGGTATCAGTATCCGTGGCGAAAATACTTCAGTAATGTGTTTCGAAATAAAACTGCTATTTGTTTAGATTGTATGTTTTATTGTTACCAAAACTCTAACCTATCAAACCCCGATTAATGAGGCACATATTAACTATATAGGTATTGATCGTGGTTCTTTTGGGAGTCGGTGGGCGTGTCTCTAAATGATATTTAGCTTGTAAACAAACAAAATTAGTTATCAGTCTGCAAATGATGTATTATGACGATAGGGCTTCTGAAAAAAGATATGCTAGAGACATAATGTATTAATGATGCAAGAATACAAGTTATATTTATATTTACAATCAAAGGTTTTTTAACTCACGAAGTGACACGTGCTTTACTTGTGGTTACCAAGTGTACAAACACACTGTGAATGTGTGTGTAAGCGCAGGAGCACTTGGTACCATCCGAGACAATGGCGAAATTGGAAGTGTGTGAGGGTGTGTGCGTGTGTGTTATGTGCTCACGCTACTCGTCTTCACACACATATTCCCAGCGTGTTTGTACACTTGGTTATCACAAGTAAAGCGCGCGTCGCTTCGTGAGATACAAATACTCTACATATAGGTACGAATGTAAACCAATACGCTATATATTGATTGAATCGTGTCACAAAGGCTTGCCCCGAAGTGTTTACTGTCCTCTATACACTGAGTCACTTTATACAATACAGCCAGCTTGCCCACAATATCGAAATGAATATTACACGTAAAATAAAGTAAATTCTGAAGTACCTGCTTGTATCCATAACATGATTAAAATAACGCTCTTAACATGTCATAATAATTGGCCAATTCATTTTATGGATCGTAAGCCTCTAGCGGACGGACCTCCGGCGCGGTCTCATGGTGGAATGGAAGGCGCGACTATCGCAACCCAGCGCAGGGCACGCCACGATAGCGGCGATAAGACCCCTCTTTGAGGAGTGGCTAGAGAGGCGTCACGGCGCTTTCACCTACCGCCTGACACAGGTCCTCTCCGGACACGGATGTTTCGGGAGGTTCCTGCACATCATCAGGCGGGAGGAGACGCCCGGGTGTCACCACTGCGAGGATCGCCCAGAGGACACGGTGGAGCATACGGTGGAGGTCTGCCCCGCTTGGGCAGAGCACCGCCGTGTCCTCGTAGAGGCGATCGGCAGCGGCGGCGACCTCTCGCGCCCGGCCCTGGTGCAAGCCATGGTCCGGGGCGAGAGGGAGCGGGAGGCGGTCACCTCCTTCTGCGAAGCAGTCATGCTAGCGAAGGAGGTGGCGGCATGGGCGAGGGAGAGATCCTCACGCCTCAGCCGCCGCGGGAGACGCTCCGGGCGTCGGGAGCCGCGTGACGACTCCCGGCCACCGTAGGAGCGGGCCTGCGGGCGGAGAGCAATGGGTAGCTCTCCGTCCGATCAGGACCAGGCCCGTGCCGGACGGCGCGTATGTGTTCCACGTGCGCCTCAGAGAGATGTCAGCGTAGTTGACGGGGCCCGACAGGGCCGAAGCCTGCCGGGGTAGCGGGATCGTCGAAAGGGTTACCGCTGCCCTGGTACATAAAGGGCTAAGGAAGGAACACGGGTGGGTTTTAGTCAGTAAGAGTCTGACACTCCCTTCTGCCTGCTCCACCCAGAGCGGGAGGGGACATTTGATGATTTCCCATCCTGAAAAAAAAAAAAAAAAAAGCCTCTAGCCAGTTTTTTTTTAAATTTTTGAGTTTTTCCATACAAGAACTCAATTTAACCTCAATTGAAATTGAACCTCAATTTTATTCCACGGATAAAAGATATCTGAATTCTGACTTTGGTAAAATAAACTCTTAATAGATTTTTAGCTAGTCGGTTGGAACTTCGCTTAAGTAAATGTTTTCGTCACCCTGTCTAACACTGTTGTAACAACCCTAACAATAAACGTTCTTAGGCGTGAACCAAACGACTCAAAGAGCCTTTATACCTCCTTTAAACTGTTAAAAGAGCCTTTGAACGTCCACGATGCATGTCTGATGTAACTTTGCTTTTGGCACGTAAGAGTGAAAACGGCAAGGGTCTTAGTATCCCGACACCGTAAACGGACATTAAAGAGCGTGTTATACAACATGCGGAGCATAAGAGGGTTAGGTGCATGTTCGACTTTCTTTCGAAGTGAAAATCGTTCTGAAAAGGCTATAAAAATATAAGATCACAGATACAAAAAATGCTATGGCATAAAGTTGTGGCAGTCAATTAAAAATGCAGAAGCTAAATGTATTTGTGGAATGGTTTCTTTAGATGAATAACACCATGGTACCTACCTGATTCTTCGACCCACCTAGGTAAATGTTGTACTTGTCCCAGCAATTAACATTCTTTCCATTCTATTGTAAGAATAAATATATATAAATAAGGGCTGATTTTTCCAACGCCAGATAATTTTATCCGAATAATTTTGAATTTTTGACAACTCTTCCATACAAAATCTGTCAGACGTAAATTTTATTCCACGAATAAATATTTCTGTCGGTTTAAAAATCAGCCCTTAGAGATTAAAAAAATGTTCTTTTACTACTGTCTGTTTAAGGCCTGATTTTTTAACGCCAGATTATTTTATCAGAGGAATAATTTTTAATTTTTGACAGTTCTCCCATGCAAAAACTGTCAGACGTCAATTTTATTTGACGAATAAAAAATATCTGTCCATAGAAAAATCAGCCCTAAGATATAAAACCCCCGAAGTCTTTTTTATCGTGTGTCAACGCCTCTTCTACGTGAACTTGACTATTCAACCACAATCAACATAACATAGTTCAGTCCACTGGAGCATGGCACACCTGAAAGGTGTCTCAGTAATTCACTAGAAGACAGACAGTCTCTAAACATATGTATGTATTGCTTAATCCCTTAACACTAGGATTAGTACTAAAGCCAATACTCAGGTGATTAAGGCTTACTAAGTAATTGAAACGGCTGAGGACCAGTGGTTGAGGTAGCGGATATTGATTTAATGTTTAAGTAGATGTGTCAAAGGGGATTTCAGTATTAGGAATACTGAAACATAATTACTGTTTAATATCCTATTAAACAGTAATTATGATAGTAAAGATAGGAAATATTTAGTTAAATAAAACAGATGGTTGTTGTTATAATATAATAGATAGTTGTTGTTTGTTGATTTTTATAGATTTGTTGTTGGTCATGCCAGAGACCTCTCCGTATTTGTTCGATTTTAAAATGTAGCATGTATAAATTTCAAACTTCGCAGAACCAAGGGCTCTGTTAATGTCAGAACACAAATGCAAGGCAGGAGTGGGTTTTAGCTTGTAAAAGTCCAGCACTGCCCAGACTGCCTCACCAGTGAGACAGTTTGGGCGTCCATGAGGATTTCCTACTCTCTCCTACTCTACTACTAAAAAAAACAGGCATTAGGTCCTTTGAGTTTTGACTCGCGCTGGCAAAATTTTTCGAAGATTCTTTTCTTAGGCCCACTTGCACCATAGACCTCTACTATTAATAACAAAGCAGAAGAGTTTGTTTGAACGTGCTTATCTCTGGAACTATCAGTCGGATTAAAAAAAATCTTTTGCACTTGATAGCCCAATTATTGAGGAAGGCTATAGGCTATTTAACATCACGCTAGGACTCATAGGAGCCGAGCAGAAATAATGCTAAGCAAAACGATTTAATAGCCCGGGTAGGCGATGCGATGCGATGACATGGGTCTGGGGAAGAAGAAATTTCACACGGGCGAAGTCGCGGGCAGAAGTTGGTCACTAATATAACTACAGACGTCAGCACACCAAGCTACCCGAAACTGTCCAATTTTTCCAATCAACTTTGAACCTTATGCTTTAGCGATAAAGTTGAAAATCTACTAAAGAAATTTGACAGATTGTAGTAGCATGATGTAATGGCGTCTGTACATTTGTGGGTAAACATATATTATTTAACTTCAGTGACAGACACAGTATGATGTTTTAAATTCGTTTAGCGCTAAACGTATACAGTGATTTGTGGTGCAAGAATCAGAATCAGAATTTAATTTATTTCCAGGGGCCAGTCGTTTGAAGAGCGACGTCTTATCCCTATCTTTTTTATTAATGTACTCAATTTCACCTACTCTAGTTGCGACAAGAAAGGGATTGTGTTGTCCATAACGCGTGTACGCCGGGCCTTGTTCTTGTAGCCCCTCGATCGACAAAGAGAGACGTTCTATCATGTCGCCGTGGAAATCATGCGCACGAATGTGCCACGGGTCTTGTTGCAAGATTTCCTAGAGTAGATCGGTGTCAGTGCGTAAATGGGCAGCACGACTTATGGTGCAAGTACGCCTTCATCGTCATCATATGCCTATAGCAGTCCACTGCTGGACATAGGCCTGTCCTATTGCACGCCGTTCAACTCGATTTTCGGCAACTCTCATCCAGCTGGTACCAGCAATCCTGCGTACGTATGTACGCCTTACTGCACCGTGTCAGTCAGAGTTTTATATGTATAGATGAAAGAAAACAAAAATCTGTATTTGTAACAATCTTCTTCTAGACAAAAACAAACAATAACATCGACTGATTTCTTATGGATAGTTTACAAAGTGACCATCAGCAAAAGGCTAGTTCTAAGAAAACACAAATACAAGATACAAAGACCATCGTTTAATCTATCTAACAAGAACATTGCTAAACATGAAGGCCAGCATTTATTGTCAGACAAACAGGCGAAGTGAATTCAGTAGTTTCTAGTCTTTCTAGAAATGTCCTCTGAACCTTGCGACGGTAAAACTTTTGTCGTTTACGTCCGAGCGATTCTTTTGTAATCGAGTCACGGACCGGATGGTACCGGGTCAAACCGGGGACGGTTTGTTATGACGTGGACAACGCTAATAGGAACAAATGCGTCTTTTCATTTATTTAAGTAAAATGGGACTGTGAAAAATACTCTCATTTCTTTTTTTGTAGCTTTTTGAACAGCTACTAGTGTAAATGGTAGATACTTGGTGGTTGTACGGATTTTCAATGGTTAAAAAATACTGACTAAAACCCACCCGTGTTCCTTCAGTTGCGTGTGCCAGGGGCCACGGTATCTCTTTCGAACAACCCGCAGCCCCGGCGGCATCGGCCCTAGCGGACCCCGTCAGTTCTTGCTGACAGCTCTTTGAGGCGCGCGTGGAACACAACGCGCCGTCGACCCGGGCCTGGTCCTTACCGGGCGGCGAGCTGCCCATAGCTCGCCGCCCGCAAGCCCGCGCCTACGGTGGCTGGGAGTCGGCTGTTGACTCCCGTCCAGGGCGTCTCCTGCGGCGGCTAGGCGCGCGAGGGTGCAGCGATTGCCTCTCCCTCACGCGCTCCACCTCCTCCTACATTTTCATGGAATCAAACTTGTACTTTTTAATTTATTTATGAATTTTAAAGTAGGTGTTGTGACCGTTTTTATACGGTTTATGATTCTTATATTCTTTCTATATAGATAACGTTTGTGTTCCACTTTTTGGAAAATAAACCAGTTGTGTCAGTGACTTGGCATTTTAATCAGCAAATATACAGTCCACTACAGTATGTACCAACACAAGTTATTCCTACTAGAAATTGCTACATTTAACAGATTACTTTAACATACACAGACTAACAATAGCCGTTGCTCATTTGTATTACCTTACAAAGCTAAAACACGCTATTCAATATACCTTAGTAGCTTTAACTTGGTGTTTACCTACACCGATGCAAGATACTTCAGTTTTAATACTTGTATAACTAAGTTCGGGATGTGCTAACTTTGACATCCGATTCCGGTGTACTAATAAGTCGAGCTTATCCGAGGCTTCGACAGTACTTGTGTTTACTTAGGTTTGGTTATGTTTGATGAGGTGTCTTATGACTTTAGGAAATGAGGAATATTTTGCTTGACATTTTTATTATCTTCTCTACGTTGGAAGATTCTTCTAGGTTCTAGTAAGTGCTACGGTTTAGTTGATGTAGTACCGTTTACCTGACCGTGAACATAGACGATTATAAAAATTAAATATAAATTATAGAAAATATAATATATTATGAATCAAATTAGGATGTCACTTTCACCATGTAGCTGATCGGATAGGATTGGGAAAGCGTAAACGCACGAAAATATAGGGATCCCTTCTATTCGCTTATTATTAATAGGGGTCAAAGTATGAAATTGCCGTTTTATTGTAATATGTACTTCGAATTGACATAGAACCTTCTTGGTTTGAGATTTTTGAGTGAAACTTTTTTCACATGGTACCTATGGAATTCTTCTTTTAAAAAATGTGCAACATTCGATTATCGACTTTCAGTTGTTTTTTTTATTCAGCTTAGACAAGAAAGATGGATACTTCGTATATTCGAGTTATTTTTTAATACGAGGTCCGACGCGGAACTAACGCGGCAGAAACAGCTCGCAATATCAATGTTGCGTTTGGAGAGGGGACTGCTAATGAACGCACCGTGCGATTTTGGTTTAAACGCTTTTATGATAGAAACTTTGATTTGAAGAACGAACCACGTGGAAGACCGCCCACACAGGAGAATAACAATGAATTGAAAGAGATGGTGGAAGCCGATCCGAGCCAAACTACCCAGGAATTAGCTGCATAGTTTACCGTTACCTTACCAACAATATTGACACATTTGCGTCAAATCAATAAATCGTAAGCGAAAAATGCAATGGCTGACCCCAGGACAAACGCTGCAACAGAGTCCTAAAGCAAAGCTTACCAATAAAAAGTTAATGGTAACTGTTTGGTGGTCTCAGCATGGTGTTATTCACTATAGCTTTCTCCGATCTGGTCAAGCAATACCGGCAGATGTCTACTGTGCCGAACTCCGAACAATGATAGCAAAACTAGCAGTGAAACAGCCCCGACTCATGAATCAATCTTCACCATTATTGCTCCATGATAACGTGAGACCTCATACAACACGAGAAACCGTTTTAACTCTACAGGAACTGCAATTAGAAACCATTCGTCACCCTCCGTATTCGCCAGACCTTGCTCCAACGGACTACCATTTTTTTCGTGATTTGGACAATTTTCTACGTGATAAAAAGTTTTCTTCTCAGGAGGCAGTACAAAATGCTTTCACACAGTTTGTCGAATCTAGATCACGAGAGTTAGATCACGCAAAGGCATAAATGACCTTCCTATTAAATGGCAGCAATGTATACATAATAATGGTAATTATTTTAATTAAATAAATTAAAATAAATAAATATGTTAAATTTAAAAAAAATGAATTTCAATTTTTCAGTACAATTCGTCAATTTCATATTTTAACCCCCAATATTTTTCCTAAAAATTTTAAAATTTTATGCAAATGGATAGGGAACCGAAAATATAGTGTAAGCAGGTAGGCCGACCCAGATGGACGGACGACCTGGAAACGTAACATCATTGAGTATATTATCATCATCATCTACCTAGCCTTTTTCCCAACTATGTCGGGGTCAGCGTCCAGTCTAACAGGATGCAGCTGAATACCAGGATTTTACATGGAGCGACTGCCTATCTGACCTCCACAGCCCAGTTACTGGGTAATACGATACCCCTTGGTAAGACTGGTTGTCAGACTTTCGGGCTTCTGACTACTCGTAAAGACTGTCAAAGATCCATGAATGACAGCCGAGACCAACGGCTTAACGTACATTGTGAAATAAATATATAAATAAAAATCACATTGGCATTCAATGTTTTGAGCAAACTCCGAAGTCAATAACAGTAAATTAATAATGTATTTCCGATTCAGTGCATTTACTTATTGGACAATACATTAATTTCTGTTTACAATCACTTGTACACCGGAGAGCTTAAAAGCGTTTATTCCCTTATTATATAGCAGACAGTATTGGTTGGTGTACAACAGTGGTATGGATTCTTAAAAATCCATTCATCATTTTATAGCCCTGTTATATTTAAACTGAAACAATAGTTCTGAAAATAATTTAGTGAAGATAATTCCTCCCACTTTACAAACAATGTATTTTTTATGAATCTTTGATACGATGTTGGTAGCATTGTATTATTTTGTGCCTGTAACAACTGAGAGCGTATTCTAATCCAAATTGATTACAAAAATATGAGAACCATTAAGAAAATAATTTCATAACCATCAGCAGAGATATGAAAACCAGACAAACTATAAATAAACAAAGTCACGCCTTCATTAATAGTATATCAGTAACTACGACATAGCGGGGATAATTACAAAACCAATCAGCACTTAGCGTAATACGCGATCAATATTAATACACGAACATACACGTGTACATTTGAGCTAGAGTTAAGCATGTGTCATCGAGCTGTATATTTCTCTATTGAAATTACCTCCATTCATACCGAATGCTGTGAGCTCCGGTTAATTAGCTGTCTCGTATTGCTTTTGACGGCAAATCAGTAGTACATTTCTGTGTAGTATTAAATCCTACTAATATTATAAACGTGAAAATGCTTGTATGTTTGTTACTCAATCGCGTAAAAACGGCTGAACGGATTTGCATGATATTTGGCGCATAAATAATTTATAACCCGATTAACACACTGAAACATTTTTATCCCGGTAGAACGTTCCTGTGCGATAGTTACCTACCTCTACGCGGGCGAAGCCGCGGGCACAGGCTAGGGTTTTATAAGAAGCTTATATTGCTGGGTGTTAAGGATTACTTTAAATTGATAGTGGTTAATATTCGATGATAACAAATCGAAAAAAAAAATACTAAAATGATCGGAAAAAAATTAAATGAAACGAAATGAAAAAAAAATCGTATAAAAAAAATCGAATGAACGAAATTAATTTTCATTTAAATGTTTGTGAAATGTATGTGGCTATATAATAAATTTTCTGTTGTCTTTTTTGGGATGGATTCAGTAATGTTTACAGTGTGCGATTATATTTTTGGATGTTCATTTGACAGTAAAAAAAGTTAATATTTTAGCTATTTTACTTTTATTGTAGCAACATTTTGGAAGAGTCTTTGTCAGGTGTTTCCCCAATTAGATTAATTTGTGCTAGTGCAAACACACAGGTATAAAATTAATTAAAACCTACAATTCTCCTTTCATAAAATAAACAATGAGCCGTCTAACTTACAAACACGCCTCTCTCACTGCACACACATATTTCATAGAAAAATACTTCCATTTCAGTTAATTCCGCTGTGGATTTTTAATCGAGGCCCTGTTGTCAAGAAGTGAATGAATGTTCTAAATTAAAGTTTTCAAGAAAAACTCTGAGGACTTGCAGTCCTGATTCCTAGAGTTTTAGGTTTGTTGTCATGTCTGTATTTTCATGATTTAAATGAGAGAAAAAGGAAAACGAACGGCAAAATATTCACGAGAAAATGAGCCTTCCTAGCATAACATTAAACAATATTTTAACAAATCAAATCATTTCACTGAGACACACAAAATTCGCACAAGTAAACGACTGACGTACTCGCATAATTCATAACTTGCAAAATACTGTTCCTTCAAAAATCCTATAAACTCCATGGGCTTGATTCCAAATTGATTTGCATGGAACAAAGAGGTCTCGAGTCGCAGAAATGAAAATACGATTTCGGTACGATCAGATAGCAATTTGTTGCGGCGCCATCTGATCTATTGGAAATTTGAATGGGTTCCCGCTGCGCTGGTAATACACTTAACTTAATTGATCAGTCAATACAACAAAGAAATTATTACAGGTTCATCAAAGAGATTTGGTTGTTACCGCAATATGAATACGAATGAACACGTTTGTGTGTTTTATGGTTCAGGTAATGTTCTGGTTAACTTTATTGACACATAAGATACTTAAAGAATAATAGAATGACGCCGATTTCCTTGTTCACAAATAAACAAAATTTATGTTCAGTGCATCTTTTTCTTTCTATTTTATTAATAAAAGGACAGAAGATAAATATTAGTTTAGTCCTGTCAAATTAAGATACTCCATAGACAAATTGGACGTGATTAAAAACATGGCTACTAAAAATACGTCAATTTACGTCAGCCGCTGACTAATTTGACAGGACTAGACTAATATTTATCTTCATAGAAAGAAAAAGATGCACTGAACTTAAATATAGTTTAGTTTGTGAACAAGCAAATCAGCACCAGTGTATAGGTAGGTATCTCTCAATATAGACTAATTTTATCTAGAATCTCGACTGCCTCGTTGCATTGGTAGACAAATGCAAAGAGCACGCTACTGTTGAGCATGAGGTACTGAATTCGATTCCCGGGTCGGGCAAAGTGTTACTGAAACAAATTACACCTGGAATTTCTCAGCAATAGCCCGGAGTCTATATTTGTACCCGATTGATGGCAATATGCTCAGTCCCATGCAATAGAAGGCATTGTATTATATGGGACTGAAACATAACTGGCGAAATGTGGGTGTACTATAGGTACCTCTGCCTAACCCATCGAAGATTTCAGGCGTGATGCTGTGTTATGTTTAGAATCTTGCAGGCTATCCGTAGGTGGGCGCATAGTCTGCGAATATATAATAATGTAACTGTGAACAATTGAACATGCTCCCACAAATTACGAGTATATTGTTTCTATGCATCCCGAATCCGCTGAATGCGTTAATTAATTACATGCATCTAGACATGTTATACATTTCAATGTACAAGTGATATTACCATCAAAACGAAGTAAGAGAATTCCAACTTAATACATATTTTGCCGTATTTCCTATCGGAATGGAAAATATTGTCAATTAGCTTCTCAAAAGCGCCCTAAGTGAAATGTCGTGAAATTATTTAGAAATAGGTATTCCAACAAGTTCTCCAGTTCTGAATAACGTTGATTACAATTACGTTATAATTAAATGGTAGGTATCCACTCGAGCGCTGATAGTTTTGTTCAGATTGTAGAATTTAATTGGAAACAACACAAAGAAAGTATTTTAATTAAAATTGAACCTCTTTATTTAAGGGCTTTCTGGAAAATTGCCAAATTTCATCAGAATTTGATATTACTTTCATCCTACGCACAGTAATTTAGGGTTTACTAATAATAATAACAGACAAGTTATTGGTAAAGGTAAAGTAAATTGGTGGTGCCATCGAAAGTAGACCTTCGTCCGATACACACGAAGGTCTTTTGAAATAAACACGCCTTTTCAGAATAAATATTTCTGAATTTATATTCTTGCACACATACAAACTTGGTATATAGCAATATTTAACAAACTTATTAATTAGGTACTTAATACTAAATCAATATAGATTTCTTAAAGATAAGTTCTTGGTTTCGAAGCTCGAAGAGTACTAACTTTGAAACTAGGTTATGCTCCAAATATCATGTTTCCATTCCGTTCCGTTGAAACACCAATACTTTACGGTAACCGTCAAATGAATGAGATACTTTAAACTTCGTAACACAAACATCATTTGAGGCAAATCATATACTTTCAATTATATATTTAGTATTTAAAATCACTTCAAAAATCTTATTAATATTTGGAAATCATGACACTTGAGGATATTGCCCGAGTCGTAATCACATAAGTTTTCGAACGTATCGGGAACACAATTATGTAAATAAAAGTTCAACCCCTACACTTTCAGAAACTCGAGTAGAATTTAACAAACCTGAAATAATAAATAATAATATAAATAATTTTTCTTTATTCAAGTAACAAGGACTCATTGTGTTAGTAAACTTAAGAACTATAATACTCCGACCCACAATGATAATTTATCAATCAACGTCAAAAAATTTCCAGCAAAATCCAACCATTAAGTATGTCCTCGATCCATTAAAGGCAAACTACTTAAGAAGAAGACTTCAAAAAGCACTAAAAACTTAACAGCCTTATTCAAGTAGCAAATATTCTGACAAGAAAATTAATATGGCTTGGTCAGCATAGTGGCCGAACTCCGTCCAATATCATTTCCCATCCCCATTGTTAGTCAAGTGTAGTAACTAGAGATGCGGGTAGTGCATTCAATGGCTCTGCAAATTTGCCTCCGTCGGACTGTAAGCATGATAAAATGCACACTCAAGGCGAATGGAGTCACTACACTATTATGCTAGCTTGCTTTATTAGAAAGCTAGATAAATAGGCAACTACAGTGATATATCTTCACTGTTTGACATTACAGACATTGGATGGAGCTTTGTTTACGAGAATGGTTGTTTGTTTACATTGTCGTTCATTATTTAGGTGGAAGAATAGCAATTTCTTGTTATGGAGTTTTTGTTTCGAGAAAATTTTAAGTCAATTACAGAGGAAAGTTACACTTTGGAACTTCAAAACGAGCTCATCCCTGGATAGGGATTTAGGATGCTTTTCTATCCGTGCGAGTCCGTTTTTGGCACAACCTTGATGTTTAGCTTTGGAACTTCAAAACGAGGTCATCCCTGGATAGGGATTTAGGATGCTTTATATCCGTGCGAGTCCGTTTTTGGCACAACCTCGATGTTTTGCTTTACTTCGGATAAAAGTTCGTATTGTCAACTCATCGTTGTCACAAATAGTTTTGATTCCAAAACCAATTCTGTATTCAAATGTCTTCGATCATGAAATCCTTCATGCCTTGAAGATATTGAAATCAAGCCATCAAAGATCACAAGCGCACTTGGTACAATATTTCCAAAAAATAAAGTCAATGAAGCAGCAATAAAAAAGAACAAACGACAGCGCCTAATTGACCGTCGTCGAACAAATTGAAACAATGTTAATCGAAATACAGAAAGAGTGAAAAGAAATATTCTACAAACAGTGAAATATTTTATTCATATTTTAATACCGGGCAATTCAATGTTACTCTTCTTCGTCATAATTTCCTTGTACCTTTCCTCTGAATATTTTGTGAAAAGTCATTTGAAGAGGATCAAAGTTTTCCAATAAGCTTACGAGCCTACAGTAAACAGTGTTATGGCCTGGCATTACTACGGAGTGCCTCATTAATAGGAAACGTTATGCATGAGTTACGCATTTCTTTAGACCATTTGGCTTTATAAGTATCTAAGCTACGGTATAAAAATACTTTTGTTCTTGAATAATTTTTATCCATTTTAAGTTTGGATGGCACTGTTGTGTAGTACAAAGACATTTTTCTGTCCACATCTCCAGTCTAAATTACCTAGTACATCATTCAGTTAATTGCAACTATTGCTGTTATATTACACGAGCAACTTCAATCGATATTG
Organism: Apamea epomidion; assembly: GCA_947507525.1. NCBI lineage: Eukaryota > Metazoa > Arthropoda > Insecta > Lepidoptera > Noctuidae > Apamea > Apamea epomidion. Next base: position 10,407,555 of record OX382232.1, read on the forward strand.
TTGGCGAAACTTCACAAAAATTATTTCAAACCTTTTCTGCTATTCAAATGATTTATAATAACGTCGCGTCGCAATAAACCAAAACCTTGACAAACTACATGAAAAACATTGCCAACAAACTATGCCTCATATCACGTCTAATACATCAAAACCAAACCTATTTCTTTAAAGTAGGAGACGGGCTTAGACAATATTTTGCACACCCCTATTTGATTCATCTCTCCCTCGTAAAACATTCCAGAACGTGCTGACTATGCCGCCTTCCATCTTCACCGCTGACTGGCTATAAGACAAAGAGTGTTTTTAAAAACTTCAGTCCGTATTCACAGAGTTTCTAGGCTAGAGATAAAACGCAACTTCTGTTGTAGTGTGACCGAGTTACCCGGTGGAAACAAAAGTATGCTTCATGGGACTTTATCTCTGCACCTACATGCTCGGTAAGAAAGCTATGCATTTGAAAATTTTAGTTTTACAAGGAATGTTGCTGTTGCTGGGAAAAATAACGGTTGTTTTGAATTAAAACATTCTTAGTTTGTTTCTTGGGATATGAATGAGTCTCAGTTTATTTGCAAGAGGTTTTCAAAACTATAGATACGCTTGGATTTATAGACATGTTTGTTAATGAAGAAGATATTTTCATCAATTTGAAACACCTTAATTTATTAAGATCAAAATATAACTTTGAAGTAGATACGTGAGCTATCCTATTATAGTACGCCTTTTGAAACATGTATGTAAGTAGGTAGGTGAATAAACGTGAAATTAATAATAGGGTTAAAGTATGAAATTGCCGTTTTATTGTAATAGGTACTTCGAATTGACATAGAACCTTCATGGTTTGAGATTTATGAGTGAAACTTTTTTCACATGGTACCTATGAAGTTCTTCTTTTAAAAATTGTGCAACATTCGATTATCGACTTTCAGTTGGTTTTTTTATTCAGCTTAGACAAGAAAGATGGATACTTCGAATATTCGAGTTATTTTTTAATACGAGGTCCGACGCGGATCTAACGTGGCAGAAACAGCTCGCAATATCGATGTTGCGTTTGGAGAGGGGACTGCTAATGAACGCACCGTGCGATTTTGGTTTAAACGCTTTCGTGATAGAAACTTTGATTTGAAGAACGAACCACGTGGAAGACCGCCCACACAGGTGAATAACAATGAATTGAAAGAGATGGTGGAAGCCGATCCGAGCCAAACTACCCAGGAATTAGCGGCATAGTTTACCGTTACCTTACCAATAATATTGACTCATTTGCGTCAAATCAATAAAATAAAAAATATGAGAAATGGGTGCCTCATGATTTGATTGATCTGCAGAAAGAAACGCTTGTTGAAACTTGTGTTGCCTTGTTGAATCGATACAGAAATGAAGGAATATTGGATCGAATTGTGACATGTGATGAAAAGTGGATTCTTTACGATAACCGTAACTGAAAATAGCAATGGCTGACCCCAGGTCAAACGCCGCAACAGAGTCCTAAAGCAAAGCTTACCAATAAAAAGGTAATGGTAACTGTTTGGTGGTCTCAGTATAGTGTTATTCACTATAGCTTTCTCCGAACTGGTCAAGCAATACCGGCAGATGTCTACTGTGCCGAACTCCAAACAATGATAGCAAAACTGGCAGTGAAACAGCCCCGACTCATGAATCGATCTTCACCATTATTGCTCCATGATAACGTGAGACCTCATACAGCACGAGAAACCGTTTTAACTCTACAGGAACTGCAATTAGAAACCATTCGTCACCATCCGAATTTGCCAGACCTTGCTCCAACGGACTACCAGTGTTTTCGTGATTAGGACAATTTTCTACGTGATAAAAAGTTTTCTTCTCAGGAGGCAGTACAAAATGCTTTCAGACAGTTTGTCGAATCTAGATCACGAGAGTTCTATCGCAAAGGCATAAATGACCTTCCTATTAAATGGCAGCAATGTATAGATAATAATGGTAATTATTTTGATTAAATAAATATGTTAAATTAAAAAAAAAACGAATTTCAATTCTTCAGTACAAATCGGAAATTTCATATAAAGTATGAAATTTCCGATTTGTACTGACCTTTGTAGTTACCTACAGTAACTATCCCATATTATAGAGTTAGTAAGGCGAATCAATAACTTCAGTATTTGTTCATAACAACAACATGAACGAGATATTAAACATCCCGGGGCAGTATCCCGTCCGTGGTTTTATGAATTATAGGTAGTTCAAAGGTGGGACGTCCATGTCTTCATGTTTCCAGTAACGGAAAAATTGCATAGTAGTCTATGTTAAGGCGATATTACACCCACACGATCTGTAATGTCGTTTTTGTTTATTAGTTTTATTATGTGGCATCGAAGGCTTGACCACGTGGATGTCAGGATGATCGATAATTACGTGACAAACGCAAATGTGTTTTCGATCGATGTCGATCGTTATTTTATTTTTTTAAATGAAATAGAGGCTGTTTCATTATTCGTTGCCTTCATCTCTTACGTACATTTTATTTGTTTTATTTTCATGTAAATTGAGAGGCAAATTCATAGAAAAGCAATATTCAATTGTTTTGCTGAATGTGAAAGAAAAATGGCGGCTCGTGCATTCAGTAGGCGGAAAAAAATATTTCGTAAATAATGTTTATACGTGTTAATTAAGTAGTAACATTCATTTCAACGAAAATATAGCAACAATAAGCCGCTAAAAATAGAACATGATTATGCTTATTTATACCGTTGTACAAGTAAGCGAATTACATAATCTCCTTTATCATTTCAGTTGAAATATGTAGGCATTTAGAATTCGCTTAGTAAAAACATTCAAATATTATTTTGGACAGGATGCCGGAAAGATTATTACGAAGACTAAAAATATATTTCATTCTTTATAATTCCGCTGTTTTGGACTCAAACATTACGGGGTTTAAAATTACGGAACACGGCGATAAGGCAGGTTTTCTTTCCATAACAAAATTGGAGGGATTAACCGGATGCCTCGTTTGTAATATTTGCAATGGCGCATAGCTTTTGTTTTTTATTCATTTTGGCGCCCTCCTTTTCGGAAATTGCTAAGCATTTTTAAATTGATTACGACGTTTTAAATTCAACTTTGCTCTGAGAGTGGAAACTTATGTTTTATTTTTAGCAGACTTTGAAAATAAGGTTTTCAATTGTATCTTGTTTATCTTTTGTTTGTTTATATTTGGATGAATGGGTGTTAAATTACATAATACTATCTGTGCCTCGCGGTTTTACCTGCATAAGTGTCGACCCCGTGGAAATATCGGGATAAAAGGTATCATAATATTATGTCCGTTTTCATTAATCCTAGTGATGTTCTACCCATACGCCATATTTCATCAAAATCCGTTTAGCCGTTTTGGCATGAGAGCGTAACACACAAACATAAAAGCAATCAAATCTTTTCTGTTTATAATATTAGTTTAGAAAACAGTGAGGTGGCTGATCCATTCGGCGCGCCCGGGCAATATTTCGCAATATTCTTTGTTTAGAAAGAAACAATAAAAACCCACAAAATAAATAAAACTGTCATCCTTCAAGCATTACTTACATTCAACCCTCGAAAATGTCTTAACACATACTTGCGTAAATCTCAACAGAAAAAAAAAACACTTTATTCTTCCCCTTAATCAAGTGGAGTGGCGCACACAATTTTACATTCTCATTCGGAGTTTTTCCGACTCCAAGAGCTAGGTAAATTTGCCTTTAACTAAGCTTCCTGCAAATCGGATATATTCGTTCCTACGTGGTATTAAAACAACATATCACAAAGTAACTTGTAACCCTTCGGCAAATAAGCCAATACGAGTGATATGGGTTCGACAGGGCCGGTTGAATATCCAATTGATTATTGGGATTGCAATCTTTTTTTGATTTGCGGGGATTAATGAATGATAGGACTTATTATTGTTTTTATAGTGAGAGGGGCTTGTGGCTAAGTAATAACAACCGCACGGGTCGATCGATCAGGTTAAGCTTCGCTTGTCGCGGTTGGTCCGAGGATGGATGACCATCTTTACATACCAAGACCCCTCCGTGCCTCGGAAAGCACGCTAAGCGGTTGTCTTGGCTGTCATTCGTGGAACTTTGACAGTCGTTACGGGTCGTCAGAAGCCCAAAAGTCTGACAACCAGTCTTACCAAGGGGTTTCATATTACCCAGTTACTGGGTTGTAGAGGTCTGATAAGCAGTCTTTCCATGTAAAATACTGGTACTCAGCTGCATCCAGTTAGACTGGAAGCCGAGCCCAACATAGTTGGGAAAAGGTTTAGGCAGATGATATTGTTTTTATAGTGATCCGTAATATGAAAGATTGTAACTTTATTAGCTGGTTTTGGTAATGGTATTAATAAATGCTTTTAGTCTCGTGTCTTCGGCCGTAGTAAAAAGATTAACCAGACATTCACGTTGAGAGAGCACATCGCTGCGCTCTTATGTCGTACCTTTAAGGGTGGTTTTCGTAGTGCAAGTGTTACCACTGTGGTGCGACGTACCTATTGTACACACGATGACACAATCAATCTATATATTTCCAGTTTTAGCTGACCTCGCATTGCTGGCTTTTCGTACAATGAGAAGTCAGCTTATACTGGAAATATATAGCTTGATGTCGTCGTGCGTACTGGCTACTTCGGGTGAAACAAAAGTGATATTTGAAAAAAATATGCTAATAGATATTCAGAATATTATTTTAATATTATTATTTATTTTGAGCCTAGGAAATTTGCTAAAATATCAGTAGGTAATCTGCACTAACTGTACCCACATACTGGTACTCTAGACGCAAACCATCAGCACACTTATTCTAATAGCTGTGGCTGTTATCTGACGATAATGAACGTATAAATCCTACATTACAAAAGCGGAAGTTTATACCTTCCAATAAGGCTTTAATATTGCGACTCAAACAAGTTTAGCTAATCCATATCAAATATAGGAAAACGATATTCGATAACTTTTCACCGATAGCGGTTTTTACTTTCACCACATAACGATCGTGACTACCTTTTTGATTATTTTTTTTCTTCTTTAAGTCCTTTAATAACAACACTTTAACAGAAAATTGACCTTCTTAATTAAATACATCAATGTTTTTCTTACTCAATAATTATTTACAGATAAAATTGATAGAAAAGGAAAAGAATAGATTTAAAAAAGAAAAAGAAAAGAAGAAGAGAGAGAAAAATAGATTTATTTATAGTTTTTTTTTGTTTTTTATTTACTTATACCAAGTTCGAGTAAATCCAGATAATTAACGAGGCCTATTTAAAGCAGCTCGAAAGTAACTAAATAATATGATTAAATTAATACACTTCCCTTCTTTTTTTAATAAGTTCGCTGCTAAGCGACCGGGACTCATGAATTTAACATTTTAAACTTAACACAATCGCGTACCTACGAATTGAGTTAATCTTGTAAATCCAGCCTTCTAAATAAAGTAAATTAATAAAGTTATAGTGTAAGTGGTATGTTAAAGGTTGTGGGCGAGATATTCATCTTTACGCACACTAATCCGTCGTAATAAAGGAGGATTTTCAATAAATAGGAGTATTTCAGAACTTCGTCGATGAGACTGTTTTGCTGCGAGTGTGCGTGCCTTCAACATAACATAGCAACTTGCCTCTAATCCTCGAAGGGTTAAGCAAAGGGTCACCTAAAGTACACCCACATTTAGACAGTTATGTTTAAGTCCAGAAAACCACCTAATAACGCTTTGCCCGACGTGGAAATTGTGCCCATCGTGTTTCCATTAAATTATAGTTTGTCGCCAGAGATAACTTTCTTATCTACAATGCCCGAGTGGTTGGGTATTTGAGCAGGTGCTAAGTTTGAATAATAGATTTTAGTTGTTGCTTCCCGTCTTACATAAGTGTTCTAATATTTGAAGTTTATATGTTTGACACCAGCTTTATACAGTCTGCACGCAAGCTTAATAAAGTAAATTAACGGATTTATGGTAAATTAAAAGCTAAGGCCGAGTCATCCGTCTTTTACAATAATCTCATCGTAATTTGGAATAATTCCATATGAAACTATTGTTTAATTAGACACCTCATCTATCTTGCTCTGAGTTTGACAAAGACAAGTATACATATTATAATTCCTAAGTATTTTATGAGTGCTGAAGCGTTACGTATTTCAATGACGAAATAAAACATCCCTTTTGTCTGGAAGGTCAAAACTTTTCTTTTGCTGTTATTATTTTTCAGTAAATTATATCACTTAATGTTTAAATAAGCCATTGTTCTACTTTGTGGATCTTGCTTTTGTTTGTCGAATTTGAATACCTAGACATTTTGAACAAGCCATTATTTCGGGTTCTTTGGTGTGGTACTGTAGATACTTTAACCTGGCATCGTTTAATAAAGCGATACCAGAAGGCCAATTCTCGTATTTAAAAAAAGTTCAAATTCAAGTCGCAATCTCATCTCAGCGACAATTAATGTCAAAGACTTGTGAAACATGTAAGTAAATTGATTGTATTTTTGACAGATTGAGACTGAAATTAGAATGCGAACGCTCTTAAAAATACGGGAATTGCCCCTCAGTTGAAGCATCCTATAGTAAACAGAAAAGGTTGCATAAAATGCCATTTTTTCTAGTAATTATAGAATATATTCTTATTATATATTTAACATACACTGATTAATTACTATTTTTACAAGCTAATACTAAAATATATATATACAATTATATGGGAGAACTTATTATACATACCTGACCGATATTTATAAGTTACAACTAAGAATACTAAAAGTAATTACGCCAAAACATTTAAATAAGAAATTCAAAAACAGTGATGACGACCTCTTTAGATATTATAATGTTATGAATGTGTTCAATAAAGTTGAATTTTGTTCTCTAGCGGAACTCAATAGACCTGAATTGCTAACCGAAAAAACAAGACCTGACTTTCTGAGAACGATACCACTTAAAAATAAATGCATCTTACCAAAATGTAATAATGTGTACGGGATGAAGGTTGCAAAATATTTAGTACCCTTTTATCTTAATAAACTTCTAGAAGACTTGCAAACGTTATACAAAATGAGTTCGAAACATTATAAGTACAAATCAAAGCGTTTCATTACACAAAATTTCTCCTAATGTATGTACCTACCTATGTATTAATGTAACCTATAAATTGTTAACATTGTTTATAGAATTGATATGAACGGCTGGCCAACATGCAGATAAATCCTGAGAGGTTTTCGTTGTGTGGCTAAAACTAAACATGAATTAGGTTAAGTGCTTAAGAAATAAATAAATAAAAAAATATACAAGTATTTAATACGAAAAAATATAGAAAAACGCAGGAGCTCATTGGGCATCAAAAAATTCGTCCGCGTCACTGTCAATGGGATAAGTGCCCAAAAGGCTGGCATTACATTACTTAATTACCACGTTGGATGGCAATGCTGATTGTTTGGGCTAAACATAGGCCAGCCTTAATAGAATATATTATATTGATATATTATTAGAGATAATAATGAATTTAGAATAAAATAATAAACAGTAGGGGTCAGTTTTAGCTGACTAGATATGTCATGATAATAAACATATAATATTATGTATGAAAAGATCGTAATAATATTACTATGGACATTTCATTTATCAGAGTACAGTTAACATCTGTCCGATGCTAACAATACTTCTAAGTAGATAGACCTCTGTTCGGAAATGAAATGAAATTGTTTATTCTATAAATAGGATATTGAAATCACTTTTACACGTCAAATTATAAAAAACAATACAAATAAGCTAGATGAGGTCGGCGTTTTCTATCTGACAACTCTGAGAAGAAAGGCCGAAACCAACTCAGGGGGTCACAGTCCACAATCCAAAGTCCATAATCTTGGTCAGATTATGTGAAGACCATATATGTAGATTGATGTCTGAAATGGTCTTTTGAGGAAAATACCACACAGATTTGAGTGGACTAGTCCAGTCAGCGCAAGCAATTGTCAATAATCGCTTAGCTTAACTCTAAACTTGAGTAGCTCAACGACTCGACGAACAATACCAAAGAAAGGACATTGGGATAGGCCGCATAAAGTAGTCGAAACTGCCAGACTAACATTAACACTAATAAAGAAAAAAAAATGACCACATAGTCCTCAATTCACAATAATTAAAGTAAAATAATACTTTACAAAATTCATGACTGTCATTTTGTATACATATAATATTCATTAAAAATAAAATAATCAAAATCGTTTATATCCATAAAAATGTGGCAGGTACAAAAGATGATATATAAAGTTGTAGTGCAAGGAGACCATGTAATCCATTAATGTCAATATGTATATAAAATGTTGTATAATGATGGTTTTGCATGATAATTATTCTGTTACGCAACTCTAAACGCTACAGTTTTCTCATATCTACATCTTTAAGCACTTATGTTAGACAAGAAGCAAAAACAATAATTTTGTGGAAACATGATGGGCTCGATTTCTATTATTATTATTATTTATTTTACCATTTATGTACGCACATATATAAACAGACAATGAAAAACAGAACAGAAATAATAGGTACAGAGGTGATGCTTATTTCATAAGAAATCTCTTCCTGCATACCTAATGTCGGACAAGGCGTTATTGCGTCGGTTTTTCAATCAGGAATTTCTGGACATAAAAATAACTGGCTAAATGTGGGTGTACTGTAGGTAATCCTCTGCCCTTCGAGGATTACAGGCATGTTGCTCGCAGCAAAACAGTCTCAACGACAAAGTTCTGAAAATTTACTGAAAATCCGGTTTTATGACAACGGACTAGTGTGCGTAAAGACGAATATCTCGCCCCCGACCTTTAACGTACCTACGATAACTTTATTAATTCACTTTATTTAGAAGGCTGGATTTACAAGATTAACTCAACTCGTAGGTACGCGATTGTATTAGGTTTAAAATGTAAAATTCATGAGTCCCGGTCGCTTAGCAGCGAACTTATTATGGAGAAGGAAAGTGTATTAATTTAATCATATTATTTAGTTACGCTTCGGTGAGCTACTTTAAATAGGCCTCGTTAATTATCTGGATTTACTCGAACTTGGCATAAGTATTATTAGATCTGTATATGATTATTTGAATAAGAAAAACATTGATGTATTTAATTAAGAAGGTCAGTGTTTTGTTGAAGTATTTGTATTTAACGATTACAAGAGAAAAATCAACAAACTCAATGTAGTGACGAGCGTTATTAGGTGTGGCCATAAACTGCTATCGGTGAAAGTTATCACATAGTTTTCCTTTACTTGAGATGAATTAATTAAACTCGATTGAGTAGCAACATCAAAGCTTCATTTGAAGGTATAAAGTTCCGCTTTTATAATAAGGAATTTACACCTTCAGTACAGAGGTTCTATAACACCAAGATGTTTTCTAGCAAAGCGACCTGCCTGCCTGATACAAGAACATGCTTATTAGGTATTACATATCTACAATAAGCCACATGGTTCAATTTAGTCATTGTCTTCAAATCAACCTATTACAGGGTAGTCTGCAATTAAGACCAGTTCACTATCGTCAGGCAACAGCTAACCACAGCTATTTGTACTGGTTTGCGTCTAGAGTACCAATCTATAGGTCCATAATAATTTGTATTAGTTAATAATTGATTCTTAGATGGGGCCAGTAAGTAGGTACCTACTTACTGGCCCCATCTAAGAATCAATTTGCTTTATCTCAGTAGGTAATCTGTATTAACTGTACAGTTAATACAGATTACCTACTGAGATAAAGCAAATTGCTTACGCTCAAAATAAACAATTGAATATTCTGAATGGATTAGCATATTTTTTTTAAATATCACTTTTGTTTCTGTTGACAAGTAGTAGTGACCTCAACAACTCAAAATGTGAAATTTACATTTGTACATACTGACAGACAATCGACTATACATGAATTTAATTGAATAGCCCCAGAAATAAAAGTTTTGAAAAAAAGTTCATTGCACCTCGTAGGTTCCCCAATTTTAGAAGACATTTCTTTTCGTTTTTCACCATTCGTCGACGAAAAAATTAAATATTTTAACGATATTTCGGATAGACTTTCTAAAATTAATTTGCATTCAGCGTTTACCCTAATCAGAAGTGCAAAGTGCGAATGTTCGGATCGGATCGACATATGGCCGAACCGAATATTATTGAAAAATGCGGAAAAAGTTCGGATCGGCTCAGTTGGGTCGGGACCATAGTCAATATTCGAAAGAGTGTAGGAGTGTAGGATCGGAACCGACCGAACCAAATATTAACTTCGTAGCAGGAAACAGCCGAACATTCATCCGATACTACTTCGGAGTAGACCCCCAGATATTGTTGTTTCGATCCAAATTTTATGTATTTTCTCCGCTCTTCCTCTTTATTTCGACAAAATCGATCATATTATTCGCAGTACTCTTACATCCATTATAAATGTGGCTTTGGACGACCGCGCGTGGCAGCAAGCAATACTACCCATTCGTTTTGGTGGGCTCGGCGTCCGCAAAATTTCTAGTTTAAGCCTACCGGCGTTCCTATCCTCAGTCCACAGCACCGAAAAGCTAACCACACGAATCTTAGTTCCTGCTCAGGTTGACTCTGAAGTGCCGTGTTTGACTGATGCGGTGAATGCCTGGAAAGTGGCTTGCCCGGACACGGCTCAGCCCGAGAACCCGTCTTCCCAGTGACAGTGGGATGAGTCGCTCTGCAGGTTGGTACTGAATAAACTTATTAATACGTACACCAATACTGCTGAGCATGCCCGCCTGCTGGCTGTGGGTAAATGGGGGTTGGGCCTCTGGCTTCAGGCGCTGCCGTCACTCAATATAGGCACTGTGCTGGGTGATACCACATTCCGGCTCGCTACATGTTATCGTCTTGGCGCTCTTTGCGGAGCTCCACATCGCTGTTAATGCGGTGAAGCAGTCGACTGCCTCGGAGACCATGGCCTATCCTGCGGCAAGAGCGCTGGACGGATGGCACGGTACGCCAGCATTAATGACATCATCCATCGGGCTCTTGTCTCCGCCGGGGTGCCAGCTGTTTTAGAACACAAGGCTTGGCACGCGACAATGGAAAGAGGCCAGATGGAATGACCATAATGCCTTGGAAGTTGGGTAGGCCTTTGGTGTGGAATGCAACCTGTGTCGACACCCTCGCGCCATCCCATCTTCCTAGCACGGTGGGCTGCGCTAGAGCGGCTACTGCAGGAGCAGAAAACCCCAAACGGTGCAAACATAACAACCTTATTGGGAGCTATATGTTTGAGCCGTTTGGGGCCTTGGGGTCCGAGTGCTCATCGAATTTTTCGGGACATCGCCAAGCGTTTGGTTGACTCTTCACGTGACCAGAGGGCTGGCCTATTTCTAGCCCAAAGAATCAGCATTGCCATCCAACGTGGTAATGCTGCCAGCCTTTTGGGCACTTATCCCATTGACAGCGATGCGGACGAATTTTTTGATGCCCAATGAGCTCCTGCCTTTTTCTTCATTTTTTTTTAATATACACACATCAACACTGTCTAGGGATATTTTGGATTTACTCAATTTACTCAAAATTTATTATAAATAACATACAACATGCATATATTTTTAAAAAGCCCATTTATCAGACTACACTCCAGAATAAAAGAAAACTATTTTTTTTTGCGTAAACAAATTTTTATTCAAATAAAGAAAAAACGTGAAATAATGGTAAAACTAACAATGAATGTGTTTCTCAAGAAAAAGTGAAAAATAAGGAAAAATTAATCTGTTTTTAACAGTTATGTAAAAAATCAGTAGTCAGTAAAACACCCCATGACGTTAATAACGGTCCTGCAACGGTTTTTCATGCTTTGGATTAAGTTATCCAAGTCTTGCTGCGGTATTTTGTCCCAAGTCCGGCTAAGATGCAAAAAAAGTTGCTCTTCTGTCGCAATGTTTGCAGGGAAATTCCTCAAAGCCCTTCTTTAGGGCATGTCCCACGCATGTTCTATCGGGTTTCGGTCAGGCGATTGAGCGGGCCAGCCTAAGACCGATACGTCGTGCTCCTGCAACCAGCTCGTCACCACTCTCGCTGTGTGCGGACGGGCGTTATCGTGCATGAGCGTGAATTCTTGGCCCATTTGTAGTCGATGGGGGTAGATTATTGGTGCTAGCATCTCGTTACGGTATTTTTCAGCCGTCATGGTGTTTCTGATCCAAACGAGGTCGGTTCTTCCACCAACACGAATTCCCGCCCAAACCATAATTGTCCCGCCGTGGTATGAATAGACTTCCTGAGGATGTTGCAGACGGCTCTCACGACCAGGAACTCGCCAAACACGTACTCTACGTGTATCGGGATGGAAACCGAATCGAGACTCATCGGTAAACAGCACTACAGACCACTGGTTATCTTCCCAGAGCAAATTTTCACGAGCCCACTCTAGTCGTCGTCCACGATTTCCTCGGCGTAGTGCTGGAGTACGAAGCGGTCTGCGAGCATGAAGGTTAGCTTCATGCAGCCTTCTCCTCACCGTTTGGTCACTCACAAGCAACTGGTGCTCTGACTGGAGCCTCTGAACCAACTGCATGGCCGTAACATTTGGTTGTCTTCTCGCGGCAACTTGCAAAAATCGGTATTGTCGTTGAGTGGTAATGCGCTTCCCGCCTGGGTGTCTTTCAGCCACA